>CM066041.1:16213960-18713960 GCA_033557465.1 Ichthyophis bannanicus | reverse complement strand
GTCCCTACTCACTGCTCCCTTGATCTCATCCTGTCCTCTTGGCTGCTCTCCCCTTCTCTTGCCCTGCTTCCTTCCATTCTGACAATGATTAACTCTAGTCTGGCTGTTGGTACCTTTCCCCACGTGTGGAAGCATGCGCTTGTTCGTCCCCTTCTAAAGAAATCATCCCTTGACCCCCTGGTTCCTGCCAACTATCATCCTGTTTCACATCTTTCAATTCTAGCTAAAATTTTGGAGAAAGCTGTCTTTGCACAAGTGTCACATCATCTTGATACCACCAATTTTCTGCACCCCCGTCAGTCCAGATTCCGTCCCGGACACTGTGTGGAGACGGTACTCACTGCTTTTCTCAACGACGTACACGTGGCTCACGATCGAGGTGACCTTTCGGTGGGGGTATCTCTTGATCTCTCTGCTGCTTTTGATTTGGTGGATCACGCTCTTCTTCTGTCTCGTTTGCGAGATGCTGGTCTTCGGGGAACTGTTTACAAATGGTTCCACTCCTATCTCTGCACGCTCCTGTTCTGTTCTTCCTTGTTCACAGTCTGATGTTCCTTCTGATCCTTTCCCCTTGCACTGTGGTGTTCCCCAGGGTTCAGTATTAGCCCCCTTATTATTTAATGTTTTCATGGCACCCCTGGCATTGTTAATACAGCAATCGGGCATCTCTGCTTTCTATTATGCCGATGATATTATTCTTCTGCACCATACGTCCCCTCTTCACCCAGACCTCTCCCCTCTTAATTCTTGTCTGTCCACTGTAGCCGACTGGCTAGTCTCTAACTGCTTACATCCGACCATCCCTAAGACCCTGGCTATTTGGTTTTCTCATGACAGTCCCTCTCCTTCACTGGCCCCCTCCTTTTCTGGTTCCCCTATCCCACTAGTAACATGTTTCCGATACCTGGGTGTCTTTCTTGACTCTGACCTCTCCTTCAGGGGCCACATTTCCCATGTCACCAAATCCTCTTTCTTTTTTCTTTGACAGATTCGAGCAATTCGCCCCTTTCTAACTCCCCAGGCCCTCACCACTCTCCTCTTATCTTTGGTTATCTCTCGTCTCGACCTTTGCAATTCTGTTCTCTCTGGTGTTCCTAAATCTCAGCTTTTTAGATTACAACGCATACAGAACACAGCTGTGCATCTTCTCTCTCACTCCTCTCGTTGGGACCACGTCACTCCCTTACTCAGGAATCTTCATTGGCTCCCTCTGGCTCACCGTATCCACTATAAACTCCTCACACTGGTTCATCAGGTTTTATATACTCATTTTATTTTATTTATTTATTTATTTAACTGCATGTATATACCGCTTTTCACCGGGTCACTTACTTATCTGATCTCTTACAATTTCACCGGGTCACTTACTTATCTGATCTCTTACAATTTCACATTCCCAGCCGCTCTCTTAGGTCTATACATATTAATCGCCTTCACCTTCCCTCCCCTTCACGTGCCCACCTCCAGTCCACCCGTAACTCTGCATTCTTTGTCGCTGGCCCCACCCTATGGAATTCCCTTCCCACTTTTCTCTGCCTGGAACAAAATTTTCGCATTTTTAAAGCTCAACTGAAAATTTATCTATTCAATAAAGCACTTGACCTATCCACTGCCTATGTCTAGTCCTGTGTGTTCCTCCCTCAGTCTATATTACAGTATTCATAAATACGTTTGCCTAGCCTCTCGTTCTTCTGTGCTTTTGTGTGCCTTTATGTCCCGTTATGTTCACCATATATGCATGTATGCTTGCTCTGTCTCTCTCTTTCCTGTCCAACATTGTAATTTCTCCTTCCTTCTCGGTGCCTTTGGCCCATTTTGGTATTTTTATTTTGAGTTTGTAAACCACTTTGTTTTAACTTGAAGGGCGGTATATCAAGTGAAATAAAACATAAACATAAAACATAAACACTGTCCTCCTCGACCGCATCTCACGAGGCATCAATAACATCAAACAGGCATTCCTACTCCTCTTCCTAGACATCTCCGCTGCATTCGACAGTATAAACCATCAAATCATGCTCACCAGACTACAACAAATTGGTATAGAAGGTACAGTACTCCAGTGGTTCACCTCATATCTCTGTAACAGAACCCAACAAGTACTGTACGCATGGGCCCTCACTTATCACAACACTTCAGTCAAGAACAAGGCCTCCCACAAGGCTCAGCTCTATCAGCACTTTTATTTAACATATACCTACAGCCCATCTGCTCTATATTTAAGAAATTCCGAGTAAACTATCATATTTACGCGGATGATATTATGATATACATCCCGTTCAACACCTCTAACCCAGCAACCCAGCAAACCCAGAAAATCACAGACTGCCTCACAGAAATAGCAGAATGGCTCTCATCTCAAAACATTAAAATAAATTTTAGTAAAACAGAAGCACTATACATAACCAGAAATAGTTGTCTTGTATATAGTTACTCATGTTATCCTGTTATCCAAGTTGATTTTCCTGTTAACTGTAAACCCAGATATTTGTATCTTGTCTGAGGTCTCTTGTTCCATGTAAACCGCGCTGATAACGAATAGTGCGGTATATAAAAAATGTTAATAAATAAATAAATAAATAAAATAAATCAAAGCTTCACTCCCCCTAAACATATCACATTCCAAGATCTAAACATAGCTGTAAAAAAGAGAAGTAAAATATCTCGGAGTTATCCTAGATAGCTCTCTCAACATGATTTCCCACATAAAAACAAACAACAAAAAAAGATTTACTCTAAACTTAAAATGCTTAAACAGCTCCGCCCACTACTCCATGCACATGACTTTAAATCAGTCATTAACGCCATTGTCATCCCCCACTTTCTTTTGTAATTCTGTACTACATGGTATACCTAAACAATGCATACGACAACTACAGATTGCCCAACACGTTGCAGCAAGAATAACCTCTAACACCAACCTGGATGAACACATCACACCAGTGTTATATAACCTTCATTGGCTCCCAATTCAAAGCCGCATTCAGTACAAAATCCTCGTAACCACATTCAAAATCATCAAAGACATTGCTCCATCCTACCTCACCACCCTCATTTCCAAAGACAGCAAGATCCGAAATCAGTATGAGTGCAACAAAAATAAGCTGATCACCCCACCTGATTTTATAAAATCCACAAAGTTAACTAACAACAGAGCCTTGTCACATTTCTCCCTGGTAACTTGGAACAACCTCCCAGACAGTATAAGATCCATAGACAACCTCACTACCTTCCATAAAACGATCAAAACCCACTTGTTCACCATACACTTCGGAAACAACAATGAAGATACAGTCCCCACCACTAACAACACACAAAATCAACCCAAAATAATCTAGAACTGATATACTCCATTTAAGAAACCCCAGCACTCTAAAGCCACTCTACAGAGTTGTAAATAGTTGCCAAGGGCCGCCCTCTGTAACTAGCAAATCGTTCACCATGTTATTGTTTTACTGTACATAGATGTTCTATGTAACTGAATATGTGCCATTCTGTACAATTCAATGTTCTGTTTAATGTAAACCGCATTTGAACATTGGAAAATGTGGTATAAAAATGTTAAAATAAATAAATAAAATAAAACCGTTTGGCAGCCCAGGAGGAGACCACAGAGCACTTGGGGACTAACTTAGAACATTTCATTCACGAGCAGGCCCAAATGCTACAGGGGCTAGAAGAGCAGGAAGACAGAGCGCATTGAAATAATCTGCGAGTAGTCAGCCTAGATAAGGGGGTGACTGACACAGAATTATAAACAAAACACAAAAGGCGAGGGATTGGAGGGTCACCAATTTATTGATTAAATAGCCCCAACGCATTTTGGCACGTTTGCCTTCTTCAGGGGGCGCACATCTTCAAATAAAAACAGGAAGATCAACCATAAAACCTATGTCACATAAAAGTATGAAACAAAAGAGTTAAAATGTAACAATAAAACAACATTAATAAATAAATAATTAAATAAGCAAACTAACATGTGATTATAAAAGAGCAATAAAAAATGTAAATTTAAGATTAATCAATGGGAACATCAATGAGACCATGTTAAAGTAGATCAAACAATGACAAACAGTTTCATAAATAACATTAAGTCAAAACAATGCTAAGTAAAAAAATAAATAAATAATAGATGGTAACGCGCATCAATGTTAAGAAAGTCTGTCACATTTAAAACCCACATTAAAATGGATTTTTGGACACATGTACATTGAAAAAACAAAGAAGAAGTAAATACTTACAAGAGGCACAGTATACCATCGAGTCTTGAAAAAGACTCTTTTCAGTAGTGCTGCAATCAATGCTAATTATAATAGTGATTCCAGAGTCAGAGGGAAGAAGGAGTATCCATAAAAAATGAGGAGACAGAGATACAGTATCTATTAATTAATAGGTAGACTCAGAGCAAGCTTTATAAAAAAGCATAAAAGGATAATAAGTATTCTTAATTTAGCTGGATGTCAACAAATGTAATTACTGTCGTTAAAAAATATTCATAATGGATCTTTTTTTAAAAAACGTACTTTTTGTGGACCTTTTAAAAACATGTTGTTTCATTGATTTGAAATGAACAAAGCCAACAGACAAGGGAGATACAAGGGTAGCCAGGGCAGAAAAGACAAATAAGACCAAATAAAAGAAACTGTAGTAGAGCAGGGCTGTTAAGGTAGTGCAAACGCATTGTGTATATATTCTTCTATCAATAATCCGATCGCTGGGACACTAATATAAAGGCATAGGTGATATTCATTATCAATTCTTAAAGACATTGAGGATGAAATATTAGTTATTAGAAACATTTCGTAATAGCAGTATCGATACATATGCCACTGCATAATATAGTTGACTTAATATAAACAGAGAAAGACGTAACCATGTTTTTTAAAAAAAAGGGGGGAAAGGGAGGGGAGAAGGGAAGAAGGGGGGAATAAGGAAAAGAGAGGGGGGGAAGGAGGGAAGAAGGGGGAGGGGGAAGGAGAACTAAGTATCAATTGCATAAATAACTTCTGAGAAGAATAAAAATCGCTGAAAGGATGCCACAGAGGATATACATGTCAGATCCGAATAGGCATGAGTAATTAAAATGATTTTTCAAAAGCACGATAAGTACACTGGAAAAGACGTATTTCAAGGATGGAACCGTTATTCCTAGAGTGTACACCAAAGTTTTAGCGTTTGACAGCGGTGGACAGCAAACTACTTAAAATAAGTATGAGCGATTAAAGTAAATTTTCAAAAGCACAATCAGTGCACTAAAAGAGACGCTTTTTTTAAAAAACGGAAACCGTTATTTCTAAAGTATAGGCTAAAGTTCATCGTTTAACAGCAGTAGACAGCAAGCTTTGAATAAGAATAAGCAATTAGAATGGACTTTCAAAAAACGATCAGTACACTGGAAGAAACATATTTTAAGAAGAATACCATTATTCTTAAGGTGTATGCCAGTGTTCAACGTCTGACAGCGGTAAACAGCAAGCTTGTAGTAATCACTAAAGCTGAGACCACCAAGCATCTGGGTACATTTATACAACATTAATGACACATGCTCCGTAGCAGTCAGGTAAAGACTTTGGGAGTAGAGCCGGCGAAGCGGATTGTCTCGTTGAGAGCAACATAAAAACATAAAAGTGCAATATTTTAAAGCATATTTAGCCCAATTTAATAAAGTATAAATGTACAAAGATAAGAACATTAAAAACGCTGTATAAAACTGAAGAGGATCATGAAGTAAAAGTGACGAATACATACTTATAAAAAACCAAATAGGCAAGTGTAATTATATACCTAGTTCAAGGACAATATGAAGGAATAAAGTGACCAAAAGACTGAAAGGACAGAGAACACTGGGTCAGGAGTAGGCAGGAAACTGGACACTCCATACAGCAGTATCATGAGAAACAAGTCAATAAATAAATACACAAGAGACTTAAAAGAAGACAAATAAATATTTAAATATTTGGAAAAAGAAACAGACAACCACATTAATACCGTGATATTAAAACAATAATAAGGACATACTAATAAGTGGCCGGAATAAAGTGCTAAAAAATGACCAAAGACAGACCAGAATAATAAAAAAGAGTAATCTCAAGATATACAAAAAGAAATCTTAAGATATGCAACAAATGGAGTGGGGGTGCATTATAAGTTGAACTAAATTATAAAAATAGCTGAAACAACCAAGAGTATAAGGTATAATTCCTTATAAAACAAAGATCATAGAATAATAGTTCCTTATAGAAAAACGGAAAGGTCAACTTCCGAATTTAGACCAGTTGGAACAAGGGTCTGGAGTTCAAAGATAAAACGTTGTTCTAACCTTAAAAGAACTTTATCTATATCCCCTCCTCTCCAATGTGGTGTAACTGCTTTTATTACAAAAAATTGTAAGTCTGAGACTAGATGCATTTTTTCGACCCAGTGAGCCACAAGTGGTTTCTCCTGGACATGACGTGCGAGACAGCTTTTGTGTTCAATGATTGTTTTTTTTTACAGGATGTTTTGTCTTACCTACATATAGTAATCCACAGGGACAACATATTACATAGATCACATTTGGTGTATTGCAGTTTGAATAATGCTGTAAATAAAAACTTTTTCCATTATAAGTGAAGGAGTTTTTTGTGACCATTGTATTAGGGCAAACAGTGCCATTTCTACACTTGTAATGTCCTTTAATTTTAGGGGCAATACTGGGTTTCGACGATGCTGAGGGCACAAGAAATTGGGCTAGGTTCTTATTCCTCTTGAAAGCAATAGTGAATTGTTTTGACTTAAATGCAGGCAGGGCGGAGAATAAATACCATTCTTTTTTTAGAATTTTAACAGTCACTTGACAAATTCAAAAAAGTAAGGGCACAAACCAATCTGTTATCATTAAGTGGATTCTTTTTTTTTCAAAAGAGCAACTCTATCTGTATTTTTAGCCCTATTATAGGCTTTTAGAACACAGTCTTTTATTTTATTTATTTATTTACATTCTCTTATATACTGTGCTATTCTGCATCAGTGCGGTTTACATTGAACAAACTGAAATTACATTGAACAGGGCATTATAACTTGGAGATAACTATTTTACAGGGAACATGGGCTATGGAGGGTTAAGTGGCTTGCCCAAGACCACAAGGAGCACCTGTGGGACTAGAAACCCCAGTCCTTCCGGCCCAAGGTTGCTGTCCTCTAGTGGGATTTGAACCCCTGACCTTCCAGCCTGAAGTACCTTGCCCCAACCATTAGGCCACTCCTCCACTCCTCATGATGAGAACCTATTGTACATGGTGTGTGCATGTTTTTCAAAATCGCTTTCTGTACTACAAAGTCGACGAAGTCTGAGAAATTGACTAGTGGGAAGATTTCTCTTAAGAGACCTGTTATGGAAACTATTGTATCGTAATAATGTATTTCTGTCTGTAGGCTTACGGAATAAATCTGTGGTAAAGCCGCCATGGTTTTTTTTAGTAAGAATATCTAGGTACGACATACACTTTGAACTATATGTACCTTCAAATCATAAATTTTGGTCCAAGGAATTGATCCATTCAAAAAATTCGAACAAAGAAGACTCAGCACCATCCCAGATCAGAAGAACATCATCGATGTATCTTTTCCACAATCTGATATTTCCTTTGTAAGGGTGATTGCCAGATAAATAGAGATCTTCAAAGTGTGCAACATATAAATTCGCAACATCGGGGGCCATGGATGAGCCTATGGCTATCCCCTTAATTTGTTTGTAGAATACTCCTTTGAAACAAAAATAATTTTCAGTCATGGCCAAGGAGGCCAATTGTGATCAAAAGGAAGAGGGGACTCTAACCGGTCGGTCTCTACAGTACAGTTTGTTCTCTATAATATTAAGGGCAGCCTGTTACGGGATATTAGTGTAGAGGGAACATAAGAACATAAGATATGCCATACTGGGTCAGACCAAGGTCCATCAAGCCCAGTATCCTGTTTCCAACAGTGGCCAATCTAGGTCATACGTACCTAGCAGCTTCCCCAAAAGAGACAGGGTCTGCAATGCTTGTACTGGGTCAAGCATTGATATCCTGGGTCCCTTCTTAATAATGGTTTATGGACCTTTCCTCCAGGAACTTGTCCAAACCTTTTTTAAACCCAGCTACACTAACAGCCTTTACTACATCCTCCGGTAACAAATTCCAGAGTTTGATTACACGTTGAGTGAAAAAATATTTTCTTTTATTAGTCATCCTGACGCGCCGCAGGGCCGGGTCCCGAGGCCGGCCTAATAACCGGGTCCCCGTGGCCCGAGTCTTCGCCGGCCGGCGGTTCCCACAGGGGCGGGGCGGGGGTGGAGGAAGGCTGGACGCGGCGTCAGCGCACCGTCCTCATGCTGGTGTGGGACGGCGTGATTGGCTGCCAGCAGCTTGGGACGGGGCAGAGCAGCAGGGAATGTGAGGGTTCGACCGCGTGGTCTCCCTCTTCCTGCCGGCTCTGCGAGGGAAAAGGTGTGTGCGGTCTGCGGCGGTGATTAATTTTAAGTTCAACGGTGCTTCGGGGGTTCGGGCATTGGTCCAAGCCGGTGGGGAGACGCCGAATTAAGAGGGGGGGCGTCTTTTGGTTTTTTCTGGGCTTTCGGACAATGGGGGGGCTCGTGGGCAGGCAACGGGGGGCCTTGGAGTCTATTTTCAAAAAAATAAAATAAAATAAAGAGAGTAGCAGATTGCAGGGCTGGGGGGAGTGGGGCTCTTGCTTGGGTTGGGTGCCATAGTGTTATTAAAAATAAATAAAATAAATAATAAAGAATAAAGAACAAAAGGAGAAAAAAGGGGTTTGCCCTTGTTCTGAGGGTCACGGGGATGGCGTAAACCCCGAAAGGGCAGGGGGTGGGTAGGAGGGGGCGGCTGGGCTGGTAAGAGCGAGGGCCGGCGCTAGGGGGGCTGGGCAGCGAGGGTGACCAGGGTGTCCGGGCCAGCAAGCAGGGGGTCAGCTGCGGTCCGGGGGGCTGGAGGAGTGGGGAGGCAGCCACAAGGCAGAGGCATGCGGAGGGGAGCACGGCTGAGGAGGGCAGTCCGTGGGACCACCCCGGCAGTCAGGATTAGCAGCGGTAGAGACCGCCCGGGCGGAGATGGCAGTCGAGGCCTGCGCAGGCGTGACTGCGCCTGCCCAGGTTGAGCGGCGAAGCGGGGTTGTGGGGTCAGCTCCTGCCGCCGGTGCGGTGGGAGGGGCAGGGCCGAGGCGGAGGGGTGGAGTGTAGACCGGTCAGGGCTGGGGCCACTGGGAACTCTCTACCCTCCCCAGTTTCCGGGGTTTTATACTCCCTCTTCGGCGGGCGGGCGCTTCCCGCCTACTCCAGCTGCGGGGTCCCCCAGTCTTTGGTCTTTCGGGCCCGGGCACTGTCCTGGAATGGGGCCATGGGGGGGTGGATGGGGCGATTGGGCTGGAGCTGGCCTTGGTGGACCGGGGTTCATGCAGGGGAGGGGTTTAGCCGGGTGGGAGGCAGGCGGTATGGGCACCTCAGCCTGGAGTTGGGGTGGTGGGGGGAGTGGGTTGGCCAAGGCTCCTGGGTCTGTTGCTGCTGGCTTCTCTTCATTTCTTCCTGTACAGGTCCCGGAGAGAGGCAGCCTACAACCTAGCATGTCAGACGCTGGTAGTGTCGGCGGTGGCACTGGGACAACCCCTGCGGTGGTGCAGCCCAGCGTGGAGCCGTCAGACCAGACCGTGAGCACAGCAGCAGTGGCCAACCCAGAAGTGGGTGAGTATGTGGGCAGAGGAGATGGGGCGGGTGTACAGGAGGTGGGTGTTCCTGTCGGCAAGAAGGCGAAGGCGAAGCGCAGGCGGGGCCGCCGTTGCTGGCATGATTCCTCTTCTTCGTCGTCCTCGTCAGCGTCAGGCGACTCGTCAGGGGATTCAGCGGTAGTGGCAGTTGAGAGGGGTGAGGGGCATGGAGCTGTGGTGGTTCGTTGCGCGGAGCTTTGGGAGGGTGTGCTGAGGAAGTTGCGACGTAGGATCAAGCGGCGCAGATATATCGATATTTTTTGCTTGCTGGAGGGGCAGAAACGCTCGGGGGAGAGCAGGAAAAAGCGTAAGGAGGACGAAAAAGCCGGGAGGGTCCGGAAGGTTTCCCGCAACACCCTCAATTGGACCCGGGCCTTTTTAAGGTTGGCCAGCGTTTGGGGTCATTATTATCTGGGGCAGTATGGTGCCCTGTTGGCTTACGCGGATACAATTTTAACAGCATCACAGGCCCATGATGGTTGGGCTTGGTTGAATTACGATGAGGAGTTAGAGATATGATGGAAGAAAATGGGCAGCTTTCCTGGGGGAAAAAAGAGATTAATTTGTGCCTCACACAAATGTCGGCCAAAAGCAATGTGGGGGGTGCGGCGGGGGCGGGGGGCAAGCAGGTGGCTCCGACGGCTTCGGATAGCTTGCGGCCCTTTCGAACGCCCGGTGTCTCTGCTATGCAGCCAAAGGGGAACGTCGGGGGGGGGGGGGGGGAAAGGTGTGCTGGCGTTTTAACAAATCTTCGTGTCCGTTCCCAGATTGTAAGTTCCGGCACGCCTGTTCTCTCTGCAGGAGCGGACATTTGGCCGCAAAATGCAGCCGTAAAGGGGTTGGGGGACCCTCAGCGGGGGTAAGTGAGGGAGTAAGCTTGGCGCTGGCTCCTATGCCCATAAGAATCAATGCCATGCGTCCTTGGTTAGTTCGTTATGGGGGGTCCCGTCGGGAGAGGGCGTGGAGGACGATATTGTCAGGGTTTGTGGAGGGCTTCCGCATTCCATTGGAGGGTATGGTAGAGGGCGGGCGGGCTAGGAACGCTAGTTCTGTAACAGCACTGGCTGACGTCGTGCATAGGAAAATCGTGGCCGAATGCGCTTTGGGCCGCATTGCTGGGCCTTTTCAGGAGCCTCCTTTTTCCCCTTTTGTGGTTTCGCCATTGGGAGTTGAGCCGAAAAAGGAGCCGGGTAGTTATAGATTAATCCATAACTTGTCCTGTCCGCCTGGCAATTCGGTGAATGACCACATTCCTAAGGAGTTGTGCATGGTGCGTTATGCTTCTTTCAATGCGGCGGTTGCATTGGTACGGCAGTGCGGGTGCAGGGCCCTGATGGCAAAGGTCGACATTGAGTCAGCCTTTCATTTGTTGCCAGTGCATCCCTCAGCGTTCCCGTGCCTGGGGTTTCAGTTCGACTCGTGGTTTTACTTTGATAAGTGCATGCCGATGGGTTGTTCGATATCGTGCGCTTACTTTGAGGCCTTCAGTACATTCGTACATTGGGTCTTGGAGCAGCTGACGGGTTTCTCCACCATCGTCCACTACCACGATGATTTCTTCTTCGTGGGGCCTGGCCAGGCCGGGACGTGTGCCGCGTTGTTAGAAGCGTTCCAGCACTTAGCAGGTGACTTTGGAATCCCTATAGCGTCAGACAAAACTGTGGGTCCAGTGACATGCCTTACCTTTTTAGGTATAGAGATAGATTTGGGGAATCTGGTGGTGCGTTTGCCGGGGCAAAAAGTGGACCGTCTGAGGGAATTGGTGGAGGCAGTGGGCTCTGCGAACAAGACTACCCTCAAGGTTCTGCAGTCCCTGGTTGGGCATCTCAACTTTGCGTGTCGGGTTATTCCCATGGGGCGCCCCTTTGCCCGGCGGTTGTCCTTGGCAATGGCAGGGGTGCGTAAGCCACATCACCATATTCGGGTGTCACCGAAGACTTGCGGGTATGGGATGCCTTTTTAGCCAATTTCAATGGATGCTCGGTTTTGCAGTTGCTGGAGCTGACGAACGCGGATCTTCAACTGTTTACGGATGCGGCGGGTGGTTCCGGATTCGGGGCGTACTGCCAGGGGGCTTGGTGTGCTGAGGCTTGGCCCGCAGACTGGGTGGCGGCTGGGTTGACCCGCAACATTACATTTTTGGAACTGTTCCCCATTGTGGTGGCGCTGTGGGTGTGGCCGGAGCGGTTACAGAACAGGCGGGTGGTTTTCTGGTGTGACAATACCGCGGTGGTGGAGGTTATCAACCACTTGTCGCCCAAGTGCGTGAGAGTGGCGGCACTGATGAGGGTGTTCGTTTTGGCTTGTCTGCGGTTAAATGTCACAGCGAGGGCGCGGCATGTGCTGGGCACTCAGAATTCCATTGCTGATGCTTTGTCACGTTTTCAGTGGTCTCAGTTCCGGCTGTTGGCTCTGGACGCAGAAGAAACAGCCGCAGTGGTGCCAGATCATCTTTGGCAGGTTGGGACCCTGGTATGATGGCGTTGCTGGTGGCGTCGGTGGCATGCGGAACATGGGAAAAGTATTTGCATGGATACTCTGAGGTGAGTAGATTCTTGGGTATGTTGGGATGGGGGGGAGGGCAAGTCCCGGATGGGTTTATGGGTCACTTTGTCGTTTGGGCGAAAAGGGAAGGCTGGGCCAGATCAGCGGTTACGTCGGCTATAGCTGGGTTTTCCTTTTTCTGTAAGGCGGCCGGGTGGAGAAACCCTCGCGTAGCCTTTTTGGTGAAGCGCATGTTGGCTGGGTGGGCCAGGGTAGGACCCCAGTTACGCGATTGGCGGCTTCCGGTGTCGCATGAACTGCTACTTCAGATTTGGGAGGTGCTCCCGCTAATTGCGGTTTCGGATTTCGAGTCTGTGCTGTTTCGCGCGCTGTTCGTAACCGCATTTTTCGGAGCGTTCCACGTGTGCGAGCTGGTACCAAGGTCTGCGAGAGTGGGCGCGTTTGGGGGTTTGGATGTTAGGCACATGGCGCTGGAGGTGGCTCAGGTGCGCATCTATATCCCGCAGTCCAAGACCGATCAGGCGGGAAAAGGGAGTTGGGTGATACTGCGGGCTATTTCTCCTTTGCCATCCTGCCTGGTGCAGAACCTGCGGAACTATTTCCAGCGGCGTTCAAGGACTCCGGGTTATTTGTTTCTTCATGAGAATGGGAGGCCAGTGACTCAGTTCTAGTTTACAGCTGTGTTGCATTTGGCTTTGCGCCAATTAGGTTGTGATGAGAGGCGTTTTGCCTCGCACTCCTTCCGGATTGGTGCTGCTACAAGTGCGGCGGCAGCGGGACTTGAGGGGAGAGTCATACAGCGCATCGGCAGGTGGCACTCGGGCGCATACGAGGGATATGTCTGGCCGCAGGCATCCTGACCTGGGCTAAGAACGGTCAGGCAGGTCGGGGCAGTCTGACATGAGGTCTTGCAGTGTGCTGTTCCTGCGGGGGGGTGGTTGGGGGGGTTGAGGGGGGGAGGAATTAATCTGTTCATTCCTTTTGCAGAGTTGCCCGCTGGTTGCAGCCCGCTTTGTCTTCTTACAGATGGGGTCTTCCCTGGAGAGTGGTGGATCATCAGACATTCATTCGTTTATTGGGCCGAACGCCAGGCGGTGTTGCGGCCCCTGGGAAGGCACCTTGGCCTGGCGGCATCGGGAGTCCGGCTGCGTTGGATAGGAGAGCGTGGCATGAGATGGGGTCAGCTTGTGCCCTTCATTCAGTCGGAAATTGGACAACGGCAGCGGCCAGTCGGGCTGCAGCTTCATCTGGGTGGCAACGATGTGTCGAGCTGGTCTTGCAGGCAGCTCATTCGAACGGTTCAGAGGGACATTGGACTTTTGTGTGATCTACTACCAGGGGTTGCCATTATTTGGTCTGATATCTTCCCGCGCCCGGCCTGCTGGTTATAGCGGCGGTGGTCCCGCGGCTTAGTCAAGATTAACCGGCAGATTGGGCGTTGGGTACAGCAAATTGGCGGAAGACAGGTTTTTGCACCAGTGGGCTGAGGTGCGGTGCTTGGGGTTGTATCGCACGGATGGAGTGCATTTGGCCCCTGTTGGACAAGACTTGCTACTAAATGACTAGCAGGAAGTGCTTGAGTGCTGGGTTTGGTCGCAGCTTTCTTCTGGGGGGGCGGCACAAGGATAGGTGGGGCGACCTTGTGCCAGTGGCGGGGTAACGAGCTAGCGCTCGTTGACCCAGCGGGACATATAAGGCTGATGCTGCATTGAAGGGAGCGGAGTGCTCCTTGGGTTGGGAGAGACATCACTGTTGGGGTCTCTGCCCGATGGAAGGCAACTGGAGCCTGCCTTTGCTAATAATACGGTGAGGCGAGCGGTAGGGGGAGTGGGGGGAGGATGATGCATCACCTTGCTAATATACGGCTGATGGGGGGCATCATCCGGATTGGGGGGAGCGCGGGGGGGGGGGGGAATGTTATTTGAAATTTGAATGTTGTGTTGGCCCATGTTGGGCTGGTCTTGGATTTGTTAAAGCTGCGACCAAATGGTTATTCCAAATATGTTAGTGTTGTGTGTTTTGTGGAGATAGGGAACGGGGGGGGGGGGGTGAGGGGACAAGGCGGGGTAGGTGTTCTATGGCGGCGGGCGAACCGGACATCCGGATACCCTTGTTATTAAATAGTTTACCCTGTAGCTTCATTGCATGTCCCCTAGTCTTTCTGTATTCTGATAACGTAAACAATCGATCTACGTTTACCCGTTCCACTCCGTTCATTAATTTATAGACTTCTATCATATCTCCCCTCAGCCGTCTCTTTTCCAGGTTAAAGAGCCCTAACCTTTTTAGCCTTTCTTCATAGGAGTATCCTTCCATCCCCTTTACCATTTTGGTGGCTCTTCTCTGAACCTTTTCTAATAACTCTATATCCTTTTTAAGATACAGTGACCAGAATTGCACACAATAGTCAAGGTGCGGTCTCACCATGGAACGATATAGAGGCATTATAATACCCTTTGTTTTATTTTCCATTCCTTTCCTTATGATACCTAGCATTCTATTTGCTCTCTTGGCTGCCGCTGCACACTGGGCCGAGGGTTTTAACATGTTATCCACAATGACGCCTAAATCTTTTTCCTGGGTGGTGGGTCCTAATGTGGAACCTTGCATGTCATAACAAATGACAAATGACAACGAAGGTCCTACCAAGAAAGACATAAAATAGCTGTAACTTAAACTATCCCACCCCCTTTTATTCTGACATTCTTTACCCCCCTCTGCAATTTCCCATCCTAACTTATCTCAATTAGTCCATCAAACACTAGGCAATTTTACATAGCATAAACTCTATATTCTTTATATAGTTGTTATATAGTTTATTGTTGTTTAGTTTTTTGTTATTGTACTTTGATCTCAGTTTCAACTATAACTAAATATGTTTTGTTTAAGTTTCAGGCCGATTGTACATAGTTCTCTGATGTTCCATGTAACAACACAGATCTTTGATCTGTCCCTTAACTTGTTTTTTGTAAACCGCACCTGATCATTGTGAAAGTGCGGTATATAAGCGATTGTTAAATAAAAAATAAATAAATTGTATAACCATAGTTTGGGTTGTTCTTCCCTAGGTGCATAACTTTGCACTTGTCCACATTAAATTTCATCTGACATTTTGATGCCCAGTCTTCCAATTAGAAACATAGAAACATGATGACAGAAAAAGACCACAAGGCCCATCTAGTCTGTCCTTCCATAACAACAACTACAACAGTCCAATTTTTACCTTTAGAGATCCTCTGTGTTGGTCCCATGCTTTTTTGAATTCAGTTACTGTCCTCATCTCTACCACCTCCACTGGGAGACTATTCCACGGATCCACTACTCTTTCCGTAAAGAAATATTTCCGCATATCACTCCTGAATCTATCTCCCTTCACCCTCATCCCATGTCCCCTCGTCGCAGAACTTGCTTTCAATTGAAAGAGGCTCTCTCCCTGAACATTTATGCCACGGAGGTATTTAAACATCTCAATCATATCACCTCTATCCCGCCTTTCCTCTAAGGTGTACATATTAAGATCCTTAAGTCTGTCCTCATATGTTTTATAATGAAGACCACTAATCATCTTAGTAGCAATCCTCTGCACCGACTCCATCCTGTTCACATCCTTTTGAAGGTGCGGTCTCCAGAATTGCACACCATACTCCAAATGAGGTCGCACCAAAGACTTATACAGAGGCATTATCACCTCCTTTTTTCTTCTAGCCATTCCTCTCCGTATGCACCCAAGCATCCTTCTAGCTTTTGCCGTCGCCTTTTCTACCTGTTTAGCTACTTTAAGATCATCGGACACAACTACGCCTAGGTCCCGCTCTTCTTTAGTGGACAAAAGTACTTCACCTCCTATACTGTATTGCTCCCTTGGATTGCTGCAGCCCAAATGCATGACCTTACATTTTTTAACATTAAATCCCAGTTGCCAAATTCTAGACCAAATTCTAGACCAATTTATCAAGATCCTCTTGCAATTTTCCACAATCCTCTTGGGTTTTAACAACTTTAAATAGTTTTGTGTCATCTGCAAATTTGATAACCTCACTTGTTATTCCACTTTCCAGGTAATTTATGAATATGTCAAAAAGCAGCGGACCCAGCACAGATCCCTGGGGTACACCACTATTCACCTTTCTCCATTGGGAAAATTGGCCATTTAGCCCTACCCTCTGCTTTCTATCTTTTAAGCAGTTCTTGATCCACAGTAGTACACTGCCTCCTATCCCATGACTCTTTCGTTTTGCCAAAAGTCTCTGATGCGGGACCTTGTCAAAGGCTTTCTGAAAGTCCAGATACACTATATCAACCGACTCACCTTTGTCCACCTGTTTATTCACACTTTCAAAAAAACATAACAGATTAGTAAGACACAATCTTCCTTGTCTAAAGCCATGTTGGCTGTCTCCCATTAGGTCATGACTATCTACATGCTGAGTAATTTTATTCTTTATGATGGTTTCTACCATTTTTCCCAGTACTGACGTGAGGCTCACCGGTCTGTAGTTTCCCGGATCACCTCTGGAACCCTTTTTAAAAATTGGTGTTACATTGGTGATCCTCCAATCTTCAGGTATTAGAGATGATTTTAATGATAGTTCACAGATTACTAATAGCAGGTCTGCAATCTCATATTTCAGTTCTTTCAACACCCTTGGATGTATACCATCCGGCCCAGGTGATTTGCTACTCTTCAGTTTATCTAATAGTTGTAATACATCTTCTCGATGTATCGATATTTCCTTCAATTCTTCCGCACCTTTAAATACCACTTCAGTCATGGGTAACATCCCTACATCTTCCCCAGTAAAGACCTAAGCAAAGAATTCATTCAGTCTCTCCGCTATCGCCTTGTCGCCTCTTAGTGCCCCTTTAACTCCTCTATCATCTAATGGACCAACTGACTCTCTCACAGGTTTTTTGCTATGAATGTACTTGAAAAAGTCTTTATTTCGCGTTTTTGCTTCCACGGCAAGCTTCTTCTCAAATTCTCCCTTTGCCTGCTTTATCAGTGCCTTGCATTTGACTTGCCAGTGCTTGTGCTGTTTCCAGGTTTCGTCGTTTGGCTCTTTTTTCCATTTCCTGAAAGATGCTTTTTTTGGCAACAGCCTCTATGACCTCACCTTTAAACCATGCTGGCAGTTTTTTGGACTTCCTTCCACTTTTCTTAAAGCGTGGAATACAGCAGGTCTGGGCTGCCAAGATAGTATTTTTCAACAACACCCAAGCTTCATGTAAGTCTTTAACCTTTGCAACTGCTCCTTTTAGTTTTTTCCTAACTATATTCCTCATTTTATCATAGTCTCCCTTTCGAAAGTTAAAAGGTAGTACTGTGGATTTCCGTACTATCCCTCCTCCACTAATTAAATCAAAGGCGATCATGCTATGATCACTATTGCCAAGTGGCCCCAACACCCTTATCTCTTGCACTAGATCTGGTGTTCCACTAAGGACTAGGTCTAATATGGCTTCCCCTCTGGTCGGTTCATGAACCAGCTGCTCCAATAAGCTGTCATTTATGTCATCTAGGAACTTTATCTCCCTAGCATGTCCTGCCGTGACACTGACCCAGTCGATATCGGGGTAATTGAAATCACCCATTATTATTACTGCGCTGTAACTTTTGTTAGCTTCCTTGATTTCTTTGAGCATTTCATCATCCATTTGTTCATTCTGGCCCGGTGGTCGATAGTACACCCCCACTGCCATCACCTTCCCCTTTTTTACATGGAATTTCAATCCATAGAGATTCTACAGCAAATTTTGTTTCCTGCAAAACTTTAATCCTTTCTGACTCAATGCCCTCTCTAACATAGAGCGCAACCACTCCACCAATTTGATCAGCTCTGTCATTACGATATAGTTTGTACCCAGGTATCACAGTGTCCCACTGGTTGTCCTCCTTCCACCATGTCTCTGATATTCCAATCATGTCTAACCTCTCATTAAGTGCTATATATTCTAACTCTCCCATCTTAATTTTTAGACTTCTACCATTTGCATACAAGCATTTTAGAGACTATATTTTATTCATATTAATTTGGTTATTGGTAGACATGGGTAATTTGGGATCTTTAAGCTCTGTCTGCTCCATACTCAAGGGCATTTGGGCTACTTTACTCTTTTTTGGAACCTCTTTGCTTTTATTTATTTAGACAGTTTTGTATACCGCCTTATCCTTCAATCAAAGCGGTCAGTATCCTTCAAGGATACATTCCTTCAAGGATACATTTTTCCGAACCATCTGCTCTTGGGCGACTGTCAGCTTTCCCCTATTTGCTAGTTTAAAAGCTGCTCTATCTCCTTTTTAGAGGTTAAGGCCAGCAGCCTGTATTCCATCCTAGTTAAGGTCAAGCCCATCCCTTCGGAAGAGCCCCTCCTTTCCCCAGAATGTTCCCCAGTTCCTAACAAATCCAAAACCCTCATCTCTGCACCATTGTCTCATCCACGCATTGAGACTCCGGATCTCTGCCTGCCTTTTGGGTCCTGCATGTGGAACGGGAAGCATTTCGGAGAACGCTACCCTGGAAGTTCTGGATTTCAACTTCCTACCTAAAAGCCTAAATTTAGCCTCCAGAACCTCCCTACCACATTTTCCTATGTCATTGGTACCGACATGTACCAAGACAGCAGATTCCTCCCCAGCACTATCTAAGACCTTATCTAGGTGGCGCGTGAGGTCCGCTACCTTCGCACCAGGCAGGCATGTTACCAGGCGATCCTCACGTCCACCAGCCACCCAGCTATCTACATGCCTAATGATCGAATCACCAACTATAACGGCTGTCCTAACCCTTCCCTCATGGGCACATGGCCCTGGAGAAACTTCTTCGGTGCGAGAGGGTTTTACATCACCTGGAGGACAGGTCCTAGTTACAGGATCACTTCCTGCCACACCAGGGTGATGTCCTCCTGTCACGTGACCTCTCTCCTCCATGGCAACAGGGATGCTGCCAGACTGGAGGTGGGACTTCAGGACTATATCCCTGTAGGTTTTGTCTATGTACCTCTCTGTCTGTCTTATGTTTTCCAAGTCTGCTACTCTAGCCTCTAGAGAACGGACTCGTTCCCTCAGAGCAAAGAGCTCCTTGCACCTAGTGCACACGTAAGACCTCTCACCAACTGGGAGAAAATCATACATGTGACACTCAATGCAAAAGACTGGAAAGCCCCCATCTCGCTGCTGGACTGTTGTCTGCATCTTAGTTTTAAGTTTTTGTTTAGATCTTTAAGTTCTTTACTTACTAAGGGTTGCCAATAAAACTGTACCTAATACGTTTAATATACCTTGTTCACCTGAAGCTTAATTAATCTCAGGTCCTTAATGTATGACTGATTTGGGTAACAAGCTTCACCTGAGAGCACCTCCTGTCTTTGAAAATGTGTAAGTACCTATAAAGCTACGATTATCCCAGGGGTGGGTGGGAAATAACACTTATTAAAAGAGGGCTGCTACACAGTACCCTGTCCTGTGCTGCTGAGGTAAGCTATATTCTTATTTGATTTAAATTTTAGCTCTTTGCTGCTGCTAGGCTCTAACTTATTATGAAATTTTTTTTAATTTTTTATTTATGAAATTTTCAAAAAAAGTCAAGAAAGGTCACACCCGACCAATCTTGAAGCAATAGACAAGCAATTCAGAAACATCCACAAGAAAAAACCCAGGATACAATATCAAGAAATATAATATAATAAGTGCAGAATGCCTTGTCTCTCCAGCCCACTATAAAGGGGGAGTTAACTTAATTAATTTAACCACAATATAAGAAGAAAATGCACACAATCATAGTTTGGACCCAAAATCCTATGAGTCAATAGAGGCCTCAGAACGCTTGGCGCTAATGAAAGCCAACAATTGGGAGGGCTCAAAAAAATATAAGAAAACGTCTGGTATTTCACCAGACACTTGCATGGATGCTAAAGGAAAAAAAGCCCTCCCAATTGCAAGACCCCAGACCGAAGCAGCAGGAACTCTCTACGCTGCTTCTGAGTTTCTCTTGATAGATCAGGATATATACGTACTGAAAGCCCACGAAACAAAATTTTCCGCTTCTGAAAAAACAATTTCAGTAACCATTCCTTATCAGATAACAAAGTGAAGGTTATCAGCAACGTAGACGGTACCTGTGATCCAAAACCAGAATTTTCTAATATATCTGAGACATTCAAAACATCCTCCTGAGTTTGATTAACTCCTATAACACTTTGAGCCAAAACACGTTTGGCTACAAGTAAATAATAAATTTTTACTAAAGGGGGCATCAACTCAGGGGACACTCCTAGTGTCTCCTCCAAATATTTCTTAAACATATCTCTAGGAGAAATCGATGGAGCTTTTGGAAAATTAATAAGTCTCAAATTATTAGCACGAGATAAGTTATCCAAATGTTCAATTTTCATCTGTAAGGACTGAAAGTTCTTTCTATGTCCCTCTGAATGTTCCTCAGGGCTCTCTACCTTGTTATGAACATGAACACATTCCGTCTGAAGCGTGGAAACCTTCCTCTCCAATTCACTCACCAAAGCTGTAGAAGCGTTCACCTTATTAGCCAACGAAGATACTTGTGGTAAAAGAGCCTCACCCAAGGTGACAATCGCGTTCCAAATGGCTTCCAGTGTAAAGTTCTGCGGTCTCTGCAGAGAAAAAACCACTTCTGATTCAGCGAGGGATGCAACTGGCTCCATACACGCCAAGGATCGGTCACCACCTGTGGAGAGCAACTCCTTCTCCATTTGTGCCTCTCCTGACGCCACCAAAGATCTCTGTGAGCACAGGTCTCCAGGCAGCTCACCCTCTGACCCAGCTGAGACAGCCCAACCTGACCCTCGTGAGGATTTGCCCCCCACCTCAAGGGATGGAGACACAAGCTCCAGGAAGCCTTCTGGCAAGGGCTGGCTGCGAGTCAATTTAGGCGCCAGACTCAATACGGGGGACGAAGATGATGTCGACGCAGACGCTGGGCACTCCGACTCCAGCGAAACTGCAAGCCAAGAAGTTCCTCCCGCTCTTTCCGAAACCCGCGTTGTGCGCAGAAGAAATGGATCCAAAGGACCCAATACAGGAACCGCACTCGGCGTAGAGGAAGCAACAGGCAGTGAGAGCAACGGCCCGGACCTCCCCTTTCGTTTCCTTCCCATTACGGCGCACTCACGCGGAGCTGACTGTTGCTGCAGCCATCTTGGTAACACCCCCAGCCGAGAGTCCTATTATGAAATTTAAACTACAAGCTCTCTGCTGGGTTCTAAATTTAACCAGAAAGCTCTCTTCTGTGTTTTAAATTTAAACTAAAAGTACTTTGCTGATGCTAGGCCCTGAATGACTATTAAATTTAAACTACAAGCTCTCTGCTGGGTATGAAATTTAACGAGAAAGCTCTCTTCTGTGTTTTAAATGTAAACTTAAACTGCTGCTACTAGGCCCTGACTGATTTAACAAAAAATAGTGGGTTCACAGATTAATTAGCTTTAATAAAAAGAATTCCTTTCAGAAAATTCCCAGAAGTATATACTCACAATTGCAGATCTCTCTCCAGAAGTAACAGTCCCCTTTTCTAGTCTTTCAAGGGAAGCAAGATCTAGCGTGACTAACAAGAGTTTATCACTGAAATCAGGAAAATCTTGTAAAATATTAATGATATGTGTTGAGTCTCAAACATAAGAATTGGCTAGTGGTACAAAGGGTCTAAGGAAAACATCTGGGAATTTTGAAAGAGGTTCCAAGAGTGAACCAATTGCAGATACAATTGGTCTACCTGGTGGTTTTTCTAATGATTTGTGGATCTTGGGTAGCATGTAGATTGTTGGAGTAACAGGATGTGTAACTGTCAGGAAATCAATTTCTTTATTGGTCAAATATCCGGCCTGCTGTCCAATGTATATCATTGTATCTATTCTTTCTTTTAACAAGGGAGTAGGATCATATATTTTTTCATAAAAATCTTGGTCAGTAAGTTGTCAAAGTACCTCTTGTACATATGAATGTCTGTCCTGAATGACCAAAGCTCCCCTTTTGTTGGCTGGCTTAATAATAATAATATCAGTATTATTTTTCAAACCAGTAAGAGCTTTTCTTTGTAAATTAGTCAAATTGTTATAGGAATGCCTCGGTGTAGAGTATAGGTTGTCAATTTTAGAGAGGACAATCTTTTCAAATGCACTAATGAGTACATCTTGCTGATTAGGAGGGTTCTATTTTGATGATTTTTTAACGACAGAACTATCAGAGGCAGCGGTGCCTCGGTCATGGAAAAAGTCAATAATCTTGAGTTTTCGAAAGAACTTAAAAAGTTCTACATGTGTGCAGAATTTATCATGCTTTGTGAAAGGTACAAACAAGAGACCTTTCTCTAAAACTTCAATTTTGGTCGTAGTTAGTTGGTAGTTGGAAAGATTAAATATACCACCTATGCTTCTGTCTCCGAGGTTCTCTTGTTTGGAAAGCCCCGACCCCTGTCTCTCCCTCAGGGAGGGAAGGACGGGCGGAATTCCCTGTGTCTCTGAGGAGAACGGAACGGATAATTGGGATTGTTCTGGTATGTATAAGTTTATTTATTTATTTTATTTATTTATTTATTACATTTTCTTTTATACCGCGCTATTTAAGATCAGTGCGGTTTACAATAAACATTGAAACTACACATCTCAGTTTAGTGATTTGTGCTTACAATAAACATTTAAAATAACTCGGGTATACAATGAACAAGTTTCTTAACAGGGAGAACAGGGAGAACAATAACTATGTACAGGCAAGTTAATGTAACTATATACATGGTTACGTGCACAGTTCTTTTGCTCACTCCCTTCCAAAGAGAGTCCATATGAAAATCCTGTGGTTTTGGTCTCTGTTGGGGGGGAACAGAGGAGGAAAAGAGGGAGGCTGAGGGATCTATACAGTCATCTGTTAAATTATTTATTTTTTTTTGCTTCTTTCCACATCTGGGGAAAAAAATCTAGCTTTTGTCTTGCTTTTTCTAGGAGAACCAGGCAATTTGGCTTCAGGATTCCGCCTGCGCAATTCACTTCTAGGGTGTGGCTTGCCATTCGGATCTACCCAATAATAGACTGTGCCTTCCTTGTAGTCCTCTTCGTCACATTTAAGCTTTTTAAATTTTCAATCCTTGACTATCTTCTTGTATTCAATAGTATTTCTATCAAAGTCTTTTTTTAAAACTTCAAAATTTGAATCGGTACGCATTAATACATCACTTTTTTGTCTATTTGAGGCTTCAAAGTATCAGTTTTTTTTGCCTTGATGTGTTAATTAAAAGTATTATCAGGTCCAGAGAGCATTTATTCAAAATCTTAACCCAATTAGTCATAAAAATCAGATCATCCTTAAACATACCTGGGGCTTTATTAACACGTAAGCCCCTTGGTATGATCTTCTTACGACAGTATTCCAATAAGGAAGATGCATGCATTTCTTCTTGGATATGTTCTTGAGTTAGGCGAACTAGTTCTCCCCATTCTTCTTCAGCTGTAGGACAACCCTCTTCTTCGGTAAAGAAGGGGTCCTCAGGTAACATAGCTTGTAGATCATCCTCTTTAAAGCTCAAGATGTCTTTCCAAGGGGAAAACATTGCTCACAGAGCAGCAGACGACACAGAGAGAACAGAAAATAGCCCTCGCAGTAGAAGTCCAAACAAAACACAAAAGGCGAGGGATTGGAGGGTCCCCCTTTCCCCTTTCCCCCTTCCCCTCCCCCCCCTTTTTAAAAAAAAAACATGGTTAAGTCTTTCTCTGTTTTATATTCAGTCAACTATATTACGCAGTGGCATATTTATCGATACCGCTATTACGAAATGTTTCTAATAACAGGAAGGCCGCGGAGCCTCGTGCCCACGGCCGGAATTAACCAGGGGGGTGCCAGTCGCGCTCGCGCCCGGCTTGTCGGCCGCGCTAGCTGTCGGTGGCCGCGTGTTAGGTTTCAAAGTGATTGGCTCCCGCAGTTGTTTTGACGACGCGGGAGCCAATCATGGATTGAAGCCGGGGCTTGATGGGGGGGGGCGGCGCAGAGCACAGCCGTTCCTTTGAGCGGTGGTCCAAGGAGATGGTTGCTCTGAGCCGTTCCTCTCTCCATTTCCTGTTACTTGGTCAAGTTGGGTCCCGTAGCTCCGCCGTAGAAGGTCCGGTGTCCGGGGATTCGTCAACTGCGCTCAAGCCGGAGTCGGGGCTTCCAGCACAGCGTCCAAGCGGGGTTTGCTTTGCGGCGGTCTGCAGAGTCTCGAGCACGTGTTCGATCTCCGTGCACGCTGCAGGGCCATCGGGTCAGGCAAGTTGTTTTTGGCGCGTTCTGCCATTCCTGTGGGGGGGGGTATTAATTTGCTCGACTGTGCTTCCCTTTTTTGGTTGCATCTGCAGGTTTTCAAAAAAAAAAATAATAATAAAATAAAGTGCTGACAGTTTATCATGCGGCCTGTCAGACGGGTGCCTGGGTGAGAATGTTCACAGTCTTGGCAAGTGCATATATTAATATGATTTGCAAGGTATTGTGGGAAATGTAGTCCATTCACACCAGACACAGCCGTTCACAATAATTAGTTGTGCTTGAGTGTAAAGCCAATAAGATATTTATTTATGGGGTTATTTCTCCCAACACAGATATGCTTGGTAGCACATAAAACAGGATACTTGCTTTCAGTGTTAAACTTAAAAAAACAAAATCAGGAAAACAACAGTTGAACTTGTCAGGCAATCAAATCAAAAGAATAAAGACCTGGTTGGTAACAAACTGGTCTTTTCTGTAGGCTCTAGCTAATATTTTCTTAGCAGTGCATCAAACAACAAGCAAAACCCACAAAGTAGGGAAAAACTGTTCTTTTCAGGTTAACTTCTTATATCTTCACAGATAGAAGTGATTCCCTCAGAGCTCACAAGCAATTAGGTAAGGCTCAATTGCTAGCAGTTACCCAGCTGAAACCCCTTAGCTGGCTTACTTTCTACTGCGTGGCTCAAATCCTACTCAGGAGCTTTTCTGAGTAGATTAAAGAACAACTTTGTATTTCTTTGTGATGGTTGTTGTACTTTGTAACAGAAAATTACCAAAGGAGTTTAGACAGAGAGCAATCCATGTATTCACAGCCTGTATCTACCACCTCTCCCCTTCTTCAACAATCATGGGTTCAATATCATGGATTGGCACAGAGGAATTTATTAATGGAGCACTCTCAGGAGAATACTTGTTTCCCTGCTGTCTTTCAAGGGTATAGCTAGGGCATAGATCAGTGTTCATACCTGAGCTTCCATTGCTGTTAGAGTTCCTCTCTAAATAGCCTGGCCAGTATGTAGTCCAGTTCTTATGTCCAGCCTTCCAATCCAGATCCCTGGACACTGGGTCTCTCTTCACATACCTTCTGGCACGGGTCTTAGGGTCCCTTCCAAGTGCAGCCGTCTCCCTCACAGGTACCGTCTGGAGATTCCTAGCTCTGCAGCACCACTCCTCTGGCTTTCCCCAGTCCAATGGTGTATGCTGGCCCTTAGAATGCCTCCCAGTATACGTACTGCTCTGGATTCCTTTAGACTTCCCAAAGGCTTTTCTCTTCTTTCTTCCAAAGGGTTTCTTGCCCTCTCTTTCCGTCCGCTCTGGCTTCTGCTTCTGATGATCCTCCAGATGATGAAGCTGTCCAAGATCATGAAGATATCCAAGCTGATCCTGAGGATCTCCAAGACGAGGATGTCCAAGATGAATCTGAGGATGATTCTCTGTAGAATAAACTCTACCTTTATTCTGCTTAGATGAGTGCTCCACCCTAGCACAGCGCAGCTGTGCTGAATCAGGCCCTGCCCTTTGAGATATGAGTGCTTGGGGATTACCTCATAGCCCTCTTGATTGAACACACGTTTCCCCACTTCAGCCCCTCTAATGGCTGTTGGAAACCTGGTGCATTCTGGGACTGGTAGTCTTTTATGGGAAAATTCTGTTTTTTTATTTCTACCAGAACTGACAGGTTGCTTGTTCAGAGTCACTTCACCTTTTCTATAGCTCCTTCCTGAGCTATGATAAGCTTCCTTATCACATACCCCCCTGCTTAAGTTATTACGGAGTGGTGTAACTGGTGAAACTTCTTCCCTACAGTCCGTAATACCTACGAGGGTGTTATCTTTTTGAAGCTCACTTACTTCCTGACTGGCTTCAGGGTCATTATTATTTACAGGCCTCTCCTTCCAAGACTTAAGTACATTAATATGGTAGGTCTGTCTACGCCCTCTTGCATTTTCTACCATATAAGATACTGGGCTCACTTGTTTAACAACCTTCCATGGCCCTTTCCACTGTACTTCAAATTTTGGGGCTGTACCTGCTACTTGAACCAAAACCTTTTCACCAATGCTTAATTGGCGGCTTTTGGCCTTCCTATCATACCACCCTTTCTGGCGCACTTGACTGTCCTGCAGGTTCCTCTCAGCAACCTGCGAGGTCCTTTTCAAACGTGCTTTCAAGTCACGTAGAAACTGTGGCACTTCCTGACTCCCTGGTTCAGGATCAATCCATTGTTCCCTCAAAATATCTAACAAACCACGTGGAGCCCTACCATACATCAATTCATATGGAGTTACACCTAGGGACACCTGAATTCTTTCCCTGCAGGCATATAAGGCAAAGGGAAATAACATATCCCATTCTTTTACCTCTCCTGCTAACCCACTTCTCAACATTTGTTTGAGAGTTTGGTTGAATCTCTCCACCAAACCGTTTGATTGTGGATGGTAGGCTGAGGTTTTCACGTGATGAATGCCAAAGGCATCCCAGACTTGGGCCAAATATTTGGATACAAAATTGGACCCTCGGTCAGTCAACACCTCTCTTGGGAATCCCACTTCACAAAACAATTTTACTAGCTCTAAAGCTATTGTTTTTTGCAGAAACATTCCTCAATGGTATGGCCCAGGGAAACCTTGTTGCCTGATCTATCATAACTAGGATGTATTGGAAACCTCGGGGCGTTTTGACTAATGGGCCTACAATATCCATGGCAATGCGACCAATTGGGTCTGTGATAATTGGCATGGGAATCAAAGGCACCACCGGTGGGTGAGCCGCTGTAACTCGCTGACACGCTGGACATGCAGCACAAAACTGGGCAGTTTCTTTGAAAATACCTGGCCAGTAAAAACGCATAAGTATTTGATCCAGCGTTCCTTGCATCCCTTTATGACCTCCAACTGGATGATCATGTGCTAATCTAAATACTAGCCCTTTGAAAGTTGTGGGTACCACCAATTGTTTACGTATGGTCCCATTTCTGGGGTCCTGACTCTCTCTATATAATATTTCATTATCTAGTCTGAATCTGGGCAACTCCTCCCTGACCTCCTGAGCATACTTAAAAGCTCGGGTGAGAGCTTGATCAGCTCGCTGCTCTTGTGGAAAGTTAGGAAACTTTGCCAATAACTCAGCTGGCACCCAGGGTAAACTTTGACCAGCTAACATCTCAGCCCTTCCCTGTGCTCTGCAAAGTCTCTCACACCGCTTTTGTGCTTTCAACTTTCTTACTTTACCAGATGATGGAGTTATTAAATCATCATGAGAGGGTAAGTCTCCTAATAACTCTGCCTGCTCCCCCTCCTCCTTTTGCTGGCTCTCTACCTTAGCCTGCGAGCGGGTGGATACAAGGCCCCTCTTATTACCTATAGTTTGGCCTTCTGGAAGCTTAACCATCTTTTTAGCTAGGGACTGAGGACTTCCAAAGAAAGGCCCGGGAGCTATTTCCATTATTCCTTCTCCCTCCTTCTTTCCTAGTCCTTCCACTAGACCCTGCTTAAATCTTGGTCAGTCTCTTCCTAGAACCAAATCAAAGGGTAGCCTAGGCACCACTGCTAACAGGACTTCCTCTTGTTCCCCCAGGCACTTAACCCTTAGCCTATAGGTGGGATATGATGTTGCAGCACCATGAATGCATCTGATGTGAACTTGGCTTTCAGGGGTTCTAGGCACAAATCCTTCTTGGGCCTCTATCCTCTTCCAAAGCCTTTTTGACATCATACTCTGGTCTGCCCCAGAGTCTAACAAAGCATTTGTGGTAATTCCTTGCACATCAACCATCAAAAGAAATCCTTCTTTGGGCTGTTTTAAATCCATACCCATTAAGCTAGTGTGTGTCTGGCATCCCTTTTCTAAATGTCCCCATTTTCCACATTTGAAACATTTCTTTCCACTCCACTGTGTCATCTTGTTTGGCACAGTACATTTATTTTCAGAAACATTTTTAACTATTTTCTTTCCTGATACAGCACAGCTCACCTCAGCACCCATCTTCAGAGGGCCACCCATTCTATGGCAAGCCTGCGTGGCTTCCAAGAATCTCTCTGCTAGCATGGTTGCCTCTCCAAGATTTTGGCAATTTTGCTGTATATGGAAAGTGTGCAAATCTTTAGGCACAGCAGACATAAATTGTTCAAGCATAATAATGTCTAATAACATTTCTACCGTCTTTTGCTCAGGCTCCAACCATTTTACAGCTAATCCTCTGATTCTCTGACTCAGAGCCCTGGGTGTTTCACCCACCCTCAATGCAGTAGCTCTAAACATTCGCCTATACTCTGAAATAGACAACCCTAGGCGATCTCTAATAGCAGCCTTTACATCCTTATAATTCAAAGCCTGGGCTGCTAGCATTGCTCTATAAGCTGCAAGCGCCTCCCCAGTTAATGAGGCTGCCAGCCTTACTGCCCACTGGGTCTCTGGCCATGCTAATGCTTGTGCCACTCTCTCAAAAGACTCTAGAAAATCATCAACATTATCATCTGCAGTTAGCTTCCCAAAACTAAATGCCCCAATTCCCTGATTGAGTCCCACACTGTCCACATGTGGTGTACCAGTATTTACTGCTGGTCTTGCATCTGGTCCACTTTGGTTCTGAAGTTTAACTAGGGCTTGCACCAGATCAAGCACTGGCTTCTGCTGGTCCATTAAGGCTTTCATAGCAGTGTCCTGAGCCTGCTGTGCTAGCTCCTGTTGTCTGCTAAACTGGGCCGCCATCCAATCAGCTAGTTCCCTTAGATCCATCTTGATCCCTTATGCCAGTGATGAATCCAGCTCTGCACAGGGTCTTTTCCTCCTGGGACAGCTACTTGGAACAGCCCCCTCTCCTCCAAAGTGCAGTTGAGGGAAAATCTTTTCTTTCAGCTTTTAAGCTTGAACTGTCT
This sequence comes from Ichthyophis bannanicus, assembly GCA_033557465.1. Classification (NCBI taxonomy): domain Eukaryota; kingdom Metazoa; phylum Chordata; class Amphibia; order Gymnophiona; family Ichthyophiidae; genus Ichthyophis; species Ichthyophis bannanicus. The sequence continues at coordinate 18,684,581 of CM066041.1, read as the reverse complement.
TTTCCTTCAGACTTGAGTTGTAATCCTTAGCAAGTAAATCTTTTGCGCAAAAGCAATCCGAAAAACTACGCCATTTGTCAGACGGGTGCCTGGGTGAGAATGTTCACAGTCTTGGCAAAGGCATATATTAATATGATTTGCAAGGTATTGTGGGAAATGTAGTCCATTCACACCAGACACAGCCATTCACAATAATTAGTTGTGCTTGAGTGTAAAGCCAATAAGATATTTATTTATGGGGTTATTTCTCCCAACACAGATATGCTTGGTAGCACATAAAACAGGATACTTGCTTTCAGTGTTAAACTTAGAAAAACAAAATCAGGAAAACAACAGTTGAACTTGTCAGGCAATCAAATCAAAAGAATAAAGACCTGGTTGGTAACAAACTGGTCTTTTCTGTAGGCTCTAGCTAATATTTTCTTAGCAGTGCATCAAACAACAAGCAAAACCCACAAAGTAGGGAAAAACTGTTCTTTTCAGGTTAACTTCTTATATCTTCACAGATAGACTCAGAAGTGATTCCCTCAGAGCTCACAAGCAATTAGGTAAGGCTCAATTGCTAGCAGTTACCTAGCTGAAACCCTTTAGCTGGCTTACTTTCTACTGCGTGGCTCAAATCCTACTCAGGAGTAGATTAAAGAACAAGTTTGTATTTCTTTGTGATGGTTGTTGTACTTTGTAACAGAAAATTACCAAAGGAGTTTAGACAGAGAGCAATCCATGTATTCACAGCCTGTATCTACCACCTCTCCCCCTTCTTCAACAATCATGGGTTCAATATCATGGATTGGCACAGAGGAATTTATTAATGGAGCACTCTCAGGAGAATACTTGTTTCCCTGCTGTCTTTCAAGGGTATAGCTAGGGCATAGATCAGTGTTCATACCTGAGCTTCCATTGCTGTTAGAGTTCCTCTCTAAATAGCCTGGCCAGTATGTAGTCCAGTTCTTATGTCCAGCCTTCCAATCCAGATCCCTGGACACTGGGTCTCTCTTCACATACCTTCTGGCACGGGTCTTAGGGTCCCTTCCAAGTGCAGCCGTCTCCCTCACAGGTACCGTCTGGAGATTCCTAGCTCTGCAGCACCACTCCTCTGGCTTTCCCCAGTCCAATGGTGTATGCTGGCCCTTAGAATGCCTCCCAGTATATGTACTGCTCTGGACTCCTTTAGACTTCCCAAAGGCTTTTCTCTTCTTTCTTCCAAAGGGTTTCTTGCCCTCTCTGTCCGTCCGCTCTGGCTTCTGCTTCTGATGATCCTCCAGATGATGAAGCTGTCCAAGATCATGAAGATATCCAAGCTGATCCTGAGGATCTCCAAGACGAGGATGTCCAAGATGAATCTGAGGATGATTCTCTGTAGAATAAACTCTACCTTTATTCTGCTTAGATGAGTGTTCCACCCTAGCACAGCGCAGCTGTGCTGAATCAGGCCCTGCCCTTTGAGATGAGTGCTTGGGGATTACCTCATAGCCCTCTTGATTGGACACACGTTTCCCCACTTCAGCTCCTCTAATGGCTGTTGGAAACCTGGTGCATTCTGGGACTGGTAGTCTTTTATGGGAAAATTCTGTTTTTTTATTTCTATCAGAACTGACAGGTTGCTTGTTCAGAGTCACTTCATCTTTTCTATAGCTCCTTCCTGAGCTATGATAAGCTTCCTTATCACAGGCCTCATCAAAAACGGGGTAAAGGAGCTCCGCGTGGTAGGGGGGTAGGGAGGGGGCTAAGTCTGGGGGAAGGTGTAGGGGGGCTGGAGACTTCAGCAGGGTCTGGGTTGGGGGAGCAGAGGGGCTCGAGGTGTGGGGCTGTGAGGCAAAGGGGGAGTGAGCGGGGGAGGAGCAGGCAAAGAAAGGACCGAGGGAGACCTATGGCTAGGGGCAATAGTGTACAAGCGGGTAGAGGGCATACAGATGTGTTGCCTACGGGGGGTGCCTTTACCGAGGGGCCGGGTGGCCCTAGTATTCCTCAGGTGGGGGGTAGAGGTAGTGTGGGAGGCGCTTGTGGTCGGGGGGGGCAGGAGGCTATAGGGGTCTCGGGTGTTAGCCCTACTTTGGCTTGGTCAGGGCAGACGGCAGATTGGATGGGGGGGAGAGTGGGTACAAATTTCCCGGGTGTGTCTGGTTTCCCTATAGTACAGGGTGGCACACCATTGGCTTGGGAGCATTGGAGTGGGGGTGGGCAAGGCTCTTCCCGGGCAAACTGGATGGGAATGTGGCCACCACCCTGGGCCATGGCCGGTGTTCCTTCGCCTTTTGGTGTCTTCTCTCCTCAGGTACCATCGGGATGGCAGTTCCGGGAAGACGCAGATCTCTATGGATCCAGCCAGCAAGGTGCGGTGGCATCGAGCGGGGAACGGAGCTGTTTGGAAGCGGATGCCGGTGCGGGGCCTGCGACTCCAGCCATCCAGCGAGGGATCGTTTCACTCGAGGGGACACCCAGCGGTGGTGCAGGTGAGTTGGCTCAGAGCCTTACCAGGGAGGTGGGGGGCGGGGGTGCTTTGGCGCCAGCACACGGTGTAGGGCAAGGGGGCATTTTGGCAGTATCAGGGGAGGTAGGCAAAAAGGCCCAAAAGAAAAATAAGCACTCCTGTCGCCGGCGTCGTAAATCTCGTTCTTCTTCTTCGTCTGTTCGGTCTTCGTCAACTTCTTCTACGTCTGGTGAGAGCGAGAGGGGTGATCTTACTAGGAGTTCGGTGCAGCCGACGTTAGCAGCTTTCTCGGAATTATGGGAAGGGGTGCCGAAGAAGTTGCGGCGGAAAATCCAAAAAAGGAAATTATATCGATCTGTTTTGGTTACTAGAGGGCAGGAAGCGAACGGGGGATAGTCGTAAGAAGAGGAAAGAGGATGAGAAGGCCGGGCAAGTGCGCAATGTAGCTAGGAACGTTGTTAATTGGACGAGGGCTTTCTTACGTCTCGCGAGTGTATGGGGGCATCTGCATCCTGAGCAGCATGGGATGCTCTTGGCATATATGGATTCCATTTTAGAGACTTCTCAGTCGCATCCGGGTTGGGCCTGGCTCAACTACGACGAGAAATTCCGCGATAAAATGGAGGAGAATCGACTCTTGTCCTGGGGGACTCAAGATATTAATCTATGGTTAACCCAGATGGCAGTTCGCCCAGGTGGGGGGTTAGCGAGTGGTCAGAAAAGCGGATCAGGAGCTGTCGAAGGATCACTGCGGTCCTTTCGTGCGAGCAACCTTCCGGCGGGACAGAGAGCAGCGGGGGGAGGCGCAGGAGATTTGTGTTGACGCTTTAACAAGTCTTCGTGCCCCTTTCCGGACTGCAAGTTCCGGCACGCCTGTTCTATCTGCACTGGGGGACATTCCGCACTTAAGTGTGTCAAGCGGATGTCAGTCGATGCCGGAGTGCCGTCTTCCAAGCAGTAGGGACCTCATGGGTTTAGCTCCGACTCCAATTCTTTTTTCAGCTATTCGCTTGTGGTTAGGGAGGTATCCTAGGCGCAGGGCTGGGAAGGTGTTGGCAGAGGGGTTTCAAATGGGTTTTTCGATTCCTGTGGTGGGTACAGTGGAGTCAGGTAAGGTTCCGAATGCGCCATCAGTTCGGAGATTTCCGCATATTGTGCAGGAAAAGCTGGCAGTAGAGCTGTGGTTGGGTAGGGTGGCTGGCCCTTTTGCGGAGCCACTTTTCTCCAACCTTGTAGTGTCCCCTTTGGGGATCGTTCCGAAGAAGGAGCCTGGAAAATACAGGTTGATTCATAATTTGTCTTTTCCTCCTGGCTCTTCTGTGAACGACCACATCCCTAAGAAGCATTGTACAGTTCGTTACGCATCGTTTGATATGGCGGTGGAGCTTGTCCGGCGATGTGGTAGTGAGAGCCTGTTGGCCAAGGTGGACATTGAGTCGGCGTTTCGTTTGCTGCCGGTGCATCCATCAGCTTTTCATTTATTAGGGTTTTGCTTCGAGGGACAGTTCTATTATGATAAGTGCATGCCCATGGGTTGTTCGGTGTCCTGTGCATATTTCGAATTGTTTAGTACGTTTATGCATTGGGTTTTCTCGAAGAAAACCGGTTGTGCGAACACAGTGCATTACTTGGACGACTTTTTGTTTGTGGGTGAAGCACGTTCTGGTCGGTGTCAGGCCTTATTGGATGGATTTCAGCATTTAGCACATGAGTGGGGAGTTCCCTTGGCTCAAGACAAAACAGCCGGCCCGTTGACGAGACTTACCTTTTTAGGTATTGAATTAGACACCGTGGCAATGGTGGTGCGCTTGCCCCATGAGAAGGTGATTAAGTTGCGAGTGTTGGTGGCAAACGCTTTTGCCTCCAATAAGCTGACGCTGAGGGAGATGCAAGCCCTTATTGGCTCCCTAAACTTTGCTTGTCGGGTGATCCCGATGGGTAGGGTGTTTTTGCATAGATTCGCTGTGGCCACGAAGGGGGTGGCGAGACCTCATCATCGGATTCGAATGTCGCGGGGTATGCGAGCGGATTTGTGTGTGTGGGACACATTTTTGCAGGAATTCAATGGTTCCACGGTCTTTAGAGACTTAGAAACTACCAGCGACACGTTAGAATTGTATACGGACGCCGCTGGAGGTTTAGGTCTAGGCGTGTACTTCGGAGGTTCGTGGTGTGCAGAGCCATGGCCGCGGGCATGGTGTGTTGCGGGCTTAACCCGTAATATCACCTTTTTGGAATTGTTCCCGATACTCGTGGTTCTCACATTATGGCCCGACAGAATTCGCAATCACACGGTGCTATGGTGGTGCAATAATGCCGCTGTTGTCAGTGTTATTAATAACTATGCTCCGCGGTGTGTGCCAGTGGCAGACTTGATGCGTCAGGTAGTGTTAGCCTGCTTGAGACTCAATGTTGTGGTTAGGGCTAGGCATATACCAGGAACTACTAACAAGATTGCTGATGCTGTTTCCCGTTTTAAGTGGGAGCTGTTTCGGACGTTGGCGCCAGCTGCGGACAAGGAGGGGGCATCGGTCCCGGAGCAATTATGGCGGATTGGTCTTCCAAGATGATCCACTTGCTGAGAAGCTCTGTGTCGGCTGCTACTTGGACTGCATATCGACGGGGCTGCAGCAGTGTTGAGAGCTTTCTCGCAGATCGCGGATGGCGACAGGGACCGGTCTCAGATCACCTAACGAGTCAGTATGTTCTATCGGCCAAGGCGGCGGGGTTTTCGCGGAACACAGTGCGTATGCATTTGGCCGGGTTTTCTTTTTTTTCGAAGGCGGTGGGGTGGGGGACTGTTGGGGGAGAGTTTTTGACGCGTCGGTTGTTGCAGGGTTGGGAACGCTCATGCCCTTCCCCGGGTGATTACAGGCACCCTATTACCCATGAGTTACTTGTTAGGCTTTGTGGCGCCCTGCCTGAAGTGGTTACCTCCCATTTTGAGGCTGCGCTTTTTCGAGCAGTCTTTGCAGTTGCCTTTTTCGGGGATTTTCGAATTGGCGAGCTGGTGGCGGAGTCTGGTCGCTTGTTGCGGCCTCAGGGTTTGCTATTGCAACACGTGGTTTTCATAGAGGGCGGAGTTCACATTCGGTTAGAGCGTTCCAAGACGGATCCGTCGGGAAAGGGGATTTGGGTATTTTTGCGGGCGATGCCTGGAGCACTCACTTGTCCGGTTGCCTCGCTGCAGGCGTATTTGCAACTGCGTCCCGGCGGAGCGGGCAGTCTTTTTCGGCACGTGGATGGGCGGGTGCTGACGTGCTTCCAGTTTACTGCGGTTTTGCGGTTAGCGCTATGCTGGTTGGGTGAGGACTCGAGTCAGTTCGCGCCTCACTCGTTTCAGATAGGGGCAGTGACTACGGCGGCGGGGGTAGGGTTGCCTGAGGCGGAAATTAAGAAGATTGGTAGATGGAAGTCCCAGGCTTTCCCTAGCTATGTGCGGCTTTAGGGGAGGGGATGTGGCTAACTGTTTATTTTGTTTTGCAGATCTGGGAACGGGACCGTGTAGCTGTTGGGTGATTGGCCACTCTTTTGTTTACTGGGCCGGTCGACGAGCAGTGACACGGCCCGTAGGCATGAACCTCGGCCTGGCAACTTCCTTGGTAACCGTTTCATGGCTGGGCGAGCGCGGTCTTCAGTGGATACAGCTCTTGCCTTTGCTGCGGCACCATGAGCGTCAGCGAGGGACGCCTGACATCACCGTGATTCATCTTGGGGGCAACGATTTGGGGGCTTGGACTTGTCACCAGTTGATTCGTGCAGCTCAGCACGATTTTGGAGAGTTGTTAATTATGTTTCCGGACGTGGTTCTCGTCTGGTCGGATATCATTCCAAGGCCTGCTTCCTGGGGTGAGCGGCAGTGGTCCAGGGGGTTAACTAAAATCAATCGACAGATTGGTCGATGGGTGAGGGAGCGAGGGGGGTGTCAGATTTTCCATTCCTGGGTGGAGGTGGCCTGTACGGGATTGTACCGGCAGGATGGTGTACATCTATCCCCTGTAGGGATGGATTACTCCTCAACGATTGGCAGGAGGCCTTGGAGGATATTCTGCGAGAACGTAGGGCTGGTCGCAGCTTAGCCTTGGGGGCGGCTCAGGTTGAGGTGTCCTGAGCCGTTGGCGGGATCCCGGAGGTTTCCGGGGTCCGGAGCCGGAGGCAATCCTTAGGACGGGGGTGGGGTACCCCCGACCTGGACAATCCCTCGGGCTTTTGCTAATAATATGGCGAAGCCGGAAGAGGGAGGGATAAGAAAATAGCCGGGGCTTGGGCCCGGTGGAAGCGGAGACAACGTCACCTTGCTACTGATATGGCTGGTGAAGACTTGATCTGCGGGGGAGTGGGGGTTAGGTTGTTGATTGTAAACTTTGTTTAGTTATTGTTAAAGGCAAATAAAGCTGCGACCAGTTTAATTCCAGAACAGGTGTGGTGTTGTCATTGCATAAGGTTGTATGTAAAGAGGGGGGGGGAGGGGATGGGGGAGTGGGTCGCGAGGCGACTAGTGCGCTGTACCCGGTTACAGGAAGGCTGCGGAGCCTCGTGCCCGCGGCCGGAATTAACCGGGGGGTGCCTGTCGCGCTCGCGCCCGGCTTGTCAGCCGCGCTAGCCGTCGGTGGCCGCGTGTTAGGTTTCAAAGTGATTGGCTCCCGCAGTTGTTTTGACGACGCGGGAGCCAATCATGGATTGAAGCCGGGGCTTGATGGGGGGGGGCTGCGCAGAGCACAGCCGTTCCTTTGAGCGGTGGTCCAAGGAGACGGTTGCTCCCGCCCGCCCACCCTCGTGAGGGTCTGATTGACCTGGTGGTTTGGGGTGTTGCAGCTGGAGGGGGTGGCGGGATCCCGGAGGTTTCCGGGGTCCGGAGCCGGAGGCAATCCTTAGGACGGGGGTGGGGTACCCCCGACCTGGACAATCCCTTGGGCTTTTGCTAATAATATGGCGAAGCCGGAAGAGGGAGGGATAAGAAAATAGCCGGGGCTTGGGCCCGGCGGAAGCGGAGACAGCGTCACCTTGCTACTGATATGGCTGGTGAAGGCTTGATTGCGGGGGAGGGGTGTTTATGTTGTTGATTGTAAACTTTGTTTAGTTATTGTTAAAGGCAAATAAAGCTGCGACCAGTTTAATTCCAGAACAGGTGTGGTGTTGTCATTGCATAAGGTTGTATGTAAAGAGGGGGGGGGAGGGGATGGGGGAGTGGGTCGCGAGGCGACTAGTGCGCTGTACCTGGTTACTAATATTTCATCCTCAATGTCTTTAAGAATTGATAATTGATAATTGATAAAAAATTGATAATTGATAAAAGAATTGATAAAAACCAAACCTACAAACCTCCAACTACTATCTCCCTAGATAACCATGAGATCAACACAAAAAAAGAAATAAAATACCTAGGTGTGATACTTGACAACAAACTTAACATGGACTCACACATAAAATACCTAACAAAAAACATACACTACAAACTTAAGACAATGAGACAACTAAGACCTTTAATTCACTTGCAAGACTTCATAGCTATAATTCAAGCTATTATAACTCCACACTTCGATTTGCAAACTTAATCCTTAATGGCATCACAAAGCAAAATATTAAAAAGATACAACTAACCCAGAAACATCGCAGCAAGAATAATAAGCAACTTAAGCTCAACAGAACATATCACACCGATCCTAGCTGAACTCCATTGGCTACCCATAGACAGCAGAATAAAATACAAGATTCTTCTAACAACATTTAAAACTATAAACAACTTAGCCCCGTCTGTACTCAATACTCTCATCAAAGTAGAAAATGATAAACGAACACAAAGGAGTCGAAACTCAATACTATAACAGTACCAAAGGATTACACAAAAGCTACAAAACAAACTAACAAGAGAGCATTCTCACACTCAGCTCCTACCCTCTGGAATAACCTTCCTGACCACATTCGCCAACTATCAGACATAAAGGAATTTAAAAAAACAACTAAAAACCCATTTATTCTATGTATACTACAACAAAGGAGCAGAATTCACCCAGACCACTCAAAGAGACACAGGTTAACAATCATAATACAAATCATAGCTACATGTTCTCTGAAGTATAAATTAAAATACAACCCAAGTGATATTTACCACAATTTATAATTCATGACATAATTTGTAAATATCAACAATGTAAATATGTTCTAACAGTTTAATGTTCTAATAATTATAATGTTAATACTTTATATTGTTACCTGTAAATAGTTCAATATGTTCTATGTAAACTGACTTGGTATGATACCATCTATACCATGTAACATACTGTTCATTGTAAACCGCACTTGATACTTGTGAAAGAGCGGTATAGAAATAATTGCTAAATAAATAAATAAATAATGAATATCACCTATGCCTTTATATTAGTGTCCCAGCGATCGGATTATTGATAGAAGAATATATACACAATGCGTTTGCACTACCTTAACAGCCCTGCTCTACTTCTTTTATTTGGTCTTATTTGTCTTTTCTGCCCTGGCTACCCTTGTATCTCCCTTGTCTGTTGGCTTTGTTCATTCCAAATCAATGAAACAACATGTTTTTAAAAGGTCCACAAAAAGTACGTTTTTTAAAAAAAGATCCATTATGAATATTTTTTAACGACAGTAATTACATTTGTTGACATCTAGCTAAATTAAGAATACTTATTATCCTTTTATGCTTTTTTATAAAGCTTGCTCTGAGTCTACCTATTAATTAATAGATACTGTATCTCTGTCTCCTCATTTTTTATGGATACTCCTTCTTCCCTCTGACTCTGGAATCACTATTATAATTAGCATTGATTGCAGCACTACTGAAAAGAGTCTTTTTCAAGACTCGATGGTATACTGTGCCTCTTGTAAGTATTTACTTCTTCTTTGTTTTTTCAATGTACATGTGTCCAAAAATCCATTTTAATGTGGGTTTTAAATGTGACAGACTTTCTTAACATTTATGCGCGTTACCATCTATTATTTATTTATTTTTTTACTTATCATTGTTTTGACTTAATGTTATTTATGAAACTGTTTGTCATTGTTTGATCTACTTTAACATGGTCTCATTGATGCTCCCATTGATTAATCTTGAATTTGCATTTTTATTGCTCTTTTACCAACACGTTAGTTTGCTTATTTAATTTATTAATGTTGTTTTATTGTTACATTTTTACTGTTTTATTTGTTTCATACTTTTATGTGACATAAGTTTTATGGTTGATCTTCCTGTTTGTATTTGAAGATGTGTACCCCCCTGAAGAAGGCAAACATGCTGAAACAGGTTGGGGCTATTTAATCAATAAATTTGTGACCCTCCAATCCCGCGCCTTTTGTGTTTTGTTTGGACTTCTGCTGCGAGGGCTCTTTTCTGCTCTCTGTGTGTCATCTGACACGGAATTATATAAATTGTGCCAGGAATGGCTCCTGGCCCAGCTAGGCCTACCAGTGATGGAGAGCGCTTGGCGCTGTGAAAGAGCCCACTGCATTGGCCCCAAAAATGATGATCACTGGTGGCTGTAAGCAGCCATAACCTGCTGTCTGGTGTGGTCAGAGAAATAACGAATTTTAAAAGAATTTCAATGGCTTAAAACCTTAGAACATACTAACAAGTGTATCTTACTCTTCATCGACTACTCTAACCAGGTGGTGGCAAAACACGTGGAGGCACATTCCATTGTGTGCATCCCAGCCTCTGTGCATCCAGTCAGAACTGGACACAGAGATAGATGTGATTCTGATCCCACAGGGCACATCTAGCCCCCACGAGATCAGAATCGCATCTGGGCCTTACGTGCAGGCTGGGACCCGCTTCCCATCGGCCTGCACATACAGGCCCCTGCTCAGCTAGCTCAGTCAGGCTCCTGAATGGAGCCACGGTGCCATGGGACCATAGCGTCCAGTTGCCATGGCACTGTGGCTCCATTCAAGAGTCACGATCCCAGGCCGTCGACCACTTTCTCCTTTCCCCACAGCCTGAAGCTCCGATCTGGCCTCCCTGTGAGGGAGTCAATTGAACCATTAGATGATAGAGGAGTAAAAGGGGCGCTAAGAGAGGACAAGGCTATAGCAGACAGACTGAATGAGTTCTTTGCTTAGATTTTTACTGAAGATGATGTAGGGAGGTCACCCATGGCTGAAATGGTATTTAAAGGTGATGTATTGAAAGAATTGAAAGAAATATTGATAAACCTGGAAGATGTATTACAACTATTTGATAAATGGAAGAGTAGCAAATCACCTGGATGGGACGGTATACATCCAAGGGTGCTGAAAGAACTGAAATATGAAATTGCAGACCTTCTATTAGTAATCAGTGAACTATCATTAAAATCATCTGTAGTACCTAATGATTGGAGAATGGCCAATGTAAGGCCAATTTTTAAAAAGGGTTCAGGGGTGATCCAGGAAACTACAGACTGGTGAGCACTGTTCCCTCTAAGCTGTGAGCGTGCACACATCTCGCCGAGCGAGCACACATACTTTACAACAGAGCGCACAAAAATTACGGTTCTGATTCTGATAGAAAACAACACAGATGTCTTAAAATGTAAAAGTTGTTGTGTATTTACAAGTTCTACAATATTTTCTAGTGCAATCAATGTGGTGTACATACTGTATTCTGATGTGTAGTCAAATTTTAAAGTATTTAACTCCGAGTGTCGTTATTTATTTTATTTATTTATTTTATTTTCTTATATACCGCACTCTTTAGTATCAGCGCGGTTTACATGAAACAAGGAACCAAAAATAAACAAGTATCGGTTTTACATAGAACAGGGAAGTACAACTTGGATAACTTAGGGAGACATGCAAAACAACTATTTACATATGTAGCAGTAAGCTTTGAGGAATGGCCTATGAACAATCTACGGATAGGTATTAAGAGTAGGCACTAAGTGCGGCTATGGTGGATTATGATTTATCTTGTAGTATTGTATAAATAAGTGGTGCTTGAGTGCCTTCCTGAATTGCATGAGATCGGTGATGGCTCGGATTTCTGGAGGCAGAGTATTCCAACACTTGGGAGCATAAAGACTGAAAGCTCTGTTGGATGTTGTTAATGTGCATTTTGTTGGTGCATTTGGTATAATTAGGGTGTTTGCTGCTGTGGATCTTCTGGATCTGTTGGGCGGAGTGGGCTGAAGTAGATTGACTAATGTTGCAGCAGTTATGCCGTGGATGGCTTTAAAGGTAAGTACCAGGGTCTTGAATAGGATTCTTCCGTGTGTAGGGAGCCAGTGGAGCTGCAATAAGATGGGTGTGATGTGGTCATACCTCGCTGCTCCAAACAGAACTCTAGCGCACAAAAATTTAACCTTCCTTCAAAAGCTGCACAGCTGATATTTTATGCGCACACAGCCTACAGAAAATTAGAGGGAACATTGCCGGTGAGCCTGATATCAGTACCAGGCAAAATGGTAGAAACCATTATAAAGAAAAAAAGTTACTAAACATGGTTTAATGAGAGAAAGCCAACATGGATTTAGCCACAGAAAGTCTTGTCTTACTAATCTCTTATGTTTTTTTGAAGGTGTGAATAAACAGGTAGACAAAGGTATGCCACTCTATATAGTGTACCTGGATTTTCAGAAAGTCTTTGACAAGGTCCCTCATGAGAGAGTTTTGGCAAAATTAAAAAGTCATGGGATAGGAGGCAGTGCACTATTGTGTATCAGGAACTGGTTAAAAGATAGAAAGCAGAGGGTAGGGCTAAATGGCCAATTTTCTCAATAGAGAAGGGTGAATAATGGAGTGCTATCAGAAAAACTCTCAGCAAATAACAATCAAAGCACAAAATGTACTCACACCACATTTTATCATCCTATTACACACAACAAACTGAGTGAATAATTGAAAACCCTACAGGGTGCATCTACAGGGAAAGGCAACAAATTCCAATCAAGAGTTCTAATCAAAAATTCTCACCAGCTAAGAGGAGAAAAGCCCACAGAGTGCAGAATTCTGCCTCTATATGGGGGACACGCTACCATAGGGGATGTACTTGCTCATGCATCACTGGTCATAAAAACTCCTCTATATCAATTAAAGAAGTACTTATTTAATATGATATTCCACATAAACTAGTAACATTTATTCCTTATTTTATAAACAATTTTTTATCCTTATGTGAGCAGCGCTGGATGTTTACTCTTAACACTATGGAGCTGGTTGGCCTCAATGGGAAGCCCCTCCTTCTTCTTATGATTGGTTTCTATTTTGAGGGTGGCCTGTTTGGTCCTTTTGTGACTGGCCTTTAGTAGTTTAAATGTTGTGTCATCAACACTGAAATTTATTAAGGATTCTCCTCAGTTGAAAATATGATGTGCCCCTGATGTAGCCCCACTGGAAAAACAAAGATCTTTGTTGGGCGGCTTGAGCGTCTCCGTGGGATATCGGCAGCTTATGAGATAAGTAGAGCAGTCTCTTGCCTGGTAGCTTTGATGCTGGACTACTGTCCTTTTTTGTCTATCCCTTTAAATTATGTGCGCTGTTGGCTGTTGATGTTAAGCGCACGAATTGCGAGTGTTTAATGAATTTTTTAGATACAACAAAAGGATAAATAATTGTTTATAAAATAAGGAATAAATATTACTAGTTTATGTGGAATCATATTAAATAAGTACTTCTTTAATTGATATAGAGGAGTTTTTATGACTAGTGAGGAGTGAGCAATTAGGTCCCCTATGGTAGCGTGTCCACCACATAGAGGGATAAGTCTGCTTTATTGCAAGAAACTCTCTTTTAAATTTTCTCAACCAGGCCTGCATATCGCTTTTGGTAAGATTTTCCACTCTGACAATCCCACTCCTCCTCCAAATCGGAGCTAAGCACTGTCATCTTACTGCCCCTCATGCCTTCAGACAGAGTTGGCCTTACCATTGAGTGACTGTGTTTTTTACACAAGATCCTGCTTTTTAGCCCCTATTGACTTATGCAAAGGAGGCCCCACAATCAGTCTCTGCACATGGCCACCCATCCCTTTGCATCCCCCCAGGCCATCCCTGCCTTCAGAGTCGTCTTAGACTTCAGCAGCCGCTCTTCGGTGTGCACTGAAACACTTCCAGACAGACATACGGGTGCACAGATAGCATGGATGGGATGATTCTCAAAGGGCTAATTAGGCAGTCATCAGTGATGGTGATGTCACTTCCTCCCCTTATTCCATTTATTTATTTTATACATCACTCCTCACATAGCATTGGGCACTTTACAATTTTTAAAGCATTAAATAAAACAAAAATAATATCTATAATAAAACAGTCTTACCTTGTTTTTTAAGTGCCATCAAGTCAATGCTAACTCCTGGTACCCAGCCACCCCTGGGTTTTCTTGGCAAGGTATGACCGGAAGTAGATTGCCAGGCCATTTCTTCCAAGGCAATGGAGAGTAAAGTGACTTGCCCAAGGTCACAAAGAGTGCCAATGGGAATCGAACCCAAATCTCTTGGGTGCTAGGCTACTCCTCCACACATTACAATCTTACATTATAGATAAATAAAACTATATCATTTAAAACTCAGCATCCGAGAGAAGTATAGCAAAGTTTGAACAAGTCCATGAAAAGACAACTGGAATATTATCAATTGAGGTTAGCATAGGGATGCTGGAAAAGCCTATTTTAGAAATGGACACAATTAGCGTTTATGAAAACCAGGGACAGGTCAGACAAGAGGGCAAATTGGCGCTGTAAGTAAGACCAAAATAAGAAAGTGCAAAGATAATGGACTGCAGAAGGCTTGGGGACCACAAAGGTCTGGCCGGGAAAGCTGCTGTCCTATAGTGTGGAGCAGTGAAGAGGATTTTTCTGGCGTGCTGCTCTTAGGAAAAGCCTGTGTGCTGATTTTCTAGCAGGTTCCCAATCCAGAACCATTCTGAACCTGCTTCCTTTTCTCCATTGCATCTGGAGTGGTGTTTTTCCTATTGTTATCAAGAAGATGGTATACTTTTCCCTTTGTAGACAGACCACTGGAACAGAATCCATTTTCAATTCTGAAACAGTGATTTATAATTTATGTTACTGCTCTTGGTTTTTAATTTTTTCTTGCCATGTTTACAGGCTCAAATTTACACAAGACTATCTAGGCTGATGCTTACAGGGGATTGTGGTGAATGGGGCAAAGCCTCTCTCTTAATCATCACATAGTCATAGCAGTAACGTTCAATCAGACCTTCCCTCTCAAAGAAGCTGCAAGGGGGTAAACTGAAAGGCAATGTCAGGAAAGCATAGTTACTCACCTGTAACAGGTGTTCTCCAGGGACAGCAGGAATCAGTCCTCACATATGGGTGACATCGGCGCCGATGGAGCCCGCACGGAGCATTTCTCCAGCTTTCAAAGAAAGCTTTGGGACATGCTACCAGGCATGCGTGATCTCCTTCCCGCCCAAGAGTGCCATCTTGCTCAGTCAGTTGACATAGCTAGGACAGTAGTAAAAATAAAACAAGCTGGAGGAGGGAGGGTTGTGAGGACTGATTCTTGCTGTTCCCAGAGAACACCTGTTACGGGTGAGTAACTATGCTTTCTCCAGGAACAAGCAGGAAGTCAGTCCTCACATATGGGACCTCCCTAGCTCCAGGCTGCCGAGGACCAAACCATGACAGCACCAACGGCAACCAATTGGGTAGGTGTGAATTGCAGAAGGTGAGTCTCCACTGAGAGACTCTGCAAGACCCTAGCATCCAGTGACACTATCACTCCGATAGCCTGAACACAGAAGGGTCAGAGGGCAGGAATTGCCTACAGCCCGAGAATATTATGGAGTACTGTCTTACCAAACACATTATCCCTGTGGGACTTGCTTTCCAGGCAGTAATGAGCTGTGAACGTATCAATTGAAGACCATGTGGTGGTCTTACAGATCTCCATCACCGGTATTGAGCGGAGGTGGGCCACCAATGCGGCCATCGCCCTCATGTGATGCCAGGCGTCTGGGGTCATAGGACATGAAAAGCTGAGGAGCTTTGCAATGGGCCTGGATCTGCTATAAGTAGAAGGACAGGGCCTGTTTGTAATCCAGTGTATGAAGTTCTAGTTCCTCCCTGCTGGCATGAGGCCATGGGAAGAAGGTGGGGCGGACCACCTCTTGGTTGAGGTGGAAAGAAGGTACCACCTTTGGGAGGAATTTGGGGTGTGTATGGAGCACTACCCTGTTTTTAAAGAACCTTGTATATGGTGGATCCACCACCAGGGCCTGGAGCTCATTCACTCTTCGAGCGGACGTGAGGGCCAACAGAAAGGCCACCTACCAAGACAGATGCCACAGGTGGCGAGAGGTTCAAATGGCAGTTTGGTGAGCTGGGAGAGCACCACGTTGAGGTCCCACTTTGCCGCTGGAGGACGGAGAGGGGGCCTGGATAACAGGAGGCCCCGGAGGAATCTGGAGACCAGGGGTTGGCCCCAGAGGGGTTTTCCCTTGACAGAGTGATAGTGGCTATCGCGCTCAGATGCACCCTCATTGAGTTAAACTTCAGCCCGGTGTGGGACAGGTGCTGTAGGTACTGGAGTACTACTTGCACATGGCAGGAGAAGGGGTTCTCCCTTCTTTCCGCACACCAGGCAGAGAACTTTCTCCACTTAAAGGTATAAGCCCGTCTGATGGAGGGTTTTTGGGAGGCCAGTAGGATCTCCTCGACTCCTCTCGGAAGATTGAAAGGGGTCAGAACTACCCTTTCAGCAAACATGCTGTTAGCGTTAGGGACCCCAGGTTGGGGTGCAGGTGTGAATACCCTTCCTGAGACAGGAGGTCTGGGGCTCAGCCCAGCAGGATTGGGAATGCCACCTTCAGGGAGAGCGGCAATGGAAACCAGGGCCGTCGGCCACCTGGGAGCAATTAGAATGACTGACACCCTCTCGTTCTGGACCTTGAAGAGGGTCCTGTCGACCGGGGTGGGGGGAGGGGGAGGTGGGAATGCATAGAATAGGATCTTGCCCCACGAGATCAGAAAGGCATCTGCCACCACTCTCTCTGGGTGCAATTGGCACGAGCAGAAGCGAGGTAGCTATGTGTTGTCTGGAGAGGCGAATAGATCCATCATGGGCCTGCCCCAGAGGTGGAAGAGCCTCTTAATCACCCTGGGGTTCAAGCGCCACTTGTGCAGCCGAAGGACTCTGCTCAGCCTGTCCACTAGGCAGTTGTCCTGGCCCGGGAAATAGACTGCTCACAAGAGCATGTTGTTGGCAGCTGCAAAGGAAAGGAATACCACCGCCTCCTGGCAGAGAGAGTATGAACTCATGCCCCCCTGCTTGTTGATATAGAACACAGTGACTTGATTGTCCGTCTAGATCAGTATGGACTGGTGTCGCAGGTGGTGGCGAAATGCTCGTAGGGCTAGGAAGATCTCCCTGAGATTGATCTGTAAGAGCGACTCCTAGGACCAGCTGCCTTGTGTGCAGTAGTCCCCACAATGCGCCCCCCAACCTAGGTGGGAGGTGTCCGTGATCAGGGTTCTCTGAGATGTGGGTGCTTGGAAGGGCATTCCTGCCCTGAGGTGGCGGACGTTTTGCCACCAGTTGAGGGATTCTGCCAGTTGACAGGTAACCCTGACCCTGTCCCGTAGCCTGCCGGTGCCTTGGGTCCACTGTAAGCAGAGGAACCACTGGGCTGTCCACATGTACAAGCGGGCTGAGGGCGTTACGTGGACCATAGAGGCCATATGGCCCTGTAGGCGGAAGACAAGCTGGCAACGTTGTAGCTCTCCTGCCTGTTGATCTGAGGCATTCTGCCCTGTCTCTGGGGAGGACCGACTTGACTTGCAGCGTGTCAAGCTGAGCACCTATGAGAGAGGTGAGATTTGGGGTAGTTGATGACGAACCCCAGGTGCTGCAGGAGGAGGGATGCATGCTTTGCTGCCTGGCTGGCCTCTGCGGCTGTGCCGCCACTGATCAGCCAGTCATATAGGTAGGGGAAGATGAAGGCTCCTTGCAGGCACAGGTGGGCGGCCATCACGGCCAGGCATTTGATAAAGACCCTTGGCGAGGAGGCCAGGCCGAAGGATAGTACCCTGTACTGATAGTGCCTTCCTCCTTCCATGAACCTTAGGTACTGCCTGTAGGAGGGGTGGATCAGGATGTGTGTGTATGCATCCTTTAGGTCCAAGGAGCACAGCCAATTTCCCAGGTGTAGGTAAGGCAGCAGTGTTCCAAGGAAAAGCATCTTGAACTTCTCCCTCACCAGAAACGTGTTTAAGTTTCGCAGGTCTAGTGTGGGCCTGAGGCCCCCATTTCTCTTTGGGACAAGGAAGTATCTGGAATAGAAGGCTTTCCCCATAGGTGTTGGGGTACAGGCTCTACTGCATTGTCCCCTATCAGACCTGTGAGCAGAAAAGTCTGGTGAAGGAGGGGTTATACTGGCTCTCCTGGGAAGAGCCTGGATGGTATCTGCTGTAAGTGGAGGAGGTATCCTTCCCTCACCACTTGCAGTACCCACTGGTCCGAGATGATGTTTGCCCATCTGTGGGCAAAGAGCACCAGGTGCTCCCTTGTGGGCTGGTGAAGATCTCCTGGGGGAGGGGAGGCCCTGCCCTGGGAGTCAAAAGCTCCCCCCAGGTTGGGTGGGAGCTGGGGCTTGAGGCTTCGGTGTTTTTGCCTTTGGAGCTCCGTGGCCTTGTCTCAGGGTGAGGACATTGTTGCTGGCCCGAGAAGGGCTGGTAGTGGTGACTCTGTGGAAAGGAACCCTTTTTCCTTGGGAAAAGGGGTCTTTACCCCACTGGTTTCCTGCAGGAAAGGAATGAGGTCTTTTAGAGAGCCTCTAGTATGTCACCACATCAGCTTCAATCTCAGCCGCCTTGTCAGCCATGGGGTTACTGAATAGGTTCTCCCCAGTGCATGGAATGTCAAGCAGCTTGTCTTGGACCCATTGCTCAAAATCAGAAGATTGTAGCCAGGCCTGGCCTCGTGAGCTGATGCCGGCTGCTGCGACCTAAGCCGCTGACTCAAAACTATCATAAGCTGCTCGGGAGAGGAATTTGGAATAGTTCTTGATCGCTGAGATCAGGGACTGGAACCGTTGGAGGGGTTCCCCGACAAGGCCAGCCAAAAACCCTGACAGCTCCTAGGTTAAAGCCTTTAAGTACATACCTATGTATAATTCATAGGCTTGGATCCAACACCCCAGCATCAAGCCCTGGTAACACTTGCACCCGAGGGCATCGAGGGCTCTGGCCTCCCTTTTGGGGGGAAGAGAGGAGTGGGTCTTTTGACTCTTAAATTTTGCATGGTTGACTCAACAGCCATGGAGTTATGTGGGAGTTGGGGTTTGTGGAACCCCGGGCCCTTCCGGATGCGGTACATGGCGTTGAAGCACTGGCTTAACACCGGTACGGATGCCAATGTCTCCCACATTCTGAGCAGTAGCCACTCAAAGATCGGCTGCACAGGTACTGTGAGGTTTCCTTGGGTGGAGACTCGTATTGGAGGATCTCCAACCCGGTCTGCACTGAGACGGCTCTGCTCATGTCTTTGACAAAGTCATGGAAGGCTACATCCTCTGTCTCTATGCCGTTTAGTCTCCAGGGATGCCTTATTGTTGGCAGGGGCGGCCCAAGGGGGGTGCGGGGCCATGTGCGGAGACTCGGTGCAGGGCCTCATTTGCATAAATATTTGCATAATGTTACCATACACTAACGTTTAGTAAACATGCCTCTTAATGAGTGTATGGATAAAGAAAGACTAAAAGATTTCTACATTACTATAATCCGGTGCCAACCGCCAGGCACATTAGGAACTACTACAAACACTGTCCATTTAGAACCCATAGCAAACCCGCCGTATCCTAACAGCACTACCAGGACTCACAAAGCACCATACCCTACCTATCAAAAGGCAACACTGCAAATATTAAACCAATACATTTCAGAGAATAACAATACATGACCTACTGGGGAAAGGGAACAAGTGGCAATGTCAAATAGGAATTACATAAACAGAATACCTCAGCTCAGTTACACATGCAGAACACAGACCATCACCAAACAAGGAATCACAATTTAGAAACAGGAAGACAATTAAACTGGGAACCCCAAAAGCCAAACTTGGAATGTACAACAACACTGTAGAAATAAAACTATAAATTAATTTCCTCTTGTACTAAACAAAGTGCAGACGTTAATGATGCACATTTCCCAGAGCTGACATATTCCAGTTAATAAATTCAAAATAAAGAGATATCTTTCTACCTTTTGTGCATTTTCTTTCAGTTGCAATTGCTCCAGCCACTTTCTTCTGATTTCTTTGTGTCTTCTGCTAACTCTCCATCGTCTGCTGTCCATTTATCCTTTCTTCTCTCTTCTAATTTTTTCCATTCTCTCTCTACATCTGCTTTAACATACTAATCTTTCTCCTTTTGCTCTTTCCTCATTCCTATTTCATCCACTCCAATTTTACCCCTCCATCCTCAATCCCCACTTATTCTCCCAATACCCAGCCAATTGTAGATTTTTCTTCCATCCCACAGAAAATATTTTTCCTCTCTCCATTTCACTCTCCCAGCTCCATCCCATTCTAATCCTCCCCCAACATCAGCTCCCTTCTAGTTCCAGACCCACCCAGTATCCGCTCCCTTCTAGTCCCCGCATCAGCCCATTTCCAGTCCTAGCCCCCCATCAGCCCATGTCAAATCCTAGCTCCCCTCCACTCAGTCCATTTCCAATCCAAGCCCCCCATGAGCCTACTTCCAGTTCTAGCCCCTCCATGAGTCTATTTCAATCCAAGCCCCCACCACAGCCCATTTCCAATCTTAGCTCCCCCCAACATCCAATTCCCAGTCCTATCCTAGCCCCCTCCATCAGCCCATTTCCTGTCCTAGCTCCTCCCCTCACAACCCATTTCCATTCCAAGCCCCCCTCCCCATCAGCTATTTGCAGTTCAAGCCCCCCTTCCACTCAGCCCATTTCCATTCCAAGCCCCCCTCCCCATCAGCTATTTGCAGTTCAAGCCCCCCTTCCCCTTAGCCCATTTCCATTCCAAGCCCCCGTCCCCATCAGCTATTTGCAGTTCAAGCCGTCCCTTCCACTCAACCCATTTACAGTCCTAGGAACCCCCCAACCCATTACCAGTCCTAGCCCCCCCCCCATAGCCTATTACCAGTCCTAAATCCCCATCAGCCCATTCTCAGTCCTAATCCCATCAGCCTATTTCCAGTCCTAACCCCCCATCACCCAATTTTCAGTTTAAGCCCCCCCCCATAGCCCATTACCAGTCCTAACCCCCCATCAGCCCACTCTCAGTCCTAACCCCATCAGCCCATTTCCAGTCCTAACCCCATCACCCAATTTTCAGTTTAAGCCCCCCCCCCCATAGCCCATTACCAGTCCTAACCCCCCATCACCCCATTTCCAGACTTAGCTGCCATCATATACTATGTTACTATATAGCATCCAGACTAGCAGTGTTACAGTTCTGGAGAACTGCCCTGGTCGCTCCTGTGATTTTTGGGGGTGCAGAGGGACACTGCTTCTAAGGCTGAATAGCCTTTAAAAGATAGCACGTCCCTGCAAAGAAGGAAGCACTCAAAGTACAGTATTCTGTGTCCAATACAGGCACATGATAGTCGAGTTTGCGAAACAAGACCATAAAGCAAACCCTAGTCCCTGTCAGAGGGTATCCAGATGCTTGATGTTGCCACAGTCTGATTCTAGAACCTGCTCCACTGAGCAATACACAAACAATTTCAAGAGGAAACCAGACTGTTATAGTTTGGGCCATTAATGATCAACCAAATAAGGCATGATGGAGAAAATCACACCATTTTACAGTTGCTAATGGACTTCATTTAAGCACTGCATGTGGTAGAATAAAAGTAGGCCGAGCTCTGCCTCTCCAGCCCCACAGTGACCTGTGCTATGGGTCTATGTCATGAAGAGAGCTGAGAAAAGGGAAAGGCCATGAGGAGGAGAATAAATAATTAATCTGAGCTCTTTTCACGTCAGCACTCAAAATGACATCCTTAATCTGCCAAATAACCCTCGCAGAGGCACTCCTACTTCAACCTGCTGATTTCCAAATTAGGGGGATTTTATCTGTTTTGGAAGACAATAAGATGGAATTTCAGTGTTTAAATACATAATCCTAATAGCTAAAGGGCTGATGCCCTGAGGATGGTGAAGACACATGGAGAACAGGAAGTGTGTAACAGTGATGGCCTGGGTGGAGCAGAGGCATCATCCTCAATAGGTCATCAAGGGTATCCTACTTAATATGCTCCCTTATTGCCTCATTTTCTCTCCTGCATTTCATCCACCGATGCACATGTGCTGTGAGGGCTTCTGTGCATCAGTGATGCTGAGAGCTAAGCTATCGGTAGCTTAACTACTGGCAGGGTCTCCCAAGAAGGACAGGTCTCAGCTGAGGTGCCAAACTAAGACAAACTACCCATCTGGGTAGCAGCAGAATGGGACAGTGTTGGCCGCAACACCACTAGAATTACCTGCGTGGAAGAAAGGCCTGGCAATCTACTTCTGTATCTTGCCAAGAAAACCAAATGGATAGTCACAACAAAACAAATTGCACTATAGTGCTGGAAGATGAGACCCCCATGTCAGAAGGCCCTCAACTGGCCCCTGGGGAGGAGCTGAAGACCTTTCAGAGTAAAGCCAGCATTTATGATGTGGTTGGATCAAAGCAGTCGGGACATTTCACTTCTGATGTTGCTGCGCATGAAATGAGAGTCAGAAGCTGCAAAGATGTCTTACATATTGGGACATGGAACATATGAAGCATGAACCAAGGGAAGATGGAGGTGGTCAAGAATGAAATGGAACATGTACAACTCGATCTGTTGGGTATCAGTGAACTGAAATGGACTGGCATCAGGCACTTTGCATCCAATGGTCACATGGGCCACTATGCTGGAAATGAAAGACAAAGAAGAAATGGTGTTGCATTTATAATCAAGAAGAAACTTGCAAGAACTGTAATGAAATACAATGCAGTCAGTGAACACTTAATTTCTATTCGTCTACGAGGAATGTCCATCAACATAACTATAATTCAGTTATATGCCCCAGCAATAGCCACAGAAGAGGATGAAGTTGGATGAGTTCTATGAACAAGTACAACCTGAAATTGACAGAACATGCAAACAGCATATCCTGATAGTCATGAGTGACTGGAATGCAAAAACTGGCAACAAGGAAGAAGGCAAAGTGGTTGGAGAATATGGACTTGCCAACAGAAATGGAGTTGGAGAAAGACTGATAGAATTCTGCAAGACCAACGATCTATTCATCTCAAACACCTTCTTCCAGCAACACAAGCGGCGACTGTACACATGGATTTCACACAATGGATTGTACAAAAATAAAATTGACTACATCTGTGGAAGTCAATGATGGAAAAGCTCTATAACAGATCACCAACTACTAGTATGCAAACTCGAGCTAAAGTTGAAAAAGAGCAAGCCAATCATGAATGTAGCAAAATATGACCACCAGAATTTAAAGATTGCCTGCAAAATCCATTTGCTGCTTTAGATACAAATGACAGAGATCCAGAAGAGTTATGGGATGAAATCAAGAAGGTTGTGTTGGAAGAAAGTGAGAAGTCTACAAACGTCGAAAAAACAAAAACGGCCAAAATGGCTGACTGAACAAACTCTGAAAATTGTCCAGAAACGCAGAAAAATTAAAGCCAGAGGAGAAAAAGAGGCAATCACAGAACTCAAGATTTCCAACATGCAGCAAGACAAGACAAGGAGAAGTACTGCAGTGGCGCATGCAAGGAAATAAAATTAGAAACTATTATAGGAAGGACAAGATCAGCTTTCCTAAAGCTTTGAGAGTTAAAGAAGAAATTCCAGCCTCAAAATGTAATGCTACAAGAAGCTGAAGGATCCATGTTGAATGATGCCAAAAAGATCAAGAATATACTGCATCATTATACTATAAAGATCAAGTGGACCAATAGCTGTTTCAACCTGAACCTTATGATCAGGAACCATTATTTATTTTATTTATTTATTTACATTATCTTATATACCGTGCTATTCTGCATCAGTGCGGTTTACATTGAACAAACTGAAATTACATTGAACAGGGCATTATAACTTGGAGATAACTATTTTACAGGGAACATGGGCTATGGAGGGTTAAGTGGCTTGCCCAAGACCACAAGGAGCACCTGTGGGACTAGAAACCCCAGTCCTTCCGGCCCAAGGTTGCTGTCCTCTAGTGGGATTTGAACCCCCAACCTTCCGGCCTGAAGTACCTTGCCCCAACCACTAGGCCACTCCTCCACTCCACAACCATTGGTGATGAAGGAAGAAGTTGAAGCAGCATTGAAAGTCTTATCAAAGAACAAAGCACCAGGCATTGATAGCCAACTGACTGGAAAAGATCTGTGTTTATACCAATACAAAAGAAAGGTGATCCAACTGACTGTGAAAATTATCGCACAATCACTCTGTTCCCACATACCAGCAAGGAGGAGATGGGGGATAAGTGGGGCACAAAGGGGGAGACAGGGGGATAAGTAGTAGACAAAGGGGAGAGACAGGGGGGCAAATGCTGGACAAAGGGGAAAGACAGGGGAACATACTGGACAGACAGGGGATAAATGCTGGACAAAGAGGAGAGAGTGCAGGTTAGGATTATAATGGGCTGATGGGGGGGCTAGCACTGATAATGGGCAGATCAGGGGTGTGCTAGGACTGGTAATGGGTTGATTAGGGAAGACTAGGACTGGGAATGGGCTGATCGAGGGGGGCTGGGACTGGGATTGGGCTGATTAGGGGGGCTAGCACTGGTAATGGGCTGAGGGGGGACTAGCACTGGAAGCGAGCTGATTGGGGGGCTTCGACTGGGAATGGACTGATGGTGGAGAGGGGAGGATAGAGCTGCTGGCCCTGGAAGAAAACTGGGGGCTAGGCTACAAATGGGCTGATGCGGGGGGATGGGAGAATGGGACTGGAAGGGAGTGGATCTGAGAGGGGCTGCCATGGTATTTGTACTAGAAGGGGCTGGTCAGTGGGGAAGGAGGGGGACTGGAAGGGAATGGACACCAGTGGCAGTCATGGGAATGCAAGCTGACATTGGAAGGTACTGGGAGTGAGGACTGGAAAGGGGCTGATACTGGGAAGTGTTACTGGGATTGGAAATAGGCTGATGGAAAGAAGTGAAGAAAACAAAAGAAGAGATAAGAAATGGCAGATGGACCATAGACCACAGAAAGAAAGCTAAGAGAAGACAGGAAAGCAGAAGCCTCAGATCGGGACCAGCATGATGAGAATAAGATGGTCAGACAATAAAGGTAGAAAAAATAATTTTATTTTCATTTTAGTGATTGGACTTTGTGCTATCTTTATATTTTATACTGGATTGGGGAACTCCATCTCTTATTTATCTGATGTTGCACTGCATGCAGAGTCTGGCTTCTTGGGGTTTCAGTTTAAATTTTGTCTACATATTTTTATTTTTACTTTAGATTGTAAGTAACTTATTCTGTACTTGGTGAGGGTCTGTGTTCTGAGTGTGTGACTGAGCCCAGGTGTTCTGTTAACATGGCATTTGTACATAAAGATCTATATTGTACTGTAGTAATTTGACATGTTCAGCTTTTCAAGTAGGTGTGTGACTGTTCCAGGGCCCACTGTAGTATTTACAGTGATGCTTTTTTCGGATGGGCTCCTTATGTGAGTTTTGGAGGTTGAGCTGGTATGGTATGGTAGATTTGCTCTACAGATACTCAGTGACTTTGCTGTAGGGTTTTGTATTAGTTCACAATATGCCTGGTATTGGAGAATGAATGTTGTTGTTAGTGAGATGATCAGAATCAGATGTTTTTTAAGATATTGAGTTCTGTGGGTTAATGTCCTGGTTCTGCTCTGCACCCACTGTTAAAGGGGGTTCTGTGGATGGAAAATATGTTGAAAAAGAAAAAGCAAGAACCATAACGCAGTTTTTAACAACAAAATAAAGATGAGTTATAATTTAGTTTTATAAACTGTGCTGTGGTTCTCGCTCTCTTTTAATTCCTTGGTGTGCAAACCTCTTGCATTTCCTCCATATAATCTAATCAGCTTTTTGGTTTGGTTCAGTCCCTGATTGGAGTTTTGAAAACCCCCCGCCCCCTCTACAGGCGGGGGGGGGGGGGCCATCTCATTCTTCGCCTCAGGCAGCAGATTGCCTTGAGCTGCCCCTGCGTCATATGGATGCGAAAGTTTGACAGTGAAAAAGATAGACAGGAAGAAAATTGATGCCTTTGAATTATGGTGCTGGCGGCGAATACTGTGTATACCATGGACTGCCCGAAGAACAAACCAGTCGGTACTAGAGGAGATCAAACCTAAGCTTTCTTTAGAAGCTCAGATGACAAGACTTCGACCTTCATACTTTGGACACATCATGCGGAGGAAGAGATCACTAGAGAAAGACATCATGCTTGGCAAGATAGAAGGTCAACGCAAAAGAGGAAGGCCAGCAATGAGATGGATCGATACAATAACAGCACTTACGGGTACCAGTCTGTCAACAATGACTGAAGACAGAATACGTTTAGGACAACTATCCAGAGTGTCGCCATGAGTCTTCACTGACTCGACAGCACTTAACAACAGAGACTGAGAAAGGATTAGTGAGTGATAGGCACAAAATTCAATATACTGGAAGGGAGCCAACAGCAGAAACCACAGGGCAGTGTAACAGATGCTATAGGAAGCATTAGAAAGAGTTTGGGAGCATTGAACAGTAAGGACGATGTAACTGCTTTGGCGACATTAACAGTGCTAAGCTGCATTAGCCATTAGAGAAAAGAAGCACTAGGCACTATCAGTGCATGCTCCATGGCTTTATGGCTTATTATGGTATCAAAGTGCATTACAAAGTAAGAGGCATGTTAGATCAATATCAGGTAAAGTCAAACATTGTACAATGTTAGGAATCATTGCACAGAGATAGCAAGGACTTCACAGGAACCAAAGTGTTAGAAAACAGAGGATGTCAGCATTGGGAAGTATTAGAGTGCAACGGCGTTAAGCAGCACAGGGCAATGTTAGCGGTGGAGCGCAGCAGCATTAGGTAACACAGGAATCATCTCTCCCCCCCTTCAAAGTTCAGCTGTGTAGCTAATAACCCCCCTTCTCAAGTCACTTCACTTGCTCCCTATCCGTTTCCATATCCAGCTCAAACTTCTCCTACTGACCTATAAGTGCACTCATTCTGCCGCTCTCCAATTCCTTTCCTGCCTTCCTCGGGAACTCCGCTCTTCCCTTCTATCTGTGCCCTTCTCTTCTACTGCCAGCTCCACACTGTGATCCTTCCACCTTGCTGCTCCCTGAGTCTGGGCATCAAGCTTCATCTCTGGCTCTTTACATATCCAGGCTGAAAATTCATTTCTTCGAGACGGCTTTTGGATCCTGATTGGCATGACCTCCTATGTGTTTCTGGGCTACTCCCCTAGATGTGCCAGTGTCCTCAGCTCTTGACTAGATTATAAGCCAAAGGTTTTTAACCCAGTCCTCGGGGAACCCTAGGCTAGTCAGGTTTTCAGGATTCCCACAATCAATATGCATAAGATAGATTTGCATACGATGAAGGCAGAACATGCAAATCTTTCTCATGCATATTCATTCTGGGAATCCTGAAAACCTGACTGGCCTAGGGTTCCCCGAGGACGGGGTTCAAAACCCCTGAAAGCTCTGATGAGCAAGGACTGTCTTTTACATGTGTCTCTACAGCATGGGGAACACCTTGTAGAGCCACACAAATGACAAGTACTAATAGTGGAGCGCAAGAGCACAGCATCATTAGGTAACAGAGGGTACTGTGAGGGAGCGCAAGAGCGCAGCAGCATTAGGTAACAGAGGGTACTGTTAGGGAGCGCAAGAGCACAGCAGCATTAGATAACAGAGGGTACTGTTAGGGAGCGCAAGAGCACAGCAGCATTAGATAACAGAGGGTACTGTTAGGGAGTGCAAGAGCACAGCAGCATTAGATAACAGAGGGTACTGTTAGGGAGCGCAAGAGCACAGCAGCATTAGATAACAGAGGGTACTGTTAGGGAGCGCAAGAGCACAGCAGCATTAGGTAACAGAGGGTACTGTTAGGGAGCGCAAGAGCACAGCAGCATTAGATAACAGAGGGTACTGTTAGGGAGCGCAAGAGCACAGCAGCATTAGATAACAGAGGGTACTGTTAGGGAGCGCAAGAGCACAGCAGCATTAGGTAACAGAGGGTACTGTTAGGGAGCGCAAGAGCGCAGCAGCATTAGATAACAGAGGGTACTGTTAGGGAGCGCAAGAGCACAGCAGCATTAGGTAACAGAGGGTACTGTTAGGGAGCGCAAGAGCACAGCATCATTAGGTGACAGAGGGTACTGTTAGGGAGCGCAAGAGCACAGCAGCATTAGGTAACAGAGGGTACTGTTAGGGAGTGCAAGAGCGCAGCTGCATTAGATAACAGAGGGAGCACAAGAGCACAGCAGCATTAGGTAACAGAGGGTACTGTTAGGGAGCGCAAGAGCGCAGCAGCATTAGGTAACAGAGGGTACTGTTAGGGAGCGCAAGAGCACAGCATCATTAGGTAACAGAGGGTACTGTTAGGGAGCGCAAGAGCACAGCAGCATTAGGTAACAGAGGGTACTGTTAGGGAGCGCAAGAGCACAGCAGCATTAGGTAACAGAGGGTACTGTTAGGGAGCACAAGAGCACAGCTGCATTAGGTAACAGAGGGTACTGTTAGGGAGCGCAAGAGCACAGCATCATTAGGTAAAAAAGGGTACTGTTAGGGAGCGCAAGAGCACAGCATCATTAGGTGACAGAGGGTACTGTTAGGGAGCGCAAGAGCACAGCAGCATTAGGTAACAGAGGGTACTGTTAGGGAGCGCAAGAGCGCAGCAGCATTAGGTAACAGAGGGTACTGTTAGGGAGCACAAGAGCACAGCATCATTAGGTAACAGAGGGTACTGTTAGGGAGCGCAAGAGCGCAGCAGCATTAGGTAACAGAGGGTACTGTTAGGGAGCGAAAGAGCACAGCAGCATTAGGTAACAGAGGGTAATGTTAGGGAGCGAAAGAGCACAGCAGCATTAGGTAACAGAGGGTACTGTTAGGGAGCGAAAGAGCACAGCAGCATTAGGTAACAGAGGGTACTGTTAGGGAGCGCAAGAGCGCAGCAGCATTAGGTAACAGAGGGTACTGTTAGGGAGCGCAAGAGCGCAGCAGCATTAGGTAACAGAGG
This sequence comes from Ichthyophis bannanicus, assembly GCA_033557465.1. Classification (NCBI taxonomy): domain Eukaryota; kingdom Metazoa; phylum Chordata; class Amphibia; order Gymnophiona; family Ichthyophiidae; genus Ichthyophis; species Ichthyophis bannanicus. The sequence continues at coordinate 18,655,993 of CM066041.1, read as the reverse complement.
GTACTGTTAGGGAGCACAAGAGCACAGCAGCATTAGGTAACAGAGGGTACTGTTAGGGAGCGCAAGAGCGCAGTAGCATTAGGTAACAGAGGGTACTGTTAAGGAGCGCAAGAGAGCAGCAGCATTAGGTAACAGAGGGTACTGTTAGGGAGCGCAAGAGCGCAGCTGCATTAGATAACAGAGGGTACTGATAGTGGAGCGCAAGAGTGCAGCAGCATTAGGCAACAGAGGGTACTGATAGTGGAGCGCAAGAGCGCAGCAGCATTAGATAACAAAGGGTACTGTTAGGGAGCGAAAGAGCGCAGCTGCATTAGATAACAGAGGGTACTGATAGTGGAGCGCAAGAGCACAGCAGCATTAGGTAACAGAGGGTACTGTTAGGGAGCACAAGAGCACAGCAGCATTAGGTAACAGAGGGTACTGTTAGGGAGCGCAAGAGCACAGCAGCATTAGGTAACAGAGGGTACTGTTAGGGAGTGCAAGAGCACAGCAGCATTAGGTAACAGAGGGTACTGTTAGGGAGTGCAAGAGCGCAGCAGCATTAGATAACAGAGGGTACTGTTAGGGAGCGCAAGAGCACAGCAGCATTAGATAACAGAGGGTACTGTTAGGGAGCGCAAGAGCACAGCAGCATTAGATAACAGAGGGTACTGTTAGGGAGCGCAAGAGCACAGCAGCATTAGGTAACAGAGGGTACTGTTAGGGAGTGCAAGAGCGCAGCAGCATTAGATAACAGAGGGTACTGTTAGGGAGCGCAAGAGCACAGCAGCATTAGATAACAGAGGGTACTGTTAGGGAGTGCAAGAGCGCAGCAGCATTAGGTAACAGAGGGTACTGTTAGGGAGCGCAAGAGCGCAGCAGCATTAGGTAACAGAGGGTACTGTTAGGGAGCACAAGAGCGCAGCAGCATTAGGTAACAGAGGGTACTGTTAGGGAGCGCAAGAGCACAGCAGCATTAGGTAACAGAGGGTACTGTTAGGGAGCGCAAGAGCACAGCAGCATTAGGTAACAGAGGGTACTGTTAGGGAGTGCAAGAGCACAGCAGCATTAGGTAACAGAGGGTACTGTTAGGGAGCGCAAGAGCACAGCAGCATTAGGTAACAGAGGGTACTGTTAGGGAGCGAAAGAGCACAGCAGCATTAGGTAACAGAGGGTACTGTTAGGGAGTGCAAGAGCGCAGCAGCATTAGATAACAGAGGGTACTGTTAGGGAGCGCAAGAGCACAGCATCATTAGGTAACAGAGGGTACTGTTAGGGAGCGAAAGAGCACAGCAGCATTAGGTAACAGAGGGTACTGTTAGGGAGCACAAGAGCGCAGCAGCATTAGGTAACAGAGGGTACTGTTAGGGAGCGCAAGAGCACAGCAGCATTAGGTAACAGAGGGTACTGTTAGGGAGCGCAACAGCACAGCATCATTAGGTAACAGAGGGTACTGTTAGGGAGCACAAGAGCACAGCATCAATAGGTAACAGAGGGTACTGTTAGGGAGTGCAAGAGCGCAGCAGCATTAGGTAACAGAGGGTACTGTTAGGGAGCGCAAGAGCACAGCATCATTAGATAACAGAGGGTACTGTTAGGGAGCGCAAGAGCGCAGCAGCATTAGATAACAGAGGGTACTGTTAGGGAGCGCAAGAGCGCAGCAGCATTAGGTAACAGAGGGTACTGTTAGGGAGTGCAAGAGCGCAGCAGCATTAGATAACAGAGGGTACTGTTAGGGAGCGCAAGAGCGCAGCAGTATTAGATAACAGAGGGTACTGTTAGGGAGCGCAAGAGCACAGCAGCATTAGGTAACAGAGGGTACTGTTAGGGAGCGCAAGAGCGCAGCAGCATTAGATAACAGAGGGTACTGTTAGGGAGAGCAAGAGCACAGCAGCATTAGGTAACAGAGGGTACAGTTAGGGAGCGCAAGAGCACAGCAGCATTAGGTAACAGAGGGTACTGTTAGGGAGCGCAAGAGCACAGCATCATTAGGTAACACAGGGTACTGTTGTGGAGCGCAAGAGCGCAGCAGCATTAGATAACAGAGGGTACTGTTAGGGAGCGCAAGAGCGCAGCAGCATTAGGTAACAGAGGGTACTGTTAGGGAGCGCAAGAGCACAGCAGCATTAGGTAACAGAGGGTACTGTTAGGGAGCGCAAGAGCACAGCAGCATTAGATAACAGAGGGTACTGTTAGGGAGCGCAAGAGCGCAGCAGCATTAGGTAACAGAGGGTACTGTTAGGGAGCGCAAGAGCGCAGCAGCATTAGGTGACAGAGGGTACTGTTAGGGAGTGCAAGAGCGCAGCAGCATTAGATAACAGAGGGTACTGATAGGGAGCGCAAGAGCACAGCAGCATTAGGTAACAGAGGGTACTGTTAGGGAGCGCAAGAGCGCAGCAGCATTAGATAACAGAGGGTACTGTTAGGGAGTGCAAGAGCACAGCAGCGTTAGGTAACAGAGGGTACTGTTAGGGAGCACAAGAGCGCAGCAGCATTAGATAACAGAGGGTACTGATAGGGAGCGCAAGACCACAGCAGCATTAGGTAACAGAGGGTACTGTTAGGGAGCGCAAGAGCGCAGCAGCATTAGGTAACAGAGGGTACTGATAGGGAGCGCAAGAGCACAGCAGCATTAGATAACAGAGGGTACTGTTAAGGAGCGCAAGAGCGCAGCAGCATTAGGTAACAGAGGGTACTGTGAGGGAGCGCAAGAGGACAGCAGCATTAGGTAACAGAGGGTACTGTTAGGGAGCGCAAGAGCACAGCAGCATTAGATAACAGAGGGTACTGTTAGGGAGCGCAAGAGCGCAGCAGCATTAGGTGACAGAGGGTACTGTTAGGGAGCGCAAGAGCACAGCAGCATTAGGTAACAGAGGGTACTGATAGGGAGCGCAAGAGCACAGCAGCATTAGGTAACAGAGGGTACTGATAGGGAGCGCAAGAGCACAGCAGCATTAGGTAACAGAGGGTACTGTTAGGGAGCGCAAGAGCACAGCAGCATTAGGTAACAGAGGGTACTGATAGGGAGCGCAAGAGCACAGCAGCATTAGGTAACAGAGGGTACTGTTAGGGAGCAACAGAGCACAGCAGCATTAGGTAACAGAGGGTACTGTTAGGGAGCGCAAGAGCACAGCAGCATTAGGTAACAGAGGGTACTGTTAGGGAGCGCAAGAGCACAGCAGCATTAGGTAACAGAGGGTACTGTTAGGGAGCACAAGAGCACAGCAGCATTAGGTAACAGAGGGTACTGTTAGGGAGCGCAAGAGCACAGCATCATTAGGTAACAGAGGGTACTGTTAGGGAGCACAAGAGCACAGCAGCATTAGGTAACAGAGGGTACTGTTAGGGAGAACAAGAGCGCAGCAGCATTAGGTAACAGAGGGTACTTTTAGGGAGCGCAAGAGCGCAGCAGCATTAGGTAACAGAGGGTACTGTTAGGGAGCGCAAGAGCACAGCATCATTAGGTAACAGAGGGTACTGTTAGGGAGCACAAGAGCGCAGCTGCATTAGATAACAGAGGGTACTGTTAGGGAGCGCAAGAGCACAGCATCATTAGGTAACAGAGGGTACTGTTAGGGAGCGCAAGAGCACAGCTGCATTAGGTAACAGAGGGTACTGTTAGGGAGCGCAAGAGCACAGCAGCATTAGGTAACAGAGGGTACTGTTAGGGAGCACAAGAGCACAGCTGCATTAGGTAACAGAGGGTACTGTTAGGGAGCGCAAGAGCACAGCATCATTAGGCAGGAGGATCTGGATAAATTGGAAGACTGGGCATCCAAATGGCAGATGAAATTTAATGTGGACAAATGCAAAGTTATGCACCTAGGAAAGAACAACCCACACTATAGTTACACGATGCAAGGCTCCACATTAGAAACCACCACCCAGGAAAAGGACTTAGGAGTCATTGTGGATAACATGTTAAAACCCTCCGCCCAGTGTGCAGCGGCGGCCAAGAAAGCAAATAGAATGCTAGGTATCATAAAGAAAGGGATGGAGAATAAAACAAAGGATATTATAATGCCTCTGTATCGCTCCATGGTACGACCTCACCTTGAATATTGTGTGCAATTCTGGTCACCGTATCTTAAAAAGGACATAGCGTTATTAGAAAAAGTACAGAGAAGAGCCACCAAATTGGTGAAGGGGATGGAAGGCTACTCCTATGAAGAGAGGCTAAAAAGGTTAGGGCTCTTTAACCTGGAAAAGAGACGGCTGAGAGGAGATATGATAGAGGTCTAAAATTAATGAATGGAGTGGAACGGATAAACGGGATCAATTGTTTACGCTAGCAGATTATAGAAAGACTAGGGGACATGTAATGAAACTACAGGGTAAACTATTTAAGACAAATAAGAGAAAATATTTTTTCACTCAACGTGTAATCAAACTCTGGAATCTGTTACCGGAGGATGTAGTAAGGGCTGTTAGTATAGCTGGGTTTAAAAAAGGTTTGGACAAGTTCCTGGAGGAAAGGTCCATAAACCACTATTAAAAAGGGACCCAGGATATCAATGCTTGACCCAGTACAGCATTGTGGAACCTGTGGTCTTTTGGGGATATTGCTAGGTGTGTAGGACCTAGATTGGCCACTGTTGGAAACAGGATACTGGGCTTGATGGACCTCGGTCTGACCCAGTATGGCATGTCTTATGTCTTATGTCTTATGTCTAGGTAACAAAGGGTACTGTTAGGGAGTGCAAGAGCACAGCATCATTAGATGACAGAGGGTACTGTAAGGGAGCGCAAGAGCACAGCAGCATTAGGTAACAGAGGGTACTGTTAGGGAGTGCAAGAGCGCAGCTGCATTAGATAACAGAGGGAGCACAAGAGCACAGCAGCATTAGGTAACAGAGGGTACTGTTAGGGAGCGCAAGAGCGCAGCAGCATTAGGTAACAGAGGGTACTGTTAGGGAGCGCAAGAGCACAGCATCATTAGGTAACAGAGGGTACTGTTAGGGAGCGCAAGAGCACAGCTGCATTAGGTAACAGAGGGTACTGTTAGGGAGCACAAGAGCACAGCTGCATTAGGTAACAGAGGGTACTGTTAGGGAGCGCAAGAGCACAGCATCATTAGGTAACAAAGGGTACTGTTAGGGAGCGCAAGAGCACAGCATCATTAGGTGACAGAGGGTACTGTTAGGGAGCGCAAGAGCACAGCAGCATTAGGTAACAGAGGGTACTGTTAGGGAGCGCAAGAGCGCAGTAGCATTAGGTAACAGAGGGTACTGTTAAGGAGCGCAAGAGTGCAGCAGCATTAGGTAACAGAGGGTACTGTTAGGGAGCGCAAGAGCGCAGCAGCATTAGATAACAGAGGGTACTGTTAGGGAGCGCAAGAGCACAGCAGCATTAGGTAACAGAGGGTACTGTTAGGGAGCGCAAGAGCACAGCAGCATTAGGTAACAGAGGGTACTGTTAGGGAGCGCAAGAGCACAGCAGCATTAGGTAACAGAGGGTACTGTTAGGGAGCGCAAGAGCACAGCAGCATTAGGTAACAGAGGGTACTGTTAGGGAGCACAAGAGCACAGCAGCATTAGGTAACAGAGGGTACTGTTAGGGAGTGAAAGAGCACAGCAGCATTAGGTGACAGAGGGTACTGTTAGGGAGCGCAAGAGCACAGCAGCATTAGGTAACAGAGGGTACTGTTAGGGAGCGCAAGAGCACAGCATCATTAGGTAACAGAGGGTACTGTTAGGGAGCGCAGGAGCACAGCAGCATTAGGTAACAGAGGGTACTGTTAGGGAGCGAAAGAGCACAGCAGCATTAGGTAACAGAGGGTACTGTTAGGGAGCGAAAGAGCACAGCAGCATTAGGTAACAGAGGGTACTGTTAGGGAGCGAAAGAGCACAGCAGCATTAGGTAACAGAGGGTACTGTTAGGGAGCGCAAGAGCACAGCAGCATTAGGTAACAGAGGGTACTGTTAGGGAGCGCAAGAGCACAGCAGCATTAGGCAACAGAGGGTACTGTTAGGGAGCGCAAGAGCGCAGCAGCACCAAATAGCACAGGGCGGTGTTAGGGAACGCAACAGTATTAAGTAACAAACGGAAGTGTTAGGAAGTGTTAGATTGAAACTGCATTAGGTAACACAGGGCAGGGAGCATTAGAGCACAGCAGTGTCATGTAACATGTGGCAGTGTTAGGGAGCAAGGAGCTCAGTCCCCTTTGTTAGCATCGGTCAGTATTAGGGAGCGTTTGAGCGCAGTAGAGTCATGTAACATGTAGCAGTGTTAGGGAGCATTGGAGTGCAGCAGTATCAGGGAGCACAGGGCAGTGATAGGGAGCATTGGAGCTCAGCAGTATCAGGGAGCACAGGGCAGTGTTAGGGAGCATTGGAGCGCAGCAGTATCAGGGAGCACAGGGCAGTGTTAGGGAGCACTGGAGCACAGCAGTATCAGGGGGACGAGGGCAGTGTTAGGGAGCATTGCAGTGCAGCAGTATCAAGGAGCAGAGAGCAGTGTTAGGGAGCATTGGAGTGCAGCAGTATCAGGGAACACAGGGCAGTGTTAGGGAGCATTGGAGCACAGCAGTATCAGGGGGATGAGGGCAGTGTTAGGGAGCATTGCAGTGCAGCAGTATCAAGGAGCAGAGAGCAGTGTTCGGGAGCATTGGAGTACAGCAGTATCAGGGAACACAGGGAAGTGTTAGGGAGCATTGGAGCACAGCAGTATCAGGGAGCACTGGGAAGTGTTAGAGAGCATTGAAGCGCAGTAGTATCAGGGAGAACAGGGCAGTGTTAGGGAGCATTGGAGTGCAGCAGTATGAGGGGGCACAGGGCAGTGTTAGCGAGCATAGGAGCGCAGCAGTATCAGGGTGCACAGGGTGGTGTTAGGGAGCACTGGAGCACAGCAGTATCAGGGGCACAGGGCAGTGTTAGGGAGCATTGGAGCGCAGCAGTATCAGGGAGCACAGGGCAGTGTTAGGGAGCATTGGAGTGCAGTAGTGTTATGTAACATGTGGCAGCATTAGGGAGTATTGCAGCATAGCAGTATCAGGGAGCACAGGGAAGTGTTAGGGAGTATTAGAGCAGAGCAGTGTCATGTAACACGTGGCAGTGTTAGGGAGCATTGGAGCACAGCAGTATTAGGGAGCACAGGGCACTGTTAGGGAGCATTGGAGTGCAGTAGTGTTATGTAACACATAGCAGTGTTAGGGAGCATTGGAGCGCAACAGCATCTGGGAGCACAGGGCAGTGTTAGGGAGCATTGGAGTGCAGTAGTGTTATGTAACACATACAGTGTTAGAGAGCATTGGAGTGCAACAGCATCAGGGAGCACAGGGCAATGTTAGGGAGCATTAGAGCACAGCAGCATCATGTAACACATGACAGTGTTAGGGAGCATTGGAGCGCAGCAGTATCACGGAGCACAGGGCAGTGTTAGGGAGCATTGGAGCTAAGCAGTATCAGGGAGCATAGGGAAGTGTTAGGGAGCATTAGGGCACAGCAGCATCAGGGGGCACAGGGCAGTGTTAGGGAGCACTGGAGCACAGTAGTATCAGGGGGCACAGGGCAGTGTTAGGGAGCATTGGAGCGCAGCAGTATCAGGGAGCACAGGGCAGTGTTAGGGAGCAGTGGAGCACAGCAGTATCATGCAGCAGAGGGCAGTGTTAGGGAGCATTGGAGCTAAACAGTATCAGGGAGCACAGGGCAGTGTTAGGGAGCATTGGAGCTCAGTAGTGTCATGTAACCCGTAGCAGTGTTAGGGAGCATTGGAGCGCAGCAGTATCAGGGAGCAGAGGGCAGTGTTAGGGAGCATTAGGGCACAGCAGCATCAGGGGGCACAGGACAGTGTTAGGGAGCACTGGAGCACAGCAGTATCAGGGGGCACAGGGCAGTGTTAGGGAGCATTGGAGCACAGCAGTATCAGGGAGCACAGGGCAGTGTTAGGGAGCATTGGAGTTCAGTAGTGTCATGTAACCTGTAGCAGTGTTAGGGAGCATTAGAGCGCAGCACTATTAGGGAGCATTAGGGCACAGCAGCATCAGGGGGCACAGGGCAGTGTTAGGGAGCACTGGAGCACAGCAGTATCAGGGGGCACAGGGCAGTGTTAGGGAGCATTGGAGCGCAGAAGTATCAGGGAGCAGAGGGCACTGTAAGGAAGCATTGGAGCACAGCAGTATCGGAGCAGAGGGCAGTGTTTCAGAGTACTGGAGCGCAGCAGTATCAGGGAGCAGAGGGCAGTGTTAGGGAGCATAGGAGTGCAGTTTTATCAGGGAGCACAGGGTAGTGTTAGGGAGTATTAGAGCACAGCAGTATCATGGAGCACAGGGCAGTGTTAGGGAGCACTGGAACACAGCACCATCAGTGGGTAAAGGGCAGTGTTAGGGAGCATTGGAGCACAGCAGTATCATGGAGCACAGGGCAGTGTTAGGGAGCATTGGAACACAGCACCATCAGTGGGTAAAGGGCAGTGTTAGGGAGCATTGGAGCACAGCTGTATCAGGGAGCACAGGACAGTCTTAGGGAGCATTGGAGCACAGCAGTATCAGGGAGCACAGGGCAGTGTTAGGGAGCATTGGAGCGCAGCAGTATCAGGGAGCACAGGGCAGTGTTAGGGAGCATTGGAGCGCAGCAGTATCAGGGGGCACAGAGCAGTGTTAGGGAGCATTGGAGCGCAGCAGTATCAGGGAGCACAGGGCAGTGTTAGGGAGCAGTGGAGCACAGCAGTATCAGGGAGCACAGGGCAGTGTTAGGGAGCATTGGAGCTAAGCAGTATCAGGGAGCACAGGGCAGTGTTAGGGAGGATTAGAGCACAGCAGGATCAGGTAGCACAGGGCAGTGTTAGGGAGCACTGGAGCACAGCACCATCAGGGGGTACAGGGCAGTGTTAGGGAGCTTTGGAGTGCAGCAGTATCGGGGAGCACAGGGCAGTGTTATAGAGCATTGGAGCGCAGCAGGTATCAGGGAGCACAGGGCAGTGTTATGGAGCATTGGAGCGCAGCAGTATCGGGGAGCACAGGGCAATGTTAGGGAGCATTAGAGCACAGCAGCATCATGTAACACATGACAGTGTTAGGGAGCATTGGAGCGCAGCAGTATCAGGGAGCAGAGGGCAGTGTTAGGGAGCATTGGAGCACAGCAGTATCAGGGGCAGAGGGCAGTGTTAGGGAGCATTGGAGCACAACAGTATCAGGTGGCACAGGGCAGTGTTAGGGAGCATTGGAGCACAGCAGTATCAGGGAGCACAAGGCAGTGTTAGGGAGCATTGGAGCACAGCAGTATCAGGGAGCACAGGGCAGTGTTAGGGAGCATTAGAGTGCAGCAGTATCAGGGGGCAGAGGGCAGTATTAGGGAGCATTAGAGTTCAGCAGTATCAGGGAGCACAGGGCAGTGTTAGGGAGCATTGGGGCACAGCAGTATCAGGGGGCACAGGGCAGTGTTAGGGAGCATTGGAGTGCAGCAGTATCAGAGAGCACAGGGCAGTGTTAGGGAGCATTGGAGTGCAGCAGTATCAGAGAGCACAGGGCAGTGTTAGGGAGCAGTGGGGCACAGCAGCATCAGGGGGTATAGGGCAGTGTTAAGGAGAGTTAGATCACAGTAACATTTGGTTGTATTGGGTTAGGAATTGCTGATCTGCATTAGGGAGCACAGGGCAGTGTTAGGGAGCAATGGAGCGCAGCAGTATCAGGGAGCACAGGGCAGTGTTAGGGAGCACTGGAGCATAGCAGTATTAGGGGGCACTGGGCAGTGTTAGGGAGCAATTGAGCACAGCAGTATCAGGGAGCAGAGGGCAGTGTTAGGGAGCATTGGAGCACAGCAGTGTCATGTAACAGGTGGCAGTGTTAGGGAGCACTGGAGCACAACAGTATCAGGGAGCACAGGGCAGTGTTAGGGAGCATTGGAGCACAGCAGTATCAGGGAGCACAGGGCAGTGTTAGGGAGCATTGGAGCGCAGCAGTATCAGGGAGCACAGGGCAGTGTTAGGGAGCAGTGGAGCGCAGCAGTATCAGGGAGCACAGGGCAGTGTTAGGGAGCAATGGAGCGCAGCAGTATCAGGGGCAGAGGGCATTTTTAAGGAGAGTTAGATCGCAGTAACATTTGGTTGTATTGGGTTAGGAATTGCTGATCTGCATTAGGGAGCACAGGGCAGTGTTAGGGAGCAATGGAGCGCAGCAGTATCAGGGAGCACAGGGCAGTGTTACGGAGCACTGGAGCATAGCAGTATTAGGGGGCACTGGGCAGTGTTAGGGAGCAATGGAGCACAGCAGTATCAGGGAACAGAGGGCAGTGTTAGGGAGCATTGGAGCACAGCAGTGTCATGTAACATGTGGCAGTGTTAGGGAGCATTGGAGCGCAGCAGTATCAGGGGGCACAGAGCAGTGTTAGGGAGCATTGGAGCGCAGCAGTATCAGGGAGCACAGGGCAGTGTTAGGGAGCAGTGGAGCACAGCAGTATCAGGGAGCACAGGGCAGTGTTAGGGAGCATTGGAGCTAAGCAGTATCAGGGAGCACAGGGCAGTGTTAGGGAGTATTAGAGCACAGCAGTATCAGGAAGCACAGGGCAGTGTTAGGGAGCACTGGAGCACAGCACCATCAGGGGGTACAGGGCAGTGTTAGGGAGCTTTGGAGTGCAGCAGTATCGGGGAGCACAGGGCAGTGTTATAGAGCATTGGAGCGCAGCAGTATCAGGGAGCACAGGGCAGTGTTATGGAGCATTGGAGCGCAGCAGTATCGGGGAGCACAGGGCAATGTTAGGGAGCATTAGAGCACAGCAGCATCATGTAACACATGACAGTGTTAGGGAGCATTGGAGCGCAGCAGTATCAGGGAGCAGAGGGCAGTGTTAGGGAGCATTGGAGCACAGCAGTATCAGGGGCAGAGGGCAGTGTTAGGGAGCATTGGAGCACAACAGTATCAGGTGGCACAGGGCAGTGTTAGGGAGCATTGGAGCACAGCAGTATCAGGGAGCACAAGGCAGTGTTAGGGAGCATTGGAGCACAGCAGTATCAGGGAGCACAGGGCAGTGTTAGGGAGCATTAGAGTGCAGCAGTATCAGGGGGCAGAGGGCAGTGTTAGGGAGCATTAGAGTTCAGCAGTATCAGGGAGCACAGGGCAGTGTTAGGGAGCATTGGGGCACAGCAGTATCAGGGGGCACAGGGCAGTGTTAGGGAGCATTGGAGTGCAGCAGTATCAGAGAGCACAGGGCAGTGTTAGGGAGCAATGGAGAGCAGCAGTATCAGTGAGCACAGGGCAGTGTTAGGGAGCAGTGGGGCACAGCAGCATCAGGGGGTATAGGGCAGTGTTAAGGAGAGTTAGATCACAGTAACATTTGGTTGTATTGGTTAGGAATTGCTGATCTGCATTAGGGAGCACAGGGCAGTGTTAGGGAGCAATGGAGCGCAGCAGTATCAGGGAGCACAGGGCAGTGTTAGGGAGCACTGGAGCATAGCAGTATTAGGGGGCACTGGGCAGTGTTAGGGAGCAATGGAGCACAGCAGTATCAGGGAGCAGAGGGCAGTGTTATGGAGCATTGGAGCACAGCTGTGTCATGTAACATGTGGCAGTGTTAGGGAGCATTGGAGCGCAGCAGTATCAGGGGGCACAGGGCAGTGTTAGGAGCATTGGAGCACAGCGGTATCAGGGGGCACAGGGCAGTGTTAGGGAGCATTGGAGCACAGCAGTATCAGGGAGCACAGGGCAGTGTTAGGGAGCATTGGAGCACAGCAGTATCAGGGAGCACAGGGCAGTGTTAGGGAGCATTGGAGCACAGCAGTATCAGGGAGCACAGGGCAGTGTTAGGGAGCATATGAGCGCAGCAGAATCAGGGACCAAAGGGCAGTGTTAGGGAGCATTAGAGTTCAGCAGTATCAGGGAGCACAGGGCAGTGTTAGGGAGCATTGGAGCGCAGCAGTATCAGGGAGCACAGGGCAGTGTTAGGGAGCATTGGAGCGCAGCAGTATCAGGGAGCACAGGGCAGTGTTAGGGAGCAGTGGAGGACAGCAGTATCAGGGAGCACAGGGCAGGGAATATTAGAGCACAGCAGTATCAGGAAGCACAGGGCAGTGTTAGGGAGCACTGGAGCACAGCACCATCAGGGGGTACAGGGCAGTGTTAGGGAGCATTGGAGTGCAGCAGTATCGGGGAGCACAGGGCAGTGTTATAGAGCATTGGAGCGCAGCAGTATCAGGGAGCACAGGGCAGTGTTATGGAGCATTGGAGCGCAGCAGTATCAGAGAGCAGAGGGCAGTGTAAGGGAGCATTGGAGCATAGCAGTATCAGGGAGCAGAGGGCAGTGTAAGGGAGCATTGGAGCATAGCAGTATCAGGGAGCAGAGGGCAGTGTTAGGGAGCATTGGAGCATAGCAGTATCAGGGAGCAGAGGGCAGTGTTAGGGAGCACTGGAGTGCACCAGTATCAGGGAGCAAAGGGCAGTGTTAGGGAGCATTGGAGCACAGCACTATCAGGGGGCAGAGGGTAGTGTTAGGGAGCATAGGAGCGCAGCAGTATCAGGGGGCACAGGGCAGTGTTAGGAAGCATTGGAGCACAGCGGTATCAGGGGGCACAGGGCAGTGTTAGGGAGCAATGGAGCACAACAGTATCATGGAGCACAGGGCAGTGTTAGGAAGCATTGGAGCACAGCAGTATCAGGGAGCACAGGGCAGTGTTAGGAAGCATTGGAGCACAGCGGTATCAGGTGGCACAGGGCAGTGTTAGGGAGCATTGGAGAACAGCAGTATCAGGGAGAACACTGCAGTGTTAGGGAGCATTGGAGCACAGCAGTATCAGGGAGCACAGGGCAGTGTTAGGGAGCATTGGAGCACAGCAGTATCAGGGAGCACAGGGCAGTGTTAGGGAGCATTAGAGTGCAGCAGTATCAGGGGCAGAGGGCAGTGTTAGGGAGCATTAGAGTTCAGCAGTATCAGGGAGCACAGGGCAGTGTTAGGGAGCATTGGGGCGCAGCAGTATCAGGGAGCAGCACAGGGCAGTGTTAGGGAACATTGGAGCGCAGCAGTATCAGGGAGCACAGGGCAGTGTTAGGGAGCAGTGGAGCACAGCAGTATCAGGGAGCACAGGGCAGTGTTAGGGAGCATTGGAGCTAAGCAGTATCAGGGAGCACAGGGCAGTGTTAGGGAGTATTAGAGCACAGCAGTATCAGGAAGCACAGGGCAGTGTTAGGGAGCACTGGAGCACAGCACCATCAGGGGGTACAGGGCAGTGTTAGGGAGCATTGGAGTGCAGCAGTATCAGGAAGCACAGGGCAGTGTTAGGGAGCACTGGAGCACAGCACCATCAGGGGGTACAGGGCAGTGTTAGGGAGCATTGGAGCACAGCTGTATCAGGGAGCACAGGGCAGTGTTAGGGAGCAGTGGAGCGCAGCAGTATCAGGGAGCACAGGGCAGTGTTAGGGAGCAGTGGAGCGCAGCAGTATCGGGGAGCACAGGGCAGTGTTATAGAGCATTGGAGCGCAGCAGTATCAGGGAGCACAGGGCAGTGTTATGGAGCATTGGAGCGCAGCAGTATCGGGGAGCACAGGGCAATGTTAGGGAGCATTAGAGCACAGCAGCATCATGTAACACATGACAGTGTTAGGGAGCATTGGAGCGCAGCAGTATCAGGGAGCAGAGGGCAGTGTTAGGGAGCATTGGAGCGCAGCAGTATCAGGGAGCAGAGGGCAGTGTTAGGGAGCATTGGAGCACAGCAGTATCAGGGAGCAGAGGGCAGTGTGAGGGAGCATTGGAGCATAGCAGTATCAGGGAGCAGAGGGCAGTGTTAGGGAGCATTGGAGCATAGCAGTATCAGGGAGCAGAGGGCAGTGTTAGGGAGCACTGGAGTGCAGCAGTATCAGGGAGCAAAGGGCAGTGTTAGGGAGCATTGGAGCACAGCAGTATCAGGGGGCAGAGGGTAGTGTTAGGAAGCATTGGAGCACAGCGGTATCAGGTGGCACAGGGCAGTGTTAGGGAGCATTGGAGCACAGCAGTATCAGGGAGCACAAGGCAGTGTTAGGGAGCATTGGAGCACAGCAGTATCAGGGAGCACAGGGCAGTGTTAGGTAGCATTGGAGCACAGCAGTATCAGGGAGCACAGGGCAGTGTTAGGGAGCATTAGAGTGCAGCAGTATCAGGGGGCAGAGGGCAGTGTTAGGGAGCATTAGAGTTCAGCAGTATCAGGGAGCACAGGGCAGTGTTAGGGAGCATTGGGGCGCAGCAGTATCAGGGGGCACAGGGCAGTGTTAGGGAGCATTGGAGTGCAGCAGTATCAGAGAGCACAGGGCAGTGTTAGGGAGCAGTGGAGCACAGCAGCATCAGGGGGTATAGGGCAGTGTTAAGGAGAGTTAGATCACAGTAACATTTGGTTGTATTGGGTTAGGAATTGCTGATCTGCATTAGGGAGCACAGGGCAGTGTTAGGGAGCAATGGAGCGCAGCAGTATCAGGGAGCACAGGGCAGTGTTAGGGAGCACTGGAGCATAGCAGTATTAGGGGGCACAGGGCAGTGTTAGGGAGCAATGGAGCACAGCAGTATCAGGGAGCACAGGGCAGTGTTAGGGAGCACTGGAGCATAGCAGTATTAGGGAGCACAGGGCAGTGTTAGGGAGCATTGGAGCACAGCAGTATCAGGGAGCACAGGGCAGTGTTAAGGAGCATTGGAGCGCAGCAGTATCAGGGAGCAGAGGGCAGTGTTAGGGAGCACTGGAGCAAAGCAGTATTAGGGAGCACAGGGCTGTGTTAGGGAGCATTGGAGCGCAGCAGTATCAGGGAGCACAGGGCAGTGTTAGGGAGCACTGGAGCATAGCAGTATTAGGGGGCACTGGGCAGTGTTAGGGAGCATTGGAGCGCAGCAGTATCAGGGAGCACAGGGCAGTGTTAGGGAGCATTGGAGCACAGCAGTGTCATGTAACATGTGGCAGTGTTAGGGAGCACTGGAGCACAACAGTATCAGGGAGCACAGGGCAGTGTTAGGGAGCATTGGAGCGCAGCAGTATCAGGGAGCACAGGGCAGTGTTAAGGAGCATTGGAGCGCAGCAGTATCAGGGAGCACAGGGCAGTGTTAGGGAGCATTGGAGCGCAGCAGTATCAGGGAGCACAGGGCAGTGTTAGGGAGCACTGGAGCATAGCAGTATTAGGGGGCACTGGGCAGTGTTAGGGAGCATTGGAGCACAGCAGTGTCATGTAACATGTGGCAGTGTTAGGGAGCACTGGAGCACAACAGTATCAGGGAGCACAGGGCAGTGTTAGGGAGCATTGGAGCGCAGAGGTATCAGGGAGCACAGGGCAGTGTTAGGGAGCAGTGGAGCGCAGCAGTATCAGCGAGCACAGGGCAGTGTTAGGGAGCAGTGGAGCGCAGCAGTATCAGGGAGCACAGGGCAGTGTTAGGGAGCATTGGAGCGCAGCAGTATCAGGGAGCACAGGGCAGTTTTAGGGAGCATTGGAGAGCAGCAGTATCAGGGGGCAGAGGGCAGTGTTAGGGAGCATTAGAGTGCAGCAGTATCAGGGGGCAGAGGGCAGTGTTAGGGAGCATTAGAGTTCAGCAGTATCAGGGAGCACAGGGCAGTGTTAGGGAGCATTGGAGCGCAGCAGTATCAGGGAGCACAGGGCAGTGTTAGGGAGCAGTGGAGCGCAGCAGTATCAGGGAGCACAGGGCAGTGTTAGGGAGCATTGGAGCATAGCAGTATCAGGGAGCAGAGGGCAGTGTTAAGGAGAGTTAGATCGCAGTAACATTTGGTTGTATTGGGTTATTAATTGCTGATCTGCATTAGGGAGCAGTAGGTGTGAGATTTACCATTAAGTTTATTGCATTTGATTTACCCGCCCTGATCAAATGACAGTATGAGAGCTGAACTCACCGAGATCTTTGTGAACACATAGAGCAGTAGAGAAAGGACTGAGAGATAAATCCGAATCCGCTGACCCCCGAACCGTTTCTTCAAGTATTCTGGCATTGTCACCACCTGAAACCAGAAGAGAGACAGATGGAAAAGACAGAGTGAGATGCAAGGATTGTAAGAGGGAGAGAGAGAAGTGGAGTAAGAGATGGGGTGCGGAATGTGAGTTTACTACAGTTTATACTCATTTCGGTGTTCAGATAGCGCTTACTGGTACATCTAGTTGCTGCCCTTTCTCGCCCCTCCACTATGCAGATAGTATCGAGATAGTTATATGTATTTTCAGCCCAATACTATCCATATAGTGGGCTTAAAATACACAGATAGGAAGTTCTATGTTTACTGAAAATTGACCCTTTAGATACCAAGTAGTAAAAGGAACAGACCCTTTACAGCTTGGAGCTCTGCCCCAAGGATTAAAGGTTTCAGCTTAACACCAATATCACCATTGCTAAAGGTGTGAAAAAGCATCAGTTGTACTTACACCAGCCTTGACATAGATGGGTACAAAGATCCATCCCAAGATGACTACCACGATCAGAGCCTGAAGAAAAAGAGGTGAAATCAGTCAGTCAGTCTTCATGACCCCTGGTCTGCTTCCAGGCCAATGCTTGGAAATGACCCTCTTACTTTCAACTGCATTCACAGGGGCGAGTTTATGGCAAAAACAGGAGGTTGAGTTAGCAAGGTCACACTCGTCATTTTTAGTAGAAAATCAACCCTTAGCATGTGTTCTTTATACCCACAGCAGACCTCAAACTGAAAGTGCACTTTGCAAAGGACCTACATGCTGATATAATCGTCCTCTGCAAGTGTTCACAGAAATAGCCAGGTCTGTCTGGCAAGCGGAGGAGGGCAAGGCCGGCTGCAAAGCTTTGTGACTGGACAAGGGAAGAGAGGACTGCTGGAAGGGAAATAAACATGGGATCATGATGACAGATTACAGAAATTAAAAGGCTGACCAAAACTTTCCGGAACAAGGAGCTATATACAAGGGGTCAAGCTCTCTGACTGGCAGACTGAAGGAGTTGGTTGCTCCTCTTCTGTGTCCCAGGTTTTCAACCCAGTTCATTGAGACACACCCAGTCAGTCTGAATTTCAGACATTTGCATAAATTGGAGGCTGTACATGCAAATCTGTTTCATGTATATTCATAATGGCTATCCTGAAAAGAACCACTGTTCTGCTACTATAACAATCTAGCATCACTCACTCCTGCACTGCAACAGTCACAGAATTGCAGAGTGCCTATTAGGAATTCTTGCAAAACCCCAATGGGCATAACAAGATGGAAAAGCTGCATAAAGCTAGTGGAAGAAACATACACCTGAAGTCAATAGCAGAGAGCCTCTAATGCACGTCTTTATTGCCAGGTTTCAGCAATAAATTATCAACACAACTCAGAACCAAAGCTGAAACCTGCCGTGTTCCTGACAACAGGTCTTCAAGGTACAAAGCAACAGTGAAATATTAACGAGACCTATGAATAAAAGGCCTGGCAATCTACTTCTGGTGATACTTGCCAAGAAAGCCCAGAGGCTGCTGAGTCGCCAGGAGTCAGCATTAACTTGACAGCAATTTTTAAGAAATGCATACTATTAGTTAAAGACAGCAGGGGTGGAATAGCCACCTAATGGTTAGAGCACTGACTTGATAACCAAGAGACCAGGGTTTAATTCCAACTAACAGTCCATGTTGCCTTGGGCAAGTCACTTAACCCTCCATTGCCTTGGAAGAGAGGCCAGCAACCTACAGTCACACTGCCAAGAACTCCCAGGAGCTGCTGGGTGGCCAGGAGTCAGCATTGACTCAAAGGCACATGTCGTATTAGCAAAGAGAGCCAGCCTTAGAGACTTCTCAAAGTGAACTTTACATTACATGAGTAGTGAAACCCCAAGCAAGAGGAGTCAGCGGAAGCCACACTCAGCACTGCAGCTAGTTTCAGGAGCTTCCAACATACCATATACAATATCTTTTTAGATTTAATTACTCACCTTCTGCAAATCTGAGCTTAAGGCAAATTACAGAACATAACTTGCATAGAAATGATTTTTGGAAATCCTTACAGATTAGCAATTGTTTTTGGATTTTTAAGAAATATTTCTGGAATAAAACGACAGCACTTAACAGCTATTTAACACGGCTATATTTCACCAGAACAAAAAAACACAAATTGGATAAAACTTGTAAAGGATTTGCGAGATGCTTCTTGAGTCTCAGAGAATGATGGGAGTGAGACAGCAGAGTCCAGCTAGAGGAGGAAATGGGAAAAGAATTAGGTTTGTTTCGGAAAGCTCTAATATAGAAGCTTACAGAGGGGCCCATGCGGAAACCTCAAGTTAAAGCCCTGGGCTAAGCTCAGCACAGGGCTTCCTAGTGCAGAGGTGCCGCTAACTAATATCATAAGCAAACAGCATGCAAATAAGTTATGCACAAAAAAAATCTGTACTAAAGACGAACAATAAATACAAATCACCAAAATGGTTACAAATTATATATTACCCCAAACAAAACTCAATGTAGCCTATCCACCTTCACGGTACAAAGTTGTTTTTACAATAATTAAAGACTTATAACTAAAAATATATCTTCAAAACATCAAAAAATCTTTATTCTATATAAAACCCCCCTATCAAATCACTCATTGTGAATTCATGGAACTGTTCATCCTAAAATACAAATGACCCTCACTCTGACACAATGTGGTTTATGTAAAACAATTGTGGAATCATTAAGTGCTATTGGGGTTAAATGTTTAATGAGAAAATACAATTTGTGATTTGATGCTTGTTTGGAGGATTCTATATTATGTAAAAATTTGTCCGGAGTGAGTTATTTTAAAGAGAAATTTTCTTAGACAGTCCATACTGGTGCTTCCATTAGTGAAGTCTTTAAGGTCTGCAAAAAAATTTTTTTCGAGAGCTGTTTTGGTTATTCCACGTAATCTTTATGTTTTTTGGTGCACTAAATCCAAAAATGACCTCCATTTTGTCATAGGACATCACGTTTCCTGACAATTTAGGTAACTATGTTAAATAAGGCAATACCTCAAAATAAATGGAAATAGACTTATAAAATTAAAGTTTTATTACAATATTTTCATGAAAATCCTTTTTTGTACTGAAATGAGCTCACCTACACACTAAACTTGATTCTTCTTCCTTGTGAGGCTCCTCTTGGTGCATTTACGCTTGTGAGTAGCATCTGGAATGTTTCTCTGAAGCATCCAACAGTAGTCTGCCATCATTGTAATGCTCCATTTTCCCTGGTATCTCCTTTCCATCTCTTTAATGTCTTGGTGGAATTGTTCACCTTGTTCCTCACTCACAGCTCCCAAATTTTCAGGAAAGTAGTCAAGGTGGGACTGGAGGAAATGCACTTTCAAGCTCATCAGGCAACCTAAAGCTTGAAATGCTTTCAGCATTCGTCCGACGATCTTTTTGTAGTGAGGATCTTTGTTATTGCCTAAAAATTTCTGTACAACTTCTCTAAATTTAATCCACCCTTCTTTTTGAGGATCCGTCATGGTATTGACAAACTCTTGATCAACTATAAGCCTTCTAATGTCTGGTCCAATGAACACACCTTCCTTCAATTTTGCCTCCAACAGGCCTGGAAACTTGGTGACCAAGTATTTGAAGCATTCTCCATCTCTTGGAAGTGATTTTACGAATTGCTTCATCAATCCCAATTTTATGTGGAGAGGTGGTAGAAGAACTTTATGGGAAGGTACCAAAGTTTCTCGGAGGACATTTTTTTCACCAACTGTTAGCACCCTCGGCTGCCAACTCTTCTTGGTCCAGTGATTTTGTCGGTATCGACTGTCCCATAGACACAGAAAACAAGGATATTTGGTATACACAGCTTGTTGCCCGAGCAGCATGCACAAGACCTTCAAGTCCCCACACACTTGCCAACCATGGTCTTCATATTTAAGTTTACGAAGAACCAATTCCAAGTTCTCGTAGGTTTCCTTCAAGTGTACGGAATGACCTACATGTATGGAAGCATAAAAACCGTTGTGGAGTAAAACTGCTTTGAGACTTCTTTTTGAAGAATCTATAAAAAGACGCCATTGCTCTGAATCATATTGGATTTTAAATTGACCCATCAGACCTTCGACATCGATGCAATAAACCATCTTATCTTCCTGGGCGAAGTAAGGAAAGAACTCCTTTTCACAATGTCTGAACCATGAAGATGACACTCCGAAAAACAATAAATTCCTGTTTTTCAGCCTTGATCCAAGTAACTCAACGGCATCTTTGGGAAGATTCAAGTCTCTTACCAAATCATTCATCTCTTCCTGAGAAAACAATTTTGGTCTTGTATCATCTTCAAAGTCAGAACTTGATTCGTCATCTGGTTCAGGTATGACTTCACCTTCATCGGAGCTAGGTATCTCTTCCAAGGTAGCAGGGGGCTTGGGTACTGGTATATCTGTGCCATGGGGGATGGGACGAATTGCCGAGTGAAGATTGGGGTATGAAATGGAATGCTTCCATTTGGAATTAAACCCTTTCACATCGCATGAACAAAAGTAACAGTCGTCATTATGGTTCTTTTGCTCTCGCCATACCAAAGGAATCCCATAACGGAAAGATTTTTTCTTACCCTTGAACCAGTTTCAGAGGTCCTCAACACACCGTTTGCACACTTTATGAGGCGCCCAGACTTTATCTTGATCTCCAATTTTTAGTCCAAAGTATGCAAAGTATACTTTTTTCACAAAGTCTGTAATATTCTGCTGTAGCTTCAACACTGTCTATTCACCACAGATGAAACAGAAACTGTCTGGCGAATTAATACACTTTCGCAGAGCCATAACATAACGGTTGAAGAATGACGAGCTAACACGAATTGCGATGAAAAAGTGTGAACAGCCTAGAACCAAGAACCTGATGATGATTCGTGCACAAGTGTGGCATGCAGGAGAGAGCAGCTCTGTGTCTGTACACGAGACGTCACAGTGCTGGCCACGTCCCTCTGCACTGACCGGAGCTGCTGCTATCTGCCCTGTGTCTCCTTCCCACTGGATTCTTCAGGAAAGATTAACCCCTTCTACCATTAGAAGCACGGACTTAAAACTTGCTTAGCTTATGTATATATTGCTGACCATCAGATTTACAGTGCTATATTTTCTTTTACATAACTCGGACAACCCCTTTAAGGTTTTTTTGGAATTTTATATCTTAAATGCACTTATGTGAATTAATTAATAGTAATTTGAAAAAATTTGATAAATTTGAAGACAATTTTGCATGTTGTGGCAAATCATGACATCTAGGAGTTTTTTCAATATTTTATTTGTTTTCAGCACACCAAAATACATGGAAATTAGATGAAAATAATCAAACAGCTTTTCAGTTGCAGACCTGTTATTGTAAAAACAACTTTGTACCTTGAAGATGGACAGGTTACATTGAGTTTTGTTTTGGGCTAAACAAGAAGAAGCTACAGACATGCAGACAGGGGTCTACGTTAGCAGCACCTCTCTCTTGTGCACAAAAAACCCTTTTACACTTGGCACATGTGCTGCATTGCTGTCTAGTACATACAAACAGCAATAGCACTCTGCACAGAGGTTCTGCTCAGAATAGAAACATAGAAACATGACAGCAGAAAAAGACCACATAGCCTATCTAGTCTGTCCTTCCATATCAGCCACTACAACAGTCCCCTTTTTACCTTTAGAGATCCTCTGTGTTTGTCCCATGCTTTTTTGAATTCAGATACTGTCCTCATCTCTACCACCTCCACTGGGAGACTATTCCACAGATCCAACACTCTTTCCATAAAGAAATATTTCCGCATATCACTCCTGAATCTATCCCCCTTCACCCTCATCCCATGTCCCCTTGTAGCAGAACTTGCTTTCAATTGAAAGAGGCTCTCTCCCTGAACATTTATGCCACAGAGGTATTTAAAAATCTCAATCATATCACCTCTATCCCGCCTTTCCTCTAAGGTGTACATATTAAGATCCTTAAGTCTGACCTCATATGCTTTATAGTGAAGACCATTAACCATTTTAGTAGCCACCCTCTGCACCGACTCCATCCTGTTCACATCCTTTTGAAGGTGCGGTCTCCAGAATTGCACACTATACTCCAAATGAGGTTGCACCAAAGACTTATACAGAGGCACTATCACCTCCTTTTTTTCTCCTAGCTATTCCTCTCCCTATGCACCCAAGCATCCTTCTAGCTTTTGCCGTAGCCTTTTCTACCTGTTTAGCTACTTTAAGATCGTCAAACATATTACACCTAGTTCTCGCTCTTCTTTTGTGTAAAGAAGTACCTCTCCCCTTACACTATACTGCTTTGGATTTTTGAAGCCCAAATGCATGACTCTGCATTTTTTAGCATTACATTTCAGCTGCCAAATTCTAGACCATTCTTCAAGCTTAGCTAGATCCCTCCTCATATTATCTATTCCTTCCTGGGTGTCTACTCTATTGCAGATTTTGGTATCATCTCCAAACATGCAAACTTTACCTGACAGCCCTTCTGCAATATCACTAACAAAGATGTTAAAAAGAGTAGGACCAAGGACAGATCCCTGCGGCACACAACAACTGGTAACCTCCTTCTCCTCAGAGTAAACTCCATTTACCTCTACCCTTTGTCATCTCCCAGCTCTGTATAAAGAACCCCGTTTTTTTCTAAGTCCAGTGCAGACCTGCCTGCACTGCACTAATGTGTTACCTGTAAACCGCACTGATGTTAAATAGCGCGGTATAAAAGAAAAATTAAATAAATCAATAAAAAATAAACTCAACCAATTTCTAACCCAATCAGTAGTATTAGGGGTCCATCCCTAGGGTGCTCAGTATACTTATAAGTCATCTCTGTGGAAAGGTGTCAAAGACTCTGCCTTTGTTCACACCCACAGTAAAAGTGCACGCTCCTCCCAGAATCTGTCTTTATGCACACCCACAGTAAAAGTGCACGCTCCTCCCAGACTCTGTCTTTATGCACACCCACAGTGAAAGTGCACGCTCCTCCCAGACTCTGTCTTTATACACAACCACAGTGAAAGTGCACTCTCCTCCCAGACTCTGTCTTCATGCACACCCACAGTAAAAGTGCACGCTCCTCCCAGACTCTGTCTTTATGCACACCCACAGTGAAAGTGCACACTCCTCCCAGACACTGTCTTTATGCACACCCACAGTGAAAGTGCACGCTCCTCCCAGACTCTGTCTTTATGCA
This sequence comes from Ichthyophis bannanicus, assembly GCA_033557465.1. Classification (NCBI taxonomy): domain Eukaryota; kingdom Metazoa; phylum Chordata; class Amphibia; order Gymnophiona; family Ichthyophiidae; genus Ichthyophis; species Ichthyophis bannanicus. The sequence goes on along the minus strand of CM066041.1, from coordinate 18,632,981 downwards.
CACCCACAGTGAAAGTGCACGCTCCTCCCAGACACTGTCTTTATGCACACCCACAGTAAAAGTGCATGCTCCTCCCAGACACTGTCTTTATGCACACCCACAGTGAAAGTGCACGCACCTCCCAGACTCTGTCTTTATGCAAACCCACAGTAAAGGTGCACACTCCTCCCAGACTCTGTCTTTATGCACACCCAGAGTAAAAGTGCACGCTCCTCCCAGACACTGTCTTTATGCACACCCACAGTGAAAGTGCACGCTCCTCCCAGACTCTGTCTTTATGCACACCCACAGTAAAAGTGCATGCTCCTCCCAGACTCTGTCTTTATGCACACCCACAGTAAAAGTGCACGCTCCTCCCAGACACTGTCTTTATGCACACCCACAGTGAAAGTGCACGCTCCTCCCAGACACTGTCTTTATGCACACCCACAGTGAAAGTGCACGCTCCTCCCAGACTCTGTCTTTATGCACACCCACAGTGAAAGTGCACGCTCCTCCCAGACTCTGTCTTTATGCACACCCACAGTAAAAGTGCACGCTCCTCCCAGACTCTGTCTTTATGCACACCCACAGTGAAAGTGCACACTCCTCCCAGACACTGTCTTTATGCACATCCACAGTAAAAGTGCATGCTCCTCCCAGACTCTGTCTTTATGCACACCCACAGTAAAAGTGCACGCTCCTCCCAGACTCTGCCTTTATGCACACCCACAGTAAAAGTGCACGCTCCTCCCAGACTCCACTTTTATGCACGAAATGTAAAGCACACACATAAATTTCCACTAGTTGATATTTTATAGAAAGTAATTTAGACATGTAAATAGCCACTTTTGCGCATAAATAACTAAGGTACTAAATTTCAGGCACATTGTTGGCTGCTATTAATATTCCCCTCTTGTTGTGCAACAGCACTATCGTGTTCTAAAGTGTCTCCTAGTATGCCTCAGGCCCTAAAGAGGAGAATCCGTGTCAGAGTTTACAGATAGTCCATGAGACCTGGAGCTAATGGAGCCCTTGTCTCTAGAATAGTTCCCAGAATAGGAGCTACACTTCCAGATGAGTGTCATGTCATACAATGTGAAGGTTTGATATTATTACCAAGAAAAGAATTAAATTTGTATCTATTTATATGCAATATTTTGAATGCGTTAAAAATAAAAATGGGCTGAGAAGTAGCTTATTCAGCTCTGATTACTGAAGATACCGTGCAAACTGCTTGGGTACGCATTGCTATAGAGCTGACAGTAGTCGCTAAAACATAAGCAGGTCCATGTTCACTTACGTTCCACTCAAATCCACCAATGACTATTCCACTAGCTGCGGCAGTCCCTGCAAGTCCCACGAAATGCCCACTGCCAATGTTACTGGCAAAGAGAGAAGCTCCAATCTGAGAAAGAGAGGACAAAATAAGCTTCAGTCAGAGTGTTCGACCAGTGCGATTCAGAAGCAGAAGAGCCCCAGAAGGTCGAGCTACACCCAGCAACCTGCTGCCACGTCCTGTCACATGTGCAGCAGTATTGAAGCTGGACTCATCCCCCCTGCAGTAAGGATCGGCCCCGCACACTCCTCCCATCTGCCTCCCCCAACAATACACAACCTTTGTTTCACATAATTGCTGTTATTTGAACATGTCACCAAATGTAATCCTTCTGCTTGATGTTACTGTGCTTCTGTGTGAAACACTTAGGCCCAGATTTTCGAAAGGCATTTACCCAGTTTACAGCCCAGTAAATGGGATTTGTGCCGTTGAACTGCCCTACGCGTCCCGACGCTATCCGGTTAGCTTCAGGGTGCCAGGGTGGAGCGTAAGCATTGAGAAGAGATAACCAGGTAGCAGTGATATCGCATGCTGTTAGCAATCTGCGCCGAAAAGATAGGCGAGCAAAACCCTGGCCTATCTTTAAGGGTCAGGAGCTAACCGAGCAGCATGCAATATCGCTGTTACCCATTTAGCTTCGGCAGCTTCCTGTGTCTGCGGCGATCCCCGGATATTCAATTCTGTCACCGCGGCATTGAATATCCAGGATAAAACTGCTTTGGTTCCCGGATAAAGCTGTATAAAACAACAGAAAAATAAATAAATAAATACAATTGTTTTACCAAGTCTCATTGACTTAGAAATTTGTATCTCTGGCAGTTATTGTATCAATCTATGCTCATTTTCATAGCCGCTAACAGTTTGTACTTCTGACAGTCCTGAGCATCACAGAGTTTTTATCATTTATTATCTTCTACGGTGAATAAATCACATCAAGGGCTTGATTTTAGGACAGGATGCCTAAGTGAAAAGTCCAAAAAGGCACAGATTTTATAATAGGCTCCTGGAAGCAGCCCCAGTAGCCCACACATGCCCTAACCTGCTCTGACAAGGGATAAACGTGACGTGTGCTCCACAGTTTGTAAAATGCGTACATACGTTGTGGCTCTTTCTTTGTTCCACCCAAAATATAGCCCAGAACCACCTACGTCAAATTTGCATAAATGTGAGAGTGCGCTCTCGGTGCACGGACTTGTTTGCATATGCAGCCGCGCAGTTTTCTAAAAGCCCCTTTCTATGTGTGAAACAGACTTCAGAAAATTGCCAGTAAACTACTCAGGCTATTGTGGGTCATTCTCATTGCAGCACTTGGAAAGGGAAGGACCCAGAGGGGTGTTTCCTTCAAGAGCAGGTGTAACTAATACCTTACAAGAATCAGGGGCTTTGCATATGCTGGCAAAATGTTGCAGGTCCTGTTGGAAATCCCAAATATGTGTACTCTTCCCCCCCCCCCAAGAACCCTTCCTTTTATCATGAAAATGACCCTGTATCTTGCTTGTGCTGTCCCGGGTTCTCTTCCCCTCATGCTTACATTGTGTCAGGTTTATGCCGCTGGTTCCATACAACCCAGTGCATTTCCTCTTTTTGCTTGCTTCTATGTATGCGCTTCTCCAAGAGAGTTCTAGCTTTTTCTCTCTCATTTCTTTTAGCGGAAGGTGGTGGATGTAACCTGTAGTTTTCAGTACTACAGCCTCAGCCATTAGGAAGTGTAAGCTAAGTGTGCAGGTGAAAGCTCTGGTGCTTTATGTAAGCTGCTGGCCTTATCAGGGCCACTTTTCCCTCTGGGAAACACGGGCAGCTGCCCTGTGCCCCTGCTGCTCCTCTTCTATCTTACACTGTGCTGCAACCCCTCCCGCTCTTCCACCGGCGGCCAATCAGGGCCCCTATCCAGCGGGACACCAGCATTAAAAGAGGAAGCACCTCCTGGCGCGCCCGTGCCGGGTGGGCCCGCACCCGAGGGCCCTTTGGCATGGCCCTTAAACACGGGCATGGAGGCACACTTGCCCAAAGAGAAGGACAAAATCCAAATGGTCTTTTCCCAGAATGTATACTAATCAGTAAAAGTCTATAAAAATCCACTCTGAATTAATAGCAGTGTAAACAACCAATTTCTGAACCTCAAGTCTCAGACAAACATTGGCATTTTTTCCGGGTATATTATCTTCCCCAGTAACATGCCTGTTAGCATCAGTGACTTATGGGTTCTTATGTTTCTTTTTTCTTTCTTTTCTTATATTTTACAAACAGAAAGAATTTTCACTTAGCTTCATATAGCTTCATACTGAACCCATACAAGAACCCATAAGTCATTGATGCTAACAGGCATGTTATTGGGGAAGATAATATACCCAGAAAAAATGCCAATGTTTGTCTGAGACTTGAGGTTCAGAAATTGGTTGTTTACACTGCTAGTCATTCAGAGTAGATTTTTATAGACTTTTACCAAAGAGAAGGACAAACCGGTGAACAGACCCACCAAGAAGAATACGGACCTGGGAGCCCACCAGCTTCACTAACTGCACAAAAGGTATAACAAAACCCTGCATGCCAGCACCCTGGACTCAGACACCAACTCCACTACAGCACAAACTGACCATAAGAGACACGAATCTCAGCACCACTCACTCCAATAATAAACGGCTGGCAAAGTTGAGCACACCACACCTCAGCCCACACGAGTGCAAGCAATTAGAGCAGAACCAGTGGAGTGGAGGAGTGGCCTAGTGGTTGGGCAAGGTACTTCAGGCCGGAAGGTCGGGGGTTCAAATCCCACTAGAGGACAGCAACCTTGGGCCGGAAGGACTGGGGTTTCTAGTCCCACAGGTGCTCCTTGTGGTCTTGGGCAAGCCACTTAACCCTCCATAGCCCATGTTCCCTGTAAAATAGTTATCTCCAAGTTATAATGCCCTGTTCAATGTAATTTCAGTTTGTTCAATGTAAACCGCACTGATGCGGAATAGCACGGTATATAAGAGAATATAAATAAATAAAACCAGACATGGCAGCTCTAAACCACTACCTCACTCTTAGCCTAACACTACTCCTTCTAGCACAACAATCCAAAGCATTCATACTACCACCACCAAATGCAGACCTACTGGCATACCCACGCCATGCCATACTGCCCCGCACCCCCACAAATACAAGCACCAAGCAGCACACAAAAAGCACAAAAGTGGTCACATACCATCAACAAAAAAGGCAACCAGCAACTCCATGCTCACCACCACTGTCAATTGTGCACTAATAAATGCAAGGTCAATTAGGAACAAGCTCCACACCATCAACGATTACATAACGAACAAACTGGACATAGTGTGCATCACAGAGACTTGGCTAGCAGAAACAGACCAAGTCATACTGAACTAGATTACACCAGCTGATGTCAAGGCATTTAACTCCCCCAGAATAAACAAAAGAGGAGGTGGCGTGCTAATAATGATTAGAGGAAGCTACAAATTTAAACTCATAACTACATCCAATTCCTCGGAATCAACCACTATAGTCATTTCAAACCACTACATCAGCCTCTGTCTCACATACAGACCCCCCAAAGACAAGGACAATCACCTATCAGTGATACTGGAGTCAATCTGTGCCGCCAACAACAAACACAAACTTCTCATCGCCCTGGGAGACTACAACCTAACCTCTGCTCCAACAAAAGATGCCAGAGCCTTCCTCAAAACCATGGAAGCGCTTGACTACAGACAAACAGTCAATACTCCCACTCATCAACATGGAACTACGCCAGACCTCATTTTCATACCAAATCAGCTATACAAACTGAACCAACTCACAAGCCCAACACCCATACAAGTCCCCTAGTCAGATTATCACGTCCTCACATTCACAATCCACATGGAGGTTCACAACCACAGCGACGATGGAAAACATAATACAAGAAGATTCAAGCCCTACAACCAAGAAGCCTTTCTGAAGGAAATAACACCACAAATACGACAAGAATGCAACAACTTGGATGAAACAATAGACAAATGGAACCATATCATATCCAAAGCTGTGACCGCTCCAAGAAAGGACAACACACATACCCACAGGAGGAAAACTGCTCCGTGGTACTCAAACGCAATCAGGAAGCAAAGCGATCCCTCAGACGAGCAGAAAGAAAATGGAGACAGAACAAAACACCAGACAATCTAAACCAGTACAGAACTGAACAGCAAAGCTACAATAACATGATCAACGAACATAAGCAACAACACCATACAAACCTCATTATGAAAGCATCAAATAAGCCAAGAGAACTCTTCAGCATTGTGAAAAAACTCACCAAAGAACACTCTGGACATAACACCCATCAAATCAACTCCCAAGAATACACAAATTATCTAATGAACAAGAACAACATAAAAACCCAGACACGCAGCAAGAGAACAACTGACCTAAAAAAGCCTAACAACCAAGCATGGAGAAATTTCAGCAGTCCAACAGTCCAGCAAATAGAAGACATCGTGAACACCCTGAACACAACTACATCCCCAACAGACCCGTGCCCAGTCGAATGGATTAAAAACTCCAAGAAGCAGCTATCCAAACACATCCACAAAATTGTAAAAGACTCACTGCTACAAGGACATATGCCACAGGCACTCAAACAAGCCACAATATGACATGTCCTCAAGGGTGCAAGGCTGGACCCAACAGACCCAAAATCATACCGACCCATATCAAGCCTTCCATTCATAGCGAAGATTATTGAAAAGGTGATACAGAGGCAGCTACAAGAACACATCGAACTACAAGCTCCGTTGGACCCTCAGCAGCATGGATTCAAGCCAATGCACAATGTGGAAACTCTACTTACATCTCTTTTTGACAATCTACTGAAAGGTATGGATAATAAAAAAAATGGATTTCTACTAGTATTCACAGACATCACAACAGCATTCGACATGGTCTCCCACCCAGTTATGCTAAACCGACTACAAGAGATTGGGCTATGCAACACCACAATGAAATGGTTCACATCATATCTAAGTCACAGAATGCAACAGGTCAAAGGAGACCAAGGGTACTCATCAAGGTTCCCTACCACCCCAGAAATACCACAGGGATCAGCCCTGTCATCTGTACTATTCAACGTATACATACAACCAATCTGTGACATTATCAAAGATCACATGTTACATTACCAGATTTATGCCAATGACATCATGCTGTATGCCCCAATAAACACCCTCGCTGCAGACTTAACCTCCATGACCAACTGCCTAGAGGACATGAACAACTGGCTCACAGACAACAACCTGAAAGTCAATTTCAATAAAACAGAAGCTCTCATCATATCCAGAAATCCCAATGGTACCCGACCACAAGTCATAAACGTCCTGGATCATATCATACCAATAAAGGAAGAGGTGAAATACTTGTGCATCACCCTGGACAGGAACCTAAGCCTCCATACACATATAAGCAAAACCGCAGCAAAGGTAAACCAGTGACTAAAGATCATCCGGAGACTCAAACCAATCCTCAGCCAGGACCATTTCCGAACAGTATGTCAGGCGGTCATCAACCCAGGACTAGACTAGGGAAACTCCCTCTATCAAGGCATACCTAAACAGGCAACCCACCCGCTCCAACTGGTGCAAAACACAACAGCCCGCATCATAACCGGCACAGACAAGAACGAACACATTACACCTGTACTTCAACAACTGCACTGGTTCCCAATAAATGTATGAGCAAGATTCAACACAACTACAAACATATACAAGATCATGCACCAATGCACAGCAGACGTACTCCACAGACTGATAACCAAGGACACAACCAACTGACCAAGACGATCTGGCAACAATAAACTACCCACACCACCTGAATATCATAAAATAAAACAAGTTACCTCCAGCAGAGCCATATCCCTCTCAGCACCGGTCCTCTGGAATAATCTCCCAGATGAGCTGAGGGAGATAAATGACCTAAAGGACTTCTGCAAATTTCTTAAGACCTTCCTATTCAGAGATTACTATGGCCAATCAGACAAAGGACCCACTAACTGCACATGAACATAATGATAACCTACTTCTAACCTTTTATGTACGTATTGTCCAACACATCCCTATTCAATATAAACCCAATGTGTGTAACCCACCACTTTGATTGAAGGAGAAAGTGGAATACAAATCTGGATAAATAAATAAATACTGTTTGGGAATCTGCCAGGTAGTCGTGACCTGGATTGGCCACTGTTGGAAACAGAATACTGGGCTTGATAGTCTGGCATCTCAGATTCTGCTCCCTCAGGCTGCTTGCAAGAGAACTGAGCAGAGCTTTAGTGAACAGACCGACGTCTTGCTGCCAGCACCACTCACTTCTCTTTAAAGCGGCCTGAGAGAGGAGAAGGAAGGAACAGGGCCGCTGACTGTGCTGCTTCCCGAAAGCTTGCCCAAGACCCCTAAAGAGCTGAACTGACCCTGGCCTCAGGGCCGTACCGAGTTTAAATCACGCCCTGTGCGACTTGCACATCGGGCGCGCCCCCCCATGGCGGGAGAGAAGAGGCGCGCCCGATGTGCGAGTTACCTGCATGCTAAGCAGATCTGTCTCTCCCTGCAAGAGCACGGAGGCATAGATCTGCTTAGCGTGCCGGTAAGAAGGCTTAAGGGGCACATTTTAGCTGTCTTCCGTTGCCTGCCACCACTGAGAGAAGAGAAAGTGGCAGCAGCAGGCAACGGCAGACAGCTAAAATGCGTCCCTTAAGCCTTTGCGCCCTGTGCGGCCGCACCGCTCGCACAGGGCTAGGTACGGGCCTGCCTGGCCTTACCTCTGAGATCCTTTACTAGCTATCAAGCTTTGCTTAGCTTTTCGTTTTGCTGCTTGCCATTTGGAAATGGTGCATATTACAGCATTTAAGGGTGTGATTTTTGGAAATAAGACATAGTAAATCAAAAAATGGAAACAAAAAAAATGAAGTAACATTAAAAATGTGGCATCATTCTAAACCCCACGTTTGAAAATCATCAGAATGTGTCTTAAAAGTACGAATGGAAAAGTCTAAAGCGTGTCTTTTAGGAACATTGGTTAAACCTTTAGAAAGAAGCGCGGAAGTCGCAGACTCATATCCCCACCCTAAACTCACTACAGCAGCACGATCCTTACTAATTTTTCTTTACATACCAACTGCATCTACCATTGTCTTTGGTGTTAAATTTCTGCTGTAAACTGCCTGGTAACCTTAAGGAATAAAGAAATACAAATAAACCTTTTTTAGACTGGGCATCTTCCTCCTCCTTCTTTGGGCTAACAGTTTAGTCAGAACCAGGGCTAGGGAGGTGGTGCCACAAGCCTTAATTTGCAACTCTCCAGGAATTTTTCTATCCTCACTTTACTCCATTAAAATCAAACACCAAGGCTTCTTGCAGCACCCTGCAGGCATGAGCTCAGAACCAAGTCGTTAGCAAACACAACTCTCCTCCCTCCCCAAGGGGTTACGAGCACAGCCTCCACAGGGTCCCCAGCTCCAGCCAACCTGGTGAGTGGAACTCTAAACCTTCTGCGTGGCAGCGCACAACCCTTGAATCAAAGCATCATTGCTTAGCAATGCAAAAGGAGCTCTTTCCAACTGTCTCTGCTCCTTTCTGCCGAGGACACAGATGCAGAGAGATGACTTTCTGATCATCTGCTACCCCCTGGCCTGCCCCTAGTTAACCAGTACGTCCCCAGCTGTCCGGGCACCAAACCAGAGAGGCCCCCCTCCCCCCCAACCTCCCCGGGGAGGTGGGTGGGAATGTGTGGCTGACTTATCCTGCTGTCCACGGAGAACCCCTGTTACAGGTAAGTAACTTTGCTTTCTCCTAGGACAAGAGGATGAGTCAATCACACTAGGTGCCTCCTTAGCTGTGCCACAGGTTGCAGTGGATGGGGGAGGGGAGGCCAAAGCCCTGGTCAGGTTAAAGAGGACAGTACCAAGGGACCATGTGAGTAATATTTTATTGGTGTAACACAGAGCCTTGTATAGTAGGGCAGTTCAGCCATGCACCAAAACCTAGTGCAAACATGTGACAACAACCCTGTGCAACGTGCATTGACAATAAGGTAGTGTCAATAACAGTGAGGTAGTGCAAGAATAGCAACTGCGGAACAATCAACATTGTGGAATAACAAGTGTGAGATAGGCACAAAACAGTCAATAACTGTGCAGAACAATATGTCTGGGTGCATTGGCCGGTTGAGTGTTCAAGCGGCCAGGTGAGATCGGGTGGAGGATCGACACTGGAGTCTCCATCCAGAGTTACCCCACCACTGGTGTCTCTGCTGCAGAGAGGACCACATGGCCAAAGGAAGTGTCCATCTGTATTGCGAAGTCCAGGCAGTAATGTCTCTGCGATGGTTACGGCCAGTGCCCAGAGCTGCTGTGCATTCACCCTTGGCACTGCCTGGGCTCCCTGCCTAGTTCAATCAGAAAGTGATGCAAGTGGATATCCACAGAGATAGGGTCCGCTTGGTGACCAGGCAGCCAGGCTTGTTTGGGTTGCAGAAGATGAAGAGTTGAGTCCCCTGTCACAGGCGAGCAGTTCGATGCAGGTAGATGCGGAGAGCCCTGATGCAGTCCAGGGTATGGAGCCTCTATTCTCCAGGGAGGCGTGGGGCTCCAGGTAAAAGCTTGAGTGCTTAATGGCCTGGTTGATGTGGAAAGCGTAGGCCACCTTAGGGATGAACTCAGAGGTGAGTGCAAGGGTGGCTCAGTCCAGGTAGAGCTGCGTGTACAGTGGATGTGTCACTAGGGCCTGAAGTTCGCTGATCTGCCTGGCCGAAGTGATTGCTATTAGGAACAGAGTCTTCCAGGAGGCATACTTCAGTTCTGCTGACTGTAGTGGCTCACAGGGCTCCTGTGTCAACTGATTGAGGACCACATTGAGGTCCTAGGGGGTCACTGGGGGACGGACTGTGGGGTGGAGGTTAACCATACCTTTCACGAAGCGGGCGACCAGTGGAAGTGTGGCGAGGGAGCTGTCACTGGTGCAGTTGTGGAAGGCGGCAATCGCAAAGGGGTGCACTCTGATGGATTGTGTCCTTAAGCCCTGGTCGAAGAGCAAGGTGAGGTATTCAAGGACCTGCGCGACCAGGCAGGAGAAGGGATCCTGCTGCCATGTGGCGCACCAGGTGCTGAAGCGCCGTCATTTCAAGCTGCAGGACTTCCTCATTGAGGGGTGCCACACTGCCAGTATTACTTATTGCACTCAGAGGGCAGGTTGAGAAGCGTCAGGGTTAGCCTCTCAACTTCCTTGCTTACAGCGCAAGGGCCTACAGGTTGGGGTGCAGGGTTTCCCCGTTGCTCTGTGTGATGAGGTCCAGTGTCAGGAGGAAGCATACAGGGGGTTCTTTGGCTAGATGGCAGAAGTAGGAGAACCACACATGCCTCAACTAGTGGGGCGCAATGAGGATGAACTGGGCTTTCTCCCGGATGATGTGCTGTATGGTCTTCAATATAAGTGGAGAGGGGGGAAAGGTGTACACTAGTGACCACTCACTCCAAGACACGTAGAAGGATTCCATGGTGATGCTGTTGGCAGAGAGGTGTTTCAAGCAGAACAGGATGCACTTCGTGTTGTCCTCAGTGGCGAACAGGTCTATCTGTGGCCAGCCCTACCGATGGAAGAGTGAGGATGATACTCAAGGATTGAGAGTCCATTCATGAGGGCTGAGCTGATGGCTGAACCTGTCTGTGACCCCAGAAGGTAGGAGGCTTGTAGGAGATACTGCTTGGAGAGGACAAAGGCCCAAAGCTTCAGCACCTCCCTGCAAAGGGAGGAGAATCCTGTCCCCCCCTTGTTTGTTGACATAGAACATAGCTACCTGATTGTCTGTCTGAACCAGGACTGTTTTGCCGGTGATGTGGGCCTGAAAGGCTCCAAGCGGGTACCGTATCACTCTGAGTTCCAGCAGGCTGATGTGAAACATCCGCTCGATTGCTGTCCAGGCACCTTGGGTGTGGAGGTGAAGGCAGTGCACATCCCAGCCCATCTTTGAGGCATCCATGGTGATGACTTGTTGGGGTGACAGTTGCTGGAGAGGTTTGCCCTGGGCCAGGTTCTCTTTGCGGGACCACCAGCATAGGGAGCTTATGACCCCCGTATCTGGTGTATGGATAAGGGTTGTGAGTGCTGATTCCAGTGGGTACACAGGTGCCACTGTAAGTGATGCATGTGATGTTTTGCCACATTGAGGATTGGTGTGGACACTGCCATCTGCCCCAGTAGCGTAGCAGGCATCATGCGGTAGTCCGTTGGGTCGAAGAGATGCTCTGTGTCAGATTGGTGAAGGCATCGATCCTGTGCTACGGGAGGAACGCTCGGGACATTGTGGTGTCAATGCCCAGTCCGATGAATTCCAGATGTTGGGAGGGGTGGAGGTGTGACTTCTGGTAGTTCACCAGGAAACCTAAAGAGGATAGGAGGGTGATGGTCTTCTAGATTGCTGTCTGGACCTCCTGGGCTGAGGGGGCAGAGATCAACCAGTCATCGAGGTATGAGAAGACAGATACCCTGTTTACGGAGGTGCATGGCCGCAATGGTGACACACTTGGTGAACACTCATAAGGTAGGGGAGAGATTGAATGGGAGGACCTTGTATTGGTAATGGTTCCCCAGCACCTGGAAGCGCAAGTATTTTCTGTGTGCTGCATGCATCGGGACATGCATGTAGGCATCTTTCAAGTCTAAGGAAGCTAACTATTCCCCCAGCTGGATGAGGGGAACGATGGACCCCAGGAAGTACATCCTGAATTTCTCCTTTACAATAAACTTGAGTTTCCTGAGGTTGAGGATGGGGCGGATGCCTCCAGATTTCTTGGGGACCAGGAAGAATCTGGAGTTGAATCCAATGTAGAGCTCACCGAGAGGCACTGGTTCTGTCGCTTGGGAGGCCAGGAGGGATAGCAGTTTCACCATCATGCACAGGAGCAGTTGTGATGGTGTCTCACTGGATGGCGAGGTGCGCTGTCCCATGGTGGATGAGAATCTGATGCAGTATCCTTCATTGATGATCTGGAGGACCCATTTGTCCATGGTGATGGCTTCCCAGGACCCCAGGAATACTGTCAGCTGGCCCCCAGTGGGTAGGCTGGCCTGGGTCATCTTGTCAAAAGGATGGGTTGGCTTTCCCAGCACTGGAAGGTGCTGACTTCTGCAGCCTACGTTCCCCTGATGGGGTTTTGAGCGGTAGGAGCCCTCTTAGAGTTGCTTTTATACCATGGTGACTGCCACTTGTGGTAAGAGTTGTGACATCTGGAGGAGGAGTATGATTTCTGGTGGAGAGTCCCTTTGTGGTTGGATTTGGTGCGTTCAAAGCCTTCTTCTGCTAGAGTCTGTAATGTGATGCCGTGCTCCTTCATGTCATTGACGGTATCCTTGACCCTATCTCCAACGAGGGAATTGCTGGTGCATGGGGCATCTGCAATGCGGTCATGTGTGTCCTCCTAGAGGCCAGACGCCTGTAGCCACGCTAACTGGCAGGCTGAGATCATCGTTCCGGCAGTCCATGTGGCTGTATCGAAGGCATCAAAGACTGCTCGGACCTGATATTTTGTGCATTCCTCCAGGTCATAGAAACATGACGACAGAAAAAGACCACATGGCCCATCTAGTCTGTCCTTCCATATCAACCACTACAACAGTCCCCTTTTTTCCTTTAGAGATCCTCTGTGTTTGTCCCATGCTTCTTTGAATTCAGATACTGTCCTCATCTCTACCACCTCCACTGGAAGACTATTCCACGGGTCCACCACTCTTTCCATAAAGAAATATTTCCGCATATCACTCCTGAATCTATCCCCTTTCACCCTCATCCCATGTCCCCTTGTAGCAGAGCCTGCTTTCAATTGAAAGAGGCTCTCCTCTTGTGCATTTATGCCATGGAGGTTGCAGTGATGGCTGCCTGTGCTTCTGGGCTCAGGGCTGAGATAGTGGATTTTAGGTTCCCAATGAGGACATCCTGGAACAGGGCATATTGGAACTGATGAGCTGACACCCAGCATGGCTCTTTGGTACATCCTCTTGATGATGTCGTCGAGGAGCTTGTGGTCCCAACTGAGTGGGTTGTTGGCATGGTTGCAGGAAGATTTGGTTCATTTCAGGGCAGATTCTACGACGATGGAGTGGTGTGGAAGCTGAGTCTTTTCAAACCTGGGGGTGGTCTGCACTTGATATATCGAGTTGAGTTTATGGAAGAAGGCAGGGCTAGTAGCAGGGTTCTGTTGTCACAGAGCAGCTGGTGTACTGGCAGTGAGATCAGTGTCTTTGGCGGCTCAAAAGATTTGAGGGCACCATGGACCTCGCTCTGCTGGTTGGCTTTGTCACCAGTTGCAAGAGCTAGGGTGGTCGTAATCCTGCAACGGAACTTTGGGTAGGTTAAGTCCTCTGATGGGGCTGGCTGCGGGGTTGGCATGGGTGGTGAGGGTTCTGGCATATCTCAAGTTGTTGAGAGGGCATCAGCCCTGGCTTGTGGAGCAAGGGCAGCTGCTTCCTCGCACCTGCTGAGCACTGCTGACTGGTGTGGAGAGCATGTGAGCAAAGACTCAGGCGAGGAGTCCCTCTGCATGGAAGGGCAGGCAGATGTGGTGGATGGTCACTGATCCATGGGGAAGAAGGTTGCCCAGGAGGGTCCCACTGTGGCCGGTATTGCTGTAGGTGCAATGGCTGTAGTGTTTGGTGCCCATTGATGCATAACGCAAAAGAGAGCAGTTGCAGGATTTCAGCTGAGTCTTCCATGGTCCCAGGTGATCAGAGGGGGTCCCTTCCCTGACAATGCTGCAGGTAGTTCTCCTAAAGAGATTGGAAGCCCAGTTCCCTTGGCAGCTAAGCCTGTCCTGGGGTGTCATGAGGAAGGAGGGAGGGAAGGCTGGAATGGTACCTGCTTCTCCTGGGAGGACTGCCAGGGCTGCTATGGCTGGATCTGCATGTGTGCTGGCATTTCTATTGTCTGTCACGGCTCCCCCTGATGTGTCTATGGCATTTGCTGTGGTGCCTGCTCTTGCGCTGCCAGCTGCGGGACTGTGAGAGCTCCTTTGGCGACATCTGGTTGATGCTGAGGTGTGGATCCATCGATGCGATTATGCTGTGCATGGTTGAACTGGTCTCGTTGGTGCCATCCAGTTGGCATAGAGAGAGAGAAGGGCTGAAGCTGACTCCTGTCCCGGAAGCAGAGATCATCATGGTGCTGGCCAATCAGTGCCAAGGGGGCAGAGACAGACCCAGAAGAGACACTGGAAGCATGGGCAGGGTTTCACCGAGGCTGCGGTTTTCTGAGGTTGGCAGGGAGGCACCTGGGCCACCGTAGGAAGGATCGGGATCATACGTCAGGGACCGGAGGCCTTAGGAGGCGTGACCTGTGTCGCCGCTGGGTCTCCATACCTGGGAGAAACCTGCAGTTCGTTAAGGTCTCAGCTGGAGGGTTATCTTGTAAAAGGAAGCCCTGGAGTGCATGGCCGCAGGACGTCCTTGCCCTTGGAGACATCCTGGAGCAGTAAGCACTTGCTTCCACTTGGTAGTCTTTGCCCAGGCATCTCAGGCACTGGTCGTGGGAGTGAGTTGCTCATCTTGCGAGAACATTTCGGGCACTTCTTGAGGCCAGGTTTTGGTATTCTGCAGGTCTGTGGAGGTTTTCTTCTGCTTCTTAATGTCCTTGGCGTTTTGGTTTTGTTTTTTAAATTAAATGTAATTCAGTGGAAAGCGAGGGAGATACGTCTTGTAGGCAAGGCGGAAGAACTGAAAACTAGCTAGCTAGGGATGGACCAGGGGGTAGGGCTAGTTGGCACATGCTCTGAAAGGCCAAAAGCCTTTCTGAGCTATGGAAAATACTTCCATCTCAGCGCCATCAGATGACGTCACCTAGTGTGGCTGACTCATCCTGCTTATCCTAGGAGGAAATACCTATTGAGCTATCCTTTAATGCAGAGGTTAGCAGGACTTCCAGAGGGGAATTGTTCTAAAGGTTTTTCTATGTATGAAACTTGTTTTACATATGCACCTACCTAAGAGCCTTAGAAAGATTGTGCGTTGACACTTGTGTGCTATTGGGGCTGAATCTGGGACCTTACTGGGCTCCTTACATAGGAAAATCAAGCCCCAAATGCAGAATCTAGTAACAGGAATAAAGTGACTTTGGCATTAAAAGCAGCCGCAGACACTTACTACATCTCAAGAGCTGCCCTTGTTTTTATACCACAAAAATGCATTGGTTAATGCAAAGGGGGTTCTTTTGGAAGCCCTGTTCATGCTTTGGATGTCTGAAAATGGGCATAGAGACATCCAAAGCACAGAGACATCTCCGGGGGCCATTTTAGAAGCCAGGTCTGTGAATGGGACATGGCTGGGCGTTCCCAAGAGACATCCAGAGGTGCATCTAAGCTTAGACCGGCTCCAGGCAAGAATAAGCATCAGGGAAAGTGCTCATTTTGGCTGAAAACCATCCAGAGTGTGTAGAGGAGAAAGCATGCCATTATCCCCAGCACTCAGCACAATCCCAATGAACAGAGCAGTGGGATTTGAGCCCTGGTTTCCCTGGTCCTGCATCACTACTCTAACCATTAGGCTATTCTAGATGTCCAGGTTCTGGACTACTTTCTTGGGATGTCTATGTAGATGCCCCGCAGACGTCCATGTCTGTGAAATCGTGTCTGTGCCTGCTTTTCTTTTTTTTTCAGACATTCTGGCTTAGATGTGGTCTACAATTTTTTTAAAGTTGTCTGCTTCAGAGTCAAAACTTGCCAATTCTTATGGATTTTGATGTGCTGAATTTAAAAAATGACAAAACTGCTGATTGGCTACTGTTTCCAAGATATCTAAACTTTTCCATTTCATGCACATATTTATATATAGCGTGTTGGTAGTAGAATTCTAATCACAAATTATAAATCTAGGTGTTTTCATGTGTTTATGGTTGCCATATATATGACATTGATAATATGTCACCTTTATCTTTTGCGACACCCACCTGCTGGGCCAGGAGGCTGACAGCTGGTAGGCGGCCTTAGGGTCCCTTGGAATAAAGTTCTTTCACTCCTCAGGCAATAAATTTGTAGTTGAGTCGGTGGTAAGGCTTTGCAAGATTTTTATTTTCTTTTATGGGGATTTCCAAAAGCACGCTGGGGTTCAATTACAACCAAGGCAGAAGGATAACATCTCCAAACAGAAAAGATGAACTCAGGAAAACCAGGAGAAATAAATCAAATAAACTTTTCTTTTCTCAGCCTTACTGCTGCTCTGTGTCCTCACACTCTGCACTGCTCCGTGTGGTCACACAATGAACTGCAGCAGAACTCTATCACAGCTGTTCTCACTTTGTAATGCAACGTTCCCTCACAGCTCCATTGCTTTCAGTCAGTGAACAAACAAACATTGAATGCTTCTTACAACTCTCGTGGTAAGCACTACCCTTACTATAGGGTTTTTTACATTTCTTCCTTTCTTATCTCACAACTGTAGCTTTCCTTTGAGCCAGAGAACAATCCATAGGAATTGGGCAACAGACCTCATTAGGCACACATGTCTCTATTTGCATTTCTTCAAAATCATTTGTACCAACAGAGTCTCTCTCATATTGTGGAGTTTCTTTAAGTTTCCCCTCTCTTAGAAACTGCTGAAACTGGTCCCACAGCAAGTCAGCCCTCGTAGGTATTTTTGCATTGGAGATAGAATTCCTCTCATTAGAGTGTATCCCTTGCAAAGCCCCTAATTTAGAGGATTCAAAAGCTTCTCTGTTATCTGCACTGGGTATTCCAACACTGGCTAAGCTTTCAATCCACTGGTTAACGGTGGGAGGTGAAGGTTTCAGTTCCTGCCCTTTTAAACCAGCCCTTAGCCCTCTTGCCACATTATCAGGAAAGAAATTATCGGCTTTACCTTGAGGCTGTTTCTGTATGTCAGCACTGATACCTTTTTCCCACCTCTCCAGCTATCACCGTTGTCCCAGTTGCTGGCCTGACGTGCACTTCTCCTCCAGTTACTTGTACTTCTGCTTTTAAATGCTGGCTCAATATCTCTTTCTTCCTGGTCTGAAACAGTAGACGGGCTTTGGCCTGAGACTGCCACTGCCTCTCGGTGAGCTGCTTGTGCTGCCTGAGTTTGAGCCTTCTCTCTGGCTCCTTCTCTCACCCAGACTTCTCTCTCTGTGTCTGGCTTCAGCCACTCTCCTCTGGCATTCTCTCCAGCAGGTCTCCCGCTGACTCTCACTCCCTGGAGTCTCCCTTTGTCTCTCCGTCTCTGTCCTTGAGCTTGTCTCTTTCCTTGGCTCCTTCCTTGTCCCCTTCCTTGTCCCCCTCCTTGTCTGCTACACGTGGGTTTTAACCACTGCTTCCTGCTGGGCCTTCCCTGTGCTCCGCCCTCCTCTGACCAATCAGGAGGGTGGCTTGTCTCCACCCCTGAGCTAGGGCGTGTTCCACCCCTTGCAGGGGGTTGAGCTTTTCTCCGACGTAGGCTGTAATTCCCTTGCATCTGTGCACTGTCATTGACTTCCATGGGGCTTTCAGGATTTTCATCCATATCCATGCTTTCTACTATGCTTTCACCATCACACTTTGCTTAAATGTTTAAAAATCAGCCAAAGGGTTATTTAAATACAATTTATTAAAAAAATTAGTATGAAACAGAAAGCAAGAAATGACTGCATTCATTAGTATTCATTTCAGACCTTATGCAGGGACTACTCGGCAATTCTTGTCTTGTCTCTTGTATTCCGTAAATGGAATATCTCTTGTTACTGTCCAGCAATAGTCTGCAAGCATTGACGGGCTCCATTTGCCTTGATATCTTTTCTCCATCACTGCATGTCCTGATCAAATTACTCAATATGCTCATCACTCACTACTCCAGTTTGGTGGGAAAAAATCAACATGAGTGCAAAAAATGTATCTTTAATGACATGTTGCAGCTAAGACTTTTGTATGCATTGATGAGTTTTTCCACCAACTCCCTGTAGTTGTCTGCCTTGTTGTTTCTGAGAACACGTGTTGCCACTAACTGGAAGGCTTTCCATGCCGTCCTGGTCTTTGCCACATAGCACACGGTTAAATGCATCATCTCTAAGAAGTTCATGAATCTGAGGACCAACAAAGACACTTTCCTTTATCTTAGCTTCACTTAGTCTTGGAAATTTCCCGCTGCGATACTTGAAAGCTGGTTTTGTTTTGTCCATGGCCTTGACAAAATTTTTCACTACACCCAGCTTAATGTGTAAGGGTGGTAACAAAATGTTCCTTGATTCAACAAGTAGTAGATGCTACACACTTTTCTTTCCAGGCTCCAATGACTGTCGGAGTGGTCAATCTCTCTTGATGTAGTGGGAATCTTTTGCACGACTATCCCAGTCACAAAGGAAACAGCAGTATTTTGTGTATCTAGTCTGTAGACCGAGCAACAGAGCAACAACTTTCAAATCACCACAAAGCTGCCACTGATGTTGGTCAGTTTCTGCATCTCAACAGCTGTTTTATATTGTCATAGTCAAGGCCGGCCTGTCCATTGAGCGAGAATGTTTTTTGCACAGGGGGCCCCATGCAAAGAACATTCTGCTTTAAAAATAAATTAAATTTTTTTAAAAAGCTGGCTGCTGCCGCTGCAACAGCAACAGAATCAAGTGTCCCGCGGGGCCCCCCCTACGCGGCTGAGCCTCTCCACGACAGCTTTCAGATCCGCGAAGGAAGAGCGTCTCCTTAGCGGCTCTGTTAAGCCCGCAGGGGCTGATGGGAAATTCGGCTCTGTTAAGCCTGTAGGGGCAGATGGGAAATTTCCCATCAGCTCCTGCAGGCTTAACAGAGCCACGAGGGAGACGCTCTCCCTTCGCGGATCTGAAAGCCATCACAGAGAGGCTCAGCCGGGCAGGTAGGGCTCCGCCGGGCAGGGGGGGCCCCGCGGGACACTTGTTTCTGCTGCTGTTGCTGCGACAGTGGCAGCAGCCAGCTTTTTTTTTATTTTTATTTTTCCCTGGGCCAAGGGGGGGTTAGGACTGGTAATGGGCTATGGAGGGGGTTAGGGCTTGAGGTGGGCTGATGAGGTTAGGACTGGTAATGGGCTGTGGGCTGATGGGGGGGGTTAGGACTGGTAATGGGCTATAGGGGGCTAGGACTGGAAATGGGCTGATGATGGGGGGTTAGGCCTGGAGGTGGGCTGCTGGGGTTAGGACTGGTAATGGGCTATGGAGGGGGTTAGGACTGGAGGTGGGCTGATGGGGTTAGGACTGGTAATGGGCTGTGGGATGATGGGGAGTTAGGACTGGTAATGGTCTATGGGGGATAGGACTGGAAATGGGCAGATGGGGGGTTAGGACTGGAGGTGGGCTGATGCGATTAGGACTGGTAATGGGCTGTGGGCTGATGGGGGGTTAGGACTGGTAATGGGCTATGGGGAGGCTAGGACTGGAAATGGGCTGATGGGGGGTAGGACTGGAGGTGGGCTGATGGGGTTAGGACTGGTAATGGGCGAGGGGGGGGATGTCTGGAAATGGGGTGATGGGGGTTAGGATTGGTAATGGGCTATGGGGGGGTTAGGACAGGAAATGGGCTGATGGGGAGGGGTTAGGACTTGAGGTGGCCTGATGGGGTTAGGACTGGTAATGGGCTGTGGGCTGATGGGGGGGTCAGGACTGGTAATGGGCTATAGGGGGCTAGGACTGGAAATGGGCTGATGGGGGGTAGGACTGGAGGTGGGCTGATGGGGTTAGGACTGGTAATGGGCAGTGAGCTGATGGGGAGTTAGGACTGGTAATGGGCTATGGGGGGGCTAGGACTGGAAATGGGCTGATGGGAGGTTAGGACTGGAGGTGGGCTGATGGGGTTAGGACTGGTAATGGGCTGTGGGCTGATGGGGGGGTTAGGACTGGTAATGGGCTATGGGGAGGGTAGGACTGGAAATGGGCTGATGGGGGGGTTAGGACTGGAGGTGGGCTGATGGGTTAGGACTGGTAATGGGCTGTGGGCTGATGGGGGGTTAGGACTGGTAATGGGCTATGGGGGGCTGTCTGGAACTGGGGTGATGGGGTTAGGACTGGTAATGGGCTATGGGGGGGTTTGGACTGATAATGGGCTATGTAGGGGCTAGGACAGGAAATGGGCTGATGGGGAGCGGTTAGGACTTGAGGTGGCCTGATGGGGTTAGGACTGGTAATGGGCTGTGGGCTGATGGGAGGGGGGGTTAGGACTGGTAATGGGCTATGGGGGGGGGCTAAGGCTGGAAATGGGCTGCTGTGGTTAGGACTGGAAGTGGGCTGATGGGGGGTTAGGACTGGTAATGGGCTATGAGGGGGGCTTAAACTGAAAATGGGGTGATGGGGGTTAGGACTGGAAGTGGGTTGATGGGGGGCTAGGACTGGTAATGGGTTGAGGGTTGCTAGGACTGGAAATGGGCTGAGTGGAAGGGGAGGCTTGAACTGCAAATAGCTGATGGGGACGAGGACTTGGAATGGAAATGGGCTGAGTGGAAGGGGGTGCTTGAACTGCAAATAGCTGATGGGGAGGGGGGCTTGGCATGGAAATGGGCTGTGAGGAGAGGGAGCTAGGACTGGAAATGGGCTGAGTGGGGGGGGGAGCTAGGACAGGAAATGGGCTGATGGAGCAGCTAGGATAGGACTGGAAATGGGCTGTTGGGGGGAGCTAAGATTGGAAATGGGCTGTGGTGGGGGCTTGGATTGAAATGGACTCATGGAGGGGCTAGAACTGGAAGTAGGCTCATGGGGGGCTTGGATTGGAATTGGGCTGAGTGGAGGGGAGCTAGGATTTGACATGGGCTGATGGTGGGGCTAGGAAATGACTAGAAATGGGCTGATGGGGGGCTGGGATTGGAAATGAGCTGATGGGGGGAACTCGGATAGGACTGGAAATGGATGGGGGAGCTAGGACTGGTAATGGGCTGATGCAGGGACTAGAAGGGAGCGGATGTTGGGTGAGGCTGGAACTAGAAGGGAGCTGATGATGGGGGAGGATTAGAATGGGATGGGGCTGGGAGAGTGAAATGGAGAGAGGAAAAATATTTTGTGTGGGAGGGATGAAAAATCTACAATTGGCCGGGTATTGGGAGAGTAAGTGGGGATTGAGGATGGAGGGGTAAAATTTGAGTGGATGAAATAGGAATGAGGAAAGAGCAAAAGGAGAAAGATTAGTATGTTAAAGCAGATATGGAGAGAGAATGGAAAAAAACTAGAAGAGAGAAGCCGGAGCCATCACCTCACGCCGCCGGGAGATCAAAGGGCAAGCGGCCCTTTAAGCATCGTGCTCCTGCTGGCGCGCCCGCACCTGAAGGCCTTGCCAGAGGGCCCTTTGGCGTGGCCCTTAGGCGCGGGCCCTGGGACGCTTTGGTGTGGGCCATCCATCCTGCTCCTCCAATGCACCGCAGCCCCCTGGATTTGAGTAAGCATGATTGCTCCTCCATCCACTGCCTGCATAGAACTGTTACCCACTGCCTGCTTAGAACTGCTATCCATTGTTTGCTCAGACCTTGCTGCCCACTACCATGGCCCCACATCTCATTGTCATTCTCTTCCTCTTCCTCCCCAACTGCCTCCCCTCCTATCAACATCCTCCCTCCTCTTCCCCCTACCCTCCCCCTACCCTCCTCACTTCTCCCTCCATTTTGCCCCCTAGCCTAGCACCCGCTCCGGAGCCTCTCCACACTTTTCCCCACATTCAACCTGCCCCCTCTCTACTTTCCTCACTGCTCCCTCTGTTCTGCCACCTAGCCTAGCACCTGCTCTTGAGCTTCTTCACACCATCCCCCACATTCAACCAGCCCCCCTCTCTCTTAGGCAACCCCATCCTCATTTCCGCCGTACTATCTCCACTTTACCTCGCTCCCTAATACTCATTCTTCTTCTCTCATCAGATAACATCAACCCCAACCCTGCCCCCCCCTGATTTTTCTCCCACACTAAAGAAAGTTCCTCACGTACCCTATCTAATCTCTTCCACATCCCGCTCCTCCCTCCTTCCACCCTCCCCCATTCATCCCACAATCACTCAATCATAGATATCAACTCCAACCCTACCCCCAAATATAATTCCTCACATAACCTATCTGATACCATCAATTTTTCCCTGACTTCCCCTCCCTCATGTCCCTCTTGGAGGGCACATACACCCAGACATACCCACCCACACCCTACTCCCTCTAAACCTTGGTACTACCCTAGAAATAGACCCCCACGCTACTCTGATAAGAAATCTCGGTACTACCCCAGAAATAGGCCCCCATGCTACTCTGATAAGAAATCCACACGTAACTTATCCAATCTTACTTGCACCTTATGGAACGCATGCTCAGTCATTAAAAAAACTACTTTTATTCACAATCTCTTCATCTCTAATGCCCTACACCTTCTTGCCCTGACCGAGACCTGGCTCCCCCCAGATGACACCGCATCCATTGCCTCTCTCTGCTACCTCGATCTACTGGCCGCGGTGGTGGCATTGGCCTCCTACTCTCCCCCTTCTGCCAATTCCAACCTCTGCCACCCCAATCACACTCCTCCCTCTCCTTTGAAGTCCACTCCATTCGCCTTCTCACACCACTTCCCCTTCGTGTAGCTGTTATCTATCGCCCACCCGACAACTCCAAATCAACCTTCCTCACCGACTTCGACTCCTGGCTTTCTGCCTTTATGGATCCCTCCTCCCCCACTCTTATTCTTGGCGATTTCAACATTCACGTCGACAACCCCTCTGAGCCCCATGCCTCAAAGTTCCTCGCTCTTACTTCCTCATTCGACCTCCAACTCTGCTCCACTGCCCCCACACACCTACACGGCCACTGCCTTGACCTAATACTCTTCTCCAATTCCACTCCTTCAAACTTCCGTAAATCAATCCTTCCCTCATCTGACCATCACCTACTAACATTTTCTCTTCAGTTCCCGCCATCCCAACCTCGTTCTGTCTCCTCCGACCTATTTAGAAACCTTCATAATATTAATCCCCTGACTCTCTCCTCCACCATTTCTCCATCTCTTTCCTCCATTTTACACTCCGAGTCCGTCGACGAAGCATTATCCTCATACAGTGCTACACTATCCTCAGCCCTTGACACTGTTGCCCCTCCCACCTCACGTTCTGTAAAACGATCTACTCCCCAACCCTGGCTTTCACCCACAACCCGTTACCTATGCAGCTGTGCCCGTTCTGCCGAACGAGCCTGGTCCAAATCCCGCTCCCTGGAAGACCTTCTTCACTTCAAATTCATGCTTCAAATTCACCTAACTTTTGAATACAATATTATTATCATTTATGTAACAATCACCTTTTAAGGCTATTGTTAATTTTTATTTGAAGCATTACCAAATGTTACTCCAAGTTCATTGTTTGTTATCAACAGTTTCTATATGGTTTTGAGTTCTATGTTAATTCTGTTCTAAAATTGTTCTCTGTAAAATTGTTCGCTGTAAAATAATAGCTTCTCTATTATTAACTTTTGTTACATGTAAACCACTACTGATCTCTGGACGTGGCGGTATAGAAAAATTGTATAAATAAATAAATAAATGCTTGGCTCTTTCCAGTCAGCCTTAGCACTTGCCAAACAAGATTACTACATCCATCTGACTAATTCCCTTGCCTCTGATCCTCGCCGTCTCTTTAACACCCTCAATTCTCTCCTCAAGGTCCCCCCGCCCCCGATCCCACCCTCCCTCTCTGCCCAAACCCTAGCCAACTACTTCCATGACAAAATTCTCAAAATTACCCTCCAATTCCCTACCCCCTCATCTACCTCCCCTCCCCCCCATTTCTCCTCCCCCATCCATATTCCCCCTGCTACCCTCTCCTCTTCCCCCCCCCCCCCGATCTCTGGATAAGAAACTGCACCTCTTCTTTCCTCCTCCAAACCCACCACCTGTTCATCAGACCCTATCCCCACCCATCTCCTATGTTCCATCTCCCTCACCATTGTCCCCTCCATCACTCATATCCTCAACCTTTCACTCTCCACTGCAACTGTCCCTGCTGACTTCAAACATGCTGTTGTCACACCCCTCCTCAAGAAACCCTCACTTCATCCCCATATGCCCTTCTAACTATCGGCCCATCTCCTTCCTTCCCTTCATATCCAAATTATTAGAATGAGCAGTCCACCGTCACTGCCTCGACTTCCTCACCTCCCAGGCCCTCTTGGACCCACTACAATCCGGCTTCCGTCCCCTACACTCCACTGAAACGGCACTCACAAAAGTCACCAATGACCTGTTCCTGGCTAAATCTAAGGGCCTCTATTCTATCCTCATCCTTCTTGAGCTTTCTGCTGCCTTTGACACCATTGACCATGACCTTCTTCTCACCACCCTCTCCTTGCTTGGCTTCAAGGACTCTGTACTATCCTGGTTCTCCTCCTACCTCTCCCATTGCTCATTCAGTGTATGCTCTGGCGGCTTCTCATCCTCCCCTACCCCGCTCCATGTAGGTGTACCCAAGGGATCTGTCTTGGGCCCCCTCCTTTTCTCTCTCTATACACAAGGCCTTGGCGCACTTATCTCTTCCCATGGCTTTCAGTACCATCTCTATGCCGATGACTCCCAAATCTACCTCTCTACACCTGATATTTCTCCGGCAACCCAGTCCAAGATCTCTGCTTATCTTTTGGACATCGCTGCCTAGATGTCTCATCGCCGATTGAAACTGAACATGGCCAAGACTGAACTCCTTGTCTTTCCACCCAACTCCTCCCCCCCACTTCCCCCTCTCTCAGTCCATGTGGATGGATCTACTATCCTTCCTGTTCCCTCGGCCCACAATCTAGGGGTCATCTTCTACACCTCTCTCTCCTTCTCTGCTCATATCCAGCTTGTAGCTAAGACCTGCCGCCTTTTCCTCTACAACATCAGCAAGATACGCCCCCTCATCTCTGAACATACTACCAAAACGCTTATCCACTCCTTGATCTCCTCTCGCCTCAATTACTGCAACCTACTCCTCGCTGGTCTCCCCGTGAGCCACCTCCTTCCCCTCCAATCTATACACGCTGCTCGACTAATCTTCTCCCAGCCTCGCCATGCCCACATTACTCCTCTCCTCAAGTCACTTCACTGGCTCACTGTCCAATTCTGCATCCAATTCAAGCTTCTCTTGCTGACCTATAAATGCATTCACTCTATGGCCCCTCAAAACCTCAAATATCTTATCTCTCCCTATGTCCCCTCACAAAACTTGTGCTCCGCTAACAAATCGCTTCTTTCAATGCCTTTCACCCACACCGCGGACTCCTGATTGCGCTCCTTTCACCTTGCTGCCCCATACGCTTGGAATAGTCTTCCTGCATCTGTGCACCAGGCGCCCTCCCTGGCCCTCTTCAAATCCAGGTTGAAGACCCACCACTTCACCGTTGCTTCACAGATCCTGACTTCCATCCTCATCCTACCCTAACCCCCATTAACGTCTATGACCAAACCGTACCTTGCGCAGAACTGACTAATGCTGTACCTTGCGCAGAACTGACTAATGCTCTATACTGTTCTAACTTATGTTTTGTTCTAACTAGATTGTAAGCTCCGATGAGCTTGACTCTGATGGGCAGAGACTGTCTCTTGCATGTTGGCTACCTCTTCTAGGTCAGCTGTGCAGCGCTGCGTGCGTGGCGCTTTACAAGTGCTGACTAGTAGTAGTAGTAGTAGTAGAGAAGAAAGGACAAATGGACAGCAGACGATGGAGAAGACACAAAGAAACCAGAAGAAAGTGGCTGGAGCAATTGCAACTGAAAAAATGCACAAAAGGTAGAAAAATATCTCTTTATTTTGAATTTATTAACTGGAATATGTCAGCTCTGGGAAATGTGCATCATTAACGTCTGCGCTTTGTTTAGTACAAGAGGAAATTAATTTATAGTTTTATTTCTACAGTGTAGTACATTCCAAGTTTGGCTTTTGTGGTTCCCAGTTTAATTATTGTCTTCCTGTTTCTAAACTGTGATTCCTTGCTTGGTGATGGTCTATGTTCTGTATGTGTAACTGAGCTGAGGTATCCTGTTTATGTAATTCCTATTTTACATTGCCACTTCTCTTTCCCCAGTAGGTCATGTATTGTTATTCTCTGAAATGTATTGGTTTAATATTTGCAGTGTTGCCTTTTGATATGTTTATGTTTATGTTTAATCATTTGATATACCGCCCAGGCCAAGGCATCAGAGCGGTTTACAATACCATATCATTTGAGAAAATATGAAAGGAATGCCATTTATGAGATAGGACAGAATAGATAGGGTTTGGTGCTTTATGAGTCCTGGTAGTGCTGTTAGGATACGGCGGGTTTGCTATGGGTTCTAAATGGGCAGCGTTTGTAGTAGTTCCTAATGTGTCTGGTGGTTGGCACTGGATTATAGTAATGTAGAAATCTTTTAGTCTTTCTTTATCCTTACATTCATTAAGAGACATGTTTACTAAAAGTTAGTGTATGGTAACATTATGCAAATATGTATGCAAATGAGGCCCCGCACATGGCCCCGCAACCCCCTTGGGCCGCCCCTGGTCATAGGTTTCCTTCATATGGACTGTGTGACTAATTGGAATCGATGGCAAAACATTGCCATTATGCAGCAAAACAGCTTTAAGATTCATCTTCAATGAATCGATGAACAATTCCATTCATCTGGATGATGAATGATGTTGATGGGCTGCCATCAAACCATCAATGTTGTTGCAGGCTACAAGATCACCTTGCTAAAGAAAAATGTAACAAGATCCTTTTGACGTTCGCGGAACATGGAAATCCTAACATCACCTAACAGGAGGTTCCACTGCTGTAGTCTGGAACCCAACAGCTCTGCCTTACTCTTAGGTAGTTCCAAATCCCTGACAAGGTCATTCAGTTCATCTTGTATTATAAGGTGTGGCTCAGAGGAGGAGGATGGCAGAAAATCCAGGGCATGTGACATTGAGTGAGACTGATTCTGGAGCATCAGGAACCAGCAGTCCTTCTCCATGGGATGCTGGGAGGATAGCTAATGGAATGTTTGGATACTGCACAGTCCACTTTTTCTTCTTCAATAAACCTTTCCCAACAGGGGGCACCATGCAGAAATAACAATTGCTGATATGATCTGTCTGCTCTCTCCAAATCATTGGCACTTCAAAAGGCATGGATTTCCTTATTCTATTCAACTACTGGCAAAGATTTGTTGCACAAGTGTTGCAGTATATGTGTGGGGCCCAGCTCTTGTCCTGATCTCTAATTTTGCAGCCGAAGTAAAGGTGGTAGGTTTTCTTAATCAAAACAGTTATACTGTGTCTTTATGATGCAAAAGTCACTTCACCACAAACATAGCAGAAATGATCTGCATTGTTCAAATAATTATGAGGTATCTCAGTATTATTTTGGCTGTAGACCTGTCTTCTCAATGGCTAAATGGAAAAAAATCAAACACTGAGAAGACAGGTCTGCAGCCAAAATACTACTAACACATCATGTTCATTAAAAAAAATGTTGCACAATTCGTTCTGCAGAGTGATGTAATTAAGCCGAGTTAGGATTGCATCATGTATTACTTCTAGGAATAACGTGATGCAATTCATATCATGTATGACACAATAGTACCTTCAAATTGCATCATTCATTAATTGTTTTGCCTGAAAAGCAAATACTGCCCAAACAAAAACATGCATTTATCGTAAATCCAGTTGAAGATGTGCATGTATTTTAGTAATTTATGGTTTAAAATGAGATCCCTTCCCATTATAACTCGTATATCCTTAGCACTTCCAAAGTCAAGGTTGTATATACTAACCCAGTAATGTAAATTGAAAACTAGAGCCAATAAACAATTTAAAGCATCATTTTCATTCTCAGTGACCCAGACTTAGTAAATTTTGGCTGTAGAAGAATGTGTCCTTTCAAAAATGCCTCTCCACGTGTGCTACAGTTTGAAAAGCTAATTTGCACAGGTTTGCATTTTATGAGATCATTTACCTTTTTTGCATGGTAGCCTGTGTTAATGGTGGCAAACACTTGCTACACACCTTAATGCTTTTATCACCTGTGTTCGCTAATGAATAAAGTTAATGAGGTTATTATGTTAACGCGCTTTAGTAAAATAGGCCCCTAAGACATTTTTAATTTGTATTTACACCAAATGTCTATCCAACTGACTTTAACACAACATAAATTGTTAAGCTTTATGCTGGTTATTAGAAATGCAATTATGTCAAATGATTAACCAGCTTTAAGTTGGACTTCTGAAGATCTGTTACACTGCAACCAGCTAAATAAAAGCCAGGAATGACTGACTGCGGACTTTATCCAGCCATGATGAGTGAGATGTACCACTTCACTGATTCCATCACCAAGAGCTTCCTGCACCATTTACAGAGAGAGTGTTAATGATGTCACCAAGGATGCTGCAAGGCAGGCAGGTCAAGCGGAGAACTAGGAACAGGCTTTACATATCACAACTTTCAGGAGGCCGTCTAAAACTATTTCTACTGTTTCTATACAGCAGTATTTATTTGTTCAAGAAACCTACAAGATGTAGGTAAATAAGGATAACTTACCTTTCCCCACCAGAGGAAAACAGGAAGCCTTACTGAACTCTTTCTACGGGTACTACCTCTCTGTGTGCACATATACCTACTAGTACTGTAGCTTTCCCCACTACTGGAAGAAAGGAAACTTACTGCACTTGTTCTACCATCACTACCTCTTTGTATGCACATATACCTACTAATACGTTTCCCTCCTGGCTGAAGAGAGGAACCTTACTGCACTCGTTCTACTGGTACTACATCTCTGTGTGCACATATACCTTCTAATACCTTTCCCTGCTGGCTGAAGAGAGGAACCTTACTGACCTCGTTCTACTGGTACTACATCTCTGTGTGCACATATACCTTCTAGTACCTTTCCCTGCTGGCTGAAGAGAGGAACCTTACTGCACTCGTTCTACTGGTACTACCTCTCTGTGTGCACATATACCTACTAGTAGCTTTCCCTGCTGGCTGAAGAGAGGAACCTTACTGCACTCGTTCTACTGGTACTACCTCTCTGTGTGCACATATACCTACTAGTACCTTTCCCTGCTGGCTGAAGAGAGGAACCTTACTGCACTCGTTCTACTGGTACTACCTCTCTGTGTGCACATATACCTACTAGTACCTTTCCCCACTGGCTGAAGAGAGGAACCTTACTGCACTCGTTCTACTGGTACTACCTCTCTGTGTGCACATATACCTACTAGTACCTTTCCCCACTGGCTGAAGAGAGGAACCTTACTGCACTCGTTCTACTGGTACTACCTCTCTGTGTGCACATATACCTTCTAGTACCTTTCCCCGCTGGCTGAAGAGAGGAACCTTACTGCACTCGTTCTACTGGTACTACCTCTCTGTGTGCACATATACCTACTAGTACCTTTCCCTGCTGGCTGAAGAGAGGAACCTTACTGCACTCGTTCTACTGGTACTACCTCTCTGTGTGCACATATACCTACTAGTACCTTTCCCTGCTGGCTGAAGAGAGGAACCTTACTGCACTCGTTCTACTGGTACTACCTCTCTGTGTGCACATATACCTTCTAGTAGCTTTCCCCGCTGGCTGAAGAGAGGAACCTTACTGCACTCGTTCTAATGGTACTACCTCTCTGTGTGCACATATACCTACTAGTACCTTTCCCTGCTGGCTGAAGAGAGGAACCTTACTGCACTCGTTCTACTGGTACTACCTCTCTGTGTGCACATATACCTTCTAGTACCTTTCCCTGCTGGCTGAAGAGAGGAACCTTACTGCACTCGTTCTACTGGTACTACCTCTCTGTGTGCACATATACCTACTAGTAGCTTTCCCTGCTGGCTGAAGAGAGGAACCTTACTGCACTCGTTCTACTGGTACTACCTCTCTGTGTGCACATATACCTTCTAGTACTTTTCCCCACTGGCTGAAGAGAGGAACCTTACTGCACTCGTTCTACTGGTACTACCTCTCTGTGTGCACATATACCTACTAGTACCTTTCCCCGCTGGCTGAAGAGAGGAACCTTACTGCACTCGTTCTACTGGTACTACCTCTCTGTGTGCACATATACCTACTAGTATCTTTCCCTGCTGGCTGAAGAGAGGAACCTTACTGCACTCGTTCTACTGGTACTACCTCTCTGTGTGCACATATACCTACTAGTACCTTTCCCCACTGGCTGAAGAGAGGAACCTTACTGCACTCGTTCTACTGGTACTACCTCTCTGTGTGCACATATACCTACTAGTACCTTTCCCTGCTGGCTGAAGAGAGGAACCTTACTGCACTCGTTCTACTGGTACTACCTCTCTGTGTGCACATATACCTACTAGTACCTTTCCCCACTGGCTGAAGAGAGGAACCTTACTGCACTCGTTCTACTGGTACTACCTCTCTGTGTGCACATATACCTACTAGTACCTTTCCCTGCTGGCTGAAGAGAGGAACCTTACTGCACTCGTTCTATTGGTACTACCTCTCTGTGTGCACATATACCTACTAGTACTTTTCCCCACTGGCTGAAGAGAGGAACCTTACTGCACTCGTTCTACTGGTACTACATCTCTGTGTGCACATATACCTACTAGTACCTTTCCCTGCTGGCTGAAGAGAGGAACCTTACTGCACTCGTTCTACTGGTACTACCTCTCTGTGTGCACATATACCTTCTAGTACCTTTCCCCACTGGCTGAAGAGAGGAACCTTACTGCACTCGTTCTACTGGTACTACATCTCTGTGTGCACATATACCGACAAGTACCTTTCCCCACTGGCTGAAGAGAGGAACCTTACTGCACTCGTTCTACTGGTACTACATCTCTGTGTGCACATATACCTACTAGTACCTTTCCCTGCTGGCTGAAGAGAGGAACCTTACTGCACTCGTTCTACTGGTACTACCTCTCTGTGTGCACATATACCTACTAGTACCTTTCCCCACTGGCTGAAGAGAGGAACCTTACTGCACTCGTTCTACTGGTACTACCTCTCTGTGTGCACATATACCTACTAGTACCTTTCCCCACTGGCTGAAGAGAGGAACCTTACTGCACTCGTTCTACTGGTACTACCTCTCTGTGTGCACATATACCTACTAGTACCTTTCCCCACTGGCTGAAGAGAGGAACCTTACTGCACTCGTTCTACTGGTACTACATCTCTGTGTGCACATATACCTACTAGTACCTTTCCCTGCTGGCTGAAGAGAGGAACCTTACTGCACTCGTTCTACTGGTACTACCTCTCTGTGTGCACATATACCTTCTAGTACCTTTCCCTGCTGGCTGAAGAGAGGAACCTTACTGCACTCGTTCTACTGGTACTACCTCTCTGTGTGCACATATACCTACTAGTAGCTTTCCCCACTGGCTGAAGAGAGGAACCTTACTGCACTCGTTCTACTGGTACTACCTCTCTGTGTGCACATATACCTACTAGTACCTTTCCCACCTGGCTGAAGAGAGGAACCTTACTGCACTCGTTCTACTGGTACTACATCTCTGTGTGCACATATACCTTCTAGTACCTTTCCCCACTGGCTGAAGAGAGGAACCTTACTGCACTCGTTCTACTGGTACTACATCTCTGTGTGCACATATACCTACTAGTACCTTTCCCTGCTGGCTGAAGAGAGGAACCTTACTGCACTCGTTCTACTGGTACTACCTCTCTGTGTGCACATATACCTACTAGTACCTTTCCCTGCTGGCTGAAGAGAGGAACCTTACTGCACTCGTTCTACTGGTACTACCTCTCTGTGTGCACATATACCTTCTAGTACCTTTCCCTGCTGGCTGAAGAGAGGAACCTTACTGCACTCGTTCTACTGGTACTACATCTCTGTGTGCACATATACCTTCTAGTACCTTTCCCTGCTAGCTGAAGAGAGGAACCTTACTGCACTCGTTCTACTGGTACTACATCTCTGTGTGCACATATACCTTCTAGTACCTTTCCCTGATGGCTGAAGAGAGGAACCTTACTGCACTCGTTCTACTGGTACTACCTCTCTGTGTGCACATATACCTACTAGTACCTTTCCCCACTGGCTGAAGAGAGGAACCTTACTGTACTCGTTCTACTGGTACTACCTCTCTATGTGCACATATACCTACTAGTACCTTTCCCCGCTGGCTGAAGAGAGGAACCTTACTGCACTCGTTCTACTGGTACTACCTCTCTGTGTGCACATATACCTACTAGTACCTTTCCCCACTGGCTGAAGAGAGGAACCTTACTGCACTCGTTCTACTGGTACTACCTCTCTGTGTGCACATATACCTACTAGTACCTTTCCCCACTGGCTGAAGAGAGGAACCTTACTGCACTCGTTCTACTGGTACTACCTCTCTGTGTGCACATATACCTTCTAGTACCTTTCCCTGCTGGCTGAAGAGAGGAACCTTACTGCACTCGTTCTACTGGTACTACCTCTCTGTGTGCACATATACCTTCTAGTACCTTTCCCTGCTGGCTGAAGAGAGGAACCTTACTGCACTCGTTCTACTGGTACTACCTCTCTGTGTGCACATATACCTTCTAGTACCTTTCCCTGCTGGCTGAAGAGAGGAACCTTACTGCACTCGTTCTACTGGTACTACCTCTCTGTGTGCACATATACCTACTAGTAGCTTTCCCTGCTGGCTGAAGAGAGGAACCTTACTGCACTCGTTCTACTGGTACTACCTCTCTGTGTGCACATATACCTACTAGTACCTTTCCCTGCTGGCTGAAGAGAGGAACCTTACTGCACTCGTTCTACTGGTACTACCTCTCTGTGTGCACATATACCTACTAGTACCTTTCCCTGCTGGCTGAAGAGAGGAACCTTACTGCACTCGTTCTACTGGTACTACCTCTCTGTGTGCACATATACCTTCTAGTACCTTTCCCATCTGGCTGAAGAGAGGAACCTTACTGCACTCGTTCTACTGGTACTACCTCTCTGTGTGCACATATACCTACTAGTACCTTTCCCCACTGGCTGAAGAGAGGAACCTTACTGCACTCGTTCTACTGGTACTACCTCTCTGTGTGCACATATACCTACTAGTACCTTTCCCCACTGGCTGAAGAGAGGAACCTTACTGCACTCGTTCTACTGGTACTACCTCTCTGTGTGCACATATACCTTCTAGTACCTTTCCCTGCTGGCTGAAGAGAGGAACCTTACTGCACTCGTTCTACTGGTACTACATCTCTGTGTGCACATATACCTACTAGTACCTTTCCCAACTGGCTGAAGAGAGGAACCTTACTGCACTCGTTCTACTGGTACTACCTCTCTGTGTGCACATATACCTTCTAGTACCTTTCCCTGCTGGCTGAAGAGAGGAACCTTACTGCACTCGTTCTACTGGTACTACCTCTCTGTGTGCACATATACCTACTAGTACGTTTCCCCACTGGCTGAAGAGAGGAACCTTACTGCACTCGTTCTACTGGTACTACCTCTCTGTGTGCACATATACCTACTAGTAGCTTTCCCTGCTGGCTGAAGAGAGGAACCTTACTGCACTCGTTCTACTGGTACTACCTCTCTGTGTGCACATATACCTACTAGTACCTTTCCCTGCTGGCTGAAGAGAGGAACCTTACTGCACTCGTTCTACTGGTACTACCTCTCTGTGTGCACATATACCTACTAGTACCTTTCCCCACTGGCTGAAGAGAGGAACCTTACTGCACTCGTTCTACTGGTACTACCTCTCTGTGTGCACATATACCTACTAGTACCTTTCCCTGCTGGCTGAAGAGAGGAACCTTACTGCACTCGTTCTACTGGTACTACCTCTCTGTGTGCACATATACCTACTAGTAGCTTTCCCTGCTGGCTGAAGAGAGGAACCTTACTGCACTCGTTCTACTGGTACTACCTCTCTGTGTGCACATATACCTACTAGTACCTTTCCCTGCTGGCTGAAGAGAGGAACCTTACTGCACTCGTTCTACTGGTACTACCTCTCTGTGTGCACATATACCTACTAGTACCTTTCCCCACTGGCTGAAGAGAGGAACCTTACTGCACTCGTTCTACTGGTACTACCTCTCTGTGTGCACATATACCTACTAGTACCTTTCCCCACTGGCTGAAGAGAGGAACCTTACTGCACTCGTTCTACTGGTACTACCTCTCTGTGTGCACATATACCTACTAGTACCTTTCCCTGCTGGCTGAAGAGAGGAACCTTACTGCACTCGTTCTACTGGTACTACCTCTCTATGTGCACATATACCTACTAGTACCTTTCCCCGCTGGCTGAAGAGAGGAACCTTACTGCACTCGTTCTACTGGTACTACCTCCCTGTGTGCACATATACCTACTAGTATCTTTCCCTGCTGGCTGAAGAGAGGAAACTTACTGCACTCCTTCTACTGGTACTACCTCTCTGTGTGCACATATACCTTCTAGTACCTTTCCCCACTGGCTGAAGAGAGGAACCTTACTGCACTCGTTCTACTGGTACTACCTCTCTGTGTGCACATATACCTACTAGTACCTTTCCCTGCTGGCTGAAGAGAGGAACCTTACTGCACTCGTTCTACTGGTACTACCTCTCTGTGTGCACATATACCTACTAGTACCTTTCCCCACTGGCTGAAGAGAGGAACCTTACTGCACTCGTTCTACTGGTACTACCTCTCTGTGTGCACATATACCGACTAGTACCTTTCCCCCCTGGCTGAAGAGAGGAACCTTACTGCACTCGTTCTACTGGTACTACATCTCTGTGTGCACATATACCTACTAGTACCTTTCCCTGCTGGCTGAAGAGAGGAACCTTACTGCACTCGTTCTACTGGTACTACCTCTCTGTGTGCACATATACCTACTAGTACCTTTCCCTGCTGGCTGAAGAGAGGAACCTTACTGCACTCGTTCTACTGGTACTACCTCTCTGTGTGCACATATACCTACTAGTACCTTTCCCCACTGGCTGAAGAGAGGAACCTTACTGCACTCGTTCTACTGGTACTACCTCTCTGTGTGCACATATACCTACTAGTACCTTTCCCTGCTGGCTGAAGAGAGGAACCTTACTGCACTCGTTCTACTGGTACTACCTCTCTGTGTGCACATATACCTACTAGTACCTTTCCCCACTGGCTGAAGAGAGGAACCTTACTGCACTCGTTCTACTGGTACTACCTCTCTGTGTGCACATATACCTACTAGTACCTTTCCCCACTGGCTGAAGAGAGGAACCTTACTGCACTCGTTCTACTGGTACTACCTCTCTGTGTGCACATATACCTACTAGTACCTTTCCCCACTGGCTGAAGAGAGGAACCTTACTGCACTCGTTCTACTGGTACTACCTCTCTGTGTGCACATATACCTACTAGTACCTTTCCCTGCTGGCTGAAGAGAGGAACCTTACTGCACTCGTTCTACTGGTACTACCTCTCTGTGTGCACATATACCTTCTAGTACCTTTCCCCCCTGGCTGAAGAGAGGAACCTTACTGCACTCGTTCTACTGGTACTACATCTCTGTGTGCACATATACCTACTAGTACTTTTCAACTCTGGCTGAAGAGAGGAACCTTACTGCACTCGTTCTACTGGTACTACCTATCTGTGTGCACATATACCTACTAGTACTTTTTGCTTTACATGCTTGCTGAAGAGAGGAACCTTACTGCACTCGTTCTACTGGTACTACCTCTCTGTGTGCACATATACCTACTAGTACCTTTCCCTGCTGGCTGAAGAGAGGAACCTTACTGCACTCGTTCTACTGGTACTACCTCTCTGTGTGCACATATACCTACTAGTACCTTTCCCCACTGGCTGAAGAGAGGAACCTTACTGCACTCGTTCTACTGGTACTACCTCTCTGTGTGCACATATACCTACTAGTACCTTTCCCTGCTGGCTGAAGAGAGGAACCTTACTGCACTCGTTCTACTGGTACTACATCTCTGTGTGCACATATACCTACTAGTACCTTTCCCTGCTGGCTGAAGAGAGGAACCTTACTGCACTCGTTCTACTGGTACTACCTCTCTGTGTGCACATATACCTTCTAGTACCTTTCCCTGCTGGCTGAAGAGAGGAACCTTACTGCACTCGTTCTACTGGTACTACCTCTCTGTGTGCACATATACCTACTAGTACCTTTCCCCACTGGCTGAAGAGAGGAACCTTACTGCACTCGTTCTACTGGTACTACCTCTCTGTGTGCACATATACCTACTAGTACCTTTCCCCACTGGCTGAAGAGAGGAACCTTACTGCACTCGTTCTACTGGTACTACCTCTCTGTGTGCACATATACCTTCTTGTACTTTTGACCTCTGGCTGAAGAGAGGAACCTTACTGCACTCGTTCTACTGGTACTACCTCTCTGTGTGCACATATACCTACTAGTACCTTTCCCTGCTGGCTGAAGAGAGGAACCTTACTGCACTCGTTCTACTGGTACTACATCTCTGTGTGCACATATACCTTCTAGTACCTTTCCCCACTGGCTGAAGAGAGGAACCTTACTGCACTCGTTCTACTGGTACTACCTCTCTGTGTGCACATATACCTACTAGTAGCTTTCCCTGCTGGCTGAAGAGAGGAACCTTACTGCACTCGTTCTACTGGTACTACCTCTCTGTGTGCACATATACCTACTAGTACCTTTCCCTGCTGGCTGAAGAGAGGAACCTTACTGCACTCGTTCTACTGGTACTACCTCTCTGTGTGCACATATACCTACTAGTACCTTTCCCTGCTGGCTGAAGAGAGGAACCTTACTGCACTCGTTCTACTGGTACTACCTCTCTGTGTGCACATATACCTACTAGTACCTTTCCCTACTGGCTGAAGAGAGGAACCTTACTGCACTCGTTCTACTGGTACTACCTCTCTGTGTGCACATATACCTACTAGTACCTTTCCCCACTGGCTGAAGAGAGGAACCTTACTGCACTCGTTCTACTGGTACTACCTCTCTGTGTGCACATATACCTACTAGTACCTTTCCCACCTGGCTGAAGAGAGGAACCTTACTGCACTCGTTCTACTGGTACTACCTCTCTGTGTGCACATATACCTACTAGTACCTTTCCCTGCTGGCTGAAGAGAGGAACCTTACTGCACTCGTTCTACTGGTACTACCTCTCTGTGTGCACATATACCTACTAGTACCTTTCCCCTCTGGCTGAAGAGAGGAACCTTACTGCACTCGTTCTACTGGTACTACCTCTCTGTGTGCACATATACCTACTAGTACCTTTCCCAACTGGCTGAAGAGAGGAACCTTACTGCACTCGTTCTACTGGTACTACCTCTCTGTGTGCACATATACCTACTAGTACCTTTCCCCGCTGGCTGAAGAGAGGAACCTTACTGCACTCGTTCTACTGGTACTACCTCTCTGTGTGCACATATACCGACTAGTACCTTTCCCCACTGGCTGAAGAGAGGAACCTTACTGCACTCGTTCTACTGGTACTACATCTCTGTGTGCACATATACCTTCTAGTACCTTTCCCTGCTGGCTGAAGAGAGGAACCTTACTGCACTCGTTCTACTGGTACTACCTCTCTGTGTGCACATATACCTTCTAGTACCTTTCCCTGCTGGCTGAAGAGAGGAACCTTACTGCACTCGTTCTACTGGTACTACCTCTCTGTGTGCACATATACCTACTAGTACCTTTCCCCACTGGCTGAAGAGAGGAACCTTACTGCACTCGTTCTACTGGTACTACCTCTCTGTGTGCACATATACCTACTAGTACCTTTCCCCACTGGCTGAAGAGAGGAACCTTACTGCACTCTTTCTACTGGTACTACCTCTCTGTGTGCACATATACCTACTAGTAGCTTTCCCTGCTGGCTGAAGAGAGGAACCTTACTGCACTCGTTCTACTGGTACTACCTCTCTGTGTGCACATATACCTACTAGTACCTTTCCCTGCTGGCTGAAGAGAGGAACCTTACTGCACTCGTTCTACTGGTACTACCTCTCTGTGTGCACATATACCTTCTAGTACCTTTCCCTGCTGGCTGAAGAGAGGAACCTTACTGCACTCGTTCTACTGGTACTACCTCTCTGTGTGCACATATACCTACTAGTAGCTTTCCCTGCTGGCTGAAGAGAGGAACCTTACTGCACTCGTTCTACTGGTACTACCTCTCTGTGTGCACATATACCTACTAGTACCTTTCCCCACTGGCTGAAGAGAGGAACCTTACTGCACTCGTTCTACTGGTACTACCTCTCTGTGTGCACATATACCTACTAG
The DNA here is from genome assembly GCA_033557465.1 of Ichthyophis bannanicus. Classification (NCBI taxonomy): domain Eukaryota; kingdom Metazoa; phylum Chordata; class Amphibia; order Gymnophiona; family Ichthyophiidae; genus Ichthyophis; species Ichthyophis bannanicus. Next base: position 18,594,493 of record CM066041.1, on the reverse strand, counting down.
TACCTTTCCCTGCTGGCTGAAGAGAGGAACCTTACTGCACTCGTTCTACTGGTACTACCTCTCTGTGTGCACATATACCTACTAGTACCTTTCCCTACTGGCTGAAGAGAGGAACCTTACTGCACTCGTTCTACTGGTTCTACATCTCTGTGTGCACATATACCTTCTAGTACCTTTCCCCGCTGGCTGAAGAGAGGAACCTTACTGCACTCGTTCTACTGGTACTACCTCTCTGTGTGCACATATACCTACTAGTACCTTTCCCCACTGGCTGAAGAGAGGAACCTTACTGCACTCGTTCTACTGGTACTACCTCTCTGTGTGCACATATACCTACTAGTACCTTTCCCCACTGGCTGAAGAGAGGAACCTTACTGCACTCGTTCTACTGGTACTACCTCTCTGTGTGCACATATACCTACTAGTACCTTTCCCTGCTGGCTGAAGAGAGGAACCTTACTGCACTCGTTCTACTGGTACTACATCTCTGTGTGCACATATGCTTTCTAGTACCTTTCCCTGCTAGCTGAAGAGAGGAACCTTACTGCACTCGTTCTACTGGTACTACATCTCTGTGTGCACATATACCTACTAGTACCTTTCCCTGCTGGCTGAAGAGAGGAACCTTACTGCACTCGTTCTACTGGTACTACCTCTCTGTGTGCACATATACCTTCTAGTACCTTTCCCCACTGGCTGAAGAGAGGAACCTTACTGCACTCGTTCTACTGGTACTACATCTCTGTGTGCACATATACCTACTAGTACCTTTCCCCACTGGCTGAAGAGAGGAACCTTACTGCACTCGTTCTACTGGTACTACCTCTCTGTGTGCACATATACCTACTAGTACCTTTCCCTGCTGGCTGAAGAGAGGAACCTTACTGCACTCGTTCTACTGGTACTACCTCTCTGTGTGCACATATACCTACTAGTACCTTTCCCCACTGGCTGAAGAGAGGAACCTTACTGCACTCGTTCTACTGGTACTACCTCTCTGTGTGCACATATACCTACTAGTACCTTTCCCTGCTGGCTGAAGAGAGGAACCTTACTGCACTCGTTCTACTGGTACTACCTCTCTGTGTGCACATATACCTACTAGTACCTTTCCCTGCTGGCTGAAGAGAGGAACCTTACTGCACTCGTTCTACTGGTACTACCTCTCTGTGTGCACATATACCTACTAGTACCTTTCCCCACTGGCTGAAGAGAGGAACCTTACTGCACTCGTTCTACTGGTACTACCTCTCTGTGTGCACATATACCTACTAGTACCTTTCCCCACTGGCTGAAGAGAGGAACCTTACTGCACTCGTTCTACTGGTACTACATCTCTGTGTGCACATATACCTTCTAGTACCTTTCCCCACTGGCTGAAGAGAGGAACCTTACTGCACTCGTTCTACTGGTACTACCTCTCTATGTGCACATATACCTACTAGTACCTTTCCCCACTGGCTGAAGAGAGGAACCTTACTGCACTCGTTCTACTGGTACTACATCTCTGTGTGCACATATACCTACTAGTACCTTTCCCTGCTGGCTGAAGAGAGGAACCTTACTGCACTCGTTCTACTGGTACTACCTCTCTGTGTGCACATATACCTACTAGTACCTTTCCCTGCTGGCTGAAGAGAGGAACCTTACTGCACTCGTTCTACTGGTACTACCTCTCTGTGTGCACATATACCTACTAGTACCTTTCCCTGCTGGCTGAAGAGAGGAACCTTACTGCACTCGTTCTACTGGTACTACATCTCTGTGTGCACATATACCTTCTAGTACCTTTCCCTGCTGGCTGAAGAGAGGAACCTTACTGCACTCGTTCTACTGGTACTACCTCTCTGTGTGCACATATACCTTCTAGTACCTTTCCCTGCTGGCTGAAGAGAGGAACCTTACTGTACTCGTTCTACTGGTACTACATCTCTATGTGCACATATACCTACTAGTAGCTTTCCCCACTGGCTGAAGACAGGAACCTTACTGCACTCGTTCTACTGGTACTACCTCTCTATGTGCACATATACCTACTAGTACCTTTCCCCACTGGCTGAACGGAGGAACCTTACTGCACTCGTTCTACTGGTACTACCTCTCTGTGTGCACATATACCTACTAGTACCTTTCCCCACTGGCTGAAGAGAGGAACCTTACTGCACTCGTTCTACTGGTACTACCTCTCTGTGTGCACATATACCTACTAGTACCTTTCCCCACTGGCTGAAGAGAGGAACCTTACTGCACTCGTTCTACTGGTACTACCTCTCTGTGTGCACATATACCTACTAGTACCTTTCCCCACTGGCTGAAGAGAGGAACCTTACTGCACTCGTTCTACTGGTACTACCTCTCTGTGTGCACATATACCTACTAGTACCTTTCCCATCTGGCTGAAGAGAGGAACCTTACTGCACTCGTTCTACTGGTACTACATCTCTGTGTGCACATATACCTTCTAGTACCTTTCCCTGATGGCTGAAGAGAGGAACCTTACTGCACTCGTTCTACTGGTACTACATCTCTGTGTGCACATATACCTTCTAGTACCTTTCCCCGCTGGCTGAAGAGAGGAACCTTACTGAACTCGTTCTACTGGTACTACATCTCTGTGTGCACATATACCTTCTAGTACCTTTCCCTGCTGGCTGAAGAGAGGAACCTTACTGCACTCGTTCTACTGGTACTACCTCTCTGTGTGCACATATACCTACTAGTACCTTTCCCTGCTGGCTGAAGAGAGGAACCTTACTGCACTCGTTCTAATGGTACTACCTCTCTGTGTGCACATATACCTACTAGTAGCTTTCCCTGCTGGCTGAAGAGAGGAACCTTACTGCACTCGTTCTACTGGTACTACCTCTCTGTGTGCACATATACCTACTAGTACCTTTCCCCACTGGCTGAAGAGAGGAACCTTACTGCACTCGTTCTACTGGTACTACCTCTCTGTGTGCACATATACCTACTAGTACCTTTCCCTGCTGGCTGAAGAGAGGAACCTTACTGCACTCGTTCTAATGGTACTACCTCTCTGTGTGCACATATACCTACTAGTACCTTTCCCCACTGGCTGAAGACAGGAACCTTACTGCACTCGTTCTACTGGTACTACCTCTCTATGTGCACATATACCTACTAGTACCTTTCCCCACTGGCTGAAGAGAGGAACCTTACTGCACTCGTTCTACTGGTACTACCTCTCTGTGTGCACATATACCTACTAGTACCTTTCCCCACTGGCTGAAGAGAGGAACCTTACTGCACTCGTTCTACTGGTACTACCTCTCTGTGTGCACATATACCTACTAGTACCTTTCCCCACTGGCTGAAGAGAGGAACCTTACTGCACTCGTTCTACTGGTACTACCTCTCTGTGTGCACATATACCTTCTAGTACCTTTCCCCACTGGCTGAACGGAGGAACCTTACTGCATTCGTTCTACTGGTACTACCTCTCTGTGTGCACATATACCTACTAGTACCTTTCCCCACTGGCTGAACGGAGGAACCTTACTGCACTCGTTCTACTGGTACTACCTCTCTGTGTGCACATATACCTTCTAGTACCTTTCCCCACTGGCTGAAGAGAGGAACCTTACTGCACTCGTTCTACTGGTAGTACCTCTCTGTGTGCACATATACCTACTAGTAGCTTTCCCTGCTGGCTGAAGAGAGGAACCTTACTGCACTCATTCTACTGGTACTACCTCTCTGTGTGCACATATACCTACTGTATTAGTACCTTTTCCCACTGGCTACTTTGAGGTGATCAGAGCTGATGTCTGCTGGGTCTCTCCCCCATTTAATGACTGATATTTGGCCTTTTAATAGTTCGCCTTCTTTCATCTTTTATATCATCAGCAGGGATACACTTATAGGAACATTTGATAAAAGTCTGGTTTTTTATCACTTTTCTCTGTTTTATGTATTCTTTGATTTTCTGTAGCATTGATGTGTGCCTAGGATCTAAGACGTATAGTTGCCCTCTTGTAACTGAAGAGCTGGATATCTGAAGATCAGCTGGAGATCGGAGAGCTTTCTCAGTGTTGCTTAGGAGTGTACCGAGTGCACCAGCGTTGAACCGTAATCCTGGCTCACACCCACTGATGTCATGGCAACTCCAGGATTTTGAAAGGAAGAATTATAACTGCATTTCTTTCTTATTTATAAAGTTTCATCATCAAAATAAAACTGGAATTTCTGCCTATGTGGTTACAGGGAGGAGGTATGCCTCAGGTCAAGAGCTTCTGGGAAGCAGGAAGGAAGGCGAACTTGCACAATCATTTACTGGGGCTTGCCATCACCTATGAGCAATGAGAACTCTCTAAAAGACAGCTGCGCTAGGGATGAAGACAGGGCGCCCTGGGGAAGGACCTTGGTCTGCCCCAGTGTGGCATATCTTAAGGGTTGTAAGAACTGTTTGTGTGCACATTGGACTTGGATCCCCTGCACGCAGAAGTTACCTGGTGCCTCAAAGTCGATAAGGAATGAAAGGTGAAGTATACTTTCATTTTTTAGAGCACTACTGAATGTCTTCAGCACTGTTCGGTAATAAGTATTGCCAAAGAGTTTACAATTGAACTACAAGTCCCAGCATGTAGTGGGTGGAAGAAAACCAGGACGGGCTCAGGATCTCCAGCCCCAACTCAGAAACAGCTTCTCTATGAGCTGCATCCGGCCTCCTGAATGGGGAAGTAGATTTTAGAAGTCATATTTTCTGCTTTCTCTATTCTGAGGTGAAAGGACACTGAAAGAGGGTAAAATGTGACGCATGAGCTTACCGGCCACCAAACCATGCTGCGACCTGCCAGGAAGAATCCTCCTACTGTTCCACGATTCGTCCTCACCATGGCCTACAAAGCAAGCATCAGTTGCATGTTCAGCTTCTAGCAGACAGATGAGAGACTGCATCAGGAAGCGAGAAAGAAGAATGACTGGGCCGAGCTGCGGCAAGAGCAGGAGATGAATGAGGCTCCCACCTTGGGAGAAACCATACAGGGCGGCCCAAAAAAAGTGAGAACATCTCGTAGCATATAAGTTATTTAAAAATTCAAAAAGACAGATGTAAACGATTGACAAATTTAAAAAAAAAAAGATCACAAAAGGAAATTGTCGAAATAAAGAAGTTATATAGCTAAAAAAAAGTAAATAAGTCAACTATTTAAGCTTTAATTTACGAGATCTTCTCACTTTTTTTTGGGCCACCCTGTAGTTTTGTCGTGCCCAGCTCTCCAAATGCTTCAGGTGCAGGTGTTAAATTGCCCCCCCCCCCCCATTCTTTGTCTCCCAGTCTAAACAGGAAAATTAAGACTAAGGGGGAGACCGAAATCAATAAGAATTTGAACCAAAAATGGTCTTAGGCCTGCAGCAGTGGAAAAGCAGGGCTGAGCAATACTTTACAGTAGCGGGCAGCATGTCTAATAAACTCCTGGGAGCTCCGCCAGCAGCGGTCCAAAAAGCAAAACACCTTACACAGTATAGGGCCAAGCCCTGGGCACTGACGCAGACTGAAGCAGTGCTATAGCTGATGACTGTAGCACGGGATCATTCTGCAGGAAGCATCCCAGTGAAGGAAAGGACCACCTTTTGAGGCTCACAAATCCCCCAACAGCTGCTTCTCTACCCCCAAATACAACACCCGCAAGCTGCAAATGAGCTTTTTTTCAGTGGACGTGACGTTATGCTATGAGGCTTCTAGGGGGTAAACTCAGGAGCAACATTTTTCACAGACTGGGTGGTGGAGTGTAAAATAGGAAGAGATAGTAGGAGGGTCTCTGGAGTAGGCACAAAGGATCCTTAGGTGTAAGAAGTGAATGAATAGCAGAAGCATGGCCCAGTGTCACGTGGGCAAGTATTTAAAATGCCATCATCAAGCGATTCAGTAATGAGCACTGAAAATGCCAGAAAGAAATGGGGCAACTGCGCAGTCAGACCTGTCTGGCAGGCTGCGGCTACAATAACTAGGAGCCACTCACTGTTGCTCTAAAACATCATGGGGCCAATGTACAGTATTCAGCACAACACTGAACATCCGGGTTCACCAGTCTTGCTGGTTAACGGTGATATGCACTCATTAACAGATAATGAAAATCAGTTCAAGTTAGCCCAACCATTGACATGTCCTAACTGCAACCTGTTAAGCCGAATATTGTCAGTAACGGGACAGCAATTCCACTGCCCTGATCCACCCACAAATTGCCCCAGCACTGACTGCTTAGTGCCACTGAATATCGGGCTCAGCAGGTTCGTATGAATATCCCGCTGCCCCCACACCCCCATATTTTCTGTCTTCAAACACGCCACTATCTGTTTCAGTGAGTGTATTGCCTCAAAGCCTAATATCACTACCTCTCATGGAGTGAATGGATCCAGTACAAGCTTGTTTCATATTCATGAGGAAAGCGATCCAAGAAGGAGCTAGTCGGGGTCTGGAACCAGGTGAAAGAGTTGGAACCAGAGGCTGGTTTGCCATGGAGCAAAACTTGTGAGACAGTCAATGAGCTGCTGCCCTGTGAGTTCACAGGGGCTCTGAACTGTTTCTCTAGTAAGGAATTGGCTTAATCGCTGAAAACATTTCTATGGACCAAATTCACTCTGCTGTTTACCCATAAACACAAAGGCTTCAGTGAGTCAGGAACTTGTTTCAAGCCTTATTTTCCATTCATGTATTTAATTAAAAGTGCTAGTTTGCACATTCAAATGCATCTCCAGCTGAAGGTGGTACCTTTCTAACAGTTTTCCTAGGTAGTGCAGTCAAGAAAAATCATAATACTTTCCCCGTTTACAATTATCCCACTGAAAATATCCACACACTCTTACGCCTGGCATTTCGTAGGCACAAAACCTTTGAGAAAACTTGCATATAAGTAAACCCCTATCCCAGCTGCACCCTCAGGAGCATCTCTGCCCTCCCTGGGTAAAGGACACATGAAATGGCAGAATGGAAGAGGTTCTAGCAAGTCATTTCTGCACAGAAAACTGCTTTCTACATGGAATCAGCTTTGAGAATTATCCCCAGATACCTGCTACCTACTCACGCCCTCTTCCTTCGAGTTTGAAATTTCACGTAAACTGTTTATGATGTTATACTGCTTTGACTAAAAGACAGCAGTATAGAAAACCCGTTAAATAAGTACATAAATTTGGGTCCCCTATGAAATGCTTCTTTTTGAGAAATCACTTTCCGCCATCTGGTGTACCGTGCTTCATGTCACCACAGACTCTATGGCTCTCTTTCCCAATCACCTGCAGAATCTCCCCAGAAAAATCACAGCTCCCAATCCTCAAATATTCAGTCCTCTTGCAATTAAGAGATGAACACGTACCCATATGCCTACTGCCAAGACCACTACAAAGTACACCACAATCACAGAAATATCGGCTGCATTGTTGATCGGGATACGGTCCTCTTTCTTTAACGCCGGGGTCGTGGTCACTGAGCTCAGGATGCTGCCTGTTGTTGCCATTCTGGTTCCTCTTGTCCTGCTATCTTCCCCTTGGAAGTCAGTGACTTGCTCCCTGGTCTTTTTATCTCTGGTGTGTGCTTAGGTGGTATTAGAGTTAATCATAAACGGTTTTGTAATGCTTGAGCCGTCCCCCTCCTATCACAAAATCTGGTAGTCCGGTAGCATATTTCACCACCTTACTTTAGGTATGACAAGCTTGCAGCTTTCCTTTCCAAGAAGTGAAACTATTACCTGCCTCGGTGAGTATAACAGGCAGGGGAGTGGCTTCTATCGTTCCCAAGCTATGGTGAGGATCTGGACAGGATTGATTGACTAGGGGATTGGCATACAATGCTCTTGCTGTACCACTGTGTGTATCTGCATTCCTGCCAGCCTATTCAGAGTGCTAGTGGGACATTGTCCTGACAAACCTGCTTAAAAGGTGTTTCCTTGAAACTTCGATGCTAAGAGCCTTTGCAGCCCGCATACTGATTGCACAAGGTAGATTAGTCAGTGAGCTAGTGGCTGCCGCAGGCGACTCCTCTACTGTGCATCTACAGATAACAAATGGCACCTTTATCTTTTTCTACCTGCCAAGTGCTCAATCTTTTTTGATTCATGAATCCATTGATAAAATCTTCCTGGGCCAACCACTGGCTCAGTAGCAGAGCAACACACTGCCTTGTGTCATTGGTTCAAGTCCCAGGTCAGCTGAGTAAGAGGACAAAGTCACACTTATCATGCATGGCAGTACCTAGTGGCCAAATTGAGGACCCATGATTGCAGAGTTCTAGAAAGATCCCTGGTACATGGCCACTGGCCCACGGTCGTCACCGCAATGACAGAACTGAATACATTAAGAAGGGGAAATTCAATGAAGGCTCACTGTGGCAGCTACCAGTCCTTATTCTGATTGAGCTGAAAGTCCAAAAAGAAGCAGGAGGGAACTGCTGGGTCACAAAAAAACCATTCATGTGTGACAGCAGGGATTGATCTGATGACCCAGTTACAACTCTCATCTGGTTGGGACTTCATAAACCCGTTTTCTGTGGCATCTGGTGGTCAACGGAGAAGAGCTTTGAAGCTGTGCATACGGAGTCTTGGCAGTGACCGATGGCTGGTATAAAATGCAGTACAGTAGTGCCAGAGGTACTTGCCACTGGGCTCCCTCCCTGGACAGGTTCATTGGTGCGCTGGAGGTGGAGGAGGGAAGATTGAAGGCTATAAGAACAGGAGGAAATAGAAGTTTGTATTTGTCCCCATTATGTATTGGATGATCCAAGAGGAGAAGTTCGGAGGGATTACAATATCTGTGGGTCAGTTGCGGTTACCTATTGGGAAGGGCCCTTTGAAAATTGCCCAACTGCCTTCCCTACTCTGAGGGGGGGGGGGGAGACTGATCTGAGAGTGGGGTGGAGTAAGACAGTAAACATAAGTGCAGGGATTTCATTTTAAAATCTCAGTGCCTGCTTTCTACAGGTTTACCTTGCACTCTGTGCGCCTGCAGAGTCTGTGATGTCAGAGATCCCTGTGGCATTGGGGGGGACTGTGGGGTAAGTGCATGCAGTGTGTGAGGCAGGACTGCCCCAAGCCTTTCTGCTGCACTAGGCAGACTTTCAGCATATGCCACCTCCCTCCTCCTCCCCACTAGTTACACATCGTCTCTCCTGCCCCCTCCCTAGTCACTTGCTTCAGATCTTTAGGGATTCACAGTTCCTTTGTTCCTTGCTTTATGACAAGTCAGTGCTCAGAAAGAAAATGAAGCCATCATGCTGGAAGCCACTGCCGCTCATTCCCAATGGCAGCACGACGTGTGAGTCAGAGGAGGCAGCAGCAGCTCAGCGGGAAGCTCTGCAATGGTTTCCTTTCCTGAGCACCGACCTGTCATAAAGCAAGCAGTGGCCCAAGGGAGGGAGAAAGAGGCACACATCCTGCAGCATTTTGGCTGCCTCCTGCTGCATCTACCTCTGTATTGCTGTCCCTAAAATTGTGCTGCCCTAGGCAATTATCTAGCTTGCCTAGTGGAAGAGCCAGCCCTGGTGTGTGGGTTACGAGATCCGGGAACACCTCTCCACACTCATTCACCGTTCTTTCTTTGTTTTGCGTTCAACCTTCCTGCCCACCTCTCTCTCACTACTCTGGTTCTCTCTCTTGTCACATCACAACTCAACTACTGTAATGTTGTTCTGGCCAGACTTCCCCAGTATCAAATCAACCGCCTTCAGCTCCTCCAGAACACTGCCACTTGCATAATTACTCGTACCTCCCGCACAGATCACATCATACCCACACTCATCCATCTCCACTGGCTCCCCGTTCAGTTCTGTATTCAGTACAAGATTCATATCATGGTCCACAAGGTCATCCACACTGGCTCCCCTCAGGACCTCTATGACCTCCTTCATTTCCACAGCTCCCACCACACCCTCCGATCCCTCCACGTCAATATGTTTGTGTACCTCCCCTCCACCTCACAAGCATGCCTACAATCCACTCATACCTCTGCCTTCTTACCCTGCCCTCTGCAGCATCCTCCCCCCCTGCCCTCCACCTTCAGCTCTTTTTCCATAAATTCAAAGCCATGCTGAAGACTCATCTGTTCTCCCTCACCTTGGACCTCCATAATCTCTCCCTGCTCCCTCTGTATGACTGCATCTCTCCTATTCTAGCACATATTTGGCGTTCCTTTGGTTTCAACAACTACTTTTTATTGTAAACCGCTCTACTGCTTATATAGAGGAGCAGTATATCAAATATGACAATAAAGATAAAGATCCTCGTGGCACTAGCCAGATGATTTTTAAAGGGAAACTGCAAAGTTGATGGCACCTCCTGAAAGTGACCCCCTGCTAACATTTCAGAAAGTTTAAATGTTTCTCTAGTTCTTCGTGCTGTGAGGGCTTGTGTGCATCAGTGATGCTGAGAGCTAAGCTATCAGTAGCTTAACTACTGGTAGGGTCTCCCAAGATAGACAGGTCTCAGCTGAGGTGCCAGATTAAGAGAAACCATCTATTTAGGCAGCAGCAGAATGGGACAGTGTTGGTGGCGGAGAATCACATTTCTTTGACAACAGCAACATCATTAGAATTACCTGCATGGAAGAAAGGTCTGGCAATCTACTTCCTTATTTTGCCACGAAAATCCAGTGGATAGTCAGAACAACACAAATTGCACTATAGTGCTGGAAGAAGAGACTCCCAGGTTGAAAGGCACTCAACTGGCTACTGGGGATGAGCTGAAGATGTTTCAGAGTAAAGCCAGCATTTATGATGAAATGAGATCAAAGCCTTCGGGATGTCTGACTGCTGATGTAGCTGCGCATGAAATGAGTCAGAAGCTGCAAATAGGTCTTGCATATTGGGACATGGAGCATACGAAGCATGGACCAAGGGAAGTTTGAGGTGGTCAAGAATGAAATGGAACGTGTACAACTCGATCTATTGGGTGTCGGCAAACTGAAATGGACTGGCATCAGACACTTCGCATCTGATGCTCACATGGTCTACTATGCTGGAAATGAAAGACAAAGAAGAAATGGTGTTGCATTTATAATTAAGAAGAAACTTGCAAGAACTGTAATGAAATACAATGCAATCAGTGAACACTTAATTTATATTCGTCTACAAGGAATGCCTATCAACACAACTTTTATTCAGGTATAACCCCCAAGAATAGCTGCAGAAGAGGATGATGTTGATGAGTTCTGTGAACAAGAACAAGCTAAAATTGGTAGATTATGCAAACAAGATATTCTGATAGTCATGGGTGACTGGAATGCAAAAGCTGGCAACAAAGAAGGCAAAGTGGTTGGAAAATAGGACTTCGCAACAGAAATGAAGCTGGAGAAAGACTCATAGAATTCTGCAAGACCAACAATCTATTCATCTCAAACACCTTCTTCCAGCAACACAAGTGGCAACTGTACACATGGACTTCACCCAATGGATTGTACAAAAATCAAATTGACTACATCTGTGGAAGTCAAAGAAGGAAAAGCTCTAACACATCAATAAAGACAAAACCTTGAGCTGACTGCGGTATAGATCACCAACTACTAGTATGCAAACTCAAGCTAAAGCTGAAAAAGAACAAGCCACTCATGAATGTTGCAAAATATGACCTTGATAATATACCACCGAAATTTAAAGACTGCTTGTGAAATTGGTTTGCTGCTTTGGATAGATATGACAGAGCACCAGAAGAGTTATGGGATGTCATCAAGAAAGTTATGCTCAAAGAAAGTGAGAAGTCTCTACAAAAGGTGAAAAAGCAAAAATGGTCAAAATGGATGACTGAAGAAACTCAGAAAATTGCCCAGAGACGCAGAGAAGCAAAATGAAGCATGCAAGGAAATAGAGTCAGAAGCTATTAGAGGAAGAACAAGATTAACTCTTGTATCTTTAGGAAAGTCAAAGAAAAAATTCCAGCATCAAACTCTTCTGGAGCTCTGTCATTTGTATCTAAAGCATCAAATCGATTTTGCAGGCAGTCTTTAAATTCCAGTGGTATATTCTCAAGGTCATATTTTGCTACATTCATGAGAGGCTTGCTCTTTTTTCAACTTTAGCTTAAGTTTGCATACTAGTAACCGAGGTATCCGGATGCCCAACCCTGGCTTGAGCCCAAAACCTCTACCCCCCACCACCCCTTCACCCCTTGAACAAAACACGCCGACATAGGATATTGGTGCAAATTGCTTGGTCGCAGCTTTATTAACAGTATTAGAACACTGGCCCAACATGGGCCAACTCAACAATCACAACTAGGACAAAAGACCCCCCCCCCCCCGTCATCCGGATGATGCCCCCCACCAGCCATTTCTAGCAAAGTGGTGCATCATCCACCCCCCATTCCCCCCTACCGCCCGCCTTGCCATGTTATTAGCAAAGGCCGGCTCAAGGTTGCCTTTTACTGGGCAGAGACCACAGCCGGGACGTCTCCCCCAACCTAAGGAGCAGTGGCACTCCCATGGAAAGCGGCATCAACCTGAAATGCCCCGCTGAGTCAGCAAGCACCAGCTCGCTGTCAGTTTTGGTCAGTTATTCTTCTGTAGGTCCTGGGTTAATTTCAATTCACAGACGCAGGAGGGTTTGTAATAAGACAAGCAAACAGGTGTGGCATGGAGAAAGGTTTTTATGTAAAAATAGGCTTAATACATAGGTATTGAACAGAGGTATATAGTGATTGTTACAGAGCTGTTTCAGTGTGCATCAATGAATCTGTGTGTGCATGTGTGAAGTGTGAAGTGTAAGATAGAGAGATAGGCCCAAACATGTGGCTCAGAGCCTCATGGCAGGAGAGAGAGAGAGAGAGAGAGAGAGAGCGGGGGAGGGGTGAAGGGAATTGATTATCAGAGCCTCCTGTCTTTCATGTCCAAGGGATGGTGAGAGAGAGAGACAGGAAGTGTGTCTGTCCTTTATAGTGGACTGAATCCTTTCCAGCACTTCCCCTTGAGGTCTGCTATTGTCTTTGGCCACTCCCTTTGAGGTCTGCCCTTCTTGATTTCGCAAGGAGGGACTGCAGACAGGTCCTAGAGACTGACATCACTAGGGGGTCAGAGTTTAAGTTTTGGAGACATCTCCCACACCTTTTTTATTTTTCTTTATTATTTGTGCCTGGAAATGGTGGAAGCAAGCCTGTGGTACCTGTCCCAGCTGCCATTACCTGAGAGTAGGCAGCTTGTCTAATACCTCCTGTATTAAATAACTTGCTATGTCCAGCAAGTCCCCTGTCCTGCACAGTACTGTCTCTAGTGTTCTAGAGATAAACAAGTCTCCTTATGAGTCCAAACCTCGTGTCTTAGGTAGAGCAGCCACTACTGGGGGGGGGAACCCAATATGCCACTTACGTGCCCGTCTTAGAGAGAGTGAACAGTGCATAAGGTCTGCAGGAATTTTTAAGGAGGCTAAAACCAAACGGTACCAGGATGCTATGAGTGAGGATAGGAAGCAATACTAGACTGCAGCTGACTCTGGTATTCAGTGTAATAGGAAATGCCGAATTAGCCTGGATGTAGGGGTGGATGCTGGAGACGTTCAGTGTAACTACCTTAAAATGTTGTTGTTCTGTATGACATGCGCTGCAAGGAAATGTACATTTTTTTCATCTTACAGCACAGGAAAATTACGATAATGCATAGCAATATTTGTACAGCAGTTAAAATAATAATAGGGTGAATAAAAACATTAAAGACATGATCAGCAGTAGGTGAGTAACCAAATAACAATTCCCACACAGACACATGAGCATCTTGTAGCAAGTGTCCAACAATTTGTTGAATGTGTCCATTCTCATAAGCGATGGTGTGATTCACTTCAGTGGATGTTGTTTTAAGGTGATCAATATAGGCATGGAGTTCTGTAAAGTTGAGCAGTTTATGTAGTGTCTCTTCTCCCATGCCAAGTGGTAATGGATGCACAGCATATGAGATAAAGTCTGGAATGTCCATAGAGTCATTGGTAACCAGCGGTGTGGAATAAGTTGTCCCATTAATGGTGAGGGAGACCAGTGGTGTATGACTGCACCAGGTATTGTTTGGTAAATAGTTTGAACTGTACAACAAAGTGTTCTTGGGAAGGCGAATGTCATGCATTCTGGGAGCAATCAAAAAAGAAACATTCTGGGGAAAGAACAGATGAAAACAAAAGTGTCCAGCTCCAAGGTGATACAAACTGTGTGAGGTAGTCAGGGAATATGAGAGCTTAACAGTCAGGGAGCAAGAGGAGGAATTGTTCCAGCAGGAGGTGTCAGCCTCTTTAAACTGGTGAGGTTGACACTTGAACTGAAATGTAGTCTGCTCACACAAACTGGGGTCCATCGGCTTGAATGAAGTCCAGGTGTCGTCCAGTGGCTGCACCCATGTGAGATGGTCCACAGGATACATAAGCATATTATCAAACTGCACCCCAATATTAACAACAGGATCTATATTCTGCATGTGCTAAGTTAACAATTTTTTGTTCTATAATGGACATTGGACAGTTTAGAGGAAGCTTCATTAATAATATGTTGTGAGGTAAAACCATCAGCAGCATGCTGAGCAGTGGATCCCATTTTATTACAGAGCACCTCTATATCAATTATATTAAGGGCACCCAGTGCAGTCCCTGTGCCACCTAAAATTGTAAACAATTTGGGAAATAGATGCCAAGTAAGAAAATGGTATTCCACATCATATCAATTAATTCACGCTTGTGTCTAAATTGTTTGGCTCTGGGTGTTACTGACTGCATATCAAACCAAGTATTGAGCATTTGTATGTGGTTGGCAACAAACTGAGAGCAATTTGGATATTTGTGAGTAACTAGCTCATAGGCATAGGGGGCTGAGGGAGGGGTGGGTGTTGGCTTTCTTGCAGAGGCCAATTGATCTTTAACGTGCCTCAATTCAAGTTTAAGTGCTTCTAATTGCTCACTAACAGTAATAAAATAATTTGTGGCTTGTATCACTTGAGTTTTTTGTATAGAGATGCAAATTTGTGCCTCCTCAAGATCTTTGGTCAATTGTGTGCACTGAGAAGTCAGTTCAGAGTTGTCTTTTTTCATGCTAATGAGTCCCCTGCACATGCCTTGGATGAAAAGGCATTTTCTTTTATTTGTTTTCTTTTTGAATTCTTGATCATGGTTTAACATTTGTTTTTGAATATTATACCATGATGAGTCAGGGAATTCCCCTTCAAATGGACCTCCTTTTCTCTTACAGTATGAAATTATAATTTCTTTAAGTCCTTTAAAATCAAATGCTTCCATATTTGATACTGCAGAAAGGCTGTAGTTGGACTATCTCAAATGTGTAACCTTAGAAGGAGGAATGCTAACTTAAAAAGTGCTTCTCACCTATTTAACAGGGTGGAAGTTTTAGGGTGAAGTTATAGTAAGAAGGGTGTTAGTAGATTAACAGAATTGTATCAATTGCAGCCAGCTCTAAGCCTGCTCTCACTAAGATAGTTACTGACAAGAGACAGAGAAATAAAAGTTAAGGGACAGGAGATTAACAGAATTGTCAGATATTCCTGCTCACACCAAGATATATACTGACAGGAGAGAGAAATAAAAGTCAAACAGACAAGAGGTAAATTAGTGTTACCAGGAAAGATGTATATTGTACTCTATGAGGGAATATTTAACTGTGTAACTCTGTATTTTCTTAGCAGCTCAAATACTATAGAAACATCTTTAGCAAGCCTATACATCAAAATAAGACAATTGCAAGCCACTCTGTGTGATGTCCTTAAAATTCTAGATTCTTACAGAGCCTTTTGACAATAAAAATCTCACCTTGTCTAACCCACAAAACAAAATTGTAAATGGTCACATGGACTTTCGATTCTGTCTCACTCTGTCTGAAATCTACTTAATGTATTATACAAAATTATTACGTACCCAACTGGAGATCTGCTGTGAAATCCGAGAGACGAGTCCCCATAAAGATGTCAGTTTTGGTCAGTTATTCTTCTGTAGGTCCTGGGTTCATTTCACTTCACAGACGCAGGAGGGTTTGTAATAAGACAAGCAAACAGGTGTGGCTTGGAGAAAGGTTTTTATGTAAAAATAGGCTTAATACATAGGTATTGAACAGAGGTATATAGTGATTGTTACAGAGCTGTTTCAGTATGCATCAATGAATCTGTGTGTGCATGTGTGAAGTGTGAAGTGTAAGATAGAGAGATAGGCCCAAACATGTGGCTCAGAGCCTCATGGGAGGAGAGAGAGAGAGCGGGGGAGGGGTGAAGGGAATTGATTATCAGAGCCTCCTGTCTTTCATGTCCAAGGGATGGTGAGAGAGAGAGAGAGACAGGAAGTGTGTCTGTCCTTTATAGTGGACTGAATCCTTTCCAGCACTTCCCCTTGAGGTCTGCTATTGTCTTTGGCCACTCCCTTTGAGGTCTGCCCTTCTTGATTTAGCAAGGAGGGGCTGCAGACAGGTCCTAGAGACTGACATCACCAGGGGGTCAGAGTTTAAGTTTTGGAGACTGAATTCACCAGAGTCACAGCTGCATGAAATGTATGCTGACACTCGCCACCCCGCACCACTGGCCCTGATCAATGCCCCCCACCAGCTGCAACACCCTCCCCCACACCAGCCTAAAAGACAAGCGAGGGAGGGGAGGGAAACCTGCACGCAGCGCGAGCAAGAAGGAAGAGGGAAACCGCCAGCCGGTGATCACTCTTGCTCGCGCTGCCCCGCCCCCACGGCCACATGCACGGTCCAATCGCCGGGCTCCACGTCACCAGCGTGGAGCCCTGGCACAGATGACACGCCTCCCGCCTAGCCGAGGCTCCCCCCACCCCCCCACAACGAAAGATGCACGCCGCAGGGTCGGGCCCCGGGGACCCAGTTACTAGGCCGGCCGCGGGACCGGGCCCTGCAGCGCAGCCAGGACTAACCGAGGTATCCGGATTCCCAACCCTGGCTTGAGCCCAAAACTTCAACCCCCCACTACCCCTTCACCCCTTGAACAAAACACGCCGATATTGGATATTGGTGCAAATTGCTTGGTCGCAGCTTTATTAACAGTATTAGAACACCGGCCCAACATGGGCCAACTCAACAATCACAACTAGAACAAAAGACCCCCCCCCCCCCCGTCATCCGGATGATGCCCCCCACCAGCCATTTCTAGCAAAGTGGTGCATCATCCACCCCCCCATTCCCCCCTACCATCCGTATCGCCATGTTATTAGCAAAGGCCGGCTCAAGGTTGCCTTTTACCGGGCAGAGACCCCAGCCAGGATGTCTCCCCCAACCTAAGGAGCAGTGCCGCTCCTGTGGAAAGCGGCATCAACCTGAAATGCCCCGCCGGGTCAGCGAGCACCAGCTCGCCACCCCGCCACTGGCACATGGTAGACCTCTACCCTTGTGCCGCTCCCACCACCGAAAGCTGCGACCAGCACCACAACTCCAGTGCCTCCTACCAATCGTTTAACAGTAAGTCTTGCCCCGCCAGGGCCAGGTGAACCCCATTGAGCCGATACAGACCAGCACAAGTAACATCTGCCCAAGAGTGCAGGACCTGAAGCCCGCCTGTCTGCTGGACCCAGCGCCCAATCTGCCGGTTGATCTTGACCAGACCCCTCGACCAACGCCGCTGAGTCCAGCAAGCAGGACGTGGAACAATGTCTGACCAAATGATGGCAACCCCCGGGAGTACCTCCCGCAATTGAGCAATGTCGCTCTGCACAGTTCTGATAATTTGCCGGCAAGACCAACTCGCCAAGTCATTGCCACCCAGGTGGATCAGCAGCCCAACCGGCCGCCGCCGCAGTCCGATCTCCGCCTGAACGTGGGCTAAGAGCTGCCATCAATGCATGCCCCGTTGACCCATCCAGCACAGCCGTACTCCAGACATGGCCAGACCGAGGTGGACACCCAACGGCCGAACTGCCGCCCGACGCTCCACCCAGTAGACAAATGAATGCCCAATGATCCACCAGTCTCCGGAGCACATGCCATCTGAAAGTAGAAAAGCGGACTGCCACCAGCAGGCAACTCTGAAATAGGAAGGGAAGATATTAGTACCCCCCGAGCCCCTCCCCCCCCCAAGCAGACCATTGCAGCCAGACGCACCACGCGGCCCTACTCCGCGCCGCAGGAACCCAACAGGCGAACATACCCTTCATAGGCCCCCGAACGCCACCTGCCAATGCGCTGAATAACCCGCACATCCAGGCCCGCTGCAGCCGCACTCGTAGCCGCCCCAATCCGGAACGAGTGTGAAGCGTAACACCGGTCGTCACAACCCAAGGACCGTAACACCAGACGCAGCAATGCCGTAAACTGAAACTGAGTCACCGGCTTGCCATCAGCGTGGATGAAAAAATAGCCACGGGCCGCCGGCCGCCGCTGCAAATAGTTGCGCAGGGCGTGTACCGGGCAGGAAAACAAGGGAGAGATGGCGCTCATGAGCACCCATCCACCCTTCCCAGTCTGGTCCATCTTCGAACGCGGTAGGAAGATCCGTACCCGAGCCGAATCCACCCGGACGTGCTCAACATCGAGCCCACCAAAAGCCCCGCTAAGTGCGGACCTAGGGACGAGCTTGGACACCCAGAACGCACCGAAAAACGCCATCGCAAACAGCGCATGAAACAGAACAGACTCGAAACCCGAGGCCGCCACGCGATGTAATGCCTCGCATATCCGAAGCAAAAGCTCGTGAGACACCGGAAGCCTCCAATCCCGCGACCCGGGTTGCGCCCTGGCCCAGCCAGCGAGAAGCCGCCGCACCAAAAAGGATACACGAGGGTTGCCCCAGCCAGCGGCCTTACAAAAGAAGGAAAATCCCGCAAGCGCCTCCGTGACCGCCGACCAAGCCCAGCCCTCCCTCTTTGCCCACAACACGAACCGGCCCACCAACTCGTCGGGTACCGCCCCCCCGGACCAACCCAGCGCGCTCACAAACGCACTCACCTGTGAGTATCCTCGCCGATACATCGCCCAAGTACTGCGTGCCACCAATGCGGCCAGCAAGGACATTACATCGGGATCCAAACCTTCCAGAGATGCTCCGGGACCCGTGAGGTCCGCTCGTCTGCCCCCAGAGCCAATCGCCAGAACAGCGCCCACTGAAAACAGGATAAAGCATCAGCAATGGAATTCTGGGAGCCCGGCACATGCCGGGCCCGGGCGGTGACATTCAGACGCAGGCAGGCAACACAAACACCCTCATCAATGAAGCTACCCTCGGGCACCGAGGCGCATGCCGGTTAATGACCTCGACCACCGTGGCATTATCACACCAGAACACAACCCGCCGATCACGCAGATGGTCCAGCCATACCCAAAAGGCTACAACGATCGGGAAAAGCTCCAAAAAGGTGATGTTCCTGGTCAAGCCGGATTGCACCCAATCCGCGGGCCAAGGCTCCGCACACCAGGCCCCTTGACAGTAGGCACCAAAACCGGAACTGCCAGCCGCATCCGTAAACAAATGCAGGTCGAGGTTCGAGAGCTCAGGCAACTGGAGCAAGGAGCAACCGTTAAAATCTTCCAGGAACGCATCCCAGACCCGCAAGTCCTCACGCATTCCCGCAGATACCCGAATCCTATGATGAGGAAGGTGCACTCCCGCCATAGCCAAAGATAAGCGCCGCGCAAAGGGGCGCCCCATGGGCATAACACGGCAAGCGAAGTTGAGATGCCTGACCAACAACTGGAGGACCCGAAGGGAGGTCTTAACGGAGGAGCCGACAGACGCCACCAGCTCCCGGAGTCTCTGGATCTTCGGCGCAGGCAAGCGCACGACCATAGCCTCCGTATCAATCTCAATGCCTAAGAAGGTGAGGCGGGTAACCGGACCCACAGTTTTATTGGCCGCAATGGGAACGCCAAAGTCAACGGCCAGGCGCAGGAAAGTCCCCAAGAGAGTGGGGCAGGTAGAGGTCCGATCCGGCCCGACGAACAGGAAATCATCGAGGTAGTGCACTATGCTCGAAACCCCTGACTGCCGCTCCACAACCCAATGCAAGAAGGTACTAAAAGCCTCAAAATAAGCACAGGAGATCGCACAGCCCATAGGCATGCACTTGTCGAAGTAAAACTGCGACTCAAAACGAAAACCCAGCAAAGGGAATGCCGAAGGATGCACCGGCAACAACCGAAACGCCGATTCAATGTCCACCTTGGTGAGCAAGGCACCGGCCCCACATTGGCGCACGAGGGAGACGGCCGCGTCGAAGGAAGCATAATGCACAGTGCAGAGCTCGCGAGGTATGCGATCATTGACAGAATCGCCTGGAGGGCAAGAGAGGTTATGTATCAACCTAAACTTGCCCGGCTCCTTCTTGGGAACCACTCCCAAAGGCGAAACCGTGAACGGGGAAAAGGGGGGCACAGGGAAGGGCCCCGCCACCCTACCCAGCGCACACTCCTCAGCGATCTTCCGCTGCACAAATCCCCATGCTCCCTCACGGAACCAGCGTTGCGGAGCCCCACCCCCACGCAGACGCACCCTGAAAAGGGATCCAAAAGCCCCCCAAAAAAACACTTAAGAGCAAACCCGCCACACCCCTGCGCCGGGACCGCCCGTACTCCACTAACCACGGGCGCATCACATCGACTCTCACGGGGGTAGGGGCTAACGCCCCGAACGCCACCTCACTTACCCCCCACAGGGGCTCCCGCGACTCCTTTCCTGCTACATTTTGTGGCCGCATGCCCGTTCCCACACAAGGAGCAGACATGCTTGAATTTGCAGTTGGGGAACGGGCACGACGCCTTGTTAAAGCGCCAGCAAACGTCCCCCCCAGCAGCACTCCCTCGGGACTGGGGCAGTGCAGGGACTGAGGCCCGAAAGGAACACCCCCCCCACCAGCACCGGTGACGAGCCCGCCTTTCCAACCACACCACCCGCTCCCCCAACCCGACCCTTCACAGACATCTGGGTCAACCAAAGATTGATGTCCTTCGTCCCCCACAACAACTGACTGTTCTCCTCCATCCTGTCCTGAAACTCCTCGTCATAATTCAACCAGGCCCACCCATCGTGCGCCTGGGACGCCGCCAAAATGTTATCTGCATATGCCAACAAGGCTCCGTACTGATCCGGGAAATAGTGACCCCAGACACTCGCTAAGTGCAAAAAGGCACGGGTCCAATTAAGGGTATTGCAAGAGACCTTGCGCACCCTACCCGCTTTCTCATCCTCCTTGCGCTTCTTTTTGCTCTCACCGGAACGCTTCCGGCCGTCGAGCAGACAGAAAATATTGATGTACTTGCGCCGCTTAATCCGACGGCGCAACTTCCGCGGCACACACTCCCACAACTCCGCGCAGCGTATGACGGAGGTCCCCACGCCCGCCCCGCTTTCGCCCACCGCAGGAGCGGAGCCACGCGAGGAGGCCGAGGCCGAGGACGACGTCAAGGAAGAGGAAGAAGAAGACTCCCGCCGACAACGACGCCCCGCCTACGTTTGGCTTTCGCTTTCTTCGCCACAGCGGGTCCCGAAACTGAGTCAAGGGCCCCTCCCCCAGCCCCACCAGAGACCCCCGCATACTCACCAACACCACCGGGGGAGGCCTCCGGAACACTCCCAGCTTGCATCCCGGGCGCCGCAGCAGTCAACTCATTCGTGGGACTCGAAGGACCTGCGCCAGCCACCCTAGCGGAGTCAGCCATGGACGTCGAAGGCGTCGAATTCCGCGGGACCTGCAAAGGGAAAGAAGAAAAACCAGCAGCCAAAGCCCCAGGAGTACTAGGCGCTGCACTCGGCCCGGCCCCCCAACCCCAAGCCGAGGACCCGAGACCGCCGGCATCCCACGCAGCGGCACTCCCAGCCACCACCCACCCATCGCCGAACCAGCCGCCCCAACCTCCCCCCACTGCCCCAATCCCCCCCATGGGCCAGCCCCATACGCCCATGGGCCCATAGGACCAAAGGATCCAGGGGTAGCGGGGGGCTGGAACCCCTCAGCCATAAAAGGTGACCAGCCAGAAGGCCTGCTAGCCACTGCCTCCGCTAACGGGCCAACAGCCGGCACCGCCAGTGACCCAGCCCCACCTACACCCGGGTAACCAGGAGCCTCGCCGCCCCCAAGCGCTACCGGCATGCCATCACCACCCGACACCCCCGGCTGGGCCCCCGGCACTCCTTGCACCGCACCCTCGGATGCAAACCCAGGCGCATGAGGCCGCAGGGCCATGCCAGCGGCCCCCCTGCCACGGGCCCCTTTGGACCTGCCTCGCCCGCGCCCTTGGCGGGCCCCAGGAAGCGCACAGGGCACAGGGGCATCGGTGTGCGCTGCCCTACCTCTGCTCGAGGACGTGGGTCCACACCTCACGGCTCCCTGCCCCCTGGCCGTGCCCCTTTCCCCGCACCCTGCCCACTAGAACGCCGGGCCATGAAGCACCCTGGGCCCCAACACTGCCAGGCACTGGATTCACGGTGAAGAGATCGCTTAGTACCCCTGAAAAGGACCGACAAAATCCTGTTTTTTATTTATTTTTTTTTATAATAAACAACGCAGCCCCCGTCCCCTTTCCCCCCCCCCCCCACCGACCACAGCAAGCGGAACCTGGCCAAACCGGGGAACACACCTATGCCCTATGCCGAAGTAAGGCAACGGCAAGGCAAGCCCCCCCCCCCCACCACCACGTGCACAGGGCCCAAGACACACGCGGCAAGTCAGGATGCCGGCTCGTCCGGGGTTTCTTTTTTTTTTTTTTTTTTTATGTGGAGAATAGCCTGGACTCGCCCCACCAGCCTAAACCCGGTCCACCGGAACAAAGCCTACCACCCACGGACAACCCCCACACCTACCCGAAGGCCCGAACAAGGAGCCCAGACCGAAAAAACCTGCACGCAGCGCGAGCAAGAAGGAAGAGGGAAACCGCCATCCGGCGATCACCCTTGCTCGCGCTGCCCCGCCCCCACGGCCACATGCGTGGTCCAATCGCCGGGCTCCACATCACCAGTGTGGAGCCCCAGCATGGATGCCACACCCCCCCACTCTCCCCCACTCCCCCCCACTCTCCCCCACTCCCCCCCACTCCCCCCCACAACGAAAGATGCACGCCGCAGGGTCGGGCCCCGGGGACCCGGTTACCAGGCCGGCCGCAGGACCGGGCCCTGCGGCGCAGCCAGGACTAGTTGGTGATCTATACCGCAGTCAGCCCCAGGTTTTGTCTTTGTTGATATTATAGAGCTTTTCCATCGTTGACTTCCACAGATGTAGTCAATTTTATTTTTGTACAACCCATTGGGTGAAGTCCATGTGTACAGTAGCTGCTTGTGTTGCAGGAAGAAGGTGTTTGAGATGAAGAGATCCTTGGTCTTGCAGAATTCTATCAGTCTTTCTTCAGTTTCAATTCTGTTGCCAAGTCCATATTTTCTAACCACTTTGCCTTCTTCTTTGTTGCCAACCTTTACGTTCCAGTCACCCATGACTATCAGAATATCCTGTTTGCATGTTCTGTCAATTTCAGCTTGTACTTGTTCATAGAACTCATCAGTTTCATCCTCTTCTGCAGCTGTTGTTGGGGCATATACTTGAATTATAGTTGTGTTGATAGGCATTCCTCATAGACGAATAGAGATTAAGTGTTCACTGACTGCATTGTATTTCATTACAGTTCTTAGAAATTGTGATAGATTTGCTCCCTAAGTACTTCTACCAGAGTATTTTTGGGTCCAGAAGAACAGGCCTTGTCTTGTAGGTGCCAGAACAGTCAATGCAGTCAGCTGAGTGGATTGTGGTAGGTGTCAGCAGGCTTTTGGAGGTCAAATCTGGGACACTTGGGCAGGACTGAGTTGGGCCGGGAGAGGTAGTGTTCCTCTGTCTTCAGGCAGCTTTTCCCCATATATATCAAAATGATCGGTCTAGATAGCATTCTGTAATTTCAAAAGTTTAAAAAAGATAATAGCAGCCCTTCTCGAGTTATACACGCACACATATACATAAGGTACTTAAATTTTATTTTATACCATGTAAAATGAAGAATATTTATCTATCTTCTCCTACCAGGACTGAGAAGACTGCATCAGAGGAGTAGGCAGGAGAAGCAACATCCTTTGCCTCTGTCCCCACTGAAATTGGGTACAGGAGGTGGTTATAGAACTCTACCGCAAAATCAGGGACATCTGGTAGCCTCGGCCATAGACCTATTTCATTCCGTGTTCTCCAGAGTCCTCTACAGGGAAGTTTGGGTAAAGATATTAGGAGACTTTAAGAGGAACTAAGCTGGAGCTAGGACAAAGAGCTTTAGGGACAAAGATCATTTTACCTGGGTAAAAACCACGTTTATGGGCGTAAAAGCTTGGGCTGATTATTACCATCTCTCCCGTGTACAGCACACACATGTTCATCTGCAGGGAGAAGTGAGCAGAGATAGTGGGAGAGTTTAATTATACATGGAAGTTCAATATTCTAGTTCGAAAAACAACTGTTCTATGTAAAATGTTACTTATATGTAAACCGCCCCTGATCTCTGGAAGGGGCGGTATAGAAAAATATAACAAATAAATAAAGAAAATATTCAAATTTCCACACATAATTTCCAGCATGAGAGCAGGTACAAAGTATGCTGGGTACTTTCTAACAGTGTGCATGCTGATGGCACTTTCAAAGGGAAACTTACTACTGACTCGAGACTTCCCACAGCTAGCTGGGCTTTCAGAATATCCACAAGGAATACGCATAAACTAGGCTTCAATTTATGCAAATTTATCTTACACGTGTGTAGCCCCTGTTCTCCTCAACCATATCAGAGAGGAATCGGTGGAAACAAATACATTGTCAACTACAAAAAATGTCTTCAGAGTTCAAGATTTTTCTGGGCTGCAAATTTTGCACAGGAAAAACAAAAGAACCACAACAAATTTATTTATTTATTTATTTAACAGTTTTTATATACCGTCTTTCTACAATTCAAGACGGTTTCCATAGAACGCAACAGACAGTGAATTACAACTGAATTACAACTGTATACATAGAACATAATTTGAAATGGTATATATGATTAACAGGAACAGGTTAGTAAACTATTTACAAAGAGATTTGTAGAAGGAGTTAGAGAGGGCTATGTGAGTAGGGAGAAATGTTCCTGGAAGAGATGCGTTTTTAATTTCTTCCAGAAATCAAGGTGATTGGGACAGTTCCTTAGGTCATGTGGTAAGGCATTCCAGATAGAAGGGGCATAAAGGGAGAATCTCTGATTACAGGTGGTTTGGCTACATTTTCTTTTGGAGGAAGGGATAGATAGGAGGTTTTTGGTGATGGTGCGGCGTGTTCTGTTGTTGCTGGTATTAGATAGGAGCGAGGAAAGGCATGGAGCTGACTCATTGGAAATGATTTTATGAATGAGGGTGAGTACTTTGAATTTGACTCTGGAGTGGATGGGGAGCCAGTGTAAGTCAAAGAGGATTGGTGTTATGTGTGAGCGTCTAGGGTAATTTGTGAGGAGTCAAACTATTGTGTTCTGTGCCATTTGGATAGGGTGTAAGCTATTCTTGGGAAGGCCATGATAGATGAGACTGCAGTAGTCAAGGGAAGGGAGAGTGAAGGGATATGCTCCCAAAGCTTGGAACACCCTCCCTACGGACATGCGATCTATCACTAACCTAGCTCAATTCAGGAAGGCACTTAAACACCATTTGTTCATAAAATATTACCCTGAAACCATTTGCACAATTCAGGCAACGAGCACCCCTACCAATCACTTGCACCCCCCACTAACCCACACAGCATGAAGGCGGACAGCCAACCCTTCATGGCCAATCCTAAATAAGCATTAACTAATTTATTTATTTATTTAATACACACTTATATACCGCTACTTCCAGCGATCAGCAGCGGTTCGATTTCATCTTTGGGGGTTGTCAAATCAAGACTGGGAGGAGGGGATAGTATATACATTAGATCTGAGGGTATATCACAGCACACAGGGATAGTGTCTTGGGGAGTGGATTACACATTTTTACATTATACATACATATTTACATATTTATACATATAGCGGTTTCAAAAGTGTATCATTATCTGATTGCTTTGCTATGAATTTAACGGAAACTTAAGAGTCACAGTTGATTGTAGTGACTTTTGAATAGGTGAGTTTTTAGCTCCTTCCTGAAATTGGAAATGTCCTTGATTAAACAGAGCTCAAATGGGAGTTGATTCCAGATAGTTGGCGCAGAGAATGAGAAAGCTCTGCGACTCGTACTTGCTTTCACAGTTCTGATGTTGGTGGGGACTTGCAGGGTGCCTGAATTGGTGATTCTCCTGTCCCTATTTGTAGGTTGCGTGCTGATAAGTGAGGAAAGGAATGAGGGGGCTATGTTATTGATAAGTTTGAACGTGGTTACCAGCATCTTGTATTGTATCCTGGCTGCAATTGGAAGCCAATGTAGCTCGATTAAAATGGGAGTAATGTGTTCAGCAATGCTTGTTCCCATTATGATCCTGGCTGTCACATTTTGGGCCATCTGAAGGATATTTAGTGATTTTTTAGGCAGACCTTGTAAGATAGCATTACAGTAGTCTAGGTGTGGCATGATGAGTGCTTGTGCAACAGACCGAAAATCACAGGGTTCTATTATTTTCCTTAGAGGTTGTATCACTCTAAGTTTATGGAAGATGGCCTTGTTTGTTTTACGTAGGTGTGTATCCATTTTCAGGTTGCAGTCGAGAGTGACTCCTAGGTATTTTATTTCATTTTTCGTTTTGTACGTGTTGTTGCATAGGGTGATTGTAGGAGGGGGCTTGAAGTTAAGTTTACTGGATATATACATGACTTCTGTTTTCTTATGGTTAATTGTCATGTTGTTTCTCTGCAGCCATCTTAACATCTCGTCCAGGCAGGTTTCGAGCTGTGTATAATTAGGGTCCGAGGTATCCAATTGTGTGTAAAGCATAATATCATCTGCATAAATGTGGTAGTTGATGTTATGCCTTTTGAAAATGTCACAGAGGGGTTGCATGTAAATGTTGAACAGTAGTGCTGAGAGAGCCGAACCCTGGGGTATGCCCTGTGTTTGAGAGAATGCTTCAGCTTTTTCACCATTGAATTGTACTTGTGGCCTTCTGTTCGTTATGTAGGAGGAGAACCATTTGAGGGGGGTTCCCACAATTCCTATAGATTCCAGTTTGTTAAGGAGGATCCCATGATGTACAGTGTCAAAGGCGGCAGAGATGTCAATGAAAATGAGTATAAAACATTTTCTTCCTGTCTTCTAGGCCTTTGAGGAGGTTGTTCATTAGCGCTATCAAAAGTGTTTCAACTCCATGGTTTCTTCTGAACCCGTATTGCTGCTTGTCTAGGGTAGCACGGTCATCAAGGTGATCTTGAAGTTGTATGAGTACTGCTTTTTCAATGATTTTTGCCAGGAACGAAATGCTGGAGATGGGGCGGTATGAGGTTGGGTCTTCCTTGTTGAGTGAGTTGTTCTTTAGGATTGGCCTTATTATAGATTGTTTTAGTTGGTCAGGCATAATTCCTTGACTTAGTGATTGGTTTACAATGTGGGATATTTGCTGGCTGATCTCCTTTTTTGCTGCTTTGATCCATGCAGTTGGGCAGGGGTCCAATGGGGAGGTGGTGGTATTTATGCAGGTTAATATGTTGATGGTTTGTTGTTCATCGATGTTGTGGAAGGTG
This sequence comes from Ichthyophis bannanicus, assembly GCA_033557465.1. Lineage (NCBI taxonomy): Eukaryota > Metazoa > Chordata > Amphibia > Gymnophiona > Ichthyophiidae > Ichthyophis > Ichthyophis bannanicus. The sequence continues at coordinate 18,566,954 of CM066041.1, read as the reverse complement.
CTCCATGCCTGTTCTTGCTCAACCTCTGTTCTTTGGTATGGTGTCTCTACATAGAGAGTGGGCGTGGTGGTAGTCAGCTTGCTTGCGTAGTGGTTTGCCAAAGTTTGTGGATGGATGGAGCTATCTTGATGTTCAGGTAGGGCTATTTTGGTTAACGATTTTACTAGTGCAAAAAGTTCACGCGGTTTGTTGATGGCTTTGTTTAGAATGTTGGTATGGTGTATCCTCTTTGCTGTGTTTACTTCTTCTTTGTATTTTGAGAGGAGGTTGAGGTACTCAGACCTGAGTTGGATGGACTTGGTACGTCTCCACCTTCTTTCATGTTTTCTAAGGTCTCTCTTCATTCTGGTCAGTTTCATGGTGTACCATGGTTCTGAATGGTGTTTGGGTTTGTTTGGTGTATGGTTCCCTTTAGGGATCACTATGGTCTGAATTCCGGAATCCCAGCTGCTTGTTAGTTCATTGAGGTCTGTTTTTCCTAGGTCTATGTGGGATTTAATGGTATTGATGAGACAATCCATGTTTGGTTTGGTAAATCTTCTTTGTTGGTGTGTTACTCTTTTTGCTTTTGTGTCTTTAGGCAAGGTAGGAATTTTTATCCATATATTGATTTGGTGATGGTCTGACCATGGTAGTGGGTTGATCTCAATCAGGGGCTTCTCAGTGGTGGCCTGTTCTCCTGTGGGTGTGAAGACCATGTCCAGTGTGTGCCCCTTTTCATGGGTGGGCTCAGTTATTATTTGTTGGTACCCTAGCTGGGTCATAGCTTCCAGGAAGGTGTTTGCATGCGTGGCTGTTGTTGAAGCCAGATTTAGGTCTCCTAGTATGATCTGAAATTTTTTTGGTTGTGTCGAGGATATGTTTTCTAATGCCGAGGCAAGTATCTCGTGATGCGGCGAGGGGGGTCTGTATATCAAGCAGATGGATACTGCTGTGTTTTCTACCTTGAGTAGGTCGATGTCTGTGTTTGAGTTCTGATATGTGCTTGAGAGTTGCAGGTTGGCTTTGGCTATTATGAGGACTCCTCCACCCTTCTTGTGGGGGCGGGGACAGTTATACAGGTTGTATCCAGGTTTGTTGATCTGGTTTAATATGGCTGCATCGGTGTCGGTGATCCATGTTTCAGTTATACATAGGATGTCGGGTTGCTCATCTGTGGTGATATCGTGGATTATGTGGGTCTTATTCCTGATCGATCGAGCATTGATGAGGGTGATATTACAGGTTTCATGCAGTGCCTGTGTAGCCTGTTTGTGAGTGGTTTGGTCGGTGTTAGGTTGTGTGTGTGAGTCAATGATGCTTTAGGTTTGCGGTGCCTCTGAGTTTTTGTATGACTGTTAGTGGGGGCCTTCTGTTGGAGTGAGTGTGTTACTATATTTCCGGTGAAGTGGTATGGTGTGAGTAGGAGCGGTTGCGGCGTTTGTATGGTGTAGAGGAGGTAGAATGGTGTGCATAGGTGTGGGAGAGATTGGTATAGGTTTGAATTGAAGGCATAGGCAGGGATTAGTGTGAACAGACATATTCTAAGGTACCAGGTTAGAGTCTTCATTTTTTTAGCGGTGTGCTGTAACTCTGCAATGCCCTTTACTCTGACAACCATATATGTAAACCTGGTGATTATATTTGCAGCATTAACAAGTGTAAGTATCAACAGTATACTTTGCAACAGTTAGTATTAGCAAGTATAAGTGTCAACAGACGCCATTATCCGTGGCAGGGATATGTAGCAATAGTAGTAAACAGTAGTAGGTATAAGTATCAACATTAGCAATTATATGTATATGACTTGAATTAGCAACAGAAACAGCAGGTATAAGTAGCAACAGTAGCCAACATTCGTAATTATAAGTAGCCAAAGCTAATAGAGGTAGAGGTAATTATGTTTGTTATGCTTAGCAATGAGCAACACTAGCATGCAACTGTAGCAATAATGGTGCATCAAATTGGTCAGTTACATCAGTCAGTTCGCAAGTGTCAGTTTGGTCAGTTTGTAAGTGTAGGTATTGCTAGCGGGACTATCTCCTTGATAGTGACTTACGTGGCGATGGTCGTATGGTTTTCCTCAGTGCAGCACGTTGAGCAGTGCTATGCTGGAGGTGTTGAAGTTCCGCGTTCTGGAGTCTCAACCCGGCCAGGGGAGCTCGAGGTGTGTGGAATTCGGTGTCGGCGAGCTCAGACCCGTCCCGGGGAGCTCGAGCCGTGAGTGCCTGTGATCCGGGTATAGTCACTCTCGTGGGCCTCAATCGTCGCGGCTTCGTTCAGTGGGGCGGGCCACGCCAAGGCCACCACCTAAGGGCCACGCCAAAGGGCCCTCTGGCGAGGCCCTCAGGCGCGGGCCCGCCTGGCGCGGGCACGCCCGGTAGGGACGCCGCTATTTATCTTGCTCGGGTGAGCGCGGCTCCTCAGCTCCCACTGCCCCGATTGGGCAGGAGCACTCGCACTGCCCCGATTGGGCAGGAGTGAGGACAAGGAGCAGCCGGGTGGTCAGGCAGCTAAGCGGCTCCCTCGGGGTAGGGACGTCGCTATTTATCTTGCTCGGGTGAGCGCGGCTCCTCAGCTCCCACTGCCCCGATTGGGCAGGAGCACTCACACTGCCCCGATTGGGCAGGAGTGAGGACAAGGAGCAGCCGGGTGGTCAGGCAGCTAAGCGGCTCCCTCGGGGTAGGGACGCCGCTATTTATCTTGCTCGGGTGAGCGCGGCTCCTCAGCTCCCACTGCCCCGATTGGGCAGGAGCACTCGCACTGCCCCGATTGGGCAGGAGTGAGGACAAGGAGCAGCCGGGTGGTCAGGCAGCTAAGCGGAAAACATGGAAAACATACCTTTAGTGTAAAGTTCTGTAAATAGTTACACCAGTTTTGTCCAAGTTTTTATCTCCTGTTCGCTGTAAGTACAATGTAGCTAGACTGCATAGTACTGTTTTGTTGTATGTACACCGCACTGATGTGAATAGCGCGGTATATAAGAGACGGTAAATAAATAAATAGTGAGAGCCTGGCAGACAGTGTGAAAGGAGTCTGGGTTTAGGAGAGGTTGGAGGTTTCGAAGAGTGCGTAATTTAGCATATATTGTATTAGCGGGTTTTTTTATCTGTTCATGGAAAGTAAGGTTTTGATCAAGGATAAGACCGAGGTATTTCACTTGATTTTTAATAGTGAGGGTGAAATCACCAAGCGTGAGGGTTGCAGGTGGAGTGTAGGAGGCATTGGTGAATACTTGGAGGGCTTCAGTTTTAGACTGGTTGATTATGAGGTTATGATTTGAAAGCCAAGTCTTCAAGTAAGAGATGCATTCGCTTAATCTTGAGAAGTTAGGGTTTAATAGATTGAATGGAGTGAAACACATAATGTCGTCTGCATATAACTGATAATGAATTCCATGATTTTGAAAAATCTTGCAGACTGGTTGAATAAGTTAAATAGTAACGCGGATAAACTGGATCCTTGGGGGACCCCTTGTTTTAGTATAAATGGGAGGGATGTGTCATTTCCAATATGGACCTGTTGCGTTCTGTTTTCTAAATAAGAGTGGAACCATTTTAGGGTTGTGGCTCTCAGTCCTATTTCGTAGAGTCTATCTAAGAGTTGGTGGTGAGGAAGAGAATCGAAAGCTGTGGATAAGTCGAGAAATAGAAGGAGGCATCCTTGGGTGGAGTTCTTGGTAAATAGGTATAATGAATCTAGGAGGGAAGCACAGAAGGTTTCAACCCCGTGGTTCTTTTTGAATCCATGTTGGAATAGGTCAAGAGGAGAGTGCTCATCTATGAAGTTCTGAAGTTGATTTTGGACTAGCTTTTCAGTTATCTTGGCAAGGAATGGGATACTGGAGATGGGCCTGTAAGAGATAGGTGAGGTAGAGTTGAGTTTTGAACCTTTGAGGATGGGACAAATGTCTGGATTTGACACCAAACAACTCACTTATAGTTACTGGAAATGTCTTTAGCTCACTAACATTTTTTTTTATTTAGACAGTTTTGTACACCACCTTATCCTTCAATCAAAGTGGTCACAACACAATTGGGGGATACATTTAACACAAGGAGATATGAGGCACATACACTGGTACTTACAGGGAACAAAGGCAATGGAGGGTTAAGTGGCTTGCCCAAGACCACAAGGAGCACCTGTGGGACCAGAAACCCCAGTCCTACTGGCCCAAGGTTGCTGTCCTCTAGTGGGATTTGAGCCCCTGATCTTCTGGCCTGAGGTAACTTGCCCCAACCACTAGGCCACTCCTCCCTTGATGTCCACAAACCAGGGCAGAATATGTGTTGAATGGGGATTTGAGATCTGCTGAGTGCGTGTGGCCTTGGTCTGAGCACCTTTGTACACTTCCAGGGTGCAAAGGGGTAGGAGCTTCTTTCTTTCATCTACACAACATACTCTACGCTTTAAATGTGAAAAGAATAATTCTAGAAACATTCAAAAAGTGATCGGTATTAGTATTCATATGTGGCACATCACAGCCAGTGTTGACTGGCTTTGACACCAGGAATTTGGGACCCAGGAATCACAGAGATACAGGTTAAAAAAGTGTGCAAACCCGATGGAGGGATGTCTTTGCAATGTAAAGCTTCCAGTCAGCAGTATTGCTCCAATCACTGTTGATACTACCATTGATTTTTTTACCTCCAAAATCTTTCTACTGCAATTTCTATATTATGGTATTTTGTTTCAGCTGGTTTTCTACTGTTACCAAGTATTTGTATATCTATAAATCATACATTTTTCTTTTCTATGACTGTGATGTCACTGGTATCATGTTCCAAGTGTCAGTTTGTATTTTAAAGTCCCAAAAGGGGAAGGGAAGGGATTCTGGATTTAGCTTAATCCTTTGAGTGCTAGTTCAAGGCCAGTTACATTCAGGAACGGAAGCTTATAATCTAAGGGGTATGTTTACTTATCGGCAGGAGCGCTGCTATCGCTGATTAGTAAACATACCCCTAAGTTTGTACCTGAGACAATGGTGGGTTGGTGACTTGTCCAAAATCATAAGGACTAACGGTGGGATTTGAATCCTGACCTCCCTGGTTCTCAGTCTACTGCTTTAACCATTAGGCTACTGCTCTGGACCTACTTATATCCTGTAATCTTTTCACAGGTAGAGTCCCAGTAGGTGTTTGCTACAGTAAAACTCTACTTTTTGCAAAGGTTCCAATGGATTAATTTAGCCACTGATCATAATGTTGTTTATAATAGTTTGGGCTGTTTAGCTACCGGCACTGATTAGATGATTTACAGTTTGCTCTTTGGCTATGCATAATTCTTCAAGAAGTAGAAAGACATGGGGACACGCAATGACGCTACAGTGTAACCCATTTAAGAGTAATAAGAGAAAATATTTTTGCACCCAACGCGTGAATTCGTTGCCAGAGGATGCAGTAAAAGCTGTTAGTGTAGCTTTCTGTTTAAAAAAGGCACACAGCTTCCACAATGTTCGTCCTGGGACAAGCAGTGGATTTCCTGGGTCCTCTTTAATAATGATTAATGGACTTTTCTTCCAAGAATTTGTCCAAATCTTTTCTAAGCCAAGCTACACTAACAGCTTTTATTACATCCTCCAGTAACAAATTCCAGAAATTGATTACCTTATCCTTTGTTTTATTCTCCATTCCTTTCCTTATTATACCTAGCATTCTATTTGCTTTCTTGGCCACCGCTACACACTGGGTGGAGGTTTTCAATATAATATCCACAATGACGCCTAAATCTTTTTCCTGGGGGGTGGTTCCTAATATGGAATCTGGCATCATATAACCATACTTTGGGTTGTTCTTTCCTAGGTGCCTAACTTTGCACTTGTCCACATTAAATTTCATCTGCCATTTGGATGTTCAGTCTTCCAGTGTCTCAAGGTCCTTTTGCAATTTTTCTAGTCCTCTTGTGTTTTAACAACTTTGAATAATTTTGTGTCATCTGCAAATTTGATTACCTTACTTGTTATTCCCATTTCCAGGACATTTATAAATATATGTTAAAAAGCAGCGGTCCCAGCACAGATTCCTGGGGTAATCCACTATATCAACCTACTCACTTTTGTTTACCTGTTTATGCACACTTTCAAAAAAATATAACAGATTAGTAAGACAAAACTTTCCTTGGCTAAATCTATGTTGGCTTTCTCCCATTAAACCATGACTATCTACATATTCAGTAATTGTATTCTCTATAATGGTTTCTACCATTTTGTTTGGTACTGATGTCAGGCTCACAGGTCTGTAGTTTTCCGGATCATCACTGGAACCATTTTTAAAAATTGGCATTACACTGGCCATTCTCCAATCTTCAGGTATTACAGATAATTTTAAGGATAGTTCACAGAATATTAATAATAATAGATCTGCAATTTCATATTTCAGTTCTTTCAACACCTTTGGATATATACCATCTGGTCCAGGTGATTTGCTACTTTTCAATTTATAAAAGAGTTGTATTACATCTTCCTGGTTTATCGATATTTCTTTCAATTCTTCCAATACATCACCTTTAAATACAATTTCAGGCATGAGTAACTTCCCTACATCATCTTCAATAAAGACCAAAGAAAAGAATTCATTCACTCTCTCTGTTAGTGGCCTTGTCTTCCCTTAATGCCCCTTGGAACCTGTGTGCCTTTCTGGGAACTCTCATTTCACCCCCCCCCCCCCCTCCCAGCACAGAATCCCATACACCCTTGTGCATATTAATTGAAACAACCTGAAAAATAAGTGAAAATTGGAATTTCCATTGAAAATCTTATTAATAGCCACATATTAGTACATAATATGATCTCCTCTGTTTTTTTACCAGCATCTGGAAACGATTTGGCATTGAGTCCACTAATTTCGAGCAGTCTGCAACAATTTTTGGGTCCCTGGACCAGACCTGAATCAGAGCATGAATAAGCTTCTCCTTTGAATATAGTCCATTCCATGAAGGCAAAGTTTGCAAATGAACTACAGATTCTCTATTGGGTTTAAATCCGGAGAATTTCCTGGCCAGTCCAGTACCTTTATTTGCTTCTTTTGAAAAAAAACTTTTCACCAATTTCGATGTGTGGCATAGGGCAAGATCCTGCTGAAAGATGCCAGATCCATCAGGAAATTTCTTCTAGAACAACTCTTCTTTGGAGAACATTGACATATTGTTGTGAACGCATCATTCCCTCGACTGGATTGCAAGCTGCCAACTCCATAATAACTAAAACACCCCCAGAATATCTTCTTTTGGGGGGTGTTTCACATTCTGGTTGATGTGGGAATCACAAATTTTTTCTCCAGATGAAGACCAAACATGTTGGCTTCTTTGGTCCTGGAAGAAGAAATGACTTTCATCACTAAATGTTACTTTTCTCCAATCTTCTTTAGTCCACTGTTTGTTTCAGTCACCATTTATAGCACTTCTCTTTCATAAACTTTGTCAGAAGTTGTTTTTTCAGAGATCATCGTGCTTTTCAACCAATTTCCAAAAGTTGCCTGCGAATTGTGGAAGAACTGACCATTATACCTTTCTCTTCTAAATCTCTTTTTTAATGTGTAGCGTCTCCCAAGGGTCTTTTCTACTTTCCCTGAGAACATAGTTGTCATCTCTGGGTGTTTTCCTCTTACGACAATTTCCCTTTCATTTAGGCAAGATGCATCCTGTCTCCTTTTTACATTTGATCACATGACTGATGGTTGCGAGAATGACACCAACTATACTTGCTATATCCCTGTACATCCCGCTCCCCTGAAGATTTCCTTCATTTCAAATTCATGCTCTGCTCTTTCAAATCTGCTTTAGCTCTTGCCAAACAAGATTACTTTGTTCGCCTGACTAATTCTCATGCCTCTGATCCTCGCTGTCTCTTCATTGCTTTCAATTCTCTCCTCAAAGTGCCTCCGCCTCTGATCCCTCCTTCCCTTTCTGCCCAGGCTCTGGCTGATTACTTCCATGATAAAATCCATAAGATCACTCTCCAGTTTCCCTCTAATCCCCGATTTCCCTTTCCTGCTTTCATTCTCTCCCCCCTTCTCATCCTACCCTCTCTTCCTTCCCCACGATTTCTATTGATGAAACTGCTCTTCTTCTCTCCTCCAAGCTCACCACTTGCTCCTCTGATCCTATCTCCTCCCATCTCCTCTCCTCTATTTCCTCTACCGTTGTCCCCTCCATTTCTCATATTCTCAACCTTTCGCTCTCCACTGCTACTGTCCCGGCTGACTTTAAACATGCTGTGGTCACACCTCTCCTTAAGAAACCTTCACTTGATCCCTCTTGTCCTTCTAATTATCGCCCCATCTCTCTCCTTCCTTTCATTTCTAAACTGCTCGAACGTGTGGTTTACCGCCGTTGTCTTGACTTCCTCTCTTCCCATGCTCTTCTCGATCCCTTACAATTCGGTTTTCGTCCTTTGCACTCTACTGACACTGCTCTTGTCAAAGTCTTCAGTGACTTGTTCCTGGCTAAATCGAAAGGCCTTTACTCTGTCCTTATCCTCCTTGACCTTTCTGCTGCCTTTGACACTGTTGACCATGATCTTCTTGGCACTTTGTCCTCGCTTGGCTTTAGGGACTCTGTTCTCTCCTGGTTCTCCTCATATCTCTCCCATCACTCCTTTAGTGTATGTTCTGGTGGCTCCTCCTCCTCCTCTGTTACCCCGCTCTCGGTTGGTGTCCCCCAGGGTTCTGTCTTGGGTCCCCTTCTTTTTTCTCTCTATACCAAATCCCTTGGTGCGCTTATTTCCTCTCATGGTTTTCAGTACCATCTCTATGCTGATGACTCCCAAATCTATCTCTCTACTCCTGATCTTTCTTCTGCTTTCCAGTCCCGGATCTCTTGCTGTCTCTCTGCCATTGCTGCCTGGATGTTCCATCGTCGCCTGAAATTGAACATGGTCAAGACTGAATTTCTCGTTTTTTTCTCCTAAAATTTCCCTTTCTCCTTCTTCTTTTTCAGTCTCTGTTGATGGCTCTGTTCTGCAACCTGTTTCATCTGCTCGAAATTTGGGTGTTATTTTTGACTCTTCGCTCTCTTTATCCTCTCATATCCAACTCATCGCTAAGACCTGTCGCTTCTTTCTCTTCAACATTGGCAAAATCCGCCCCTTTCTCTCTGAGCTCACTACTAAAACCCTCATCCATTCCCTAATCACCTCCCGCCTTGATTACTGTAACCTCCTTCTTGCTGGTCTCCCTCAGTCTCATCTCTTCCCTCTTCAGTCTATTCAGCACTCCGCTGCCCGTTTGATTTTCTGTCAGCCTCGTTTTGCCCACATCACTCCTCTCCTCAGATCTCTTCACTGGCTCCCTATCTGTTTCCGTATTCACTTTAAGCTTCTCCTTCTGACCTATAAGTGCATTCACTCTGTGGCTCCTCAGTACCTTTCTTCTCTCTTCTCCCTATTTCCCCCCCTCGTGTACTCCGTTCTTCTTCCCAGTTGCTTCTTGCTATGCCCTTCTCCTCTATTGCCAACTCCAGATTCCACTCTCTTCACCTTACAGCTCCTTACGCTTGGAATAAACTTCCTTTGTCTATACGTCAGGCATCCTCTTTGTCCCTCTTCAAACTCAAGTTAAAAGCTCATCTTTTTGCCTCTGCCTTTGGCTCTTGATTTTGCTGTTCTCCTTCCTTCCCCTCTTTTATTTCACCTTTCTTTCTTCCTCTTACACTTGTTCTTACCTCTTTTCTTTGTCCTGTCTCTCCTGCTCTTGTCTCTGCCCTTGTTCTTATCTTTTTTCTACTCCTTTTCTTGCTTAATCTTTTCAGATTGTAAGCTCTTTTGAGCAGGGACTGTCTTTTTGTGTTTTCATTTTACAGCACTGAATGCACCTGGTAGCGCTTTATAAATGTTTAGTAATAGTAGTAGAAGTAATCTTCCCTGTGTGTTCGTGCAGGGTGATGATCTTTGTGCTTTTTCTGTGTCTCATATCCATCTGGGACATGACACACAGACAGACACACATGACACACAGACAGACACACATGACACAAATCCATCTGGGACCCAAATTTAGACCATTCTCACCTGAAGAATTTCTCAACACAATTATTCCACAATTATCTACTGATATAATAAACCTCGATGAAGCTACATCTACCTGGAATTCAACCATAAAATCAGCATCTAAACCAACACAAAATACACTAAAAAAACACCATACTAGACAATCAGAAAAATGGTACACAACAGAATTAGCCTCCATCAAAAAAAAAACCTTCGCAAAATCGAAAAAGAATGGAGAAAAACAAAAACAGACCTACGAGTCTTATACTTTACAACTCTCAACACTTACAGATCATCTACAAACAATGCCAAAAAACAATACCATGCGAAGATTCTAAATAAAGCCATTAACCGCCCCAGAGAACTGTTCGAAATAGTAAAATCATTATCTAAAGCTCCCATAGATAACCAACAACCAGCCTCAATTAACATACAAGATATGGCAGACTACACCATTCAATACTATTCCATCTACTAATTACTACACCTGGAACGACTTCCTCCCAATAGATAAGAAGCAACTACTCAATATTATATCGAATATCAATACAACTACATCCATACTTGATCCCTGCCCAGTTCTCTGGATTAAACAAACAAAGCAAGAACTAGCACCCTTTATTCTAAATATAGTGAACCAATCACTCCTTCAAGGGGTATTACCTAAGGAATTAAAATTATCTGCAATCCGCCCTATATTAAAAAACAAGACCTTGAACGAAAATGACCCATCATCCTATCGCCCGATAGCCAGCATCCCCTTTATAACTAAAATCATAGAAAAAGCTGTACAATTACAGTTACAAGATCATATAGATACATTTGCCCCACTGGATGAACATCAATACGGTTTTCGCCCTTTTCACGGCGTAGAAACCTTACTCATCACACTTCTCGACACTCTTAATAAAGGTCTAGACAATACTAAACAAGCATTCCTTATGGTTTTCCTTGATATATCAGCTGCATTTGACAGCATCAACCACAACATACTTATCTCAAGACTTAAACAAATAGGATTACTAAAAACCACACTCGAATGGTTTAAATCATACATATCCGATCATTCACAATATGTTCAGTTTAACCAATATTCATCATCCCCTTTCCCTCAAGAACAAGGTGTACCCCAAGGCTCAGCTCTGTCTGCTTTATTATTTAACATATACCTCCAACCAATATGTTCCATATTCAAAAAATACAAAATTAATTATTCCATATATGCAGACGACATTATGTTATTCTCTGAGTTTAATGTAATTAACCCAAACCACAACAATATAATAAACTGTCTAACAGAAACTGAAAAATGGCTTCTTTCAAACAATCTAACTATTAACATAAAAAAAAACTGAAGTCCTGATTGCAACAAAAAATACAAAATACACTCCCCCAGCTAACATTAAAATCCTTAACGCAACTCTTCCAATCAAAGAAGAAATAAAATATTTAGGAGTCATCATTGACAAAACGCTCAGTTTTACAACACACATCAAGAAACTAACAAAAACAATCTATTACAAATTACGTTCTATTCAACAACTAAGACCATTATTACAAGATGATGACTTTAGAACTGTTACTCAAGCCTTGATCATACCACATTTTGATTTTTGTAATAGCATACTACATGGTATAACCAAGAAGAACATCAAAATCTTACAAATGGCCCAAAATGTAACAGCCAGAATTATACATAAAGCTAAACTATCAGACCATATCACACCTATTTTATTCACCCCTACATTGGTTACCCATATTCAGCAGAATTCAATATAAGATACTGTTAACCACTTTCAAATTAATTAATGATATTGCCCCATCATACTTAACCACCCTCCTTCACAGCCCACCCGAAAATAGGATAAGACGGAGAAAAAACCTCAACACCTTAGCAGTCCCAGATATAATAAGAAAATCTAAACACTCAACAAGTAACAGTGCCTTTTCGCTTGTTGCTCCGATACTGTGGAACAATCTACCAGATCAACTAAGAGAAACAAAAGATCTTCTAACATTCAGGAAAACACTAAAAACCCATCTATTCACACAATACTACACCAATGGCCAAACAGGTATACCTTCCCAACCTCCATAAACCAAATCAATTACTCTAACCAATGGAACACCTTAATTGGAATCACTACAACTTCAAATGACATAAGTACACTTCTCACATTAATATAACTATTAAAGTAAACTTATTTGTAATATAGTTCAATATTGTTATGTAAACTAGTTCATAATGTACTGAATCAATTGTATTGATATTTGATTTGTTATAATGTAAAATGTTCCTAGTTCTTAAAGTTCAATGTACCAGTTCTGTTTGTTATAATGTAAACCGCTGCTGATCCTTGGAAGCAGCCAAATAAAATAAATAAATAAATCATGCACAATGGCTGGATTAACAACTAAGAATACACTCGAAAGAAAATCTGATGCAATGATGGCTGATATTATAGTTGCGTACACAATAAGTCATTCCTATGTCATATTACATCATCCATTACATCATTTAACCCATAAACCCACAAATAAAGACAAAACATCTCATATGATGATTTAACCCAGTTGTTTAAAAAAAGATAAAAATTAAATGCATATATAATTTGTAGGCTGAAAAGATTTAAAAAATTCTGGTTTATTTCAATTAATTTGCACAAGGGTGTAGCTGTCTCTCATGTCACCCACCGAGTATGGAATCGTATAGCTCTCTCTCACTACATCCCCCCAGCACAGAACCCCTTAGCTCTCTCTCACTTCACCCCCCCCCCCCAGCACAGAACCCCATAGCTCTCTCTCACTTCACCCCCCCAGCACAGACCCCATACCTCTCTCTCACTACACCCCCCAGCACAGAACCCCATAACTCTCTCTCAATTCACCTCCCCCAGCACAGAACCCCATAGCTCTCACTCACTTCACCCGCCCAGCAAAGAACCCCATAGCTCTCTCTCACTTCACCCTCCCAGCACAGAACCCCATAGCTCTCTCACTTCACCCTCCCAGCTCAGAACGCCATAGCTATCTCACTTCACCCTCCCAGCTCAGAACCCCATAGCTCTCTCTCACTTCACCCCCCCAGCACAGAACCCCATAGCTCTCTCTCACTTCACCCTCCCAGCTCAGAACCCCATAGCTCTCTCTCACTTCACCCTCCCAGCACAGAACCCCATAGCTCTCTCTCACTTCAGCCCCAGCACAGAACCCCATAGCTCTCTCACTTCACCCCTCCCAGCACAGAACCCCATAGCTCTCTCTCACTTCACCCCCCCCCAGGACAGAACCCCATAGCTCTCTCTTACTTCACCCCCCCCCGGACCCAGAACCCCATAGCTCTCTCTCATTTCACCCCCCCCCCAAGAAAACCCCATAGCTCTCGCTCTTCACCCCTCCCAGCACAGAACCCCATAGCTCTCTCTGACCTCACTTAACCCCCCCCCCCCAGGACAGAACCCCATAGCTCTCTCTCACTTCACCCCCCCCCCAGGACATAACCCAATAGATCTCTCACTTCACCCCCCCCCCAGGACAGAACCCCATAGCTCTCTCTCACTTCACCCCCCCAGGACAGAACCCCATAGCTCTCTCTCACTTCACTCACTCCCAGCACAGAACCCCATAGCTCTCTCTCAATTCACCCCCCCAGGACAGAACCCCATAGCTCTCTCTCACTTCATCACCCCCCCCCCAGGACAGAACCCCATAGCTCTCTCTCTCAATTCACCCCCCCAGGACAGACCCCATAGCTCTCTCTCACTTCACCCCCCCCCCCCAGGACAGAACCCCATAGCTCTCACTTAACCCCCCCCCCAGGACAGAACCCCATAGCTCTCTCTCACTTCACCCCCCCCCAGGACATAACCCCATAGCTCTCTCACTTCACCCCCCCCCCAGGACAGAACGCCATAGCTCTCTCTCACTTCACCCCCCCAGGACAGAACCCCATAGCTCTCTCTCACTTCACTCACTCCCAGCACAGAACCCATAGCTCTCTCTCAATTCACCCCCCCAGGACAGAACCCCATAGCTCTCTCTCACTTCACCCCCCCCCAGGACAGAACCCCATAGCTCTCTCTCAATTCACCCCCCCAGGACAGAACCCCATAGCTCTCTCTCACTTCACCCCCCCCCCCAGGACAGAACCCCATAGCTCTCTCTCAATTCACCCCCCCAGGACAGAACCCCATAGCTCTCTCTCACTTCACCCCCCCCAGGACAGAACCCCATAGCTCTCTCTCACTTCACCCCCCAGCACAGAACCCCATAGCTCTCTCTCTCACTTCACTCACTCCCAGCACAGAACCCCATAGCTCTCTCTCACTTCACCCCCCCAGGACAGAACCCCATAGCTCTCTCACACATCACCCCCAGCACAGAAACCCATAGCTCTCTCTCAATTTCCCCCCTCCCCCCAGCACAGGACCCCATAGCTCTCTCTCACTTCACCCCCCCAGGACAGAACCCCATAGCTCTCTCTCACTTCACCCCCAGCACAGAACCCCATAGCTCTCTCACGTCACCCTCCCAGCTCAGAACCCCATAGCGCTCTCTCACTTTCACCCCCCCCCCCCCAGCTCAGAACGCCATAGCTCTCTCACTTCACCTCCCCAGCACTGAACCCCATAGCTCTCTCTCACGTCACCACCCCCAGCACAGACCCCCATCGCGCTCTCACTTCACCCTCCCAGCTCAGAACGCCATAGCTCTCTCACTTCACTCACTCCCAGCACAGAACCCCATAGCTCTCTCTCACTTCACCCCCCAGCACAGAACCCCATAGCTCTCTCACTTCACTCACTCCCAGCACAGAAACCCATAGCTCTCTCTCACTTCACCCCTAGCACATAACCCCATAGCTCTCTCACTTCACCCCCCAGCACAGAACCCCATAGCTCTCTCACTTCACTCACTCCCAGCACAGAACCCCATAGCTCTCTCACTTCACCACCCCCAGCAAAGAACCCCATAGCTCTCTCTCACTTCACCCCCCCCCCAGGACAGAACCCCATAGCTCTCTCACTTCACCACCCCCAGCACAGGACCCCATAGCTCTCTCACTTCAACCCCAGAACAGAAGCCCATTGCTCTCTCACTTCACCCGCCCAGCACAGAACCCCATAGCTCTCTCTCACTTCACCCCCCAGCACAGAACCCCATAGCTCTCTCACTTCACTCACTCCCAGCACAGAACCCCCATAGCTCTCTCTCACTTCACCCATCCCAGCACAGAACCCCATAGCTCTCTCACTTCACCCCCAGCACAGAACCCCATAGCTCTCTCACTTCACCCCCAGCACAGAAACCCATAGCTCTCTCACTTCACCCCTAGCACAGAAACCCATAGCTCTCACACTTCACACCTCCCAGCACAGAACTCCATAGCTCTCTCTCACTTCACCCCCCAGCACAGAACTCCATAGCTCCTCTCACTTCACCCTCCCAGCTCAGACCCCATAGCTCTCTCTCAATTCACCCCCACACAGAACCCCATAGCTCTCTCACTTCACCCCTAGCACAGAAACCCATAGCTCTCTCTCACTTCACCCTCCCAGCTCAGAACCCCAGAGCTCTCTCACCATTAACCCCCAGCACAGAACCCATAGCTCTCTCTCACTTCACCCTCCCAGCTCAGAACCCCATCGCTATCTCTCAGTTCACCCCCAGCACATAACCCCATAGCTCTCTCTCACTTCACCCGCCCAGCAAAGAACCCCATAGCTCTCTCTCTCTTTACACCCCCCCCCAGCAGAGAACCCCATAGCTCTCGCTCTTCACCCCTCCCAGCACAGAACCCCATAGCTCTCTCTCACTTCACCCCCCAGCACAGAACCCCATAGCTCTCTCACTTCACCCTCCCAGCAAAGAACCCCATAGCTCTCTCACTTCACCCTCCCAGCACAGAACCCCATAGCTCTCTCTCACTTCACCCCCAGCACAGAACCCCATAGCTCTCTCACTTCACCCTCCCAGCAAAGAACCCCATAGCTCTCTCACTTCACCCTCCCAGCACAGAACCCCATAGCTCTCTCACTTCACCCTCCCAGCAAAGAACCCCATAGCTCTCTCACTTCACCCTCCCAGCACAGAACCCCATAGCTCTCTCACTTCACCCCCCAGCACAGAACCCCATAGCTCTCTCTCACTTCACCCCCCCCAGCACAGAACCCCATAGCTCTCTCTCACTTCACCCCCCCCCAGCACAGAACCCCATCGCTCTCTCACTTCACCCCCCCCCGCACAGAACCCCATAGCTCTCTCTCACTTCACCCACCACCCAACCCCATAGCTCTCTCTTCACCCCTCCCAGCACAGAACCCCATAGCTCTCTCTTACCTCACCCCTCCCAGCACAGAACCCCATAGCTCACTCACTTCACCCTCCCAGCACAGAACCCCATAACTCTCTCTCAATTCACCTCCCCCAGAACAGAACCCCATAGCTCTCACTCACTTCACCCGCCCAGCAAAGAACCCCATAGCTCTCTCACTTCACCCTCCCAGCTCAGAACCCCATAGCTCTCTCTCACTACACACCCCCAGCACAGAACCCCATAGCTCTCTCTCACTTCACCCTCCCAGCTCAGAACCCCATAGCTCTCTCTCACTTCACCCCCCAGCACAGAACCCCATAGCTCTCTCTCACTTCACCCCCAGCACAGAACCCCATAGCTCTCTCACTTCACCCCCTCCCAGCACAGAACCCCATAGCTCTCTCTCACTTCACCCCCCCCCCCCCCAGGACAGAACCCCATAGCTCTCTCTCACTTCACCCCCCCAGGAAAGAACCCCATAGCTCTCTCTCATTTCACCCCCCCCCCCCCAGCAGAGAACCCCATAGCTCTCACTCTTCACCCCTCCCAGCACAGAACCCCATAGCTCTCTCTCACTTCACCCCCCGCCCCAGCACATAACCCCATCGCTCTCTCTCACTCCCACCCCCCCCCCCCGGCACAGGACCCCATAGCTCTCTCTCACACCCCCCCCCCCCCCCGGCACAGGACCCCATAGCTCTCTCTCATTCACTCACTCCCAGCACAGAACCCCATAGCTCTCTCTCAATTCACCCCCCCAGGACAGAACCCCATAGCTCTCTCTCACTTCACCCCCCCAGGACCGAACCCCATAGCTCTCTCTCAATTCACCCCCCCCAGGACAGAACCCCATAGCTCTCTCTCACTTCACCCCCCCCCAGGACAGAACCCCATAGCTCTCTCTCACTTCACCCCCCAGGACAGAACCCCATAGCTCTCTCTCACTTCACTCACTCCCAGCACAGAACCCCATAGCTCTCTCTCACTTCACTCCTCCCAGCACAGAACCCCATAGCTCTCTCTCAATTCACCCCCCCAGGACAGAACCCCATAGCTCTCTCTCACTTCAACCCCCAGCACAGAAACCCATAGCTCTCTCTCAATTTCCCCTCCCCTCCCCCCAGCACAGGACCCCATAGCTCTCTCTCACTTCACCCCCCCAGGACAGAACCCCATAGCTCTCATCTCACTTCACCCCCAGCACAGAACCCCATAGCGCTCTCTCACTTCACCCCCAGCACAGAACCCCATAGCTCTCTCACTTCACCCCTCCCAGCACAGAACCCCACAGCTCTCTCTCACTTCCCCCCCGCCCCCAGCTCAGAACGCCATAGCTCTCTCACTTCACTCACTCCCAGCACAGAACCCCATAGCTCTCTCTCTCACTTCACCCCCCCAGCTCATAACGCCATAACCCTCTCTCACTTCACCCCCCAGCAGAGAACCCCATAGCTCTCTCACTTCACCCTCCCAGCTCAGAACCCCATAGCTCTCTCACTTCACCCCCCAGCTCA
The DNA here is from genome assembly GCA_033557465.1 of Ichthyophis bannanicus. Taxonomy (NCBI): domain Eukaryota; kingdom Metazoa; phylum Chordata; class Amphibia; order Gymnophiona; family Ichthyophiidae; genus Ichthyophis; species Ichthyophis bannanicus. The sequence goes on along the minus strand of CM066041.1, from coordinate 18,549,163 downwards.
GAACCCCATAGCTCTCTCTCACTTCACCTCCCCAGCACTGAACCCCATAGCTCTCTCACTTCACCCCCCAGCTCAGAACCCCATAGCTCTCTCTCACTTCACCCTCCCAGCTCAGAACGCCATAGCTCTCTCTCACTTCACCCCCCAGCACAGAACCCCATAGCTCTCTCACTTCACCACCCCCAGCACAGGACCCCATAGCTCTCTCACTTCACCCCTAGCACAGAAACCCATAGCTCTCTCACTTCACCCCTCCCAGCACAGAACCCCATAGCTCTCTCTCAATTCACCCCCAGCACATAACCCATAGCTCTCTCACTTCACTCACTCCCAGCACAGAACCCCCATAGCTCTCTCTCACTTCACCCCCCCAGGACAGAACCCCATAGCTCTCTCACTTCACCCCCAGCACAGAACCCCATAGCTCTCTCACTTCACCCCCCAGCACGAACCCCATAGCTCTCTCTCTCACTTCACCCCTAGCACAGAAACCCATAGCTCTCTCACTTCACCCCTCCCAGCACAGAACCCCATAGCTCTCTCTCACTTCACCCCCCAGCACAGAACTCCATAGCTCTCTCACTTCACACACTCCCAGCACAGAACCCAATAGCTCGCTCTCACTTCACCACCCCCCCCCCAGGACAGAACCCCATAGCTCTCTCTCACTTCACCCCCAGCACAGAAACCCATAGCTCTCTCTCACTTCACCCTCCCAGCTCAGAACCCCATAGCTCTCTCTCAATTCACCCCCAGCACAGAACCCCATAGCTCTCTCACTTCACCCCCAGCACAGAACCCCATAGCTCTCTCTCACTTCACCCTCCCAGCTCAGAACGCCAGAGCTCTCTCTCAATTCACCCCCAGCACAGAAACCCATAGCTCTCTCTCACTTCACCCTCCCAGCTCAGAACCCCATAGCTCTCTCTCAATTCACCCCCAGCACAGAACCCCATAGCTCTCTCTCACTTCACCCGCCCAGCAAAGAACCCCAAGCTCTCTCTTTCATTTCACCCCCCCCAGCAGAGAACCCCATAGCTCTCGATCTTCACCCCTCCCAGCACAGAACCCCATAGCTCTCTCTCACTTCACCCTCCCAGCTCAGAACCCCATAGCTCTCTCTCACTTCACCCTCCCAGCTCAGAACGCCATAGCTCTCTCTCACTTCACCCTCCCAGCTCAGAACCCCATAGCTCTCTCTCACTTCACCACCCCCAGCACAGAACCCCATAGCTCTCTCTCACTTCACCACCCCCAGCAAAGAACCCCATAGCTCTCTCACTTCACCCCTAGCACAGAAACCCATAGCTCTCTCACTTCACCCCTCCCAGCACAGAACCCCATAGCTCTCTCTCTCACTTCACCCCCAGCACAGAACCCCATAGCTCTCTCACTTCACTCACTCCCAGTACAGAACCCCATAGCTCTCTCTCTCACTTCACCCCCCAGCACAGAACCCCATAGCTCTCTCACTTCACTCACTCCCAGTACAGAACCCCATAGCTCTCTCTCACTTCACTCCCAGCACAGAACCCCATAGCTCTCTCACTTCACCCTCCCAGCACAGAACCCCATAGCTCTCTCACTTCACCCTCCAAGCTCAGAACCCCATAGCTCTCTCACTTCACCCTCCCAGCTCATAACCCCCTAGCTCTCTCTCTCACTTCACCCCCCAGCACAGAACCCCATAGCTCTCTCTCTCACTTCACCCCCCAGCACAGAACCCCATAGCGCTCTCACTTCACTCACTCCCAGTACAGAACCCCATAGCTCTCTCTCTCACTTCACACCCAGCACAGAACCCCATAGCTCTCTCACTTCACCCTCCCAGCACAGAACCCCATAGCTCTCTCACTTCACCCTCCCAGCTCAGAACCCCATAGCTCTCTCACTTCACCCCCCCCAGCACAGAACCCCATAGCTCTCTCAATTCACCCCCAGCACAGAAACCCATAGCTCTCTCACTTCACCCCTCCCAGCACAGAAACCCCATAGCTCTCTCTCACTTCAGTCACCCCCCAGCACAGAACCCCATAGCTCTCTCACTTCACTCACTCCCAGCACAGAACCCCATAGCTCTCTCTCACTTCACACCCAGCACAGAACCCCATAGCTCTCTCACTTCACCCCCCAGCACAGAAACCCATAGCTCTCTCACTTCACCCCTCCCAGCACAGAACCCCATAGCTCTCTCAATTCACCCCCAGCACAGAAACCCATAGCTCTCTCACTTCACCCCTCCCAGCACAGAACCCCATAGCTCTCTCTCACTTCACCCCCCAGCACAGAACCCCATAGCTCTCTCTCAATTCACCCCCAGCACAGAACCCCATAGCTCTCTCTGAATTCACCCCCAGCACAGAACCCCATAGCTCTCTCTCACTTCACTCACTCCCAGCACAGAACCCCATAGCTCTCTCTCACTTCACCCCCAGCACAGAAACCCATAGCTCTCTCTCACTTCACTCACTCCCAGCACAGAACCCCATAGCTCTCTCTCAATTCACCCCCAGCACAGAAACCCATAGCTCTCTCTCACTTCACCACCCAGCACAGAACCCCATAGCTCTCTCAATTCACCCCCAGCACAGAAACCCATAGCTCTCTCACTTCACCCTCCCAGCTCAGAACCCCAGAGCTCTCTCTCAATTCACCCCCAGCACAGAAACCCATAGCTCTCTCTCACTTCACCCTCCCAGCTCAGAACCCCATAGCTCTCTCTCAATTCACCCCCAGCACAGAACCCCATAGCTCTCTCTCACTTCCCCCGCCCCGCAAAGAACCCCAAGCTCTCTCTTTCATTTTCACCCCCCCCAGCAGAGAACCCCATAGCTCTCGATCTTCTCCCCTCCCAGCACAGAACCCCATAGCTCTCTCTCACTTCACCCTCCCAGCTCAGAACCCCATAGCTCCTCTCTCACTTCACCCTCCCAGCTCAGAACGCCATAGCTCTCTCTCACTTCACACCCTCCCAGCACAGAACCCCATAGCTCTCTCTCACTTCACCACCCCCAGCACAGAACCCCATAGCTCTCTCTCACTTCACCACCCCCAGCAAAGAACCCCATAGCTCTCTCACTTCACCCTAGCACAGAAACCCATAGCTCACTCACTTCACCCCTCCCAGCACAGAACCCCATAGCTCTCTCTCTCACTTCACCCCCCAGCACAGAACCCCATAGCTCTCTCACTTCACTTCACCCCCCCAGCTCAGAACCCCATAGCTCTCTCACTTCACCCCCCCCCCCAGCAAAGAACCCCATAGCTCTCTCAATTCACCCCCCCAGCACAGAAACCCATAGCTCTCTCACTTCTCCCCTCCCAGCACAGAACCCCATAGCTCTCTCTAACTTCACCCCCCAGCACAGAACCCCATAGCTCTCTCACTTCACTCACTCCCAGCACAGAACCCCATAGCTCTCTCTCACTTCACTCCCAGCACAGAACCCCATAGCTCTCTCACTTCACCCTCCCAGCACAGAACCCCATAGCTCTCTCACTTCACCCACCCAGCACAGAACCCCATAGCTCTCCTCTCAATTCACCCCCCAGCACAGAAACCCATAGCTCTCTCACTTCATCACCCCTCCCAGCACAGAACCCCATAGCTCTCTCTCACCTCCCCCCCCAGCACAGAACCCCATAGCTCTCTCTCTCAATTCACTCCCAGCACAGAACCCCATAGCTCTCTCTCAATTCACCCCCAGCACAGAACCCCATAGCTCTCTCTCACTTCACTCACTCCCAGCACAGAACCCCATAGCTCTCTCTCACTTCACCCCCAGCACAGAAACCCATAGCTCTCTCTCACTTCACCACCCAGCACAGAACCCCATAGCTCTCTCTCACTTCACCCTCCCAGCACAGAACCCCATAGCTCTCTCAAATCACCCCCCAGTACAGAACCCCATAGCTCTCTCTCTCATTTCACCCCCCCCCCGCAGAGAACCCCTTAGCTCTCGCTCTTAACCCCTCCCAGCACAGAACCCCATAGCTCTCTCTCACTTCACCCTCCCAGCTCAGAACGCCATAGCTCTCTCACTTCACCCCCCCAGCACAGAAACCCATAGCTCTCTCTCAATTCACCCCCCCAGTACAGAAACCCATAGCTCTCTCTGACCTCACCCCCCCCAGCACAGAAACCCATAGCTCTCTCTCAATTCACCCCCCCAGCACAGAAACCCATAGCTCTCTCTCTCATTTCACCCCCCCCCATCAGAGAACCCCATAGCTCTCGCTCTTCACCCCTCCCAGCACAGAACCCCATAGCTCTCTCACTTCACTCACTCCCAGCACAGAACCCCATAGCTCTCTCTCACTTCACCCCCCCAGGACAGAACCCCATAGCTCTCTCTCACTTCACCCCCAGCACAGAACCCCATAGCTCTCTCACATCACCCCGCCCAGCCCAGAACCCCATAGCTCTCTCACTTCTTCACCCCCCCAGCACAGAACCACATAGCTCTCTCACTTCACCCGTCCCAGCACAGAACCCCATAGCTCTCTCACTTCACTCACTCCCAGCACAGAACCCCATAGCTCTCTCACTTCACCCTCCCAGCTCAGAACCCCATAGCTCTCTCACTTCACCCTCCCAGCACAGAACCCCATAGCTCTCTCACTTCACCCTCCCAGCACAGAACCCCATAGCTCTCTCACTTCACCCTCCCAGCACAGAACCCCATAGCTCTCTCACTTCACCCCCCCAGCACAGAACCCCATAGCTCTCTCTCACTTCACCCCCAGCACAGAAACCCAGCTCTCTCTCTCACTTCACCCACCCAGCTCAGAACCCCCAAGCGCTCTCACTTCACCCTCCCAGCACAGAACCCCATAGCTCTCTCAATTCACCCCCAGCACAGAACCCCATAGCTCTCACTCACTTCACCCGCCCAGCAAAGAACCCCATAGCTCTCTCTCACTTCACCCCCCAGCACAGAAACCCATAGCTCTCTCACTTCACCCCGACCACAGACACCCAGCGCTCGCTCACTTCACCCCGCCCAGCACAGAACCCCCTAGCTCTCTCTCACTTCACTCCCAGCACAGAACCCCAGAGCTCTCTCACTTCACCCTCCCAGCACAGAACCCCATAGCTCTCTCACTTCACCCCCCCAGCACAGAACCCCATAGCTCTCTCAATTCACCCCCAGCACAGAAACCCATAGCTCTCTCACTTCACCCCTCCCACCACAGAACCCCAAAGCTCTCTCTCACTTTCACCCCCCAGCACAGAACCCCATAGCTCTCTCTCAATTCACCCCCAGCACAGAACCCCATAGCTCTCTCTCAATTCACCCCCAGCACAGAACCCCATAGCTCTCTCTCACTTCACACACTCCCAGCACAGAACCCCATAGCTCTCTCTCACTTCACCCCCCCACCAGACACCCAGAGCGCTCTCTCACTTCACCCGCCCAGCACAGAACCCCATAGCTCTCTCAATTCACCCCCCAGTACAGAACCCCATAGCTCTCTCTCTCATTTCACCCCCCCCAGCAGAGAACCCCATAGCTCTCGCTCTTCACCCCTCCCAGCACAGAACCCCATAGCTCTCTCTCACTTCACCCTCCCAGCTCAGAACGCCCTAGCTCTCTCACTTCACCCCCCCCGCACAGAACACCATAGCTCTCTCCTCAATTCACCCCCCCAGTACAGAAACCCATAGCTCTCTCTGACCTCACCCCCCCAGCACAGAACCCCATAGCTCTCTCTCAATTCCCCCCCCCCCAGCACAGAAACCCATAGCTCTCTCTCTCTTTCATTCACACCCCCCCCCCATCAGAGAACCCCATAGCTCTCGCTCTTCACCCCTCCCAGCACAGAACCCCATAGCTCTCTCTCACTTCACCCTCCTAGCTCAGAACGCCATAGCTCTCTCACTTCACCCCCCCAGCTCAGAACCCCATAGCTCTCTCACTTCACCCCCCCCAGCTCAGAACACCATAGCTCTCTCACTTCACCCCCCCCAGCAAAGAACCCCATAACTCTCTCTCACTTCACCCCCCAGCACAGAACCCCATAGCTCTCTCACTTCACCCCTCCCAGCACAGAACCCCATAGCTCTCTCACTTAACTCACTCCCAGCACAGAACCCCATAGCTCTCTCTCACGTCACACCCCCAGGACAGAACCCCATAGCTCTCTCACTTCACCCCCCAGCACAGAACCCCATAGCTCTCTCACTTCACCCCTCCAGCACAGAACCCCATAGCTCTCTCACTTCACTCACTCCCAGCACAGAACCCCATAGCTCTCTCACTTCACTCACTCCCAGCACAGAACCCCATAGCTCTCTCTCACTTCACCCCCCCAGGACAGAACCCCATAGCTCTCTCTCACTTCACCCCCAGCACAGAAACCCATAGCAATCTCTCAATTCACCCCCAGCACAGAACCCCATAGCTCTCTCACTTCACCCCCAGCACAGAACCCCATAGCTCTCTCTCACTTCACCCTCCCAGCTCAGAACCCCATAGCTCTCTCTCACTTCACCCCCAGCACAGAAACCCATAGCAATCTCTCAAGTCACCCACAGCACAGAACCCCATAGCTCTCTCACTTCACCCCCAGCACAGAACCCCATAGCTCTCTCTCACTTCACCCTCCCAGCTCAGAACCCCATAGCTCTCTCACTTCACCCCCAGCACAGAACCCCATAGCTCTCTCACTTCACCCGCCCCCAGCACAGAAACCCATAGCTCTCTCACTTCACCGCCGCCCAGCAAGAACCCCCATAGCTCTCTCTCTCATTTCTTTCACACCCCCCCCCCCCAGCAGAGAACCCCATAGCTCTCGCTCTTCACCCCTCCCAGCACAGAACCCCATAGCTCTCTCTCTCACTTCACACCCTCCCAGCTCAGAACGCCATAGCTCTCTCTCACTTCACCCTCCCAGCTCAGAACCCCATAGCTCTCTCACTTCACCCCTAGCACAGAAACCCATAGCTCTCTCACTTCACCCCTCCCAGCACAGAACCCCATAGCTCTCTCTCACTTCACGCCCCAGCACAGAACCCCATAGCTCTCTCACTTCACCCTCCCAGCTCAGAACCCCATAGCTCTCTCTCACTTCACCACCCCCAGCACAGAACCCCATAGCTCTCTCACTTCACCACCCCCAGCATAGAACCCCATAGCTCTCTCACTTCACTCACTCCCAGCACAGAACCCCATAGCTCTCTCTCACTTCACCCCCCCAGGACAGAACCCCATAGCTCTCTCTCACTTCACCCCCAGCACAGAACCCCATAGCTCTCTCTCACTTCACCTTCACCCCCCCCCCAGGACAGAACCCCATAGCTCTCTCTCACTTCACCCCCAGCACAGAACCCCATAGCTCTCTCGCACTTCACCCCCCCCAGGAAAGAACCCCATAGCTCTCTCTCACTTCACCCCCCCAGCACAGAACCCCATAGCTCTCTCACTTCACCCCTCCCAGCACAGAACGCCATAGCGCTCTAACTACACCCCCCCAGCACAGAAACCCCATAGCTCTCTCACTCACTTCACCCCCCCCCAGCACAGAACCCCATAGCTCTCTCACTTCACTCACTCCCAGCACAGAACCCCATAGCTCTCTCACTTCACCACCCCCAGCAAAGAACCCCATAGCTCTCGCTCTTCACCCCTCCCAGCACAGAAACCCATAGCTCTCTCTCACTTCACCCCCAGCACAGAACCCCATACTCTCTCTCTCACTTCACCCCCCCAGCACAGAACCCCATAGCTCTCTCTCACTCCCACCCCCCCCCCCCGGCACAGAACCCCATAGCTCTCTCTCACTTCACTCACTCCCAGCACAGAACCCCATAGCTCTCTCACTTCACCACCCCCAGCAAAGAACCCCATAGCTCTCGCTCTTCACCCCTCCCAGCACAGAAACCCATAGCTCTCTCTCACTTCACCCCCCCAGGACAGAACCCCATAGCTCTCTCACTTCACCCCCCAGCTCAGAACCCCATAGCTCTCTCACTTCACCCCAATCACAGAACCCCCTAGCTCACTCTCTTCACCCCCCAGCACAGAACCCCATAGCTCTCTCACTTCACTCACTCCCAGCACAGAACCCCATAGCGCTCTCTCACTTCACACCCCCCCAGGACAGAACCCCATAGCTCTCTCTCTCACTTCACCCCCAGCACAGAAACCCATAGCAATCTCTCAATTCACCCCCAGCACAGAACCCCATAGCTCTCTCACTTCACCCCCAGCACAGAACCCCATAGCTCTCTCTCACTTCACCCTCCCAGCTCAGAACCCCATATCTCTCTCTCAATTCACCCCCAGCACAGAAACCCATAGCTCTCTCACTTCACCCCCCCAGCACAGAACCCCATAGCTCTCTCTTACTTCACCCCCCCCAGCACAGAAACCCATAGCTCTCTCACTTCACCCGCCCAGCAAAGAACCCCATAGCTCTCTCTCTCATTTCACCCCCCCCCCCAGCAGAGAACCCCATAGCTCTCGCTCTTCACCCCTCCCAGCACAGAACCCCATAGCTCTCTCTCACTTCACCCTCCCAGCTCAGAACGCCATAGCTCTCTCTCACTTCACCCTCCCAGCTCAGAACCCCATAGCTCTCTCACTTCACCCCTAGCACAGAAACCCATAGCTCTCTCACTTCACCCCTCCCAGCACAGAACCCCATAGCTCTCTCTCAAAACACGCCCCAGCAAAGAACCCCATAGCTCTCTCACTTCACCCTCCCCAGCTCAGAACCCCATAGCTCTCTCTCACTTCACCACCCCCAGCACAGAACCCCATAGCTCTCTCACTTCACCACCCCCAGCAAAGAACCCCATAGCTCTCTCACTTCACTCACTCCCAGCACAGAACCCCATAGCTCTCGCTCTTCACCCCTCCCAGCACAGAAACCCCTAGCTCTCTCTCACTTCACCCTCCCAGCTCAGAACGCCATAGCTCTCTCACTTCACCCCCCCAGCACAGAAACCCATAGCTCTCTCTCAATTCACCCCCCCAGTACAGAAACCCATAGCTCTCTCTCACCTCACCCCCCCAGCACAGAAACCCATAGCTCTCTCTCTCATTTCACACCCCCCCCCCCATCAGAGAACCCCATAGCTCTCGCTCTTCACCCCTCCCAGCACAGAACCCCATAGCTCTCCTCTCACTTCACCCTCCCAGCTCAGAACGCCATAGCTCTCTCTCACTTCACGCCCCCCCCCCGCAAAGAACCCGATAGCTCTCTCTCTTCACCCTCCCAGCTCAGAACCCCATAGCTCTCTCACTTCACCCCCCCCAGCAAAGAACCCCATAACTCTCTCTCACTTCACCCCCCAGCACAGAACCCCATAGCTCTCTCACACTTCACCCCCCCAGCACAGAACCCCATAGCTCTCTCACTTCACTCACTCCCAGCACAGAACCCCATAGCTCTCTCTCACTACACCCCCCCAGCACAGAAACCCCATAGCTCTCTCTCACTTCACCCCCCAGCACAGAACCCCATAGCTCTCTCTCAGTTCACCGCCCCCAGCACAGACCCCCATAGCTCTCTCTCATTCACCCCCAGCACAGAAACCCATAGCTCTCTCTCTCACTTCACCCCCCCCCCCAGGACAGAACCCCATAGCTCTCTCTCACTTCACCCCCAGCACAGAAACCCATAGCTCTCTCTCAATTTCCCCCTCCCCCTCCCCCCAGCACAGTACCCCATAGCTCTCTCTCACTTCACCTCCCCCAGCACAGAACCCCATAGCTCTCTCTCACTTCACCCTCCCAGCACAGAACCCCATAGCTCTCTCACTTCACTCACTCCCAGCACAGAACCCCATAGCTCTCTCTCACTTCACCCCCCAGCACAGAACCCCATAGCTCTCACAATTCCCCCCCAGCACATAACCCCACATCTCTCTCTCACTTCACCCCCCCCCCAGGACAGAACCCCATAGCTCTCTCTCACTTCACCCCCAGCACAGAAACCCATAGCTCTCTCTCAATTTCCCCCTCCCCCCAGCACAGGACCCCATAGCTCTCTCTCACTTCACCTCCCCCAGCACAGAACCCATAGCTCTCTCTCTCACTTCACCCTCCCAGCACAGAACCCCATAGCTCTCTCACTTCACTCACTCCCAGCACAGAACCCCATAGCTCTCTCTCACTTCCCCCCAGCACAGAACCCCATAGCTTCTCTCTCTCAATTTTCCCCTCCCCCCAGCACAGGACCCCATAGCTCTATCTCACTTCACCACCCAGCACAGAACCCCATAGCTCTCTCTCACTTCACCCTCCCAGCACAGAACCCCATAACTCTCTCTCAATTTCCCCCCTCCCCCCAGCACAGGACCCCATAGCTCTCTCACTTCACACCCCCAGCACAGAAACCCTAGCTCTCTCACGTCACCCCTCCCAGCACAGATACCCACAGCTCTCTCTCACTTCACCCCCCAGCTCAGAACCCCATAGCTCTCTCTCAATTCACCCCCCAGCACAGAACCCCATAGCTCTCTCTCACTTCACACACTCCAAGCACAGAACAACCTAGCTCTCTCTAAAAACACACCCAGCACAGAAACACATAGCTCTCTCTCACTTCACCACCCAGCACAGAACCCCATAGCTCTCTCTCACTTCACCCTCCCAGCACAGAACCCCATAGCTCTCTCAATTCACCCCCCAGTACAGAACCCCATAGCTCTCTCTCTCTTCATTTCACCCCCCCCAGCAGAGAACCCCATAGCTCTCGCTCTTCACCCCTCCCAGCACAGAACCCCATAGCTCTCGCTCTTCACCCCTCCCAGCACAGAACCCCATAGCTCTCTCTCACTTCACCCTCCCAGCTCAGAACGCCCTAGCTCTCTCACTTCACCCCCCCAGCACAGAAACCCATAGCTCTCTCTCAATTCACCCCCCCAGTACAGAAACCATAGCTCTCTCTGACCTCACCCCCCCCAGCACAGAACCCATAGCTCTCTCTCAATTCACCCCCCCAGCACAGAAACCCATAGCTCTCTCTCTCCATTTCACCCCCCCCCCCCCATCAGAGAACCCCATAGCTCTCGCTCTTCACCCCCTCCAGCACAGAACCCCATAGCTCTCTCTCACTTCACCCTCCTAGCTCAGAACGCCATAGCTCTCTCTCACTTCACCCCCCCCCCAGCTCAGAACCCCCATAGCTCTCTCACTTCACCCCCCCCAGCTCAGAACCCCATAGCTCTCTCACTTCATTTCACCCCCCCCCCCAGCAAGAACCCCATAACTCTCTCTCACTTCACCCCCCAGCACAGAACCCCATAGCTCTCTCACTTCACCCCTCCAGCACATAACCCTCTAGCTCTCTATCTTCACTCACTCCCATCACAGAACCCTATATCTCTCTCTCAATTCTCCCCCCCATGACAGAAACCCATAGCTCTCTCACTTCACCCCCAGCACAGAACCCCATAGCTCTCTCACTTCACCCCTCCCAGCACAGAACCCCATAGCTCTCTCACTTCACCCCCATCACAGAACCCCCATAGCTATCTCACTTCACTCACTCCCAGCACAGAACCCCATAGCTCTCTCTCACTTCACCCCCCCAGGACAGAACCCCATAGCTCTCTCTCACTTCACCCCCAGCACAGAAACCCATAGCAATCTCTCAATTCACCCCCAGCACAGAACCCCATAGCTCTCTCACTTCACCCCCAGCACAGAACCCATAGCTCTCTCTCACTTCACCCTCCCAGCTCAGAACCCCATAGCTCTCTCTCAATTCACCCCCAGCACAGAAACCATAGCTCTCTCACTTCACCCCCCCCCAGCACAGAACCCCATAGCTCTCTCTTACTTCACCCCCCCAGCACAGAAACCCATAGCTCTCTCACTTCACCCGCCCAGCAAAGAACCCCATAGCTCTCTCTCTCATTTCACCCCCCCAGCAGAGAAACCCCATAGCTCTCTCTCGCTTCACCCCCAGCACAGAAACCCATAGCTCTCTCTCACTTCACCCTCCCAGCTCAGAACGCCCTAGCTCTCTCACTTCACCCCTCCCAGCTCAGAACCCCATAGCTCTCTCTCACTTCACGCCTAGCACAGTATCCCATTGATCTCTCACTTCACCCCTCCCAGCAAAGAACCCCATAGCTCTCTCTCACTTCACCCCCCAGCACAGAACCCCATAGCTCTCTATCACTTCACCCTCCCAGCTCAGAACCCCATAGCTCTCTCTCACTTCTCCACCCCCAGCACAGAACCCCATAGCTCTCTCACTTCACCCCCCCCAGCTAGAACCCCATAGCTCTCTCTCACTTCACCCCCCCAGCACAGAACCCCATAGCTCCTCTCAATTTACCCCCCCCAGCACAGAACCCCATAGCTCTCTCACTTCACTCACACCCAGCACAGAACCCCATAGCTCTCTCTCACTTCACCCTCCCAGCACAGAACCCCATAGCTCTCTCTCACTTCACCCCCAGCACCGAACCCCAGAGCTCTCTCTCTACACCCCCCCAGCACAGAACCCCATAGCTCTCTCTCACTTCACCCCCAGAACAGAAGCCCATTGCTCTCTCACTTCACCCCCCCAGCACAGAACCCCAAAGCTCTCTCACTCACTTCATCCCCCCCCAGCACAGAACCCCATAGCTCTCTCACTTCACCCCCCAGCAGAGAACCCCATAGCTCTCTCACTAAACACACTCCCAGCACATAACCCCATAGCTCTCTCACTTCACTCACTCCCACACAGAACCCCATAGCTCTCTCACTTCACCACCCCCAGCACAGTACCCCATAGCTCTCTCACTTCACCACCCCCCCAGCACAGAACCCCATAGCTCTCTCACTTCACTCCCAGCACAGAACCCCATAGCTCTCTCTCACGTCACTCACTCCCAGCACAGAACACCATAGCTCTCTCTCACTACACCCCCAGCACCTAAACCCCATAGCTCTCTCTCACTTCACCCGCCCAGCACAGAACCCCATAGCTCTCTCACTTCACCCCCCCAGCACAGAACCCCATAGCTCTCTCACTTCACCCCCAGCAAAGAACCCCATAGCTATCTATAACTTCACCCCCCCAGCACAGAACCCCATAGCTCTCTCTCACTTCACCCCCCAGCACAGAAACCCATAGCTCTCTCTCACTTCAACCCCTCCAGCACAGGCCCCCATACTCTCTCTCTCACTTCACCCCCCCAGCACAGAACCCCATAGCTCTCTCTCACTCCCACCCCCCCCCCCCGGCACAGGACCCCATAGCTCTCTCTCACTTCACGCCCCAGCACAGAACCCCATAGCTCTCTCTCACATCACCCCCAGCACAGGACCACATATCTCTCTCTCACTTAAACTCCCCCAGCACAGAACCCCATAGCTCTCTCAGTTCACCCCCAGCACAGAACCCCATAGCTCTCTCTCACTTCACCCTCCCAGCTCAGAACCCCATATCTCTCACTTCACCCCCCCGCACAGAAACCCCTAGGTCGCTCACTTCACCCCACCCAGCACAGAACCCCATAGCTCTTACTTCACCCCACTTCACCCCCCAGCACAGAACCCCATAGGTCTCTCTCACTTCACCCGCCCAGCAAAGAACCCCATAGCACTCTCTCTCATTTCACCCCCACCCAGCAGAGAACCCCATAGCTCTCGCTCTTCACCCTCCCAGCTCAGAACCCCATAGCTCTCTCTCACTTCACCCTCCCAGCTCAGAACGCCATAGCTCTCTCTCACTTCACCCTCCCAGCTCAGAACCCCATAGCTCTCTCACTTCACCCCCCAGCACAGAAACCCATAGCTCTCTCACTTCACCCTCCCAGCACAGAACCCAATATCTCTGTTTCATTTCACCCCCAGCACAGAACCCCATAGCTCTCTCTCACTTCACCCTCCCAGCTCAGAACCCCATAGCTCTCTCTCACTTCACCACCCCCAGCACAGAACCCCATAGCTCTCTCACTTCACCACCCCCAGCAAAGAACCCCATAGCTCTCTCACTTCACCACCCCCAGCAAAGAACCCCATAGCTCTCGCTCTTCACCCCTCCCAGCACAGAAACCCATAGCTCTCTCTCACTTCACCCTCCCAGCTCAGAACGCCATAGCTCTCTCACTTCACCCCCCCAGCACATAAACCCATAGCTCTCTCTCAATTCACCCCCCCAGTACAGAAACCCATAGCTCTCTCTCACCTCACCCCCCCCAGCACAGAAACCCATAGCTCTCTCTCTCATTTCACCCCCCCCCCCATCAGAGAACCCCATAGCTCTCGCTCTTCACCCCTCCCAGCACAGAACCCCATAGCTCTCTCTCACTTCACCCTCCCAGCTCAGAACGCCATAGCTCTCTCACTTCACCCCCCCCCCCAGCAAAGAACCCCATAGCTCTCTCACTTCACCCTCCCAGCTCAGAACCCCATAGCTCTCTCACTTCACCCCCCCCAGCAAAGAACCCCATAACTCTCTCTCACTTCACCCCCCAGCACAGAACCCCAAAGCTCTCTCACTTCACACACTCCCAGCACAGAACCCATAGCTCTCTCTCACTACACCCCCCAGCACAGAAACCCCATAGCTCTCTCTCACTTCATCACCCCCAGCAAAGAACCCCATAGCTCTCTCTCACTTCACCCCCCAGCACAGAACCCCATAGCTCTCTCAATTCACCCCCAGCACAGAAACCCATAGCTCTCTCTCACTTCACCCCCCCCCCAGGACAGAACCCCATAGCTCTCTCTCACTTCACCCCCAGCACAGAAACCCATAGCTCTCTCTCAATTTCCCCCTCCCCCCAGCACAGGACCCCATAGCTCTCTCTCACTTCACCTCCCCCAGCACAGAACCCCATAGCTCTCTCTCACTTCACCCTCCCAGCACAGAACCCCATAGCTCTCTCACTTCACTCACTCCCAGCACAGAACCCCATAGCTCTCTCTCACTTCACCCCCCAGCGCAGAACCCCATAGCTCTCTCAATTCACCCCAGCACAGAAACCCATAGCTCTCTCTCACTTCACTTCACCCCCCCCCCCCCCCCCCCCCCCAGGACAGAACCCCATAGCTCTCTCTCACTTCACCCCCAGCACAGAAACCCATAGCTCTCTCTCAATTTCCCCCTCCCCCCAGCACAGGACCCCATAGCTCTCTCTCACTTCACCTCACCCAGCACAGAACCCCATAGCTCTCTCTCACTTCACCCTCCCAGCACAGAACCCCATAGCTCTCTCACTTCACTCACTCCCAGCACAGAACCCCATAGCTCTCTCTCACTTCCCCCCCAGCACAGAAACCCATAGCTCTCTCTCAATTTCCCCCTCCCCCCAGCACAGGACCCCATAGCTCTCTCTCACTTCACCACCCAGCACAGAACCCCATAGCTCTCTCTCACTTCACCCTCCCAGCACAGAACCCCATAGCTCTCTCTCAATTTCCCCCTCCCCCCAGCACAGGACCCCATAGCTCTCTCACTTCACACCCCCAGCACAGAAACCCATAGCTCTCTCTCACTTCACCTCCCCAGCACAGAAACCCATAGCTCTCTCTCAATTCACCTCCCCCAGCACAGACCCCCATAGCTCTCTCACTTCACCCCCCAAGCACTGCTCTCTCTGACTTCACCCCTCCCAGCACAGAACCCTATAGCTCTCACACGTCACCCCTCCCAGCTAAGAACCTTATAGTTCTCTCACTTCATCCCTCCCAGCACAGACCCCATAGCTCTCTCACTTCACCCCCCAGCACAGAACTCCATAGCTCTCTCTCACTTCACCCACAGCACAGAAACCCATAACTCTCTCACTTCACCTCCCCTAGCACGGAACCCCATAGATCTCTCACTTCAACCCCCCCTCCCAGCTCAGAACCCCATAGCTCTCTCTCACTTCACCCTCCCAGCTCAGAAACCCATAGCTCTCTCTCACTTCACCCCCCCCCCAGCAAAGAACCCCATAGCTCTTTCTCACTTCACCCCCCCGCACAGAACCCCATAGCTGTCTCTCACTTCACCCCCAGCACAGAAACCCAAAGCTCTCTCTCACTTCCCCCCCCCCAGCACATGACCCCATAGCTCTTACTTCACCCCCCCAGCACAGAACCCCATAGCTCTCTCACTTCACCCCCAGCACAGAAACCCATAGCTCTCTCACTTCACCCCCCAGCAAAGAACCCCATAGCTCTATCTCACTTCACCTCCCCCAGCACAAAACCCCATAGCTCTCTCTCACTGCACCTCCCCCAGCACAGAACCCCATAGCTCTATCTCACTTTACCTCCCCCAGCACAGAACCCCCATAGCTGTCTCACACTGCACCGCCCCCACCACAGAACCCCATAGCTCTATCTCACTTTACCTCCCCCAGCTCACAACACCATAGCTCTCTCTCACTGCACCTCCCCCAGCACAGAACCCCATAGCTCTATCTCACTTAACCTCCCCCAGCACAAAAACCCCATAGCTCTCTCACTGCACCTCCCCCAGCACAGAACCCCATAGCTCTATCTCACTTGACCTCCCCCGGCACAGAACCCCCCCATAGCTCTCTCTCACTGCACCTCCCCCAGCACAGAACCCCATAGCTCTATCTCACTTCACCTCCCCCAGCACAAAACCCCATAGCTCTCTCTCACTGCACCTCCCCCAGCACAGAACCCCATAGCTCTATATCACTTAACACAGCCCAGCACAGAACCCCCATAGCTCTCTCTCACTGCACCTCCCCCAGCACAGAACCCCATAGCTCTATCTCACTTTACCACCCCCAGCACCGAACCCCAATAGCTCTCTCTCACTGCACCTCCCCCAGCACAGAACCCCATAGCTCTATCTCACTTTACCTCCCCCAGCACAGAACCCCATAGCACTCTCACTTCACCCTCCCACCAGAGAACCACATAGCTCTCTCACTTCACCCTCCCAGCACAGAACCCCATAGCTCTCTCACTTCACCCCCCCCCCCCAAGCACTGCTCTCTCTCATTTCACCCCTCCCAGCTCAGAACCCCATAGCTCTCAATAACTTAACTCTTCCCAGCAAAGAACCCCCATAGCTCTCACACGTCACCCCTCCCAGCTCAGAACCCCATAGCTCTCTCACTTCACCCCCCCCCCAAGCACTGCTCTCTCTCATTTCACCCCTCCCAGCTCAGAACCCCATAGCTCTCTCACTTCACCCCTCCCAGAACAGAACCCCATAGCTCTGTCACACTTCACCCCCATCCCAGCACAGAACCCCATAGCTCCCTCTCACGTCATCCCTTCCCCTACACCCCCCCTCGACCACTCTCAAACCCTCCCTAACACACATACACCCCATCCCCTTACCTCTCTCTCGCACCACCCCCACCCCGCACTCACACCAAGCATAACTGTCTCTTGGGCCCCCAGCTCTTTCTCAAACCCCATGCACAAGCACCCCATAGCTCTTTCTCAACTGCACCCTACAACTTATTCCCAATAGTTCTCTTTGAAATTCACCCACCCCTCACCCATAGCTCTCTTTCTCCTGAATTCCCCCCTTGGTATGCAAAGCTCTCTTCTTCCTCCCTGCCCCTCCCCGGCACACACCTTTCCAGCTCTTTCTCATACCTCACCCAACATATCCCGAGCTTGGTCTCTCCATGCCCATTGGCACACACCTCGCCAGCTCTTGCCCCTGCCCCATATAACCCCCCTCCAGTACACACCCCAAACATGGCTTCTTCCACCTCAGGCTCCCCCCACCCCCCATATACCCTGAAGCTTGACCTCTTCCTTGCCCCATGGATATATCCCTCCAGACCTCTCCCCTCTTCTCCCTCCCCCTCCCAACAAACTTCCTCAGCACATACCCTGAGCTTGACTTTTTCCCCATCTCTCCCCTGCCATGAGACAGCCTCTGTTTTTAGTATCTTCTCCTACTCCTATTTACCCGCCCCTCCTGTTTGATGGTGTCCCACAAGGTACAGAACTGCAGTAGGCCGGGAGTGACAGGAGGAGGACCCTGCTTAGGGTCTATAGGGAAAGGGCAAGCCGAATAAGGGAAGAGAGAGCCTGCTGGGGGCAGGGGCAGGGGGCACTGAAATCATCGGCTGCAGCTCATTTGCCCAGGAGTAGCCCCCAGATCCCTGGCTTGTATTGATAAGTCATTCAGAAGGAAACAGCAGTTGTATGGGTAAATGGAGGGATGGAAGATGTCATTTCTGCAGAGAGATGGGAGTCTTATATGCAGAACTAGAGGTTTCTAAACTTGTCCCAGGGGTACATGTGCAGCAGTCAGTTAGTTGAAGTTTCTAGGGGTGACGCATGTTCTAAAGTCCTTACAGACATGTGTGAGTCACAGAGTAGCTGCACATGTGTGGGTGGGAGGGAGGAGGGAAAAGCGCATAAGTTGCCTTTATCACATGTTATAAAATGGCCCTTCACATAGCTTGTTTTTATTTATTTATTTTGTAGCATTTACAGTAGCTCATGCCTTTCCAGTAGTAGTTCAAGGTGCATTACAAATATTTTAGAGCAAAAAAAAAAAGAAAAAAGCATTACAAGAGTACTCGCATAAGTTCACTTAGACAGGGAAATATCTTATGTACCTTCAGCTTGGATCTGGAAAGGCAAGGGAGTAATCAAAATCCATTCCAGATCAAACTGGGCTAGGCTTAGCATGCACTTCTGCCATCAGCCACAAGAGAGCAGTGTTGTACAATGAAAGCTAAAGCTTGAGTAGGAAAAGCTGAAACAATTATTTTCTGTCTCTGCATCTGAAGCTGTTTTTAATCCCATAGAAACCAAACAGAAATGTTGGATTCCAGGATACAAGTATTAAAAAGTAGGGGTGAAGCTATGTACACTTCATGTATGATTACCAAATAACACCTTTCCCTCAATATGCAAACTTGATAATTGAGACTGAAAGAAGAAAGCCAAACTGCTGAGAGGGAAGTGATAACCCAGAGACAGCGGCAGGGCAAGATTAGCTCTTTGGTGGGCTCCAGGCAAATATGTGCATTGGGGCCACCCGTGACATTAGGCAAACTACAGAGCTAGCCCATCCACTAGGCAGGCAGTCCTTTGAAGACAGCATGGAACAGTGTGCTTTGGCACACATGGCCTGCTGAAGTTGTGTCGGAGGGGGGTCAGAAGCAGCAGGCCATATTATTACCTTCAGCCCGTAAGATACTACTACATGAAAAGCACAGTTACTTACCTGTAACAGGTGATCTCTGGGAACAGCAGGAATAAGTCTTCACATATGGGTACGTCGGTACCAACGGAGTCTGCGCGGGAACGCTTCCCAGCGTCCAATCAGAAAGCTTTTGGAAGCATCCCAACACGCCTGCGTGCTGCCTTCCCAACTGCCTCTCCTCAGTTAAGTTTTAAAGCTGAGACAAAGAGAGAGAGAGAGCAAGGAAGGGAAAGATAGAGATAGAGAAATGCAACTCCTAGGGGAGGTGGGTGGGTTGTGAAGACTTATTCCTGCTGTTCCCAGAGATCACCTGTTACAGGTAAGTAACTGTGCTATCTCCAGGAACAAGCAGGAATGAGTCTTCACATATGGGAACTCCCAAGCTCAGATGCCCGGAGGGAGTCTTAGCATGTTGCAAGTCTAGAACGAGCCATGCTATTCCTCAGGACCTCAGGCATCCTGGGGATGGAGGGTAGGAGCTGAATATAGAAAAGGAGCTGTGGAACAGCTGGCTAGAACAGGGCTTCAAAAGGGGAAGGCCCTGTATCAAGGGCATTTAGTAATGAAATACTGTAATCTGGGCCTCCCTTGTTGGCATTGCACAAGTGCACTGAGCTACATCTGGATCTGATAGGAGAGCCAGAGAATGTGCTCAAGGGGTACCTCACTGAGAAGTAGAGGTAATAAGTAGAAGAAAAACAAGTGGAGGTCAGAACCCTTCAGGGTGAGAAATAGCCCCAGGGGAAAACTGGGGTAGCATAAGAGGTAGAGCTTCAGCAGAGACGCAGAAGGTACTATTAAAGAAAGCTTAAGCTTAGAACAACTGAAGCTCCGCAATGTCTTTCCTAAATGGGGTCAATTAGGAAAGAAAAAAAAGGTACATGGAGAGCTTCAGGAGTACCTAACCTGAAAAGGTTATGGTAAGGAAAAAACTTGTTAATTACCACAGGAAGTGATTATAGCTGTAGCCCCCTAAGTATGCTGGCACAGCATTGATAGGGGTAGTGCCCATCTGTCAGGCTCATATAGGAATGTAGGGATACCTGAACCTGACAGATAGATAAGTAGATGGATACAGATCTATCTAAAAATATATCTCATTACAGTCATCCCTCAGTTATCGCGGTTAATAGGGACCAGAACCGGCCGCGATAAGTGAAAAACCGCGAAGTAGTGTCTCATTTTTAACATACGTACATTTTTTGTGTATGTATAGTATCAATAAGTGTACAGTATATGAAACCATAAGTGTGCATATGTTATCATTAGAACATTAAAGAATAGTTTCAAACATGTAAATAAAATATTAATAGTATAAATAACATACATAAAATAATGTATAAATTATATAAATATGATACGTGTGTGTGTAACATACGTAGATGTAACTAAAGTGTACATACTGTAAATATGTTTTTAGAACTCTTTTATTCTTATAACAACTTTTCTTTTATAACAAGGCCCGTAACTCACCTCTGACAATAGCTTCTCTTCGCTTGATCTTTATAAATGTCGATGAAACACCTGTGCAGTATGGTTAATGAGAGCTTTACTGCTCCTCAGATGACGCCTCATCGTCAGGTGCTAGGGGCGCTGGATCGTCGCAGGCAGCTTCGGATAGAGCTGGGGTAGCTGCAGTAGACGGCATAGATGCAGCAGGAGGCGGCGTAGAGGCAGCAGGAGGAGCTTCTGCAGAACGTTTTCGGCACACAAGGAACATCGTGATGGGGAGTTGTGACAGTTGTTTTTTCTTCTGAGCAAAGATGCCCTTGTACAACGCCATTACACCGTCAATACGGTTACTGAATTCTACGGCTCTGACCATGTTGTCGTCGATTTCTTGGGCCCTTTGTTGCAGAGTCCGTGCTATGTTGCAGAGCTCTTGCAGGTTTTCCAAGGTAAGGCCACGTTCTTCAGCTTCGTTGTCGTCACCGTCGTCAGCTACCTCCTCTTCTTCCTCACTCGCCGATCTTGTCATTTCGACGAGTTCCTCGTCGGTTAGGGGGTTCGATTGGCACTCGATCAGTGTGTTCACTTCTTCCGTCGTCATGTCGGAGAACCCTTTAGTGGCTACCAACCGAGCCAGCCTCACAGCCTTATCTATGGCGGAGTGGTGAACTTCGTCAGGCGTAAATCCCTCATAGTCATCGGTGACGTTTTTTGGCCACAATTTCCTCCAACTTGCAATCAGTGTCTGCTCTTTCATCTCATTAAGAGCATTCTGAATGTTGACCAGGCACGTTGCAATGTTGTATCCCCGCCAATAGTTCTTCAGGCTGAAGGCCACGTTGTCTTCGTCGATGGAGGAGATGAGGCCCTCCATCGTGGACCTCGTGTAGAGGGCCTTGAAGGCCCGAATGACCCCCTGATCCATGGGTTGTATAAAGGAAGTGGTGTTGGGGGGCAGGAACTCCACTTGGACCCCGTCATAATGGAGACTGGTTGCATGTCCTCCTGCACAGTCCATGAAGAGGACGACCTTAAAGGGCAGCTCCTTTTCAGCGAGGTACAGCTTTACCTGCGGGATAAAGCAGTTTACGAACCAGTCGAGTGTGAGGGCTTTTGTTATCCATGCCTTTTTGTTGTACATCCAGTAGACGGGCAGCAAGGCTTTGTTTTTGTTTTTCAAAGCCCGAGGATTCAGGGACTTGTAAATTAAGCCGGGCTTGAGCATGCAGCCCGCAGCATTCCCACACATGAGGAGAGTCACTCTATCTTTGTGGGCCTTGAACCCTGGCCTCTTCAATTCGTCCTTGTAAAGGAACGTCCGGGATGGCATCCTCTTCCAGAAGAGGCCAGTCTCATCCATGTTAAAGACCTGCTCCGGGAGATAACCACCCTCATCAATTATCTTCGGAAACTCTTCCTCGACGTAACGAAGAGCTGCCTCTTGGTCTGCCGAGGAGGCCTCCCCATACAAAGGAACGCTGTGAAGGCCAAATCTCCTCTTGAATTTCTCGAACCAGCCCTTGCTGGCAACAAAACCATGTTTTTCTCGTGGGGTAGGATCACTCGAGGCACTGGTACTAGGCTGAGGTTCATTTTCTTCGTCGTCGTCATCACCTTCGTCGTCTTCGTTCAACTCTCCTTCAGGAACGAAGCTATCATACAGGGCTTTGGCTTTAGTCCGAATCATATTGGTATCAAGACTAACCTTCTTTTCCCGACAATCCGATATCCACACTGATATGGCATTCTCCATTTTCACAATTCGCTTATTACGAGAAGTCACAACTCTCTTAGTGTCCTTGGAGAACGATAGAGAGGCAGTTTTACGGATATTCACTTCATCTTTTTTTATGTAGCGAACCGTCGATTCGTTCAATACGTAATGGCGTGCAACAGACGCATAGCTATGGCCTGCCTTAAGCATGTCCAATAAATTAACTTTCTCGTTCACTGTCATCATTTTTCTCTTCTTCTTGGGTTCACTAGAGGATTTAGAGGGTGGAGGACGTCTAGGAGCCATTTTCAAGGGCGTCACAAGCACTATTTTGCACAAAAAGACACAAGAGAACAGCAAAAATGAGCACACCTCGAGACTAAGCATCACTCAAACATTGATTTGAATGAGCGTGGTCGTCTACTCTGGGTATGAGAGCGAAGGTGGGGGAAACGTCTAGGGCAATCAGCTTGCGAGATTCCCGAGTCGGGAGGGATATCAAATGGCGGGATGCTAGCAGCCAATCAGAGACGTGGATTTTCAATTGTGTGGGCACTCCCTGCCTTCTGCTGGCGTGCGGGCAACTTTCGCGCCATAATTCCTCAATTTTGAATTTTTGAACAATCCGCGATGTACTGAGGCCGCGATAAATGAACCGCGAAGTAGCGAGGGATGACTGTATATCTATAAATATATATGTATATATAAATATATATATACATATATACATATATATCTATTTAAATATATACACCTATAGGGTATATAGGCATATAACTATAAGAGATATGTATGGGCAGAAGACACACCGATAGATATGTATATATATATATATATATATATATACCTATATATATACCTATATGAATAGGCAGGCATATAGACACATGTCTCCAGGTATAAGGGTGGAGAGATGTCCATAAAACCTCATCCCCCCTAGGGATATAGGGAGAGAGAAAGATTTATCTGACAGCAAGAAGGTTGACACCTGCTTGAATAGAGACATAGAGAATCCTCTTTTCCTGGTTATGACTGGCAGAGTCAGAGGAGAGGTCTCCCTGACAAGAAGAAGTCTGACTTCCTTGCAGAATTTGAGCTCTTGAATAACCAGGATGGCCTACGTGAAAATTGCAGAGGATAACTTCAGTCTGCAGAGAGGAAGTCCAGATCTCTCCAGAATTGCAGTATTTATTTATTTATTTTATTTATTTAGTATACATTTGTATACCGCTACTTCCAGCGATCAGCAGCGGTTTGATTACAGATTGGAAATTGTCAAATCATGACGGGAAATTTTGGGGTATACACACATTGATTAGACAGGAAGGCACAGCACACATTGATAAGGTCGTAAGGAGGTTTAGAAAATACATATGTACATTTTTACATAATTTTACAAAATTTTATATACAGGCACTCTTTCAATTTGGGACATCTCGTAGCTCCCTGGGATTTTACATCAAATTGTATTGACACTGGAATAGATGTGTCTTTAGTTTTTTCCTGAAAGCAATCAGGTCTTTGGTCGCACATAGGTCACGTAGTATGGAGAATGGATAGAGGACACCTCTGGAGGAAGATACCCTAGTGACCCGCCTATGAGGGCAAGATGGGTATTAGGCGTCCTCTAGCTGCTATTGAAGAAATTTACCTCTGATGAGAAGACCCAAGGAGATATGGGCCAAGCCAGGGAATTGGCCCTCCTTTAGGTTTTCACGTAATAAAAGGCCTGAGGCTTATGCCTCAAAAGAGATTTAAGATGAGATGGTAAGGGTAGGGAATACCTGCCAGACATGAACATGACTGGGGGAACCCCCCCTAACCATCTGGGGTTATCTGCTAGGCAAGATACTAATGCTCTCTAGCAAGGGCCCATAGTGCAAAGCTACTCTGTAGAGATGCAGAGAGCATGCTGCAGGTTGGTTAGAAGAAAAAACTGGCTGTAAAAAGCCAACAGGTAACCAGCTATTCTGCCAAGGACAAGGGGGCGAAGAATAGAAGTTAACCAACCAGACTGTGAAAATAGGGTTTCCCAAACGAGGTTGATAACCTGTTTGGAACTTAGCACTGAGGCGAGGAGGATTGCTAGTGGAGGGGAATCTCTGGTTGTGTAGTGAACAAAACCAGTGGCTTAACCCCTAGGAATTGCTGTATCTGCAGCAACTACCAGGGCAGCATGGAAAAAAAATTTCCCTTTTCCTTTTTTAGACTGGGAAAAAGAAACAACAGACATGGTAGGACTTCCTATTGTCTGATGAGCTGCTCTAAGGTAACAAGGGGGGGGGGGGGGGAGAGAACTCCAGAAGGGAGAATCCCCCGGTAGAACAGGTAGAGGACCATAGGGGCTTACCCGTTTAAAGAGCCACTCTTACAAAGCAAATGTTGTAGTAAGAGTGAGGTAAGACAGAGTTGCAAGAGACCGACTATGGAGGAAGTCTCGGACAGATGAGATGATACATGCCAGTACAGGGAAACAACTGTCTATTGATAGTTGCTACCTCTCTTTCCTCCAAGAGGAAGAGGAAAATCTGTTGATTATGGGCATGATCATCATAAAGACTCTTAGAGTTAGAGAAAGATGTCTCATGAAGAGATATCTAGGTAGGTTAGGATAAAAATTAGTGCAGATACTTCAAGTGAAAAGAAGCAGACTGCCATCCTAACCCCCAAACAAAAGGGACAATGATCTATTTGAAACCTTGCGACTGCTGGGTTTGTTGACCCTGTTGAGGTTGTGGATTCTTCAGACTAGGGCGATGTTTCCCCTGTTTGGGAACATCTGTATGATGGGCAGATGATGGGTAAAACCTTCTCCCCCTAGGGGAAGAAAGTTTGGTAGGACATTTCCTACCTACTGGGAAAGAAGAAGGCATAGAACAGCCTCTGGAAAAAGGAAAGTCAGTGGATAACTGAGTAACCTGAAGTAAAGACTCCTTGTTGAAGAGATTTTCTCCAGTGCAAGGAGTATTTCCCAGTCTTTCTTGTGCCCATTTGTCCAAGTCTGAGGCTTGAAGCCAGGCTCTACGTCGTGCCCCTATAGCTATAGCAGAAGTCCTGCTAACAGACTCAAAGGAGTCTAGGGTAGCACGAGTAAGAAACCTAGAGATATTCTGAGTATGACTAACCAGTGAGGAATAGTCTGTACACCTGGGCTCTTGAAGAAAAGGAGTCAAAAGATGTAATTGCTTTGTGACCGCCTCAAGAGATAGACCCATATAAAAAATATATGAGAGAATTCTTGCTGAAAGCATGGATGTCTGGAAGGTTTGACGTCCAAAGGCATCTAGTGTCTTAGACTCACGACCTGGCGGACAAGAAGAGTGCTTTTTATTACTCTTCACTCGCCTCATTGCTGATTCTACCACAATGGAATGATGAGGAAGTTGAGTCTTTTGAAACCCTGGAGAGGGGGGCAGCTGATATAAGAGATCAGTTGCTCTGGAAAGTGGGGGTACCTTTAAAGGAGCTTCCCACATTCGTAGGAGATCCTGCAAAGAATGATGCAAAGGAAGCATTATGTTCTCCTTTGCTTTGCTGGAACAGAGAGGTATTCTGTATTCCCATGTGTAGGATCTTGTCCAGGAATAGGAATGGCAAGTGATTTTGCCATATCCAGGAGGAAAGTCTGGAAAGAAGGATCCCCAGAGGGAACTTCCCTTGGATAGGCTAGATCTGATGAAGAACTAGTGTTGGCACCGAGGGATCTATCTAAGTATATAGGAATAGAAGATCCTGAATGGTGCAGTATGGGATCCTTAGATGGTGGTCGCTGATACTGCAGGTCAGGACCAGCGACAGTCGGTAACAGATCGTCCATGCTAGGGATCGATTCCAAACTCGGCATCAAGGGAAGCGAGCCTGACGAGAGAAGCATGGAAGGTACCAACAACAAAGGTAATGTGGATATCGGTACCGATTTCGGTACCGTATCTGATACCGGTGGATGAAGGCCAGCCGGTGGCAACTCTAACGGTATCGGAGGAACCAAGAGTTGCGGATCCGAAGTATCGGAACCGAGCCTTCGGTACCGATGGGAGTCGGTACCAAGGCGAGTCGGTACCCAGTCCTCCAGACTGGAGATTGATTCCAGACTCGGCATCGAAGGAAGCGAGTCTATCGATGCACGTCTGGAGGGTACCGACATCGGTACTAGTATCGGTACCGATACTGGAAAGTCAGTCTGAAGCGTATCCACTGGGCCCGTAGGTACCGAGGACGCCAGACGACGATCCTTGGTGAGGAATGTTTCATCCAACACCAGTGCCAATGTCGGGGTATCGGTACCGCTCGAAGCGGATGCCACCACCGGGCATGGCTCAGGTATGTTCTGTGAGGGGTGAACCTCAGGAACAACCTGAAACCCCACACAGGCTTTGGAGGCCGAAGACTCCCACCGGGGTTTTGAAGCCAGTGGATTCTCGAGGACATGGCCGGAGGCATCTCTATGCTGTGCATTAGAACTGCCGCTCGAGGACTGGCTAGTCTTAACAGACTGTTTTTGGGTTACCTGATCCTGTGGAAAAGAAGATATGGTCGGTGCCCTGAAGTTGGAGGGGGACCGCGTGTCGAGGGGAACTCTATGTTGAAAACTTCTTCTCACAATACTGTTGCCTGAGGGCTCCGAGGGAAAATGGTCAGGACCCAAGCAGGTTAGACACCAATTGTGAGTGTCTAAAAATAAAGTTGTACCGCCACAGTTTGTACATTTCTTGGGGAAAGTGGCTGGCGGTTCCATGAAGGAAATGGAGAGGCCTAGAAGGCCGGAGAAACCGTGAGACACTAATGAAGAAAAAAATACTCCTTAAACAGGAAAAATTTACAAGAAAAGAAAAAAGAAACACCGGCAGTACCGGTGGCGTCGGGGAAGGCAGCCGCGACCACAAGAAAACTAAAAAATAAAAGAAGAATTTTCTGCGGTGACAGGAGGACGTCCTGCCGGCTCTGCGGAAAAATGAAAACTGAGGAGAGGCAGTTGGGAAGGCGGGAAGGCAGCACGCAGGCGTGGTGGGATGCTTCCAAAAGCTTTCTGATTGGACGCTGGGAAGCGTTCCCACGCGGGCTCCGTCGGTACCGACGTACCCATATGTGAAAACTCATTCCTGCTTGTTCCTGGAGATTATATAATTTGCAGACCCAAAACTCGCTACTACAACACCCCTCTGATTCCAAGCAATTGTAAACAAGCACAACTACTCATACATAATGACAATATAAAATTGTTGAAAAGAATTATCTTATCTAATACCAATTTATTACAATACATCTACTGCTAGCACTAGTCTAGCATCAGCAGACTTGATTACTGCAATATCTTCCTAGCCAACCTTCCCACTTATCAGCTTAAGCGTCTACAGCTTATTCAAAATACGGCAGCCCGTCTTATCACATTTTCCCACCGCTTTGAGCATGTCACTCCCATCCCGTTTCGTTTACATTGGTTGCCTCTCCGTTTTCGATTTCATTACAAATTTCTTATTCTGACACATAGAGCCATTTACACATCTAATCCTCTCTACCTGGCTGATCTTATCTCCCTTCACATACCGTACCGTCAACTTCGTTCCCTGCATGCCTATCGCTTGTCCTTACCTTCTCCGTCTCAAGCACATCTGGAACGGACTCGTCACTCAGCTTTTTTTCCTCGGCCCCTCACTTTGGAACACTCTACCACCCTCCCTCCGGCTGGAACCCCATATATCCCAAGTTTAAAGAGTTGCTGAAACCCTATCTGTTCCAACAAGCCTTTGACCTCTCCCCCGACGTCCCTCTCTGAGTCTTTGTTGGCCTGCATTTCGTGCTGTTACTATGTTTGGCTTTTGTATTGTCATCTCCCTTTTTGTTGTTGTGGTTTCCCCACCCTATGTTCGTTGTCCCTCTTGAGTTTTTGTCTGGTCTGTGTCTCGTGCTCTTATTGTATTTCTTTTATGCTGTCCTTTCTCCCTCTTTCCTATTGTAATATGGCATTCCTTTTTCTATAGCTTAGTGGCGTGGACCTTTTATTGTACACCGCTCTAATGTTCCGACAAGAGCGGTTTATCAAATGGCGAAATAAAGATAAAGATAAATTATCCCAAATTAATTGACTGTCGAGCCAATGCAGAAAGCCGGCTCTGAGGTCAAGCGTTATTAAGAACATAAGAACATAAGATATGCCATACTGGGTCAGACCAAGGTCCATCAAGCCCAGTATTCTGTTTCCAACAGTGGCCAATCTAGGTCATACGTACCTAGCAGTTTCCCCAAGGGACACAGGTTCCACAATGCTTGTATTGGTTCAAGCATTGATATCCTGGGTCCCTTCTTAATAATGGTTTATGGACCTTTCCTCCAGGAACTTGTCCAAACCTTTTTTAAACCCAGCTACACTAACAGCCTTTACTACATCCTCCGGTAACAAATTCCAGAGTTTGATTACACGTTGAGTGAAAAAATATTTTCTTTTATTAGTCTTAAATAGTTTACCCTGTAGCTTCATTGCATGTCCCCTAGTCTTTCTATATTCTGATAAGGTAAACAATCGATCTACGTTTACCCGTTCCACTCCGTTCATTAATTTATAGACTTCTATCATATCTCCCCTCAGCCGTCTCTTTTCCAGGTTAAAGAGCCCCAACCTTTTTAGCCTTTCTTCATAGGAGTAGCCTTCCATCCCCTTTACCATTTTGGTGGCTCTTCTCTGAACCTTTTCTAAAATCGCTATATCCTTTTTAAGATACGGCGACCAGAATTGCACACAATATTCAAGGTGCGGTCTCACCATGGAACGATATAGAGGCATTATAATATCTTTTGTTTTATTTTCCATTCCTTTCCTTATCATACCTAGCATTCTATTTGCTCTCTTGGCCGCCGCTGCACACTGGGCCGAGGGTTTTAACATGGTATCCACAAGGACGCCTAAATCTTTTTCTTGGGTGGTGGTTCCTAATGTGGAACCTTGCATCGTGTAACCATAGTTTGGGTTGTTCTTCCCTAGGTGCATAACCTTGCACTTCTCCACATTAAATTTCATCTGCCATTTTGATGCCCAGTCTTCCAATTTATCAAGATCCTCTTGCAATTTTCCACAATCCTCCTGGGTTTTAACAACTTTAAATAGTTTTGTGTCATCAGCAAATTTGATAACCTCACTCGTTATTCCTCTTTCCAGGTCATTTATGAATATGTCAAAAAGCAGCGGACCCAGCACAGATCCCTGGGGTACACCACTATTCACCTTTCTCCATTGGGAAAATTGGCCATTTAGCCCTACCCTCTGCTTTCTATCTTTTAACCAGTTCCTGATCCACAGTAGTACACTGCCTCCTATCCCATGACTCTTTAGTTTTGTCAAAAGTCTCTGATGAGGGACCTTGTCAAAGGCTTTCTGAAAGTCCAGATACACAATATCAACCGACTCACCTTTGTCCACCTGTTTATTCACTCCTTCAAAAAAACATAACAGATTAGTAAGACAAGATCTTCCTTGTCTAAAGCCATGTTGGCTGTCTCCCATTAGGTCATGACTATCTATATGCTGAGTAATTTTATTCTTTATGATGGTTTCTACCATTTTTCCCGGTACTGATGTCAGGCTCACCGGTCTGTAGTTTCCCGGATCACCCCTCGAACCCTTTTTAAAAATTGGTGTTACATTGGCGATCCTCCAATCCTCAGGTATTAGAGATGATTTTAATGATAGTTCACAGATTACTGATAGCAGGTCTGCAATCTCAAATTTCAGTTCTTTCAACACCCTTGGATGTATACCATCCGGCCCAGGTGATTTGCTACTCTTCAGTTTATCTGATAGTTGTAAGACATCTTCCCGATGTATCGATATTTCCTTCAATTCTTCCACACCTTTAAATACCACTTCAGTCGTGGGTAACATCCCTACATCTTCCTCAGTAAAGACCGAAGCAAAGAATTCATTCAGTCTCTCCGCTATCGCCTTGTCGCCTCTTAGTGCTCCTTTAACCCCTTTATCATCTAATGGACCAACTGACTCTCTCACGGGTTTTTTTGCTACGAATGTACTTGAAAAGGTCTTTATTTCGCGTTTTTGCTTCCGCAGCAAGCTTCTTCTCAAATTCTCTCTTTGCCTGCCTTATCAATGCCTTGCATTTGACTTGCCAGTGCTTGTGCTGTTTCCAGGTTTCATCATTTGGCTCTTTTTTCCATTTCTTGAAAGATGCTTTTTTGGCAACAACAGCCTCTCTGACCTCAGCTTTAAACCATGCTGGCAATTTTTTAGACTTCCTTCCACTTTTCTTAAAGCGTGGAATACAGCTGGTCTGGGCTTCCAAGATAGTATTTTTCAACAACACCCAAGCTTGATGTACGTCTTTAACCTTTGCAACTGCTCCTTTTAGTTTTTTCTTAACTGTTTTCCTCATTCTATCATAGTCTCCCTTTCGAAAGTTAAAGGGTAGTACTGTGGATTTCCTTATTATCCCTCCTCCACTAATTAAATCAAAGGTGATCATGCTATGATCACTATTGCCAAGTGGCCCCAACACCCTTATCTCTTGCACTACATCTGGTGTTCCACTAAGGACTAGGTCTAATATTGCTTCCCCTCTGGTCGGTTCATGAACCAGCTGCTCCAAGAAGCAGTCATTTATTTCATCTAGGAACTTTATCTCCCTAGCATGTCCTGTTGTGACACTGACCCAGTCGATGCCGGGGTAATTGAAATCACCCATTATTATTACTGCACTGTAACTTTTGCTAGCTTCCTTGATTTCTTTGAGCATTTCATCATCCATTTGTTCATTCTGGCCAGGCGGACGATAGTACACCCCCACTGCCATCGCCTTCCCCTTCTTACATGGAATTTCAATCCATAGAGATTCTACAGCAAATTTTGTTTCTTGCAAAACTTTAATCCTTTCTGATTCAATGCCCTCTCTAACATAGAGCGCAACCCCTCCACCAATTTGATCAGCTCTATCATTTCGATATAGTTTGTACCCAGGTATCACAGTGTCCCACTGGTTGTCCTCCTTCCACCATGTCTCTGATATTCCAATCATATCTAACCTCTCGTTTAGTGCTATATATTCTAACTCTCCCATCTTGTTTTGTAGACTTCTAGCATTTGCATACAAGCATTTTAGAGACTGTATTTTATTCATATTAATTTGGCTATTGGTAGACATGGGTAATTTGGGATCTTTAAGTTCTGTCTGCTCCATACTCGAGGGCATTTGGGCTACTTTACTCTTTTTTGGAACCTCTCTGCTTTTTGTAGTATCCTTCAAGGATACATTCTTCCGAACCATGCGCTCTTGGGCGACTGTCGGCTTTCCCCTATTATCTAGTTTAAAAGCTGCTCTATCTCCTTTTTAAATGTTAATGCCAGCAGCCTGGTTCCATCCCGGTTAAGGTGAAGCCCATCCCTTCGGAAGAGCCCCTCCTTTCCCCAGAATGTTCCCCAGTTCCTAACAAATCCGAACCCCTCATCTCTGCACCATTGTCTCATCCACGCATTGAGACTCCGGAGCTCTGCCTGCCTATTGGGTCCTGCGCGTGGAACGGGAAGCATTTCGGAGAACGCTACCCTGGAAGTTCTGGATTTCAACTTCCTACCTAAAAGCCTAAATTTAGCTTCCAGAACCTCCCTACCACATTTTCCTATGTCATTGGTACCAACATGTACCAAGACAGCAGACTCCTCCCCAGCACTATCTAAGACCTTATCTAGGTGGCGTGTGAGGTCCGCTACCTTCGCACCAGGCAGGCATGTTACCAGGCGATCCTCACGTCCACCAGCCACCCAGCTATCTACATGCCTAATGATCGAATCACCAACTATAACTGCTGTCCTAACCCTTCCCGCATGGGCACTTGGCCCTGGAGAAACCTCCTCGGTGCGAGAGGGGTTTACATCACCTGGAGGACAGGTCCTAGTTACAGGATCACTTCCTGCCACACCAGGGTGATGCTCTCCTGTCACGTGACCTCTCTCCTCCATGGCAACAGGGATGCTGCCAGACTGGAGGTGGGACTTCAGGACTATATCCCTGTAGGTCTCGTCTATGTACCTCTCTGTCTGTCTTATGTTTTCCAAGTCTGCTACTCTAGCCTCTAGAGAACGGACTCGTTCCCTGAGAGCAGAGAGCTCCTTGCACCTAGTGCACATGTAAGACCTCTCACCAGCTGGGAGAAAATCATACATGTGACACTCAATGCAAAAGACTGGAAAGCCCACATCCCGCTGCTGGACTGCTGTCTGCATCTTAGTTTTAAGTTTGTGTTTAGATCTTTAAGTTCTATATGTACTAAAGGGTGCAATGGATATTTATACCACTAAAACTGTACCTAAGAAGTTTAATATACCTTGTTCACCTGAAGCTTAATTAATCTCAGGTCCTTGGTGTATGACTGATTTGGGTAATGAGCTTCACCTGAGAGCACCTCCTGTCTTTTAAGTTGTGCAAGTACCTATAAAGCTGTGATTTTCCCAGGGGAGGGTGGGTGTGGGGAGGGAGGGAGGGATATAACACTTATTAAAAAAGGGCTGCTACACAGTACCTTGTCCTGTGCTGCTGAGGAAAACTATATTCTGATTTGATTTAAATTATAGCTCTTTGCTGCTACTAGGCTCTAACCTATTATGAAATTTAAACTACAAGCTCTCTGCTGGATTCTAAATTTAACCAGAAAGCTCTCTTCTGTGTTTTAATTTGAAACTAAAAGTACTTTGCTGATGCTAGGCCCTGAGTGACTATGAAATTTAAACTACAGCTGTCTACTGGGTATGAAAGGTAACCAGAAAGTTCTCTTCTGTGTTTTTAAATTGAATCTTAAACTGTTGCTACTAGGCCCTGACTGATTTAACAAAAAAAATAGTGGGTTCACAGATTAATTAGCTTTAAAAGAAAAAAAAATTCCTTTCAGAAAAATTCCCAGAAGTATATACTCACAATTTCAGATTTCTCTCCAGAAGTAACAGCCCCCCTTTCCAGTCCTTCAAGACATTAACTCTATACACCTCTATACAGTCCATCAACAGCATGCAACTTCAGTGCCAGCATGCAAAAAGGGGAACATATGCAAATTAGCCACTGTCACCGCCCCTCTCTCCCAGAGGCCTCAGCGTGGGTAAAGCGAGTGGGGTGATGTGTTCCTTAAGCTTGTGAACTTGAATTTGAGGCTTTGCAAAGCCTCCTGGGAATTGTAGTTCCGTGGCTTAAAGAAAAATAGTTGTGTACATGAATGGTAAGGTTTCAAAATGGATTTATTCCCTTCCCAGGGTTGGAATTTGACCTTTAGAACATCACAACAGAAAAGTCCATACTCCTGGTATAAGGTAACAAAGGAACCAAACAACTTAGGCAATGCTTATCTTCAGCTTAACAGAAAAATGAAATACAAAAACAGTTTTCCTCCAAACTTGCTTTTGGACTGTTTTTCTCCTGCAGCAGTGGTTATAGCAAGACTAGCACAAGGATTGTATATTATCTGATACCGTGTACGTACAGTCCATATAGGTTTCAGTGTCTGAAGTTGGATAAAATTCACATTGCATTTCATGCACGTTATCCTCAACTTCCTCCGGGGAGAACTCTGCCCTTTGCTCATTCACAGTGTTCCCATCCCCCAACAGCTTAGCTGAACTCAGGTGTTTTGCATAAAGCTCTCGGTCAGCTCTCTCACACAACTCTTGATACGTACAAGGGCTACTATCAAACCCCTCTGCAAAGCTATCTGGAAATATTCTTCTGTCTTCCAGCCACTGCTTATCCAGGGACCTTTCTTGGCTATAATATGGCTCCCTGTAAAACTCTTTCCTTTTAGTTTGCCTAGGGTTTCTTACAGGCAAAAACTCTTCTTCAGAACAACAAGTTTCCCTTCCACTATATTTAGTGCTAGAGGACTGAGACTGTCTTCTCAGGGGATTTAAAAGGTATTGCTTGCCTTTAGGAGAGTGGAGTTCCTCTGTGCTTTGCCCAGCCGTGTATTGCTTTCTCCGTCGTGGAATTGCCTGCTTCCTGGAGTCAGCGTGGCTTTCACAGCTCCCTTCTCTAGATGAGCCTTCCCAGGTAAGATAGGGTTTTTCCTCCCTTCTCTTATCCTGTCTTTCACCTTTTTCCCCTTTCTCATGCCATTCAATCCTTTCCGTCCTCTCAGACCTTGTTCTGTCTGTCGTGGTTCTTGCTCTCCTGGTTCCTGCCCCAGTTCTTGCACACCTGGTTCCTGCACTATCCTCTCCCCTAACTAGAGGATTTTTAACTGTGTTGCTTTTCCTGGTGGCTGAAACTCCGCTCCCCATCAGCTGTTTCTCTTTTGCTAATGAGCCATGTGTTAGCTCTTGGCTCGGGCGTTCCCTAGCACTGAGTGCCCTCATTTGTTTGGGGTTTCTATGCCAACCCTTCTCTCTGTTTTGCTCTGAGCTGTCAAACATGCCTTCATTCTGATATGAAGTCCCTGTTTCCATGGGCTCTGATTCTTGTTCCTTATGACACCACGCGTTAAACTGTGGCGCAAAATGGCAGTGTTACTGGGAGACCAAGCCAACCACATGTGCACAGATGTTGGCATAGGTTTGGCATGCTCTTCCAGAGAAACAGGGACACCGTGTGGCTAATTTGCATATGCGCCCCAACACTATTCTGATGGCATCGGGAGCTTTCCTCGAATCCTGGATCATTTGAGGTGAAGTGTCAAACTTCCCCTCAAAATAACTCGGCACTGGGGAAAACCCACGATGCCATCAAAATACTATCAGGGAGCCAGTGCTCCTAACAGAAATCAAATCCCTGGCCCCGATCCCCCCACCCCATTAAAAATAAGCCTGGCCCAGCATCCTTGAACCCCTCACTCCCCTCCCAGTACCTTTACAATGGAGCAGGAGAGTTGCCCACGTGCTCCCACTCCTGTGCCGCCTTCTTGAAAAATGTCCCAGAATGCACCACTCGGGGTCAGGCACCGCCATTTTTCAAGATGGCAGTGCAGGAGCAGGAGCACCTGGGCAATGCTCCCGCTCCACTGTAAAGGTACTGGGAGGAGGAGGAGGAATTTGGGGCTGTTGGGCCGCCAGTTATTTTTCTAATTGGGTGGGGGGATGGAGGATGCTGGGCCACCAGGGATTTGATTTCTCTTGGGAGCACTGGCCCCAACACAGTATTCGAGGGTTTTCCCCAATGCCTGCATCATCTGAGGGAAAGTCTGACACTCCCACCCACCTCTGGGATAATTGTAGTTTTATAGGTTCTTAAGCCTGTTAAAGGGAAGGAGGTGCCTATATTCACTCTCAGGTGCAGCTGTTTATCCTCATCAAGCAAACAGTACGAAGACGTAGGCAATTGATTAAAAACTCACAACTCTTTATTGGGATGTTCTTATGTGTTTTTATAGTTTTATGGTGTGCCTCACCCCTGAAGAAGTATTTTACGAAACACGGCCTGTGTCGGGTTTGGCCCCCCCACATTTTATAAGGACCAATAAAGAATTGTGAGTTTTTAATCAACTGCCTACGTCTTTGTACTGCTTGCTGCAATATTCACGTGGCAGTGTGCTGTGTGCTTCCTGGTGGACTGTTTTTTATCCTCATCAAGCATACATTAAGGACCTAAGATTAATTAATCTTGAGGTGAACAAAGTCTATTAAACGTACTAGATATAGTTTTATCTGTATAAGTATCCCCAGCAAATCTACGTAAGTAAACAAATTAGATACATAAACACAACCATAAAAATAAGATGCATACAGCAGTCCAGCAGCGGGATGGGGGCTTTCCAGTCTTTTGCATTGAGTGTCACATGTATGATTTTCTCCCCGTTGGTGAGGGTCTTACGTGTGCACTAGGTGCAAGGAGCTCTTTGCTCTCAGGGAACGAATCCGATCTCTGGAGGCTAGAGTAGCAGACTTGGAGAACATAAGAAAGACAGAGATACATAGACAAGACCTACAGAGACAGTACTAAAGTCCCACCTCCAGTCTGGAAGCCTCCCTGTTTCCATGGAGGAGAGAGGTCACGTGATAGGCGAGCATCACCCTGGTGTGGCAGGAAGTGATCCTGTAGCTAGGACCCGTCCTCCCGATTATGTAAAACCCTCTCGCACCGAGGAGGTTTCTCCAAGGCCATGTGCCCACGAAGGAAAGGTTAGGTTAACTGTTATAGTTGGTGATTCAATCATTAGGCATGTAGATAGATAGATGGATGGCTGGTGGATGTGAGGATCACCTGGTAACATGCCTGCCTGGTGAGAAGGTAGCAGACCTCACGCGCCACCTAGATAAGGTCTTAGATAGTGTTGGGGAGGAGTCTGCTTTCTTGGTACATGTTGATACCAAATGATATAGGAAAGTGTGGTAGGGAGGTTCTGGAGGCCAAATTTAGGCTTTCAGGTAGGAAGTTGAAATCCAGAACTTCCAGGATAGCATTCTCTGAAATGCTTCCTGTTCCACGTGCAGGAACCAAAATGCAGGCAGAGCTCATGAGTATCAATGCATGGAAGAGACAATTGTGCAAGAATGAGGGTTCTGGATTTGTTAGGAGCTGGGAAACATTCTGGGGAAAGGAGGGGTTCTTCCGAAGGGATGGGCTTCACCTTAACCGATATGGAACCAGGAAAAGGAGATAGAGCAGCTTTTAAACATGATAGTAGGGGAAAGCCAACAGTTGTCCAAGACTGCATGGTTTGGAAGGATGTATCCTTGAAGAATACTAATAAAGGACTGAAGTTAGGGCATATCGACAGAGAGGTTCTAATAAAGACAAATGTAACTCAAATACCCTTAAGTACAGAGCAGACAGAACTGAAAAGAATCCAAATTACCACTGCCTACCGGTAACCAGATTAATATGAATAAAATACAGCCTCTAAAATGCTTGTATGCAAATGCTAGAATTCTAAAAAACAAGATGGGACAGTTAAAATATAGCACTAAATGAGAGTTTAGATGTGATTGGTATCTCAGAGACATGGTGGAAGGAGGACAACCAGTGGGACACTGTGATATCTGGGTACAAACTATATTGTAATGATAGAATAGATCAAATTGGTGGAGGGGTTGCGCTCTATGTTAGAGAGGGTATTGAGTCACAAAGGATTAAAGTTTTGCAGGAAACAAAGCAAACTGTGGAATCTCTATGGATTGAAATTCCATGTAAAAAGGGGAAGGCGATGGCAGTGGGGGTGTATTATCGACCACCTGGACAGAATGATGAAAAGTTCAAAGAAATCAGGGAAACTAACAATATTTACAGCACAGTAATGGGTGATTTCAATTACCCTGGTATCGACTGGGTCAGTGTCACGGCAGGACATGCAAGGGAGATCAAGTTTCTAGATGAAATAAATGATTGCTTCTTGGAGAAGCTGGCTGATGAACCAATAAGAGGGGAAGTCATCTTGGACCTAGTCCTTAGTGGAACACAAGATCTGATGCAAGAGATAAGGATGTTGGGGCCACTTGGTAATAGTGCTCATAGCATGATCGCGTTTGATTTAATAAGTGGAGGAAGGACGGCAAGGAAATCCACAGTACTACCTTTTAATTTTCAAATGAGGAAAATGGTTTAGAAAAAACTAAAAGGAGCAGCTGCAAAGGTTAAAGATTTACATCAAGCATTGGTGTTGTTTAAAAATACTATCTTGGAAGCCCAGATCAGCTATATTCCACGCTTTAAGAAAAGTGGAAGTAAGTCCAAAAAACTGTCAGTAGGGTTTAAAGGAGAGGTCAGAGAGGCTGTTTTAGCCAAAAAAGCATCTTTCAGGAAATGGAAACAGGAGCCAAATTACAAAAACTGGAAACAACATAACTACTGGCAAGCTAGATGCAAGGCATTGATAAGGCAGGCAAAGAGAAAATTTGAAAAAAAGCTTGCTGTGGAAGCAAAAATGCATAATAAAGACTTCTTTAACTACATTCATAGCAAAAAAACTGTGAGAGAGGCAGTTTGGCCATTGGATGATAGAGGGATAAAAGGGGTACTAAGAGCGGACAAGGCCATAACGGAGAGACTGAATGAATTCTTTGCTTTGGTCTTTACTGAAGATGATGTAGGGAAGTTACCCATGCCTGAAATGGTATTTAAAAAATTGAAAGAAATATTGATATACTGGGAAGATGTATTTTTAAATTTTATATTTATTCAGATTTAATTAACAATACATCCAGGTATTCACATGAATGAAAAGAATATGGTCATTTAAAAATAAGGAAACATAAATCATGAAACAAAAAAAAATCCATTTACATATAAGTCCACAAATACTGAAATATAAAGGGAATACCAGGAAACTAAGAACAAGGAAAGTTAAAGCACCATTTGGCCCTAAACTACCTAATAAGAACTAAATTACAAGGCAGGCAGAGACTTAAGCATCAGCCGAATGGGACGGCACAGTAACTTCAACCAAAACATCCTCCCCAGCTACTAAGAACTCCAGAAGTTGTCTAGGCTCCAAGAACAGAAATACTTTCTCTTTATATCATACACAACATCTAACAGGAAATTTTAGTTGAAAAGTTTCCCCCAAGGCCAAAAGCCTGGGGCGAAGGGCCAAAACGTCCTTCCTTCTCAACTGTGAAGCACAAGACACATCAGGAAAAATCTTCACTTGCGAGCCCAAAAAAACTTCTTTGAAGTGCTTAAAGTATAACCTACGAAGAAAAAAATGCATCTGACTCCAGAGCAAGGGTGACAAGGAGGGTAGATCTTTCAATAATAACCTCCAAGGAGTTTTCCAAAAACCCCGTGAGGTCCCCCACCCCAGGAGACACAGGAGCAGCAGCAGTAATATGGTCCCCTGCACCCAGAGACAAATGCTGAGCCCTAGTCAGGGGCAGAAAATGCTCCGGAGGGAATCTTTAAAATTTCCCCAAAGTACTCTCTCACCATCTCCACTGGTGACAAAACTGGAGACCTAGGGAAATTCAGGAATTGAAGATTACATCAACAAACCTGATTTTCCAGATATTTTTTCCTAGTAAACACATTTCTGCCTTTGATCTGGGCAACAACCAGGTCCCAAAGCGGCCCAATGTCCTGTTCCATCCTGGAGATTCTCCCCGCCTGCTCCTCTTGACCACTGGAGAGATTAACACAAGTATTTTTCACCCCTGAAAGCTCAGTACTTGCAAAACCCATCAAATAAGTCAGGGAAGTGTTCAGAGCTGCCAAACCGTCCCACAGCGCGTCTACTGTAATCACTGCCAGTATCACCAACTTACAGACACCAGAAGCCACCTCCTCTCGAGAGTGTACAGCTGTAGCCTTCACCTCTGATGTTTCAGATCCAACCACTACTCCATGCTGTACCACAACGCCAGGAGAGAGAACTGCTATATTGGAGTGCCCCCTTCACCTCCCTTCAATGGCGTGCTCACCGGCAAGCCAGAGGGAAACACTACTCTAGCTGATGAAATGCTTCTTGGTCGTGGCAGGGAGGGTTCGCTGGTCTGGAGAGAGCCAGACACCCGATGCGCTCAGGGCCGACACATCATCTGCCAGCCCCGACAAAGGCACTGCTCTGGCGTCCACTGCAAAGCCACATGCATCCAAAGTTCATTGACCAGATAAGCTCGGCAGGACCAGTCCCAGGGTGTAAGCGAGCCTGCTTCCACTTCTTTTGCCCCATACCACAAAATGGTAAAAACAGTGCCCTGGAACTTAGGAACAAGAAGAACACAGCCTCACAGCACTGTACCTTCTGCCACCATCTTGTTTCTCCCTCATATTACAACTATTTGATAAACTGAAGAGTAGTAAATCACCTGGACTGGATGGTATACATCCAAGGGTGTTGAAAGAACTGAAATATGAGATTGCAGACCTACCTGTGTACTATCATTAAACCATCAGTAATACCTGAAGATTAGAGGATGTAACATCAATTTTTAAAAATGGTTTCAGGAGTGATCCGGGAAACTACAGAATGGTGAGCTTGACATAAGTACTGGGAAAAATGGTAGAAACCATTAAGAACAAAATTACTGAACATGTAGATAGTCGTGGTTTAATGGGAGAAAGCCAACATGGCTTTAGCCCGGGAAAGTCTTCTCTTACTAATCTGTTATATTTTTTTGAAGGTGTAAATAAACAGGTAAAGGTGGGTTGGTCAATGTAGTGTATCTAGATTTTCAGAAAGCCTTTCACAAGGTCCCTCATGAGAGACTCTTGGCGAAATTAAGAAGTCATGGGATAGGAGGCAGTGTACTATTGTGAATCAGGAACTGGTTAAAAGATAGAAAGCAGAGGGTAGGGCTAAATGGCCAATTTTCCCAATGGAGAAAGGTGAATAGTGGTGTACCCCAGGAATCTGTGCTGGGTCTGCTGCTTTTTAACATATTCGTAAATGACCTGGAAATGGGAATAACGAGTGAGGTAATCAAATTTGCAGATGACACAAAATTATTCAAAGTAGTTAAAACCCAAGCGGATTATGAAAAATTGCAAAAGGACCCTAATAAATTGGAAGACTGGACGTTCAAATGGCAGATGAAATTTTAATGTGGACAAGTGCAAAGTTATGCACCTATGAAAGAACAACCCAAACTATGGTTACACACTGCAAAGTTCCACATTGGGAACTACCACCCAGGATAACATGTTGAAACTCTCTGTCCAGTGTGCAGTGGCGGTCAGGAAAGCAAATAGTATGCTATGAATCATAAGAAAAGGAATGGAGAATAAAACAAAGGATATTATAATGTCTCTATATCGTTCCTTGAATATTGTGTGCAATTCTGGTTGACGTATCTTAAAAAGGATATAGAGTTATTAGAAAAGGTACAGAGAAGAGCCACCAAAATGGTAAAAGGGATGGAAGGATACTCCTACAAGGAGAGGCTAAAAAGGTTAGGGCTCTTTAACGTGGAAAAGAGACGGCTGAGGGGAGATATGATAGAAGTCTATAAATTAATGAACAGAGTGGAACGGGTAAACGTAGATCGCTTGTTTACGTTATCAGAATATAGAAAGACTAGGGGACATGCAATGAAGCTACAGGGTAAACTATTTAAGACTAATAAAAGAAAATATTTTTTCACTCGTTATGTAATCAAACTCTGGAATTTGTTACCGGAGGATGTAGTAAAAGTTGTTAGTGTAGCTGGGTTTAAAAAAGGTTTGGACAAGTTCCTGGAGGAAAGGTCCATAAACCATTATTAAAGGAGACTCGGGAAATCCACTGCTTGACCCAGTACAAGCATTGTAGAACCTGTGTCTTTAGGGGATACTGC
Organism: Ichthyophis bannanicus; assembly: GCA_033557465.1. Classification (NCBI taxonomy): domain Eukaryota; kingdom Metazoa; phylum Chordata; class Amphibia; order Gymnophiona; family Ichthyophiidae; genus Ichthyophis; species Ichthyophis bannanicus. The sequence goes on along the minus strand of CM066041.1, from coordinate 18,507,719 downwards.
TAGGTACGTATGACCTAGATTGGCCACTGTTGGAAACAGGATACTAGGCTTGATGGACCTTGGTCTGACCCAGTATGGCATCTCTTATGTTCTTGACACTTCCCCTCAGATGGTCCAGGCATTGAGGAAAGCCCCCAATGCCATCTAAATACTATTAGGGGGCCACACAGGACGTTTAAGCCACCTCAGACCTAGATATAGAGAACTGGAGCTTCGGCTGATTACAAAATCCTCTAGCATTTCTCTGCATCAAGCACAGACAATATTAGCCATTTTAATGTGTGCAGCTCATTTGCCTCTAATTTAAATACACTTGGCATTACTGTGTGTTTGGTTTTCCTTTGCTGTTTATAAACACGTCAGTCTCGTCTGCATTTGGCCTGTTGAAACTTGTGCTTATAAGTTGCGTTATCTTGAAGCAAAGGGAACGTTGGTCTTTCTGCATTGAACCGTATAACTACAAGTATAAGGAATAAAACATTATAACACACGTTTACCACCTTGGTTTACTTGCTGAATTTACTTGTTAGAATGAAGTTCTATTACTCATTAGTTGTTAATTGTAAAATATGTTAGCTAACTACCGAATCTAACATCTTTTCTTTTATACTGTACGTATCACTTCGCTTCTTGCAAAATAAGAAATAAAAAGAGGGATATCAGTATTCTCCAGGAACAAGCAGGGAGTCAGTCCTCACATATGGGTGACGTCGACGGAGCCCCCATGCAGAGCAAATCCCCAGCTTTTGAAGAAAGCCTTTGGGACTGCATCACGCATGCACGGTCCCCTTTCCGCCCAAGGGTGCCATCTCGCTCAGTCTCCTTTTTTCCGCAGAGCCCAATAGACATCGTCCTAGTTCCCCCGTGGAAAAAGTTTAAAAATTGTGTTTTTCTGCTTGCCGATTCGACGCTGGATCCCCTTCCCGACTGCTGCCTCCGATGCCTCGAGTCCGACCATGACCCCGTGGTCTGTGGCCCATGCAAAAAGATGTCTTCCAAGGCATCGAGGAGCAGGCAGCAGCAGCATGACAGGATTTTTCCTGAGTCCGCACCTGCCTGGGCCCGAACCTCGTCAGAGGCCTCAACCTCTCAGGAGCTGTCTGATCCCGAGCAGCGTCGGATATCCTCTGAAAGGAGGACTTCCTCGCGGGAACACCGGAGGAAGAAAAAATCTGTGAGGGCGGTGTCGTCTGAGAGCTCCAAACGGCCTGGTCCCTCGCGGGATCGGTCGTGGAGCCTGGCTCACCGCCCCGGATCCTCAGAGCCAAACTCCCTCAAAAGGACCCGGAGACGCAGAGGAAGGTAAGCACTATCCTCATTGTTGACTCTCCTCCAGGAGAGCCGGCGTCGGGCTTGACGGCATCGGGACCCGAGCCGGGGGCTGCGGAGCCTCCTGAGCTTGGCCTCAGGTTGGCGGCCTTGGAGCGCAGCATGTCTGCCTTCATGGACCAGCAGCGGCGCTGTTGGCTGGTCTCACATGTCTGTCTGCCTTGAACACCGGGACTTCAACGTCCAAGTCGACCCCGGAGGCCGAGCCGATCCTCGGCCGAGGTCTCCATCGACCTCCCTTTCAGGACCGAGGTCGTCGATGCCGATTCCCTCAGCGTCGGGGCGGTCGAGGCCGAGGCCCTCGAGGCCGGAGCCGATCGATTTCTCCTCGGAGTCCGGCTGGGAGACAGAGGACGAGGAGTCCCCGGGCACCCACCGTACCAAGTACGTCCCGTCAGACTCCCCAGGTTCTGAACCTTGGAAACGGTCACCCCCGGAGGACACCCAGTTCTTGGACTTCATCCGGGACATGGCAAAGGCTTTGTCATTCCTGGTGGATCCCGAGGAGGAGCCTCGAGCAGAGGAGCTCGAGGTCCTTCAGTATGACTTTCCTCCGAAGGAAGACCTTACTGTACCGGTGCCCCCCCCATTCTGGAACGGCTGATGCTCCAAATGTGGGAGACACCGGCCTCGATGCCTGTTCTCAGCAAGCGAATCAATTCCATCTATCGAGTTCGCAAGAGTCCTGGGTTCCAAAAGGCACAGCTGCCGCACAACTCCATGGTTGTGGAATCGGCAATGCGCTGGCTCAAGAGTCAGAAGATGCACTTCTTGGTGCCTCCTGGCCGGGAGGCTCGCAACATGGATGCTCTTGGCAGAAAGTGCTACCAGGGTTCAATTCTGGCATGCTGAATCCAGACTTACCAGCTGTACATGGGCATGTACCTGCGAGACCTGGCAAAGGAGATTGCCGGGTTCTCCGCTGGTCTTTCCGAGGGACCTTTGCAGCGCTTCCAGGTTTTGTCCACTGGGATCCGAGATTTACCCATTTACTCAGGATTTTATAAACTCTCATATCTCCCTTCAGTTGTCTGTTCTCCAAGTTAAAGAGCCCTAATCTCTTTAGTCTTTTCTCATAGGGGAATTGTTCCATCCTCATTATTTTGAGGTCCTTCTCTGTGTCTGGATCGGTTCTCGATAGGTCTGGTGGGGCTTGGGGAAAGAAAATTAGTAGATAAGACCAAATTTCTCCTTAACTGCCCTTTCAAGATAAGTTAATCAAAGTGGTTTAAGATAAAGATTTAAAATAAACAATAGTACATCATTAAAAAATATGATTGGTACATTATAAAAATCTAAAAGCAGACATTAAAATGAAATGGCCATAATAGAACATTTACATGTAACACAAAAAAGAAAAAAAAACTTTTCAGGTTTTTCCATGGGTCTTAGGATGCATTTGTTGAAGTCAGGTTGAAAGTAGATTCAAAGCACCACATTTTATTTTTGTAATTTAATATTTATCAGATCTTACCACAGATATGCCCTCTTTAGGTATGCAGCTTGTCGTGCTGTGAGGGTTTGTGTGCAAAAGTGATTCTGAGAGCTAGGTTATCAGTAGCTTAACTACTGACAGGGTCTCCCAAAATGGACAGGTCTCAGCTGAGGTGCCAGACGAAGACAAACCACCCATCTGGGCATTAGCAGAATGGGACAGTGTTGGCGGCGGAAGATCATATTTCTGTGACAACGGCAACAACATTAGAACTACCTGTGGGGAAGAAAGCCCTGACAAGCTACTTCTGTATATTGCCATGAAAACCAATGGATAGTGTGAGCCCCGCCCCTGTGCCAAATAGCTTGACCAGCAGGAGGCGCTGCACCTTAACCTTGAGGTTGTATAAGAATTTGTAGTTGAGCCGTTGGTTAAAGATCACAGATTTTTATTTGGGTTCTCAGAGACTCACAACAGGTAATGTCCACAGGAAAACAAAAGTAGGGATACTCCTCCCAAAGAAAATATATGCAAACTTTGCCAGGTCAAAATAAAGTCTTTTAAACAAGCTTTTCTTCTTAGCTCTTACAAAAGGTATTTTCCCTCTTAACAGTTATTCACAAACAGTGCAACAATCACATTCCATGTCAGTGACTGAAGGATCTGAATCCCCTTTGAAAGAGTCAATTTCCATGCTCTCTGGAGGACTCTCAGGTAGCGGTTCTGGACTCTTAACTGGAATGGTATTAGTCCCATACATTAACAGTTTCTTCAGTCTTGGCCACCTAATAGGTTTCTCCCCTTTAAGTAAAAGCTCATAGGGTTTCAAAAGCCGTGGTTTAAAAGTTCCTTTCCTTTCATGTAAATGTCTACAGGTAATCTCCTCCTCATCTGAAGAACTATCCCTGTGTTCAGTTTTGGGCCTAGGCTTTCTCCTGATTTGATGCTTAACTTGCACAGTTTTACATACAGGCCTTCTATCAATAAAACCCTCTTCTGAGCTGTAATCAGAGGACAGGTCAGACCTCCTTCGGGCTCTATAAAAAGTTCTTGCTTTGGAAGCTTCCCTAGCAGAGCAATGCCTGCATCTAGGTTCCAGCAAGGGTTTTGCCTGGGTAAAAGTTCTGCCTTCTTGTGGCTTCTTTAAGCTTCTTTCAAATACAGGGTTTAGCTTGCCCACTAACCTGCATTGTGGTTTCACTGCACTAGCAGTGTATCTCTGGGCCTCGCAACAGCAGCTGCCTGGCCTGTGAGTATTTCTTCCTGGAGAGCAGCAGTATTTCCCTTTCTCCTGGGGAGCGAATCTGGCTTCAGGTCTTCCCTTCCTCTCAGCATAGAGCCTGGGAGCCTTGTTCCAGTCAGGTTCAGAATCCTCGTGCTGGTAAGACAGGTGGTTCTCTTCCTCTGCTCTCCTCTCTCTCTCCCTTCTCCCCCCCGTTTCTGTCTGCCCTTCTTTACAAGCAGCTACGTGACAAGGGAACTCCCTTGCAGGCTCCTCCCCCGAGTACCTGCTTCTCTGATTCCTATCTGGTGTGTAACGTGGGAATGACTCAACACTAGTTTTGGCCCACTGACTATCAACCCTGGGGTTTTTCTGCTGTGAACTTCTAACCCTGGGTTTTCTCTGACAAGTGTTTTCTAATGTGCCCATCCCCCCAGCCAAGGTAAAACCTTCAATGTTTCCTGCTTTTCTAGGTGGCACTACTCTCTCCTTGCCACATATCCCCCCCCTTAGACTATTGCCGGCTGGCGAGACACTTCGCGCACAGCTGGTAATACTGGAAGCGGGTCTATGTCGCGCACCTAGTTTTTGGGCCAATTGTACATTTTCTGTTCGGTCAGACCACTTTCTTAAGAGGTTGATGTGGTAAACTTGACGTTTGCCTGGGCCAGTTTCCAAAGCATAGGAAGCTGGACCAACTCTGTTTACTACCTTATATGGACCTTTCCAAGTATTTTCGAATTTTGAATTCGCTGCGGCCACCATCACGATCACAGAATCGCCAATTTCGAAATGGCGCGCCTTGGCCTTTCGGTCATGGTACCGCTTCTGCTTCCCCTGGCTCCGCTCCAAATTTTCTTCCGCCAAGCGCCCTATCCTTTCTAAACGCTGTTTCAAGTTTGTCAAAAACCGGGGACATCTTGGAGCTCCCTTGTGGGGGCTACCCACTGTTCCCTCAAAATGTCTAGCACGCCTCGCGGGGCCCGGCCATACATCAATTCGTAGGGCGAAATGCCGGTGGAAGCCTGTTTCCTTTCCCTGGAAGCATACAGAACAAAGGGGAGCACGTTGTCCCACTCCTGAAACTGACCGCCCAAACTCCTGCGTAAGAGGTTTTTAAGGGTTTGGTTGAACCTCTCTACCAGGCCATTGGTCTGGGGGTGGTACGCTGCTGTTCTGACATGCTGTATCCCGAATGCATCCCAAAGTTGGGCTAAGTGTCGGGACATAAAGTTAGTTCCCCTATCTGTAAGGACCTCCCGGGGAAAACCTACCTCACAGAACAGTTTTACTAGCTCCGCTGCTATCAGCCGCGCGGAGGTATTCCTCATAGGGACAGCCCACGGAAACCGGGTGGCATGGTCCATAATGACCAATATATATTGATGGCCTCGGGGCGTTTTTACCAATGGGCCTACTATATCCAGGGCTAAACGATATACTGGTTTACTAATAACAGGCAAGGGAATTAAAGGCGCTTCCGGAGGATACGTGCCGGATACTCGCTGGCAATCAGGGCATGATGCACAGAATTTTACTGTCTCTGTGTATACCCCCGGCCAATAAAATCGGGCAAGAACCTGATCTAGCGTCCCTTGCGCCCCCTTATGTCCTGCGATGGGATGATCGTGTGCTAATTTTAACACGATGTCTCTGAATAAGGCAGGTATTACCAACTGCCTTTTAACCTCTTTTGTCTTCGGGTCCATGCTTTCCCTATAAAGCAACTCTTTATCCCATATAAATTTTGGTAAGACTCGTGAGCCTCTTCGGGCGAACTCGCAGGCTCGGACTAAAGCAGGGTCTGCTTTCTGTTCATCAGGAAAAGTGGGGAATTTTTGCATCAGGTCCTCTGGGACCCATGGTAATTCTACTCCAGCCAACAATTCCCTCCTACCTTTTCCCCTATGAGCCCTCTCCTTGCGTTTTTCCGCCTTACTCTTTTTATGGCCCTCCTTTTGTGGGGTTATTAAATCCTCGTGGAAAGAAGTGCCTGGTATCGGCTCCTCCTGTGGGTCCACTTCTTCTGGCGGCGTAGGGTGGGCCCGTGTAGAGACTAGGTTTTTCTTCTCGTGCAGCCTATTCTCTATCCCTTTTCTAAAGTGTGCCCAGTCCCGCCCCAACACTATTTCATAGGGAAGCCTGGGCATAACTGCTACTGCAACTGCCTTGCCACTACTTAGCCCTTTTATGCGCACTACATGCACTGGGTAGGTGGATGCAGCACCGTGCACGCACCTAATTCTAACATGGTGGTCAGGGGACTCGGATGGGGATTCTCGCTGGGCCTCTATCTTACCCCAGAGGGACCTAGAGATCATTGATTGATCTGCCCCTGAGTCTAGGAGCGCTTCTGCGGATATCCCCTCTACCTCGACGGTTAAGAGAAAACCCTCACCAGTGTTCTTAACTCGGGCAGCTATCAAGGCATCCCTACCGATGCAGTCCTTTCTAAAATGTCCCACCTCCCCACAGGTAAAACATTTTCTAGACAGGGAGTCTGCTCTCGTGATAACTTTCCCTTTCGCTGTTTTTCCGGTAACATACGTGGCTCTCTGTTCTGGGAATACTGATTCGTGTTTCTTGAACAGGCCTTCTTTCTTGGAGCCTACCTTGTTGGCTTCAAGGAAGCGGTCCGCTAAAGCAACAGCTTCATAAGCAGTGTTACAATTCTGTAAAACCAACCAGCTCTGTAACTCTTTTGGAACCGCCTCAGTAAACTGTTCTAGAATTATAGTGTCAAGAATGGTATCAATAGCTTTACCCTCAGGCATTAACCATTTGTGAACTAAACTTTTAATTCTATAATACAACGCTTGAGGCGTCTCGCCTTCCTTAATTGTGCAAGACCGTAATAGTCTCCTATAAACAGAGGGATTTAAGCCCATCCTGTTCCGGATAGCAGTTTTCACTTTTAAATAATCAGATATCTGATCTAAAGGTAGTGCTCTATATGCGGCTAATGGCTCCCCGGATAATGTGGTGGCAAATCTGACCGCTCATTGATCCACAGGCCATTTTGCTAGCACAGCCACACGCTCAAAAGCTTCGATGAAATCATCTATATCATCACCCTTTACATATCGTCCATATGACAAAGTCCCAGTATTGGTATTTTCCCACCCTGGAATCAGGTTGGGTGTTACCAGTCCGGTAGTGGTGCTTTGCTTTAACATGTCCTCCTGGGTCTGAATCATCTTCGCCAAGAGGTCTAGGAGAGGTTGCTGTTGCTCCTGTAGCATCGACGCCGCCTTCTCCTGGTTCCTCGCTGCCAGTTCCTGTTGCTGGGCAAAATGGTTTGCTACCCATGTCGGGAAATCGGAGATCTCCATCCTTGCACTGGAGCTGAAAGAAAAACACAAAAACAAACGACCGAGTGCGGTACATTTTTTTTTTTTTTTTTTTTTTTTCAAAAGTGCCCACTATAGCTTATGGTGACCACCCTTCTGCACTTGGATCCAGGCCTAACCCTCTTAGTCACGGGTTACCTGATATCGGTGCAGGTCTTAGCTCTGCCACCAGATAAGCTCTCCGTCAGGTCTGCAATGCGTCTGCTCCTCCGGATACGTTGGATGTGTCCTTGGATTTCCGGTCAACCCTTCTGTTCCTGTTGGACTTGGCTGCCGGACCTCTGGAACCGCGAAATCCTAAATACTACGCCACTGTGAGCCCCGCCCCTGTGCCAAATAGCTTGACCAGCAGGAGGCGCTGCACCTTAACCTTGAGGTTGTATAAGAATTTGTAGTTGAGCCGTTGGTTAAAGATCACAGATTTTTATTTGGGTTCTCAGAGACTCACAACAGGTAATGTCCACAGGAAAACAAAAGTAGGGATACTCCTCCCAAAGAAAATATATGCAAACTTTGCCAGGTCAAAATAAAGTCTTTTAAACAAGCTTTTCTTCTTAGCTCTTACAAAAGGTATTTTCCCTCTTAACAGTTATTCACAAACAGTGCAACAATCACATTCCATGTCAGTGACTGAAGGATCTGAATCCCCTTTGAAAGAGTCAATTTCCATGCTCTCTGGAGGACTCTCAGGTAGCGGTTCTGGACTCTTAACTGGAATGGTATTAGTCCCATACATTAACAGTTTCTTCAGTCTTGGCCACCTAATAGGTTTCTCCCCTTTAAGTAAAAGCTCATGGGGTTTCAAAAGCCGTGGTTTAAAAGTTCCTTTCCTTTCATGTAAATGTCTACAGGTAATCTCCTCCTCATCTGAAGAACTATCCCTGTGTTCAGTTTTGGGCCTAGGCTTTCTCCTGATTTGATGCTTAACTTGCACAGTTTTACATACAGGCCTTCTATCAATAAAACCCTCTTCTGAGCTGTAATCAGAGGACAGGTCAGACCTCCTTCGGGCTCTATAAAAAGTTCTTGCTTTGGAAGCTTCCCTAGCAGAGCAATGCCTGCATCTAGGTTCCAGCAAGGGTTTTGCCTGGGTAAAAGTTCTGCCTTCTTGTGGCTTCTTTAAGCTTCTTTCAAATACAGGGTTTAGCTTGCCCACTAACCTGCATTGTGGTTTCACTGCACTAGCAGTGTATCTCTGGGCCTCGCAACAGCAGCTGCCTGGCCTGTGAGTATTTCTTCCTGGAGAGCAGCAGTATTTCCCTTTCTCCTGGGGAGCGAATCTGGCTTCAGGTCTTCCCTTCCTCTCAGCATAGAGCCTGGGAGCCTTGTTCCAGTCAGGTTCAGAATCCTCGTGCTGGTAAGACAGGTGGTTCTCTTCCTCTGCTCTCCTCTCTCTCTCCCTTCTCCCCCCCGTTTCTGTCTGCCCTTCTTTACAAGCAGCTACGTGACAAGGGAACTCCCTTGCAGGCTCCTCCCCCGAGTACCTGCTTCTCTGATTCCTATCTGGTGTGTAACGTGGGAATGACTCAACACTAGTTTTGGCCCACTGACTATCAACCCTGGGGTTTTTCTGCTGTGAACTTCTAACCCTGGGTTTTCTCTGACAAGCGTTTTCTAATGTGCCCATCCCCCCAGCCAAGGTAAAACCTTCAATGTTTCCTGCTTTTCTAGGTGGCACTACTCTCTCCTTGCCACAATAGTCACAACAAAACAAATTCCACTATAGTGCTAGAAGATGAGACCCCCAGGTCGGAAGGCACTCAACTAGCTACTGGGGAGGAGTTGAAGACTTTTCAGAGTAAAGCCAGTATTTATGATGTGGTTGGATCAAGTCCTTTGGATGTCTGACTACTGATGTAGCTGCGCATGAAGTGAGAGTCAGAAGCTGCAAAGCGTAGTTACTCACCTGTAACAGGTGTTCTCCAGGAGCAGCAGGAATCAGTCCTCACTTATGGGTGACGTCGGCGCCGACGGAGCCCTCGCGGAGCAATTTTCCCCAGCTTTCAAAGAAAGCCTTTGGGAATTGCAGCGCGCATGCGCGGTCGTCTTCCCGCCCGAAGGTGCCATCTTAGCCAGTCAGATGACATAGCTAAAAAAGACAGCATAAAAATTTGCAAAAAGAACATAAGCAGACGATTGCCACTCCAAGGGGAGGAGGGAGGGTAGTGAGGACTGATTCCTGCTGCTCCTGGAGAACACCTGTTACAGGTGAGTAACTACGCTTTCTCCAGGACCAAGCAGGAAGTCAGTCCTCACTTATGGGACTCCCAAGCTCAAGGCTACCGGAGACCCTAAGCACAAAAATGAGCTCCCTCTAGCTCAGCAGCACAGAAGGATAGAATCTTCGCTGAATTATCACCCACCGGTAGCCCACATCCGGGATGGAGGGTAGGAGTTGCTCAGACCTCAAAGAGATTACGGAGGACTGCCTGTCCGAAAGCACTGTCCCTACGGGACTCCCTCTCGAGACAGTAATGGACCGCAAAAGTCTGGCTCGAAGACCAAGTAGCGGCCCGGCAGATGTCTGCCAGCGGAACAGAGCGGAGGTAAGCCACTGACGTGGCCTTTGCCCGAACGCAATGAGCCGTGACCCGACTTTCTAAGGCGAGTCCGGCTGCCCCATAAGCCCAAGAGATACAGTCCGCAACCCAGATGGACAGAGTACGCTTGGAGACCGGGAGTCCCAATTTATTGGGGTCAAAAGACACAAAAAGCTGAGCAGCTTTACGGTGCTCCCGCGTACGGTCAAGGTAGAAGTTCAATGCCCTTCTACAGTCCAGGGTATGGAGGACCGTCTCAGCTCGGCTGGAGTGTGGTCTGGGAAAGAAGGTTGGAAGTACCACCTCCTGATTCATGTGAAAAGGGGAGACCACTTTAGGCAGAAACTGTGGGTGAGTCCGTAGGACTACCCTATTCTTGTAGAACCGAGTGTAGGGGGGATCAGACACGAGGGCCTGCAATTCACTTACGCGCCTAGCGGAAGTGAGGGCTATCAAGAACAGTGTTTTCCAAGACAGAAAACGGAGGGAACAGGTAGCCATAGGTTCAAAAGGCGGACAGGTGATCCGCTGTAAAACCACATTCAGGTCCCAGTCAGGTGCTGGCGGGCGCAGAGGTGGTTTAAGTAGGAGACCTCGGAGAAACCTCGCTACGAGAGGGTCGTTGGAGAGAGGTCTGCCGTCCACCGGCACATGATGTGCTGAAAGAGCACTGAGGTGAACTTTGACGGAGTTGGACTTAAGTCCCAGATTAGAGAGGTGTAGCAAGTACTGTAAGATCACCGACACCGGGCAGGAGAAGGGATCCTGAGACTGTTGGGAACACCAGATTGCAAAGCGACGCCATTTAAGGGCGTAGCATTTGCGGGTAGAAGGCCGTCGCGAAGCCAAGACGACCTCCTCCACCTCCGCCGGCAAGAGAAGAGGAGCAAGGACTACCCTTTCAGCAGCCAGGCCATGAGGTTGAGAGACCTGAGGTTGGGGTGCAGTAGGGACCCCTGATCCTGAGTGAGGAGATCCGGTTGTACCCCCAGAGGGATTGGATCCTCCACCGCCAGTTGCAGCAGGAGCGGAAACCACGGCTGCCTGGGCCAGCGAGGGGCCACCAGGATCATGAAGGCTTTGTCTCGGAGAACCTTGAAAAGAGTCCGAGAGACTAACGGGATGGGAGGGAAAGCGTACAGAAGGCTCCCCGACCATGAGATCAGAAAGGCGTCCGCCGAAACCCGAAGGGGGTGTGGCTGACGAGAGCAGAAGCGAGGAAGCTGCCGGTTGTGAGGACTGGCAAAGAGATCCACCATGGGGAGGCCCCACCTGAGGAAGAGCTTCTGAACGATCAAGGGATCCAGACGCCACTCGTGCGGCTGGAGGACCCTGCTGAGTTTGTCCGCCAGGCAATTTTCTTGGCCCGGGAGATAAACTGCCTTGAGGAGAATGCCGTGACTGACGGCCCAAGAGCAGAGCTTCTGTGCCTCCCGGCAGAGGAGGAAGGAGCCCGTGCCCCCCTGCTTGTTCACGTAGAACATGGCAACTTGATTGTCCGTCTGGACAAGGACGGACTGTTGGGAGGTCAGGTGGGAGAAGGCCTTGAGAGCTAGGCGGATCGCCCTGAGCTCCAGGAAGTTGATCTGCTGAGCAGACTCCCACTTGGTCCAGAGGCCCTGAGTACGTGCCTCTTGGCAATGTGCTCCCCAGCCCAGGAGGGATGCATCGGTGGTCAGCACCCGGGTCGGCTGAGGTGACTGGAAAGGCATTCCTAATATCAGGTTCGGCTGCCGGAGCCACCACCGGATAGACGAGACCAGCGGCTCGGAGACGCGCACTAGGTCTGCTAGGCCGCCTGTGGCTTGTCGCCACTGCCGGCGGAGACACCATTGAGCAGACCGCATATTCAGGCGGGCATTGGGGGTCACATGGACGGTGGAAGCCATATGGCCGAGCAGTCTCAGGAAGCGCCTGGCGGAGACCAGGGGCTGGCTGCGAAAGCGGTCGGCTAGGTCCATGAGCCGCTGAGCCCTGTCGAGCGGTAGGTACGCTCGCGCCTGAGGAGTGTGCAGCCTTGCGCCGATGAACTCGAGATCCTGTGAGGGGAGCAAAGTGGACTTTGCGAAGTTTATGACAAAGCCCAAGTGCTGCAGGAGAGTCACCGTGCGGCACGTGGCGTTGGTGACCTCCTGAGCAGACGCTGCTCTGATGAGCCAGTCGTCGAGGTACGGAAAGACATAGAGGCCGTGAAGCCGGAGATGGGCCGCCACGACCGCGAGACATTTTGTGAAGACTCGCGGTGCGGAGGACAGGCCAAAGGGCAGTACTCTGTACTGGTAATGATTTCCTGCCACCACAAACCTTAGGTATTGGCGGTGGCTTGGGTGGATGAGGATGTGCGTGTAGGCATCCTTTAGATCCAAGGAGCATAGCCAATCTCCCTGCTGGAGGTAGGGCAGAAGGATTCCAAGGGTAAGCATTTTGAACTTCTCCCGCACAAGGAACTTGTTGAGGTTGCGCAAGTCCAGGATGGGTCGGAGGCCTCCTGTTCTCTTTGGTATCAGAAAATACCTTGAATAGAAGCCCTGACCTCTCAGGTGGTGTGGCACCGGTTCCACCGCCTGATCCTGCAGAAGACCTGCTAACTCCTGAAGGAGCAACTCCCTGTGCAGAGGGGGGCGCGGAGGCTCTCCCGGAAAATAGGAGGGAGGGACCTGATGGAAGTGGAGAATGTAGCCCTCTCGCACGACCTGAAGCACCCAGGCATCTGCGGTGATGCTGGACCACCTGTGGGCGAAGTGAACCAGCCGGCCTCCGGTGCTGGGGGGAACCAGTGGGGGGGGAGAGGCTATGCTGAGCGAGTCAAAAACCCCCACCCTGCTGAGCAGGGGCTGGTGGTGCAGGCTTGGGGGCTTGCTGCCTACGGGACCCGTTACCCCGTCCCTTGGCCTGCTGGCCCTGTTGGGGAGCTGCAGGGGCCTGATAATGGGGGTATTGTTTGTAGGCAGCTGCCTTCCTCGGGTAAAAGGACTTTTTTCCCGAGCCCTTCTTTTTCTGGGAAGGGGCGGAGGTCTTCCTAGAAAGCCTGGTCCTGGTGAGAGTCTCAGTCTCAATTTGTGCAGCCTTTTCCGCCATGGGCTTGCCAAAGAGGTTTTCGCCTCGGCAGGGGACATCGACCAACTTGTCCTGTACCCAGGGCTCAAGGTCGGACGACTGAAGCCAAGCCTGTCGGCGGGCACCGATGCCGGCTGCGGCTACTCGAGCCGAGGCTTCAAAGCCATCGTAGGCTGCTCGGGACATGAACTTTGAGCATTCCCGAATACCCGTGGACAAGGCTAGGAACCTCCGCAAGGGCTCCTCGGAGAGACCAGCGGAGAATCCGGCTAGCTCTTTAGCCAGATCCCTGAGATACATGCCCATGTAGAGCTGGTAAGTCTGGACACGACAGGCGAGCATAGAGCCCTGGAAGCACTTCTTGCCAAGGCCATCCAGGTTACGGGCCTCCCTTCCAGGAGGCACCGAGGAGTGCATCTTCTGGCTCTTAAGACGATGCATGGCCGATTCCACTACCATGGAATGGTGTGGCAACTGTGCCTTTTGAAAGCCAGGGCTCTTGCGGACTCGATAGATAGAATCGACCCGCTTGCTCAGGACCGGCGAGGAGGCCGGACTCTCCCACATGCGGAAGAGTAGTCGTTCCAGCATAGGAGGAACCGGCACAGTAAAGTGTTCCCTCGCGGGAGAGTCATACTGGAGGGCGTCAAGCTCTTCGGCCCGAGGCTCCTCCTCGGGATCCGCAGGGAAGGCCAAAGCCTTGGCCATATCCCTAACGAAGTCCGAGAACCGGGCATCCTCCGGGGGGGACTGCTTCCGAGGCTCGGACTCCGGAGAGTCCGATGGGACACACCGAGTCCGGAAAGAATCAGGTGACTCTTCCTCCTCAGACTCCCAGACCGACTCCGACGAGGACTCGGTGGGGTCGGCCCGGGCAGGGTGCGGCGCCAGCCGCCCCGACGCCGAGGGAGTCGGCGTCGGCGACCTCGGTCCCGAACGGGAGGCCGAGGGCGACCTCGACCGAGGATCGACTCGAGTTCTCATCGACTCGAGGATCGGCTCGGTCTCCGGGGTCGACTTGGACGTCGACGTCCCGGCGGTCGGGGCAGCGACGCCAGCGAAGCCAGCGAGCAGTGCCCGCTGCTGGTCCATGAAGGCAGACAGTCTGCTCTCCAAGGCCGTCAACCTGAGTCCGAGCTCAGGTGACCCAGCAGCCCCCGACTCGGGCCCCGACGGCGTCGGGCCCGACGTCGGCTGTCGCGGAGGCGAGTCCAGAAGGACTACAGGACTTACCCGGGCAGGCATCTCCGACTCCAGGCGAGGTCGCTTCGGGAGGTGTTCCTTCTCCAAGGACCCGGGGCGGCTGTCGGGGCTATGCGACCTGGCCCTCGCGGAGCCAGGAGCGTCCACCGACGCCGCCCTCGCGGGTTTTTCCTTCCGACGATGGTCCCCGGAGGGAGAACCCCGGTCGGAGGAGCTCCGGCGACGGTCCGAGCTGGAGCCCTTTGACACGGAGGCCTCCGACGAGGTCCGGGTGCGGCTGGGGTCAGCGAAGATTCTCTCGCGCTGATGCCGCCGACTTCTCAACGCCTTCGAGGACAGTTTGCTGCAGGGCCCACAGATCAGTTCCTCATGATCCGGGCCCAAGCAGCGGAGGCAAAAGTCGTGTGTGTCGGTTAGTGACATATTTCGGTCACACCGACCACACCGCTTAAAGCCACTGGCAGCCATCGGGGGAAAAAGGGCCCCTGCGACGTCAAAGGACCGGGCTGCCAGGGAAAACGAAAACGAAAGCTGACTAAGTCAGAAAAACCGAAAAAACGTTAGAGGACTCGAGACCGGCGTCGCGAGTCCGGGTGGGAAAACGATCGGCGTCGAACCGAAAGAAAAAAGTATAAAATAAAGAGGAAAATCAACTTTTTCGCGGGGACAAGACGGGGACGTCTGCAGGGCTCCGCGGAAAAAAAAAAGAAGACTGGCTAAGATGGCACCTTCGGGCGGGAAGACGACCGCGCATGCGCGCTGCAATTCCCAAAGGCTTTCTTTGAAAGCTGGGGAAAATTGCTCCGCGAGGGCTCCGTCGGCGCCGACGTCACCCATAAGTGAGGACTGACTTCCTGCTTGGTCCTGGAGAAAGATGTCTTACATATTGGGACATGGAACATACAAAGCATGAACAAAGGGAAGTTGGAGGTGATCAAGAATGAAATGAAACATGTACAACTCAATCTGTTGGGTGTCAGCGAACTGAAATAGCATTGAGCACTTTGCATCAGATGCCAGTAGATCTATAGATCTCAAGGTGGCAAAACAGTGCGACAAGGCGGTGGCAAAAGCCAGGAGGATGTTGGGCTGCATTCGAAGAGGAATTACCAGCAGAAAGGAAGAGGTACTAGTGCCACTGTATAAGTCTCTGGTGAGACCTCACTTGGAATACTGTGTTCAGTTTTGGACCATATCTTGCAAAGGATGTAAAAAGACTGGAGGCTGTTCAGAGGAAGGCGACCAAAATGATTTGGAGCCTGCGTCAGAAGCCTTATGAGGAGAGACTTGAAGACCTAAATATGTACACTTTGGAGGAGAGGAGGGATAGGGGAGATATGATTCTGACCTTTAAATACTTAAAGAGACATAATGATCAAACAAACCTCTTCCAGAGACGGGGAAGCTGTAGAACTAGAGGGCATGACATGAACCTGCAAGGTGGTAAATTGAAAGGCAATGTCAGGAAATACTTTTTTACTGAAAGGGTGGTGGATGCTTGGAATGCCCTCCCGATGGAAGTGGTGGGGGCTAATACAGTGACAGAATTCAAAATAGCATAGGACAGACACAGTGGATCCCTTTACAGCAACAGGATAAAATCAAAATAAACTTAACTATCTAATTTCTCAACAAATAGGGGTGTCCTACATGGAGCGATGGGGGAAGGAGCGGTGGGTTCACCCCTAAACAAACAAAGAAACAGAGATATGGGGAGAAGTGAAGACATGGGGAGGGGTGCATCTGCTCCTGGTGGGTGCACCACTAAGCAAAGACATGGGTAGGGGTGCACCTACTCCCTAAAAGACATGGGAAGGGGTGCACCTACTCCTGCCATATAGCTGGGCTGACTAGATGGACCATACTGGTCTTTATCTGCCGTCATTTACTATGTTACTATGATCACATGGTCTACTATGCTGGAAATGAAAAACAAAGAAGAAATGGTGTTGCATTTATAATCAAGAAGAAACTTGCCAAAACTGTAATGAAATGCAATGCAGTCAGTGAATGCTTAAATTTCTATTCATCTACGAGAAATGCCCATCAACACAACTATGATTCAGGTATATGACCCAACAACAGCTGCAGAAGAGGATGAAGTTGATGAGTTCTATGAACAGGTACACGCTGAAATTGAGAGAACATGCAAACAGGATATCCTGATAGTCATGGGTGACTGGAACGCAAAAGTTGGCAACAAAGAAGAAGGAAATGTTTTGGAAAATATGGAGTTGGCAACAGAAATGAAGCTGGAGAAAGACTGATAAAATTCTGCAAGACCAACAATCTATTCATCTCCAATATCTTCCAGTAACACAAGCGGCAACTGTACACATGGACTTCACCCAATTGATTGTACAAAAATCAAATTGACTACATCTGTGGAAGTCAACAATGGAAAGCTCTATGCTCTATAACATCAATATAAGAACATAATTATGACCTTCAAAGCCCTGAACAATCAGTCCCCCACAGCTATCACCGAACTGATACACACCTCACCTCCCAATAGAAGCAGAAGATCTGTAGCAGTAAACACTCTGACAGTCCCGAAAGAATCAATGAGATGCAAAAAGGCAACAAATAATAGAGCTTTCAGCATCTATGCCCCCAAAGCCTAGAATGCACTCCCCACAGACATCAGGGCTATCACAGACCTAACCCAACTCAGGAAGGCCCTAAAACACCACTTATTCACCAGATACTTTCCAGTGTAGTCCCGATACGGAATTACACTCACCATGTATATAACTGTAGATACTCTGTATTGTATAATTATTGTTAATTCACCCTGTTATCCAAGTTCCAATCCCTGTTCAAATGTAAATGCATTTCAGTAACCCTGAAATGTATATGTTCTATTTTGATGTACACCGCACTGATCATAATAGCGCAGTATAAAAGAAATGTTAAATAAATAAATAAAGACAAAACCACTCACTGTGGTACAGATCACCAACTACTAGTATGCAAACTCAAGATAAAGTTGAAAAAGAGCAAGCCACTCATGAATGTAGCAAAATATGACCTTGAGAATATACCACCGAACTTTAAAGATTGCCTGCAAAATTGATTTGCTGCTTTAGATACAAAGGACAGAATTTCAGAAGAGTTATGGAATGACATCAAGAAGGTTGTGTTGGAAGAAAGTGAGAAGTTTCTATAAAAGCTGAAAAAGCAAAAATGGCCAAATTGGATGACCGAAGAAACTCACAAAATTGCCCAGAAACACAGAGAAGCTAAAGCCAGAGGAAAAAGAGAGGCAAATGCAGAACTCAGAGATTTCCAACATGCGGCAAGACAAGGAGAAGTACTACAATGACGCATGCAAAGAAATAGAAGCAGAAACTATTGGAAGAAGAACAAAAATGGCTTTCCTAAAGCTACAAGAGTTAAAGAAAAAAATTCATCCTTGAATTGGAATGCTACAAGATGCTCAAAGATCCATGTTGAATGATGCTAAGATCAAGAACAGGTGGAAAGATCAAGTGGACCAGCAGCCATTTCAACCTGATCAGGAACCATTGGTGATGAAAGAAGAAGTCGAAGCAGCATTGAAAGCCTTAACAAAGAACAAAGCACCGAGCATTGATGGAATTCCCACTGAGGTTTTATAGCAATTGGATGCAACTATCACCATACTTACAAGGCTCTGCCAGAAAATTTGGAAGACAATATCATGGCCAACTGACTAGAAAAGATCTGTGTTTATACCAATACTAAAGAAAGGTGATCCAACTGACTGTGGAAATTATTGCACAATCACTCTGATCCTACATGCCAGCAAGATTCCTCTCAAGAACATTCAGCAGAGACTACAACCATACCTTGAACGATAAGAAAAGGCGGTATAAAAATAATGTACAAATAAATAAACAAATGCCTGAAGTGCGAGCAAGGGTGAGGAATGAGAGACATCACCACAGAGTGGAGGAGTAGTCTAGTAGTTACAGCACTGGCTTGGGAACCAAGAGACCAGGGTTCAATTCCCACTAGCACTCCTTATGGCCTTCAGCAAGTCACTTAACCCTCCATTGCCTCAGAAAACTCCAAGTTATCAATGTCCCTGTTTAATGTACATTACCAAGATTAAGCTACAATGTAAACTTCTTTGACTGAAATGATAAAGCGGTATAAAAATCCCGTTGAATAAAATAAAGTGTGAGATGGATTCTTAAAAAAGCAAAAGGATATCTATATGTGTTTTACCGACCATGAGAAGCTCTGGGCCACATTAAGAAACATGGATATTCCAGAACACCTGATAGTTCTCTTGCACAACCTTTACAATGATCAAGAAGCAACAGTTCAAATGGAACAAGGAGAAACAGAATGATTTAAAACCAGCAAAGGTGTACAACAAGGCTGCCTACTTTCCCCCTACCTGTTTAATTTATATGCAGAACAAATCATCAGAGAAGCAGGACTGTATGAAGACAACAGAGGTGTGAAGATTGGTGGAAGACTCATCAACAGCTTTCGCTATACTGATGATACCACATTTCTGGCTGAAAGTGAAGACAATCTGAAACATTTGCTTCTTAAGATTAAGGAACATTGGGGTATGTTTACTAAACCGTCTTAATGTGCGCCCGGCGATAGTGTGCAGGCTGCCATAAAAGGAGTGGGCGTTTCAGTCTTAAAGTAGCAAAACGGGATTATCGTGCGATAACGCGCGCTGCTGCGCACATTAACGGGCTAAGCGCCGCTAAGCGCATTAACGTGCGGTAATCTTAAGTAGGCGCCCAGACATGCAAACACAGAAACAGAGGTGTAGTACAATGGTTAATACACTGACTGATGATACAGCGGTCATGAGTTTGATCCCCCAGTGTGCCTAATGCATAAGGCTGGCTGAGGCATCAGCTTTGACATGTAAGTATTGTTTCTTGAGGCATTTTATTTGTATTTTAATTATTGCTGCCAGCAAACACACCCTCACGTGCCATAACCTAAGGTGCCACATAAGGCACCCTATAAGGCACTCCATAGGGCACATTATAAGGCACCTCATATGGACTGTAACCATAAGGTGCCTCAGAAGGCGCTTTATAGGGCACCCTATAAAGCGCCTTCTGAGGCACCTTATGGTTACAGTACTCTGAGGGTGTTTTTGCTGGCAGCACTAATGTACATTAAAAATTGACAATGCTCCGGATAGCCCTATCAAATAACCCCACTGTGGATTTGAACCCATGACCTCTGGCTCTACAGGCAGTGAAGTAACCAGTGGGCTACAGCTATTAACAAGCCCCTGGCTGGCTACAGAAGGACTGCAGGTCACCACACAAAAGTCTGCTGTGCTTACCAGGATAGGGTTAACCCACCCGTACCCATGATGCATTGCACATGCAAATCAGCAGTCTACAGATGATCACAAGATGGGGTTTGCACCCCCACAGCACCTCGGCCTGGTAGGGGGAACTGACCGTGTGCACCCCCACAGCACCTCAGCCTGGTAGGAGGTACTGACCGTGTATGTTACTGGCACAGAGTAGCTACAGACCATCACATTGTGCGGGTACTGTGCTCACCGTGAGGGTGAGGTGGGGCACCCAGCACCAGGTCCACAGCACCTTTCATGACTGAAATAGGCTATGCTGCAGGTCCCGATCAGTGCTAGTGTGTGTGATAGGTAGTTCCTGCAGACACATCTGTATTTCTCAGTCATGTCTAGCCCTTATGGGCTATGATGCACCCAAAATAGTGCATATCCTGTGTTGGTACCATGGTCACATGATGTAGTTGAAGGGGGGGTATTTGGACCCATAGGTGGATTATGTACCACCACCCAACCCACTCTCTGTGGCTCAGGGTGGGAAACAGGATCTCCCACCAACAGAGCCACACTCTACCTCCCCGCAATGGTGGCAGTAGAGAGGACCATCAACCCCAGTCCTGCTGGGGAACAGACACCATACAGGGCAGGCAATGCAGATCTATACACATCCATAAGGCAAGGCAGACAGAAGGCCTGGAAATGCTCAGCTGCCCCCCACCACCATCTGACATTCTCCAGCAGCAAGCCTCCAGCTGCTGCACCCTGCAAGATGTTCCATCCAGACACATACTAGCTGCAAACAGTCTGCTAGCTAGTCCATAGTGCATGTTTCTGGAGGAGATGCATGTACCCAGAACTGGGATGTCAGCATACACACCAAGCAGATAAGTCAGTGATTGGGCCCCAAAAGGGAACCATAAACATCACATGAGAGAAACACTATATAGCACTATGGGGGAACTTAGCCATGCTGTGGTCACTGCTCAGTCAGGGTGAGAGTGACCTCCCAGCAGGACATGCTGTGGCCACCCTGTCCGTGCAGGTGATTGTCAGGCACTACAATGTCCGAGCCATTGCCCTATGCCCTGTGCAGATGCATCCTGGCCAGGCCACCTTGTCCGGGCTATACCCATGGTACCTTACTCCTCATTATGCACATTGGCAGGCTTACACTGGCAACAGTGTGGGCTGAGGAAGGTGTTGGCAGACACCACACACTGGATAGACAAACACACGCTCCCACACCTATGCCAGCATTGTGCAAATATAGAGGCTCTTGGCAGCCCTGGCCACCGCACCAGTCCTAGGCACAGTGCAGGCATGGCTATGGTACACAATACTGTTGGGGTCACTCCCCAGGGTGGTAAACACTGTCAGACATCAGACCTGAAGCACACTCCACAGACAGCAGAAAGGTTGCTATGATGCAGCTCAATCAGCAAATTGTGCTTAACTTAGGAATTGCTATCTGCCAGTAATCATAGCAACCGTTTGATAGGTGTGTACAATATTCCCAGGTTTAGGGTGGCATTGCTAAGGTATGCAAATGCTAGTATTGGGAGATGCACGCAGGGCCCAACATCCTGCCTCTCCAGGAGGCTTTGGATAATGGAGCCTGTGGGTGAGGATGTGTCTGCCCCTGTTGGCCGCTGCTCTAGGGCAGAGGTTCCCAACTCCAGTCCTGGTGGGCCAAACACTGTTCGGGTTTTCATGCTGTCCCTAATGAATATGCATGAGATACCATGGGGGCGGTGCCTAGACATGCAGCACAGCCGTGTTTATTAGAGGCAGCAAGGAACCTGAATGGTGTTTGGCCCTCCAGGACTGCATTTGGGAGACTCTGCTCTAGGTAATGTGCATGTTTATGGTGTCTGTGCTCTGTAGGGTAAAATGTAGGTTTATTGGGCATGTTTCTGTTATCTGCAATAAAGGTTCTGTCTGTATTGGCACGTTTTAGTAGTGGGTAAAATATGGGGACTGGGTTGGCAGGAACCACAGCTGGGACTTGAACCTGTGACCTTTTGTTCCTGAACACACTGGCTGTGTTCACTGCACCACCGTGTTGCCACAGAGATAGTGCATTTCCTGGAGATACCATGACTGTTTGTCAGACAGAGCCCGTCTGTTGCAGTGCACGGCACCCACCTAAACAGGGCTAGGCCATGGTCTGCTCTGGGCAGCTGCCACTGCCCCCTCCACCACCAGTACCCCTCTGCCACCATGCTGACATGCCCTTCTGCTGGTGGTGCTGGTGCTGCGCAGTCTCAGGCCATCCAGTGTGCGGGTAGGCGGCTGCCTATGGTGCAGGTTCTGGGGTAGGGGTGCCTGCATAGCTGTCCACGCTTTCCCCCAGCACTGCCTGCCAATGTTCCGTGCCATTGGGGGTACCTGCTGGGTACTATTCCCTGTGACACCGTGGGAAGCACACTCTTGCCCATGTTGGACCCTCAGCAGTTGCTGTCTGGCTGCTCTACTGTTTCAGCATTCCTATGGGCCAGCTAGGCATTACCCTAGTCTGCACTGTGCCCCAGCTGCACCACAGCATGTGCCGCCTGCAGCCCTCTGTGTCCCCTTTTCCAGCATCTGTCCAGTTGCCCATTCCGACATGCCCACCCTGCTGTTGTGGAACATGTGCACACCATAGGAAACCTGTCCAATGGAGAGGAAAACCCTGATCAGCGCAATTTCACTGTGGGCTCATTCACCTTGTATGGGGACAGAGCATAGACCCTTCCAAAATTCATATCTTTTTTTTGGAGCTTTCTTGGGGGTGTTTTTTTATGTTTCCCATTGATATCACTATTGCCCAGCTTGGTTATGTTTTTTTTTACATTTTCTTCTGGTCATTTTCACTGTTTCTTTGCCCCTTTGTTCCGTGCACATGTATCACACTTATCACTTTTTTGTAGGTTTCCCTGGTTTTGCTGTACATTGCTGACGGAAATGGTTTCTTTTCCCTTTAAATCAGCTCTAATGCCAGGGTTTCACTGGCGTTAGTTTTCAGCCTCGGATTTCACAGCGTTAGTGTGCAGGGAGCCTCTCCCCTCCCACTCTCCGCCCATTGACCCTCTCTCTCCGCCCTCCGGGAGCCTTTCTCCGCCTTCAGTGCTCGTTTGCGCCTTAGCGCGCGCTACGGCGCCTTATCGTGCGATAACGTGGGAGAGCGCACGTTAAGACGGTTTAGTACACATACCCCATAGTCTTAAAATGGGCCTGCACATTAATGTGAAGAAGACAAAGATCCTGACAACTGGCAAAATCAGTAAGTTCATTGTTGATAAAGAAGATTATTATTATTATTAAAGACTTATAAAGCGCCGCAACATACGAAGCACTGTACAAACATAGAAGAGAGACAGTCCCTGCTCATCAGAGCTCACAATCTAATAAGACAGAAAACAAAATAAGTTACATAATACAAATAACAAAAATTTACAGGACAAAGTAAAAAAATCTTGATAGAGAGATCAAGATAGGGTAAGATAGGAACGGAAAGCAATAGTGAAGAGGTGGGATTTTAGTCTGGAATTTAAAATGGCCTGGGAGGACGCCTGGTGCACAGAGATAGTAAGACTATTCCAAGCAAAGGGTGCTGCCAGTTGGAAGGAACGAAGTCTGGAATTGGCAGTACGAGTAAAGGGCACAGATAAACGAAGACTGTTAAAAGAGCGAAGCAACCAAGAGGGGGTGTAAGGAGAGATGAAAGGTACTGGGGGGCAGAAGAGTGACTACATTTATAGGTCAGGAGGAGAAGTTTAAATTGGATATGGAGACAGATGGGAAGCCAATGAAGCGACATGAGGAGAGGAGTGATGTGGGGAAAACGAGACTGGTGGAAAATGAGTCGAGTTGACTGAAGAGGAAAGAGGTGGCTTGCAGGGAGGCCGGCAAGGAGAACGTTACAATAATCAAGATGGGAGGTGATTAAGGAGTGGACAATCAATTCAGTGGTGTCAACAGAAAGAAAGGGGCGAATTTTGGAAATATTGTATAGAAAGAAACGACAAGTTTTAGCAATGAGCTGGATATGTGAAGAGAAAGAGAGAGAGAGGAATCGAAGATAACACCAAGGTTACATGCTGAAGAAACAGGGAGGAGTACAGAGTTATCAACAGAGAGAGAGAAAGAGGAAAGAGGAGGGGAAGCATTCAGGGGAAAGATAAGAAGCTCAGTTTTGGCCATGTTCAGTTTTAAGCAGCAATGGGACATCCAGGCAGAGAGGCAGAGTGAGATCTTAGACTGGATATCAGGAGAGATAACAGGTGCAGAAAGATAGATTTGAGAGTCGTCAGCATAAAGATGATAGTGAAAGCCATGGGAAAAAGTAAGGGTGCCAAGGGATTGGGTATAGAGAGAGGAGTGGACCTAAGACGGAACCCTGAGGAACTCCTACAAGTAGTGGGGTTGAAGAGGAGGAGGAGCTATCGAAGCACACACTGAAAGAGCGGTGGGATAGATAGGAAGAGAACCAAGATAGTACGGAGTCTTTGAATCCAAGTGAGGATAGGGTGATAAGAAGGTGGTTATGGTCAACAGTGTCGAAGGCAGCAGAGAGATCAAGAAGAATGAGGACAGAGTAAAAGCCTTTGGACTTTGCCAAGAACAAATCATTCGAGACCTTAGTAAGAGCAGTTTCAGTGGAGTGTAGGGGATGGAAGCCGATTGTAAAGGATCCAAGAGAGTATGAGAGGAAAGGAAATCAATACAATAGTGAAAGACTGCATGCTCAAGTAGTTTAGAGACGAAAGGAAGGAGAGAGACGAACGATAGTCAGAAGGACAAGTGGGATCAAGTGAAGGCTTTTTGAGGTGGGGTGTAACCACAGCATGCTTGAAAACAGAAGGGAAGGTTGCAGTGGAGAGAGAGAGGTTAAGAATATGAGAAATAGAAGGGACAAGAGATGAAAAGATGGAACTAAGGAGGTGGGTGGGGAAGGGGTCAGAAGAGCAGGTAGTAGGTTTGGAGGAAGAGAGAAGGAGCGACGTTTCCTGCTCAGAGCCATAGGGAAGGAAGAAAGGGTGGCAGAGGTTTGGGGAGGGGAGAAATGGGAAATAGGGGGGGGGGGGAAGAGGGGAACTAGAGGGTGTTTGTGTGGATTTAAATAGGGACAACTTTAACCTACTTGGATCAACTATCAATAAAGAAACGATAAACAGTCAAGAAATCTGACGATGCATTGCTCTTGGCAGAATGGCTATGAAGGACCTAGACAAGATCCTCAAGAGCAGAGATGTCTCTCTACATACAAAGATTCAACTAGTTCAAGCCATGGTATTTTCAATAATGTCCTATGGATGCAAAGTTGGACAGTGAAGAAGATAGACAGGAAGAAAATTGATACCTTTGAATTATGGTGCTGGCGACAAATACTGTGCATACCATAGACTACCCGAAGAACAAATCAGTCAGTACAAGAGGAGATCATACCTAAGCTTTCTTTAGAAGCACAGATGGCAAGACTTTGACTTTCATACTTTGGACATATCATGCGAAGAGAGAGATCATTAGAGAAAGACATCATGCTTGGCAAGGTAGAAGGTCAATGCAAAAGAGGAAGGCCAGCAATGAGATGGATCGATACAGTAACAGCAGCTATGGGTGCCAGTCTGGTCAACAATGAGCCGCCTGACTGAAGACCAAATGCAATTTAGGATAGCTATCCAGAGGGTCGCTATGAGTTGACACCGACTTGATGGCACTTAACAACAACCACAGATATGTATAATACAGACATCTTAAACAGTCAATCATAAAGAACAAATCCAGTTTTCCATCTTCTGTAATCAATTAAAACATAATACCCCTAAAATCAACCTCTTCCCTCCTTTGTTTTCAGTATTTGGAAGTTTTATGGTATTTTGATGTTCTGCTAATACATCCCCATTTTCTTATGTTTTAGTCTTGTCATATTTTTGTTTTAATTTCCTCTTTGTCAAACTTTTCAACATTACAAAATTCCCTCTCTTCTCAACATTGGCTGTTAAAGTATCCAATACTTACTGTTCTCTTAATAATTTCTTAGCCACGCCCCTCATGCCTGTTGCATCCTTATCCCCTTCTGTTCTTAGATTCCCCTCATATCATTGCAAACAATCAAACATATCAGTACCTAAACTGCAATTGGCAGCAATTGTCCCTCCATTCTGGATACTGGTGTGTGTGTGTGTGTGTGTGTGTACTGTATAGTGCAACAGTGGCTTGTATGTGTGTATATGGGATGCAGCAATGGGTGCCTTTCTGTGGGTGGGATGCAGGGCTGTGGTGCCTCTGTGTGATGTGGCAGTGAGATACCTATGTGGATGCCTGTGTGCGTGTCTGTCATGCAGAGGTGGGATGCTTGTGCGTGGGTGTTTTGGGGGTGGGTGGGGGGGAGATGCACCTTTTGGCATATACACATTGTTCTGTTTTTGTCCCCATGCATTCATTCCTTTAACCTCCAACACTTTACACTCTACCCTCCCCTTTCACCCCTTCCCACTATCTGTTCCCCTTCCAAACTCTCTCCCCCCTTTACCCCATCCTCCTTTCTTTTTCTTAAGCCACTCCCCCCCTCTCCAGTCTAACCTTTTTTTGTGGCAGGCCCGGGCTATTCTTCTGCCTGCGGGATCACTGTGGATTGCCTGCAGCCTTCTCCTCTTGTTTTGCCTGCAGCGATCCAATCTTCCATGGGCAGACAGTAAGGGTCTTTGTCGCAATCACGGCTTTCTTCTGCCTGTGAGAGATGGGGTACCCCTGGGCAGCCAGTCACTATCTAGACTGCATTTGCAGCTCCTCTTATCAATGATATGCCACCTCCATCCTTGCTGCAATCACACAATACCCCCCCTCCCCATTTGCTCATCTCTTCACTGGGTTCATTTAATAAAGCCATGCTCATCTCCAAGCTCCCCCCCCCCATCCCAGTGATCTTCCATTTAAGTGCTCTCGCCTCTTCCCAAAATTTTCACCAAAGAGCACTCCCACTACAAATGCAGGACGTCTCCTTGCCCACCACATGTCTCCCATTTCCAGTCTCATCACTTGCAGCCTAACTGGAGTCTAGTAGACTCTGTATTAAGCCTACAAGCTATTTCCAGCATTGCCGCCATTGGGGCCAGCCTTGAGGTTGTCCAGTATGTATTCACCCACTCTTCATTCCACTCCCTTGCCTCCTCCCGATTTCTTCAACAACCAGGGCTTACTCTCCCCGTTGGGCAATGCTGCTCAATATAATAATAGAAACAGTGCCCTTGTCTTTTTGTTCTTTTGTTGGTTTTTATTTTTTTCTTGTTTTAGTATTTATTTGCTTTTAATGTTCAGGCTGTAAACCGCCTTAACATACACCTTGTCCAAGGCAGTGTATCAAATAATTTCATAACTAAATAAATAAACAAATAAACAAACAAGCTCTCCCTCCTACCCAGGAAGCAATCATCCAACCACTCGTCCCTCTTTAAGGTATCATACAAACCACATCAGTTGCACACTACATAATACTGTTAACCAGGTAAGTAGGACTCCCTGACCCTCCAAAATTTGCCCAGGGCATTATGCCTAAGGGCTGTAAGTTTGGCCACATAATGGACATTCTGTAGTCTATGTAAAGCACATCCCTTAAGGGCATTTCTGGTCTCTTCCATACAGAGGCAGCTAGCACGATATTCCCAATAATTACTCTGTTTCCCTGCAAAGGACTAGAGGCCCAGTATTTAAAGCTACTAATCACACTGACAGATTTTCGGTTAGTGCCGCTGAATATCTGCAAGAACCACCATTAAGCGTAGTTACTCACCTGTAACAGGTATTCTCCGGGGACAGCAGGAATCAGTCCTCACATATGGGTGACGTCGGCACCGACAAAGCCCGTGCGGAGCAAATCCCCAGCTTTCAAAGAAAGCCTTTGGGAACCGCTACCACGCATGTGTGGTCCCCTTCCACCCAAGGGTGCCATCTTGCTCAGTCAAAAGACGTAGCTAAAAAGATGGCAAAAACAAATGAAGATAATAGGACTGCAACTCCAAGGGGAGGAGGGAAGGTTGTGAGGACTGGTTCCTGCTGTCCCCAGAGAACACCTGTTACATGTGAGTAACTACGCTTTCTCCGGGAACACGCAGGAAGTCAGTCCTCACATATGCGACTCCCCAGCTACAGGCTACCATGAACTTATAGCCCAAAAAAGGCTCCCTTATCGAAAGCTTCAAACCACTGCAATGAAATCCGTATCACGGAGTAACAGGACCTCTGCGTCCAAAGGAATTAGCACTCCAGTAGCCTGAACACAGAGGGGTTGGAGGGTAGGAGTTGCCTAGACCCGGAAAAGGTTACGGAGCACAGCCTGGCCAAAGGCACTATCCCATCAGGGCTCCCTATCCAGGCAGTAATGAGCTGCGAAGGTATGAACTGAAGACCAGGTGGCGGCCCAGCAGATGTCTGCCAGAAGAACCGAGCGCAGGTGAGCAACTGATGTCGCCATAGGCCTGACCCGGTGTGCTGCGACACGGCCTTCCTGTGGAAGCCTTGCCTCCTCATAAGCCTGGGCAATACAGTCTGCCACCCATGTGGACAGCGTACGTTTGGTCACCACCTCCCCCAGCTTACTGGGGTCCTAGGAAATGAAAAGCTGAGAGGCTTTTCGGTGGCCTTGAGTACGTTGAATGTAGAAGGACAAGGCCCTCTTACAGTCCAAGGTATGGAGGACCGCCTCTGCCCGACTGGTGTCCGGTCTGGGAAAAAAGGTAGGGAGGACCACCTCCTGGTTGAGGTGGAAAGCGGACACCACCTTCGGGAGAAATTTGGGATGTGTGTGAACCACCACCCTATTCTTGTAAAACCTGGTATAAGGCTTCTCTGCTATGAGGACCTGTAGCTCACTCACACTTCGGGCAGAAGTGAGTGCAACCAGGAAAACCACCTTCCAGGAGAGATAGTGAAGGTGACACATAGCCAGAGGCTCGAAGGGTTGCAGGGTGAGCTGCCCCAGTACCACATTGAGAACCCATTCGGTCACAGGAGGACACACCGGGGGATTAGACATGAGTAGGCCCTTTAGGAAACGGGACACCATTGGATGAACTGAGAGGGGTTTCCTGTCCACCTGATGGTGGTTTGCTGCCAGGGCACTGAGATGCACTCTAACGGAGTTAGACTTGAGGCTCATCCTGGAGAGGTGGAGAAGGTATTGCAACACCATGACCACCGGGCAAAAAAAAGGGCCAACCCCCCGTGCAGCACACTAAAGTGCAAACCTACACCACTTAAAAGCTTAAGCCCGTCTGGCAGACGCTCTGCGTGAAGCCAGCAAAACATCCTCCACTTCTTTCGGAAGGTGGAGTGGGGCTAGAGTCACCCTCTCAGCAGCCACGCCGTCAGCGAGAGGGAGCTGAGGTTGGGATGCAGAAGAGAGCCCCCCTCCTGGGAAAGGAGGCATGGAGCCGACCCCAAGGGGATGGGAGCCTCCACCGCTAGCTGTAGAAGCAGTGGAAACCATGGTTTTCTGGGCCACCGTGGGGCTACCAAGATGACTGAGGCTCTGTCATGGAGAATCTTGAATAGAGTCCTGGTGATCAGTGGTGTCGGGGGAAAAGCATACAGATGGCCCTCCGACCATGAGACCAGGAAGGCATCAGCGGCCACCGTGGCGGGGTGCAGCTGCCTTGAGCAGAAACGGGGTACCTGGTGATTGTCCGTGCCCCCCTGTTTGTTCACGTAGAACATGGCCACCTGGTTGTCTGTCTGCACTAGGACAGACCTCTGGGCCAGGCACTGCCGAAAAGCCCTCAGGGTGAGATGAATTGCTTGCAGCTCCAAGAGGTTAATCTGCTGAGCACCCTTGCTCGGGGACCAAGTGCCCTGGGTGCGGTATCCCTGGCAATGGGCTCCCCAGTCCATCAGGGAAGCACCTGTGGTAAGGACAAAGTGGTGAGGGGCCTGGAAGAGCATCCCCACCTCCAAGTGTTGGGGCGAGAGCCACTAGGTCAGGGACTGTACCAGCTGCCTGGTCACTCTGACTCAGTCCTGGAGATGTCCCATGGCCTGGGACCATTGATCCCTGAGGCACCACTGCGCTGTTCACATGTGGAGGCGGGCATATGGAGTAACATGCACCGTGGAGGCCGTGTGCCCAAGGAAGCGCAGCAGATGCCTTGCTGGCACTGAGGGACGGTGCTGTATATCTTTGGCTAGCAGCATGAGCATGGCTGCGAGTAGGAAGGCCTTTGACTGAAGGGTGTCGATCCTTGTCTCAATGAATTCCAGCACTTATGACGGGCAATGGTTCGACTTGGGGTAGTTGATAACGAAACCTACGTGTTGCAGGACCTGGGTGGTGCGTGCCATGGCCTGCTGCACTTCAGGGGCTGTAGTGCCCCTGATGAGCCAGTCATTGAGACTGGGGAAGACAAAAATCCCCTGAAGCCTGAGAAAGGCAGTGACCACTGCCAGGCACTTTGTGAATACCCTGGGAGCCGAGACTAGGCCGAAGGAAAGCACCCTGTATTGGAAATAATTGCCTCCCATCACAAAGCGTAGGTATTGCCTGTGGTTTGGGTGGATTAGGATGTGCTTGTAAGCATCCTTTAGGTCTAAGGAGCATAGCCAGTCTCCCTGGTGAAGGTAAAACAGCAATGTTCTAAGGGAGAGCATCTTGAACTTCTCCCTCACCAGGAATTTGTTGAGGTTGCACAGGTTGAGGATGGGCCTTAGGCCCCCTGTCCTCTTTGGCACTAGGAAGTACCTGGAGTAGACTCCCCCCCTGTCCTTGAGGTGGTGAGGCACCGGTTCCACTGCTTGGTCCTCGAGAAGACCTGTCAACTCCTTCAGAGGAATGTCCCGGTGAAGGGGAGACATGATGGGCTCTCCCAGGAAGTAGTATGGAGGAACCTGGCTTAGATGGAGGAGGTAACCTTCCTTGATCACCTGTAATGCCCAGGAATCAGTGGTGATAGCTCCCCACCTGTGGGCATAAAAGATGAGGCGACCTCCTGTAGGATGCTGAGCTCCGGTTGGGAGAGGGGCTATGCTGCAGGAGTCAAAAGCTTCCTCCAGGCTTGACCGAAGCCGGAGTCTGGGACTTAGGAGCCTATTGCTTACGCGGGCCATGCCCCTGTCCCTTGGCCTGCTGCCCTTGCTAGGGAGCCAGGGAGGCCTGGTAATGGGGGTAGTTTCAGTAAGCAGTGGACTTCCTTGAGTAAAAGGGCTTTTTACCCGAGCCCTTCTTTCGGGAAGGGGCAATGGTCTTCTTAGAGAGCCTAGTCCTCGTCATGAACTCGGTCTCCATCTTGGCAGCCTTGTCGGACATGGGTTTGCCTAAGACGTTTTCCCCTTGACATGGGACATCGACCAACCTGTCCTGTACCCATTGTTCGAGGTTGGACGACTTTAGCCAAGCTTGGCAGCGTGGACCGATGCCTGCTGTGGCTACTCAGGCCACCAACTCGAACCCGCCATAGGCCGTCCGAGACATAAACTTGGAGCATTCACAGACGGCTTTGGACAGGCCCTTGAAGCGCTGCAAAGGCTCCTCAGAGAGACCAGCCGAGAACCCAATGAGCTCCTTCGCCAGGTCTCTCAGGTACATGCCCATGTTCAGCTGGTAGGCCTGGATCTGTCGAGCCGTTTGCTGATCACATGCGGAGCTGATCACATAACATCAGATACCACTTATACGCAGATGATATCATGTTGTACACTCCACTTGATATAGACAGTCCTAATTTCAATCAAATAGAAGAATGCCTAGGCGAAATGCAAAATTGGCTCCAAGATAACAACATGTCGATAAACCACAAAAAAACTGATGTGATGTTCGTATCAAGTAAACAAGATTTCAAACCGCCTGCTTCAATCACCCTTAACAACAACACCTATCAATCTAAAAATAAGATCAAATATCTAGGAGTTCTCATTGATGCTAACCTAAAAATGGACAAACATCTCCGGTTAACCAACAGAGCAATATTTCACAAGCTGAGAGTCCTTCAACCCCTACGCAACATAATCGAACAAACAGACTTCAGAACAGTAGCTCAAGCGCTCATCATTCCTCACTTTGACTACTGTAATGCCATCTTGCAAGGTCTACCAAAAAAAACCATAAACATCTTACAATTGGCGCAAAATGTATCAGCCAGGATCATCTTGAATAAGAAACTGAGGGATCACATTATACCAGTACTGATTGAGCTTCACTGGCTCCCAATCTCTGCACGTGCAGTATACAAAATACTGGTAACAACTTTCAAAATCATTCACAGGATATCCCCATCATTCCTCGATAACCTCATAACCACACAGCCCCCAACAGATGCCGAAGGACTACTAACCTGAACACACTCTGCGTTCCCAGCAGTATAAGAGATGTCAAAGAGGGAACGAGCAACCGGGCATACACGTACACTGCACCCATGCTTTGGAACAAACTACCTCATGAGTTACGACTGATCAACAATATACAAGACTTCAGAAAAAAGCTTAAAACCCACCTGTTCCAAACACATTACGGTATCCCTAGGCAGATTCAACACTCCCTCCTTACCCAAGTTGCCTAACCCCCCGAAGTACAAGAGGTAGAAAAATAGATCCGATGTCAATGTTAATAAGATTGCATATCTGCTAATGTATTATACAACTGTAATCTATGTTCTTGATAAACCTGTAATTTATCTGGTTGCTCAAACTGGGTGATAAAACTGTAACTTATCTGGTCATTCAAATGTATATTTATAATCTGATCAATCAAATGTATATTTATTATTTCATTTGCTGCGCAAACCTGGGTGATCAAAATGTAATGTATATTTGTAATTTCTATGTGATTGTGGTGTACCCCTCCCTCAAATCATACTGTATTTACAATTTGATTTTATACTTTACTCCCTTGTATTTTACACCATTGGTCCGCTGCTGATCGCTGGAAGTGGCGGCATACAAATGCATACCAAATAAATAAATAAATAAATAAGTTGTTCCAGGATAGGAGGAATGGGCAGGAGGATCTCGAGCTCGTCGACTCAAGGATCCTCCTCGGACTCCGTCGGGAAAACCAAGGCCTTGGACATATCCCTGACGAAGTCCAAAAAATCCATATCCTCCAGTGGGGACCTTCTCCAAGGTTCAGACACCAGGAAATCGGATGGGAAATTGCAATGATGACGGGTGTCCGGGGACTCCTCGTCCGCGGTCTCCCAGGCGGAGGCCTCCGAGGAAGACTCGTGGATCTCCTCGGGCCTCGGCGCCATCCGCCCCACCGCTGGCAGACTCGCCGGTGACGACCTCGGCCCCGACGAGCAGGAGGCTGAGCACGACCTCGGCCGAAGATCCACCCAGGCCGCATGGCCTCGAGGATCGGCTTGGCTTCCGGGGACGTCTTCGACATCATACCTCCGGTGGTCGGGGCGGAGGAACCGGACGTGCCGGACATCAGCGTCTGCTGCTGTTCCAAGAAGGCAGCGACACTGTGCTCCAAGGCTGTCATCCTGGACACCAGTCACAGAAGCTCCGCAGCCTGTGGCTCGGGTACCAACGCACTCGGACCTGAGGCCGGCTCCCCCGGAGGGGAATCCTTGACTAGGACAGTGTATACTTGCCTAGGCAGATCCACGACTGGGTCCTTTCAAGGAACCTTGGTTGGATGCTCCCTCTCTGACGTCTCGGGCAGACGCTCGGGGCTCCGCGACCGGCCCCGCCGATCGGAGCCATCCAGAGACACTGCGCCTTCAAGGGTTTCTTCCTTCTTTTTGGTTCCCTTGAAGGAGACCCCTTCTCTGAGGACCCCCGATGACGCTCGGGTTCAGAGTGCTCCTCCCAAGATGTGGAGGCCTCAAACGAGGTCCCGGCTCTCGGAGGCACAGTGGAATCAGGAAAGCTTTCATCATGCTGCTTCTGGCGGCTCCTCAAGGCCTTCGAGGACATCTTTTTGCACAGGCCACAGACCGCCGGGTCGTGGTCTGGGCTGAGACACTGGAGGCAGCAGTCATGCGTATCGGTGAGGGACATGATCTTTCCACATTGATTGCACTTTTTAAACCCGCTGGTAGCCATGGGGGAAAAAAGAACCCCAGCAAGGTCGAAGACCCTTCAGGCTGCCAGTGAAGAAAAAAGGGTGCGAAGACACCCAAAGAAAAATGAAAACTTAAAGTAAAAAAGAAATCGACCCGATACTGAGGTACCGAGGTTGGGGCAGGAAAGGTACCGGCGCAATACCGGAGACAAGTCAAAATAAGCTAAAAAAAAAAAAACAACTTTTTCCGGGATGGAAGCAGACGACATCTGGTGGGCTCTGCGGAAAAAAGGAGACTGAGCAAAATGGCACCCTTGGGCGGGAAGGGGACCACGCATGCGTGGTAGCAATTCCTAAAGGCTTTCTTTGAAAGCTGGGGATTTGCTCTGCGTGGGCTCCATCGGCGCCGATGTCACCCATATGCGAGGACTGGCTTCCTGCTTGTTCCCAGAAAATGCCCCAATGCTAGCTAGCAACAGCACATTGCAGAGGTGAAGCAGGGATGGCACACAGGGATAATATTCAGCCACTGCCCACTTCTCCCTCGGTGGCAAAAGTTAGGCACATTAAATAAAAGCTGACCAAACTTTCACTGCTTTCCAGCCGACCTCGTTATTCAATGCATCTGGCCAGCTATGGCTCCAGCCTTGAATATCCAGGTCTTAGGTTTCTACATGTTTCATGAATTTCATAAGGGAGGGTCTTGACATAGGTAAATAGGCAAAAAATTGGAATTTAGCTAGGGCATTTTAATTTGATAAAATGGAGGAGATTGATATTGAATGTGTTTATGTGAGTTGATGTTTCAATAATATTAAAATAAAAATACAATAAAACATTTGTACAATGTATTTCCACTTAGCCTCCATTGTAAAGGTTATAGTGTGGGCTAGAAATAATTAAACAAAGCTAATCTAAATAGAACTGAAGCAAAAAAACGCTAGTTAGCAGATTTCTGGTGGTTGAAGCTGAGACATTTGTTCCCTCTAGTGCTAGTGGTGAGCGAGCAGTTCATTTTGGTGGAAGGGGATGTCTGGTAGACTCTCCACATGCAAAATTTGTAGTAATCTACTCTCAAGGCTTATTACTATATGATACCTCTGGGCCAAATACCCTCTAGCCCTGAGGCCTTTGTATGTCCTGTGCCTGCCTAGGTACACCGGGAAGATGTATTACAACTATTTGATAAACTGAAGAGTAGCAAATCACCTGGACCGGATGGTATACATCCAAGGGCGTTGAAAGAACTGAAATATGAGACTGCAGACCTGCTATTAGTAATCTGTGAACTATCATTAAAATCATCTGTAATACCTGAAGATTGGAGGATCGCCAATGTAACGCCAATTTTTTAAAAGGGTTCCAGGGGTGATCTGGGAAACTACAGAATGGTGAGCCTGACATCAGTACCGGGAAAAATGGTAGAAACCATCATAAAGAACAAAATTACTCAGCATGTAGATAGCCATGGCCTAATGGGAGACAGAAAACATGGCTTTAGACAAGAAAGATCTTGTCTTACTAATCTGTTATGTTTTTTTGAAGGTGTGAATAAACAGGTAGACAAAGGTGAGTCGGTTGATATCGTGTATTTGGACTTTCAGAAAGGCTTTGACAAAGTCCCTCATCAGAGATGTTTGGCAAAACTAAAGAGTCATGGGATAGGAGGCAGTGTACTATTGTGGATCAGGAACTGGTTAAAAGATAGAAAGCAGAGGGTAGGGCTAAATAATGGCCAGTTTTCCCAATGGAGAAAGGTGAATAGTGGTGTACCCCAGGGATCTGTGCTGGGTCTGCTGCTTTTTGACATATTCATAAATGACCTGGAAAAGGGAATAACGAGTGAGGTTATCAAATTTGGAGATGACAAAAAACTATTTAAAAGTTGTTAAAATCCATGAGGATTGTGGAAAATTGCAAGAGGATCTTGGAAGACTGGGCATCAAAATGGCAGATGAAATTTAATATGGACAAGAGCAAAGTTATGCACCTAGGGAAGAACAAACCAAACTATGGTTACATGACGCATGGTTCCACATTAGGAACCACTACCCAGGAAAAAGATTTAGGCGTCATTGTCGCTAACATGTTAAAACCCTCCGCCCAGTGTGCAGCATCGGCCAAGAGAGCAAATAGAATGCTAGGTATCATAAGGAAAGGAATGGAAAATAAAACAAAGGATATTATAATGCCTCTGTATCGTTCCATGGTGTGACCGCACCTTGAATATTGTGTGCAATTCTGGTCACAGTATCTTAAAAAGGATATAGCGTTATTAGAAAAGGTTCAGAGAAGAGCCACCAAAATGGTAAAGGGGATGGAAGGATACCCCTATGAAGAGAGGCTGAAAAGGTTAGGGCTCTTCAACCTGGAAAAGAGACGGCTGAGGGGAGATATGATAGAGATCTATAAGTTAATGAACGGAGTGGAACGAGTAAACGTAGATCGATTGTTTACGTTATCAGAATATAGAAAGACTAGGGGACATGCAATGAAGCTACAGGGTAAACTATTTAAGACTAATAAGAGAAAATATTTTTTCACTCAATGTGTAATCAAACTCTGGAATTTGTTACTGGAGGATGTAGTAAAGGCTGTTAGTGTAGCTGGGTTTAAAAAAGGTTTGGACAAGTTCCTGGAGGAAAGGTCCATAAACAATTATTAAAAAGGGACCCAGGATATCACTGCTTAACCCAATACAAGCATTGTGGAACCTGTGTCTTTTGGGGAAACTGCTAGGTACGTATGACCTAGATTGCCCACTGCTGGAAACAGGATACTGTGCTTGATGGAGCTTGGCCTGACTCAGTATGGCATATCTTATGTTCTTATACCTGAGAATTATATGCCAGAAAAAGTCAGATTAACCAACAAAATCCAGCTGTTCCCAGCATTCATATTCCGTGTGGGAGACACATCCAAAGTAGAGACTTTGAACTGGGTCCCACACTAATTTGCACTGAAAAGTTATCAATATTCTGTCAGGCAATGAAAGATTCCAGCCTTTGGTATCTCACACTCCATGTTCTGGCCCAGCAGCTCTGCTCTTTTCTTTCTTTCACCTACTTTTCTGTGCTTCTCTCTTCTTTTCTGTTGCAGTTCATTTTCTCCATTCTTTGCCGCCTTTTTAATATATTCTCTCCTCTCTTCATTTGTACTTTTTGTAGTCTTGACTCCTTTTCTTCTTACTTAATCTCCTTTTCCCAATTCTCATCCATTAATTCCCCCTCCTCGCTCACCCTCATCTTGAGCCCTAAATGTATAAGTCTCCAGCAGCACTAGCCCAATAGTGCAGCTGAACATCTCACTAGCCGCCACAGCGCCGCATGAGCACAGCATCCAATCTTCAGCTGCAATTCATTCAGCTAAGCCGATAAAAGCAGCGTAGGTTTGCATAGTTGTTGAAAACGGGGGTACATAACAACTTTTCCATATGTTCAGTGCCACTACATGTCTGTACAGGAGGTATGACTATACATATTTTTTTTAAAGCCATGGCTAGTGTTTCACTGCTGCCACTGACTACTGATCCGCTTCTTTTTTGGGCGTATTCTATATGAAGCCAATATCACATACTCTGAACACTGGAAATACAGCTATGAACCTTAAGGAATGTTGCAGTTTCTCTTTTTAAATATGGTGGGGAAAAAGAGAGGAAAAGTTTCATTCTGTGCACAGCGACACACCTTGTGATACTGAAGCAAAAGAAAAGCAGTCATCTTGCAGACAGAAACAAATACACTGAAGCGGAGGCTAAAATTCCATTCTTGTAAGACAGCAGCAAACAGCTGGCAGTAACGAATACTTTATGGGTTGCTCATCCTTTCCTTGCCTGACTAGGGCTCACCCTATAACAGCATCACCGCGCTGGAAGAACGAGAGCACACAGGATCATCTTTTGCCCACCTAGGGTTCACCCTATAACAGCATCTCCTGTCTGAGAGAACGACAGCGCACAGGATGATCCTTTGCTTGCCTGCCTAGGGCTTACCGTCTAATAGCATCACCGCGCTGGGAGAAAGAGAGCGCACAGGATGATTCTTTGCTTGCCTGCCTAGGCCTCATCCTATAACAGCATCTGCTCTCTGGAAGAACGAGAGCGAACAGGATGATTCTTTGCTTGCCTGCCTAGGGATCAACCTAAAACAGCATCTCCTCTCTGGAAGAACGAGAGCGCCCAGGATGATCCTTTGCTTGCCTGCCTAGGGCTCATCCTATAATAGCATCTGCTCTCTGGGAAAATGATAGCGCACAGGATGATCTTTTGCTTGCCTAGGGCTCACCCTATAAGAGCATCTCCTCTCTGGGAGAACGAGAACACACAGGATGAGCTTTTACCTGCCTAGGGCTCACCCTATAATAGCATCTCCTCTCTGGAAGAACGAGAGCACACAGGATGATCCTTTGCTTGTCTGCCTAGGGTTCACCCTATAACAGCATCTCCGCACTGGAAGAATGAGAACGCACAGGCTCATCCTTTGCTAACCTGCCTGGGGCTCACCATATAACAGCATCTCCTCTCTGGAAGAACGAGAGCACACAATATCATGCTTTGCCTGCCAATGGCTCACCCTATAACAACATCTCCTCTCTGGAAGAATGAGAGCACACAGTATGATCCTTTGCTTGCCTGCCTAGGACTCACCCTATAATAGCATCTCCTCTCTGGAAGAACGAGAGCGCACAGGATAATCTTTTGCCTGCCTAGGACTCACCCTATAATAGCATCTCCTCTCTGGATGAACGAGAGCACACAGGATGATCCTTTTCTTGCCTGCCTAGGGCTCTCCCTATAATAGCATCTGCTCTGTGGGAGAACAAGAGCGTACAGACTGAGCCTTTCCTCTCTGGCTAGGGATCACCCTATAATAGCATCACCTCTCTGGAAGAACGAGAGCACACAGGATGAGCCTTTGCTTGCCTGCCTGCCTAGGGCTCACCCTATAATAGCATCTGCTCTCTAGGAGAACGAGAGCGCAAAGGATGATCCTTTGCTTGCCTGCCTAGGACAGAACCTATAATAAGATGTCCTTTCTGGAAGAACGAGAGCCCACAGGATGATGCTTTGCCGGCTTATGGCTCACCCTATAATAAGATCTCCTCCGTGCGAGAACGAGAGCACACAGGATGATGCTTTGCTTGCCTATGGCTCACCCTATAACAACAACTTCTCCTCTCTGAGAGAACGAGAGCACACAGGATAATCTTTTGCCTGCCTAGGGCTTACCCTATAATAACATCTCCACTCTGGAAGAACGAGAGCGCAGAGGATGATCCTTTGCTTGCCCGCCTAGGGCTCAACCTATGATAGCATCTCCTTACTGGAAGAACGAGAGCACACAGGATGATCTTTTGCCTCCCTAGGGCTCACCCTATAATAACATCTCCTCTCTGGAAGAACGAGAGCGCACAGGATGATCTTTTGCGTGCCCGTGGCTCACCCTATAAAAACATCACCTCTCTGGAAGAACGAGAGCGCACAAGATGATCTTTTGCCCGCCTAGGGCTCACACTTTAAGAGCAGCTCCTCTCTAGAAGAACGAGAGTGCACAGGATGATCATTTGCTTGTATGCCTAGGGCTCATCCTATAATAGCATCTCCTCTCTGGGAGAACGAGAACGCACATGATGAGCTTTTGCCTGCCTAGGACTCACCCTATGACAGCATCACCGCGTTGGGAGAACGAGAGCGCACAGGATGATCATTTCCTTGCCTTTGCCTGCCTACGGCTTACCCTATAACAGTATCTCCTCTCTGGAAGAATGAGAACGCACAGGATGATCCTTTGCTTGCCTGCCTAGGGCTCAGCCTATAATAGCATCTCCTCTCTAGGAGAACGAGAGCGCACAGGATGAGCTTTTGCCTGCCTAGGGCTACTCCATAAAAGCATCTCCTCTCTTGAAGAACGAGAGTGCACAAGATGATCCTTTGCTTGCCTGCCTAAGGCTCATCCTATAACAGCATCTGCTCTCTGGAAGAACGAGAGCGTACAGGATGATGCTTTGTTTGCCTGCCTAGGGCTCACCCTATAACAGCATCTCCGTGCTGGGAGAACAAGAATGCACAGGATAATCCTTTGCTTGCCTGCCTAGGGCTCAGCCTATAATAGCATCTCCTCTCTAGGAGAACGAGAGCGCACAGGATGATCTTTTGCCTGCCTAGGGCTCACCCTATAAAAGCATCTCCTCTCAGGGAGTAACAGAGCGCACAGGATGATATTTTGCTTGCCCGCCTAGGACTCACCCTATAATAGCATCTCCTCTCTGGAAGAACGAGAGCGCACAGGAAGATCCTTTGCTTGCCTGCCTAGGGTTCACCGTATAATAGCATCTCCTCTATGGAAGAACGAGAGCGCACAGGAAGATCCTTTGCTTGCCTGCCTAAGGCTCACCCTATAATAGCATCTCCTCTATGGAAGAACGAGAGCACACAGGAAGATCCTTTGCTTGCCTGCCTAGGACTCACCCTATAATAGCATCTCCTCTATGGAAGAACGAGAACGCACAGGATGATCCTTTGCTTGCCTGCCTATGGCTCACCCTATAAAAGCATCTCCCCTCTGGGAGAACGAGAGTGCACAGGATGAGCTTTTGTCTGCCTAGGGCTCACCGTATAACAGCATCTCCTCTCTGGGAGTAAGAGAGCGCACAGGATGATCTTTTGCCCGCCTAGGGCACACCCTATAAGAGCATCTCCTCTCTGGAAGAATGAGAACACACAGGATGATCCTTTGCTTGCCTCTGCCTGCCTACGGCTCACCCTATAACAGCATCTCCTCTCTGGAAGAACGAGAGCGCACAGGATGATCCTTTGCTTGCCTGCCTATGGCTAACCCTATAATTGCATCTCCTCTCTCGGAGAACAAGAGCGCACAGGCTGATACTTTGCTTGCCTGCCTATGGCTATCCCTATCATAGCATCTACTCTCTGGGAGAAAGAGAGCACACAAGATGATCTTTTCCCTGCCTACTGCTCACCCTATAATAGCATCTCCTCTCTGGGATAAAGAGAGCGCACAGGATGATCCTTTGCTTGCCCACCTAGGGCTCAACCTATAATAGCATCTCCTATCTAGAAGAACGAGAGCACACAAGATGATGCTTTGCCTCTCAATGGCTCACCCTATAACAACATCTCCTCTCTGGGAGAGTCTTGAAGGACTAGAAAGGGGGGCTGTTACTTCTGGAGAGAAATCTGCAATTGTGAATATATACTTCTGGGAATTTTTCTGAAAGGAATTTTTTTTCTTTTAAAGCTAATTAATCTGTGAACCCACTATTTTTTGTTAAATCAGTCAGGGCCTAGTAGCAGCAG
The DNA here is from genome assembly GCA_033557465.1 of Ichthyophis bannanicus. Taxonomy (NCBI): domain Eukaryota; kingdom Metazoa; phylum Chordata; class Amphibia; order Gymnophiona; family Ichthyophiidae; genus Ichthyophis; species Ichthyophis bannanicus. The sequence continues at coordinate 18,467,009 of CM066041.1, read as the reverse complement.
TTTATGATTCAATTTAAAACACAGAAGAGAACTTTCTGGTTACCTTTCATACCCAGTAGAGAGCTGTAGTTTAAATTTCATAGTCACTCAGGGCCTAGCATCAGCAAAGTACTTTTAGTTTCAATTTAAAACACAGAAGAGAGCTTTCTGGTTAAATTTAGAATCCAGCAGAGAGCTTGTAGTTTAAATTTCATAAAAGGTTAGAGCCTAGCAGCAGCAAAGAGCTATAATTTAAATCAAATCAGAATATAGCTTACCTCAGCAGCACAGGACAGGGTACTGTGTAGCAGCCCTCTTTAATAAGTGTTATAAAATGTCTACTTTATTTTTATGAGCTACATATATTACAATAGTATTGAAATTGAATGTCTCTTTATAGTTTTATTCGTTTGAGTTTTTAGGTTCTTCTGTGGGGTGGTGTTATATCCGATGTGTTCATGCATTTTTGGGTCTGGGTTTCCCATTATTTTTCATTCCAGTTTGCAATTTATGTATACATTATTTAATAGGATGTATTGTTTATATGTATTTTTTAGCCAATTCATATTGATCCTATGTTACACTTTCCTGTGCGCTTCAATTGATATGATACATTGAATAGTAAGTATTTTATTCATTTATATTTATTTTGTGTATTTTTAAACAATTTTTGATGGTCCTTCTTTGTTTTCTTCTAAATATATTTTTATGTATTTATATTTTTTAATATTTATATTTATGGTTTATAGGATATAGTTTTTAATTTTAATATGCATTTATGACTCATGTTTTTAATATTTTTTATGTGCATGTCTATTGATTTAAATATGTTTGTTTGCAGTTCTCAGCCTCCTGAGGAAGGCATTGCCGAAACACATAGGGGCGTTTCCTTATTAATAAAGCGCAATGACCCATATACCTCTTGCTTTGTGTCTCTCTAGGGCTCGCCCTTTAACAGCATCTCGGCCCTGGAAGAATGAGAGCACACAGGATGATCCTTTGCTTGCCTGCCTGGGGCTTACCCTATAATAGCATCTCTTCTCTGGAAGAAAGAGCGTACAGGATGATCTTTTGCCTCCTTAGGGCTCACCCTATAATAACATCTCCTCTCTGGAAGAATGAGAGCGCACAGGATGATCTTTTACCTGCCTATGGCTCACCCTACAATAGCATCTCCTCTCTGGAAGAACAAGAGCCCACAGGATGATACTTTGCTTGCCTGCCTAGGGCTCGCCTATAAAACCGCCCTGGAATAACGAGAGCATACAGGATAATCTTTTGCTTGCCTGCTTAGGGCTCACCCTATAATAGCATCTCTTCTCTGGAAGAACGAGAGCACACAGGATGATCTTTGCCTCCATAGGGCTCAGCCTATAATAACATCTGCTCTCTGAAGGAATGAGTGCGCACAGGATGATCCTTTGTTTGGCTACATAGGGCTCACCCTATCACAGCATCTCCTCTCTGGATGAATGAGAGCAAACAGCATGATTCTTTGCTTGCCTGCTTAGGGCTCCCCCTATAATAGCATCTCCTCTGTGGGAGAACGAGAGCGTACAGACTGAGTCTTTGTCTGTCTGGCTAGGGCTCACCCTATAAGAGCATCTCCTCTCCGCTCTGGAAGAACGAGAGAGCAGAGGATGATCCTTTGCTTGGCCACCTAGGGCTCACCCCATAACAGCATCTCCTCTCTGGGAGAACAAGAGCGCACAGGATGATCCTTTGCGTGCCTACCTAGGGCTCACCCTATAATAGCATCTCCTCTTTAGGAGAACGAAAGCGCAAAGAATGATCCTTTGCTTGCCTGCCTAGGACACACCCTATAACAACATCTCCTTTCTGGGAGAACGAGAGCCCACAGGATGATACTTTGCTTGCCTGCCAAGGGCTCAACCTATCATTGCATCTCCTGTCCGGAAGAACGAGAGCGTACAAGGTGATCCTTTGCTTGCCTGCCTAGGGCTCACCCTATAATAGCATCTCTTGTCTGAAAGAACGAGAGCATACAGGATGATCTTTTGCCTCCCTAGGGCTCACCCTATAACATCTCCTCTCTGGGAGAACGAGAGCACAGAGGATGATCTTTGCCTCCCTAGGGCTCAGCCTATAATAAAATCTCCTCTCTGGAAGAACGAGAGCGCACAGGATGACCCTTTGCGTGCCTGCCGAGGGCTTATCCTATAATAGCATCTCCTCTCTAGGAGAAAGAGAGCACTCAGGATGACCCTTTGCGTGCCTGCCGAGGGCTTATCCTATAACATCATCTCCTATGTGGAAGAAAGAGAGCGTTCAGGATGATCCTTTGCTTGCCTGTCTAAGGTTCACCCTATAATAGCATCTCCTCTGTGGGAGAACGAGAGCGTACAGGATGATCCTTTGCTTGCTGCCTAGGGCATGCCTTATAATAGCATCTCCTCTCTGGAAGAACCAGAGCACACAGGATGATCCTTTGCTTGCCTGTCTAGGGCTCATCCTATAACAGTATCTGCTCTCTGGGAGAACGAGAGTGCACAAGATGATGTTTTGCCTGCCTATGGCTCACCTTGTAATAACATCTCCTCTCTGGAAGAACGAGAGCACTCAGGATGATGCTTTGCTTGCCGGCCTAGGGCTCATCATATAACAGCATCTAGTCTCTGGAAGAATGAGAGCACACAGGCTGATCCATTGCCTGTCTGGCTAGGGCTCACCCTATAATAGCATCTCTTCTCTGGAACAACGAGAGCACACCAGATGATGCTTTGCCTGCCTATGGTTCACCCTATAACAACATCTCCTCTCTGGGAGAACGACAGCGCACAGGATAATCTTTTGCCTCCCTAGGGCTCAACCTATAAAGCACAGTTACTTACCTGTAACAGGTGATCTCTGGGAACAGCAGGAATAAGTCTTCACATATGGGTACGTCGGTACCGACGGAGCCTGCGTGGGAACGCTCCCCAAAAAGGAAAGCTTTTGGGAGCATACCACAGCGCCTGCATGCTACCTTCCCGCCTTTCCTACCCATCTCTCCTCAGTTTGAGTTTAAAGCTGAGACAATAGAGAGAGGAAAGGAAAGATAGAAAAAGAGATACAACTCATAGGGGAGGTGGGAGGGTTGTGAAGACTTATTCCTGCTGTTCCCAGAGATCACCTGTTACAGGTAAGTAACTGTGCTATCTCCAGGAACAAGCAGGAATGAGTCTTCACATATGGGGACTCCCTAGCTAAGATGCCTGGGAGATCCCCAAGGATATGAGACCCTGGGAAGGGGTCTACTTCCTCCTATGGATCTCAGGCATCCATCCAGGGAAGGAGGGTAGGAGTTGTTTAAGAATGGAACAGGTGTTTGAGGACAGCCTGACCAAACAAGGCATCCCGGCAGGAGTCCTTGTCCAAGCAGTAATGGGCTGTGAAGGTATGAACCGAGGCCCAGGTGGCTGCTCGACAGATCTGGTCGATGGACACAAAATTTAGATGAGCCAAAGAGGTGGCTATGGCCCTCACATTATGAGCTGTGACATGGCTCTCCAGAGAAAGGTTCTTACTCTGGTAGGCGAAAGAAATACACTGAGCAATCCAATTGGACAGTGTTCTCTTAGAGACTGGAAGTCCCAAATGAGAAGGATCAAAAGCAACAAAAAGCTGGGAAGACTTTCTATCTTGCTGTGTCCTTTGTAAGCAAAAAGCAAGAGCTCTTTTACAATCCAGAGTATGAAGATTCTTCTCTGCACTGGAGGCATGAGGAGCTGGAAAAAAAACAGGTAAATATACCTCTTGATTAAGATGAAAAGGTGAGACCACTTTAGGCATAAAGTGTGGATTTGTCCTAAGGACTACCTTATCATGATGGAACCTTGTATAAGGTGGATTAGACACTAATGCCTGCAGTTCACTGATGCGGCGAGCTGAAGTGACTGCAATGAGGAAAATAACCTTCCAGGAAAGAAACTTCAAGGAGGTAGTGGCTAAGGGTTCAAAAGGTGGCTTCATAAGCTGACCAAGAACCAAATTTAAGTCCCATGCCACCAGAGAAGGCCTAATGGGAGGTTTAGTTAAAGTTAGGCCTCTCATGAATCTTGCAATGCGAGGATGAGAGGAAATAGAGTCCATTTGAGTGCTATTGCAGCATGCCTTAAGCCCATCAATGGACAACCTTACTGAATTCGTTTTAAGGCCTGCATTGGAAAGATGCAGGAGATAGTCTAACAGAGAATTTAAAGGTAGTGCTAGAGGGTCAAGACCCTTTTCAGCACACCAAATGGAAAACCTCTTCCATTTAAAAGCATAAGAACACCTGGTGGAAGGTTTTCTGGAAGCATGGAGGATATCCTTCACTTGTTGAGAAAGATTCCAGTCTTGAAGGTCTAGGCCTTCAGTAACCAAGCTCTGAGGTGTAGGGACTTGGGGTTTGGGTGCCACAAAGTCCCTTCCTCTTGGGACAGAAGGTCTGGAGCAGCTCCCAAGTCCAGGGAGGGGGCTTGGGAGAGATGTAGAAGTAGAGGGTACCACACTTGGCGTGGCCAGTGTGGAGCTGTGAGGATCATAGATCCTTGATCCCTCTGGAGTTTGAACAGAATCTTGGGAATCAAGGGAATGGGTGGAAATGCATACAGGAAGCCCTGACCCCAATGAAGGAGGAAGGCATCCTTGGCCTGAACTCCCTGACACGGAATTCTGGAACAGAACCGGGGAAGTTTGGCATTCCACGGACTTGCAAAGAGGTCTATGTCTGGGGTTCCCCATTCTTGGAAGATTCTGAGTACCTGATCCATGTGCAGGGACCATTCGTGTGGAAGCAGAACTCGACCGAGTCTGTCTGCCCAAGAGTTTTGGACTCCTGGGAGGTATACTGCCAGGAGATGGATTTGATGCTCTCTGGCGAAGGTCCACAGTCTTAAAGCTTCGTTACAAAGCGACAGAGAGCCAGTTCCTCCTTGTTTGTTTATGTAAAACATGGCTACTTGATTGTCCGTATGAATGAGGACTGTCTTGTAGCTGAGGAGGGTATGAAAGACCTTGAGAGCTAGAAAAACTGCTCGAAGCTCCAAGTGGTTGATATGAAGAGAGGTCTCCTGTGGGGACCAAGTGCCTTGAGTGGAGAGGTCCTGTAGATGGGCTCCCCAACCTGTTTGGGAGGCATCTGTTGTGAGGGTTGCTTGGGGCAACAACTGTTGGAAGGGGGTCCCCAGCAACAAATTTTGAGTGGACATCCACCATTGGAGAGACCAAAAAGAGACGTTTGGTGGTTGCTATTTGGTCTGAGAGAGCTCCTGAAGCTTGAGTCCACTGGGTGGACAAAGTCCAGTGAGCTGCTCTCATGTGTAGGCGAGCATAGGGTACCACATGCACTGTGGAAGCCATGTGGCCTAGCAGTTGTAGCATCTCCCGGGCAGTTAAGTGGCTCTTTGACTGAATCTGGGAGGCTAACTGCACTAGATGTTGGCAACAGGCCTGAGGAAGGTAGGCCCTTGCAGTAGTGGTATCCAACCAGGCCCCTATGAATTCTAGGGACTGAGTAGGGATGAGCTGAGACTTTGGGAGGTTTACCACAAGTCCCAGATACTGCAGAATGCGCCTTGTGCGGTCCAGGGAAATCTGGGCCTCTGACTGAGATGGAGCTCGGATGAGCCAGTCGTCCAGGTATGGGAAGACAAATATTCCCAGAGTGCATAGAAATGCAGCAACTATTGCCATGCATTTGGTGAAAACTCTTGGAGCAGAGGCCAGACCAAAAGGAAGGACTCTGTATTGGTAATGTTTTCCTTGGAAAAGAAACCGTAGGAATCTTCTGTGAGAGGGATGGATGAGGACATGTGTGTACGCATCCTTGAGATCTAGAGAACAAAGCCAATCCTGATTTTGAAGGTATGGAAGGAGAGTGCCCAGAGAAAGCATCTTGAACTTCTTCCTTGCATAGAAATTTGTTAAATTCTCTGAGATCTAAGATGGGCCTGTACCCCCCTGTCTTCTTTGGAATGAGAAAATAGGGGGAGTAGAACCCTAACCTTTGATGAAGAAGAGAAACTTCTTCTATTGCCCCTTGGGCAAGAAGGGTAGCTACCTCTTGACCTAGAAGGTCGAGAAGAGATGTGGGAGAATTGAAGTGTCTCACCATGGTGTGGGGAGGAAGGTCTGAGAAATGAAGCTTGTAGCCCTCTCTTATGATGGAGAGGGTCCACTGCTCTGATGTTATTTGCTCCCATCTGGAAGCAAAATGAGCCAACCTTCCTGGAATGGCGAGAGGCTCTGGCTGCTTTAGAGCCAGAAAGGCTAAGTTCTCTAGCATCAAGTCAAAAACCCTGAGGTGGTTGGGCCTGCTGAGTTGCAGCAGCCCCTGTAGGCTTAGGCCTGGCCTGTTTAGGTTGCTGACGCTTAGTGGTAAAGCGACCTGTAGAAGATTGTTGGCCAGAAGTAGAAGGAAATCTGTCCTTTTTAAAGAAAGACTTTTTAAAAGGCTTTTTCTTGGCAGGAATGGAGGTTGACTATGAAAGTCTATCCAGAGCAGAGTTTTCTGCATCCATATAGGTGGCTTTTATTTGCCATTCTTTGCCAAATAGGTTTTCACCTGTACAGGGAAGATTTCCTAAGCCATCTTGAACCCAGGGTTCTAAATCAGAAGCCTGGAGCCAAGCAATTCTGCAAGCAGCTATGGCAATGCCTGAGGCTCTGCTGGCACCTTCAAAGGAGTCAAAAGCTGCCCTGCTGGAAAACTTTGAAATGTCTTGATTATGCTTAAGCCAAATGAGGAATTCCTCACTTTTATCCTCTGGAAGAAAAGGGAGGAAAGTGTGCAGTTTTTGTGCAACTTCTTTTAGAAACATACCCATGTAAAGGCTATATGAGTTGATTCTGGCAATAAGCATACTGGCTTGGAAGATTTTCCTACCAAAAGCATCCAAGGTCCTGCATTCTCTTCCTGGAGGAGCAGAAGAGTGTCTCTTTGTATTCTTTATCCTCTTCATAGCTGACTGCACCACAATGGAATGGTGAGGAAGCTGAGTTTTCTGAAATCCAGGACAAGGAGGGACACGATACATAGTGTCCAATCTGCGAGAATGAGGAGAGAGAGTGAGAGGAGTCTCCCATAGATCAATCATGTATTCATAAAGAATCTCATGAATTGGTAAGGTGACTGCCTCTTTAGGAGCCTTAGAATAGCCTAAAATATCCAATTTTTTAGCTCTAGGCTCTGATTCAGAGGTTACTGAAATAGAAAGTCATTTAGCTACTTCTCTTATGAAGTCTTGAAAGGACAAGTCCTCTGGAGGAGACATTCTTCTTTTTGGAGAAGAAGGCTCTTCAGGAAGGGCTATGGATACTTCAGGAGACTCGTCTGATGTATCAGAATCAGAGGAATCAAAGTATCGCCTGTCAGGGTGCTCTTCCAATGCTCGATACGCGTATCAAGCAGTATCGACATCGGGCGTCCCCGGTACCGGATCGGTACCGATAAGCAGCCCTGGACAAGGAACCGCAGCAGCCGGTATCCTGGTCGATGTCGCCGATACCAACAACGGAGTTTGTTTCGGTACCAGCAGCATCGCAGCTTGAATGAAGGCCGTAATAGCCCACTGCATGGACAGAACATTGTGATCCATCGACACCATGAATGCCTGGAATTCGGTACCGGGAGATTGTGCCGATACCCCAGAGCATTCTAACAGGTGATTGGTCGAGGCCGTGCCATCGATGTCAACCTGTAACCCCATAGGAGGAGCTTTGGAAGCCGGAGCTTCCCGCCGGGGTTGTTTTGCTGGTGCAGGATCCTCGAGGGCAAGCCCGGAGGCATCTCGATGCTTAGAGGGAGATCTACCCTTCGAGGACCTGCTAGGTTTATGTTTGGTTACCTGAGATCCATCAGGAGAAGAAGACCTGGAAGATGTCGATGCTACCGACGCTGCATCAGCGGGAAACAGCACATGGAGCTTAGCTGTTCGGTTCTGTAAACCCCGTTTAGACATTAGAGAGCAGGACGGACAATCCAGAATGGAGTGTTCAGGACCCAAACATTTAAGACACCATTCATGGGTATCTGTAACAGAAATAGTACCGCTACACTTAGTGCATTTTTTGAACCTGGAGGCTGGTTTTTCCATGAGGGAAATTTTCTTGTAGGCCCTGAGGCCCAAGAGGAAAAATACACTAAGTGAAGAAAAAAGAGATTTTTTTTTTTTGAAAGAAAGAAAAAAAAAAACGGCGGTACCGGTCCGGAGTCAGGGAAGGCAGACACGCGACCAAAGAAATAAGATAAAGAACTTCTTCAGCGGTGACAGGGCTCGACCTGCTGGCTCCGCGGCAAAGAAGAACTGAGGAGAGATGGTTAGGAAAGGCGGGAAGGCAGCGCGCAGGCACTGTGGGATGCTCCCAAAAGCTTTCCTTTTTGGGAAGATGGGGAGCGTTCCGCGCAGGCTCCGTCGGTACCGACGTACCCATATGTGAAGACTCATTCCTGCTTGTTCCTGGAGATGAGCACCTCCTCTGTGGAAGAACGAGAGTGCAAAGGACAATCCTTTGCTTGCCTGCCTAGGGCTCACCCTATAATAGCATCTCCTCTCTGGAAGAACGAGAGCACACAGGATGATCCTTTGCTTGCACAAGATGATGCTTTGCCTACCTACGGCTCACCCTATAATAGAATCTCCTCTCTGGGAGAACGAGCGCGCAAAGGATGATCCTTTGCTTGCCTAGGGCTCATCCTAGAACAGCATCTCCGCCCTGGAAGAAGGAGAGCGCACAGGCTGATTCTTTACTTGCCTGCCGAGGGCTTTCCCTATAATGTGGTCTTGGGCAAGCCACTTAACCCTCCATAGCCCATGTTCCCTGTAAAATAGTTCTCTGTGTGCTGTGCTTTCCTGTCTAATCAATGTGTTTATACCTCAAAAATTTCCTGTCAGGATTTGACAATTTCCAATCTGTAATCAAACCGCTGCTGATCGCTGGAAGTAGCGGTATACAAATGTATACTAAATAAATAAAATAAATAGCATCTCCTCTGTGGGAAACCGAGAGCGTGCAGACTAAGCCTTTGCCTGTCTGGCTAGGGCTCACGATATAATAGCATCTCCTCTCTGGAAGAACGAGAGCACTCAGGATAATCCTTTGCTTGCCTGCCTAGGGCTTTCCCTATAATAGCATCTCCTCTGTGGGAGAACGAGAGCCTACAGACTGAGCCTTTGCCTGTCTAGTAGGGCTTACCCTATAATAGCATCTCTTCTCTGGAACAATGAGAGCACACCAGATGATGCTTTGCCTCCCTAGGGCTCACCCTATAAGAGCATTTCCTTTCTGGAAGAACGAGAGCGCACAGGATGATCTTTTGCCCGTCTAGGGCTCACCCCATAATAGCATCTCTTCTCAGGGAGAACGAGAGCGCACAGGATGATCCTTTGCCTGCCTATGGTTCACCCAATAAAGGAATCTCCTCTCTGGGAGAAAGAAAGCGCACAGGATCCCACTAGAGGACAGTAACCTTGGGCCGGAAGGATATAATAGCAACTCCTCTCTGGGAGAACGAGAGCACACAAGATGGTCTTTTGTCTACCTACGGCTCAACCTATGATAGCATCTCCTCTCTGGGAGAACGAGAGCACACAGGATGATCCTTTGCTTGCCCACCTAGAGCTCACCGTATAATAGCATCTCCTCTCTTGGAGAACGAGAGCACACAAGATGATCTTTTGCCTGCCTATAGCTCACCCTATAACATCTCCTCTCTGGAAGAACGAGCACGCACAGGATGATCCTTTATTTGCCTGCCGAGGGCTCACCCTGTAATAGCATCTCCTTTCTGGGAGAACGAGTGCACAGGATGATCCTTTGCTTGCCTGCCTAGGGCTCGCCCTATAACAGCATCTCTGTCCTGGAAGAACAAGAACGCACAGGCTCATCCTTTGCTAACATGCCTCACGCTTGCTCCATAATAGCATCTCCTCTTTGGAAGAACGAGAGCGCTCAGGACAATGCTTTGCTTGCCGGCCTAGGGCTCATCCTATAACAGCATCTAGTCTCTGGAAGAACAAGACTACACAAGATGATCTTTTGCCCATCTATGGCTCAACCTATAATAGCATCTCCTCTCTGGGAGAACGAGAGCGCACAGGATGATCCTTTGCTTTCCCACCTTGGGCTCACCCTATATCATCATCTCCTCTCCGGAAGAACAGCGCACAGGATGAGCCTTTGCTTGCCTGCCTAGGGCTCACCCTAAAACAGCATTTCCGCACTGGCAGAACGAGAATGCAGAGGGTGATCCTTTTCTTGCCTGCCTAGGGCTCATCCTATAATAGCATCTGCTCTCTGGGAGAACGAGTGCACACAGGATGATCTTTTGCCCACCTAGGGCTCACCCTATAATAGCATCTCCTCTCTGGGCGTAAGAGAGTGCACAGAATGATCCTTTGCTTGCCTGCCTAGGGCTCGCCCTAAAATAGCATCTCCGCCCTGGAAGAACGAGAGCGCACAGGCTGATCCTTTACTTGCCTGCCGAGGGCTTTCCATATAACAGCATCTCCTCTGTAGGAGACAGAGAGCGTACAGACTGAGCCTTTACCTGTCTGGCTCAGGCTCACCGTATAATAGAACAAAGAGAGCACACCAGATGATGCTTTGCCTGCCTATGGTTCACCCTATAACAACATCTCCTCTCTAGGAGAACGAGCGCGCACAGGATGATCCTTTGCTTGCTTGCCTAGGGCTCACTTTAGGAACCTGCCAGGTATTTGTGGCCTGGATTGGCTACTGTTGGAAACAGGGTACTGAGCTTAGGGACCTTGTTCTGACCCAGTTAAGCTTTTTTTATGTTCTTAATCCCTCTTCTCGAGTCGATTCCTTGGCTCCCCTTCCAATTCAAACTTCTCCTACTGACCTCTAAGTGCACTCATTCTGCATGCCTCCTCATCTTTTCTCTCTCTACACCCCTCCTAGTGAACTCTGCTCTTCTGGCTGTGCCCTTTGTTCCACTGCCAACTCCAGACATTGATGCTTTCTGCTTGGCTGCTCCTTATGCCTGGAACAAACTACTGAAGTGTGTTTGTCAGGCTTCATCTCTGGCCCTTTTCAGATCCATACTAAAAACTCCTCTTCGAGGCTGCTTTTGGATCCTATTCTGCTTAGACTCCTATCTATCGCCTTACCATTCCTGGGATATATTCTTTTTCTTCAGCTTTTGTGTTGTCTGTCTTTACTAGATTGTAAGCACCTAGAAGCAGGGACCGTCTTTTACATGTGCCTGTGCAACACTGCGAAAGCCTTGTAGCGCTATAGAAATGAGTAGTAGTAGATCCCCTTCTGTGTGTTCCCTTCTCTTCCACTGCCAACTCCAGACTTCGATTTTTCTGCTTTGCTACTCCTTATGCCTGGAACAAACTACCTGAATCAGTATGTTAGGCTCCATTTCTGGCCCTGTTCAAATCCAGGCAAAAAATTCATTTGAGATTGCTTTTGGTTCCTGATCCCCTTACCATTCCCCTAGCTCTCCCAGTTGTGTTATTTATCTTGACTAGATTGTAAGCTCTGATGAGCAGGGACCGTTTCTTACATGTCTCTGTGCAATGCTGTGTAGGCCTTGTAGCACTATTGAAATTGATCAGTAGTTAACTCCAGTGGTATCTAGTTCCTGGAAAACCTTTCATATCTCTAACTGATTGAGCAGAGAAATACAAGGCTGTGGCTCAGTAGTTTCATTTCACCCAATATGAAAGAGACAGTGTGAAGCCAGCCCACGTCTGCATGTTATCTATCAGCATGCAGCCATGCCCGAGTCTAAGGATGTTGTTATCTCCTGCTGCACAAACTCTGCTACAGGAAAAAAAAGGAGGGGGGGGGGGAGGGAGTAGGCAGAATACCCAATACACATGACTACAGACCTTGAACATCAGTGAGGGTTTGAGGCTTGTTTCCAGGAAGAAGTAAACTAGGAGGCCAGCTTTAGAGAGTATATTTATTTCATTCATTGACCTCTATCAATAATGCAGGCGGCTATTTTCTCCCCATCTACCCTAACACAGGCTTGTGTATATCATTATTGGGCAGGCAAACTCACACTGCTGCAACAAACCAGGCATATGTATTACAACAGCCAACAAAAAAAAGAAAACAGGGTTCACCACACGTCAAATTACAATGGTCAGACTCAATGTAAAGTGAAGTACAAATCTGTGCACATCATGCATTACAGAAGCAGAACCAATCAAGCCTTCTGGTCTGACTAGGACCAGCATCTGCCTGGTCAAGTCTGCTCCTTTGCACCGCTTTGTGACTGTACAGGATTCATATTTCTTCTCTTTTTTTGCATGCAAGACAAAGACACATTACGCTCCACTTATATGAATGATTTTTAGAAATGTTTCCTTCTGAGTTTGGCTGAAAACCCCTTTTCACTATTCAGGCCCATACAGAAACTAAACTCCTCATTCAAAAGCATATCTTTATATGTTCATGTAAAGTCTGTTGGGCTGAGATCCAGCAGTACCATAAAAGGCCACAAAGGCCTGTTCGTTTCAATCCAAAGATTCTGTGTGGTGGCTGCAGCAGGAGCCACCGAGACTACAAATCTCAATTGTTGCCATCTCCAGCCTCTTCATCCTGCTGGTCACTTGTCCAGAGTGTGAGGTTATCACGCAGCAGCTGCATGATCAAAGTGGAGTCCTTATAGGAATCCTCCTTCAGCGTGTCAAGCTCTGCTATTGCTTCGTCGAAGGCTTGCTTAGCTAGCTGGCAGGCTTGCTCTGGTGAGTTCTCAATTTCATAGAAGAACACAGAAAAGTTGAGGGCCAGCCCCAGGCGAATGGGGTGAGTGGGCTGCATGTGCTCCTTGCTGATCTGAAAAGCTTCTTTATAAGCAGATTCAGAGGCCTCCACAACACACTGCTTCTTGTCCCCGGTGGCAACTTCAGCCAAATAGCGATAGTAATCACCTTTCATTTTCAGGTAGAAAACTTTGCTTTCATACTGAAGGTCACCACAGTTTTGTATGAGGAATTTATCCAGGAGAGCCAGTACGTCATGGCAGACCATCTCCAGCTCCTTCTCAATCTTCTCCCTATAAGCTTTCACTTTTTCCATTTTTTTCTCATTCCCATCGGCCATGGTCTTCTGCTCAATGCTGCTGATAACACGCCAGGAAGACCGCCTGGCACCCACAACATTCTTGTAGGCCACAGAGAGCAGATTTCGGTCTTCATTGGACAGAGGCTCATTCAGCTCAGTTACCTGCACAAATAAAGAAGAAAAAAAAAAGGGGACAAAAAAAAAAGTAAAACTACCAGCTCAGAGATTTGCATTATGTTTTCTTTCATCTGACAGTTTCCTTCTGCTCCTTGTTTAATGCAAATTTTAGAGATAACGGATTCCAATAAAACACTTTTGTTGCAAGAAACTGTACGAGACTGGATGTATACACTATAATGGTGATAAGACTCAGCCTTGAAGAGCTTATGCGGGAAAATAAAGCAACTTGACAGTGTTACAGTTATTTTGAAGGTAGACTTTGCAGCTATGATATATCTCACTAACTGCAAACCCCATTAAACTAGTCTAGATTATATATCCGGGAGTGCATCAGTATTGTCTGTTTTTATTTGCAGTTAAGTCCCACTGTAGTGGGAGAGTGAGGTTAGCTTCCTTAGCACCTGGGAAGATAAAGGCAGGGTAAGGTGGTGTTTGGCTGAGGTCCGCTTGTGTAAGGATGCTTCATAAACGCCGTGTTTATTTTTTGTTATGCAGTTCTTATTCTCCCTCGTTGTGAAGGCTTACACTTGCTATGTGGTTGTGCTTCCCTGAATTTTAGATTTGTTTTTTGTATTATTACCTCCTACTCCCTGTCTATTTCAATGTGATGTCCCATATACAAAGGGGGAGGCGAAGGTTTGGGGGCCGCGTTAACAGCTCGCAGTAATACAGCAACAAGTCCTCGGCCGTGCAATAGAAAGCACATGACGTCATAGGGCTAAGGAGGGAGCGTGTGCCGCGAGGCAGGCAGGCAGCCGGGATCGGGGGGGGGGGGACGGGGGGCGGCGGTTTCTCCAAGGGCGCGCGGCCAGTACCCGGAGCGCTCCGGGCCCGTCCTCCTCAGGCGCAGCTCCTCTCTCTCTTACCGCACCTGCTGCCCTCAGCCCCGGGGCGCGTCTCCCCTCACAGCCAGACGGGCGAGGCGCTGATCCCTCGGGCTGCCCCCACCCAGAACGGACAGCGGAAGGTCCGGCGCATCCCTCACCCGCTTCATGGCCGCCGCCATGTCCTCGTATCTCTCCGCCTGTTCGGCCAGCCGGGCTCGCTGCAGCAGCTGCTCTCGTTCCGCCATCGCGACCGGACCCTGCTGCGGGGCTTCCTTCCGCGCCGCTCTCTCCGCCAATGGGGCGCGGCTCCCCGCTTTATTTCAAGGTGACGTCATCTGCTATAAATAGCGGCGGCCGGCGCATGCGCAGAGCGCGCGCTGCATTGCTCAGCCGTGGGGGAGGGGGGCTCCGCCTCCTCTTAAAAGGTCTGAAGAGGCTTCGGCCACTCTCCGGCTGCTTGCTGGAGGTCACGTGATGCGGGCTGCTCTTGATGGAGCTGCAAGGGTCACTGGGAAAGCAGTTACTGACCTGTCATGGACGTTCAGTGTAGACATCGGGATAAGTCAGCCACTCATTGGCAAAGTTATCCAAAGGCACAATGGAGGGAATTGCTCTCCTACACCTAGGGCTGGCATTACCATTAGGGAAACTAGGTGGTCACCTACAATATCATCCCTCAGGGGTTGGGGGGGGGGGAGGGGTGTTCACAGGGGCAGCTCTATAAGGAGGCCAAGTGAGGCAGTGGCCTCAAGCAGCAACTTTTGGGGGGGCAGCAAAAATTGCCCCCAAAAAGCCCACCTCACTCAGCCCTCAAAAAAAAAAAACACAGAGGAGAGGAGCTGCTGCCACCGCCATGGCAGCAGCAGAAGGAAGTGCCCCGTGGCTGGCAGAGCCCTCCTCTCTCCCTCAGCAGGGGTTTACAGAGCCACAGAGAGGTCCCCGTTCTCGGGGCTCTGTTAAGAAAACAGATAGAAAAAAAGGAAATTGTATTTATTTAACATTTCTTATATACTGCTTTTCATATCAAGGTGGTTTACATTGAACAGGGCATTATAACTTGGAGGGTTAAGTGGCTTGCCCAAGACCACAAGGAGCACCTGTGGGACTAGAAACCCCAGGCCTTCCTGCCCAAGGTTGCTGTGAGTGGGATTTGAACCCCTGACCTTCTGGCCTGAGGTACCTTGCCCCAGCCACTAGGCCACTCCTCCCTCCTGGGGTTAGGACATGGCTGTTTCCCATCAGCACCGGCAAGAAAGGGAAACTCCTTTCACAGCTCTGTAAAGCCATACTGAAGGAGGAGGGCTCTGACAGGGAGGGCACAGGGCACTTCCTGTTGCACAGCGGTTTCAGCAGCCAGGTTCTTTTTATTGTCCTGGGGGGGGGGGGGTGTTAAGACTGGTAATGGGCTGATGGGGGGTTATGACTGGAAATGGGATGATGGGGGAGGGTAGGACTGATGGGGGTTTAGGACTGGTAATGGGCTGATGGGGGGGTTTAGGACTGGTAATGGGCTGATGGGGTTTAGGACGATGTGAGCTGATGGGGGGTTAGGACTGGTAATGGGCTATGGGGGGGGGCTAGGACTGGAAATGGGCTGAGGGGAGGTTAGAACTAGAAATGGGCTGATGGGGGGTTAAGAATGGAAATAGGTTGATCGGGAGGGGGGTTAGAACTGGAATTGGGCTGATGGGGGGGATTAGGACTGGTAATGGGCAGATGGGAGCTAGGACTAGAGTGGCCTGGGACCAGAAATGGGCTAATGGGTGAGGGGAGGAGAGTGCTGCTGGCCCTGGAAGAAAACTAGGGGCGGGGCTGATGCGGGAGGATGGTAGAATAGGACCAGAAAAGAGCGGTTAATGGGAGGGTCTGCCAGAGGAAGGAGGGGGCACAAAGGGAGCTGACACGGGGGAAAGAGGGGCTGGAAAGAAGTTTGAGACCTGGGATGTACCAAAGGGGGACTGGAAGGGAATAGACACCAGTTGCAGTCATAGGAATACAAGGCAGTTGCCATTGGAAGGTACTGGGAGGGAAGGACTGGAAAGGGGGCTGATACAGGGGAGGGTAACTGGAAATGGGCTGATGGAAGGAAGTGAAGAGATAAGAAATGGCAGATGGACCATAGACCACAGAAAGAGAGCTAAGAGAAGACAGGAAAGCAGAAGCCTCGGATCAGGACCAGCATGATCAGAGATTAAAATGGTCAGACAACAAAGGTAGAAAAAATAATTGTATTTAATTTTAGTGATTGGACTTTGTGCTATTTTTATATTTTACACAATATTGGGGAACTGCATCTCTTATTTATCTGATGTTGCACTGCATGTGGACTCTGGCTTCTTGGGGTTTCAGTTTAAATTTTGTCTGTTGTTGTTGTTAAGTGCCGTCGAGTCGGAGTCGACTCATGGTGACCCTCTGGATAGCTATTCTAAATTGTGTTCGGTCTTCAGTCAGGCGGCTCATTGTTGACAGACTGGTACCCGTAGTTGCTGTTATTGTATCAATCCATCTCATTGCTGGCCTTCCTCTTTTGCGTTGACCATGTATACTTGTAAATACTCTTGTAAATAGTTGCAGTAATGACTTCCCATGTTTTATCCAAGTTCTCTGACCTTGTTCTCTGTAAAACCAAACAGTTTGTTCATTATGGTATGTTGTTATATTGTAAACCGCGCTGATGCTGAATAGAGCGGTATATAAGAGCCTGTAATAAATAAAATAAATAAATAAAATAAATAATAAATCTTGCCAAGCATGATGTCTTTCTCTAATGATCTCTCGCTTCGCATGTTGTGTCCAAAGTATGAAAGTCAAAGTCTTGTCATCTGAGCTTCTAAATAAAGCTTATGTTTGATCTCCTCTAGTACTGACTGGTTTGTTCTTCGGGCAGTCCATGGTATACACAGTATTCGTCGCCAGCACCATAATTCAAAGGCATCAATTTTCTTCCTGTCTATCTTTTTCACTGTCCAGCTTTCACATCCATATGATGTTATTGAAAATACCATGGCTTGGACAAATCAAATCTTTGTATGGAGAGAGACATCTCTGCTCTTGAGAATCGCCTACATATTTTTTTATTTTATTTTAGATTGTGGTTACTTATTCTGTACTTGGTGTGGGTCAATGTTGCGAGTGTGTGACTGAGGTCAAGTGTTCTGTTAACATGGCATTTGTACATAAAGGTCTATATTGTACTGTAGTAATTTGACTTGTTCAGCTTTTCAGATAGGTGTATGGATGTTCTAGGGCCCACTGTCGTATTTACAGTGATGCTTTTTTTGGATGGGCTCCTTATGTGAGTTTTGGAAATTTGTGCTGATATGGTATGGTACGTTTGCTCTTTGTTATAGGTTTTTGTATTAGTTCACAAGATGCCTGGTACTGGGGAATAGTGGTGGTGGTTGTTGCTGCTGTTAGTGAGGTGATCAGAATGAGATTTTTTTTTTTTAATATTGAGTTCTGTGGGTGAATGTCCTTGCTCTGCTCTGCACCTACTGTGGATACAAAATATATGTTAAAAAAGAAAAAGCAAGAACCATAACGCAATTTATAACAAAATAAAAATGAGTTATAATTTAGTTTTATAAACTGTGCTGTTGGTTCTTGCTGTCTTTTAGTTCCTTGGTGTGCAAACAGGACCGGACCTAGCCCTGTGCAAGTGGTGTAGCCACACAAGGCAGAAAGGCTTGGGGGAGCATATTTTGGCTGTCTGCTGTCACCCTGCCACCGCTGGCAGGACAATAGCAGGCAGCCAAAATGCACTCCCCAAGCCTGGTCGCAGCACTTTAAGCAGGCCTGGTCCCTTCCTCCCTCCCTCCTCCAACGCAAGGTCAGAGTAGCGAGGGATAGATCTGCTTAAAGTGCCAGTGCCTTTCAGATCGGGCACATGTCCCCCTCCTCCTCCCCATACCTCCATCCAGCGCTGCCTGCTCTTTCCCTGCTGCTGGCACTTCCATGAAAAAAAACCAGAGGGCAGCAGAGAAAGAGCAGGCAGCGCTGGACGGAGGTAGGGGGGGGGGGGGGAAGAGAGAGGGCATGCGCCCGAGCTGCAAGTCGCACAGGGTGTGATTGCAGCTCAGTATGGCCCTGTGTGCAAACATCTTGCATGTCCTAATCTAATCAGCTTTTTGGTTTGGTTCAGTCTCTGATTGGATTCCTGAAAAAGTCCCACCCCCTCAAAGGTAGGGGAGGGGGGGGGGCACCATTTCATACCTCGCCTCAGGTAGCAGATTGCCTTGAGCCACCCCTGGGTGTCCATTGCTGCCATCCTTCAGCAGGGCCTACAGAGGATGCAATGGCCTGAAACTGCCCCATGGTGCTTACCTTTTAAGGTCAGGGCCATGGGACTATTTGCTTTCACCCCTGCCAACTTCCTGTTTGTGGCATCAGGGATTGGTGGGGACAGAACTAAAAGCACCATGAGGCTGTTTCAGGCTATTGCCATCGCTGATGGTCCCAAAGAGGAATGGCAGTGAGAGCCAGCCGGGGGAGAGGGTCACCTAGGACGCTTCATCTCCTTACAGCAGCTCTGCCTACAGCTCAGCAAAGTCTGCAAAACTCATCTCAGTATCCCCCAGCAAATCCACTGCCGTACCTGCTCTGTTCCCACCTCAGTACATTCCCCAGTCAGAGACAGGCTCATTCTCGTGGGCAGTTCTCAGGCTTACTTATCCTGCTGTCCATAGACAATCCCACTTCCTCCACAGACAAGTACCATGAGTCAGTCACACACAGGCTGCGAAGGGATGTTTCGTAGAGAAGCATGCGTGCACCCTTTTAAGTCTATCTGCAGTGCTGTGATAGGTTGAAGCTGTTGCTCTAACCACTAGGCTAGTTGGATATATAAGGGGGGGGGAGACAAATTGAGGAGCATTCCTATGCTATTTACTGTCAGCATGATAACGAGGGAGAGCTTCTTTACAATCTAGCATGTGAAGCCTTTCTGTATGGAAAAAGTCCAGAGTGGATAAGTTTTTGCCTGTTCAGCCTGCTAGTAGTAAGCAGGGATGAATGCAGTCCAGTAGCCAAAAGAAGTGCCTTCAAGGGGCTAGAAGGAAGGGACCTGCACTGCATATAACCTTGGACACTGGGTTGATAGGGTTTCTGTTTAGAACAAGTGGCCCTTGGCCCAGATGACACTGTAGCTACAAACTGTGGTTTTAAGATCCATGGAGGGTGAAACCCACTGGCAAAATAAGGAAGATCCTTGCTCTTTGGAAACTACATCACCTTTCTGGGATTAAGTGGATGTAGTTTAGGGGGCATGAGGATTAGGCACAGAGAGTGGCCCAGTTGGTAGGGCTAAGAGAAAAGAGCTCCCTGACCCTAGTGCACACGTAAGACCCCTCACCAACTGTGAAAAAAATCATACATTTGACACTCAATGCAAAAACTAGAAAGCACCCCCATCTCACTGCTGTCTGCATCTTAGTTTTAAGGTTTTGTGTAGGTTTTTAAGTTGTTTACTTACTTCAGTGTCCTGGGGATACTTATACAACTATACCTATTCGCATATGGGAGGGCCGTGAAAGCCACATACTTACAACCACACAAGTGGACACTGGCCAGGGAAGCTAGAAACGCGACAGCAGAAAAAGACCATATAGCCTATCTAATCTGCCCTTCCACATCAACTACTATCATCGCTTTTGTCCTTCAGAGATCTCCTGGCCTTGTCCCATGCTTTCTTAAATTCATATACTGTCCTCATCTCTGCTACCTTCACTGGGAGACTATTCCACCCATCTACCACTCTTTCTGTAAAGAAATATTTCCGCATATTACTCCTTCATCCCATGCCTTCTCATTACAGAGCTTCCTTACAATCAAAAGGGGGCTCTCCTCCAGTGCATTTATGCCAAGTAGGTATATAAACGTCTCTATCATAGCTCCTCTATCCTGCCTTCCCTCCAAAGTATAGATATTGAGATTTCTTTATTTACTTTTATATACTGCACTATTTCAAACTCAGCACGGTTTACATAGAATATGAACAGAACAGAAGTTTTACATAGAACAAGAGATCTTTAAGTCTGTTCCCATATGGTTTATAATGAAGACCATTGGGCATTTTAGTAGCCACCCTCTGAACAGACTCTATCCTGTTTATATTCTTTTGAAGGTGTGGTCTCTAGAATTGCACACAATATACTGTAAAGGAGGTCTCACCAAAGACTTATACGAGGTGTAGCAAAAAAGAAACAAGACTGCAGCAGCCATGCCCATGAGTCAATGCCAATTGGCTAACCGCTTATGTCACGGTGTTGTGCATCATCTTGCCACTATTCTGCTATAATAATTTTTTCTCTCTCTCACGCTGTCTTTCTTTTTCAGGTTTTTTCTGTAGCACACTGCACCATCACTTTGTCACGCAACTGGAGGTGGCAGAAATATGGAGCAAAGAATCAACCTGAAATTTCTGGTTAAGTTGGAGAAGGGCCCAACTGAGTGTCTCCAACTTCTCGAAAAGGCTTATAGAGAAAATGCAATATCAAGGCCACGAGTCTGCAAGTGGCACAAACACTTCAAGACTGGCTGCGAGGAGGTAGATAATGACCCCCAAGGCAGGATGGCCTTCCATGACAAAAGACAGCTGAGAACACTGACAGAGTGAACCAGCTGGTGCAGAATAAACGCAGATTAATAGTGCGGATGATAGCTGATGAGCTCAGCCTGAACAGGGAATCAGTGCGGACCATCTTGGTGGAAGAGCTGGGGATGCAGAAGCTGTGCACCAAGAAGATGCCCAAGCTTTTAGCGGACGACCAAAAGGAGCACCAGGTCAATGTTTCTCAAAACTTGCTGGAGAAGATCCAGAGTTCATTGGCCAAGTCATCACAAGAGACAAGACTTAGGTCTTCCAGTATGACCCTGAAAGCAAGAGACAGAGCCTGCAGTGGAAGACTCGACTGTCACCCAGATCCAAGAGGGTGCGCATGTCCAGATCAAGGTCATGCTGATCGCATTTAAAAAGGGTACCATGGGTGATCGGGGAAACTACAGACCGGTGAGCCTGATGTCAGTACCAGGAAAAATGGTAGAAACTATCAAAGAAAAACATTACTCAACATGTCACAGCTTAATGGGAGACAGCCAACATGGCTTTAGACAAGGAAGATCCTGTTTTACAAATCTGTTATGTTTTTTTGAAGGTGTAAATAAACAGGTAGACAAAGGTGAGTCAGTTGATATAGTGTATCTGAAAGCCTTCGGCAAGGTCCCTCCTCAGAGACCTTTGGCAAAACTAAAGAATCATGGGATAGGAGGTGGTATACTATTGTGGATCAGGAACTGGTTACAAGATAGAAAGCAGAGGGTAGGGCTAAATGGCCAATTTTCCCAATGGAAAAAGGTGAATAGTGGAGTACCCCAGGGATCGGTGCTGGGTCCACTGCTTTTTGACATATTCATAAATGACCTGGAAAAGGGAATAATTAGTGAGGTTATCAAATTTGCAGATGACACAAAACTATTTAAAGTTGTTAAAAACCCAAGAGGATTGTGGAAAATTGCAAGAGGATCTTGATAAATTGGAAGACTGGGCATACAAATGGCAGATGAAATTTAATGTGGACAAGTACAAAGATATGCACCTAGGAAAGAACAACCCAAACTATGGTTACATGATGCAAGATTCCACATTGGGAACCACCACCCAGGAAAAAGATTTAGGCGTCATCGTGGATAACATGTTAAAACCCTCCGCCCAGTGTGCAGCAGCAGCCAAGAGAATGCTAGGTATAAGGAAAGGAATGGAAAATAAAACAAAGGATATTATAATGCCTCTGTATCGTTCCATGGTGCGACCGCACCTTGAATATTGTGTGCAATTCTGGTCACGGTATCTTAAAAAGGATATAGCGTTATTAGAAAATGTTCAGAGAAGAGCCACCAAAATGGTAAAAGAGATGGAAGGATACTCCTATTAAGAGAGGCTAAAAATGTTAGGGCTCTTCAACCTGGAAAAGAGATGGCTGAGGGGAGGTATGATAGAGGTCTATAAATTAATGAATGGAATGGAATGGAACGGGTAAACATAGATTGATTGTTTCATGATGTTGCACCCCTCTAATGTTGAACTGTGTTTACTGTTCTTTTAGTGTCTTTCTTTTCTACCCTGTCCTATCAATTTTATGGCGTTCTTTTCCTTTTCATGCAGCCTGTTTTTAACTTGTTTTATATTGTTTTATTGTAAACCGCCCAGGTGCCTCTGGTGTTGGGCGGTATATCAAATTTTAAATAAACATAAACATACATCATCAGAATATAGATAGACTAGGGGACATGCAATGGAATCTACAGGATAACCTATTTAAGACTAATAAGAGAATTTTTTTTTCACTCAACGTGTACTCAAACTCTGGAATTTGTTACCGGAGGATGTAGTAAAAGCTGTTAGTGTAGGTGGGTTTAAAAAAGGTTTGGACAAGTTCCAAAAATTGCACCCCTCTGAGGAAGCATCCCACATCCCAGTGAGTAGCAAGAGGGCGGCCTGCCACTGGATCACAGAAGCAAGAAAGCAGCCACTTGCACCTTCAAGGAGTTCAAGGCAAGCCTTTTCTACAAACCATCATGCAGAAAGGCAAGAACTGACAGCACTTTCACCCTCTTTGAGCCTTCCACCACCTGCTGCAGCACTACTCTGGGTGTAGCTGGGTTTAAAAAAGGTTTGGACAAGTTCCTGAAGGAAAGGTCCATAAACCATTATTAAAAAGGGACCCAGGATATCAGTGCTTGACCCAATACAAACATTGTGGAACCTGTGTCTTTTGAGGAAACTGCTAGGTACGTATGACCTAGATTGGCCACTGTTGGAAACAGGATACTGAGCTTGATGAACCTTGGTCTGACCCAGTATGGCATATCTTATGTTCTTATGTTCATCATGAGTTTGTGCCTGAGGGTCAGACAGTCAAACAGCACTTCTACCAGCAGGTCCTCAATTGCCTTCATGATCGGGTGTGGCACAGCAGGCGGGTCTGTGGAGAGACAACTCATGGCTGCTCCACCACAACAACACACCCACACACACCGCGCTCATTGTGAGGCAGTTCTTAGTCAACAGACAGATCACAGCTCTCGACCACCCTCCTTATTTCCCATAATTTGCACCATGCGACTTCTGGCTCTTCCCCAGGCTGAAGACTATGCTCAAAGGAACTCATTTCACCTCTTTAGAAGAGATCAAGGCCACTGTGATGAGGGAGCTGAGGGACCTCAAGGAGAAGGACTTTACCAAGTGCTTCCGTATATGGCAGAAGCCAATGCAGAAGTGCATTAACTCTGGGGGGGATTACTTTGAAGGGGACCATGTATAAGTTCTCTGTAGATTTTGTAATAAAATATTTATGGGACAGTATCATTTAGTTTTTTCACACCTCATACAGAGGCACTATCACATCCTTTTTTCTAATGGCCTATGCACCCAAGCATCCTTCTGCCTTATGCCATCACCTTTTCTACCTGTTTAGCCTTTCAAGATCATCAGAAACCATCATGCCCAGGTCCCGCTCTTCTTTCTTGGACAGAAATACTTCACTTCTTATACTGTGTCACTCCCTTGGATTTTTGCAGTCCAAATGCATAATCTTGCATTTTTTAGCATTACATCTCGACCATTCTTTAAGCTTAGCTACATCCCTGCTCATCTTATTTACACCTTCCTAGGTTTCTACTCTATTGCAGATTTTGGTATTATCCGCAAATAGGCAAACCTTACCAGACAGCCCTTCCGCATTATCACTAACCAAAAATGTTAAAAAGAAGCAGACCTGGGGTCCAGTGATTTCACTAACCAAGATGGCAGCTGCAGCGTGAAGCTCCCGCAATGGGGAAGACAAGATCCCCCAAAATAGCATGAATGCCTCGAAAAAAAGCTCTAAAAGGAGCCAGTGAACCCCGGTGGAGTGGTTTAGTAGAAAATGGCACAAAAAAAAACAGAGCCTGGACCTGAAAACCTTTGGGTTTAAGGCAACCGCATGTGCATCGGGAACCAGAGCAAAAATGGCACCGAACAGCACTGCAGGGGGAGGAAAAATTCGCTGACTAGGGCCTGGGTGTCAGGGGACGGTGAGTTAAGCACACTTAAGGAGGAGCTGAAAGAGTGATTTGGGACTATTCATCAAGACCTTGCCAACTTTAAGGCAGAAGCAAAATCATGGATCAGAGAGTTGAGTGATGATATCCATGAGCTTGGACAACGAGTAGAGTCAATAGGACAGAAAGCAGAAGAACATGAGGGTCTGCTGCATAATATGAAAGAGAACAGTGAGCTAGTGAAAGTGGAACTGGGGGAATTATGGACAAAGCTGGAGGATCTGGAAAACAGAACAGAATGCAACGCTCTAACATACGCTTGAGAGGTATCCCAGAGAAAGAGGGGATTCATAACTATAAAATGCTGGTAGAACAACTATGTAAAGCTATTTTAAGACAAGCTGAAACACCAATGGATAATCTGTGTTTTGACATAGGCAAAGCACATAGGGCATTGGGCCCTAGGCGAGAAGGCCAGCCAAGAGACATTGTGGCATGCTTCCACGATTTCAGCACAAAAGAAGCAGTCATGCAAGCTGCACGGAAAGTGGGCAAATTGCATTAGGAGGATCAACCAGTGGAACTATACACTGACATTTCAGTAATACCCATGAGGAGGAGGAGAGCATTTAATGATATCACCTCAAGGCTGAGAGAAGAACAGATCCGCTACAAGTGGCTCTTTCCCTTTGGCCTGCAATTTAACATTATGGGGAAAACCACCATTGCACGTAACATAGAGGAGGCCATTAAAGGAATAGAGGCAGCAGGGTGGTTGGATCTACCGGAGGTCCCCGTAGGAAAAGAAAATGAGCAGAAGAGGCTGGGACATGTGAGCACGGAGTGGCAGCAAGCGACACAGGGGAGCAGATGCCTGTGACGCCAGAAATCCAAAAACGTTAAGCATCCGGGTGAAACATAAGGACAATGCAGTTTTGTAAAAAAATGGGGTGCTTGTTTGGAGTAGTAGCACAGGGAAGTTCCAGGTTGTATGTGAAAAGGAAAAGAAGAAAAAACGGGAAAGGGGGGAGGGAGGTGTAACATAATAGTTTCTTGGTAGTGACCCACACCTCATTGGCTTGGAGAGGGTGGATCTCTTTGTAAAAAGGGAAGATTGGGGTGGGAGTGGGGTGAAGGAGGAGGGGAGGGAGTCTGTCCGGAGGAATATGGCAGGTAGTATAAGACATGATTTCAGAATTGTATCCTTGAATGTAAGGGGCCTAAACTCATACAGGAAGTGGCAGTTGTGCTTTAAAAGAAGCTATTAGATGTGTTTCTTGTAATAAATTAAATGGTTCCAGTTGATCGTTCAATTTCAAATGCAATGCAAGTTAGAAGAATGCTTTAAAGCACTTCAAGAGGTCTCAAAATCAATTGCCAATTTTTTATACTCATTTTCCATCTTCTTTAGATTAAAAATTTTTTTTAACTCCACCAATCCCAGTGCTCAAAAATTTCATATTATAAAAAAGTAACATCTTTATTAGAGGACTTTCTTTAAAATCTTCACCCCTATTTTCATTTTAAACGAGCGGATCTCGACGCTCTCATCGGGCGCCTTTGCGGCGTTTCAACAACTATTCAAAAGATTTGTCGAAAATACAGTAACATATTAACAGCAGTGCCAGGTTTACAGGAGAAGAAAATAAGATGTGTATGGCAGAGAGGTAGGAACTTAAAAGAATATCTGAGTCCCACCGTTCTTCCCCGGTTGAATTTTGAGTGTAGGGAAGGAGGGCATACAAAATGCGGTGACTGTGATGTTTGCCCAGTTATGGTAGAACAAGCACGATTCGAGTATCATGGGAATAGTTATGCTCTATACAATAATACCAATTGTGCTTCGGAAGCAGTGGTATACGGCATTTTGTGTCCCTGTGGTCTAATGTATATAGGTAAAACGGTACGCTCCTTGCGAGTGCGGCTACGGGAACACAAAAGCCGTTTAAAGTGTCAACGATTAGAGGCACCCATGGTTGCGCATTGCTTAGCCCATCAGCACACTTTTGAACAGTTACGCTGCTTCGCAATTGAACAAATACACCATCCCTCGGCTGGCCATACATTAGATGAAACCCTAGTATCAAAAGAACAACGTTGGATATTTAAAGTAAATACTGTTAGCCCAAGGGGTTTGAATCTTACTATAGATTGGCAATGTTGTATCTGAAAGATGTTTATTAGTGAGTAAAAACTCTAACGATTGGAATAGATTTCCACAGGGATAGAAGGCTTTGAATAGGGTTTTCTACTTCACGAATATATGAGGAGTCATGTAGCTGCAAAGGACCGCTAAGGAATGTGTTGGTAGAATATAAACACTAGGGATCCCTATGTTGTTAGAGTATAACTAATGATCTTCAGAATTGCAAATAGTTCTGAATTTTGCGTAGCGAATTTTACATCATTAGATTGTCTATAATGACTGATGACACTCTGGAAGCTTTTAAATAGGAGTCTTCTTTGAAATGCTACATAGATAGATCAATAGTTGGTTGGATGAGTGGATCCATGTGTATAGTACGCTATTGGTGCATCGGGAGTGACTTCAGGTGTTTAACATTTTCTGAAGCAGGTATCCAATGCAGGATGATGATTTCAGAGGGATTCAAATAGGGAAAGCTATAGTTCGTACGCATGCGCGGCGTCTTGTCAAGAATGTGAAAGTGGTTGGACGTGGGCAGTATCAGTCGTAAGGGTAAGTTAGGTTAAGATTTTTAGGTTATATTAAGGTTAGGAACACTACAGGTAGAGGTAGTTAATAGTTAAATTATTTGTTTGTGTTTTTAAGGTGAGGATCTCCTGAAGAAAGACTAGTTGTTGAAACGCCGCAAAGGCGCCCGATGAGAGCGTCGAGATCCGCTCGTTTAAAATGAAAATAGGGGTGAAGATTTTAAAGAAAGTCCTCTAATAAAGATGTTACTTTTTTATAATATGAAATTTTTGAGCACTGGGATTGGTGGAGTTAAAAAAAAAAATTTTTAATCTAAAGAAGATGGAAAATGAGTATAAAAAATTGGCAATTGATTTTGAGACCTCTTGAAGTGCTTTAAAGCATTCTTCTAACTTGCATTGCATTTGAAATTGAACGATCAACTGGAACTGTAGTAAAAACGTTCATGAGTAGACCCCATAGGTTGTATTCTCACAAAATGGAAGGTCAAGTAGGATGGAAAAATATTTTCAGCTTTTCCCAAGATCATATCTCTGAATTGTCTAAAGAACGTACACCTTTCACTGCATTGGATGCTCAGAGTAATAGTGGACTGAACACTTCGTGGGAACAATTAATGAATTTACAAAAGAGAAAAATAAGAACGGAATTACATCGCTCCTCATTAGTGGAGTATATTACTCGTCAGCAGATCCCTAGGGGCCTTAGGGTCTATAAAGAACCGAGGATGCCGGATATGAAAGCCGACTTTGTGGAGAAATGGAACATGATTCTGAATAAGTGTTCTCTAGACCTCATGGTCTTAATGATAGAATCATTGCAACAAACAGTTGATGCTTTAATAAAAGAGATACAGACGACACAAGAAGAATTGAAAAAATACATGGATGAAGGAGAGTATAAGATAAAACTGGAAGATGCCTCGAAGCAACTACAACAAGTACAGCAAGAAACGATGACAAAAAAACTGAAAAAGCTTAAACGAGATGGGGCAGACTACTCGACCGGTTATGTATACCCTTGGATGGATGCAAAAAGAAAATTACAAAAAAGCAAGAAACAAGTTCGGTTTGGAGACTCTTTTGGTGATACTTCCCAAACAGATTCGAGTGCCTCTTCCAGAGAGGATTTTTTCGAGCAGGGCAAAGATACCGTAAAGAAAAAGAAAAACGAGGCAGTGATAACCAAGACACGATTAGGGTCACAAAAGAAATGAGCACTATAAATGTATTAGTGGAGAATATTTCAATGAAGACATTAACGCCGGAGGCTCTTCAAGTGCTCAATAAAGGGCTATCTTTTGTGCCAAACATTCATTATGACTCATTCCAATTCAGAGTGGACTTTGAGAAATTGATGAGAAAGTTGCATCTGAAACAATATTTTTCTCAAGTTGAAGGAATGAAAGAGAGATTCACTTGGAACCACTGGAAATGCCAGAGTCCTCCACAGAAGAGTTACAATCTACTTCGGTAGATAGAGTTCCACTTCCTTTCCGATCCAACTGGACTCCCCCGATACCACTACATCCAGCATTAATAACTTTTAAAGAATTGGTATTGCGGGATCTTAGCCAAATGGAAAAAACAGTTCGACCATCAAGTAATGCCTTAACGGCATCTGAACAACAAGCTTTGAAACAATTGCGTAATGATTCTGACATTGTAATTAAAAGAGCAGATAAGGGGGGAGCAGTGGTAGTGATAGATCGGGGCAAATACATCGAGGAAGCGTTAGGACAGTTAAGTGATAATCTGGTGTATAAGAGATTGGAAGAGGATCCACTTAAGGGTATACAGCAGGAGATTAAACATTTGACCAAGCAGGCATTGTTGAATAAATTGATATCTAAGAAGGAGTTTCAATATTTGAATGTGACTTCCCCAAGCACTGCAAAAAAATTTTTATACTGTTCCCAAAATACATAAACGATTGCATAATCCCCCAGGCAGACCGATAGTGGCTACCAGAGGAAGTGTTTTGGAACCACTTTCAGTTTATCTGGATTCATATATACGCCCTCTTCTCCCCACAATACCTACATATATAAGAGATACTACGCATTTTTTAAATATGCTTGAAGAGATAGCACAATGGTCAACTTGCATAGACACATGGCTTGTGACTTTAGATGTTACATCACTTTATACTAATATTCCGCAAGCAGCGGCATTACATACAGTTCAGACTACATTAGAACAACGGGGAGATCTCTCTATAGCTCAAATTGATTTTGTAATAGAACTGGCTCGTTTAACGATTTATCGTAACTATTTTCTATTCGAAGGCGTACTATATCAACAGATCAGCGGAGTAGCCATGGGAGCAACATGTGCTCCGTCGATCGCTAATTTTTATATGCATGCCTTTGAACAGAAATGGCTAACTCAATCTCCATTTCAGGATTCGATATTAATATGGCGTAGATATATCGATGACGTGTTTGTTTTATGGAAGGGGTCTCAGGATCTATTGACTAAATTTCTAGAGTGGTTAAATCAATGTGACATAAACATCAAATTTACTTATGAATACCACCAACAAGAAATTACATATTTGGATGTACATGTTACCCGAGGTGAACATCAATGGCAAACATCCGTGTTTCGGAAGTCTACTGACAGGAACACATTTCTTCATTATCACAGTAAGCATCCGAAACAACTGAAAGATTCCCTTCCGTTTTCGCAATTCCTGCGTTTTAGGCGCAATTGTTCTGGCATTCAAAATTATAAACAACAAGCACGACAGTTAAAAAATGATTTTGAACAGCGGGGTTATCCCCGGTCAATAATACAACACGCTTATCAACGTGCACTATATAATCACCGACCGGGGTTATTAGTAACGCGTCCTCCGGTTAAAATGAAATATGACGATAATAATATAAATTTAATTACTACTTATTCTCCAATGAGCCATCATATTCAAAAGATTTGTCGAAAATACAGTAACATATTAACAGCAGTGCCAGGTTTACAGGAGAAGAAAATAAGATGTGTATGGCAGAGAGGTAGGAACTTAAAAGAATATCTGAGTCCCACCGTTCTTCCCTGGTTGAATTTTGAGTGTAGGGAAGGAGGGCATACAAAATGCGGTGACTGTGATGTTTGCCCAGTTATGGTAGAACAAGCACGATTCGAGTATCATGGGAATAGTTATGCTCTATACAATAATACCAATTGTGCTTCGGAAGCAGTGGTATACGGCATTTTGTGTCCCTGTGGTCTAATGTATATAGGTAAAACGGTACGCTCCTTGCGAGTGCGGCTACGGGAACACAAAAGCCGTTTAAAGTGTCAACGATTAGAGGCACCCATGGTTGCGCATTGCTTAGCCCATCAGCACACTTTTGAACAGTTACGCTGCTTCGCAATTGAACAAATACACCATCCCTCGGCTGGCCATACATTAGATGAAACCCTAGTATCAAAAGAACAACGTTGGATATTTAAAGTAAATACTGTTAGCCCAAGGGGTTTGAATCTTACTATAGATTGGCAATGTTGTATCTGAAAGATGTTTATTAGTGAGTAAAAACTCTAACGATTGGAATAGATTTCCACAGGGATAGAAGGCTTTGAATAGGGTTTTCTACTTCACGAATATATGAGGAGTCATGTAGCTGCAAAGGACCGCTAAGGAATGTGTTGGTAGAATATAAACACTAGGGATCCCTATGTTGTTAGAGTATAACTAATGATCTTCAGAATTGCAAATAGTTCTGAATTTTGCGTAGCGAATTTTACATCATTAGATTGTCTATAATGACTGATGACACTCTGGAAGCTTTTAAATAGGAGTCTTCTTTGAAATGCTACATAGATAGATCAATAGTTGGTTGGATGAGTGGATCCATGTGTATAGTACGCTATTGGTGCATCGGGAGTGACTTCAGGTGTTTAACATTTTCTGAAGCAGGTATCCAATGCAGGATGATGATTTCAGAGGGATTCAAATAGGGAAAGCTATAGTTCGTACGCATGCGCGGCGTCTTGTCAAGAATGTGAAAGTGGTTGGACGTGGGCAGCATCAGTCGTAAGGGTAAGTTAGGTTAAGATTTTTAGGTTATATTAAGGTTAGGAACACTACTGGTAGAGGTAGTTAATAGTTAAATTATTTGTTTGTGTTTTTAAGGTGAGGATCTCCTGAAGAAAGACTAGTTGTTGAAACGCCGCAAAGGCGCCCGATGAGAGCGTCGAGATCCGCTCGTTTAAAATGAAAATAGGGGTGAAGATTTTAAAGAAAGTCCTCTAATAAAGATGTTACTTTTTTATAATATGAAATTTTTGAGCACTGGGATTGGTGGAGTTAAAAAAAATTTTTAATCTAAAGAAGATGGAAAATGAGTATAAAAAATTGGCAATTGATTTTGAGACCTCTTGAAGTGCTTTAAAGCATTCTTCTAACTTGCATTGCATTTGAAATTGAACGATCAACTGGAACTGTAGTAAAAACGTTCATGAGTAGACCCCATAGGTAATAAATTAAATGGTGACATAATCTTAACGAGTGGGGTGAGAGGAGAATGGTAAACACAAAATTCCCAAACCAATGGTTTGCGTCTAATCTCCAAGAAAAGAAGAAAGGGGGAGTGGGCATATTGATAATTGCGAGAATTCAGTACCAATGCTTGGGGATTAAAAAAGATAAGGAGGCAGATATTTGTTACTAAAAATTAAACACTTGGAACAGGTTTATACAATAGTGAATCTGTATGGGCCCAACTAAGCTCAAAGGGGACTTTTACGAAGAATTGAAATCTACAATAATTAACTTCAGTGAAGGTCACTTAATAGTGGGGGGGGGTGACCTAACAGTAAATCCTGAACTAGATTCCTCATGGGGACAGGCGGGTGGTACAGCGAGACAGAGGAAAAAATTAAAATCCTTTATGAGGGATATGGGATTAATTGATGTGTGGCGGGATATGCATGGGCAGGAAAGAGACTATACATTTTACTCACCTGGGCACGGATCCTACAGTAAGACTAATATGCTGCTGGTTCACAAGGGACTAATGGCTTGGGTAGCAGGGAGTGCAATTGGCGATAGCTCATGGTCGGACCATGCACCAGTGTAGGGGGACTTTTGGGACCCCGTAGCTAATAGAGGGAGGGGACAATGGAGGTTGAATTGGGCACTGTTAGAAGAACCATGGGTGGTCCAACAGGTTACTGACTCCATTCTGGAATATTTGTAGTATATTGATAATGGGCAATGTTCGATGGGGGTGGTTTGGGACTGTTTGAAAGCAGTGGTTAGAGGTAAGCTTATAGCAATAGGAACCCACGTCAAGAAAGAAAGAGGCTAAAAAAAGACAAACTGAGAGAATGTGGGAGAAGAAGCAAAAACAGGGCCAACTAAATAAAGAAGACAGTAAAAGGCCGCTGGGACAGGGTATTGGTGCGTAAGGCCTGTCTGGTGGGTAAAGGCCCTATACTTAATCGATGGAGAGCGCGGGTGGCCCCTACCTTTTGTGAGTGGCGAAATAGCCTGCATCACCTTATGCTCTTGGAGCGGAGAGTGGCGTTGAGGCACCCTCGGGCCTGGGCTTCCCTTCTTGCTGATTTGGATGCCTTATATTCAGCGCTTGGGTCCCACGGCACGTAGTGCAGTATTAACACTTGGATAATGATAGCCTGTGAAGTTGGTGTCCCCTGATGGGGGCATTGAGCTGGCGGTGGGGGGGGGGGGGGAAGGGTGAGGGGGGTGGAGGGGGGGTGGTCGGAGGGGGGCTTGCTGGGGGATACGGGTTATCTGAACGAAGTGCTGTTGGTGTATATCGGGTTCCCAGGGTGGTGGACAAGACACAGCCCCGCCCGGGACCAGGTTGAGTGTTTGGCGTTTGGAATAGTAAAAACTGTACATGTTGATTTGCCATTGTTTTTTTGTATCCTGTAATATTTAATAAACAGAGCTTTGGAAAAAAAAAAAAGAAGACAGTAAAACATTAATGAGCATTAAGCAACAGTTAAATGAGATGGAGCTGGGGGAAAAAAAGTTTGCACAGGAAAAACTTTGACAAACGCACTTTGAGTATGGGAATAAGCCTAGTCGATTATCATCATTTCAACTTAAAAAACTGCAAGTGCGGAACTGTATCCATAAAATAAGAGATAGATATGGTAAGGAATTGAGGCAAAGGGAGGAGATTAAAGCTAGATTTGTGGAGTTTTATAGGGAATTATACACGCCTGAACAGACAGTGCCCCAGGAGATGATTCAAAAATATCTAGAGGGGATCCAATTACCTAAAATAGAGGAGGAGGAGAGCTTAGCTATGTCCAGGCCTATCACATCCCAGGAAGTGCTGCTTGGGGTTATTAAGGAGCTACCAGTGCATAAGGCTCCGGGAAGGGATGGGTTTCCCAACAAATTCTACAAGGGTTTTGCCCCAGTATTGGTTGACCCCCTAACTTGCTTATATAATGCAGTTGGAGGGGAGAAGCCTTTGCCCCCGTCGATAAGAATGGCAGGAGTAATTTTAATACCAAAAGAGAGTAATGATCCTACTCAGTGTGGTTCTTACGGTTCGATCTCCCTACTGGGATCGGATTTAAAAATTGTCTCGAGTACTGGCCAACAGATTGCTTTCACATTTATTTATTTATTTATTTATTTTTTTGTGTCATCAAGTCAGTGTTGACTCCTAGTGACCCAGCTACCTCTGGGTTTTCTTGGCAATGTATCACCGGAAGTAGATTGCCAGCCTTTTCTTCCGAGGCAGTGGAGGGTAAAGTGACTTGCCCAAGGTCACAAGGAGTGCCAGTGGGACTTGAACCCTTGATTTTCTGGGTTCTAGGCAGTTGCTCTAACCATTAGGCTACTCCTCCACTCCTGCTTTCACATATGCTCCAGTTAATACACATAGATCGATTTGAGTTTATACCTGGAAGACAAGCATCAGATAATTTAAGGAGAGTCTTAAATGGAGTCTGGAAAGGTAAAAGTAGGAAAGATGAATTGTTGTTGTTGGCGATAGATGCAGAGAAAGCTTTTGACAGAGTGTCCTGGCCCTTTTTGATCCAGACCTTGGCAAAAGTGGGTATTGCAGGCAAGTATTTAGAGTGAGTTGAATCGCTTTACAGGAACCCCCTAGCAGCCTTACGGATTAATGGAGCGTATACAGAGGCCTTTGGGCTTCTGAGAGGGACCAGGCAGGGATGTCCTTTGTCCCCATTATTGTTTGTCTTAACAATGGAGCCCTTGCGCAGAGAGTGAGAGCAGTAGAAGAGATTCAGGGGTTGAAATGGGAACGGGGGTGGGTGGGGGGGGGAGTGTAAAGTGGCCTTGTTTGCTGATGACTTGCTGTTTATAATCACATCCCCTGAGCAGATATTGAACGCCCTGATGAGAGAGCTAGAGAGTTTTGGGAAAGCATCTGGCTTTAAGATGAATGCATCCAAATCAGAGATTTTAAATATCTCAATTCCAGAAAAAAAAACAAGTGAACGGTTGATGAGCCTATTTCCTTTTAAATGGGCCAAGAAAAGTATTCGATATCTGGGTGTCCAGCTAACATCAGTGATCTCAGATCTTTTTAGAGCGAATTATATCTCTCTGGAGAGAAGGATTAGGAAAGACCTAGAAGGATGGGAAAGGTTGAAGCTAACATGGTGTATTGCCAAATTTTACGCTTTTTCTTTAACCCTGTCACTCACTAGCTCACTGACTAGGCACAAACACTTTAGCAAATACAATATGGGTTAACCCTGTCATTCACTAGCTCACAGCCTATGCATAGACACTCTGGAAAATACAAGTTAACCCTGTCATTCACTAGCTCACAGACTAGGCACAGACACTTTAGCAAATACAATATGCTTTTATTAGATTGAGTCCTTTTAGAATAATAATTAAGCACAAAGGTAAGCATTAATACTTTACCGGATATTATAGCTCATCACTCCAGGTGGGGGACTGTTCAGCAATCACTCTCAGGAAGAAAATCCGGAAAAAAACTACAGAGACACGTCTGCCTCGTATATCAGTTGCAGTCCCGTCTTTTCCTTCTGAGTCCCCCTAAAGTACCTAACTAAGATCGTGCCTGCTGCATGATATTACAATTCATTGGTTAGCCTACAGCATGCTCAGATCAGGATTGGCTAGGGTTAATTTTGTGCACATGGTTCATACCAGGATTGGTCAGGTTTAAATTTGTGCTGGTGACCAGCAGCTGAAAAGAATGTTAGCTGCTGAGTCACTGTATGAGTCACTCATCCAGTTTTTTCCAGTCAAAGCTGTTGCCTGCTCCTAAAGTAACCCCCAAGCTCATCTATCAGCTCCTGGGCTAGCAAGCTAATTCCTAATTCAGCATGGCTCAAGAATACAACATTCTTTGCTGATCGAACTCTCACATTAAATATTCAATGTACAATATTCTTTGCTGATCCAAAAATCCAAATAAATCTTTAATTAGAAATACACATGGTCAGGAAAAATAGCTGCAGTGAAAATGATGATTTTGCCCAGGTTGTTATTTTTATTTAGTACGTTGCCTGGTGCTGTTCCAGGGGGATTCTTGAAGATGCAAAGGGTTTTGTGGAAATTTGTTTGGGGAGGAAGGAGAGCGAGAGTTCCTAAAAACATCTTGATAAGGAGCAAAGTAAATGGGGGGATGACTGTCCCATATTTAGAAAAATATTATAATGTGGCTAAGATGAGGGCTGCTTTTGAGTGGGCAATACATGAAAGTCAGGACTGGGTCCAAATGGAGAAAGTGGCTTTGGGAGTGCCCTCATTGAAAGAAGTCTTGTAGGTTCCTCAGGGGAATAGGATGGTAGCAAAGTGTTCTAACCCTTTTGTGCACGTAACATTACAAATATGGTTTCAATGGCAAACTAAATAGTTGGGAGCTGAATGTGTGACTAAAGGGGTCCCTATCAGGGGCAATATTGATTTCACAATGGGGATTAAGTGGGGGTTCTCTGAACGATGGGCCCATAGCAATCTGTGTTATGTCAGACAATTTCTAGAGAAGGGGAAGATTAGGCCCTTTGAAAACCTCAAGAAAGAATTTTCATTGAGCAATTCAGATTATTATTATGTACAGGTGGCTAATTATATCCAAAAGAAAATCATCGTGGAATTAAGGGAGGAAGTAGTACCAGTTGAAAAGCTATTTTTGAGAGATAAGATAAACTATATAACTTTATGAATACATCTACGGGAGAGAAAGAATCATTTAAAAAAAAAATGGGAAGCAGACCTGTGCCTGGTATTGACGGAGCAGGCTTGGGCTGTGATTTTTGCCCATAGATATAAAGGGCTATTGGCCAGTAATTTAATAGAACATAATTATAAGTTCATGTACAGATAGTATGTGACACCTGATATGATTCAAAAAATGTACAGAACGGCCAACGGTCTATGTTGACGCAAGTGTGGGGCTAGATGTGCTTTCTTCCATATATGGTGGTCTTGTCCAAAAATACAAGAGTTCTGGAATGATGTGTTCCAGGCTTTGGATAAGATTTTGGGGAAGAAAATAGGGGCTGACCCTGGGGTGGCTTTACTGGGACTCCATAGAAGGAGGGTGAAAAAAAAAGAGGAAGGGAGCTTTATTAATTTGGGCTGTTTGGCTGCCCGCTTGGAAATAGCTAAAAGGTGGAGGCATGTAGCTCCGCCAATGGTGGGAGAATGGGAAAGAGGGGTGGAACCATATATACTTGATAAGTAAGCTGACAGCCCTAAAACAAGCGAAAATGATGCAGTTTGAGAGGATATGGTCCAAATATTCTACCTGGCTTGTAGAAGGTTTAGCTGTGAAAGGTTAAGAGGGAGTAGAGAGAACCAATGTACCATTGTGTTGATAAGCATGTAAGGGAGGGGGAGGGGTGAAGTAGGGGTAGGTGGGAGGAAGAGTATCAAACGTTAAAAGGGGAAAAACAATGTCAAAGGGGAAAGGACAATAACTGTTAAGTGGAGCATTGTATAGCTGTCATGGGGGGGAGAGAGTTAATGGTCTGGAAATTGTTTGAATTGTATTCCCCAATGATGTATATTTCTCTTGACAAAAATAAAAAGAAGAAATCGGACTTGGGCATTTTTAGGGGTCAAAAAACAGATCTGTCAAGGGAGTGCCGCACTCCCAAAAAAATGTGAGCCACAGTACTGCTATTAAGTCCAACATTGCAAAGGAGAAGTGCTACTGATAAGTCATTTCAATATGCCAGATGTTGATTGGCAAATCCCTGCTGCGGTGTCATCTAGAAGTAAGGAGATCCTGGATTCTCTACAGGGAAAACTATTCCAGCAACTAGAAACAGAACCCACACGTGAAGGGGCCGTATTGGACTTAAAGTGTTTCTCATGTTATAGTGTGAGATCATCTCGCATCAGTGATCACCAAATGATGTGGTTCAGTATTAGGACTAGAGCTGATAAAGTCCATTCAAAAGCGAGTCTTAGACTTTAGGAAAACTAACTTTGCCAAGATGGGACAATATCTCAAGGAGTCATTAGCGGTATGGGAATAGCTGGGGGGATGTAGAAAAGCAATGGGCAAAACTGAAAGGGGATATTTTAAGGGCAACAAACCTTTTTGTTAGGTAAACAAATGAAAAAGAAAAAGGAGGCCACTATTCTCAAAAGAAATAGCTGAAAAGGTGAAGAGAGGGTAGCTTTCATAAAATACAAGAGATCACAGAGAGAGGAAGATAGGTATGAATAGTTGGAAAAACTGAAATAAGCTAGGTTGGTAGTCAGGAAAGCAAAGATACAAAAAGAAGAAATAGCCAATGCAATAAATGGGGGGACAAGACATTTTTCAGATATGTTAGTGAGAGGAAAAAGGGAAAAAGTGGTATAATCAGATTCAAGGGTGAAGGTGTGTGGGGGGGGGGGGGAATATGTAGAAGCTGATAAAGAAAAATATTTGTTAAGCAATTCCGCTTTTTGTTCTATGGTCACAGATGAAGGAGCCAGGAGCAGGACTCAGAAGATATCCATAAATAGGAAAAGAAGTGAAGGGGATCTTGAACAATTTTCAGAAGACTGCATTCGAGAGAACTAGCTAAACTAAAAGTAGACAAAGCGATGGGACCAGATAGAATACATACAAGAATATTGAAGGAACTTGGGGAAGTTCTAGCAGCTCCAATGACTGACCTTTTCAATGCTTCTTTGGAGTCAGGAGTGGCCCAGAGGACTGGAGAAAGGCACATGTGGCCCCTTTACTCAAAAGCAGAAGTAAGGATGAGGTTGAGAACCACAGGCTGGTTAGTCTGACTTCTGTGGTGAGTAAACTAATAGAAATGCTGCTAAAACAGAGGATAGTAAGGTTTCTGGAATCCAATGGCTTGCAGGATCCGAGGCAGCATGGATTTACTAGAAGCAGGTCTTGTCAGACAAATCTAGTTGATTTTTTTTGACTGGGTGATCAAGGAGTTGGACAAAGGGAGAACCCTAGATGTGATGTACTTAGATTTCAGTAAAACCTCTGACACCTTTCCTCACAAGCAACTTATAAATAAATTGGGCATCCAAAGAATGGACCCTAAAGTGACTGACTGGATTAGAAATTGGTTGAGTGGGAGGCAACAAAGGTTACAGGTAAATGGAGCTCACTCTAAGGAGAACGACGTTACCAGTGGTGTGCTGTGGGGATCTGTCCTTGGTCCGATTCTTAACATCTTTTGTTAGTGATATTGTAGAAGGGCGATCGGGTAAGGTTTGCCTCTCTGCAGATGATACCAAAATCTGCAATGAATTTGGCAGCTGAGATTTATTGCTAAAAAATGCAGGGTCATGTATTTGGGCTGCAAAAATCCAAGGGAGCGGTACAGTGCAGTGGGCAAAGAAGAGTGGGACCTGGGCGTGATTGATGATCTTAAAGTGGCTAAACAGGTAGAAAAGGCAACAACAAAAGCCAGAAGGATGCTTGGGTGCATAAGGAAAGGAATGGCCAGCAGAAAAAAAAAAGGAGGCGATAGTGCCTCTGAATAAGTCTCTGGTGCAATCTCATTTGGAATATTGTGTGCAATTTTTGAGACCATACCTTAAAAAAGGATAGAAATAGGATGGAGTCAGTGCAGAGGGTGGCTACCAAAATGGTCAGTGGTCTTCATTATAAAGCATATGGGGACAAAAGATCTTAACATGTATAATTTAGAGAAACGATGGGGTAGAGGAGATTTGATAGAGATGTTTAAATACCTCCGTGGCATAAATGAACACCATCAACCCGTTGCAACTAGTAATGAATGCTGCGGCACGTCTCTTAGTTGGTGCATCAAGAAGAGACCATATTACGCCAATCCTAATGGACCTACACTGGCTCCAATAAGATGCAGAATTACTTATAAAGCACTCCTTATCACATTCAAGGCCTTCCATAACATTTTGCCATCAACGATCGCTGACCTCATCTGTAAAGCACCTAGCACAAGAGCAAGAAGACCTCTCACTGAAAACATGCTAGTCATACCCAGTGAAACCACAAATTGGTCCCAATCAACGATCAACAGGGCATTTAATTCTTTTGCTCCTAGATGCTGGAACAAACTCCCCCCAGATATTAGAGCAATACGAGATATTAAACAATTCAGAAAGGCTATCAAGCACTATTTATTCACGGAATACTTTCAGCCACCGTAACATAGATCACCTGCAACATATACCTCCAATGCTTAAACACCCAAATGTATTAGAATTACGCAATGCAGTTGTATATACACTTAGAAATACTTATGTTGTTGATCTCATGTAAATTTAAATACATATGTTTTTGTTGATCTTATGTAAATAGTTTATGGAATGGTTCTACAAATAGAGTATCCCAGTTATCCAAGTTCTTAAACTGTTATCTGTAAACTCATACTTGTTAAATGTACTGATATGTTTTTGTTCCATGTAAACCGCGCTGATGCCGAATAGTGTGGTATAAAAGAAACTTTAAATAAATAAATAAATAAATGCACAAGAGAAGAACCTCTTTCAATTGAAAGCAAGGTCTGCAACGAAGGGACATAAGATAAGGGTGAAAGGGGATAGACTCGGGAGTAATATGTGGAAATATTTCTTTACAGAAAGAGTGGTAGATGGGTGGAATAGTCTCCCAGTGAAGGTAGTAGGAACGAGGACAGGATCTGAATTCAAGAAAGCATGGGATAAACACAGAAGATCTCTAACAGAAAAAAAAAAAGACTATAATAGTTGATATGGAAGGGCAGACTAGATAGATTTCATAGAAACATGACAGCAGAAAAAGGCCAGATGGCCCAAGTACACCTCATCTAGGGCTTTCCCTCTGTCACACTCTGTGGTCACCCAGTCAATGAAATCAATCAGATTTGTCCGACAACACCTGTCTGTGGCAAACCTATGCCGCCTTGGACCCTACAATCCATTGGACTCTAGAAACCTCACTATCCTCTGTTTTAACAGCATTTCGATTAATTTACTGACCACAGAGGT
The DNA here is from genome assembly GCA_033557465.1 of Ichthyophis bannanicus. Lineage (NCBI taxonomy): Eukaryota > Metazoa > Chordata > Amphibia > Gymnophiona > Ichthyophiidae > Ichthyophis > Ichthyophis bannanicus. Next base: position 18,426,866 of record CM066041.1, on the reverse strand, counting down.
CAGACTAACCAGCCTGCAGTTCTCAACCTCATCCTTACTTCTGCTTTTGTATAAAGGGATCAGATGTGCCTTTCTCCAATCCTCTGGGACCACTCCTGACTCTAAAGGAGTCAATTGTTCTATTAACATGTTTCCCAAAAACTCATTCAACAATGTAACCCCACACCTATAAGGCAATAGCTTTCTAACTAAATTATCAATGGTTATGAGTGCTTTTTTGAGAGCAGGGAGTTCCAGATGGAAGCCGTGAACAGGAAGGAGTAAGTTTCCCTGATGAAGCCTGGAAGGGTGGAATTATGGTCCATGGTTGGAGTTGTGTGAGCTTTTAGTTCGGAAGTCTTGGAGAGCAGGAGGCTTTGGAGATCCACTGGTGTCCCTTCCATCTCTTATTCTCAACCTATCGCTCTTCACTGCAACTGGCCCTGTAGCCTTCAAGCATGCTGTGGTTACACCTCTCCTCAAGAAACCTTCACTAGAACCTACCTGTCCTAACAATCAGCCCATCTCCCTCCTCTCCTTCATTTCTAAACTACTTGCACGTGCGGTTCACCATTGTTGTCTCAACCTTTTCTCCTCTCAAGCCCTTCTGGATCCTTTACGATCTAGCTTTCGTCCTTTACATTCTACTGAAACGGCTCTTGTCAGAGTCTCCAGTGACTCGTTCCTGGCAAAATCCAAGGGCCTTTATTCAATCCTCATCCTTCTTGACCTTTCTGCTGCTTTTACATTGTTGACCACAACTTTGTCCTCACTTGGTTTTAAGGGCTCTGTACTATCCTGGTTCTCTTCTTATCTCTTCCATCACTCTTTCAGTGTTTGTTCTGGTGGATCTTCCTCTACTGCTATCCTGCTCTCAGTTGGTGTACCCCAAGGGTCTGTCTTGGGTCCACTCCTTTTCTCTCTCTATACCCAGTCCCTTGGTGCACTCATCTCTTCCCATGGTTTTCAGTACCATCTTTACACTGATGACTCACAGATTTAACTCTACACCAGAGATCTTTCCAGCAATCCAAGCCTGGATCTCTGCCTGCCTTTGACATTGCTGCTTGGATGTCTCACCGCCACTTCAAATTGAACAAGGCCAAAACTGAACTTCTTATTTTTCCCCCAAAACCCTCCTCTCCCCTTCTTCCTTTCTCAGTCTCTGTGGATAACTCTTCTCCTCTCTCTCTCCAGTTGTAGTAGTCCCTTTGGATAATCCCAAGAAGCCAGACTCTGCCTCTAGTACATCAGAGAAATATAAAGAGATGCGTTTCCTCCATACAGTGCAATATATAAAGACAGTACATGTCACGCCAGCATTTTTGAGGTGCAACCAGGGTAATTGCCCTGGGTCCCACTCCCCAGGCCAGAAAAAGCCCCAAGCGTGCCCTGGGCCCCATCCTTGTCTAATACCAGCACTGGTAGCTGTAGATTACCAATAACTTGACGCATTCCAATCGGTACGTGATCATTTTATTTTTCCCATTGTGTTGGTCCGAGTCTTTGTGTTCTGCTTTACTCTGTCTTAATATTTTTCCCAAGGTCTCCTGGCCATAATACCATTTTTTCACTCTGCTCCTGTCTTCACTTTCTCCCTTCTATCAGTATCTAACTTTGATTTGTTTTCTTCAGTTTGCTTCCATTTATTTTTCCACTTCCTAACCATATTTCATTCTTCTTTCTTACCATCCATTTCTTAATATCCTGTTTTTTTACACTGCAGGCTTTCCATCTTTTTGTTCCCCCAGCCCTTCCTTACCCCGTCTCTCTCTCTCTCCTTCCAGTCTCTTGCATATTTCGTACTTACACTAACTCTTCCCTCTGTCTCTTCCATATCCAGCATCGCCCCTTTGCATCCCTATCCTCCCCCCATGTCCAGCATCTCTGCCTTCTCTTTTCTTTTTCCCAGTGTCTTCCTATCCCTCCATCTCCCCTTTGTATCCCTATCCCTATTCTCCCCCCCACCACTGCATGTCCAGCATAAACCTCAGTGTCTCTATCCCCCTCTTTCAAGCATCTTTCCTATGAATCCCTGTCATTCTCTTCCATGCCCACCCCATGTGCAGCATCTCCACCTTCTCCTCTTTCCTAGTGTCTTCCTGCCCCTTCATGTCCAACATCTTCCCTTTGTATCCCTATTCCTATTCTCCTTCCCCCCTCCATGTCCAGCATAAACCTCAGTCTCTATACCCCTCTTTCAAGCATCTCTCCTATGAATCCCTGTCATTCTCTTCCATGCCCACCCCATGTGCAGCATCTCCACCTTCTCCTCTTTCCTAATGTCTTCCTGCCCCTTCATGTCCAACATCTCCCCTTGTATCCCTATACCAAACTAGATCCTCAAATGGTAGAATCTTACAGGCCCATATCCAGCATACTGATGCTTGCAAAAATCATCGAGAAAATAGTGCACAGGCAATTACAGGATCATATAGACACCTCAGCCCCACTGGATCCGGCCCAACATGGATTCAAGAGTCACATGGAGTGGAAACACTACTTACAGCCCTCTTCAACAACATAATCTCAGGTGTGGATAACATACGACATGGCTTCGCTCTTGTCTTTCTAGACATAGCAGCGGCCTTTGACTCGGTATGCCACGAAATTCTCATCTGCCGGCTAAGGGAAAAAGGTATCCGCGGAACAGCGCTCGAATGGTGTAAATCTTACCTGTCCGGAAGATGGCAGCATGTCCGAGCCGACGGAGCTACATCAGAACCATTCCAACAAAGTCAAGGTGTACCGCAAGGATCCTCCCTATCTGCATTGATGTTTAATATATACATTCAACCCATCTGTGACATCATCAGATCCTTCAATGTCAGTTACATGATATATGCAGATGATGTGCTATTATATATGCCAATATCATTGGATAGCCTAGACCTCACACCTCTGACTAACTGCTTCGACTCCATATCAGAGTGGCTCCTGTCACAAAACTTGAGAATACAACATAAAAAGACAGAAGTCCTTTTCGTCTCAAGGAATACCAACTTCACCCCACCTAGCTGTGTTAAGGTAAAGGATGCCCAACTACAAGTAAAGCCTGCAATACGTTACCTTGGAGTAATGTTAGACCAAAACCTTGACATGAACCACCACATAGCCAATACTGTCAAGGCAATCTACTTTAAAATCAGATCCCTCCGACACCTACGAGCGCTACTCGAACCGGATGATTTCCGCACCATTTATCAAGCCCTTATAATTCCTCATTTCGACTTCTCAAACTCCATACTACAAGGACTCCCACGGTCCACCCTGAACCCCCTGCAACAGGCTATGAATAGTGCAGCACGGGTACTCTTTGGATCATCCAGGAGAGACCATGTGACCCCCCTTCTAAGACAGTTACACTGGCTCCCCATTCAAGCAAGGATCACTTTCAAGACCTTACTGCTTACGTTCAAAGCTGCTAAGGGGCTCACCTCATCCTCTCTCTCTAACCTCATCCAACCACTTGCACCAAACAGGCCACGAAGAACCGCAGAATTGAACAGGCTAGTTATCCCAAATGAAACCACAAGATGCACCAGATCAACAACCAACAGAGCCTTCCGACTCTGCGCCCCAACTCTATGGAACGCTTTACCAGCGCAAATCAGAGCAATCCCCAACTTGAGCCAGTTCAGAAAAGCATTAAAACATTTCCTCTTCCTTAAATATCTCAATGACAGCTCCGAACATAACCACCAAGCGAGTAGCAGAAGTAGTCAAACAGGCAGACCCTCGCAATAGGCTTACCCCACAATGTAAATAACAAGCATTTTCCTGTATGGTTGTACCACATATGTATATAGTTGACAATGTCCATTATCAGGTGAACCACCAATGTATATAGTTTCCCCGTTTCTCCAAGTTATACTCCCTGTTAAATGTAATGACCAGACATATGTAAATTGTCGGATGTTTCTGTTCAATGTAAACCGCGCTGATGGATAATAGTGCGGTATATAAGAATTGTTAATAAATAAAATAAATATTCTCCTTCCCCCCTCCATGTCCAGCATAAACCTCAGTCTCTATACCCCTTTTTCAAGCATCTCTCCTATGAATCCCTGTCATTCTCTTCCATGCCCACCCCATGTGCAGCATCTCCACCTTCCCCTCTTTCCAAGTGTCTTCCTGCCCCTCCATGTCCAACATCTCCCCTTTCTATCCCTATTCTCCTTCCCCCCAATGTCCAGCATAACCCTGTCTCTCTCCCTCCTCTTTCAAGCATCTCTCCTACAAGTCCCTATCATTCTCTTCCACGCCCTCCATGTCCAGCATCTCCGCTGCCTTCTTTTTCCTAGTGTTTTCCTGTTCTTCCATGTCCATCTCCCCTTTGTATCCCTATACCCCATGTCCAGCATCTCCACCTTCTCCTCTTTCCCAGTGTCTATCATTCCATTTCCAACATCTCCCCTTTGTATCCCTATCCTCCCCCTCACGTCCAGCATCTCCGCCTTCTCCTCTTTCCTAGTGTCTTCCTGTCCCTCCACGTCCAACATCTCCCCTTTGTATCCCTATCCTCTCCCCCATGTCCCGTATAACCCTGTGTCGCTATCCCCCTATTTCAAGCATCTCTCCTACTAGTCCCTGTCATTTTCTTTCACCCCTCCCCCCGTGTCTAGCATCTCCCTTCCCTTGTTTCTATCTCCCATCAACATCCCTTCCCTCTCCTCCACCTCCTTCCTCCTCTCCCCTCCCCCCGCTACAGCCTCACCATACAGCCAGCAACTCCAATGCAGTGAACATAGTAGCAGAAACCAAACGAGAAAAAAAAAGCACGGGACCTGCCTGTATTCCATGTGTGCATTGAGAAGGCTCTAACACGTCCCACCCCCTCCGATGTCCTCAAAGGGCCAGAAAGCGTCAGAGCCACCTCCCACAAATGGCAAAGGCTAAGGGCAGGCCCTGGACTCAGGTTTTGTGTGCCTGCAGCACTCTTTCCTCTTGCCTTAATAAGCACTTTATTCTCTTCTCTATTCCCCCCTAGGACAGGCGGAAGTTGTGCAGAGGTGCTGCTTGTGGGGAGGGGTGTTCGAGAAGTGCTGCCTGTTCTGTGGGGATGGAGGGGTGGAAGAGAGAATAAAAAAGCTTTTTAGGACAAGAGGAAAAAATGCTGCAGGCACACAAAAACCTGAGTGTGGGGGCTGCGCGTAACCCATGCCATTTGCAGAGGTGACTGACGCTTCTGACCCCTCAGACAGTGGAGAGGGCGGGATGCACCAGAGGCACCTCAGTGGGCACATGAAATACAGGCAGGCTCTGGACTCTCAGGTTTTGTTCTCTTTTGCATGCCCCCTTCCCACCACCCCCAGGACAGGCAGCACTTCTTTACGCCCTCCCCCCCTCCCCAGCATGCTGGGCCATCCACAAAGCACTGCTCAATACTAAAATAAAAAGAAAGAAATGCCAGCATTTCTACCAGTCTTCCTTCTTCAGCAACAGCAACTGGGTAGGTAAAAGCAACAATGGGAGGAAGGGGGGGGGGGCCCTCCAAGACCAGCAGCATTTCAGTGGGGAAGAGGGGGACGGCCGGGAGTAGCCACAGCAGCAGCTAGGGCTTAATCTCTCGAATCAATCAGCCCTCTTCAGCCACGGGAGTGGCAGCAGTGTGGGAAGGGGAGCAGCGTTGGTGGCAATGTCAGCATCGAGTCACGGTCAGCACAGCAATGGAGACGGAAGAACAGTGTCAGAGAGGCTTCAGAAATGGAGTAGAGTGAACAGTCCACTTTCTACACAAAACGTGCAAACCAGCCTGTGTGGGTCTGATGCTACCTTTCGCCAGAAAGTTCGGACATTCCTGGGCAGGCTTCGCAGCATACTGATTGAGAAACACTGGACTAGAGGGACTCCAGGAAAGCACAGTTACTTACCTGTAACAGGTGATCTCTGGGAACAGCAGGATTAAGTCTTCACATATGGGTACGTCGGTACCGACGGAGCCTGCGCGGGAACGCTCCCCAGCTTCCCAAAAAGGAAAGCTTTTGGGAGCATCCCACAGCGCCTGCGCGCTGCCTTCCCGCCTTTCCTAACCATCTCTCCTCAGTTCGAGTTTAAAGCTGAGACAATAGAGAGAGGGAGGAAAGGAAAGATAGAAAAAGAGATACAACTCCTAGGGGAGGTGGGAGGGTTGTGAAGACTTATTCCTGCTGTTCCCAGAGATCACCTGTTACAGGTAAGTAACTGTGTTATCTCCAGGAACAAGCAGGAATGAGTCTTCACATATGGGGACTCCCTAGCTAAGATGCCTGGGAGATCCCCAAGGATATGAGACCCTGGAGAGGTGTCTACTTCCTCCTATGGATCTCAGGCATCCATCCAGGGAAGGAGGGTAGGAGTTCTTTAAGAATGGAACAGGTGTTTGAGGACAGCCTGACCAAACAAGGCATCCCGGCGGGAGTCCTTGTCCAAGCAGTAATGGGCTGTGAAGGTATGAACCGAGGCCCAGGTGGCTGCTTGACAGATCTGGTCGATGGACACAGAATTTAGATGAGCCATAGAGGTGGCCATGGCCCTCACATTATGAGCTGTGACATGGCTCTCCAGAGAAAGGTTGTTACTCTGTTAGGCGAAAGAAATACACTGAGCAATTCAATTGGACAGTGTTCTCTTAGAGACTGGAAGTCCCAAATGAGAAGGATCAAAAGCAACAAAAAGCTGGGAAGACTTTCTATGTTGCTGTGTCCTACGTAAGTAAAAAGCAAGAGCTCTTTTACAATCCAGAGTATGAAGATTCCTCTCTGCACTGGGATGCATGAGGAGCTGGAAAAAAGACAGGTAAATATACTTCTTGATTAAGATGAAAAGGTGAGACCACTTTAGGCATAAAGTGTGGATTTGTCCTAAGGACTACCTTATCATGATGGAACCTTGTATAAGGTGGATTAGCCACTAATGCCTGCAGTTCACTGATGCGGCGAGCTGAAGTAACTGCAATGAGGAAAATAACCTTCCATGAAAGGAACTTCAAGGAGGTAGTGGCTAAGAGTTCAAAAGGTGGCTTCATGAGCTGACCAAGAACCAAATTTAAGTCCCATGCCACCGGAGGAGGCCTAATGGGAGGTTTAGTTAAAGTTAGACCTCTCATGAATCTTGCAATGAGAGGATGAGAGGAAATAGGTTGTCCATTGATGGGCTTAAGGGATGCTGCAATAGCACTCAAATGGACTCTTACTGAATTTGTTTTAAGGCCTGCATTGGAAAGATGCAGGAGATAGTCTAACAGAGAATTTAAAGGTAGTGCTAGAAGGTCAAGACCCTTTTCAGCTCACCAAATGGAAAACCTTTTCCATTTAAAAGCATAAGAAGGGGAGACATCATCTTATCCTGGGAGCACCCGCGGTCACTACAACTGCTCCCAGGGCAACATGCTCCAGGGCAACATCGAACAGAGCCTTTAGACTATGCGCCCCAAGTCTCTGGAACTCCCTACCACCACACATCAGAGCAACCTCCAATTTGAGCCAGTTCAGGAAGGCCTTAAAACACTTTCTCTTTATCAAACACCTCACTGACTGCCCCGAACCTGAACCCCAGCCACCAATTATGATCAGTACCCAATAACTCCATCTGACATGTATATAGTTACCTATTCAACACTACGCATATGTATATAGTTTTCCCGGTTATCCAAGTTACTTGTTCCTGTTCAATGTAATGACCTGACTTTTGTTTATTGTCGGATACTGTTTGTTTTATGTAAACCGCGCTGATTGCAAATAGTGCGGTATATAAGAAATGAAAATAAATAAATAAAAATGAAAATAAAACTGCACGGAGCAGGGCTGCAGGAGGGAGCGGAGACTCGGCGGTACAGCTGCAGGCACCTGGGCGGACGTTCCTGCCTTGGAGGACCCCCCCTGTGATCCCCATAAAGCTCTGTGAGAGCAGAACTTATTTGGGAGACATCATCTTATCCTGGGAGCACCCGCAGTCACTACAACTGCGCGGAGCAGGGCTGCAGGAGGGAGCGGAGACTCGGAGGTACAGCTGCAGGCACCTGGGCGGACATTCCTGCCTTGGAGGACCCCCCTGTGATCCCCATAAAGCTCTGTGAGAGCAGAACTTATTTGGGAGACATCATCTTATCCTGGGAGCACCCGCGGTCACTACAACTGCGACTTGAGTGGAGAGGTCCTGTAGATGGGCTCCCCAACCTGTTTGGGAGGCATCTGTTGTGAGGGTTGCTTGGGGCAACAACTGTTGGAAGGGGGACCCCAGCAACAAATTTTGAGTGGACATCCACCATTGGAGAGACCAAAAGAGACGTTTGGTGGTTGCTATTTGGTCTGAGAGAGCTCCTGAAGCTTGAGTCCACTGGGTGGACAAAGTCCATTGAGCTGCTCTCATGTGTAGGCGAGCATAGGGGACCACATGCACTGTGGAAGCCATGTGGCCTAGCAGTTGTAGCATCTCCCGGGCAGTTGAGTGGCTTTTTGACTGAATCTGGGAGGCTAACTGCACTAGACGTTGGCAACGGGCCTGAGGAAGGTAAGCCCTTGCAGTAGTGGTATCCAACCAGGCCCCTATGAATTCTAGGGAATGAGTAGGGGTGAGCTGAGACTTTGGGAGGTTTACCACAAGTCCCAGATACTGCAGAATGCGCCTTGTGCAGTCCAAGGAATTCTGGGCCTCTGACTGAGATGGAGCTCGAATGAGCCAGTCGTCCAGGTATGGGAAGACAAATATTCCCAGAGTTCGTAGAAATGCAGCAACTATTGCCATGCATTTGGTGAACACTCTTGGGGCAGAGGCCAGACCGAAAGGAAGAACTCTGTATTGGTAATGTTTTCCTTGGAAAAGAAACCGTAGGAATCTTCTGTGAGAGGGATGGATGAGGACATGGGTGTACGCATCCTCGAGATCTAGAGAACAAAGCCAATCCTGACTTTGAAGGTATGGAAGGAGAGTGCCCAGAGAAAGCATCTTGAACGTCTCCTTGCATAGAAATTTGTTCAATTCTCTGAGATCTAAGATGGGTCTGTATCCCCCTGTCTTCTTTGGAATGAGAAAATAGGGGGAGTAGAACCCTGACCCTTGAAGAAGAGGAACGTCTTCTATTGCCCCTTGGGCAAGAAGGGTAGTTACCTCTTGACCTAGAAGGTCGAGAAGAGATGTGGGAGAATTGAAGTGTCTCACCATGGTGTGGGGAGGAAGGTCTGAGAAATAAAGCTTGTAGCCCTCTCTTATGATGGAGAGGGTCCACTGCTCTGATGTTATTTGCTCCCATCTGGGAGCAAAATGAGCCAACCTTCCTGGAATGGTGAGAGGCTCTGGCTGCTTTAGAGCCAGAAAGGCTAAGTTCTCTAGCATCAAGTCAAAAACCCTGAGGAGGTTGGGTCTGCTGAGTTGCAGCAGCCCCTGTAGACTTAGGCCTGGCCTGTTTAGGTTGCTGACGCTTAGTGGCAAAGCGACCTGTAGAAGATTGTTGGCCAGAAGTAGAAGGAAATCTGCCCTTTTTAAAGAAAGACTTTTTAAAAGGCTTTTTCTTGGCAGGAATGGAGTTGACTTTGAAAGTCTATCCAGAGCAGAGTTTTCTGCATCCATTTGAGTGGCTTTTATTTGCCATTCTTTGCCAAATAGGTTTTCACCTGTACAGGGAAGATTTCCTAAGCCATCTTGAACCCAGGGCTCTAAATCAGAAGCCTGGAGCCGAGCAGCTATGGCAATGCCTGAGGCTCTGCTGGCACCTTCAAAGGAGTCAAAGGCTGCCCTGTTGGAAAACTTTGAAATGTCTTGGGTATGCTTAAGCCAAATGAGGAATTCCTCCCTTTTATCCTCAGGAAGAAAAGGGAGGAAAAAGTGCAGTTTTTGTGCAACTTCCTTTAGAAACATACCAATGTAAAGGCTATATGAGTTGATTCTGGCAATAAGCATACTGGCTTGGAAGATTTTCCTACCAAAGGCATCCAAGGTCCTGCATTCTCTTCCTGGAGGAGCAGAAGAGTGTCTCTTTGTACTCTTTATCCTCTTCATAGCTGACTGCACCACAATGGAATGGTGAGGAAGCTGAGTTTTCTGAAATCCAGGACAAGGAGGGACACGATACATAGTGTCCAATCTACGAGAATGAGGAGAGAGAGTGAGAGGAGTCTCCCATAGATCAATCATGTGTTCATAAAGAATCTCATGAATTGGTAAGGTGACTGCCTCTTTAGGAGCTCTAGAATAGCCTAAAATATCCAATTTTTTAGCTCTAGGCTCTGATTCAGAAGTTACTGAAATAGAAAGTCCTTTAGCTACTTCTCTTATGAAGTCTTGAAAGGACAAATCCTCTGGAGGAGACATTCTTCTTTTTGGAGAAGAAGGCTCTTCAGGAAGGGCTATGGATACTTCAGGAGACTCGTCTGATGTATCAGAATCATCAGAGGAATCGAAGTATCGCCTGTCAGGGTGCTCTTCCAACGCTCGATACGCGTATCGAGCAGTATCGACATCGGGCGTCCCCGGTACCGGATCGGTACGGGTAAGCAGCCCTGGACAAGGAACCGCTGCAGCCGGTATCCTGGTCGATGTCAATGCAGTCGGTACCGGTATCGGTGCTGGTGCCGGTACCGGAGCCGATACCGAGAACGGAGTTTGTTTCGGTACCAGCGGCGTCGCAGCTTGAATGAAGGCCGTAATAGCCTGCTGCATGGACAGAACATTGTGATCCATTGACGCCATGAATGCCTGGAAGTCGGTACCGGGAGATTGTGCCGGTACCCCAGAGCAATCTAACAGATGATCGGTCGAGGCCGTGCCATCGATGTCAACCTGTAACCCCATAGGAGGAGCTTTGGAAGCCGGAGCTTCCCGCCGGGGTTGTTTTGCTGGCGCAGGATCCTCGAGGGCAAGCCCGGAGGCATCTCGATGCTTAGAGGGAGATCTACCCTTCGAGGACCTGCTAGGTTTATGTTTGGTTACCTGAGATCCATCAGGAGAAGAAGACCTGGAAGATGTCGATGCTACAGACGGTGCATCAGTGGGAAACAGCACATGGAGCTTGGCTGCTCGGTTCTGTAACCCCCGTTTAGACATTAGAGAGCAGGACGGACAATCCGGAATGGAGTGTTCAGGACCCAAACATTTAAGACACCATTCATGGGTATCTGTAACAGAAATAGTACCGCTACACTTAGTACATTTTTTAAACCCGGAGGCTGGTTTTTCCATGAGGGAAATTTTCTTGTAGGCCCTGAGGCCCAAGAAGAAAATACACTAAGTGAAGAGAAAATAGATTTTTTTTTTTTTTAAAGAAAAAAAGAGAAAAAGACCGGCGGTACCGGTCCGGAGTCGGGGAAGGCAGACACGCGACCAAAGAAATAAAATAAAATAAAGAACTTCTTCAGCGGTGACAGGGCTCGACCTGCTGGCTCCGCGGCAAAGAAGAACTGAGGAGAGCTGGTTAGGAAAGGCGGGAAGGCAGCGCGCAGGCGCTGTGGGATGCTCCCAAAAGCTTTCCTTTTTGGGAAGCTGGGGAGCGTTCCCGCGCAGGCTCCGTCGGTACCGACGTACCCATATGTGAAGACTCATTCCTGCTTGTTCCTGGAGATAGAAAATTAGCAGGTAGGATCTAATTTCACCTCACTCTTTCTCAGAAAGTCCAAAGACTAGAGGACATGCCAAGAAGTTACAAAATAGTACATTTTAAAACAAATACTAGAAAATATTTTTTTTACTCAACACATGGTTAAACTTTGAAACTTGTTACCAGAGGATGTGGTAAAAGCAGTTAGTGGAGCTGGGTTTTAAAAAGCTTTGGACACATCCATGGGGAAAATGTAAATGAAGGTATACCTGGGGAAAGCCTGACTAAGATGGAAAGCCGATACCACCTTTGGAAGAAATTGAGGATGAGTGCGCAGGACCACTCTATGGTAGGATCCTGATATATGGTGGATAAGCTACTAGAACCTGGAGCTCACTTATCCAGTGTGCTGATGTAACTACCACTAGAAACAAGACTTTCCAGGTCAATTACTTCATAGGGCAGGAATCGAGTGGCTCAAAGTGAGTTAACATGAGCTGCACCAGAACTACATTGAGGTCCCAAGCCACCATTGGGGGTTTGAAGGGAGGCTTCAAGAGAAGCAACCCCCACATGAAACAAACCACAAAAATCAGAGCCAAAATGAATCTTCCCTCCAATCTGTGAGAGTATGCCCCAATTGCGCTGAGATGAACATTGACAGAATTGGATGAGACCAGACTCCAAGAGGTGTAGGAGGGCTTTAAACTAGATTCGTTGGGGATGGATGAAGAAAGCCCCCAGGTAGGTGAAAGCCCCCAGGTAGGTGATACATTAATTACCTTTATGGAAATGGGTAACAGGGTAACATATGGAGAGCAGTGTGTATATATGCCCGTAGCATGGGAAATAAGATCCCTGATGTTGAAGCTTTGGTGGGAGTGGCTGACTTGGATTTAGTGGCAGTTACAGAAACATGGTTCACAGAAAACCATGATTGGGATGTAACTATACCTGGCTATACTTTATTCAGAAAGGACAGGGTAGGAAGAAGGGGAGGAGGAGTGGCACTATATGTAAAAACTACTATTAAAGCTTTGGAATTACAGAGCTTAAAAGGGAGAGAGGAGGCATTGTGGGTTAAACTAGAAAGAGGGAAAGAGAAATCTATTTGCATTGGTGTGATATACAGACCTCCCTCACAAGAGGAAGAGGTGGACAGAGTTAATTGAAGACATACGCAGCATTGCTAGGAAAGGGGAAGTGCTACTGATAGGAGATTTCAATATGCCAGATGTTGATTGGCACATTCCTGCTGCAGTATCATCTAGAAGTAAGGAGATTCTGGATTCTCTACAGGGAGAACTATTCAGGCAATTGGTAACAGACCCCACACGTGAAGGGGCCATACTAGACTTGGTGCTTACCAATGGTGAAAGTGTTTCTGATGTAGTGGGAGATCATTTTGCATCCAGTGATCACCAGATGGTGTGGTTCAGTATTAGGACTAGGGCTGATAGAATCCATTCAAAGGTGAGGATCTTAGACTTTAGGAAGACTAACTTTGCGAAGATAGGCCAATACCTCAGGGAGTCGTTAGTGGGATGGGAACAGCTGGGGGATGTAGAAAAACAGTGGGCAAAACTGAAAGGGGATATTTTAAGGGCAACCAACCTTTTTGTTAAAATGGTAAATAAAGGTAAACACAGTTACTTACCTGTAACAGGTGATATCTGGGAACAGCAGGAATAAGTCTTCACATATGGGTACGTCGGTACCGACGGAGCCTGCGCGGGAACGCTCCCCAGCTTCCCAAAAAAGGAAAGCTTTTGGGAGCATCCCACAGCGCCTGCGCGCTGCCTTCCCGCCTTTCCTAACCGCCTCGCCCCAGTTCGAGTTTTAAAGCTGAGACAAAGAGAGAGAGAGGAAAGGAAAGATAGATAGAGAGATACAACTCCTAGGGGAGGTGGGTGGGTTGTGAAGACTTATTCCTGCTGTTCCCAGAGATCACCTGTTACAGGTAAGTAACTGTGCTATCTCCAGGAACAAGCAGGAATGAGTCTTCACATATGGGGACTCCCTAGCTAAAGATGCCTGGGAGATCCCCAAGGTTGTAAGACCCTGGAAAGGGCTCTACCTCCTCCTATGGGTCTCAGGCATCCATCCAGGGAAGGAGGGCAGGAGTTGATTAAGAATGGAACAGGTGTTTGAGAACAGCCTGACCAAACAAGGCATCCCGGCGGGAGTCCGTGTCCAAGCAGTAATGGGCTGTGAAGGTATGAACCGAGGCCCAGGTGGCCGCTCGACAGATCTGGTCGATGGACACAGAATTTAGATGAGCCATAGAGGCTGCCATGGCCCTCACATTATGAGCTGTGACATGGCTCTCCAGAGAAAGGTTGTTACTCTGGTAGGCGAAAGAAATACACTGAGCAATCCAATTGGACAGTGTCCTTTTAGAGACTGGAAGTCCCAAATGAGAGGGATCAAAAGCAACAAAGAGCTGGGAAGACTTTCTATGTTGCTGTGTCCTTTGTAAGTAAAAGACAAGAGCTCTTTTACAATCCAGAGTATGAAGATTCCTCTCTGCACTTGATGCATGAGGAGCTGGAAAAAAGACAGGTAAATACACCTCTTGATTAAGATGAAAAGGTGAGACCACTTTAGGCATAAAGTGTGGATTGGTCGTAAGGACTACCTTATCATGATGGAATCTTGTATAAGGTGGATTAGCCACTAAGGCCTGCAGTTCACTGATGCGGCGAGCTGAGGTGACTGCAATGAGGAAAATAACCTTCCAGGAAAGAAATTTCAAGGAGGTGGTGGCTAAGGGTTCAAAAGGTGGCTTCATAAGCTGACCAAGAACCAGATTTAAGTCCCATGCCACCGGAGGAGGCCTAATGGGAGGTTTTGTTAAAGTTAGGCCTCTCATGAATCTTGCAATAAGAGGATGAGAGGCAATAGGCTGTCCATTGATAGGCTTAAGGGATGCTGCAATAGCACTCAAATGGACCCTTACTGAATTGGTCTTAAGGCCTGCATTGGAAAGATGCAGGAGATATTCCAATAGAGAATTCAAAGGTAGTGCTAGAGGGTCAAGACCCTTTTCAGTACACCAAATGGAAAACCTTTTCCATTTAAAAGCATAGGAACGTCTAGTAGAAGGTTTTCTGGAAGCATGGAGGATATCCTTCACTTGTTGAGAAAGATTCCAGCCTTGAAGGTCTAGGCCTTCAGTAACCAAGCTCTGAGGTGAAGGGACTTGGGGTTTGGGTGCCACAAAGTCCCCTCCTCCTGGGACAGAAGGTCTGGAGCAGCTCCCAAGTCCAGGGAGGGGGCTTGGGAGAGATGCAGAAGTAGAGGGTACCACACTTGGCGTGGCCAGCGTGGAGCTATGAGGATCATGGATCCTTGATCCCTCTGGAGTTTGAACAGAGTCTTGGGAATCAAGGGAATGGGTGGAAAGGCATACAGGAAGCCTTGACCCCAGTGAAGGAGGAAGGCATCCTTGTCCTGAACTCCCTGACACGGAATTCTGGAACAGAACCGGGGAAGTTTGGCATTCCACGGACTTGCAAAGAGGTCTATGTCCGGGGTTCCCCATTCTTGGAAGATTCTGAGTACCTGATCCATGTGCAGGGACCATTTGTGTGGAAGCAGAACTCGACTGAGTCTGTCTGCCCAAGAGTTTTGAATTCCTGGGAGATATACGGCCAGGAGATGGATTTGATGCTCTCTGGCGAAGGCCCACAATCTTAAAGCTTCGTTGCAAAGCGATAGAGAGCCAGTTCCTCCTTGCTTGTTTATGTAAAACATGGCTACTTGATTGTCCGTATGAATGAGGACTGTCTTGTAGCTGAGGAGGGTATGAAAGACCTTGAGAGCTAGAAAAACTGCTCGAAGCTCCAGGTGGTTGATATGAAGAGAGGTCTCCTGTGGAGACCAAGTGCCCTGAGTGGAGAGGTCTTGTAGATGAGCTCCCCAACCTGTCTGGGAGGCATCTGTTGTGAGGGTTGCCTGGGGCAACAACTGTTGGAAGGGAGACCCCAGCAACAGATTTTGGGTGGACATCCACCATTGGAGAGACCAAAAGAGACGTTTGGAGGTTGCTATTTGGTCTGAGAGAGCTCCTGATGCTTGAGTCCACTGGGTGGACAAAGTCCATTGAGCTGCTCTCATGTGTAGGCGAGCATAGGGTACCACATGCACTGTGGATGCCATGTGGCCTAACAGTTGTAGCATCTCCCGGGCAGTTAAGTGGTTCTTTGACTGAATCTGGGAGGCTAACTGCACTAGACGTTGGCAACGGGCCTGAGGAAGGTAGGCCCTTGCAGTGGTAGTATCCAACCAGGCCCCTATGAACTCTAGGGACTGAGTAGGGGTGAGCTGAGACTTTGGGAGGTTTACCACAAGTCCCAGATACTGCAGAATGCGTCTTGTGCGGTCCAGGGAAATCTGGGCCTCTGACTGAGATGGAGCTCGGATGAGCCAGTCATCCAGGTATGGGAATACAAAGATTCCCAGAGTGCGTAGAAATGCAGCTACTGTTGCCATGCATTTGGTGAACACTCTTGGAGCAGAGGCCAGACCAAAAGGAAGCACCCTGTATTGGTAATGTTTTCCTTGGAAAAGAAAACGGAGGAACCTTCTGTGAGATGGATGGGTGAGGACATGTGTACACGCATCCTTGAGATCTAGAGAACAAAGCCAATCCTGACTTTGAAGGTATGGAAGGAGAGTGCCCAGAGAAAGCATCTTGAACTTCTTCTTGCATAGAAATTTGTTCAATTCCCTGAGATCTAATATGGGTCTGTATCCCCCTGTTTTCTTTGGAATCAGAAAATAGGGGTAGTAAAACCCTGACCCTTGTTGAAGAAGAGGTACGTCTTCTATTGCCCCTTGGGCAAGAAGGGTAACCACCTCCTGACCTAGAAGGTCGAGAAGAGATGTTGGAGAATTGAAGTGTCTCATCATGGTGTGAGGAGGAAGGTTTGAAAAATGAGGTTTGTAGCCCTCCTTTATGATGGAGAGGGTCCACTGCTCTGATGTAATTTGCTCCCATTTGGGAGCAAAATGAGCTAACCTTCCTGGAATGGTGAGAGGCTCTGGCTGTTTTAGAGCCAGAAAGGCTAAGTTCTCTAGCATCAAGTCAAAAACCCTGAGGAGGTTGGGTCTGCTGAGTTGCAGCAGCCCCTGTAGACTTAGGCCTGGCCTGTTTAGGTTGCTGACACTTAGTGGCAAAGCAACCTGTAGATGATTGTTGGCCAGAAGCAGAAGGGAATCTGCCCTTTTTGAAAAAATACTTCTTGAAGGGTTTTTTCTTGGCAGGAATGGAGGTTGACTTTGAAAGTCTATCCAGAGCAGAATTTTCTGCATCCATTTGAGTGGCTTTTATTTGCCATTCTTTGCCAAACAGGTTTTCACCTGTACAGGGAAGATTTCCTAAGCCATCTTGGACCCAAGGTTCTAAATCAGAAGCTTGGAGCCAAGCAATTCTGCGAGCAGCTATGGCAATGCCCGAAGCTCTGCTGGCACCTTCAAAGGAGTCAAAGGCTGCCCGGTTGGAAAACTTTGAAATGTCTTGAGTATGCTTAAGCCAAATAAGGAATTCTTCCCTTTTGTCCTCTGGAAGAAAAGGGAGGAAAGTGTGCAGTTTATCTGCAACTTCTTTTAGAAACATACCCATGTAAAGACTATAGGAGTTGATTCTGGCAATGAGCATACTGGCTTGGAAGATTTTCCTACCAAAAGCATCCAAGGTTCTGCATTCTCTTCCTGGAGGGGCAGAGGTGTGCCTTTTTGCACTCTTTATCCTCTTCATAGCTGACTGCACCACAATAGAATGGTGAGGAAGCTGTGTTTTATGAAAACCAGGACAAGGAGGGACACGATACATAGTGTCCAATCTGCGAGAATGAGGAGAGATAGTGAGAGGAGTCTCCCATAAATCAATCATGTGTTCATAAAGAATCTCATGAATTGGTAAGGTGACTGCCTCTTTAGGAGCCTTAGAATAACCTAAAATATCTAATTTTTTTTGCTCTAGGCTCTGATTCAGAGGTTACTGAAATAGAAAGTCCTTTACCTACTTCTCTTATGAAGTCTTGAAAGGACAAGTCCTCTGGAGGAGACATTCTTCTTTTTGGAGAAGAAGGCTCTTCAGGAAGGGCTATGGGGATACTTCAGCAGACTCCTCTGATGTATCAGAATCATCAGAGGAATCAAAGTACTGCCTGTCAGGGTGCTCTTCTAAAGCTCGGTACGCGTATTGAGCGGTATCGACATCGGGCGTCATCAGTACTGGTTCGGTACCGATGAGCAGCCCTGGACAGGGAACCGCTGCAGTCGGCATCCTGGTCGATGCCGATGCAGTCGGTACCGGTACCGGTGCAGGTACCGGAGCCGATACCGACAAAGGAGTTTGTTGTGGTATCAGCGGCGTCGCAGCTTGAATGAAGGCCGCGATAGCCTGCTGCATGGATAGAACATTCTGATCCATCGACGCCATGAATGCCTTGAATTCGGTACCAGAAGGTTGTGCCGGTACCCCAGAGCATTCTAACAGGTGAGCCGTGCCATCGATGTCAACCTGTAACCCCATAGGTGGAGCTTTGGAAGCCGGAGCTTCCCGCCGGGGTTGTTTTGCCGGTGCAGGATCCTCGAGGACAAGCCCGGAGGCATCTCGATGCTTGGAAGGAGATCTACCCTTCGAGGACCGGCTGGATTTATGTTTGGTTACCTGAGATCCATGGGAGGAGGAAGAAGCCCTGGAAGACGTTGATGCCACTGAAGCTGCATCAGAGGGAAACAGCACATGGAGCTTGGCTGCTCGGTTCTGTAAACCTCGTTTAGACATCAAGGAGCAGGACGGACAATCCGAAATGGAGTGTTCAGGACCCAAACATTTAAGACACCATTCATGGGTGTCAGTGACAGAAATAGTACCGCTGCACTTCGTGCATTTTTTAAACCCGGAGGCTGGTTTTTCCATGAGGAAAAATTCTCGTGAGGCCTAAGGCCCCAAAGAAGAAAAACACACTAAGTGAGGGAAAAATATGTTCTGTTTTTTTTTTTTTTATAAGAAAGAAAAAACTGGCGGTACCGGTCCGAGTCGGGGGAGGCAGACGCACGACCAAAGAAATAAAATAAAATAAAGAACTTCTTCAGTGGTGACAGGAACACGACCTGCTGGCTCCGCGGCAAAGAAGAACTGGGAAGAGGTGGTTAGGAAAGGCAGGAAGGCAGCGCGCAGGCGCTGTGGGATGCTCCCAAAAGCTTTCCTTTTTTGGGAAGCTGGGGAGCGTTCCCGCGCAGGCTCCATCGGTACCAACGTACCCATATGTGAAGACTCATTCCTGCTTGTTCCTGGAGATAAAGGAAAAGGAGACCACTATGGTTTTCGAAAGAAGTAGCTGAAAAAGTGAAGAAAAAGAGGGAGGCCTTCATGAAATACAAGAGATCACAGAGAGAGGAAGACAGGCATCTGTATTTGGAAAAACTTAGAGAAGCTAGCAAAGTAGTCAAGAAGGCAAAGATTCAAAAGGAGGAGGACATAGCCAATGAAATAAAATAAGGGGATAAGACATATTTTAGATATATTAGTGAGAAGAGGAAGGGCAAAAGTGGTATTGTCAGACTCAAGGGTGCAGGGGAAGAGTATGTAGAAGCTGATAAGGATAAAGCGGAATTGCTTAACAAATATTTTTGTTCTGTGTTCAGAGATGAAGAACCAGGAGCAGGACCTCAGAAAACACCCACAAATAGGAACAGAAGCGAGGGACATCTTGAACAATTTTCAGAAGACTGTGTTCGTGAGAAACTAGCTCAACTTAAAGTAGACAAAGCGATGGGACCGGATGAGATACAACCTAGAATACTGAGGGAACTTGGGGACGTTCTAGCAGCTCCACTGACTGACCTTTTCAATGCCTCGTTGGAGTCGGGAGTGGTGCCAAAGGTCTGGAGAGAGGCTCATGTGGTGCCTTTACACAAAAGCGGAAGTAAGGATGTGGTTGAAAACTACAGGCCGGTTAGTTTAACTTCGGTGATGAGTAAATTATTGGAAACGCTGCTGAAAGAGAAAATAGTGAGGTTTCTGGAGTCCAGCGGATTACAGGATCCGAGGCAGCATGGATTCACCAGAGGCAGGTCTTGTCAGACAAATCTGATTGATTTCTTTGACTGGGTGACCAGGGAGTTGGACCGAGGGAGAGCCCTAGATGTGGTGTATTTAGATTTCAGCGACAATGTTCCTCAATGCTTGACCCAGTACAAGCATTGCGGAACCTGTGTCTTTTGGGGAAACTGCTAGGTAAGTATGACCTAGATTGCCCACTGTTGGAAACAGGATACTGGGCTTGATGGACCTTGGTCTGATCCAGTATGGCATATCTTATGTTCTTACAGGCGACTTATAAACAAACTGAGCACCCTAGGGATGGACCCTAAAGTTACTGCTTGGGTTAGAAATTGGTTGGGTGGGAGGCGACAAAGAGTACAAGTAAATGGAGCTCACTCTGAGGAGAAGGATGTTACCAGTGGTGTGCCCCAGGAATCTGTCCTTGGTCTGATTCTTTTTAACATCTTTGTTAGTGATATAGCGGAAGGGTTGTCGGGTAAGGTTTGCCTCTTTGCAGATGATACCAAAATCTGCAATAGAGTAGACACCCAGGAAGGTGTAGATAACATGAGGAGGGATCTAGCTAAGCTTGAAGAATGGTCTAGAATTTGGCAGCTGGGATTTAAATGTTAAAAAATGTAAGGTCATGCATTTGGGCTGCAGCAAACCAAGGGAGCAATATAGTATAGGGGTGAAGTACTTTTGTCCACTAAAGAAGAGCGGGACCTAGGCGTGGTTGTGTCTGATGATCTTAAAGTAACTAAACAGGTAGAAAAGGCGACGGCAAAAGCTAAAAGGATGCTTGAGTGCATACGGAGGGGAATGGCTAGCAGAAAAAAGGAGGTGATAATGCCTCTATATAAGTCTTTGGTGCAACCTCATTTGGAGTATAGTGTGCAAGTCTGGAGACCGTACCTTCAAAAGGATGTGAACAGGATGGAGTCGGTGCAGAGGGTGGCTACTAAAATGATTAGACTTAAGGATCTTAATATGTACACCTTAGAGGAAAGGCGGGATAGAGGTGTTATGGTTGAGATGTTTAATACCTCCGTGGCATAAATGTTCAGGGAGAGAGCCTCTTTCAATTGAAAGCAAGTTCTGCTACGAGGGGACATGGGATGAGGGTGAAGGGGGATAGATTCAGGGGTGATATGTGGAAATATTTCTTTACGGAAAGAGTGGTGGATCCATGGAATAGTCTCCCAGTGGAGGTGGTAGAGATGAGGACAGTAACTGAATTCAAAAAAGCATGGGATAAACACAGAGGATCTCTAAAGGTAAAAAGGGGACTGTTGTAGTTGTTGATATGGAAGGACAGACTAGATAGGCCATGTGGTCTTTTTCTGTCATCATGTTTCTGTGTTTCTATGTACTCGAGTAGTCTGTCAATGGAGCAATTAAAAAGATCTAGTGCCTGTTCTGCCCACCAGATAGCAAATCTCTTCCATTTGAATGCATAAGATCTTCTCCTAGAGGCCAACAGAACATCCATTACTTTGTTGGGCAGGTCTACTGAGGGGGTACCTCACTTCTGAAAGATGTGGGCCAAGACGTCCCTGTCCAGTGTCCACTCGTGTGGCTGGAGGATGTGACTCAGCTGGTCTGCCAAGGTATTCTGTTCCCCTGACAGATATGTGGCTCCATCCTGTAAGTGATGGCAAATGTCCACAACTGGATAGTCTCCCAGCACAGAAGATATAAACCTGTGCCCACCTGCTTGTTTATGTAGTACATCGTGACCAGATTGTCGGTCTGAATCAGGACACGGAAAGCTTTGAGGGCATTCGTTATGGTCTCAATTCCAAGAAATTGATCTGGTACAGGCTCTCCCTGTTTGGACCAGACATCCTGAGCGTGAAGACCAGAAAGATGTACTTCTTAACCCAGTTTGGATGCGTCTGTTGTCAATGTTGTCTGAAAGGGGAGACCCCTGAGCAGATTTTGATGATCCAACCACCAGTGCAGGGACTGGACAAGAGAGCTGGTGACAGGCACCCAATGCTGATGGCTTGGTTCCACAGTGTACTCAGTGTCCATTGAGCCTATCTCATTAAAAAGATGAGCCATGGCTGTGACATGTACTGTAGAGCCATGTGGCTGAGTACAGTCAGCCTACCTCGAGCTCTTGTCTGACAATTCCGCTGAGTGTCTCAGACCAAGGCCACCAATGTTTGGAGTTGGTCTAGCAGAAGGAATGCCTTTGGTTGAATCGTGTCGAGGAGAGCCCCTATGAACTCCAGCTGTTGGGCAGGCTGAAGGTGGGACTCTGAGTAACTGACTACAAGCCAACAGTTCTAGCACCTGAATGGTCAACCATGTTAATTACTGAAGTGGTGCTTTTTATAAGCCAGCCGTCCAGATAAACATAGAAACATAGAAACATAGAAATATGACGACAGAAAAAGACCACATGGCCTATCTAGTCTGTCCTTCCATAACAACTACAACAGTCCACTTTTTGCCTTTAGAGATCCTCTGTGTTGGTCCCATGCTTTCTTGAATTCAGTTACTGTCCTCATCTCTACCACCTCCACTGGGAGACTATTCCACGGATCCACTACTCTTTCCGTAAAGAAATATTTCCGCATATCACTCCTGAATCTATCTCCCTTCACCCTCATCCCATGTCCCCTCGTAGCAGAACTTGCTTTCAATTGAAAGAGGCTCTCTCCCTGAACATTTATGCCACGGAGGTATTTAAACATCTCAATCATATCACCTCTATCCCGCCTTTCCTCTAAGGTGTACATATTAAGATCCTTAAGTCTGTCCTCATATGCTTTATAATGAAGCCCATTAATCATTTTGGTAGCAACCCTCTGCACCGACTCCATCCTGTTCACATCCTTTTGAAGGTGCGGTCTCCAGAATTGCACACCATACTCCAAATGAGGTCGCACCAAAGACTTATACAGAGGCATTATCACCTCCTTTTTTCTGCTAGCCATTCCTCTCCGTATGCACCCAAGCATCCTTCTAGCTTTTGCTGTCGCCTTTTCCACCTGTTTAGCTACTTTAAGATCATCAGACACAACCACGCCTAGGTCCCGCTCTTCTTTAGTGGACAAAAGTACTTCACCTCCTATACTGTATTGCTCCCTTGGATTGCTGCAGCCCAAATGCATGACCTTACATTTTTTAACATTAAATCCCAGCTGCCAAATTCTAGACCATTCTTCAAGCTTAGCTAGATCCCTCCTCATGTTATCTACCCCTTCCTGGGTGTCTACTCTATTGCAGATTTTGGTATCATCCGCAAAGAGGCAAACCTTACCCGACAGCCCTTCCGCTATATCACTAACAAAGATGTTAAAAAGAATCGGACCAAGGACAGATCCCTGGGGCACACCACTGGCAACATCCTTCTCCTCAGAGTGAGCTCCATTTACCTGTACTCTTTGTCGCCTCCCACCCAACCAACTTCTAACCCAAGCAGTAACTTTAGGGTCCATCCCTAGGGTGCTCAGTTTGTTTATAAGTCGCCTGTGAGGAACAGTGTCAAAGGCTTTACGGAAATCTAAATACACCACATCTAGAGCTCTCCCTTGGTCCAACTCCCTGGTCACCCAGTCAAAAAAATCAATCAGGAAGACAAAGACCTCAAGTGTTCTGAGATAGTGCCTTGCAGTGGTAGCAGCCTTTGTGAAGACTTGGGGCACCAAGGCCAGCCCAAAAGGTACTACTTGCTACTAAAAGTGCTGTTCTGCCAGGATGAATCTGAGATTCCATCTCACTCACAGGCAATTTGGTATGTGGGTATACGCCTCCTTTAGATCCAGGGAGCATAGCCAATTGTTTTTTTTTTTTTTAAGATGAGGGAGCAGATGACCTAGAAAGGTGTTGACGTTTCTGAGGTCCAGGATGGGCTGGAACCCCCCCCCCCCATCTTTTTGGGGACCAGAAAGTACCTGGAATAAAATCCACATCCGATCTGCTCCTGCGGCTCGGGCTCAATGGCAAGATCAGCCAGAAGGGTGGAGATTTTTCTCCAAAGTAGGTTTAGATGCAGTGGGTTGAGAGGATACACCCTCAGGGGGCTATGAGGCGGCAGCTCGGCGAAGTGCAACATATAGTTGCTTTGGACTATCTGTAGCATCCATGAGTCCGAAGTTATAAGGGGCCACCTGTGGGCAAAAAGTGACCCTTCCCCCCCCCCCTCTCTGGACTCTGGCAGATTGGCTGTGAGGAACCAGTCAAAACCCTGCTCCTGGCTTTGGTTGTAGGGCAGGCTGGGCCTTTTGAGGCTTTTCTTGACACTGCAGATGGGGAGCCTGTGGGGGTTTTTTTTTGCCAGGAGGTTTTGAGGACCAGGGAAGTACCTGCACCTACACAGGTAGTAAGTCTTCTTCTGGCCTCAACTTTACCTCCTGCGATAGGCAGCTGTTTGGACATGTGTCTCAAAGCCTGAGGAGGGTGAGGTGCTGTGATGCCCATCTCTTCTCCTCAAACTGCTCTCTGACAAGGTTCTCTCCCCAGCATGGCATGTCCCCAAGCTTATTTCGCACTGACTGTTCCAGGTCGGAAGACTGAAGCCAGGTGAGCCTGTAGGCTCCAATGCCCACTGCAGCTATTTTAGACATCGTCTCAACGCCATCATAGGTTGCCTGGACCAGGAACTTTGAGCAGTCCTTGTTGTGGCCCACCAGGACACGATAATGCTCTAATTTCTCCAGGGGAAGGAATTGGCACAAGTTGGTGAGATCACACATAATGTCCTTCAAGAACATGCTCACGTAGAGCTGGTAAGTGTACTCGAGCTACAAGCATAGAGCTTTGGAAGCACCTCCTTCCAAAGGAGTCCAGTGTCCGAGCCTCCCAACCTGAAGTGTCAAGGAATGAGTCTTGGTGCTCTTAATCCTCTTAAGGACAGACTCTACCACTAAGAAGTGGTGCAGAAGCTGAGGTTTCTCAACCCAGGGGCTTTTTGAACTCTGTACATAGAGTCCAGCCTCCTACTGACCGGTGGAACAGTGAGGGGGTTCTCCCACATTCTCATTTGTAGTCACTGTAGGATGCTGTGCACTGCCACAGTCAGGGGCTGAAGAGCATTGGAGGATCTCCAACTCCTCCGCCTTGGGCTCATCCTCCATATCCAGTAAAAATGAGATGGCCTTGGCCATATCCCTTACAAAATTATGGAACGAGATGTCCACCGGAGAAGACTTCTGCCATTCATGTGGAGGGGAGGGGTCTGAAGGGAATTTAGGCAACTTGCCCTCCAACAAGTTCTGATTCCACATCGGAAACCCAGCCATCAGAGTCAGAATCCAAAAGAAAGTCGAAGTACCTCTGAGACTCTGAGCTCCTTTCTGCCTTAAGGGCGTGTGAGCTTCTACAGGATCGATGATGCAACGAAAGCTTCAGAGGTTTTCCCAGGGCATCGTAACCCAAGACAATCTAGATCAGCGGTTCTCAACCTGTGTGTCACGACCCCCATGGGGGTTGCCACAGGATTTAGCGGGGGTCGCCTCGTCTCCGCCAAGTTAAAAAAAATTTAAAATGCGCACAAGTTGCTGCTGCTGCCGAGTCTGCTTCTCGGCAGCGGCAAACTCACCCCTTTCCTTCTAATGCAGCCGCGGCTCCATGCCTCTTAGGGAACCGCGGCTGTGCCTGTAAAACTGTTGTGGAGCCTTCCTATCTCTCGACGGGCTCTGTGCAGCATTGTCCCGCCTCCAAAAGCAGTGGGAAAGAACATCCGTTGGGGGCGGGACAATGCTGCACGGAGCCCGTCGAGAGACAGGGAGGCTCCGCAATGATTTTACAGGCACAGCCACAGTTCCCTCAGAGGCAGGGAGCCGCAGCTGCATTCGAAGGGAGGCTGCCATGGGGAGAGGGGATGAGGGGGCAGGGAACCTGCAACATTGCTGACATTGACAGAGGGGGGCTGACATGGATGGAGGGAGGAGGGGCTGACATGGACGGAGGGGGGCTGACATGGAGGGAGGGAGCTCATATGCATGGATGGAGGGATGTATAGAGCTGGCCTCACAAGGACAGAGGGAGGTAGGGAGGGGGCTGATATGGAGGGAGGGAGGGAGGCTGATATGGAGGGAGGCTGATATGGAGGGAGGGGGGCTGACATGGACGGTGGTGGGGCTGATATGGAGGGAGGGAGCTGATATGGAGGGAGGGAGGGAGGGGGGCTGACAGGGACGGACAGAGGGAGGGAGGGGGCTGATATGGATGGATGGAGGGAGGGGGCTGACATGGAGGGAGGGGGCTGACATGGATGGAGGGAGGGAGGAGGGGCTGACATGGTCGGAGGGGGGTTGACAAGGAGGGAGGTAGCTGATATGGATGGACGGAGGGAGGGGGCTGACATGGACGGAGGGAGGGGGCTGATATGGATGGAGGGAGGGAGGGGGGCTGACATGTAGGGATGGAGGTAGGGGGCTGATATGGATGGATGGAGGGAGGGGGCTGACATGGAGGGAGGGGGGATGGCATGAACAAAGCGGAGAGACAGGGAGACATACTGGACAGACGGGATAAATGCTGGACAGAGGCAAGAGACAGTGCGGGTTAGGATTATAATGGGCTGATAGGGGAGCTAGCACTGGTAATGGGCAGATGGGGGGGGGCTAGGACTGGTAATGGGTTGATTAGGGAAGGCTAGGACTGCGAATGGACTGATCAAATGGGGGGTTGGGACTGGTAATGGACTGATGGGAGGCTAGCATTGGAGGGAGGGAGGGGGGCTGACATGGACGGACAGAGGGAGGGAGGGGGCTGATATGGATGGATGGAGGAAAAAAGACTGGCCAATTCGGGAGTATTTGAGACCCGGTGAGAAAAATGTTCTTCATGAGAGCTTGGTACCTCGTGATAAAATTCTATTACCACCTCTCCACATTAAGTTGGGTCTCATTAAGCAATTCATCAAGTCCCTTCCAAAAGATGGTGAGTGCTTTCGGTACCTTTGCTCAAAGTTCCCCCGACTTTCTGAAGCAAAGCTAAAGGAAGGAGTGTTTGTTGGCCCTGATATAAGGAAACTCATTTCAGATGGAGCATTCGCTGAAACGATGTCTGAGAAGGAAAAAGAAGCCTGGGATTCCTTCAAGGATGATGTTCTCAAATTCTTGGGGAACAGGCGGGATGAGAACTATAAGGATATTGTTGCCAGGATGCTCAATGCCTTCAAAGAACAAGGCTGTAACATGAGCCTGAAAGTCCATTTCTTGCACTCCCATGTGAACTACTTTCCCCGAAAACTTGGGGGCGTACAGTGAAGAACAAGGTGAAAGGTTTCACCAGGACATCAAGGACGCAGAGAGAAGGTACCAAGGAAGATGGAACACCACTATGATGGCTGATTTCTGCTGGTTGCTGCTGCGGGAAACCCCAGATGAAAAATACGCCAAGCAGCGCACCAAGAGAAGCATTCGGGGGAAGAAGAAACGGGCCCACCAGGAGATTGATTGACCCAAGATTGACTTTAAAATCTAAACTGTGTTGACAAATATCGTGTTTTTACTAAACTTTGAAATAAAAATTTGTTAGTTATTACCACAGTGTCGGATCTCATTTATTAGAATTTTATTTTCACACCATCGGGTGTTTGTCTTCATGTATTGCAATGGTGCAGTTTGCGTTTTCTATTCTTACATACATACCTGTACAACATTTTTTGCACATTTCTTTGCTTTGCTTTGTGTCTAACCTCGCTCTTATATGCTCAATATTTGTGCGCATGTATGTGGCTGTTTTAAGTGCAGACAATTTTGCTACCATCACAGTGTGTTTTGTTGACATTACTCTATTCTTATGTGCTGCCTTGTTACAATTTTCTTTATTCTTATTTGAATAACTACTAAACAATTAGTATAAAGAATTCATCCAAGAAACTTTTATCTCGATCGCACTCAATCTGAAACGTTCACCTCAAACTGCTAACCCAATGTAGCAAAAAATCTGTACGTGATGGAGCAAATTGGTTACCAGATTTGGATTCAGCGCACCAAAAAAACATAAAAATCAATCGAAACAGAGGCAGTTTAAAAAAAAAATGTTTTAGTGTACCTGTGATATTATAATGCCTCTATATCGTTCCATGGTGAGACCGCACCTTGAATATTGTGTGCAGTTCTGGTCGCCGTATCTTAAAAAGGATATAGCGTTATTAGAGAAGGTTCAGAGAAGAGCCACCAAAATGGTAAAAGGGATGGAAGGCTACCCCTATGAAGAAAGGCTAAAAAGGTTAGGGCTCTTTAACCTGGAACAGAGACGGCTGAGGGGAGATATGATAGAAGTCTATAAATTAATGAACGGAGTGGAACGGGTAAACGTAGATCGATTGTTTACGTTATCAGAATATAGAAAGACTAGGGGACATGCAATGAAGCTACAGTGTAAACTATTTAAGACTAATAAAATAAAATATTTTTTCTCTCAACGTGTAATCAAACTCTGGAATTTGTTACCGGAGGATGTAGTAAAGGCTGTTAGTATAGCCGGGTTTAAAAAAGGTTTGGACAAGTTCCTGGAGGAAAGGTCCATAAACCATTATTATGAAGGGACCCAGGATATCAATGCTTGACCCAATACAAGCATTGTGGAACCTGTGTCTTTTGGGAAAACTGCTAGGTATGTATGACCTAGATTGGCCACTGTTGGAAACAGGATACTGGGCTTGATGGACCTTGGTCTGACTCAGTATGGCATATCTTAATGTTCTTATGTTCACTGATCTAGAGGGAGATGGCTCTGCTGGGTATAGCATCAGATCTTTTTGATGCCCTGTCAATGCCTCCGCAGGCAGAGCATGCATCTTGAGGATCAGCTGCACAATGCTCGATGACTATGCCACAGGCACAGAGGCACCAGCCAGCCACTTTCCAGCAATGATGTGATGCGGACTTTGAGTGCCTGAAGGAGGTGCTAATCCATGGCTGCCGATTCCAAAGGCATTGGGGCCTGAGCAGCTTCGACCAATGTTTTCAGCATCCACGCGGAGGTATTGGCATGGTTCCGGCTGTCAGCAGATGGGCAGTGCCCCTCCAAAACCCTGGAGGTTGAGCAGTTCTCTCTCTGGGACACAACGGGTTGCTCATGCTTGGAAGGGCTCCGATGCCAATGCACCTGGACCTTTGCCCAGTGCTCGGATGGATCCTTCTTTGATGCCAGAGACGAGACCAAATCCTTCCTCGACTCCAAGCAGAGACCGATGCTCTGGGTGTTCGGCTCAGACTGAGCCTGAGAACTTAGATGTCAATGCACTGTCAGAAGATTCCTGGGAAGCCAAAGAGATTGATACCAGTGCCGAAGACGCTGAATCAGACCTCTGGCCAAAGAGAGATTCTCTGTTTCTCCTGACACCTCAGGCCTCTCCTTGTCAACTGCAAACACAAATTGCAAGGCGGCGGCTGGTGATTAGGACCCAGCACTGGAGATACCAATTGTACCCATCAGTGACAGAGATGGTCCTGGCACACTTGGTGCAATCTTTGAACCCACTGGCTGGTTTCTGGCACATGTCCGGGAAGATGGCTGTAGCTAAATCAAACAGCTTGATGGCGACCATGGGCCTGGTCAATCCTCCCTGTTGAGGGTAAAGGCCAAGGCAGAGAAGCTCACATCCTGGAGATAAATGCATGACTGCGTGGATGGTGTCATCGAGAGAGTTTTGGTTTCCTGGACCACGGGATGCTGTTCCAAAGGTCACAGAGCAGAGATGGTGTCCATCTGTCCATGAAGGATCGACGTGTCTTCAGTAGAAGACTGGCTAACCTACTGAAGACAGCTTTAAACTAGATTCACTGGGATGGATGAAGAAAGCCCCAAGGTAAGTTAAAGCCACAGGATAAGTGAAACATTAAATATCTTTATGGAAATGGGTAAAAGGGGCAACATATGGAAAGCAGTGTGTATAAATGCCCGGAACATGGGAAATAAGATCCCAGATGATGAGACTTTAATAGGAGAGGCCAACTTGGATTGAGTGGCAGTAACAGACATGGTTCATGGACAAACATGACTAGGATGTAACTATACCAAGCTATACTTTATTCATAAAAGACAGGATAGGAAGAAGGGAAAGAGGGTGGCACTATATGTAAAAAATAATATTAAAACTATGGAAATACCGGGCTTAAAAGGGAGAGAAGAGGCAACTATGGGTTAAACTAGAAAGAGGGAAAGAGAAATCTATTTGAATTGGCATGATATAAAGACCTCCCTCACAGCAAGAAGAGGTGGACGGAGAGTTAATTGAAGACATACGCAACATTGCCAGGAAAAGGGAACTGCTACTAATAGGGGATTGCAATATGCCAGATGTTGATTGGCACATCCCTGCTGCAATATCATCTAGAACAGTGGTTCTCAACCTTTTTGTACCGTGACCCCTTTTACCATTGGTTAACTTGTGGTGACCCCCAAAGATAAAATCAAATGCGTCTCTCTTCCTTTACCGTTAACGCATTGTCACTGTAATCATTTGTTGAATTATTAATATAGGCCTTTGCAATATGTTTTTATTTATAAAATTTACTTATTTAAACCACAATAATTAATCACAATAACAAGTAACAATATTTGATTTCAAAATAATGATGATTTTGTAGTTAAATCACTAATATGAAATAAAAAAAAATTTTCTACCTTTGTTGTCTGACCAATTTATTCTCTGATCATGCTAGTCCTGATCTGAGGCTTCTGCTTTCCTGTCTTCTCTTAGCTCTCTTTCTGCGGTCTATGTTCCCATCTGCCATTTCTTATCTCTTCTGTTTTCTTCACTTCTTTCCATCAGCCTATTTCCAGTCCCAGTAACCATCTCCAGTATCAGCCCCTTTCCAGTCCTCACTCTCAGTACCTTCCAATGTCAACTTGTCTATGTTAATTAGAAGAGAAAAGGCAAAAGTGTTATTGTCAGACTCAAGGGTGAAGGGAAGGAATATGTAGAAGCTGATGAGGATAAAGCGGAATTGTTCAACAAATATTTCTGTTCTGTGTTCACAGATGAAGAACCAGGAGCAGGACCTCAGAAAACACCCACAAACAGGAAAAGAAGCGAGGGACATCTTGAACAATTTTTAGAAGACTGTGTTCATGAGAAACTAGCTAAACTTAAAGTAGACAACGCGATGGGACCAGATTGGATACACCCGAGAATACTGAGGGAACCTAGAGACGTTCTAGAAGCTCCACTGACTGACCCTTTCAATGCCTCGGTGTCGGGAGTGGTGCCAGAGGACTGGAGAGAGGCACATGTGGTCCCTTTACACAAAAGCAGAAGTAAGGATGTAGTTGAAAACTACAAGCCGGTTAGTTTAACCTCGGTGGTGAGTAAATTATTGGAAGCGCTGCTGAAAGAGAAAATAGTGAGGTTTCTGGAGTTTCTTTCGATTGCAAGCAAGCTCTGCTACGAGGGGACATAGGATGAGGGTGAAAGGGGATAGACTCAGGAGTATTATGCGGAAATATTTCTTTACGTAAAGAGTAGTAGATGCATGGAATAGTCTCCCAGTGGAGCTGATAGAGATGAGGACAGCATCTAATTCAAAAAGGCATGGGACAAAAACAGAGGCTCTCTAAAGGAAAAAAGGGGACTCTTGTAGTGGTTGATATGGAAGGGCAGACTAGATAGGCCATGTGGTCTTTTTCTGTCATCATATTTCTGTGTTTGTGGTCGGGCTACAGGGAAAGCAACTGAGAAAATGAAAATTTACTGAAAGCGCCGAAACAGATGAAGGAACCATGACAGACTGAACCAACGCGTCTGACAGCAGGCACTAACCATGATACTGGCCAGGAAGGTCCCTGCAGGGGAAAAACAATGTTTACCGGTGAAGCACCAAAACAATGTCTGTGGGGTTCTGCGGAACGAAGACTGGAGAAGATTGTGCTGCCATGGCAGCAGGTGGGAAGGCAGGTGTGCAGGCATAGTGGAGCCTCACATAAGCTTCCAGTAGAAGCTGGGGAGCATTCCCATGCAGGACTCCATCGGAGATGTCACCCATATGTAAGGCTTCCTTCCTGCTTGTCCACAGAGACACTCTGGATGCTTCCCCGCTCCTCCCCACCAACACGTGCATCTTTTTAAAATCACCGCTCCTACTGGATGTGGTGAGACATCAACAAGGTGCAGTGCCACATGTCCTTGAAAGCAGTGTAACAATGATTACATTAACTATCGCTCCTCATTCAAGGTGAAATTAGGCCTTACCTGCTAAACGGCTTTCCTTGAGGAACTCCAGTCCAGTCCCGTATCATAGGATACTGCATCTCTTTCAGCAGCTTGGAGACTGAGAATGTCACAAACTTGATGACCTCAGGGTATATAGGCAGCTGTCACCACCCACCAGCCCCAGTAACCTAATGACAAAGCAGACTCGCAGGAGCAACAAATAAGTAGTCTATAAACCAACCAGGAAGAAAACCTAAACAGATCTTCCCCAAAAAACAACCCCGCCCCCTCCCCCAATAATCCAAGAAGCCCCTTTTCTGGCCCCCCACCCTAAACAAGGGAGCCTCCTCACCAAAGGAGCTTACCTGACCAGACATCTGCCCCCCCCCCCACCTGGGGGATGGGACAAGCACCATACCCAGAGTAACAAGCACAGGCACCTCTGTGTCCACTCTATAAGCTGACATTCTTCTGGCCCGGGCACACAACCAATATCATAGAGAGAAAGTGTTCGCGGACTGGACTGGAGTTCCTCAAGGAAAACCAATTAGCAGGTAAGGCTTACTTTCACCTTCCTCATCATTCCTTCAGTCCAGACCTGCACCATAAGGATGTAACACAGCCACCTAGCCATGGGAGGGAACTGCAAGCCCGGTTTGGATGACAGCTGAACCAAATCTCGCATCCTCCACCGCCTGATGCAGCAGCAACACAAATTCAGGGGAAAAATCTCCAGGGACCCCACCACTCGACTCCTGCGAGGACGACAGACCTGGAGTCCCCAAATCCTGCTGACAATGTTGTAACACTGGCGGGCTTAGCCCGAGTCCCCCATCCCCCTGCAGAGAGGGGGTGGAAATCTGAGGACCCTGCCCCTCCGGGCCCCTGGAGTCCTCCAGCATAGTCTGTTCAGCCGTGTACTTCTCGGCTGAGCACCCCCAGCAAACCCCTTTCCCAGAGAGCATGCTCCTGCGTGCCCCACACTGCGGCCTCGCTGGAATGGTCTCCCCACCCCTGGGAAGAGTAACCACCAAGGCAAGCCCCCCAAAAAACTCCTTATCTTGTTGTGTTCCTTCTTATTTAATTTTCTTTTTTTTTTCTTGAGATCCCCGAGCCCCAACGGAGCTAAGGGCACATGAAGATTCTGAGCAGACGTGAGAAAAACCCAACTAACATCAAGAAAACAATAAAACTAAAGAAAAACGAAACCGGGGAAAAAACACGGGAGTTGGCAAAGGACCGCTGCGACTTCCCGTGCAAAGAAAATGGCACTGCCCGCACGCTTGACTGGGCCTCCGCCACGCAGCCAGCCGTTCCCATGCAAAATAACTGCTTTCCTTAAGAAAATCTGCCCGAGCTAGCAGACCCCATCCAGCATACTTACCTTCAATGGCCCGGAGCACCGCCGACGGCCTGCAGTGCTCTGCTGCGACACGGCTTCGGCACTGTGACGGGGGCGAGAGAAAACAGAAGTGCCTGCCGCCCAACGCTGCTGTTCCCCTCACTCGCAGAACAGGTTCGGTAGCAGTGTTGGCTTCCTAGCTCGCTAACCGACAGCCCTCGGTCCTCCAAGCTCTACCTCTGCCTGTGTCCTCTTTTGGTTTTTTTTGGAAAGGCTGAAGCCTTCAGAGCCCTGGAGGGGGGAGAGGGGAAGGGAAGGAGGCCAATCTCACACCCATAGAAGCAAAAATTTAAAAAAAAAGTCTCTAAAAACAAAATAAGGAAATACAACAAAGAAAGAAAGAAAATAAAGCAATCCTCTTAGTTGTCCCTTCAGTGAGCCCTGCACCAAGGATCACCTCTCCAGCTGCTTGGAGACTGAGCATTACTGGGGCTGGTGGGTGGTACCAGATGCCTATGCATCCTGAGGTCAAGTTTGTGACATGCTCAGTCTCCAAGCTGCTGGAAGAGGTGCACTACTCTATGGTGTGGGACTGGACTGAGGGACGATAAGGAAGTCTGAGTTTGGTTTTCACTACTCTGGGGAACATACAAGATAGCATGTTTAATGAACAGCTAGCCCTGTACCAGGTTGTTGCCAAACATCCAGCCTCCTTGAGCCCCAGGCCTTGCTGGATAATACCAATCCATCAGAAATGTACCAAAAACCAACTTTGTGCTTTTTTGATTGACTTCCAAAAACAAACTTCGCCATCAGTCTGCCATCTTCCAGGTGAGAATTCCTCTGTTTTGTCCTCATCTGCTTGCACCCAGTCAGTGCTTCTGAGGGAGTGAAAGGTGGGCTGTTTGCAATGAGGATGATCTAGTTTGCTCAACGTCATGCCTGCTGCAATGACATAGATATGACTTGATCCCTTCATCCCTAAGGAGACTCTTTTCGTAGCCCTACCTTTTTTCATTTCATTTATTAAAATTTGATATGCCACTCTTAGAAAAGATATCAAAGATATATAAAATAGAGCAAAAATAATATAAAACATGGAGAAAGGAAAGCGTAGTTACAGGTAACAGGTGATCTCCGGGAACAGCAGGAATTTAGTCTTCACATATGGGTATCGTCTGTACCAACGGAGCCTGTGCGGTAACGCTCCTGAGCGTCCAAAAGGAACGCTTTTGGGAGCATCCCTCAGCACATGCGCGCTGCCTTCCCAACTGTCCCTCTTCAGTTAAGTTTGTAGCTGAGTGAAAGGAGGGAGAGAGGAGAGAGACAAAGAGAGAGAGCGCAACAACTCCCAGGGGAGGTGGGTGGGTTGTGAGGACTAAATTCCTGCTGTTCCCGGAGATCACCTGTTACAGGTAAAAGTTACTCACCTGTAACAGGTGATCTCCGGGAACAGCAGGAATTTAGTCTTCAACATACGGGTATCGTCGGTACCGACGGAGCCTGCGTGGGAACGCTCCCCAGCGTCCAATTAGAAAGCTTTTGGGAGCATCCCACAGTGCCTGCGTGCTGCCTTCCCGCCTTTCCCAACTGCCTCTCTCCAGTTGAGTTTAAAGCTGAGACAAAGAGAGAGAGAGGGAAAGAGAAAGATAGATACAACTCCTAGGGGAGGTGTGTGGGTTGTGAAGACTAAATTCCTGCTGTTCCCGGAGATCATCTGTTACAGGTGAGTAACTATGCTATCTCCAGGAACAAGCAGGAATGTAGTCCTCACATATGGGGACTCCCTAGCTTTAGATGCCAGGGAGAGACCCCAGAAGCTGTGTGTCCCTGTGAAAGGGCTCCACTTCCCCCCATGGATCTCTGGCATCCAACCAGGGATGGTGGGTAGGAGTTGATTAGGTATGGAACAGATGTTGAAGAACAGCCTGACCAAACAAGGCATTCCGGCGGGACTCCTTGTCCAAGCAGTAATGGGCTGTGAAGGTATGAACCGAGGCCCAAGTGACTGCTCAACAGATGTCGTCGATAGACACAGAGTGCAGATGAGCCATTGAGGCTGCCATGGCTCTCACACTGTGAGCTGTAACATGGCCCTCCAGAGGAAGATTCCTACTCTGACAGGCAAAAGAAATACACTGAGCAATCCAGTTGGACAGTGTTTTCTTGGAGACTGGAAGTCCCAAATGAGAAGGATCAAAAGCAACAAAGAGTTGAGAGGACTTTCTATGTTGCTGTGTTCTTTTCAAGTAAAAGGCTAAAGCTCTTTTACAGTCCAAAGTATGAAGATTCCTTTCTGCATTTGATGCATGAGGCCTTGGAAAGAACACAGGCAGGTAGACTGCTTGGTTAAGATGAAAAGGCGAGACCACCTTTGGAATAAATTGTGGATGAGTCCTAAGGACTACCTTGTCATGATGGAACCTTGTATAGGAGGATCAGCCACTTGTGCCTGCAACTCACTGATGCGATGTGCTAATGTGATTGCAATGAGAAAGATAACTTTCCAAGAAAGGAATTTCAATGAGGTAGTAACTAAGGGTTCAAAAGGTGGCTTACATTAAACAGGGAGTAAACCCCAAGTTTACTCCCTGTTTATTGTAAACTCAATGTGACTTTTAACATTGTAGTATTGTTTCAGTTCATTGTGCACCGCACTGATTTTAATAGCATGGTATATAAGAAATGTAAAGTGTGGAGTGGAGGAGTGGCCTAGTGGTTGGGGCAAGGTACTTCAGGCCGAAAGGTCGGGGGTTCAAATCCCACTAGAGGACAGCAACCTTGGGCCGGAAGGACTGGGGTTTCTAGTCCCACAGGTGCTCCTTGTGGTCTTGGGCAAGCCACTTAACCCTCCATAGCCCATGTTCCCTGTAAAATAGTTATCTCCAAGTTATAATGCCCTGTTCAATGTAATTTCAGTTTGTTCAATGTAAACCGCACTGATGCAGAATAGCGCGGTATATAAGAGAATGAAAATAAATAAATAAAATAAATAAATAAATTCATGAGCTGACCAAGAACCAGGTTTAAATCCCATGCCGCCGGTGGTGGCCTAATGGGAGGCTTAGTTAGAAGGCGGCCTCTCATAAATCTTGCTATAAGAGGATGGTAGGAAATAGGTTGTCCATTTAGAGGCTTGAACGAAGCTGCAATAGCACTCAAATGGACTCTTACTGAGTTAGTCTTAAGTCCTACATTGGATAAATAAAGGAGATACTCCAGTAATGATTCCAGAGGAATCGCAAGGGGGTTAAGACTAATCTGCGAACACCATATGGTAAACCTCTTCCACTTAAAAGCATAAAAGTGTCTTGTGGAAGGCTTCCTGGAAGCATAAAGGACATCTTTTACTTGCTGAGGGAGGTTAAGATCATGGAGATCTCAGCCTTCAGCAACCAAGCCCCAAGATACAGAGACTGGGGATTGGGATGCCATAACATTCCGTCCTCCTGTGACAGGAGATATGGAGCAGATCCAAACTCCAGGGAGGGAGCTTGAGAGAGATGTAGAAGCAGAGGGTACCACACTTGCCGTGGCCAATGTGGAGCTATGAGAATCATACGCCCTCTGTCTCTCTGAAGCTTGAACAGGGTTTTGGGAATGGGTGGAAAGGCATAAAGGACTTCTTGACCCCAGTAAAGCATCCCTGGCCTGAGAGCCCTGAGCCAGAATTCTGGAACAGAACCGGGGAAGTTTGGCATTCAACGGACTTGCAAAGAGGTCTATGTCCGGGGTTCCCCAAATTTCAAAAATCTTGGCCACCTAGTCTGCACGTAGAGACCATTCGTGTGGAAACAGAACTCGACTGAGTCTGTCTGCCCAAGAGTTTTGTATGCCTGGAAGATACACTGCCAGGAGATGAATCTGATGCTCTCTGGCAAGGGCCCATAGTCATAAAGCTTCGTTGCAAAGCGACAGGGAGCCTGTTCCTCCCTGCTTGTTCATGTAGAACATGGCTACTTGATTGTCCGTCTGAATGAGGACTGTCTTGTAGCTGAGCAGGGTGCGGAACACTCGAAGAACAAGGAAGATTGCTCTGAGCTCTAAGAGATTGATATGTAGATGAGCCTCCTGTGGAGTCCAAGTGCCTTGGGTGGAGAGGTCTTGCAGATGAGCTCCTCAACCCATTGGTGAAGCATCTGTGATGAGAGTTGCCTGGGGTAAAGGTTGTTGAAATGGGGACTCCAGCAACAGGTTCTGAGTGGACTGCCACCATTGGAGAGACAAAATAAGGCGATTTGTGTTCGCTATTTTGTCTGACTGGCACCCTGATGCCTGGGTCCATTGAGCGGATAAAGTCCACTGGGCTGCTCTCATATGGAGGTGAGCATAAGGAACCACATGCACTGTAGATGCCATGTGGCCTAGTAGCTGTAACATTTCTCGGGCAGTGAGATGAGATTTTAGCACTGCTTGAGAAGCTAACTGCACCATGTGAAGGCAACGGGTCTGAGGAAGATAGGCCCTTGCTTTTCTGGTATCCAGCAAAGCTCCTATGAACTCCAGAGACTGAGTGGGAGTTAGACTGGATTTTGGGATGCTTATGACCAGACCCAAATACTGGAGGATACGCATTGTGCAAGATAGAGAAGTCCTGGCCTCTGACTCTGATGGGGCTCAAATGAGCCAGTCGTCTAAGTAGGGGAAGACTAATATTCCTAGAGTGCGGAGAAATGCTGCTACCACAGCCATGCACTTCGTAAACACTCTTGGTGCTGAGGCCAGGCCGAAAGGAAGCACCCTGTATTGATAGTGCTTTCCTTGAAAAGGGAACTGAAGGAACTTTCTGTGAGTTGGATGGATGAGAACAGTAGTGTACGCCATCCTTGAGATCTAGAGAACAAAGCCAATCCTGACTCTGAAGGTATGGCAGCAGAGTTCCCAGAGAAACCATTTTGAATTTCTCTTTGAACAGGAATTTGTTCAATTCTCTGAGGTCTAAAATAGGTCTGTGTCCCCCTGTTTTCTTTGGGATAAGGAAATAGGGGGAGTAAAACCCTGTACCCTGTTGATGAATGGGTACTTCCTCTATTGCCCCTTGGGCAAGAGGCATAGTGACCTCTTGACCTAACAGGTTGATGAGAGAGGCCTGAGAATTGAACTGTCTTACCATTGTGGGAGGGGGCATGCACAAAAAATGAAGCTTGTACCCCTCTTTTATAATGGAGATTGTCCAATGTTCTGCTGTTATCTGCCCCCATCTGGGGGCAAAGTGACACAACCTTCCTGGAATGGTGGAAGGCTCTGGTCCATTGAGGGCCAGGAAGGCTACGTTCTCTAGATGAAAGTCAAAGGCCTTGTGGAGGCTGAGACGGTTGAGGCTTAGCAGTCTTTGCTTTCCTTTGTTTGGGTGGTTGCTGACTCTTTCGGGCAGGCTGACCTGCAGAACGTCCCTGCTGGGAATAAGAGGGATAAAACCTCTTCTTTTTTGAGAAGAATGGTTTCTTGAAAGATTTCTTTCTTGCAGGATCAGCTGTGGCTTTGGATAACCTATCCAAAGTGGAGTTGTCAGCATCCAACTCATTGGCTTTCTCTTGCCAATTTTTGCCAAATAGATTCTCACCTGTACAAGGGATATTGGCCAGTTTGTCCTGCACCCAGAGCTCCAAATTGGATGCTTGGAGCCAGGCAATTCTACGTGCACCTATGGCAATTGCAGAGGTTCTGCTTATGCACTCAAAACAGTCAAAAGTTGCACGATAGACAAACTTAGAAACATCCTGGGCATGTTTAACCAGTGTGAGAAAATCCTGCCTCTTGTCATCAGGAAGGAGAGGGCTTAAAATCTCCAAGTCTCCTGAGACTTCTTTAAGGAACATTCCCATATATAAAATATATGAACTGATCCTGGCAGAAAGCATGGAAGCCTGAAAAGTACGACGTCCAAAGGCATCCAAGGTTCTATACTCACGTCCTGGAGGATTAGAGGCATGCCTCTTTGCACTCCTGATCCTTCTCATAGCTGATTCCACTACAATAGAGTGATGAGGAAGCTGAGTTTTCTGGAAACCAGGTCAAGGAGGGACTCGATACATGGTATCCAGTCTGCGAGAGTGAGGAGTGGTGGTAAGAGGTGTCTCCCACATTCTCAACATGAGATCATGAAAGATCTCATGGATAGGCAGAGTAGCTGCCTCCTTAGGAGCTTTGGGATATTGCAAAATCTCCAACTCCTTAGCTCTGGGCTCTGTTTCAGGAGCCACAGTAATGGACAGACCTCGGGTCACCTCCCTGATAAAATCCTGAAAGGAGATATCTTCTGGAGGAGACATCCTACATTTAGGGGAGGAAGGCTCCTCCGGGAGAAGTATCCCGGTACCGGCAGAGCTGTCAGAATCCTCAGCGTCCTCTGAGGATTCGAAGTACCTCCTGTCCGGATGCTCTTGAAGAGCCCGATACCCGTACCGACCAAAGTCGGTACCGGGGGGGAATCGGTACCAGTGTATCGGCACCGGAAGGCATTGCATGACTGGGTGCCGGCAAAGCAGACACTGATGTCGATGCCGATGCTATCGGTACCGGTACTGATACCGGCATCGGTACTGGTACCGGTTGAACTGTCTGACGCGGTTCCGAGGGTGTCGATGCCGCAAGGAGAGCCGCCAGACTGCGTTCAATAGCCAGGAACCTCTGGTCTATCGATGCTGCCGATGCCTGGGTATTGGTACCGGATGCAGCCAGTACCCCAGAGCATGGCACCAGTAGTTCTGCCGAGGTCGAGGCCTCAAGAACATCCTGGAGCCCTGATAATGCTTTGGAAGCCGAAGCCTCCTGCCGGGGCAATTTTGCTGGTACAGAATCCTCAAGGGCAATGCCAGAGGCATCTCGATGCTTGGAAGGAGATCTACCCTTTGAGGACCGGCTGGACTTATGTTTGGTTACCTGAGATCCATGGGAGGAAGACGAAGCCCTGGAAGACGTTGATGCCACAGAAGCTGCATCGGAGGGAAAAAGGGCGCTGAGCTTAGAAGCTCAGTTTTGTCGACCCCTCTTGGACATCATGGCACAAGCCATACATTCGGAAATGGAGTGGTCAGGACCTAAACATTTGAGACACCACTCATGGGTGTCAGTGACGGAGATGGTACCGCCACACTTGGTGCACTTTTTGAAACCCGAAGCGGGTTTTTCCATACTGGAGGAAATTTTGGGCCTAAGGCCCAAAATGGCACGTGCACCTGGGAAGAAAAGTTTGGAAAAAACCAGAATATATATATATTTTTTTTTAAACAAAAGAAGAAAAGAAAAGAGAACCTGTGGTACTGGTATAGCGTCGAGGAAGGCAGACGCGACCACAAAAAAGAAGGAATAAGGAAAAAAACGTCTGCAGTGACAGGAACGATGACCTACTGGCTCCACAGAAAATGAAGAACTGGAGAGAGGCAGTTGGGAAAGGCAGGAAGGCAGCACGCAGGCGTTGTGGGATGCTCCCAACAGCTTTCTAATTGGACGCTGGGGAGCATTCCCGCGCAGGCTCCGTCGGTACCGACGATACCCGTATGTGAAAACTACATTCCTGCTTGTTCCTGGAGATCTACACTATCTTCAGGAACAAGCAGGAATGTAGTCCTCACATATGGGGACTCCCTAGCTGAAGATGCCAGGGAGATAGCCCCAGGAAGGTGCCACCATAGAAGGTGGGAATCCTTCCTCCCATGGATCTCTGGCATCCCACCAGGGTTGGTGGGTAGGAGTTGGTTTAGGTTTGAAAGAGATTTTGAAGAACAGCTTGGCCAAAGAAGGCATCCCGATGGGAGGCTTTATCTAGGCAGTAGTGGGCTGTGAAGGTGTGTACCGAAGCCCAGGTGGCTGCTCGACAAATGTCATCGATAGACACAGAGTGGAGATTAGCCATAGAAGCTGCCATGATTCTCACATTATGAGCTGTGACATGGTCCTGAAGAGGAAGACCCTTACTCTCATAAGCAAAAAATATGCATTGGGCAATCCATTTAGATAAAGTTCTTTTGGAGACTGGAAGTCCCAAATGACTAGGGTCAAAAGCTATAAAAAGTTGTGAGGACTTTCTATGTTGCTTTGTTCTTTGTATGTAAAAGGCCAAGGCCCTTTTACAATCCAAAGTATGAAGGTTTCTTTCTGCATTAGAGGCGTGAGGCCTTGGAAAAATTACAGGAAGGTAAATTGATTGATTTAAATGAAAAG
Organism: Ichthyophis bannanicus; assembly: GCA_033557465.1. Taxonomy (NCBI): domain Eukaryota; kingdom Metazoa; phylum Chordata; class Amphibia; order Gymnophiona; family Ichthyophiidae; genus Ichthyophis; species Ichthyophis bannanicus. Next base: position 18,385,690 of record CM066041.1, on the reverse strand, counting down.
GCGAAACCACCTTTGGCATAAAATGTGGGTGAGTTCGAAGAACAACCTTATCATGATGAAACCTAGTATAAGGAGGATCAGCCACTAAAGCTTGCAATTCACTAATGCGACGGGCAGAGGTGATTGCAATTAGGAAGATGACCTTCCAGATCAAAAACATAAGGGCTGTAGTGGCTAAAGGCTCAAAAGTCGGCTTCATGAGCTGCCCAAGGACTAGATTTAGATCCCATGCCACCGGTGGTGGCTTGATGGGAGGTTTAGTTAATAAAAGGCCTCTCATAAATCTTGATAGGAGAGGATGAGAGGAAATTGGTTGTCCATTTAGAGGCTTATAAGAAGCTGCAATTGCACTAAGATGGACTCTTACTGAATTGGTCTTTAAACCTGAATCCGATAAGTGAAGGAGATACTCTAGTATCGATTCTAAGGGTATGACCAGGGGGTTTAATCCCTTCCTGGAGCACCATATAGTAAAACGTTTCCACTTGAAGGCATAAGATCTTCTTGTGGAAAGTTTCCTAGAAGCCTGAAGGATATCTTTTAACTGCTGGGACAGGTTGAAATCCTGGAGGTCTAAGCCTTCAGCAACCAGGCCGTGAGGTGCAGGGACTGGGGATTCGGGTGCCATAGCGTCCCGTTCTCCTGGGAACGGAGATCTGGAGCATGCCCTAACTCCAGAGGTGCCACTTGAGAGAGATGCAGAAGCAGGAAATACCATGTTTGGCGTGGCCATCGTGGTGCTAAGAGAATCATGCGACCCCTGTCTCTCTAAAGCTTGAAGAGTGTTTTGGTGTTGAGGGGAATGGGTGGGAAGACATAAAGGAAGTCCTGGCCCCAGTGAAGGAGGAAGGCATCCCTTGCCTGACAGTTGTGCGCCAGAATCCTGGAACAGAACCGGGGAAGTTTGGCATTCAGTGGACTTGCAAAGAGGTCTATGTCTGGAGTGCCCCAGAGATGAAATATCTTTGCCACCTGGTCTAGGTGAAGTGACCACTCGTGAGGTAGCAGTACTCGACTGAGTTTGTCTGCCCAAAGGTTTTGAATGCCTGGAAGATATACCATTAGAAGGTGAATTTGATGCTCTCTGGCAAGGGCTCATAGTCGTAAAGCTTCGTTGCATAACGACAGAGCCCATTCCGCCCTGCTTGTTCACATAGAACATGGCTACCTGATTGTCTGTCTGGACTAGAACTGTCTTTGTAGCTGAGCTGGGCGTGGAACACTCGAAGAGCTAAATAAATTGCTCTTAATTCCGGGAGGTTTATATGTAAACCAATCTCCTGTGGAGTCCAGGTGCCCTGGGTAGAGAGATGATTCAGGTGTGCTCCCCAACCCACCTGTGATGCATCTGTTAGGGTGGCCTGAAAGAGGGGTTGATGGAAAGGATACCCCACTGTCAGATTTTCTAGTGATTGCCACCATTGGAGGGACAAAATTAGTCATTGAGAGATTGTTATTTTGTCTGACAAATGACCCGTGGCCTGTGTCCACTGTATGGAGAGGGTCCACTGAGCTGCTCGCATGTGGAGGCAAGCATATGGGACTACATGAACTGTGGATGCCATGTGTCCCGGTAACTGTAGTAGCTCCCGAGCAGTGAGGGAGGATCTGCCCGCTGCTTGGGAAGCTAGCTGCATTATGCGAAGACACCGGGCTTGTGGAAGGAAAGCCCTTGCCTGTCTGGTATCCAGACAGGCTCCTATGAATTCTAGGCATTGGGAAGGAACTAGTTGAGATTTCGGGAAGTTTATTAAAAGTCCCAAGTATTGGAAGATTCACATTGTACGGAACAGTGCAGTGCTGGCCTCTGCAACTGTGGAGGCTCGAATGAGCCAGTCGTCTAAGTAAGGGAAGATGAAAATCCCCGGGGTTCGTAGAAATGCAGCAACTACTGCCATGCATTTCGTGAATACCCTTGGTGCTGAAGCCAGACCAAACGGAAGAACCCGGTACTGGAAATGTTTTCCCCTGAAAAGGAAACGTAAAAATTTCCCGTGATCTGGATGGATGAGAATATGAGTGTATGCATCCTTTAAGTCTAGCGAGCAACGCCAGTCCTGGCTTTGAAGGTATAGCAGAAGAGTTCCTAGAGAAATCATTTTGAATTTCTCTCGAAACAGATATTTGTTCAATTCTCTGAGGTCTAGAATGGGTCTGTGTCCTCCTGTTTTCTTTGGAATAAGAAAATAGGGGGGGGTAGAACCCTGCACCCTGTTGAAAAATGGGTACTTCCTCTATTGCCCCTTGGGTAAGAAGTGTGGAGACCTCGTGATCTAGCAGATTGTCTGCAGAGGTTTGTGAATTGAATTGTTTTAGAATTGTAGGAAGGGGTATGCTGTGAAAATGAAGTTTGTACCCTTCTCTTACAATGGACAAAGTCCAATCTTCTGCTGTTATCTGATGCCATCTGTTGACAAAGTGTTCAAAAATATTTTTCCGGTCACTAATAGAATGCAAATATATCAAAAAACTCAAACCTACATTCAAACAAAACAAAAACAAAGCACGCTGTATATGGTTACGGATACATAGTTGCCATCCAGCACAGCTCAAAAACGGTGGTTTATCAGGGGTGAAAAAAGGTCTCAGCAACACCAATAATATGAAGCCCACGGAGTTTTATCCTTCCTATACCCAGCAGAGTCAGACTCCAGGTCAGGTTGCCCAAAAGGGACAAACTAGACAGCAAAAGAAACCAAAAGGCCCGAGAGCCCAACCAGCTCTCCAGGTTCAGCCCCCTCAAGGGCTTTGACTCCTTCCATATCAACCACTACAACAGTCCCCTTTTTCCCTTTAGAGACCCTGTGTGTTTGTCCCATGTTTTTTTGAATTCAGATACTGTCATCTCTACCACCTCCACTGGGAGACTATTCCATGGATCCACCACTCTCACTCTTTCCATAAAGAAATATTTCTGCATATCACTCCTGAATCTATCCCCTTTCACCCTCATCCTATGTCCCCTCGTAGCAGAACTTACTTTCAATCGAAAGAGACTCTTGTCCTGTGCATTTATGCTACAGAGGTATTTAAACGTCTCAATCATATCACCTCTATCCCGCCTTTCCTCTAAGGTGTACATATTAAGATCCTTAAGTCTGTCCTCATATGCTTTATAATGAAGACCTTTAACCATTTTAGTAGCCACCCTCTGCACCGACTCCATCCTGTTTATACCCTTTTGAAGGTGCGGTCTCCAGAATTGCATACTATATTCCAAATGAGGTCGCACTAAAGGCTTATACAGAGGCACATTCACCTCCTTTTTTTCTGCTAGCCATTCCTCTCCGTATGCACCCAAGCATCCTTCTAGCTTTTGCTGTTGCCTTTTCTACCTGTTTAGCTACTTTAAGATCATCAGACACAACCACGCCTAGATCCTGCTCTTCTTTAGTGGACAAAAGTACTTCACCCCCTATACTATATTGCTCCCTTGGATTGCTGCAGCCCAAATGCATGACCTTACATTTTTTAACATTAAATCCCAGCTGCCAAATTCTAGACCATTCTTCAAGCTTAGCTAGATCCCTCCTCATGTTATCTACACCTTCCTAGATGTCTACTCTATTGCAGATTTTGGTATCATCTGCAAAGAGGCAAACCTTACCCGACAGTCCTTCCGCTATATCACTAACAAAGATGTTAAAAAGAATCAGACCAAGGACAAATCTCTGGGGCACACCACTGGTAACCTCCTTCTCCTCAGAGTGAGCTCCATTTACCTGTACCCTTTGTCACCTCCCATTCAACCAATTTCTAACCCAAGCAATAACTTTAGGGTCCATCCCTAGGGTGCTCAGTTTATTTATAAGTCGCCTGTGAGGAACTGTGTCAAAGGCTTTACTGAAACCTAAATACACCACATCTAGGGCTCTCCCTCGGTCCAACTCCCTGGTCACCCAGTCAAAGAAATCAATCAGATTTGTCTGACAAGACCTGCCTCTGCTGAAACCATGCTGCCTCAGATCCTGTAATCCGATGGACTCCAGAAACCTCACTATTTTCTCTTTCAGCAGCGTTTCCAATAATTTACTCACCACCGAAGTTAAACTAACCGGCCTATAGTTTTCAACCACGTCCTTACTTCCGCTTTTGTGTAAAGCCACCACATAAGCCTCTATCCAGTCCTTTGGCACCACTCCTGACTCCGAGGCATTGAAAAGGTCAGTCAGTGGAGCTGCTAGAACGTCTCCAAGTTCCCTCAGTATTCTAGGGTGCATCCCATCCGGTCCCATCGCTTTGTCTACTTTAAGTTTAGCTAGTTTCTCACGAACAGTCTTCTGAAAATTGTTCAAGATGCCCCTCGCTTCTCTTCCTGTTTGTGGGTGTTTTCTGAGGTCCTGTTCCTGGTTCTTCATCTGTGAACATAGAACAGAAATATTTGTTAAGCAATTCCACTTTATCCTCCCCTTCTACATATTCCTCCCCTTCACCCTTGAGTCTGACAATGCCACTTTTGCCCTTCCTCTTCTCACTAACATATCTGAAAAATGTCTTATGCCCCCCCATCTTATTACATTGGCTATTTCCTCCTCTTTTTGAATCTTTGCTTTCCTGACTACTTTGCCCGCTTCTCTAAGTTTTTCCAAATATAGATGCCTGTCTTCCTGTCTCTGTGATCTCTTGTATTTTATGAAGGCCTTCCTCTTTTTCTTCACCTTTTCAGCTACTTCTTTTGAAAGCCATAGCAGTCTCCTTTTCCTTTTAACTTTATTTACCATTTTAACAAAAAGGTTGGTTGCCCTTAAAATATCCCCTTTCAGTTTTTCCCACTGTTTTTCTACATCCCCCAGCTGTTCCCATCTCGCTAACAACTTCCTGAGGTATTGGCCCATCTTGGCAAAGTTAGTTTTCCTAAAGTCTAAGACCCTTGCTTTTGAATGGATTCTAACAGCCCTAGTCCTAATACTGAACTACATCATCTGGTGATCACTGGATGCAAAATGATCTCCCACTATAACATCAGAAACACTTTCACCATTGGTAAGCACCAAGTCTAGTATGACACCTTCACGTGCGGGGTCTGTTACCAATTGCCTGAATAGTTCTCCCTGTAGAGAATCCAGGATCTCCTTATTTCTAGATGATACTGCAGCAGGAATGTGCCAATCAACATCTGTCATATTGAAATCCCCTATCAGTAGCACTTCCCCTTTCCTAGCAATGCTACATGTGTCTTCAATTAACTTTCTGTCCACCTCTTCCTCCTGTGAGGGAGGTCTGTATATCATGCCAATGCAAATAGATTTCTCTTTCCAGTTTAACCCACAGTGCCTCCTCTCTCCCTTTTAAGCTCTGTAATTCCAAAGCTTTAATATTATTTTTTACATATAGTGCCACTCCTCCTCCCCTTCTTCCTACACTGTGCTTTCTGAATAAAGTATAGCTTGGTATAGTTACATCCCAGTTATGGTTTTCTGTGAACCATGTTTCTGTAACTGCCACTAAATCCAAGACAGCCACTCCCACCAAAAGCTTCAACATCAGGGATCTTATTTCCCATGCTACGAGCATTTATACACACTGCCCTCCATATGTTACCCCTTTTACCCATTTCCATAAAGGTATTTAATGTTTCACTTACCTAGGGGCTTTCTTCACCCATCCCCAACGAATCTAGTTTAAAGCCCTCTTCAGTAGGTTAGCCAGTTTACTACTGAAGATGTGTCAATCTTTCTTGGACAGATGGACGCCATCTCTGCTCTGCAACCCTTGGAACAGCATCCCATGGTCCAGGAAACCAAAATGCTCTTGATGATACCATCCACACAGCCAAATAAGCTTTAAGCTGCGCTTTAAATTTAGGAAAGGAAAGTTCTGAGCGGAGGTCTGGAGGGGAGGGACTGAGAAAAATGAATGATGGGTGGATTTGAGGTAAGCTTGTGTAGAAGATGGAAGGCAAAGCCTACTGTTTTGGCTCATGCTGGAACAGGAGCAGGTGCTGATGAGCCTTGGCGGGGGGGGGGGGGGGTGTGTGTCTCAGTACATGAATATGAGGTATATTAGTAGAGGTCTGTGTGGGGGTCTCACTATGGGCACTGAAGGGGTCATACAGATAGAGGTTTGTGTATATGTACACATGGGGTCTCAGTGCTGGAACAGGAGCAGATGCTGATGAGCTTTTGGGGGGGGGGTCAGTACATGACTAGGAGTGTGAGGTACATTGGTAGAGGTCAGTGTAGGGGGTCTCACTATGGGCACTGAAGGGCTTGTACAGATAGAGGCTTGTGTATATGTACACATGGGGGCTCAGTACTGGAATAAAAGGGTTGCTGCACTACTATCCACTTTGGTTTTCTAGCTTTCTCATCTTTTACGAGCATTATTGTGCTGTAGGCAGTGTTGAAGACTCTGGTCTCTTAGTGGGGGAACCTCCCATCTTTACACACATCTGCTACACCAGGAAGAGTAGCGTCTCTCAGCCCCACTATGGAAGAGACCACTTTCATATTTACAGATGAAAACCACTTTGTCTATATTCTCATATTTATTAATAACAAGTTTTTCAAAGGCCTAAAAGAAAGTGCTGTCACTTGTGATAACTGGGCCTCTGCTCCAGCAAATGATTTTCCCAAGGAAACAAATGTGCATTACCAAAGAAATGAGAGGAGAGGAGGCAGCAAGAATAGCTTGGTCTGTTTGGCACAGTTTTAGGCTAGAGATGCTAGCCATAAACAGGCTTCCAGTGTCCACTATTACTAGCCCTATACCCCCTTCCATAAAGGGCAGCCCGACTGTCTGCTCAGGACCTCTGACAATACTCATGATTCACAGCCCATGGCACCATGAGTCCTGGAGACTTGCGCACCTACTGCCACCATTTGTTTCATGCATTAGCTGCAGAACTTATTCAGCTCTACCCTGGCTCCAGTTAGATAAAAAACAAGTTAGTGAATAGATATCAATTCATTCACCAATCTACCTTCCAACACTCCCACATTTGCCTTGTCTAACATGTTCCTATTGATTTGTGTCCATCAGCCTCTCTGATATGGCCTCTGCAAGCCTTAGCAGCATCTGACTTTAAGCTCTGGTTGTTGCAGCTTTAGCTCAACCATGTGGGACTCCATCAGCAAACTTTAAGCAGTATCAGTTGTTTGAAAGAAGTCAACCCAATAATCTAGCTAAACCCTGTGTCATCACTACAGAAGCTGCAGTCTCTTGTGGTGAATGGATGTGTGAGTACACACAGGCTTGACCCTTTCTCACTACAGAAGCTGCAGTCTCTTGTGGTGAATGGACGTGTGATTACACACAGGCTTGACCCTTTCTCACTACAGAAGCTGCAGTCTCTTGTGGTGAATGGACGTGCGAGTACACACAGGCTTGACCCTTTCTAGCTCTGCCCTTACGTGATGTGTGCTACTCATTTCATGGTGCACTGGCATGCATTTTATCTAAGCAGTTTGTCCAGAAAGCCAGCAAACGGTTGTCCTTATTGGCACAGAAGTCCATGAAATCCTTAAGTAACCGGTCAGCAAATTTCTCATCACCAGTAGCACTAGAACGCCAGGTCTTGGTTAGTAGCGTGTTGTAGGCCCAGTTGTAGCCAATACGTTCATCAGCAAACATATTCTGAGTGGTGGAGCTGGTGGAATTGCGTCGGCGCCGTTGCTGTCCTGAGGAATACTTTCGCTTGGAATATGGCAGCTGTAGGAAGACTGTCCCTAGAGATAGGGAGAGAAAGAGAGATTGAAGGAGCATGTTAGGACCACAGGTAGTAGCTGTGCAGAATATCAGTCTCAGAGAGCTCTGAACTCTACCATAACGTCCCAGGATAGTGTGTTAATTATTCCCCACCCACATGGTTAAAATTACCATAAAAGCGAATCTACACAAAAGGAAATTCAGTAAGTTGCATTTTTGCCTACCAAACACAGTATGAGAACCAACAGAGCAACAGGTCCATTTACTCTGACCATTTCCACCTTCTGCTGCAACATACCAAACGGATGCAGATTAGAAAGACCATGTGGTCTTTTTCTGCAGTCATGTTTCTATGACATTAGATCTGTGGGGAACCAGGACAGACATATGAAGGGGGCTTGCTTCCAACTCCTCTCTTCCTCCAACTGAGCAGGTGAGAGAGACAGCCAGCAAAGGTACAAAAGAGTGGCATGCAACTGTAGTCTAGTTAGTTACGCTTCACCCTCCCTCTTAACAAGGATTTGTTTGGAGATCTGTCACTTCTCTTTTTCTTTTCTGTCCCCCTTTTTATGAAATGCCCAACAGAAACCCTGTCTTGTAAAATTGAAAGGCGATCTAGTTTTTTCACTTAGGCTGGTGCCTGATTAGATGCAGGTTGTTAAGTCTTATTCTTGTTGAATCCTAGAAAGGCGATATAGAAATGACTCCAAATAAAGTCATTTAGATATTCTGCTGCTGGTTATTTGTTGATCTAGAAAATGTTTATAAGGCAAATAAATTATTTTGCTGCACTTCTCTAAGAGTTCTTATTTTCAATTCCATTGTTACCTTTGCTTTTTCAGCAAGTTCTTTTATCAGGAAAGTTAGAGAAGAAAAAAAGGGCAGGATGAGGGTCAAAGCTCCTTTTAGTTTAGCCTACTCTAACCTCACTGAGACCTTCCCCCTTCATTAAGGAAAGCTACTGCAGAGGTTCTCAACCCAGTCCTCAGGACACACCTAGCCAGCCAGGTTATCAGGATAACCACAATGAATATGCATGAGAGAGATCTGCATACAAAGGTGGCAATGCATGCAAATCTCTCTCATGCATATTCATTGTGGTTATCTTGAAAACCTGACTGGCTAGATGTGTCCTGAGGACTGAGTTGAGAACCCCTGATCTATTGTAATGATCCAGCACTCTTTGTAAGCAGGTCTTGTGGGGAACAGTGGCGGAGCACCTTGAGGAAATGCCAGGATCAGTTCCACTCTAACCACCTTTGCTTCTGGAATGGATTAGTGTGGAGGAGCACAAAGCATCTGCGTTCACCCATTTCTAGAGGATTGGCTGAGGCTACCTGGGTCACACATCCTAGGCACTTCAGTTCTTGGCGTGCTTTGACTGGGTGGTAAACTGCAGTTAATGCCACCTCAAATATCTCAGGGCACTTTTTAACACCTGAGCAGGTGGGGTATTTCTGACGACCAAGAGGTGGACAAACTCCTCTCAGCAGCATTTTGAAGACAGCACTCCTCCAGAGCCTGGGACCATCTACAGCTCTTTGGCACAATGGCGGTGGTAATAGAGCTGATGCTCTGGGCTTGAGCTCACATGACACCACTTCAGGAGGGTGCATCTCAAGCTGGTCTCCTCTGTCTCAGAACTATGACATCAGACTTCCCCTCCCACTATCAGTAGAATGGAGTTAATTCTGGGACTCCCGGCCATCCAATCTGACGACGAGCATACCCTTTGAGAGCCTGCTATGGCTAATCATGACATCAGATTCCAGCGTGTGACTGGGCACTCTCTGTTTGGGTCACATGGCTCTGGAACACTCACTGCTTGAGTCACACAGGGTTGATGGTCCCAGCGAGAGGAGGGCTAGCCAATCCATCGCCATGAGCTATTTCAGTTGGCTCTATTTCAGTTTCATCACTTGGTCTAGGGCCGGCGGTCTGGGTTCTTTCGGATAATGCCATGGCTGTGACATATGTCAAAAGGCAGGGGGGGGGGGGAAGGGAGATAAGTGTGGGAGTGGCCCGCATAATGTTCCTGTTGCTCCCTTGGGCAGAATGCTATCTACTGGTGCTCTCAGTGCAGCATACTGCAGGAGTCTAATGGAGAGATGGATTTTCTCAGCCAGCACAAACTTGATCTCAGAGAGTGGGAACTTTCACTAGTGGCGTTTCAGCACATTCTGGACTGGTAGATTTATTTATTTATTTAACACTTTTATACCACACTTTCCTATGGATCAAGTGCGGTTTACAGTATTATGAAAAGTACAATTTTAACGAGTACTCATTCAGATTACATAGAACAAATTAGAACTTTATACAATGATAAATTCCATACCTAGATCTGATGGCTACACACAGCAATGCCAAGGTGGAAACATTTTTCAGCCAACAAAAAGATGTCAGCTTCAAGGGAGTTGACGCTCTTGGACAACTGTGGCCACTCAAAATCTCTCTCCTGTGTTTTTCCACCATGGCCCACGATAGGACGCACCATTCACAAGATAGAGGACCATCCTGGTCTGATGATCTTGTTGGCTGCAGACTGGGTGTGCAGACTGTGGTATGTGGATTTGGTGAGGCTTCTGGAGGGGTAGCCAGCCATTCTTTCTTCAGCAAGGGAGGGGCCCATCCTGATAGATGACGCAGCTCCCTTCTCGCTTATGGCTTGGCTCGAGAGGCATTGCTGCTGGCACAAGGGTTATGGGCGGCCGTGATCTCTACAGTCTTGAAGGCCAGATATGGCTGCACCTGTCTTTATCCTGTAGGGTCCCATAGGGTTCCATACTGAATCCAATAGCATAAGATTTACCTCGCATCTTTGGTCCATTTGCTGGACTCTTTGGGCTTTACATTATTTATGCTGCTGATATTCAACATCTTATTTCCTTCCCCTCATTCATAATTGATTTCTGAGGTTTCTTCTAAGTTGAATGTTCTTGCCTCTTGCCTATTGTCCAATGCTTTCAAACTGAACTTAAACAAATCTGAGGTCCTACTCTTTTCTAGGTCTGTTACCACTCTGGATCCATCTTTACTTCCATCCATCTCTGGCATACGCTTGCCTTGAGGGATTCTGTCAAGGTCCTAGATATTCTTTTTGATAGGAAACTCACTTTTGCACCAAATGTCTCAACTGTTAAGAACATAGATGCCATACTGGGTCAGACCAAGGTCCAGCAAGTCCAGTATCCAGTTTCCAACAGTGGCCAATTCAGGTCACAAGTACCTGTCAGGTTCCCAGAAGATATACAGATTCTATGCTGCTGGTCCAATGGGTAAGCAGTGGATTTCCCCAGTCCTCTTTAATAATGGTTTGTGGACTTTTCCTCCAGAAACTTGTCCAAAGCTCTTTAAATCCAGCTGCACTAACAGCTTCTCCTACATCCTCTGGTAATGAATTCCAGAGTTTGATTACACATTGAGTGAAAAAAATATTTTCTCCAGGAGGTCACGTGATGCGAGCAAGGTAGTGGTCGCATCCTGAATGAGCTCCGCTCCCCCTTTGTTAAGTCGGCGAAAATTGACCGTTTCCTACCGGAGAGGTGCGGGTGCCTTCAGAGCCACGTGAATAGAAGAGCCGAAAGTGTTCCAATACCCGCGGTGGAAAGAGTGTGCCATGGCGTCCGCGGTAAAATCCGCTCGAAAAGAAAAAGAGCGGCTGGCGGGTGCAAGTAAAATGGTGGAGGCCGCCAGGGCACCGCACTCAAAGTCGGCGGCCTTCCTTGATGAAGTGTCGGCTGCTGTAGCGGAGGCTTTGTCTTCTCAATTTGCAGCTCTGCATGAAAAAATGGATGGGTTGCAGACCTCAGTGGATACCCTGGGAGGTCGGCTCCGCGAAGTTGAGGAACGTTTGGGACAGGCCGAAGATGGCGCCGCAGCACTAACACACGAGGTAGAGGGCCTGAAGACGCAAGTTGCTCAACAAGTGGCCAAACTCGATGACCTTGAAAACCGCTCGCGCCGGAACAATTTACGGTTTATGGGTGTCCCTGAAACGGTGGCGGACAGAGATCTCCGTGATTATTTGGAGGCCTTGGTGATAGATCTCCTGGGTGCTACCGACCCCGAAGAGCGGCTCTGCATTGAGAGAGTACACCGGGTGGGGAACGCACAGGCCCGAGATCGCAGACCGAGGATTGTGCTGGCCAAATTCTTGCGGTTTCCTCTCAAGGAGAAGATCCTGCAGGCAGTGAGACAGAAGGGAGACTTCACCTATGATAATGTTAAAATCCGGGTAGCGCAGGACTACTCGGTGGCTCTCAGCAAACAGCGGCGAGAGTATGCGCCCCTATGTGAAAAACTTATTGCTGCGCAAATCCGTTTTTCGGTGCAGTATCCAGCCCGACTACATGTTTTTCATCATAACACGCACAGAGTATTCGAGTCAGCGGCAGCGGCTGGGACTTATGTGGAACAAGTAGTGTCACAGGCGCGGGAGACTCAGTCGGTTCCATAATGGACTTGGGACAGTGTCCTTGTCTATTCCTATGTTTCTGTTTTCACATGGATTGCCTCTTGCTTTGGGGTATGTCCAGCCGCATTTGGCGTGGGTTGAGAGGGAAGGACGGGAATGGGGGCTTGCAGAGGAGCTGGCCCTAGATCCACCAGATAATTTAAGAGCTTGGCCTTGCCGCTCTTTTAGGGGGGTTGGCGTAGAGAAGTCCCCCACTCACAGCAGAGGAAGGCGCGCATTGCCTTTCACCGCGGCATGGGCCCTGACGGTTCCCCCGTTTTTGGTGTCTATTTGGGTACCTTGACCGGTTTTAATGCCTGGTCACCTAAACGGGTGGTTCCATGCTCACATAGGGACCTTAATGGCCTTCATGTCTTCCTTTGGGGGCTCTCACAGGTACAGTTTGATGATATCAGTTAGCGTGCCTGGCCCCCTGAGCGACAATACGTTTGGCGTGTTGGCGCTCTGCGGCTCTGCACATATTTTTGTTTATAGCTGTAACTACCTCTGAGTTAACCTGTTGCACATGATAGTGCTGATGTTATTTGTTTTTCTTTTGAATTTATCTTGGTTGTGTTGCTGTAATCCACTACTATGTTGTGGTATTCCTCACTGGACTCCTGTTGTGGGGAATATTCCATGTCCCGACCCTCTTTGTGAGGACCAACGAGGGGGTTGGCTCGCTCTGGGTAGTCTATGGTCTTGGCTTCGGGTGGGAGGTGTTTGCTTCTGTAGTGAGCAGGGGGCGAGGAAATTAGGAGGTGGGAATGGTACTATATGGGTGGGGAGGGGGGGGTGGGGGAGCTCAGTGGGACCTCAGTAGTCTCTCTCAAAGGAGGGGAGGGGAGAGAGGCTTAAGGTTAGAGGTGTTGGGGGGGGTTTGAGGATTGGGTGGGGTGGGGGTATGATTGATAAGGGACTTGAGGGAGGGAGGGGAGAGTGGGGGAGGGGGTGTGTGGTTGCTATAACCAGGGATTGGATCATTATATTCCACATTACGGAGGGAGTGCTGAGGAACTGCAGAGGAGTGTGGGAAGAGATTCTAGGCTGGGGGGGTCTTTCCCTAGAGAGGCAGAAAGTATCAAATCGGCATAAGGGTCAAGAGCTACCGCATGTATGGTGAGGATCATATCATGGAATGTCTGTGGTTTAGGAACTCCTATTAAGAGATATAAAATACTTAAAGCTCTAGCTAGACAGCGGTGTGACATTGCGCTACTCCAGGAAACTCATCAAACAGCAGAGGAACATGCAAAACTTGCCCGGGACTGGGTGGGACAGGTTTGGGGGGCTCCTGCAGTGGGGAAGAAGGGGGGTGTTGCCATTTTAGTGCATAAGAGAATGTGGTTTACGTTACTTAAATAGGTCTCGGATCTTCGCGGACGTTTTTTATTTTTACATGGAATGCTGGACGATCGGGAGGTCATCCTGGGTGATATATACGGTCCTAATGTACCGGATCCGGATTTCTTTAATCGCATAGCAGCAGAAGTCGAACAAATGCCGGAAGCCCCCCTCGTTCTCGGTGGTGATTTTAATGGAGTCCTTGAAGCTGACTTGGATACCTCGCGGGAGTCGGGTACTCGGGAGAGACAGGTTTTATCTAAGATCATGCAAAGGCTTCGTTCTAGATTTCATCTTGTAGATCCCTGGCGCTTACTGCATCCCACTGAAAAGGATTTTACCCATGTTTCCCTGGCGCGAGGTACTAGTGCTCGCATTGATTATGTATTAGTATCAGCAGCTCAGTTTGCGTGTATTGAGGATGCTCAGATAGGCCCGCTCGAGATATCTGACCATGCCATGGTCTGGCTTGAGTGGCATGGAGGCGGTGGTCAGGGCTCCGCTCGCTTGTGGCGGTTCCCTCTGGATTTATATAAGGATGCCCAATTTCGGCAGTTTTTATATGGCCGATGGCGGGAATTCGAGGAGAACCATAAAGGCCATCAGGAGGATCCGGAGTTGGTGTGGGAGACGGCCAAAGTGGTTCTCCGAGGAGACATTATTGGCTAAGTAGCTCGGAGGCGCAGATTGTTGGCTGCGCAGATTGTTCGCCTTGAACAACAGGTAGCTCGTGCGAGACGCCTAGCTGGGCGTTCCCCCACAACCCAAAACAGAAAAAGCTGGTGGGAGCTTCAGGTTGCGCTTAATACACTGCTACACCAACGTGCTAAGAAGTCTCTACTATATTACAAATATAAACTGTATTGCTTTGGGAATAAGCCAGGTAAATTGTTGGGGAGATGCTTGCATGGGCAGAGAGGCACGCGGTTAGTGGCTGCCCTCAGAGATGGTCAAGGGAAATTGCATAGTAGTAAGAGTGAGATTAGTGTCATCTTTAAAGACTTTTTTCAAGCTCTCTACCAGGCAGAAGAGATCGACCCCATCTGTATGGCCGATTATCTCAGTAAGTTAGATCTACCTCAGGTGACCGAGCAACAACGGGCTATCTTGGATCAACCCATTACAGTACAGGAAGTGCAGAAGGTGATTTTGAATGCGACATGCTATAAAGCGCCCGGTCCTGACGGCTTTGGGGCCGAATTTTATAAGATACTTTCTGAGGGGGTAGGCCCGGTATTAGCGGAGACTTATCGGCAACGGGTGGGAGGGGGTGGGAGACGCTGGGGGGACAATCAGGCTTATATTACCCTGATTCCTAAACCGGGTAAAGATCAGCTACAGGCTTCGTCTTACCGGCCCATTTCTTTATTGAATTATGATATGAAGCTTCTGGCAAAAATATTAGCAGATCAGCTGGCAGTTGTTCTCGGTGATTTAGTCCATGACTCGCAGGTTGGGTTCGTTAAGGGCCGTTATGCGGTACGCAACTTACGTAAAATCCTAACATCTTTAGAGTGGGTGCACTTACATGGCCTGCCCTCGTTATTGGTGAGCTTTGACGCTGAAAAAGCGTTTGATAGAGTCAGCTGGCAATATCTACATTATTTACTTCCGCGCTACGGATTGGGGACTTCCTTTTGTGAGATGGTGCAGAGTCTTTACGTGCAGCCTACGGCGCGCGTGCTGTGTAATGGGGTTTTATCTGATGCATTTGCCCTGCATCGGGGAACTCGACAGGGGTGTCCGCTGTCTCCGCTGTTATTTGTACTGGCTCTGGACCCCCTGATTCGTAGTGTGGAAATGACCAGGGAGATAGGAGGGGTGGTGGTTGGTGGTTGTGAGTTCAAAATATCAGCCTTTGCTGATGATATGCTGGTACATCTAACTCCGCCCCAAGAGTCTCTTGGGAGATTAATGCGGGAGTTCCGGCTTTTTGGTAGCTTTACAGGTCTTCATATTAATGAGGATAAATCAGAGGCTATTGATGTGTCGGGCCAACTGTGTGGGCACTGGCCTGGGGAATTCCCTTTGAAATGGGCGGATCGGAGTTTTGTGTACTTAGGTATTGTCTTGACGCGGTTGCCCCAAGAACTGTATCACAGTAATTTGGAAAAGATCTTGACTGGCATGAAAACTCAGATGAGAGCTTGGCAACCCTTGCCGTTGTCCCTATTGGGGAGGGTAGCTGCTGTACAAATGGTTATCTTACCTCGAATCCTGTATTGGTTGCAGACCTTACCAGTTTGGCTGTGGAAGCGTGATTTACGTAGAATAGAATCTGCGATTCAGCAATTTCTATGGAGGGGAGCTAGAGCTCGTATTCCGATGGCATGAATGATTGGCTCATGGCGTAGCGGGGGTATTGGTTTACCAGATTTATGGCTGTATGCTTTGGCATGCCAGGCGCGACATGTGGGGGACTGGCTGGGTGGGACCGATGTCTTCACCCCCCGACAATTAGAGACGGCGGCAGTGGCCCCCTTGTCTTTGCTGGGGGTTTTACATGCGGACCTTGCCCAATTGCCTGTCGGTGCTAAGCGGAGTTTGATGATATCGGCTGCTCGCCGTACTTGGCAGCAATTGAACAGTTACTGGAATCGAAATTGGCGCGTTTCGAGTTGGTTGCCCCTATGGGGGAACGCTAACTTTTTGCCGGGGTCTGAGGCTTGTGGGTTTCATAGGTGGAGGGAGAAGGGGATACGTACTTTAGGACATACGGTAGGATTGACGGGGGCCTGTAAATAGTTTCGGGAGTTGAGTAATGAGTATGATTTACAGCCTTCTCATTATTTCACGTATTTGCAGCATTCTCATTATGTGGCTTCTTTACCTAGGGAAGATCTTGCGGTGGAGCGTTCTGCGCAGCTTATAGAATTTTTTGGTCTTGGGGAGGAATCCCCCCCCCTCGATAGCCGGATTAAAGAAGCGGCTTGCTGGCTTTCGGGTGGCGCTGAGCTATGGTAACATGGAGCGGACCTGGGCGAGGGAGCTGGGGTCGGAGATACCAGAGGGGTCCATCCAGAAGGCCTTGGGACGGATTGCCCGGCTGGTCGAGGGGGCCCGCTGGCGGGAAATTCAATATAAGGCATTAACTCGGGTACATTTTTCACCTCGGCGAGCCTTGAGGAGTCACCTTACCCAGGATGGGTCGTGCCCTAGATGTTTAGAGCCCCTGGCAGATTTAGCCCATATGTGGTGGGTCTGTAAACGAATTCACCCTTACTGGATGCGTATACATCATTATTTAGTGGAGTTGTTACAGCAACGCTTCCCGTGGTCGGGGTCACTGGTAGTGGTGGACAATTTGCCTCAGTTTTGTCCTAGTGGGCGGGGTGCCCGCCTCTTGGTGCGGAAGGCGTGCCTGGTGTGGAAGGGCCCCATCCTTCATAGATGGCGTGAGCGACTCCCACCGACTTTCCTGGAGTGGCACAATAGTTTTCACCAGCTGATGTTGGCGGAGTGTTGGCGGGCTCGGAGCCATGTAAAACGTTGGACCACTTTTATGCTCATTTGGGAACCTTACATTCAGCAGCTGGGACCCTATTGCCGGAACGAAATATTACAAGTGGGCCTCTAGAGTATTGGGTGTGTAGATGAGGCCTTAAGGGATAGAGTAAGATACTTCCTCTCGTAGCTAGTTCCTTGGACCCTAGTGGAACTGTTGACTGTGGCATGTTGCTTTGGGTGGGAGGGGGGGGGTTGGGGGGTTATGGTTAAAAAATTTATAAAACACTGGTTCTGTATTTGCTCTTCTTGGCTACTGTTTATGTGGGTTTATTTGCGCCTTGTCCTACTGCGGGGATAACAGTACACCCTGCCGAGGGACTTGTTGTTTGATATTGTATTGCTTGTTATTTGGTGCTGAACCATAAATAAAGTTTATAAAAAAAAAATATATTTTCTCCAATTAGTCTTAAATGAGCTACGTTGTAACTTCATTGCATGTCACTTAGTCTTTCTACTTTTTGAAGGAGTAAACAATGGTTCTCCATTTACCCATTCTATTCCATTCATTATTTTATATACTTCTACCATATCTCCCTTCAACTTGGAAAAAGAGATGTCTGAAGAGCCCTAATCTTTTAAGCCTTTCCTGGTAGGGCTATCCTTCCATCCCCTTTACCATTTTTGCAGTTCTTCACTGTACCTATTCTAATTCTGCTATATCCTTTTCAAGATATGGTGACCAGAAATGCACACATTCTCAAGGAACAAGTAGGAGGTCAGTCCTCACATATGAGTGATGTCGGCGCCGACGGAGCCCTTGCGGAAGCATCTCCCCAGCTTTCAAAGAAAGCCTTTGGGAGATGCCAACATGCATGCGTGGCCCCCTTCCTAAGAACATAAGAACATAAAACATGCCATACTGGGTCAGACCGAGGTCCATCAAGCCCAGTATCCTGTTTCCAACAGTGGCCAATCTAGGTCATACGTACCTAGCAATATCCCCAAAAGACACAGGTTCCACAATGCTTGTACTGGGTCAAGCATTGATATCCTGGGTCCCTTTTTAATAGTGGTTTATGGACCTTTCCTCCAGGAACTTGTCCAAACCTTTTTTAAACCCAGCTACACTAACAGCCCTTACTACATCCTCCGGTAACAGATTCCAGAGTTTGATTACACGTTGAGTGAAAAAATATTTTCTCTTATTTGTCTTAAATAGTTTACCCTGTAGCTTCATTACATGTCCCCTAGTCTTTCTATACTCTGATAGTGTAAACAATTGATCCACGTTTATCCGTTCCACTCCATTCATTAATTTATAGACCTCTATCATATCTCCCCTCAGCCGTCTCTTCTCCAGGCTAAAGAGCCCTAACCTTCTTAGCCTCTCTTCATAGGAGTAGCCTTCCATCCCCTTCACCAATTTGGTGGCTCTTCTCTGTACTTTTTCTAATAACGCTATGTCCTTTTTAAGATACGGTGACCAGAATTGCACACAATATTCAAGGTGCGGTCGTACCATGGAGCGATACAGAGGCATTATAACATCCTTTGTTTTATTCTCCATCCCTTTCCTTATGATACCTAGCATTCTATTTGCTTTCTTGGCCGCCGCTGCACACTGGGCGGAGGGTTTTAACATGTTATCCACGATGACTCCTAAATCTTTTTCCTGGGTGGTGGTTTCTAATGTGGAGCCTTGCATCGTGTAACTATAGTGTGGGTTGTTCTTTCCTAGGTGCATAACTTTGCACTTGTCCACATTAAATTTCATCTGCCATTTGGATGCCCAGTCTTCCAATTTATCCAGATCCTCCTGCAGTTTTCCACAATCCTCTTGGGTTTTAACAACTTTAAACAGTTTTGTCTCATCTGCAAATCTGATAACCTCACTAGTTATTCCCTTTTCCAGGTCATTTATGAATATGTCAAAAAGCAGCGGACCCAGTACAGATCCCTGGGGTACTCCACTATTCACCTTTTTTCCATTGGGAATATTGGCCATTTAGCCCTACCCTCTGCTTTCTATCTTTTAACCAGTTCCCGATCCACAATAGTACACTGCCTCCTATCCCATGACTTTTTAGCTTCGCCAAAAGTCTCTGATGGGGGACTTTGTCAAAAGCTTTCTGAAAGTCCAGATACACTATATCAACCGACTCACCCTTGTCTACCTGTTTATGCACACCTTCAAAAAAACATATCAGATTAGTAAGACAAGATCTTCCTTGTCTAAAGCCATGTTGGCTGTCTCCCATTAGGCCATGACTATCTACATGCTGTGTAATTTGTTCTTTATGATGGTTTCTACCATTTTCCCTGGTACTGATGTCAGGCTCACCGGTCTGTAATTTCCTGGGTCACCCCTGGAACCCTTTTTAAAAATTGGTGTTACGTTGGCGACCCTCCAATCTTCAGGTATTACAGATGATTTTAATGAAAGTTCACAGATTACCAATAGCAGGTCTGCAATCTCATATTTCAGTTCTTTCAACACTCTGGGATGTATACCATCCAGTCCAGGTGATTTGCTACTATTCAGTTTATCAAATAGTTGTAATATATCTTCCCGGTGTAGCGATATTTCTCTCAATTCCTCTGCAGTATCACCTTTAAATACCACTTCAGTCTTGGGTAACATCCCTACATCTTCCTCAGTAAAGACCGAAGCAAAGAATTCATTCAGTCTCTCTGCTATAGCCTTGTTTCCTCTTACTGCCCCTTTTACCCCTCTATCATCTAATGGTCCAATTGACTCTCTCACAGGCCTTTTGCTACGAATGTACTTGAAAAAGTCTTTATTTCGTGGTTTTGCTTCCGTAGCAAGTTTCTTCTCAAATTCCCACTTTGCCTGCCTTATCAATGCTTTGCATTTAACTTGCCAGTGCTTGTGCTGTTTCCAGTTTTCATCATTTGGCTCTTTTTTCCATTTCCTGAAGGTTGCTTTTTTGGCAGCAACAGCCTCTCTGACCTCACCTTTAAACCATGCTGGCAGTTTTTTGGACTTTCTTCCACTTTTCCTAATGCGTGGAATACAGCTGGTCTGGGCTTCGAGGATAGTATTTTTAAATAAAACCCAAGCTTGCTGTAAGTCTTTAACCTTTGGAACCGCTCCTTTTAGTTTTTTCCTAACTATATTCCTCATTCTATCATAGTCTCCCTTTTGAAAGTTAAAAGGTAGTACTGTGGATGCCTTTACTATCTGTCCTCCACTAATTAAATCAAACATGATCATACTATGATCACTATTGCCAAGTGGTCCCAACACCCTTATTTCTTGCACCAGATCTGGCGTTCCACTAAGGACTAGGTCCAGTATGGCTTCCCCTCTGGTCGGTTCATGAACCAGCTGCTCCAAGAAAGCAGTCATTTATTCCATCTAGAAACTTTCTCTCTTTAGCTTGTCCTGCTGTGACACTGACCCAGTCGATACCGGGGTAATTGAAATCACCCATTATTACTACTCTGTTGTGACTTTTGTTAGCTTCCTTGATTTCTTTGAGCATTTCATCATCCATTTGTTCATTCTGGCCAGGCGGTCGATAGTATACTCCAACTGCCATCACCTTCCCCTTCATAAATGGAATTTCAATCCATAGAGATTCTACAGCAAATTTTGTTCCCTGCAAAACTTTAATCCTTTCTGACTCAATGCCCTCTCTAACATAGAGCGCAACCCCTCCACCAATTTGATCAGCTCTATCATGCAACCCGCTCTATCATGCAACCCGCTAAGCAAATATATGGTTTCCCAACAACATGCCAAGAAAGATACCCTAACCCTTAGTGGTGCATATGTTTCTATGGAATTCATGTTCATATGGCTCTATGTAGCAAGATTTGTAAATAGTTTACCCCTGTTATCCAAGTTATTTGCCCTGTTATCTGTAAACTCATACGTGTTAATTGTACTGAGCATTTTTGTTCCATGTAAACCGCGCTGATGTTGAATAGTGCGGTATATAAGAGACTGTAAATAAATAAATAAATATCATTACGATATAGTGTGTATCCAGGTATCACAGTGTTCCACTAGTTATGCTCCTTCCACCATGTCTCTGAGAGTGCAATCATATCTAACCTCTCATTTAGTGCTATATATTCTAACTCTCCCATCTTATTGTTTAGACTTCTAGCATTGGCATACAAGCATTTTAGAGACTGTATTTTATTCATATTAATCTGGCTATTGGTAGGCAGGGGTAATTTGGAATCTTTATGCTCTGTCTGCTCCTTACTCAAGGGCATTTGGGCTACTATACTCCCTTTTGGAACCTCACTGCTTTTGGTAGTATCCTTCAAGGATACCTTTGTCCGAACCATGCACTCCTGGGTGACTGTCGGCTTTCCCCTAATTTCTAGTTTAAAAGCTTCTCTATCTCTTTTTTAAAGGTTAATGCCAGCAGTCTGGTCCCATCCTGATTAAGGTGAAGCCCATCCCTTCGGAAGAGCCCCCCCTTTCCCCAGAATGTTCCCCAGTTCCTAACAAATCCAAAACCCTCATCCTTGCACCATTGTCTCATCCACGCATTGAGACTCCGGAGCTCTGCCTGTCTTTTGGGTCCTGCACGTGGAACAGGAAGCATTTCAGAGAACGCTATCCTGGAAGTTCTGGATTTCAACTTCCTACCTAAAAGCTTAAATTTAGCCTCCAGAACTTCCCTACCACATTTTCCTGTGTCATTGGTACCAACATGTACCAAGACAGCAGACCCCTCCCCAGCACTATCTATGATCCTATCTAGGCGGTGCGTGAGGTCCGCTACCTTCGCACCAGGCAGGCATGTTACCAGGCGATCCTCACGTCCACCAGCCACCCAGCTATCTACATTCCTAATGATTGAATCACCAATTATAACAGCTGTCCTGACCCTCCCCTCATGGGGACATGGCCCTGGAGAAACGTCCTCGGTGCGAGAGGGTTTTACATCACCTGAAGGACAGGTTCTAGTTACAGGATCACTTCCTGCCACACCAGGGTGATGCTCTCCTGTCACGTGACCTCTCTCCTCCATGGCAACAGGGATGCTGCCAGACTGGAGGTGGGACTTCAGGACTATATCCCTGTAGGTCTCGTCCATGTACTTCTCTGTCTTTCTTATGTCTTCCAGGTCTGCTACTCTAGCCTCTAGAGAACGGACTCGTTCCCTGAGAGCAAAGAGTTCTTTGCACTTAGTGCATACGTAAGACCTCTCACCAACTGGGAGAAAATCATACATGTGACACTCAATGCAAAAGACCGGAGAACCCCCATCTCGTTGCTGGACTTCTGTCTGCATCTTAGTTTAAAGCTTGTGTTTAGGTCTTTTAAATTCTGTATATAATAAGGATTGGTGTGGATGCTTATACCAATAAAAGTGTATCTAATACCCCTAATACACCTTGTGTACCTGAAGCTTAAGTAATTAATCTCAGGTCCTCTGTGTATGACTGATTTGGATAACGAGCTGCACCTGAGAGCAGCCCCTTTCCTCTAAGATGTGCAAGTACCTATAAAACTACAGTTACCCCAGGGGTGGGTGGGTGCTGGGGAGGGAGGGAGGGAGATAAGTCCTATTAAAGAGGGCAGTTACAAGGTACTCTGTCCTGAACCCTCAGCAGGGGGGAAGGGGGTACCACACAAAGCCCAGTTAGTTGAGAGAGGCAAGGTAAGTTATAGCTGAGAAGGCTGAACTAGCACACCACTAAGACAAACAATAAATAATTAAATAAACAGTTAGACAAACAATAAATAATTAATAAACAGCTAGAACTCACAGCAAGGTGTCACAGGAGACAAATATCCACTTCTCTAGCAAAGCACTGTAAAAAGCACTGCTCTTCTCTGATCAGAGAAAAGCAGACTAAAACAGACTATGCACACGTGGAGGAAACAGGAAGAAGGCTTCACAGTACCTCAGCAGGGGGGGGGGAGGGGGAGGATTCACTCAGGCAGGCTAGGACAGGAAAAAAAGTTTAACACACAGCAGGTTCTGGGGAGAGAGATTTAATTTAAAATGAACAGTTAACCTGGCTACCACACAAAGCCCAGTTAGTTGAGAGAGGCAAGGTAAGTTATAGCTGAGAAGGCTGAACTAGCACACCACTAAGACAAACAATAAATAATTAAATAAACAGTTAGACAAACAATAAATAATTAATAAACAGCTAGAACTCACAGCAAGGTGTCACAGGAGACAAATATCCACTTCTCTAGCAGAGCATTGTAAAAAGCACTGCTCTTCCTGCCCAAGGGTGCCATCTTACTCAGTTGCCTTTTTTTCCGCAGAGCCCAACAGATGTCCATCTTATTTCCCCAGAAAAATGGATTTATTTGTGCATTAAACTGCCTCTCGTTTCTCCAGTTGCACCAGTCCCTTTCCTGCCTCAGAGCTCGTTTGCCCCAGTATCAAGTCTCGGATCAGTTTTTAAGATTTTTTCCCCCCCCATGTGGTTTATGCCCTTTTTCTATCTGCTGGCCACATCGAGTGTCTTTGACTATGCTGGGGTTCTTTTTGCCCCAATGCCCAGCAGGTTTAAAAAGCATAAATTGTGTCTCACCAATACACACGATTGTTGCCTCCAGTGTCTAGGGGCTGACCCTGTGTAAAAAGATGTCCGTGAAGGCCATCCAGAGTAGTCAACAAAAGCAAGATGAAATCTTCCACAGGTCGAACTCTGTCCCAGTATCCCCAGTAGCCTCACACTCTAAGGTCCTGCATGGGTCCTCAGAGTCCCATAAATCCCCTGATCGGGTCCGTGTACACTCTGACAAGGGTTCCCCTGAGCGGGAATGCAAAAAGAAGAAATCCTCGAGGACCCCATCCTAGGACAATGACAAGTGGGGCAAGTTCTGTGCCAGGTCTCATAGTCTGCGGAGAGAAACCGAGGAGTCTGAGCGGGAGTGGCCAGCCTAGGTTCTCTGAACAGACGCGGAAGCCTGTCTCTCGAGGACTCCCTCTCCTCACCGATGCCGGACCCAGTGACCGCATCAAAGGCTGCAACTCCTGAGTGGGAAGCCAGGATGATGGCATAGGAGCGCAGAGTTACTGCCTTCCTTGTCTCACAGCAGGCATCAACTCCCGGCCCCACCAGTGCATACACCAAGACCACAGGGACCTCACTCATGAACTCCAAGGGATGCTGAAACAATTCTCAAGAGCCCAGAACCTCGAGCCAATCGTTGGCGTATGTCTCGATCTCGCTCCCAGTCAGAACCTCCTTGACAAGAGCTTGTGGCTGCAGCCAAGCAGCTGCTTTAGGTCACCGAGGCTCTGAACCGATCCGGGTCCTGTGCCCCAGGTGCCGTCGGTTGTCAAGTCTTTGACAGACTACTCCGACTGGGAGTCCGAGGATGAGGCATCCCCGGAGACACAGAAGCACTGCGATCTTCCATCAGACCAGTCTCTCCTGGCATCGGTCCCCACCCGAGGACACATCATTCCTCTAGCTTGTTCGAGACATGACAAAAGCCTTGTCCTTCACCACAGAGTCAGAGGAGGACCTTCGCATGGAGGAACCTGAAATCCTTCAATATAAGGCCCCACCCAAGGAGGATCTGTCAGTTCCTGTCCCTGCTATCCTCGGGTGGCTTCTCCTCTGCATGTGGGAGACACCGGCATCGGTACTCAGTTAGCCGATACCTTGACACTGATCAAATTGATGGAGGGGTTGCGCTCTATGTTAGAGAGGGCATTGAGTCAGAAAGGATTAAAGTTTTGCAGGAAACAAAATTTGCTGTAGAATCTCTATGGATTGAAATCCCATGTAAAAGGGGGAAGGCGATGGCAGTGGGGGTGTACTATCGACCGCCTGGCCAGAATGAACAAATGGATGATGAAATGCTCAAAGAAATCAAGGAAGCTAACAAAAGTTACAGCACAGTAATAATAATGGGTGATTTCAATTACCCCGGTATCGACTGGGTCAGTGTCACGGCAGGACATGCTAGGGAGATAAAGTTCCTAGATGAAATAAATGACTGCTTCTTGGAGCAGCTGGTTCATGAACCCACCAGAGGGGAAGCCATATTGGACCAAGTCCTTAGTGGAACACCAGATCTAGTGCAAGAGATAAGGGTGCTGGGGCCACTTGGCAATAGTGATCATAGCATGATCGCGTTTGATTTAATTAGTGGAGGAGGGATAGTAAGGAAATCCACAGTACTACCTTTTAACTTTTGAAAGGGAGACTATGATAAAATGAGGAAAATAGTTAAGAAAAAACTAAAAGGAGCAGTTGCAAAGGTTAAAGACTTACATCAAGCTTGGGTGTTGTTGAAAAATACTATCTTGGAAGCCCAGACCAGCTGTATTCCATGCTTTAAGAAAAGTGGAAGGAAGTCCAAAAAACTGCCAGCATGGTTTAAAGGTGAGGTCAGAGAAGCTGTTGTTGCCAAAAAAGCATCTTTCAGGAAATGGAAAAAAGAGCCAAACAATGAAACCTGGAAACAGCACAAGCACTGGCAAGTCAAATGCAAGGCATTGATAAGGCAGGCAAAGGGAGAATTTGAGAAGAAGCTTGCTGCGGAAGCAAAAACGCGAAATAAAGACTTTCAAGTACATTCGTAGCAAAAAACCTGTGAGAGAGTCAATTGGTCCATTAGATGATAGAGGGGTTAAAGGGGCACTAAGAGGTGACAAGGCGATAGCGGAGAGACTGAATGAATTCTTTGCTTCGGTCTTTACTGAGGAAGATGTAGGGATGTTACCCATGACTGAAGTGGTATTTAAAGGTGCGGAAGAATTGAAGGAAATATCAATACATCGGGAAGATGTATTACAACTATTAGATAAACTGAAGAGTAGCAAACCACCTGGGCCGGATGGTATATATCCAAGGGTGTTGAAAGAACTGACATATGAGATTGCAGACCTGCTATTAGTAATCTGTGAACTATCATTAAAATCATCTGTAATACTGGAAGATTGGAGGATCGCCAATGGAACGCCAATTTTTAAAAAGGGTTCCAGGGGTGATCCAGGAAACTACAGACTGGTGAGCCTGATGTCAGTACCGGGAAAAATGGTAGAAACCATCATAAAGAACAAAATTACTCAGCATGTAGATAGTCATGGCCTAATGGGAGACAGCCAACATGGCTTTAGACAAGGAAGATCTTGTCTTACTAATTCTGTTATGTTTTTTTGAAGGTGTGAATAAACAGGTGGACAAGGTGAATCGGTTGATATAGTGTATCTGGACTTTCAGAAAGCCTTTGACAATGTCCCTCATCAGAGACTTTTGGCAAAACTAAAGAGTCATGGGATAGGAGGCAGTGTACTATTTTGGATCAGGAACTGGTTAAAAGATAGAAAGCAGAGGGTAGGGCTAAATGGCCAATTTTCCCAATGGAGAAAGGTGAATAGTGGTGTACCACAGGGATCTGTGCTGGGTCCGCTGCTTTTTGATATATTCATAAATGACCTGGAAAGGGGAATAACGAGTGAGGTTATCAAATTTGCAGATGACACAAAACTATTTAAAGTTGTTAAAACCCAAGAGGATTGTAGAAAATTGCAAGAGGATCTTGATAAATTGGAAGACTGGGCATCAAAATGGCAGATGAAATTTAATGTGGACAAGTGCAAAGTTATGCACCTAGGGAAGAACAACCCAAACTAAGGTTACACGATGCAAAGTTCCACATTAGGAACCACCACCCAGGAAAAAGATTTAGGCGTCATTGTGGATAACATGCTAAAACCATCGGCCCAATATGCAGCGGCAGCCAAGAGAGCAAATAGAATTTATTTTATTTAGCGTACATTTGTATACCGCTACTTCCAGCGATCAGTAGCGGATTAGATTACATGTCGGAGCTGTCTGATCAGGACAGAAAATTTGTATTATATACAAAGTGATTGACAGGATAAGCACGACACACAGCAGTTAGGTAATTGATTTTCCTTCCATAAGATGGGAGGAATTAATTACATATATACATTTTTTTTTTTTACACTTATATACATCTTTGGTTCTGTGGGTAGCAAGGGTTAGTCCTCATTGTCTAGATCATGTTATAATGAATCTGAAATAGGTGAGTCTTGAGTTTTTTCCTAAAGTCCATCAGGTCGTTGCTAGAGCGTAGCTCAGGCGGGAGTTGGTTCCAGAGTGCGGGTGCTGTGTACGAGTATGCTCTGTTACTTGTACCGGTTTTGACAGATCTTCAGATTTTCAACTCTGTATAAATTGTATATATGGGGCCCCTCCCAACCTATTGAAATCAAATGTATACCCTAATCTGTGTGCTATAATCAACTGTATATTGTATACAACTGTTTATCCCGTGTTACGTAAATCATTGACTAATCAAAATGTAAAACTGAAAAATCTCAATGCACTGTACAATGCATTATGATTCTGTAAAGTAAATCGCTGCTGATCGTAGGAAGCAGCGGTATACAAGTGTTTACTAAATAAATAAATAAATAAGATCTTATATTTTTCGGTATGCAAAGGGTATTTAAATTGGTGGTTCTTCTGCTTCTGTTGAGAGGTTGTGTGTTGATTAGGTTGGAGAGGAAAGATGGTGCTCTGTTATGAATGAGTTTGAATGTGGCTATTAGGGTTTTATATTTTATGCGAGCTGTAATGGGGAGCCAGTGTAGCTCGATTAACACTGGTGTGATGTGTTCAGCAAAACCTTTTTTCATGATGATTCTAGCCGCCACGTTTTGCGCCATTTGCAGTATGTTCAGGGTTTTCTTTGGTAGGCCCTGTAAAATGGCGTTGCAGTAGTCGAAGTGAGGTGTGATGAGAGCTTGAGCTACTGTCCTGAAATCATGAGGTTCAATGATGTTCCGTAGTGGTTGTATCACTCTTAGTTTGTGGAAGATAGCCCTGTTTATTATGCGGAGGTGTTTTTCCATCTTTAGGTCGCTATCGAGCGTTACCCCTAGATATTTTATTTCTTTCTTCGTGTGGTAGGTATTGTTGCACAGGGTGACTGTTGCAGGCGGGTTGAAATCCGGTTTTCTGGAGATGTACATCACCTCTGTTTTTTTATGGTTTATAGCCATGTTGTTTCATTGTAACCAGGTTTGCATCTCGCTTAGGCATTCTTCTAGTTGGATGTAATTTGTATTATTTGCGTCAAGTTGTGTATACAGCATTATATCGTCTGCATATATGTGGTAGTCGATTTTGTGCTTCTGGAAGGTTTCGCAAATTGGTTGCATGTATACGTTGAAGAGAAGTGAGGAAAGAGGTGAGCCTTGAGGTATGCCTTGGGTTTGGGGGAACGCCTCTGCTTTTTCATCGTTGAACTGGACCTGTTGCATTCTGTTTGTTATATATGATGAGAACCATTTTAGGGGGGTTCCCGATATTCCTATTGATTCAATTCTGTTCATGAGGGTTCCATGGTGTACTGTATCGAATGCCGCTGAGATGTCAATAAATATGAGAATAAACATTTTCTTTTTGTCTTCTAGGCCTTTGAATAGGTTGTCTAGTAGTGCAATCAGTAGGGTTTCAACCCCATGATGTTGCCTGAAGCCATATTGATGATCATCTAGGGTTTCGTTGTCGTCCAGGTGGTCTTGCAGTTGTTGTAGGACTGCCTTTTCAATATCTTTGCTAGGAAGGATATGCTGGATATTGGGCGGTAGGATGCTGGGTCATCCTTATTGAGTGTTTTGTTTTTTAGTATAGGTCTTATGATGGATTTCTTAAGTTGCGTAGGCATGATTCCTTGTTGGAGTGATTGGTTTATTATATGCGAGACGTGTTGGGCAATTTCTAGTTTCGCTGCCTTGACCCATGCAGCAGGGCAGGGATCCAGTGGGGAGGTTGTGGTGTTTATGTTAGTGATTATGTTCATAATTTGCTGGTCTTCAATTTTTCGGAAATTGTTCCAATCACTGTCCCGGTTTTCGCTCGCCGCCATGTTGAGTTGTGGCATTGGGGGGGGGGGGCTGCGCTCAGGCATTGAGTGGGTTTTGTAGCCACATGTGGGTTTAGTTTGCTTGCGTAGTGATCTGCCAGGGTTTGGGCCTTAATTTTGTTGCTATAGTGATCATCTTGGGAGGTCTTGGTTAGTGACTTGACCAATTCGAATAATTCTCTGGGCTTATTTATGGCCTTATTTAGTAAATTAGTGTGATGCGTTCTTTTTGCCAAGTTGACCTCGTTTTTGTATTTTGAGAGAAGAGTCAGGTATTCCGTTTTATGTTCTACGGTTTTGCTTTGCCGCCATTTTCTCTCCAGTTTTCGTAGTTCTCTCTTCAATCTGGTCAGAGTTTCGGTGTACCATGGTTCTGTTCTGGATTTAGTTGTGTTAATTGAGGCTTTCCATTTTGGTTCTGATGTAGCTTGTTTTCCTGAGTTCCATCTGTTTATTAGATCATCGAGGTCCGTGTGTTCCAAGTCTATGTGGGATGCAATAGAGCTTATGAGAGCTTCTTTGTTGAATTTATTGAATCTCCTTTGAGGGTGCGTTGATCGTCCGGTTTTCGGGTGTTTAGGTAGAGAGGGCAGATGCATTTTGAGTTCTATTTGGTGGTGATCGGACCATGGTACTTGAGTTATTTTTGTTACAGGTTTTTTCCTTCGTTGTGCTGCTGTTTGGTGGGTATGAATACCATGTCCAGAGTGTTTCCTTTGTCATGGGTGGCATCACTTATTATCTGCTTGTACCCAAGTTGGTCCATGGCTTCTAGGAAGGTGTTCGCCTGAATATGTGGAATTGATGCTAAATTTAAGTCTCCCGGGATGATTTGGTATTTTTTGATTGCGGTGGTTGAGATGCTTTCTAGCGCTGTAGCCAGTGTTTCGTGATGTGACGAAGGGGGTCTGTAGATTAGACAGATGGTTATTGCTGTGTTTTCTATTTTGAGTATGTCGATGTCCTCAGTTGTGCTCTGGGAGGTACTAGTTAGTAGTAAGGTGGATTTAGCAACAATTAGGACTCCTCCTCCCCTTTTGTTGGCGCGAGGGCAGTTGTATATTTTGTATCCGGGTTTGTTTATTTGGTTTATTATTGTGGAGTCAGCGTCAGTGACCCATGTTTCAGTGATGCAGAGGATGTCAGGCTGTTCATCTGTGATGATATTGTGGATGATGTGTGTTTTGTTCCTTATTGATCTGGCGTTGATTAGGATGATGGTGTATGTGTCTTGCGCCGGCTGGTATGCCTGTCGGTGTTTGCTTTGTCTCGCCATGGGTTTAGTTCTGTGTGTTCTCTGTGGCTTAGAGTTACGAAAATTCCGTGACGTTTTCTGGTTTACAAGGATAGGTCTTTGATTTGGTTGTGGTGTAGGTTTGTCAAGGGTAAGGTGCTATTGAGTGTGTTGTGACAGTGACGGTATTAAAAGGGAGTAGTAAATATAGACTGGTCTCCAGATGTAGGGCAGAAAGTAGTGCAAGTTTGGGTTGCATGTGTGCGTCGGTATAAATATGCACATACATAATATTATTTATTTAACATTTCTTATATACCGCCTTTCATGATATCAAGGCGGTTTACATTGAACAAACTGAAATTACATTGAACAGGGCATTATAACTTGGAGATAACTATTTTACAGGGAACATGGGCTATGGAGGGTTAAGTGGCTTGCCCAAGACCACAAGGAGCACCTGTGGGACTAGAAACCCCAGTCCTTCCAGCCCAAGGTTGCTGTCCTCTAGTGGGATTTGAACCCTCGACCTTCCGGCCTGAAGTACCTTGCCCCAACCACTAGGCCACTCCTCCACATATAGAATGCTAGGTATCATAAGGAAAGGAATGGAAAATAAAACAAAGGATATTATAATGCCTCTGTATTGGTTCCATGGTGTGACCGCACCTTGAATATTGTGTGCAATTCTGGTTGCCGTATCTAAAAAGGATATAGCGTTATTAGAAAAGGTACAGAGAACAGCCACCAAAATGGTAAAGGGGATGGACGGGTACTCCTATGAGGAGAGGCTAAAAAGGTTAGGGCTCTTCAACCTGGAAAAAAAAAGATGGCTGAGGGGAGATATGATAGAGGTCTCTAAATTAATGAATGGAGTGGAATGGGTAAATGTAGATCGATTGTTTACATTACCAGAATATAGAAAGATTAGGGGACATGCAATGAAGCTACAGGGTATTTAAGACAAATAAGAGAAAATAATTTTTCACTCAACGTGTAATCAAACTCTGGAATTTGTTACCGGAGGATTTAGTAAAGGCTATTAGTGTAGCTGGGTTTAAAAAAGGTTTGAACAAGTTCCTGGAGGAAAGGTCCAAAAACCGTTATTAAGAAGGGACCCAGGATATCAATGCTTGACCCAGTACAAGCATTGTGGAATCTGTGTCTTTTGGGGAGACTGCTAGGTACGTATGACCTAGATTGGTCACTGTTGGAAACAGGATACTGGGCTTGATGGACCTTGGTCTGACCCAGTATGGCATATCTTATGTTCTTAAATGGGTTACATTGTACCTTCATTGCGTGTCCCCTAGTCTTTCTACTTTTTGATGGTGTAAACAGTCGATCTACATTTACCCTTTCTACTCCATTCATTAATTTATAGACCTCTATCATATCTCCCATCAGCCGTCTCTTTTCCAAGTTTAAGAGCCTTAACCTTTTAAGCCTCTCCTCATAGGAGTATCCTTTCATCCCTTTTACCATTTTGGTGGCTCTTCTCTGTACCTTTTCTAATTCGGCTAATCCTTTTTAAGATACAGCGACCAGAATTGCACACAGTATTCAAAATGCGATGGCACCATGGAACGATACGGAGACGTAATATCCTTAGTTTTTATTCTCCATTCCTTTCCTTATGATTCCTAGCATTCTAGTTGCTTTCTTGGCCGCTGCTGCACACTGGGTAGAGGATTTCAACATGTTATCTATGACGAAGCCTAAATCTTTTTCTTGGGTGGTGGTTTCCTAATGTGAAATCTTGCATCATGTAACTCTAGTTTGGATTGTTCTTTCCTAGGTGCATAACTTTGCACTTGTCCACATTAAATGTCATCTGCCATTTAAACGTCCAGTCTTCCAATTTATCAAGGTCCTCGTGCAATTTTTCACAATCCTCTTGGGTTTTAACAACCTTCAATAATTTTTGTGTCATCTGCAAATTTGATTATCTCACTCGTTATTCCCATTTCCAGGTTATTTACGAATATGTTAAAAAGCAGCAGACCCAGCACTGATCCCTGGGGTACTCCACTATTTACCTTTCTCCATTGGGAAAATTGGCCATTTAGCCCTACCCTCTGCTTTTTATCTTTTAACAAGTTCCTGATCCACAATAGTATACTGTCTCCTATCCCCTGACTTCTTAAATTTGCCAAGAGTCTCATGAGGGACCTTGTGAAAGGTTTCTGAAAATCCAGATACACTGTATCAACAGGCTCACCTTTGTCTGCCTGCTTACTCACACCTTGAAAAAAATATAACAGACCTACAGGGCATTATAATATTCTTCCTTTTATTCTCCATTCCTTCCATTATGATTCCTAGCATTCTATTTGCTTTCTTGGCTGCCACTGCAGGATTCCTTTTACCATTGGCAGATTTCAGCTCTTTCCAAAGTTCTCAATTGGATTGAGATCAGGACTCATTGTTGGCCAGTTTAAAACAGTCCATTGTTTCCTTTTTAACCATTCTTTTGTACTTTTGGATTATGTTTTGGGTCATTGTCCTGCTGGTGGACCCATGACCTTACCAGATCTAGCTTTCTGACACTAGGTAGCACATTTTGCTCCAAAATACTTTAATAGTCCTCAGACTTCATGATTCCTTTAATACGTTCTAGGCTTCCAGTTCATGAAGCAGCAGAACAGACCCAGAGCATTTAGAACCTCTACCCTATTTAACTGTAGGAAGGGTGTTTTTTTCCTTATAATCTTCATTTCTTCGCCTGTAAACGTATTGCTGGTCTGCATTGTCAAAGAGCTCAAGTTTAGTTTCATCTGTCCACAGAACATTTTCCCAGGATTGTGGGTTTGGGCAAAGATCAGGCATGCCTTTTTATGTCTGTCTGACCAGTGGGGTCCTCCTTGGCCTTTACCCATGAAGTCCTTCTTTGTTTAGTGTATGGCGTATGGTGGGGGTTGAAACCACCACTTCAGACTGCTCCTGGTCAGCCTTTTAAGCTATTTGGATGTTGTACATAGTGTTTTTCCAACAGTTCGCACTAACCTTCCTAGACTTCTTGGATTAAATTTTCCTCTTCCCATCACATCCTAGGAGGTTCTCGACAGTTCCATAAGCAGAAAACATCTTGATAATATTGTGATCTGTAGATACAGGAATCCCAAGGTCTTTTGAGATGCATTTTACCCCTTTGAAATTTGATGTTTAGTGATAATGGCTTTTCTGACTCTCTCAGGCAGCTCACTTGTCTTCACCATTGTTTAAATGGAACAGGGAATGAATGAGGCCTTTTGAAACATTAGAGCCATCATTCATTGGTTAATTCAAGTCATGTGAGTGGTGACAATTGATCACAGGTGCGTCTAATTTCACTGCAATGGGAATGTAGTTCTTCTGTTCTGATTTGAATTGTATAAGGGTGTCAATCATGCCCTGGCAATGTTCCGGTTTTTATACTATTTCCTTTTTTATTTGGTCTTGTTTTATTTGATTCTTTTGTGTCAAATGTGCGTGCATATGTAATCCAAAGCCATTTCACTGGCCACTTTTCTTAGGAGATATTGGACATAAAGGGGTTGAACTGCAAAGGTGCCGATAATGTTGACCACTACTGTATGTCTTAAGAATAAACTCGTTCCTGATGGGTTTAGGGTGCACTCCACCTGGGTGCAAACCTCATCCTGGAATGAGGCTGGTTTCATCGATCCAATTAACATTTGCTGAGCAGCGACATAGTCATCCCTCTCTACCTTTGTCAAATATTACTGTTTAGATTTGCATACTAGGGCAGATGTGGCCTTTGGTATTAAGTTTTAAGGACAGCAGTGTTCTCTTCCCGCCCCATGGAGTTGTAGCTTTGGCACATTCCACTGGTTTTGACTGGTCCAGCAGAATGATCTGTAAGGTGAAATTTTACTAAGCGATAATTTCCTTTCTTGGAGTCCTACTAGACCAGTCCAGGACCTGCCCTTGGCTGCTATGATCCGGGCATTAGGCAGCATCAAAGATTTTGGGTGGCTTCGCAGAATGTCTTTTGGCATACACAATATCCCTGTATATAGTTCAGTTCTTTTGCCCTGTTTTGGGGAGCATCTAACTTTTTATTTTTACAAAGGTTGTATTTTGAGTTTCTGGGGTTGTTCTTTACTTTGCTATTTGTGTTACCATATGCTTTGTTAGATATTTAAGGGGGCCCCTAGCTGTACTAGCACTAGTACTAGTGCTGTCATCACTGGAACTGTCTGGCTGTTTCTCTGTCTCCATCATTTGCTGGCAGGGGGACTTTACCCACTGGTCTGAACTATCTGGCAGGACTCCAGGAAAGGAAATTATCAGTAAGTAAAATTTCACCTTAAGGTAGGCTAAGAGAAAACAACTGCTGATCCCTGGGGTTATGACAACTGTTGGAAAGAGGACAGTGGGCTTGATGGACCTTTGGTAGGCTGCATAAGAACATAAGGACTGCCATATCTATTAAGACTGGACAAGAAATTGAGGAGACCAGAAAGGGCCTAGGAAATGGTTTTACTGGATGCCCACCACCCCCTTGGTGCCATCATCTGTTACCACAGCCAGAAAGAACAAGCTGGTAAAACTGCCCAAACCTATGCTAAAGAGTAGTTACTCACCTGTAACAGGTGTTCTCCAGGAGCAGCAGGAATCAGTCCTCACATATGGGTGTCATCGGCACCGATGAAGCCCCAGCGGAGCATTCCCCAGCTTTCTATGAAAGCCTTTGGGAATGCAAGCACGCATGCACGGTTCCCTTCCCGCCTAAAGGTGCCATCTTACCTCAGTCAAATGACATAGCTAAGAACAGCACACAAAAACGAAAAATAAACTATGTACAACTGCAACTCCCAGGGGAGGAGGGAGGGTTGAGAGGACTGATTCCTGCTGCTCCTGGAGAAAACCTGTTACAGGTGAGTAACTACTCTTTCTCTAGGACCAAGCAGGAAGTCAGTCCTCACATATGGGTGACTCCCCAGCTCTGGGCTACCGAGGAACCCATGCTGAATAAGAGAACTCCCTCTAGTCTCAGCAGCAAAGAAAGGCTTTTCAAGGACACAACCTCCACCGGTAGCCCAACAGAGGGCAGGAGTAGCCTAAACCTCAAAGAGATTCTGGAGTACTGCCTGGCTAAAAGCACTGTCCCTACGGGACTCCCTCTCCAGGCAGTAATGGGCCGCAAAAGTCTGGCTTGAAGACCAAGTTGCAGCCCTGCAGATGTCTACCAAGGGCACAGAGCGGAGATGAGCCACTGAGGCAGCCATTGCCCTGACACGATGGGCCGTGAGCCTACCCTGCAAAGGAAGGTCAACCGCCTTGTAAGCCCAGGTGATACAGTCAGCCACCCAGATGGACAAGGTACGCTTGGACACAGCCAACCTCAACTTATTGGGGTCAAAGGATACGAAGAGCTGAGTAGCCCGTCTATGCCCCTGCGTACGGTCAAGGGAGAAGGGCCCTCCTACAGTCCAGGGTATGCAGGACTGCTTCAGCCTGGCTTGCATGAGGCCTAGGGAAGAATGTTGGAAGAACCACCTCCTGATTGAGGTGGAAAGAGGAGACAACCTTAGGGAGGAACTTTGGATGAGTCCTGAGGACTACCCTGTTCCTATAAATCCTGGTGTAAGGCCTGTCACAGACCAGGGCCTGAAGCTCACTTACTCGCCTAGCCGAGGTAAGGGATATTAGGAAGACTGTCTTCCAGGAGAGAAAGCGTAGTGGACAAGTAGCCATCGGCTCAAAAGGTGGGCGAGTCAGTTGCTGCAAGACCACATTCAGCTCCCACTCAGGGGCAGGAGGACGGATGGGAGGCTTGAGCAAAAGCAAGCCCCTGAGAAAGCGAGACACCAAGGGGTGACCAGACAGAGACTGCCCCTCTACCAATGAGTGGTGAGCTGCTAGAGCTGAGAGGTGGACCCGAACAGAATTGGACTTAAGTCCCTGATTGGATAAGTGCAGTAAGTACTGAAGCACTACTGGAACAGTACAGGAGAAAGGATCCTCTGTACGTAGGTGACACCACACAGAAAACCTCTTCCACTTGAGAGCATAGGTTTTCCTAGTGGACTGTTTCCTAGAGGCTAGGACAACCTCCTCAACTTCCTGAGGTAGAACCCAGGGAGCCAAAACTACCCTTGCATCCTCCAGGCCATCAAATTGAGAGACTTGAGATTGGGGTGCAGAAGGGAACCCTGGTCCTGTGTGAGAAGGTCGGGTTGCAACCCCAGAGGCAGTGGAGGATCCACCGCCAGTTGAAGCAGAAGAGGAAACCAAGGCTGTCTCGGCCACCTGGGAGCTACCAGCAGGACCGAGGCTTTGTCCTGAAGAATCTTGAACAGGGTTCTGGCCACCAAGGGCGTGGGAGGAAATGCATAGAGGAGGCCCTGAGACCAAGATATCAGAAAAGCATCCGCTGCTATCCGCAGAGG
This sequence comes from Ichthyophis bannanicus, assembly GCA_033557465.1. Lineage (NCBI taxonomy): Eukaryota > Metazoa > Chordata > Amphibia > Gymnophiona > Ichthyophiidae > Ichthyophis > Ichthyophis bannanicus. The sequence goes on along the minus strand of CM066041.1, from coordinate 18,349,298 downwards.
ATGTGGTTGCCTGGAGCAGAACTTTGGCAGCTGCTTGTTCATGGGGCTGGCAAAGAGATTTATCAAAGGGAGACCCCATTTCAGGAAGATCTTCTGAACTACTGAAGGATGCAGCTGCCACTCGTGGGGCTGCAGTATCCTGCTTAATCTGTCTGCTAGGTAGTTGTCCTGGCCTGGAAGGTACACAGCCCTGAGGAGCATGTTGTGCTTGAGGGCAAAAGAACAAAGGTCCCGAGCCTCCTGACAAAGGATCCAGGACCCAGTTCCGCCCTGTTTGTTCACATAAAACATGGCAACTTAGTTGTCTGTCTGGATCAGGACAGACTGGTGAGAGTCAGGGTAGGAGCAAAAGCTTTGAGTGCTAAGCGAATAGCTCTGAGTTCGAGGAGACTGATCTACTGTGCAGCTTCCCAGGGAGACCAGAGACCCTGGGTGCACTTGCCCAATGCGCTCCCCAGCCTTGCAGGGAGGCATCTGTTAGCATCACTGTGTAACCTGGAATCTAAAAGGGCACCCCTTTCAGCAGATTGGGTGGGTGTAGCCACCAGTTGAGGGAGTGCAGAAATGGTCTGGACACTCTTACTCGGTTGCTGAGGTTGCCTGTGGCCTGTGACCACTGAGCCCGAAGACACCACTGTGCAGGCCTCATATGGAGCCTGGCATTGGAGGTCACATGTACTGTTGAAGCCATGTGGCCTAGAAGCCTCAGGCAGAGTCTGGCGGAGACCAGGGATCTGCTGAGAAACTGACTTGCCAAGGCCATCAACCTTTGGGCTCTGTTTTCTGGCAAGAATGCCTTTGCCAGGAGAGAGTCAATCCTTGCCCCTATGAACTCCAAGTTCTGGGAAGGGAGCAAAGTGGACTTTGCGAAGTTTATGACAAACCCCAGGCATTGTAGAAGAGCAATGGTCCTGAGGGTGGCTTGACTGGCTTCTTGACCTGTCTGATCCCTGATGAGCCAGTCGTCCAGATAGGGGAAGACAAAGATGCCCTGATTTCTCAGGTAGGCCGCCACCACTGCTAAGCACTTTGTAAAGACTCTGGGGGCGGAGGTGAGGCCGAAAGGCAGCACTCTGTACTGATAATGGTTTCCTCCCACAATGAACCTCAGATACTTTCTGTGGTCTGGATGAATGAGAATGTGAGTGTACACATCCTTTAGATCTAAGGAGCATAGCCAATCTCCCTGCTGGAGGTAGGGCAGAAGGGTTCCAAGAGTAAGCATCTTGAACTTTTCTTTCACTAGGAACTTGTTGAGGTTCCTGAGGTCCAGAATGGGACGAAGGCCACCGGTCCTTTTGGGCACCAGGAAATACCTGGAGTAGAATCCGTGACCTTGCAAGTGGGGAGGCACAGGCTCCAGCGCCCGGTCCACCAACAGACCCTGAAGCTCCTGACGGAGAAGGTCTGTGTGCAGAGGAGGCCTTGGAGGCTCCCCTGGAAAGTATGGGGGTGGCAGTTGGTGGAAATGGAGGGCATATCCCTTGTGGATTATCTCCAGCACCCAACTGTCCCCGGTGATAAGGGGCCACTGGTGGGCAAAGTGGCCAGATGACCTCCTGTGCAGGGTTGGGAGAGCAGTGGAGGAGAGGCTATGCTCAATGAGTCAAAAGCCCCCACCCTGCTGAGTGGTAGCAGGGGCCTGAGGCTTGGGGGACCCAGGATATCAATGCTTGAACCAATACAAGCATTGTGGAACCTGTGTCCCTTGGGGAAACTGTTAGGTACATATGACCTAGATTGGCCACTGTTGGAAACAGAATACTGGGCTTGATGGACCTTGGTCTGACCCAGTATGGCATATCTTATGTTCTTATGCCTACGGGGCCCATTACCCTGGCCCTTGGCTTGCTGACCCTGGGGGGCAGCTTGGGCAGCCTGATATTGTGGGTACTGTTTGTAGGCAGTGCCCTTCCTCGGGTAAAAGGGCTTTTTACCCGAGCCCTTCTTTTTATGAGAAGGGGCAGACGTCTTCCTCGACAGCCTTGTCCGAGTGAGGTGCTCGGTCTCAAGCTGAGCGGCCTTCTCGGTCATGGGCTTGCCAAAAAGGTTTTCACCTCGGCAAGGGACATCGACCAACTTGTCCTGAACCCATGGCTCGAGGTCCGATGACTGCAGCCATGCCTGGCATCGAGCCGCGATGCCGGCTGCCGCAACTCGGGCCGAAGCCTTGAAGCCATCGTAGGCGGCACGGGACATGAACTTCGAGCAGTCCCGAATCCCCGAGGACAAGGACTTAAATCTCTGCAAGGGTTCCCCGGAGAGACCAGCAGAGAACCCGGCCAACTCCTTGGCCAGATCCCGCAAGTACATGCCCATGTACAGCTGGTAAGACTGGACACGGCAAACAAACAAACATCGAGCCCTGAAAGCACTTTTTACCGACGCCATCGAGGTTTCGGGCCTCTCTGCCAGGAGGCACCGTGGAGTGCATCTTCTGGCTCTTCAGACGATGCATGGCCGATTCCACAACCATGGAATGGTGTGGTAGCTGTGCCTTTTGAAAGTCAGGGCTCTTCCAGAGCTGATAGATCGAATCGACTCGCTTGCTAAGAACTGGCGCCGAGGCCGGTGCCTCCCACATACGGAAGAGGAGCCGTTCCAGCATCGGAGGAACCGGGACAGTAAAGGCCTCCTTCGGAGGAGAGTCATACTGCAGCGCCTCGAGCTCTTCAGCTCGAGGCTCTTCCTCGGGGTCTGCCGGAATAGCCAAGGCATTGGCCATATCTCGGACAAAATCCGAGAACCGGGTGTCCTCCGGGGGTACCTACTCCGGGGCTCAGACTGCGGTGAGTCTGAAGGGACGCACCAAGTCTTAAAGGTATCAGGAGACTCCTCGTCCTCCGTCTCCCAAGCCGACTCGTCCGAGGAAGAGTCGGGGTCCGACCCCACGGGGCCCTGGAGCACCCGCCCCGATGCCGGAAGCACTGGCGTCAACGCCCTCGGTCCCGAACGGGAGGTCAAGGGAGACCGCGACCGAGGTCGACTCCGAGCCACGATGGACTCGAGTATCGGCTCGGTCTCTGGGGTCGACTTCGACGTTGACATCCCGGTGGTTGGGGCAGATGCGCCAGACAGGCTGGCCATCAGTGCCCACTGCTGCTCCATGAAGGCAGACATTCTGCTCTCCAAGGCTGTCATCCTGAGACTCAGCTTGGGAGACACAGCAGCCACCGACTTGGGCCCCGGTGGCGCTGGGCCCGACGTCGGTTTCCTGGGAGGAGAGTCCACGAGGACTACGGGGCTTACGTGTCCAGCAAACTCTGGCTCCACACGAGGAACTTTGGCAGGCTTCTCCGGTTCCACGGGCCCGGGGCGACGGTCGGGGGTCTTAGACCTGGCCCTCGAGAAGCCAGGGACCTCTTCCGACGACGCCCTCGCGAGCCGTTTTTTCCTCTTGCGTTCCCGTTTGGGGGACCCCCTGTCCGAGGAGCTTCGACGGCGCTCGGGATCGGAATCCCGAGATGTCGAGGCCTCAGACGAGGTCCGGGCCCGGCCGGAGGCTGAGTCTGAGAAAAGCCTTTCCTTTTGCTGCTGGTGACTTCATAGTGCCTTGGAAGACATTTTCCCACAGGCCCCGCACGACTTAGGATCGTGGTCGGGGCCGAGGCACCGAAGGCAGCAGTCGTGTGTGTCAGTGAGAGACATTAGTTTCTTACACCGATCACATTTCTTAAAACCGCTGGAAGCCATTGGGGAAAAAAAAGAGTCCCCGCGAGGTCAAAAGACCGGCCTTCCAGGGGAAAAAGAGAAAAAAGGGCGCGAAAGCCAGCCACGAAGGGCAAAAACCGAAAAAGAAGAATCGGGCTCGATACCGGTGTACCGAACCCGGCGGGAGGGGAACCGGTGTCGAACCGGTAGAAAAAAAGAGCAAAAAAATAGCTGAAAAATCTAATTTTAACCGGGAAAACTGGACACACGTCCGGTGGGCTTCACAGAAAAAAAAGAGACTGAGGTAAGATGGCACCTTTAGGCGGGAAGGGAACCGCGCATGCCTGCCTGCATTCCCAAAGGCTTTCATAGAAAGCTGGGGAAATGCTCCGCTGGGGCTTCATCGGCGCCGATGACACCCATATGTGAGGACTGACTTCCTGCTTGGTCCTGGAGAAATGTACCTTCCATGCCCCGTACCTGTCATATGGATGTACTGCGGCTTGTTCTCTGATGGGAAGTTAAATGCAGAAGCAGAATATTTATCCTGAAGAAATCCAAACCTGAGGAATTAAACGATGTATGGAAAGCCTGGTTATAGACAAGTGACATTGAGGTTTTGCTTTACTAAAGCTCATTTACCATTCTGCATCTATGAGAAATGACTTAGTCCAAATCAGACCCTGAATGTATTAGCAATGGCTAGAACACCAGCAGGACCCAGGAGAGGGGGCATAAGCTAGTAGAAAGATCTCCTAGACCAGTAGTTCCTAAGTGGGTCCTAGGGGAGCCCCCAGCCAGTCTGGTATTCAGAACATCTACAATGACTATGCATGAGAAATTTGCATGCAAATCATTGTCATTTATTCTGATTACAAAAGGAGGCTATGCTATATAAGCAAATGACAAATACCTTAGAACTAATCCATTATGCAGTGAACAATCAGCAGAGCTCAATTAGATAAAGTGTAATATGGTCAAACCTGAATTTCTTTAACAAAATCCTTGCTGCTAAATTTTTGTTAGGATATTACAGTTGGTTCACAATAACATTATTAGTGCAAACATGGAAATAAAGCCTGATACAGCATCTGAAAGTTGGCATCAAAGGACTTGCAATAATCGTTAAAAATGCAAGCATATTCCCAGATACACCAGGTTTCAATATCTCATCATCTTGGGGGAACAAATTATTCATTGATTAAGTGGGATAAAAACAAACACACAGATAGATGGATATAAAATGTGGTATCCTGCAAGACAAACAAACAATTGTTTTTTTTTTTTATAACTGATCTGTAAACAATGGTCAGATAACCATCCCACCACCCTCTGAAAGGTGAAATTTTACTTACCGATAATTTCCTTTCCTGGAGTCCTGATAAACCAGTCCAGGCAAGTGGGTTATCTCCCCCTACCAGCAGACGGAGGAGACATAAGAACATAAGAAATGCCATACTGGGTCAGACCAAGGTCCATCAAAGCCCAGTATCCTGTTTCCAACAGTGGCCAATCCAGATCACAAGTATCTAACAATTTCCAAAAAGACAGAGGTTCCATAATATTTGTACTGGGGCAAGCAGTGGATTACCTAAGTCTTCTTTAATAATGGTTTATGGACCTTTCCTCCAGGAACTTGTCCAAACCTTTTTTAAACCCAGCTACACTAACAGTTTTTACTACATCTTCTGGTAACTAATTCCAGAGTTTGATTACAAGTTGAGTGAAAAAAATATTTTCTCTTACTAGTTTTAACAAGTTACACTGTAGCTTCATTGCATGTTCCCTAGTCTTTCTACTTTTTGATGGTGTAAAAAATTGATCTACGATTCTCCATGGACAAGCAGGACGCGTCAGCCACACCAGGGAACGTCCTCTGGGCAGCGCCATCTACAGAAGTGCTCTCCAGAGCTCAGGTTTCTGAGCTTGGGTAGGTGGTCCCCACCTCCCCGACCCACCCCTAGCCCAGCTAGTCTAATTTCTTCTGCCTTGCCATCAAGACGGATTCTCTCCATTCTCCTCTTCAACTACTTAGAATTGCTTATTCTTACCTCAGAGATGCCAAAACCAGGATTCAAGAAGTGCCCGAGATGTGGCAGGAAGATGAACGCCACCGACAGCCATGACTGTTCCCATTAGATGCTTGGGGCCGGATCATCAAGTGCAGGACTGCTCCAAATGCGCTCGCATGTCTTCCACAGCACGCAAGTATAGAGGCCACGCTCTGGGAGTTTCTGACTGCATCCGATGTGACCAACGCTGTCTCTGGCCCCTCTCCTGTGACCAACGCTGTCTCCGGCACCTCTGCAACCCCTGGGTTCTCTGCAGCGTGTCTTGCTGAGTTCTCCGGCCCGTGTCTTGCCGAGTTCTCCGACCCGGGAAGCACCTCCTGCTGCCTCCTTCTCCGGCCGGCAGCCTGCTCTCCAGCCTGACCTTCCTGGACAGCCGCTGGAACCCCAGGAGCCCTCCATGAGGCAGGCACAGGCATTACAAGATGGCACTGGCAGCATGCACGCAAGCCCCGCCCACCGGAGCACCATTGGTCAGAGGACCTATCGGAGGGCTCCCTTTGTGCTGACATTTCCCAGCGCAGAGAGGCTTCCCCCGGGCTCTGGGACTGCCCCTCCGGCTCCAAACGTCACCACATAGACACGGAAACCCCCAGACGGCATGAACGCGCCAGGAAAGGAAATCCCCGACAGCACAATTCAATCAGCAGCAGCCCTGGGACCCAGCGCCACAGCAAGCATCGCAGCTCCAATCGACCAACCCAGAAGCATCACAGCAGGCATCGCAGCTCCAAACCTCACAGAAGTAGCCCGGCTCGATCCCACAAGCACACATCGCAGTGGAAGCAGCACAGAAGATCGAGCAACTCTAGTGAGGACAGTAGAGCTCACTACAGCAAACGGAGAAGGCTCAGCAGCTCGAGCTCCAACAACAGCTCCTCCCGCAGGCACAACAGGGTATCTTCCTCCACAGACAGATCTGAAGCCATTCTTGAACTCCTTTCACGCTTGGTCAAGCAGACCGCTCCACAAGAACCAAAACGAGACCTATCTTCAGTGCCCTGTGCAGCCCCAGCAGCCACTCTGGCTGCCGAAACCGCCAGCCCCGGACGCCGTCCAGGTCCCCCTCCCCCAGAGACCTCCCATCCGAAGCTAGTGAAGGGGAAATAGACAACTCTGCCCCTGTGGGATCCACCGCTTCCAAGGAGTCCATCGACTCGGAGCCGCCCGCCGACAAGGAATCATCCACTACAAACCCTCCGAAGGACCTCACCTACCCAAAGTTCTTAAAGAAGGTGATGTCAGCTCTGAACTTTACAAGAGACAAGGCCGCGGATCAGGAGCCGGAGCTCTATAAGTACCTCCATGGACCCAAACCGGCCATGGCCTTACCCATCCACCAAAAGCTAGGTGACAACCAGCTTTTGCTGTGGCAGACCCCTGCCTCAGGCCAAGCTTGCTCTAGATGGCTGGACGCCAAATACCAAGTCCACCCTACTCCCGGCTTCCTCAAACAACTTCCACACCAGTCCACTGTCATTTCCTAGGCTCTCAAAAAGGTCAAGTCTTCCAGGACCCTCGTCAACTATCCGCCTGGAAGAGACTCTAAGCTCCTGGACGACGTGGGCAAAAAGGTCTACCAAGGAGCCATGCTAAGCACCAGAATTGCAGCCCACCAATTCCAGCACATTCATTTTCTGGATGGGTCGCTGGCAGCACTCAAAGGCCGCCTCATCCATCCAGGATATCACGGAGTGCAGCAGAGACCTGGTAGCCACTGCCTTTGACACCTTCAACACTGCCGTCCGGACAGTGAGCACCACTATCTCAGCCCGAAGATGGGCCTGGATAAAAGCCTCTGGCTTAAGAGAGGACACCCACGACAGGACAGCCGATGCCCCATGCACAGGGGAATCTCTCTTCGGGGACAAGGTCACGGGCACTATCAATGACCTTAAGGAGCATTGCAACACTCTGCAGACTCTGGCAGCAGGCGGCCTGGAACATCACTCCACTACGCAGAAAAACAGCTACTACCAGAAACCTTACTAACCCAACAAGCACTATAACTCCAATCGGAAGTGGCCGGCTCCACGCAGTTACAAGCAGCCCTACCAGTCCTCTAACAACCAATGGCAAAACCAGAGGGAACACAAGACCAAGAAGCAGACTGCCTCTCAGCCAGCTAAATCATCCTTTTGACATAAGGCAGACAGCGGCCGCGAGGGGCGGGACCCCTGCCACCCCCTCTGTTGGGGGCCGTCTATCTGCATTCCTCCCGGCCTAGCAGGCAATCACCACTGACAAGTGGGTGCTGCAGATCGTACAGGAAGGGTACTGCTTACGCTTCACATCCCCACCAGCTCAGCGCTCACAGTTGGCGAGCGAACCACCCACACAACTCTGGACTGCAATGTGCAAGCTGCTACAACACCTCCTCGCATCTCAGGCCATCGAAAGAGTTCCCGACAGCGGTCGGCTCTGGCTTCTACTCCAGATACTTCCTCATTCCCAAGAAGTCAGGAGGAGTTCGCCCGATCCTAGACCTCCGCAAACTCAGATTCATCGCGAAGGAGCACTTCAGGATGTATTCCCTCAACTCCATCCTACCTCTCATCTGAACAGGGGACTGGTTTGCCTCCTTGGACCTCCTGGAGGTGTACTCACACGTCCCCATCCACCCATCTCACAGGAAATTCCTCCGCTTCAAGGTGCGGGACCAACACTACCAATACAAGGTGCTTCCCTTCGGCCTGTCCCCAGCCCCTTGAGTCTTCACGAAATGTGTCGCAGTAGCAGCCGTGCACCTCCGCAAGCAGGGCATTGCTGTCTTCCCATACCTTGATGACTGGCTCCTCTCAGCACCATCGACTGCGGAGACAAGCGTAGCGATGCGGAGGACGACCAAGCTATCATCCGATCTCGGATTCCTCCTGAACTTGGAGAAGTCACAGCTGGTACAGCGGCAGAGAGTGCAGTTCAGAGGCGCTGTCATCGACACCCGCGCCTCAAAAGCCTTCCTACCCGAACAGCGTGCAACGACCATTGTATCCTTAGCCAGAGGGATATCGGCGTCCAAACTAACCTCGGCATGTTCCATCCTCCACCTCCTGGGACACATGGCAGCAACCACCTCGGTCCTCCTGCTGGCGTGTCTGCACATGAGAAGTCTCCAATGGCACCTACGCAACAACTGGAATCAGCTTTCACAGCCCCTGACCATGCGGGTGCCCATGGACAGCGGGGCAATAGAGGGCCTCTGCTGGTGGACCCACCAGTCCAACCTCACAAGGGGCAAAAGCCTCCAGCAGCGACAGCACCAGATTGTCCTCAACAGATGCGTCCTCCACAGGCTGGGGAGCACACTTTCTACATATCAGCACCCAAGGAACATGGACATCCAGGGAACAGAGCCGCCACATCAACCTGCTCGAGCTCAGAGCCATCAAGTACGCACTGAAAGCCTTACACACACAACTGAGGGGGAAAGCCATCCTCATCCAAACGGACAACCAAGTAGCCATGTTCTACATCAACAAGCAAGGGGGGCACGGGGTCCAGATCCCTGTGCAAAGAAGCAATTGCGATCTGGTCCCTGGCTCTGGCCAATGGATCTCACCTCCAAGCCTCGTACCTCCCCGGGGAGGAGAACACCCTAGCCGACCAGCTGAGTAGGCAATTGCAGCCACACGAATGGTCCCTACATCCGGAGGTGGCCAAATGCATCTTCCAGCAGTGGGGGACACCACACCTCAACCTCTTCACGACAGAGAACAACTCGAAGTGTCACCTCTTCTGCTCCAAGCACCCTTCTGACAAGTGCCTAGCTCAGGATGCATTCGCCGTGTCGTGGGGGGGCTGGTCTCCAGCATATGCCTTTCCCCCCAACCCTCTGATCTCTGCAACACTGCAGCGCATCGTCTCGGACAAGGCACAAGTTATCCTGATCGCGCCCTACTGGCCCCACCAGATGTGGCTCCCCCTCCTTCTCCGCCTCTCACTAGAACCACCGACGAGGCTGCCCCTGTGCCCGGATCTCCTCACTCAGAACGGGAACACGCTACACCCCAACCTGCAAGCCCTTGCCTTGACAGCATGGACCTTAATCGTGGCCATTTTCAACTGCTCAAAGGGTGAATGCATGAGCACTTGGAGAACCAGAGCCAGATCCCAAGGCGAAATGACCAGCAGGCACAAAAATTGCATCCCTCTGAGGAAGCATCCCACATCCCAGTGAGTAGCAAGAGGACGGCCTGCCACTGGATCACGGAAGCAAGAGAGCAGCCACTTGCACCTTCAAGGAGTTCAAGGCAAGCCTTTTCTACAAACCATCATGCAGAAAGGCAAGAACTGACAGCACTTTCGCCCTCTCCGAGTCTTCCGCCACCTGCTGCAGCACTACTCTGGGTGTAGCTGGGTTTAAAAAAGGTTTGGACAAGTTCCTGAAGGAAAGGTCCATAAACCATTATTAAAAAGGGACCCAGGATATCAATGCTTGACCCAATACAAACATTGTGGAACCTGTCTCTTTTGGGGAAACTGCTAGGTACGTATGACCTAGATTGGCCACTGTTGGAAACAGGATACTGGGCTTGATGGACCTTGGTCTGACCCAGTATGGCATATCTTATGTTCTTATGACAATCCGGTTGCAATGTTCTTTGCGAACAAACGGGGGGGGGGGGGGGAAACAGGGTTGTACCCACTCTGCCAAGAGCGGTAGCCCTCTGCTCCTATACTGCATGCAGAGGTATTCTCCTAAGGGTGATCTACCTCCTGGGCCAGGACAATGCCCTGGCAGACAAGCTGAGCAGGATCCTTCAGCCGCATAAGTGGCGCTTGGATGCAGTAGTAGTCTCACGGCTGTTTAATCTCTGGGGCATCCCCTTGATGGACCTGTTCACCAGTCTGGACAACACAGTTGCCTCAATTCTGCTCCTGCTAGCCACACCCATCCCAGGTGGCAGCGGACATGTTCCTCATCCCATGGACGGAAGACTTCCTGTACACCTTCCCAGTGACACCGCTGGTAGCCAAGACACTATTCAAGGCCCAGCGTGACAGAGTATCACTAATGATAGCCCCTCGGTGGCCCAGGCAATCCAGGTTTCCACTGCTCCTCTATCAGTGGCATCACCGATTACCCCCGGGCCAAGCCCCAGGGCTATTCTCACAGAAGTGGGGCCATATCCTACACCCCAACCTAGGGTCTCTGTCCCTCATGGCTTGGCTGCTGAAAGGGTAGCGTTAGCCCCCTTCAATCTCCCACGGAATGTGAAAGAGATTCTTTTGGCCTCGCTTAAGGCCTCCACAAGAAGGGTGTATGCTTTCAAGTAGTGCGGATTCTCGGTGTAGTGCACAGAAAGGTGGGCAAATCAGTTCTCCTGCTCAGTACAAGTGGTGTTCTAGTATATGCTTCACCTATCGCAGGTGGGACAAGTCCAATTCGGTCAGAGTATACCTTTGCGCCATCACAGCACATCACCATTCCATTGAGGTAAAACGCCTCTCGGCTCAGCCCCTTATATTCAGATTCCTGCAGGGTCTCATGTTATCCAAACCCCCCATCTACCCTCCAGAGGCAGAGTGGGATCTTAATGCGGTGCTCTCGCAGCTCACTAAGCCTCCCGTTTGAGCCTCTGGCTACCTGCCACCTCTGGTATCTGTCCTGGAAGGTCGTCTTCCTGGTAGCACTCACATCAGCAAGTCAGCGAGCTCCAGGCTGTGATGGCAGAACTGCCCTACATGAGGTTCTAAAAGAACAGGGTAGTGCTCCACACACACCCCAAATTTCTGCCAAAGGTGGTAGCCCCATTCAACCAGGAGGTAGTGCTCCCCACCTTCTTCCCACCGGTAGGGCAGAGACCGTTCTCCACAATCTGGATTTTAAGACAGCCCCGTCTTTTTACCTGCAACAGACTCGGGGCCACTGCAAAGCACCACAGCTTTTTATATCCTATGACCCCAGCCTCCTGGAGCTTCCAGTGACTAAGCGAACTGTCTGCTTGGGTGGCAGACTGCATTGCCCTTGCCTACAAGCAAGCAGGGATCTCACTGGACCAGAGGGTCACAGCACACCATGTCAGGGCCATGGCTACTTCCATGGCAAATCTGCCATGATGGAAATCTGTCATGCCACCACCTGGTCTTAGGTCCATACCTTTGCAGCTCACTACTGACTGGAGAGGGAGATCCAACGGGACAGTGCTTTCGGCCAGGCCGTACTCCATAATCTCTTGGGGGTGTAGGCAACTCCTGCCCTCCGACCCTTCTGTATTCAGGCTACTGGAGTGCTGGTTCTCTGCCAGACACTTGGGGACTCAACTGCTGCCGATCACGACTCACTCTTTGCAGGTCGCCGTGGCATATTTTTTACAGGTTCTTGGGAAGCCTGTAGCTGGGGAGTCCCATATGTGAGGACTGACTTCCTGTTTGTTCCCAGAGAAAGCATAGTTATTCACCTGTAACAGGTGTTCTCCGGGAACAGCAGGAATCAATCCTCACAATCCTTCCTCCTTCCCTTGGAGTTGCTCCTTTACCGTATTTTATTTATTTAGCTGTATTTATATACCGCCTTTCTCCAGGTCAAGGCAGTTTATATAGAACTGAGTGCTAACTTATATTAAAAACACCTGTATCAACTATTTACAGCTTGCAATCAGGGAGCAGCTTGCTCTTAACTATATACAGGTTTTTTTTTGCAACATATGTACAAAGGTTGGTGACAGGCGGGCGTGCATTTTTCTTGTGGTGTGGGATTATTCACTGCATTGGAAGTGTTCTGTAGTGTTCCTTAGCTTTTTGCGGAATGTCTTGAGGTCCATGATGTTCCTGAGCTGGTCAGAGTCTGTTCCATATGGAAGGTACATAGAGTTGGAAGGCTCTTTTGCATGACTGCCAATTTGCTTTGGTTTTGATGTGGAGGATGCTGAGAGTATTCCTCGTAGAGGTCTTTCTGGCTCTGTGTGGTTGTGAGGGCTGTATGAGTGTTTGTAGGTGGGTGTGGGAGGGACATCTGAGTGAATTGCTTTATATGTTAGCGTAATGATCTTGTATGTTATGTGGCTCTGCAGGGGGCGTCAGTGAAGCTGTTTGAGTATCGGAGTGATGTGTTCTTTTCTGCTTGTAGAATTCGTGCTGTTGAATGGAAGGCTGTCTGAAGAGGTAGGCTTGTGGAATGTGGCAGGCCTTGTAAGATAGCATTGCAGTAGTCCAGGTGGATTATTATTGATGCTTGGTATACGGTGCAGAAGTCATCTGGATCGAGGAGTGGTTGGAGGTGCTGAAGAGTCTTCACCTTGCAGTAGATTATTTGGGTGGTTTTGTTATGTGCGATTTGAATGTTAGGTGTTGGTCAATGGTGACACCTAAGTATTTCACTTTGGTTTTAGTTCTGATTGCGATTATGTTTAGTGTTATTGTGAGGGGTGGGGTGAATGTAGTCTTTCTTGTTATGTATAGTGCCTCTGTCTTGTTATAGTTTATTGGTAGGTTAGTTTCTGTCAGCCATTTAGTTACCTCAATGAAGCAATCTTAGTGTGCTGTTATTTTGGGTTGGCGTGTATCGATTAGTCCATAGATCATGTCTGCCTAGATGTGTAGGTTTAGTTTGTGATTTCTTATGGTGGTGCAGAATGAATGGAGGTATAGGTTGAAGAGTATGGCGGAGAGGGTGGATCCCTTTGGTACACCTTGGATTTGCTTGTAATGTGTTGAGGAGTTGTTTCTTATCCTTATTTTCTGATCTCTCTCTGTGAGGTAGGATGTGAACCACTTGTGGACAGTTCTTTGAATTCCAATCATGCGAAGGTGTAGCAATATTTGATGATTCACAGTGTCGAAAGCTGATGAGATATCCAGGAAGATTAATAGGTATCTTTGGTTGATCTGCTGCATTCCTTGCATGAGTGTATTTATTAACGTGGTTAGTAAGGTTTCCATTCCATGTTGTGGTCGGAAGCAATGTTGCTGGGGATCTAGGAGACTGTCTGTCAATATGCTCTTGGAGTTTATACTGAATCATTTTCTCTATGATTGTCCCTATGAAGGGTAGGCTTGCAATAGGTCTGTATGAGGCCGGGTCTAATGTGTTCAGGGTTGGTTTTTTTCAGCGTGGGAAAAATAGAGGAGGTTTTTAGGCTTGTGGGCATGATTCCTTGTTGAAGTATCTCTTGTGTGAATTTGGTGATTATTCCACCGAGCTCTTTTTTGGTTGCCTTTATCCATAATGTGGGGCAGGGATCTAGGGGGGAGGTTGTGTTCAGGGATGTTATAGTGTTCTCTATTTGTCTTTCATTGATTTGATTGCAGCTGCTCCAGGTGTCTGTGTGATCGTCCATGGATCTTGTATGTTTCCGAGTGTTTGTGTCCATGGTGGGGGATTGGGTGTTATTTGGTTGCAGCTATGGTTGTTTATAATGTTGGGAAAATTATTGGTGGGTGATCTTGATATCGTGGTTGTCAGTGGCTGGTGTTTTTGTTAGTTGCTTTACAATGGAGACGTGTTCTCTTGGTTGGTTGATGGCAGTGTTCAATAGTTTGGTGTGGTGTTCACTTTAACTTTGTTTTGGTATGGTATACCTTCATCAGCTGTAGATATCGTATTTGTCTCTGTCTTGTTTTTCGCCATTTTCTTTCATGTCTGCGGAGTTGTCTTTTTAGGGGTGTACCAGTTGGATTTGGGACACTGCATGTGTGCCTTTGTTCTTTTGGTCTTAGGGGGTATTGTGAGTGATTTTGGCTTTTTTGATGGTGGTGTTCCAGTTTTCTATGAGGGCTTCTGGGTCTGTGGAATCTGTCAGCATTTGTTCGATGGTTTCTTTGTCAAATAGTTTGAATCTTCTTCCTGTTGATGATTGCTGGCTGAGATTTGTCTTGGTGAGGTCTTGTGGGAGTGAGAATTCAATGAGTTTATGGTTTGATCATGGTACTGGGTGAATATATATGGAGTAGGGGGTGTTTGGTTGGATGTTCTGGCTGTTGAAGAATATTAAAGTCCAGTGTGTTTCCTTTTTCGTGCATAGGAGCGTTTATTAGTTGTGTTAGGTCCATTGCTGTCATGGCTTGCAGGAAGGACTGCACATGGTTTTGTTGTAGGGAGGAGAGGATGAAGTATCCTCGCACCATTAATTCCTTTCCCGTTCTTTCTGCTATTAAGATTGTGTCCAGTATTTCTGACAGATCGTTGGCATTTGAGCTTGGCATCCTGTATATGAGGCAGATTGTGGTCCTTTTGTTGGAGACGGTGATGCAGTCGGATTCGCTGGTGCTGTTTGCTTGTATCTGGAGATTGATGTTTTTCCTGGCTATGATCATCACTCTGCCACCTCGTCATTGACTTCTGGGAAATTGGTATATGTTGTATCCGCTTGGTGCAAGTCTGTTGAGAAGTATGTTGTCTGTTTCTGTGATCCATGTTTCAGGATACAGAGTATGTCTAGATTTTTTTGATTCCAAGAGGTCTCTGATGATTTGGATTTTGTTTAGCAGGGATCATAAGTTTATTAGGGCGCACTGAAGGAGTGTGTGGACGTGGTGTTGAGTGATATTGGAGTGGCTTGTGGTGTGGAGATTTTGATGTGTATTAGACGGCTAGTGAATCGGTGATTGTTATGCGGGAGGGTAAGTGTTTGCTTTGCTGGAGAGCAGGTTAGTGTGCCATAACAGGGGTACTGTGTTGGGTGGGGAATTGTGGGCTGTGGTGAGTAGGAGTGCTTGCAGCAGGTAGAGCAGAGGGTATATGGTGACCATTTTTGCCTGTTACCTTCTAGTGCAGTTGTCTCTGGTGTTTGTTTCTGGCGGTCTCTGAGGTGTTGCTTGTTCGAGCTCTGTTCCGTTGCTTGCGCCATTCGTTGTCTCATTTTGTGGAGTGTGGCCTGTTGTCTTGTTTTGTGGAGGGTTTTTATTTTATTTCTGTCATCTTAGCTATGTCATTAGACTGAGGCAAGATGACACCCTTGGGCGGTAAGTGGATTATGCATGCGTGGTACATCTCCCAGAGACTTTCTTTGAAAGTTGGGGAGATGCTTCCATGTGTGCTCTGTTGGCGCCAACATCACCCATATGAGAGGACTGATTCTAGTTGTCCTCAGAGAACACCTGTTACAGGTGGGTAACTACGCTGTATCATTTGTGCCAACCTGGATAAACATTGGATAATAGTCAGTAGGTTTGATGAATCTCGGCATACTCTCTGTAACATCATGGATTTTGGCACCTGGCAGACAGCACACCTCTCTGGGCATCAAGTCTGGTCAACAGATGGATGCCTCAGTACCCCTCCGAAGAGAGTCACCAACCACCACCACCCTTCACTTCCTTGTCACAGATTCTGCAACTTTGGTATGCTCAAGCTCTGGTTCTTCCCTTTCTTGGGATGCTTTCACCTCCTCCATTTCCAGGGCTGCACACTGGCTCTTCAGTTTAAGGGCTGGAAGAGTTGGAGTGTTGATTCTACAGGCTCTGGTGACTCATGTCCAACTTTCTTCATGCTGCAGCCTCCCATTTTCAACTCTGGCAGAGAGCTTGGATGTTTCAAGAAGCAACTCATCAATGAGATTCTCACTGTCTTGAATGCTTCACAGCCTCGCCATGTCTTCTCTGAGCTCCTCCACTTGTTTCCTGTGAGCTTCAGCATACAGGCATCCTGCACATGGAACTGGTCCTTCAAATGGCATTGGGATCTCTGTCTGGACAGAGGCAGAAATTATAACAGGGGCAACAGCTTTGGCAATACAATTTTTCCCAGCCATTGTTCAGTTGGTGGAGCTTTGGTGCCCGAAGTAAAAGAGAGACCTACCAAAGTCCCTACCTGTTCCTCAGCTGTTCTTTAAGAGAAAAAGCAGTTAACCTCTTAAGTGTTTTCTAATAGCGCTGTTCTATGTCCCTATGTGTAGCTAATTGGGGAGTTGCCCTATAAAGCAAGAATGCTTGCATGAGGTAGGTGAGAGCTGGTGTGGGTAGGGAGGGATCTGACACCTGATGAGGTCAGTGGCTTCAAAGAGTTAGCTGTGAATGAGTAGCTGGAAGAAAAAACAATGAACTCTGACAGAGCTTTAAAGGCCCAACACCACAAAAAATTCCCCCTTTGCAGTATAGAAAAATAATTTGTTTTTAAAAATGAAAACCAAAACTCCTTTAAGAGTTTTCCAGCAGAGAGCTTGAATTTAAAAGTCACACAGAATTACCTTGCTTGCAATGGTGTCCCTGTTAGGAATAACAGTTCTTGGCGGGCACTAGCAAGCCCAATGAAGATGGCCAAAACTTAAGATAGCTCTCTCTACCTCTTAATCCAAATCATGGCTCTGAATCTCCTTTTCGCTATCTGGATGCTCCAACTCAAGATTGGACTCGATGTTTGCTCTGCCGGCATGTTCTGAAAGGCACCATCTCTCTCCAGCCTCACCTGACCACTCACACCAAGCATCCCCAATGACTGGCTCCAGCAGCTCTTTTCTGCCGACAGCGGTGGCTACAAGTTTGACGCTCTACTCTGTTCATATGTGCAGCACTCACCATATGCTACCATAAGGGGAGCATGAACTCCATCAGTCTTGTGTGATCAAGCTGCTGAGAGGTATGAAAGCCAAATCTGAAGAGAAATTTCAGGTACAGAATGTCAGCTGCCATTTCTAGCTCAGTGGGAGTAACAGCTGGAAATTACTGCTGTCACATTGTATAACTTTCTTGCCCCAGCCTCGCTGCAGATAATTGGAAGAGTGTCTGTGATTTGGTATGGTGGAGATGGCTCACTGAAAGCCCAGCTGAGGCCCGTTACTGCGGGGCTCTTTGCAGGGCCTTCTTATGTGGCACCACCCTGCTGGAACACATGTGTGAAATGCAGATTGTGAATGATTGAGCGGGAAGTTAAGTCATCATAAGCAAATTGTCACCAACAGCGCTAACTCCCGAATCTTGATAGTTTGGGGCTGCAAGTGGCAGCGGTGAGGCATAATTTGCAGGGCTTGATCCTCCACTATTGAGATTGGAGAGGAAACATTGTCAGTCATCAATCTTCAGTGCGACTGAGGATAGACCGTGGTCCTGCTAGTGAGGGAAATCTCTCCCTGCAATACTAAGAATCTGTTGAGCTAGGGTGGTGCAACGTAGAAGGAACCTTCACTATTTATGCATATTACCTTTTGAGTTCAACATAAAAGTAGAGCACCTTAAGCTGAGCAAATAGGAAAGCCAATATAAGGAGGATTTAAACAAAAACTTTACATTAGCTTTCTTCAGTACTGGTTTCTCTTGTTAACAGCTACCATTATCAAACGTAATAACATAACAGATAAAAGAAGCCAGTGTAAGTTTCATAAGTCTCTTATTGGTGCAACTAAACAAAACATAAAAAGACTCCAACTTGCTCAAAATGCAGTAGCTAGAACTATAATGAAGGTGCACCCTTTTGAGCATATAACACCCATATTAGCAAACTTACACTGGCTTCCAATCCAATCCAGAATTAACTATAAAATAATAACCACATTTAAGGCACTAAATAATATGGCACCTGCTTCTCTAAACAAGCTTATCACTAAAGAATCAAATAAAACTATACAAAGGAGTGGCAACTCAAATAAAATAAGGATTTCTAAGATTTCATAAAGGCCAAAAAGCTAACTAACAAAAAAGCTTTCTCCCACGCAGCTCCCATTCTCTGGAACTCCCTCCCTGAAGCAATAAGAACATTAACTGAACTTAAAGAGCTCCGCAAGAATTTAAAGACCCATCTGTTCAGCCTTCACTATGGACCAAACATAAACCAATTATCTCAGACAGAAAATGGATAACAGATGTTAGATGGATATAAGTTATATCGACCCAATATTTACAAGAGCTCAATTTTTTCACATTGTCCCATCATTGACCTAAGCCCAAAATGAATAGCTCATCCTTCGGTTCAATCTAACCATAACATTACTCACCCTACACTCTCACTAATACCTTCCTTCCTATTTTCTTTCTCCATTCAGTTTCTTCCACCTTGCTTGTCCCACTCTAACTCAAGTTAAGAATTGCCTACGGGACTCATTTCCATTGTATATAGTTACCTATATGAACCATACCTTTGTAAATAGTTTTATAATGTTTTTACTATAACCAAATGTTTAATGTAATTAACAGTATATTGTATATAGTTACCAGCAGGAAGGCAGGAGAAGAGAATCGTCCGCAGGAGTATCAAGGGATCAGAGCGGAAGCTAATGAACACGGCGGCCAACACAATGAAGATGGTATAAAATAGCCTTTATTAACAGACCCTTCAATTTCTTTATTTAAACCTCCTGGACTGACTGTATTAAAAAGAAAGATGAACTTTTGTTCTTCTTGGATTAGTCTACGATCCAAATCTCCACCAAGAGGGGGGACATTAATTTTCTTGATAACAAAAAACTTTAGGTCATTGAGACTATGTTTGAGTAATTCCCAATGTTCCACCAAAGGGGCAGTAGTAATTTTTCTTCTAATGCAACTTTTATGCTCCTGGATACGTGTTTTTATGGCTCGAATAGTCTTTCCAATGTATAAGAGAGAACAGGGACAAATGATGACATATATAACATGTGTAGACAAACAGTTAGTTCTAGTGTGCAACCTGATTGATTTTTTAGAAAGGGGGTGTATGAAAGCATTGTGTACAACAATCGTATGTTTGCAGACAGAGCATTTGTTACATTTAAAATGGCCATTATGAGTGTCAGACAAACCTAAAACAGGAGGCATGTAGGAAGAGACTAATTTGTCACCCAAATTGCGCTCTCTATTATAGGCTATAATTAAACGTTGGTCTTGGAAACAGGAGGAGGTTTGAAGGATATGCCAGTGGGCTTTCAAAATCTTTTGTATCTTCCAAGATAAGTGAGAAAACCGTAGAACACAGACAAACTTATCATCCAAAGGCTTATCTTTAGGCAAAAGTAAGTTCTGTCTGGTAGTGGAGTGGGCACGAAGAAAAGCTTTATTGATACATTCTGTGGGGTAGCCTCTTACACGGAAACGTTCTGCCATATCATGGGATTTATTGATAAAATCTGCATGGTCAGTGCATAATCTTCTAAGTCGTAAAAATTGCGATACTGGTAGATTTCTCTTCAAATGACTGCTATGAAAGCTATCAAACCGAAGAAGTTTATTTTTGTCTGTCGGTTTCCGAAAAATGGTGGTGACGAATCCTGTGGGGGATTTCTTAATAAGGATGTCCAGGAATGAAATTTCTGTAAAACTAAATTGCATTTTAAACTTTAAATTGGTGTCCAAAGTGTTTAGCCAGTCGAAATATTCTTGTAGCTGATTGTCAGTACCATTCCATAAAATGAGGACATCGTCAATATATCTTTTCCATGAAAGGACAAATTGAGAAAGGGGGGAAGTATTCAAAAAGCTATCTTCAAACTCAGCAACATATAAATTGGCTATGTCGGGTGCCATGGCAGCACCCATAGCGGTACCTTTGATCTGTTGATAAAATTGACCATTAAAAAGAAAATAATTGCGAGTCAGAGCAATATGCGCCAATTCTATCAAAAAATGTGTAGGTACACGAACTGGTGTGGGACGCAAATTTAAGTATTTAGTAATTACTGTCAGAGCTTCTGCCTGAGAGATATTGGTGTAGAGGGATTCGATGTCCAATGTGACTAAGATTATATCTGAGATGTCGCCCTTAAAATCTTGTAGAAAAGAAATAACATCAGCAGAGTCACGTACATAAGATGCAACTATAGGGACAAAGGGCCGTAGGAAAATATCAATAAACTTGGATAATGGTTCTAAGACGGATCCAATACCAGATACAATGGGCCTGCCCGGTGGTGAAGTGAGAGACTTGTGAATCTTGGAAAGAGTGTATATTTTCGGGATGACGGGATGTGTGACTATTAGATAGGAAGATTCACGCTGCGTAAGACGACCAGCATTGAGACCATAGGACACTAGGGAGTCAATGTCTTGCTTGATAGTAGCGGTGGGGTCGGATGGTAAGTGCTGATAAAAGTTCTTGTCATTGAGTTGACCAGAATGCTCGCTAATGTAATATGAACGATCTAATACAACAATACCCCCACCCTTGTCCACAGGTTTGATAATAATATCAGGACGTGCTTTAAGTGTACGTATAGCTGATTGTTCATCATGTGTAAGATTAAAATATCTACATCTTGATTTGTGTTCCATAGACTGTATGTCTCGTAAGACACAATCCATAAAAGTCTGTATAGTGTGGTCAACAGGACCAGGGGGAAGCCAACGAGATTTACTGCGTATAACAGAAGGATCAACGGAAGGACAAGGTTTATCTGAAAAAAAAATTTTAATCTGTAGTTTGCGTGACATTTTGTAAAGATCAATACGAGTCTGGAAGGCGTCGTATGGTGCAGTGGGAACAAAAGATAGGCCTTTTTGTAAAAGGTCAATTTCTGGTTTTGAAAGGGAGGCAGAGGAGAGATTCAGAACAGGTAACTCTTCTTGTGTTGCATTTGTGAGTTTATCTCAAATTAATAAGGGTCGTAAGAACGATTGTGGTTGAACCAATGTGTGTACCCCCTGCCTCGTCCTCTAGCCTGGCCTGTTTTTGTTTTTTTGCTAGGGTGGTGGGGGTGGGTCAGTAATGTGGTGAGTGATCGAGCTGAAGCTGGGTAGATTGGGGCTTTTGGGGAATCTTTCAAGTCATCATGGAAATTTTCTGGATGGTTTTGATTGGAGGGGGGAAGACTAGGTTCTCCTCCTCTCTTTTTTTTAATCTTGTTTTTCCTCCTTGCTCTTGATGCCTGCCCTTATGACACCTTTAGTGTAAAAATTTCTCTTAGTTGTTTTATTTCTGCTCCCTTCCTGGAGAGTCAGTATGGGTGGGGGTTTTGTTGAGTGGGGGGGGGGGGGTGAGACGGGGAGGGGTTGGGGGTTGGATGTTGGGAGGAGTGAGATGTTTGGAGGGTGGGTCTACTTTGAATGGGTCTAGTGGTTTCAAAAGATAGGAGCCTTTATCCAGAAGTGGTCAACTTGGGGGTGCTCTGACTAAAGTCCCTTTTTTCTTGTACAATCTTGTTTCTAAATTGCCCATTAATAACTACCACAATGGTTAAAATAATCTCGTGGAATGTTCATGGCCTTAAACAGCCCATTTAAGTGACGTAGAATTCTAGATCAGCTTGCTCGTGAGAAAACAGATGTAGTGTTTTTGCAAGAGACACATCTTGATCGTCGGGGTCATTTACAGTTTGCCTTGCGGAGATTCCCCCAGATCTTCCTCACTAATTTTTCTTCCCGGAAACGAAGGGTGGCTACTCTCTTCTCCTCTAGGTGTTCTTTCCAGGTTACTGAACAGATTGCAGACCCAAAAGGTAGGTTTCTCATTCTTGTTGGCTCAATCAAGGAGTCAATTTTTACCTTGGTCAATGTTTACTTGCCGCCCTTGATGATTGGTAACTCTTTCCAGGAAATCTTAGAGGCAGTGCAAACTTCAAGACAAAGGGAGCTTTTAATCGGCAGAAATTTCAACTGTGTAAATGTCACAGCTTGATCATACTGGCTCTGGGACCACTTCTCTAAAACCCTCGTCTCAGTTAGGAGCTCCGATGTTGAAACTGGATTTATGTGACGCCTGGCAGAATACGCATGCTGGTGAACGAGACTATACCTATTTTTCACATGTTCATAACAGTAACTCTCGTATAGACTTATGGTTGGTCTCACGATCACTTCTACTCTGGGTGTCACAGGTGTGTATCGGCACTATGGGCCCATCCGATCACGCTTTAATTTCCTTGACTATTACCATAGTAGATGCGGAATCACCTCCGCGCATGTGGTCCCTCAATGAGATCTTCTACTAAACATTGAATTTGTAGCAGCCATGCGTTCAGGCTGGCAAGAATATATCACTTTTAACGACTCCCCGGACATGTCATCCTCCTCTCTCTGGGAAGCTGGCAAGGTGATATTACACCAACAACTAATCTCCCTCACTAGTGCGTTTAGAACAAAACGTCTAGCTAAGCAAGAAGAGGTACATCATGAAATTTCAATTTTAGAACATAGTCATAGACAGGGAGGAAGTCATTGAATCTGGCATCAGTTCATCAGAGGGGTGAGTTAGCTGCCTTGGACACGAGCTATGTGGCATCCTTGCTCCTGCGAACCAAAAGACGTTTCTACGAACAAGGAAATAAAGCTGGGAAACTGCTTTTATCAACTCAAAAAAACAGAGACAAAGGCACAGAATTTCAGCCCTGCTCTCTACCTCTGGTGCTCCTACCCGTCGCTTGGGAGAGATGGCTGCGAGAGATGGCTGCCATATTTGTTAAATTCTATAACTATCTTTACTCTTATAATCTACAGGTGGACACATCCTCCATCATAATTGGCTTCAAGAGGTTGCACTTCCCCAACTTTCTCTCAAGGCTAGGGAAGCTATCGATCGCCCCTTCAGGACATTGTGCACCCGAATCAAATTGGATTTATCAAGCAACATTACGGCTTTGAAAATATCTGTCTTGCCAATGTAATGCACAGTCTCCGAGCTTAGGATGGCCAATACGCAATCTTATCACTAGATGCAGAAAAAGCTTTTGATAAAGTGGAATTGTCCTATTTGAAGTCCTCAATTATTTGGCTTTGGACCCTTCTTCCGCTGCTGGATTACAGTCATGTATGCACGTCCCCACTTTTGTTTGCCCTTGCCATTGAACCTTTAGCGGTACATATTAGACAACACACCTCAGAGATTGGCGTTTCCTTGGGGGCTGCTCGACACACCATTTCTTTATATGCCGACGACACTGATATATTTTAGAGATCCTCTGTGTCTCTCCCTGTAGTTATGGATATATTAGACTGCTTCTCTTATGTATCTGGATTCACCATTAATAAACAGAAATCCATGCTTCTCCCTTGTATATCTAGGACTGCCTCTTCGGTTGAGGACTCTTTAGGGGACACCTAGAGGAGTTGGAGGAGGAGGAAATAAGGTTTGAATAATAAGATTGTTTAGCGGCAGTGATCATTGAGCGATAGAGGTGATGACAGTGGCGAAAAGAAAAGGGAGTTGGGGGAGGGGTGCTTGTGCCAGACACGTTCTGCACAACGAAGGTGAGTGCGCTGCAGATACAGGCCAGGGTGCTACCAGGGATAATGAGAGGATGGTCGTGAGGGGACGGGATGGAGGGGAGCTAAATTGATGAGGGTGGAAGAAAGGGTAGAAATCCAAGTGTCGACTTGCCTATCTACTGGGAGGATAGAGAAGTCTAGGAAAAAAGAGTCAGCCGGGGGGAATCGGAGGGTAAGAGGAGTGATATGGTGCCTGAGGCGCTGGGAAGGAAGGCCCGTGGTCGTTTTTTGGTGGCCCGCAGGGAAGGGAGAGAAAAGGAAAACAGAAGACAGAGGTGATCAGACCAGGGAAGGGCGAACGACGAGACACACGATGGTAGGTAAGGGGAGCGGGTAGGGGTGAGGATACAATCTAGGGTGCGCCCCGAGGCGTGGGTTGGACAGGGAATGTGCTGGGTGAGGCACAGATCTTCAAGGAGTGACAAAAGGACCCTGTCCCATAACCTGGTTGGGGAATCGAGGTGGACATTGAAATCTCCCAGGACAGCAAGGTAGGGAGACATGAGAGCTATTTCCGAAAGTGAGAGGAGGAGGGAACCCCAGAGGTCAGAGCGGAGTGAAGGGGGAATGTAAAGGAGGAGGAAATACACGGGAGATGGGGACCCGAAACGCAGAAGAAGGAATTCGGGGTATCGGGGAGAGGGTGAGACGACTATGAAAGGGAGAGAAGTTTGGTAGATGATTGCCACGCCTCCACCAGTATAATTGAGGCGTGGGGTGGTAGGAGGAATATCCAGGGGGAAGACAACTGTGCAGGAGACCGTCCTCCCCCTCGCAGAGCCAGGACTCCGTGAGGAAGAGTGCATCTAATGAATGTTGGGTCACTAAGTTGTGTACCAGATGTGTCTTTGCATGGAGGGAGCGGCAATTTAGGAGGGCAAAGGAGCAGGGCCGGATTTACCTATACGCCATGGCGTAGGGCCCACAGCTGGCAGGGGCCCACAAAAAAAGAACCAGTTCATTTTTTTTTAAACACAATTTTAAAAAAAAACCTGGTGGCTGCCGCCGCGGGGCCCCCTCTGCTGCCGCGGGGGCCCCGTCTACAAGCTGAAGGGGTCGGGTCGGTCGGTCTCTCTCCCTCCCTCCCTCCCTCGCTGCAGGCTGCGAGAGACGCGAAAGGAGAGCGTCTCCTCGCGTCTCTGTTAAGCCCTCAGGGGCTGATGGGAAATTTCCCATCAGCCCCTGCGGGCTTAACAGAGACGCGAGGAGACGCTCTCCTTTCGCGTCTCTCGCAGCCTGCAGCGAGGGAGGGAGGGAGACCGACCGACCCACCCGATGGCTTCAGCTTGTAGACGGGGCCCCCGCGGCAGCAGAGGGGGCCCCGCGGCGGCAGCCACCAGGTTTTTTTTTAAAATTAAATTTTACTTTAGGCCGGGGGGGGGGGTAGGACTGGTAATGGGCTATTGGGGGGGCTGGGGCTGGAAATGGACTGGGGGGGTAGGGCTGGAAATGGACTGGGGGGGTAGGGCTGGTAATGAGCTATTGGGGGGGCTGGGGCTGGAAATGGGCTGGGCTGGGCTGGGGGGGGGTTAAGGCTAGAGGTGGGCTGATGGGGTTAGGACTGGTAATGGACTGTGGGCTGTTGGGGGGGCTTAGAACTGGCAATGGGCTTTGGGGGGGGGTTAAGACTGGTAATGGGCTGTGGGCTGATGGGGGGTGTCTGGTAATGGGCTATGGGGGGCTAGGACTGGAAATGGGCTGTGGGGGGCTGACTGGACATGGGTTGATGGGGTTAGGACTGGAAGTGGGCTGTTGGGGGGGGGGGTTAGAACTGGTAATGGGCTTTGGGGGGGTTAAGACTGGTAATGGGCTGTGGGCTGATGGGGGTTGTCTGGTAATGGGCTATGGGGGGCTAGGACTGGAAATGGGCTGGGGGGTTAAAACTGGAGGTGGGATGATGGGGTTAGGACTGGTAATGGGCTGTGGGCTGATGGGGGGGGGGGGTAGGACTGGCAATGGGCTATGGGGGGCTGACTAGAAATGGGTTGATGGGGTTAGGACTGGAAGTGGGCTGATGGGGGTGGTTAGGACTGGTAATGGGTTATAGGGGGGGCTTAAACTGAAAATGGGGTGATGGGGGTTAAGGACTGAAAATGGGGTGATGGGGGGTTAAGGACTGTAAGTGGGTGATGGGGGGGCTAGGACTGGTACGGGGTTGGGGGGAGCTAGGACTGGAAATGGGCTGATGGATGGCTAGGACTGGAAATGGGCTGATGCAGGGACTAGAAGGGAATGGATGCTGGGTGAGGCTGGAACTAGAAGGGAGCTAATGTTGGGGGAGGATTAGAATGGGATGGGGCTGGAAGAGTAAAATGGAGAAGGGAAAAATATTTTGTGTGGGAGGGATAAAAAATCTACAATTGGCCGGGTATTGGGAGAGTAAGTGGGGATTGAGGATGGAGGGGTAAAATTTGAGTGGATGAAATAGGAATGAGGAAAGAGCAAAAGGAGAAAGATTAGTATGTTAAAGCAGATGTAGAGAGAGAATGGAAAAAAATCTAGAAGAGAGAAGAAAGGACAAATGGACAGCAGACGATGGAGAGTTAGCAGAAGACACGAAGAAACCAGAAGAAAGTGGCTGGAGCAATTGCAGCTGAAAAAAATGCACAAAAGGTAGAAAAATATCTCTTTATTTTGAATTTATTAATTGGAATATGTCAGCTCTGGTAAATGTGCATCATTAACATCTGCGCTTTGTTTAGTACAAGAGCAAATTAATGTATAGTTTTATTTCTACAGTGTTGTACATTCCAAGTTTGGCTTTTGGGATTCCCAGTTTAATTATTGTCTTCCTATTTCTAAATTGTGATTACTTGTTTGGTGATGGTCTATGTTCTGCATGTGTAACTGAGCTGAGGTGTTCTGTTTATATAATTCCTATTTGACATTGCCACTTGTTCTCTTTCCCCAGTAGGTCATGTATTGTTGTTCTCTGAAATGTATTGGTTTAATATTTGCAGTGTTGCCTTTTGATTGGTAGAGTATGGTGCTTTGTGAGTCCTGGTAGTGCTGTTAGGATACGGCGGGTTTACTATGGGCAGTGTTTGTAGTAGTTCCTAATGTGTCTGGCAGTTGGCACTGGATTATAGTAATGTAGAAATCTTTTAGTCTTTCTTTATCCATACACTCATTAAGAGGCACGTTTACTAAAAGTTAGTATATGGTAACATTATGCAAATATTTATGCAAATGAGGCCCCTTATGCAAATGAGGTCCGCACCCCCCTTGGGCCGCCCCTGCTGGGGGCCCACAATTTTTGTTGGCGTAGGGCCTCACTCAAGGTAAATCCGGCCCTGCAAAGGAGAGGACCAACATTGAGGTGGCTGCTGAGGGTGGAGGGGGAAGTGATGGGAGAGGTTGGGCAGGGAAGGAGATTGCTTACGTTGCAGGCGATGAGACCTGGTGGTGGGTGACAAGTAGAGGGTGGACGGTGACCCCAGAGAACCGGGATAGCAGCCATGGCAGCCGATGGCATGCAGGAGGAGTCAGGGACCGAGGATGCAGACAGAGGCCAAGGCAGGCAGAATGGGAGGCACAGGGCGGCAGATAATGCTAGCAGAAAAGCAGCAAGACCAGAAGAAGCTGGAACATGGCAAGGAGAGGGGAACAACTGCAGGTGGGTAACGCCCCAGCCACTGCCCCAAGGAGCTCGCTCAAGGAGCACTTCCTGCTCCTTGGGCGCGCCGCTGCGGCGCGGGATGCCGCAGTTAGTTTTCTTTTATACTGTGAAGTACCTAGATGCAAACGCTTTCCGGGAGGCAGGCCAAGCTTCGGGCAAGCACAGAATGTACAGGAAAGCAGCGCAGGACCTGGGGAAAGGGCACAGAAGTAAGCAACATACAATGATGAATCCAACAGGTGCAGGCAGGCAGGACACAACAGCAGCGCGGGACGCTGCGGTTAGTTTTCTTTTATACTGTGAAGTACCTAGATGCAAATGCGGACGCGTTTCATGTGTCACTTCCGGGAGGCGGGCCAAGCTTTGGGCAGGCACAGAATGTACAGGAGGGCAGCACAGGACCTAGATGCAAACGAAGGGGCAAGAGAACGGGTCAACACGTTGCTCTACACACCACACTGAGAATCTGCGCCACTTGAAGGCGTAGGCCCATCTGGTGGAGTTCTTATGAGAGGCCAGGAGGACTTCCCTCCACCTCCCCCCTTGGGAGGTTGAAGGGTGCTAAGACTACCCATTTTATTAAAAATACACCCTTGGAAATCAACCGTAATAAATCCAAAAATACTTAATTTCCCTCACCTATTCTTCCTACAGGAACAAAAACTATACCCTAACCAATTTTTTGTCGGATCACTCACCGTGAAAAAGAAGAGCCGTGAGGCTGGGTGGCTTGAAACACTGTGGAGGGTTGCGTGAACCCTGTGATTAGTGGTTCGGAAGAGGTTCCATGTAGCCCGAAGTGAAAGGGCAGTCCGGGGCTGCTTGAAAGGAAGGTGGAAATGTCGGCAATGAACGGACTTTGAGAGAACATGGAGCTCCTTCAGCATGTCGGTCCAGCTAAGTACTTTGTCATCTTGTATTTTGATTAATAACAAGGAGTGGACTGAACTTTGACAGTGCAAAGGCCCGTTAGAGTTTCAAACGGGGGCTAAGGACATTTGTATGACAACCTAAAAGTGTTGTTTATGCTGGTTTAAGACCAGGTGCGGTCAATTAAAATGATTAAAAGGAGGGCTCACTTCGAGAGAAGGAAGGTTCCTTTTTCACGGTGAGTGATCCGACAAAAAATTGGTTAGGGTATAGTTTTAGTTCCTGTAGGAAGAATAGGTGAGGGAAATTAAGTATTTTTGGAAGACTACCCATTTAGCAAAAATGCTGTTAATGACAGGGACCCCAGGATGGGGTGAAGGGAGCCCTCCTCCTGGGTCAGTAACTCCTGGACATTTCTCAGAGGGACCAGGAGCTCCATCGAGAGGTGGAGCAATAGGGAAAACCAAGGCTGCCTGGGCTACCGCAGGGCCATCCAGGGTCATGGAAGCCTTGCTCTGCAGGATCTTGAAGAGGATTCGGGCAATTAGTGGCCTGGAAGGGAAGGCGTACAGAAGGCCCTCCGACCATGAGATGAGGAAGGTGTCTGCCGCTACCCAGGACGGATGCGGCTGGGGACAGCAGAAGTGGGGCAGCTGAGCATTGGTCAGGCTGGTGAAGAGGTCCAGAATTGGGGTGCCCCAGAGTTGGAAGAACCACTGTGCCATCCTGGGGTCTAGTCACCACTCGTGTGGCTGGAGGACCCTGCTCAGTCTGTCCGCTAGGGCATTGTCCTGGCCTGGGAGGTATATCGCCCTGAGGAGCATTCCCTGACTGATCGAGGTGAGATTTGAGGTGGTTTATCACGAACCCCAGATGCCGGACATGATGGTGTGGGCCATGTCCCCTTTATGAGACAATTGTTCAAGTATGGGAAGATGAAGGCTCCTTGGAGATAGAGGTAGGCGGCCACCACTACCAGGCATTTGGTGAAGACTCTTGGTGCAGAGGCTAGATCGCATGGTAGTACCCTGTACTGGTAGTGGTCGCCCCCCCCAACCATGAACCTTAAGTACTACCTGTGACTGCGATGAATGAGGATGTGGGTGTAAGCATCCTCTAGGTTCATGGAGCATAGCCAATCTCTCTGTTGGAGGTAGGGCAGCAATGCCCCAAGGGAGATCATCTCGAATGACTCCCGCACCAGGAACTTGTTCAGGTTTCGCAAGTCCAGAATGGGCTTTAGGTCCCCTGTTCTTTTTGGAACCAGAAAGTATCAGGAGTAGAATATCCCTTACCCCTGAGGGGGTGGGGTACTGGCTCCATGGCTCTGTCCATGAGGAGACCTGCAAGTTCCTGCAGTAGCAGGGCCTGGTGCAGGGGAGTCCGAGGGGGGCTCTCCTCGAAAGAAAGAGGGGGAGGCTTCTGGTCCAAGTGAAGGAGGTAGCTTTCTTTAACTACCTGGAGTGCCCAGGAGTCAGTGGTGATAGCAGGCCACCGATGGGCGAAATGAATCAGACGCCACCCTGTTGGCAGCTGCTTCCTCACGGGTGGAGAGGCAGGGAGTCAAAACCCCGACCCAGCCTAGGCAGGAGCCAGGATCCGGTGCTTGGAGCCCTTAGGCTTGCTTGCACCTTGGCCCACTCCCTTGCACTAGTGACCCGGTTGTGGGGTCTGTGGGGCCTTGTATTGGGGATAGCCTCAATAAGTCTGGCCTTTTCTTTGAAAAGGGGGCCTCTTCCCCGATGATTTCTTCTTAGGAAGGGTGGAGGTCTTCCTGGAGATCAGAGTCCTCATGAGGGACTTTGTTTCTATCTCCGCCGCTTTTTCCTCCATCAGTTTGCCAAATAGGTTTTCCCCAAAACAGGGGATGTTGAGGAGTTTCTCTTGGACCCATTGTTCAAGTTCTGATGCCTGGAGCAGGCCTGGCATCAAGCACTGTCTGCGGCGGACACCCTCACATGTGACTCTAAGCCATCATAGGCAGCCCGGGACATGTACTTCGAGCACTCCCCGATGCACTTCATGAGGGTTTGGAACCGCTGGAGGTGAACCCCACCGAGACCCACCAAGAAACCTGCGAGTTCCTTTCCAGGCCCCAGAGATACATGCCAATATACAGCAAGTAGGCTTGGATTCGGCAACCCAGCATTGAACCCTGGTAGCATTTGCATCCTAGTGCATCGAGGGTGCTGAACTCTCTACCCGGGGGTACAGAGCAGTGAGTCTTCAGGCTCTTCTGCCAGTGCATGGTTGACTACCACTATAGAGGTGAGCGGGAGTTGCACCTTCGGAAAGACAGGGTTCTACTGGACCTGGTACATGGTGTTGAGGTGTCGACTAACTATGGGTACTGACGCAGGTGTCTCCCACATTTGAAAGAGGAGCCGCCTGAGGATGGCAGAGACAGGGACCATCAGGGCGTCCTTGAGTGGAACCTCATATTGAAGGATTTCAAGCTCTTCCATGCGAGGGTCCTCCTCCGACTCCGTGGTGAGAGACAAGATTTTCGCCATGTCTCGAACAAATGAGCAAACTCAAGGAACAATGTGTCCTCGGGCAGGGACCGGCTCTGCGATGCCAGGGAAGACAGGTCCAATGGGAGATAGCGGTGTTTACGTGTCTCCGGGGATGCCTCATCCTTTGACTTCCAGTCGGAGTAGTCAGTCGAGGACTGATGGCACCTGAGGTGCAGGGCCCAGGTCGGGGCCTTGGTAACCCACGGCAGATGCTTGGCCAGAGCCACAAGTGTTCGCTGGAGAGGATCTCGCTCCTGAGGACCGGGTGCGAGATCGAGACCCACACAAAGGATCAGCTCGAGGCTTCGGGCTCTCGGGGATAGTTTCAGCAGCCTGGGGAGTCCTCGAGTTTGTGGTCCCTGTGGTCTCGGCATGACCACTAGCGGGGCCGGGCATAGACACCTACTGCGAGGCAAGGAAAGTAGTAACATGCGCTCCAGTGCCATCATCCAGGCTTCCCACTCAGGAGTTGCAACCTTCAACGCGGATACCAGGGTTACAGAGTCCAGTGTCGGTGAGGAGAGGGAGTCCTCGATGGGTCAAGCCTCGGGGGTCCGGGACCAGTTGCCGGAGAACCTTTTCTGGCTGTTCCCACTCAGACTCTTCGGGTACTCACTGCAGACTGTGGAACCTGGCCTGGGACTTGCCATGTATGTCTGAGTCCCAGGATGAAGTCCTCAAGGATTTCTTCTTCTTGCGTTCCTGCTCCAGGGAACCTTTGTCTTAGATAGTGGTGGGGAGGAGTCTGCTGTCTTGGTACATGTCAGTACCAATGACATAGGAAAATGTGGTAGGGAGGTTCTGGAGGCTAAATTTAGGCTTTTAGGTAGGAAGTTGAAATCCAGAACTTCCAGGGTAGCATTCTCCGAAATGCTTCCTGTTCCACGCGCCGGACCCAAAAAGCAGGCAGAGCTCCGGAGTCTCAATGCGTGGATGAGACAATGGTGCAGAGATGAGGGTTTTGGATTTGTTAGGAACTGGGGAACATTCTGGGGACAGGAGGGGCTCTTCCGAAGGGATGGGCTTCACCTTAACCGGGATGGAACCAGGCTGCTGGCATTAACCTTTAAAAAGGAGATAGAGCAGCTTTTAAACTAGATATTAGGGGAAAGCCGACAGTCACCCAAGAGCGGATGGTTCGGAAGAATGAATCTTTGAAGGATACTACCAAAAGCAGAGAGGTTCCACAAAAGAGTAAAGTAGCCCAAATGCCCTCAAGTATGGAGCAGAGAGAGCTTAAAGATCCCAAATTACCCATGTCTAACAATAGCCAAATTAATATGAATAAAATACATTCTCTAAAATGTTTGTATGCAAATGCTAGAAGTCTAAAAAATAAGATGGGAGAGTTAGAATATATAGCACTAAATGAAAGGTTAGATATGATTGGAATATCAGAGACATGGTGGAAGGAGGACAACCAGTGGGACACTGTGATACCTGGGTACAAACTATATCGAAATGATAGAGCTGATCAAATTGGTGGAGGGGTTGCTCTCTATGTTAGAGAGGGCATTGAGTCAGAAAGAATTAAAGTTTTGCAGGAAGCAAAATCTGCTGTAGAATCTATATGGATTGAAATTCCATGTAAAAGGGGGAAGGCAATGGCAATGGGGGTGTACTATCGAGCGCCTGGCCAGAATGACCAAATGGATGATGAAATGCTCAAAGAAATCAAGGAAGCTAACAAAAGTTACAGCGCAGTAATAATGGGTGATTTCAACTACCCCGGTATCGACTGGGTCAGTGTCACGTCAGGACATGCTAGGGAGATAAAGTTCCTAGATGAAATAAATGACTGCTTCTTGGAGCAGCTGGTTCATGAACCGACCAGAGGGGAAGCCATATTAGACCTAGTCCAAGAGATAAGGTTGTTGGGGCCACTTGGCAATAGTGATCATAGCATGATCGCCTTTGATTTAATTAGTGGAGGAGGGATAGTAAGGAAATCCACAGTACTACCTTTTAACTTTCGAAAGGGAGACTATGATAAAATGAGGAAAACAGTTAAGAAAAAACTAAAAGGAGCAGTTGCAAAGGTTAAAGACGTACATCAGGCTTGGCTGTTGTTGAAAAATACAATCTTGGAAGCCCAGACCAGCTGTATTCCACGCTTTAAGAAAAGTGGAAGGAAATCCAAAAAACTGCCAGCATGGTTTAAAGGTGAGGTCAGAGAGGCTGTTGTTGCCAAAAAAGCATCTTTCAGGAAATGGAAAAAAGAGCCACACGACGAAACCTGGAAACAGCACAAGCACTGGCAAGTCAAATGCAAGGCATTGATAAGGCAGGCAAAGGGAGAATTTGAGAAGAAGCTTGCTGCGGAAGCAAACGTGAAGTAAAGACCTTTTCAAGTACATTCGTAGCAAAAAACTTGTGAGAGAGTCAGTTGGTCCATTAGATGATAAAGGGGTTAAAGGAGCACTAAGAGGCGACAAGGCGATAGCGGAGAGACTGAATGAATTCTTTGCTTCAGTCTTTATTGAGGAAGATGTAGGGATGTTACCCATGACTGAAGTGGTATTTAAAGGTGCAGAAGAATTGAAGGAAATATCGATACATCGGGAAGATGTATTACAACTATTAGATAAACTGAAGAGTAGCAAATCACCTGGGCCGGATGGTATACATCCAAGGGTGTTGAAAGAACTGAAATATGAGATTGCAGACCTGCTATTAGTAATCTGTGAACTATCATTAAAATCATCTCTAATACCTGAAGATTGGAGGATCGCCAATGTAACACCAATTTTTAAAAAGGGTTCCAGGGGTGATCCGGAAAACTACAGACCGGTGAGCCTGACATCAGTACCGGGAAAAATGGTAGAAACCATCATAAAGAATAAAATTACTCAGCATGTAGATAGTCATGACCTAAAGCATAGGTGTCAAACTCTGGCCCGCGGGCCAAATTTGGCCCGTAGTGTAATTATATTTGGCCCGCGAGGCTATACCAAATGACTACTAGAGCTAGCCCGCCGGTATTATACAGCGCATTCATTCATCGCTAATACTACAAATCCCATAATGCCTTGCTGTTGTTTTGGCGCGTCAATCAGGACAGGTCCCAGAAACGCCCTCTCCTGTGTGACAGAAGTCATAGCGATCTCAAGCTACAACTGTCACTGTGGAACCCCTTCCCAAAAATGGCAAAAAGAAAGGCAGACAACAGGAACTTTCTGGACAGGTGGGAGACAGAATATTTGTTTACATATGTAAAAGACAGACCTGTTTGTCTGATTTGTGGAGTCAACGTGGCTATAACTAAGGAGTATAACATTCGACGACACTATGAAACAAAACACCATGACAAGTACAAGGACCTGGACATGACTCAAAGGAGCCAGAAAGTGGAGGAGATGAAAAGAAGTTTGGTTTCACAACAGAATATGTTCAAAAAAGCCACATCACAAAGTGAGGCTGCTGTAAAGGCTAGTTATATTGTGGCAGCAGAGATCGCAAAATCAGCCCGGCCCTTTAATGAGGGAGAGTTTGTGAAAAAGTGCATGTTGAAAGTTTGTGACATCGTGTGCCCAGAGAAAAAGCAAGCCTTTTCAAACGTGAGCCTGAGCAGAAACACAGTAGCTGATCGCACATGTGATCTTGCCACCAATCTGTATGACCAGCTTTTGGAAAAGGGAAAAGATTTCATTGCATTCTCCCTTGCTGTGGATGAGAGCAGCGACGCATCTGATACTGCTCAGCTGTCAGTCTTCATCCGTGGAGTGGACTCAAATATGTGTTACGGAGGAGCTATTGGGATTCAAATCAATGCATGGCACAACCACAGGAAAGGAAATTTTTGAGGAGGTTTCCAAATGCGTAACTGAAATAAAGCTGCCGTGGGATAAACTCGTGGGATTAACGACAGATGGTGCGCCAGCGATGTGCAGTAAAACAAGTGGACTGGTGGGCAGGGTCCGGGAGAAGATGCAGGAAGAGAACTGTGCAGGTGAACTAACTGTTTATCACTGCATCATACATCAGGAATCA
The DNA here is from genome assembly GCA_033557465.1 of Ichthyophis bannanicus. Taxonomy (NCBI): domain Eukaryota; kingdom Metazoa; phylum Chordata; class Amphibia; order Gymnophiona; family Ichthyophiidae; genus Ichthyophis; species Ichthyophis bannanicus. The sequence goes on along the minus strand of CM066041.1, from coordinate 18,314,541 downwards.
TTGTGTGGCAAAGCCCTAAAGATGGAACATGTTATGACCACAGTAACACAAGTAGTTAACTTTATAAGAGCCAAAGGTCTGAATCACCGCCAGTTTAAGTCTTTTCTGGAGGAGTGTGGTTCGGAATACGCAGACGTGCCGTATCACACAGAGGTGAGATGGTTAAGCCGAGGAAAAGTACTGAATAGATGTTTTGAGCTGCATGAGGAAATATGTCAGTTTCTGGAAAGCAAAGGGAAGGACACAGCAGAGCTTCGGGAGAAAACGTTTCTGTGTGAGCTGGCCTTTCTGTGTGACATCTCGAGCCATCTCGATGCGCTGAACCTGCAGCTTCAGGGGCGGGGGCGCATCATCACAGACATGTACGCTGCAGTGAGGGCTTTTAAAACTAAACTGTGCCTGTGGGAGAATCAGATGCTGCAAGGAAACCTTGGCCATTTTCCCTGCTGCCAAACCATGAAAACGCAGTTCTTTACCAACTTGTTCCCATGCGCACAGTTTGCTGAAAAACTCAGTGTACTCGGCGCTGAGTTTAGCCGGCGATTTGCCGACTTTGATGTCCAGAAATGTAGGTTTGAACTGCTCAGTAATCCCTTTGCAGTTAATGTGGAAAACGCACCAACCAACCTCCAAATGGAGCTAACTGAACTCCAGTGTAATGACACGCTGAAGTCAAAGTATGATGCTGTGGGCGCCGCCCAGTTTCCACAGTTCATCCCTGACACAATGCCTCAGCTCCGCACCCAAGCTGCTCAGATGCTCTCCATGTTCGGCAGCACTTATCTATGTGAGCAACTTTTCTCCTCGATGAAGATGACCAAAACATCTCACAGGAGACGTCTGACTGATGAACACCTTCGCTCGATACTGAGGATTTCCTCAGCTCAAAGCCTGAGCCCAGACATTGATGAACTATCATCCAAGAAGAGATGCCAGGTATCTGGCTTGGGCACATCAGATTAGATCAGTGTGCAGCAAACTGAGCAATAATTAACGTTTTCTTTATGCACTTTTTCTTGCTACTCCAAGACATGGGCTTGAATGGTTGATTAATTTTATTATTGTTATTTTATTTTAAAAATTATTATTTATTATTATTTAAATCTTATTTAATAAATGAATGTCATTGATGTTTTTTTTATTTGAAATTGGTTTTTGCATATCTGAACTATTAAGTTATAAATTGTATAGTAATAAGTGTTGCTTCATATTCAATGTTAAAGCAAATCTTGTTTGGGTCCATATTAAAAGGTTCATTTGTTCAATGCTGGCCCGCGACTTTGTTCAAGTTTTACATTTTGGCCCACTGTGTATTTGAGTTTGACACCCCTGACCTAAAGGGAGACAGCCAACATGGCTTTAGACAAGGAAGATCTTGTCTTACTAAAATGTTATGTTTTTTTGAAGGAGTGAATAATCAGGTGGTCAAAGGTGAGTCGGTTGATACTGTGTATCTGGACTTTCAGAAAGCCTTTGACAAGGTCCCTCATCAGAGACTTTTGGCAAAACTAAAGAGTCATGGGATAGGAGGCAGTGCACTATTGTGGATCAGGAACTGGTTAAAAGATAGAAAGCAGAGGGTAGGGCTAAATGGCCAATTTTCCCAATGGAGAAAGGTGAATAGTGGTGTACCCCAGGGATCTGTGCTGGGTCCGCTGCTTTTTGACATATTCATAAATGACCTGGAAAGTGGAATAACGAGTGAGGTTATCAAATTTGCAGATGACACAAAACTATTTAAAATTGTTAAAACCCAAGAGGATTGTGGAAAATTGCAAGAGGATCTTGATAAATTGGAAGACTGGGCATCAAAATGGCAGATGAAATTTAATGTGGACAAGTGCAAGGTTATGCACCTAGGGAAGAACAACCCAAACTATGGTTACACGATGCAAGGTTCCACATTAGGAACCACCACCCAGGAAAAAGATGTAGGCGTCATTGTGGATACCATGTTAAAACCCTCGGCCTAGTGTGCAGCGGCGGCCAAGAGAGCAAATAGAATGCTAGGTATGATAAGGAAAGGAATGGAAAATAAAACAAAAGATATTATAATGCCTCTGTATCGTTCCATGGTGAGACCGCACCTTGAATATTGTGTGCAATTCTGGTCGCCGTATCTTAAAAAGGATATAGCGATTTTAGAAAAGGTTCAGAGAAGAGCCACCAAAATGGTAAAGGGGATGGAAGGATACTCCTATGAAGAAAGGCTAAAAAGGTTAGGGCTCTTTTAACCTGGAAAAGAGACGGCTGAGGGGAGATATGATAGAAGTCTATAAATAAATGAACGGAGTGGAACGGGTAAACGTAGATCGATTGTTTACCTTATCAGAATATGGAAAGACTAGGGGACATGCAATGAAGCTACAGGGTAAACTATTTAAGACTAATAAAAGAAAATATTTTTTCAGTCAACGTGTAATCAAACTCTGGAATTTGTTACCGGAGGATGTAGTAAAGGCTGCTAGTGTAGCTGGGTTTAAAAAAGGTTTGGACAAGTTCCTGGAGGAAAGGTCCATAAACCAGTATATAGGTCCATAAACCAGTATATATGTTTAGACCATATATACTATATATAAATTTGATGTTCCTTGTAGATATGTTCTGTTATAATATGACGTTCCCTGTAAAACAAACTTGTTTTGTTAAGTGTTGTTCAACTGTAAACCGCAACTGAACCTTGGAAGATGCGGTATATAAATGTATGTATAAATAAAAAAATAAAAAAAAATAAACCATTATTAAGAAAGGACCCAGGATATCAATGCTTGAACCAATACAAGCATTGTGGAACATGTGTCCCTTGGGGAAACTGCTAGGTACATATGACCTAGATTGGCCATTGTTGGAAACAGAATACTGGGCTTGATGGACCTTGGTCTGACCCAGTATGGCATATCTTATGTTCTTATGTTTGTCAGAGTGTCCGCAGAACCAATAGGGTGCCGTGGGGCTTTACGTGACTCCGAGGACCCGTGCAGGGCCTTAGAGCATGAGGCTACCGAGGTAGAAACTGACCTGTGGAAGATGTCATCTGGCTTTTGCTGACAACGCTGGATGGCCTTCACGGACATCTTTTTGTACAGGGCACAGACCTCTGGGCCATGGTCGGCACCTGGACACAGGAGGCAGCAGTCATGTGTCTTGGCGAGGGACATGTTTTTTTGCTCACTGATCACACTTTTTGAACCCAATGGCCATTGGAGCAAAAAGAACCCCTGTGAGTTCTAAGACCCTTGACGTGCCCAATGGATAAAAAAAAAAAAAAAAAAAGGCACAAAACCGCGCTGGAAAAGAAAAAGAAAAAAGGATCTGAGTCTTGATGCCAGGGCAACCAAGCTGGGATGTGGGAAAGGGACCGGTGCTAAAAGGAGAAAGAAAAGACAGTTTAATGCACAAAAGATCAACTTTTTTCCGGGGGGAAAAAAGATCTATGTTTGTTGGGCACCACTGAGAAAAAGGAGACAAAGTAAGATGGCACCCTTGGGCGGGAAGGGACCATGCATGCGTGATGGCATCTCCCAAAGGCTTTCTTTGAAAGCTGGGGAGATATTTCCGTGGGAGCTCTGTCAGTGCAGATGTCACCCATATTTGAGAACTGACTTCCTGCTTGTTCCTGGAGAATATCTCTGCCTGAGCCCCCTGAATCTCATTGGGATTTCTTAACACCGGAGGTCGGGCTGAGGTAGAATCTTCTCCCGCCCCCATGACTGCCCTGAAAGAACTGTATCTGAGTTGGGAACCTGCCTCGCTGGTAAGATGCAAACTAGTTTGATCTCTGCAGATGGAACTCTATGGACTGGCCTTTTGCCCCAGAGGCCATCTTGCCCCCCTTTGGGCTTATCCTTCAGGAGCTTGGCTGCTTGGCCTCCCTGAGGTCCATGACTAACTTTTCAAGCCTCCTCAAAAAGGAGTTTACTCTTAAATGGCAGCCTACTGAACAAAGCTTTAGAGGCAATATCAATTGAGAAAGAAAACACCATGCCACCACCACTGATGCCATACCCTTAGAGGAAGCTCTCAGGAGGTCGTAAAAGGCATCAGCCAGATACATACAACCTGACTTCAACTTGGCCACCTCCAAGGAAGCCTGTGTGCCTGGTAGCCCTTTGGACCACTGCATACAGGCCCATGCCATGTACACTTCACACACTGAAACCTGGACCGTTATGGCATTCACCTCGAAGGCCTGTTTTAACAAGGTTTCCAACTTCTTTTCCTGTGGATCCTTGACGGCCACGCACCCCTCCACCAGGATGGTCATCTTCTTAGTCACAGCCTTCACTAAGGCGTCCACCTTGGGACACTTCAAAAAATCCTTTTCAGCAGCCAGAACGGGGTATAGACACACTACTGCCTGCCCCCCCCTCAAGCCAGCCTTTGACACCTCCCATTAGAGCTCCATCATCTGTTTGAGGGCTCGATGGATTGAAAAGGCAGTCTCAGAGGACCGAATCCCCTGCAGCAAGGGATCCTCCAGCAGCACCTCTGGCTCTTTAGTGGGAGGTGCCAAATTCAACACCGCCAGCGACTGCGATGAGCTGAGGCAACTCCTTCTGCCGGAACACCTGGACAATGAAGGGGTCCTCACCACATGGATCTCATCTTCCTCCATGTCCGTAGCACCCCCAGAGGTCCCATTCCCCAAGAGTTCTTCCAAGAGGTCCTTTGAGGTTTCAAGGTCCTCAGAGGTTGATCCAGTGGCAAACCCCCCAGATCCCGATCCGGCTCCCCCTCCAGGGTGCCCACAGCCACCAAGTCCAGCGAGAGCTCCTTGGTCAAGCGAGGAGGTGCAGAGTCAGCCCTGCCTGCCTTACCAAGGACGAGAGATCCCCATTTCAGGCAGAAAGCCTTATGCATCAGCAAACTGAACTCCAGGGAAAAGGGGTCCCTTGGAGCCTCCCGCACGGCTGCATCCATCCACTGCCACATCCCAAGGGACTTTGTTGGCCTCTGAGAAAGGGTGGGAAAAAGAACCTCCCGCATTTTGGCACCATTAACAGCCAGAGCAGATGCATCCAAAATGGCTGTGGTTCCTGCCAAAATGACGGAAGCCGCAAACATCTGCCCCCCTTCCTTACGAGGATGGGCTTGTCCCAAGGAGTCCCCCTGAGCTGAATCAGCCCCCTGAAGCTCTTCGTCAGCGGGACAGTCTTCCGACTTGCAGCCGTAGCACAGACTGGTGTCAGAGAGAGCCACCCGACGCACTGCACGCAGTAAAAATTGATTTAGGCATGACTGATCACAAAGCCTAACCCCCCCCTCCCCAAGCGATTTCCCTGCACGATTTCCTCACCTCCAACCACTGCTCTGTCAGCCCACAGACTTATCTGGACCGGTGAGAGGAGCCCTGGCTGCCGAGCTTCCACAGCTGACACAGACTGAACATGTCTGGGCTGCTGAAAGGAGCTGCACCGATTTCTTTTTCTTTTAAAGCTGGGGCTGCCAAAAGCCAAAAGGAAGTGCAGACAGGAGGAAGGTCCGATGGAGACCTGCCGCCCAGATCCCCACGCCTCCTCCTGGGGAGATCAGCAGACTGAATGGCCTCAGTTCCCCGGGGGGGAGGGGGGTATAACTGCAGCTGACCAGCGGTTCAAAACCCGCTAAGAAAAAAAGACAAAAACAGACTGAGGTTAACACAGCTCTTCTATTTTCAGATAAATTCTCTTAGCTTTTTATGTAAGTTGTTTTGTTTTGTTTTGTTTTTTTTATGTCCAAACATCCCTTCAGTGCAGACTGACTGCACTGGGCTCCTTCCACCTGCTGGAGACTGAGCATACTGACTTAAGAGGGAGTGGTTCCGCTCCCTTGTAACTGTGACAACACCAAAGTCTGATAGGCTCAGTTTTCATCTGCTGGAAGTGATGCACAACCCAGGAGTCTTGTCTGGACTGGAGGGCCGATATGGAAGACACCATTTCCGGGGTTGAAAGCAAGCTGACAGATGCGATTGCGAGCATGCAAGCGGCCTCACATGCAGTTGGAGGAGAGATGAGGGAACTAGGTCTCAGGTTCCCTGGTCTCCTGCAAACCCTCTCCCCCCCCCCCCCCGCAGGCTCCGACACTCAAAGGCTCATGGCTCCCCTCCCATCCTGAAGTACTCATGGCTCCCAGTTCCGATGTAGTCTTGGGGGGGCCCGCCACAGTCAACCAAGCGCCAGCAGAAGAATTTACCTGACAACTTTTTAAAAAAAAATTTTAACAAGAAAAATAACAATCCCTAGCAATCTGGCCTGGGGCACCCACGCTGAGGATCCACCTGACCCAGACTACCTATAAAAGCTCAACCAGTCCTCCTGAATGGGAAGATAGCCCCCAAAGGTGGAACGGATAATCCCAGAGGGGTATCTCAAATATGCTCTTGGACCCTGAAGAACTGAGCTCTATAGAAACTGCCCCCAAGACGGCTAGAAGAGTTCAAGGCCTCAACTGCCCTGGCTAGCAACCACCATCTGCTGGAGACACAGAAAATACTGGGGACGGCCCCTAGCTGTACTGGTATTTATGCCAGTGATGTCGTCACAGCAGTTCTGGTACTTTCTGTCTCCATCATCTGCTGGTAGGGGGAGATAATTCACCGTCTGGACTGGTCTAGCAGGATGTACTGGAAACAGTCTGAAGCAGCTGCAGATTACCTTCTATAGGCTGTTATAATGATTTTGTATGTAATCAATAACATTACCTCTAAATAAGAGTCCAAAAGGGTGTGAATACAAATGTTAAATAGTAAAGATGAAAGGGCTGAACACTGAGGCACCCCCTGTCTCAGCTGATGATAATTAGTCTCCCAAAGCCCTATTCTAACTTGCTGCACCTGTTCAGTCAAATAAGACTGAAGGAGAAATTTTACTTACCCAATAGTTCCCTTTGCTGGAAATCTGCTGGATCAGTCCAGGCACGCTTATGTTCCACTGTCAGCAGATGTTGGAGACAGAAAACCCTGCAGAACTTTCCAGTGACATCACTGGTATAAGGAGAGGTGCAGCTAGAGGCATACCTCAGTATTTGTAACAAGCCAAGAAAACAAGAACCACCCAGTGAATGAAAGCTAGACTCCAGTAGGAAAAGACCAACGTGCTCCAATCTGCACCACAATAAGGTCTCAAGTCAAGGACCTCTGCAGAGCCTACGCTGCTGCACATTTAGTGGATGGTAAAAATGAACAACACAACCCTCACAATTACCTTGGCATAAAAGACCAAAAGGGACTAGAGAGGACAGAAGAGCTGGATGGAGTTCAGTTCAGTTCATTTGCTTGATAGATCCTGCTCTCTTTAACACAGCGTCCACAGGTTTGCAGACCTACAAACTGTGTAAATGCTGCTAAGTGGGACATTCAGCGGCACTAACACAGCATCAGGGAGTTCCAAGGGTGGCACATGGAAAGAACCGTTGAGCGGCAATATTCAGCCACTGGCCGCTTATCCCTTGGCGGCAAAATTTAGGCACAAAAAAGGCTGTCCTAGCTTTCACCGCCAAAGCTAACTTGGCAGCAGCTGAATATTGCCACTGCCCAATTAGCTTCCTGCTTCAGTGGCAAACGCAGATATTCAAAGCCGCTGAATATCGAGCCCTAGGTTCCTTTATGACTCCTGGCGACCAGCACCTCCTGCATTGCTGCTGCCCAGTTAGCTTCCTGCTTCAGTGGCAAACGCAGATATTCAAAGCCGCTGAATATCGAGCCCTAGGTTCCTTTATGACTCCTGGCGACCAGCACCTCCTGCATTGCCGCTGCCCAATTAGCTTCCTGCTTCAGTGGCAAACACAGATATTCAAAGCCGCTGAATATCGAGCCCTAGGTTCCTTTATGAAGGCTGACTCCTGGTAACCAGCACCTCCTGCATTGCCGCTGCCCAGTTAGCTTCCTGCTTCAGTGGCAAACGCAGATATTCAAAGCCACTGAATATCGAGCCGTAGGTTCCTTTATGACTCCTGGCGACCAGCACCTCCTGCATTGCCGCTGCCCAGTTAGCTTCCTGCTTCAGTGGCAAACGCAGATATTCAAAGCCACTGAATATCGAGCCCTAGGTTCCTTTATGACTCCTGGCGACCAGCACCTCCTGCATTGCCGCTGCCCAGTTAGCTTCCTGCTTCAGTGGCAAACGCAGATATTCAAAGCCACTGAATATCGAGCCCTAGGTTCCTTTATGACTCCTGGCGACCAGCACCTCCTGCATTGCTGCTGCCCAGTTAGCTTCCTGCTTCAGTGGCAAACGCAGATATTCAAAGCCGCTGAATATCGAGCCCTAGGTTCCTTTATGACTCCTGGTGACCAGCACCTCCTGCATTGCCGCTGCCCAGTTAGCTTCCTGCTTCAGTGGCAAACGCAGATATTCAAAGCCACTGAATATCGAGCCCTAGGTTCCTTTATGAAGGCTGACTCCTGGCGACCAGCACCTCCTGCATTGCCGCTGCCCAGTTAGCTTCCTGCTTCAGTGGCAAACGCAGATATTCAAAGCTGCTGAATATCGAGCCCTAGGTTCCTTTATGACTCCTGGCGACCAGCACCTCCTGCACTGCCACTGCCCAGTTAGCTTCCTGCTTCAGTGGCAAACGCAGATATTCAAAGCCACTGAATATCGAGCCCTAGGTTCCTTTATGAAGGCTGACTCCTGGCGACCAGCACCTCCTGCATTGCCGCTGCCCAGTTAGCTTCCTGCTTCAGTGGCAAACGCAGATATTCAAAGCCACTGAATATCGAGCCCTAGGTTCCTTTATGACTCCTGGCAACCAGCACCTCCTGCATTGCCGCTGCCCAGTTAGCTTCCTGCTTCAGTGGCAAACGCAGATATTCAAAGCCACTGAATATCGAGCCCTAGGTTCCTTTATGAAGGCTGACTCCTGGCGACCAGCACCTCCTGCATTGCCGCTGCCCAGTTAGCTTCCTGCTTCAGTGGCAAACGCAGATATTCAAAGCCACTGAATATCGAGCCCTAGGTTCCTTTATGACTCCTGGCAACCAGCACCTCCTGCATTCTCTTGGCACTGCCAGGCCTTTCTTCCAAGGCAATGGAGGGTTAGGTGACTTGTCCAAGGCCAGGTTCCTTTATAGGGAATATTTTTTTGCTGTCAGTAAGTGGGGGGTGGGGATAAACAGATATGCTATTTTAAGTGCTGTGGTGTGTTACATTTGTGTTGATTGAATTATGAATTTTTTCGTAAGCGTCTTGATCAGGTCTTCTTATTAGGCAGGTAATACATATTTGCTGATAATCTGCAAGACCACCTATTTCTGAGTTATTTCAAACACATTGACTGCAGAGATCCTGAAAACCCGACTGGCTGGGGATCCTCTAGGACAAGTTTGGGAAGCATTGTGTTAGATAAAGCAATGACCTGGAAATTCCTGCACCTAGCACAGTACTCGGAGCAGCACTTACCTGTGTGCAATCACCTCTTGCAGTAGATGCATGCGATCCCAGTAGGTTTCAGGGTCAAAACCTGAAACAAAACTCAAATAAGCGCAAGTACACACTTTCTCAAGTCTTACAGCACCCCACCCCACCCCTCAAGGGCTGGGGCCTTATCCCAGGTATGTCTTCCCTAAATTTAACTTTATATACTATTTTTGTATAGTTATCTATGAAGAGCATCTCCCCAGAAGGAAGTGTCTGCAGTGGAAACACCTCCATCTGTAACTCACCATCAAACAGGTTCTCGCTGCCCTCCTTCAGCAAGCAGCTGATGTTCAAAGGAATGAAGAGCTGTGCACGCAGTGGATCTCCATAGAGGTAACTGGGCAGAGCAAATGGGCCTTCCAGGACTGGAACCAATAAGAAGCCACAGGATGTGGCTTTCCGGTGCCAACCCTGAACCTGCAGGAATTGGGGAAACAGTACCACATCACCCAGAGGAAGGGTTAATGGGATATTGATACAGGTATAAAAACATGTGAATGTATTTTAGTATACTGGCTCAGTACTTCCATTGCACCTCTCAATAAGCTGACTGGTCTAGTTTCTCCTGAGGGGTGAGAAGACAGTAGTTACCATAGCTGATTTGTCTGTCAGCCCAAGTAGGCTGGAAGATGGGGACAGTAGTTTGGCCTGTGCAGGTCTGGCAGAGAGGCAATGAGCTGGAGGATGGAGATAGTAGGACATGGGTGGGGGGGGGGGGGGGGAGGAAAACAGAGTAGAGAGAAAGCAAGCTGGGGTCTGAGCTTGAGAGGACGGCAGAGAGAGGATGGTTAAGCCTTGTGCCTAATGAAGGAGAGGGGGATAACAAATAAATAAATAAATAGAAACAGTCACAAGCAAGCTAACTGATTGACAAGAGGCTGGAGATTGTCAAGTCAAAGTTGGGGAGAGGAGATCTGTGCAGGAGAGAGGGGGTGGTGTTTAGCATAGGTAATGCAACAGTGATCTGGGAAGGAGGACCAGGCCTTATGATGTGGAAACTGTACAAAAACAAATGTGGCTGAGTAATAATTTGTCTGCACTGCATTATAACTTACTCAGTGATGGGATAGTGTTCATCTGAACAAATAGTCCACAAAATTCAAAACAGCATCAGGAATTTTAATTTTTTTGCATGAAAAATTCCACTGGTGCATTCCTGCTTCCGAGTTAGGGATCTGCAGACTTCATGAGAAAGGAAATACGGGTCACTTCAGATCACTAAAGGGTCCAGTGAGGGATCCCCAGTGGAGTTTTCTGAGTGCACTGGGGGGAACAAGAGGTTCTTCCCTTAGAATACCATCACTGCTGGCAGATGGAAGATGGGAATCCTGTCAGCACTGCTGTCTTTGCCACTGCTGTGCATGAATTTAAAAAAAAAAAGAAAAAGTTCAACCTTCGCCACTGCCCAGAAAAATTAGCTCAGTGGATCACATTCAAGGACCCCTGTTCCAGAAGTTAAACCCATTTGGTCCAGTACTTCCTTTTTCTGAACCTTCTGTTCCAGCAACGTTTCCATTACTTTAGTTAATAAGAAACCCTCTTGAGGCTGGACTCTGAGCTCTGTGGGCTCTTAAACCAAAATTTAAAACTTGCTTAGGTTAGTTTAAGGTGTAGGATGTAAACAGGCCACACTTGCCATCTCATGGCACATGGGGAGACAAGAGTCTGTGCCAACACTTACCATCTCGCAGAGTACAGGAGCAGTCAGCGCCATCCAGTGCAGTTTCACCTCGAAGGCTGCGTTCAGCGAGAAGCTGCCATGATAGTAGCAGCTGCACCACTCCAAGCGGTGGCTGCGGTTACTGACGTCCAAGGTCACTGTCCGCTGTTCTGGAACTGTGGCTGCTACCAACAAGGGTTCAGAAAACAGAGAAGAGCTTACGTTTGCATAGAGTCCTGCAGCACAGACCATTCAGAGGTGAGGCAGCGAGCCTCTATCTACCTGTAGCAAAAGCTCAGGGACATGAAGAGCTGACTGATGACATCTTATTTTAAAGCATTTCAAAATGAACTGTCACCATGGCAGTTTACAATACATCAGTATGATTCTGTACATATGCAAAAATACACACCTTGACAGAACCAAAACAGAATGGAGGGGAATGAACTAGCACATCATCTGCCAAAGACTGAAATCTGTAAACCGCGGGCATGAGGGAGGGTGGGTGGGTGGGTGCAAGTACAAGGGCCTTGGAACTAGCTAGCAGAGATAATAAAGCGTACTTACTCACCTGTAACAGGTGATCTCTGCAAACAGCAAGAATTTAGTCTTCACATATGGCGACGTCAGTACCAACGAAGCCAGCGCAGGAACGCTCCCCAGTGTCCAATAAGAAAGCTTTTGGGAGCATCCCACTGCACCTGCGTTTATTTTATTTAACAGTTTTTCTATACCGCCTTTGTCCAAAGCAGTTTACAATGAAAATCATAATTGCAATTCTTAGTTTTTACATTAAACAAGGGAAGACAACTGAAGGAAAGAAATGAACTATGTCCATGGAGAAGTAAATTTTGTATATGGGGAGGGTAGAATACAGGAATGATCTGAGCAGTCAAATGGGGTAAGATGTGTTAGTTGTGATTATGTAATGTCATTGAGTCCATAGTATTCTCTGAAGAGATGTGTTTTGAGTAACTTTTTTAGATCTGTAATGGATTTTGCTGCTCTTATGTTTTCTGGTAGTGAATTCCATATTGATGGAGCGTTGTTGCCTTCCCACCTTTGTGACTCTCCCTCCTCAGTTGAGTTTGCAGCTGAGATAAAATGGAAAGAGAAAAACCCTACAACCCTAGGGGAGTTGTAGGGTTGTGAAGACTAAATTCCTGCTGTTCCCGGAGATCACCTGTTACAGGTGAGTAACTACACTATCTCCAGAACAAGCAGGAATGCAGTCTTCACATATGGGACTCCCTAGCTCTCAGATGTCAGAGAAATGACCCCAGAATTGGTAGATTCGCTTCAGAGCAGGCCTCAAGAGAGCATGGATCCTCCATGGATGTCTGGCATCGAAAGGTTCCGGGATGGAGGGTAGGAGTTGCCCTAAGTCTGAAAGAGGTGCTGGAGTACAGCTTGACCAAACATGGCATCCCTGCGGGAGTCCTTACATAGAAACATGACAACAGAAAAATACCACAAGGCCTATCTAGTTTGCCCTTCCATATCAACCACCACAACAGTCCCCCTTTTTCCTTTAGAGATCCTCTGTGTTTGTCCCATGCTTTTTCGAATTCAAATACTGTGATCTCTACCACCCCATTGGGAGGACTATTCCACAGATCCACCACTCTTTCTGGAAAGCACAGTTACTTACCTGTAACATGTGATCTCCGGAACAGCAGGAATTAGTCTTCACACGTGGGAGACGTCGCCGACGGAGCCCGCACGGGAATGCTCCCCAGCATCCAATCAGAAGGCCTTTGGGAGCATACCCCGCGCCTGCGCGGAGGCTTCCCGCCCTTCCTACTGCCTCTCCCCAGTTGAGTTTCATAGCTGAGCCAGAAGGAGAGGAGAGGAAGGAATAGATACAAAAAAAAAAAAGAGATACAACTCCTAGGGGAGGTGGGTGGGTTGTGAAGACTAATTCCTGCTGTTCCGGAGATCACCTGTTACAGGTAAGTAACTGTGCTATCTCCAGGAACAAGCAGGAATGAGTCTTCACACGTGGGGACTCCCAAGCTGAAGATGCCCGGGGAGGTCCCATAAGCGCAGCCCAGGACGGGATGGCATTTGCCCAGCCTAAATCCCCGGCATCCCCTGAGGGATGGAGGGCAGGAGTTGAATAGAGGAACAGCGAATCTACAGACTACAGAGGGAGTCTTTAGAGTGCAGAACAGGTAACATTAAGATACAGCAAAAAAAAAAACCAGGCTACGGGAAGAGTAGCCAGAGGGATGCACAAATAGTATCAGTAAGCATTTAATGAGTAAATGCCCTAGTACCATGTAGAGCTTACTGGCCACTAAGTTTTAATGAAGTAATGGTGTGGAACCCCGTAGGGCTTACCTACCGGGTTGCCGGAAGCAGACCTGTGGTGAAGGCACCGTAGACGCAGTAGCGAAGTCGTCAAGGAAACTTTGCCGCAGCGAGGAGGAAGCTCCAAATCCGGAAGGCTAGGAGATCCAGGCGTCATCTGGGTCAGGAGAAAGACGGCAGGTCTTCCAGGAGGCTTAGTGCAAGCTGAGCACTCCCTTAGGAGTAGAGTCCAGAACTCAGAGGACTAACAGTAGAAGACTGGCCAAACCAGAGAGCCCATTCCGGAGAAGAGTAGGGGTGCACCCCGGAGCAGAAGGAGTACACAGGCTACCCTAGCGAGAGATAGGGAGACAAGGGTCCGAACCCCCGGGAGGAGGACCTAACTGAAAAGGAGCTGTAGACTCCACAGCGGTAGAGTACCACCAGTCCGCGGCCCGATCGAGGAATAGGCAGGCGGACTGGCTGGACCCCGGGGGGGGAGGCGTGTGAGTACCGGCCATAGGGAAAAAGGCAGTATAGCACAGGTACTGCGGGCATCCCCCCAATATGCGCCTATCGCGCAGGAGATATCTAGTATATCTAAGCCGGTAGGCATGAGGGCGCCCACTCCGGTACTAATGCAGGTATGTCGAGGGGCCTACCTCCCTGCGCATCACCCTGGTAAGGCGGATCTGCCATCGATCCACAGAGCGTCCACCTGGAAGGTGGCAGCAAGATCCGTCAGTAGAGGGATCTATTCCAGAGGACAAGGGCAGATCGGCGAACCAACCGCGCGGTAGCGTGGGGGACAGGGGATAGCATCAGTCTGGTAGAACGCCACAGGGGCTGGAGGCCCTATATGTGTCCCCAGGACCTGCATGCAGAAACTCGCCCCCCCCCCCCCCGCACAGACGGGGGACAGGAAGGTAATTCCGGTACGGAAGCAATCAGCAGGGGGATACCGGCTGAGAAGGGTTCAGAGACATACCGAAGGGTAATAAGTTGGCCGTTGGCCATAGCTATCACGGAATAGAGGTGGTCTCCCTACCAACGGAAGGAGAATACCCGAACCCCTAGATAAGCCTCCGAACCATTTGCAACTGAACAAGCCCCCGAGCAGAGCTCAATTTTTAAACATCCGATAAGAGGGTTAAGTGCAGGCAGCCGCTTGCCTGAGCCTAAAAATGCTTAGAAGGAGAGTCCTGGCGCGGGCCGGGGGGCATCAACCCGGGGTGAGAGGCCCCTTGCCTGGGCGCGCCTGGAGGGTGGGCGGAGGTCTGATATTTCCTCTTCCTAGAGAGGCGTTTACCGCTGCCGTGGGGCCGGGCCCTAGGCTGGCTGCTAACCCTGGGAAGGTTAGCGAAGCACTGTGCGACCTGACGCAAGGCTTCGCTGTGTTGAAGAGGTGATCTCCGTCGCAGGGAGAATTACCCAGGTTGTGCTGTGCCCGTCTACACAACTCGGACGCCTGCAGCCATGCTGTACGGCGTGCTCTAATGGCAACAGCAGAAGCTCTGCTGACCGACTGGAAGGAGTCCAGCGAAGCACGAGAAAGGAACCCGGAGATATTCCTGAAGTGATAAAGGAGCAGGGAATATTCAAAGGCCTTGGTCGCCGATACGAAGAGGGATAACCGAGACAACCTCTCGGTGACCTCCTGCAGCAACAGACTCATATAAAATATATATGAGATAATTCTGGCTGTCAGCATAGACGTCTGGAAAGCTTGCCGTCCTAGAGTATCTAGCGTCTTTGAGGCACGGCCTGGGGGGCGAGAAGCATGCTTCTCCTTGCTTCCGGCCTTCCTCAGCGCCGATTCCACCACAATGGACCGATGTGGAAGCTGGTGCTGCTGAAAACCCGGGGACGGAGGCACCCGGTAAAGAGCCTGCATCGCAGTCGACGGTGCCGGAACCCTCAAAGGCGACCGCCAAGCCCCCAGCAGGAGATCCTGCAGGGAGGGATGCAGAGGAAGCATCACGGCTGCCTGTTCCTCAGGGCCCGGGGTAGGGATGGCCAGCAAGTCCGCCATGTCAAGGAGGAAATCCTGAAAAGGTGGTTCTGCCGGAGGAGTTATGGTGGGGGAGGCTGGCAGGGCACACAGAGGCCGCTCGGGCCGATGCCCGCTAGGCATAGGAGGGGACCAACCGCCCCGGATCGGGGCAGTCCCCATGGCGTCGTCGGCTCCTGGGATTGATTCCAAACTAGGCATCGAAGGGGTCGATGGCACCGACAGCGCCGCAGGAATCGGCCTCGGCCC
This sequence comes from Ichthyophis bannanicus, assembly GCA_033557465.1. Lineage (NCBI taxonomy): Eukaryota > Metazoa > Chordata > Amphibia > Gymnophiona > Ichthyophiidae > Ichthyophis > Ichthyophis bannanicus. The sequence continues at coordinate 18,298,931 of CM066041.1, read as the reverse complement.
CGAACCCGGGGGTGGCGCTGCTCCCTGCGATCGAAGCGGTTCCGCGGCCGCCGGAGGGCAGGGGCCAGCGGTCTCCGCTCTGCGTCGCGGGAGGGGACAGGGACCGATCCCGAGACGTGTAGTGTCCAAGCTTTCAAGGCTGGATACCGACTCCAGGCTGGGCATCGAACCGAGCGAGGAGATAGACTCCCTTCCAGAGGGCCCCGGCAGGGGCGACCGCGCCGGTGGTGGAAAACCCGGAGCGCGGATCGGAACCGCGCCGATCGGTGCCGCGAGCATCACGGGTCCCCGAGGGCGGAGCTCGGTGGAGAGGGGGTCATCCGATGCCGGCGCCGATGTCGATCGGCGGGCACTGCCCGAAGCCGGGCTCCCTCTCGCACCCGTTCGACCCGGAGAGAAACCTTCCCGGGGCATACGGCCCGTCCCCGAGGGGACCCCGGTCACCCGACGACGAGTCCCTGCGGGGGTGCAAAGCCCCTGCGCCGACGTCGGTGTACCATTGCGGGGCGGCGCAGATCCAGATCGGATTGAAGCGGTCGAAGGCCCCGAGGCCCCTTCTCTAGGAAAAAACGGAGCCCTCGACGGCCGCGTCGATGCCGGGGAGTCGTCCGAGCGCTGGCCGACACACCCCGAGGGCCCCGGGGAAGGTCGATGGCGGCCCCTCGTGCTTGACGCCCCTGCCGTCGCCGTCGGAGCGGCACCGCCCGAACCCGGTACCACCCTTGCGCAGGGCTGGGAAAACGGCGACCCGGTGCGGGTCGAAGCGAGCGGCCCCGAGGGGAGGGAGGCCCGATGACCATCCCCGGCGCGGGGCGGAACCACTGACGCCCGCGCGCTCGAAGCGGGTACTACCCCCGCGCATGACCTGAACGTAGGGCCGTCAGACCGTGTCGAGTCGATCGGCCCCCGAGGTAGGGAGGACAGCGGCTGGCGATCCCCGGTGGGGAGCGGGTCACTCGACGCCGATGGCTTGGCACCGCCCAAGGCGGATACCGTCTCCCTAGGAAGGCCATAGCGGCGTGAGTCGGTCGGCCCCGGAGGCGCCGAGGACCTCAGCCGCCAATCCCCGGTGAGGAGCGGAACGCTCGACACCGACGCCGGAGGGGTCGGTACCGCCCGAAGCGGGCACCGCCCACGCGCATGGCAGGGATGGAGGAACGCCAGACTGGACAGAGTCGATCGGCCCCGGAGGCGCCGAGGACAGCAGCCGACGATCCTCGGTGAGGAGCGGAATGCTCGACACCGACGCCAATGCCGGGGGCTCAGTACCGCCCGAAGCGGCTACCACGCCCGAGCATGGCTTGGATGTAGGGATGTCAGACCCGGTCGAGCCAGTCGGCCCCGAAGGCGCTGAGGACACCGGCTGATGATCCCTGGCGAAGAGTGGAACACTCGACGCCGACGCCGGGGAATCGGCACCGCTCGAGGCGGGTACCTCCCTCGGGCATGGCTCGGGAATGTTCTGTGAGGAACGAACCTCAGGAACATCCCGAAACCCCTTAAATGCTTTGGAGCCCGAGGTATATCAGCCAAGGAGGACTTGAGGGGTTGGCCGGAGCCGTCGCCATGCCTCGCATGAGACTTGCCCCTCAAGACTCGGCTAGTCTTAACAGACTGTTGTGTGGTTACCTGATCCTGGAGAGAAGAACAACCCGACGACCGCGCCCTGGGCGCAAAGACGTCGTTGAGGGATACCCGAAAGAGGGAGGGTCTTCTGCCGACACTGCAGCCCGGGGAATCCGGGAAAGAGGGGTCAGGCTCCACACAGGAGAGGCACCAGGCATTGGAGTCCACGTGGAAAATGGAGTCCCCGCCATGAGGCTGGGGGGAAGAAGGCTCCATGCCCCGGTCCTCAGCACCAGGAGGGGGCGATGAAAATTAAATGAAAATAAAGAAAGGGGGGGGGGCACGGAGGTGCCACCGTCGGCGGGAAAGCCGCGACTACAGAAAAACGGAAAAAAATTTCTGCGGTGGCAGGAGGGACGTCCTGCCTGCTCCGCGGAAAACGAAAAACTGGGGAGAGGCAGTAGGAAGGGCGGGAAGCCACCGCGCAGGCACGGGGTATGCTCCCAAAGGCCTTCTGATTGGATGCTGGGGAGCATTCCCATGCGGGCTCCGTCGGCGACGTCTCCCACGTGTGAAGACTCATTCCAGCTTGTTCCTGGAGATAGAAATATTTCTGCATATCACTCCTGAATCTATCCCCTTTCACCCTCATCCCATGTTGCCTCGTAGCAGAGTTTGCTTTCAATCAAAAGAGGCTCTCCTCTCCTGTGCATTTATGCCACGGATGTATTTAAATGTTTCAATCATATCACCTCTATCCCACCTTTCCTCTAAGGTGTACATATTAAGATCCTTGAGTCTGTCCTCATATGCTTTATTTATTTTATTTAACTGTACTTGTATCCCGCTTTTAACCGGGTCAAAGCGGTTTAACAAAAAAAGGGGGGGGGGGGACAGTAATCAATTCATAGAGAGGGGGGGTGGTGTCACCGAGGGGACCAACATTAATGATCCGAACAGACAGTAAAGACTTAACTAGACATAGGTCTCTTAGTAGGTAGTTCTGGGGATATGTTAGAAGGTGTGGAGTAGTCGTCAGTGATGGATGTTTGTTTCTGGTCCAAGGTATTCATGGAACACAATGCTTTATAGTTGTTTCCAGAAAACCTACGTTCTGTAGCCATTGACAAAATCTGCAAAGCAGCCACCTGGTCTTCAGTACATACCTTTGCTGCTCATTACTGTCTGGACAAGAAATGGCCAGCAGAAGAAAGGAGGTGATAGTGCCTCTGTATAAGATTTTGGTGCGATCTCATTTGGAGGTCCTCATGGTTAGAGGACCACTAACTATTTTAGTAGCCATCCTCTATACTGACTCCAGCCTGTTTATATCCTTTTGCACACAATACTCCAAATAAGGTCACACCAAAAACTTATACAGAGGCACTATCACCTCCTTTCTTCTGCTGGCCATTCCTTGTCGAGACTTGCTAGACTCCGCCAGTATACACTGATCCATAGAGCTTGCAGATGCCTGGGAAGCAGTACTGGAAGCATGACCTATCGTTCCAGAGCATGGCACCAGCAGCTCTCCTAAGGTGGAGGCCTCTGGAGAATCCTGGACTCTTTGGCGGCGAGATCCTCCTGTCAGGGTAGTTTGGCCGGCCGATCCAACTCCAGGGCAATGCTTCAGGCATCTCTATGTTTAGATAGCAATCTATCCTTGGGAGGATGGCCTGTCTTGGAGGAAGATTTGTGTTTCAATACCTGAGATTCATGTGAGGAAGACTATGCCCTTGACTAGTCAAAGCAAGTGAAACCGTATCTGAGGCAAAGAGAGAGCAGAGATTTGCAACACGATTCTGTAGGCCTCTCTTAGTCATCTTTTTGCATAAGGGACATTCAGATGGCTGGTGATCTGGGCCAAGGCATTTAAGACACCAGTCATGGGTATCGGTAGCAGAGATAGTGCTACTATACAGAACATTTTTTAAACCACTGGTTGGTTTTTCCATCGTATCAGTAGACTGGATGGAAGGCCTAAGGCGGCATCGATGTGCCTGAAAGAATTAAAGTTTTTTGTTTTTTTTTTTAGAAAGGAAGAAACAGAATCAAAGATAAAGGTTCCGATGTTGATGGGAAGGTAGACGCAACCACAAAAAACAACAAAGAAGAATGAAGAGAACTGAGGAGGGAGAGTCACAAAGGCAGGAAGGCAGCAATACAGACACAGTGGGATGCTCCCAAAAGCTTTCCTATTGGATGCTGGAAAGTGTTCCTGTGCAGGCTCCATCAGTACCATCACCACCATATGTGAAGACCGCATTCCTGCTTGTTCCTGGAGATACTATAGATAATCAGCACAAGAACACTGGAATAGCTAGGTTTTATACGTTTTTTTAAATCTTTTACATGAACTGTCTGCACATATATCCCATGGTAACATATTCCATAATACTGAGGACTGGTATAAGAAAGATGAAATCTATGAAGTGAAATAATTTCTAGAAGGTGCATTTGGGAGGATTTCCAATTTCTAGTTGGAGTACGAAGAATCAGCAAAAGGAAAGAGATCGTGAGGGTAGCAATCTTAAGGATTTTCAGGCTAGGCAACCAACATTGTTTGATGAGTAGAGAAGCTACATGGTCAGACCATTCTGCAGTATTTTGAATTAGTTGTAAGTGTTTAATACTGTAGCAGAGCATTACATAGTCCATCCCATTTAAGATAAGTGAGTGTATCAATGTTTGGGCATACTCTATAGCTGTGGGACAGTTAGTGCTATTCTGAAAGCCTTGGTGAACAGGTTCAGCTGCTTCACAGACTTCAGTAATAAGAGCAGATCATCAATTTGTTCTTTCTACAAACACTATCTGATAAATAGATCCCTTTCAGGAGGTGTGATTTGTATTCCAGTGTGCTGTAATTATTAGAGCAAGAGAACCTGAAGCACACAAGGACGCATTCCTTCTGCTGTTTGCTAAAACTTATATTTTCACTAAAACCAGAGGAAACTCCCCTTCCAGTCACCTCAGCAATCTGGAGAGACAACAGCAGGGCGAGAATGTGGCAGAAAAAGCAGGTGAAATGAAAGCATGCCACATTTCTGGGAAAGCTGGAGAACAAAGGCCACACTCCATAGTTAGAGAAGAACTGCCAGGGTCTATAGTCTACAAACTGATCTGGACAGGTCTCTCCATGAAAGGATGGATGTGAGAATCTGGAAAAGCCTGCTAAGGATCACAAACCCCAGATACAATGTTGCTGATCCTTGTGAATGGGAATGTAGAAGTATTTACTGGACAGGTAAACTACTCATCCTCTCTCACAGAAAGGATCACGGACTGCAAAAATCTCCATCCTGAAATGGGACACTCGTAAGCCACAGCTGACCCCCTTAAGGTCAAGGATCAGGCAGAAGAAACCATCCATTTTGGGATGATGAAGTAGATGGAATACTTTCCTAACCCCCCTCCATTCGGACAGGGGTACTGGAACAGTGGCCTGCAGCCTGTGAGAGAACTGGCCGAGGAGAAATTCCAATTTCCAGGACCCGTTCGTCTGACATGATCTATGCCCAATCCGAGGTGAACCTCTTGAGATGACTGCTGATAGTCTCCTGAGCCCGCCTTTCCTTAATGCGCAGGACAGGTTCCTCCAGAGCCTGAGGGTATGTGCCTAGATGGTCAGGTCCTCTGAAATGGCAAGGCCTTGCTGTGAAATCATCCTGGTCAGGAAGAGGAGAGAATTACTTCACTGTTCGAAGGTGATGGGAGTTGTGGTTTCAAGAATGCACCAATGCCACTTTGGAAGCAGTTCAGGGTCTATCCTTGGGAAACTGGAGGCTTAGCCTCCCTGGAGGTCCTTGACAAACTTAGAGGTCTTCCCCAAAGAGCAATTTACCCTGAAACAGCATTTTGGACAGATAAGGCTCAGAAGAAGTGTTGGTTGCCCAATGATGTAGCCACAGCCAATAATGGGTCACTGCCCGAGCTGACAAGGCAGATTAAATCGTAGAAGGCATCCACTAAAAAGGCTGTAGCCAAATCCATAAGGGTTGACATCAAATCCTTTGGCAAAGATTGCACCCAATGCAGGAGGGCTTGGGTAACAGGACCATCACACCTGGAGGCCTGAAACTCCAAAGCGGTGGCTGGGAGGCTTGTCTTTAAGAATGCCTCCAGCTTACAATCCTGTTGATCATGAAGGGAAGTCCCTTCCTCCAGAGAAATAAGAGTTCACTTGGTCATTACCATGACAAAGGCACCTTAGGGAAGCAGAACCTGCTCTCCATATCTGCCCTGAATGAGGACATACAGCCATCCTAGGACCTAACTCCCCACTCAGGATACTATCTGCTACCCCCCACTCCTCAAGAATCATTCAGTGACTGCCTATGGAAGCGGAAAGGCCCAGGGGGGCCTTTGGATGTCTTTCAAAATGGGGATCTTCATCCATTATCACCTCCAAAAATACGCAGAGCTCATGTCACCTGCAAGATGAGCAAAACAAGTGGATCACAAAGGACTCTTCCTTGGAACCCACACTGCCTGCTGCACTCTCTGCATCTAGATCCTGGAGACTCTGGGCTCAGGTGTGGGGACCAATTGCTCTGACACCTAGGGCCTCTTTAGGGGAGGGGAGGGGAGAGATGGGAAAGGACTGCAGCACCCCCAGAGGCCTCAGCCACATCCAGGCTGCACCCAGCAACTAGACACATACTGGGGACCCCCCCCCCCTCACTGCACAATTCAGTGCCAGAATATACCCATCCCCCTCTAACCCAGAAGTGTACTAGCCATTCAGCTCCCTCCTCCCCAAATCAGGCTCAGGTTGCTTCCGTCAGACATCCACTGAGCCCTAGAATAGCTGGAACCTGATCTGAATTCTCTTCCCCCTTCCCCCCCCCCCACCAAGGGCAAGGTCCTCTGGCATATGCTGCTCCAAGCACCTTTTTTCCCTCTTTTTAAATCAGCTGGGGAGATGCCACCAGGGCCCCCCAAACTAATACCCACCAGTGCCGTTCCCATCTGCTAAGGGGGCACATAAGGGGAATGGCCTCAACCAAGACAAAAGGTAAAGGGAGGCAGACCACTACCGCTCAGTCAACAGGCAGATGGCTGGAGTCATGCCCCTAGCAATGGCATGGGTCTCATCCAAACATGGATGGTGAAATATAATCTGGTGCCCTAGGACCCCTGAATCAATTTCACTGGGGAGGATAGTCCACAGACTGCAGCCCCAGAAGCCTCCATAAACTCACTGCTGCACCAGTCCAGTCACCTCATCTACTGGAGATAGAAAAATATACTGGAGGAGGTCCTCTAGGTGCAGCTCTCCTTATACCAGCAATGATGTCACTGGAAGGTTCTGGGTCTTTTTCTGTCTCCAACACCTGCTGATAGGGAACATAACAGTGAGTCTGAACATCTAGCAGGATGAGGAAGTATCTGTTTAACTATGACCCCCCCCCCCCCCACGCCCAAAAAAAAAAAGAAAAAAGATTAATCTTTCCTGCATAGGAGGGAGGGCACATGATCTGACATCAAAGGCTGACAGTCCTCCTATATATACACAAGAAAATCTGATAAATAGAGAGAGATAATACAGTCATGCACATGGTGTTGGGCTGCTGGAGACCTAGTGGAAAGAATCCTGAACGTATATTCCAAGATTACTGAACACTAATAACGCTGCAAAAAACCAAGGAACAGTTCCAATATGTAAACCCCCCAAAAAGCAAAAGGCCCCATTAGTATACCAAATAAGAATCTGATACAGCAGTGTTGATGTCCAGGAAGCAACAATAAAGAGTAGTTACTCACCTGTAACAGGTGTTCTCCAGGAGCAGCAGGAATCAGTCCTCACATATGGGTGACGTCGGCGCCGATGGAGCCCCCGTGCGGAGCATTTCCCCAGCTTTCAAAGAAGGCCTTTGGGAATGCAGCGCGCATGCGTGGTCCCCTTCCCGCCCAAGGGTGCCATCTTGCTCAGTCTTCTTTTTTCCGCGGAGTCCAATGGAAGTGTGTCGTGGTCACCCGTGAAAAAGTTGATTTTTTGGTGTGGATCCGTGTATTTTCTCGGTTCGACGTCTGTTCCCTTTCCTGCCTGTGCCTGGTACACCGGTATTGAGCCTGGACTTCATTTTTCGGTTTTTGTCCTTAGAAACTAGCGTTCGCGCCATTTTTTCATTTGTCCCTGGCAGCCCAATCTTTTGACCTTGCAGGGGCTCTTTTTCCCCCCCGATGGCTGCCAGCAGGTTTAAGAAGTGTGATCGGTGTAAGAAACTGATGTCTCTCACCGACACACATGACTGCTGCCTCCGGTGCCTCGGGCCCGACCATGATCTGCTGGTTTGTGTCCCGTGTGGCAAAATGTCCTCCAAGGCATTGAGGAGCCAGCAGCAACAACGCAAAAGGATCTTCTCTGATTCCGCGTCTGGCTGAGCCCGGACTTCGTCAGAAGCCTCGACGTCTCGGGAGTCCGACCCTGCGCGTCATCGGGGCTCCTCTGAGAGGGGTCTCCCTCGCGGGAGCACTGCAGGAAGAAGAAACCCGCGAGGGCGATGTCGGTGGACGCTCTTGGCTCCTCGAGGGCCAGGTCGCATAGCCCCGACCGCCATCCCAGGTCTTCGGAGTTGGAGAGGCCTACTAAACAACCTCGTGTAGAGACGGAGGCCCCGGGTCACGCGAGTACTGTAGTCCTCATGGACTCTCCTCCGGGGGAGCCACCGTCGGGGCCCAAGTCAGAGGCTGCTGGGTCTCCTGAGCTCGGACTCAGGTTGACGGCCTTGGAGAGCAGTTTGGCTGCCTTCATGGAACAGCAGCGGGTACTGATCGCCGGTCTCACCGGTGCATCTGCCCCGACCACCGGGACCTCGATGTCCAAGTCGACCCCGGAGGCCGAGCCAATCCTCAAGTCCATGAGATCTCGAGTCGATCCTCAGCCGAGGTCACCCTCGATCTCCCGTGCGGAACTCCTCAGAGGGGTCGGGATGGGAAACTGAGGACGAGGAGTCCCCGGACACTTTTCGGACTCACCGGAGTCTGAACCTCGGAGAAGGTCCCCCCTGGAGGATACCCGATTCTCAGACTTTGTGAGGGACATGGCCAAGGCCTTGGCCTTCCCCGCAGACCCCGAGGAGGAGCCTCGAGCTGAGGAGCTCGAGGCACTGCAGTATGACTTTCCCCCCAAGGAGGCCTTTACTGTACCGGTTCCTCCGATACTGGAACTGTTGCTCTTCCGCATGTGGGAGGCACCGGCCTCGACGCCGGTTCTTAGCAAGCGGGTCGATTCCATTTATCAAGTCCGCAAGAGCCCTGGGTTCCAGAAGGCACAGCTGCCGCACCACTCCATGGTTGTGGAATCGGCCATGCTTTGTCTGAAGAGTCAGAAGATGCACTCCTCGGTGCCTCCAGGCAGGGAGGCCTGGAACCTGGATGCCCTTGGTAGAAAGTGCTTCCAGGGCTCTATGCTTGCTTGCCGTGTCCAGACTTATCAGCTGTACATGGGCATGTACCTTCGAGACCTGGCAAAGGAGATTGCCGGGTTCTCTGCTGGTCTCTCTGAGGAACCTTTGCAGAGGTTCACAGCCTTGTCAACTGGAATCCGAGTGCTCGAAGTTTATGTCTCGAGCAGCCTATGATGGCTTCGATGCTTCGGCCCGAGTAGCCGCGGCTGGCATCGGTGCACGCCGTCAGGCCTGGCTACAGTCATCGGACCTCGAGCCATGGGTGCAGAACAAGTTGGTCGATGTCCCTTGCCGAGTTGAAAACCTCTTTGGCAAGCCTATGGCTGACAAGGCTGCAGAACTCGAGTCCGAGACTCTCACCAGGACAAGGCTGTCCAGGAAGACCTCTGCCCCTTCTCAAAAGAAGAAGGGCAAGGGGAAAAAGTCCTTTTACCCGAGGAAGTCATCTGCCTACAAATCTTACCCTCAATACCAGGCCTCCACAGCTCCCCAACAGGGTCAGCAGGCCAAGGGGCAGGGACATGGGCCCCGTAGGCAGAAAACCCCCAAGCCACCAGCTCTGGCTCCTGCAAAGCAGGGAGCAGGGTTTTGACTCCAGTGGCATAGCCTCTCCTCCTCAGCTGGCCCTCTCAGCACAGGAGGCCGGCTGACTTTGTACGCCCACAGGTGGTCAGCCATAACAGGGTGCTGGGTGCTCAGCATAGTCCAAAAGGGCTATTTGCTCCACTTCAACCAGTTACCCCCCCTCCTACTTTCCAGGGGAGCCTCCAAGACTCCCTCTGCACAGGAACTTACTCCTTCAGGAGTTGACAATACTTCTAAAGGAGCAGGCGGTGGAACCGGTGCCCCACCACCTGAGGGGGCAAGGCTTCTATTCCAGGTACTTTCTGGTACCAAAAAGGACAGGAGGCCTCAGGCCCATCCTCGACTTGTGAAATCTCAACAAGTTCCTGGTGAGGGAAAAGTTCAGGATGCTTACCCTTGGACAGACTGAAGGATCTTAATATGTACACCTTAGAGGAAAGGCGGGATAGAGGTGATATGATTGAGATGTTTAAATACCTCCGTGGCATAAATGTTCAGGGAGAGAACCTCTTTCAATTGAAAGCAAGTTCTGCTACGAGGGGGACATGGGATGAGGGTGAAGGGAGATAGATTCAGGAGTGATATGCGGAAATATTTCTTTACGGAAAGAGTAGTGGATCCGTGGAATAGTCTCCCAGTGGAGGTGGTAGAGATGAGGACAGTAATTGAATTCAAGAAAGCATGGGACAAACACAGAGGATCTCTAAAGGTAAAAAGGGGACTGTTGTAGTTGTTATGGAAGGACAGACTAGATAGGCCATGTGGTCTTTTTCTGTCGTCATGTTTCTATGTTTCTATGAATACTGCTGCCCTACCTCCAGCAGGGAGATTGGCTATGCTCCTTAGACCTAAAGGATGCTTATACTCACATCCTCATTCATCCAGACCACAGACAATATCTCAGATTTGTAGTGGGAGGAAATCATTTTCAGTACAGAGTATTTCCATTTGGCCTAATCTCCGCACCCAGGGTTTTCACCAAATGCCTGGTGGTGGTAGCGGCCTATCTCAGAGTCCAGGGCATATTTGTCTTTCCATACCTGGACGACTGGTTCATCAGGGGTCAGTCTCCACAGGAAACCAGACAGGCCACCCTCCGCACTGTCTGCCTTCTACAGCATCTGGGTTTTGTCATAAACTTCGCAAAGTCCACTTTGCACCCCTCACAGAACACAGAGTTCATAGGAGCAAGACTGGATACCCTTCAGGCGAAGGCTTATCTGCCTGTAGACAGGGCCCACAGACTGATGGACTTGGCCAGACAGTTCCACAGCAATTCTCTGGTTTCCGCCAGGCAATTCCTGAGACTATTGGGCCACATGGCATCCACGGTCCATGTTACTCCAAATGCCCATCTGCACATGAGGCCTGCTCAGTGGGGCCTCAGAACTCAGTGGCTGCAAGCCACAGGACACTTGAGAGACAAAGTAAGGGTGTCCAAACTGCTGGGGGCCTCCCTGCAATGGTGGCTGCATCTCCCGAATCTAGTGCGCAGAGTGCCTTTTCAGCCACCACCACAAACACAAGTACTGACAACAGATGCTTCTCTTCAGGGTTGGGGTGCACATTGCCAGGGGGCATGCACCCAAGGCCTCTGGTCCCCTTGGGAGGCCGCACAGCAGATCAACCTCTTGGAGCTGAGAGCTATCCGCTTGGCTCTCCAAACTTTCTCTCATGCCCTCTCTCACCAGTCTGTTCAGTTGTCATGTTCTATGTGAACAAACAAGGAGGCACAGGATCCCGACTTCTGTGTCAGGAGGCTCAAGCCCTGTGCTCATGGGCAGTCCAACAGGGCATACTTCTCAAGGTGGTTTATCTGCCCGGCCAAGAGAATTACCTAGCAGACAGGTTGAGCAGGATTCTTCAGCCACACGAATGGCAGTTGAATCCTCTGGTGGTCCAGCAGATCTTCCTAAGATGGGGTCTTCCAACCATCGATCTCTTTGCCAGTCCACTCAACCGTCAACTACCCAGGTTCTGCTCCAGACAACCGCATCCTCTGAGAATAGCATCAGATGCATTTCTAATCTCTTGGTCTACGGGCCTACTGTATGTGTTTCCTCCCACGCCTCTAGTGGCCCGGACCCTTTTCAAGGTGCTTCGGGACAAGGCCTTGGTGATCCTGGTAGCCCCTAGATGGCCGAGGCAACCGTGGTTTCCACTCCTTCTGCAGTTGGCTGTGGGCACTCCACTCCCTCTGGGGGTGCAACCCGATCTCCTATCTCAGGATCAGGGATCTCTCTTGCACCCAAACCTCCAGTCCCTCAATTTGATGGCCTGGATGCTGAAAGGCTAATTCTAGCTCCCTTACTGCTACCTAGGGAGGTGGAGGAGGTGGTCTTGGCCTCTAGGAGGCACTCCACTAGAAAATCTTATGCCCTCAAGCGGCGTAGGTTCTCCACCTGGTGTGCTCAGCACAAGGAGGATCCTTTTTCGTGCCTGGTGCCAGTGGTGCTGCAATATTTGCTTCACCTGTCCGACCTGGGCCTTAAATCCAACTCTGTTCGGGTCCACCTCAGTGCTCTGTCAGTGCACCACTCACCGGTGGAGGGTCACTCTGTCAGGCCACCCTTTAGTGGCCCGCTTCCTCAGTGGCCTCCTTTTTCTCAAGCCTCCGATTCATCCACCTGCACCTGAGTGGGATTTGAATGTGGTCTTGCAACGACTTACTTGTCCACCTTTTGAGCCTATGGCTACTTGTCCTTTACGCTTTCTTTCCTGGAAGGCGTTGTTTTTGGTAGCTCTTACCTCAGCCAGGCGAATCAGCGAGCTACAAGCTCTGGTCTCAGAGGCACCATACACAAGGTTCTATAGGAACAGGGTGGTCTTACAGACTCACCCAAAGTTCCTTCCAAAGATTGTCTCCTCCTTCCATCTCAATCAGGAGGTGGCTCTTCCTACTTTCTTTCACAGGCCGCATGCCAGCCAGGCTGAAATGGTCTTGCATACCCTGGACTGTAGGAGGGCGTTGTCCTTCTACCTTGACCGTAACGCAGGGACACTGAAGGGCTGTTCAGCTCTTCGTATTTTTTGACCCTAATAAGCTGGGGTTACCTGTCTCCAAGCGTACCTTGTCCATCTGGGTGGTAGACTGTATCGCCTGGGCGTACAGGGCAGCCGGCCTCTCCTTGCAGGGTCGAGTCACGGCCCACCGTGTCAGAGCAAAAGCCGCGTCAGTAGCTCATCTCCGCTCTGTTCCGCTGGCAGACATCTGCCGGGCCGCTACTTGGTCTTCAAGCCAGATGTTTGCGGCCCACTACTGCCTCGAGAGGGAGTCCCGCAGGGACAGTGCTTTCGGACAGGCGGTACTCCGTAATCTCTTTGAGGTATAGGCAACTCCTACCCTCCGGCCCTGGTGTTGGGCTACCATACGGGGGCGTTCTCAGAGAAGATTCTTTCACGCATGCTGGGGCTCTAGAGGGAGCTCATTGTTCAGCTTTGGGTCCCTGGTAGCCTGAAGCTGGGGAGTCCCATATGTGAGGACTGACTTCCTGCTTGGTCCTGGAGAAAGAGTAGTTACTCACCTGTAACAGGTGTTCTCCAGGAGCAGCAGGAATCAATCCTCACAACCCTCCCTCCTCCCCTGGGAGTTGCAGTCATATAATTAATTTTGGGGGTTTTTTGCTGTCTTTTAGCTATGTCATCAAACTGAGCAAGATGGCACCCTTGGGCGGGAAGGGGACCGCGCATGCACGCTGCATTCCCAAAGGCTTTCTTTGAAAGCTGGGGAAATGCTCCGCATGGAGGCTCCATTGGCGCCGACGTCACCCACATGTGAGGACTGACTTCCTGCTTGGTCCTGGAGAAAATTATTTAATCCGATTCTATATTCTGGCCTTGAGATCAAATTGTTAGGAAAACCATCTTGAAAGACTGCAGCTGGAAAACAAATCTGCACTTGTAAGTAATTTTATCTTCTGGAATATACTCTAAATCCTGGGGAAAATGGGAATTCTTTGGGTTAAAGCTTGATAAATCTGTGTATTTTAGAATTCAGTTGTTGAGTCAGTCAGGTCTTAGTATACCAGAGAGTTTTTCATTTAAATCAAATCAGAGTATAGCTTAGCATACAAGTAAAATAAATAGTCTGAGTAGAAAGAAAAACTTTATAGTGACCTTTACAAAGAGGCCTTCCAGTTAGGAGGCAAAAGATCTGTGAAGTTGTCTTAACCCTTTCGCATCCACATAATTGTTTTGTAACTGAAATTTCTTTTTCTGTTTTTTTGTTTAATTAAGATTTGAGCTAAATGATGCAGAATATAAAGTTTTTTGAAAAAAAATGTATTTCTAAGAAACAATATTTACTGTTGCCAAATGGCAACTACGGTCCTGAATGGCTGAAAATTAAAAACAGTCTTGGCATCAGTTTCATTTACTGCTGGGTGTGATAGTTTAAATAACAGGTTTTTTTTCAGATGTCAAGCACAGGTACACATCACATTTCATACACAGTGTGCTGTTTTTTTGGAAATATAGAATCCGGGGAAATATTTGGAGGAACATTTGAAGGTTGCCATATGGCAACAACAGCCATGAAAGGGTTAAATAGGTGTTAAAGGCAAGTGACAGATCAAAGGGGCAATCTGAAAGGTCCCCCTCTATCAAACCAAGGGCTGTGTGAATCACCCAGGAAATTGGTAAGACTTTACCTTAAAAACATAGGTCAAGGAACTGTGTAGCAAGCCAACTTTTATTAAATCTTCTTTCCCTCCCACCTAACCCAGGGATAATCTTAGCTTTATAGGCTCTTAAACCTATTAAAGAGAAGGGAGGTGCCCATATTCATTTTCAGGTGCAGCTGGTTATCCTCATCAAGAATAGATTAGTTAAGGACCTAAGATTAATTAATCTTGAGGTGAACAAATTCCATTAAATGTATTAGGTATAGTTATATTAATATGTGTCCACAACAAACTTAACAAACAACTTAAATACCTAAACAAAACAAACTAAAATGCAGACAGCAATCCAGCAGCGAGATGGGGGCTTTCCAGTCTTTTTCACGGAGTGTCACATGTATGATTTGGTGAGAGGTCTTGTGTGCACTATGTGCAAGGAGCTCTTTGCTCTCAGGGAACGAGTCTGATCTCTGGAGGCTAGAGCAGCAAACTTGGAGCACATAAGGAAGACAGAAAGTTATATAGATGAGACCTAAAGGGACGTAGTACTGAAGTCTCAACTCCAGTCTATCAGCCTCTTTGTTGCCATGGAGGAGAGAGGTCACGTGATAGGATAGCATTACCCTGGTGTGACAGGAAGTGATCCTGTAGCTAGGACCTGTCCTCCAGGTGATGTAAAACCCTCTTGCACTGAGAAGGTTTCTCCAGGGCCATGTGCCCACGAGGGAAGGGTTAGGACAGCTGTTATAGTAGGTGATTTGATTATTAGGCATGTAGATAGCTGGGTGGCTGGTGGATGTAAGGCTTGCCTGGTAACATGCCTGCCTGGTGCAAAGGTAGTGGACCTCACGCACCACCTAAACAAGGTTTTAGATAGCTCTGGGGAGGAGTTTGCTGTCTTCGTACATGCTGGTACCAATGACATAGGAAAGTGTAGGAGGGAAGTTCTGGAAGCCAAATTTAGGCTTTTAAATAGGAAGTTGAAATCCAGAACTTCTCAGAAATGCTTCAAATTCCACGCGCAGGACCCAAAAGGGAGGCAGAGCTTCGGAGTCTCAATGCGTAGATGAGAATGGTGCAAGGAAGAGGATTTTGGATTTGTTAGGAACTGAGGAATATTCTAGGGAAAGAAGGGGCTTTTCCGAAGGGATGGGCTCCACCTTAACCAGGATGGAACTAGGCTGTTGGCATTAACCTTTAAAAAGGAGATAGAGAAGCTTTTAAACTAGATAATAGGGGGAAGCCAACAGCCGCCCAAGAGTGCATGGTTCGGAAGGATGTATCCTTAAAGGATATTAGCAAAAGACTGACGTTAGGGCATATTGACAGAGAGGTTCCAATAAAGACAAAAGTAACCCAAATGCCCTTAAGTAGAGAGCAGACAGAGCTTAAAGATTCCAAATTACCCCTATCTACCAATAACCAGATTAATATGAATAAAATACAACCTCTAAAATGCTTGTATGTAAATGACAGAAGTCTAAAAAATAAGATGGGAGAGTTAGAATATATAACACTAAATGGTAAATTAGATATGATTGGTATCTTCAATCCATAAAATTATACAAGCCTCCCTCTCCCAAGGACTAATCATCAAAAACACCGCACTCAATAAATTGGATCCCGGTGCATACCAGCCAATTTCAACCTTGCCACTCTTAGCCAAAATTATAGAAAAAGGTTGTACAGCTACAACTACAAGACCATATCAACTCACGTGTTCCACTAGACCCTCGCCCAGCATGGGTTCCTAACCAACCACGGCATGGAAACTACATTAACATCCTTACTGGACAGCATTCACCAGGGCATAAGCAATATCAAGAAGGGTTTTCTGATCATATTCCTAGACATATCAGCTTTTGATACTGTATCACACAAACTACTTCTACTGCATTTACAAAAAGTTGGGCTTCACTATGTTACATACAGACAGTTCAAATTATACTTAACTGGAAGACAAGAAGTCAAAAACAACTTGAAAAAAATCCACACCTTTTGTAATAAAACAGGGGATTCCACAAGGCTCAGCAATATCATTGCTGCTTTTTAACATAGGCTGTGTGTATATCTGGCTTATCTGTGTCAATTATGGAGGAGTGGAGTGTGTGTGTATGTATGTATGAAAATTATATCATCGGCATATAGCTTATTTTGCACATTGTGCTGTTTTATGATGTTGCAGATAAGCTGTGTGTATATATATATATATACACACACACACACACACACACACACACACACACATATATACATACATACATATATGCATACATACATACACAGTTTATCTGCAACATCATAAAATAGCACAATGTGCAAAATAAGCTATATGCCGATGATATAATGATTTTCATGCCAATTGACACAGATAAACCAGATGACACAAAACCAATTACCTGCCTCAAAACCAATTACCTGCCCTTCCCTCAAAGACATGATCAATGGCTCAGTAACCATAATCTTAAACTACAAGAAAACAGAGGTTCTATTCATAATTAGAAAATGATAGGAACTCCAGTTTAGTCCTCCACCTCTGGGTTGTGTACCTGCTCCTTCAGCTTGGAGACTGGGCATGTCAAAGTTGTGACATCACTGGATAAACTCTATTGGCCTCTCCCATCAGCCCCAGTGAAATATTGACAAAGCACACTCAAAGGAGCAACAAATAAGTAGCTATCATATCAAAAAAATATAAACTCCATAGAAACAGTGTATGTACAACTAGAAACTGTGTAACCTACAGTTCCCCCCACCAAAGGAGAAACCGCCTTGAAACTTTCCCGTCTGTCCTCTATAGAATAGGACAGCTCAAAGAGTAATAGACAGAAACAAATAGGCAAAATCAGAAATATGAGTAAAAGAATCCCTTTCAAAGGCCACCTTATCTGTAGATTTGCACCACACCGAAGTGATCCTTTACTGCCAACGAGCCAACCCCAGGTGGGAATGAGGACTAAACTGGAGTTCCTTCAGGAACTACAATTACCAGGTACATGTAATTATTTCCTTATCAGTCCTCCAGTTTAGTCCTCCACCTCTGGGATGTAACAGAGCAGTAATCATTGGCCGGGACCTTTCCAGCCGGCTCGCAACACCACCGCCCCGAAACAGGCATCCTTTCCTGCCTGAACGTCTAAGCGATAGTGCTTACTGAAAGTATGAAGAGACAACCAGGTGGCCGCTCTACAGATTTCCCCTGGCGGAACCAAACTGTGCTCCGCCCAGGAAGTCGCTTGCGCTCTGGTAGATTGAGCTCGTAAGCCCATTGGAACTGCACGACTGTGCAAGAGGTATGCAGATGCAATCGCTTCTTTAAGCCACCGTGAAATGGACGCCTTCGCCGCCGCTTCCCCTTTGCGGGGCCCTTCAAACACCACAAAAAGACGGTCCGACTTGCGGAAGGTTCCCGAAACTTTCAAGTATTGCCGCAACACACATTTGACATCCAAGCGGCATAAGCTACAATCAGAAGCATCCCGTTCTAGGGATCCGAGAACTGGAAGAGAAACCATCTGATTCATGTGAAAAGCAGATACCACCTTTGGCAAAAACGACGGCACGGGCCGCAATACCACCTTCTCTCTAGAAAAGGACAAAAACAGCTCTCTACATGACAACGCCTGTAACTCTGAAACTTGCCTCGCCGAACAGATGGCTATCAAAAACACGGTCTTCAGAGTCAAATCCTTCACCGATGCCTGGTGTAAAGGCTCAAAGGGTGCTTTGGTTAACGCCTCTAAGACCAAATTGAGATCCCACAACGGAACTACAACCCTCCTCGAGGGTCGCAGCCTGGTTACCGCTTTCAGCAAACGCAAAACATCGGGATGAGCACCTAACGTAATATCCTGCACGTTGCATCTATAGCATGCAATAGCCGCCAACTGCACTCTTAAGGAACTGGCCGCTAGCCCCTTATCAAACCCATCTTGCAGAAAACTTAAAATCAAGGGAACAGACACCGTCGTCGCCCGAACTTGACACACTGAGCACCAGTCCTCGAAAATGCGCCAAATATGAACATATGCCAGAGACGTTGACTGTTTCCTTGCTTTCAATAAGGTGGCGATGACTGCCGCTGAATAACCCTTCTTCGTCAGCCTTGCCCTTTCAATGGCCAAACCGTAAGCGAGAACCGATCTACCTGAGGCATTCTCAGCAGACCTTGCAACAGCAGATCCTACGACACCGGCAGCCTCCACAGATGTCCATCGAGCAGGCGAATGAGAACGGCATACCACGGCCACCTTGGCCAATTGGGCGCTACTAACAGCATCCTTCCCCGATGAGCCTCGATACGCTGAACTACTCGCCCTATGAGCGCCCACAGAGGAAAGGGCGTCGATCCCTTTAGACATTCTTTCCCGCCGTCTGCTGAAGAAACGACTGGTCTTCGCTGACCAAAAAGTTGCCATGAGGTCTATGATTGGCAGACCCCATCTGCGAACTATTTGGGCATATACCTCCGGATGCAGTTCCCACTCTCCGGCATCCACTTGGACCCTGCTGAGAAAATCCGCCATCACATTGTCCTTTCCTGCAATGTGTGCCGCTGATAATCGCTGGTAATCTCTGTTCCACCCAAGAAAACAGCGTCTCTGCCTCCTCTTCCATGGCCGCACTTCCTGTGCCGCCCTGCCGATTGATGTAGGCCACCGTCGTTGAGTTGTCGGACAGCACCCTCACCGCTCGACCTGACACCATAGCCTCGAACCTTAGTAGCACTAGATAGACCGCTCTCATCTCTAGCCGGTTGATTGATCAACTGCTCTCTACAGCTGACCAAGTGCCTTGTGCAAACTGGCCCTTGCAATGCGCTCCCCAATTTGCGAGACTCGCGTCCGTCAGTAATGGAATCCACCCCGGCTGCTCCAGAGGCATTCCTGCTGTCAACGATTCCGGAAGCAGCCACCACTGAAGAAACTGCCTGACCTTGAACGGGCAGGGGAGCCTTTGTTCAATGAATCAGGCTGATGTGACCAGCGGCGAAGCCGCGCTCTCTGTAACAATCTCATATGAAACCTGGCCCTAGGCACCGCTTCAAGGGTCACCGCTATTGTTCCCAGCTCACGAAGATAGGTCCACGCCGAGGGGGCCGGAGCAGATCTGAACTTACACACCAGTCGCCGAAGGGCCTGCACCTGATGGTCCAGCAGAAACACCGCTCCTTTCCGAGTGTTGAACCGTACCCAGAGATACTCGAGATCCCGGGAAGGTACTAAGCGGCTTTTGGCCGGGTTGACCACCCAACCGAGACTCTGCAAGAACTTGACCACCTTGTCCGTTACCTGTACGTTCTCGGATTTCGCCCGAATCAACCAATTGTCAAGATAAGGATGAACTAGAATCCCTTCCCTTTGTAATGCCACCGTTACCACTACCATGATGTTGGTGAAAGTCCTCGGCGCTGTCGCCAGACCAAATGGCAATGCCCGAAATTGATAATGCCTCCAAGGAAGAGCGAACCATAGAAGCTTCCAATGAGCCGCTCTGACTGGGATGTGCAAATACGCTTCCGTAAGATCATGGGAAGTTAAGTACTCCCCCTGATGCACTGCCACAATGACCGACCTCAACGTTTCCATCCTGAAATGCAGAACCCGAAGACACCTGTTCACTCCTTTGAGGTCCAAGATAGGCCGAACCGCTCCATCTTTCTTCGGTACTACAAAATAAATTGAGTATCGACCCTTGCCGTAATCTGCAAGTGGCACCAGTGCGACCGCTCCCAGCTGTAATAGCTGATCTAACATACCGCAGATTGCCAAGGCTTTCCGCCGACCTTTGCAGGGAGACAACACAAAGGAATGCCGCACCGGCCTTGACAATTCCAGCGCATAACCCTTGCGAATTACTTCTAACACCCACTGGTTGGACGGTATTTGGGTCCAGGCAGGAAGAAATTCCCGAAGTTGCCCGCCTATCTGTTGACTTCCCACCAGTACCCGCCTGCTTTCATTGTGGTTCGAGACCCTGCCGAGGAGGCTGCTGTAAAACCTCTATTTGCTCCCCGAAACCCCTGGGCTCTGGAAGCAAATCTTCCCCTTTGGAAACCCCCCCAAACGAGAAGAGTGGAATCTCCTGAAATCTCGAAACTGGCCCCAAAAGGCCAGAGTGGCCTTGCCTTGTTTGGGCTTATCCTCGGGAAGCCTCCCTCCCATAGACTCCCCGAGATCCTTCACCAACTTGTCCAGATCTTCGCCAAACAACCACCTCCCTTTGAACGGGAGCTTACTGAGACGTGCCTTGGATGAACCATCTGCCGCCCAATTCTGCAACCAAAGAGAGCGGCGGGCGGCTATCAAGGAAGCCATACTATTCGCTAGCGCCCGAATCAAGTCGTAATGCACATCCGCTAAATATGCAGATCCAGACTTCAGGCGATCCAGCTCCCTAACCTCTTCCTGCTCTAGCTGTGTAGACTGACGCAAGCGCTGAGATCATCTGAGACATGCTCTCACCACCCAAGCTCCACAAATGGAAGCCTGCAAAGACAGAGCGTTAGCTTCAAAAGACTGCTTCAATAAACCATTCACTTTCCTATCCTGCGCATCCTTTAAGGCCGCACTACCTTCCACCGGTGTAGTGGTCTTCTTTGTAACCGCTGACACCGCAGCATCAATTCGTGGAGAGCGAAACCTCGCCGTGTCCTTATCTGCTAAGGGATAGAGCCTATTCATTGTTCGAATCCCTCTTAGACCAGCTTCTGGCTGATCCCATTCGTCTTGGATCATGCGGTCGACCACTCTGTGAACGGGAAACACCACCTGCGCCTGCCTCACTGCTTGAATGACCGGGTCTTCCACATCTTCCTCTTCCGTTGTCTGAGCCATAGCGAGATTAAGTGTCTGAAGGGATTCCGTGATAAGTGCCATTAACTCATCCCTTCTAAATGTCCTAATAATCTTTGCTTGATCCTCCGGCTCTTGTATCTCACCTTCCTCTAGGTCCTCCATTCCGGCTTCGAATTCCCCCTCGGGTTCCTCCGTCTCCGGCCACTTGGATTCCTCGGACAACAGCCCAGGAGGCCGTGGCCTCTTAGGGGGCCTCAGGGACAAAGCCCCCGTGTCCCTTAAGCTGAGCCGCTGCCCCAGACTAGGCATAGACAAGGGCTCCGGCACCTTCCCCTGCTGCCGTAAACAAAACGCCTGATGCATAATTAGTACAAAATCCGGGCAAAAATCCCCGAGTTGTGTACCTGAATACAAGAGAGGCGGAGTACCCGACGACCCCTTGCACCGTGGACCCCAAAACCTTCTGCATCTACTCCAACCGGAACATCCTGGAGGTCTTGAGTCCCCCTGACCTCCATTTGCTGCTCCACGCTGGTAGACACCGCGGCACAACCCCTGCAAATGCCGGAGTCAGCAACCGCACCTCTGCGGGTGCCGCAGACCACACACTGAGGGCGCATAAGCCAAGTACCTCAAGTGCAGTCTTTTATTAGCCTGTCAGTCTATTCTGCTCTTTTCTTTTATCCTTACTGTTTTTTGTTTTTTTTTAATATACCAATGAGCCCAAGACAGGAAGGGTATGAAATCCTACCAAACAAAAACTACCCCAGCGAACCTGCACCCGAGATCCTGTTCACTAAGAACTCCAGGTGTCCCCAAAACAAACCTGCCAAATAAAACTAGTACTCAGCTGGATAAACCACAGTAGAAAGAAATTGAAAGAAAAAAATATGAAAAAAATCCTGAAAAAAGAAAACTTCAGCACCAAAATCCTTGCATCCCCGTGCTGAAAAATGAGACTCCCTGCCACACGGCAGACACGCGGTCTTAAAATGGCCACCACCAAAACGGCTAAGCAAATGGCACCAAAATCAGCGAGCTTAAAGCTCAACTGTGGTTGCCATCCGAATCGCCTGCCCAAAATGACAAAGGAGCCTTACCCCATCAAAGAAGGCCCATTGCATCTCTCCGTCTGCTGATGCCGCTGAACCGGCAATCACCAACCCGCGCAGCTTCGCTCAAGTCAGGATCGAGCGGGAAACCGCCGGCGAGAAAATCACCCCTGCATTCTTTCAGCCCGATTGCTGCTTCTGCGGATGACAGGAAAGTGCAGGTGCCTGCTACAGAGCTCTCCTCCGATCAAGCAAGGAGGAGAGATCTGGAGGCTAAATTGGCCCAGGAACTCTCACAACAGGAAAGAGGCAGACGGGGGCCGGTGCAAGGCAAGATTCTCCTTTTTTTTTTTTTTTTTTTTAAAGCTACAGCAACCACCAAATGAAATTTAGAAAAAAAATGTGAAATCCAATCAACCCACAAAGCACAGTTACTTACCTGTAACAGGTGATCTCCGGAACAGCAGGAATTAGTCTTCACATATGGGTACGTCGGCGCCGACG
This sequence comes from Ichthyophis bannanicus, assembly GCA_033557465.1. Taxonomy (NCBI): domain Eukaryota; kingdom Metazoa; phylum Chordata; class Amphibia; order Gymnophiona; family Ichthyophiidae; genus Ichthyophis; species Ichthyophis bannanicus. Next base: position 18,276,396 of record CM066041.1, on the reverse strand, counting down.
GAGCGCGCACGGAAATGCTCCCCAGCATCCAAACAAAGCTTTTGGGAGCATCCCTCGCGCCTGCGCGGTGACTTCCCACCTTTCCCACTGCCTCTCCCCAGTTGAGTTTCATAGCTGAGACAGAAGGAGAGAAAGAGGAAAGGAAATAGATAGATACAACTCCTAGGGGAGGTGGGTGGGTTGTGAAGAGTAATTCCTGCTGTTCCGGAGATCACCTGTTACAGGTAAGTAACTGTGCTATCTCCAGGAACAAGCAGGAATGAGTCTTCACATATGGGGACTCCCTAGCTGAGGGTGCCAGGGGAGATCCCATAAAATGCGCATCCCTGGAACAGGACGGCATTTCCCAAACCTGGATCTCCGGCATCCCCTGGGGGATGGAGGGTTGGAGTTGAATAGAACAGAGCTGTAGAGGAACAGCGAATCTAAAGACTACAGGGAAAAAAAGTCTTTAGAAGATATGTCAAGCATCATCAAAATATTTAATGAACTAGCACAATATAGCGCTTACCGACTGGATTGTAGGAAGTAGACTGTAGATGCAGTAGCGGAATCTTCAAGGTGACTCCACAGCAGTGAGGAAGAAGTTCCAATCTGGAATGGGCAGGTGACCCAGGTGTCAACCGGGGCAGGAGAAGATCGGCAGGTCTCCAATGAAAAGCTTTATGGGAAAAGCTGAGAACTCATTTAGGTACAGAGTCATAAACATTGAGGACTAAAAGAAGAAGACTGACCGATCTGGAAAATTAACCCAGTCCGGAAGGGAAGAGAGGGTATGTAAAAAAGCCCCTATTCCCAAGGAGAACAGAAGTGTACTCAGGAACACTGAAGATGTACACTGTCCTTCCTAGCTGTTAAGCGATAGGAAGACATAGAAGTTTGAGACTGCACAGATAGGGAGATGTATAACAAAAATAGAAGCTGTTGACGTCACAGCAGCAATGGTTAGTATAACCCGTCCCGGTCACTGAGCCGTATGATAATAGGCAAGTTGACTGTCCGGACCCCATAAGAAAATAAAAACCTAAGCACCGACAGTCAGGGAGATAGGTAGACATAGGGTGCTATGGACATCTCCCAATATGCGTATGCCTATATATATATATATATATATGGAAGACATACATATCTATATCTATGAGAATATATGTATGTAGACAAGTAGTTTGTTAGATATATATATATATATATATATATCTACATATGGATACGTAGATAGATATATGTATAGATAGAGGTGGGATGGCTGACGCCCACCCAGGGTACAAAAACATGTATGCCCACATACATAAAAATAATTTTTCAGAATACATGCCTGCAACCGAGCCACAGAAAAAAACATTCACATGGGGAATGTGATGGGAAAAAATTCACCCAATAATAGGGGGTGAAACCCACCTGAAGAAATATAGAGAATCGATTTCTGTGGAGCAGGAATGTAGGTCAGTGGAAGAACCAGTATGGTTGCGTGAAAAACAGAGGATAACAGCAGTCTGGCAAGAGTACGTCAGCAGTATTTTAGGATTCTGATACGTCCAAAGGACAAGAAGAACGCATAGACGAAGATACCAGAGTGACCCAGCCAAGGGGTTCAGGGGTATCATGTACGATAAAGGAGTATGCGTTGTCCAAGTGGAGTAGAAAAACATAATGCCAAGCTGTAAGGAACAGGAGCATATTCCGGTCAGATTGGGAACTCCGTGGACATTCACGCAGAAAAGCTTGTCTGCTGTATATGAAAGACCCTCAGAGACAAAGGTCAATGCTCTGTAGTAAGGGCCCAGAGTAGAAGCTTCTCTGAAGGTTGCCGAGAGCATTGTGCAGGAGAATTACAAGATAAAACTGACAGAAGTCAGGCGTGTTGCCACATCCGAGGAAAGGATATGGCTAGAAGAAGATAAGCTGCAGTGAATAGTATTATGCAAGATAGTTGCAAGCAGCTTGCAATGAGCATTAAAGTAATCACTGGAACTCCTGCATAAACAGCAACTGAACAAAACAACAGAGGGGATTCTCCTGTAGAAAACAGAGAGAAAACAGACAAAGGCAGCGGAGAGCATCTCCGTCCCTGTCCGATGAGTTGTTCAGAGCACGCAGTGAAGGAAAAACAAACAGGCTACACTGGAAGAAAAAAAAAGTGTTTCAGTATGGCACCAACTCAAGCAGGGGAAACCCTGGAAGAGAGGGGGTTGGAAAGTGACTTACCATAGGGTAAGGCAGCTGAAGGAAAAGATGTCCATGGGGACAGAAACTATCATGGGATAGTTGTGACCTCCCTTCGTGGTAGTAAGAATGGGAGAATTCTGCAACCCATGGACAAAGTATCCGAGAGCATAGCATACTGGAGAAGAAACCAGTGTAGAGTTTGAAGAATAAACTTCTGCTAAGGGGAAGTTAACTGTAGATTGCAATACACAGGAACCTATGGTTGCTGGTTATGAGCAGACTGGGTAGAGTCTGGAGACTTCAGACTAGGATGAGATGTCCCTTGCTTGGGTACACCGGGAGGATGGGCAGAAGGATGAAACTTCCTCTTCTTCGGGAAAGAAGGTTTGGTAGGACATTTCCTACGCCCTGGGGAAAAAGAAGGCTTAGGATGGTTTCCAGAACTAGGAAAGTCAGTGGAGCAATGAGCAACCTGACGCAAAGCTTCTCTATCGAAAAGATTGTCTCCAGTACAAGGAGAATTACCCAGTGTACGTTTTGCCCATCTGCTCAAGTCTGAAGCCTGCAGCCACGCTGTACGACGCGCTCCAATGGCAATAGCAGAGGATCTGCTAACAGACTCAAAAGAGTCTAGAGAAGCGCGAGAAAGGAACCAAGAGATATTCCTGCTATGATTAAGAAGCAAGGAATAGTCAGAGGCCTTGGGTTCTGACAAAAAAGGAGACAAAAAGAGATAACTTCTCTGTGACCTCCTGAAGTATGAGACTCATATAAAAAATATATGAAATAATTCTTGAAGCCAACATAGAAGTTTGGAAGGTTTGACGTCAAAGGCATCAAGTGCTTTAGATGCACGACCTGGTGGGAAAGAAGAACGCTTCTTCTTGCTTCTGACCTTCCTCATTGCTGATTCCACTACAATGGAATGATGCGGAAGTTGGCTTTTCTGAAACCCCGTAGAGGGAGGCACCTGATACAGAACATTCATGGCTGTAGAAGGAGCAGGAACCTTTAAAGGTGATTCCCAAATCCTCAGAAGAAGGTCCTGCAAAGACTGATGCAAAGGAAGCATTATGGTTTCCTTTTCTGCAGGATCTTGGTCAAGAGTAGAACCAGGAATAGGAATGGCAAGAAAGGCTGCCATGTCAAGGAGAAATGTCTGAAAAGAAGGATCTCCCAGAGGAACTATTCCTGGGTAGGCTGAGGTTGAATGAGCAGCGTGAACACCAGAAGACCTACTGGACTGGTGCATAAAAAGAATCTTGCTAGATGGAGAACGATACTGACAGCTCTGATTCGAGGCAGTTAGTACTGCGTCGTCGGTTCCCGGTATCGATTCCAAGCTAGGCATAGAAGGGATCGATGGCACCGATGGAACTGCAGGAAAGGACGTCGACACCCGGTACCGGCATCAGGGACGGTAATGCCATCGTAGCAGGTATCGGAGGTTGCCGAAGCAGTACCGAGGTAACCAGAGAGCTTTGGTGATTATCCCCGGTACTGCGTAGTCGGAGGCGACACGGATTGGCTCCGAAATGCGTCGGGACCAAGTCATCTAGACTGGATATGGATTCCAGACTGGGCATCAAACCGAGCGTCGGTGGTGGAATCGGCGATGCCGCTACCTGAAGGTCAATCAGAATCGTATTGATCGGTACCGAAGGCACCGAGGACGACGCCCGGTGAAGAGAGGAACACTCGACACCGGCGCCGATGTCGGGGTATCTGTACCGCTCGAAGCCGGTAACCCCCTCGAGCATGGCGTAGATAGAGGAAAGCCCATCCGGGATGCATCGGTCGGCCCCGAAGGTACCCAGGGCACCAGATGATGATCCGCGGTGAAGAGTGGGACATTCGACACCGATGCCAACGCCGGGGCATCGGTACCGCTCGACGCCGGTATCGACCCCGCGGTTGGCTGGGATACAGGAAATCTAGACTGGGTCGTATCGATCGGCCCCGAAGGCACCGAGGACTCCCGACGACGATCCCTGGTGAAGAGCGGAGCACTCGACACCGGTGCCGATGCCAGGGGATCGGCACCGCTCGAAGCCGGCACCACCCCCTCGCATGGCCGGGAAGCAGGAAAACCAGTCTGGGTCGGGTCGATCGGTCCCGAAGGCACCGAGGACACCAGACGACGACCCCTGGTGAAGAGTGGAGCACTCGACACCGGTGCCGATGCCGGGGGAGCGGTACCGCTCGAAGCCGGTACCAACCCCGCGCATGGCGAGGACACAGGAAAGCCAGTCTGGGTCGAGTCGATCGGCCCCGAAGGTACCGAGGACACCAGCTGACGATCCTCGGTGAAGAGTGGAGCACTCGACACCGGTGCCGATGCTGGGGGATCGGTACCGCTCGAAGCGGATACCACCCCCGAGCATGGCTCAGGTATGTTCTGTGAGGAGTGAACCCCAGGAACAACCTGAAACCGCGTAAATGCTTTGGAGCCCGAAGACTCCCGCCGGGGTCTTACTGCCAATGGGGTCTTGAGGGCAAGGCCGGAGCTGTCATCATGCTGGACATGAGACCTACCCATCAAGAATTGGCTAGTCTTAACAGACTTTTTGTGGGTTACCTGATCCTGGAGAGAAGAATAAACCCGTGTCCTCACCTCAGGAGGAAAAACGGCATTGAGGGATACCCGAAAAAGAGAAGGTCTTCTCCCGATACTAAAGCCTGATGGACCAGGGGAAAAGGGGTCAGGACCCAAACAGGATAGACACCAGGCACTGGAGTCTCAAAAGAAAACTAAGTTTCCGCAGTGAAGGCACTTCTTAGAGAAAGAAGGCTCCATGTTGGAAAAGCCTGTTAGGCCTCGATGAGATAAAAGAAAAAAACCGAGGAGAAATTATTTCTCTAAGTTGGAAAAGAAAAGAATAAAGCACCGGCGGTGCCGGTATCGGCGGGAAAGACAGCCACGACCACAAGAAAACAAGAAAATAAGGATTTGAAAGAAAAAAGTTTCTGCGGTGACAGGAGGTACGTCTTGTTGGCTCCGCGGAAAAACGAAAACTGGGGAGAGGCAGTGGGAAAGGCGGGAAGTCACCGTGCAGGCACGAGGGATGCTCCCAAAAGCTTTCTGTTTGGATGCTGGGGAGCATTTCCGTGCGGGCTCCTTCGGCGCCGACGTACCCATATGTGAAGACTCATTCCTGCTTGTTCCTGGAGATCTAGCTAACTACTCTAACAGCTCCTTACGTGTTCCTCAAGTGAGCCAAGACCTAGGCTCACTATGTCCTCCTGCTAGATGGAGACTGGACACACTGGGGCTGATGGGAGAGGCCAGCAGAGTATATCCAGTGATGTCACAACTTTGACATGCCCAGTCTCCAAGCTGCAGGAGGAGGTACACAATCCAGAGGTGGAGGACTAAACAGGAGGACCGATAAGGAACCAAGCATTCACACCACCGAACACAATTAAACTATTAAGTTCCAGCATAAATGTGAAACAAGCAGTCCGGTGTTTAGGAGTGATCCTGGACTAGGCCATAAACCTACAATCACACACACTGTATATCACAAAATGAAAGTATTACAGAGACTGAAACCACTTCTCAACCAGGATAATTGCTTGGACCACTATTCGGAAGTTATCACACCAATACTGGATTACTATAATTCAGTCTATCAGGGTATCCCAAAACAATCAATCCACATGCTTCAGATGGCACAGAACACGCAGCCTGCATAATCACAGGCTCAGCAAAATACGAACACATCACACCACTTCTTAACCAACTACACTGACTACCAATACACTATCATTCTTATCATATTCAAAATACTAACGTTCAACTCAGCTGATATACTACAAAGGATTCAGTCAACAGACCTAGGAGGACCAACAACATGATTCTAACACTTAACATCTATCCAAAGTTTAAGCATATTACGTCCAATAGAGCATTTTCCTTGATGGCTCCAGCGCTTTGGAACGCATTACCAAAAAATATAAGATCAAGGACATTAAGAACTTCCAGAAAAAGGTAAAAACACATTTATACACAGAATACTTTGGAAACATCACTTGGGCAACTCCACCATGACGCAAAAAAAACAATAAACATGGCTCAAATAATTACGGCAACGGATACAAGATCACCCACTGTTAATACAACTACGTAAGTTAGGGTACAAGTTAAGGGTTCCTGCACTTTATGTTATTCCCTTTGGATTAACAATTGTCTATTTTTGTTAACTTACTATACACCTGTGATGTTGTTTAGCATGCTGCTCTCTGTAAAATTAAGTTGTAACTTTTGTTAGCTTCCCTGATTTCTTTCATCTAGAAACTATCTCCTTAGCATGTCCTGACGTGACACTGACTCAGTTGATACTGGAGTAATTGAAATTGCCCATTATTATTACTGTGTTGTAACTTTTGTTAGCTTCCCTGATTTCTTTGAGTATTTCATCATCCATTTGTTCATTCTGGCCAGGAGGTCGGTACTACACTCCCTCTGCCATCGCCTTCTCCTTTTTGCATGGAATTTCTATCCATAGAGATTCTACAGTGTATTATGTTTCCTGCAAAACTTGAATCATATGTAACTCAATGCCCCCTCTAACAGAGTGCAACCCCTCCACCAATTTGATCTACTCTGTCATTGTGATATAATTTGTACCCAGTTATCAGTATCCCACTGGTTGTCTTCTTCCACTGGGTCTCTGAGATATTTTATTTTATTTAACAGGTTACACTATTCCTTGTAAATTTTGAGTTGTGATGTAAACCACCTTGATTTAAGGATGAAGAGGTATAGAAAACCTGTGCAAGAGATAAGGGTATTGGGGCCACTAGGCAATATTGATCGTAGCATGATTGCATTTGATTTCATAAATGGAGAAAGGACAGCAAGGAAATCCACAGTACTACCTTTTAACTTTCAAAAGGGAAACTATGATAAAATCAGGAAAATAAATAATAAAAACACTAAAAGGAGCAGCTGCAAAGGTTAAAGATTTACATCAAGCTTGGGCGTTGTTTAAAAATACTATCTTGGAGTGCCACATGACGCATGAACGAGTGAGGTATCTCTACTCGCTCCGGGGCTGCCCCGCTATTATTCTGTATTTTTTGAGAGATTACCCCAACGTAATATACCTAAAAGTACACGATTAGGAGGGTGTGTGAGTGTGGACGTGTTCTCTGCAAAACCTAGCCGAAAATGCCTCTCCCGGCGAGACGAGAGCATGAGAAAGCTCAGAAGAGCGGGGCCTCCGTTTCAGCAGGGCAGATGACCAGCATGGCGCAGCCGCGGTCCCCGGGTAATGAGAGTGTGGAATCGGGGTCTGAGGAGCTGGCGTGGGAGGTGGCAAAACTCCTGGAACCCAAGTTTGACTTGATTCTGAACAAGCTGGAAACAGTGGGAGAGACCTTAACGGAGTTCAATCAGAGAGTTGATGAATTGGAGCATCGAATGGCAGAGATAGAGGACGAGGAGGGAAAACAGGCCCGGGAAATGGAGTTACTGCGCAAAAAGGTCGAGGCCTTGTTGGACAAAGTGGACGATTTGGAGAATCGTTCAAGGTGGAATAATTTGAGGATTGTAGGCATTCCGGAGTCCAAAACGGATGCTATGCTGCTGTCGATCGTGGAGACCTGGTTGCCACAGGAGCTTGGATTAGAGGACCTGGTTGGCAAAATGAAAGTGGAGCGTGTGCACCGCCTGGGGCCTAAGTTAGAGAACCAGCAGAGATCCAGAGTGATTATTGCACGCATTTTGAATTTCCAACATAAGTGGCAGTTATTGCAGGCGTTTCAGAAGAAGCGCGACCTGACACTGGACAATCAGAAAGTCCTTTCGTTTCAGGACTATTCGGCTTCTGTTGCAGCAAAGCGGAAAGAATTCTCGCCGCTGTGTGCAACTCTGTTCAGGAAACAACTGCGCTTTACATTGGGCTTCCCAGCAACACTACGAGTGCAACATGAAGGTAAAAATCATGTACTACCATCAGTGGAGGCGGCGCAGAAATTTATAGAGGAGCTGGACAAGAACGGTTCGGAGAACGACTGGGTGCCTTGAGGAGAACAGCGGGCGACAGCAGATGGAGAGAACTCTGGCGGCTGGAAGAGAGGGACAGTGCTTAGAGTGGAGAGCAGAATGGACTGGGGCCTATGTTCTGTTATATGACGTTTTGAGATCCGCTAGGATGTTGTAAGAGGTATTTACATAGAAACATAGAAACATGATGACAGAAAAAGACCACAAGGCCCATCTAGTCTGTCCTTCCATAACAACAACTACAACAGTCCACTTTTTACCTTTAGAGATCCTCTGTGTTGGTCCCATGCTTTTTTGAATTCAGTTACTGTCCTCATCTCTACCACCTCCACTGGGAGACTATTCCACGGATCCACTACTCTTTCCGTAAAGAAATATTTCCGCATATCACTCCTGAATCTATCTCCCTTCACCCTCATCCCATGTCCCCTCGTCGCAGAACTTGCTTTCAATTGAAAGAGGCTCTCTCCCTGAACATTTATGCCACGGAGGTATTTAAACATCTCAATCATATCACCTCTATCCCGCCTTTCCTCTAAGGTGTACATATTAAGATCCTTAAGTCTGTCCTCATATGCTTTATAATGAAGACTACTAATCATCTTAGATGTGCTTAGATGATTTAGACGTTCTGTGTTAGCATAGCTGTTATATTAAGTTATAAGGTATCTCCAGAGGAGCGTACCATGCTGGACCTTGTGTTACGTGTGGTCCCGCAAGGGTTTAAAGGTCCTGTGCTGATAAGTGCCCGAGGGACCAGAGGCGGATCACTCTATGCATAAGTTTGCAGAAGTAAGTATAAAGTGTAAGCATGTGTGTACTTGATTAGATGCTGTATAACTCTGGGCATGTGGGGGTCTTGAGAATTATTATGGTGGGCGAGGCGGGACAGCCCTGCAGCGCCCGGTGGTGGGACTCAGGCCTGGCGGTGCGAGCCAGGAGTGGTATGCATAGTTATTTTAAGGGGGGGAGGGGAAAGGGGGGAAGGGGGGAGGGTGGGCAGAGTGGGAGGGGGCGGTATGTAGGAGGGATAACATTAGAGAGGGGAGGGAGGGAGGGAGGGGGGCAAAGGTGGGGAGGTGTGTAACTTTCAAAGAGGGGGGCCTGGGCAGTGGGGGACTGTCTGGATTGCAGGGGTGCACGTGAGGCTGGGAGCTGAGGCTGGGCGGCTCTCAGTCAGAGGACCAAGGTTATGGGTTTTGGTGAGTAGAGAGAGGGGAGGAGGTGGCTAATGGGGACCGAGTTGAGATTTATTTCATGGAACGTGGGGGGTCTTGGCACACCAGTGAAGCGCACTAAAGTGCTACAGGCGTTGAAAAAGCAGGGAGCACATGTGGCGTTTCTACAAGAGACACATCTTAGTGGGAAAGAGCATGCCAAGCTCCAAAGATCTTGGGTAGGGCAGGTGCATGCGGCAGCGGAGGCAGGGGGGGCGGAAAAAGGAGGTTGTGATTTTGTTTAACAAGCGGGTGAAAGTAGGGGTAATAAGTGAAGACAGTGATCCCCTGGGGAGATTCATATGGATCCATGTCCAGATTAACGGGGAGGAAATGGTTCTGGGGAACATGTATGCCCCTAATGTGTATAACCATATGTTTTTCAAGTCCCTAGTCCGAAAGTTGGGCGATATACCTAAAATACCGATAATTTTGGCTGGGGACTTTAATTGCCCACATGATCCTCTGTTGGACAAATCGACTTCACCTCCGGGAGCGCAGGGTTGGGCCGCACATGGAGTGAACTACTTATGCCAGATGGGGGGGCTGCTCGATGTGTGGCAGATATTACATGGGGGAGAGCGAGACTATACACATCTGTCCAGAGCCCACCAGACTTGGTCCAGGATTGATTACATTTTGGTAACACAGGCGGATCTGGGCAGGGTCAGTAGAGCAGAGATAGGGCCAATCCAGGTATCTGATCATGCAATGGTGAGTATTGATTGGAAAGGGCGGCATATCTTGGGTGGTAGATGGTCCTTCCCCCGACAAATATGGAACAGGAGTGAGTTTCAAGAATTTGTGCGGGAGAAGTGGAGCGAGTTCTTGAAGGACAATGAGGGGAGTGTAGATTCGGTGGCTACGTTATGGGAGGCAGTGAAAGTGGTAGTTAGGGGGCATATTATAGCATATATGTCTAAGGAACAAAAGAGGGTAAACGAGGATTTGGTGAGGTTAGCCCGAGAGCTCCAAGGAAAAAAAAAAAGTCACTGCGACGGCCAGGTGGGGGAGCATTGCAGGAATATTTAGAGGTTCAGAGGCAACTGAATGGTTATCTGCAGGAGAGGGTGATATATGACATCCAGTATTATCGACACCAGTTTTTTCGGTTCGGAAACCACTCAGGGAAATTACTGGCCCGCCTCGTGAGGGATTGGAATGGCACCAATCTGGTGGCGGTGATTCGGGATAGTAAGGGAGATAAACAAACAGAGCCAAAGAAAATAGCGGTGGTCTTTGAGCGCTTTTATAGTGTGCTATATACCCCAGAGCAAGAGGACAGGGAGCAGGAACGGAGTTTCTGGATAGTGTGGCGCTTCAGCAGGTGACGCCACAAGAACGGGAGGCGTTGAATAGACCTATTTCGGGGGCAGAGATCCAGAAGGCTATTAAAGTAGGGAAGCGGCACAAGGTGCCAGGCCCAGATGGCTATGGCTCAGAATTTTATAAAATCTTGGAGCGGCAGGTGGTACCTACACTAGCAGCGGTATACGCAGAAGTTTTAGATTCCGGGCGATTTCCGAGGGACATGCGGACTGCTTCCATATCGCTCATACACAAAATAGGGAAGGACCCGGAAGATCCAGCATCTTATAGGCCGATCTCGCTTATTAACTTTGACATGAAGATACTGGCGTCGATTGACATTCTGCCGCGCCATATAGGACAATATCAAGTGGGCTTTGTACGGGGTAGAGTGGCTGCTCGTAATATCGCTAAGGTGCTGCTGGGCATGAAATGCTTTCAGCGGGGTATGCTCCTGCTGCTGTCCAGCCTAGATGCGGAGAAGGCTTTTGATCGCGTCTCCTGCAATTACATGTTTGAAGCACTGAAGCGTTTTGGATTTGCAGGGCAGTTTGTCGATTGGGTTAGGGCATTATATGCAGAACCGCAGGCGTTTATTGCAATAGGGGGAGAGATCTCCTCGGCGTTTACCTTAAAGAGGGGAACTAGACAGGGCTACCCCTTGTCCCCGCTCCTTTTTATACTCCACCTGGAGCCTTTATTGGTAAAGCTGGTGCAACACGAGGAGGTGACAGGGGTTGGATGGGAGGCGGACGGGATGAAAGTAAGCGCGTTTGCAGATGATATGCTGCTTTGCTTGACGAACCCGCAGAGATCTTTAGGAAGGGCATTATCTATTATAGAACGGTTTGGTACCTTTTCGGGCCTGAAAATTAATAAAGCTAAGTCTTTGGGGTTGGACGTGGGGAGGTGTAGCCGGGGGTCTTGGAATGGCATCTTCCCGTTGGAGTGGGCTGAGGGGCAGATACGTTATCTGGGCATTCAGATTCCCAAGTGGCCGGACCAGCTATATCAGGTAAATATTAACCCTCTGTTGGAGGAGACTGCTGGTCAGCTGAGGAAATGGAAGGAGTTACCATTATTGCTAAGCGGCAGGATAGCACTGTTTAATATGGTGGAGTTTCCACGGTGGGCGTATTTACTAAGACACCTGCCGGTGTGGCTTTTGCAGAGGGAGGATTAAGCTATTGCAGAGTCATCTGTCCAGATTTTTGTGGCGGGGTCGGCGGGCTCGGATAGCGTTAGATACTTTGATGCAACCTAAAAGGAGTGGTGGGGCTGGGTTGCTCTCGGTGCAGCGGTATAACATGGTGTGTTGGGCGAGAATTTTGCGGGATATGGTGGTAGGAACGTCGGAGGCAGTCCCATTACCTATTATTGATGAAATATTAGCGCCGCATCACAGAATGGCAATAGTGCAGAGGCACAAGGGAATATTCCGGAGGCCTGCAAACAGTCCGGCTTTTGGAGGGCGCTGCGAGTGGCCTGGAAGTCCCTTTGTAGGTGTAGGAAAGTTCGATGGAACAGGTCTGACTGTATCCCCCTGCTGGGGAATGCAGCTTTTCCCCCTGGATTGGGATCGCCAGTGGCAAAAATGTGGGCAGACAGGGGACTTTGTTATATTGGACACTTACGAATGGAGGGGAGTGGGGAGGTGGACTCCTTTTCCTCGTTACGGGAGAGGTATCAGCTGGGACACCGGGACCAATACTTTTACTTTCAGGTGCATCACTATGGTTTTACTCTGAGGAAGGAAAATGAGCAGGTGTTGGAGGCGGGAGGAATATTAGAGCTGTTTTGCAGTTTGGAAGGGAAGATAACATCTGGAGGGTTGGAGATGGCCCTTTGTCCGGAGGGTGACAGGGCAAGGTTGGTCGCACTAGAGGAGAAATGGCGAAAGGACGGGGTACAGCAGGGCACGGAGGAGCATCTGCGTGGGGCGTTTACTGCTATAAAATCGGTTTCTGAAGCAGTCCAGCTGCAGGAAATCCAATATAAGTTTCTATGGAGGGCATATGTGCATAATGTGTGGGCGGCTAGGGTGGGCCTGGCAGTGACAGATGTGTGTAGTCTCTGCATAGTGGAAAAGGGGAGCTTTGCGCATCGGTTTTGGTTCTGTACCCATATACAGGGGTTGTGGATGGGTGTAGGCCGATATTTGGGGAGGTGGTTGCGAGGAAGGGTGGAGATGACTCCGGAGTGGTGTCTTTTTGGCTCTTACGAGGGCAGCTATCCCTTAGGTGAGAATGAGCAGAAATTATGTGCCAAAGGCTTTGTGGTAGTAAAACAATGTATCTTGCGCCATTGGCTGAAAGGCACGGCCCCCACAGTGGGGGAGTGGGAGCGGGCGATGGGAGAGTTAATGGAGATGGAGCAGCGCATGGCGCGATTGTTAGGGGGAGGTGCCTCGAAGCGCTGTATTGGAGTGTGGAGTCCCATGCACAGTGATGGTCCCCCCTTGGGTAGAGGAGGGGAAACTCGGGGCCTCCTAGTGAGGAGGGTGGGCTGGGGAGGATGGGCAGGGGTGAAGGAGAGAGAGGAGGGGGACGGATGTTTAAACACTGTATTTGGAGAAATGTTGTGTATTGTTAGGCACCTACTGTTGGATGAGAGTGTAACTGTATATCTTATTATATTTGATTATGTAGAATCGCCAAACCCGGCTGTAAAGTGGGTAAGGCACAGCTGTCATGTCAGTTTGAGATTGGAGATGTTGTATATGTCTGGAAACCAATAAAAACAATTTTCCTAAAAATACTATCGTGGAAGCCCAAAACAGCTGTATTTCACACTTTAAGAAAAGTGGGAGGATGTCCAAAAAACTGCCAGCATGGTTTAAAAGTGAGGTCAGAGCGGCTGTTGTGCCAAAAAAGCATCTTTCAGGAAATGGAAAAAGGAGCCAAATGACAAAAATTGGAAACATAAGCAATGGCAAGTTATATGCAAGGTAATAAGGCAGGCAAAGACAGAATTTGAAAAAAAGCTTGCCGCGAAAGCAAAAAACACATAAAAACCTTTTCAGTACATTTGTAGCAAAAATCTTGTGAGCCAGTTGGACCATTAGATGATAGAGGGGTAAAAGGGGCACTAAGAGGGGACAAGGCCATAGCAGAGAAACTGAATGAATTCTTTCCTTCGGTCATTAGTGAAGATGTAGGGAAGTTACCCATGCCTGAAATGGTATTTAAAGTATTGAAAGAAATCTTGATAAACCGGGAAGATGTATTACAACTATTTGATAAACTGAAGAGGAGCAAATCACCTGGACCAGATGGTATACATCCAAGGGTGTTGAAAGAACTGAAATATGAGATTGCAAACCTGCTATTAGTAATCTTTCAACTATCATTAAAATCATCTGTAATACCTGAAGACTGGAGAATGGCCAATTTTTAAAAAGGGTTCCAGAGGTGATCCAGGAAACTACAGACCGGTGAGCCAGACATCAGTACCAGGCAAAATGGTAGAAACCATTATAAAGAACAAAATTACTGAACATGTAGTAGAAACATAGAAACATGATGACAGAAAAAGACCACATGGCCTATCTAGTCTGTCCTTCCATAACAACTACAACAGTCCCCTTTTTACCTTTAGAGATCCTCTGTGTTTGTCCCATGCTTTTTTGAATTCAGTTACTGTCCTCATCTCTACCACCTCCACTGGGAGACTATTCCACGGATCCACTACTCTTTCCGTAAAGAAATATTTCCGCATATCACTCCTAAATCTATCTCCCTTCACCCTCATCCCTTGTCCCCTCGTAGCAGAACTTGCTTTCAATTGAAAGAGGCTCTCTCCCTGAACATTTATGCCACGGAGGTATTTAAACATCTCAATCATATCACCTCTATCCCGCCTTTCCTCTAAAGTGTACATATTAAGATCCTTAAGTCTGTCCTCATATGCTTTATAATGAAGACCACTAATCATTTTAGTAGCCACCCTCTGTACCGACTCCATCCTATTCACATCCTTTTGACGGTGCGGTCTCCAGAATTGCACACTATACTCCAAATGAGGTCGCACCAAAGACTTACACAGAGGCATTATCACCTCCTGTTTTCTGCTAGCCATTCCTCTCCGTATGCACCCAAGCATCCTTCTAGCTTTTGCTGTCGCCTTTTCTACCTCTTTAGCTACTTTAAGATCATCAGACACAACCACGCCTAGGTCCCGTTCTTCTTTAGTGGACAAAAGTACTTCACCCCCTATACTATATTGCTCCCTTGGATTGCTGCAGCCCAAATGCATGACCTTACATTTTTTAACATTAAATCCCAGCTGCCAAATTCTAGACCATTCTTCAAGCTTAGCTAGATCCCTCCTCATGTTATCTACCCCTTCCTGGGTGTCTACTCTATTGCAGATTTTGGTATCATCCGCAAAGAGGCAAACCTTACCTGAAAGCCCTTCCGCTATATCACTAACAAAGATGTTAAAAAGAATCGGACCAAGGACAGATCCCTGGGGCACACCACTGATAACATCCTTCTCTTCAGAGTGAGCTCCATTTACTTGTACTCTGTCGCCTCCCACCCAACCAATTTCTAACCCAAGCAGTAACTTTAGGGTCCATCCCTAGGGTGCTCATTTTGTTTATAAGTCGCCTGTGAAGAACAGTGTCAAAGGCTTTACTGAAATCTAAACACACCACATCTAGGGCTCTCCCTCGGTCCAACTCCCTGGTCACCCAGTCAAAGAAATCAATCAGATTTGTCTGACAAGACCTGCCTCTGGTGAATCCATGCTGCCTCGGATCCTGTAATCCGCTGGACTCCAGAAACCTCACTATTTTCTCTTTTAGCAGCGTTTCCAATAATTTACTCACCACCGAAGTTAAACTAACCGGCCTGTAGTTTTCAACCACATCCTTACTTCCACTTTTGTGTAAAGGCACCACATGAGCCTCTCTCCAGTCTTTTGGCACCACTCCCGACTCCAATGAGGCATTGAAAAGGTCATGTACATAGTTCAAATAATCTTATTACATGTTACTTGTAACTGTTCTCTGTAAACTGCCCTGAGCACTATTTGAAACCGTTCCATTTAAACTGCCTTGATTATATAAAGCGGTATATAAAATAAATAAATAAATAAAAATGGGAGAAAGTCAACATGGCTTTAGCCAAGGAAGGTCTTGTCTTTCTAATCTGTTATGTTTTTTTGAAAGTGTGAATAAACAGGTAGACAAAGGTGAGTCGGTTGATATAATGCAGGCATGTCCAACAGGTAGATCGTGATCTACCTGTAGATCGCCAAGGGGGCAGAGGTAGATCACCAGCCCCACTTGGCTCCATCTCTCCAGCAGATCGCCCCATCGCTAGGAGAGAGCTCGTGCCGTCAGGTTGTCTGCCGAGGGCTTGCCGCCGCTGATCCTTTGCCTGTCTTTTTTCCCTGCCTGTGGGAATCTTGCCTGCAGGTGTATTGGGGCACTTGTTTTTGTGGTAATAGTTTGTGAGTACCCCAAGGGGCCGCCGCCCGCTCATTGTGACAAGATGCCACAGGCCTGTCGTCATACCTGTTCTCCTGCCTCTCAGAATCACCCATTCCTGCCCCCGCCCCAACACCCCTTAGAAGTGTGTTATATACCGGGTGATATCCATTTGCCCGGACTTTACCTGAATACACTTACCGTATTAGTTGTGTCGTGTGCTGGTTGTTGGTCGCTTTATAGTTCGCTTTCATTAAACGTTTTCGGGCAGACACAACAAAGTGTCAAGAATTTGGTGAGTTTGGCGGGCTTCTCCAATTTTGTTCTAACTTGCCTATGCCTTGCCTTCGTATTGGTTCAAACCACTGTGACTTTTGCTTGCCTCTGCAATTTTATTTTGCCTAGCCTTTGCGTCGATTCTACACTGTGTGCAGAATTTATTAAATCGCTTGTGGTGGTATTTGAACATGTTTGGCGGTATTTGATTTTATCTGGTTTGTTAGACAGGTGGTTGAGTTTTTTTGATGATTGTTTGGTGGTATTTGATTATTGGTGCCAGTATGATGAATTCTTATATTTTACTTTTAGAGCTGCATGTGTGGTTTTGGCATCTCCAGTCCTTGTATTGCACATCATCCAGAGGTCTTCAGTTCCTGTTAATACTTGGGGACAGTGACAGCCACCCCAGTATAACGAAGATGAGTATTCCAAAGAAGAATAAAATCTACCACTTTCATGATGAATGGGAAATGGACTACTTCTTCATCATGGTGAAAGACAAGTGCTGTTGTCTAATTTGTAACGCCCCAGTATCCTTGCCCAAAAAGGGTAATCTGGAACATCATTATAAGGCTCTGCATAGCAATACGTTTGATGCTGATTTTCCACCCAAAAGAGAAATTCGTAAACTGAAGCTCAAAGAACTTAAATCGAAATTGGCTACTCAGCAACAGTTGATGGCGAAGCCAAGGTCACATTCGGTCAATGCAACCATAGCATCCTTCAAGGTCAGCAACCTGATCACAAAGAAATGCAAACATTTCACTGAAGGGGAATTTGTAAAAGATTTTCTTGAAGCAGCTGACAATCTTTTTGAAGGATTTAAAAATAAGAAAGAGATCATAGCTGCTATTCAAGATATACAATTGTCAAAAAACATCTTTTCTATTTGCCGCACGACGGTGTATGGAGACACAACTGAACAATTGTTGGAGGATGTTTCAAATTGTGTTGCTTTCTCACTCCAACTGGATGAATCTACAGACATAGGAGACATAGCCCAGTTACTATTCTTTATCCGGATGGTTTTTGAAGACTTCCGTGTTAAAGAAGAACTACTTGGAATGATTTCTTTAAAAGGGAGAACTACCAGTCAGGAAATATTCAGTTCTTTCCATTCTTTTGTGACAAAGTGTAATCTTCCATTGCATAGACTTGTTTCCATCACTACTGATGGAGCAAGAGCAATGACAGGTGAGGTTAACGGTTTCATAGCCCTCTGTAGACAGCATGACAACTTCCCAGATTTCCTCTCTTACCACTGCACTATTCACCAGCAAGTTTTGGCAAGCAAGAGACTCAATACAAAGACTGTCATGGGACATCACTTTCAAAATTGTAAATTCAGTTCGTGGAAGATCACTTCAAAGATGGCTTTTCAATCTTACTCTTGATGAAGGGGCAGCGGAAAGCGTAGTTACTCACCTGTAACAGGTGTTCTCCAGGAGCAGCAGGAATCAGTCCTCACTTATGGGTGACGTCGGCGCCGACGGAGCCCTCGCGGAGCAATTTTCCCCAGCTTTCAAAGAAAGCCTTTGGGAATTGCAGCGCGCATGCGTGGTCCTCTTCCCGCCCAAGGGTGCCATCTTAGCCAGTCAGATGACATAGCTAAAAAAGACAGCATAAAATTTGCAAAAAAACTAAAGCAGATGATTGCAACTCCACGGGGAGGAGGGAGGGTTGTGAGGACTGATTCCTGCTGCTCCTGGAGAACACCTGTTACAGGTGAGTAACTACGCTTTCTCCAGGACCAAGCAGGAAGTCAGTCCTCACTTATGGGACTCCCAAGCTTAAGGCTACCAGAGACCCTAAGCACAAAAATGAGCTCCCTCTAGCTCAGCAGCACAGAAGGAAAGAATCTTCGCTGAATTATTACCCACCGGTAGCCCACATCCGGGATGGAGGGTAGGAGTTGCTCAGACCTCAAAGAGATTACGGAGGACTGCCTGTCCGAAAGCACTGTCCCTGCGGGACTCCCTCTCGAGACAGTAATGGACCGCAAAAGTCTGGCTCGAAGACCAAGTAGCGGCCCGGCAGATGTCTGCCAGCGGAACAGAGCGGAGGTAAGCCACTGACGTAGCCTTTGCCCGAACGCAATGAGCCGTGACTCGACCTTCCAAGGAGAGTCCGGCTGCCCCATAAGCCCAAGAGATACAGTCCACAACCCAGATGGACAGAGTACGCTTGGAGACCGGGAGCCCCAATTTATTGGGGTCAAAAGACACAAAAAGCTGAGCAGCTTTACGGTGCTCCCGCGTACGGTCAAGGTAGAAGTTCAATGCCCTTCTACAGTCCAGGGTATGGAGGACCGTTTCAGCTCGGCTGGAGTGTGGTCTGGGAAAGAAGGTTGGAAGTACCACCTCCTGATTGATGTGAAAAGGGGAGACCACTTTTGGAAGAAATTTTGGGTGAGTCCGTAGGACTACCCTATTTTTGTAGAACCGAGTGTAAGGGGGATCAGACACGAGGGCCTGCAATTCACTTACGCGTCTAGCGGAAGTGAGGGCTATCAAGAACAGTGTTTTCCAAGAAAGAAAACGGAGAGAACAGGTAGCCATAGGTTCAAAAGGCGGACAGGTGATCCGCTGTAAAATCACATTCAGGTCCCAGTCAGGCGCTGGCGGGCGCAGAGGTGGTTTAAGTAGAAGGAGACCTCGGAGAAACCTCGCTACGAGAGGATCGTTGGAGAGAGGTCTGCCGTCCACCGGCACATGATGTGCTGAAAGAGCACTGAGGTGAACTTTGACGGAGTTGGACTTAAGTCCCAGATTAGAGAGGTATAGCAAGTACTGCAAGATCACCGACACCGGGCAGGAGAAGGGATCCTGAGACTGTTGGGTACACCAAACGGAAAAACGATGCCATTTAAGGGCGTAGCATTTGCGGGTAGAAGGTCGTCGCGAAGCTAAGACGACCTCCTCCACCTCTGCCGGCAGGAGAAGGGGAGCAAGGACTACCCTCTCAGCAGCCAGGCCATTAGGTTGAGAGACCTGAGGTTGGGGTGTAGCAGAGACCCCGGATCCTGAGTGAGGAGATCCGGTTGTAACCCCAGAGGGAATGGATCCTCTACCGCAAATTGCAGCAGGAGTGGAAACCACGGCTGTCTGGGCCAGCGAGGGGCCACCAGGATCATGAAGGCTTTGTCTCGGAGAACCTTGAAAAGAGTCTGAGAGACTAGCGGGATGGGAGGGAAAGCGTACAAAAGGCTCCCCGACCATGAGAGTAGAAAAGCGTCCGCCGCAACTCGAAGGGGGTGTGGCTGACGAGAGCAGAAGCGAGGAAGTTGCCGGTTGTGAGGGCTGGCAAAGAGATCCACCGTGGGGAGGCCCCACTTTAGAAAGAGCTTCTGAACTACCAAGGGATCCAGGCGCCACTCGTGCGGCTGGAGGATCCTGCTGAGTTTGTCCGCCAGGCAATTCTCTTGGCCTGGGAGATAAACTGCCTTGAGGAGAACGCCGTGACTGACGGCCCAAGAGCAGAGCTTCTGTGCTTCCCGGCAGAGAAGGAAGGAGCCCGTGCCCCCCTGCTTGTTCACGTAGAACATGGCAACTTGATTGTCCGTCTGGACAAGGACGGACTGGTGGGAGGTCAGGTGGGAGAAGGCCTTGAGAGCCAGGCGGATCGCTCTGAGCTCCAGGAAGTTGATCTGCTGAGCAGACTCCCACGTGGTCCAAAGGCCCTGAGTACGTGCCCCTTGGCAATGTGCTCCCCAGCCCAGGAGGGATGCATCTGTCGTCAGCACCCGGGCCGGCTGAGGTGGCTGAAAAGGCATGCCGAGCACCAGATTCGGCCGATGAAGCCACCACTGAAGAGACGAGGCCAGCGGCTCGGAGACGCGCACTAGGTCTGCTAGGCTGCCTGTGGCCTGTTGCCACTGCTTGCGGAGACACCATTGAGCAGGTCGCATATTCAGGCGGGCATTGGGGGTCACATGGACGGTGGAAGCCATATGGCCGAGTAGTCTCAGGAAGCGCCTGGCGGAGACCAGGGGCTGGCTGCGAAAACGGTCGGCTAGGTCCATGAGCCGTTGAGCCCTGTCGAGCGGTAGGAACGCTCGTGCCTGAGGAGTGTGCAGCCTTGCGCCGATGAACTCGAGATCCTGTGAGGGGAGCAAAGTGGACTTTGCGAAGTTTATAACAAAGCCCAAGTACTGCAGAAGAGTCACCGTGCGGCGCGTGGCGTTGGTGACCTCCGGAGCGGACGCTGCTCTGATGAGCCAGTCGTCGAGGTACGGAAAGACATAGAGGCAGTGAAGCCGGAGATGGGCCGCCACCACCGCGAGACATTTTGTGAAGACTCGCGGTGCGGAGGACAGGCCAAAGGGTAGTACTCTGTACTGGTAATGATTTCCTGCCACCACAAACCTTAGGTATTGGCGGTGGCTTGGGTGGATGAGGATGTGCGTGTAGGCATCCTTTAGATCCAAGGAGCATAGCCAATCTCCCTGCTGGAGGTAGGGCAGAAGGATTCCAAGGGTAAGCATCTTGAACTTCTCCCGCACGAGGAACTTGTTGAGGTTGCGCAAGTCCAGGATGGGTCTGAGGCCTCCTGTCCTTTTTGGTACTAGAAAATACCTGGAATAAAAGCCTTGACCTTTCAGGTGGTGGGGCACCGGTTCCACCGCCTGTTCCTGTAGAAGACCTGCTAACTCCTGAAGGAGTAATTCCCTGTGCAGAGGGGGTCGTGGAGGTTCTCCCGGAAAATAGGAGGGAGGGACCTGGTGGAAGTGGAGAAGATAGCCTTCTCGCACGACTTGAAGCACCCAGGCATCTGAGGTGATGCTGGACCACCTGTGGGCGAAGTGAACCAGCCGGCCTCCGGTGCTGGGAGGAACCAGCGGGGGGGGAGAGGCTATGCTTAAGGAGTCAAAAACCCCCACCCTGCTGAGCAGGGGCTGGTGGTGCAGGCTTGGGGGCTTGCTGCCTACGGGACCCGTTACCCCATCCCTTGGCCTGCTGGCCCTGTTGGGGAGCTGCAGGGGCCTGATATTGGGGGTATTGTTTGTAGGCAGCCGCCTTCCTCGGGTAAAAGGACTTCTTTCCCGAGCCCTTCTTTTTCTGGGAAGGGGCGGAGGTCTTCCTAGAAAGCCTAGTCCTGGTGAGAGTCTCCGTCTCAATTTGTGCAGCCTTTTCAGCCATGGGCTTGCCAAAGAGGTTTTCGCCTCGGCAGGGGACATCGACCAACTTGTCCTGCACCCAGGGCTCAAGGTCAGACGACTGAAGCCAAGCCTGTCGGCGGGCACCGATGCCGGCTGCGGCCACTCGAGCCGATGCTTCAAAGCCATCATAGGCTGCTCGGGATATGAATTTAGAGCATTCCCGAATGCCAGTGGACAAGGCCAGGAACCTCCGCAAGGGTTCCTCGGACAAACCAGCGGAGAATCCGGCTAGCTCTTTAGCCAGGTCTCGGAGATACATGCCCATGTATAGCTGGTAGGTCTGGACACGACACGCAAGCATAGAGCCCTGGAAACACTTCTTACCAAGGCCATCCAGGTTACGGGCCTCCCTGCCAGGAGGCACCGAGGAGTGCATCTTCTGGCTCTTAAGACGATGCATGGCCGATTCCACTACCATGGAATGGTGTGGTAGCTGTGCTTTTTGGAAGCCAGGGCTCTTGCGGACTCGATAGATAGAATCGACCCGCTTGCTCAGGACCGGCGAGGTGGCCGGACTCTCCCACATGCGGAAGAGTAGTCGTTCCAGCATGGGAGGAACCGGTACAGTAAAGTGTTCCCTGGCGGGAGAGTCATACTGGAGGGCGTCGAGCTCTTCGGCTCGAGGCTCCTCCTCGGGGTCCGCAGGGAAGGCCAAAGCCTTGGCCATATCCCTGACGAAGTCCGAGAACCGGGCATCCTCCGGGGGGGACTGCTTCCGAGGTTCGGACTCAGGTGAGTCCGAGGGGACACACCGAGTCCGAAAAGAATCAGGCGACTCTTCCTCTTCAGACTCCCAGACCGACTCCGACGAGGACTCGGTGGGGTCGGCCCGGGCAGGGCGCGGCGCCTGCCGCCCCGACGCCGAGGGAGTCGGCGTTGGCGACCTCGGTCCCGAACGGGAGGCCGAGGGTGACCTCGACCGAGGATCGACTCGAGTTCGCATCGACTCGAGGATCGGCTCGGTCTCCGGGGTCGACTTAGACGTCGACGTCCCGGCGGTCGGGGCAGCGGCGCCAGCGAAGCCAGCGAGCAGTGCCCGCTGCTGGTCCATGAAGGCAGACAGTCTGCTCTCCAAGGCCGTCAACCTGAGTCCGAGCTCAGGTGACCCAGCAGCCCCCGACTCGGGCCCCGACGGCGTCGGGCCCGACGTCGGCTGTCGCGGAGGCGAGTCCAGGAGGACCACTCGCTTCGTGAGGTGCTCCTTCTCCAAGGACCCGGGACGGCTATCGGGGCTATGCGACCTGGCCCTCGCGGAGCCAGGAGCGTCCACCGACGCCGCCCTCGCGGGTTTCACCTTCCGTCGATGGTCCCCGGAGGGAGAACCCCTGTCGGACGAACTCCGGCGACGGTCCGAGCTGGAACCCCTGGACGCGGAGGCCTCTGACGAGGTCCGGGTACGGCTGGGGTCAGCGAAGATCCTATCCCGCTGATGCCGCCGACTTCTCAACGCTTTGGAGGACAGTTTGCCGCAGGGCCCACAGATCATTTCTTCATGATCCGGGCCCAGGCAGCGGAGGCAATGGTCGTGTGTGTCAGTCAGTGACATATTTCGGTCAACTGACCACACCGCTTGAAACCACTGGCAGCCATCGGGGGAAAAAGGGCCCCGGCGAGGTCAAAGGACCGGGCTGCCAGGGAAAAACCGAAAACGAAAACTGACTAAGTCAGAAAAACCGAAAAAGAAGAAGAGGACTCGTGACCGGCGTCGCGAGTCCGGGCGGGAAAAAGACCGGCGTCGAACCGAAGGAAAAAAGAGTAAATTATGAAGAAATATCAACTTTTTCGCGGGGACACGACGGGTACGTCTGTAGGGCTCCGCGGAAAAAAGAAGACTGGCTAAGATGGCACCCTTGGGCGGGAAGAGGACCGCGCATGCGCGCTGCAATTCCCAAAGGCTTTCTTTGAAAGCTGGGGAAAATTGCTCCGCGAGGGCTCCGTCGGCGCCGACGTCACCCATAAGTGAGGACTGACTTCCTGCTTGGTCCTGGAGAAATAATTTTGCACACAGATGGAAGGTGGCTAAGTAGGCACAAATTTCTGCAAAGATTTTGTGATTTGCTGAATGAAATAAGAAGTTTTTTGAAGGAGAGGGGAGATGACCAAGCAGAGTTGGAAGGTGTGGAGTGGTTATGTGATCTGGCATTTCTCACTGACTTTACAGGTGAACTAAGTGATATGAACCTTGAACTACAAGGTAAAAACAAATGCATTGGCGAGATGAGTACAGTTTCATCCTACAAGAGCAAATTTGAGCTAATGATGACTGACCTTGCAAACAACACTTTTGATCATTTTCCTAATACGCAGGACCATCTGAGACAATATCCAAATTTTGTTTTTCAGAACGAGAAACATGTGACAGAAATCTGTTCTGTTATCCAGGCATTTGAAAATAAATTCTGTGACTTCCAAAAAATTGGAACAGTTGTGGAGTACTTGTCATACCCATTCAAAGTAGATGTGGACATTAAAGAAACTGCAGCTGCTATCAGTAAAAATTACTCACTGAACAAGCCATCTCTTGAAAACGAAATATTAACCCTTAAAAATGACATTTTTCTCAAGACCAATTCTGAGCAAGAATCGTTTTGGAAGCTAGTGCCTAGAGACAAATTTCCCAACTTGAGAAGATACAGTGAAGCTTGTACACTCCTGTTTTGGTTCAATTTATTTGTGTGAATCTGCATTTTCCCATCTGAAAATGACAGAGTACACAACGTTCCAACATGACAGATAATCATCTCCAGGATTCCCTGAGACTGGCCCTCTCGCAATATTCATCCAACTTCAAAAAGCTGGTGGATGAAATGCTTGCTCAGACGTCTCACTAATGAGCAAGAGCGAAATATTAAAGATTGTGCAAGATCAGCCTGGATCAATACTCGACCTAAATTTAACACAAATTACTCAATAAAAGTTAAAGAAAGTTATTAGTTAATAAAACTTTAAGAAAAAATGGACTTTCCATTTCCCCTCGCCGTTTTTACTGGATCTTCGTCTGTTTTGTTTTTGCTTAATTTGCTTAACAGCTTATCACATCCAAGTAAAGGACAGAAGGTTCATTAAAAATGGAGGGAGGAATACTCCAACTTTATTGGGTTAAAATTTAATTTGAAACTAATTTGAAATTAAATTTTCATGGTTGATATGGTGTTCTGAGCACCAAACAGAGAAGCATTTCCACTTAAAGGCATAAGCCCGCCTAGTGGAGTCCTTCCTCTAGGTAAGGAGGATTTCCTCGGCCTCCTCCGGAAGGGCCAGAGAGGCTAGAGAGACCCGTTCAGCCGCCAGGCTGTGAGGGATAGGGAGAGTAGGATCAGGTGTAGTACACGACCCTCCTCCTGCATCAGCAAATCCCTGGCAGAGCCCAGGGGAATCGGAGGCTCCGATGACAGCAGGAGCGGGAACCAAGGCTACCGAGTCCACAAGGGGGCCACGAGAATCAGCAATGCCCCTTCCCGCTGAACCTTGAACAGAGACCTCGCAATGAGGGGGAAAGGAGGGAATGCATATAGGTGACTGGAGGACCAGTCCAGGAGAAATGCATCGGGGCCCTCCCTGCCCGGGTGCGGCACTGGGCTGCAGAAGCGAGGGAGCTGTGTGTTCTGGGGGCTGGCGAAAAGGTCCATCACTGGCGTGCCCCAGTATAGAAATAGCCAGCCTGCCACTCTGGGATCCAGGTGCCGCTCGTGGGGGCGAAGGATTCTGCTGAGCCTGTCCACCAGGCCCATTCTCCTGACCGGGGAGGTACATCTCCTTGAGGGACATGCTCCGTCAGGCGGCTAAAGAGCAGATGACTGCTTCCCTGGAGAGGGAGCGCGATCCCGTGCCCCCCTCTTTGTTGATGTAGAGCATCGTTACCCAGTTGTCAGTTTGCACCAGAACAGACTTCCTGCTGAAGACATCCTCGAAGGCCCTCAGGGCCCACCGGATGGCCTGGAGCTCGAGCAGGTTTATCTGCTGCTGAGCCTCCACAGGCAACCATTGCCCCTGCGTGCAGAGATACCGCAATGGGCTCCCCACCCTAACAGGGAAGCGCCTGTGATCAGTACCACATTGTGCTGTTGGGCCTGGAAGGGTGATCCCCACAGGAGGTTGCGAGGTTTTTGCCACCAGTTCAGGGACAAACGAAGGTCAGGAAGAACCCTGACGAGGTCCCTGAGGTGTCCGAGGGATTGACTCCATTGGGATCTGAGACACCACTGGGTTGTCCGCATGTGCAGGCGGGAATGAGGAACCACATGCACGGTCGAGGCCATGTGGCCCAAGAGACTAAAATGGACCAAGCTGTAACTTGGTGGGCGCTTTGGACGCGATCTGCCAGAGTCCGGAGGCAAGTGAAGCGATCCACCGGCAAGGTGGCAATGGCCAGCTGAGTATCGAGGTGTGCCCTGATGAACTTGAGAGACTGTGCCGGCTTGAGGTGAGACTTTGGGTAGTTGACCAAGAACCCCAAGCTCTCCAAGAGGAGGACAGTGCACGACATCGCTTGCCGGGCCTCCTCGACCGAGAAGTCTGTAACGAACCAGTCATCGAGGTAGAGAAACACCAGCATGCCCCGGCGCCGAAGGTTAGCAGCAGCCATGATGAGGCACTTCGTGAAGCCCCGTGGGGCGGATGCAAGGCCAAAGGGGAGCATCCTGTACTGGAAGTGCTCTCCCTGCACCCTGAAACGCAGGTACTGCCTGTGTTGGGGGTGGATCAAGATATGGGCGTAAGCATCCTTTAGATCCAAGGAGCATAGCCAGTCACCCTGCCAGAGGAGGGGCAGCAGCACGCTAAGAATCTTGAATTTCTCCCGCACCAGGAACTTGTTTAGCCTGCAGAGGACGAGGATGGGCCGCAGACCCCCTGTATTTTTCGGGACAAGGAAGTACTGGGAATAAAAGTCCCAACCTCGAAGGTGGGGAGGGACCTTCGACTGCCCATTGGGGAAGGAGGAAGTGTAATTCCAGCTGCAGCAAAAGCTGGTGTGCGGGGAGTCAAGGAAGTTCCGCCGGGGAGAAAGGGGGTGAAAGCCTGTCGAAGAGGATGTGATATCACCTCGGACACCTGGGTCCTCCAGGTCATCCGGGAGGGCTAAGCGCCCACAACAGGATGAAGCAGGACAGGCGTCCCCCCCACTGGCTGCTGTATCGCTGGAGGGTGAGGGGCTATGCCGATGGCATCAAAACCCCTGAGGAGGTTGTGGGGGAGCCGGCGACTGGGCCTTCGGGCCCTTTGGTTTACGGTGGCCCTGGCCGGGCTTCCCCTGCGCAGGAGTGGTCGGTGTGGGGGTAGCCGGGTATGGTTGGCAGCCACGGTACTGGAGGCCATTCCTGGAGAAGAAGGGCTTCTTGGTAGCATAGAGGTCTTGTGGGAGTCACTGGTCCTAAGGACGTACTCCATCTCGATCTCCGCAGCCTTCTCCATCGGCTTACCAAACCGTTGTTCGCCGAGGCAGGGCACGTCCAGGAGCTTCTCCTGCACCCACTGCTTCAAATCCGAAGAGTGGAGCCAAGCCTGGCGGCGGGCCCGATGCTCGCGGCTGCCACCCAAGCCGATGTCTCAAAGCTATCATAGGAGGCTCGAGAGATATACTTGGAGCTGTCAGCCACCGATTTCAACAGGGTGCGGAACCTGTCAAGGGGCTCGCCCTCGAGGCCCACGAAGAAACCTCCAAGTTATTTTGCCAAGTCGTGGAGGAACATACCAATATATAATTGATATGCCTGGATGCGACACGAGAGCATGGAACCTTGATAGGCCTTGTGGCCCAGGGCATCAAGGGCTCTCGATTCTCGGCCCGGCGGTACTGATGAGTGGAACTTCGGGCTTTTCTGCTTCCTCATGGCTGATTCCACAACCATCAAGGTGTGTGGAAGTTGGGTCTTTCGGAAGCCTGGCCTCGCTGCACCTTGTACATTGTGTCAAGGCACTTGCTCACAATGGGAACCGAGGCTGGGGCATCCCACATGTTAAGCAATAGTCGAGAGAGGATCGGCGGCACCGGCACGGTGAGGGATTCTCTGGGCAGGGCCTCATACTGAAGAATATCGAGTTCTTCAGCACGAGGGTCCTCCTCAGCCTGGATGACCAGGTTGAGGGCCCGAGCCATGTCTCTAACAAACACCAAAAAGGAGGTGTCCTCGGGCGGTGAACGCCACTGGAGACCAGGTGGCGAGGGGTCTGACGGAAGATCCCGGTGGGTGCAGGTCTCCGGGGATGTGTCCCCATCAGACTCCCAGTCCGAAAAGTCGGTCGAGGGATCTGAGCCGGGCGGTTCGCCCTGCCTGATGGCCGGCGGCCTGGAGCTGGAGGCCCTGGACAATCTCGCCCCCGAGGAACAGGAGAGCGAGACCGACGTCGAGGACCTTTACGAGACCCGTGGCTCTTGGGGGTTTCCTGGACGGATTTGGTGTCCCACGCGAGGGACCCATGGTCTCCGGGTGCAAGTCAGCAAAGCTAGCCGTGAGCGTCTGCTGGGAAACAATGAACGCAGAAACGCTGCATTCCAGCATCAGCATACGGGACTCCCATGTGGGCGTGGGGCCCTGGGACGTCGATATCGGGGACACCAGATCGGGCATCGAGGAAAGGGGATCCTCACCGGGATGGCCCTCAGGAGACTGGGCGCCTTCGCAGGAGGCCTCCATTTCTCTGTGAGGTACCTTGCAGGGCCGCTCCTTGTTTGACTCTCAGGAACGCCGAAGGGGGGCTAAGCGACTGGGCACGGAGGGGGGGGGGGGGCTAAGCGACTGGGCGCTGGGGGGGGGGAGGCTAAGTGACTGGGTGCGGGAGCGCTCGCGCTTGTCAGGGGCCCCAGACAGCAACTTCGAGGCCTTCTTTTTGCACCGTTCCACCTTGGGGGACCCCTGGTCAGAATGCCGCCTGGAACTTGGTGCCACAGGGGGAGAACCCACTAGATGGGAGACGACCAAGGGTGCCACCGGAGACTCCGAGGCAGCCTTTCGAAAAATGTCTTCGGACGTCTGCTTACGGCTGAGCAGGGCCTTAGAGGACATTTTCTTACAGAGCGAACAGAGCTTCTGGGTTATGGTCGGCTCCCAGACACCTTAGACAACAGTCATGAGTGTCCGTAAGTGACATGTTCCTAGAGCATCTATCGCATTTTTTAAACCCAGTGGCCATGGGGGCAAAAACGTCCCCTGTGATGTCAAAGACCCACGCAGCCAGCGGTTAGGAAGAAAAAAGGGCACGAAGCCCGTAAGAAATTTT
This sequence comes from Ichthyophis bannanicus, assembly GCA_033557465.1. Lineage (NCBI taxonomy): Eukaryota > Metazoa > Chordata > Amphibia > Gymnophiona > Ichthyophiidae > Ichthyophis > Ichthyophis bannanicus. The sequence continues at coordinate 18,247,606 of CM066041.1, read as the reverse complement.
TTTTAGAAAAGTTATCCCCGTAAGCTCCGAAAAAGAGAGCAAGGGGAGGACGGGTAGAGGACTGGCGCAACTGGAAAAAAGGATAAGAGCCTGTTAAGGCGTGGAAAACGAAACCTTTTCCAAGGGACGAGGACGTACGTTCGAAGGGCTCCGCAGAAAAAGGGAGACTGAGCAAAATGGCACCCTTGGGCAGGAAGAGGACCATGCATGCGTGGTAGCAATCCCAAAGGCTTTCTTTGAAAGCTGGGGAATTGCTCCGCATGGGCTCTGTCAGTGCCAACGTCACCCATAAGTGAGGACTGACTTCCTGCTTGTTCCTGGAGAAGATAGAGGTCTATAAATTAACGAATAGAGTGGAATGGGTAAACATAGATCTATCGTTTATGCCAATGAGAAGAAAAGAGGGATGAAAGAATCTCTGTCTGCTCTCCAAGAATCCTGTCTGAAAACTCCACCTTGAAATGAATAAAAACAGTGTTTCTGTGTCTGTCTGTGTGTGCTGTGAAATGCTATAATGTTTGAAACTGCTGACAAGGTGAATAGCAAACAGAATGCTATTCATGACTATAAAGAAACTAGAAAAAGACAGGAATTGGGGGAGGCTAAGGGAGATGGAACACAAAGATCCTGTAAAGGACCATAAAACAAGAAAACAAAGGAAAGAATGTATGTCCAAAGTTGTTCTAAGGAATAACCATATAAGGGAAAAGTGGCAAATAGGCTGTCCCAAGGGTCACAGAGCATAGATGGCGTCCGTCTGTCCAAGAAGGGTCGACGTGTTTTCAATAGCAGACTGGCTAATCTACTGAAGAGGGCTTTAAATTAGATTTGTTGGGGATGGGTGAAGAAAGCCCCCAGGGTAAGTGAAACCTTTAATACTTTTATGGAAATGGGTAAAAGGAGCAACATCTGGAAAGCAGTATGTATAAATGCCCATTCCAGTAAGATTGCAAATGTTGAGGTTTTAATGGGAGAGGCTGACTTGGATTTAGTGGCAGTAACAGAGACATGGTTCATGGACAACCATGACTGAGATGTAACTATACCAGGCTATACTTTGTTCAGAAAGGACAGAGTAAGAAGGGGAGGAGTGGCACTAAATGTAAAAAATATTATTAAAGCTATGGAAATACAGGTTTTAAAAAGGGAGAGAGGAGGGAAAGAGATCCATTTACACTGACGTGATATACAGACCTCCCTCACAGGGAGAAGAGGTGGACAGAGTTAATTGAAGACATGCAGCATTGCCAGGAAAGGGGATGTGCTATTAATAGGGGATTTCAATATGCCAGATGTTGATTGGCACATTCCTGCTGCAGTATCATCTAGAAGTAAGGAGATCCTGCATTCTTACAGAGAGAACTATTCAGGCAACAGGTAACAGAACCCTCCTGTGAAGGGGCCATACTGGACTTGGTGCTTACCAATGGTGAAAGTGTTTCTGATGTTATAGTGGGAGATCATTTTGCATCCAGTGATCACCAGATGGTGTGATTCACAGAATTAGGACTAGGGCTGGGATTGGAACAGCTGGGGTATGTAGAAAAAAAAATAATGGGCAAAACTGAAAGAGCCTCTGTATAAGTCTTTGGTGCAACCTCATTTGTAGTATTGCATGCAATTCTGGAGACCGCACCTTCAAAAGGATATAAACAGGCTAGAGTCAGTATAGAGGGTAACCACTAAAATGGTTAGTGGTCTTCATTATAAAGCATATGAGGAAATACTTAAGGATCTTAATATGTATACTTTAGAGAAAAAGGCAGGATAGAGGTGATATGATTGAGACATTTAAATACCTCCGTGGCATAAATGCACAGGAGGAGAGCCTCTTTCGATTGAAAGCAAGCTCTGCTACAAGGCAGACATAGGATGAGGGTGAAAGGGGATATACTCAGGAGTAATATGCGGAAATTTTTCAGTACAGAAAATGTGGTAGATACGTGGAATAGTCTTGGCAGTGGAGGTGGTAAAGACAAGGACAGTATCTGAATTCAAAAAAGCATGGGACAAACACAGAGGATCTCTAAAGGAAAAAAGGGGACTGTTGTAGTGTTGATATGGAAGGGCAGACTAGATAGACCATGTGGTCTTTTCTGCCATCATGTTTCTATGTATAAAAATAGTGCTTTGTATGGTTTCCGCAAGGATCTGGGGGAGTGGCTATTAAGAACATAAGATATGCCATACTGGGTCAGACCAAGGTCCATCAAGCCCAGTATCCTGTTTCCAACAGTGGCCAATCTAGGTCATATGTACCTAGCAGTTTCCCCAAAAGACACAGGTTCCGCAATGCTTGTACTGGGTCAAGCATTGATATCCTGGGTCCCTTCTTAATAATGGTTTATGAACCTTTCCTCCAGGAACTTGTCCAAACCTTTTTTAAACCCAGCTACACTAACAGCCTTTACCACATCCTCCGGTAACAAATTCCAGAGTTTGATTACACGTTGAGTGAAAAAATATTTTCTTTTATTAGTCTTAAATAGTTTACCCTGTAGCTTCATTGCATGTCCCCTAGTCTTTCTATATTCTGATAAAGCACAGTTACTTACCTGTAACAGGTGATCTCTGGGAACAACAGGAATAAGTCTTCACATATGGGTACGTCGGTATCGAGGGAGCCTGCGCGGGAACGCTCCCCAGCGTCCAATCAGAAAGCTTTTGGGAACATCCCACAGCGCCTGCGTGCTGCCTTCCCACCTTTCCAACTGTCTCTCCTCAGTTGAGTTTTATAGCTGAGACAAAGAGGGAGAGAGAGGGAAAGGAAGAGAGACAGAGAGAGAGAGAGACAACTCCTAGGGGAGGTTGGTGGGTTGTGAAGACTTATTCCTGCTGTTCCCAGAGCTCACCTGTTACAGGTAAGTAACTGTGCTATCTCCAGGAACAAGCAGGAATGAGTCTTCACATATGGGGACTCCCTAGCTTTTGATGCCAGGGAGAGAGCCCATAGGTTGTGTGTCCCTGGGACAGGGCTGCACTTTCCCACCTGGATCTCTGGCATCCCATGAGGGATGGTGGGTAGGAGTTGATTAAGTATGGAACAGGTGTTTGAGAACAGCCTGACCAAACAAGGCAACCCTGTGGGAGTCCTTGTCCAAACAGTAATGGGCTGTGAAGGTATGAACCGAGGCCCAAGTGGCTGCTCGACAGATGTCGTAGATAGACACAGAGTTCAGATGAGCCATTGAGGCTGCCATGGCTCTCACATTGTGAGCTGTGACATGGCCCTCCAGAGAAATGTTCTTGCTCTGATAGGCGAAAGAAATACATTGGGCAATCCAGGTGGAAAGAGTTCTCTTGGAGACTGGCTGTCCCAAATGAGAAGGATCAAAAGCAACAAAGAGTTGAGAGGACTTTCTATGTTGCTGTGTCCTCTGTAAATAAAAAGCTAGAGCTCTTTTACAGTCCAGGGTATGAAGATTCCTCAATGCACTTGAGGCATGAGGTCCTGGAAAAAAAACAGGTAGGCAGACCTCTTGGTTGAGGTGAAAAGGCGAGACCACCTTAGGCATAAAGCGTGGATTAGTCCTAAGGACCACCTTGTCATGATGGAACCTTGTGTAAGGTGGATTAGCTACTAGTGCTTGCAATTCACTGATGCGGCGTGCTGATGTGATTGCGATGAGAAAGATAACCTTCCAAGAAAGGTATTTCAAGGAGGCAGTAGCTAAAGGTTCAAAAGGCGGCTGCATAAGCTGACCAAGAACCAAATTTAAGTCCCATACCACCGGTGGTGGTCTAATGGGAGGCTTTGTCAAAAGGAGACCTCTCATGAACCTTGCTACAAGGGGATGAGAGGAAACAGGTTGTCCATTTAGAGGCTTGAGGGAAGCTGCAATAGCACTCAGATGGACTCTTACTGAATTTGTCTTAAGGCCTGCATTAGACAGATGCAGGAGATACTCCAGCAACGATTCCAGAGGTATGGCACGGGGGTTAAGACCCTTTCCAGAACACCAGATGGTAAACCTTTTCCACTTGAAGGCGTAAGAACGTCTAGTGGAAGGTTTTCTGGAAGCATAAAGAACATCTTTCACCTGTTGAGAAAGAGGAAGATCCTGGAGATCTAGGCCTTCAGCAACCAAGCCCTAAGATGCAGAGACTGGGGATTGGGATGCCACAACTTTCTGTCCTCCTGAGAGAGGAGGTCTGGAGCAGACCCCAACTCTAGGGAGGGAGCTTGAGAGAGATGTAGAAGCAGAGGGTACCACACTTGCCGTGGCCAATGTGGAGCTATGAGAATCATGTGTCCTCTGTCTCTCTGAAGCTTGAACAGGGTTTTGGGAATTAGGGGAATGGGTGGAAAGGCATACAGGAAGTCTTGACCCCAATGAAGACGGAAAGCATCCCTTGTCTGAGCCCCCTGAGCCGGAGTTCTGGAACAGAACCGGGGAAGTTTGGCATTCCACAGACTTGCAAAGAGGTCTATATCCGGGGTTCCCCAAAGTTGAAAAATCTTGGATACCTGGTCCATATGTAGGGACCATTCGTGTGGAAGCAGAACTCGACTGAGTCTGTCTGCCCAAGAGTATTGAACCCCTGGAAGATAGACTGCCAGAAGATGAATGTGATGCTCTCTGGCGAGGGCCCACAGTCGCAGAGCTTCGTTGCAAAGCGACAGAGAGCCAGTTCCTCCCTGCTTGTTTATATAGAACATAGCTACCTGATTGTCCGTGTGGATAAGGACTGTCTTGTGGCTGAGCATGGTGTGGAAAACTCACAGAGCAAGGAAGATTGCTCTGAGTTCTAAGAGATTGATATGTAGAGAGGTCTCCTGTGGGGACCAGATGCCCTGGGTGGAGAGGTCCTGAAGATGAGTTCCCCAGCCCATTGGAGAAGCATCTGTTGTAAGAGTTGCCTGGGGTAGAGGCTGTTGAAAGGGAGACCCCAGCAATAGGTTTTGAGGGGACTTCCACTACTGGAGGGACAAAATGAGGCGGCTTGTGTTTGCTATTTTGTCTGACAGGCAGCCTAATGCCTGGGTCCATTGGGTGGATAAAGTCCACTGAGCTGCTCTCATGTGAAGGCGAGTGTATGGTACCACATGGACGGTGGATGCCATGTGGCCTAGCAACTGTAACATTTCTCGAGCAGTTAGTAGGGGTTTTGACTCTGCTTGAGAAGCTAACTGCATCAAGCGAAGGCAACGGGTCTGGGGAAGATAGGCCCTTGCCTTTGTGGTATCCAGCAACACCCCTATAAACTCCAGGGACTGAGTAGGGATCAAATTGGATTTTGGGATGTTTATTACCAGCCCTAAATATTGAAGGATACGCATTGTGCAGGTTAGAGCAGTCTTGGCCTCTGATTGAGTGGGAGCTCGAATGAGCCAGTTGTCCAGATAAGGGAAGACAAATATTCCCAGGGTGCGCAGAAAGGCAGCAACCACTGCCATGCATTTCGTGAACACCCTTGGAGCGGAGGCCAGGCCAAAGGGGAGCACTCTGTATTGATAGTGCTTCTCCTGGAAAAGGAACCGAAGGAACCTTCTGTGAGTTGGGTAGATGAGAACATGGGTGTACGCATCCTTGAGATCTAGAGAACAAAGCCAATCCTGACTCTGAAGGTATGGCAGCAGAGTTCCTAGAGAAACCATTTTGAATTTCTCTTTGACTAGGAATCTGTTCAACTCTCTGAGATCTAAAATGGGTCTGAAGCCCCCTGTTTTCTTTGGGATAAGAAAATAGGGGGAGTAGAACCCTGCGCCCTGTTGTTGAAGAGGCACTTCCTCTATTGCCCCTTGGGCGAAAAGAGTGGCAACCTCCTGCTCCAACAGGCTGAGGAGGGAGGTTGGAGAATTGAACTGGTGCACTCTTGTGAGAGGGGGCAAGCTTGAAAAATGAAGTTTGTACCCCTCTCTTATGATGGAGAGTGTCCAATGCTCTGCTGTGATTTGCTCCCATCTGGGAGTGAAGTGACATAACCTTCCTGGAATGGTGGAGGGCTCTGGTCCTTCTAGAGCCAGGAAGGCTAAGTTCTCTAGCAGAGAGTCAAAGGCCCTGAGGGGGCTGAGATTGCTGGGCTGGAGCAGGCCTCACAGCTTTGCCTTGGTCTGTTTGGAGGATTGCTGACGTTTGGAAGGGAACTGAGCTGCAGAAGATGCTCTCTGACTATAAGCAGGATAGGATCTTCCCTTTTTAGAAAAAGGTGTTTTGAACAATCTTTTCTTAGCAGGAGCAGCAGTAGATTTGGATAGTCTATCCAAAGCAGAATTTTCAGCATCCATTTGATTGGCTTTGGCTTGCCAATCTTTACCAAACAGATTCTCACCTGTACAAGGGATATTTCCCAATTCATCTTGGACCCAGGTCTCCAAATCAGATGCTTGAAGCCAAGCAACCCTACGTGCACCTATAGCTATAGCTGAGGCTCTGCTTATGCATTCAAAGGAGTCGAAAGCTGCACGGTTGGAGAATTTGGAGATATCCTGGGCATGTTTGAGCCCAGTGAGAAATTCTTGCCTTTTACTGTCAGACATAAAAGGACTTAATGTCTGCAAATGGTCAGTGACTTCTTTTAAGAACATTCCCATGTAGAGATTATAAGAATTAATTCTCGCAGCAAGCATGGAAGCTTGGAAGACTCTTCTATCAAAAGCATCCAGGGTTCTACATTCACGTCCTGGAGGATTAGAGGCATGTCTCTTGGCACTTCTAATCTTTCTCAGTACAGACTCAACCACAATAGAGTGGTGAGGAAGCTGAGTTTTATGGAAACCAGGACAAGGAGGGACACGATACATGGTGTCCAACCTGCGAGAAAGAGGAGAGGTGGTTAGAGGTGCTTCCCACATCCTTAACATGAGATCATACAGAATCTCATGAATAGGCAAGGTAGCTGCTTCATAAGGAGTTTTAGGATATTGTAGAATATCTAACTCCTTAGCTCTAGGCTCTGACTCTGGGGCTACTGTAATAGAGAGGCCCCGAGCCACATCTCTGATAAAGTCTTGAAAAGACAAGTCCTCTGGAGGAGACATCCTTCGTTTAGGAGAGGACTCCTCCTGTGGAAGAAGCATCGCTGCATCGACAGACTCTTCCGAATCCTCAGAGTCCTCAGAGGAATCGAAGTATCGTCTGTCGGGATGCTCTTGCAAAGCCCGATACCCGTACCGACTGGGATCGTTATCGGGAATCACTGGTACCAGGGTATCGGTACCGGAGGGCTGCAGAGGGCAGAGTACTGGCATGGCGGACGCCAATGCCGATGTCGATGCCACCGGTACCGGAATCGGTGCCGATGGCGATACCGGAGCCGGTACCAGTGGAGTAGTCTGTTGCGGTACCACGGGCATCGATGCCACAAGGAAAGCCTCCAGACTGCGTTCGATGGACAGAATCCTCTGATCCATCGACGCTGCCAATGCCTTGAAGCCGGTACCGGTGGACGCCACCGGTACACCAGAGCATGGCACTAGGAGATCTGTTGAGGCCACGCCATCTAGATCATCCTGGAACCCCGGTGACGATGCTTTAGAGGCCGAAGCCTCCCGCTGGGGTAATTTTGCCGGTGCAGAATCCTCGAGGGCAAGGCCAGGGGCATCTCGATGCTTAGGAGATTTGCCCTTCGAGGACCGGCTGGATTTATGTTTAGTTACCTGAGATCCATGTGAGGAAGAAGCAGCCCTGGAAGACGTCGATGCCACCGAAGCTGCATCAGAGGGAAACAGGGTACTGAGCTTGGCAGCTCGGTTCTGTCGACCTCTCTTAGACATCATGAAACAGGACACACAATCTGTAATGGAATGGTCAGGGCCTAAACACTTTAGACACCAGTCATGGGTGTCGGTGACGGAGATAGTACCGCCACATTTTGTGCATTTCTTAAATCCTGAGGCAGGCTTTTCCATATTTAAGGAAAAGGGTTTTGGGCCTAAGGCCCAAAACTGAAGTACACCTGAAGAAAAATAAACGGAAACAAGGTCTTTTTTTTTTTTTTTTTCTAAAAGAAAAGAATAAGAACCAGTTGTACCGGTATAGCGTTGAGGAAGGCAGACGCGAAGAGAAAAGAAAAAGAAAAAATAAGGAAATTCTTCTGTGGTGACAGGAACACGACCTGCTGGCTCCTCGGAAAAAGAACAACTGAGGAGAGACAGTTGGAAAGGCGGGAAGGCAGCACACAGGCTCTGTGGGATGCTCCCAAAAGCTTTCTGATTGGACGCTAGGGAGCGTTCCTGCGCAGGCTCCGTCGGTACCGACGAACCCATATGTGAAGACTCATTCCTGCTTGTTCCTGGAGATCATAAACAATCAATCTACGTTTACCCGTTCCACTCCGTTCATTAATTTATAGACTTCTATCATATCTCCCCTCAGCCGTCACTTTTCCAGGTTAAAGAGCCCTAACATTTTTAGCCTTTCTTCATAGGAGTATCCTTCCATCCCCTTTACCATTTTGGTGGCTCTTCTCTGAAACTTTTCTAATAACGCTATATCCTTTTTAAGATACAGCGACCAGAATTGCACACAATATTCAAAGTGCGGTCTCACCATGGAACGATATAGAGGCATTATAATATCTTTTGTTTTAGTTTCCATTCCTTTCCTTATCATACCTAGCATTCTATTTGCTTTCTTGGCTGCCGCTGCACACTGGGCCGAGGGTTTTAACATGTTATCCACAATGACGCCTAAATCTTTTTCCTGGGTGGTGGTTCCTAATGTGGAACCTTGCATTGTGTAACCATAGTTTGGGTTGTTCTTCCCCAGGTGCATAACTTTTCACTTGTCCACATTAAATTTCATCTGCCATTTTGATGCCCAGTCTTCCAATTTATCAAGATCCTCTTGCAATTTTCCACAATCCTCTTGGGTTTTAACAACTTTAAATAGTTTTGTGTCATCTGCAAATTTGATAACCTCACTAGTTATTCCTTTTTCCAGGTCATTTATAAATATGTCAAAAAGCAGCGGACCCAGCACAGATCCCTGGGGTACTCCACTACTCACCTTTCTCCACAAGATGGATGGCTGAGTGAGACTCTTTGCTTTCCTTCTGATGTCTAAATGGAAGAGTAAGGTGTGGGTGTTCCCTGCGGCACCCTTCCATGCCATTTCTGGTCCTATGGATTGTATTGTCGAGGTATCCAAGGTGTCATGCCGAGAGATTAGGGCCTTGCGGTGGGCCCAAGCAGAAGAGCAGAAAGGCAGCAGCTGTGCAGGAGCAGGTGGCATGAGCAGCAAAATCACCCCCGAGGCAAGAGAGGTAGCTGGAAAAGAACAGCGATCAACGGAGCATTCGGGGGGGGGGGGGCAGGTAACCACTCACTGCACAGCTGATGTCAGGGAGAGCCACTATGTGAAGTCTGTTGAGAGGGCCTGCCCTTGTTTAAAGTCTCTTCAGGTCTGATCCTATTTTTTTTTTTTTTTTTTTTTAAGTTGAAATAAAAAAGGTGCTAAGGTGCTTGCTGCAGATCAGAGTACATGGAAGGCTCTTCCCCTGAAGGCTATCCCCTGAACCGGGAGCAGTGATCCTCCTGTTTAGTGTCCAGCTCCACACGCCAAGTAGGGAAGCTGCACTGGTCCTCTTGACCAGGAGCTTAACCCCAGATGGGAACGTGGGAAATCCCAAGAGAACACCTCAAGTGCAGCCTGGGAACGTCCACAGAAGAAAAAAAAAATATCAGGAATTCTTGAGGAGAAATTAGAGACCATCATCTGCTGGAGATAGAGAAATACTGAAGGCGACCTCCAGGGGTACTGCTACATTTTCTTTTTTTTTTTTTTTTACATTCTCTTATATACCACGCTATTCTGAATCAGTGCGGTTTACATTGAACAAACTGAAATTACATTGAACAGGGCATTATAACTTGCAACAGGGCATTATTTTACAGGGAACATGAGCTATGGAGGGTTAAGTGGCTTGCCCAAGACCACAAGGAGCACCTGTGGGACTACAAACTCCAGTCCTTCCGGCCCAAGGTTGCTGTCCTCTAGTGGGATTTGAACCCCCAACCTTCCGGCCTGAAGTACCTTGCCCCAACTACTAGGCCACTCCTCCACTCCAAGTTCTGGCTTTTCTCTGTCTCCAGCATCTGCTGGCAGGGGGACAACCCACTTGTCTGGACTGGTCCAGCAGAATGATTTTGGAACAGACTTTTCTTCTGAGGCAATGGAAGGTTAACTATTTATTTATTTAAAGTTTCTTTTGTATCACTATTCATAGTATCATAGTGGTTTACATAGAACTTAACTGCATAGTACATAGAGCATTGTATCATGACTTGCCCAAGATGCCCCCCTATAAAAATCTATCCTCAACCTACTTAAGATCTCTCTTACAGTCTGTTCCAGACAGCAGAGCAAGAAGCTGCTGTTCAAAAAATATTCTAATTACGCCTGTGGAATACACTAAGGGCAATCAGTCCACATGCAAGAGAGCTTTTTTGCTCTATGCTGCCAGTCTTTGAAACTCTCTCCCAGAAAAGATAAGAAGTACTCCGGACCTATCATTCCAGAAGCACCTCAAAACATTTATTCACAGAATACTTTGAAGGGACAATAACGACCAAATACTTACCCAGTTTAAAATCTGTCCCAATTAGCCTCCCTGTTACTTCACCTCCTGCCTTACAGGCCTACACCCTAGATGATGCTATCGTTTTGGCCCCATTACATTTCTCAACCCTGTTACAAACTCCTGTTCCAATCTTTATATAATCTTAGTTATATGTATACTCATTGTTAAAATGTTCTCTATATAACCTCAAGTTACTGCACATGTTCATTGTTATTTGCAACTTGTTCACTGTAAACCACTTTCATTTTGGATAATGCGGTATAAAAGAACACATAAATAAATAAAGCATAGTTACTCACCTGTAACAGGTGATCTCCGGGAACACCAGGAATTTAGTCCTCACATATGGCATCGTCGGTACCAACGGAGCCTGCGCGGGAACGCTCTCCAGTATCCAATTAGAAAGCTTTTGGGAGCATCCCACAGCGCCTGCGTGCTGCCTTCCCGCCTTTCCCAACTGCCTCTCTCCAGTTGAGTTTTAAAGCTGAGACAAAGAGAGAGAGAGGGAAAGGGAAAGAGATAGAGAGATACAACTCCTAGGGGAGGTGGGTGGGTTGTGAGGACTAAATTCCTCCCGTTCCCGGAGATCACCTGTTACAGGTGAGTAACTATGCTATCTCCAGGAACAAGCAGGAATGTAGTCATCACATATGGGTCACGTCCAACGAAAAGCAGGAAGCCACGTCAGAACAAGCACACAGTCAGAGAATGTGGTATAAAATTGAGGACAAGGATATAAATCAATAAATTTTAAAACAATAAATTTTATTATCAGTGCCAACAAATATTGCCAACCCAGCATCACATTCTCCTTATATGGATGATTCTTCAAAACTTTTTCTTCGAAATCGAAGACATACAAATTGGCAATATCAGGTGCCATCGACGAACCCCTGGCCACCCCCTTTACTTGTTGATAAAACAGATCCCTAAAACAGAAAAAATTCTCACATAGAGCTATCTTAGCCAATGCAAGTAAAAAATATGTAGGAATACGTCTATGCGCTAATCTTTTCAAAAAATATTGTTCTAAAATGATCAGGGACTCTGCTTGGGGAACATTGGTGTATAGTGATTCAACATCCAAAGTCACTAGGATAATACTCGAATCTATATCATGAAATTGCGTCAAAATTTCAATAACATGAGATGTCTCTCACATAGGACCACATGGAGAGCTTCTCACATAGGACCACATGCTTCTGATATTTCTGTGATTAGTAAGAAGTCCACCTGGATGCCGCCTTCACAAGCTGATCCACTTATAGTAGCCTTTGAAAAAAATAGTACTACGGGAGGCGAGTCAGATTTGTATTGATTCCGCTCCATCATATAGTAATCTCTCTAGAGGAGAGAAGGATGCCATAATCTCCCTACAGAAGAATAATACAGTGATTATAAAACCTGCTGATAAGGGTGGGGCCGTAGTAGTCATGGATAAAAAGCTATATATAGATGAAATAGAGAGAACTCCAAGATCGTACTTTCTATCAATGTCTTTCAGGCGACCCCACCGAACGATTGAAAAGTAAAATTGACAATTTAGTACAAACAGCATTTGACATCGGATATATTACTAAAAAGGAGAAAGAATTTCTCATTGTCTCATCATCAGTTATCCCCACAATCTATATTCTTCCGAAAATTCATAAATCATTGACATCCCCTCCAGGTAGGCCGATCGTTTCTGCAATCGGTTCCTTGTTAGAACCTGTCCAAATTCTTGGATGTACTGTTACGTCCTTTTGTGCTCTCCATGTGGTCCTATGTGAGAGACTCATCTCATGTTATTGAAATTTTGACGCGATTTCATGATATAGATTTGAGTATTATCCTAGTGACTTTGGATGTTGAATCACTATACACCAATGTGCCCCAAGCAGAGTCCCTGATCATTTTAGAACAATATTTTTTTAAAAGATTAGCGCATAGACGTATTCCTACATATTTTTTACTTGCATTGGCTAAGATGTGAGAATTTTTTCTGTTTTAGGGATCTGTTTTATCAACAAGTAAAGGGGGTGGCCATGGGTTCGCTGATGGCCCCTGATATTGCCAACTTGTATGTCTTTGATTTCGAAGAAAATTTTTTGAAGAATCATCCATATAAGGAGAATGTGATACTGGGTTGGCAATATTTGTTGGCACTGTTAATAAAATTTATTGTTTTAAAATTTATTGATTTATATCCTTGTCCTCAATTTTATACCACGTTCTCTGACTGTGTGGTCATCACATATGGGCACTCCCTAGCTTTAGATGCCAGGGAGAGACCCCAGAAGTTGTGCGTCCCTGAGAAGGGCTCCACTTCCCCCCATGGATCTCTGGCATCCTACCAGGGATGGCGGGTAGGAGTTGATTAGGTAAGGAACAGGTGTTGGAGAACAGCCTGACCAAACAAGGCATCCTGGCGGGAGTCCTTGTCCAAGCAGTAATGGGCTGTGAAGGTAGGAACCGAGGCCCAGGTGGCTGCTCGATAGATGTCGTTGATAGACACAGAGTGCAGATGAGCCATTGAAGTTGCCATGGCTCTCACATTGTGAGCTGTGACATGGCCCTCCAGAGGAAGATTCTTGCTCTGATAGGCGAATGCAATACACTGGGCAATCCAGTTAGACAGTGTTCTCTTGGAGACTGGAAGTCCCAAATGAGAAGGATCAAAATGCAGATGTATCTCATGCATATTCATGGGGGACAGCATAAAAACCCGAACAGTGTTTGGCACACCAGGACTGGAGTTGGGAATCTCTGTCGTAAAGCAGCAGCCAACAGGGGCAGACACACCCGCACCCACAGGCTCCATTATCCAATGCCTCCAGGAGAGGCAGGACATTGGGCCCTGCGTGCATCTCCCAATACTAGCACTTGCATACCTTAGCAATGCCACCCTAAACCTGGGAATACGGTACACAGCTATCAAAAGGTTGCGATAAATACTGGCAGATAGCAATTCTGAAGTTAAGTACAATTTTCTGATTGAGCTGCATCATGGCAACCTTTCTGATGTCTGTGGAGTGTGCTACAGGTCTTGTGTCTGACAGTGTTTACCATCCTGGGGAGTGACCCCAACAGTATTGCGTACCATAGCCATGCCTGCACTGTGCCGAGAACTGGAGCGGTGGCCAGGGCTGCCAAACACCTCTATAGTTGTACAATGCTGGCATAGGTGTGGGAGTGTGTGTCTGTCTATCCCAGTGGTTCTTGACCAGTCCTCCTTGAGCCCCTAGGCCAGTCGGGTGTTCGGGATAGCCCTAGTGAATGTGCATGGGATGTATATGCATTGGAGATGTCCTGCCGACCTGACTGGTTTGTGGCCCTCTGGGGCTGGATTCGGAGACCCCTGCCTTACATCTCTGTCGTTTGGGAATGTGAGTGGGCAGGATGCGGATCTCCAGAACATCAAGGGGGCTGGATGGAGTTTGTCACGTGCCTCTTTGCTTCTCACCACCACCTAAATATTGTCTATTAGACGGCTTTTTGGTGGTGATGAGAACTGAGGAGGCATGTGACACGTTCTATCTACCCTTTTGATGTCTGGGACATCTGCACCTTGCCCACTCACAGTCTTGAATGGCAGGGGTATGGGGCGGGGGTCTCGGGGTCCAGCCCTGGAGGGCCACGGGCCAGTCGAGTTGGCAGGATGTCTCTGGTGCATGTGTGTCTCATGCATGTTCGTTGGGGCTGTCCTGAGCGCCCGACTGGCCTGGGGGTTCGGGGAGGACTGGTTAAGAACCACTGGTCTATCCAGTGTGTGGTGGCTGCAAACATCCTCCACAGCCCACACTGCCAGCACTGTTGCCAGTATTGGCCTGCCAATGTGCATAATGAGGAGCAAGGTACCATGGGTATAGCCCGGACAGGGTGGCCTGGCAAGGATGCATCTGCACAGGGCATAGGGCAATGGCTGGGACATTGTAGTGCCCGGCCACCACCTGCACAGACAGGGTGGCCACAGCATGTCCTGCTGGGAGATCACTCTCACCCTGACTGAGCAGTGACCACGGCATGGCTAGGTTCTCCCACAGTGCTCTATAGTGTTTCTCTCATGTGATATTTATGGGTTCCCTTTTGGGGCCCAATCACTGACTTATCTGCTTGGTGTGTATGCTGACATCCCAGTTCTGGGTGCATGCATCTCCTCCAGAAACATGCATTATGGACTAGCTAGCAGACTGTCTGCAGCTAGTATGTGTCTTGTTGGAACACCTTGCAGGGTGCAGTGGCTGGAGGCTTGCTGCAGGAGAATATCAGATAGTGGTGGGGTGCAGCTGAGCATTTCTAGGCCTAATGTCTGTCTGCTATTGTTTTATGGATGTGTACAGAGCTGCATTGACTGCCCTGTAGGGTGTCTGTTCCCCAGCAGGATTGGGGTTGATGGTCTCCTCTACTGCCACCATTGCAGGGATGTCGAATGTGGATCTGTTGGTGGGAGACCCTGTTTCCCACCCTCAGCCCCAGAGGGTGGGTTGGGTTGGGTGGGGTGGTGGTACATAAGGGCTAAACCTGACTGAGAAATACAGATGTATCCAAGGTGTGTCTCTGCAGGAACTACCTATCGCACACACTAGCACTGCTGGGGACCTGCAGCATGGCCTATTTCTGCCATGGAAGGTGCTGTGGAACTTGTGTCTCTTGGGGAAACTGCTAGGTACATATGACCTAGATTGGCCACTGTTGGAAACAGAATACTGGGCTTGATGGACCTTGGTCTGACCCAGTATGGCATATCTTATGTTCTTAAAAGCAACAAAAAGTTGAGAGGACTTTCTATGTTGCTGTGTTCTTTGTAAGTAAAAAGCTAAAGCTCTTTTACAGTCCAAGGTATGAAGATTCCTCTCTGAATTTGATGCATGAGGCCTTGGAAAAAACACAGGTAGGTAGACCGCTTGGTTTAGATGAAAAGGTGAGACCACCTTTGGCATAAAGTGTGGATGAGTCCTAAGGACTACCTTGTCATGATGGAACCTTGTATAAGGTGGATCAGCTACTATGCTTGCAACTCACTAATGCAACGTGCTGATGTGATTGCAATGAGAAAGATAACCTTTCAAGAAAGGAATTTCAAGGAGGTAGTAGCTAAGGGTTCAAAAGGTGGCTTCATGAGCTGCCCAAGAACCAGGTTTAAGTCCCATGCCACCGGCGGTGGCCTAATGGGAGGCTTAGTTAGAAGGCCTCTCATAAATCTTGCTATAAGAGGATGAGAGGAGATAGGTTGTCCATTTAGAGGCCTGAAGGAAGCTGCAATAGCACTCAAATGGACTCTTACTGAGTTAGTCTTAAGTCCTGCATTGGATAAATGAAGGAGATACTCCAGTAAAGATTCCAGAGGTATCACAAGGGGGTTAAGACCCTTTTGCGAACACCATATGGTAAGCCTTTTCCACTTGAAAGCATAAGAGCGTCTTGTGGAAGGCTTCATGGAAGCAAGAAGAATATCCTTCACTTGCTGAGGGAGGTTAAGATCATGGAGATCTAGGCCTTCAGCAACCAAGCCCTGAGATGCAAAGACTGGGGATTGGGATGCCATAACATTCCGTCCTCCTGAGATAGGAGATCTGGAGCAGACCCTAACTCCAGAGAGGGAGCTTGAGAGAGATGTAGAAGCAGAGGGTACCACACTTGCCGAGGCCAATGTGGAGCTATGAGAATCATACGGCCTCTGTCTCTCTGAAGCTTGAACAGGGTTTTGGGAATTTGGGGAATGGGTGGAAAGGCATAAAGGAAGTCTTGGCCCCAGTGAAGGAGGTAAGCATCCTTGGCCTGAGATCCCTGAGCCAGAATTCTGGAACAGAATCGGGGAAGTCTGTCATTCAACGGACTTGCAAAGAGGTCTATGTCTGGGGTTCCCCAAATTTGAAAAATCTTGGCCACCTTATCCACATGTAGAGACCATTCGTGTGGAAGCAGAACTCGACTGAGTCTGTCCGCCCAAGAGTTTTGTATGCCTGGAAGATACACTGCTAGGAGATGAATCTGATGCTCTCTGGTGAGGGCCCATAGTCGCAAAGCTTCATTGCAGAGCGACAGAGAGCCTGTTCCTCCCTGCTTGTTCACACAGAACATGGCTACCTGGTTGTCCGTGTGAATAAGGACTGTCTTGCAGCTGAGCAGGGAATGGAATACTCGAAGAGCAAGAAAAATTGCTCTGAGCTCTAAGACATTGATATGTAGATGAGTCTCCTGTGGAGTCCAAGTGCCTTGGGTGGCGAGGTCTTGTAGATGAGCTCCCCAACCCATTGGAGAAGCATCTGTTGTGAGATTTGCTTGGGGTAAGGGTTGTTGGAACGGGGACCCCAGCAACAGGTTTTGAGTGGACTGCCACCATTGAAGGGACAAAATAAGGCGATTTGTGTTTACGATTTTGTCTGACAGGCACCCTGATGTCTGGGTTCACTGGGTGGATAAAGTCCACTGGGCTGCTCTCATATGGAGGCGAGCATAAGGAACCACATGCACAGTAGAAGCCATGTGGCCTAGTAGTTGTAACATTTCTCGAGCAGTGAGATGGGACTTTAGCACTGCTTGAGAAGCTAACTGCACCATGCGAAGGCAACGGCTCGGAGGGAGGTAGGTCCTTGCCTTTCTGGTATCCAACACAGCTCCTATGAACTCTAGAGACTGAGTGGGAGTTAGGCTGGATTTTGGGATGTTTATGACTAAACCCAAATACTGAAGGATACGCATTGTGCAAGATAGAGCTATCCTGGCCTCTGACTTTGATGGGGCTCGAATGAGCCAGTCGTCTAAGTAGGGGAAGACGAATATTCCTAGAGTGCGGAGAAATGCTGCTACTACAGCCATGCATTTCGTGAACACCCTTGGAGCTGAGGCCAGGCCAAACAGGAGCACCCTGCATTGGTAGTGCTTCCCTTGAAAAAGGAACCGAAGGAACTTTCTGTGAGATGGATGGATGAGAACATGAGTGTGCGCATCCTTGAGATCTAGAGAACATAGCCAATCCTGACTCTGAAGGTATGGCAGCAGAGTTCCTAGAGAAACCATTTTGAATTTCTCCTTGAACAGGAATTTGTTCAATTCTCTGAGGTCTAAAATAGGTCTGTGACCTCCTGTTTTCTTTGGGATAAGAAAATAGGGGGAGTAAAACCCTGTACCCTGCTGAAGAATGGGTACTTCTTCTATTGCCTCTTGGGCAAGAAGCATGGTGACCTCTTGATCTAACAGGTTGATGAGAGAGGTCTGAGAATTGAACTGTTTTACTATTGTGGGAGGGGGCATGCTCAGGAAATGAAGCTTGTACCCCTCTTTTATGATGGAGAGCGTCCAATGCTCTGCCGTTATCTGTCCCCATCTTGGGGCAAAGTGACATAACCTTCCTGGAATGGTGGAAGGCTCTGGTCCATTTAGAGCCAGGAAGGCTAAGTTCTCTAGATGCAAGTCAAAAGCTTGTGGAGGCTGAGGCGGTTGAGGCTTAGCAGTCTTTGCTTTTCTTTGCTTGGATGGTTGCTGACCCTTCCGGACAGGTTGACCTGCAGAGCGTCCCTGCTGGGAATAAGCAGGATAAAACCTTTTCTTTTTGGAAAAGAATGCTTTTTTTGAAAGATCTTTCTTGTAGGATCAGCTGTGCCCTTGGATAATCTGTCCAAGGTGGAGTTGTCAGCATCCAACTCATTGGCCTTTTCCTGCCAATCTTTGCCAAATAGATTCTCATCAGTACAAGGAATACTGCCCAATTTGTCTTATACCCAGAGCTCCAAATCAGATGCCTGGAGCCAGGAAATTCTACGTGCACCTATGGCAATGGCAGAGGTTCTGCTTATGCACTCAAAACAGTCAAAAGCTGCACGGTTGACAAATTTGGAAACATCCTGGGCATGTTTGACCAATGTGAGAAAATCCTGTCTCCTATCCTCAGAAAGAAGAGGACTCAAAACCTCAATCTCCTGTGATTTCCTTCAGGAACATTCCCATATATAAAATATAGGAACTGATCCTGGCAGAAAGCATGGAAGCTTGGAAGGTACGACGTCCAAAAGCATCCAAAGTTCTGCACTCACGTCCTGGGGGATTAGAGGTATGCCTCTTTGCACTCCTGATCCTTCTCATAGCTGACTCCACTACAATAGAATGGTGAGGGAGCTGAGTTTTCTGGAAACCAGGACAAGGAGGGACTCGATACATAGTATCCAGTCTACAAGAGTGAGGAGAGGTGGTAAGATGCATCTCCCACATTCTTAGCATGAGATCATGCAAGATCTCATGGATGGGTAGAGTAGCTGCCTCTTTAGGAGCTTTGGGATATCGTAAAATTTCCAACTCCTTTGCTCTGGGCTCTGTTTCAGGAGCCACAAGTAATGGAGAGACCCCGAGCCACCTCCCTGATGAAATCCTGGAAGGAAATATCCTCTGGAGGAAACATCCCGCATTTAGGGGAGGAGGGCTCCTCTGGAGGAAGTGTTCCGGTATCGACAGAACTATCGGAATCCTCAGATTCCTCTGAGGACTCAAAGTACCTTCTGTCCGGATGCTCTTGTAGAGCCCGATACCCATACCGACCGAAATAGGTACCGGGGGGAATCGGTACCGGTGTATTGGTACCGGAGGGCATCGGGTACTGGGTGCCGGCAATGCGGACACCGATGTCAATGCTATCGGTACCGGTGCCGGAGTCGGTGCCGGTACCGGTTGAACTGTCTGACGCGGTTCCGAGGGTGTCGATGCCACAAGGAGAGCCGCCAGACTGCATTCAATAGCCAGGAACCTCTGGTCTATCGACGCTGCCGATGCCTGGATGTCGGTACTGGAGAAGACAGCCGGTACCCCAGAGCATGGCACCAGTAGTTCTGCCGAGGTCGAGGCCTCGAGAACATCCGATAATGCTTTGGAAGCCGAAGCCTCCCGCTGGGGCAATTTTGCCGCTGCAGAATCCTCAAGGGCAATGCCAGAGGCATCTCGGTGCTTAGAAGGAGATCTACCCTTTGAGGACCGGCTGGACTTATGTTTAGTTACCTGAGATCCACGGGAGGAAGAGGAAGCCCTAGAAGACGTTGATGCCACCGAAGCTGCATCAGAGGGAAACAGGGTACTGAGCTTAGCAGCTCGGTTCTGCCAACCTCTTTTACACATCATGGCACAGGACATACAATCCGTGATGGAGTGGTCAGAAGGTAAACATTTCAGACACCATTCATGGGTGTCGTTGACGGAGATGGTACCACCACACTTGGTGCACTTTTTGAAACCTGAAGCAGGTTTCTCCATTGTAGGAAACGTTTTTGGGCCTAAGGCCCAAAATGGCACATGCACCCCGGAAAAATGGGAAAAAGTATATATATATTTTTTTTTTTTTTTTTTTTTTAAAGAACAGAACTAAAGAAAGAAAAAACGGCGGTACCGGTAAAGTGTCGAGGAAGGCAGACGCGACCACAAAAAAAGAAAGTAATAAGGAAGAATTTTCTGCGGTGACAGGAACAACGACCTGCTGGCTCCGCGGAAAACGAAGAACTGGAGAAAGGCAGTTGGGAAAGGAAGTTAGGCAGCACACAGGCGCTGTGGGATGCTCCCAAAAGCTTTCTAATTGGACGCTGGGGAGCGTTCCCGCGCAGGCTCCTTCGGTACCGACAATACCATATGTTATGACTACATTCCTGCTTGTCCCTGGAGATAATTAATTCTCCTAATGGGCTACTTTGGCAACACAGGTATGCACTGGCAGCTCAACATAGTTTTTGCATCTTTATTTATTTATTTTATTTTATTTGTTGTTCTTATATACCGCACTCTTAAAAATCAGCGCGGTTTACATATAACAGAGATTGTGCAAATAAAGCACTTACAATGAACAGGGTAGATTAACTGAGATTTCAACTGATGTTAACTATGTACAACAATATACACCTATCTACAAATTGAATTTGTAGATAGGTGTATATTGTGTACATAGTTAACATTGTCAGCATCTTAGGGAAACTATTAATACTGGAATAACTGCTAAGACAGTTTATCATGTTATTATTCATTCAACACCAGGGACAGGAAGAGGAACCTTGTTACTTCTAATCTGGACTTGTGTATCTGGACTTTCAGAAAGCCTTTGACAAGGTCCCTCAGAGACTTTTGGCAAAACTAAAGAGTCATGGGATAGGAGGCAGTGTACTATTGTGGATCAGGAACTGGTTAAAAGATAGAAAGCAGAGGGTAGGGCTAAATGGCAAATTTTCCCAATGGAGAAAGGTGAATAGTGGTGTACCCCAGGGATCTGTGCTGGGTCCGCTGCTTTTTGACATATTCATAAATGATCTGGAAAGTGGAATAACGAGTGAGGTTATCAAATTTGCAGATGACACAAAACTATTTAAAGTTGTTAAAACCCAAGAGGATTGTGAAAAATTGCAAGAGGATCTTGATAAATTGGAAGACTGGGCATCAAAATGGCAGATGAAATTTAATGTGGACAAGTGCAAGGTTATGCACCTAGGAAAGAACAACCCAAACTATGGTTACACGATGCAAGGTTCCACATTAGGAACCACCACCCAGGAAAAAGATTTAGGCGTCATTGTGGATACCATGTTAAAACCCTCGGCCCAGTGTGCAGCGGCGGCCAAGAGAGCAAATAGAATGCTAGGTATGATAATGAAAGGAATGGAAAATAAAACAAAAGATATTATAATGCCTCTATATCGTTCCATGGTGAGACCGCACCTTGAATATTGTGTGCAATTCTGGTCGCCATATCTTAAAAAGGATATAGCGATTTTATAAAAGGTACAGAGAAGAGCCACCAAAATGGTAAAGGGGATGGAAGGATACTCCTATGAAGAAAGGCTAAAAAGGTTAGGGCTCTTTAACCTGGAAAAGAGACGGCTGAGGGGAGATATGATAGAAGTCTATAAATTAATGAATGGAGTGGAACGGGTAAACGTAGATTGATTGTTTACCTTATCAGAATATAGAAAGACTAGGGGACATGCAATGAAGCTACAGGGTAAACTATTTAAGACTAATAAAAGAAAATATTTTTTCACTCAACGTGTAATCAAACTCTGGAATTTGTTACCGGAGGATGTAGTAAAGGCTGTTAGTGTAGCTAGGTTTAAAAAAGGTTTGGACAAGTTCCTGGAGGAAAGGTCCATAAACCATTATTAAGAAGTGACCGAAGATATCAATGCTTGACCCAGTACAAGCATTGTGGAACTTGTGTCTCTTGGGGAAACTGCTAGGTACATGTGACCTAGATTGGCCACTGTTGGAAACAGAATACTGGGCTTGATGGACCTTGGTCTGACCCAGTATGGCATCTCTTATGTTCTTATCTGGGTTTTGTAAAGTAAGAAGCTTTTATTAGTATGATCTCCGGGGTTGATGAACAGGTGTTTAACCTAGATAAACATTAGGTGTAGGTCTGCTGCCCCCCAGCATTTATTTATTTATTTAGACAGTTTTTGTATACCGCCTTATCCTTCAATCAAAGCGGTCACAACACAATTGGGGGATACATTTAACACGCGGTGATATGAGACACATACATTAATATTTACAGGGAACATGGGCTATGGAGGGTTAAGTGGCTTGCCCAAGACCACAAGTAGCATCTGTGGGACTAGAAACCCCAGTCCTTCCGGCCCAAGGTTGCTGTCCTCTAGTGGGGTTTGAACCCCCGACCTTCCGGCCTGAAGTACCTTGCCCCAACCACTAGGCTACTCCTCCCTCCATGCATTAACCGTCCAATCCAGAACATGACAGCTCTGTCACTGCTTCCAACATTTCCTTAAGACATCGTTTACACTGTTGCACCTACCTAATAGTGCAGCAGCCTGGCTGCGGCCTCCAAAGCTGCGGCTGAAAGAGCTATGCCTACTCGCATATGAGGCTGGACGGCTAGGCAACCAAGGCAACAGGAAGGTTGGCAACTCAGAGTGCAGGGGTTCTTCTGCCACAAATGCCACTTCAAGCCACTTCCTCTGGAAGGCTGTGAAGTCCTCCATTGCAGTCGTGTGCCAGGTGTTGGATTGCTGGAGACTCACTGCAGAAGACAAAGTGGGATAGGTGTTATTTGTAGCCACTAGCAGTGGCCCTGAAACCTTTTGGGTCAAGGGACCAAACTGAACCTTTTTGATCACTAGAAGGGCTGAGGTGTTTGTGAAGTGGGGAGAGGGATCTCCCAGTCTTCCCAATAAAAAAAAATAATAAATTAGCTCCTTCAAACAGCCAATAGTTTGGGAACCACTGGCATCCCCCCTGTACCCTGGGTCCAGCCTCTCTTCCTTTTTCTCTCCTCCCCTTCACCCCCTGGGTCTGGCCTCTCTCCCTATTCCCTCGATCTTTGTCGTCTTCCCCACACCACTCTCCAGTCCAACACTTCTCCCTCATGACCCTTACTTGCAACAGTCCCTCCCCCCCCCCCTCCAGTGATCTAGCATCTCATTTCCTCCTTGCGTCCAGGAGCATGGCCAGCAGTGCTGCCTCTTGCTGGCCAGGAGCCTTCTCCTCTGCCCCATCCCATTACTGCCATAAACTCAAGGGGCGCGATGCAGCAGAGAGACACCACTGCCAGCCATACTCCTGGAAATAAAGACAAATGGGAGGACCATGGGAGGAGGAAGAGAGAGAGAGAGGCTGGGCTGCGTCCAGTTCAGCCTTGATAGCAGTAGCCAAATGAAACTGGCCCATGGGCTGTAGTTTGGGGACCTTTGCACTGGGGTAAGCACTTGAGGAGACCCTAGTGTTTTTCATAAGAGAGATTCATTAAGGCTGCTGACCTCTGTCCTGCTCCTTGTCCACCACTATCTTGTAAAAGTAGAAGCCATATATGAAAGTGCGTAGAGCCTCGCCTGATGCATGTACAATCAGCTGCTCATCCAGCATCTTCTGCAGAAAGGAAAAAGTCTTGGTGTGAGGCTGACAGGAGACAGTCAGAAATACAGATAATGGGGGAGGCTGCAGTGGCGGCTTTCTGTCTTTTTAGGTGTGTTTTGCTTAGGCAATAGTGCCTGTTGGGGAAACTCTAGCCATCTGTCTGTCCCACCTGCATCTTTTTGTTGGCGTACATATCAAACAGATCTGTATTACTTCAACAGAGTAGAGAAATAGATAAAAGAAGAGCTGCTGCAGGGGCAGTGCTGACTACACCGTGGGAGTTCCCAGGTCCTGCCAACAGAAGAGATGGAGGGAGCACTGAAGAGATGGCAGGAGTCCCCAGCTCCTTTCAGCACAGGATGAAGAGGGGCATCACAAACTGGAGCAAGAAGTCCTAAGGGGAGGAAAGGGGGGATTAAAGAGGGAAAAAGGAGCGGCACAGCAAAAGGGATAGGAGGAAAGGGGAAAGGACCGGAAGAGGAGGGCAATTAAAAGAAGACTGGAAGAGAGAATGAAAGGGGGGTGGCTGGGGAAGGAGGGAGAGTAAGGTTGAAAAGTAAGGAGGGTGGGAGTCAGGGAGTGAGTGAGTATAGGACAGAAGGAAAATGAAAGGGGGGAGAGGGGCTTGCATGCCCTCAGTCCTACACACAGATATAGATAGATCTCTCTCTCTCTCTCTCATATACATACAGCGCCTCAAAATATACACCCCCAACATAACAAGAACCCATGACAACAAACA
This sequence comes from Ichthyophis bannanicus, assembly GCA_033557465.1. Taxonomy (NCBI): domain Eukaryota; kingdom Metazoa; phylum Chordata; class Amphibia; order Gymnophiona; family Ichthyophiidae; genus Ichthyophis; species Ichthyophis bannanicus. Next base: position 18,223,524 of record CM066041.1, on the reverse strand, counting down.
AGGCATGCTCATAGATACACACACCACAGCTAATCATTCCACTGACAGACACACACATCATACCCATCTCACAAACAGTGGTCACTACCCACACTATGGTCACCTGCCCAAATACACTTCCTAACTTCTGTTTCCTTACTGACACCCTTTACAGAGTCCCCCACACAGAGATGTCCCAGTCTGCATATGGAGGAAAGGGGAAAAGCACCATTGTCACACCAAGTATACGCTTTTCAACTTTATTAATTTGTAATAAACCACAGATAAAAAAAATTAAAAAACAGCAGCATGGTATATAGTGTTGCTTATCTACATTCCTGGCCTTTTTAATGGTTGTGTGTGATTTTGTATCCGTTTTGTCTTATTCTGATTTGTGAGAGCTGCACAGACCAGCAGAAGTGTGAAAAGGTGAAAATTTTACTAACCAGATAAATTCCTTTCCAGGAGTTTTGCTAGGCCAGTCCAGACAAGTGGGTTGTGCTCCTTTGCCAGTAGATGATGGAGACAGACTAGAAAGTCCCAGCGACATCACTAGTACTAGGGCTGATGCCCCTATGGGCACCCTACAGTATTCATCTAAGCATATGGTACTAACCTACCAACAGAGGAGCACCACAGAACTAACAAACATAGCTGCTGACAGAAGCTCAGAGAACAAAGACCAAGGAACAGAGAAGGAAAGGTGAACTGGCTACAGGAGTATCCATACAGGGATTTGCTGAACTATATACAAAACATCTGCAAACAATCAAGAGCTCTGCGACCACTTCTCTGTGCCATCCATCAGCCAGATACTCCGGGTAGGTCCTGGACTGATCTAGCAGGACTCTAGGAAAGGAAAGTATCTGGTAGGTAAACTTTCACCTTCCAAATTGTCCTGCTAGACCAGTCCAGACAAGTACCAAAGCTACAACAGAACTGGATGGGAAAACAGCTGTCCTAAGGACCCCTCACTGAAAGTCACATCCTCTGACAGTGACCCATGCGGTAATAATTAAAGGTCGACAGAGAAGACCATGTTGCCACCAGATTAATGTCAATCAGCATGATGCTCACCTTCGCCTAGGAGGATGCCTGTGTTTAGGTGGAGCGTGCTCAGACACTCCTATGTTGGGTTACGAGATTAGAGAGGCAGTAGTTTCTGTCTAAGTGTTAAAGAAAAGATCTTTACTGATTTGGAGGCTGCCTCTCCCTTACACAGGCCAGCAAGCAACATGAAGGGCCTGTCTGATCAACAGAAGACATTGGTTACTTTCAGGTAACTGAGAAGTATCTTATGGTTGTCGAGTAGGCAAAGGCCCTAATCCCTACCACCACATTCTTCAGAAGAAAAAGGAGTGCAGAGAGACCACTTGATGAACGCAAGGCTGAGGTGAACTTGAGCAAGAAGGAAGAGACTGGGTGAAAGTAGACCCCTCCTAAAAAAAAGGAGAGGCAAGAGTCCTGATACGAGAACATCTGCAACTCAGATACAGCACACCGAACCAATGGCTACCAAAAATACTGTCTTGAGCAACAGATTCTTGAGGGTGGCCCACTTCAGTGGTTTGAAGGGAGGCTTCATCAAGGGAGGAGTGGCCTAGTGGTTAGGACAAGGTACCTCAGGCCAGAGGGCCAGGGGTTCAATTCCCACCTGGGGACAGCAATCTCAGGCCGGAGGGACTGGGGTTTCTAGTCCTATAGGCACTCCTTGTGGCCTTGGGCAAGCCACTTAATCCTCCATTGCCTCAGGTACACATAGATTGTGAGCCCTTTGGGGATGAGGGAATGTATCCAGTACCTGCTTATAGCGATTGTAAACCGCTCTGATGCCCTTCAGCCTGGGCGGTATATCAAGAAATTGCATAAACAAACATAAAAGACCAGAGTAAGAGACTTCCAGTGACGTCACAGAGCTAATGACAGCAAAATAGCCGAGCTCCGTCCGATTCCCGCAGAATATCATAAAAATAAGCTGATCCCCGTGTAGCAAAGGTGGAAGGGAGTCAGACACCCGCTTTTGCCATGTCGGCCCGAAAGAAATTGGCAGGGTTTCAGTCCGCATATGCAAAAAAGGAGGTGGCAGCGGTGATGAATTCGGGAGGATCGGAGGAGGTAGAAGAAATGGAGAGCTCGGAGGAGGAAGGTATGAGCAAGAGGCAGCGAGAAGGGGCGAATATGAAAGCCTGGTTGCAAGTCTTTAAAAGAGAAATACACGAAGACCTGAAAGAGATGTGAAAGGATCTGAAAGAGACTTTGTTAACCTTTCAAAAAGATTTGGGTTGCTTGGGGCAAGTGGAGGATTTAGAAGAGCACATGGAGAATCATGATGGGGAGCTGCAGGAAATGGCGGCAGAGCAGTGCAAAATCAAGGCCCAACAGGAGGAAATGAGGGAGAAACTGGAGGAGACTGAGGACACAGCACGGCGGAGTAACCTCAGAATTAGAGGGATACCAGAGACAGAAACATAAAAAGATTGTGTGCAAGTAATACAACGTTTATGTTTGCATATACTGAGAATGGAAGAGGGGGAGGAAGGCCAGTTGACGTCAGTGGGGGTGGAAAGAGCGCATTGGAGTCTGGGCCCGTGATATAATAGTGTGTTTGAGCAGCTTCCCAATCAAAGAAAAGATATTGAATGTGGCCAGGAAATATGGAAGGATTGCATGGGAGAACTGTGAAGTGAAAATCTTTAATGATCTCTCCAGGGAAACTTTGGAGCAGTGGAGGAGTCTGAAGGAGGTAACAGCCTATCTGAGAGGAAAAAGGGCTGAGGTATAGATGGATGTTCCCGTTTAGACTATTGTTGACAGTAAATGGGGTCTCCAGGAAGGTGAAGATGGCAGAAGAAGCGTGGGCTGTGCTACAGGAGTTGGGGTGCAAGAACCTACCAAAAACAATGGAGAGAGAAAGGACAATGCAAAGTAAAGGAGCTGAAGGCAGGGCACAAGCTATATCTCAATGGCAGCGAGTGGCAGAGAAAGGGAAGAGATTAAAGAGACTGTCACAAGAAAAGAGGACAATGCAGACTGAGGAGGATACATGAGAAACACCAGCAGGCGATTGTGAGATCGTTAAGAGGCCACATGGAACAGGGCTGTAGGGCCCCTTGGACAATGGACATATAGGGCATTAAGGGAAAGTGATAATATGGGGGGTGGGGGTGGGTTTGAAGATGGTAATAGTTGGGGGATTTGTATGTTGAATTGGTAATTGTGTTTGAGGGAAGGGGTGAGTAAAGGACAAAGAGGGGAGGGGGTAGCGGGGTATTTGGGGGGGGAATGTTGGTATTTGTATGATGTATAAGGAGGGTGGAGGTTAAAGGGGGATGGTATTGGATACAGGTGGGGGATATAAAGGGAAGAACAGTGGGGAGGGAGCAATAGAGGGGACGGAAGAGCGGAATATAAGTGGGAGGAGGGGGGTCTGATCTCCAAGGTGGGGGGGTATATTAACGGGGCGGGTAAAGGGACAGGACATGACACACAAGGAAGGAAGGAGGAGAGGGTAGAAGGGTGAGGGGGGACGGGGGAGGAGGAGGGGGGAATGGAAGGGGTAGGAAGGAGGGAAGGGGGAAGGGGTAGGAAGGAGGGGAGGGTGAGACATGCCAAGGAGGGGGGAAGGAAGGGGAGGAAGAGGAAAAAAGGGGCATGATACGGATAGGATCGGTAAATGTTAAAGGACTGAATTCACCCAACAGACTGTTGTATCGGGAGGCTCAGAAGAATCAGTGGGATGTGTGTTAGTGCAAGAAACCCATCTGAGAAGAGGGAGGATGGGAGGATGAAGAATGGGCGGTTCCCTGATCAATTCTACTCATTTAATAAGGAAGGAGTAAAGAAGGGGGGAGTAGCTCTATTGGTGAGGGAGGGAAGTGGAATTCAAGTGAAGGGAAGTTTTAGGGACTCAGAGGGGAGAATAGTGGGTATAAAGGGGAAAATGGGGACAGAGGATATTACCATTGTGTTGGTTTATGGACCGAATGGAAATCAGGTCCCATTTTGGAGGGAAATGCAAAAGCTGTTGGAGAGGGAAATCCAAGGGAAGCTCATCATTGGGGGGGGGGGGGGGATTTTTAATGTAGTATTAAAGCCAGGGGTGGATAGGGACCCGTGTGGACCAGGTTGGGGGGAGGAATAGAAGAGGGCTAAAACAACTGATGCAACAGTATAATCTGGTAGATGCCTGGAGAGAATTGCACCCCAAGAGGTCAGAACACACTTTTTTCAAACGCCACATAATAGTTGGAGTAGGATTGATATGATACTAGTAGATAAGGAATGGATGCTTGAGGTTAAAGAAGGAGGCACAGAGCCGATAGCGTGGTCAGATCATGGGGTGGTGTAAGTGGCAATAAGAGGAAAGAGGCAAGTGGGGACCAAATTTTGGAGATTAAATGAGAGCTTGCTTAAGCGTAAGGAGGAGGTGGCGGATATAAGAGGTGTAATAAAGGAATATCTCTCCTTTAATGACAATGGGGAGGTGAGAGATGTAATCCTATGGGAAGGATTGAAAGCCTTCATTCGTGGGAGGTTTATTATGTGGGGGGCGAAGGGGGAAAAAAGCTAGATACCAGCAGGAAGAGGAGCTGAGTAGAATACTTAAGGAGGCAGGTTGGAGTATCAGAGGACGGGGGCGAAGAGGGATAGGAAGGAGGTAAAGAAGGTAAGGGGGGGGGGGAGAGTTGCAAGCACTACAGGTGGAGCAAGTAGCCTTTGAAATGAGACAAGTAAAGCAGGTGTATTACGAATTTGGTAATAAAACAGGTAGATTGTTGGCCAGAAGGTTGAGGCAGAGGAAAGTTGCATCAATGAAATACCAAATAAGGGGGAACAGAGGGGAGGGTGTTTAGGGTAGAAAATGACATTAGAGATAGATTCTTGCAGTATTACCAGGAACTATATAAGATGGAGGAAGGGATTGGGGATGAGCAAATTCAAAGGTATTTAGATGAGATACAATTGTTAGAACTTCCAGAGGAGGCCCAAGAGGGCTTGGAGGCAAGAATCGCGGGAGAGGAAGTAGAGCGGGCGGTACAAGGGTAGGTGTGGGAGGGGGAGGCACCGAGAATAGACGGGCTATCAGGAAGCTTTTATAAGATATTTTTAGCAGAGGTTGGGGAAGTATTGGGTCGGGTATTTAATGGAATATTAGAGGAGGGGGGTGAATTGACACCTGGAATGTTGACAGCAGGGATTACTATCCTACCAAAGCCAGGGAAGGATCCCATGAATTGTAGCTCATATTGCCTAATTTCACTACTTAATGTAGATGTTAAAATCTTAGCAAAGATTTTGGCTGGGAGGTTGGCGCCGTGGCTAACAGGAGTAATAAAGGAGGACCAGACAGGATTTATCATGGGGAAGCAAGTAGCTGATAATATTAAGAGGGCAGTAGGTTGGGAGGCGGGGCAGGAAGGGACGAATTTATATTAAATGTCAATTGACGCGGAGAAGGCTTTTGATAGAGTGCATTGGGATTTTTTAATGAGGGTAATGAAGAAAATGGGGTGTGGGCCAAATTTTGAAAAATGGATAAAGGATTATACGCTGGGCCTCGGGCGCGAAATAAAATTAATGGGAGTTATTCAGGGGATTTTGAATTGGGGAGGGGGACCAGGCAGGGGTGCCCCCGATGTCACCTTTGTTATTCGCAATGGTGGTTGAACCACTAGTGCAGAGGATAAGGGCGAATGATATAATATTGGGAATAGAAAGGGGGGGTTTAGCCATAAAATTTTATTATATGCGGATGATATCTTATTATATATAAGTAAACCACAGCTGTCATTACCGGAAGTAATGAGGGAGGTAGAGAGGTTTGGGGAGGTATCAGGTTTTCGAATGAACGTTGATAAGACGGAAGTGTTGAAGGTGAAGGTGCCTAAGGTGGTGGAAGAGCAGTTGAAAAGGAAATATCCCTTGAGATGGGTTAATAAATAAGCTACCTGGGGGTCTAAATTCCAGCGAGATATGAGGAAATCTATAAAATTAACTATCCGAGAGTACTGGGGGAAATTAACAAGGACTTAGATGGGTGGATGAGGTATGAAGTGTCTTGGCTAGGAAGGATAGCAGGGGTCAAAATGAATACTTTACCCCGATTGTTATATCTATTTCAGGCTCTGCCGGTGGGAGTGCCAGATGGAGCGATGCGGGCATTGTAGAGAAAGGTCTTTCAATACATCTGGAAAAAGAAACCTCCGAGGATTGCAAGGGAGGTTATGTTTGCATCTAAAGAGGGTGGTTTGGGGGTTCCTAATTTTAAGGATTATTACAGAGCTGCTCAAGTAAGACATGCAATGGACTGGAGGTTTAGTAAAGGGGTGATGGGTGGCGTTGGAAAAAACAAGGGTGAAGGGAGGAAAATTGGAGGCTTGGCTCTGGGCACCTCGGAAAGAACAGAAGGAAATGGGGGTGGGCTCACCAGCTATGAGGCAAGTGGTGGGTGTGTGGGATGGGGTGAGAGCACAGGATATTAAAGAACGGGGCAGTGGGTTTTCTCTGACGACGCCATGGAGAGGCTGGAAAGCCTTTAAACCAGGCTGGGAAGGGGGAAGTTTTGATGAATGGCGTAGTAAAGGATTGGAGTGTTTTTATCAATTGGTGGAGGTGGGAGAGCTTCAAGAATTTGAGGAGGTAAAGAGGGAGTATGGCCTGGAGGAAAAGGATAGATTTGCGTATATACAGGCGGGTCACTTACCTTAAGGGGGTACTGGGGAAAGATGGGCTGGAAAGAGAACTGTCCGTATTGGAGGCACTATGGTATGGGAAAAAGGGCTCGAAAGGGCTGATCTCAGCATTATATAAAGGAGTAAGAGGACAACAAGTGGGGAAATTCAGGTATATGGTTAAATGGGAGGCGGAGCTAGGAGAGACAATGTCATCCAAAGAGTGGAGGAAGGTGTGGGATCAGGTGAAAAGAGCGCCATGGTCGAGTAGCAGAGAAAATTGTTACAAAATGTTGTTTAGATGGTATTACACACCGGAGAGGCTACATAGGATATATCCTGGGGTGGTGCCTTTGTGTTGGAGAGTGTGTGGGGAGGTGTGTGCCTCTCCTGTGACATCATTCCACAGGAAAGGCACTCTGAAATAGAGTGGTCAGGACCTAAATATTTGAGACACCAATCATGGGTGTCGGTGATGGAAATGGTACTGCCACATTTAGAACATTTTTAAAACCTGAAGCAGGTTTTTCCATTTTTGAGGAAAAATTGGGCCTAGTGCCCAAAATGGCGCCCCATAGTTTTTTGGAAGAAAGAAAGAAAGAACCGGCGGTACCGGTATAATGTTGAGGGAAGGCAGACGCGACCACAAAAACAAAGAATAAAGACAAAAATTTCTGCGGTGACAGGGTATGGGACCTGTCAGCTCCGCAGAAAACGAAGAACTGGAGAGGGACAGTTGGAAAGGCAGGAAGGCAGCACGCAGGGGCTGTGGGATGCTCCCAAAGGCTTTCCTACTGGCGCTGGGGAGCGTTCCCACGCAGGCTCCGTCGGTACCGACGATACCCATATGTGAAGACTACATTCCTGCTTGTTCCTGGAGATCCCACTACTGGTGAACAAAAAAAGGTAGAGCCGACCACATACCAGTGGTAACTCAGGAGGGGCCCCTCCGCCCATCACTGAGCTGAGAGAGAGGTACCTGATTTTGAGGAGGCAGAGTCATGGGCCCTCAAAAGGCTAGGCCTTGCCTTAAGGTTTGATAAATTTACCCGATGGTTTGCCTGGACAGTTACACCAGAAGTCCTAAAACAGAGAACATGACTAGGATCTTTTTGATGAAGTCCTTGCCTTATACACTGGAAGTCGATGTGGCTTGGTCTTGCCCAAATCTCTTTCAGCAATTTCCCCAAGTCCACCCCAGAAAAAGAGCTTATCCTTAAAGGGAAGCTTGGACAAGCAGGCCTTGGCGGCAGCATCCACTGCCCAGTGCCCTGGCATTTTAACCACCACAACCTCCTTTGCAGCGAGACAGAGGAGCTCATACTGCGTATCCTGCCAAAAACAAAACAGACTTCAGGTGGGCAGACGAGGAGTTCTCTGGTAGCAACTGAATGCAACATAGAAGTGCACATGGTACTAGACCTCCACACTCTGCTGCTTGTAGACTTAGCAAGGAAGCCACGAAAAACATTTTCAGCAGAGCTTTGACTTTCTAGTCCTGCTGATCCTTAAGAGCTGTCCTTTCCTCCACCTGCATAATGGTGCACCTAGTGACCGCCACCACTAATGCATTCACCATAGGGAAGTGGATACAACTGCTGATATCCACTTGAAGCAAGAATAAAGCTTGGACAGCACCTTAACCCCGCTGTAGGGATGGCTTATCAGGTGAATCCCATTCTGCCAGCACCATACATCTGAGGGCATGTTGAAACTGAAAGGCCTAGGAAGGTTTAGGGAGACCCTCCAGAATTGGATCCCTCTCCAACTTTCCTTTGTCCTCCACAGGCTCCTGCAGTATCTGAAGGGAAGATGAGAGCTGAGCAGTCAAAGCTGATAGCTCATCTCGCCTGAAGAGATGAATGAAATTCCTCATCTTCCCTCTAGTCCAGTCTAGACGCATGTGTTATTGTCATCCACCATCAGATGGTGATTGAGAACCACTGGTTTGATGATGTCAAGGTATAAGGATCCTGTGCAGACCTTCTCTAACCAGTATTTCTCAGTCTCCAGCAGACGGAGGTTGTCTCAACCTGTGCAGCCTGTGTTTGGATTGAAGAGAAGTTGTGGAGGTGGCAGTGGATCAATGGGCATAGTATGGCTAAGGCTGACTACAGGGCCTTCGGTGCAGAACCCGGTGGTACTGGTCCCTTCCCCCACCTGCTCCCTCACTCATTTGGATTGTTTAGGGGTGCTAGTCTTTGGTGGAGACTTCTTCCCTTCCTCCTCTCCAACTTTTGGGAGGGGGCAGGGAGAGGTTATAAGATGAGGCATCTTCCCTTCTTTCTCCCAAAGGTTGAGAGAGGTATTGGGTTCATTTTTTTTTTTTTTTTTAAACGAGTGGTCTTGAACTGCAGCTGCTTTTCTCACTGTCAGGTCAGTTTTGGTGAAGTTGCTGGAATTCATCATTGCCTTGAGGGTCTGCTGCAGCCAGTATCTATTCTTTATGGTGGGGGGAACCCCAGTGCCTCTTTGGTGCGGCAGGGCTGTGCATTAGTCACTTAGGGAGAACACTGCCACTGCCGTGAATTTGATATTCTGTGGTCCCAACCCATCCAAGGGCAGGGAGCCGCAGCACGAGCAGAGTGCATCTCTGGAAGGCACTGGGCTCTCGGGGACGGCAGCTTGTGGCGGCAGCCATCAGACTCTTCACTGATTTTGGCTGGCTTGGTGGCCATTTTGTGTTGTTTTACGGCAGCACTCCCTGGATTAGGATGCTGGCAGCCACGGTCTCAAGGGAAGTGCGAGCAGCAGTGGCCGTGCTCCAGAGTAGCTGGCTGTGGTGAGTTGGCTCTAGCTTCCAGGGAACAAGGTTTTCTTGTTGTGGGCGGCACCAAGGTAAGCACCGCTCCCAAGGTGGGTCTCAATCGCGCCAAATTTCCTCTCAGCTCGAATGGCAGCTATTTTGGCCTCACATTAACCTCTGTTGGGATAGTTTGTTGTTTTTTTTCCCTCCACACAGTCTGGGAAATTTCAAAAATAAAGAAGTGATTGATAATACAACAGATGAATAAAAGAGCCTTTTGGGAACCTTTAATTCTGGATGAAGGAGTGTGTACTAATTGTGAGTGGGTCTTTACTCCCTTTTCCCACATTCACAACTTTTATGACTGGCAGGGCTGTTATATGTAATGGGGGGGGGGGGGGTGTTGCTGATGTTTACAAAATAAATACAAAAAAAAAAAAAGAGGAGGAACTTAAGTCCCTTTTTGGAAAGTATTGCATTAGTGTAGGTGGCATCTCCTTTCCTAAAGTTTTGGTATATGATTTTGTGAGGTGGTCTTGGCAGCCTCAACAGTTTTTATGCCTTAGTCTTTCAGCTTTCAGGTGTATTTTCACTGGGAACATTTATCCCACAACAGCTGGTAGTGGGAGTGTGTTTTCTGCCTGGTATAACTGCATCAGAATATAAGGACATAAGAGTGTCAATCAAGCCCAGTTTATGTCATGGGTGCCCACTGGGTTCCCAGTAGGTGATCAGATTCCATGCTGCTTATCCTAGGAGTAAACAGTGGATTTCCGCAGTCCCTTGTAATAATGGGGTATGATCCTTTTCTCCAGGGACTCAACCAATCTTTTTAAGCCTAGCTGCATTGGCAGTTTTTACCCCATCCTCAGATACAGGCAGTCTCCTCTGCACTGGTGGGTAAGACATGCAGGGACTGGTGTTTGTTTCCTGTGGTTTTGAGTTTGCTCATGGTCTGTTAGCAAGTTCAGCAGGCATTCTACAGGGTAGCTGTAGTGCATTCAAAGAAGATCTGAATGGCTCAGGTTAGAGGTGGCCCCAGGGGTATTATACCCCTGTTATACCCAAGTTACTACCCTGCTCATTGTAAATACAATGTGGCTTGATGCATTGTAGTATGTTCTGTTTAATGTACACCGCTCTGATCTGAATAGCGCAGTATAGAAGAAATGTTAAATAAATAAATACATACATCCCTTGTGGGTCTTCAGGGACCTTTTATTCTGGTAAGGGTTCAATTACTTTTGAGGGTTAGAACATTTTGTTCATATTCACCACAAATCAAGGTCAAACAATTAGGAGGAAAGATCTCAGAATCCAGTGAGCGATATCTAATGTCAGGCAAAAGAAAATTTGTAGCCCAGACAGTTGCTCAAGACATCATTAGTCAGAAAAAAACAACTTCAATTAAAATTTAAACTGTATACACCTATTAGTGTCATATTGGTACATAAAGGCACACTTATCTTGTTCATTAGTGTAGCCGTATACACCCCAACGCTACAATTGACACCACAGCAATTCGCCTGAGGTTTTATCAGGGAGTGACCCAAACTTTTTCTGCTATCATGTTTCTACTATAGAAGCAAAGACCACATGGCCTATCTAGTCTGCCCTTCCATATCGACTACTACAATAGTCCCCTCTTTTCCCTTAGAGATCCTCTGTGTTTGTCCCATGCTTTTTTGGATTCAGATACTGTCCTCATCTCTTAAGACTATTCCACGCATCTACCACTCTTTCCATAAAGAAATAGTTCCGCATATTACTCCAGAGTCTCTCTCTTTTCACCCTCATCCTATGTCCCCTCGTAACAGAGCTTGCTTTCAATCGAAAGAGGCTCTCCTCCTGTGCATTTATGCCATGGAGCTATTTAAACATCTCTATCCTACCTTTCCTCTAAAGTATACATATTAAGATCCTTAAGTCTGTTCTCATATGCTTTATAACTAAGACCTTTAACCATTTTAGTAGCCACCCTCTGCACTGATTCCAACCTGCTTATATCCTTTTGAAGGTGCAGTCTCTAGAATTGCATACAATACTCCAAATGTGGTCGCACCAGAGATTCATACAGAGACATTATCACCTCCTTTTTTCTGCTGACCATTCCTCTCCCTATACACCCAAGCATCCTTCTGGTTTTCGCAGTCACTTTTTCTACCTGTTTAGCTACTTTAAGATTGTCAGAGATAATTACACCCAGGTCTTGCTCTTTTGTGGAGAGAAGTACCTCACCCCCTACACTGTACAGCTCCTTTGGATTTTTGCAGCCTAAATGCATGACCCTACATTTTTTAGCATTACATTTCAGTTGCCAAATTCTAGACCATTCTTCAAGGATAGTTAGATACCTCCTCATGTTATCGACTCCTTCCTGTGTGTCTATTCTATTGCAGATTTTGGTATCATCCGCAAACAAGAAAACCGTACCTGTCAGTCCTTCCACAATATCACTAAGATGTTAACATAATCGGACCAAGGACAGATCCCTGCAGCATAACACTGGTAACCTCCTCCTCCTCAGAGTGAGCTCCATTTATCTGTACCCTTTGTCGCCTCCCACTCAACCAATTTCTAACCCAATCAGTATCTTTAGAGTCCATCCCTAGGGTGCTCAGTTTGTTTATCAGTTGCCTGTGCGGAACGGTGTCAAAGGCTTTACTGAAATCTAAGTATACCACATCTAGGACTTTCCCTCGGTCCAACTCCCTGGTCAAGATTTGTCTGACAACACCTGCCTCTGGTGAATCCATGCTGCCGCGGATCCTGCAATCCATTGGACTCCAGAAACCTCACTATTCTCTCCTTTATAGCATTTCAAATTTACTAACCACAGAGGTTAGACTAACCGGCTTGTAGTTCTCAATGTCATTCTTATATCCGCTTTTGTGTAAAGGGACCACGTGCCTTTTTCCAGTCCTCTGGGACCACTCCCGACTCCAAAGAGGCATTAAAAAGGTCAGACAGTGGAGACGCTAGAATATCCCCAAGTTCCCTCAGTATTCTTGGATGTATCCTATCCAGACCCATGGTCTGTCTACTTTTAGACTAGCTAGTTCCTCACAGTCTTCTGAAAATCGTTCGAGAGCCCCGTTGTTTCGGTTCCTATTTGTGGGTGTTTTCTGAGGTCCTGCTCCTCGCCCTTCATCTGTGAACACAGAACAGAAATATTTATTAAACAATTCTGCTTTATCCTCATCATTTTCTGCATATTCCTCACCTGCACCCTTGAGTCTGACATACCACTTTTGCCCTTCCTCCTCTCACTAACATATCTGAAAAATGTCTTATCCCCCTCGATTTTATTGCATTGGCTATTTCTTCTTCTTTTTGTACCTTTGCTTTCCTGACTACTTTGCTCCCTTCTCTAAGTTTTCCCAAATATAGATGCCCATCTTCCTCTCTCTTGTATTTCATTAAGGCCTCCCTCTTTTTCTTCACCTTTTCAGCTACTTTTTTTTGAGAACCATAGCGGCCTCCTTTTCCTTTTACATTTATTTACCTTTCTAACAAAAAGGTTTGTTGCCCTTAAAATATCCCCTTTCAGTTTTGCCCACCATTTTTCTACATCCCCCAGCTATTCCCATCCTGCTAACGACTCTCTGAGGTATTGTCCCATCTTTGCAAAGTTAGTTTTCCTAAAGTCTAAGACCCTCGCTTCTGAATGGATTTGATCAGCCCTAGTCCTAATACTGAACCATACCATCCGGTGATCACTGGATGCCAAGATGATCTCCCAGTATGGCATCAGAAACACTTTCCCCATTGGTAAGCACTAAGTCCAATATGGCCCCTTCACATGTGGATGCCGTTACCAGTTGCCTGAATAGTTCTCCCTGTAGAGAATCCAAGATCGCTTTGCTTCTAGAGGACACTGCCATAAGGATGTGCCAATCAACATCCAGTGTATGTCAAATTAAATCTTCATCCACTTCTACTCCCTGTGAGGGGGATCTTTATATAACCCAATGCAAATGAATTTCCCTGTCCCTCTTTCTAGTTTAACTCACAGTGCCTCCTCTCTTCCTTTTAAGCCTTGCAATTCTATAGCTTTAATATTATTTTTGATATATAATGCTCTCCACCTCTTCTTCTTTCTACCCTGTCCTTCCTGGTATAATTACATCCCAGTCATGGTTTTCCGTGAACCAAGTCTCCGTAACCGCCACTAAATCCAAGTCAGCCTCTTCCATTAAAGCCTCAACCGCCACTAAATCCAAGTCAGCCTTTTCCATCAAAGCCTCAACTTCTGAAATCGTATTTCCCATGCTACTTGCATTTATACACATCGCTTTCCAGAGGGGCAAGGATGATTCATTGGTTCCAACACTGATGGTATTTTACTGCTGCTAGGCTCTAGTTTTTCATGGGCAGAGTCTGGCTCCGAGTCCTTCGTTCGTGTATCCTATATACATCAATGTTGTGCCTTTCCATTTTGCTTGAGGAGCTTGGAAGTTTTCAGCAGGCAATATGTTGTGCTTTTGGATCACAGGTTTTGCAAAGGTGGGCTCATCTGTTCCCCTCCCATCATTAGGTACCACTTTGTTACATCCCACACGTCTAGACTGGACTAAAGAGACGATGAGGAAGGTGAAATTAGACCTTACCTGCTAATTTTCTTTGAGTCCCTCCAGTCCAGTATAGGACTCGCCCTAAATACTTCTGGTTAGTGACCAGTTCGGGGAGTGTTTTGCATTCTTCTGTTCTGAGGCTACCTTTGAAGTGCACAAATGTGCAGATGTGGTGACATCAGGTAGTAATTGAGAATCTATGGCTCGCTGTTTGGCATAGCCATCCTGTCGCCAGATGATAGCTGTCTTGAAACCATATTCAGGCCTTAAAATAAAGGCAGTTGTTTATATCTTTTATTCCAGACTCGTTTCAGACCGAGAGTGGTTCTTCGGTGAGTATAGCTCATAGTGTAAGGATGAAAATATGGCTAATAATTGTATTCTTCTGGAGTCTGCTTTGTAACAGAAATACTGGTTAGAGGAGGTCTGCACAGGATCCTTATACCATGACATGATCAAACCAGTGGTTCTAAGTCTCCATCTACTGATGGGCAAGCATAACCCATGCATCTGGACTGGACAGGACTGGACTGGACTGGAGGGACTCAAGGAAAGAAAATTAGCAAGTAAGGTCTAATTTCACCATCATTTTCATCCTCCTCAACCTCCTGGGGGAAACACCTCACCCTCCTCCATTTTCCTCTTTCCCTGAAAGCTCCAGAAGCATGAGTCATCACAGTTGCTGATCCCAGCCACGCCTTGTCCACAACCCCCTTGGGGGCCAAAGCCACTTCTCCATGGGACGTGAGCACCACGTCCACCTCACCCAGCTGGGAGCATTTCAGCAGAAGATCTCTGCAATCTGTGGGTCCCCTAGAAACCAGAGGGCCTGAAAGACACCTGGCCAAGGACTGTTAAGGGAGTTGCACTTGGGCTGCCGTGCTCAAAACACCAAGCCAAAAATACCTCAATTGATGTTGATTCCCCCAACCCCTGCCTCAGAGAAAAGACGAGGGGGGGGGGTCAAACTAGGGTGGCACTCTTGGGCCAAGAAAGTGGTGGCATTTCCTGCTTTTGAACAGTTCTTCTGAAGCTGAGGCGAAGGTTCCCTTGGCTGATCCTAACACAAGGGAGACTGTAAAACCATTGCTGGCCCTCTGGGATTGGCCACGCAGGGCTCACACATCTTGCTGTCTGTTAAAATGCGCCATTTCCACACATTACACAATGCCCATGGCTCAGCATGTGCACAAGTGGTGGCACGATCATGCTGTGAAACAGAGACATCCACATCAATGACTTGCTTTCCTGGAGCCCGGGCTGCCAAGCGACTCTGCTGGGTCACAAGAGCACACTGCTGCCTATCTCCCCTGTTGCAAGTGTACTGCACTTGGGGATCCCCCACCCTGGATCTGGGGAGGCCTGTTTGGCCCCAAAAACCTATGAACGAACCCCCGTCTGGCTTTGGCTCTTCTCTTTGTCCAACCTGCAGGCTTTATTTAACAGCACAATGAACGCTGGTGAAAACAGGGAACTGTCCTCAATCCGACTGTCCCCGAGGATCTCTGTAAGGGCAACCCGTATTTGCCCCTGCTCCTGCATTTGAAACACCAATGGTGGCATTCCTCTCTGGGGACAAAGGGTAAATTAGACTTACCTGCTAATTGTTGTTCTTTGCGGAACTCTAGTCCAGTCCCGGAACCATAGAGTTGTCAACCTCCTCCAGCAGCCTTGGAGACTGAAATACATCATCGCTTTGCTGGCACCAGTATAAGTAGGCAAGGACCGCCCCCTCTCACCAGTACCTATTGACAAAGCACACTAAGCAGAACAACAAATAAGGAGAACTAACCAGAATACATTCAACATAGCAATATATATATACGGAACAGAATATTTCATGTTCCACTTCAAGTAACTATTATTATTTTTTATTTTTTTTTTTGTTTCTTTTTTAACAAATTAATTGCATTCATCGACTGTGTCTGAATAAGAATATCGTCTGACAACACAGAAGCGCCGTACCACACCACCTTCTAACAGGATGGACAGGCAAGAGCGCTACGCAAGAGGCTCCTCCAATGGCTTCATCCCGCGCCACCCGGGAGCAAAGACAACGCAGAGCACCCGCGGGAGCCGAAACAATCAGGCTGGCAACTCTTCAAACCAAGGGAGGGATCCGGAACTGGACTAGAGTTCCGCAAGGAACAACAATTAGCAGGTAAGTCTAATTTACCCTTCCTTAGCGTCCCTCTAGTCCAGTCCCGGAACCATAGAGGATGTAACAGAGCAGTGAATATCAACGGGAGGGACAAGCATGCCCAGCCTGAAGCACCGCTGAGCCGAAACGCCCATCCTCCGCGGACAAAACATCCAAGCGGTATTGCTTGGCAAAGGAATGCAAGGATGACCAAGTCGCCGCCCTACAGATGTCGCCCACTGGGACCAGACTGAACTCTGCCCAAGACGCCGCCTGCGCCCGAGTGGAATGAGCCCGAAGACCCTGCGGAACCACCTTGCCTTTCAAGATGTAGGCCGATGCAATAGCTTCCTTCAACCAGCGGGAAATAGATGACTTCGCCGCCGCTTCTCCCTTATGCGGTCCCCCGAACGCCACAAAAAGTCGATCCGACCGCCTAAAGGACGCCGTCCGGGAGAGATACTTCTTGAGAACCCTGCGGGCGTCCAACAGCCGCAACTGACCCCCAGATCCGACCCCATCTCGATCGGAGAACACCGGAAGAGAGACCACTTGGTTAACATGAAAAGCGGACACCACCGTGCGTAAGAACGCCGGAACGGGACGGAGAACCACCTTGTGGTCGGTAAAAGAGAGATAGGGCTCCCTACAAGACAAGGCCTGTAGCTCCGAGATCCTCCTAGCCGAACAAATCGCCACCAAGAAAACAGTCTTCAATGTGAGATCTTTTAGCGAAGCAGTGGACAACGGCTCAAACGGAGGAGCCAGCAAGGCTTCCAACACCAAATACAAATCCCACGGAGGAGCAGCACAGCGCCGAGGTGGCCGCATGAGCAACACCGCCCTCAAAAACCGCCGGACATCCGCGTGGGCTCCGAGAGACTAACCCTGCACTTCTGCCAGCACTCGAATCACACCATAATGCACCTTTGCCACGTAAGGCAAATCAGACTAGTCACTTCAACTCCCTGATCCTTTCCTGTTCCAGGCGAGTAGACTGCCGTAAATACTGCGACCACCGGAAGCATGCTCTCGTCTCCCCAGACTCTCCCAATGGGAGCCTGCAAGGACAGAGCAGTGCCCCCAACGATCGATTCAGTGAACCAGCTACTCTCCTATCGCACGCTAAAGAAGATCGCTAGGGCTCTCTTCCAGACAGTGAGTCCACACCTCCTGGAAGTGCAAGGTGTGCACCCACAAACGTAGTACCGAGGCCTGCGCCTGCCTAGTCTCAAAATGTCAATCGAGAACAGGCCAATTCAGGACAGCTGAATACGCTGTGTTTTTTTTTTTTTTTTTGTACAAAGACATCTCTTAACCAAAAATTCCTTCAGCCGATGTGGAGAAGCTATTTCCGCGCCAACACAATGCAGCAGAAAGAACTCCCTATGACAGGCATAGAAATCCACAACCTTCCCGCTAGAGGAACGCCCCATTCCGTCTGCCTGCACCAAGCTGGACATTCACTTTTTTTTTTTTTTTCTTTTTAGGTCAACTAGCCCCTGGTGTTAGAAAAGATAGCTTTCCCATTCCACAGTGGCAATTGAGTCAGCAAAGAAGAAGCCGAGAACCCGCAGCGAAGTTCCCATTATACCACCTGGTAAAGACTACACTTCTAGACCCATGAAGCAAAAAAAAAAAAAGCATGCAAGCGTGCATTGTGTCCTGCCAGTAGCTGACCGAACTTATCATGTGTGTCACTACGGTTTCTTTCGGGATTGAAGGAATGCTCCGGGAGAATTCTTTGGGCAGACACCAATTCACCCTTTGAAAATTCAGAATCGGGCGAAACGAGCCTTCCTTCTTTGGAACCACAAAGTAGAGGAGTAGCAACCGTATTGGGCTGCCGGCACCGGCACCTCCGCTTTAAGTTGAAGCAGCCGCTGGAGCGTTCCTGCGACCGCCTGAAACTTTTGCGGAGCTCTGCAGAAGGATTGGACAAAGGAAGCTAATATGAGCCGATGGAGCTCCCAGGCTGACGCCAAGCAGCGTGCAAGCCATCCCGCAAACACAGCATATGATGTATGCCTTCCAGAATCTGAGCTGCTGCTAGTGCTGCGAGAGAACTAGCCGGGCTGCGTGCTTCTGGCCCCCAGTAAGACAGGCACTGAACACTAGCAGATACTCTCCGTACTGGAGCCAAAATAGCCGCAAAGGCCAGAGTCCTATTCAGCGACCTCTCTCTGCTGAGCCGCCTTTTACAGAAGGAAAAGAAACCACATATAGCCAAAATGAAGACATTACAAATCTACCACCAAACCTTAGAAATCGGACAAAGCCAAACTAAACGGGAATATTGTCCCTCAAGAAACCACAGAACTATAAAACCCCTCTCATAACATAATGCGTATGGCAGAGCATTCCACACCTGGGGCCTGGCCAAGGCACTCACCCAAGCACCTTTTAGAACTGTCCAAGAGAGCTACCACCATAATTCCTTTTGACTTGAATATGTGTACAGCGGATCATAGCGCTATATCACAACAGCTAACCTCAAATATTACCCTGCCATAGCAACCGACTAACGCCTTATAGGACCTGCTATGGACAGCGGAAGGAAATTCTTGTAAACCAACATAGCTAGGCCCCTCTTTTTTTTTTTTTTTTTTTTAACAACCTTTGAAGGCCTACTGAAAAAGTGTAATCCATACTCTGCAGCTGGGTTAATTTATTTATGTATTTTATTTTATTTTTGCACATTTCAGGAAATTGCACCCATCCTATGCACTCTGTTCTAATAGTGATTTTCCATCTGCCATGTTCCCTTACTAACTACCATTTGAGAGGAATATGTAGTCAGAAGTTGGGATCCCGAGAGTTTTGGGCACAGCCGGGAAAGGATGTATAGGACTCCAAAAATCAAGCTCCGGCCACATCCAATGAAATCAAAGCAGATCAGCTAAAATTACCCGAACTGCTGTTATAGCCTTGCAAAAGCTCCCAGGTCCCACTGCACCTCGCTTTCCTTCCACCCTTATCCTGAGGGACTCACCGTTGCAGGAGGCGTTGCTCACCCCCTGCCAGCCTGCTACGACTGCCAGGGAGCTGAAGAGCGAAATAGAGAGCAGAACTCCTGGAAGTAAACAAATAGCGTCCAGCTCGTGGGGGGTTCAGGGCACCAAAAGCCCCCGAATAAATCAACCGTGGTCGCTCAAAATGAACAAGGCTCTCTCTCACTAGAGAGTTTCTTGTTCCTTTTGAAATCCTGCTCTAGAAATAGATGAGAACTGCCGGGGAAGGGCACGATAAGTGATTCCCCCTTAAGCTAGGAAACACCCAGGCACCTTGCAAAGAGGTGGCTGCCTGTGTGAATCTAAGGAGTAACACAATTTCTTATTTTACCACCCTCCACCCCCAGGGATGGGGGCCCTGAATACTACATGTGAGTCATGAGCAGCTGTGGCTGTTAGAACAACAGAGACCAACAAACCATACAGAATTTAAGAGCTGCAATCTTGGTTATATAAACAGGAGCTGCAGCATTACAGAGAATAAGCAATCAACTGCTGCATACACAGACAGAGAAAGGCCCCATTGAGTGCATCCGCTGCCCTCTGGTGGCCATAGACCTTAGCCCAGGCACCCCTTGATTGACAGGTAACTGCCATATACTTCTTTATATCCTACGGATTCCTAAACCTGTCCCTGTGAAACACAGGCCTTTGGGCAACTGTCAGTATAGAATACACAAAGGCCCATTTCCAGCCTGTCCCTTACAAATACCTGCTCTGGAACCTAAAACTGGCAATGTGCCTAACATCCTGTGACTTAACAGATGCTCCTCAGAGACATGATTAGAAGGGAAAGACCATGTGGAATCAATGCCACAACTGCTGTCCTATAAACTAAGAACAAACTCAAAAATAAAGAGGTCTGAAAGAAACACTAGGCCCAAAAAACTAGCTATTCAGCTTGTTGTCTTCCTCACACAGGCCTCTCACTGCAACTCCCGCCATGTGGTCCAAACACCCAGAGAGAAAAGGGCCCCTAAAAAGGAGGCCTCAGCAGACCGACAGAGCCCGAAGGCCTTACCTGCAGGGCAGAAAGCCACACTGCCTGCTCCTACCACCTCCTTAAAGTGCTCCGATCCTCAAACCGCGCTGATGCGCCTGGCAGCTGCGGCAAGGATTGCTCAGCCGGTGCCACCGTGTAAATTAAATCCCGCAGCAACGGAGAGGCTCCGTCTCACACAGCTGCAGTGTGGATGTACGGGTCCCGGAGCTTTCTCCCGTAGTCAAGGGAGAGAGATCCGCACCAGCAAAAGGCCTGCATCAAGCAAAAAATAATTGAGGAGGGAAGGTGAGAGCTGCTACAAACCTAAAGAGGCCGGCTCAAATTTAAAACCACTGTAAACAAGGATATTTGCTCCTAACTAAAGGAACTAATCCCCGGTTGCCAATTAATCAAAGGCAACTGAATCAAAAATAAAGTTAAAGTAAATTAAAGGCAAAAATCAAACTCAGACTAGAATTTGCACACTAAATGCTCCTTATCTGCTCCCCCCAAGTGAGCCCAGGAGCAAGGCTGTCTACCAAAACAAATAAATCCTGCCGTTGAAAACGCGGCCCTCAAAATGGCCACTGCCAGCATTCCCGCTCAAAAAAGCACACTCTCTCACCCCCCCGCGGCAAGGCCCCGAGCACCCTGCAACCCCCCGGGAGCCGCCGCAAAGCCTCCCCTCCCAGTTTAAACCAGCTCCCCAAAGCAGATCTGCGTGGGTACTTACCACCGCCGCCGATCCCGGAGGGGAAGGGGAGGGGGGAGGGGAGTGAGGGAAAGGAGCCAACAGGGCACCGGAGCACAGCCTTTTTAACGGCTTCAGCTCCGATTGATCTGGGCACAACCTTCTCAGGCTTTTCAGCCCCTGCATCGCTGCTGCTGCAACTGCCCGCCTTCCACCTGCTCCTCACCCCTTCAACGCGGGTTTGGGAGCAGGGAGACCACGGATCAGCACTGTCTCCCCTGTGCTCGTTTAGACACTGGGGCAATGCAGAGAGGGAGGGGGAAGAACTCCCTGATCCTTTAGAAACAAAAAATAAAGGTCCCCAGACACAGGAACCCTTACAGCAGCAGCAGATCTGATATAAAAGAAAACGAAGTAACCAAATCAAACAGGGAAATAAACCAAAAGGAGTTAAATTCAAAAACCGAAGCTCTGCTTATTTGTTCTCACTGAGCCCAGCCCTGGGCTCAGAACCTCCAAGCTGCTTGGAGACTGAAAGTACTGGTGAGAGGGGGCGGTCCTTGCCTACTTATACTGGTGCCAGCAAAGCGATGATGTATTTCAGTCTCCAAGGCTGCTGGAGGAGGTTGACAACTCTATGGTTCCGGGACTGGACTAGAGGGACGCTAAGGAAATGGCCACTGTTGAGGAAGCGCAGGAAACCTCCCAATGCCAAGAAAAAGCATCTGTTGGCTGCTCCTGTTTCTTTGGGGAAACCAGTGACCCTGCCAAGCTTCCTTCTGCCCTGGAACGATCTTCTTCAAGCTGCCGGCTCTCCCACTCACTGGACTTGCAGCAGCCCTCCTGCAAGAGGGAACTCCTGCATGTGCTACATGCCGCATATATCAGCTTTGCCCCCAGCATTACGAAAACCTGCCACATGCACTGAATCACCTGAAAAATCACACTGCTTGCTGGAAAACCCCAAGAGCTCTCTCGTTCAAGCACGCTGACTGCCCCTCGAAAAGGCACACTCACGCACATGCGCTCCTTCGAAGCCAGGCCTAAAAGCTGTTGTGGCTTGTACTGGCAGCTAGAACAGACTGACCTGATCAGAGGTCGCCGTCAGGAACCACCAACGCTGAGTGAACGGCTCACATTGATCCCGCAGAGGTTACTTGCCACCCACTCAAGGGCTTTGGATGAGACGGCTTTACTATATCTATCTATATTGTTATATAGATATATCTATATCTATATATATTTATTAATTAATTAATTTATTTATTAATTTATTTAGTCTAATCTCTGCTTTGGGTCAGGCTTCTCCTCTCATTTTGCAACTCCGCCAAACTTAACTAATTCTCACTAAACAAGCCTCAATCCAAACTCAGACAGAGCTGTCTGGACATCCACCAGCTGCTGGAGTCTGACAATACTGCAGGGAAAGGGGACGGACTCTCTCTCTATAGTGTGACATCACTAAATGTTTTGCCTAGTCAGTTTGTCTCTAGCTGCTGGTGGATGTAAACAATTCGTATATCCGGACTGGACTGGAGAGACATGGATGAAAGAAACCGTTTTGTCCAGATATGTTCCCCAACCCCTCCAGCAGGCACCCTTCAATCAGCATGGGGAAGGAGGAGAAGGAGCACAGCTGCAGTCATAAATAACAGGCCTGGACTCTGCGGCTGCTCCAACTGCAGGCTGTGATCCCAGCCAGCCCAGGGAAAGACTAGCCCTGGGAAATCCAGGGCAGGCAGGCAGGCCAGCCCCCAAAATCTGAGGCAGGCCGAACCATTGCTGGAAGGAGAAGAATGTAGAACTCATCCAACCAGCCAACCAATTCTTAGTCTAGGGCCAAGTCTGTCTTTAAGGGCTGGTGCCTCGGGATGGGGATGAACCAAAAGAAAATAAAGGTAAAGAGAGGCTGTGAGTAAAAAATTCAGGTCATCCTTCTAGTTACTCGAGCCCAATACTCAACTGGTCAGACCTGTCACAGATGGGGAACCTGGCACTCCTCCCTCGCCATTGAGCTGGAAACTCCAGAGAGAGGTATTTGCAAATGCATCTTGGAGACATCCACCATATAGGTTATATTGGGAAGAAGCCCCACTGGGATGGCTGCTCAAGAGCCCTAAAATCCATGCTGCACCAGTTCAGCAACCACTATTTGCTAGAGATAGAGAAAATACTGGAGGGTGCCCCTACTAGCTGCACCAGCCCTAGTATCAATGTTGTCACTGGAACTTTCTAGTCTCGTTGTCTCCATAGTCCTTCAGGCAAGGGGGCACAACCCACTTGTCTGGACTTGTCTAGCAGGACGATTTGGAAGAGCATGTTAGTTTTATGACTAGGGTGATAGAAGCAGGGGTTGTAGGAGGTCAGGGGATAGGTCTTTGATCTTGTTGCCCTTTAGAGAGGTGTCTTTTGGCTCTATACAGCTGAACCAAGGAGCTAGCTGGGTTCTGCGCCAGTAATTTTTCCAGTGAAGGTCAGAATCTTAAGACTAGTCTTTACCTTTACCTCCTACTGACATACAAGGGCATTCATTCTGTAGCTCCTAACTACCTTTCCTCTCGTGTCCACTCATTGGGAACTTCGCTCCTCTGGCAAATTCCTTCTATCTGTCCCCTTCTCTGCCACAGCCAACTCTATTCATTCCACCTTGCTGCTATATGCCTGGAACAAACTGAGTCAGCGTGTTGGGCTCCTTCTCTAGCCTTATACAAATCCAGGCTAAAAGCCCACCTCTGAGGCAGGCTGCTTTTGGATCCTGATGCTCTTCAAGCTCTTGTTCATTACTTATATGCATCTTACCATAAGCCAGTCACCTGTTTTGTGATGTTTTTTTCATCTTGATTAGATTGTAAGCTCTGATGAGCAGGGACTGTGTATAGTGTTGTGTTCGCCTTGTAGTGCTATACAAATTATTAGTAATAGTAGTAGTAGACAGGGAGCAAGGGAACAGGGGCACTGAATGTATATGGAAGAAAGAAAAGGAAGTGTCTTGCAGCCTGTGAGAGGAGGAGGGGTTGGCATGGGGACTATTTAGCGTGTGACAAAGTATCAGGAAAGTAGTAGATGGAGTTTATCTGCTGTAATATCCTGAAGAAAGCAGTGCAGTCTTCTGATCTCACATGTAAAGAAAGATGGTTACAGTCCGTGATAAGCAGACAAAATAGGTGTGAATGATGGCACACACTTTGAACCTATGAAAATTTCAAAAGAAATGTATGCATATACAGTTGTGGTCAACATTATTGGCACCCTTACATTTTAGGTATGTTGTGTACAATATAGCATAGTTACTCACCTGTAACAGATGTTCTCCGGGGACAGCAGAAATCCATCCTCACATATGGGCGATATTGGCGCTGACGGAGCCCTCGCGGAAACATCTCCCCAACTTTCAAAGAAAGCCTTTGGGAGATGCCACCATGTATGCGTTGTGCCTTTCCCACCCAAGAGTGAGTTCTTGCTCAGTCAGATAACATAGCTAAAAGGCGGCAAAAATAAAATATGGTAAAGAAGCAACTCCAAGGGGAGGAGGGAGCGTTGTGAGGACTAATTCCTGCTGTCCCCGGAGAACCCCTTGATACAGGTGAGTATACACTTTCTCTAGCAACAAGCAGGAAGTGAGTCCTCCATATGGGACTCCCTAGCTATAAGCTACCTAAAGCCCGTAAGGAAAAAAGATGGTCGCCACAATTGAGTCTGCAGAACCAGACTGCAGTAGGACCCGTGTGTCTGATGGAACCAACGCTCCGGTAGCCTGAACATAAGAGGCGTCAGAGGGTAGGAGTTGCCTAGACCCTGAAGAGATTATAGAGCACAGCCTGGCCGAAGGCGCTGTCCTGTTGGTATTCCCTCTCCAGGCAGTAGTGAGCTGCGAAGGTAAGGACTGGAGACCAGGTGGCGGCCCAGCAGATGTCCAACATCGGGATGGAGCGCAGATTTGCCACAGAGTCCACCATGGCCCTGACACTGTGTGCTGTGACCTGGCCATCCAATATGAGCTCAGCCTGCTCAAAGGAGAGGGCGATGCAGTCCGCCGCCCAGGTGGACAGTGTTCGTTTGGTCACCACTTCCCCCAGGAGATCAAGGTCATAGGAAACAAAAAGCTGAGAAGTCTTGTGGTGGCCCTGCATATGCTGAATGTAGAAGGACAGGGCCCTCTTACAATCCAAGGTGTGAAGGACAGTTTCCACCCTGCTGGAGTGAGGCCTTGGGAAGGTGGTGGGTAGCACCACCTCCGGGTTGAGGTGAAAGGAAGCTACCACCTTCAGAAAGAATTTGGGGTGTATACATTGCATGATCCTGTTCTTGTAGAATATGGTATATGGTACCTCTGCCACTAGGGCTTGGAGCTCGCTGACCCTGCGAGAAGAGGTGAGTGCCACCAGAAACACAACCTTCCACGAGAGGTACCTCAGGTGGCAGGTAGCCAGAAGCTCAAATGGTGGGTGGGTGAGCTGCGCCAACATTACATTGAGGTCCCACTCTGTTGCTAGAGGGCGGACAGGGGGTTTGGACAACAGGAGTCCTCTCAGGAAGTGGGTCATCAGAGGATGGACTGAGAGGGACATGCCCTCAACTGGGTGGTGGTGCGCCAACTAGGGCACTGAGGTGTACCCTGACGGAGTTCAATTTTAGCCCAAAAACAGATGGAGAGGGTGCGCTTGGTGACTGCCAGCCCCAGGCAGTGGGATAGTAGGCGATGAAAAGCCAGTCAGACCTGGGTGAGTATGCTGCAGTAGAAGGCGAGCACCCTCTTGCAGTCAAGCGTATGCAGGACCTCTGATGCCCGAACGTGATATCTCGGGAAGAAAGTTGGCAAGACCACCTCCTGTTCGGTAGGAACTTGAGGTGGGTGCAAAGGACCACACTGTTCCTATAAAACCTGGTGTAGGGGGCCTCAGCCACGAGGGCTTGGAGTTCGCTGACTCGCTGCACCGAGGTCAGTGCCACCAGGAAAATCACCTTCCAGGAAAGGTGCCGCAGCAAGCACGTTGCCATCGGCTCGAAAGGCGGCCGCATCAGCTGCATGAGCACTATATTCAGGTCCCATTCTGCCGGGTGAGGCCAGATGGGTGGTTTGGACAGCAGGAGGCCCCACATGAAGCAGGAGACCAAAGGCTGACCCAAGAGGAGTGTGCCCTCGACGAGCAAGTGGTTGGCTGAGATGGCACTCAGGTGACCCTGACCGAGATGGACTTCAGTCCCAACTGCGAAAGGTGGAGAAGGTACTGGAGAACCCAACGAGTGGAGCAGAACAGGTCAATCTGAAGCTTGGAGCACCAGATCAAAAGCCACCGCCACTTCAAGATGTAGGCCCGCCTCATCGAGCTCTTCCTCAACGCGAGAAGGACGTCCTCAATCTCCACTGGGAGGTCCAGTGAGACTAAAGGGACCCATTCAACTGCCAGGCTATCAGGGATAGCGAGCAAGTTCGGATGAAACACCCACCCTTCCTCTTGTGTCAGCAGACTGGTGGCACTGCCCAGAGAAACCAGAGGCTCTGACAAGAGCCGGAGTAGGAGTGGGAACCAAGGTTGTCGAGGCCACGAAGGGGCCACAAGAATCACCGAGGTTCGGTCGCACCAGATCTTGTGGAGGGTCCTTGCCAGGAGAGGAGTGGGAGGGAACACATACAGCAGCCCAGAGGTCTAGTTCAGGAGGAATGCATCTGGGGCCACCCTGCACGGGTGTGGTGTCGGCCCGCAGAAGCGGGGGAGCTGCGAGTTCACAGGGCTGGTGAACAGGTCCATGGATGGAGTCCCCCAACGGCGAAACAGGTGGAGAACCACCTTTGGACTCAGGCGCCACTCGTGCGGGCAGAGAAGCCTGCTAAGTCTGTCCACAAGGACATTGTCTTGGCCCGGTAGTTACACAGTCCAAGTTATTGCCTAGGTTTGTGAGTAAATAAATTTGTCTTCCACTATCCTCACGTCTTGGACTGTGTTTGTGCTTCTAACGTGAGTACTGCCTACTTCTTGGACAGTTGGCCCGGTAGGTAGACAGCTCTTAGGGCCATGCCCTGGCGCACTGCAAAGGAGCACAGGAGGACTGCTTCCCGGCAAAGGAGATGGGAGTCCATGCCCCCCTCCTTGTTGATGTAGAACATCGTTACTCTGTTGTTGGTCTGCACGAGCACTGACCTGCCCCTCAGGTGGCGCTCGAAGACCTTCAAGGCCAACCGGACCGCATGAAGCTCAAGCAGGTTGATCTGCTGCCGAGATTCCTCAGGTGACCACTACCCTGGGTACAGAGGTGGCCACAGTGGGCTCCCCAGCCCATCAGCGAGGTGTCCATCGTCAGGATGAGTTCGTGCAGATGAGTCTGGAAGAGCATGCCTCGGAGGCGGCTCTGGGGGTCCTGCCACCAGACTAGGGACTTGACTAGGCTCTCGACTAGGCTGCACCCGGATGGGGTCCCAGTGGTGGCCCGAGGCCTGGGCCCATTGTGCCCTGAGGCACCATTGGGCTGCTCGCATGTGCATGCAGGCATGGGGAACGATGTGTACCGTGAGGCCATGTGGCCCAGGAGGCGCAGAGACTCTGGGCTGGCTCTGTACCTCGGCAGCCAGAGTGTGGAGCCGATCTGCGTGTGCTCAAGGGACAAAAGCAGTCACACGTTCTGTGTCGAGAATAGCGCCAATGAACTCCAGGGTCTGCACCGGAGTGAGGTGGGATTTGGAATAGTTGATCAGAAAACAGAGGTGCTCAAGGAGAAGAATCATATGCGACGCCAAGAGATGAGCCTCCTCTGCTGAGGCACCTGAGATGAGCCAATCGTCTAGGTCAGTGCTCCCCAATCTTTTTATCGCCGCGGACCGGTAAACATTTGATAATTTTTCCGTGGCCCGCTTGTTTTAATTTAATAATTTTAATTTAATTGTATTTAAACATGCCTTCAAAATAAAATACAGCTACACCAAAAAATGAATATAAAGTGATTTATTTTATTTAACTCACTAGAATTCCAAATCAATGAGAACCCTGAGCTTGTTTCTTTGCAACGAGACGGTTCCATCTGGGGGTAATAGGAGACAATGACACCCGAAGTGTGTTGCTTATGTCCAGTTTATTCCGTTGTTTTGTTTTGGTTGCTGTCACTGCAGAAAACCCCGCTTCACACAGATAGGTTGTCGGAAATGGTAATAGGGATTTAAGTGCTGTGGTGGCAATCTCAGGATATTCCGCCATGACTTTAATCCAGAACACCGGTAGAGTTGTTGTCTCGAATGTAGTTTTAAGGCCACCGTCATTTGCAATCTCCAGCAGTTGTTCTTCTTCTTGCATAGACATGCTAGATTCGCCTGATTTGTTGGCAAATGGGTCGCAGATCCATTCCTTACCAGTTCGTGGGTCTTTTGTGGTTGGGAAGTAGCGCTCAAACTCTTTTAAAAGCAAAGACAGGTGATCGTGCACCAACTGGCAGAATGAATGTTCAAGCTCAGTCTCGCCTAAAATCCCCGCTAATGTCTGAAACATGTCCAAAATGCCTCTGTTCACACGCGCCGTCCCCACAACTCCAGTTTGGCTTTAAATGCAGCTACTTTGTCTGACAACTTGAAAACAGTTGTCATTTTCCCCTGAAGGCCCAGATTGAGTTCATTGAGCAGGCTGAATATGTCACACAGGTAAGCCAGTTTTGCGACCCATACCTTGTCACTGAAATGTGCTGCCAGCGGTGACTTCTTTTCTGAGAGAAATCTTTGCAATGGCTCTCGTAATTCAAAAACTCTGGTTAGCGATTTTCCTCTGGATAACCATCTTATTTCTGTGTATAAGAGAAGGCATCTGTACTCTGCGCCCCCAACATCAGCTCCCTTCTAGTTCCAGTCTCACCCAGCTTCCATTCCCTTCTAGTCCCTGCATCAGCCCATTTCCAGTCCTAGCCACCCATCAGCCCATTTCCAGTCCTAGCTCCCCCATCCATTTCCAGTCCGAGTCCCTTCATCAGCTCATTTCCAATCCTAGCCCCCCATCAGACCATTTCTAGTCATTTCCTAGCCCCACCATCAGCCCATGTCAAATCCTAGCTCCCCCTCCACTCAGCCCAATTCCAGTCCAAGCCCCCTCATGAGCCTACTTCCAGTTCTCAGCCTCCTTGTGCCCAAAAATCACCATATCACTGTCCGACAGCTCCACCCGCATGCCACGATGGACACGGACATCATTAACGTAAGTGCCATGAGTGCTGCAGTCCACAATGTAAACTCTCCAGTCTCCACTGCCACCTTCCTCTCTCCCCGCATGTATCTCTGCATGGACCTGGGAGATCAGATCTGGGTTTCTCTCAGACACTAGCACCACATCACAGATATCAGAGCGCCGTCCCAAGCGAAAGACACAGCATGGTGTCTCTGGCCGGAAGGTGTACAGATCTTGGGAGACTGGGCTTGTTGAGCCAGGGGATCCCACCAACCCCATCCTGAGGAGCTGGAAGCAGGGCTGCACCTCTGACAACATGACATACAAGGGTCTCAGGAGCCAGACACTCCTGCGCTCCTCCCAAATTATTTCAAAATCTCTCTTCCACTTATGTTTACAAATATCACTAAACTAACATTGCTGGGGAAATTTGTTTTTCCTTTATGGTGGATTTAGCTCATGCCTTTCCAGAAATAGTTCAATGCAAAGTAAGCTAGATATTTAAGAAATGAGGAAAACAACCTGATCAGGAGTTTGTTAAACACACCATCATTCTTAGCAAGCAATAGCCGGGGCACTCTTTCTATTGGCTCCTATATAGCCCAGCTACATCCTGTGGATAAAATTACCTGAGATACCATTTTACCTGCTCCACATTACAAAATATTATTATAAATCTGTATATATAAAATTACATACATTTATATATGTATCTGTATGTAACAAATTACATAAGACCATTCTAAGTCTCATTTGTTTCCCCAGATGTGCGTGTGTTGCAAAGTAAAGTGCTCCTTTTCCCTTCAGGCCCAGGCCGACCCCCAAAAGACGGCTCCTTTGACTAGATTTTGGTCCTTTTCAAACCTGAAAAACCAAGTCAGGACTAGGAGGGGGTACCAATCTTACACTTCAGCAAACTCCTGCGCCTAACTTCCAGCGTAAAACACACCTAACCGGGACACGTGGGTCCCCCATGCACCTACGCCCAGAGAACCCCTGGAGGAGGGGCAATTCCCAAGGAAGTATGGATTGCTAATTTGGGAAGATGTGAAAAGGGAAGTCTGACCCCTTTTATTACCACTCACATAAACGGATTAAACCGCAGAATGGGCCGCTCCCCTTTTCCCCCTTTCCTGTCCTACAGAGAAGTTGAGGGGGCAGAGCGTGCGCTGTCTGTGCGCGAGCTGCATGAGCAGACGTGCGCGCGCGCGCAGCGGCGGCGGCTCCTCCTCCCACCTGCCGCTTTCTATAACTGTCGCAAGACGCTCGTTGGGAAGCAGGAAGACTGTAGCTTCCAGGGTGGCTCTTGAGCGCGCGCACTCATTACGTCCACCTTCCCCCACGCGCTCCTTTGCTGACAGAACCTGTGCGGCTGGCTAGTGATGCGGGCTCGCGCCTGCAGGTTCTTACACCACACTGGTCTTGGTAGAACAAATGTCACGACTCACATGTTACCCTACCTCCTACCTGTCACCGCTGCGCTAGGAGGAAGAGAAACGTTTCTTTCTTTCCGTAGCACGAGCGCTATTGCCTCTACGGCTGCTACCACAACTGCATTAGGAGTAGGTGACCTGTACGCGCATGTCATCTAAGAAGAAGGTGGGCTTTGAATCTTGGCGCCAAAAGCTGGACAGGAGGTGACCTAACTGGGAGACGGCCAATCAGGAGGCGGGAGGACCCACAGTGAAATTATTTAAAGTTCCTCGGGCGGCCCGGTACCGTTTGATCCACGGACCGGTACCGGTCCGTGGCCCGGGGGTTGGGGAACACTGGTCTAGGTAACGGTAGACTGTTATGCCCTGTAGTTGGAGGTGGGTCGCAGCCGCCGCCAGGCACTTGGTGAAGGCTCGCGGGGCAGACGTGAGCCTGAAGGGGAGCATGTTGTACTGGAAGTGCTCTCCCTGCACCCTGAAACAGGTACTTCCTGTGCTTGGGGTGGAAAGAAATGTGGGCGTAAACGCCTTTGAGATCCAAGGAGCATAGCCAATCACCCTGCTGGAGGTAGGGCAGCAGGACGTCAAGGGATAGCATTTTGAACTTCTCCTGCACCAGAAACTTGTTCAGGTTCCTGAGGTCGAGGATGGGGTGCAGACCCCCCGTCCTCTTCGGAATGAGAAAGTACCAGGAATAAAATCCCTGACCTCGAAGGTGCGGCGGAACTCTTTTGACCGCTTGCTGACCAAGGTGGTTGTTCAGCTCTTGCTGCAAGTAAGCCTGGTGCGAAGGAAGCCAAGTAGGCTCCGCCAGGGAGAAGGAAGGAGGGAGACCGTCTAGACGAAGATGATACCTGTCCCAGATCACCTGCAAGACCCAGGTGTCCGCTATAATGGCCGCCCATTCGGGGGCGAAAAGAGAAAGGCGTACTCCCATGGGCGGAAGCGTCCTCGGGGGGGGGGGGGGGGGAAGAGGCTATGCTTTCGGCATCAAAACCCCGGAGTTGGCTGGGGATGGTGCCGGTGGCTAGGTCTTGGGCCCCTTGGGTTTCCGGTGACCCAGAGCACCCCCTTTGCCCTGAGTACTGGTCATCGGTGCAGGGCAATGTTCCCTCTAATTTTCTGTAGGCTGTGTGCGCATAAAATATCAGTTGTGCAGCTTTTGAAGGAAGGTTAAATTTTCGTGCGCCACATGATGACACTCAGAGTTATATACTTTAAAATTTGACTACACGTCAGAATACAGTATGTACACCACATTGATTTTAATCAAATTAAATGAAAATAGACGATTACTAAATGAAGCAGAAACTTTCTAGTAATTACAACCACAACTTTTAAATTTTAAGACATCTGTGTTGTTTTCTATCAGAATCAGAACTGTAATTTTTGTGCGCTCAGTTGTAAAGTATGTGCGCTCACTCGGCGAGGTGTGTGCGCGCGCACATGCGCACAGCTTAGAGGGAACAGTGGTGCAGGGGTAGGTGGGTATGGAGGGTACCCCTGATAGGGGGGAGCCCTTTCCTCTGGAAGAAAGGCTTTTTGGTGTGCTGCTTCTTTCGTGGGAGTGAGGGCTAAGGAGACCGCTCGCGCTTAACCAGAGCCCCTGACAGGGACTTCAAGGTCGTCGTCTTCTTCTGCCGTTCCACCTCGGGTGAACCCTGATCGGAGTGATGCCTGAGCCATGGCGTCACTGAGGGGGACCCCGCCAGCAGTGGATCAGTGGGGTGAGGTGCTCCTGGGGATCTTAGGGCTGCCTTACGGAAAACGTCGGACTTCTGCTTGTAGTTTAGCAAGGCCTTAACGGACATTTTCTTACACAATGAGCAGAGCTCCAGGTTGTGGTCAGCCCCCAAACACTGCAGACAGCAGTCATGGGTGTCCGTGAGAGAAATATTTTTGGAGCATCTGTCACATTTCTTAAAACCGGTGGCTATGAGGGCTAAAAGGGCCCCTGCGAAGTCGAAAACCCTCGAGGCCAGTGGGAGCAAAAAGGGTGCGAAAAGGGCTCGAAAGAAAAAATACTAAGGGGAAACAAAAAAGGTATCCCCCTAGCCCACAATCGAAGCAGGGGCGAAGGGGAGGACGGAAGAGGACCGATGGAACTGGAAAAGGGGCCAAAAAGCCAAAGTTAACAAAACCTTTTACGAGGGACAAGGATGTGCGTTCGAAGGGCTCCACAGAAAAAGGGAGACTGAGCAAGATGGCACCTTTGGGTGGGAAGAGGACCACAAATGCGTGGCAATGATCCCAAAGGCTTTCTTTGGGGAACTGCTCCGCATGGGCTCCGTCAGTGCCGACATCACCCATAAGTGAGGACCGATTCCTGCTTGTTCCTGGAGAATTACCCATGACTCCAAGCACCACACTGAGAATCTGCACCATTTGAAGGCATAAGCCCTCCTGGTGAAGGTCTTGTGGGAGGCCAGTAGGATCTCTTCCATTTCTCCCGAGAGGTTGAAAGCGGCTAAGGTTACCCTTTCAGCAGCCATGCTGTCAGCGATAGGGACCTCAGGTTGGGGTGCAGGAGAGAGCCCTCCTCCTAAGAGGAGAGCCCTGGGAACTCTCCAGGGGAATCGGAGCCTCCACTGACAATCTGAGAAACAGCAGGAACCACAGCTACCTGGTCCACCGTGGTGCCACCAGGATTAGCGACGCTTTGTCACGAAGAGCCTTCTAGAGGGTTTTGGCTGTCAACAGCATGGGTGGGAAGGCATACACAAAGTCTTTCAACCACGGAATGAGAAACACATCTGCTGCCACCCGGGATGGGTGGGAGTGACATGAGCAGAAGTGGGGCAACTGGTGGTTGTCCAGGCTGGCGAAAAGGTCCACCCATGGATTCAGAAGAGTCAGACAAGTAGGAAGAGCCAGGTGGCTACTCTGGAGTCCAGCTGCCACTTGTGCGGTTGAAGGACCCTGCTCAGTTTGTCTGCCAGTGTGCTGTCCTAGCCTGGTAGGTATATAGCCCGTAGGAGTATTCCCTGACTAACTGCGTAGGAGCAAAGTGTCATTGCTTCGCAGCAGAGGGTGCAAGACCCCATGCCCCCCTGCTTGTTCATGTAGAACATTGCCACTTGATTATCAGTTTGGTTCAGCACAGACTGGTGCCTCAGGCAGTGACAAAATGCTCGGAGGGCTAGATATATTGCCCAAAGTTCCAGGAGGTCGATCTGCTGGTTGCCCTCGGCTTGTGACCAGCTGCCCTGGGTGCAAAGTTCCTCGCAGTGGGTTCCCCATCCAAGCAGGGAGGCATCCATTATGAGGACTCTTCGGAGACACATGGGGTTTGGAAGGGCATCCCTGCTTGAAGGTGTTGCGGATTCTGCCACTAAGTCAGAGATTCCGCCAACTGGTGGGACACAGACTCTAAGACACCACTGCGCAACCTTCATGTGCTGACTGGCGTCTGAGGGGGTGACATGGACCGTGGATACCATGTGCCTGAGTAGGTGCAGCAGGAGCAGAGTCGACACAGAGGGACAGGGTTGTACGTCTGCGGCTAGTGTCCTGAGATGGTTGGTCTGGTCCAGGAGGACGAAGGTCTTTGCCTGAATGGTGTCCAGCTTTGCCCCTATAAACTCCAGACATTGTGTCAAGAGGAGATGGGACTTGGGGTGGTTTATCACAAACCCCAGATGTTGTAGGACATGGATGGTGCATACCGTAGCTTGCTGCATACCTGTGGCTGTGCCTCCTTTTATGAGCCAGTCGTCCAGGTAGGGGAAGATGAATATCTCCCTGGAGGCAGAGGTAGGCGGCCACTACTGTCAGGCATTTGGGGGCAGACACCAGGGTAGTACCCTGTACTGGTGGTGGCCTCCCCCAAACCATGAAGCAGAGGTGGGAGGCTCTCCTGGAAAGAAAGGGGGAGGTGTCTGTGCCAGGTGGAGGAGGTAGCCCTCCTTGACCACCTGAAGTGCCCAGAAATCGGTGGTGAAGGCCGGGCACCTGTGGGCATTGTGGAACACCACCCTCATTTCAAGCAGTTGACAGACCATGAACTCTCCTCCTAGGTCCATCGACCCTGTGTGACTTGTGCCTTACAATGTGCCCCCCATCCCGAGAGGCTGGCATCTGTGGTCAGAGGGACCCACAATGAATGTTCCAGTGGCATGTCCACTAATATTCCACGGGACCAGTCACTCTGGCAACTAATGGACAGATCAAACTCCTGGAAAGTTCATGCTTTTGGGGAGACCACCATGTCAGTAGCACTCTCTGCAAGGGACGCATATGGGGTCACGCCCAAGGAACCAAGTCAATTGTGGCCACCATTGAGCTCAATAACTGCAGGTAATGCCAGGCCGTGGGGGCTGTCATGTAAAGAAAATGACACACCTGCCCCCTTAACTTATGTACCTGGTCAGTGGGAAAAAAAAGACAACCCCTTCCTTTGTTTGAAAACACACTCTCAGATACACCAAGTCCTGCATTGGCTGCAAACTGCTCTTCTCGAAGTTGATCAGACAACCAAGACCTTGTAGGCAGTCTAGCACCTGCTGTGTCACCCCATGGCTCTCCTCTGCTGACTTTATGCACACCAACCAGTCTTGCAGGTACTCCTTTGTGGTGGAGGGCTGCCACCACTACCATCATGACCTTCGTAAACGGTCTGAAGGGCCACGGCCACCCCGAAAGGCAGGGCCTTGAACTGAAAATGGCCCATGGGCAGCAGAAAGCGCAAGAACTTCTAATGATCCAGACGAATTGGAATGTGCAAATACATTTTGGTAAGATCGAGAGCCATGAAGAACTCTCCCTGTCATACTGCCACCACTATGGATCAGAGAGTCTCTATACGGAAGCAGGGAACTCGCAACACCCTGTTCATATGCTTGAGGTCCAGGATGGGGCAGAAGGCACCCTCTTCTTTTTGGGGACCTCGAAATAAATGGAGAATCGACTGCAGCCGAACTGGTCAGACAGAACCCCTACCGTGGCCTCTAACTACAGCAACCTTTCTGAAGGGTCTCACTCATCACCGCCACCTTAGCCAGAGCCTTGCACAGGAACACCAGAAAGGCATCAGTGAGGGGCCAGGCCAAATCGAGAGTGTAGTCTTCTCATATGACCTCCAACAGCCACTAATCTGAAGTGATTTGGGTCCAGGCATGAAACTTCTGACATCGGCCTCCTGCAAGCAGCAATCCCGCCCTGGGCCCCCCTAGTTTCATTGCAACATCTTAGAATTCGTGAAGGTGGGAGGGAAGTAGCCTCTACCGCCCCAAAAGGTCTGCCCCCCCCCCCCACATGGGGTAGCATTTTCTCTGAAAGGGAGCAAAACAGACAGTCCAGATGTGCCTGAAGTCCTGCGGCTGCCCCCAAGCCAGGGTTGTCACCCTGAATGGCTTTTGCTTATCCTCGGGGAGCCGAGCCCCCTTGGGCTCCCCCAAATCCTTTACCAACTTCTCCAGATCATCCCCAAAGAAGAGCTTTCCCTTTAAAGAGAGCTTGCTGAGGCATGTCTGAGGACACATCCGCTGACTAGTTGCACAACCACAGGAAGCACCATACCGCAATCACAGAGCCCATGCTCTTAGCAGAAGCTCACACCAGGTCATAAAAGGCATCGACCAGATAGCTGCACCCCACTCCAGCTTGGCAGCTTCCATCAAGGGCTGCTGCTACAAACTTGGCTGGGGCTCTAGCAGGCTTTGCACCAAACACAGACATGATTGAGCCACATAGGCTCTGCAAATGGACGCCTGCAAAGACAGTGCATTGATATCAAATGCCTGCTTCAATAAGGTTTCAAGCTTGCAGTCCTGGACATCCTTCAAGGCTGCACCACTCTCCACTGGAATAGTGGGTTTTCTTGGTCATGGCGGAGAACCATGCGTCCACCCAAGGAGACTTAAGCTGGACATTCTCTTGTTCAGGCAAGGGGTACAGTTGTGCCATTGCTCGACTTTTATGCAAACCTGCCTCCGGTAGTTCCCACTCATCCTCGATCATCTGCTTTATCACTCTATGGACCAGAAAGGCGGTGTGGGACTTCTTGACGCCTTGCAGGAGCAGGTCCTCCCCAAGGGCTCTTCGGGGTCCTGAGAACTCTGGCAGAGGGCCGCCAGAGAATGGGCAATAAGGGCCATTAGCTACTCACGCCAGAACATCCTGACAATATTTAGCGGGATCTAACCTTTTTCAAACTCTCCTGCTGGAGACTCCCCCCAAAGATCCAAGGGCCCCTCCAGTGGATCATCCAAAGCCTCTGACTGGGCAGATACCACCTCATACCAAAGGTCTTCCTCCTGACATCTTTGCTTGGCAAGAGGCTCACTGGTGTCCCCCTGCTTATCTGGTAGAGACTCCGAAAGCACCCTCTTCTTGTTAGCTTTGGGCAGCCTCGGCCCCCCTTCTCCCAACCCCTGCTTCAGGCAATAAGCCTGAGGCAGAAGCAGGACGAAATCAGGTGAAAAAGGAACCCCTGCAGAAGTAGAAGTCTGTTCTGCCTGCCTGTCAGAAGGCCCTGGAGTCTGAAATAAGGAATCTCGTCTAGGCTCCATTACAGGACCAGCGAAAATGGTCTGTCCTGAAATGGCCACCGTTCCTGCCAAAACTGCAGGTTCCACTAAGGCAGAGTACAAAGATTCAGAGAGCTGACATTGATCCTCCGTCGAAGACAAATTCACCTCCAATACAGATCTTTGCCCCGACAATGATTCCTCTGCAGAGGAAGCCTCCTGCTCGCAGTCCCTGCAGAAGCCCGCCACAGACAGTGTGCCCCAGCGGCTCCCACATGCCAAGCACATTGCTTTCTGGGTTGGGGTGGTGAGATACCGAAGGTGAAAGCAAAAGCATGCCCAGAAACCTCCAATTGCTTGCTGCTGTAATTGGGAGCAAGAGCCGTCGTAAACCGCCTGTTTCTGCCGGTGCTGAGTATCGAAGCCACTCTAAAGAAAAAACTCTTTAGCGCCTTTTCTTTTTTTTAAATTGTTGTCATACTGCAGTGCGGCAAGAGAGAACAAACTAATCTGATGCAGCTAGGCATCATCAAACTCTGGGAACAGAGAATGTGAGCAGGGATATCGGGAAGGGACCTGGACCACCAAGTAATTCCTGTGCACCAAACCAGGTCGATTCAATGGCCCCGGTTACTCTGCCAACTCCCAGCTATCCAATGAGGCCTCAATGGTGGCAGACCTCTTCCACTGAAGGGATCAGGGCTTTAAAAGGCCTTTGTGTCTCTCTCCATCCTCTTATTCAGCCATTTTATTTATTTATTTATTTTAATAGCGTGAGGTCAAATTTGCATGAATAAAATTTTTTTTCCTCTTTCTTTCTTAATTGAAGCCCTTCGCTGGAGTCCAGAAAGTGTAGTTACTCACCTGTAACAGGTGTTCTCCAGGAACAGGAATCAGTCCTCACATATGGGTGATGTCAGCGCTGACAGAGCATTTCCCCAGCTTTCAAAGAAAGCCTAGCGTCCAGCAACACTATCACTCCGGTAGCCTGAACACAGAAGGGTCGGAGGGCAGGAGCTGCCTACACCAAGAGAATATTATGGAGAACTGCCTGGCCAAAGGCACTATCCTTGCGGGACTTGTTCTCTAGGCAGTAGTGAATTGCGAACATATGAATTGAAGACCATGTGGCAGCCTTGCAGATTTCCGTCACCAGCACTGAGCGGAGGATGGCCACTGATGTGGTCATCGCCTTCACGTAATGCGCTGTGATCTGGTGCTCGAGGGAGAGGCCAGCTCGCTCATAGGCGAGGGCAATACAGTCCGCCACCCAGGTGAACAGAGTTTGCTTAGTCACAGGGATTCCCAGTCTGCTGGGGTCATAAGACACAAAAAGCTGAGGAGCTTTCCGAAGGCTCCGAGTCCAGTGTAAGTAGAAGGACAGGACCCGTTTGCAATCTACTGTAGAAAGTACTAGTTCCTTCATGCCGGTGTGAGGCCACGGAAAGAAGGTGGGGAGGACCACCCTCCTAGTTGAGGTGAAAAGGAGACACCACCTTTGGGAGGAATTTGGGGTGTGTGCGGAGCACTAGCCTGTTCTTGTAGAACCTTGTATATGGTGGATCTGCCACCAGGGCCTGGAGTTCGCTCACTCTTTGAGCAGATATAAGGGCCACCAGAAAGGTCACATTCCAAGACAGGTACTGCAGGTGGCAAGTGGCCAGGGGCTCGAACGGCAGTTTGGTGAGCTGGGAGAGCACCATGTTGAGGTCCCACTCTGCCGCTGGAAGGCAGAGATGGGGCTTGGATTACAGGAGGCCCCGGAGGAACCTGGAGACCAGGGGCTGGCTTGAGAGGGGTTTTCCCTCGATAGGGTGATGGTGAGCAGCTATGGCACTCAGATGTACCCTCACAGAGTTAGATTTCAGCCTGGTGTGTGACAGGTAACAGTAACGGACCACAAGATCAGGTACTGCAGTATTAGTTGCACATGACACGAGAAGGGATTCTCCTCCCTTTCCACACACCAGGTGGAAAACCTTCTCCATTTAAAGGCGTAAGCCTGTCTGGTGGAGGGTTTTCGGGAGGCCAGTAGGATCTCCTCCACATCTCCTGGAAGAGTGAAAGGGGCCAACGCTACCCTTTCAGCAGCCACACTGTTAGTTTGGTGACCCCAAACTGGGGTGCAGCTCTGGGACAGGTCTGGGGCTCAGCCCAGAGGGACTGGGAATGCCACCAACAGGGAAAGCAGCAGAGGGAACCAAGGTTGCCTGGGCCACCTGGGGGCAATCAGTATAACTGATGCCCTTTTACTCTGGACCTTGAAGAGGGTCCTGGCGACCGGAAGGGGGAGGGGGAATCAGTGGGAACGCATAGAGTAGGCCCTCGGACCACAAGATCAGGAAGGCATCTGCTGCCATCCTCTCCAGATGCGGCTCATGGGAGCATAAGCGGGGTAGCTGCTTGTTGTCCAGAGAGGTGACTAGGTCCATCACGGGACTGCCCCAGAGATGGAAGAGCTGCTTCATTACTCTGGGGTTTAAGTGCCACTCATGTGGACGAAGGACTCTGCTCAGCCTGTCCGCTAGGCAGTTGTCCTGGCCCAGGAGGTATACCACTCGCAGAAGCATGCTGCTGCGTGTTGCGAAGGAGAGGAGGGCCACCGCCTCCTGGCAGAGGGAGTATGAACCCGTGTCTCCCTGCTTGTTGATATAAAACATGGTGACCTGATTGTCTGTTTGGATCAGCACAGGTCGGTGTCGCAGGCAGTGGTAAAACACTCATAGGGCCAAGAAGATTGCCCTGAGCTCCAGGAGACTGATCTGTAGGAGTGACTCCTCCTGAGACCAGTTGCCCTGCGTACGGCAGTCTCCGCCTCCCCAACCCAGGAGGGAGGTGTCTGTGGTCAGGGTCCTCTGTGGCGCAGATGCCTGGAAGGACATTCTGCCTGGAGGTGGCGCAAGTTTTTCCACCAGTTAAGGAACTGCCAGCTGGCGGGTAACCCTGACCCTGTCCTTTAGCCTTGCACCCCTGAAGCTAAATTGGGACTGGCATACGTAACAAAAAACTTAATCATGGATTCAATCCAAACTATACTCAAACATGATTGAGGAAAGGAGCTTCCTGGAAAAACAAATGTGGGTTGGGTTTGATTCATTTCTTATTGACTGGTCCTGCAGGAATAAGAAGAAAATCAGCCAGGTGCTGCAGCTTCTCCACAAACTGCCGGAAAACAAACGGGCTGTTGGCAGAGAGAGGAAGACAAGATCACAGAGTCTTGCTGCCATGTGAATGCAGAGGGTTGAAGTTTGTTTAGAGACTGCTCCCCTACCCACAGGCTATGTGGGCATTTGCCAATTGTCATCTGTTGACAGTTCACTTAGACTTGTTGAATGTTTCTCTCTCTTTCTCTGTGGTCATAAATAGGCTCAGAGACTGACCCGACAGCATTTTCCTCTTTTATGGATTCATTACAGACAATTAGAAGACAATTACAAAACTGTTACGGCAATTGCTCGGAGATGGACGCTGCCCCTCCCCCGAACAGCCTCAGCTGGTCTGAAATACCCCAAACAATCTGGACTCTAAATCTGTGCACCAAAAGACAGACAGTCCCTTTTATACTGAATTACACAAAGAAAGCTTTTTTTGCCAATTATGTTCAGCCACACATTCCTTTCGCCATTTCTGAAAGGTCTGTCTGTCTGTACAGGGTTGTGTACACTGTGAAGGTACTCAATATTAGTATATTACTGAAAGTCCTTAGAAAGTGTTAACACCACAGATTCAGTAGCTCAGACATTCCAAAGCCTATTGCTAAAGAGATGCCCTTGAGACTACTACTGAAAAAACTCTACAGAAAGTTCAGATATTGCAGAAAGGCTGTGCAGTGTTTACGGTACAGAAAGTTACAGGGAAAGCATAGTTACTCACCTGTAACAGGTGATCTCCAGGAACAGCAGGAATTTAGTCCTCACATATGGGTATCATCGGTACCGACGAAGCCTGCGCGGGAACGTTCCCCAGCGTCCAAATAGGAAGCTTTTGCAAGCATCCCACAGCGCCTGCATGCTGCCTTCCCGTCTTTCCCAACTGCCTCTCTCCAGTTGAGTTTAAAGCTGAGACAAAAAGAGAGAGAGGGAAAGAGAAAGAGATAGAGAGATACAACTCCTAGGGGAGGTGGGTGGGTTGTGAGGACTAAACTCCTGCTGTTCCTGGAG
Organism: Ichthyophis bannanicus; assembly: GCA_033557465.1. Taxonomy (NCBI): domain Eukaryota; kingdom Metazoa; phylum Chordata; class Amphibia; order Gymnophiona; family Ichthyophiidae; genus Ichthyophis; species Ichthyophis bannanicus. Next base: position 18,182,532 of record CM066041.1, on the reverse strand, counting down.
ATCACCTGTTACAGGTGAGTAACTATGCTATCTCCAGGAACAAGCAGGAATGTAGTCCTCACATATGGGGGACTCCCTAGCTTTAGATGCCAGGGAGAGGACCCCAGAAGTTGTGTGTCCCTGTGAAAGGGCTCCACTCCCCCCATGGATCTCTGGCATTCAACCAGGGATGGTGGGTAGGAGTTCATTAGGTATGGAATAGATGTTGAAGAACAGCCTGACCAAACAAGGCATCCCGGCGGGAGTCCTTGTCCAAGCAGTAATGGGCTGTGAAGGTATGAACCGAGGCCCAGGTGGCTGCTCGACAGATGTCGTCGATAGACACAGAGTGCAGATGAACCATTGAGGCTGCCATGGCTCTCACACTGTGAGCTATGACATGGCCCTCCAGAGGAAGAGTCTTACTCTGATAGGCAAAGGAAATACACTGAGCAATCCAGTTGGACAGTGTTCTCTTGGAGAAGGGGAGGCCCAAATGAGAAGGATCAAAAGCAACAAAGAGTTGAGAGGACTTTCTATGTTGCTGTGTTCTTTGTAAGTAAAAAGCTAAAGCTCTTTTACAGTCCAAAGTATGAAGACTTTTCTGCATTAGATGCATGAGGCCTTGGAAAAAACACAGGCAGGTAGAATGCCTGGTTTAGATGAAAAGGTGAGACCACTTTTGGCATAAAGTGTGGATGAGTTCTAAGGACTACCTTGTCATGATGGAACCTTGTATAAGGTGGATCAGCTTACTAGTGCCTGCAACTCACTGATGCAACGTGCTGATGTGATTGCAATGAGAAAGATAACTTTCCAAGAAATAAATTTCAATGAGGTAGTAGCTAAGGGTTCGAAAGGTGGCTTCATAAGCTGACCAAGAACCAGGTTTAAGTCCCATGCCACAGGTGGTGGCTTAATGGGAGGCTTAGTTAGACCTCTCAAATTTTGCTACAAGAGGATGGGAGGAAATAGGTTGTCCATTTAGAGGCTTGAAAGAAGCTGCAATAGCACTCAAATGGACTCTTACTGAGTTAGTTTTAAGTCCTGCATTGGATAAATGAAGGAGGTACTCCAGTAATGATTCCAAAGGTATCGCAAGGGGGTTAAGACCCTTCTGCGAGCACCATATGGTAAACCTTTTCCACTTGAAAGCATAAGAGCGTCTTGTGGAAGGCTTCCTGGAAGCATAAAGGATATCCTTTACTTGCTGAGGGAGGTTAAGATCATGAAGATCTAGGCCTTCAGCAACCAAGCTCTGAGATGCAGAGAGTGGGGATTGGGATGCCATAACATTCCCTCCTCCTGAGACAGGAGATCTGGAGCAGACCCTAACTCCAGGGAGGGAGCTTGAGAGAGATGTAGAAGCAGAGGGTACCACACTTGCCGTGGCCAATGTGGAGCTATGAGAATCATACGGCCTCTGTATCTCTGAAGCTTGAACAGGGTTTTGGGAAATGGGGAATGGGTGGAAAGGCATACAGGAAGTCTTGACCCCAGTAAAGGAGGAAAGCATCCCTGGCCTGAGAGCCCTGAGCCGGAATTCTGGAACAGAACCGGGGAAGTTTGGCATTCCACAGACTTGCAAAGAGGCCTATGTCTGGGGTTCCCCAAATTTGAAAACCGGGTCTGCATGCAGAGACCACTTGTGTGGAAGCAGAACTCGACTGAGTCTGTCTGCCCAAGAGTTTTGCATGCCTGGAAGATACACTGCCAGGAGATGAATCTGATGCTCTCCAGCGAGGGCCCATAGTCGCAAAGCTTCATTGCAAAGTGACAGAGAGCCTGTTCCCCCTTGCTTGTTCACGTAGAACATGGCTACTTGATTGTCCGTATGAATGAGGACTGTCTTGTAGCTGAGCAGGGTATGGAACACTCGAAGAGCAAGGAAGATTGCTCTGAGCTCCAAGAAACTGATATGTAGATGAGTCTCCTGTGGAGTCCAGGTGCCTTGGGTGGAGAGGTCTTGCAGATGAGCTCCCCAACCCATTGGAGAAGCATCTGTTGTGAGAGTTGTCTGGGGCAAGGGTTGTTGAAATGGGGACCCCAGCAACAGGTTCTGAGTGGATTGCCACCATTGGAGGGACAAAATAAGGCGATTTGTGTTTGCTATTTTGTCTGACAGGCACCCTGATGCCTGGGTCCATTGAGTGGATAAAGTCCACTGGGCTGCTCTCATATGGAGGCGAGCATAAGGAACCACATGCACGGTGCCATGTGGCCTAGTAGTTGTAACGTCTCTCGCGCAGTGAGATGAGGCTTTAGCACTGCTTGAGAAGCTAACTGCACCATGCGAAGGCAACGGTCCTGAGGAAGATAGGCCCTTGCCTTTCTGGTATCCAGCAAAGCTCCTATGAACTCTAAGGACTGAGTGGGAGTTAGACTGGATTTTGGGATGTTTATGACCAGACCCAAATACTGAAGGATACGCATTGTGCAAGATAGCACAGTTACTTACCTGTAACAGGTGATCTCCGGAACAGCAGGAATTAGTCTTCACATATGGGTACGTCGGCGCCGACGGAGCCCGCACGGAAATGCTCCCCAGCATCCAAACAGAAAGCTTTTGGGAGCATCCCTCGCGCCTGCGCGGTGACTTCCCGCCTTTCCCACTGCCTCTACCCAGTTGAGTTTCATAGCTGAGACAGAAGGAGAGAAAGAGGAAAGGATATAGATAGATACAACTCCTAGGGGAGGTGGGTGGGTTGTGAAGACTAATTCCTGCTGTTCCGGAGATCACCTGTTACAGGTAAGTAACTGTGCTATCTCCAGGAACAAGCAGGAATGAGTCTTCACATATGGGGACTCCCTAGCTGTGGGTGCCAGGGGAGATCCCATAAAATGCGCATCCCTGGAACAGGACGGCATTTCCCAAACCTGGATCTCCGGCATCCCCTGGGGGATGGAGGGTAGGAGTTGAATAGAGCAGAGCTGTAGAGGAACAGCGAATCTAAAGACTACAGGGAAAAAAAGTCTTTAGAAGATATGTCAAGCATCATCAAAATATTTAATGAACTAGCACAATATAGCGCTTAACTAGTGGATTGTAGGAAGTAGACTGTAGATGCAGTAGCGGAATCTTCAAGGTGACTCCACAGCAGTGAGGAAGAAGTTCCAATCTGGAATGGGCAGGTGACCCAGGTGTCAACCGGGGCAGGAGAAGATCGGCAGGTCTCCAATGAAAAGCTTTATGGGAAAAGCTGAGAACTAATTTAGGTACAGAGTCAAACATTGAGGACTAAAAGAAGAAGACTGACCGATCTGGAAAATTAGCCCAGTCCGGAAGGGAAGAGAGGGTATGTAAAAAAGCCCCTATTCCCAAGGAGAACAGAAGTGTACTCAGGAACACTGAAGATGTACACTGTCCTTCCTAGCTGTTAAGCGATAGGAGGACATAGAAGTTTGAGACTGCACAGATAGGGAGATGTATAACAAAAATAGAAGCTGTTGACGTCACAGCAGCAATGGTTAGTATAACCCGTCCCAGTCACTGAGCCGTATGATAATAGGCAAGTTGACTGTCCGGACCCCATAAGAAAATAAAAACCTAAGCACCGACAGTCAGGGAGATAGGTAGACATAGGGTGCTATGGACATCTCCCAATATGCGTATATATACATATATATATATATATATATATATATATATATATATATATATATATATATATATATATATCTGGACCCAGGGTACAAGAACATGTATGCCCACATACATAACAATAATTTTTCAGAATACATGCCTGCAACCGAGCCACAGAAAAAAACATTCACATGGGGAATGTGATGGGAAAAAATTCACCCAATAATAGGGGGTGAAACCCACCTGAAGAAATATAGAGAATCGATTTCTGTGGAGCAGGAATGTAGGTCAGTGGAAGAACCAGTATGGTTGCGTGAAAAACAGAGGATAACAGCAGTCTGGCAAGAGTACGTCAGCAGTACTTTAGGACTCTGATATGTCCAAAGGACAAGAAGAACGCATAGACGAAGATACCAGAGTGACCCAGCCAAGGGGTTCAGGGGTATCATGTACGATAAAGGAGTATGCGTTGTCCAAGTGGAGTAGAAAAACATAATGCCAAGCTGTAAGGAACAGGAGCATATTCCGGTCAGATTGGGAACTCCGTGGACATTCAGGCAGAAAAGCTTGTCTGCTGTATATGAAAGACCCTCAGAGACAAAGGTCAATGCTCTGTAGTAAGGGCCCAGAGTAGAAGCTTCTCTGAAGGTTGCCGAGAGCATTGTGCAGGAGAATTACAAGATAAAACAGACAGAAGTCAGGCGTGTTGCCACATCCGAGGAAAGGATATGGCTAGAAGAAGATAAGCTGCAGTGAATAGTATTATGCAAGATAGTTGCAAGCAGCTTGCAATGAGCATTAAAGTAATCACTGGAACTCCTGCATATACAACAACTGAACAAAACAACAGAGAGGATTCTCCTGTAGGAAACAGAGAGAAAACAGACAAAGGCAGCGGAGAGCATCTCCGTCCCTGTCCGATGAGTTGTTCAGAGCACGCAGTGAAGGAAAAACAAACAGGCTACACTGGAAGAAAAAAAGTGTTTCAGTATGGCACCAACTCAAGCAGGGGAAACCCTGGAAGAGAAGGGGTTGGAAAGTGACTTACCATAGGGTAAGGCAGCTGAAGGAAAAGATGTCCATATGGGACAGAAACTATCATGGGATAGTTGTGACCTCCCTTCGTGGTAGTAAGAATGGGAGAATTCTGCAACCCATGGACAAAAGTATCCGAGAGCATAGCATACTGGAGAAGAAACCAGTGTAGAGTTTGAAGAATAAACTTCTGCTAAGGGGAAGTTAACTGTAGATTGCAATACACAGGAACCTATGGTTGCTGGTTATGAGCAGACTGGGTAGAGTCTGGAGACTTCAGACTAGGATGAGATGTCCCTTGCTTGGGTACACCGGGAGGATGGGCAGAAGAAGGATGAAACTTTCTCTTCTTCGGGAAAGAAGGTTTGGTAGGACATTTCCTACGTCCTGGGGAAAAAGAAGGCTTAGGATGGTTTCCAGAACTAGGAAAGTCAGTGGAGCAATGAGCAACCTGACGCAAAGCTTCTTTATCGAAAAGATTGTCTCCAGTACAAGGAGAATTACCCAGTGTATGTTTTGCCCATCTGCTCAAGTCTGAAGCCTGCAGCCACGCTGTACGACGCGCTCCAATGGCAATAGCAGAGGATCTGCTAACAGACTCAAAAGAGTCTAGAGAAGCGCGAGAAAGGAACCAAGAGATATTCCTGCTATGATTAAGAAGCAAGGAATAGTCAGAGGCCTTGGGTTCTGACAAAAAAAGAGACAAAAGAGATAACTTCTCTGTGACCTCCTGAAGTGTGAGACTCATAAAAAATATATGAAATAATTCTTGAAGCCAACATAGAAGTTTGGAAGGTTTGACGTCCAAAGGCATCAAGTGCTTTAGATGCATGACCTGGTGGGAAAGAAGAACGCTTCTTCTTGCTTCTGACCTTCCTCATTGCTGATTCCACTACAATGGAATGATGCGGAAGTTGGCTTTTCTGAAACCCCGGAGAGGGAGGCACCTGATACAGAACATTCATGGCTGTAGAAGGCGCAGGAACCTTTAAAGGTGATTCCCAAATCCTCAGAAGAAGGTCCTGCAAAGACTGATGCAAAGGAAGCATTATGGTTTCCTTTTCTGCAGGATCTTGGTCAAGAGTAGAACCAGGAATAGGAATGGCAAGAAAGGCTGCCATGTCAAGGAGAAATGTCTGAAAAGAAGGATCTCCCAGAGGAACTATTCCTGGGTAGGCTGAGGTTGAATGAGCAGCGTGAACACCAGAAGACCTACTGGACTGGTGCATAAAAAGAATCTTGCTAGATGGAGAACGATACTGACAGCTCTGATTCGAGGCAGTTAGTACTGCGTCGTCAGTTCCCGGTATTGATTCCAAGCTAGGCATAGAAAGGATCGATGGCACCGATGGAACTGCAGGAAACGACGTCGACACCGGTACCGGCATCGGGGACGGTAATGCCATTGTAGCAGGTATCGGAGGTTGCCGAAGCGGTACCGAGGTAACCAGAGAGCTTTGGTGATTATCCCCGGTACTGCGTAGTCGGAGGCGACACGGATCGGCTCCGAAACGCGTCGGGACCAAGTCATCTAGACTGGATATGGATTCCAGACTGGGCATCGAACCGAGTGTCGGTGGTGGAATCGGTGATGCCGCTACCTGAAGGTCAATCGGAATCGTATTGATCGGTACCGAAGGCACCGAGGACGTCCGAGGACACCCGGTGAAGAGAGGAACACTCGACACCGGCGCCGATGTCGGGGTATCTGTACCGCTCGAAGCCGGTACCCCCCCCCCCAAGCATGGCGTAGATAGAGGAAAGCCCATCCGGGGCGCATCGGTCGGCCCCGAAGGTACCCACCCAGGGCACCAGATGACGATCCACGGTGAAGAGTGGAACACTCGACACTGATGCCGACGCCGGGCATCGGTACCACTCGACGCCGGTATCGACCCCGCGGTTGGCTGGGATACAGGAAATTTAGACTGGGTCGTATCGATCGGCCCCAAAGGCACCGAGGACTCCCGACGACGATCCCTGGTGAAGAGCGGAGCACTCGACACCGGTGCCGATGCCGGGGGATCGGCACCGCTCGAAGCCGGCACCACCCCCGCGCATGTCCGGGAAGCAGGAAAACCAGTCTGGGTCGGGTCGATCGGTCCCGAAGGCACCGAGGACACCAGCTGACGATCCTCGGTGAAGAGTGGAGCACTCGACACCGGTGCCGATGCCGGGGGATCGGTACCGCTCGAAGCGGATACCACTCTCGAGCATGGCTCAGGTATGTTCTGTGAGGAGTTAACCCCAGGAACAACCTGAAACCCCGTAAATGCTTTGGAGCCCGAAGACTCCCGCCGGGGTCTTACTGCCAATGGGGTCTTGAGGGCAAGGCTGGAGCCGTCATCATGCTGGGCATGAGACCTACCCATCAAGAATTGGCTAGTCTTAACAGACGTTTTGTGGGTTACCTGATCCTGGAGAGAAGAATAAACCCGTGTCCTCACCTCAGGAGGAAAAACGGCATCGAGGGATACCCGAAAAAGAGAAGGTCTTCTCCCGATACTAAAGCCTGATGGACCAGGGGAAAAGGGGTCAGGACCCAAACAGGATAGACACCAGGCACTGGAGTCTAAAAAGAAAACTAAGTTTCCGCAGTGAAGGCACTTCTTAGAGGAAGAAGGCTCCATGTTGGAAAGGCCTGTTAGGCCTCGATGAGATAAAAGAAAAAACCGAGGAGAAATTATTTCTCTAAGTTGGAAAAGAAAAGAATAAAGCACCGGCGGTGCCGGTATCGGCGGGAAAGACAGCCGCGACCACAAGAAAACAAGAAAATAAGGATTTGAAAGAAAAACGTTTCTGCGGTGACAGGAGGTACGTCCTGTTGGCTCCGCGGAAAAACGAAAAACTGGGGAGAGGCAGTGGGAAAGGCGGGAAGTCACCGCGCAGGCGCGAGGGATGCTCCCAAAAGCTTTCTGTTTGGATGCTGGGGAGCATTTCCGTGCGGGCTCCGTCGGCGCCGACGTACCCATATGTGAAGACTCATTCCTGCTTGTTCCTGAAGATAGAGAAATCCTGGCCTCTGACTCTGATGGGGCTCGAATGAGCCAGTCGTCTAAGTAGGGGAAGACGAATATTCCTAGAGTGCGGAGAAATGCTGCTACCACAGCCATGCATTTCGTGAACACTCTTGGTGCAGAGGACAGGCCAAAAGGAAGCACCCTGTATTGGTAGTGCTTTCCTTGAAAAAGGAACCGAAGGAACTTTCTGTGAGTTGGATGGATGAGAACATGGGTGTACGCATCCTTGAGATCTAGAGAACAAAGCCAATCCTGACTCTGAGGGTATGGCAGCAGAGTTCCTAGAGAAATCATTTTGAATTTCTCTTTGAACAGGAATTTGTTCAATTCTCTGAGGTCCAAAAGAGGTCTGCATCCCCCTGTTTTCTTTGGGATAAGGAAATAGGGGGAGTAAAGCACAGTTACTTACTTGTAACAGGTGATCTCTGGGAACAGCAGGAATAAGTCTTCACATATGGATATCGTTGGTACCGACAGAGCCTGCGCGGGAACGCTCCCCAGCGTCCAAAAGGAAAGCTTTTGGAAGCATCCCACAGTGCCTGCGCACTGCCTTCCCGCCTTTCCTAACCGCCTCTCTCCAGTTCGAGTTTTAAGCTGAGACAAAGAGAGAGAGAGAGGAAAGGAAAGATAGATAGAGATACAACTCCTGGGGAGGTGGATGGGTTGTGAAGACTTATTCCTGCTGTTCCCAGAGATCACCTGTTACAGGTAAGTAACTGTGCTATCTCCAGGAACAAGCAGGAATGAGTCTTCACATATGGGGACTCCCCAGCTAGAGATGCCAGGGAGATCCCCAAGGTTGTGAGTCCCTGAGAAGGGCTCTACCTCCCCCCATGGATCTCGGGCATCCAACCAGGGATGGGGGGTAGGAGTTGATTAGGTATGGAACAGGTGTTTGAGAACAGCCTGACCAAACAAGGCATCCCGGCGGGAGTCCTTGTCCAAGCAATAATGGGCTGTAAAGGTATGAACCGAGGCCCAGGTGGCCGCTCGACAGATTTGGTCAATGGACACAGAATTTAGATGAGCCATAGAGGCTGTCATGGCCCTCACATTGTGAGCCGTGACATGGCCCTCCAGAGAAAGGTTCTTACTCTGGTAGGCGAAAGAAATACACTGAGCAATCCAATTGGACAGAGTTCTCTTAGAGACTGGAAGTCCTAAATGAGAGGGATCGAAAGCAACAAAGAGTTGAGAGGACTTTCTATGTTGCTGTGTCCTTTGTAAGTAAAAAGCAAGCACTCTTTTACAGTCCAGGGTATGGAGATTCCTCTCTGCACTTGATGCATGAGGTCCTGGAAAAAAGACAGGTAAATATACTTCCTGGTTCAGATGAAAAGGTGAGACCACTTTAGGCATAAAGTGCGGATTGGTCCTGAGGACTACCTTGTCATGATGGAACCTTGTATAAGGAGGATTAGCCACTAAGGCTTGCAGCTCACTGATGCGGCGAGCTGAAGTGACTGCAATGAGAAAAATAACCTTCCAAGAAAGGAATTTCAAGGAGGTAGTGGCTAAGGGTTCAAAGGGTGGCTGCATAAGCTGGCCAAGAACCAGATTCAAGTCCCATGCCACTGGAGGTGGTCTAATGGGAGGTTTAGTTAAAAGAAGGCCTCTCATGAATCTTGCTATAAGAGGATGAGAGGAAATAGGCTGTCCATTGAGAGGTTTAAGGGATGCTGCAATAGCACTCAAATGGACTCTTATTGAATTTGTTTTAAGGCCTGCATGGGATAAATGCAGCAAATACTCTAGTAAAGAATTCAGAGGTATTGCAAGAGGGTTAAGACCCTTCTCTGCACACCAAATGGTAAACCTTTTCCATTTAAAAGCATAGGAACGTCTAGTGGAAGGCTTTCTGGAAGCATGAAGGATGTCCTTCACTTGCTGAGAAAGATGCAAATCTTGAAGGTCTAGGCCTTCAGCAACCAGGCTCTGAGGTGAAGAGACTGGGGATTTGGGTGCCACAACGTTACCTCCTCCTGGGACAGGAGGTCTGGAGCAGATCCCAAGTCCAGGGAGGGAGCTTGAGAGAGATGCAGAAGTAGAGGGTACCACACTTGGCATGGCCAATGTGGTGCTATGAGGATCATAGACCCCTTGTCTCTCTGAAGTTTGAACAGTGTCTTTGGAATTAGGGGAATGGGTGGAAAGGCATAGAGGAAGTCTTGCCCCCAATGAAGGAGGAAGGCATCCCTGGCCTGAACTCCCTGACACGGAATCCTGGAACAGAACCGGGGAAGTTTGGCATTCCATGGACTTGCAAAGAGGTCTATGTCTGGGGTTCCCCAAATTCGGAAGATCCTGGCTATCTGGTCCCTATGGAGGGACCATTCGTATGGAAGCAGAACTCGACTGAGTCTGTCTGCCCAAGAGTTTTGAACCCCTGGAAGATACACTGCCATGAGATGAATTTGATGCTCTCTGGCGAAGGCCCACAATCTCAAAGCTTCGTTGCAAAGCGACAGAGAGCCAGTCCCGCCCTGCTTGTTCACGTAGAACATGGCTACTTGGTTGTCCGTGTGGATGAGGACTGTCTTGTAGCTGAGCAGGGTTTGGAAGACTCAGACCTAGAAAAATTGCTCTAAGAGGTTGATATGTAGAGATGTCACCTGTGGAGACCAGATGCCTTGAGTGGAGAGATCTTGTAGATGAGCTCCCCAAGCTTTTGGAGAGGCATCTGTTGTAAGGGTTGCTTGGGGTAACAGCTGTTGAAAGGGGGACCCCAGCAACAGATTTTGAGTGGACCTCCACCACTGGAGAGAGCATAAGAGGCGACAGGAGGTTGCTATTTTGTCTGACAGGCACCCTGATGCCTGGGTCCATTGGGTGGACAGAGTCCATTGAGCTGCCCTCATGTGAAGGCGAGTGTAAGGAACCACATGCAGAGTGGATGCCATGTGGCCTAACAGTTGTAACATCTCTCGAGCAGTTAAATGGGATTTTAACTGAATTTGTGAGGCTAACTGCACCAAGCGTAGGCAACGGACCTGGGGAAGATAGGCCCTTGCAGTTGTGGTATCCAGCAAGGCCCCTATGAACTCTAGAGACTGAGTAGGGGTGAGATGGGATTTTGGAATGTTTATTACAAGTCCCAGATACTGAAGAACACGCCTTGTGCAGGCTAGGGAAGTCTGGGCCTCTGACTGGGATGGAGCTCGGATGAGCCAGTCGTCCAGATATGGGAATACGAATATCCCTAGAGTGCGTAGAAATTCAGCTACTACTGCCATGCATTCTGTGAACACTCTTGGTGCAGAGGCCAGACCGAACGGAAGCACTTTGTATTGGTAGTGCTTTCCTCGGTAAAGGAACCGAAGGAATCTTCTGTGTGTTGGATGGATGAGGACATGGGTGTACGCATCCTTATTTTTATTTATTTATTTAACAGTATTTCTAAACCGCCTTATCTTAATAATCAAGGTGGTATCACAGCAAGCAATCAGGTAAAGTGGGTGTGTTATACATGCAGTGAGGGTGAAACTTAGTTGTGTGAGGGCTGTGTTGGGTGCTTGATTTGCTTGAGCAATGTACAAAGTGGGCTATTTACAGTGGTGCTAAAAACACGTTTTATATACATACAGTGTTAGGAGGTTTGGTATGCTGTTATACATTCTCTTAGGTTATGTGATCCTTGTTATCCTTGAGGTCTAGAGAACAAAGCCAATCCTGACTCTGAAGGTATGGAAGGAGAGCACTGAGAGAAATCATCTTGAATTTCTCCTTGCATAGAAACTTGTTCAATTCTCTGAGATCTAATATGGGTCTGTAGCCCCCTGTTTTCTTTGGGATAAGAAAGTAGGGGGAGTAGAACCCTGAGCCCTGCTGAAGAAGGGGTACTTCTTCTATTGCCCCTTGGGCAAGAAGGGTAGCAATCTCCTGACCCAGAAGGTCGAGGAGAGATGTTGGAGAATTGAACTGTCTCACCATGGTGTGAGGAGGAAGGTTTAAGAAATGAAGCTTGTAGCCCTCCCTTATGATGGAGAGGGTCCATTGCTCTGCTGTGATTTGTTCCCACCTGGGAGCAAAATGAGCTAACCTTCCTGGAATGGTGAGAGGCTCTGGTTCTTTTAGAGCCAGAAAGGCTAAGTTCTCTAGTTGAAAGTCAAAGGCCCTGAGGGGGCTGAGGCTGTTGGGCCGTAGTAGCCCTTGCAGCCTTAGGCTTGGCCTGTTTAGGTTGTTGCTGTCGATTTGCAGCAAAACGACCTGCAGAAGATGCCTGTTGACCATAAACAGAATATCATCTCCCCTTTTTGGGAAAAAATCCCTTTTTGAACAACCGTTTCTTAACAGGAGCAGAAGTAGACTTTGAAAGTCTATCTAAAGCAGAATTTTCAGCATCCATCTGAGTGGCCTTTGCTTGCCAATCTTTGCCAAAAAGGTTTTCACCTGTACAAGGAAGATTTCCTAGTCCATCCTGAACCCAGGGTTCCAAATCAGAAGCTTGTAGCCAAGCAACTCTGCGTGCACCTATGGCAATAGCCGAGGCTCTGCTAGCACACTCAAAAGAGTCAAAGGCTGCACGGTTAGAAAACTTGGAAACATCCTGGGCATGTTTAAGCCAGGTGAGAAACTCCTCTCTTATCTTCTGAAACAAAAGGAGATAAAGTTTGTAGGTGATCTGTAACCTCTTTTAGAAACATCCTCATAGAGACTATAGGAGTTGATTCTAGCAACAAGCATATTGGCCTGGAAAATTCTCCTGCCAAAAGCATCTAAGGTTCTGCATTCTCTTCCTGGAGGATTGGATGAGTGCCTTTTTGCACTCTTTATCCTCTTCATAGCAGACTCCACCACAAGAGTGGTGAGGAAGCTGAGTTTTATGAAAGCCAGAACAAGGAGGAACATGGTACATGGTGTCCAACCTACGAGAATGAGGGGAGGTGGTGAGAGGTGTCTCCCATATGCCCAACATGTGATCATAAAGGATCTCATGAATTGGTAAAGTAGCTGCCTCTTTAGGAGCCTTAGGATATTGCAAGATATCCAATTTTTTGGCTCTAGGCTCTGCCTCAGGGGCCACTGAAATGGAGAGGCCCCTGGCCACTTCCCTAATGAAGTCTTGAAAAGACAAGTCTTCTGGAGGAGACATTCTTCTTTTTGGAGAAGAGGGCTCCTGAGGAAGGATTACCGATGCTTCGACAGAGACCTCTGATTCATCAGAGTCTTCAGAGGAATCGAAGTATCGCCTATCTGGATGCTCCTGCAGAGCCCGATATGCGTACCGAGTGGTATCGACATCGGGAGTGATCGGTACCGATTCGGTACCGATGGGCATCACAGAACAGGGTACCGCTGCAGTCGACACCGAAGCCGATGTCGATGCAATCGGTACCAGCACCGGAACCGATATCGGTGCTGGTACCGATATCGGTGCCGGAACCGGTGCAGACAACGGAGTTTGTTGCGGTACCGGAGGTGTCGCAGCTTGTATGAATGCCGTAATGGCACGCTTCATGGTCAGAATATTCTGATCCATCGATGCCACCAATGTCTGGATGTCGGCACCAGTGGGAACCACCGGTACCCCAGAACATGGCAACAGGTGATCGGTCGAGGCCGAGCCATCAATGTCAACCTGTGACCCCATAAAGCTTTGGAAGCCGGAGCCTCCCGCCGGGGTAATTTTGCCGGTGCGGATTCCTCGAGAGCAAGCCCGGAGGCATCTCGATACTTGGAGGGAGATCTACCCTTCGAGGACTGGCTGGATTTGAGTTTGGTTACCTGAGATCCATGGGAGGAAGAAGCAGCCCTGGAAGACGTCGAAGCTACCGAAGCTGCATCAGAGGGAAACAGGGTACTGAGCTTGGCTGCTCGATTCTGTAGACCTCTTTTAGACATCATGGAACAGGACTCACAATCCGTGATGGAGTGGTCAGGACCCAAACATTTTAGACACCAATCATGGGTGTCAGTGACAGAAATAGTGCCGCTGCACTTCGTGCACTTTTTAAACCCGGAAGCGGGCTTCTCCATGAGGAGAATTTCTCATAGGCCTAAGGCCAAAGAAAAAAGTACAGAAGTGAAAATAGGCGTCCAGGTTCCGGGCCTCCCAGTCGGGAGGCACCGAGGAGTGCGTCTTCTGGCTTTTCAGCCATTGCTTGGCCGATTCCACAACCATGGAGTTGTGCGTTAGCTGCGCTTTCTGGAACCCAGGACTCTTGCGGACTCGATAGATGGAATCGACCCACTTGCTGAGCATCGGCATCGAGGCCGGGGACTCCCACATACAGAGTATCAGCCGTATCAACATCGGAGGCACCAGTACAGTAAGGGCCTCCTTTGGGGGGAGAGTCATACTGGAGGGCATCGAGCTCCTCGGCTCGAGGCTCTTCCTCGGCGTCCACAGGGAATGCCAAAGCCTTGGCCCCGTCACTGACGAAGTCCGAGAACCAAGAGTCCTCCGGAGGGGACCTATTCCGAGGCTCCGAACCCGGGGAGTCCGAAGGGATACACCAGGTTTGGTAGGTGTCTGGGGATTCTTCCTCCTCTGTCTCCCAGGCCGAGTCCTCCAAGAATGACTCCATGGGCTCCGGCCTCGAGGGCTTCGAGCCCAACCGCCCCGACGCCGAGGGCACCGGCATCGACGACCTCGGTCCTGAACAGGAGGTTGAGGAGAACCTTGGCCGAGGATCAACTCGAGACCTGATTGACTCGAAGATCGGCTCGGCCTCCGGTGTCGACTTCGAAGTCTAAGTCCCAGTGGTTGGGGCAGATGGACCGGCGAGACCGGCCATCAGCGCCCGCTGCTGCTCCATGAAGGCAGCCATGCTGCTCTCCAGGGCCGCCAACCTGAGACCAAGCTCAGAAGGCTCCACAGCTCCCGGCTCAGGGCCAGACGACACCAGAGGAGAGTCTACGAGGACAACAGAAGTTACCTTGTCCGACGTCTCCGGCTCCTTGCGAGGTTGTTTAGCCGGCCGCTCCGACTCCGAGGACCCAGGGCAGCGGTCCAGGCTCCGCAGCCTGGGACCCGAGGGCCCAGGCCGATCAGAGGCGTCCAGTGACGCCACCCTAACGAGTTTTTTCTTCCTCCAGCGTTCCCTGGAGGGAGACCCCCGCTCAGAAGACACACGACGCTCAGGCTCCGAGTCCCGAGATGTCGAGGCCTCTGACGAGGTCCGGGCCCAGGCGGATGGGGACTCAGAAAAAATTCTGTCATATTGATGCTGCCTGCTCTTCAAAGATTTAGAAGACATCTTACCACACGGCCCGCAGACCACCGGGTCATGGTCAGGGCCGAGGCATCGGAGGCAGTAGTCGTGTGTGTCGGTGAGAGACATCAACTTCTTACACCGATCACACTTTTTAAACCCGCTGGCAGCCATCGGGGGAAAAAGGGCCCCTGCAAGGTCAAACAACCGGGCTGCCAGTGAAAAACAAAAAGAGCACGAACGCTAGTCACGAAGGACAAAAACGAAAAATAAGAACGGACACGATACCAGTGTACCGAGCCGAAGGCGGGAAGGGGAACCAGCGCCGAACCGGGAAGCTGAACGAAATAATTCAACTTTTCTACTTTCCATGGTGAAAACGGGACCACGTCCGTTGTGCTCCGCAGAAAAAAGAAGACTGAGCAAGATGGCACCCTTGGGCGGGAAGGGGACCACGCATGCGCAATGCAATCCCAAAGGCTTTCTTTGAAAGCTGGGGAATTGCTCCGCATGAGGGCTCCGTTGGCGCCGACGTCACCCATGGACTGAGTTCCTGCTTGTTCCTGGAGAAACTGTGCATCCTACTACCTTTCTCGTGGGAGAGACTTTATCAGTAAATCTTTTAGGTCGGGACTTTCTAGCTTCAGAGCATGCTACTTTGTTCTGGTTGAGTGGACAATTGCTTTTTCAACTGTATTCTCTCTCTGAAGTGCCTTCTCTTGCAGATGCCAGCATCATTCATCCTGCTCTTTCAGAACTTCCTTCTACCCTGTGGGCAATGCCAGGCTCCAGTGTTGGATCACTTTCTATCCCCCCCTGTGAAGATCATCTTGAAACCGGGAGCCCAGCTTTCTAGACTCAAGCAATACCCGCTACCAGCAGCTGCCATTGATGGAATTCATCCTGTGATTGAAGATCTTCAGAAGCAAAGTGTCATCTATCCTACAATTGTACCGTGTAATACTCCGGTTCTTCCTGTGCTGAAGGCAGATGGTAAGACTTACAGATTTGTGAAAGACCTGCGAGCAGTAAATAATGTGATTTTACCTATTTTTCCCTTGATACTCAATCCACATGATAATCTGGACACAGGTACCCCCAGGGACCTCCTAGTTCACCGTCATGAATTTGAGTTCTGCCTATTTTTCAGTTGGTCCGCTTTGTGCCAAGGTTACACCGATAGTCCTGCGTATTTTTCGCAGGCCCTAAGAACTGTGCTTCTCGATGTGAGGCTCAACCATTTCTCTTTAGTTCAGTATGTTGATGATTTGCTTATTTATTTTATTTAACAGATTTCGTATACCGTTTTATCTTATATAATCAAAGAGGTTCACCAAGTTATTAAGCTTGCTTGTCAGACTCCTTGTCTTTGTTGTCTCATATTGCTGATTTAGGATTGAAAGTCAATTTGTCAAAACTACAATTTCTATCTCAAAGTATTACTTTCCTGGGTGTTGACTTAATGCCTTCTGGTCATGCATTTATCTCTGCTAGATTGAAACCTATCCTTTCATTGCCCAGCAACACTGGCATTACTGTGCAGATTCCTGGGTCTCAGTCTTTTGTAAACAATGGTTAGCAAATTTTTCAGACCTCAGAGCTCCACTCTATGCTCTCCGTGGGAAAGAAGGACCTGAGGGTCTCATTGTACCTACATTACCGCAGTGGGAAGCCTTTTTGGGTATAAAGACCGCCCTGCAAAATGCTCCATGTTTATCTTTGCCAGATTATTCACTGCCATTCAAACTGTATGTGGCTATTTCTGATATCTCTGCTACCTGTGTGCTTCTGCAGGTTTTTCCAACTGGTTGCAAGTCTGGGATATTTCTCTAAGCGATTCGACTCTAGCTCTGGAACTCCTTCCATGTCTACGCAGTTTGGTGGCAGTAGTATTGGGAATTGAAATGACTGATTTTATGGTTTTACAGCACCCTCTTGAAGTATGTGTCACATTCAGTCTCCAGATTGCTTCACTTATTTTTTATTTATTTATTTAATGTCTCTTCTATACCATGCTCTTTAAAATCAGTGCGGTTTACATAAAACAGTAACTTATACAATGCAGTCAAGGTTGTACTGTATTTACAATGAACAGGTGCCCTAACTTGGACTTAACTAGGGTAACTATATACACTTGACTAAGACTCAGCCTTTGCAGTCCACACGTTTGTGAGAAATTAACAATTTCTCAGCCTCATGTTACATTACATACTACATCAATTTGTAATCCTTCAATAGCTTTAGCTCTGTTGTCAGACCTTGTGGAAGATTATGAGTCTCATGACTGTTTTGAAACCATTTTGACATCCTCTCGAGCTAGACCTGATCTTTCCCCTGTAACTTTACCAGCCCCAGATGTAACTCTGTTTGTGGATGGCTCTGCTTTCAGAGATGAAACTGGCAAA
Organism: Ichthyophis bannanicus; assembly: GCA_033557465.1. Lineage (NCBI taxonomy): Eukaryota > Metazoa > Chordata > Amphibia > Gymnophiona > Ichthyophiidae > Ichthyophis > Ichthyophis bannanicus. The sequence goes on along the minus strand of CM066041.1, from coordinate 18,165,356 downwards.
CTTCATGTAGGGTATGCGGTCACAACAGTCAATGAAATATTGGAATCTGTTTCTTTGCCATTTGCTAGTGCACAATTAGCAGAAGCGTTTGCAATTACACGCGCACTTGAAACTTTGCCGATACCTTGTGGTAAACATACAGTATCAAGGACTCGCTGTGGTAGATTTAGCAGAGGCCAGAGGCAGCCGTTTTATAGCAGCCCCCCTTTCTTGGTCACATGGTACTGACAGCCATCATAAGTGTAGTTCCTAATTCACAGACCTCAAACTGGGGAATTAATTTAATGTATGTATCTTAAAAACATTTATAAACCACCTTCCCAAAACTCTGGAATTGCCCATAGCTAATGGGAATAACCGCGGTGGCGATACCAAAAACAGATTCAGTTTTGGGACAGAGTCATATTAGGAAGTAGCTCATGACTACTTGTCACCTTTTGTTGGGGTGAGATTCTGAATGCTTATAAGTGGAGCTGACAGGTGGGTCATGATAAAGAGAACAGAGAAAAAGAGCAAGAGAGAAAAAATTAAGAAAAAAAAGACAGAACAATTAGTGATTAAGAAATAGGAATAGAAGATGACTGGCATCTCCCATCCCTTGCTCTCACCTGCATAATGTCTATTGCCATAATCTGCGTCTGTACCCAGTCCACATTATTCACGAGCCAGTGTACCACCTCTGCACTGATGAAGCTGTATGGGGAGAGACCCTTCTGTTCCGAGAGCAGCTGAATCCCACTACTGAAGTCACCACAGCACAGACCAGAATAGAGACAAGTCAGAGACCAAAGAAAATGGCACACACAAGCAAAATGCTCATTCAGAACACATTTTTTAGACAGTTTTTTTGTATACCGCCTTATCCTTCAATCAAAGCGGTCACAACACAATTGGGGGATACATTTAACAAGCAGGGATATGAGACACATACACTAATACTTACAGGGAACATGGGCTATGGAGGGTTAAGTGGCTTGCCCAAGACCACAAGGAGCATCTGTGGGACTAGAAACCCCAGTCCTTCCGGCCCAAGGTTGCTGTCCTCTAGTGGGATTTGAACCCCCGACCTTCCGGCCTGAAGTACCTTGCCCCAACCACTAGGCTACTCCTCCCCAAGGCTACTCCTCCCCAAGAATCCCCAAGGCAAGCTAATAATTATACCCCCTGCTGGGAGAGGCTGGGAGTGCAGGAACAGCAAGCTCCTATACCCAGTGCACCCGCTCCATTCCATACAACACCCCTTGGTGGGAGAGGCTGGGAGTGCAGGAACAGCAAGCTCCTACACCCAGTGCACCTCCTCCATTCCATATAACACCTCCTGTTGGGAGAAGCTGGGACTGCAGGAGCAGTGAGTTTTCTCCATCCATCTCTATGGCCCTTAATTCACAATTTGCAGCAAGACATACGTAGGGTGCTTCATGGCTTCCAGGATCTCTGCCAGGGTCGAAGATGATGTGAGTGTGTTTGCACTTCCTGAAATCTGCAGAGTGCTAAACAGAACAAAAAGAGCCTTATATGTACTGGTCTGTGAAACCCTTCCTTCCTCAACTCTATGACTGACTATTAATCATCACCCTACTAGAGGGCCTGATGCACTAGTGGGTTTTCCTCATTCTGTATCTAAAGGAAAAAATGTTGATTACATCTGGCCCATAGCAAGGAATTGGCTGCTTGTTCATTTCTTAATGCCCAACTAATAACTGGTACTTTCTGTTATCCTACTGCAACCAGGTCCAAATGCCCTGCATTTCCAGAGCTCTCACCTGCCCTCCACTACAGCAGATCCTGGATCAACTGTGTTCCCAGAGCCACCACTGCGCTCAGTGGACTGAACTGCATTCACCCCTGAGCCAGAGCTGGTACAGTCGAGAGTTACAGGAATAGCCTGATCCATCAGAACCTGCAACAAACAGAACCAGAAGTTCTTTGACATGAAGGTATTACAGTGAGTGTTTAGCAAGTTTGAGAGACTGAGATAATACGCCACATACCTTGGCTTAGGAGTAAGGTTCATTACTGTCATTGTAAGCCCAAAAGGTTAAATTAGACTTACCTGCTAATTGTAGTTCCTGGAGTAACTCCAGTCTAGTCCCGGAATCTCTGGGTTGTCAACCTACTCCAGCAGCTTTGGAGACTGAGAAACTTCACTCCTGTGATGTCACCGGTATATAAGGACTGGAACCGCCTCCTCTCACCAGTTTACCTATTGACAAAGCAGACTCACCGGAGCAACAAGTAGGCAGGCAACATAGTAAAATCCAAAAACAACTGCCCCACTGAGCTTTACAGGACCCTAAGCCCCAACTATGTACAAGCCCTCTGCTACACGGGCCATGCCTTGAGGTCCTCCTGTTTCTCGCTACAAAGAAGAATCCCCAGACCAAACCGCCCCAAGGAGTAAGCCGTCCCACCGTGAACCACGCCAAACCCCGTCAGAAAAAGGGAGCACTTACCAGTAATTCCTCATATGCTTCAGGCGACAATCCACCAGTGAGACAGGGTGGGATACGGGACTAGACTGGAGTTACTCCAGGAACTACAATTAGCAGGTAAGTCTAATTTAACCTTCCTGATCGTCCCTCCAGTCTAGTCCCGGAATCTCTGGGTAAGTACCAGAGCAGTACAGATACTCAACGGGAGGGAACTGTCACACCAGCCTGAAGCACTGCCGCTCCAAAACAGGCATCCCCTCTCCGCCTGAACATCCAGACGGTAATGCTTCACAAAGGAATGCAGCAAAGACTATGTCGCCGCCTTGCAGATCTCCACTGGCGGAACTAAGCCCTATTCTGCCCACGACGCCGCTTGCGCCCTGGTGGAATGAGCCCGCAGCCCATCCGGCACCTTGCGGCCTCGCAGGAGATATGCCGACGCAATCGCCTCTTTCAACCATCGAGCAATAGAGCCTTTAGAGGCCGCCTCCCCTTGCCGCGGCCCAGCAAACAGCACGAATAACCGATCAGACTTACGGAAACTAGCCGTGCGAGCCACATACGGTTTTAAAGTCCGGCTCACATCAAGACGATGAAGCTGATCTGCTACCTGTCCCTTCTTTTTAGTAACAAAAACCGGCAAAGCCACTACCTGGTTCATATGAAAAACCGAGACCACCTTAGGCAAAAAGGATGGCACCGGCCGCAACACCACCTTAGAATCAAAGAAGGACAAAAACGGCTTTCGACAAGAAAACACCTGCAGCTCGGAAACTCTTCTCGCCGAAGCAATGGCTACCAAAAACACCACCTTAAGGGTAAGATCCTTCAATGAGGCTTCTGCTAATGGCTCAAAAGGCGCTTTTCCCAACGCCTCTAAGACCAAGGGCAGGTCCCATGCCGGGACCGTTCTCTTATGCGGCGGACGTAGGAGCACTACTGCCCTCAGGAACCGTTTCACATCCAGATGACTTCCCAAAGGACTGCCCTGCACCTTACCTCTGTAACAGGACAGAGCCGCTAACTGCACCTTCAACTAAGCTGCCGCCAAGCCTTTCTGAAAACCGTCCTGCAGAAACGCTAGAACCTGCGGAACTGACGCCCTTAAGGGGACGAAGTCCCTTTCCGCACACCAGGCTTCAAAAACACGCCACACTCTAACATATGCCAACGAAGTAGACCGACGTTTTGATTTCAGTAAGGTAGTAATCACTGCCGCCGAATAGCCCTTCGCCCTCAACCTAGCCCGCTCAATAGCCAGGCCGTAAGCGAGAATCGATCCACCTGCGGCATGCAAAGGGACCCCTGAGTCAGAAGATCTCTGCGAACTGGAAGCCGCCATGGCTCCCCCACCAGGAGCCTGACCAAGTCGGCATACCACGGTCTCCTCGGCCAATCTGGCGCAATTAGAATTACTCGGCCCCTGTGAAGCTCTATGTGCTGCAACACGCGACCGATCAATACCCACGGAGGAAACACATATAGCAGCTGTTCCTCCGGCCAAACCTGAATCAGGGCATCCAGGCCTTCCACCATCCTTTCTTTTCTTCTGCTGAAGAATCGGCTGACTTGCGCGGAATGGAAGGTCGCCATCAGATCCATCACCGGCGTCCCCCAACGCTGCACCAACATCGCAAATACCTCCGGATGCAGAACCTACTCCCCTGGGTCTACCCGCACGCGACTCAGGAAATCGGCCTCCACATTGTCCACTCCTGCGACATGCGCCGCCGACAGGGCCACCAGATTCTCTTCGGCCCACTCGAACAAACTCTCTGCTTCGGCCTCCAGCACCACGCTGGTGGTGCCTCCCTGACGATTTACGTAGTTCACTGCCGTCGCGTTGTCGGAGAACACCCGAATTACTTTTCCCTGAAGATAAGGACGTAACTCCTGTAACACCCGCGCTACCGCTCTCAACTCCAACCTGTTGATGGACCACGTCCTCTCCAACGAGGACCACTGACCCTGAACCAGCCGACCCTGACAATGGGCCCCCCCCAGCCCTGCAGACTGGCATCTGTCATTAGGGATATCCATGGTGGCGCCTCCAATGACATTCCTCTCTCCAAGCACCCTGGACGTAACCACCACTGCAGGGCCCGACAGGTCTGCGCAGGACAGGCCAATCTCTGGGACAGTGGATCCCGCTGATGTGACCACCTTCTTAACAATGCACTTTGCAATGATCTCATGTGGGCACGCGCCCACGGCACCAACTCCAAGGTCGCCGCCATTGTTCCCAACACCCTCAAGTACTCCCAGGCTGTGGGACACTGCTTGCTGAGAAATTGCCTGACCAGCTGCCTGAGGCCGAGCACCCTCTGCTGAGGCAGAAACAAGCGACCTATGCATGTGTCGAAGCAAGCTCCCAGGTACTCCAGGACTTGCGACGGCTCCAAGTGGCTCTTTGCCACGTTTACCACCCAACCGAGACTCTGCAGGAGCTTGATCACCTTGGCCGTCGCTGACACACTCTCCTCCCAGGACTTCGCCCTTATCAACCAATCGTCCAGATACGGATGAACCAACTCTCCCTCCTTTCGCAAGGCCGCCGCCACCACCATCACCTTCGTGAACGTCCGTGGCACGGTTGCGAGGCCAAAAGGAAGAGCCTGAAATTGAAAATGTCCCATGGGAACCGCAAAGCGGAGGAATTTTTGATGCTTGCGGCGAATCGGAATGTGAAGATACGCCTCCGACAGGTCCAAGGATGTCAAAAACTCTCCTTTCCTTACCGCTACGATTACGGACCGAAGGGTCTCCATCCGAAAATGAGACACCCGGAGGCAGCAATTCACCTTTTTCAGGTCCAGGATGGGCCGCCACGTCCCCTCCTTCTTTGGGACTACGAAATATATGGAGTATCGACTGCACCCTAACTGGTCTGAAGGGACCGGGACAATGGCTTTGAGATCTAGCAATCTTTGAACTGCTGTCCTGCACTGCCACGCGCTTTGCGTTGGCCTTGCATGGTGATAGGACGAACGAGTCGGTCACTGGGCGTTGCAATTCCAATGCATAAGCCTCTCGTACGACTTCTAACACCCACTGATCTGACGTGAGTCGGGTCCAGGCTGGATAAAACTCCCGCAGTCGACCCCCTACGGGAATCAGATCCCCCTGGACCCGCCTGGCATCATTGTGATTTCCTAAAGGTGGAGGACAAGGAGGCAGATGCAAAACCCCTATTCGCTCCTCGAAACCCCCGAAACCCCTGGGACCGCCCAGGAAAACGCCCCTGCTGACCCTGTCCATATTTTGGGGCACGAAACCTGCAAAAGTCCCGCTGCTGACCCCTAGGGCGCCCCTGCTTCTGCTTATCTTCTAACAAATCAGGTGTCGTCACTTTCTTGGGCTTTAAGCTATTCAGCTACCAATAATGATGAATATAAGCTCCAATAATTAACCACTGGCTAACTTTATAAAGAATCCATATGCTGCCAGCGACCAGGTCTCAGAGTCAATTCGGCTATACACTGAACCTACTTGTATGGTACAGTGAAGTGCCCTCAACACATCAATGACCTGTAAGCGACATTATACAGGTCATTGATGTGTTGAGGGCACTTCACTGTACCATACAAGTAGGTTCAGTGTATAGCCGAAGTTGACTCTGAGACCTGGTCGCTGGCAGCATATGGATTCTGCTTATCTTCTGGCAACCTACCGCCTTTGGAATCCCCTAAATCTTTCACCAACTTATCCAAATCCTCTCCAAACAGAAGCTTTCCGCAGAAGGGGAGCTTACTCAACCTTGCTTTGGAAGAACTGTCTGCTGTCCAGTTCCGCAGCCAAAGACATCGCCTCCCAGCAACTACGGACGCCATGCTCTTCGCTAGACCTCGGATAAGGTCATACTGAAGATCGGCCAAATACACCACCCCGGACTCTAACCTGGCCACCTCCTCGGCCTCCTCCCCCGAGGGGGCCCCCTGAAGCCACTGCACCCACCGTAAGCAGGCTCTCGCCACCCAGGCCCCACAAATAGACGCCTGTAAAGATAGCGCATTTGCTTCAAATACCTGCTTCAGGACCGTCTCCAGCTTCCGGTCTTGGGCATCCTTGAGGGCCACGGACCCCTCTACTGGGATTGTAGTCTTCTTGGTAACCGTGGACACGGCCGCATCCACTCTAGGAGCCTTAAACAACTCCCAGTCCAGGTCTAGCATAGGGTAAAGCCTCAAGTGAAATCCCACATTCAATAGCCAATTCGAGTTCAGTAACTCAGGATTAATCCAACGTAAGCCTCAGAACCAACCATCAGGCACTTAATTCTGGGTACTGTTGCCTCCCCAGTTGTGTGCCGGTTAACATCAATGGCTAATGTTGGTAAAAAATCATATCACACTTAATGTGACTAACACAGTTCATAAATATTAAACAAAAAAGTACTTAGCTTTTTTGTGTGATATGAAATTGCTCTTATACGTTTCAGTTGTTTCCATCAAGGAGAGTTCTCATCTGTATCACATTCTCTATGATTTTCTTAAAACTCTTGTCCCAACGCCAACCATATAGGCGCCCATGCGTTTCTGCTTATGGGGTTTTTCAAGGGACGAATATTGGTATTAGTGTTGTCTGAAAAAAATAATGTCAATCAATGACTGAACTCATGCGAAATTTACAGCACTACGCACTTATTGAGATGAAAAACAAAATCATTAATTAATACCTTGTATATGCGCCGCTCCACATATCTTAAAGGCTCACCCCCATCGATTCTCTGGGGAATCCCAAAAAACGCCGTGCATGCATGCCAACTAGTTAGATAACCATTTTTAAAGGGACTTTAAGCCTGCCCTACAGAGTGACTCACACTATAGAGTGACTCATTACTGTGGACACGCTCCCTCTAGACACATGCTGTCCATTCAATGCTGGCATTCAAACCACCAGGTTGCACAGTGTCTAAAGTGTAAATCCATCGTTGTTCTTTGTACAATAAAAGCTGGTCACATGATTTTCCAAACCCATCCTTGGGTACCTCTTCAATGCACCAACAACGAAGTTGTGTGAATTTGTGATCATTCTGCAGACAGTGTGAAACTATCGGGGCTTCTTTACGAGCACAATGAAGTCTACTCTCATGCTCCTTCATTCTGATGTAAAATGAACGAATTGTTTTACCAACATATAGCAGACCGCATGGGCACAAAATAGCATAAACCACGTGAGTGGATTCACAAGTGGTAGCTTGTTTAATCCAATAACGTGTACCCTTGTGCTCAAAAGAGAGTCCCTCAATCGTAATCTCGCAAATCATGCAGTGTCCACAAATGCGATGACCCCCCAACGGGGTCCGTTGTTCAGGTGATGTCAAAGGTCTTAACTTAGTTGGACTTAAATATTCCTTCAAATTACGACTACGCTTCCAAACGCAGCGCACAGATTTATCTTGAAGACCCGGCACTATTTTCAACAATGCGCTGTGTTTCTTGAAAATGTTTTGCATACTAGAACTTAATGGGGAATAACGCGTCACCAGATTAATTTTTTCCTCTCTTTGATCTCCACTGCGTTGACGAGGAGTCAGCAATAAATCTCTGTCATTATAAAGAGCTCGTTGATATGCCCGCTGAACTAAAGAGCGGGGATAACCTCTCTCCACAAAATTGTTTCAATCGTTTAGACTGCTCCTTATAATCTTGTATAGTGGAACAATTCTGCCGATATCTAAGGAACTGCGATATCGGAAGACTGTCCTTCAACTGAGGAGGATGGGCACTATCGTAATGAAGCAAAGCATTACGGTCAATAGATTCACGAAAAATCGAGGTTCCCCATCCCGTGGGTTCTCTGAAAATTTGTAAATCTAAATAAGTGATATTTTCCCTGTGGGATACACTTGTGAATTTTATATTGACATCCCGGTGATCCAACCATTGAAGAAAGAGCTGTAAAGCACAGTTACTTACCTGTAACAGGTGATCTCTGGGAACAGCAGGAATTAGTCCTCACATATGGGTACGTCGGTACCGACGGAGCCTGCGCGGGAAAGCTCCCCAGCTTCCCAGAAGGAAGCTTTTGGGGCCTCCCACTGCACATGCGCGCTGCCTTCCCGCCTTCCTGACCAGCTCTCCTCAGTTCGAGTTTATAGCTGAGACAATAGAGAGAGGAAAGGAAGATAGATAGAAGATACAACTCCTAGGGGAGGTGGGTGGGTTGTGAGGACTAATTCCTGCTGTTCCCAGAGATCACCTGTTACAGGTAAGTAACTGTGCTATCTCCAGGAACAAGTCCTCACATATGGGGACTCCCTAGCTAAGATGCCTGGGAGATCCCGTTCCAAGGGTTCGCCAGCTTCGTATGGATCTCAGGCATCCATCCTGGGAAGGTGGGCAGGAGTTGTTCAAGTATGGAACAGGTGTTTGAGGACAGCCTGACCAAACAAGGCATCCCGGCGGGAGTCCTTGTCCAAGCAGTAATGGGCTGTGAAGGTATGAACCGAGGCCCATGTGGCGGCTCGACAGATCTGATCTATGGAGACAGAGTGAAGATGAGCCATAGAAGTGGCCATGGCTCTCACATTGTGAGCTGTGACATGGCCTTCCAGAGAAATATTTTTACTCTGGTAAGCAAAGGAAATACACTGAGCAATCCATTGGAAAGTGTACGTTTGGAGACTGGAAGTCCCAAATGAGAAGGATCAAAAGCCACGAAAAGTTGGGAAGACTTTCGATGTGGCTGAGTCCTGTTGAGGTAAAAGGCAAGAGCTCTTTTACAATCTAAAGTATGAAGGTTCCTCTCTGCACTGGATGCATGAGGAGCTGGAAAAAAGACAGGTAGATATACCTCTTGATTAAGATGAAAAGGCGAGACCACTTTGGGCATAAAGTGGGGATTCGTCCTTAGGACCACCTTATCATGATGAAACCTGGTATAAGGTGGATGAGCCACTAAGGCCTGTAGTTCACTGATGCGGCGAGCCGAAGTGACTGCAATAAGGAAAAGGACCTTCCAGGAAAGAAGTTTCAAGGAGGTAGAAACCAACGGTGGCTTCATAAGCTGACCTAGAACTAGGTTCAAGTCCCATGCTACCGGAGGAGGTCAGATGGGAGGCTTAGTTAGAGTCAGGCCTCTCATGAACCTTGCAACAAGCGGATGAGAGGAGACAGGTTGTCCATTTATAAGTTTTAAGGATGCTGCAATAGCACTCAAATGGACTCTTACTGAATTCGTCTTAAGGCCTGCATTAGAAAGATGCAGGAGATAGTCTAGTAGAGAATTCAAAGGAAGTGCTAGAGGGTCAAGACCCTGTTGAGCACACCAAATGGAAAAACGTTTCCATTTGAAAGCATAGGAACGCCTCGTGGAGGGTTTCCTAGAGGCATGAAGGATATCTTTCACTGGTTGAGAAAGATTGAAGTCAGGAAGGCTTAGGCCTTCAGTAACCAAGCTCTGAGGTGTAGGGACTTGGGGTTTGGGTGCCACAAAGTCCCTTTCTCCTGAGAGAGAAGGTCTGGCGCAGCTCCCAGGTCCAGGGAGGGTCCCTGGGAGAGATGCAGAAGTAGAGGGAACCACACTTGGCGTGGCCAGCGTGGAGCTATGAGGATCATCGATCCGTGATCCCTCTGGAGTTTGAACAGAGTCTTGGGAATCAAAGGAATGGGTGGAAAGGCATATAGGAATTCCTGACCCCAATGCAGGAGAAAGGCGTCGTTGGCCTGAGCTCCCTGACACGGAATCCTGGAACAGAACTGGGGAAGTTTGGCATTCCACGGACTTGCAAAGAGGTCTATGTCCGGGGTTCCCCATTCCTGAAAGATTCTGCCTATCTGGTCCATATGTAGGGACCATTCGTGTGGAAGCAGAACTCGACTGAGTCTGTCTGCCCGAGAGTTTTGAACCCCTGGAAGATATACTGCCAGAAGATGAATTTGATGCTCTCTGGCGAAGGCCCATAATCTGAGAGCTTCGTTGCAAAGCGACAGAGAGCCTGTCCCTCCTTGTTTGTTTTACGTAGAACATGGCCACCTGATTGTCTGTCTGAACTAGGACGGTCAGGTTGACAAGGAGGGTATGGAAGACTTTGAGGGCAAAGAAGATTGCTCGCAGTTCCAGGAGGTTGATGTGAAGGGTGGTCTCCTGCGGAGACCAAGTACCCTGAGAGAAGAGGGATTTTAGATGGGCTCCCCACCCTGTTTGGGAGGCATCTGTTGTGAGGGTTTGCTTGGGGCAACAAAGGTTGGAAGGGGGCCCCCAACAACAGATTCTTGGTGGACATCCACCACTGGAGGGACCAAAACAGACGCTTTGAGGTGAGTATTTGGTCGGAGAGCGCTCCTGATGCTTGAGTCCACTGGGTGGCCAAGGTCCATTGAGCTGCCCTCATATGAAGACAAGCGTAGGGCACCACGTGTACCGTGGAGGCCATGTGGCCCAGAAGTCGCAGCATTTCTCTGGCTGTCAAGTGACTGCTGGACTGAGCTTGGGAGGCCAAGCACAGCAGACGTTGGCCCCGGACTTGAGGAAGGTAGGCCCTTGCAGTGGTGGTGTCCAACTGGGCCCCTATGAATTCTAGAGACTGAGTAGGGGTAAGTTGAGACTTGGGAAGGTTTACCACCAGTCCCAGATACTGCAGAAGGTGCCTTGTGCGGTCCAGGGAAATCTGGGCCTCTGACTGAGATGGAGCTCGGATGAGCCAGTCTTCCAGATATGGGAATACAAAAATTCCCAGACCTCTTAGAAATGCGGCAACAACTGCCATGCATTTGGTGAACACTCTTGGAGCAGAGGCTAGACCGAAGGGAAGTACTCTGTACTGGAAATGTTTTCCCTGAAACAGAAATCTTAGATATTTTCTGTGGGATGGGTGGATGAGTATATGTGTGTACGCATCCTTGAGATCTAGAGAACAAAGCCAATCCTGACTCTGAAGGTATGGAAGGAGAATGCCTAGAGAAAGCATTTTGAATTTCTCCTTGTACAGAAATTTGTTCAATTCTCTCAGATCTAGGATAGGTCTGAATCCCCCTGTCTTCTTTGTTATGAGAAAATAAGGGGAGTAGAATCCTGTCCCTTGTTGAAGAAGAGGAACCTCTTCTATTGCCCCTTGGGCAAGGAGAGAAGAGACTTCCTGATCCAACAGGTCCAGGAGAATGGGGGAGAATTGAAGTGCCTCACCATGGTATATGGAGGAAGGTTGGAAAAATGAAGTTTGTAGCCCTCTCTGATGATAGAGAGGGTCCATTGCTCTGATGTGATTTGCTCCCATCTGGGAGCAAAGTGAGCTAACCTTCCGGGAATGGTGAGGGGCTCTGGTTGTTCTAGAGCCAGAAATGTTAAGTTCTCTAGGGGCAAGTCAAAACCCCTGAGGGGGTTGAGCCTGCTGAGGAGTGGTAGACGCTGCAGGCTTTGACTTTGCCTGTTTAGGTTGCTGACGTTTAGCAGCAAAGCGAGGCTGAGAAGATTGTTGGCCAGTATTTGTGGAAAATCTGGCCTTCTTGTAGTAAGGCCTCTTGAAAGACTTTTTCTTGGCAGGAGTAGAGGTAGACTTAGAAAGTCTATCCAATGTAGCATTTTCTGCATCCATTTGAGTGGCTTTAATTTGCCAGTCCTTACCAAATAAGTTCTCACCTGTACAGGGCAGATTCCGTAAGCCATCCAGGACCCAGGGTTCTAGGTCAGAGGCCTGGAGCCAAGCAAGTCGTCGGGCTGCAATAGCAATGCCCGAAGCTCTACCGGCACCCTCAAAGGAATCAAAAGCTGCTCTGTTGGAGAACTTAGAAACATCTAGAAGCTGTTTCACCAGAGAAATGAACTCCTCTTTTCTATCCTCAGGGATAAAGGAAGCAAAATGTCGTATCTTTAGGGCAAGTTCCCTGAGAAACATGCCCATATACAGACTGTAAGAATTAATCCTGGCTATAAGCATAGTAGCCTGGAAAATTTTCTTGCCAAAAGAGTCTAGGGTCTTACATTCTCGTCCTGGAGGGGTAGAAGAGTGTCTTTTGGTACTCTTAATCTTTTTCAGTGCAGACTTCACCACAATGGAATGGTGAGGCAACTGAGTCTTTTGAAAACCAGGAGAAGGAGGGACCCGGTACATGGTGTCCAACCTACGAGAATAAGGAGACAACGTTAGAGGAGCCTCCCATAAGTCCATCAAGTGTTCTTGAAGGATTTCATGGATAGGCAGGGTGACTGCCTCTTTAGGAACCTTAGGGTATCCTAAAATATCCAATTTCTTTGACCTAGGTTCTTTTTCAGAGGATGTGGTAATAGAAAGTCCTTTAGCTAGTTCAATAATGAAGTCTTGAAAGGACAAATCCTCTGGTGGAGACATTCTCCTCTTTGGGGAAGAGGGGTCTTCACGAAGAACTAGAGACAGCTCAGAGTCCTCAGAGGAGTCAAAATCCTCAGAAGAATCAGAGTATTCTCTATTTGCTTCCAACGCACGATACGCATACCGATCGGTATCGACATCGGGCGTACCGGGTATGGGATCGGTATCGGGTGAAAACCCGGATCCGGCTTGCGGAACCGATCTGCGTTTGGAAGTCGATGGTCTCGGTTCCGGTATGGGAGACGGTACCGAGGGCGTCGCAGCATTAATAAAAGCCAGCATGGCCTGCTGCATGGTCTGAACAGTATTGCTCATAGACGCCACTGCTGCCTGGATGTCGGTACCGGTATGGGCCGGTACCCCAGAGCAGTCTAACAGGTGATCAGTCGAGGCCGTGCCATCGATGTCAACCTGTAACCCCATAGATGGTGCTTTGGAAGCCAGAGCTTCCCGCCGGGGTTGTTTGGCTGGGGCAGGATCCTCAGACTGAAAAGTGAGAGCCTCTCGATGCTTTGAAGGAGATTTGCTCTTTGAGGACCTGCCCGCAGAAGGTTTGGTTACCTGAGATCCATCCGGAGAGGAAGACCTGGATGACTGTGATGCTGGATTATCTGAAGCAAACAGCACATGGAATTTGTTGGCCCGGTTCTGCAACCCACGTTTAGACATCTGGGAGCAGGATGGGCAGTCCGGAATGGAGTGGTCAGGTCCCAAACACTTAAGACACCATTCATGGGTGTCTGTGACAGAAATAACAGCACTACACTTGGTACACTTCTTAAAACCAGGGGCTGGTTTCTCCATGAGGAGAATTTGTGTAGGCCTGAGGTCTAACCGAAGTCACCAAGTTGTGCAGAATAAAGATTTTTTTTTTTTTTTTTAAAAGAAAAGAAAAGAAAAAAAGAGACCGGCGGTACCGGTTTCGGTATGGGGAAGGCAGGTACGCGGTCTAAAGAAACAAACTAAAACAATAATTTCTTCAGCGGTGACAGGAACACGACCTGCTGGCTCCGCGGAAAAAGAGAAACTGAGGAGAGCTGGTCAGGAAGGCGGGAAGGCAGCGCGCATGTGCAGTGGGAGGCCCCAAAAGCTTCCTTCTGGGAAGCTGGGGAGCTTTCCCGCGCAGGCTCCATCGGTACCGACGTACCCATATGTGAGGACTTATTCCTGCTTGTTCCTGGAGATAGTGAGATCAATGCCTTGCCACAGCATGAAAACGTCATCAATATAACGGTGCCATGCCTTGGATGTTAGACAAATATGGGGAAGCTGGAAACTACTTCTTCTCAAAATCTCCCATATACAAATTCGCAACCGACGGGGCACAGGTGGCACCCATAGCCACCCCCGATTTTTGGAGGTACAGTACTCCTTGGAACTCAAAAAAATTTTTAAATAAGGTCAGCTTCGTGAGTTCTTGCAAAAATTGTAACTGAGCTGGAGATAAATCACCTCTATTAATCAACACCTCATGTACTAATTCACTAGCCCTTTCTTGAGGGACGTTCGTGTATAGTGACTGAATGTCTAAGGTCACTAATATGTCATCATCATACATGGCCCAATTGGACAACTCTTTCAATATATTTAAAAAATGAGTCGTATCACGTACAAAGGACGGAATTTCTAGCAAAAAAGGTCTTAAAAAAGAGTCTAAGTATGTCGAAAGGGGTTCCAAAATTGTTCCCTTAGTGGACACTATAGGACGGCCAGGAGGCCGAGTAATGTGCTTATGCACTTTAGGAACTGTATAGAATTGAGCAAAACGGGGACCCGAAACATTCAAAAAATAATATTCCTTTTTCGAAATAAGTTTGTTGTTCAGAGATGCCTGAGTGAGCTCTTTGATGGTGGACTGTAATTCCGCACTTGGATCATGCGTTAAAACTTGATAAGTGGAATCATCGCTAAGTTGGCGCATCGCTTCTTCCAAGTAATAAGCTCTAGTTTGTAACAGTATCGCTCCGCCCTTGTCAGCTCGGCGGATGACTAAATCCGTGCAAGATTTTAATTCATCCAAAGTAACTCGTTGTGCTCGAGATAATCGGGTGTTATTTTTGGAATGAGCCCTTTCAAGTTCCTTAACATCCTGTAATACTAGATCTTTGAAAATGGTGATGGCTGGATGAATCGGCCTTGGCGGTGTCCAGCGCGACCTTAAAGCCAATCTAACTCGTCTCGTGTCAATGGGCTCTTGCTTATCCTCAATCTCTGATATCGTCGAAAAATAATGTTTTAGATGAAGCTTACACACTAGATCCTCAAGATCGACCTGAAACTGAAAAAAATCAAATTTAATGTTGGGAACACATGACAGACCCCTATTTAAAAGACTCTCGATCTCTGGTGTTATGAATTGTTCTGTAGTGTTGACTATTAAGCTGGGGGATATCATTTCCCCCGAAGCTTAGGTTTCCCACGGCCCGAAGATTGTACTTTCGGTTCCTCTTTTTTTCTTCTGGAACGCCCGTCTCTCGTTTCGTCCAAAAAATTCTCCCTTGAAGATTTGCTAGAGTCAGAACTACTCCCATTGTCCGTCGTATCTTCAAAATCAATGTGCTTCTTAGATTTTTTGCGTCTGTATTAACGTCCATCCATAGACAGACGTACCCTGTGGTGTAGTCAGCTCCATCACGTTTTAATTTTTTGATCTTTTTGGACATAACTTCCTGCGCTCCACCTCTATTTGTTTTTTCATAATATCCTGGTGAATGGAAAACTGTTCCTCCGTTTCCCTAGATCCCTCACCTCGCCATAACACTAGATCCCTTAAGGGCAGCATCCGGCATATCCCATTCCTCCTGAATCATCTCCTTAAACACTCTATGCACCGGGAATGCTCTCTGTGTCTTGCAAACAGCCTGCAGTAAAGGATCCTCCAGGGTAGAGTCCTCCGCAGCGCTATCGATCGGAATATTGAGAGCCTGTGACATAGGAGACTCTTATGAAGCAATGGAAACTGATAGTGATCCGGTGGAGAGAACCGATACTGCAAGGGAATGCAGGATTTTCTCTTCTGAGAGAAAAAAACACAGAGCTAATCAGGAACCACACCTCACCTCAAGGCAGGGGAGAAGCCAAGTCCCTGAATGGGCACGCCCAAGCAGGAGGCGGGCAGTGCAGTACTCAGGCAGCTTGTTAAGAACCCAGAAACAGAAACAGTTAGATCAGCAAGAGGAAGACAGAGAGGAGGAGTCAGGACACAAGCACCTGGACGAGGACAGGTCAGATGACCAGGAACAGGAACCGTTGGAGAGAGAACCACTGAGCAGCTGTGATCCACGAAGGAGCAGACAGGACCTGGGAGACTCAGGGGCACTGAAAGGCTTCTGTAACCAGAAGAATTCAAAGGCACTGAGAGACCCAAGGCTACAGCTCAGGAGTTTAAAGGACCAAGCAGAACCTTGGAACAGGAGGCAGAGGGATAGAGAATTACCCTGGAAGAAGCCCCAGCACAAGGTATCTGGTGGGTTTGGAACGGCTAGCAAGCTTAACAGTGAGAAGCCAGAAAGAGTGAACTTTAATTGTGAAAGACAGGACAAAGGCAGAAAGTTTGGTAGTAATTGGTTAAGCCAAGAGAAGCCTGAATGTTTTCCTTTTAACACTCTGAGAGACTCTCCAAGCACAGCTGAAGTGTTTTACCCTGCACTTTCATTTGGAAATAGGTGGGGGAAGGGAAATGCTTACACGCTGAACTGTTGTCCAAGTAAAAGCACTGATAATTGCCAAGAGATAAGAACATTAAACAAGCATTTACCTGAAGGAGGATATTCTCAGCCTAGCTCAGAAAATACACAGGCTGAATTGCTTCTCACTGAATTCAGGGAGTTCCTTAAAAGCAGAGCAGTTTCTCCTTATGACGTAGCAAAGCCTACAGGCAGCTGTGAGGAAGAAATGCCTTTTATTTCTCTGCCATCTACAGAGCAGGAAGTCCCGATGGACTGCTCTACTTGTATAATTCAGAAGGACATTTAAGTGATATGCTTGCCAATGTTTTATGAAGCAATATAACTAAGTTACCTCACTGATTGCCATGCTAAAGAAGCTTACGTGAAGAGAATAAGTGAAAGCATATTGTGTGCAATTCAGGAGCATTGCTGTTACCAGAGTTTTCTGTTACGTTATTGAAAGGAGGTCACATGACAAATGAATGTAATCAGTAATGGACATTTAGCCTAGCAGTGAAAAGCCTTGTTTAGTTAACTTTCTCAGCCTTGTTTTGTGCTACATTTCATTTATGTCTGCTGCATTTGAACTGCAAAAGCGGGAAATAAACCTCACAAAAGAAATTTTCTTTGCCTTGCCTTACTACTTGAGCACCTACACAACTACAACCTTAACCCTCAAGGGCAACCAAGGCCAGCCCCTCCTGAAACCCTCAAGGTCCAGGGAGTGGGTGGGTGGCAAGCCTTAAGGGACTCCTCAATGAGTGCCAGGAGCTCCTCCCTGCGGAACACCCGCACCACTCGTGCCTGATCCTCCTGCTCTTTAATTTCGCCTTCCTCTAGTTCCTCTTCTTCCAGCCCTGCTAAGCCCGCCTGCTCGGAACGGATATCCTCCGAAATAAGTGACTGCTCCAGTGGATCCATATCCACCCTAGAACGCTTTGCACTGAAGGTAGCCTCCGTGGCCCTCACAGGCAACCCCGGTCTCTTCCGCCCGGGCTCAGCCCCTGAGGATCCAGCTGCATGCGTCCCCTGGGAGTTGCTCAATGCCTTTTGCAGGAGAGCCATGAAATCAGGTGAAAAGATTGCCGCCAAACTCCCCGATACAGATGGCTGTGGCGGGGGGGGGGGGTCTGGGCCCAAAACTGTACTGGGTCCCGGATCTGATCCGGACAGGGGCTCAGAGATGCACTCGGGACCTTCCCCCGAGTCCTCTGGATCCCCCACTTCTGCCCCCGACAAGAGTTCTTTAGTCTCCTGACTACAACCCCTACATACTCCGTCCAGCGAGACCGAACTCCTCTTGGCCCCACACAATAAACACAACTGTCGGGAAGGCATGATGTACCCCCCAAAAAAGGTGAAGCCTTTAAATTCAACAAGCAATTCAGGCTTGTTTTTGTCTTTTTTTTTAAACTATTTATATTAACGGCCCGCAGACTCGCTGCCCCAGTCAAAGCCAAGCGAGTTATTGAAAAACGAGGCTCCGCCAAGGCAAAAACAGCCACAGCGCCCCCGTGCCTGCTACCGGTGTTTTTGCTGCGCTTTGCACACGCGGTCTGGCTGGGCCTACAAATCTTGCCGTTCCCGCTCAAAAAACCGCTGTCTTACCTCGCCGATGCTGCAAACTGCCTGCTGGCCTCTTCCCCGTGCTCACCTGCTGCACACAAGTCGCTGGGAAGGAATCTCAAGCTCGAGCTGAAAACCGTGTCGGCACCCGCTGAAGCTGCAACCGACTGCTCATGCGCTGGCAGGCAAGTCCTCTGCACGCGCTGAGCTTAAGACAGCTCTAGTTCCTGCTCCTCTCTCACCCGGAGCGGTAACTAGCTGCCAGTCCTCTCCCCGTGCCTGCCCAACCCGATGACCTCCTCGAAAGTGGGGAAGGGGGGGCTACCGCCCGAAAACCAGAGGACCTCAGGGCAAATACAGCCCGGCCACCTGAAAGAAACCTCCACAGGTAGAGGCAGTTATGTATTACCTCAGGGGCTTCGAATCCCTAAAGCTTTTTTTTTTTTTTTTTTTTTTTTAAACCCCAAACAAAAAACCCCAATAACTCTTCTTAATTGCTCAAGTGAGCCCTGCAATCCCTGGGCTCACAACCCCACTAGCTGCTTTGGAGACTGTTGAAACTGGTGAGAGGAGGCGGTTCCGGTCCTTATATACCGGTGACATCACAGGAGTGAAGTTTCTCAGTCTCCAAAGCTGCTGGAGTAGGTTGACAACCCAGAGATTACGGGACTAGACTGGAGGGACGATCAGGAACGAACCCATTTGGAGACACTGTCCACAAGAGAAACCAAGCACATGACCATTCCCAGTGACGCGTATCTAAGCTTGCCCATGGACCAGGGTTGTGTGATGCTGCCTGTTTTCAGGGATCAAATTTGTGTAATTCTGTCCCCTCCCCCATGTGAGCATTTTATGCAACATCAAGCCTTCCCTGGACCAAGACTGCATAACTTTCAGTGTGTTGTGCAGGATGAACTTTTGTGCAGCAATAAATCGCTAACCACCAAAGGTCATCAACTCATTCTGCACTTAGAAGGGTACAGAAAGGAGTTATCTGGCTAATTACCACTCTCTGGCAAAACATAAGACTGGTACCTTAGCTCTGCCAAGATAAAGGAACACAAGAAGTCGTCCAAAGAGGCAGATAAGGTAGCAATGTGGCAAGCAAGCCGCGAGAGGTAATGCAGACCACCACAAGTGCCTGTGGGAGTGTCTCACAGGATTAGTGGAACAGCCTTGGGATAACTCAGAGTGTCTTTATGCTTATACAAGCATCAAGGAAAGGCAAAAATAGCACAAAAGTTCATCCTGCACAACACACTGAAAGTTATTTATTCATTCATTCTTATATACCACATTTCCGAGGATCAGTGTGGTTTACAGGGAACAAAATTCAACATTACATGAAACAGGTGTACAAGGAACACTTAACATTTATAAATGGAACAGATATATAACACTATTTATGCAGTCTTGGTCCAGGGAAAGATTTGATGTTACATAAAATGCTCATATGGGGGAGAGAGAAGAAGTACACGCCCAAAGAAGTTATGGCTCTACCTGTTCTGCAGATCCACCAGGACCTGCAGACCTCCATTTGAAAATCACCCACCTCCAGGAGTGCAGCCTCCTGTCGCCGTGACCTCAAGTAAAAGGTCCTCCCAGCTCGGAGATCTGAACACTAGCAACTCCATCAATCCATGCTGTCAAAGGTGGTACAGAAAAAGTCCAAGAGCTCCAAGCCCTTGTCACAAAATGCCACCGGAGAAAGAGCAACGCACCCTCGATGCCATAGACCAAAAAGCTTATCAAAGCTCCACCTTAGCCAGGCAGATCCTTGGTCATCAACTGCAAATTCTCCACATCAGAAAGATGTTTATTAAGGACATGAGATTAATTATTCTTTAGGTGCACAAAGTCCATTTAACATATAAGAGATAGCCATATTAGTATAAGTATCCCCTGCAAACCTAAGTAAACAATTTTAATATCTGAACAAAACCTTAAAATTAAGATGCAGTCCAGCAGCAAGATGGGGGTTTTCCAGTCTTTTGCATTGAGTGTCACATGTATGATTTTCTCCCAGTTGGTGACGGCTCTTACGTGTGCACTAGGTGCAAGGAGCTCCTTGCTACTCTAGCCTCCAGAGATCGTATTCGTTCCCTGAAGGAAGACATAAGGAAGACACAGAAGTACATAGATGAGACCTAAAGGGACGTAGTACTGAAGTCCCACCTCCAGTCTGGAAACATCCCCATTGCCATGGATGAGAGAGGTCACCCTGGTGTGGCAGGAAGTGATCCTGTAGCTAGGACCTGTCCTCCAAGTGATGTAAAACCCTCTCGCACCGAGGTGGTTTCTCCAGGGCCATATGCCCATGAGGGGAGGATTAGGATGGCTGTTATAGTCGGTGATTCGATCACTAGGCATGTAGATAGCTGGGTGGCTGGTGGACGTGAGGATCGCTTGGTAGCATGCCTGCCTCGTGCAAAGGTAACAGACCTGATGCGCCACTTAGACAAGGTGTTAGATAGCGCTGGGGAGGAGTCTGCTGTCTTGGTACATGTTGCTGTCAATGACATAAGAAAGTGTGGTAGGGAGGTTCTGGGGGCCAAATTTGGCTTTTAGTTAGGAAGTTGAAATCTAGAACTTCCAGGGTAGCATTCTCAGAAATGCTTCCCATTCCACGCACAGGACCCAACAGGCAGGCAGAGCTCCGGAGTCTCAATGCATGGATGAGATGATGGTGCAAAGAAGCGGGTTTTGGATTTGTTAGGAACTAGGGAACATTCTGGGGAAAGAAGGGGCTTTTCCGAAGGGATGGGCTCCACCTTAACCAGGATGGAACCAGCCTGCTGGCATTAATCTTTAAAAAGGAGATAGAGCAGCTTTTAAACTAGATAATAGGGGAAAGCCGACAGTCGCCCAAGAGCACATGATTCAGGAGGATGTATCCTTGAAGGATTTATTTATTTATTTACATTCTCTTATATACCACGCTATTCTGCATCAGTGCGGTTTACATTGAACAAACTGAAATTACATTGAACAGGGCATTATAACTTGGAGATAACTATTTTACAGGGAACATGGGCTATGGAGGGTTAAGTGGCTTGCCCAAGACCACAAGGAGCACCTGTGGGACTAAAAACCCCAGTCCTTCCGGCCCAAGGTTGCTGTCCTCTAGTGGGATTTGAACTTCCGGCCTGAAGTACCTTGCCCCAACCACTAGGCCACTCCTCCACTCCAAGGATACCAGCAAAAGACTGAAATTAGGGCATATCGACAGAGGTTCCAATAAAGACAAAAATAACCCAAATGTCCTTAAATACAGAGCACCACAACAAAAGTAAGTATCACGTAACACTCGCAATCCCTACAGAGCAAGATTCCCATGTCTGTTACCCCCACCTCACCGCTTTGCCAAAGTCTCTGGTAGTGGGCCACTCTGTCACATCTCTTCACAGGCTGCCCTTTCCAAATTCCTCCGCATCACCTCGTCAAGGAGCACCTGTGGGACTAGAAACCCCAGTCCTTCCGGCCCAAGGTTGCTGTCCTCTAGTAGGATTTGAACCCCCGACCTTCCGGCCTGAAGTACCTTGCCCCAACCACTAGGCCACTCCTCCACTCCACTCCCCATGGCTGGGGAACGCACCTCCAAATGATGTCTATGCAGGCGGAATGGTCACTG
Organism: Ichthyophis bannanicus; assembly: GCA_033557465.1. Taxonomy (NCBI): domain Eukaryota; kingdom Metazoa; phylum Chordata; class Amphibia; order Gymnophiona; family Ichthyophiidae; genus Ichthyophis; species Ichthyophis bannanicus. The sequence continues at coordinate 18,143,771 of CM066041.1, read as the reverse complement.
CTGGAGCAATGTCTCCACATCAGTGTCCTCAAGCTCCAGGCAGAGTTTTAAAACCTGGCAAGAAAAAAGGGCCAGAGCAAGTCTGGGGTCCGCACGTAGTAACCAGTAAATGGGAAAATGGCATCTACCAGAGCAAGCAGGAGAGAGAAGAAAATGGCATCACCACAGCGATTTGGTGGGAAAAAAGTGTAGTTACTCACCTGTAACAGGTGTTCTCCAGGGACATCAGGAATCAATCCTCACTTATGGGTGACGTCGGCACTGACGGAGCCCATGTGGAGCAATTCTCCAGCTTTCAAAGAAAGCCTTTGGGATTGCTGCCATGCATGCATGGTCCTCTTCCTGCCCAAAGGTGCCATCTTGCTCAGTCAGGTCCCCTAGCTAGAGCCCTACTAAGCAGATGGCAAGGGAAGGACAAAAAATTAGCAACTCTTCAGGGGAGGTGGGAGGGTAGTGAGGGCTGATTCCTGCTGTCCCTGGAGAACATCTATTACAGGTGAATAACTACGCTTTCTCCAGGAACAAGCAGGAAGTCAGTCCTCACTTATGGGACTCCCCAGATACAGGCTACTGAGCCTGTAACCCAAAAATGCCTCTGCGAGGCAGTGAGCAGAAGTCAATGTCCGTAGGGAGCCAGAGTCTTCGGGTCCCCAGGGCGAAGCTCTCGATAGCCGTCAAAGAAGAGTCAGAGGGCAGGAGTTGCTTATACCCCAAACAGATTACGGCGTACAGCCTGGCCGAAGGCACTGTCCCAGCGAGACTCCCTCTCCAGGCAAGAGTGGATAGCGAAAGTGTTTGCTGAAGACCAGGTCGCAGCCCGGCAGATGTTCATTAGAGGCACTGAGCGCAGCAAATCCACCGAAGCCGTCTTGGCTCAGATGCCGTGAGTGGTGACCTGCTGGCCCAGCGAGGTGCCCACCTTTGCTTGGGTGAAGGTGATGCAGTCCGCCACCCAGACAGAGATGGTGCACTTGGTGACTGCCTGCCCCAGGCAATTGGGATCGTAGGCAACAAAGCCAATTGGACTTGCGATGACCCTGGGTACGCTGCAGGTAGAAGGCAAGAGTCCTCTTGCAGTCGAGTGTATGCAACACCACCGATGCCTGGTTGGCAAGCGGTCTCGGGAAGAAGGTTGTTAGGACCATCTCCTGGTTGAGATGAAAGTCCAAGACAACCTTCGGCAAAAACATAAGATGGATGCGGAGGACCACCCTGTTCCCGTAGAACCTGGTGTATGGAGCCTCAGCCATGAGGGCCAGAAGTTTGCTGACTTGGTGAGCCAAGGTCAAAGCCACCAGGAAGACCACCTTCCAGGAGAGATGCCAAAGCTAGCACGTCATCATCAGCTCGAAAGGCGCTCGCGTGAGCTGCATCAGCACCAGGTTAAGGTCCCACTCTGCTGGTGGAGGCCGGATGGGAGGCTTGGAAAGCAATAGACCTTGCATGAAGCAAGAGACCAAGGGCTGCCCTGGGAGGGGTTTTTGCTCAACTGGGATGTGGTTTGCCGAAATGGCGCTCAAGTGTTCCCTGACCGAATTGCATTTCAGCCCTGCCTTTGAGAGGTGAAGGAGGTACTGAAGGATCCACTGGGTAGAGCAGAAGAACAGGTCGATCTGGAGCTCGAAGCACCAGGCTGAGAAACGTCACCACTTAAAGGCGAACACCTGTCTTGTTGAGTCCTTCTTCGACATGAGGAGGATCTCGTTGACGTCCTCCAGGAGATGCAGCAGAGCTAAGGCGACCCATTCAACTGCCAGACTGCAAGGGACAGCGAGGCCAGATTCAGGTGGAACACCCGACCCCCCTCCTGTATCAACAGGCTCGGGGCGCAACCCAGGAGGACTGGGGGCTCGGACACAAGCCGAAGCAGAAGCGGGAACCAAGGCTATTGAGGCCACGAAGGGGTCACGAGGATCACCGAAGCTCGATCCTGCTGAGCCTTGTTGAGGGTCCTCGCAATGAGAGGAGTGGGAGGGAATGCGTAAAGAAGGCTGGAGGTCCAGCTTAAGAGGAACGCATCCGGGGCCACCCTGCTCGTGTGCAGAACCGGGCCGCAGAAGCAGGGAAGCTGCACATTCACCGGACTGGCAAACAAGTCCATGGATGGGATCCCCCACCGATGGAACAAGACGCAGGTGACCTCTGGATCCAAGCGCCACTTATGTGGGCAGAGGATCCTGCTGAATTTGTCTGCGAGGACATTCTCCTGGCCTGGGAGATAGACCGCTCACAGGGGCATCCCCCAGCGAGATGCAAAGGAGGATTGCCTCTCAGCAGAGGAGGCGTGATCCTGTTCCCCCCTCCTTGTTGATGTAAACATGGCTACCCTGTTGTCGGTCTTTATGAGCACCGACTTCCAACTCAGATAGCCCTCGAAGGCCCTTAGGGACCATCGGACCGCTCGAAGCTCAAACAGGTTGATCTGCTGCCAAGACTCCTCGGGTGACCACTGCCCCTGGGTGCACAGTGCGCCGCAGTGGGCTCCCCACCCCAGCAGGGAAGCATCCTCGTGCTGTGGGGTCTGGAAGGGCATTCCCCCGAAGGAGACTTCGGGGTTCCGCCACCAACTCAGGGTATCGTAGACTGTGGGAGACCCGGATAGGGTCTCTGAGGTGGCCGAAGACCTGGCTCCATTTGCCCTGAGGCACCACTGGGCTGTCTGCATGTGCATGTGAGCGTGGGGAACCACACGGACGGTGGAGGCCATGAGCCCGAGGAGGCACAGCATGGCCCGTACCATAACCCAAGTCTTATTTTAGACCTGGGACACCATGGCCTGAAGGTGGTCTGCTCGGTCCATGGGAAGGAAATTGGTCACCCGTACCGTGTCGAGGCATGTGCCGATGAACTCCAGGGTCTACACCAGTTCGAGGTGAGACTTGGAGTATTTGACCAGGAAGCTGAGGCGCTTGAGGAGAAGGATCGTGAGCAATGCCGCCAGGCGGGCTTTGCTGATCAAGGGCCCTTTGATGAGCCAGTCGTCGATGTAGGGATAGACGGGTATGCCCTGCCGCCTGAGGGAGGCGGCGGCCACGGAGAAGCACTTTGTAAAAACCCATGGTGCGGACGCGAGCCCGAAGGGAAGCACTCTGTATTGGTAGTGTTCCCCCCTGCACCCTGAAGCACAGGTATTGCCTGTGCTGGGGGTGAACTAGAATGTGGAATTAAGCATCCTTGAGGTCCAAGGAGAATAGCCAATCGCCCTGCTAAGGAAGAGCAGCAGGACGCCAAGCGATAGCATTTTGAATTTCTCCCGCACCAGGAACTTGAGGTTTCTGAGGTCGAGGATGGGGCGCAGGCCCCCTGTCTTTTTCGGGACGAGAAAGTATCAAGAGTAGAACCCCTGACCTTGAAGGTGCCGCGGTACCTTCTCAACTGCCTGTTGGGCGAGGAGGTTGGACAGTTCCCGCTGCAAGAAGGTATGGTGCGCGAGGAGCTGGGCAGGTTCCACTGGGGAGAAGTGAGGAGGGCGCCCCTGTCCAGGCAGAGACGGTATCCGTCCCGGATTACTCGGAAGACCCAGGTGTCCGACGTGATTGACGCCTACTCCGGGGCGAACAAGAACAGGTGGACCCGCATCAGCAGAAGAGCTGCTGGGGGGTGAGAGGCTATGCAGATGGCGTCAAAACCCCTGCATAGGCTGGGGCGGCACCGGTGGTTGGGCTTTAGGCCCTTTAGGCTTACGGTGGCCATGTGCACCTCCCTTCCCCTGCGTGCTGGGAGCCGGTGCAGATGTGGGCAGGAAAAGGCGGGTAACCCTTGTAAGGGAGCCCCTTCTTTTGGAAGAATGGCTTCTTGGGCTGCTGCCAAGGCAAGGAACATCCAGGAGCTTCTCTTGGACCCACTGCTACAGATCCGAAGACTGGAGCCATGCCTGGCGCTGGGCCCCGATGCCGGCCACCGCCACCTGGGCAGAGGACTCAAACCTGTCCTATGCGGCATGGGAGAGATACTTCAAACACTCTGCGACGGATTTCAGGAGGGTTTCAAACCTTAGGAGGGATTCACCCCCAAGCTCCTTGGCGAAGTCATGCAGGAACATGCCGTATAGAATTGGTATGCCTGGATACGGCAAGCCAGCATGGAACCCGGATAGGCCTTATGCCCCAGGGTGTCGAGAGGACTCCCTAGCTGGGGGAAACCAAAGAGTGAGACTTCGGGCTTTTTTGCTTCCACATCGCCAACTTCACAACCATGGAGGTGTGCAGGACCTAGGGCTTCCAGAACCCCAGGCCACGCTGCACTCTATACATGGCGTCAAGGTGCTTGCTCACAATGGGGACCGAAGCAGGTGTTTCCCATATGCAGAGAAGCAGCCTTGACAATATGGGGGGGGGGGGGGGAACTGGGACAGTAAGACTCGAGAGGCGGGGACTCACTCTGTAGAATATCGAGCTCCTCAGCTCACGGCGGCTCTTCAGTTTGCGTAGTCAGGCTGAGGGCCCATGCCATGTCCCGCAAGAATGCCAGGAACGATGTGTCCTCGGGCGGCGAACACCTCTGATAGACGGGCAGGGACAGGTCCGAAAGGAGGTCCCTGTGGACACGGGTCTCTGGGGAAGTATCCCCATCCAACTCCCAGCCCGACAGGTCTGAGGAGGAGTCCAACTCGGGCAGGTCGCCCCGTCCAGAGGCTGAGGTCCGCTTGGAGCCAGAGGCCTTGGAGGATTGCGCTCCTGAGGACTGGGAAGGCAAGCGAGACAGATGCCAAGGACCCTCACAAATCCCATGGCTCTTTGGGGTTTCTAGGGCGGATTTTGGTGTCCCTCTCAAAAGGAACCTTGGTCTCAAGGCATGGGCCAGCCGTGCTGGGCACGAGCGCCTGCTGGGCAGCTAGCTAAGAAGGCAGAAACACTGTGCTCTAGTGCCAGCATTTGGGACTCCCACGTGGGCGTGGGGCCCTGCGACGCAGACACCGGGATAGCTGGGTCTGGTGTGGAGGAGAGGGGGTCCTCACCGGGACGACCCTCAGGAGACTGGGCACCATTTCCGGAGGCCTCTGTATCTGTATGAGGTAACTTTCGAGGCTGTTCCTTGTCCGACTCTCGGGAACACTGTGGAGGACTGAGCGATCGAGCTCGGCAACGCCCTCACTTATCTGAAGCCCCCGACAGTGACTTTGAGGTCTTATTCTTCTTACACCGCTCCACTTCAGGAGACCCCTGGTCGGAGTGCCACTGAGAACACGGAACCGAAGTGGGGGATCCCACCAGCGGAGGGAAGACCGAGGGTGCCGAGGATTCTGGGGCTACCTTCTGGAAAATGTCATCAGACTTCTGATTATGGAGTTATGCTTGGAGGACATTTTCTTGCAAAGAGAGCAGAGCTCCGGGTCATGGTCGGCCCCAAGACACCGAAGACAACAGTCATGTGTGTCTGTGAGCGACATGTTCTTGGAGCATCTGTCACACTTTTTAAAACCGGTAGCCATAGGGGCAAAAAGGACCCCTGCTAGGTCGAAGACCTTTGCAGCCAGCGGTTGGGAGAAAAAAAGGGCACGAAGCCCGCAACAGGGGGGGGGGGGGGGAAAAAACCCAGTTGATGAAGGAAAAAAAGGGGGAGCAGGGAAGAACAGAAGAGGATTGGTGCACCTGGAAAAACCAAAGCCCAGGGCCCGAAAACGAAACACTTTTTCCGAGGAACGAAGACGTGCGTCCGAAGGGCTCCGCGGAAAAAGGGAGACTGAGCAAGATGGCACCTTTGGGCGGGAAGAGGACCACGCATGCCTGGCAGCAATCCCAAAGGCTTTCTTTGAAAGCTGGAGAATTACTCTGTGCGGGCTCCGTCGGTGCTGACGTCATCCATAAGTGAGGACCGACTTCCTGCTTGTTCCTGGAGAAAAACTATGTTCTACATGAACAAACGGGGAGGAACAGAATCCCTCTGCCTATATGCTAGGAGGCAGTATGTCTCTGGACCATCGGCATGACCCTCCAGGCGACCTTCCTCCCGGGGTCCCTAAACCAACTAGCAGACTAAGCCATCAGCTGGAACCACACGAATGGTCTCTCAGCAACACTGGACAGTCTATTTGCAATGTGGGCATGCCAAACATAGATCTCTTTGCATCACTAGAGAACACCAAGTGTTCCCTCTTCTACTCCATCTGACCCAGCTGAACACGCTGGGCAATCGATGAGTTTGCCATAAGCTGGTCACAGGGACTCCCTCTACGCTTTCCCTCCTTTCCCACTCATTGCACATTATCCTGAAGATCAAACAAGACAAGGCCTTGGTCATCCTCACAGCATCTTGTTGGCCTCGACAGGTCTGGTTTCCACATCTCCCAGCCCACTTCCCATCCCTCTGGGGCGTCAACCAGGACTTCTTATACAGAAGAGCGATCTCCTGCTCCATTCTAATCTCAGGAGCTTATCCCTCATGGCCTGGAATCTTCAGGACACCTAACCCTGGATTCCAGGACCTTCCACTATCGGAAGATGTCTGGAGCATCATCATCGCTTCGAGGAGACTGTCGACTCAATGCTCTTACCAGCGCAAATGGTCACATTTTTCCAGATGGGCAGTTGCCTGCAGTCTAGACCCCATTCACTGCCCCTTGGGCCAGGTGTTAGCCTACCTTCTGTACCTCACACATTCAGGGACTCCAGATCAACTCAGTCCACTACCACCTCTCGGCCACTGCGGCTTCCTATGCGCCTGTGGAGGGGAATCCAGTTTCCATGCAACCGTTAATGATCAGATTCATGAAAGGACTCATGAACCTTAAACCTCTGATGCACTTTCCGGTACCAGCTGGGGATTTGAATGTTCTTGCTGAACTCAAAGGCACCCTTTGAACCTCTGGCAATGGCCTCTCTCAAGCACCTATCTTGGAAAACAGTATTTCTTGTGTCCATAACGTCCGTCAGAAGAATTGGGGAACTACAAGCTCTGGTTCATTAACCACCCTACACTCAGTTTCTTCACGACAAGGTGGTGCTCCACACCCATCCCAAGTTTCTTCCAAAGGTTGCAAAAGATTTTCATAGCAACCAACCGCTCATACTGCCTGTCTTCTTCCCAAATTTGCCAGTAGATTCTCCTGAAGAAGTACTCCACTCCTTGGACTGCAGATGAGTACTCTTGTATTACCTCCAACGAACTGCTTCCCACCACTGCTGTTCAAAACGTTTTGGCACCTTCAATCCCAATAATCCCGGCCAACTAGCCTTCAAACAGACTATCGCCACCTGGATAAGGGTTAATTAGGTCTTACCTGCTAAGTGGCTTTCCTCGAGTACCTCCAGTCCAGTCCCGACATGTGGGTTGTCACCCCCAAACAGCAGCTTGGAAACAGACTATATCAAAGCTTGATGACACCACCCTATATAGGACACTGGCACCACCCACCAGCTTCAGTATTTCCATTGACAAAGCAGAGTCACATGAACCTTAAAACCAAAACAAAAACAAACTAGCCGAATACAGTAAACCTGTTGTATAAAAAAAGGAACTATAGTACACCTAGGACAGAGGCAAGATAATTCCCTCACCTGGCGCCAGACACTATGCCAGCACCTGGAAATGATCCTTTCCTCTTACTCCTCACTGCTCCTCCTCTTTTCCTTTTTTCTTCCTCTTTCCCTCCCCCCCCATCTCCTACTGAGATGTAACTGGCAAGTAGAGGCCAGTCCCTTCTCTAAAGGTTTCCCAGCCAGCCCTGATAGGCATGCCTCAGACCCCAGATGACACTACTGAAATGCTTCTTACATCCTGGGATCGCACACACCCAAACACAGAATAATCCAGGGAGGGTCCAGGACTGGACCGGACTGGAGGTTCTCAAGGAAATCCAATTAGCAGATAAGACCTAATTAACCCTTCCTCATCGTACCTCCAGTCCAGTCCAGTCCCGACATGTGGGATGTACCATAGCAGTACTAAACTCGGGAGGGACCTGTGAGCCGGGCCTTTAGCACTGCCGTGCCAAACCTTGCAACCCTCAAACTCTGGAATTTGTTACCGGAGGATGTAGTAAAGGCTGTTAGTGTAGCTGGGTTTAAAAAAGGTTTGGACAAGTTCCTGGAAGAAAGGTCCATAAACCATTATTAAGAAGGGACCCAGGATATCAATGCTTGACCCAGTACAAGCACTGCGGAACCTGTGTCTTTTGGGGAAACTGCTAGGTGTGTATGATCTAGATTGGCCACTGTTGGAAACAGGATACTGGGCTTGATGGACCTTGGTCTGACCCAGTATGGCATATCTTATGTTCTTATGTAACCCCCACAGCCTGGAGATCCAGCCGATAGTGCCGCACAAACATATGCAAGGTAGACCAGGTGGCCGCTCTGCAAAAGTCCACCGGCAGAACTAAACTGGCCTCTGCCAACGAAGCTGACTGTGCCCTAGTAGAATGTGCCCTCAAGCCTGTGGGCAAACTCCTTCGCAGCAACAAGTACGCTGACAAAATTGCTTCCTTAATCCACCTAGAGATGGAAGCCTTGGAGACCGCTTCTCCTTTCCGTGGTCCTCCAAACAGGACAAACAGCCGATCTGACTTCCTAATTGACTGTCTGCTTTAGATACTTTTTCACACACGGCGCACATCCAGGAGATACAACTGGAGATATCCCATCCCCCCCCCACCCCCCCGCTGCCCCCTTCTCGGAAAAGACTGGCAAGATAACTGGCTGAATTAAATTAAAGCGGAAACTATCTCAGGTAAAAAAGACGGCACTGTCCCCAGCACCACTTTCTCCATAGATACAAACAGGAACAGCTCCCAACACGCTCCTAGCGGCTCAAACGGTACTTCCGTCAAGACCGCCAATACTAAGTTCAGTACCTAAGAAGGTACAATCTGTCTTACCGGTGGCCTAACCAGCTTCAGGGCGCACAAAAATCTCACAACATCAGGATGAACAACCAGGGACATCCCCTGGACCTTACCCCTGTAACAGGCCAGAGCGGCCACCTGCACCCTAAGCAAACTGGCAGCCAGCCCCTTTTCCAGTCCTGCCTGCAGGAACTCCAGCACTTCCGGTATCATCACAGCCAGGGGCCAACACCCATGCTCCATGCACCAGCCCTCGAAAATCCTCCACACCCATACATATGACAAAGAAGTAGAGTGCTTGCGTGCTTTTAACAATGTGGAAATGACCGGAAGCAAATAACTTCTCAGCCTAGCCCTCTCAAGAGCCAGGCTATAAGCAAGAACCAATCCACCTGCAGCATCCACACCAGGCCTTGCATGAGGAGATCTGAGTGGAGGAGTGGCCTAGTGGTTGGGGCAAGGTACTTCAGGCCGGAAGGTCAGGGGTTCAAATCCCACTAGAGGACAGCAACCTTGGGCCGGAAGGACTGGGGTTTCTAGTCCCACAGGTTCTCCTTGTGGTCTTGGGCAAGCCACTTAACTATTTTACAGGGAACATGGGCTATGGAGGGTTATCTCCAAGTTATAATGCCCTGGTTCAATGTAATTTCAGTTTGTTCAATGTAAACCGCACTGATGCAGAATAGCGCGGTATATAAGAGAATGTAAATAAATAAAAAATAAAAATCTGCTCTAGTCGGAAGGCACCACAGACTGTCCACTGTCAGTCGTCCCAGGTCCGCATACCACAGCTTCCTCAGCCAATCCAGAGCCAGAGGATGACCATGCCCTGATGGGCTTCTATCCTCGGCACCACTTGACCTATGAACACCTTTGGGGAAACACATACAGCAACTCTTCGATGGGCCAGCGCTGCACCAAGGTGTCTAGCCCGTCAGACATACATTTCTGTCGTCTGCTGCCGAAGCACTCTGCTTTTGTAGACTGAAAAGCCTGCCATCAGCTTCATTATTGGTGTCCCCCAATGCCTTACCAGCTGGGCATACACCTCGCCATTGAGTGACCATTCGCCTGGGTCAAAGCGACTGCGGCTGAGAAAATTTGCCATCACATTTTCTTTTCCGGCTACATGTGCCATGGAGAGAGCCGGCAAGTTGTCCTCCGCCCACTCCAACAGTGACATCTCATCCTCCAACTGAATGCTGCCTGTTCCCCCTTGTCGACTGATGTAGGCCACTGTCACGGTGTTGTCTGAAAAAACTCTTACTGCCTTGCCCTGCAGTAGGGACCGAAAATGCTTTAGCGCCAGAAACACCGCTTTCATCTCCAAATGATTGATGGACCAGGTGCTCTCCTCCGTCGACCAGGAGCCCGATGCAATCGCAATGGGCTCCCCATCCTGTCTAACAGGCATCCGTCATCACTGGAATCCAATGCAGCATTTCCAACGGCATTCCCGCCAGATGTTCGTTTGGACGAAGTCACCAAAGGAGGGCCACCCTGACCCTCTCAGGACAGGAGAGTGGCTGCGTGAGCAAGTGGTGTTGTGTTGACCACCCCTACAATAGGGCCCTCTGCAACGGCCGCATGTGTGCCCAAGCCCACGGCATTAGATCGATAGCCACTGCCATCGACCCCAGTACCTGCAGATAAGACCATGCACCTGTCCCTGTAAGGTGTGCATCCTGTCCTCTGGCAAGGAAACCTGGCCTGTAAACATTCAGAACCAAGCCCCTAAAGTACACCACATCCTGCACCAGCCGTAAATGGCTCTTTGCAAAGTTGATGACCCATCCTAAACTCTGCAAGTGGTCAACCACTCTGAGAGGCCCATTTGTTCTCCTCTTGAGAACTTGCCCGATTGAGCCAATGGCCGAGGTACGGATGCACTCTGATGCCTTCCTGCTGCAACGCTGCAGCTATCACCACCATGACCTTTGTGAAAAGTACGGAGAATGGTTGTCAGCCCAAAGGGCAATGCCCGGAACTGGAAATGTCCAATGGGTACCACAAATCGAAGAAACTGCTGATGCTTTGGCCAGACTGGTATGTGCAGATATGCCCCGTAAGGCTGAGAGTCATTAAGAATAACCCTTTTTGTATGGCCGCGATTACAGAGTGTAGCGTTTCCATGCGAAACTGAGGCACCCATAAACAGCAGTTGACGTGCTTCAGATCTAAGATAGGCTTGAAAGAGCCATCCTTCTTGGAGACTACAAAATAAATCGAGTATCGACCCAATCCGCATTGGTCTGACCTTACCTCGACAACCGCGTCCAAGTCCTGCGATCACCACAAGGTGTCTTGCATGGCCTTGACCTTGAAAGGCACCTTGCAGGGAGACCGGACGAAGGCTTCTGTAATGGGCCTGGCGAATTAGAGTGCATAGCCTTCTCTGATGACCTCCAGCATTCACTGGTCGGTCAAAATCTGGACAGGGTAAAACTCCATTAGCCGCCCTCCTACGGGAACTAGCCCTGCCAAGGTCTTCCCGACTTCATTGTGTTTTTTTGAATGCCACCGAGGAAGGGCCATAAGAACTCCTGCCTGATCCCTGAAAGCCACGAAAGGACTGCCTCCTTGCAAGAAACAGACCCTGCTGATACAGTCAAAGCAAACCACGCAAAACCTCCGAAAGTACAGTGTTTGTCCTTGCGCATATCCTGCAGACTTCACCTGTTTCTGTTCATCTTCCAGTAGCCTACCACCTTTAGGCTCCCCCAAGTCCTTCACCAGTTTATCCAAAACGTCCCCAAACAGCTTACCCCTGAAGGGCAGCCTGCTCAAACAGGATTTGTAGGAGACATCTGCCGACCAATTATGTAGCCACAAATAGCGACGTGCGGCCACAACCAAGACCATGTTCTTAGACAGACCTCTAATAATGTCATAGAAAGCATCCGCTAAATAGGCTGCCCCCGACTCCAACTTTAATGCCTGTCGGGGGAGCCTATTCTGACCCCATTGCTTCTAGAATGCCTTGAGTCCATCATAAACAGGCTCTTGCCACGAAAGCTCCATATACAGACGTCTGCAATGACAGAGCATTAATGTTGAATGCCTGCTTTAGCAGTTTGTGGTCCTGTGTGTCCTTAAGGGCAGTACTGCCCTCTACCAGGATAGTAGTCTTCTTTGTCACTGCTGACATTGCCAGGTCTATTTTGGGAGACCACAAGAGTTCCTTCTCTTGGTCAGGCAGCGGGTACAGGCACGCAAATGTTCTAGTGCCCTCGAGTCCTGCCTCCGGGATGTCCTATTTGTCCTGGATCATCTGTTTAATGACCCTATGCAGGGGAAAGCGTAGTTACTCACCTGTAGCAGGTGATCTCCGGGAGCAGCAGGAATAAGTCTTCACATATGGGTATCGTCAGTACCGAAGGAGCCCGCGCGGGAACGCTCCCCAGCATCCAATAGGAACACTTTTGGGAGTGTGCATCCATGCATGCGCGCTGCCTTCCCGCCTATCTACCTCCCTCTCTTCAGTTGAGTTTAAAGCTGAGACCGAAGGAGAGAAGTAGATAAAAATAGAGAAAGAGAAAGACAACTCCTAGGGGAGGCAGGTGGGTTATGAAGACTTATTCCTGCTGTTCCCGGAGATCACCTGTTATGGTGAGTAACTACGCTGTCTCCAGGAACAAGAAGGAATGAGTCTTCATGTATGGGGGACTCCCGAGCTGAAAGATGCCTAGGGAAGACCCAGCATGTAGCAAATCTATGTAGATGGGCCATGCTTCCCCCAGGGACCTCAGGCATCCAAAAGGGATGGAGGGCAGGAGTTGAATTATGAGTGGAAAAGGTGTTGTAGAACAGGTTGACCAAACAAGGCATCCCGGCGGGAGTCCTTGTCTAGACAATAATGGGCAGTGAAAGTATGTATTGAGGCCCAAGTTACTGCTTTGCAGATTTCATCAATAGCCACAGAACGAAGGTTAGCTGTTGAGGCTGCCATGGCTCTGACATTATGAGCTGTGACATGGCCTTCAAGAGATATTCCTTTACTTTGATATGTATAGGAAATACAATCTGCAATCCATTTAGAGAGGGTTCTTTTAGTGACAAGTCGTCCTAAATGGCTAGAGTCAAAAGCCACAAAAAGCTGAGAAGACTTTCTCTGAGGCTGGGTCCTTTGGAGATAAAAAGCTAAAGCTCTTTTACAGTCCAAAGTATGAAGTTTCCTTTCCGCAGAGGAGGAATGAGGCCTAGGAAAGAAAACGGGAAGATAAACTGACTGGTTTAGATGGAAAGGTGAAACCACCTTTGGAAGAAAATGAGGATGGGTCCTAAGAACCACCTTATCATGATGAAACCTTGTATAAGGCGGATCAGCCATTAAAGCCTGAAGTTCACTAATACGTCTAGCAGAAGTGATGGCGATCAGGAAAACAACTTTCCATGAAAGAAACTTTAGATCCGAAGTAGCCAAAGGCTCGGGTTTAATGGGAGGTTTTGTTAGAAGTCCTCTCATAAATCTAGAAATAAGTGGATGAGAGGAAATTGGTTGTCCATCTAAGAGCTTATGAGATGCAGCAATAGCACTAAGATGGACTCTAACAGAATTGGTCTGAAGACCAGAAGTTGACAAATGAAGGAGATACTCTAGAAGAGAGTCTACTGGTACCAAAGAGGGATTAAGTCCTCTCTGATTACACCAGGAAGAAAACCTTTTCCACTTAAAAGAGTAAGAACGTCTGGTAGAAGGTTTCCTGGAGGCCAGAAGAATGTCCTTCACTTGTTGAGACAGGTCTAGATCTTGAAAGTCTAGGCCTTGAGTAATCAGGCCTTGAGATGTAGGGACTGGGGATTGGGGTGCAGTAGAGATCCGTTGTCCTGGGACAGAAGATCTGGAGCACTCCCTAACTCCAGAGGGGCAGCTTGAGAGAGTTGCAAGAGAAGAGGATACCATGTTTGCCTTGGCCAGGAAGGCGCTATGAGTATCATGCGTCCCTTGTCTCTCTGGAGTTTGAATAAGGTTTTGGGAATTAGAGGGATTGGTGGAAATGCATATAGGTAATCCTGACCCCAGTGAAGCAGGAATGCATCCCTGGCTTGACATTTCTGTGCTGGAAGTCTGGAACAAAACCGGGGAAGTTTGGCATTCTGCGGACTTGCAAAGAGGTCTATGTCTGGTGTTCCCCAGACACGAAAAACTCGAGCAAGATAAGAGTGGAGTGACCACTCGCGTGGCAGGAGTACTCAACTGAGTCTGTCTGCCCAAACGTTTTGAACGCCTGGAAGATAGACTGCCCGCAGATGAATCCGATGCTCTCTGGCAAAGGCCCATAGTTGCAGAGCTTCGTTGCATAGATGCAGAGAGCCTGTTCCGCCTTGTTTGTTGAGGTAAAACATGGCTACTTGATTGTCTGTTTGCACCAGAACTGTTTTGTTTACGAGCTGGGTGCAAAAGACTCGAATAGCATTGGAGATGGCTCTGAGTTCTAGGTTGTTAATATGAAGAGCCTCCTGTGAAGACCAAAGGCCCTGCATTAATAGACTGTCCAAGTGGGCTCCCCAACCCATCTTGGAGGCATCTGTTATGAGGATAGCCTGAGGTTGTGGCTGCTGGAAAGGAGCGCCTATTAAAAGGTTTTCCAGAGATTGCCACCAACGGAGAGACAGAATCAGGCGTGTGGTAACCCTGATCTTGTCTGAAAGGCCTCCTGAGGCCTGGGACCACTGGGAAGCCAAGGTCCACTGGGCCGCTTGCATATGAAGATGAGCATAAGGTATTACATGGACGGTTGATGTCATGTGACCTAGTAGACGAAGCATCTGTCGAGCAGTGAGGAAGGTCTGCAGCGCTGCTTGAGATGTTAGTTCGATGATTTGCAGACAGCATGGTTGGGGCAGGAAAGCCCTTGCAAGCTGTGTGTCCAAGCGAGCACCTATAAACTCGAGAGTCTGAGATGGGGCGAGCTGAGACTTTGGAAAATTTATGACTAATCCCAAATACTGCAGTATTTGTTTTGCTCGTAACAGGGCCCAATGAGCTTCTTGAGATGACTGCGCTTGGATGAGCCAATCGTTCAAGTAAGGGAAGACAAAAATCCCCAGGGTCCTCATGAATGCTGCTATTACAGACATGCATTTTGTGAAGACCCTTGGAGCCGAGGCCAGCCCAAAGGGAAGGACTCTGTACTGGAAATGTCTTCCCTGGACCAGGAACCAAAGGAATTTCCTGTGATCTACATGAATAAGGATATGCATGTAGGCATCTTTTAAATCTAGAGAACATAGCCAATCTTGCCTGTGAAGGTATGGTAGAAGAGAGCCGAGGGAAAGCATTTTGAATTTTTCTCGGACTAGAAATTTGTTCAGCTCTCTGAGATCCAGGATTGGTCTTAAACCCCCTGTTTTTTTTGGAATGAGAAAATAGGGGGAATAAAACCCTGTACCTTGTTGGCATAAAGGAACCTCTTCTATAGCTCCTTGAGCTAGAAGAGTGGAGACTTCTTGTAGCAAGAGGTCTATGCCTAGAGGTTGAGAGTTGAACTGTTTTACCAGTGTGGGTGGTGGTAAGCTGAGGAAACGAAGCTTGTACCCCAGACTCACTATGGACAAAGTCCAGGCCTCTGATGTGATTTGTTGCCATCTGTTGGCAAAGTGGCAGATACGGCCCAGAATGTTTAGAGGAAGAGCGAGTATGTTCTCTGGACAAAAGTCAAAAACCCTGAGGAGGCTGAGTCTGCGGAGCCGGTTGGGGTTTGGATTTTCTTTGTCTTGTCTGTTGTTGCCCTTTTTGGGGAACATATGCCTGTTGGGTGGAAGATGGATAGAACGTTTTCTTCTTAGAGAAAAAAGTTGTCTTAAAGTTCTTTTTCTTAGCTGGGTTAGCAGAAATCTTTGACAATCTATTCAAAGTGGCATTATCAGTGTCCAACTGATTAGCCTTAGATTGCCAATCCTTGCCAAAAAGATTTTCTCCAGTGCAAGGAATATTTCCCAGCTTTTCCTGCACCCATTCCTCCAAATCAGAAGCTTGGAGCCAGGCAATTCGTCGTGCTCCTATAGCTATAGCAGAAGTCCTGCTAATGCATTCAAAACAGTCAAAGGTAGCACGATTCATGAATTTAGAGACATTCTGAGCATGTTTGACTAGTGATAAATGGTCTGCTCTTATCTTGAAGGAAGGGGCTCAAAAGCTCTAAGTTTTTTGTAACCTCCTCAAGAAACATTCCCATGTATAAAATATAGGAACTAATCCTTGTTGAAAGCATGGAGGCCTGAAAACATCTACGCCCAAAAGCATCCAGTGTTCTAGATTCACGACCTGGTGGATTAGAAGAGTGTCTCTTTGTACTCTTAATGCATCTCATAGCAGACTTCACCACCATAGAGTGGTGTGGTAGTTGAGTCTTTTGAAAACCTGGACAAGGTGGCACTCTATACATAGTGTCAAGGCATTTAGAATGTGGGGTTACTGTTAAAGGAGTTTCCCACATCCTTAACATTAGATCATGCAAGATCTGATCTATAGGGAGCATAGCTGCTTCCTTTGGAGCCAAGGGATATTGTAGAATTCTTAATTCTTCTGCCCTAGGCTCCTTTTCAGGAACTACTGTAATGGCAAGAGCCCTTGCCATATCACGCACAAAATCGTGAAAAGATATGTCCTCAGAAGGAGACATCCTACGTTGAGGAGAAAGAGTTGAATCTTGTAAAAGTTCAGCTCTGGTACCGGTGGAGTCATCCGAGTCATTGGAATCGGAAGACTCAAAGGGAGGAAGCACCGGGTTCTCCTTCAAAAGTTGTCTTCAGTACCGCTCGAGGTCGGTACCGAAGCGAGTCGGTACTTGATCCCCCATGCTTGAGAGTGATTCCAAACTCGGCATCGGGGGAAGTAAGCCTGCCAAAGCAGGTACCGAGGGAACGGCACCAGTACCGACAGCGATACCGGTGCCTGTGGGACGGTCTGCAGCGACTTTAGCGGTACCAAAGTAGCCAAAAGATTCGCTAGACTACATTCAATGGCAAGGAGTCTTTTATCCATTACCATTTCCGATGCTGGGGTGTCGGTACCGACAGAAGCAGCCACAACCCCCGAGCATGGAACAGGAACGTCCATTGAGGCCGAAGTCTCGAGAACATCCTGGAGCCCCGATAGTACTTTGGAGCCCAAAGACTCCCGCCGGGGCTGTTTTGCCGGTGCAGGATCCTCGAGGGCAATGCCAGAGGCATCTTGATACTTAGAGGGGGATCTACCTCTCGAGGACCGGCTTGATTTAGACCTATGTTTAGTTACCTGAGATCCCTGGGAAGAAGTAGAGGCCCTGGAGGACACTGATGCTACTGACATTGTGTCCGATGCAAACAGGGCACCGAGTTGATTTGCTCAATTCTGAAGACTTCTTTTAGTCAGCTTCCTGCAGGGAGGCACTCCGCTGGGCAATGGTCAGGACCTAAACATTTAAGACACCAGTCATGGGTGTCTGTGACAGAAATTGTGCTGGCACACTTCGAACATTTTTTGAAACCAGTAGTTGGTTTCTCCATGCTGAAAGAAGAGGCCTAGTAGCCAAAATGGCGCCAAGCAGTAAGCAGGGGAAAACTCCTGACTGAAAAAGCACAAGTTCTGTGGTTTTTTTTTGTTTTTTTTAAAGAAAGAAAGAAAGAAAGAAAGAAAGAAAGAAAAAGCACCGGTGGTACCAGTGGGCGTCGAACGAAGGCAGGCGCGACCACAAAATATAAGAAATAAAAGTAGAATTTTCTGTGGTGACAGGGTTCACGTCCTGTCGGCTCTGCGGAAAACGAAGAACTGAAGAGAGGGAGGTAGATAGGCGGGAAGGCAGCGCGCATGCGTGGATGCACGCTCCCAAAAGCGTTCCTATTGGATGCTGGGGAGCGTTCCCATGCGGGCTTCGTCAGTACCGACGATACCCATACGTGAAGACTCATTCCTGCTTGTTCCTGGAGATACAGTGTCTCTCACCGCCTGGAACAAGGGGTCTTCCAACGTGCCTTCCTCTGGCAGAGCTTCTGCTGACATGTTGAGGGCCTGTGTTATCAGGCTCATCAGCTATTCCCTGCGAAAACGCCTCACAATCAGAGACTCCTCCTCCTGTGGGATATCACCCTCTCCAGCTCCGTAGCCTCTGCCCCTGATGCCTCTGTAGGACCCTCTTCATCGGTAGACTGGAGAGAACCAGGTCCTCCCATGGGCCTTCCTCTAGACCCTTGCGGCTCGGGCCAGGGTCCTCTGTCAGCCTCCTGCTGCCAGCCTCCAGAAGACTCCATTTCTTGCTCTCTCCGGTTCTCCCCTGAGGACTCTCTCCCCCTGCTTCAAGCAAAATGCTCTATGCTTGAGAAGTACAAACTCTGGGGAGAACCTCTCTAGCAGCTCCTTAATCATATAGTCCTTGGAGGAAGATGGACATGGGGACCTGCCCTCCATTGTGCTTCCAGAATAAGCGGAGCGGATGCTGCCACATTTGCCCCTGTGAACACCACCTTTGCCGAGGGCACGGGAGAGTAGTACCCCCCCCCCCCAAACCCTAGAAGGGGTTTCTGCTCCTCCTGCACCCTGTTCCTTCTCCAACCTTTCTCCTTCAGTGGACTGAGCCTCAGACACACAGCTTCTGCAAAACACTGCTGTTAAAACCAAGCTCTTCCTAAGCCCACATGCCAAGTAAGTGGCCATGGAGGGCATGGTGGGTCGCCCAGTCAAAGCCTTTCAGGGCCCCTGGGATAGCGAAGTTACACACCTACCCTTCTCCCTCTAGTCCTTTTCTTTTTTTTTCTCAATTTATCCTCTGGAGATTAACTCTGCTCTCTCCAAAAACAAAAAAAAACCACGCGATTTTCACTGCTTCCCAGTGTCCAAACCCACAGTTAACTGAAAGATGCTCTTTTTACAGGCTGCCCTAAAATGGTGCCATTACCCGCACTCCATGAGACAGTGGTCCTCAACCATGTGGTTCAACAATTAGGCCAGCTCCCCCACAGCCTCCGATCAGCCCCTCAGCCCTGTAATTTGAATGTCGCCAAACTTACCTGGCATCTGTGCTCCTGCTCACATGCTCAGCCTTCGTACTGGCGGCAGCGGCGGGAGCTATTTGAAAAATGGTCTGGCCTTGCTTGTGCTCCACAGCTCCTCACATGAGCAGGGATCGGGAGCCGCTGCATAATAACTCTTCCCCTTGCTGGCCTTTTGCATTCCCCCACGCAGCCAGTACCAGAAAGGGGGCCCTTTGCTCACCTGGATCACCTGCCTTCCTTCCAAAATTTTGAGCTTTTTTTCATCTTTTTTTTTCCCAGCTTGCTTTATAGCAATGGAATAAACCTCACCAGCTTTATAAGGCCAGACCTCCCCATTGACACTGCCTTAAGCCCAATAGCACTCAGAAAAAAACAAATAAAGAAAATCTTTCTCCTACAGTGAGTCCCTTGGTGGGAATCACCCCTCTCCAGCTGCATGGAGACTGACAATACAAAAGCTGGTGGGTTGTGCCAGTGCCCTCTATAGGGTGATGTCATCAAGCTTTGATATAGTCAGTCTCCAAGCTGCTGGTTGGGGGGTGACAACCCGCATGTCGGGGCTGGACTGGAGATACGATGAGGAACTGACTGCATTTCTTTCTGCTATGATCAGGCTCATCTCCATTCCCCTGGTCATGTAAGAGCTCATAGCCTCCGTGCTACGGCTGTCTCCAGAGCTAGCTTGGCTTCCTTCCCTCCCCCCTCCCCCAAGAAATCTGCAGAGCAGCTACCAAGGCCTCTCTCTCTCCATACCTTTACAAAACACTATAGTTTGAACTGTTTTGGGGCACGCAACTCTGCCACTGGACAGGCAGTCCTCCACAACTTTACTCCAGCCTCTCCTCCCCCCTTCTCCAAACTCTGGCTGCAACAGCAATGCATATCAACACGAGCGGCCCTCGGCTCTGGACTCACCAGCAAGTTTGCCTGCATCCCCCTGCTTGTCTCCGGAAAAAGTGTAGTTGCTTACCTGTAATGGAGGTTCTATGTAGACAGCAGGGATATGCAGCCAGTCACCCACTCTCCATCCCCACAACACGCACACCAAAAAAAAAAAAAAAAAAAAAAAAAAAAATGCACCAACAATCAACTAACAAAGCTAATGTCAAGACTCAACTCCAACTCTGAGTCTGACATCACCTGTAAATGGACTGCAACTGTTTTGTACTATAACTGGTTTTTGCTAGGTTACGAACTGCCGCTGCGGAGGCAAGCAGACGAGAAGGGCACACATGTTCAAAGAGATCCAAAAACCTCTCTGAGCTAGGGAAGAGCCCAGGCAACTGCGTTCAGTAGGCACTTGATCCAACGAGTGTGGCTGCATTCCCCTGCTGTCTACGGAGAACCCCTGTTACAGGTAAGTAACTAAGCTTTCCCCACAAACAGGGAGGCTCATTTTATAATTGGGCACATATGCACAAAAGTGTATCCGTTACGCTTCTATTCCCTTATAAGCGAGTGCCTGGAAAGTGCCTAAGTCACGTGAAACCTTTGTCTGTTTGCTTGAAGATGTTCATAATTCATGACTCTGCCCAACCTCCACAGATATCACGCGAAGGGACATGCAATGCATGTAAGCCGTTTTGTGTGGAAAAAGGTTCATAAAATTACTTCTGAAACTGGGAAAATGAACACTCAGTGGCACACATGCCATATGTATAAAACTGAGAAATCTCACTCCCCTCAGCCTATGAAACCACCCAATAAGAAATCTGAATTCTTAGAATCAACAAGTCAAAAAAAAAACATTCAAAATAGTTCTTGCTAGCTTTAGCTATTACAATAAGAGCCAGGGTAGAACATGACCAACAGAGGTCAGAGCTGGTAGAAGCTGGGGATTCAGAAATTAGCTGAGCTAGTCACGACCCCAATGGATTCTGAGAAAGTGGCTATAACCAGCCTCATCTGTCAGCAGCAACATGGCCATGAAACCAGCCCCATGCTCCCATCACCATCCAGATCCAACCAGGTGTAACACCAAAAATTAAACTCTATTCTGCAATTATTTCAACATCCAAAAAAGCGTAGTTACTCACCTGTAACAGGTGTTCTCCAGGAGCAGCAGGAATCAGTCCTCACTTATGGGTGACGTCGGCGCCGACGGAGCCCTCGCGGAGCAATTTTCCCCAGCTTTCAAAGAAAGCCTTTGGGAATTGCAGCGCGCATGCGCGCGGTCGTCTTCCCGCCCGAAGGTGCCATCTTAGCCAGTCAGATGACATAGCTAAAAAAGACAGCATAAAAATTTGCAAAAAGAACATAAGCAGACGATTGCAACTCCAAGGGGAGGAGGGAGGGTAGTGAGGACTGATTCCTGCTGCTCCTGGAGAACACCTGTTACAGGTGAGTAACTACGCTTTCTCCAGGACCAAGCAGGAAGTCAGTCCTCACTTATGGGACTCCCAAGCTCAAGGCTACCGGAGACCCTAAGCACAAAAATGAGCTCCCTCTAGCTCAGCAGCACAGAAGGATAGAATCTTCGCTGAATTATCACCCACCGGTAGCCCACATCCGGGATGGAGGGTAGGAGTTGCTCAGACCTCAAAGAGATTACGGAGGACTGCCTGTCCGAAAGCACTGTCCCTACGGGACTCCCTCTCGAGACAGTAATGGACCGCAAAAGTCTGGCTCGAAGACCAAGTAGCGGCCCGGCAGATGTCTGCCAGCGGAACAGAGCGGAGGTAAGCCACTGACGTGGCCTTTGCCCGAACGCAATGAGCCGTGACTCGACTTTCTAAGGAGAGTCCGGCTGCCCCATAAGCCCAAGAGATACAGTCCGCAACCCAGATGGACAGAGTACGCTTGGAGACCGGGAGCCCCAATTTATTGGGGTCAAAAGACACAAAAAGCTGAGCAGCTTTACGGTGCTCCCGCGTACGGTCAAGGTAGAAGTTCAATGCCCTTCTACAGTCCAGGGTATGGAGGACCGTTTCAGCTCGGCTGGAGTGTGGTCTGGGAAAGAAGGTTGGAAGTACCACCTCCTGATTGATGTGAAAAGGGGAGACCACTTTAGGCAGAAACTTTGGGTGAGTCCGTAGGACTACCCTATTCTTGTAGAACCTAGTGTAAGGGGGATCAGACACGAGGGCCTGCAATTCACTTACGCGCCTAGCGGAAGTGAGGGCTATCAAGAACAGTGTTTTCCAAGACAGAAAACGTAGAGAACAGGTAGCCATAGGTTCAAAAGGCGGACAGGTGATCCGCTGCAAAACCACATTCAGGTCCCAGTCAGGCGCTGGCGGGCGCAGAGGTGGTTTAAGTAGAAGGAGACCTCGGAGGAACCTCGTTACGAGAGGGTCATTGGAGAGAGGTCTGCCGTCCACCGGCACATGATGTGCTGAAAGAGCACTGAGGTGAACTTTGACGGAGTTGGACTTAAGTCCCAGATTAGAGAGGTGCAGCAAGTACTGCAAGATCACCGACACCGGGCAGGAGAAGGGATCCTGAGACTGTTGGGTACACCAGACTGCAAAGCGACGCCATTTAAGGGCGTAGCATTTGCGGGTAGAAGGCCGT
Source organism: Ichthyophis bannanicus (assembly GCA_033557465.1). Taxonomy (NCBI): domain Eukaryota; kingdom Metazoa; phylum Chordata; class Amphibia; order Gymnophiona; family Ichthyophiidae; genus Ichthyophis; species Ichthyophis bannanicus. The sequence goes on along the minus strand of CM066041.1, from coordinate 18,121,504 downwards.
CGCGAAGCTAAGACGACCTCCTCCACCTCCGCCGGCAGGAGAAGGGGAGCAAGGACTACCCTCTCAGCAGCCAGGCCATGAGGTTGAGAGACCTGAGGTTGGGGTGCAGAAGGGACCCCTGATCCTGAGTGAGGAGATCCGGTTGTATCCCCAGAGGGATTGGGCCCTCCACCGCCAGTTGCAGCAGGAGTGGAAACCACGGCTGCCTGGGCCAGCGAGGGGCCACCAGGATCATGAAGGCTTTGTCTCGGAGAACCTTGAAAAGAGTCCGAGAGACCAGCGGGATGGGAGGGAAAGCGTACAGAAGGCTCCCCGACCACGAGATCAGAAAGGCGTCCGCCGCAACCCGAAGGGGGTGTGGCTGACGAGAGCAGAAGCGAGGAAGTTGCCGGTTGTGAGGACTGGCAAAGAGATCCACCGTGGGGAGACCCCACTTGAGGAAGAGCTTCTGAACTACCAAGGGATCCAGACGCCACTCGTGCGGCTGGAGGACCCTGCTGAGTTTGTCTGCAAGGCAATTTTCTTGGCCCGGGAGATAAACTGCCTTGAGGAGAATGCCGTGACTGACGGCCCAAGAGCAGAGCTTCTGTGCCTCCCGGCAGAGGAGGAAGGAGCCCGTGCCCCCCTGCTTGTTCACGTAGAACATGGCAACCTGATTGTCCGTCTGGACAAGGACGGACTGTTGGGAAGTCAGGTGGGAGAAGGCCTTGAGAGCGAGGCGGATCGCCCTGAGCTCCAGGAAGTTGATCTGCTGAGCAGACTCCCACGTGGTCCAGAGGCCCTGAGTACGTGCCTCTTGGCAATGTGCTCCCCAGCCCAGGAGGGATGCATCGGTGGTCAGCACCCGGGTCGGCTGAGGTGACTGGAAAGGCATTCCGAATATCAGGTTCGGCTGCCGGAGCCACCACCGGAGAGACGAGAGCAGCGGCTCGGAGACGCGCACTAGGTCTGCCAGGCCGCCTGTGGCTTGTCGCCACTGCTGGCGGAGACACCATTGAGCAGACCGCATGTTCAGGCGGGCATTGGGGGTCACATGGACAGTGGAAGCCATATGGCCGAGCAGTCTCAGGAAGCGCCTGGCGGAGACCAGGGGCTGGCTGCGAAAGCGGTCGGCTAGGTCCATGAGCCGTTGAGCCCTGTCGAGCGGTAGGTACGCTCGTGCCCGAGGAGTGTGCAGCCTTGCGCCGATGAACTCGAGATCCTGTGAGGGGAGCAAAGTGGACTTTGCGAAGTTTATGACAAAGCCCAAGTGCTGCAGCAGAGTCACCGTGCGGCACGTGGCGTTGGTGACCTCCTGAGCGGACGCTGCTCTGATGAGCCAGTCGTCGAGGTACGGAAAGACATAGAGGCCGTGAAGCCGGAGATGGGCCGCCACGACCGCGAGACATTTTGTGAAGACTCGCGGTGCGGAGGATAGGCCAAAGGGCAGTACTCTGTACTGGTAATGATTTCCTGCCACCACAAACCTTAGGTATTGGCGGTGGCTTGGGTGGATGAGGATGTGCGTGTAGGCATCCTTTAGATCCAAGGAGCATAGCCAATCTCCCTGCTGGAGGTAGGGCAGAAGGATTCCAAGGGTAAGCATTTTGAACTTCTCCCGCACAAGGAACTTGTTGAGGTTGCGCAAGTCCAGGATGGGTCTGAGGCCCCCTGTTCTCTTTGGTATCAGAAAATACCTTGAGTAAAAGCCTTGACCTCTCAGGTGGTGGGGCACCGGTTCCACCGCCTGTTCCTGCAGAAGACCTGCTAACTCCTGAAGGAGCAACTCCCTGTGCAGAGGGGGGCGCGAAGGTTCTCCCGGAAAATAGGAGGGAGGGACCTGATGGAAGTGGAGAAGGTAGCCTTCTCGCACGACCTGAAGTACCCAGGCATCTGCGGTGATGCTGGACCACCTGTGGCCGAAGTGAACCAGCCGGCCGCCGGTGCTGGGAGGAACCAGCGGGGGGGGAGAGGCTATGCTGAGCGAGTCAAAAACCCCCACCCTGCTGAGCAGGGGCTGGTGGTGCAGGCTTGGGGGCTTGCTGCCTACGGGACCCGTTACCCCGTCCCTTGGCCTGCTGGCCCTGTTGGGGAGCTGCAGGGGCCTGATAATGGGGGTACTGTTTGTAGGCAGCCGCCTTCCTCGGGTAAAAGGACTTTTTTCCCGAGCCCTTCTTTTTCTGGGAAGGGGCGGAGGTCTTCCTAGAAAGCCTGGTCCTGGTGAGAGTCTCAGTCTCAATTTGTGCAGCCTTTTCCGCCATGGGCTTGCCAAAGAGGTTTTCGCCTCGGCAGGGGACATCGACCAACTTGTCCTGTACCCAGGGCTCAAGATCCGACGACTGAAGCCAAGCCTGTCGGCGGGCACCGATGCCGGCTGCGGCCACTCTAGCCGAGGCCTCAAAGCCATCATAGGCTGCTCGGGACATGAACTTTGAGCATTCCCGAATGCCCGTGGACAAGGCTAGGAACCTCCGCAAGGGCTCCTCGGAGAGACCAGCGGAGAATCCGGCTAGCTCTTTAGCCAGATCCCGGAGATACATGCCCATGTAGAGCTGGTAAGTCTGGACACGACATGCGAGCATAGAGCCCTGGAAGCACTTCTTGCCAAGGCCATCCAGGTTACGGGCCTCCCTTCCAGGAGGCACCGAGGAGTGCATCTTCTGGCTCTTAAGACGATGCATGGCCGATTCCACTACCATGGAATGGTGTGGCAGCTGTGCCTTCTGAAAGCCAGGGCTCTTGCGGACCCGATAGATAGAATCGACCCGCTTGCTCAGGACCGGCGAGGAGGCCGGACTCTCCCACATGCGGAAGAGTAGTCGTTCCAGCATAGGAGGAACCGGCACAGTAAAGTGCTCCCTCGCGGGAGAGTCATACTGGAGGGCGTCGAGCTCTTCGGCTCGAGGCTCCTCCTCGGGATCCGCAGGGAAGGCCAAAGCCTTGGCCATATCCCTAACGAAGTCCGAGAACCGGGCATCCTCCGGGGGGGACTGCTTCCGAGGCTCGGACCCCGGTGAGTCCGATGGGACACACCGAGTCCGGAAAAGAATCAGGTGACTCTTCCTCCTCAGACTCCCAGACCGACTCCGACGAGGACTCGGTGGGGTCGGCCCGGGCAGGATGCGGCGCCAGCCGCCCCGACGTCGAGGGAGTCGGCGTCGGCGACCTCGGTCCCGAACGGGAGGCCGAGGGTGACCTCGACCGAGGATCGACTCGAGTTCTCATTGACTCGAGGATCGGCTCGGTCTCCGGGGTCGACTTGGACGTCGACGTCCCGGCGGTCGGGGCAGCGGCGCCAGCGAGCAGTGCCCGCTGCTGGTCCATGAAGGCAGACAGTCTGCTCTCCAAGGCCGTCAACCTGAGTCCGAGCTCAGGTGACCCAGCAGCCCCCGACTCGGGCCCCGACGGCGTCGGGCCCGACGTCGGCTGTCGCGGAGGCGAGTCCAGAAGGACTACAGGACTTACCCGGGCAGGCATCTCCGACTCCAGGCGAGGTCGCTTCGGGAGATGTTCCTTCTCCAAGGACCCGGGGCGGCTGTCGGGGCTATGCGACCTGGCCCTCGCGGAGCCAGGAGCGTCCACCGACGCCGCCCTCGCGGGTTTTTCCTTCCGACGATGGTCCCCGGAGGGAGAACCCCGGTCGGAGGAGCTCCGGCGACGGTCCGAGCTGGAGCCCTTTGACACGGAGGCCTCCGACGAGGTCCGGGTACGGCTGGGGGTCAGCGAAGATTCTCTCGCGCTGATGCCGCCGACTTCTCAACGCCTTCGAGGACAGTTTGCTGCAGGGCCCACAGATCAGTTCCTCATGATCGGGGCCCAAGCAGCGGAGGCAAAAGTCGTGTGTGTCGGTTAGTGACATATTTCGGTCACACCGACCACACCGCTTAAAGCCACTGGCAGCCATCGGGGGAAAAAGGGCCCCTGCGAGGTCAAAGGACCGGGCTGCCAGGGAAAACGAAAATGAAAGCTGACGAAGTCAGAAAAAACGAAAAAACGCTAGAGGACTCGAGACCGGCGTCGCGAGTCCGGGCGGGAAAACGATCGGCGTCGAACCGAAAGAAAAAAGTATAAAATAAAGAGGAAAATCAACTTTTTCGCGGGGACAAGACGGGGACGTCTGCAGGGCTCCGCGGAAAAAAGAGACTGGCTAAGATGGCACCTTCGGGCGGGAAGACGACCGCGCATGCGCGCTGCAATTCCCAAAGGCTTTCTTTGAAAGCTGGGGAAAATTGCTCCGCGAGGGCTCCGTCGGCGCCGACGTCACCCATAAGTGAGGACTGACTTCCTGCTTGGTCCTGGAGAACGTTAACTAGCACCTTGATAAAGCGGTGCTAGATATAAAATGGAGTTCGGAAAGCTATAAACAAACATCCCAAAAAGCTGCAAAATAAAACTTCAAACTATATTCTGGGACTCATCACACGGCCCCTCCCCCCAAGCCCCAGGGGCAAAAAGAATGCCCAACAGGAACATCCTCATGATGAAAGAAAATCACGGAGATCTGCAACTAGCACCCATAATTTGGGGAGCTTGCTCTGGGATTATTAGCATCAGAGCAGCTCTCTGCAGCAACATAGGAATCAACCCAAGTCCACAGGTTAAAAGTCAACATAGCAAAATAAGGAGAGAGAGATCGGCAACTGTAGTGAAAGTCAGCCCATGCAAGGCTCTTTGGTCTGACCATTGCTTCAGGGTAGCCCCTGCACTCTCAGCTCCCAAGCGCTGAATGTGCTCATCAGTGGACAGAAACAAAGCGAGGAGGGGTGAGGTCACAAACTCTTGGTTAATGGCAGGAACTTGTTTGACGTTGCCAGGAAAAAAAGTCTTGTTCACTCAAGCAGAAGTCCCAATTTTACTTCTCTCCTCCTCCCCCCCCAATACAAGTATATGCATAATTCCGCACTTTCCTATCAAAGGGTGCCACCCTATGTGCTGCATGCATTGCCTTTTTATGACATCTACATATCCCCTTCCCATGACATGCACTAAAGAAGAGCATGCATATTCAGTTAACCACACAGGCATTAAGACGAGGCAGCACATGTACGCCACCCTCTCCATAACCACACATGCACAGCCTTCTCCCCCACTACAAGATAAAAGCACATGCATGCCCCATGACTATGTTTTAAACACGCAGTGACATGCACAAGGCAAACCCTCTGAACTGAACCTAAATTCACAAGTTTTGTCTCCCTCCTGGACAGCAAGGGATGAGAAGGAACTAGGACTAAACTGACCTGCGAGTTGAAGGTGGGGGCTGTACGTGGGCTACGGACAAATTCCATAAAGAAGGCACCGTCCTGGCATGAGAAGAAGCAAGAGCAGGTGTTACAAGCACAGACAGAGGGGAGACGAGGGGGCAGAATGGGAATAAGCAAAGAGGGGGAATGAACACAGGATGGAAGGCAAGAAATTATCTAGGGGAGGAAAGAGACAGGGAGAGAAGAGAAATAACAATAGAGCACTTGAAACTTCCAGCAAAACCAGTTAACAAAGTAAAGGAAACACTCCCACCCCAGACCAAAACCACCACCAACAACTGCCTTCTCGCTTCATCATAGTCATAGTCACCATTCCTTTTCCAGGCAATCACAATCCCTTTTTGTCACCCCATCCCCTTTTCTCATCTTTTTTCAGCATGCGTCAGGCTTCCTTCCTTCCCCTCTCTGTACATGCCAGCGCATTCTCTCTACCCTCAGTATGTCAGCTAAACCAACCCCCCCCCCCCCCGCCAAGCAGTTTCTGTAGAAGGGCGACTGATCAGTGCTACTTGCCTTACGTGGGCTGTCCACATAGGTGGGTGTAATAGCAGTGCCGCTGCTGTCTGTAGCCTGTACGCAGCTCTTCCCAACATACATTGCAGCTTGCTGTTCACCTGAGCTCCTAAAATAAAAGGGAGGAACCAAATCAGTTTTGTATATGGTTTTTATGTACTGCGAAAATAGTGGAAAATGGGTCTGTGACCTAGAGTTTGCTCTGCACGAATATCAGTCCAGTGCCAAGGACAGTGTTGGGACTCAAGAGTTGATTATGCAACGGAAACTAACCCTACACAAAATGCCACTCCTATCACCAGTGACCCAGCTCCAGGCTCAAACCATTTCCGAGTTAGCCTAAAGCTACTGTTTGCTTACTCACTTCTGATTAGCATCCAGCTCCAACAGAGCTGAGAGGGCTGAGGTCCCCTTCTTTCCAGAGGGTCCAGCTGGCTCCGGAGGGTGTGTGCATATTGGAGCACTCATCTGCAGAGTTTTCAGCACAGCACCTTTCTAAAGCAAGAGAAGTCAGTAAAGAGAGAAACACTAAAACCCCCATTCCATATTTCCAGCCCTAAAATTGCTGCACTACATAACACCAAAGACCAGCATTCCACTCAAAAGCATTAATTCAGAGCATTAAAGTCAATGCTTCCCCTCCGTCTCCTACAGATAGCATGTAATGTGCCACTCTCCCACCTTCCCAAGGACAAAGGGTGTCATTCCCCCTTCCATACGATATCTCCCCAGCTCTAACCCGAATGATGCGGTCTGAACGATGACGGCGGCGGATGCGATTCAGGCCTTCCATGAAGCGAATGAACCCATCCAGTAGCTGTCCATCCTCATGATCGGAACGTGGACTGTCTCCGTAAATATCACAGTGTGCCTCCCCCTCCAAGATACGTTTTGTGGTGCTGATGCAAGCTGGCAGAAGTAGGAACCGTGTCCTCCAGAATTTCAGGGATTCAATCAGACTGGGGAAGGGACAGTAAGAAAAGAGGAAGGGTCAATGAGGGAGCAGAAGAGAGTCTAGAAGTTTCCTCAGAGGCTTGCTTCAGCTCTGGAAAGGTCACCTGAAGTCCTCCGAGCCAGAAGAGCAGATATACTGGTCCAAGTAATTCCATTTGTACTCCTCCAGACGCTCATGGGAAAACTCCACCCAGCATGAGACAAACTCACAGTCCGAGTGAGAGGGACACAGGCTGTAGGTATAGTTAATCTGTGCAGATTCATATGGGTACCTGGAAGCAAGGATAAGAACTCTTACTACTAACATTACCCAGCGCCTAGATCCAAGCCTCTCTGCATGGGATATACTCACTTTGGTAGGTATCTAGTGACAGTGATGATTTTGTCCTTCAGGGTCACTTTATGGAAGGTGCGGCCCATGCTCAACCAGTATTGATCTTCCTCCTCCTCTCGGTTCCGAGACATGAGGCCTAATTATAATAAAGACACAAATCAGAGCAGCAAGCTCTAAAGCCACAGTGCAGGAACAGAGAAGGGTCAGGGCAGACTTACCCCGGCTATAGAGGGGGCTGCTACTGAGGGGGGCTGGTCCGGCAGCACTGGCTTTCTGGGGCTTGCTTTGCACAATGATCTGATATCCCTGCATGAGGCGTTGACAGATGAACTCCTCAAACACCTGCAGAGCACTCATCTGAGCAGCTTCCTCATCTCTCCTGTCAAGCAACGGAATATTGTAAGTAACCTTTTATTGCTGAAATACTGAAGATGCTATTTCTGCAACTCACAGAACCAGAGGAAGCACAAAGAAAAGGGAGGTCCTCAGAGCCAGGGCCTGGCCTAAGGAACAAGCTGTTCACACTGAGCAGGGTATAGTGAGGCTTCCCCTTCGGGCTGAGCCTGCCTCCTCCCACCCCCCACGATAGGAGCAGCTGCTCGGATCCTCTTGATCAGGAGCTTTCTTCAGCAAGGCAGTGGGAAACTCCAGAGGAGCATGTCCTGTGTGCTCTGGAGACATCCACAATAATAAACAGAGCTGAAAAAGTTTTTACCAGCAGGTCCCCACAGAGGGCCCGCCAGAAGCAAAGGAAACATCCACATCTGCTGGAGACACAAATACTGAATGCGACCCCTAGGGGAGCCTCTCTATATACACTGACGTTTCTGGTGCTTTTCTCTGCCTCTACATCTGCTAGCAGGGGGGGGGCTGGACTGGTCTAGCAGGATGAATTGGAAAAGGGATTTAGTCTTGCGTGAAGGACAGAGCCACGTGGCAATAAAACTATCAAAAGAACTGTTTCACCACTGCCCATTACAGAGATAGAATGTACCTCCTTGCCTGTTTCAGATAACCTTATGCCCCCTTCAGATTCATGGGCATTACCCATACACATGTTCCTATAAAACAAACTCTACAACTCCACTCCAGTCTCAAAAGAGAAGCAAGTAACCCGCACCTGTCCAGATCAGCCTCGGGAAGCAGGTCGTAGCAGCCCTCTGTGTAATCATTCTGAAGGCTCTGCCGATCAGGGAAGTAATCCGTGGTGAGAGGCAGACATGCTGGTGTGGTGAGGGACTTCCAGTCCACCCCTACTGTACAACAGAAGCCTGGCACTACAGGGGGAGCAGACAATGTCAGAACTACCCCACAGCACAAGGGGCAGCAATGGGAAAGTATCCCGGAGGAAGCAAAGATTGGAAAGAAAAAATAAAAGATGTGTGCAGTGGTGCAGATTATCAATATGTGGAGGAAAGGACAGAGCATGGCAGAGAGAGAGAGAGAGAGAGAGAGAGAGAGAGAGAGAGAAAGAGTGTTAACAATGCAGGGACATGCATCATATTCCGCATTTGATTAATGCAGGGCAAATACAGGGTACTGAAGCATTTCAAGCAGATCAGCAGAAATTATCACTATTAATGGTGAACATTTTAAGCAGGAAGAGAGGAGGCAGCCTGCTATCTCCCAGAGAACAGAGGATAAGGGGTCAGCAGGAGAAGAGTCAGATCAGTCTCATATTTACATCACAGCACGGAATAAGGAATATGAGAGTGGAGAGGCAGAACGTAGATAAGTCCAAGCATAATTCCAAGAAGATACCTGTGACTCCCATCACTGTTGAGTTATAAAAGGCACATGATTATTCTATACCTGCATCCAGTCCAGCATGAGGTTCTGGGGGAATGGCAGCTGGAATCCACATGCCAAGGGCCACCAGCAACCACAATCACTGGAAGGAGTGCCAAGATGATTCTTCCCTCCATTCCCCCTGGAGTCTCCAGCTGCAGTTCCCTTCCTCCTCAAACCCAATGTAAGCATGTACAGACCTTTACCCGGTGCAGTCCTTTTCACCTCCACACTGCTATCCCAGAGCCTCCAGCAACAGTCCTCATTTCCTCCCCCCCCCCCTTCTAATCTGCTCCAGAGCAGTTCCATACAGGCTCCTCTGCCACCATCACCCCCTTTACCCAACAGACAATTCTAGTTGGCCCTTCCTTCATAGTATCCATATGCAGACCCATCTCCACTGTCCATGCATGCATCCATAAATAGCTCCAGGGTATCCACATGAAGTTTTCTTTCTGCCACGTCTCCCTACCAAAATATCCAGGTATGTCCTCTGCCATTCCCCTGCCCTGCTCTGCTGAATTCAGATATAGCCTATACATACATGCTCACCTCCTAAAAGCAGCCACGCAAAGCCCTCCATCACCACCTCTTCAGATCCAGGTACAATCCCTTTTGAGTAGTCACATACAGCTTCCCCTACCCCCCCCCCTTCCCTGGAGCATCCAGAAAAAAAAACTCCGCCAGCAGCCTAGAAGTCTCCAATACACAAAATACCATGTTTTAACTCACCACCCTCCCTCCAAACCCTTCTTGAGACCTAACTACAGGTTATACCAAGTGTCTGCTCTCCCCCTTCTCAGTGCCCACCACTCACTGTGTTCCAGAGTGGTGCAGACAGTTTCCTGCACAGAATCCTTCTTCTGTGCTTTCTGACTCATGCCTGTAAAAGAAAAAAAAAGTAAAAAAAGCAACTACATTAGGAATTATTCCATTTTATTCTCCATTCCTTTCTGAATACCATAATACCAAACCTCAAGTGCACTGAGCAGTTCTCGTCACCCTATCTTAAGAGATGGCAAATCTAGAAAAGGCTCATAGAAGGGCAAGCAGAATGCTTAAGGGAATGGAACAATTCCTCTCCAAGGAAAGGCTAAACTGGTTAACGTTTTTCAGCTTGGAGAGGAGATGACTGAGAAGGGATATGGATAGAGGTTTATAAAATCAGGAGTGGGGTGGAATGGATAAATAAACATAATGCTCATTTACCCTTTCAAGTAGCACAGACAGCAATCAATGAAAGGCTTTTTCAGGGGTTAAAAAAAAGTTTGATCTGTGGAAATGGACTCTGATAAAACTATGCAATTATCTGCATACTGCAGAGGAGAAGGTGGCAAATGGCACAGTGAGCTTAGTCTTCTGAAAAATCACCTGCAGACAGCAGGCGCAATCTGATTGTTACCCAAGGAAAGAAATCATCTGCAAAGCGCATGCTAAGAAGCTGTACAGTCTGCACCAATGGGCTCAGATTTCATCATTGCCTCCAGGAGACTAAGTGGTGATGCTGTTAAATGCCGTTGAGTCGGTGTCCACTCATGGTGACCCTCTAGATCAGGGGTCTCCAAAACCAGTCCTGGAGGGCCGCAAACCAATCAGGTTTTCAGAATATCCCTCAAATACAATGGGGGCCAGTGCACGCAAATCTCTCTCATGCATATTCATTAGGAATGTCCCGAAAACCTAGCAAGATTGCGGCCCTCCAGGACTAGTTTGGAGACCCCTACTCTAGATAGCTGTGCTAAAACTGTATTCGGACTTCAGTCAGGCAGTTCATTGTTGATAGAGTGGCATCCATAGCTACTATTATTGTATCAATCCAACTCATTGCTGGCCTTCCTCTTTTGCGTTGACCTTCAACCTTGCCAAGCATAATGTCTTTCTCTAATGATCTCTCTCTTCGCATGATGTGTCCAAAGCATGAAAGTCAAAGTCTTGTTATCTGAGCTTCTAAAGAAAGCTTTGGTTTGATCTCCTTTAGTACTAACTGGTTTGTTCTTCGGGCAGTCCATAGTATACACGGTATTCATCAACACCATAATTCAAAGGCATCAATTTTCTTCCTATCGTTTTCATGGTCCAACTTTTGCATCCATAAAATATTATTGAAAATACCATGGCTTGGACAAGTCAAATCTTTGTATGGAAAGACATCTTTGCTCTTGAGAATCTTGGCAGAATGACTACGAAGGACCTAGACAAGTGCAATGCATTGTCTGATTTCTTGACTGCTTGTCATTTCTTTATTGATTATTGATCCAAGCAGGTTAAAAGGTGTCCACTATTCCAATTTCCTCTCCATTAATGATGAACTTATTGATTTTGCCAGTTGTCAGGATCTTCGTCTTATTTACGTTAAGGTGCAGATCCAGTTTAAGACTATGTTCCTTAATCATGAGAAGCAAATAGTTCAGATCTTTCAGCCAGTAATGTGGTATTATCAGCATAGCGAAGGTTGTTGATGAGTCTTCCAACAATCTTCACACTTCTGTTGTCTTCATACAGTCCTGCTTCTCTGATTTATTTGCATATAAATTAAACAGGTAGGGGGAAAGTATGCAGCCTTGTCGTACACCTTTGCTGATTTTAAACCATTCTGTTTGTCCTTGTTCGGTTCGAACTTACCTATGCTTCTTAATGTGGCCCAGAGTTTTATGGTTTAAAAAGACAAAAGCCTTGCTGTAATCAATAAAATGCATACAGATATTCTTTTGGTATTCTTGTGTGTCTTTTCAAGGATCCATCTCATATCCACGACAATGCCTCTCGCTCCTCTCCCTTTCCTGTATCCTGCTTGCACTTCAGGCAGTTCTCATTTCAGGTATAGTTGTAGTCTCTGCTGGATGATCTTGAGTAGGATCTTGCTGGCATGTGGGATCAGAGCGATTGTGCGATAATTTCCAGAGTCAGTTGGATCACCTTTCTTCAATATTGGTATAAACACAGATCTTTTCCAGTCAGTTGGTCATGATGCTGTTTTCCAAATTTCCTGGAAGAGCCTTGTAAATTATGGCAACAGTTGCATCTGACTGCAATAATACTGCAATGGGAGCGCCATCAATACCTGGTGCTTTGTTCTTTGATAATGCATTCAATGCTGCTTCTACTTCTTTCATCTCCAACGGTTCCTGATCATAAGGTACAGGTTGAAATGGCTGTTGGTCCACTTAATTTTTATGTTATAATGGACTCTGCATATTCTTTCCATCTGTTCTTGATCTTCTCAGCATCATTCAACATGGATCCTTGAGCATCTTATAGCATTCCAGTTTGAAGCTGGAATTTTCTCTTTAACTCTTGTAGCTTTAGGAAAACTGATCTTATTCTTCCTCTAATAGTTTCTGATTCTATTTCCTTGCATGCATTATAGTAGTACTACTTATTGTCTCATCTTGCTGCACATTGGAAATCTGTTGAGTTCTATGACTGCCTCTTTCTCCTCTGGCTTTAGCTTCTCTGCGTTTCTGGGCAATTTTCAGAGTTTCTTTGGTCATCCATTTTGGTCATTTTTGCTTTTTCACTTTTTTGTAGAAACTTCACTTTCTTCGAGCAAAACTTTGATGTCATCCCATAACTCTTTTGGTACTCTGTCATTTGTATCCAAAAGCAGCAAATTGATTTTGCAGGCAGTCTTTAAATTCCGGTGGTATATTCTCAAGGTCATATTTTGTTACATTCATGAGTGACTTGCTCTTTTTCAGCTTTAGCTTGAGTTTGCATACTAGTAGTTGGTGATCTGTATCTCAAGTCAGATCCAGGTTTTGTCTTTTTTGATGTTATTGAGCTTTTCCAACATGGACTTCCACAGATGTTGTCAATGTGATTTTTGTACAATCCATTGGGTGAAGTCCATGTTACAGTTGACGCTTGTATTGCTGGAAGAAGATGTTTGATATTAATAGATCGTTGGTCCTGCAGAATTTTATCAGTCTTTCTCCAGCTTCATTTCCATTGCCAAATTTATATTTTCCAACCACTTTGCCTTTTTCATTGTTGCCATATTTTGCATTCCAGTCACCCATGACTATCAGGATATCCTTTCTGCATGTTCTGTCAATTTTGGCTTGTACTTGTTCACAGAACTCATCCACTTCTTTCTTTTCTGCAGTTGTTGTTGGGGCATATATCAAACAATGCTTGTGTTGATGGGCATTCCCTGTAGACGAATATAAATTAAGCAGTCACCGATTGAATTGTATTTTATTACAGTTCTTGCAAGTTTCTTCTTAATTATAAATGCAATACCATTTCTTTTTTGTCTTTCATTTCCAGCATAGTATACTATGTGATCATCAGATGCAAAGTGCCTGATGTCAGTCCATTTCAGTTCACTGACACCCAAAAGATCGAAATGTACATGTTTCATTTCATTCTTGACCACCTTCAACTTTCCTTGGTTCATACTTCATATGTTCCATGTTCCAATATGTAAGACAGACATCTTTGCAGCTTCTGACTCTTATTTCATGTGCAGTTACATCAGCAGTGAAGACATCCTGAGGGCTTTGATCTCACATCATAAATGCTGGTTTTGCTCTGAAAAAAGTCTTCAGCTCATCCCCAGTAGCCAGTAGAGTGCCTTCCGACCTGGGGGTCTCATCTTCCAGCACTATAGTGCAATTTGTTTTGTTGCGATGAGCCGTTGAGTTTTCATGGCTAGAAGCAGAAATAGATTGCCAGGCCTTTCTTACGCACAGTAACGCTAGTGTTGTTGCCATTGTCACAGGAATGTGATCCTCTGCCACCAACATCGTCCCATTCTGCTGCTGCCCAGATGAGGAATCAGTCTTCACATATGGGTGACGTCGGCACAGAGAGCCCGTGCGGGAACGCTCCCCAACATACAATAGGAAAGCCTTTGGGAGCACTCCGCTGCACCTGCTTGCCTGACTTCCCAGCTCCTCTCCGCAGTTGAGTTTGTAATCGAGAGGAAGAGAAAAAACAAAAACCCTACAACTACTAGGGGAGGAAGGTGAGTTGTGAAGACTGATTCCTGCTGTTCCTAGAGATCACCTCTAACAGGTGAGTAACTACACTATCTCCAGGAATAAGCAGGAATGCAGTCTTCACATATGGGACTCACTAGCTCCCAGGAAACAAACTGGCATGGGGGGGGGGAGCAGTGTGATCCCTGAGGCTAAAGCTTAGAGCATGCATAAGGTTTCAAATTGCATGTAACTTGTTAGTTTTAACCATGTAATATGTAATTTCTGTTTATGTTCGATGTAACCCGCCTTGATAACATTTCTTATATATCACCTTTCAATGGTAAATAAATAAATAAAATAAATAGTGTGCAGCAGAAAGTATGGATGGAGGGCCAAGTAGCTGCCCAACAGATTTCTTCAATGGATACTGAATGGAGATTGGCTATGGAGGTTGCCATAGCCCGCACATTATGAGTAATGATGTGACTCTCCATGGAGAATCCTGTTTGTTCATAAGCAAATGAAATGCAATCTGCTATCCATCTGGACAGAGTCCGTATTGTCACCGGTTGTCCAAGGTGACTAGGATGAAAGGAAATCAATGATTCTATCCAAGTAGTAAGCCAGCACTCGCTTGCAGTCTAAGGTGTGTAGCACTGCTTCAGCCTGAGACACATGTAGTCTGGGGAAGATAATCAGTAGGATTACCGACTGGTTTAGATGGAAGGAGAAGACTATCTTCGGAAGAAAATGTGGATAGGTATAGAGAGCCATCTTGTCTTGTTGGAACCAAGTATAGGGCGGATCCGTCACCAGAGCCTGCAGTTCACTGATGCGGCGAACTGACATGACGGTGATTAGGAAGATTACCTTCCAAGATAGAAACTAAAGGCTCGAAAGGAGGCTTTAGAAGTTGAGCAAGAACCACATTGAGGTCCCAGGCTACAGGAGATGGCTTAATGGATGGCTTGGACAGCAACAGACCCCGCATGAAGCGTGCTACTAAGGGGTGTGAGGAGATAGTTATGTTTATTTTGACTAGGCATAGACAGCATCTTATATCTCAACAAATAGGAGTGACCTACACGGAGAAGTGGGTACACCCCTAAACAAAGGCATGGGGATAGGTGACCTCCATGGAGTGGCAGGTGCATCTACTCTTGCTGCCTTGCTGGGCAGACTAGATTGACCATACTGGTCTTTATCTGTCGTCATATATGATGTTACTATGTTATGATGTTAAAACACAAATGCAACTGACCCAGACTCCACCAATGCTTTGCTGCCTGCTCTATTCCCAAACCACAGCAATCAGCTAGATGAAAACCGGCATTAAAAAGAAAGGAAAATAAATCAGGTTCTCAAAATGGTGCCCATTTCCACGCTGAGCAAGAAACCGCCAACAAGACTCCCCACCTGATTTCACAGCTCTTAAACTGCCCATGGACTGTGCAGTCACCTCCCTCACAGCATGTAACTCTATGCCGCCTACACTCCCGACCTGATGCTCAGCTGCTGGTAGAGCTTCAGCAGCCTGCTGCTGGCTGCCGCCTGACCTTCTGCGGGCTCAGTACTTCAGCGGGAGGGGCTGCAGAAGCGATCCTGTCTCTCCCCCGGAGTCCCCTCTGCCTGATTGTGTCCCCCGGCCCCAGGACTCCCCTGGGTCTCGCCTCAGCAGATTTCCCACCGTTCTGCTTCCTTTCTTTTCTTTTCTTTTCTTTTTTAAACTTTATCCAAAGATAAGCCCTATGGTTAAAGGGCTACGAGCCAACTAAACCAATTGAAGTCTTATTTTTTTTTAATTATTTTTTTTAACTATCCTTATTTGTTCTTCTAGTGAGTCCTTCCTAATGGAATCACCTCACCCCAGCTGTTTGGAGACTGAGATACTGGCTCTGGTGGGAGCTGCCACCAGTATGTATATCTTGATGTCATCAATCATGATATGCTCAGTCTCCAAGCTGCTGGGTGAGGTGACTCTACCCACAGGTGCAGGACTGGGCTAGAGGAATAAGGAATCCTAGATGTTGGAGCATAGTGATGGTGTGATGAAGGGAGAGTTTTACCTAAAGGGAAGTCTTCCCTGATTAGCCAGTCATCTAAGTAAGTGAAGATGAAGACCCCCAAAGTGCAAAGATAGGCAATGACTACTGCCATGCATTTGTGAAGACTCGTGGTGCAGAGGCTAAAACGAAGGGTAGCATCTGGTACTGGTAATGGTTTCCCTGAAACAAGAAGTGCAGATACTGTCTGTGCAGGGGATGGGATAGGTAAATACATGTACACCTCCTTTAGGTCTAGAGAACATAACCAATCATGTCTGCTGAGGTATGGAAGAAGAGTTCCCAAGGAAATAATTTTGAATTTTTCTTGGACCAGGAACTTGTTTAGGTTTCTGAGATCCAAGATAGGCCTGATTCCTCCTGTTTTCTTTGGGATCAGAAAATTTGGAGAGTAGAAGCCCATCCCTTCTTGAGGGGGAGGAACTCTTTCTATGGAAACCCTGGGATAAGAGAGTGGTCACCTCTTCTCTTAAGAGAGTGCTTTGAAGGGGATGGGTGGGATAGTCCCCTGTGAAACTGGTGGGGAGGGGGTAAGGTTTTGAAGTGAAGCAGATATCCCCTTTGGGCAATGCTGAGTGTCCACTGTTCTGAAGTTATGAGGTGCCACCTGTGAGCATAGGAACAGAGCCTGTCTGCTATGTGGTGGGGAGAAGGGGGGCTGGGGGACTCTCCAGGGGCAGATTGGCAATGTCCTTTAGGAAGGAGTCAAAAATCAGGCACAGGTTGTGCCTGTGCAGCTGATTGAGGCTTAGGAGCCTTGAATTTTTTGGGTTGGTGAGGGTCTTTGCTGCCATTGTTGAGGATGCTGAGGCTGGTAGGCAGCTGAAGGTGGGTATGAAGGATAATATCTCTTCTTAGAATAGAAAGGTTTATTGGGAAGAGTTTCCTTTTGGAGGGGTCAGTCGTCTTTCTGGAAAGGTGTTGAGGATGAGATCATCTATCTCAATCTCCAATCTTTCCCAAAGAGGTTTTCTCCAGTACAAGGGATATTGGCCATCTTGTCCTTGTTCAAAATCTGATGCCTGTAACCAGGCCATCCTGTGAGCCCCAATGCAGACTGCCAAAGCTCTGCTTGTTGATGCAAAAGCATTAAAAGAGGCCCTGGTAATAAATTTAAAATATTTTGGCCTTGCTTGACGAGTGTCTGGAATGCACTCCATTTATCATCAGGAAGCATGGGGGCTAATGTCTCCAGATCCCTGGTGACATCTTTTAGAAACATGCCCATGTACAGCATGTAGGAGTTTATTTTAGAGGCCAACATGAATGCCTGAAAGCATCGACGCCCAAAGACATGGAGTATCCTCTAGTCTCTACCATAGGCATGGAAGAGTGAGGTATTTTTTAACTCTTTATTCAGTGCATCGCTGATTCCACCACCATTAAGTGGTGGGGGAGCTGAGGTTTTTGGAAGCCTGGACCCTAACTCAGTACATGGTAATTGAGCCTCTTCCTGACGGGCGGAACCGTGAGAGGAGCTTACCACATGCAGAACATAAGATCTTGTAAGATGTACCAGTAATATTGCCGCTTCTTTGGGCGTGGGAGGGTATTGGAATATCTCCAATTCCTCTACCCTCAGTTCCTTCTCAGAGGCTACTGTGATGACCAGTCCTGCTGCCATGTCCTGGGTGAAATCCTGGAAAGACATATCTTCTGGTGGGGACCTGTGCTGTTCTTGTGGAGGCGAAGGGTGTGAAGGGATGTCTGGAAGTTCGTGGGAATCCAGTGATCCCTCAGAATCAGAAGAGCTGGAATCATAGTCTGGCAAAAAGTCAAAGTATCGGCGGTCTTGTGTTCGACATCTATGCTTTGCGGACGTCGAGGGTCAATGCTGATACCGATGCTTGGAGGCATCAGAATCGGGAGTTATGAGTCTGAGCTGCTTGGGTACCAAGGATATCAGTCGGTTCCAATGGATACATCGACTTGGGAGTTTCAACAATGTTGGTTTGAGGGCCGGCATCGGGGCCAGTACATTTGGTTGTAGGCAGGGTGCTGAAGCCTGCACTACTGGAGCCGTCAGTACAGTCTGTACTGAGGCTGCCAGAAGTTCGGCCAAACTCCTCTTGAAAGACAGCATGCGCTGGTCCAGGGAGATGGCCAATGTTTGGGTGGAATCACCCACGGGGCTTTAAGCCACCGTCCCAGAGCATGGAACAGGTAGCTCTCCAGAAGTCGATTCCTCAGGAGCATCCCGGAGCCCATCCTGTGCTTTGGAGGACAGTTCCTCCCACTAGGGCTGTTTGGCTGGCTGGTCTGCATCAGAAGCACCCCTAGGAGAGTCTCGATGCTTATGCTGGGATTTTCCTCTGGTCTGAATATCTGTCTTCAATGCCAATGACTTAGTAGAAACCTGAAACTTATTTTTATGTTTTGACTTTGAAGAGACCTATGAGAGGAGGTCAATGTCCTTGATGAAGTGGAAGCCACTGAAATAAAGTCCAGGGTGAACAATGATCCATATTGTGTGGCTCTATTCTTTAGGCCTCTCTATCATTTGCTGGCACAAAGGACAAGAATTTGGCAGATGGTCAGGGCCCAAACATTTTAGAAACCAGTCATGTTTATCAATGACTGATACTGTACCGGCACACTTGGTACATTTCTTAAAACCACTAGTTAGTTATTCCGTGCTTTAAAAAGCATTCTTCAAGACTGAAGATAAGGTTATGGAGGCCTAAAGGCCTAATAGCAGTGAAAACTGCAGAAAAATGAAAGAAATAGAAAATTTATAACTAAAAAAGAGAAAGGTTATTGGGACAGTGTTGATCTAATGGAACAGACATCAACAGGAAGGCAGAAGCACGGTATTTCATCAAAAAAGGAAAAAATGTTTTTCGGCGGTGACAGAATTGTACAACCTGCTGGCTTCGTGGAAAATGAAGAATTGAGGAGAGGAGTTGGGAAGATGGGAAGGCAGGGACGCAAATGCAGTGGAGTACTCCCAAAGGCTTTCCTATTGGATGCTGGGGAGCGTTCCCATGCGGGCTCCGTTGGTGCCAACGTCATCCATATGTGAAGACTGCATTCGTGCTTGCTCATGGAGATGCTAGTATATAGCAGAGTTTAACAAGGATTTGCACAAGTTTCTGGAGACCAGATCCACTGATCAAGAGACAGGAAGGTGGTGGGGGGGGGGGGGGGGGAGGGGGAGGGTGACACCACTTTTTACTTCTGGGAACAGATTTCCCTATTAGGATCTGTTGGGTATTTCCTAATGGGACAGACTGACCACTGTCGAAGATAGGTGCTGGTCAATGGCCCTTTGCATTGTAGCCAGCACAGTTCTTATGTACAGGATGCAGAGCTTTTAAACTGTAACAATGCAGTGGCCTCACCCTATCCATACTGTTCCTCTTCTATCCATCTCCAGCTCCTTTCAATGCATACCTCCCTTATCCCTTTCTCAATTCTCTCTGCTCCTGGACATCTCTCTCAAGGACCAGTCTAGCCAGTAGGCAAACTAGGCAGTCGCCTAAGGCAGCAGCTTGAGAGAAATGGCAAAGAGCAGGGCATTAAAAGATAAACAATAGATTCTGACAGCCAGGAGGACATAAGGTTTCCCTTGGGTGCCAACATCTTGAACCAACTCTCGTCCCTTTCTTTTCCACAAACCTTCATTCTGATTTCAGTGTGCCTTCAGTCCTTGTTCATCCCCCCTCCCATTCCCAGCACACCACATCTTCATCCACCACTTCTGTTCCTGCTCCCACCCTCACCCAAACTCTTGTTTCCATCACCTGCATTCTGACCACCGACTATAGTGGGAGGAAACTCTTCCATCCTACTGTTCCCAGCAAAGGAAACACCATGCCTGCAAAGAAGAGAGTGGTATAAGAGCAAGAAGAGCCACAATATCCTAGAACAAGAGACGAGGCAGGAGAAGTCAGGAGGGGCATATTCAGGCCTCACTTGCAGGTTTAATTTGTAGACATAAAAGAAAGTGGATTCGCAGGCCCAAGAAGGGGCAGGATTAGGATTAGGAACTAGAATGACTGTTCTCTGCATTGTTATAGGATCCCCATCCCCCATCCGGAGCAGCCTAGTGGATAGAGCAGCAGGCTGAGAACCAGACAAACCTAGTTCAAATCCCACTTCTCCTTGTGCTTTTGGGCAAGTAATCTAACCTTTCATTGTCTCGGGTACAAGCTTACATTGTAAGTCTTCTAGGGGCAGGAAAATAACCACAGTACTTGAATATAACTTACTATGAACTACTCCTGTAAAAGGCATGAACTGAATCCAAAAATCCCTTCCCTCCCCCTCTTCTTTTCTATAGGCTACCTGGAAGGGAAGAGCGGCAGCAAAACACCCCGGCTGCACTGGAGTCTGGGAAAAAAAAAAGTGGAGGCAGCAAGGGGAGGGGGTGTCAACCAGGGGCTGGTGCCAGTGCAGCCCTGCAAAAATGGCAGTTGTTTGCACTTTTGAAGGCGGCTCAGACCTCTGAGGAGAGACTTGCTGCATCTGCTCAGATGGCAACGGGGCAAGGACACCACCACAGGCTGCTTCCCTGATGGCTCCTTGGGGTCAGTGGAGCAGGAACCACACATCTCCCTCCATAACCCAGAGTCAGCGCTTGCGTAGGTGAGACAGCATCACCTGCCACATGTAAGCTGGCACCTTCTGGAGCTAAAGTCAATGAAGGTCTGCATAGACCTTTGTCCTACTGCCAGCACTGCCACAATTAGATCTCCCCCCTCCCCGAATCCCGCTTCAGAGAGAGATGACCAGAGTCATGGTGCTGGAAGAAGTAGAGGAAACCAGTGAACCAACACCCTCCACGACAGACTTACAGGAGGGTACCAGGCAGCACTCTTCTCTCCAGCCCCAGAGAGCTTCTTGAGGGCTGCAGCCCTGTGCTCAAAGAGCTGCAGCCCTGAAATTTCGAGGCAGAACAAAGGAGAAATTTTACTTACCATTAATTTCCTTTCCTGGAGTCCTGCTAGACCAGTCCAGATTAGTGGGTTATCTCCCCCTACTAGCAAATGATGGGAGACAGAGAAAAGAAAGCCAAACTATGCCATGACATCACCACAGTTAGGAAACATGGACAGGCAACTTTCCAGCTTTCATGAGCATCTTAAACTTCAGATAAAGAAATTTGACCGTGATAAATCAGACTATGATAATCAGATTTATAGATGTATGAAAAAGATCACCAATCCACCAAGCATGTTTCTTTTGATCACTCTAATGACACGGGTGACAGTGATGAATCTTGTAATAGAGGACATCGTTCTTGCACTCATTATGAAAGGCAGCAGGATTTTCATGAGGGCAATTACTGAGGTTGGCACTCCAGACGAGCGCATCCCTTCGATCAATGGAGCGGTCAGACCACCAGTTCAAAGAGCAAAACAGCAATTAACCTCCTCTCTTGACAGATTTTGACTAAGGAGCAAGAAAACATTGAATTTGGGTCTCTTATTCCTACAGTTAAACACGATCCTTTTAAGATGCGAGTTGCATTACAGAAATTTTTTCAAGAAGGTGAAATTAGACTTACCTGCTAATTGTTGTTCCTTGAGGAACTCTAGTCCAGTCCCGGAACCATAGAGTTCTGTACCTCCTCCAGCAGCTTTGGAGACTGAAACATGTCATCGCTTTGATGTCACCGGTATAAATAGGCAGAGACCGCCCTTCCACACCAGTACCTATTGACAAAGCAGACTCAGCAGAGCAACAAATAAGTAGTTAATGTAATCAACAAAACCATTCCTAACTGAAAACCTTACCCTAGCCTCAGCCTATTAATTCAAAACTTTGCAAAAAATTTCAAAAATTCTTTTTTTTTTTTTTTTTTATAACCACTCTTAACCCCTGCCGTAACCAATTTGATACTACATCGGCAGGATTTCCTCTCTCTGACAGAAAGAAGAGAAAACTGATGAAAATCCCCCTATTCCTCTTCTGACGCTCCAGGACTTCAGGCTGACAAGACCACAGGCAAATAACTCCCTGGGTGGGATCCGGGACTGGACTAGAGTTCCTCAAGGAACAACAATTACCAGGTAAGTCTAATTTCACCTTCCTTTTCGTCCCTCTATTCCAGTCCCGGAACCATAGAGGATGTAACAGAGCAGTATATATCAATGGGAGGGCCCTGAGAGAGCAGCCTGAAGTACTGCTGACCCAAAACGCACATCCCCTGCTGCCTGCACGTCTAGCCGATAATGCTTGACAAAGTAATTCAAGGACGACCAGGTACCCGCCCTACAAATCTCCGTCGCCGGCACCATACGGAATTCTGCCCAGGAGGTCGCTTGTGCCCTAGTCGAATGAGCACAGAGACTGTCCGGAACCACCTTACCTTTTAGAATGTATGCTGCTGCAATAGCTTCTTTCAACCACCTGGAAATGAACGCTTTAGACACCGCTTCCCCTTTCCGCGGACTTCCAAACAGCACAAACAACCTATCTGACCGACGAAAAACCACAGTCTCGTGCAGGTACCTCTTGAGCGACCGACAAACATCCAGAAGACACAATCTACCTCCCATAGACTCTTTCTCCTTAGCCGAAAACACCGGCAACGAAACAGCCTGGTTGATGTGAAAAACCGAGACCACCTTGGGTAAAAACGAGGGAACCGGCCGCAGCACCACCTTCTGATCTGAAAACGACAGAAACGGTTCCCTGCAAGACAAGGCTTGCAACTCAGATATCCTGCGGGCTGAACAAATGGCCACTAAGAATACCATCTTTAACATCAAATCCTTTACTGATGCCTTACCTAACGGGCTCAAAAGGCACTCTAACCAGCGCTTCCAACACAAGATTCAAATCCCAAGCCGGAACCAAACACTGCCGTGGCGGTCGCAGGAGCAACACGACCCGTAAAAACCGCTTGACATCCTCATGCGTTCCTAACGCCTCACCTTGAACCTTTCCTCGACAGCACGAGATCGCTGCTAGCTGCACCCTCAAAGAACTGGCCGCCAGCCCTCTCTCGAAACCATCCTGCAAAAATGAAAGAATCTGCGAAACAGATGACGCTGAGGGACGAATCTGCTTGTCCTTGCACCAGGCCTCAAATATGCGCCAGACCCGCACATAAGCCAAAGACGTAGAACTGCGCCTCGCTCTAAGCAACGTCAAAATGACTGCTGCCGAATACCCTTTGGTCTTCATTCTCGCCCTCTCAAGAGCCAAACCGTAAGAGAGAATCGATCCACTTGCGGCATGCGGAGCGGCCCCTGCAGCAACAGGTCCTCCCGCAGAGGAAGCCGCCATGGCCTGTCTTCCAGTAGCCGAACCATATCTGCATACCACGGGCTCCTTGGCCAGTCCGGTGCCACGAGAACCACCCGGCCCCGGTGCCGCTCTATGCGCTGCACCACCTGACCGATGAGCACCCAGGGAGAAAAGACGTACAACAGACCCTCGACCGGCCACTTCTGTGTCAGCGCATCGAGACCCTCCGACATTCTTTCCTGCCTTCTGCTGAAAAACCAGACCGCCTTTGCCGACTCGAACGTCGCCATCAGATCCATGATCGGCGTCCCCCAGCACCTCACTATCAGAGCAAACACATCCGGGTGAAGCATCCACTCCCCTGGGTCCACCCTGCGACGACTTAAGTAGTCCGCCTCCACATTCTCTACTCCAGCGACATGCTGCGCCGACAGAGCTAGCAGATTTAGCTCGGCCCAGGCCAACAGCTGACCTGCCTCTGCCTCCAAGGCCGCACTTCCCGTGCCGCCTTGCCGATTGATGTAAGCTACCGTGGTCGCGTTGTCGGAAAGCACGCGAACCGCCGACTGACTCAGAAACAACTGGAACTCCACCAAGGCCAGATACACTGCTCTCATTTCCAGCCTGTTGATCGACCAGCCCTTTTCCAGAGCCGACCACTGCCCCTGCGCTAGCCTGCCTTCGAAATGTGCTCCCCATCCAGTGAGACATGCATCCGTCGTCAAGGCCCTCCACACCAGAGCCTCCAGAGACATTCCCCTCACCACATTTTCTCGCCGAGTCCACCAGAGAAACTCCTGTTTCACCTCTGGAGGACAAACCAGCCGCTGCGAGAGCGCATCCGCCTGATGCGACCAACGCCTGAGAAGCACCCTCTGCAGCGGCCTCATGTAGGGAGGAGTGGTCTAGTGGTTAGGACAAGGTACTTCAGGCCGGAGGGCCGGGGGTTCAAGTCCCACCTGGGGACAGCAATCTCAGGTCGGAGGAACTGGGATTTCTAGTCCTATAGACACTCCTTGTGGTCTTGGGCAAGCCACTTAACCCTCCATTGCCCATGTTCCCTGTAAGTATTAGCGTATGTGTCTCATATCCCCTCGTGTTAAATGTATCCCCCAATTGACCGCTTTGACCCGGTGAAAAGCGGGATATAAATACAGCTAAATAAAATAAATAAATAAAATGTGAGCCCTGGCCCATGGCACCACTTCTATCGTAGCCGCCATAGTGGCGAGCAACTGCAAGTACTGCCACGCTGTGGGAGCCCTTAGAGCCACAAATCTCTGTACCCGCTCTATTAAGCCCTGCAACCGCTTTGCCGGAAGAAAAACCTTCCCCAGCGCCGTGTCGAACCGCGCTCCCAAATACTCCAGGGACTGCGATGGCCCCAGCCTGCTCTTGGAAAAGTTGACCACCCAAACCCAGACTCTGCAACATCTGCACCACCCGGGTCGTGGCCTTTCCACTCTCCTCTACTGACTTTGCCCGAATTAACTAATCGTCGAGTTATGGATGCACCAGCACCCCTTCCTTGCAGAGCGCCGCAGCCACCATCACCAAAACCTTGGTGAACGTCCTTGGCGCCGTCGCCAGGCCAAATGGCAAAGCCCTGAACTGGAAGTGCCCCATGGGTACCGCAAAGCGCAGAAACTGTTGGTGCTCCTGCCGAATGGGAATATGTAAATAGGCTTCTTCAGATCCAAAGACGTGAGAAACTCTCCCTTCCTGACTGCCGCAATTACCGACCGTAGACTTTCCATATGGAAATGCGATACCCGGAGACAGCGATTCACCACCTTTAAATCTAAAATGGGGCGGAACGCGCCTTCTTTCTTTGGAACGATGAAATAAACGGAGTACCGACTGCACCCGTACTGCTCTGGCGGCACCGGCACCACCGCTTGAAGTTGTAATAATCTTTGAAGCGTCTCCCACACCGCGTGGAACTTGACCCGCGCCCTGCAGGGAGACTGCACAAACAAGCCTTTCACTGGATGCTGGAGTTCCAGAGCGTAACCCTCCCGAATAACCTCCAACACCCACTGATCCGAAGTTATGTGGACCCAGGCAGGGTAAAAGTCTCTCAGACGCCCCCCTATCGACTCGCATCCTGCCTGAGTACCCCTCATCTCATTGTGACTTCTTAGAGGTCGAGGATGAGAATGGCGCAAAACCTCTGCCTGCCCCTCGAAAGCCTCGAAATCCCTGACCCCGCACTGGGAACCTGCCCCGCTGGAACTGGCTAAATCGGGGTGAACAAAACCTACGAAAATCTCTCTGCATCCCTTTGGGAGCCGAACCCAGCCGGCTTTGCTTAGGCTTATCTTCCGGCAGCCGACCCCCTTTAGACTCTCCTACGTCCTTAACTAACTTATCCAAATCCTCACCGAACAACAGCTTTCCCCGGAAAGGAAGCTTACTGAGCCGAGCCTTGGAAGAACTGTCTGCCACCCAATTGCGCTACCACAGATAACGCCGAGCCGCCACCACCAAAGCCATGCTCTTAGCGAGGCCCCGGATCAGATCATAATGAATATCCACCAAATATGCAGACCCGGACTCCAGCCGTGCCGCCTCATCCAACTGCTCTCCCTGCTTCCCCCTGCAGCCGTTGAGACCAACGCAAGCATGCTCTCACCACCCACGCCCCCGCTATAGAGGCCTGCATGGAGAGAGCGCTTATGTCGAAAACCTGCTTCAGCAATGTATCGAGCTTCCTATCTTGAACATCCTTAAGCGCAGACGACCCTTCTACCGGGATCGTAGTCTTCTTCGTAATCGCTGATACAGCCACATCGATTTTGGGAGTGCGAAAAAGATCCTTGTCCTCATCCGATAGTGGGTAAAGATGAGCTACAGCCCTGGACCCCCTGAGGGCCAACTCAGGCAAATCCCACTCTTCCTGAATCATGTTCCTGAACACTCTATGAATAGGAAATACTCGCTGTATCGTCCGCACTGCTTGCAACAAAGGATCCCTCTAACGTCTCGTCTGCCGCAGGAGTCGCCGACGGCATATTAAGAGTCTTGAGGGTTTCAGCAATCAGAGCCGGCAACTTTTCACACCTAAACACTCTGACCACTCTAGCCTGCTGCTCCGCCTCCGAGAGCTCCCCTCTTCTAACTCTTCACCTGAATCCTCCTCGAGATCGCCTACTGCCGCTTCCAGATCCTCCAGAGGCGTGGATGACAGCCGCTGAACCCCCGACTCCTTGCCTCTCTTAGCCGGGGTACCTGCCGCATCCGATCCCATAGGGTTCCCCAGGCACTTCTCCCCCCGTCCTGCGGAAGCACCCGAGGTCATAGCGGGCTTTAACAAGGCAAACGCCTGTTGCATCAGCATGAAAAAATCCGGAGGGACTACAGGCTGCCCTCCTCCCGGCCCCTGCCCTGGCGGCACCGGAGGACCACCTGCCATAGATGGGCCAGCTACCGTTTCCGAGGGACCAATGGAGGAAGGCAGGACCCCAACTCCTGCCCTCCTGACCCTCCCTCTAGTGCGTTCTCCATTATCTCTTCGTGGGAGCAATTGCCACACACCCTCGAATTGAGGAGCGTGCCCCGCTTTGAGCCACAAACGAGGCACTGGGGCCTAGCTGGCATACTCCAGCACCGGCTAACGCAGGCTGAAGCCTGCTTCCCCTTTAAATAGAACTTAGTTTATTTCACTCTTTTTTTTTTTTTTTTTTACAAATTAACTGCAGGCAAAACAAAAATCCACAGCACCAATCTCTAGAGGGAAGCAAACTCCAACCCCCGGCTACTCTGAGCTTGAGGAGCAGAAAAACAACAAGAAAAATGTAACCCTCGCGCTTCTCACGCAAACGCCACATGCTCAGGCCTGCTGACCCTGACAACTCGCAAACTGCCGCGATCGGGGCTGCCGGACCTTCCCGCTTACAGCAAACTTCCCCTCACAGCAAAAAGGCGGCTTACCTCTGGGGGCCTCAATCTGCCACCGGAGCTCAGCCGAATTGGCGGCTTCGGCTCCGGGGCAGAGAGGCACACTTCCACACGACCTCCTCCGTTCACTCTGTCGGCCACCGCTGCAGAGATTCGTTGCCGGCCACGCCTGCCACCTGCTCCTCACCCATTCACGCGGGATCGGGAGCAGGGAGGCCCTTCATGCCGGATCTTACCCCCCACACCAAAACCTGCCACTCACAGATAGGCAGGGAGAGAGTGAAGAGAGGAGAGGAGAAACAAAGGAAAAGGAACGAACAAGGAGAGAAGTAGTGCAGAGAAGGAAAACCGAGCTTTGCAGCCCTGCCCTACCGCCTCACTACCGTCCCCTAATTAGAGGCAGAAAACCCCAAGTTAAAAACTGAATAAAACTAAATCAAAGAATAAGACTAAATAAAACTAAATAAATCTAAATAAAAGAACAAGCTCTGCCTTTTGTCCACTGACTGAGCCCAGAACCCTAGGCTCAACACCTTCTCCAGCTGCTATGGAGACAAACAACTGGTGTGGAGGGGCGGTCTTTGCCTATTTATACCGGTGACATCGAAGCGATGACATGTTTCAGTCTCCAAAGCTGCTGGAGGAGGTACAAAACTCTATGGTTCCGGGACTGGACTAGAGGGACGAGAAGGAACTCCGGGTTATCTGTTTTTTTTCAGAAAAAAACAGGCCATATGGACCCTTCTTAAAGCAGAATCCTTCTTGTTGGATACCTCCGGGCAAGATTGACCCAGTTATTCAGACTTTTCAAAGGCTGGTTTTATCGGATTTGGCTCGTTCTAAATCTCTGTTTAATCCCAAGTTTTCTAACCTTACCGGAGGAGAAAAGGCTGTGTTCTCAATTGTCTTCTTTGGATTAGCTTGTTATTCCGAATGCTGATAATGGAGGAGCAGTGGTTGTATAATCTTTGGAATCTTATCAGAAAGATCTCATGGCTCAACTCAAGGATACTCGGCATTATAACGTTCTCCCCAAAAACCGTACACTCTCAATCTACAATGAAAGATTAACACCACTAGTGACATCGGCATTGCAAGCAAGTTGGATCACTGAGAAGTAACGAGCATTTCTGTGTAATCAACAACCAGTTATATACACAGTCCCAAAAGTCCACAAGTCACTTACCAATCCTCCTGGCAGGCCCATTGTGTCCTGCAGGGGACTGATTTTGCAACAGTTGTCCAGGTTTTGTGATCATTTTTTGAAGCAGGACGCCATTTGGGTAAAATCATACATCCGTGATTCTTCCCACTTTTTGTTACAACAAACATAATTGGTGGATCTACTGGAGAAGGTTTTACTTGTCACATTGGATGTAAATGCCCTTCTCGATACATTGTCTTTGATTGGTTTTAGAGGCTCCGTTTTGTCCTGGTTCCCTTCGTACCTCTCCCACTCCTCTTTTAGTGTTTTTTTCCAATGGTTCTTACTCTTCCCTGATTCCACTCTCGGTTGGTGTTCCCCAGGGGTCTGTTTGGGTCCGCTACTCCTCTCTACACCCAATCTCTTGATTCTCTTATTTCTACATATGGCTTTCAATACCATTTCTACACCAATGATTCTCAAATCTATCTGTCCGCACCGGTTATCTTCCATGCACTACCTATCTTTCTGATACTGCCATCTGGATGTCTCACCGCTGTTTAAAATTTAACATGAATAAAACTGAATTGCTTATTTTTTCCTCCCAAACCCTCTTCTCCCTTTCCTTCTTTCTCCATCTCTATTGATAACACCTTTCTCCTTCCTGTTACCTCAGCCCATAACCTTGGTGTTATCTTTGATTCCTCTTTCCTTTTCTGCACATATACAGCACAGTTACTTACCTGTAACAGGTGATCTCTGGGAACAGCAGGAATAAGTCTTCACATATGGGTATCGTCGGTACCGACGGAGCCTGCGCGGGAACGCTCCCCAGTGTCCAAAAGGAAAGCTTTTGGGAGCATCCCACAGCGCTTGCGTGCTGCCTTCCCGCCTTTCCTAACCGCCTCTCTCCAGTTCGAGTTTTAAAGCTGAGACAGAGAGAGTGAGGAAAGGAAAGAAAGATAGAGAGATACAACTCCTAGGGGAGGTGGGTGGGTTGTGAAGACTTATTCCTGCTGTTCCCAGAGATCACCTGTTACAGGTAAGTAACTGTGCTATCTCCAGGAACAAGCAGGAATGGAGTCTTCACATATGGGGGACTACCCAGCTAGAGATGCCTGGGAGATCACCCAGGTTGTGAGTCCCTGGGAAGGGCTCTACCTCCACCCATGAATCTCAGGCATCCAGCCAGGGATGGAGGGTAGGAGTTGGTTAGGTATGGAACAGGTGTTTGAGAACAGCCTGACCAAACAAGGCATCCCGGCGGGAGTCCTTGTCCAAGCAGTAATGGGCTGTGAAGGTATGAACAGAGGCCCAGGTGGCCGCTCGACAGATCTAGTCGATGGACACAGAATTTAGATGAGCCATAGAGGCTGCCATGGCCCTCACATTGTGAGCTGTGACATGGCCCTCCAGAGAAAGGTTCTTACTCTGGTAGGCGAAAGAAATACACTGAGCAATCCAATTGGACAGAGTTCTCTTAGAGACTGGAAGTCCTAAATGAGAGGGATCAAAAGCAACAAAAAGTTGAGAGGACTTTCTATGTTGCTGTGTCCTTTGTAAGTAAAAAGCAAGAGCTCTTTTACAATCCAGGGTATGAAGATTCCTCTCTGCACTTGAAGCATGAGGTCCTGGAAAAAAGACAGGTAAATAAACCTCCTGGTTCAGATGAAAAGGTGAGACCACTTTAGGCATAAAGTGTGGATTAGTCCTGAGGACTACCTTGTCATGATGGAACCTTGTATAAGGAGGATTAGCCACCAAGGCTTGCAGCTCACGGATGCGGCGAGCTGAAGTGACTGCAATGAGTAAAATAACCTTCCAGGAAAGAAATTTCAAGGAGGTAGTGGCTAAGGGTTCAAAGGGTGGCTGCATAAGCTGGTCAAGAACCAGATTCAAGTCCCATGCCACTGGAGGTGGTCTGATGGGAGGTTTAGTCAAAAGAAGGCCTCTCATGAATCTTGCTATAAGAGGATGAGAGGAAATAGGCTGTCCATTGAGAGGTTTAAGGGATGCTGCAATAGCACTCAAATGGACTCTTACTGAATTTGTTTTAAGGCCTGCATGGGATAAATGCAGCAAATACTCTAGTAAAGAATTCGGAGGTATTGCAAGAGGGTTAAGACCCTTCTCTGCACACCAAATGGTAAACCTTTTCCATTTAAAAGCATAGGAATGTCTAGTGGAAGGCTTTCTGGAAGCATGAAGGATATCCTTCACTTGCTGAGAAAGATGCAAATCTTGAAGGTCTAGGCCTTCAGCAACCAGGCTCTGAGGTGAAGAGACTGGGGATTTGGGTGCCACAACGTTCCCTCCTCCTGGGACAGGAGGTCTGGAGCAGATCCCAAATCCAGGGAGGGAGCTTGGGAGAGATGCAGAAGTAGAGGGTACCACACTTGGCGTGGCCAATGTGGTGCTATGAGGATCATAGACCCCTTGTCTCTCTGAAGTTTGAAGAGTGTCTTGGGAATTAGGGGAATGGGTGGAAAGGCATAGAGGAAGTCTTGCCCCCAATGAAGGAGAAAGGCATCCCTGGCCTGAACTCCCTGACACGGAATCCTGGAACAGAACCGGGGAAGTTTGGCATTCCACGGACTTGCAAAGAGGTCTATGTCCGGGGTTCCCCAAATTCGGAAGATCCTGGCTATCTGGTCCCCATGGAGGGACCATTCGTGTGGAAGCAGAACTCGACTGAGTCTGTCTGCCCAAGAGTTTTGAACCCCTGGAAGATACACTGCCATGATATGAATTTGATGCTCTCTTGCGAAGGCCCACAATCTCAGAGCTTCATTGCAAAGCGACAGAGAGCCAGTCCCGCCCTGCTTGTTCACGTAGAACATGGCTACTTGGTTGTCCGTGTGGATGAGGACTGTCTTGTAGCTGAGCAGGGTGTGGAAGACTCTGAGAGCTAGAAAAATTGCTCTGAGCTCTAAGAGGTTGATATGTAGAGATGTCTCCTGTAAAGACCAGATGCCTTGAGTGGAGAGATCTTGAAGAGGAGCTCCCCAACCTCTTGGAGAGGCATCTGTTGTAAGGGTTGCTTGGGGTAACACCTGTTGAAAGGGGGACCCCAGCCACAGATTTTGAGTGGACTTCCACCACTGGAGGGACCAAAAGAGGCAACTGGAGGTTGCTATTTTGTCTGACAGGCAACCTGATGCCTGGGTCCATTGGGTGGACAGGTTCCACTGAGCTGCCCTCATGTGAAGGCGAGCGTAAGGAACCACATGCACAGTGGATGCCATGTGGCCTAACAGTTGTAACATCTCTCGAGCAGTTAAATGGGATTTTAACTGAATTTGTGAGGCTAACTGCACCAAGCGTAGGCAATGGGCCTGGGGAAGATAGGCCCTTGCAGTTGTGGTATCCAGCAAGGCCCCTATGAACTCTAGAGACTGAGTAGGGGTGAGGTGGGATTTTGGAAAGTTTATTACAAGTCCCAGATACTGAAGGATACGCCTTGTGCAGGTTAGAGAAGTCTGGGCCTCTGACTGGGATGGAGCTCGGATGAGCCAGTCGTCCAGATATGGGAATACGAATATCCCTAGAGTGCGTAGAAATGCAGCTACTACTGCCGTGCATTTTGTGAACACCCTTGGTGCAGAGGCCAGACCGAAAGGAAGCACTCTCTATTGGTAGTGCTTTCCTTGGTAAAGGAACCGAAGGAACCTTCTGTGTGTTGGATGGATGAGAACATGGGTGTACGCATCCTTGAGGTCTAGAGAGCAAAGCCAATCCTGACTCTGAAGGTATGGAAGGAGAGTACCGAGAGAAATCATCTTGAATTTCTCCTTGCATAGAAACGTGTTCAATTCTCTGAGATCTAATATGGGTCTGTAGCCCCCTGTTTTCTTTGGGATAAGAAAGTAGGGGAAGTAGAACCCTGAGCCCTGTTGAAGAAGGGGTACTTCTTCTATTGCCCCTTGGGCAAGAAGGGTAGCAATCTCCTGACCCAGAAGGTCGAGGAGAGATGTCTGAGAATTGAACTGTCTCACCATGGTGTGAGGAGGAAGGTTTAAGAAATGAAGCTTGTACCCCTCCCTTATGATGGAGGGGGTCCATTGTTCTTCTGTGATTTGTTCCCATCTGGGAGCAAAGTAAGCCAACCTTCCTGGAATGGTGAGAGGCTCTGGATGTTCTAGAGCCAGAAAGGCTAAGCTCTCTAGTTGTAAGTCAAAGGCCCTGAGGAGGCTGAGGCTGTTGGGCCGTAGCAGTCCTAGCAGCCTTAGGCTTGGCCTGTTTCGGTTGTTGCTGTCTCTTTGTAGCAAAATGACCTGCAGAAGATGACTGCTGACCATAAGCAGAATAATATTTCCCTTTTTTGGGGAAAAAAAACCTTTTTGAACAACCTTTTCTTAAAAGGAGCAGAAGTAGACTTTGAAAGTCTATCTAAAGCAGAATTTTCAGCATCCATTTGGGTGGCCTTTGCTTGCCAATCTTTGCCAAAAAGGTTTTCACCTGTACAAGGAAGGTTTCCTAGTCCATCTTGAACCCAGGGTTCCAAATCAGAAGCTTGTAACCAAGCAACTCTGCGTGCACCTATGGCAATGGCCGAGGCTCTGCTGGCACCTTCAAAAGAGTCAAAGGCTGCACGGTTGGAAAACTTGGAAATATCCTGGGCATGTTTGAGCCAGGTGAGGAACTCTTCCCTTTTATCTTCTGAAATAAAATGAGATAAAGTTTGCAGGTGATCTGTAACTTCTTTTAGAAACATCCCCATATAGAGACTATAGGAGTTGATTCTGGCAACAAGCATACTGGCCTGGAAAATTCTCCTGCCAAAGGCATCTAAGATTCTGCATTCTCTTCCTGGAGGAGCAGAAGAGTGCCTTTTTGTACTCTTTATCTTCTTCATAGCAGACTCCACCACAATGAAGTGGTGAGGAAGCTGAGTCTTATGGAAGCCAGGACAAGTAGGAACACGATACATGGTGTCCAACCTGCAAGAATGAGGGGAAGTGGTGAGAGGAGTCTCCCATATGCCCAACATGTGATCATAAAGAATCTCATGTATTGGTAAAGTGGCTGCCTCTTTAGGAGCCTTAGGATATTGTAAAATATCTAATTTTTTGGCTCTAGGCTCTGTCTCAGGGGCCACTGAGATGGAAAGGCCACTGGCCACTTCCCTAATGAAGTCTTGAAAAGACAAGTCTTCTGGAGGAAACATTCATTCTCCTTTTTGGAGAAGAGGGCTCCTGAGGATTGATCACCGATGCTTCGACAGAGACCTCTGATTCATCAGAGTCTTCAGAGGAATTGAAGTATCGCCTGTGTGGATGCTCCTGCAGAGCCCGATACGCGTACCGGGTGGTATCGACATCGGGAGTGATCAGTACCAGTTCGGTATCGATGGGCATCACAGAACGGTGTACAGCTGCAGTCGACACCGAAGCGGATGTCGATGCAATCGGTACCGGCACCGGAACCGATGTCGATACTGGTGCCGGAGTCGGTACCGGCAATGGAGTTTGTTGCGGTACCGAAGGCATCGCAGCTTGTATGAATGCCGTGATGGCACGCTGCATGGTCAGGACATTCTGATCCATCGACGCAACCAATGTCTGGATGTCGGTACCAGTGGGAACCACCGGTACCCCAGAACTTGGCAACAGATGATCGGTCGAGGCCGAGCCATCGATGTCAACCTGTGACCCCATAAAGCTTTGGAAGCCGGAGCCTCCCGCCGGGGTAATTTTGCCGGTGCGGATTCCTCGAGGGCAAGCCCGGAGGCATCTCGATACTTAGAGGGATATCTACCCTTCGAGGACCGGCTGGATTTAAGTTTGGTTACCTGAGATCCATGTGAGGAAGAAGCAGCCCTGGAAGACGTCTATGCAACCAAAGCTGCATCCGAGGGAAACAGGGTACTGCGCTTAGCTGCTCGATTCTGTAGACCTCTTTTAGACATCATGGAGCAGGACTCACAATCCGCAATGGAGTGGTCAGGACCTAAACATTTTAGACACCATTCATGGGTGTCAGTGACAGAAATAGTGCCGCTGCACTTCGTGCATTTTTTAAACCCAGAAGCGGGCTTTTCCATGAGGAAAAATTTCCTAGGCCTAAGGCCAAAGAAGAAAATGCACTGAAGTGAGAAAAAAACCAGGGTTTTTTGTTTTTTTTTTTTTTTTTTTTAGAATAAAGAAAGAAAAGACCGGCGGTACCGGTCCAGCGTCGAGAAGGCAGACGCGCGACCAAAGAAATAAAATAAAGAAATTCTTCAGCGGTGACAGGAACACGACCTGCTGGCTCCGCGGAAAAGAAGAACTGGAGAGAGGCGGTTAGGAAAGGCGGGAAGGCAGCACACAGGCGCTGTGGGATGCTCCCAAAAGCTTTCCTTTTGGATGCTGGGGAGCGTTCCCGCGCAGGCTCCGTCGGTACCAACGATACCCATATGTGAAGACTCATTCCTGCTTGTTCCTGGAGATAACAGAATACTAAAACCTGCTGTTTATCTATATTTATAAAATTTGTCCTTTCCTCTCTGTTAGCACTACACAAATGCTTGTCCAATCTTTAATTACTTCTCGCCTTGACTACTGCAATCTTCTTACTGGCCTCCCTCCAACTCATCTCTATCCACTTCAACCAGTTCAAAACTGCTGCGCGTCTCATCTTTCGCTAGCCTTGTTTTGTTCATATCACTCCTCTTCTCAAATCACTTCATTGCTTCTCCTTCGTTACCGTATTCAATTCAGATTCCTCCTTTTGACTTTTAAATGCATTCATTCTGCTGCTCCGCTCTCTCTCTTCTCTCCTCTCCCTCTAAGCCCCTCCTTGTGAGCTTCGTTCAAGTCTGCTCCTATCTTTGCCCTTTTCTTCTTCTGCTATCTCCAGACTTCAGTCTTTTCACCTTGCAGCTTCTTATACTTGGAATTCTTTCTGAAGCTGTCCATCTGTCTCCTTTGTTGTTTGTCTCCCTCCTCTACTCCTTCTTTGTCTTGTTTGCCTTGATTAGATTGTAAGCTCTAATGAGCAGGGCCTGTCTTCCTCTGTGTTTGTACAGCGCTGCGTGTGGCGAGTGGCACTCTATAAATGTATAATAATTATAATAATTTATACAAATGTTGATCAAAAGGAAGCTTTAAAATTACTTCAAACATTGTTTTGTCTCCACCTAGAATACCAAAAGCCTTATCATCAGATTACGTTAGTTCTGACTAAAGATTATTTTCTATACGATGACCAATTCTACTATCAGATTTTTTGAACAGCAATGGGGGCGACAGCTGCCCCCTCTATTGCAACAATTTATATGGCCGATATGGAGAAGATTAGTTTTTATCCCTCCCACTGGTTCCATCATATTCCTTTTTGGGGAAGATTCTTGAACAACATATAGATCCTATTCTAAACCAGTCCACAAAAAGAATACGAGTTTCTTTTGTGGTTAAATTCCATTAAATTATATGAATATAAGATATGCCACGCTGGGTCAGACCAAGGTCCATCAAGCCCAGTATCCTGTTTCCAACAGTGGTCTAGGTCACAAATACCTAGCAGTTTCCCCAAAGAGCACAGGTTCCACAATGCTTGCACTGGGGCAAGCAGGGGATTTCCCAGGTCCCCTTTAAAATGGTTTATGAGCCCTTTCCTCCAGGAACTTGTCCAAAACTTTTTAAACCCAGCTACACTAACAGCTTTTAATGCATCCTCCTGTAACAAATTCCAGAGTTTGATTATGCATTGAGTGAAAAAAATATTTTCTCTTATTAGTTAAATAGTTTACCTTGTAGCGTCATTGCATGTCCCTTAATCTTTCTATATTTTGATGGCGTAAACAATCAATCTACATTTACCTGTTCTACTCCATTCATTAATTTATAGACCTCTATCATATCCCCCTCAGCTGTCTCTTTTCCAGGTTGAAGAGCCTTAACCTTTTTAGCCTCTCTTCATAGGGGTATCTTTTGTAATGGGGAAAAGATATCCTGTGATAGAAAAACAGAGGAACCTATGAGCAATAGGGCTGTTTCTAGCAGGAAGGAAGATATCAGGACACCCAGTTGCCAAGAGCAACACAAACATTCCCAGCCACGAGGGAAAGAACCCCGCACAGCTGATAAGCAATCCCCAGCTCATAGCTCTAATAGCTTTCACCTGGGAGGGGGGAAGGGCTGGATTAGAGCCTCAGCAAACGTATAAGGGACGTTCACTAGAGTTAGTGAGCAGCAGTGGCAGTAGGAGGAGCCATAGCTTTGGCTTCTGTAGCTCCAGAGAAAGCAGCTCAGAGAATTCAGAGAAGCCAGCAACAGGAAGCAGGAAAGACGTGGTGAATCAGAACCAGCTGGAGTCTGTGTGCAAGCTGAGGTCTGAATCTGGAAAGCAACGTCTGCCCTGGGCTGGTAGGAAAACTCACGTGTGTGACTCTGATTCTGAATGGGAAAGAGAAAGGCAGCTAACAGCTAATAGAGTTAATTGGAGGAGAAAGGCACAGAAACCTTTTAACCAAACCTCAAAACCTATTCCTTATGGTGAAGGCATTCACAAGGAGAAAGTACCAGTCAGGATAACTGGAAAGTATTTGCAAGCTTCAAGAAAGGGAGAATATACGGTGCCAGACATTTGTATGTTGGAAGAGGATGCTGAGCAGCCTGAACGTAGAGAAAAGCCTCTAAGGTTTAAACCCCTTCTAAAAGGAGAAGTGCACAGACTTTCTCTTGCCTCAAACCCTGAAGGTAGGCCAATTAGCCAATGTAAAGCTGGATATAAGACTTTCTCACGTAGGAGTTATAAGGGACATAACTCATTACAATTATATGCCAAGATATGGTGATACAGACCCTTACCTGCTAGAGGAGATAGTAGGGAGGTCACGGGAGCTGGCAGAGGAGAATAATCTGCCAACACTCTATAGGCAGCAGCAGAGTGGTACAGATGATAGTCAGATTGAATCAATGATTGATCCACCAGAAACAGAATTATCTGACAATCAGATGGACTGTTCATTGGCTGTATTAAGTGATGTGGTTTCACTGTGCTGAAGAGATACAGTTGTGGAAATAATCTAACTGCCTGTTTAAAAGTACAAGACTTTACTTTATCCTATCCTTTTTGCCAGAGTGTATGGCTTATGTTTCTTTATTACCTGTGTTTGGAATCCGTCCCCGGGAGGGGAAATAAAACCCCGTCTTGACCTTAACCATTCGTGCCTCAACTACCTTATTGAAAAGGAGCCCAACTACAACCTTTCAATAAAAGGTCCCCTGCAGCCCAACCAGTACGCTAACGCTACAGGCAGCCCAGGGTGTGACACTTTCCATCCTCTTTACCATTTCTGTACCTTTTCTAATAACGCTATATCTTTTTTAAGGATATTATAATGCCTCTGTATCATTCCTTGAATATTGTGTGCAATTCTGGTCACCGTATCTTAAAAACGATATAACGTTATTAGAAAAGGTACAGAGAAGAGCCACCAAAATGGTAAAGAGGATGGAAAGATACCCCTATTAAGAGAGACTGAAAAGGTTAGGGCTCTTCAACCTGGAAAAGAGACGGCTGAGGGGAGATATGATAGAGGTCTATAAATTAATGAATGAAGTGGAACGGGTAAATGTAGATTTATTATTTATGCCATCAAAATATAGAAAGACTAGGGGACATGCTTTGAAGCTACAAGGTAAACCATTTAAGACTAATAAAAGAAAATATTTTTTCACTCAATGTGTAATCAAACTCTGGAATTTGTTACCGGAGGATGTAGTAAAAGCTGTTAGTTTAGCTGGGTTTAAAAAAGGTTTGGACAAGTTCCTGGAGGAAAGGTCCATAAACCATTATTAAAATGGACCCAGGATATCACTGCTTGACCCAATACAAGCATTGTAGAACCTGTGTCTTTTGGGGAAACTGCTAGGTACATATGACCTAGAATGGCCACTGTTGGAAACAGGATACTGGGCTTGATGGACCTTGGTCTGACCCAGTATGGCATATCTTATGTTCTTATGCTATGCTCTTAAGATATAAGGACCAGAATTGCACACAATATTCAAGGAACAATACAGAGGCATTATAATATCCTTAAAAAAGATATAGTGTTATTAGAAAAGGTACAGAAAAGAGCCACCAAAATGGTAAAGGGGATGAAAAGATACCCCTATGAAGGGAGACTTAAAAGGTTAGGGCTCTTCAACCTGGAAAAGAGACAGCTGAGGGGAGATATATCTATAAATTAATGAATGGAGTAGAATGGGTAAACGTAGATTGATTGTTTACGTCATCAAAATATAGAAAGATTCTTTTTCACTGTATATAGCTTGCACCTTTACCTGTACTATGGACGACCTTACATATCTTATTTTATGAAGTTCATTGTATAAAGTTTCTAAACGTTCTATGTAACTTGAATAAGTACTTGTTCCATTTGTACTTTTCATACCATTGTTCTTTGTAAACCGCGGTATAAAAGTGTTTAATAAATAAATAATAATGTAATACTGTAAAGATACCACCAGGTAATAGATGCTAAGTGTATATACCCTATACATAGTTACCCCCATTAATCCCAAGTTATCATCCCTTGTTCATTGTAAGTCCAGTGTAGGCCCGCCTGCACTGTTCGAATGTTGTTGATTGTAAACCGCACTGATTCCAAAGAGTGCGGTATAAAAAAGACATTAAATAAATAAGGTGCGGTCGCACCAGGGAACGATACAGAGGCATTATAATATCCTTTGTTTTATTTTCCATTCCTTTCCTTATGATTCCTAGCATTTCATCATTCATTTGTTCATTCTGGCCAAATATTAAGTTTACTGCATGCACTGAATTACAATCTATTGACTTTCTGGGCATTCATATTCATCGAACACCTCAGGGGCTGCATACGATGCTATATAGGAAACCGATGCAGCGTAATAATTTATTACACTATCACAGTCACCACCCTGGACCTCTTTGTAAGGGCCTCCCGTTTGAGCAATTTTTTTTAGACTTAAATGTATTTTCTCATCTGATGAATTTCTGTCTCATGTTATCTACTCCTTCCTAGGTGTCTACTCTATTGCAAATTTTGATATCATCTTCAAATAAGCAAACCATACCTGACAGCACTTCTGCAATATCATTAACAAAGATGTTAAAAAGAATCGGACAAAGGACAGATCCCTGCAGCACACCACTGGTAACTTCCTTCTCCTCAGAGTAAGCTACATTTACCTGTACCCTTTGTCACCTCCCAACCGATTTTGAATTCAATCCGTAACTTTAGGGTCCATACCTAGGGTGCTCAGTTTGTTTATAAGTCGCCTGTGCTGAACTGTGTCAAAGGCTTTACTGAAATCCAAGTACACCACATCTAGAGCCCTCTCTCCCTGGTCACCCAATCAAAGAAATCAATCAGATTTGCCTGACAAGACCTCTCTGGTGAATCCATGCTATCTCGGATCCTGCAAGCCATTGAACTCCAGAAACCTCACTCTTCTTTTAGTGGGCTTTCAATAATTTACCAACCACAGAGGTTAGACGAACCAACCTGTAGTTCTCAATGTCATCCTTACGTCTGCCTTTGTGTAAAGGAACCGCGTGTGCCTTTCTCCAGTACTCTGACACCATTTTCAGTTCCAAAGAGGTATTGGAGAGGTCAGTCAGGGAGCCGCTAGAATGTCCCCAAGTTCCCTCAGTATTCTTGGATGTATCCCATCCGGACCCCTCACTGTCTACTTTTAGTTTACCTAGTTCCTCACGAACGCAGTCTTCTGAAAATCGTTTGGAATCCCTGTCGCTTCTGTTCCTATGTGTGGGCGTTTTCTATGATGATCTCTTGTATTTCATTAAGGCCTCCCTCTTTTTCTTCACCTTTTCAGCTACTTCTTTTGAGAACCATAGCAGCCTCCTTTTCCTTTTACATTTATTTACCTTTCTAACAAAAGGTCTGTTGCCCTTAAAATATCCCCTTTCAGTTTTAACTACTGTTTTTCTACATTCCCCAGCTGTTCCCATCCCACTAATGACTCTGAGGTATTGTTCCATCTTGGCAAAGTTTGTTTTTCTGAAGTCTAAGATCCTCGCTTTTGAATGGATTTTATCAGCCCTAGTCCTAATACTGAACCATACCATCTGGTGATCACTGCATGCAAGATGATCTTCCACTGTAACATCAGGAACACTTTCACCATTGGTAAGCACCAAGTCCAGTATGGCCCCTTCACGTGTGGGTTCTGTTTCCAGTTGTCTGAAGAGTTCTCCCTGTAGAGAATCCAGGATCTCCTTATTTCTAGATGACACTGCAGCAGGGATGTGTCAATCCACACCACATCTGGTTTACTTACTTTGGTGCCCTTGTAATCTTTTATATGTTGGATGCACCAACTGTCCAATAAAAACACATCTGGAAGAGCTTGCCTCAAGGATAAACGCTTCTACTACCACAGCTCAGATAGCGGACCACTGTCTTCTCAACAAACATCAATTCTGTGATTTGAAATGGAGAATCATAGATCATGTTTCCATGGACCCTCAGGGAGGTGATCGTGTTTTTAAACTATAGCTGGTGGAACAGTGTTAGATTTTTATTTTGAATATGGTGAGCCAATTGGTCTTAAATTTAGAACAAGACTGGTCAAGCCTATTTTGAGTTCACCAATCAGGCAGGTGGCTTCCGTTCCATGGTTTCTCTCCTCTGCCCTGATTGGTTAATTCAAGGGGACATATCTTTGACATCAATCAGCCATAATATAAAATCGGAGTAGGCGTTTCTGGTATTTTATTGGCATCTTTGTAGCAGGAGTCCATTGTTGCACATGAAGCAGGGCTATGGAGAAACCACAAAATGTGTGCATGTTGTACCTGGATTCTCAGCAAGTTAATCCATTTAATGCCATTTCAGCTAAGTTTTTTCAATTTTTCTTGAATTTAAATAGATCTTTATCTTTATCTTTTATTTTTATTAGCTCATTTAATATACCGCTCTTTACCGATGGCACCAGAGTGGTGTACAATAACAAAATATAAGGCTGCTGAAAAGGAAAGGAACGCCATAAAAAAAATTAAGAGAAAGGATAGAGTGGAGAAATAGAATAAAGCAACAGAGTAACAGAGGGCTAAATACATCCAGATTCAGCGGGGTGGAAGGGAAAGAGGAGTGGAGGGAGGAGGAAGGTTAAAGGCAGTGCAGAAAAGGTGGGTCTTCAGCTTGGTCTTAAAAATTTTATAGGAGGGTTCTAATCGGAGGGCGGGGGGAGCGAGTTCCAGAGTTAGGGGCCCAGAAATAAAATGCTGAGGAGCGGGTGGACTCAAGGTGGGCTTGTGAAGGGGAAGGAAGGGACATACGGTTCAGGTGGATCGATCTGAGAGAGCGGTGAGACGAATGAAGATGGATTAGGTCAGCAAGGTAGAGAGGAATACCGGTGTGGATAGTTTTATGCACATATACAAAATGAGCCAGTCAAACCTGCATTTTTGAAATGACTGTAAAAAATAAACGGATGGATATGTCAAAATTTTATTGTTACTATCTTAATGTACATTAAAAAGCATTTAAGAAACAACATTCACTGTTTAAAAATAACGCCAGTAAGATGGTGTCCTTCCCGATTGAGACATTCTTGTAGGTGATTTCTGAAACTGCCCATCACATCACGGAGCATACGCTGAGGAATTCTCTCGATTTCCAACCGGATTCTCCTCTTGAGTTCCCCAAGCGTTGGAGGTCGTTGTTCAAAGACTTTACTCTTCAGGTACCCCCACAAGAAAAAAAAATCGCACACTGTGAGGTCGGGCGATCGGGGAGGCCAAGAAATTGCTCCATTTCGGGATATCACCCGATTTGGAAAAACATTGTTGAGAACATTCATGCTCACACGGGCTGTATGACTTGTGGCACCGTCTTGCTGGAATAAGGTTTCATTGTTCATTCCATGTTGACGAAGCTGAGGAATGAAGAACGAATGCAACATTTCCGAATAGCGTTGTGCATTCACAGTAACTGCTTGCTCCCTGTCATTTTCAAAAACATACGGGCCTATGATTCCCAATGAGGACATTGCGCACCAAACTGTTACCTTGCTTGAATGGAGTGGTTTTTGATGGAGTTGTTGAGGGTTTTCATCACTCCAATATCGGAAATTTTGTTTATTCACAAAACCGGAGAGATGGAAATGTGCCTCATCGCTCATCCACAGGTTGTGAACAAGGTCCTCGTTTTCATCAAACATGTCCAACAACGTTTGACAAAAACGCCGTCGAGCTGCAAAATCGTTTTCATTCATAGCCTGAACAACCTGAATTTTGTACGGGTGATGGTGTAAATCTAACCTCAAGATTCTTCGGACACTCGTGTTTGCCATGCCAAGCGCAGCACTCTGTCGACGCGCCGATCTCCGAGGGCTTCTTTCCACAGCAACTCTCACGCGGTCAATATTCGCGGGAGTTCGCACTGATCTTGCACTGCCACCCCTTCTGCTTCTCGTTTCACCAATTGCTTCAAAGTTTGTCACCCACAATTTGATTGAATTAACAGATGGCACTGGCTTATTTCGATTAATTTGAAAATTCGTCCGGAAACGACGCTGAGCGGCTGCATAACTACCACTTTGGTAAAACGCTATCACAGCGAATGAACGTTGTTGTTTAGACCACTGCTCCATGGCGACTGAAATGCTTAGTTGTGGGGGACACAATGGTAACCTTGCTAACTCGCTCCGCCCACTTTCACGGCTCTCCCGCCCTTTTCAAAAATGCAGGTTTGACTGGCTCACCCTTTTTTTAAGTACTTTAAACTGTATACAAAAAACGAGGGGAAGCCAGTGTAGGTGAATCAAGATGGGGGTGATGTGATCAAAACGAGAGGCATGTGTGAGAATACGTGCAGCTGTGTGGTGGACAAGTTGTAATCTCCGCAATTGGGTTTGGGGAAGGCCGGCCAGGACAACATTACACCACCAAAGACAGTAATAATGTGATCATGGAGGAGACTGATATGAAGGGGCGAACGGCACAGAGTTGTCTTAAGGTGTGAAAGGACCGCTGTATGACAGATGAAATATGTTCTTTGAAAGATAGGGCGGAATCCAGGGTGACTCCAAGGTAGCGTAGGGAGGAGACTACTGGCAATGGAGAGCAGGACAAAATAGGGGCAAGAGGTGGAATAGGGGCACCGGAGGTAAACCAAATGGCAGTTGCTTTGGAGGGATTCACATGCAAAAAATTAGAGGAGAACCAGGAGGACACTGAGGCCAAACAGGAATTGAGGGGAGTAAGATCTGGGACAGTGGGGTCTGTATGGTGGAGAAGAATGATGAT
Source organism: Ichthyophis bannanicus (assembly GCA_033557465.1). NCBI lineage: Eukaryota > Metazoa > Chordata > Amphibia > Gymnophiona > Ichthyophiidae > Ichthyophis > Ichthyophis bannanicus. The sequence continues at coordinate 18,078,200 of CM066041.1, read as the reverse complement.
ATCAGCATAGTAGTGAGCAGAAATGCTGTGCTGCTGAACTAGAAGTGCAAGGGGGGCCATGAAAACGTTAAATAAGAGAGGGGCAAGGACAGAACCCTGGGGAACACCACATGGGAGAGGGGTGGGAGGAGAAGAGAGATTATAAAAAGGATGTGTAGCTTGTGAAAGTGGGATTCCCCCTCTCCCAGCATGTCATCCATCAAAAACATTATGAGCTAATCCTACTGTTTTTGCCTTTTTGGGGGGATTTCCTTCTTTATAGATAGATTAGATAGATATGGTGGTTACTCTTTGGGTTTTTGTTCCAATTTTGACATCACCACTAGCATAAACCTAGCACAGTTAGAGGGAACCCCCAGTATTTTCCTAACAAGCAATGGAAGGTAGCCAAATCCTCCCAGAGAACCCCTCAATGAGGACAACTATATACAATCTCTGCACAGTCTACTATATACAATCAGGGCCAGCCCAAGAGTTGGTCCAAAGTGTTGGAGTCCTAGATGAACCACAAGCTTTACATCCCCTTTGGCTATCAAAATCCATTTAGCTTTGAATGTCTTGCCCCTGTCGCCTTCCAGAGGTCGCTGCCCTACGTGACTACCCAGCCCGCCCAGTGATTGGGCTGGCCCTGTATACAATCTCTGAGTGGTCTGAAGGGACAAATATACAGCTGTATACAGAAGGTTGGAGTCCAAGGCACAAGGCTGAACGGGGCGGGTCCTGGACTGGTCTGGCAGGACTCCAGGAAAGGAAATTAACAGTAAGTAAAATTTCTCCTTCCAGATCTTCCAGTTAGACCAGTCCAGACTAGTGGGATGTACCAAAGCTACTCCATCCCAGGGCAGGAAGAAAGTGCAGTGGAAGAACACTTGAGCCAAACCGCATGGCCACTTGGGCATACACATCTAGCCAGAAGTGCCACACAAAAAAAGCCAAGGAGGACCAAGTAGCATTGCCCTGCAATTGTTCAAGGGCAACGCATGAGACAACTCTGCTTAGGAAGCTGCCTGGGCCAGAGTCAAATGAGCCTTGAAGCCTGGGGAAATAAGCCTACCCAACATCCAGTAGGCTGAGGCGATAGTGTCCTTGATCCAGTGACCTAATCTCACCTTGGAAGCTGCTTGTCACTTATGGGGTCTGGCAAAAAGAACAAAGAGGTGATCGGAAAGCTGAAAGTAATTAGTCACTTTCAAGTACCGGAGGAGGGCACGACTGATGTCCACAAAGACACAAGGCCTTCTCTGGTCCAGTGCATTGGTCTGTTGAAAAGGATGTCAAGAATAGCACCCAAATGGCATGAAAGGGAGAGCGCACTTTGGGCAAGGAGGGGGGAAACGGGCTAAAGGTCACCCCTTCAGCCGAGAATGTCAATAAGAGGTTGTGGCAGGAAAGTACTTGCAATTCCAAAATCTGCCCTACTCAAGTGATAGCTATCAAGAATACAGATTTCAGGGACAGATCCTTGACATTAGCCCACCCAAATGACTTGAAAGGAGGATAAATGAGCATGTCAAGAATGAGCATTAAATCACACAGTGGGACTATGGGGTGTACTGGTGGACAAAGGGTCTGAACCCCATGGAGAAAGCCACCTACATCCCAGTGCACTACCAGCAAGCAGCCTGCCACTGGACCGTGAAAACAGGAACGTGCTGCTACCTGGCACCCTGATCAACTCCTTGAAGGAAGGCTATAATTGAAGGGGATTAAGACCCCCCCCCCCCAAATGGGGAGAGGCGGCAACGATGACGACAGCAGTTCTCGAAGAGATACCAGACCTAGGCATAAGCCAATGAGGTAGAGTACTGCCTGGTCTTCAGCAGGGAAAGCATAGTTACTCACCTGTAACAGGTGTTCTCCAGGGACAGCCCTCACATATGGTTGACGTCAGCACCGACAGAGCACTCGTGCGGAGCAATTTCCCCAGCTTTCAAAGAAAGCCTTTGGGATTGCCTCGCGCATGCGCAGTCCCCTTCCCACCCAAGGGTGCCATCTTGCTCAGTCAGATGACATAGCTAAAGAGATGGCAAAAAAATAATAAAAAGCAATAATAGGACTGCAACTCCAGGGGAGGAGGGAGGGTCGTGAGGACAGATTCCTGCTGTCCCTGGAGAACACCTGTTACAGGTGAGTAACTACGCTTTCTCCAGGAACAAGCAGGAAGTCAGTCCTCACATATGGGACTCCCTAGCTACAGACTACCAAGAACCTATAGCTGAAAAAAGGCTCCCTCTAGGCGAGCCGCAACAGCAGCAAGAGAACTTTCTCCGAGAATGCATCCCCCACGGTAGCCTCACACCAGAGGGCCGGAGGGTCAGAGTTGCCTAAATCTCGAATAGATTCCGGAGTACCGCCTGACCGAAAACGCTGTCCCCGTCGGGACTCCCTCTCCAGGCAGTAATGGGCTGCAAAAGTCTGGCTTGAAGACCAAGTTGCGGCCTGGCAGATGTCTGCCAATGGAATAGAGCAGTGATTAGCTACTGATGCGGCCTTAGCCCTGACACAGTGGGCCGTGATACGACCCTGCAGCTGAAGGTCAGCTGCCCTGTACGCCCAGGCGATACAGTCTGCCACCCAGGTGGATAACGTGCACTTGGAGACCGTTAGACCCAGTTTACTAGGGTCATAAGAGACGAAGAGCTTAGAAGCCCTCCGATGTCCCCGCATACACTCCAGGTAGAAGGCGAGCGCCCTCTTACAGTCCAGGGTATGCAGAACTGCTTCTGCCCTGTTGGTATGTGGCCTGGGAAAGAAGGTTGGAAGACTCACCTCTTAGTTGAGGTGAAACGAGGAAACCACTTTTGGGAGGAACTTGGGGTGTGTGCGGCGCACTACCCTGTTCTTGTAAAACCGTGTGTACGGCCTATCTGACACTAGAGCCTGCAGCTCACTCACACGACTAGCCAACATGAGCGCTACCAGGAAGAGCACCTTCCAGGAGAGGAAGCGCAGATGGCAAGTGGACATCGGCTCGAAAGGAGGGCGAGTAAGTTGCTGCAAAACCACGTTGAAATCCCACTCCGTCGCCGGAGGGCAGATTGGAGGTTTCAGCAGGGGCAGGCCCCTGAGAAACCTGGCTACCAAGGGGTGAGCCGAGAGAGGCTGACCATCTATCGGTGTATGATTAGCCGACAAGGCACTCAGGTGGACCCTGACGGAGTTAGACTTGAGGCCTAGCTCCAAGAGATGAAGTAGGTACTGTAACACCTTGGGAACCTGAGATGAGAAGGGTTCTACAGAATGCTGGCGACACCACACTTGGAACCTGCGCCATTTACATGCGTAGGATTTTCTGGTGGATGGCCTCCTGGAGGCTAACACTTCTTCTACCCCTTCAGGTAAGAGAAAAGGTGCAAGGCCTACCCTCTCAGCAGCCAGGCCATCAAATTAAGGGATCTGGGATTGGGGTGCACTAGGGAACCCTGCTCCTGGGTGAGGAGGTCGGGCTGTACCCCCAAGGGGAGAGGGGTTTCCACCACCAGTTGAAGAAGAAGTGGGAACCAAAGCTGTCTGTGCCACCTGGGCGCTACCAGGATCACCCAGGCCTTGTCCCTGCGAATCTTGAAGAGAGTTTGTGCTACCAGAGGCGTAGGCAGAAAAGCATAAAAGAGGCTTCCCGACCAAGGGAGAAGAAACGCATCTGCTGCTACCCTGAGGGGGTGCGGCTGTCTGGAGCAAAAGCAGGGTAACTGACGATTCTGTGGACTGGCAAAGAGATCTATGGATGGGAGGCCCCAGTGCTTGAAAATCTGCTGGGCAATCTCCCTGTTCAGTTGCCATTTGTGGGGTTCAAGAACCCTGCTCAGTCTTTCTGCCAGACAGTTCTCCTGGCTGGGTAGGTAAACTGCATGGAGAGACATGTGTCGAACTGCGAAGGAACAGAGATCCAGAGACTCCTGGCAAAGGATCCGCGAACCTGTGCCGCCCTGTTTGTTCACATAGAACATAGCCACCTGGTTGTCCATCTGTACTCGGAGAGACTGGTTGGAGAGGACAGGAGAAAAGGCTTTTATAGAGCTAAGCGAATGGCCCGGAGTTCCAACAGGTTGATCTGGAGTGTGGCCTCCTGAGGAGTCCACTGACCTTGAGTGCAAGAGCCCTGACAATGGGCTCCCCAACCCATCGAGGCAGCATCTGTGGTCAGCACCCTGGTATGCACGGGAAGCTGGAACGGTACCCCTCGAAGGAGGTTCCCCGATTGTGACCACCACTGCAGGGACTGCACTAGGGGTTTGGATACTGCCACTCTGTCGGACAGGTGTCCCGTGGCCTGTGACTACTGGTCCCACAGGGTCCACTGAGCTGTCCACATGTGCATGCGTGCGAAAGGAGTAACATGAACTGTGGAAGCCATGTGGCCGAGCAGGCGTAAGAACCTCTGTACTGACACCTGGGGTACTTGACTCACCATGCCCACCTCAGACAGCAGGCAGTCTGCCCTGTCCAGTGGAGGTGTCGAGCCTTGTCCCTATGAATTCCAAGTTCTGGGTGGGGGAACAAAGAGGACTTTGGTGACTGATGACGAACCCCAGATGCTGAAGCAGAGCTACTGTGAGAGCTGTGGCGTGGTGCGTCTCCTGAGCTGACTGGCCCCTTATGAGCCAGTCATCTAGGTAAGGGAACACAAAGATCCCCTGGCTCCTGAGGAAGGCCGCTACCACAGCTAGGCATTTGGTGAAAACCTTTGGAGCGGAAGCTAGACCAAAAGGGAAGCACTTTGTATTGGAAGTGGTTTCCTCCGACCACAAACCTGAGGTATTGTCTGTGGTCTGGATGTATGAGGATGTGTGTGTAAGCATCCTTTAGGTCCAAGGAGCATAGCCAGTCTCCCTGCTGGAGGTAAGGCAGAAGTATCCCAAGTGAAAGCATCTTGAACTTTTCTTTTACCAAGAACTTGAGTTTTCGCAGGTCTAGGATGGGGCGAAGGCCTCCTTGTCTTTTCGGTATCAGGAAATACCTGGAGTAAAAGCCTTTCCCCTGCAGGTGGTGGGGCACCGGTTCCACCGCCTGATCCTTGAGAAGACCAGCCAACTCCTGCAAGAGGAGGTTCCTGTGCAAGATGCCGAGATGCTCTCCTGGGAAATAGGAGGTAGGCACTTGGCTGAAATGGAGCAGATAGCCATCCTGGACTATTCTTAGAACCCAAGTGTCGGATGTAATGGCTGGCCACCTGTGGGCGTATAGGGACAGCTGACCTCCTATGCAGGGCCAAGGAGCTATGCAGAGGGAGTCAAAAACCCCCTCCCTGCTACGCAGGAGCAGGAGCTGGAGGCTTGGGGGTTTGAGGCTTACGAGGGCCATTTCCCCATCCCCTGGCCTGCTGCCCCTGCTGGGGAGGCCTGGTAAGTGGGGTAGTTTCTGTAAGCCTGTCCCTTCCTCAGGTAAAAAGGCTTCCCCCCCCCCCCACCCCACCCCCGAGGTCTTCTTCCTGTGAAAAGGAGCAGATGTCTTCTTCGACAGCCTTGTCCGGGTCATGTACTCGGTACTCGGACTCAAGTTCAGCAGCCTTCTCAATCATGGTTTTGCCGAAGAGGTTATCTCCTCGGCAGGAGACATTGACCAACTTGTCCTGTACCCATGGCTCGAGGTCAGACGACATGAGCCAAGCCTGGCGCCTTGCACCGATGCCAGCTGCGGCTACCCGGGCTGAAGCCTCGAAGCCATCGTAGGCTGCTCGAGACAAACTTTGAGCACTCTCTGATCCCGGTGGACAGGGCCTTGAAGTGCTGCAAGGGTTCCTCGGAGAGGCCAGCAGAGAACCTGGCAATCTCCTTTGTCAGGTCTCTTAAGTACATGCCCATTTACAGCTGGTAGGTCTGGACACAGCATGACAGCATCGAGCCCTGGAAGCACTTTCTGCCGAGGGCATCCAGGTTCCGTGCCTCCAGGCTGGGAGGCACCGAGGAGTGCGTCTTTTGGCTCTTGAGCCTTTGCATGGCCGATTCCACAACCATGGAGTTGTGCGGCAGCTACGCATTTTGGAAGCCGGGGCTCTTACGAATTCGATAAATGGAATCGACCCATTTGCTGAGGACCGGCGCGAGGCCGGTGACTCCCACATGCGGAGCATCAACCGTTCCAGCATCGGAGACACCGGTACAGTAAGGGCCTCCTTCGGAGGAGAGTCATACTGGAGGGCATCGAGCTCCTCGGCTTGAGGCTCCTCTTCAGCATCTGCAGGGAAAGCCAAAGCCTTGGCCATATCCCTCACAAAGTCTGAGAACCTGGTGTCCTCTGGGGGCGACTGTCTCCGAGGTTCCAAACCCGGGGAGTCCGATGGGACGTACCGAGTCCGGTGGGTATCAGGCAAGTCTTCCTCCTCTGTCACCCAAGCTGAGCCCTCCGAGGAGGACTCGATGGGCTCCGGCCTCGAGGGCTTCGAAAGTGTCCGTCCCGACGCCGATGGCCCCGGTGACAACAACCTCTGTCCCGAATGGGAGGTCGAGGGAGACCTTGGCCGAGGATCGACTCAAGCCCGCATGGACTCGAGGATTGGCTCTGCCTCCAGGGTCGACTTAGACGTCGAGGTCCCGGTGGTCGAGGCGGATGCACAGGTGAGACCGGCTATCAGTGCCTGCTGCTGGTCCATGGCCGCCAACCTGAGACCCAGCTCAGAAGGCTCCGCAGCCCACCGGCTTCGTTCCTGATGCTAGTTCTCCTGGAGGAGAGTCCACGAGGACAGGCATTACCTTGTCCGTCGCCTCCAGCTCCGCACGAGGTATTTTAGCAGGCCTCTTCGACTTGGCGAACCCGGGGCGGCATTCGGCACTCCGCGACCTGGAACCCAAGGGCCCCGGCTGATCAGAGTCCTCCAGAGACGCAGCCCTCACGGGTTTCTTCTTCTTACGGTGCTCCAGGGTGAGAGACCCCCTTTCAGAAGACCCCCCGACAGTGCTCGGGTTCAGAGTCCCGAGAAGTCGAGGCCTCTGACGAGGTCCTGGCCCGGACGGATCCAGACTTGGAGAAAATATAGTCTCACGCTGGTGCTGCCTGCTCCTCAGTGCTTTGGAGGACATCTTGCCACATGGACCGCAGAGCACCAGGTCATGGTCGGGTCCGAGGCAGCGGAGGCAGCAGTCATGGGTGTCGGTGAGGGACATAAGTTTTTTACACCGATCACACTTCTTGAACCCGCTGGCAGCCATCGGGGGAAAAAGGGCCCCTGCGAGGTTAAAAGACTGGGCTGCCAGTTAAAAGAAAAATAGCGCAAATGCTAGTCACCAAGGACAAAACCAAAAACGTTAGTCGGACTCGATAACGGTGTACCGAGCCAAAGTGTAGAAATAGTCAAACAACAATCAACTTTTTCCGAGAAAAATGTGACGTCTGTCGGGCTCCGCGGAAAAAAGAAGACTGAGCAAGATGGCACCCTTGGGCGGGAAGGGGACCGCACATGCGCGAGGCATTCCCAAAGGCTTTCTTTGAAAGCTGGGGAATTTGCTCCGCAGGAGGGCTCCGTTGGCACCGATGTCACCCATATGTGAGGACTGACTTCCTGCTTGTTCCTGGAGAATAGCCTATATGCCTTAGGTGACCCTGCCGTAGTAAGCCCCTCCTGCCCCTGAGGAACAGGGGCTGGGAGGAGAGGAAACAGATGATGTCCGCATACTATGGCCGATGAGGCTAGTCCAGGGCCACCAGATCACCGGCTCGGGTGACCCTAGATCCTCTGAAGGACTCTGGGTATCATGGCCCACGGGATGGGACACAGAAGGTATCTTGGGGCCAGGGTTGGACCAGTATGTCCACCTCCTTGGACTTGGGCTCTCAGTGATGGCTGAAGGAGGAGGGGAAAAGGGTAGTTATTCACCTGTAACAAGTGTTCTCCTGGGACAGCAGGAATCAGTCCTCACTTATGGGTGACATTGGCACCGACGGAACCTGCACGGAGCAATTCCCCAGCTTTCAAAGAAAGCCTTTGGGATTGCTACCACACATGAGTGGGCCTCTTAACGCCTAAAGGTACGTACCATCCTGCTCAGTCAGGTCCCTTAGCTCGAGCCCTACCAAGCAGATGGCAAGGGATGGACAAAAATTCAGCAACTCATCAGGGGAGGAGGGAGGGTCGTGAGGACCGATTCCTGCTGTCCCTGGAGAACACCTGTTACAGGTGAGTAACTACGCTTTCTCCAGGAACAAGCGGGAAGTCAGTTCTCACTTATGGGACTCCCTAGCTACAGGCTACCAAACCTGTAACCAAAAAACACCTCCGCGAGGCCGTAAGCAGAAGCCGAAGTCTGAAGGAGCCCGTCCTCAGGGCGAAACCCTCGGTAGCCGTGAAGAAGGGTCGGAGGGCAGGAGTTGCTTATACCCCAAACAGATTACGGAGTACAGCCTGGCCGAAGATGCTGTCCCGGCGGAACTCCCTCTCCAGGCAGAAGTGGACAGCGAAGGTATTCGTAGAAGACCAGGTTGCCGCCCGGCAGATGTCCATCATGGGCACTGAGCATAGCAAGGCCACCGAGGACGCTTTGGCTCGGACCCCATGTTCAGCAACTCGACGATCCAGAGAGATGCCCGCCTACGCATGAGCGAACACGATGCAGTCCGCCACTCAAACAGAGAGAGTGCGCTTGGTGACTGCTTGTCCCTGCCTGTTGGGATCATAGGTCACGAAGAGCCGGTCAGACTTGCGATAAGTCTGGGTACACTGCAAGTAGAAGGCGAGGGCCTGCTTGCAGTCGAGGATGTGGCGGGTCGACAACACCTGATCGGCGTGAGGCCTCGGGAAGAAGGTCGGGAGCACTCTCTTAGTTGAGATGAAAAGCCGACAAGACCTTGGGTAAGAACTTAGGATACGTTCGGAGGACCACCCTGTTCCGATAAAACCTGGTGTAAGGGGCGCCAGCCATGAGCGCCTGAAGCTCAATGACTCGGCGAGCCAAGGTCAGTGCCACCAGGAAGGCCACCTTCCAGGACAAATGCCGGAGCAAACATATCACCATCGGCAAAAGGCAGACGAGTGAGCTGCGTGAGCACCACATTCAAATCCCATTCCGCCGGAGGGGGATGGATGGGTGGCTTGGACAACAGAAGGCCCCACATGAAGGAGACTAGTGGTTGCCCCGAAAGAGGCTTTCCCTCGATAGGGAGGTGATTAGCCGATATGGAGCTCAGATGAACTCTAACAGAGTTGGACTTCAGCCCATCCCTCAAGAGGTGGAGAAGGTACTGGAGAACCCACTGAACCGGGCACAAGAAGGGGTCAATCTGGTGCTCTGAGCACCAGATGGAGAAGAGTTTCCACTTAAAAGTGTAAGCTCGCCTAGTGGAGTCCTTCCTCGAGGCAAGGAGGATTTCCTCAACCTCCTCCGGGAGGACCAGAGAGACTAGAGAGACCCATTCAGTCGTCAAGCCATGAGGGATAGGGAGGGTAGATTCGGGTGTAGTACCCGACCCTCTTCCTGTGTTAGCAGGTCCCTGGCAGAGCCCAGGGGGATCGGAGGCTCCGATGACAGCCAGAACAGGAGTGGAAACCAAGGCTGCCAAGGCCACGAGGGGGCCACGAGAATCAGCGATGCCCCATCCCGTTGAGCCTTGAACAGAGTCCTCACAATTTATTTATTTATTTTATTTATTTAATCTGTTTTTTTTTTTTATAGCGCCTTATCCTGAAATCAAAGCAGTTTACATTACACTTCAAACTCGAACAGGGTACGTTTAAAAAAGCTTGGGGTGCTTGGTAGAGTGGTGACCTGTTTACAGGTTGCTTAACTTATTTACATTGTTTCAGTCAATTTACAGTTGAGCGGGGTTGTCAGTGGCTGTTCTAATGAGGGGAAAAGTAGGGAATGCATACAGAAGGCTGGAGGACCAATCCAGGAGAAATGCATCAGGACCCTCCCTACTCGAGTGCGGCACCAGGCCGCAGAAGCAAGGGAGTAGAGTGTTCTGAGGGCTGGCGAAGAGGTCCATCGCTGGAGTGCCCCAGCGTAGAAACAGCCAGCCTGCCACTCCTGGGGGCGAAGGATTCTGCTGAGTCTGTCCGCCAGGCCATTCTCCTGACCCGAAAGGTAGGTCGCCTTGAGGGACATCCCCCTCCGGGTGGCAAAAGGGAAGATGAGGACTGCCTCGTTGCAGAGGGAGCGCGACCCCATGCCCCCCTCTTTGTTGATATAGAACATCGCTACCCGGTTGTCGGTCTGCACCAGAACCGACTTCCCGCTGAGGACACTCTCGAAGGCCTTCAGGGCCCACCGGATGGCCCAGAGTTTGAGAAGATTTATCTACTGTTGAGCCTCCACCGGCGACCACTGTGTGCAGAGGGACCCGCAATGGGCTCCCCACCCTAACAGGGAAGAATCCGTAGTCAGTACCACATCATGCTGTGAGGCCTGGAAGGACAATCCTTGAAGGAGGTTGCAGGGGTTTTGCCACCAGTTCTGGGACAGACGAAGGTGGGGGAGAACCCTGACAGGGTCCCTGAGGTGCCCGAGGGATTGGCTCCATTGGGAGCTAGGCACCACTGGGTCGTCTGCATGTTCAGGTGGATTGATCAGGATATGGGCGTAAGCATCCTTTAGATCCAAGGAGCATAGCTAGTCACCCTGCCAGAGGAAGGGCAGCAGCACACCAAGAGATAACAGCTTGAATTTCTCCCGCACCAGAAACTTGTTCAGCGTGCAGAGGTCGAGGATGGGCCGCAGACCCCCCCCCCCCTGTTTTTTGGGACGAGGAAGTACCAGGAATAAAAGCCCTGACCTCGAAGGTGGGAATTGACCTTCTCAACTGCCCTTGGTCAAGAAGGGAGTGTAATTCCCACTGCAGCAAGAGCTGGCGTGCGAGGAGTCGAGGAGGCAATGCTGGGGAGAAAGGGGGTGGGAGCCTGTCGAAGTGAAGGCAATAGCCCTCCCGGATGACCTGGAGGACCCAGGTGTCTGAGGTGATAAGCACCCATGCTGGGGCGAAGTGGGACAGACATCCCCCCACTGGCTGCTGGGCCACCGGAGGGCAAGGGGCCATGCAACTGGCATCAAAACCCGAGGGGGTTGTGGGGGAGCCGGCATCAGGGCCTTCGGGCCCTTTGGTTTACGGTGACCCTGGCCAGACTTCCCCTGTGCTGGAGTGGTCGGCGTTGGGGTAGCTATGTACGGTGGGTAGCCGCGGTACTGGAGGCCTTTCCTGGGAAAGAAGGGCTTCTTGGCAGGCTGCTTCTTCTAGGCAGCATCAAAGTCTTGCAGGAGAGAGGGTCCTAGTGACATACTCCGTCTCAATCTCTGCAGCCTTCTCCTCCATTGGCTTACCAAAAAGTTGTTCGCCGAGGCAGGGTACATCCAGGAGCTTCTCCTGCACCCACTGCTCCAGATCCGAAGACTGAAGCCAAGCCTGGTGGCAGGCTCAAATGCCCGCAGCCGCCACCCGAGCCGATGACTCGAAGCCATCATAGGAGGCTCAAGAAATATACTTGGAGCAATCCTCCACAGATTTCAACAGGGTGCGGAACCTGTCGAAGGGCTCGTCCTGGAGGGCCAGGGAGAAGCCTTTAAGTTCTTTCGCCAAGTCGCAGAGAAACATACCCATATATAATTGGCATGCCTGGATGCGACAGGAGAGCATGGAACTTTGATAAGCCTTGTGGCCCAGGGCATCAAGGGCTCTGGACTCCTGGCCCGGCAGAACAGAGGAGTGGGACTTTGGGCTTTTCTGCTTCCTCATGGCTGATTCCACCACCATCGAGGTGTGTGGAAGTTGAGTCTTACGGAAGCCTGGCCCTCGCTGCACCTTGAATATTATGTCAAGGCGCTTGCTCACAATGGGGACAGAGGCCGGGGCCTCCCACATGCGGAGCAACAGCTGGGAGAGAATTGGCAGCACTGGCACGGTGAGATTCCCTGGGCGGGGCCTTGTACTGAAGAATATTGAGTTCTTCAGCATGGGGTCTTCCTCGGTCTGGGTGACCAGGTTGAGGGCCCAAGGCATGTCCCGAATAAACACCAAAAAGGAGGTGTCCTCGGGCGGTGAACGCCGCTGGAGGTCAGGCGGTGAGGGGTCCGACGGAAGATCCGGGTGAGTGCGGGTCTCCGGGGATGTGTCCCCATCGGATTCCCAGTACGAGAAATCGGTTGAGGGATCCGAGCCAGGCAGTTCGCCCTGTCCGATGGCTGGCGGCCTGGAGCCTGAAGCCCTGGACGATCTTGTTCCCGAAGAATGGGAGGGCGAGCGAGACCGATGTCGAGGACCCTCACAAGGCCCATGGTTCTTGGGGGGCTCCTGGACAGATTTGGGTGTCCCATGCGAGGGACCCGCAGTCTTCGGGCGCAAGTCAGCGAAGCTGTCCGTGAGCGCCTGCTGGGAACCAATGAACGCATTAATGTTGCGTTCTAGCGCCAGCACATGGGACTCCGTGGGCATGGGGCCCTGGGATGCCGATACCAGGCTCACCATATCGGGCATCAAGGAGGAGCACGGGTCCTCACCGGGACGCCCTCAGGAGACTGGGTGCCTTCGCCGGAGGCCTCCGTTTCTCTGCGAGGTACCTTGCAGGGCTGCTCCTTGTCCAACTCTCGGGAACCCTGAATGGTGTTAAGCGACCGGGCGTGGGAGCGCTCATGCTTGTCAGGGACCCCGGACAGCGACTTCGAGGCCGCCTTCTTTTTGCGCCGTTCCACTTCGGGGGACCCCTGGTCTGAATGCCGCCTGGAACGTGGTGCCACAGGGGGGAACCCACCGGAGGGGAGACGACCGAGGGTGCCACCGGGGACTCAGAGGCAGCCTTTCGAAAAATGTCTGACTTCTGCTTACAGCTGAGCAGAGCCTTAGTGGACATTTCCTTGCAGAGCGAACAGAGTTCTGGGTCATGGTCGGCTCCCAGACACTTAGACAGCAGTCATGAGCGACATGTTCCTAGAGCATCTATCACATTTTTTAAACCCGGTGGCCATGGGGGCAAAAATGGCCCTGCGAGGTCGAAAAAGGGAGACTGAGCAAGATGGCATCCTTGGGCGGGAAGAGGACCACGCATGTGTGGTAGCAATCCCAAAGGCTTTCTTTGAAAGCTGGGGAATTGCTCCGTGCGGGCTCCGTCGGTGCCGATGTCACCCATAAGTGAGGACCGACTTCCTGCTTGTTCCTGGAGAACTTAGCATTGGCTGTTTTCATCATCCAGTCTGCCCCCGGGAGGCCACATTGATCCACTATCCTGTTGAATGCCCTGTCTCAAGTTCTCATTCTCTAGGATCGAGGAGGTGATAGCTGAGGAAATCCGCTTCTCGATTGTCCTCGTCCATGATGTGCTGGGCTGTAAGTGCCTGGAGATGCAGTTCCATGCAGGGGAACAGCAGAGACATTTCCCGAGCTATTCTCAGGCACTTTGTTCTGCTATGGCTATGGGGACTATGAGCTTCAACGGTTGGACTTCCCAAGTTTCCTATGATAGCCAAATGAAAGCTAAGTAGTAATATTTTTGAGATTGCTTTGGAAGCCACAAGTTATATTCCATCGTTAAGCACTATATTATTTAAGCTTTGTTCTTGATAAAATTATTTAAAAAACAGTGGCTGGAGAAATTTTCTAAGGTCGTTGATGTATATAGGGCAGTATACCATCTGGCGTTTCAAAAAGCCGGTGGTGGCCCACAATTCTGAGACCTTGTTGCCACTGATTACGTTCCTCGTTTTTCATTGGGAGGAGCAAGAAATTTGCCTAAGTCAAGATACTATTACAGCATACTTTCTAGATTGAATGGGGAGTATTGCACATATTTGATCTGCTATGGCTAATGACATAAGCCACCACGGTTGCTTTGTCCAAGAGGACTCACACGGTACTTCCATGGAGCAGCTTGCTTAAGTGCAGCAATGCCAGATGGATGGTCCTGGCCGCTAGGCAATGGATGGCCCATTTGCTTCTACCAGAGACCACTGACCCTGTGCAGTCTGTCCAAGATAGCGAGTTCCCCAACTGGAGAAACTGACATCGGTGGCGAAGAGCACTCAGGCTGGAGTTTCGAGGGGCATCTCCCTCAACATGTTGCTGGGGGAGGCCCATCAGTGGAGGCTATGTCATTATGAGAGAGGAAGCAGGAGGTGGATTCAATAGTCAGAGACCAAGAAAATGTGGCATAAAGATACAGAAATATTTCCCATTGTGTTGGGTGCCACAGGCTTGATAAATAGGAATTTCCTTTTTTTATTTTGTTTAATTTATGAAATTTCAAAAATACATCCACGTAAATAACACTTGTACAAAAATAATGCATGTTCACAAATTACAAAATAAAAGGAAACGATGGGAGGAGGTGACGTCACCCGGGTGATGGCAGCTTAATCTCTGAGCTCCTGTCGGCACGCTGATATAAGGACAAAATTCGCAAGTTTTATTCCTTCCCACACTGAGGTGTTGGTGCCGCGGGGATCCAGAACATCGGTGATGTTGGTGAGGAGGAAGCTGGCTAAATTTAAATCCCCATATGCCGAGGGAGGAGAGCGAAAGGCGCGGGACCTGCAAGAGCACATGACGTCAGGAGAAGAATCGGAGGAGGAGCTGGACCGGGCTGATGAGGGATGCACCAGAGGTGATATCTGGGGCTGGATGAGATCCCTGAAGTGTGAGATCATCGCTACTTGGGGTTAGCTCAAAGAGACCCTGGCAAGAATTAAAGAGGACGGGAGGGAGTTGGGCCACAGAGTAGAGACGCTGGAAGAGAGAGATGCAGAGACAGAGGCCCGAATGCAGAGTTTACAAACTGAGCCGGAACTACTAAAAGATAAACTGGAGGATCTTGAAAACCGCTCATGCCGGAATAATGTGCGGATAAGGGGATTGCCGGAAAGATGAAATTAGACTTACCTGCTAATTGTTGTTCCTTAAGGAACTCTAGTCCAGTCCCGGAACCATAGAGTTTAGAATCTCCTCCAGCAGCCTTGGAGACTGAAAGACATCATCGCTTTGCTGGCACCAGTATAAGTAGGCAAGGACCGCCCCCTTCATTCAGTACCTATTGACAAAGCAAACTCAGCAGAGCAACAAATAAGTAGAGAAAACTGCAAATACCCCCAAAGTAGAGGTGTAACATCTCTATACACTACCTATAAAGGCGAGAAAACCTCACCAAATAGTGCCGTGAAAGGGCTCTCTCCATGGCTCCACCCTTCGCCCTTCGAGAACCCGCCTGGAAGGCAGGAAAAAAGTGTCTGCTCTTCCGTTTTTTTTTTTTTTAAATGCCTATCCTGACATCACTTTAAGAATTCTGAGGCACTTCAGGCTGAAACCACCCCTTAAACACAGGGCGGGATCCGGGACTGGAATAGAGTTCCTTAAGGAACAACAATTAGCAGGTAAATCTAATTTTATCTTCCTTTGCGTCGCTCTAGTCCAGTCCCGGAACCATAGAGGATGTAACAGAGCAGTAAATATTAACGGGAGGGACCTACAAGCCCAGCCTGAAGTACCGCGGAGCCAAACTGACCATGCCTCGCCGCCTGCACATC
Source organism: Ichthyophis bannanicus (assembly GCA_033557465.1). NCBI lineage: Eukaryota > Metazoa > Chordata > Amphibia > Gymnophiona > Ichthyophiidae > Ichthyophis > Ichthyophis bannanicus. The sequence goes on along the minus strand of CM066041.1, from coordinate 18,062,772 downwards.
TAGCCTATAGTGCTTTGCAAAGGAGTGCAACGACGACCAAGTCGCCGCCCTACAAATGTCCTCGACCGGAACTAAACTGAATTCCGCCCAAGAAGCTGCTTGCGCCCTAGTCGAGTGAGCCTTGAGACCATCCGGCACCAGCTTACCCTTTAAAAAGGTAAGCCGACGCAATTGTCTCCTTCAACCAATGGGAAATAGAGGCCTTCGCCGCCGCCTCCCCTTTTCACGGACTCCCGAAAGCCACAAACAACCGGTCCGACTTCCGGAAAAGCGCCGTCTGGCGGAGGTACTTTTCAAGAACGCGATGAACATCTAACAGATGCAACCGCCCCTCCGATTTCTCCCTCTGATGATCGGAAAACACCGGAAGAGACACCACCTGGTTAACATGAAACGCCGGCACTGTTCGCAGAACGACCTTATGATTGAAGAAGGACAAATAAGGCTCCTTACAGGACAATGCCTGCAACTCAGAAATCCTTCGTGCAGAACAAATCGCTACCAGAAAAACTGTTTTCAATGTCAGATCTTTCAGCGAGGCCTTGCTCAAAAGGTTAAAAACGGCCCTGTCAGCAATGCCTCCAACACCAAATTCAGATCCCACGCCGGCACTGAACTACGCCTCGGCGGTCGCATGAGCAACATGGCCTGCAAAAAACATCTAATGTCTCCGTGAGCTCCCAGCACCTGACCGTGAACCTTACCGCGATAGCAGGAGAGGGCCGCCAACTGCACGCGTAAAGGAACTGGCTGCCAAGCCCTTGTCCACCCCATCCTGCAGAAACGAAAGGATCTGAGATATCGAGGCCCCCAAGGGCTGCACATTATGCTCCGCACACCAGGCCTCAAAGATACGCCAAACCCGGATGTACGCCAGTGAAGTGGACCGTCTCCGCGCTCTTAGCAACGTAGAAATGATAGCTGCCGAATAACCCTTGGCAGTCATCCTAGCCCTTTCAAGAGCCATGCCTTAAGCGAGAATCGATTCACCTGGGGCATGCGCAATGGACCCTGACCTAAGAGATCCTCCCTCTGCGGCAGCCGCCACGGCCTGTCGGCTAGCAGCCACACCAAATCCGCATACCACGGTCTTCTGGGCCAGTCGGGCGCTATCAGAACCACCAGGCCACGATGCCGTTCTATGCACTGCACCACCCGGCCTATGAGAGCCCAAAGCGGGAACACATTGAGAAGACCCGCTTCCGGCCACCTCTGTGCCAACGCATCGAGACCCTCTGACATTCTTTCTCGCCGTCTGCTGAAGAACCGCGCTACCTGCGCCGACTCGAAGTTCGCCATTAGATCCATTAGTGGAAGGCCCCAGCACTGTACTAACAGTGCAAACACGTCCGGGTGAAGTACCCACTCTCCCGGATCCACCCTGCGACGACTCAAGAAATACGCTTCGACATTGTCCACTCCGGCCACATGCTGCGCCGACAGAGCCGTCAGATGCCGCTCGGCCCAATCTAACAGCTGAGACGCCTCTGCCTCTAGCGACACACTGCTCGTCCTGCCTTGGCGATTGATGTAGGCCACAGTCATCGCGTTGTCGGACAGGACCCGTACCGCCGTTTGGCTGAAAACGTCCTGAAACTCTCTCAGTGCCAAAAACACCGCTCTCATCTCCAACCGGTTGATGGACCATGTCGTCGCCTCCTGAGACCACCGACCCTGGGCAAAGCGGCCCTCGCAATGCGCTCCCCACCCCAGCAGACTTGCATCCATCGTCAGCAGTCTCCAGGATGGAGGTTCCAGAGACATGCCCGCTGCCAAACTCTCCGGCCGCAACCACCACCGAAGCTCCTGACGCACCTCCGGTGGACAAACCAGCCACTGCGACAACGCATCCCATTGATTAGACCAGCGCCGGAGCAGGGCGCTCTGCAACGGCCGCATGTGAGCCCTGGCCCACTGCACCACCTCGATTGTGGCCGCCATCGTGCCGAGCAATTGCAGATACTGCCATGTCGTAGGAGCTGCCGTCGAAAGAAACCGCCTCACCAGCTCTCGAAGCCCCTGTGCTCGATGGGCTGGGAGAAACACTGTCGCTTGCTGTGTCTCAAAGCGCACCCCTAAATATTCCAGAGACTGTGAGGGAACTAAGCTGCTCTTCGCAAAGTTGACCACCCAGCCTAGACTTTCCAATAGCTGCACCACCCAAGCGGTGGCCGTGGTACTCTCTTCCCTGGACTTTGCCCGAATCAGTCAATCGTCCAAGTACGGATGTACCAGCACCCCCTCCTTGCGGAGCGCTACCGCCACCACTACCATAATCTTTGTGAACATCCGAGGCGCAGTCGCCAGTCCGAAGGGCAACGCCTGAAACTGAAAATGTCCCATAGGCACCGCAAACCTCAGAAACCTTTGATGCTCTTGCCGAATTGGGATATGGAGATAAGCTTCCGTGAGATCTAGTGACGTCAAGAACTCTCCCCCTCTCACCGCTGCAATAACGGAACGCAGAGTCTCCATCCGGAAATGGGTGACTCGAAGGCACCGATTTACCCTTTTTAAATCCAAAATTGGACGAAACGTGCCTTCCTTTTTTGGAACCAGGAAATAGATGGAGTACCGACCGCACCCACATTGTTCTAATGGAACGGGAACTACCGCCTTGAGCTGCAGCAGCCGCTGCAAAGTTTCCGAGACCGCCCGCAACTTGAGCGGAGCTCTGCAGGGAGAGAGGACAAAGGAATCTAAGACGGGTCGATGAAGTTCTAGGGCATAACCTTCTCAAATGACCTCTAGGACCCACTGGTCCGCCGTAATCCGGAACCAGGCAGGGTAAAACTCCCACAACCGACCTCCCACCTGAGTCCGCCTTATCTCATTACGACTTCTTAAGGGCCGAGGACTGGAAAGGAGCAAATCCTCTGCCTGCTCCCCGGAAACCTCAAAACCCTTGGCCCCTAGCCGGGAATCTCCCACGCTGAGACTGGCCAAAGCGCGAGGACCGAAATCTACGAAAGTCCCTCGGAGTTCCCCGGGATGCAGATGAACTCCTGCCCTGCTTGGGCTTATCTTCCGGCAGCCGACCCCCCTTAGACTCTCCGAGATCCTTAACTAACTTTTCCAAATCCTCTCCAAATAAAAGCTTACCCCTGAAAGGCAGCTTACTGAGGCGAGACTTAGAAGAACTATCAGCCGACCAATTACGCAACCAGAGATACCGCCGAGCCGCCACTAAGGAGGCCATACTCTTAGCCAAGCTGCGGATAAGATCATAATGGATATCCGCCAACTACACGGTGCCAGACTCCAGTCGCGCTACGTACTGCGACTGCCCGTCCAAGTGATCCCCTTGCAACCTTTGGGACCACCGCAAGCAGCCCCACGCTACCCACGCCCCCGCTATCGAGGCCTGCATGGAGAGGGCACACACATCAAATACCTGCTTGAGCAAAGTATCCAATCTCCTGTCCTGTACATCCTTTAGCGCCGCGGCACCCTCAACCGGAATCGTAGTCTTCTTAGTCACCGCCGATACCGCAGCATCTACCTTCGGAGAACGAAAGAGTTCCCTATCACGGTCAGCCAGGGGAGAAAGCCGAGCTAATGCCCTGGAACCCTTCAGAGCTGACTCTGGCAAATCCCATACTTCCTGAATCATACTCCGAAATACGCGATGTACGGGAAAAACCCTTTGGGACGTCCGCACCGCCTGTAACAGCTGATCCTCCAAGGCTTCCTCCGCTGCTTCCCCCCCTGAGGGCATGTTCAGCGTCTTGAGAGTCTCGGCAATCAAGGCTGGCAGCTCTTCGCGCCGAAACACCCTGACTACCCGGCTCTGCTGCTCCGAGTCGGGCAACTCTCGCTCTTCCAACTCATCCTCCGAGACCTCTTCCAGATCCACGTCTACCGCTCCCAGGTCTTCCACAAGCTGAGATGCCGGACTTGCATCCCCGGCCCCTCTACTTCTCTTAGCCGGGGGAGAGCCCTCCTCCAGACGGTCCAAAGACCCCTGCCTCTTCAATCCTTGCGACCCCTGAGGAGGTGCTGTCATCGCTGGTTGCAGCAAGGCAAACGCCTGCTGCATGAGGGAAAAGAAATTGGGCAGGATCAGGGGCACAACACCTACCGGACCTGCTCCCAATGCCATAGACGAGCCTTCACCCGAGGACATCCCCGGCATCGGCTCCTCAGGGCTGAGGGACGGAGGCAGTACCTCCCCTCCTGCTGGAGGAACTGCTTCCCGACCCGCCACGGTCTCCTGCGGCGCCGCGTCCATAACCTCTGCCTCCAGAGTACAAGCCCTACACACACCGGAGCCCTGCACAGTGCTGCGCTTCGTGCCACACACTAAACAGCGAGGCTTTGCAGGCATACTAGTGCAAGCGCCACGCTCCCAAGCTCAGTGACGCTATCCTTCACCCCTCCAATTGGGGAACCTGCCTAAACCAAAAAGACCCCAAACTCCCTGAAGTAACGCCGATGGGCACTTTTTTTTTTTTTTTTTTTTTTTTTTTACAACTGGGAACTTACCCCAAGAGGTGGCAGGCAAGGCTGAGTAACCCCCTCCCCAAACGAAGCTTCTATCACGAAAAACTAAGGCGTTGAATAATAAAGTTGAAAGTTTGCCTTTAAAATGGCCGCCGCAGCGATTTCCCACGCAGCTGCATGCGGCCGCCTCAAACGCTGCTTTTTTAATGTTCAATCGCTTCCCCAAAGAAAAAGCAAAGGGCTCGTTTTGCTGGCCAACTCACTCACCGTCCCCTCTGTTCACCGGTGCTGCGAGGAAGCACACAAGCGCCGAGCTCAGCCGAATCGCGGCTTTAGCTCTGGTAAAACAACGTATGGAGAAATCTGCACCGCTTCCAGCCCTGCAGTGCGATGAACAGCCTACCACCTGCACCTCACCCTTAGTCGCGGGTTCGGGAGCAGGGAGGCCAATAGCAGAAACTCTCACCCCCTATGCTCGTTAAATCGACGGGGCAATTACCGGGGGCGGGGGGGGGGAAGAGGGGAGAAGGAGGGGGGGGGGCTTAGGAAGGACTGAAGATGGAGCCACAGAAAAAGTGAATCCCCTTCAGAAGCAGCACTCCACCTGGCAAAACAAAACAACCAATCAGAAAAGACAAGAAAATTTAAGGAAAAATCTTAAAGAGAAAACCCCCCCTTCAAACTAAAATACTTCTTCTAAAATTTAAAGGGGAAATTGAAGCTCTGCGTATGTCTGCTAACTGAGCCCAGATCCAGGCTCAGAATCTCCTCTAGCTGCTTGGAGACTGAAAGTACTGGATGAAGGGGGCGGTCCTTGCCTACTTATACTGGTGCCAGCAAAGCAATGATGTCTTTCAGTCTCCAAGGCTGCTGGAGGAGATTCTAAACTCTATGGTTCCGGGACTGGACTAGAGAGACGCAAAGGAACTGAGATATTTGCAGATGCGGCTGCAGTGGTCCAGAAGGTATGTCAGTTAATGCTGCAGGGTGAGATAGACGCCGCGGAGGATGCAGCCATTCTGGTGGAGAGGGCCCATAGAGCGCTGGGGCCACCGCAGGCTGGTAAACCGAGACACACTATGGCCCGTCTGACTTCCACGCCCAAAAGGAGCAAGTGATGCGAGTGGCAAGCAGCAGGAGGAGTTTTATCTGGGAAGGTCAGAGTGTGGAAGTTTACCATGATTTATCAGCTGGTACATTACAACGGCGGAGGTACATGCAGCCAGTCACACAGTATCTAAGGGCAGAGAAAGCGAAATATCGGTGGCTTTTTCCCTTTGCCCTTTTGATGGACATTAATGGCAGAGGGTTCAGAGTGCGTACCGTGGAAGAGGCCTGGAAAATCTTGAGGCAAGAGGGTGCACCTCACTTGCCTCAGCAGGCAAAAGTTCCGGTTTCTTTTGGGAGCAAGGGGGCTTTTACAGAATGGGAGAGAGCTCCGGTGAAGGGATAGCACCTTAGGAGGAAGTACGGAGCTTCGGGGCATGGAGAGATCAATGGAGCGGCCTCCAAACCAGTGACTACATGAACCCTGGGACTGGGATCTTGTAATGTTTAAGATTTTGGTTCTGAATGTTAAGGGGAGAAGGGGAAAAAAAAAAAAAAAAAAAAAAAAAAAAAGAGGCCGGCTGTGGGTGAACTGGTCAATGTAGAGGAAGGATTGGGGAGCAGGGGGGTAGATTGTTTGCGGGTTCAGCGAAGTTATGTGTGTATTAAAGTTAATTGTGGAGGGGGGGTGGGGAATGATGAATCCCCTTCAGGTACCTTTATTACAGGTTGAATCCATCTTGTGCTAACGTCTATAGCTCAGGCCTAAGAAACAGCTTGCTCTGACTTTTTCACACTGAAACTGCAAATTCAGCAAAATCAGCAAAGATTGAGCTATGAAATGAGTTAATATCCTGTCCCAGAGAGCTTACACAATGACAGTCTACAGCTAATGAAAAGGCCTCTTGGATGAACAAAGGAGAACATAAACAAGGAAGACGAACATCAGTATCTAAGTTTATCTGCAGGAAAAGCACAGTTACTTACCTGTAACAGGTGATCTTTGGGAACAGCAGGAATAAGTCTTCACATATGGGTTTCGTCGGTACCGACGGAGCCTGCGCGGGAACGCTCCCCAGCGTCCAATCAGAAAGCCTTTGGGAGCATCCCATAGCGCCTGCCTGCTGCCTTCCCGCCTTTCCCAACTGTCTCTCCTCAGTTGAGTTTTAAAGCTGAGACAAAGAGAGAGAGAGGAAAGGAAAGATAGAGAGATACAACTCCTTGGGGAGGTGGGTGGGCTGTGAAGACTTATTCCTGCTGTTTCCAGAGATCACCTGTTACAGGTAAGTAACTGTGCTATCTCCAGGAACAAGCAGGAACGAGCCTTCACATATGGGGACTCCCTAGCTTTATATGCCAGGGAGAGACCCCAGAAGTTGTGTGTCCCTGGGACAGGGCTCCACTTCCACCCATGGATCTCTGGCATCCCATCAGGGATGGTGGGTAGGAGTTGATTAAGTATGGAAGAGGTGTTTGAGAACAGCCTGACCAAACAAGGCATCCTGGCGGGAGTCCTTGTCCAAGCAGTAATGGGCTGTGAAGGTATGAACCGAGGCACAAGTGGCTGCTCGACAGATGTCGTCAATAGACACAGAGTTCAGATGAGCCATTGAGGCTGCCATGGCTCTCACATTGTGAGCTGTGACATGGCCCTCCAGAGAAAGGTTCTTACTCTGATAGGCGAAAGAAATACACTGGGCAATCCAGTTAGATAGTGTTCTCTTGGAGACTGGTAGTCCCAAATGAGAAGGATCAAAGGCAACAAAGAGCTGAGAGGACTTTCTATGTTGCTGTGTCCTCTGTAAGTAAAAAGCCAGAGCTCTTTTACAGTCCAGGGTATGAAGATTCCTCTCTGCACTTGATGCATGAGGTCCTGGAAAAAAGACAGGTAGGTAGACCTCCTGGTTGAGGTGAAAAGGCGAGACCACCTTAGGCATAAAGTGTGGATGAGTCCTAAGGACCACCTTGTCATGATGGAACCTTGTATAAGGTGGATTAGCTACGAGTGCTTGCAATTCACTAATACGACTTGCTGATGTGATTGCAATGAGAAAGATAACTTTCCAAGAAAGGTATTTCAAGGAGGTGGTAGCCAAAGGTTCAAAAGGTGGCTTCATAAGCTGACCAAGAAACAGGTTCAAGTCCCATGCCACCGGAGGTGGTCTAATGGGAGGCTTTGTTAAAAGGAGGCCTCTCATGAACCTTGCTACAAGAGGATGAGAGGAAATAGGTTGACCATTTAGAGGCTTAAGGGAAGCTGCAATAGCACTCAAATGGACCCTTATTGAATTTGTCTTAAGGCCTGCATTAGACAGATGGAGGAGATACTCCAGCAAAGATTCCAGAGGTATGCCAAGGGTGTTAAGACCCTTCTCAGAGCACCAGATAGTAAATCTCTTCCACTTGAAAGCATAAAAACGTCCAGTGGAAGGTTTTCTGGAAGCATAAAGAACATCTTTCACCTGTTGAGAAAGATGAAGATCTTGGAGATCTAGGCCTTCAGCAACCAAGCCCTGAGATGCAGAGAGTGGGGATTGGGATGCCATAACTTTCCGTCCTCTTGAGATAGGAGATCTGGAGCAGACCCTAACTCCAAGGAGGGAGCCTGAGAGAGATGTAGAAGCAGAGGGTACCACACTTGCCGTGGCCAATGTGGAGCTATGAGAATCATGTGGCCTCTGTCTCTCTGAAGCTTGAACAGGGTTTTGGGAATTAGGGGAATGGGTGGAAAGGCATACAGGAATTCTTGACCCCAGTGAAGGAGGAAAGCATCCCTTGCCTGAGCTCCCTGAGCCGGAGTTCTGGAACAGAACCGGGGAAGTTTGGCATTCCACGGACTTGCAAAGAGGTCTATGTCCGGGGTTCCCCAAATCTGAAAAATCCTGGCCACCTGGTCCACATGTAGGGACCACTCGTGTGAAAGCAGAACTCGACTGAGCCTGTCTGCCCAAGAGTTTTGAACGCCTCGAAGATAAACTGCCAGAAGATGAATCTGATGCTCTGGCCAGGGCCCACAGTCGCAAAGCTTCGTTGCAAAGCGACAGAGTCAGTTCCGCCCTGCTTGTTCACATAGAACATGGCTACCTGATTGTCCGTGTGGATAACGACTGTCTTGCAGCTGAGCAGGGTGTGGAACACGCGCAGAGCAAGGAAGATTGCTCTGAGCTCCAAGAGATTGATATGTAGACAACTCTCCTGTGGGGACCAGATGCCCTGGGTGGAGAGGTCTTGCAGATGAGCTCCCCACCCCATTGGAGAAGCATCTGTTGTAAGAGTTGCTTGGGGTTGAGACTGCTGAAAGGGGGACCCCAGCAACAGGTTTTGAGGGGACTTCCACCACTGGAGGGACAAAATGAGGCGACTTGTGTTTGCTATTTTGTCTGACAGGCAGTCTAATGCCTGGGTCCATTGGGTGGATAAAGTCCACTGAGCTGCCCTCATGTGAAGGCGAGCATATGGTACCACATGCACGGTGGATGCCATGTGGCCTAGTAACTGTAACATCTCTCGAGCAGTTAAGTGGGGCTTCAACTCTGCTTGAGAAGCTAACTGCACCAAGCGAAGGCAACGGGCCTGGGGGAGATAGGCCCTTGCCCTTGTGGTATCCAGCAACGCCCCTATAAACTCCAGGGACTGAGTAGGGGTTAAATTGGATTTTGGGATGTTTATTATCAGCCCTAAATACTGAAGGATACGCATTGTGCAGGTTAGAGAACTTTTGGTCTCTGACTGAGTGGGAGCTCAAATGAGCCAGTCGTCCAAACAAGGGAATACAAATATTCCCAGAGTGCACAGAAATGCAGCTACCACTGCCATGCATTTTGTGAACACCCTTGGTGCAGAGGCCAGACCAAAAGGGAGCACTCTATTGATAGTGCTTCTCTTGAAAAAGGAACCGAAGGAACCTTCTGTGAGTTGGATGGATGAGAACATGGGTGTACGCATCCTTGAGATCTAGAGAACAAAGCCAATCCTGACTCTGAAGGTATGGCAGCAGAGTTCCCATTTTGAATTTTTCCTTGACTAGGAATCTGTTCAATTCTCTGAGATCTAAGATGGGTCTGTAGCCCCCTGTTTTCTTTGGAATAAGAAAATAGGGGGAGTAGAAACCTGTGCCCTGTTGAAGAGGCACTTCCTCTATTGCCCCCTGGGCGAGAAGGGTGGCAATCTCCTGCCCCAACAGGTTGAGGAGGGAGGTTGGAGAATTGAACTGGTGCACTCTTGTGTGAGGGGGCAAGCTTGAAAAATGAACTTTGTACCCCTCTTTTATGATGGAGAATGTCCAATGCTCTACTGTAATTTGTTCCCACCTGGGAGCAAAATGACATAACCTTCCTGGAATGGTGGAAGGCTCTGGTCCTTCCAGAGCCAGGAAGGCTAAGTTCTCTAGCGGAAAGTCAAAGGCCCTGAGGGGGCTGAGGTTGCTGGGCGTTTGGTAGGGAACTGAGCTGCAGAAGAGGCCTGCTGACCATAAGCAGGATAAAATCTTCCCTTTTTAGAAAAAGGTGCTTTTTTGAACAACCTTTTCTTAACAGGAGCAGCTATAGACTTGGATAGTCTATCCAAGGCAGAATTTTCAGCATCCATCTGATTGGCCTTTGCTTGCCAATCTTTACCAAACAGGTTTTCACCTATACAAGGGATATTTCCCAATTCATCTTGTACCCAGATCTCCAAATCAGATGCTTGAAGCCAGAGGAGACCACGTGATGTGGTGAGCTCGAACGGACGTGTCCGGTCTGAGCTCTGGGCCCCCGGCCCCCTAAAACCGTGAAACTTCGCCGTCAAAAGCCTTCAGCCGCTACCCCAGTGGGAAAGGAGACCAGACCAATCCCAGGAACCGTTCATCACCCCCGAATCGCCATGGCTTCCACGGGGAAACTTGGGCGAAGAGAGAAGGACCGTGCCGCCGGGACAACTAAGATGGCAGACTCTCCACCGAAACAGACCGGGTCTCCCGCCTCGCCGATATTGACGGCTGAACTTTCGGCAGCGGTGACCACTGCGCTATCGGGGCAATTTGACGCCTTGCACTCCAAAATGGATGCGATCCAAAATTCTTTGGCAGTACTGGGGTCCCGCATGCAAGAGGCCGAGACCCGAATAACCCAGACTGAGGATGGCCTGGCGACACTTCGGCGGGAGCTCCAGGCGGCGCAAAAGCTGGCCGTGGACCAGGCGCTCAAGCTGGACGATTTAGAGAACATGTCCAGGCGGAATAACTTAAGATTTCTGGGGGTCGCTGACACTATACCCGACAAGGATCTCCGGGGGATGGTGGAGGCTTTGGCGACATCTTTGCGAGCTGATACCGACATGTCCAGCCCCATTATAGTGGAGCGTGCTCACCGGATCGGGCCCAAGCAGACGGCGAATGATCGCCGTCCCCGAGTGGTTTTGGCGAGATTTCTAAGCTTCCCACAAAAAGAAGACTTGCTTAAAACTGTCCGGCAGAAAGGAGCGGTAGACGGGGACAACATGCGCATCCGAGTCACACAGGACTATTCAGCCTCGCTAAGTCAGCGCCGAAAAGCCTATGCCTCCCTCTGCCAGAAACTTATAGATGCTAATGTCCGGTTCCAGGTGCAATACCCAGCGCGCTTGGTGATTTGGCACGGAGGGACCCGCCGAAGCTTCGAATCGGTGGGCGAGGCGACTGCCTATGTGGAGCGACTTACAGTACCCGCGACGAGCCGGAGCATCTCGCCAAGTGAGAGAGAGGGTACCCCCTGAAGTACGGATGAAGGGCGGTTCGGTTAGTGCACTGGCCTCCCCAGGAACAGACTGCAAATTGGCCGGTCAAGGCTCCTGTTGAAGTTGGGAACGCAAGTGTGGCTTATTGCTCTGCGGGACCTTTATCATCGGTTTAATTTTTTTTCTTTTTCACCGAAATACTCTACTGGACCTCCCGTAATACCCTGTGAGAGAGACCCTCGATCGGCGTAGTGCGGGGGTACAGGCCCCAACACGTGCTGAGGTGGCTGGTGGAGGGGAGGCCAGCGCTCTTCTTCAGGAATCTTTTGTTCCCTCGGAAAAAACGGCCCGGCACAGAGGGCAGGAGGAGGTTTATAAGTAGTTGATACCAAGCAACTGTGTTTATTCCGCACTGCCACATTGTATCTATTTGAAGGTTACATTTATTGCAACAACGTAATTGTTCTGTATTAGTCGGGTAGGCAGGGTGTTTAAACCCTTGGACTGCGTGCAATGGACACTTCCCGGTAGACCCCCGTTACAGTCTGGGGGGGCCCCAGAGAGGGTCTATGGATACGTGCTTTCGGAGAGTAGCTTGGGCACCGAACCCTGCAGCGGATGCTTGCGGCCCCTTGGGATCCTCCTTCTCCCGGGGCGTTGGGGCTCCCCCCCTTTTTTTTTTTTTTTGCCCTCCCGAAGGGAACACCCTAATCCATCGCACCCTGGAGAGGGAACGCCGGTTTCAGCGCCTTATGCGTGGCCTCCTTTTATGGACCTGCCAGCGGAGAGATCGGGGACGGAGGCCTTTCGAGGGCTGAGTGGGAGGGGAGCACTCCACACTGCGTTCGTGTGACCTGACCTCTGCAGCGCTTAATCTGCGGCTCCTCCGGGTTGACCCAGGGGGTTTCTTTTTCTTTATTGGTTTATTTGTTTGGTTGGGTTGATTTGTTTTATTTTTTCTCTAGCACAACCCCCCCCTGACGATCACCTACCACTGCTGGAGTGCTGCCCATCCTACTCTGTACTTATTGGACTAATGTGGCTGTAGCAGCGCTTGACTCTTTGGGGCATCTCACCTTCCCCCCCCCCCCCTTTTTTTTTTTTTTTTTTGATCTGTTTATCTACGAGATGTTATGCTGTGGTATTACTGAACTATCTGGTGGGCTTACCAAGGGGCTGGGGTAGGAAGATCTGTGCCGGGGGGGCGTTGGGGTGGTTGGTGGGCTTGTTGGACAGAGGGGGAGGGCTGAGGGGAGTTTGGTTATAGCTGGGGGGGGTCCTCCTCACATCCTTTAGGTCTCTAATGAGCTGGGAGAGGAGTTCATTGGGTAGGGGGAGGGGTAGGGTGGGGCGAGGGCAGGAGGGGGTGGGGGGAAGTAGTGGGGGGGAGTTGGGTAAGGTAGGGGGAGGGAGGAAGAGGGGTGAGCGACTAAAATTAACCAGGAGCATTACTTTATATAGTGGGGGACCTCAGGCTGGGGAGGTTCGCCCACACTATGCTAGCCGGTTCGTCTCATATTTGCGGAGTGTCTACTATCCAACCTGAGGCTTATTTCTTGGAATGTTTGTGGGATAGGCAATCCTATTAAGAGATCAAAAGTATTACAAGTTCTAGCGCGCCTCAAATGAGATGTTGCCTTGCTACAAGAGACCCACCAGACAGCCGATGAACATTTAAAATTGCAAAGAACCTGGGTGGGCCAGAGTAGAGGAGCCCCTGCCAAGGGCAGAAAGGGTGGAGTGGTCACACTTGTTAGTAAAAAGACACGTTTCGACCTGATTAAAGAGATTGTTGACCGAGAGGGTCGGTACCTTTTGCTATATGGTCACTTAGATGGCAAGCCAATAGTTCTCGGGAACCTGTATAGCCCCAACGCTTTAGATCGCGCATTTTATGCCCGCTTGGCGTCCCAAGTGGAACAGCTACCGGACGTTCCTTTGATTTTAGCCGGCGATCTGAATGGGGTCCTAGATATAGCCATGGACACGGTTGGGACGGGAAGTGAGCGAGGGAGGGGCCCTACTACGGCAACGCTTCGGGAGCTGTGTCGGCGTTTGGGCGTCGTAGACCCGTGGCGTTTACTACACCCCCTCGAGAGAGATTTCACGCACCAATCGCGGGCTCACGGGACCAGTGCCCGCATAGATTATATTTTGCTCTCGGAAGGGATTTTCTCACGAGTGGATGATGCGCAGATTGGTCCCACTGAGGTGTCGGACCATGCCCCGATTTGGGTGGACTTGGCGTGGGGAGTGGTAGCTGATACGACGCGTATCTGGCGGTTCCCCGCAGGTCTTGACCGCGATCCGGATTTCCAGGCCCACCTCAGGCGCTGCTGGGAGGATTTTATGGCTCACCATAAGGGACACGTTGCCGATTCGGAATTGCTTTGGGAGACTGCTAAGGCGGTGCTGAGAGGTAACATCATTGAATATGTAGTGCGGAAACGTCGACGTTTGGCGCGGCAAATTGTGCAATTGGAGAAACAGGTGGTCCGGGCACGTCGTCGTTGTGCCGGAGACCCCTCAGGGGCTAACCGCAAACGCTATTGGGAACTGCAAACAGCACTCAATGAACTTATACATCAGCGGACGAAAAAGTCTCATTTTTATTACAGATACTGTCTATATCAGTTTGGGGATAAGCCAGGCCGGCTCTTAGCTCGCTGCCTCCGTGGCAGTCGGGGCATCCGACCGGTAGCCGCCTTAAGAGATGAGACCGGGCACTTGCACAAAGATAATAAGGCCATAGTGGGGCAATTCCGTTCCTTTTTTCAACAGCTATATGCAAGGCGGGAGGGGTCCATGTCTGAGATGCGGGGTTATTTACGGAAATTGACGTTGCCAAAGCTGTCCACAGTACAACGGGCAGCTCTGGACGCCCCGATCACTGTAGAGGAGGTCTGCGGCGTTATTCAGAGAGCACAATGTTGCAAGGCGCCTGGGCCTGACGGTTTTGGGGCTGAGTTCTACAAGGTGATTGGGGATGCGGTTTCCCCGGTCCTTGTGGAAACGTACGCTCGTAGGGCGCAGAGTGGGCGATTCACCTGGGGATCGAACCATGCCTATGTTACTCTGATACCCAAGCCTGGGAAAGATCCTACTCGGGCGGCCTCATACCGCCCCATTTCGCTGTTGAATTTTGACGCGAAGATTCTGGCAAAAATACTGGCGGATAGACTGGCCTCGGTGCTCGATGGTCTGATTCACGAATCGCAGGTGGGTTTTGTGAGAGGGCGATACGCTGTTCGTAACTTAAGGAAGATTCTGGCGTCCTTAGAATGGGTCCGGGAACGGGACATGCCTTCTTTGCTGATCAGCTTTGACGCTGAGAAAGCCTTTGATCAGGTGCACTGGGATTATCTGAAAGGATTGTTGCCGTATTATGGATTGGGAGATACGTTTTGCAGTTATGTGACACTGTTATATGCAGACCCGACGGCGGGCATCCTTTGTAATGGACTGCTCTCCGATCCCTTCCATCTGGAACGGGGTACACGTCAGGGATGCCCGCTCTCCCCTTTACTTTTTGTTTTATCCTTGGATCCACTAATACGGACCGTGGAGGACTCTACGACCATCTCGGGGGTGCAGATCGGGGCAGTGGGTTTTAAAACGGCCGCTTTTGCGGATGACATATTGGTTCATCTCACTTCCCCCCAGCGTTCCCTACCACTTTTGTTGTCGGCCTTCTCCACTTATAGGAGATTTGCGGGGTTATGCATTAACACAGAGAAATCGGAGGCGCTAGATGTTGGGGGATCGCTGCGGGCCCGATGGTTAGGCACCTTTCCCCTTAGATGGTCTGATGAGGCCTTTGTTTACCTAGGCATAGTGTTGACTAGAGAGCCCGCGTCACTGTATAAGACCAATTTTGATCGGGTGTTTCTCCAGCTCCAGGCGCAACTCCGGGCCTGGATGCCGCTGCCTCTCTCTTTGTTGGGCCGGGTGGCGGCCTTACAGATGGTTATACTGCCACGTATACTCTATTGGTTACAGACTCTCCCAGTGTGGCTGTTGAAGCGAGACGTGATACGTATAGAACGGGAAGTCAGGCGTTTCCTATGGAAGGGGGCCCGAGCGCGTATACCGCTCTCTCGGCTGAGGGGTGGCTGGAGGACCGGAGGGGTGGGAGCTCCGGATTTATGGAAGTATGCCCTAGCTTGCCAAGCACGTCATCTTAGTGATTGGTTGGGGGATACGGCGGTATACACCCCCCATGAGTTAGAGCGGGCCTTTGTGGCACCGCATGCCCTTGAAGCGGCCTTGCAGCTGCCTGGGGCACACCTGCCGGCTAGGCTGACCAATAGCGTTTTATTGCAGGCGATGCGGCGTACTTGGCAGCAGCTAAATAAATACTGGGGCAGCAATCCTGCCGTGTCGTCCTGGCTACCCCTGAGGGGCAATGCTCAGTTTACCCCTGGTTCTGATTCGGCCGCTTTTCTACACTGGGAAAGAGCCGGTATTGGCCGATTAGGAAATGTGGTGGATGAGGCTGGGAAATGTAAATCGCTAGCGAAGCTCGTTGAGGAATATGGTTTGAATCAGTTCACTTCCAGCTTTGCTTATGCCCAACTCTCACACTATGTCGGCTCCCTCTCCCAGTCGGAGCTCTGTGTGGAGCATTCGACACAAATATTGGAATTTTTGAGCTTGGGAGCAGAGAGCCCCCCTTCTATTGCCGATTTGAAGAAGCGCTTGGATGCTCTTCAACGCCCCGTGGATTTCTCGGCGGTGGAGCAGGCCTGGGCACGGGACCTAGGCCGGGCGGTTGAACCGGGCTCCGTCTCGGCTGCACTACGTCAGATTCGATGCTTAGCGGAGGGGTCCCGATGGCGAGAGGTGCAATATAAATCCATATTGCGTGCACACTTTTCCCCAAGGAGGGCGTTGAGGAGTCATCTTGCCGAATCTGGCGGCTGCCCTAAGTGCTCGTGTTCCTTAGCGGACCTAGGCCATATGTGGTGGTATTGCCCGGTGATACAATCTTACTGGCAGCGCATTGGAGATTATCTTGGTGGGCTATTGCGTCAACGGGTTAATTGGACAGGGTTATTAGTAGTCCTGGATTGCTTGGGACCACTCCACCCTAAGGGGCGATGGGAGCGTCTTTTAGTGCGTAAGGCTTGTCTGGTGGGGAAAGGCCCTCTTCTCCGTCGATGGAGGGAAGACGCGGCCCCTACATTTTGCGAATGGCGTAACTGTTTCCATCAGCTTATGCTTTTCGAGCGACGCCGTACACTGGGATCTCCCAGGCGGTGGGCTCAATTTCTCTTGATCTGGATGCCCTACATTCAGATGCTTGAAGCCAAGCAATTCTACATGCACCTATGGCAATAGCTGAGGCTCTGCTTACACATTCAAAGGAGTCGAAAGCTGCACGGTTGGAGAATTTGGAGATATCTTGGGCATGTTTGAGCCAAGTGAGAAAGTCCCGTCTTATCTTCAGAAATGAAAGGACAAAGTCTGCAAATGATCAATGACTTCTTTTAGGAACATTCCCATGTAAAGACTATAGGAATTAATTCTCGCAGCAAGCATGGAAGCTTGGAAGACTCTACGTCCAAAAGCATCCAGGGTTCTACATTCAAGTCCTGGAGGATTAGAGGCATGTCTTTTGGCACTTCTAATCTTTATCATAGCAGACTCAACCACAATAGAGTGGTGAGAAAGCTGAGTTTTATGGAAACCAGGACAAGGAAGGACATGATACATGGTATCTAACCTGAGAGAATAAGGAGAGGTGGTTAGAGGTGCTTCCCACATCCTCAACATGAGATCATACAAAATCTCATGAACAGGCAAGGTAGCTGCCTCCTTAGGAGTTTTAGGATATTGTAAAATATCTAATTCCTTGGCTCTGGGTTCTGTCTCAGGGGCCACCGTGATGGAGAGGCCCCGAGCCACCTCCCTGATGAAGTCTTGAAAAGACAAGTCCTCTAGAGGAACATCCTTCGTTTAGGAGAGGACTCCTCCTGTGGAAGAAGCATCACTGCATCGACAGACTCTTCAGAATCCTCAGAGTCTTCAGAGGAATCGAAGTATCGTCTGTCCGGATGCTCTTGCAAAGCCCGATACCCGTACCAATTGGGATCGGTATCGGGAATAACCGGTACCGGGGTATTGGTACCGGAGGGCTTCAGAGGACAGAGTACCGGCATAGCGGACACCGAAGCCGATGTCGATGTCACTGGACCCGGGATCGGTACCGATGGCGATGCTAGAGCCGGTACCGGTGAAGTAGTCTGTTGCGGTACCAGGGGTGTCGATGCCACAAGGAAAGCCGCCAGACTGCGTTCTATGGACAGAATCCTCTGATCCATCGACGCCGCCAATGCTTGGAAGTCGGTACTGGGGGAAGCCACCGGTACCCCAGAGCATGGCACCAGGTGATCTGTCGAGGCCACGCCATTGAGATCATCCTGGAACCCCGATAATGATGCTTTAGAGGCCGAAGCCTCCCGCCGGGGTAATTTTGCCAGTGCAGAATCCTCGAGGGCAACGCCAGAGGCATCTCGATGCTTAGAAGGAGATCTACCCTTCGAGGACCGGCTGGATTTATGTTTAGTTACCTGAGATCCATGTGAGGAAGAAGCAGCCCTGGAAGACGTCGATGCCACCGAAGCCGCATCAGAGGGAAACAGGGTACTGAGCTTGGCAGCTCGGTTTTGCCGACCTCTTTTAGACATCATAGAACAGGACATACAATCTGTGATGGAATGGTCAGGACCTAAACATTTTAGACACCAGTCGTGGGTGTCGGTGACGGAAATGGTACAGCCACATTTTGTGCACTTCTTAAACCCTGAGGCAGGCTTTTCCATGTTAAGGAAAAAACGTTTTGGGCCTAAGGCCCAAAACGCAAGTGCAACTGAAGAAAAAACAAGGAAAAAGTTTTGTTTTTGTTTTTTTTAAAAGAAGAAAAGAAAGACCGGCGGTACCGGTAGAGTGTCGAAGAAGGCAGACGCGACACAAAAGAAATAAAGAAAATAAAGAAATTCTTCTGCGGTGACAGGAACATGACCTGCTGGCTCCGCGGAAAAAGAAGAACTGAGGAGAGACAGTTGGGAAAGGCAGGAAGGCAGCACGCAGGCGCTGTGGGATGCTCCCAAAGGCTTTCTGATTGGACGCTGGGGAGCGTTCCCGCGCAGGCTCCGTCGGTACCGACGAAACCCATATGTGAAGACTCATTCCTTCTTGTTCCTGGAGATCATGACTATCACAAAGCGAATGAGAATGGGGAGACAGGATGTCACAGAGAAAACTAAGGGTTAAAGGTTAAGAAGCAGATTTGCTTAAGGAAATGGGGAATAAGAAACAGAAAGGAAATCTATGTATCAGCAATTTGAGCCTGAAAATGAATACTGAAAGCATTTTCGTTTGTACGGGGTAGTGTATACTATTAGACTGACTAAACTTGAGAAAGAGTTAATTCTGTTCAGAACCTTGCTTAGAAATAAACTTCATATATTTGCTTACTAAGTAGGTGAAGAGGCACATGTCCTGTAAACAAGAAAGGGCAGCTTGTACTCTAACCTCTCTGTCTCAGGGTTATTAGCTAAAGTACTCAGGGTTATTAGATATCAAGCAATCAGCAGTAAACAGTTATGTCTTGGACCCCATGTATGTCTCCTCATACTGACCCACACTGATTAAAGTTGACCTACGATATGATAAATACGTCATATCTGACGTGTAATAATAAAGTGAAATTATGCTGTATCATCTAAAAGAGCCTTATAAATAAAGTGAACCATGGCTATTAGTTAGAGTAAACAAGGAGAACTTTGGTTCTGTTTGTTTCTCTCCACAAAGCTTTGGTGTATTTCTATAGAATTGTGTTGTATTTTATTGCTGTCTTTTGATAACCTTCCCATTGTTTTGAATGCAGTTTTCTGTAGCTTCAAGAGCCCAGTAGGTTGCTGGTGAGGAGGGGGCTAGTGAAGCCCACAAATATAAATATGAGAGAAATTTTAATAAATAGACAGACGGTAGCTGATCTCACTGGAGTAAGGCTCTCTCTGTGCCAGAACCTTTTTCACTTAAATCAGGTGCTCTGCTCTATATAGATGTATTGATGCTATGGATTGATATTGAAATTTGTACCAAAAGTAGAGCTTGTGATGTTACAGACCTGATGAGATAAATAAAACTTTTTACATGTTTTTATGGTGGCACAAACAATTTGTTTAAGGTCCTGTATATGTACGTTGGGGTCGAACACAAACAGACAAAACAAAAATAGAAAATCCCTAAATAATCTTAGGGGAAGCCCAGAAAAACCCCAACAGGAAATGGGGGATGAGGAGACTGGCACTACAATCTAAAAGAGCGGGAGGGGGGAAGGTACAGCGTCCCCGGGGAGGTCCTTTCCTCGGTGATAGGCAGAGGAGCTCCGTGTGATGAGGGGGGGAATGGGGGGAGGGGAGGCATGAATACTGTGAGAATGGGGGAGTATGGATTAAGGAGATGACTTCTGGTCTGAAAGTGGGGAATTTGAATGTGTGGGGACTTAACTCTCCACAGAAAAGGAAAATGCTGTGGCGGGAGTTGCGGGAGCAGCGGTGGCAGGTGGCATTTGTGCAAGAGACTCACTTGTGCAGGCGTGATGAGCGCTTGCTGCACTCGGGCAAATTTCAAGGCTTCTTTGCAGCGGAAGAAGGGGACTATAGGAAGGTTGGAGTAGCCATATTAATTAGACAGGATGTTCCATTTATTGTGGGGGAGGTGTTTAGGAAAGCAGATAGGAGGGCTGTGGGAGTTTTGGGTGAGATAGCGGGGGAAAAGGTTACGTTGGTATCAGCGTATGGCCCAAATTCTGCTCAGGCAGGGTTTTGGGAGGATATGGGTAAGTGGTTGGAGGGGAAGATTCAGGTGAAACATTTGGTGGGGGGGGATTGTAATATAGCGTTGGATGGCAAATCAGGGAAGTGAGGGGGGAGGGACTCGGGTTTGAGAAAATTTCAGAAGTGGTTGCAAGAATATGGATTGGAAGATTTGTGGAGATTGGCCCATCCCCTGACAAGAGACTATACGTTTTATTCGGCGGTGCATGCCTCATATAGTAGGATCGACTATCTTTTTGGAGATAAGTACTAGAGGGAGGCATTAGATAAAGTAGAGATAAGAGTGGCTACGTGGTCTGATCATGCTCCGGTGGAGGCGTGGTTTGGATCGGCATGTGAGTCTGGACAGAGAACCCTCTGGAGGTTGAATGATTACCTCCTTCAGGGAGAAGAGGTTGGTCAGCAGATAAAGATGGTGATATGCGAGTATATGGAATTGAATGATAAGGGCGAAGTTAGTATGGGGGTTCTTTGAGATGGGTTGAAGGCGGTGGTGAGAGGTCATCTTGTTCAATTGAGGGTGCAGAGGAAGAGGGAGAGCGCCTTACAGGACAGTTGGTGACAGTGGAGAGGGCTCATAAAGCACAGTTACTTACCTGTAACAGGTGATCTCCGGAACAGCAGGAATTAGTCTTCACATATGGGAGACGTCGCCGACGGAGCCCGCACGGGAATGCTCCCCAGCATCCAATCAGAAAGCCTTTGGGAGCATCCCCCGCGCCTGCGCGGTGGCTTCCCGCCCTTCCTACTGCCTCTCCCCAGTTGAGTTTCATAGCTGAGCCAGAAGGAGAGGAGAGGAAGGAATAGAGAGAAAGAGATACAACTCCTAGGGGAGGTGGGCGGGTTGTGAAGACTAATTCCTGCTGTTCCGGAGATCATCTGTTACAGGTAAGTAACTGTGCTATCTCCAGGAACAAGCAGGAATGAGTCTTCACATATGGGGACTCCCTAGCTGAGGATGCCCGGGGGAGATCCCGTAAGCCCGGCCCAGGACGGGATGGCATTTGCCCAACCTAAATCCCCGGCATCCCCCGAGGGATGGAGGGTAGGAGTTGAGAGGAGAAGAACAGCAAAACCCAAAGACTACAGGGAGAGTAGTCATTAGAGTGCATGAAGCATCATTAAGTTTTT
The DNA here is from genome assembly GCA_033557465.1 of Ichthyophis bannanicus. Taxonomy (NCBI): domain Eukaryota; kingdom Metazoa; phylum Chordata; class Amphibia; order Gymnophiona; family Ichthyophiidae; genus Ichthyophis; species Ichthyophis bannanicus. The sequence continues at coordinate 18,041,611 of CM066041.1, read as the reverse complement.
AATGAATTAATGACTTAGTACCATGTAAAGCTTACCCACTGAGTTGTAGGAAGTAAGACTGTGATGGAGGTACTGTAGACGCAGTAGCGAGGTCTTCAAGGGAACTTCACCGCAGCGAGGAAGTTCCAAATCCGGAAGGCCAGGAGATCCAGGAATCAGCTGGGTCAGGAGAAGGACGGCAGGTCTTCAAGGAAGCTTTATGCAAATTGAGCACTCCCTTAGGAGCAGAGTCCATAACTCAGAGGACTAACAGTAGAAGACTGGCCGATCTTGATAGCCCATTCCGGAGAAGAGTAGGGGTGTACCCCGGAGCAGAAGGAGTACACAGCCTGCCCTAGCTAAGAGATAGGGAGACAAGGGTCTGAACCTCCGGGAGGAGGGCACAACTAAAAATAGAAGCTGTTGACTTCACAGCAGTAGAGCACAACCAGTCCGAGGGCCGATCTAAGGAATAGGCAGGCGGACTGGCCGGACCCCGGAGGTGGGGGTGGGGGGGGGGGGCATGAGTACCGGCCATTGAGAAAAAAATAGGCGGCAGAACACAGGCACTGTGGGCATCCCCCAAAACGCGCCTATCGAGCAGGCGACATCTGTGGAGAACGCCCCCCCCCCCCCGCAGTAATGCAGGTACGCTGAGGAACCTACCTCCATGAGCATAACACTGGTAAGGCGGACCTGCCAGTGATCCACAGAACGTCCACATGAGGAGGTGGCGTCAAGATCCGTCCGGGAGAGGGATCTATTCCGGCGGAACACGGGCAGATCGGCGAACGGTAGCGTGAAGGACAGAGGATAGCATCAGTCCGGAAGAACACACCAGGGGGCTCGAGGCCCTATAGGTGTCCCCAGGACCTGCACGCAGAAACTCGCCCCCCGCACTAATCGGGGGACATGAGGGCATAGCCCCTGGTAAGCATAGGAAAAATCCGGTACGGAAGCAATCAGCAGGGGATACTGCCGAGAAGGGTTCGGGGACGTACCTAAGGGTAAGCCAGCTGACCGTGGGCCAGAGCTATCATGGAGTAGAGGTGGTCTCCCTCTACCAACGGAAGGAGAGTACCTGAACCCCTGGATAAGCCCCCGAACCATTTGCCCTACTGAACGAAACCCAGAGTAGAGCTCAATTGTAAACTTCTGGTAAGAAGGTAATTGCAGGTAGCCGCCCACCGGAGCCTAAAACTGCTTGGTATGAGAGTTCTGGTGCGGCCCCGGGGACTTCAACCCAGGGCAAGGGGTCCCTTGCTTGGGCGCACCTGGCGGTTGGGCGGAGGGGTGACATTTCCTCTTCCTAGGGAAGGAGGACCTGGTGAGGCGCGCACCACCGCCGGGGGGAAGCCGGGCCCTAGGATGGCTTCTAACGCTGGGAAGGTTAGCGAAGCACTGCGCGACCTGACGTAAGGCTTCGCTATTGAAGAGGTGATCTCCGTCACAGGGAGAATTACCCAGGTTATGCTGTGCCCGTCTACACAACTCGGACGCCTGCAACCATGCTGTACGGCGTGCTCTAACGGCAACAGCAGAGCATCTGCTGACCGACAGGAAGGAGTCTAGAGAAGCACGAGAAAGGAACCCAGAGATATTCCTGCAGTGATAAAGAAGCAAGGAATATTCAAAGGCCTTGGTTGCAGACAAGAAGGGAGACAACAGAGATAATCTCTCGGTGACCTCCCGGAGCGACAGACTCATATAAAAAATATATGAAATAATTCTGGACGCCAGCATAGACGTTTGGAAGGTTTGACGTCCTAGGGTATCTAGCGTCTTCGAGGCGCGGCCTGGCGGGCGAGAAGAATGCTTTTCCTTGCTGCTGGCCTTCCTCAGCGCCGATTCCATCACAATGGAACAATGTGGAAGTTGGTGCTGCCAAAACCCCGGGGAGGGAGGCACCCGATACAGAGCATGCATCGCAGTCGACGGTGCCGGAACCCTCAAAGGCGACCGCCAAGCCCCCAGCAGGAGATCCTGCAGGGAGGGATGCAGAGGAAGCATCACGGCGGCCCGTTCCGCAGGGCCTGGAGTTAGGTCCGGGATAGGGATGGCCAGCAAGTCCGCCATGTCAAGGAGGAAATTCTGAAAAGACGGCTCTCCCGGAGGGGCTATGCCGTGGGAGGCGGTGGCGGGAGAGGCCGCCAGGGCACAGAGAAGCCTCTCGGGCTGCTGCCCGCTGGGCAGAGGAGAGGACCAACAGCCCCGGACTGGGGAGGTCAACAGGGCGTCGTCGGCTCCTGGAATTGATTCCAAGCTAGGCATCGAAGGGGTCGATGGCGCCGACGGAGCCGCCGGAATCGGCCTCGGCCCCGAACCCGGGGGCGGCGCTGCCCCCGGCAACTGAAGCGGTTCCGTGGTAGCCGGAGGGCAGTGGCCAACGATCTCCGCTCTGCATCGCGGGAGGGGACGGGGGCCGATCCCGAGACGTGTCGTGGCCAAGTCTTCGAGGCTGGATACCGATTCCAGGCTGGGCATCGAACCGAGCAATGAAATCGACTCCCTTCTAGAGGGCCCCGGCGGGGGCGACTGCGCCGGCGGTGCTGATCCCGGGGAGCGGATCGGAACCACGTCGATCGGCATCGCGAGCATCAAGGGCCCCCGAGGACGAAGTTCGGTGGAGAGGGGCCCATCCGACGCCGGCGCCGATGTCGGGCGGCGGGCACTGCCAGATGCCGGGCCCCCTCTCGAGCCCGCCTGACCCGGGGGGAAATCCTTCCGGGACATACGACCCGTCCCCGAGGGTACCCAGGTCACCCGTCGACGAGCCCCTACGGGAAGGGAAGTGCCAGACTCCTGCGCCGACGCCGGAGTACCGTTGCGGGACGGCGCAGATCCAGGCTGGATTGAAGCGATCGAAGACCCCGGGGCCCCCTTTCTCGGAAAGGGCAGGGCCCTCGACGGCCGCGACGATGCCGGGGGGGGGGGTCGCCCGTCTGGGGCTGATCGACATACCCTGAGGCTCCCGGGGAAGGCCGACGGCGGTCCCTGGTGCTCAACGCCCCTGCCATCTCCGGCGGAGCGGTGCCGCGCAAACCCGGTACCACCCTCGCGCAGGGCTGGGATACCGGCAACCCATCGCGGGTCGAGGCGACCAGCCCCAAGGCCAGATGACCATCCCCGGCAAAGAGTGGAACCACCGACGCCGATGCGCCCGAAGCGGGTACCACCTCCGCGCATGGCCTGAACGTAGGGCTGCCAGACTGTGTCGAGTCGGTCGGCCCTAGAGCTGCCAAGGGCAGCGGCAGGTGATCCCTGGTGGGGAGCGGGTCACTCGACCCTGACGCCGACGGGTCGGCACCGCCGGGAGCGGATACCACCCCCGTAGGAACGCCATACCGGCAGGAGTCGGTTGGCCCCGGAGGCGCCGAGGACCGCGGCTGACCGCCCATGGTGAGGAGCGGAACGCTCGATGCCGGCGTCGAGGGGTCGGCACCGCCCGTAGTGGATACCACCCCCGCGCATGGCAGGGATGACGGAACGCCAGGCTGGACCGATTCGATCGGCCCCGGACGATCCTCGGTGAGTAGTGGGACGCTCGACACCGACACCGATGCCGGGGGGTCTGCACTGCTAGAAGCGGGTACCTCCCTCGAGCACGGCTTGGACATAGGGAGGTCAGACTCGGTCGAGTCGATCGGCCCCGGAGGCGCCGAGGACACCAGCTGACGATCCCTGGCGAGGAGTAGAACACTCGACGCCGGCGCCGATGCATCGGCACCGCTCGAAACGGGTACCTCCCTCGAGCATGGCTCGGGAATGTTCTGTGAGGAGCGAACTCCAGGAACATCCCGAAACCCCGTAAATGCTCTGGAGCCCGAGGACTCCCGCCGGGGTATAGTAGCTAAGGGGGACTTGAGGGGTTGGCCGGAGTCGTCGCCATGCCGCGCATGAGACTCGCCCCTCAAGACTTGGCTAGTCTTAACAGACTGTTGCGTGGTTACCTGATCATGGAGAGAAGAAAAACCCGATGACCGCGCCTTGGGCGTGAAAACGTCATCGAGGGATACCCGAAAAAGGGAAGGTCTTCTCCCGTCCCGACACTGTAGCCCGGAGGACCCGGGGGGAAAGGGTCAGGCCCCAAACGAGGCACCAGGCATTGGAGTCCATGTGGAAAACTAAGTCCCCGCAGTGAGGGCAGTTCTGGGGCTCCATGCTGTAAGCCCGGTAGGCCTCGGCGCCCAGAGTGAAAAAGGTCCCGCTAGGCGACGAAAATAAGTGAGAAAAGAAAAACAAAAGGGCACAGAGGTGCCGCTGTCGGCGGGAAAAGCCGCGACTACAGAAACAAGAAAAGAAAAAAGGTAAAAAGTTCTGCGGTGGCAGGAGGGATGTCCTGCCTGCTCCGCGGAAAACGAAAAACTGGGGAGAGGCAGTAGGAAGGGCGGGAAGCCACCGCGCAGGCGCGGGGGATGCTCCCAAAGGCTTTCTGATTGGATGCTGGGGAGCATTCCCGTGCGGGCTCCGTCGGCGACGTCTCCCATATGTGAAGACTCATTCCTGCTTGTTCCTGGAGATACAGAGAGGTGATCCTAGGTTGAAGGGGCAGGTAGAGGAGATCAGAAGGCAGTTAAATGCCCTTCAGTTGGAACAGATATCACATCAATTAGAGATAGTAAGACAAAGATACTATGAATTTGATAACAAAGCTGGACGTCTTCTGAGCATTAAACTAAGGGCTCAGAGAAAGAGACAGGCCATTGCCAAAATAAAAGGCCCTCAGGATAAAATGTTGTTCAAAAGGTAGGGACATTAGGGACCAGTTTTGGGATTACTATAAGGGACTATATAATGTGGAGGCCTCGGGGGGGGGGGGAGGAGGCAATTAGCCAGTACTTGCAGAATGGGGGGGGGGACGGGAGTGCACGGTTGGAGGAACCTGAAGGGGAGGGGTTGGATGTGGAAATTGGTCTTGAAGAAGTGACAGAGGTCATTATGCACCTGGTGCCAGGTAAGGCACCAGAAATTGATGGGTTTTTGGGTTTGTTTTATAAAGAGATGTCGGAGGTGTTGGGACTTATACTGACGAGAGTGTTTAACGCTATTTTGCAGGGAGGCACTCTACCGGCGTCGATGAATCAAGCTGCCATAGTGGTAATCCCTAAGCCCAGGAAAGATCCGGCGGTATGCGGATCATATCGTCCCATATCATTACTGAATATGATGTTAAGATTTTGGCCAAGGTGTTGGCATTGCGGTTGGGACCGTGCATGCTGAGGCTGGTTCATCCGGATCAATCTGGGTTTATTGAGGGTAGACAGCCGGCAGATGGGATAAGGAGAGTTCTTCAGCTGGGGTGGCTGGCAAAGCGGGAACAGCGGGCCATGTTTCTTTCCATTGATGCGGAAAAGGCCTTTGGATAGGGTAAATTTTGATTTTCTCATGGCAGTTCTAGAATACATAGCTTTAGGCCCTAATTTTAGGTCTTGGATAAAGGCACTATATGTGGCGCTTGAGGCAGCGGTTCATGTTAATGGGGGTTATTCTGAGTTCTTTTCCCTGGGACGAGGGACACGACAGGGGTGTCAGCTGCCCCCGTTGCTCTTTGCTTTAGTTATGGAACCATTGGCATCTCGGATTCGGTCGGTGGAGGATATTAAGGGAATAGAGGTGGGGTCATTCCAACATAAGATTGTCTTGTTTGCTGATGACTTACTCTTTACGCTGACACAGCCGGTCGTTTCCCTTCCGGTTTTAATGAGGGAGTTAAGGGCGTATGGGGTGCTTTCCGGGTTCAAAGTTAATTGGGATAAAACGGAGGCGATGTCGCTTACGTTGCAGCCTCAGGTGGTTAAGAGCTTGCAGGCCTCTTTTCCGTTCAGGTGGGCAAATAGATCTATTCAGTATTTGGGAGTTCAAGTTACAGCAAATCCATCAAGTCTCTATGGCGCGAATTATCCTCCATTATTTGGGCAATTGAGGAAAGATATGGCCAGATGGAAGGGGGCAGAGTTGTCTTGGTTGGGGAGGATTGTGGCTCTGAAGATGAATGTGTTACCGCGCTTATTATATTTGTTTCAAACGTTGCTGATTCGGTTAAGTTGGAGGGAGTTGTGCCAATTGCAGAGCCACGTGTTTACTTTTGTGTGGGGGAATAGTCAGCCGAGAGTGAGTAGAAGGGTAATGTATGCTAGTGGGGGGGGGGGGGGGTTTGGGAAGTACCGGAACTGGGGAGGTATTACGTGGCGGCTCAGCTGTGTCAGGTGTTTGAATGGAGGGAAAAGGGTGGAACCTCCAAACGCTTCAGGGAAGTGGAGCAATATTGGACAGCGGAGATACAATTGAAACATTTACCCTGGATGATGGGCCCTCCGCCTGGAGGGCGGTGGAGGGAAAACCCTTATATGTGGCATTTGTTAGCGCAGTGGCATAAGGCGCGGAGGAAGGTTTGCTCCGTGGTCAAGCTTTTCGTTGCTGGCACCGGTGAGGGCGACTTCAGGATTTATCCCGGGACGGGAGGGGGTATTTAAGAGATGGGAAAGAGAGGGGCTGGATACATTTGATAAATTTATTGCGGATGGGGACTTGATCTCCTTTTCAGATCTTCGGGTGAAATATATCACCTGCACAGCGGGGACTTCTTTCCTCATTTGCAAGTTAAGCATTTTTTGTATCAAAAGGATATCCGAGAGAGTTGGGAGGAGGCTACAGATGACAGAGAAGCGTTGTGGTTGGGATGGGAGAAATCAAGGGGGCTGATAACCCTACTATATCTAGGTCTATGGGGAGGGGGCACCTAAGAGGTTCCCACACCAAGGGGAGTGGGAAAGGGAATTGGGGAGAGTTGGATGAGCAGGAATGAGGGAGAGTGCATGTGAACATCGTCCGCCAAGAATTGTCGGTGGCGGTGCAGGAGATTTCCTATAAGCTGCTTTATTGTTGGTATTATACACCGATGAGGTTGCATAGGATGTTCCCTGGGGTGTCTGAATGGTGTTGGAGGCAATGTGGGGGAGAGGGAACATTCATACATGTGTGGTGGGAGTGTCCAACAGTTAGTATATATTGGAGGGAGGTGGGAGAGCAGATATTTGATATGTTTGGGGTGGTAATGGGATTGGACATGGGGTTTTGTCTGCTTGGAATTTGGCCTGAAGGGAGTATTAGGAAAAATGAGCACCCCATACGGGCATGTATTCAAGCCGCTCGAAGTGAAATTGCTAGGGCGTGGAAGCAGATGCGGCTACCTGGAATGGATCAGTGGAGGAGTCGGTTGTGACGAATTGTTTTATTTATTTATTTACTTACATTCTCTTACATACTGCGCTATTCTGCATCAGTGTGGTTTACATTGAACAAACTGAAATTACATTGAACAGGGCATTATAACTTGGGGATAACTATTTTACAGGGAACATGGGCTATGGAGGGTTAAGTGGCTTGCCCAAGACCACAAGGAGCACCTGTGGGACTAGAAATTGATGGAGCAATTAACAGCAACGCGTCGCCAGAAGCAGGAGAGATTTAATAAACTATGGCTTCCTTTGTTAGGCTATCTTAAGCGATGAGATGCCTCTAATGGGGTGGGGGAGGGGGAAGCGGGAAGGGGGTAGGGTAGGATAGGATCAATTGGGTAAGAGGGTTAAGAACCACAAAAGGGTTTGGAAGCATGTGTTATTTGAAATGTTTGCATTGAGATGTTGGTTCCAAATTTGAATAAAAATAAATTTTACAAAAAATAAAAAATAAAAAAAATAAAAAGAAACCAAATTTTAAGCAAAACAGGAAAACAAACGAACAGCATCACTCCAGCCCTCGAAATTAGGCAGGCCAAGAAAACAAAGAGAAAAGGAAAAAAGAAAATCAAATAAGAAACACTAAGCAGTGCTGGCTATAAATCAAACATCACAGGTAGCAGATTGATATTTAACACCACATTTACACGGAAATTTCAAAAAGAAAAGAGCACCTGCAGGTCTAACAAGCAGAAACACCTTCCTCTTTTTGTGTATCATGAGAGATATCTGAGAAAACCTGAATAACTTGACCCATAAAGGGATGCAACCTAGCCTTGAAAAATATTCTGAGAAACCAAGCTCTATCTATTCATAATGCAAGGGACCAGTAAAGCGCCCGACTCAGTAACCCCAAGATCAGACCCTGCCAATAGATCAATCACATTAAAACGACTGGACTCCAGTTGTACTGGAACATTTTCTTCAGCAGGAGACTCAGAAGAGCACCTCCTAGGGGGAATAAAATACACTTTTGCAAGAGATGGCATAGTTTCATGGGACATTTTTAACACTTCAACCATATAGTTCTTAAACATTTCCTTTGGAGATACAACCGGTGACTTAGGAAAATTCAACATTCTAATATTTGCCACTCCAGCTTATTTTTCAAAATTACATTTTCCTTAATTAAAGCTGAAACAGTACCTTGCTGGGAAACTGTTCTGGTCTCCAAATTTCAGACAGACAATTGCATTGTAGAAATATTCTTTTGAACCACATCAAGTCTGTTAGCATTCTCTTGGGTCTTCAAGGAAATATTTTGTATCTGTGGCTGCAAGGCATAGCCTAACTGGGGAATTACATCCCAGATAAGATTCCAAGGAAAACGGCTCTGGCCGTCTTAACACAAATGGCACAAAAGAAGTTGGACACCTTGTTACTGCGGAGCCAGAAGAGCTCAAGGCACTCGTCACCACTCCCAGGGCTGTCCCAACAAGCCCTACACGCCTCTGCACTTTCTGCCACAGTGGACACAGCTAAGACCGAGCTCCTCGGTGAAGCGCCCTCCTTCGCTCACCCCTCCCGCTTCTTTCCAAGGGAGGGGAAGGCATCCGCTTCTTCCGGGTGAAAGACCAGCAGCAATGGAACTCGGGGGAGAAAAGCATCTCATATCCCGAGGTTGACGCAGAGTCCTCAGACTCTGACATGGATGCCACCGGGTTCAACCCTGCTTCTTTTTCTCCAGGATGAACCAGGAACTTGTCCATTGTAGAAGAGGTAGGCTGCAGGGGAGCAGAGGACTTTTTCCCCATTTTATCTTTCCTCTTACCCATTAGAGGAAAGAAGTCTTAGGGTAGCCTGCACTTCGTCACCATCTTTGGCTCCCCAAAGAAGAATTTCCTAAGTACATCTGGACAAACTACCCATACATGTGACATCTTACGAACTCCAGCAGGAGGCTCTCTAGCACAATGCAAGTACTACACCGAGCCTTAGCAGTAAATTTGAGAGACTGAGATCATACTTTATATGCCCTGACTTAGAAGTGAGGTTTATAACTGTCATAGTATACGCAAAACTCACCCATGTAGAGAAATTGTCCCAGATTAAAATTCCCTTCCTTGTTAATTTGCAAGAGGAGGAGGGAGAAAAAAGGGAAAAAAAAAAAAAAAAGACTGTGTGAGGGGATCCTCAGGACAGCCCTCCAGCAAGGCTATGTCGAGTGTGTACTCAACCAGTCAGAAAGACTGACAGGGAGCACAGACTCTCACCCCCTAAGTGGGAAACTCCAGAGGGATATTCATAAATTTTCCAGTGGAGCTGAAGTAGCTGGGGTCGCCAGGGTATGACACCCCTCAGGATGTCTGCCCAGGAGCGAATGGATTCCAAAAGCTTCACCAGGCCAGCAACCATCATCTGCTGGAGACCAAGGAATAAAGGGGGGGGGGTGCCCCTAGCTGCAGGGGTCCTCGTACTAATGGTGATGTCACTGGGAGCTTCTAGTCTTTCTCTGTCTCCATCATCTGTTGGCAGGGGGACACTACACACTTGTCTGAACTTGTTTAGCAGGATAATATGGAAATTAACGATTTGATAAGTGAAGAGTCATTACACTCCCTAACTACACACCAACCAGTACTACAGGTTGCTCCTCTAATAAAACCTTCCATGATGCCATAATTACAATTACACCACACTCACACTGCAGACTGTACACAGATGCCTCTCTTTGTCCTCCCATGCACAGAATTAGTCGCTCTCACGCATCACTCTGACGTACATCCTCCTCGTGACCAACTGTACTGCCTTCCCCATCTTCTTCTTGGGCTATGAAGTACAGTCACTCCCCTGCACTGGCCTCCACCTGATCCCACCATCACGGGTTGAAGTCACCCGTCTTCACATCAATGTGCTGACCTTCTTCTACAGCTAATGACTATGGGACATACTGTCACCCATTCCAGGTGCTACACACCAGTCACCCTAGTGACTAAGCTTGGAGGCCAGCTCCTAATTCTTAAGACCTCACCTTCCTGTGGCCTCATGATATGCAAGTTCGAGCAGTTCAGCTGAGGAGTGCGCAGGATCGTGCTGCCCATCCCCTTGCATCTCAGCCATGTTCTGACGTGTCTGATGGTGAATTTGTATTGCTTCTCCAGATGGCCCTAATGAAACACAAATAATCACCTGGTGCTCCCTGTGCGCCCGACTTCAGAAAGTGGAGCAGACCTGGCAGCAGACAAATGTAAAGAAGAGAGGGAGGCAGCGGCAGCGTGGAGACAGAGGATGAAATGTAAAGAAGAGAGGGAGGCAGCGGCAGCGTGGAGACAGGGGAAGGGTGAAATGTAAAGAAGAGAGGGAGGCAGTGGCAGTGTGGAGAGAGGATGAAATGTAAAGAAGAGAGGGAGGCAGCCGCAGCGTGGAGAGAGGATGAAATGTAAAGAAGCGAGGGAGGCAGCCGCAGCGTGGAGAGAGGATGAAATGTAAAGAAGCGAGGGAGGCAGCCGCAGCGTGGAGAGAGGATGAAATGTAAAGAAGCGAGGGAGGCAGTGGCAGCGTGGAGAGAGGATGAAATGTAAAGAAGCGAGGGAGGCAGTGGCAGCGTGGAGAGAGGATGAAATGTAAAGAAGAGAGGGAGGCAGCCGCAGCGTGGAGACAGAGGATGGCTGAAATGAGGTGGAGGCAAAGAGAAGCATGGCACAGGACATCAATGGCAGTCTAGAGATGAAGAAGGACAAAAGAGAAAGCTACTGGACTGAAAAGGGAAAGAGGAAGAGTGTAGGGAAAAGGGTGAGAAGGCCAGCTCACCCACAGGAAATGTGTGCATCCATCGTCTCCTGTTGGACGTCAGCTTCATGGGCATGCGTGACGGAGCAAAGGGGTTGATAAGTGCTCGCTGCAGTGTGTATCCACCAGGTCGGATGTGCAACATCGATTCTGCACTGCCAACATGAAACCTCCCAGGGGCACTGGAGTCTCGCTGCTGTGACTCCATCATTCTCTCTAGGAAATCTATGTATAAGCAATCAGTTATGTACAACTTTGCAGTTTTCCGGGTCATGTTGAGTCTGCGTAACTAACAGATATTCCAGTTATGTAGCCTGTGCTTACCAACCTTTATCCAACACCCCATTTTAACACTTGGAAAAACGTCACACAAGTCCAGATGACAACCACAATAAAATAGACTTCCGCCCTCTCCCTCAAGTGAGCATTACTCCTCCCCTCCTCATGCCATACTTTGTTGCCTCTATTCACCCTCTCCTGACCTCCCCTACCCACTTTAACTGAAGCAGAAAAGCAACAGCAATCACAGGAGAGGGGGCAGTGGCCAAAACAGGTGCAGAAGTCGACATGTGCGAAGGCCCTGCTCCTCTGTATGGGTTTCCACTCTAACACAAGTCCAGCATCAAGGGCCACTGCCCATTTCAGGTGGAAGGAAAGAGGCAAACAATGTGGGGAGTGTTAGTTTCTCATGACCCCATCCACTGATTTTGTGACCCTATTTGGGGTCATGGCTCAATCTGTGAACTGCTGTTAAAGACATAGTGCACTGACTACTCCTATGATGGAGAGGAGGTTGCAGTTGCACGCTCAGCAATCCCTTCTTCCTCAGAGCCTCCAACAGTATATACTGTATGTAGCCCCATTCCATGGTTAGTTTCTGTCTGCTATGGAGATAAGAAGGTAATTCAGTTTTTAACTTTACTGCCTCTAGATCTTCCCATGCCCTCTGCCCCCTGACCTCTGGTACTAGTATATCCCAGCGAGCTGCTGACTTCATACTGTTGCAGGTGTGGCCGTGGGATGAGCAGGATGTTGGAGATTTTGCCCAGGGAGCTGTCATCTGAAGCCTGGCTCCTCACCTCTTCCTGAGGTAATGCACGGCCCTGCAAAGAGGGACTGCAGGACACGTCATATGAGCCAGAGCTCTTCCGAGTCTGACACTCTCGTTCCCGCTCCCTCAAGGGCCTGCAGAAAAACAAAAAGCAGCAAGACATGCTTCCACCTTAATATATCAAAGAGTCTCTTATGCACCAACACGAGAACATTTGGATTCACAGAGTGCAAAGAGATAGATCCACCCAGATTTTCTCCATATCTTTACCTGAAGGTGCTGCAGCGCTGAGCTCTGGATGGGCTGGGCAAGCAGAACACCTGTGAGTCATAAGCATCATAATCAACCTGAATGGGGAGAGCATTCTCTGGGTCTTTTGGCGTCCCTAGTGCTGCAATATACAAGAGAGAAGTCTGATGAATACAAATGTGGAAGAACAATCCATAAACGGGCAAGAGCTGCAGGGAGGGTGGGTTTGGAGTAATGAGAGGATAATGTGCAGGGAAAAAAGGGAGAAAGCACAAGATGAGGAGATGTCACTCCTTGCAATTTAACACAAGCTGCACAATGTCAGAGACCCATTCACAACGTCAGAGTCAGTCTCCAAGGTCTGGGCAACAGCATGCACCCTCAAAGTCTTCCTCAATCAAGCATGGACCTTCTCCTTACACATTACTGAGAAAGCTCAGCCTTTCTTCTTTAGGAAAACAAAAAGGTTTGTGGGTACTTGTTATCCAGTTTCAAAAGGGAAAAGACATTACAGAAAAGCCCGTTGGGTGTCCCCAATTTCACCTATGTCAAAATGTCTAGAATTCTGTGTGAGGTGCAGCAGTGAAAGTGGACAACTAAATGCCATCTAAAATTGCTCTCTCTCCATCCCAAAAAATAAAAGTGTCCGCCACGACAGAGAGGGATGGGCTGTGCATAATAAGGAGCCAGCCACGTGCAGAAAAAACCAGCAGATTTCAGAAACGTGGCTATAGATGTTTGTGGTATTGGCCACAGATGTGCCAGTGCCAGTATTTTGGGATGCACACATGTATGTTACCACATACACTTCCTTGCATGCCATTTTAGACATGGAGACATGCAACAGACAATAAGGACTTACTTTCCTTATTGTACCTCCAGTCCAGTCCAGACGCATGGGTTATCTCCCCTCACCAGCAACTGGAGACTAAGCATGCCACGCTTAGTCTCCAGTTGCTTGATAATGTCACGCTACACAGGCACTCTTCCCACTCACTAAGATCAGTATTCTGTCTCAAGCAGCTGGTGAGCTTGTCTGTGTAGTCTGGACTCCACTGAAGAACTTCAAATAAGGAAATCACGAAAAAAGAATTAAGAGAAAAGCAAATTGGCTGAAGCTAACTAGAAGAAAAAAAACCAAACCCCCCCAAAAAAACAAAACAAACACCAGAGAGCGGGCTAGAGAATCACTTATCCCTTCAGTGGGAGGTGTTTTCCTGCAGTAGTGTCAACCCTTTTGGAGGTGCCCGAGGGCCTTGAGAGGATGGGGTCATTGAGTCGGCCCGGTCTGGCTTGGGGGGGGGGGGGGGGAACTACCTGGTGGTTCTAGGTCCCTACCCCAGAGTGCTGCCTGCATGCGCTATCGTTGTCGTCGTGTCTGGTTACTCACAGCTGTTTTCAGGTTAGTGGATTGTTTCTCTCATGCTGCAAAAGAAAAGACAACTTAACTTCAAAGGCCCAGTTTGTTCAGGCACTGAGGGCAAAGGCAGTCCGTGCCGGTGGTTCCCGTGCTTCGATGTTGCATCAGAAAACTGCTTAGAGCTCAGTTATTTCTGACCACAGTTTACTTTCGTTTTTATCATTTTGTTATGCCGGCTGGGGAGCCAGCGTGTGGGAGCCATTGGGGCATGTGGTCCCCGGCGGGGTTTTGCTGGGATGCGAACAGGAGGCTCGCTCGATGGAGGAAACTGTCGGAGCAGAAATCTGCATCAGAGGATTTGTTTGCTGCAACGAAGGGGCTTGTTCAGCCGGCATTACAAATTCCCCCTGCACTCTTGGAACCCACAGTTTGGCGGAACGGTGGCCATTTCAGAGCAGTCCAGCCTGACAGCTCCAATAATGGCTGCCAGGCAGGACACATTATTCCATTTGCCTAAGGCCTCGGGGAGTCAAGAAGGGCTGCTTCCTTCTCTTTCTGGAGTGCCCTTTTACATAGAAACATAGAAAAATGACGACAGAAAAAGGACCACATGGCCTATCTAGTCTGTCCTTCCATATCAACAACTACAACAGTCCCCTTTTTACCTTTAGAGATCCTCTTTGTTTGTCCCATGCTTTTTTGAATTCAGATACCATCCTCATCTCTATCACCTCCACTGGGAGACTATTCCACGGATCCACCACTCTTTCCGTAAAGAAATATTTCCGCACATCACTCCTGAATCTATCCCTTTTCAACCTCATCCCATGTCCCCTCGTAGCAGAACTTGCTTTCAGTCGAAAGAGGCTCTCCCTCTGTGCATTTATGCCACGGAGGTATTTAAACATCTCAATCATATCACCTCTATCCCACCTTTCCTCTAAGGTGTACATATTAAGATCCTTAGTCGTCTTCATTATAAAGCATATGAGGACAGACTTAACCATTTTAGTACCCACCCTCTGTACCGACTCCATCCTGTTTATATCCTTTTGAAGGTGCGGTCTCCAGAATTACACACTATACTCCAAATGAGGTCACACCAAAGACTTATACAGAGGCACTATCACCTCCTTTTTTCTGCTAGCTATTCCTCTCCCTATGCACCCAAGCATCTTTCTAGCTTTTGCCGTCGCCTTTTCTACCTGTTCAGCTACTTTAAGATCATCAGACACAACCACGCCTAGGTCCCGCTCTTCTTTAGTAGACAAAAGTACTTCATCCCCTATACTATATTGCTCCCTTGGATTGCTGCAGCCCAAATGCATGACCTTGCATTTTTTTAACATTAAATCCCAACTGCCAAATTCTAGACCATTCTTCAAGCTTAACTAGATCCCTCCTCATGTTATCTACACCATCCTGGGTGTCTACTCTATTGCAGATTTTGGTATCATCCGCAAAGAGGCAAACCTTACCCGGCAGCCCTTCCGCTATATCACTAACAAAGATGTTAAAAAGAATTTCATCCTACGCCTCCATTAGGCTTACTGCTTTAAGCAGGAGGTAGGAGATGCTATACCACTGCAAGCAGACTACTCGGAAAAGGGGCTTCTAGAGTCGCAGCAGGACTCTCTCGCTAAATGTAAATGGCAAAAAGATGAACTCTGGGAGGAAGCGGAATCAGGCCACTCAGAGGACTCACTGGAGGGCCCCTCTGATCTTTGTGGAGAGTCGCCTGCGGGGGAGCTCGATGAAGGAAGATCTCACCGGGAGACGATTCCAATATTGTTAGGGTTTTCCGGCGAGAAGAGCTGGTGGCCCTCATTTCTCATTCACTTGCGGCTCTGAATATACCCCAGAGTGCTCAGTCAACTGAAAAGCCCTTGGAGGATCCATTCCTACAGGGTGTTAAAGAAGTCTCAGACCACTTTTCTGGTGTACAGAGCGATCAAGCAGATGATGGCAAATGAGTAGGAAGTATCGGAAGCGGGTTTTGGGGGAGGGGGGAAGGGTTCAGCAATGGCATAGCTATACCCTTTGCTTGAGCAGGAAAAAGGATCAACTGAAATCTCCCCACAGGTGGACGCATTGGTCTCGGCTATCAACAAGAAGACCACCATACCTGTGGAGGGCAGCGCAGCCTTGAAAGATGTTTGGGACCAGAAGCTTGAGAGACTATTAAAACAGATGTTTGATATCAATGCTGCGTCTTTGCAGACATCCATCTGTGGGGCCTATGTGTCTCGGGCCTGCTGGATTGAGTCATGCCCACAGCAGCTCTCTACAGAAGCAGCCAAGTTGGAATTGGATAGAGCCTATCTGGCTGATGCCTTTTAGGATATGGAGTGAGCTTCAGCCAAGAGTATGGCCTCTGATTGCGGTCAGGTGGTTTTTGTGGCTACGCAACTGGTCAGCAGATGTGCCCTCTAAGATATGCCTCAGCAAACTTCCCTTTAAGGGGAAGCTCTTGTTTGGGAAGCTTTGGACAAATTGGTAAAAGACTTGGGGGAGTCCAAGGGGCTAAGCTCTCAGAGGACAAGCTGAAACTGGTCAGAGCGGCCATCCCTGCTGGCAACCGTGGGATTTCAGACTTTTTCAAGCAGTCTGATTCGCTCTTTTTCAAAGGACTCAATACCCCGCATGGGGAACAGTCCTTTCGTGGCAGTAGAGGATTCAGCAGAGAATATTATGAAGCCACGGTGCCAACTCCCCAAGAAGTCACAATGAAGCAAAGAGGGCCCTAAGAGGAGTTAGTTCCAGTAGAAGGACATCTGCAGAGGTTCTATCCTGCCTGGGCCCAAATCACCTCTGATCAGCGAGTGCTGGAGGTCATTCGCGAATATTACACACTTGAGTTGGTGAGGCCCCTTGTGGATACGTTTGTTGTCTCCTTGCAAAGCTCCAGCCAAGGTCAGGGCCATACGTGAGGACTCTGCAACAGCTCCTGCAGCTGGAAGCCATGGTAGAGGATCCACCAGACCAATTTGAGTACAGACGAAGCACAGTTACTTACCTGTAACAGGTGATCTCTGGGAACAGCAGGAATAAGTCTTCACATATGGGTACATTGGTACCGACGGAGTCTGCGCTGGAACGCTTCCCAGCGTCCAATCAGAAAGCCTTTGGAAGCATCCCACCACGCCTGCGTGCTGCCTTCCCGCCTTTCCAACTGCCTCTCCTCAGTTAAGTTTTAAAGCTGAGACAAAGAGAGAGAGCAAGGAAGGGAAAGATAGAGATAGAGAAAAAACAACTCCTAGGGGAGGTGGGTGGGTTGTGAAGACTTATTCCTGCTGTTCCCAGAGATCACCTGTTACAGGTAAGTAACTGTGCTATCTCCAGGAACAAGCAGGAATGAGTCTTCACATATGGGGACTCCCAAGCTCAGATGCCCAGAGGGAGTCCTAGCATGTTGCAAGTCTAAAACGAGCCATGCTAATCCTCAGGACCTCAGGCATCCTGGGGATGGAGGGTAGGAGTTGAATACGGAAAAGGAGCTGTAGAACAGCTGACTAGAACAGGGCTTCTAAAGGGGAAGACCCTGTATAGAGGGCATTTAGTAGTAAAATATTTTAATCTGGGCCTCCCTTGTTGGCACTGCACAAGTCTACTGAGGTACATATGGATCTGTTAGAAGAGCCAGTGAATGTGCTCAAGGGGTACCTCACTGAGAAGTAGAGGTAATAAAAGCAGAACCAAAACAAGTGGAGGTCAGAACCCTTCAGGGTGAGAAATAGCCCCAGGGGAAAAACTGGGGTAGTATAAGAGGTAGAGCTCCAGCGGAGACGCAGAAGGTACTATTAAAGAAAGCTTAAGCTGGTTGGGTCCAAAAAAAGTACAAACCTAGGACCAACAGATAAAATGAGTCTGACCCAACTGGACTGGGAATGGAATCAGTCCATGTAGGAGAGAAAGGGTATGGAGACCATTGTATCTGATAAAAAAGTAAGGACAGACTCAGGAGCGCTAAGCTTTAGATTAACTGAAGCTCCGCAATGTGTTTCCTAAATGGGGTCAATTAGGAAAGAAAAAAGGTACATGGAGAGCTTCAGGAGTACCTAACCTTAAAAGGTTATGGTAAGGAAAAAGTTTGTTAATTACCACAGGAAGTGGTTATAAGTGTAGCCCCCTAAGTATGCTGGCACAGCATTGTTAGGGTCAGTGCCCATCTGTCAGGATCATATAGGAATGTAAGGTCTGAACCTAACAGAGAGATAGATAAGTAGATGGATACAAATATATATATATATATATATATATATTTAAAGATATACACATATAGGGTATATATGCATATATCTATAAAGAGATATGTATGGGCAGAAGACACACAGATAGATAGATATAGATACATATATATACTTATCTATATTTATATATACCTATATGAATATGCAGGCATATAGATACATGTCTCCAGGTATATGGATGGAGAGATGTCCATAGAACCTCATCCCCCCTAGGGATATAGGGAGAGAGGAAGATTTATCTGACAGCAAGAAGGTTGATACCTGCTTGAATAGATACATAGAGAATCCTCTTTTCCTGGTTATGACTGGCAGAGTCAGAGGAAAGGTCTCCCTGACAAGAAGAAGTCTGAATTCTTTACAGAATTTGAGCTCTTGAATAACCAGGATGGCCTACGTGAAAATTGCAAAGGATAACATCAGTCTGCAGAGAGGAAGTCCAGATCTCTCCAGAATTGCAGTATGGAGAATGGATAGAGGACACCCCTGGAGGAAGATACCCTAGTGACCCACCTATGAGGGCAAGATGGGTATTAGGCGTCCTCTAGCTGCCATTGAAGAAATTTATCTCTGACGAGAAGATTCAAGGAGATATAGGCCAAGCCAGGGAATTGGCCCTCCTTTAGGTTTTCACGTAATGAAAGGCCTGAGGCTTATGCCTCAAAAGAGATTTAAGATGAGATGGTAAGGGTAGGGAATACCTGCCAGACATGGGACATGACTGGGGGAACCCCTCCTAACCATCTGGGGTTATCTGCTAGGCAAGATACTAATGCTCTCTAGCAAGGACCCATAGTGCAAAGCTACTCTGTGGAGATGCAGAGAGCATGCTGCAGGTTGGTTAGAAGAAAAAACTGGCTGTGGAAAGCCAGCAGGTAACCAGCTATTCTGCCAAGGACAAGGGGGCGAAGAATAGAAGTTAACCAACCAGACTGTGATAATAGGGTTTCCCAAACAAGGTTGATAACCTGTTTGGGACTTAGCAGTGAGGCTAGGAGGATAGCTAGTGGAGGGGAATCCCTGGTTGTGTGGTGAACCAAACCAGTGGCTTAACCACTAGGAACTGCTGTATCTGCAGCAACTACCAGGGCAGCGTGGAAAATTTCTTTTCCCTCTTCCTTTTTTAGATTGGGAAAAAGAAACAGACATGGTAGGACTTCCTATTGTCTGATGAGCTGCCCTAAGGTAACAAGGGGGGGGGGGGGGAAAACAACTCCAGAAGGGAGAATCCCCCGGTAGAACAGGTAGAGGACCATAGGGGCTTACCCGTTTAAAAGAGCCACTCTTACAAACCAAATGTTGTAGTAAGAGGGAGGTAAGACAAGTTGCAAGAGACCGACTATGGAGGAAGTCTCTGACAGATGAGATGATACATGCCAGTACAGGGAAACAACTGTCTATTGATAGTTGTTACCTCTCTTTCCTCCAAGAGGAAAAGGAAAATCTGTTAGATATGGGCATGAGCATCATAAAGACTTTTAGAGTTAGAGAAAATATGTCTCATTAAGAGATATCTAGGTTAAGATAAATTTAGTACAGATACTGCAAGTGAAAAGAAGCAGACTGCCACCCTAACCACCAACCAAGAGGGACAATGATCTATTTGAAACCCTGCGACTGCTGGGTTTGTTGACCCTGTTGAGGTTGTGGATTCTTCAGACCAGGGTGATGTTTCCCTTGTTTGGGAACATCTGTATGATGGGCAGATGAGGGATAAAACCTTCTCCCCCTAGGGGAAGAAAGTTTGGTAGGACATTTCCTACCTACTGGGAAAGAAGGCGTAGAACAGCCTCTGGAAACAGGAAAGTCAGTGGTTAACTGAGCAACCTGGAGTAAAGACTCCTTGTTGAAGAGATTTTCTCCAGTGCAAGGAGTATTTCCCAGTCTGTCTTGTGCCCATTTGTCGAAATCTGAAGCTTGGAGCCAGGCTTTACGTCGTGCCCCTATAGCTATAGCAGAAGTTCTGCTAACAGACTCGAAGGAGTCTAGGGAAGCACGAGTAAGAAACCTAGAGATATTTTGAGCATGACTAACTAGTGAGGAATAGTCTGCACTCTTGGGCTCTTGAAGAAAAGGAGGAGTCAAAAGATGTAATTTCTTTGTGACCTCCTCAAGAGATAGACCCATATAAAAAATATATGAGAGAATTCTTGCTGAAAGCATAGATGTCTGGAAGGTTTGACATCCAAAGGCATCTAGTGTCTTAGACTCACGACCTGGCGGATAAGAAGAGTGCTTTTTAGTACTCTTCACCCGCCTCATTGCTGATTCCACCACAATGGAATGATGAGGAAGTTGAGTCTTTTGAAATCCTGGAGAGGGGGGCACCTGATATAGAAGATCAGTTGTTCTGGAAGGTGGGGGTACCTTTAAAGGAGCTTCCCACATTCGCAGAAGGAGATCCTGCAAGGAATGATGCAAAGGAAGCATTATGTTCTCCTTTGCTTTGCTAGGAACAGAGAGGGATTCTGTATTCCTTTGTGTAGGATCCTGTCCAGGAATAGGAATGGCAAGTGATTTTGCCATATCCAGGAGGAAAGCCCGAAAAGAAGGATCCCCAGAGGGAACTTCCTTTGGATAGGCTAGATCTGATGAAGAACTAGCGTTGGCACCGAGGGATCTATCCAAGTATATAGGAATAGAATATCCTGAATGGTGCAGTATGGGATCCTTAGAGGATGGTCGCTGGTACTGCAGGTCAGGACCAGCGACAGTCGGTAACACATCGTCCATGCTAGGGATCGATTCCAAACTCGGCATCGAGGGAAGCGAGCCTGACGAGAGAAGCATGGAAGGCACCGACAGCAATGGTAATGTGGATATCGGTACCGACTTCGGTACCGTATCTGATACCGGTGGATAAAGGCCAGCCGGTGACAACTCTAATGGTATCGGAGGAACCGAGAGTTGCGGATCCGAATTATCGGAACCGAGCCTTCGGTACCGACAGGAGTCGGTACCAAGGCGAGTCGGTACCCAGTCCTCCAGACTGGAGATCGATTCCAGACTCGGCATCGAAGGAAGCAAGTCTATCGATGCACGTCTGGAGGGTACCGACGTCGGTACTAGTATCGGTGCCGGTACCGATACTGGAAGGTCGGTCTGGAGCGTATCCACCGGCCCCGCAGGTACCGAGGACGCCAGACGACGATCCTTGGTGAGGAATGTTTCATCCAACACCATTGCCGTTGCTGGGGTATCAGTACCGCTCGAAGTGGATGCCACCACCGGGCATGGCTCAGGTATGTTCTGTGAGGGGTGAACCTCAGGAACAACCTGAAACCCCACACAGGCTTTGGAGGCCGAAGACTCCCACTGGGGTTTTGAAACCAGTGGATTCTCGAGGACAAGGCCATAGGCATCTCTATGCTGTGCATGAGAAGTGCCGCTCGAGGACTGGCTAGTCTTAACACACTGTTTTTGGGTTACCTGATCCTGTGTAGAAGATATGGTCGGTGCCCTGAAGTTGGATGGGGACCGCGTGTTGAGGGGAACTCGATGTTGAGAACTTCTCACAATACTATTGCCCGAGGGCTCCGGAGGAAAATGGTCAGGACCCAAGCAGGTTAGGCACCAATTGTGAATGTCTAAAAATAAAGTTGTACCACCACAGTTTGTACATTTCTTGGGAAAAGTGGCTGGCGGTTCCATGAAGGAAAATGGAGAGGCCTAGAAGGCCTGAGAAACCGTGAGACACTAAGGAAGAAAAATATTCCTTAGAAAGGAAAAATTTTACAAGAAAAGAAAAAAAACACCGGCGGTACCGCTGGCGTTGGGGAAGGCAGCCGCGACCACAAGAAAACTAAAAAAGAAAAGAAGAATTTTCTGTGGTGACAGGACGACGTCCTGCCGGCTCCGCGGAAAAACGAAAACTGAGGAGAGGCAGTTGGGAAGGCGGGAAGGCAGCACGCAGGCGTGGTGGGATGCTTCCAAAGGCTTTCTGATTGGATGCTGGGAAGCGTTCCCGCGCAGACTCCGTCGGTACCGACGTACCCATATGTGAAGACTCATTCCTGCTTGTTCCTGGAGATTACTCGATTTACTATGTGGTGCCTAAAAAGGAGGAGGGCACGTTTTGCCCCATCTTGGACCTAAAGCATGTAAGCAGAGCATTGCTTCCATATGGAGAAGCTCTGCTCTGTGGTGGTGGTGGTGGTGGTAAGAAAAGGAGAGTTCCTCACGGCGCTCGACCTCACAGAAGAGTATCTGCATATTCCAATCTGCTCGGAGCATCAGAGGTTCCTGTGTTGTCGACTGTCTTCAACACCTGAGTTGGATAGTCAACTCTGCCAAGAGCAGTTTGCAGCCAGCTATCACAAGACCTGGTATATCTGGAGGTGTGTTTTCAAACAAAGAAGGGCTTGCTCTTCTTATCCAGTAATCGTGTGCAGAAACTGCAGGGTAAAATACATCAGTTTCTGCAGATGACAGTCCCCATGGCCTGGCATTACCTGCAGCTTTTGGGCTCAATGGCGGCCACGATCAAGCTGATTCCTTAGGTGTGAGCCCATGTGTCCCTTGCAGACGGCATTACTTGCACGTTGGCCTCCTCAGAGACACAAGCTCTCGAGGCAGTTGGCCTGCCCGATGATCACCAGAATGGTGCTGCAGTGGTGGCTTGTCTCGAAGAATCTCTGGGTTGGTATGCCGCTGGAACTACCTGTGTGGGTACCGCTGACCACAGATGCAAGACTCATGGGGTGGGGAGTGCACTGCAAGGCCCAGGTCAGGAAGGGGGGGGTGAACCTAGGAGGAGAGTTCATGGTCCATCAACCACAAAGATGAGAGTGATATTTCTAGCTCAGTGCTTCTTTCGGCCTTGTCTACAGGGGAAAACTGTGCAAGTATTCTTGGACAATGCCACCACAGTGGCATACATCAATCAATCACCAGGGCGGCACTGGAAGTGTCTTGTATGAGGACGAGGTCAGGCCTATCCTGATGTGGGCGGAAGCAAACCTTCTGGCCCACGTGCCCAGAAAGAGAATGTGCAGGCTGAATTTCTGAGTCGTTATCGTCTGTACTAGCGCGAGTGGTCTCTTGATCTGGCAATCTTCACCCAGCTAGTCAAACCATTGGGGCGAGCGAGCCAATCATGGATCTGATGGCCACCACAAACATGAAGGTGTACCGCTTCTTGAGCAGGAGGAGATAGAGTCTGAGGTTCTGGACTCCCTGGTTCAAGAATGGCCGAGGGGCAGGATCCCGTATGTGTTTCCTCTTAGTCCATCATAGGACATATTATCCAAAGGATAGTCTCATCCCGGTCTGGCAATTCTGATCGCACCAGACTGGCTACGAAGACAGTGGTATGTGGATCTGATTTGGCTGACGGTGGAAACTCCATGGCCCAACCTCCTGTTGCAAGGACCCATCCTCATGTGAATCGATTCTTGCTTATGGCTTGGCTCTTGAAAGGGCTTGGCTGAGAAAGGTTGCTCAGTCTCGGCGATAGCTACCCTGTTGAGATCTTGTAAGTGCTCCACCTCCCTGTCACATGTGCATAACTGGAGTCTGATGTTCAGAGAGGTGAAGCCGGGTGTTGTCCGTGCCATTGCTAGAGATCGTCACCTTCTTGCAGGGGGGTATGGGTAAGGGCCTGGCTTTCAATTCGCTTCGGGTCCAGGTGGGGGCCTTCACCTGCTATTGTGGATTGCTGAATGGCATTTTGCTTGCTACCTATCCGGATGTGGTTCGTTTTCTCAGAGTGGTAAAACACATCAAGCTGTCAGTATGGGCCCCGATCCTGCTGTGGTATCTCAGCCTAGTGCTGTCAGCTCTCATGGAGTTCCCCTTTGAGCAGTTAAGCACTACTACTTTTGAAGGATTTGACTTTGAAGATAGATTTCAGAGCTTCAGTCCTTACCGTGCTAGGAGCCTTTCTTTGTCCTATCGCGGGAAAAGGTAGTGTTAAGGCCCGTTTCTTCCTTTCTTTTGAAGGTGATTTCAGTTTTCCATCTCAATCAGCTGGTCACCCTTCAGTTTTTTTCCGAACAGCAGAGATACTGTGGAGGAGTGTCAGCTACATTTGCTGGACATCCAGAGAATGCTCTACAAGTACCTAAAGAGAACCAATTCTTTTCCTAAATCAGATCATTGGATCCAACAGGCGATGGAGGCCTTATAGGCCACCTCCCCATTGCGGCGGCTGCCGAAAAGAATGAACAGGCACTCCAAATGCTGGAAGGGCGGCGTCACCGACAGGTAATGCTATATCACCCTGTGGACATCCATTTTTCACAGGAGAAGCGCCTCCGGCAAGTCATGCTGCCCCAAAAAATGATGGCAGAACCACCTCCTGATTAAGATGGAAGACTGTGATCACCTTCGGCAGGAAGGACAGAATGGGCCGCAGAACCACCCATTCCTTAGAGAAAAACGAGGAAGGGCTCTTTACAGGACAAGGCCTGCAACACCGAGATACACCTGGCAGAGCAAATCGCCACAAGAAACACCGTTTTCAGGGTCAAGTCCTTGACTGAAGCACCCCAAAGAGGCTCAAAAGGAGGAGCTGCCAGCACTGACAATACCAAATTAAGATCCCAGGAAAGGACCAATGGCCTACTTGGAAGCCGGAGGTGCTTAACTCCCTGCAAAAACAAGACAACATCCGCATGAGCAGCCAAGGACACACCCTGCACCCATCCTCAGCAGAAAGTCAGTGCCACCACTTGTTCAAGGAATACAGGGTCAGACCCTTATCTTGCCCAGCCTGCAAAAACCCCAGGATGGTTGACACTGATGCTCCAAAGGGCCGGACATCGCGCTCCTCACACCAGGCCTCAAAGAGCCTCCAAACCCTGATGTAGGCTACAAAGGTGGAGTGGTGTCACGCCTGCAAAAAAGTGGTGACAGACTCTAAATATCCCTGGCACCTCGGCCAAGCCCTTTCAAGAGCCAAGCCGTAAGCAAGAACTGATCCACCACTGGCATGCACACCGGGCCCTGGGTGAGCAGATCCGGTACCTGAAAGGGCTCGTTGATGCAAAGGAACATGAGATCCGTGTACCACGGCTGCCGGGGCCAGTCAAGGGTGATCAGCAGTACCCTGCCCTGGTGCCCTTCAATGCGCTGTACCACCCGCACCACCAGGGGCCAGGGTGGAAACACATACAGCAACCCCTTCAGAGGCCATAGCTGCATGAGGGCATTGAGGTTTTTGAATATCGGGGACTTCCGCTGGCTGAAAAATTGAGATGCCTTGACAATGTCCAGGCGCACCATCAGGTCCATCACCGGCCTTCCCCAGTGTTCCACCAGCAACTGGAGGACTCGCTCGAGAGGGACCATTCCCTCGGGTCCAACGTGTGGCAACTCAAATTGTACAAGCAGACTTTCATCACTCTGACCACATGTACCACCAAGACAGCCGTGAGATGTTCCTCTGCCCAATGCAGGAGCAGTACAGCCTCCAACACCACCTGTGAGTTGCGAGTCCCCTCTGGCAGATGACCACCATGGAAGCATCATTAGACAGGACCTGGCCCACTGCTGTGTATCAGTAGAAAAAAGGCCTCGCACGCAAGCCTCACTGCTCATGTCTCGAGCCAGTTGAAGGACCACTGTCCTTCTTCAGCCGACCACCGACTCTGCACCACCTGTGCCAGGTAGTGGCCACCTCAATCGTACAGGCTTGCATCCATGGTGACCACCACCCAGTCTGGCATCTCCAGAGGCATGCCTGCCATCAGGTTTGCCGTGTGAAGCCACCAACACAGACTATTCCGTGCCTCCCATGACAAAATAAGGTGCACCTCCATCGGTTGGGTTCAGGGGAGACCAGCGGCTCAGCAGATGCCTCTACAGCACCCTCAAGTAAAGACGGGCCTACGGAACCAGTTGCAGGGAGACTGCCATGGATCATAGGACCTGTAGGTAGTCCCAGGCCTGGGGCTGCAGAGTTAGAACTAGTACACGAATCTAACCCTGCAGCATGGATACTCTTCCCTCTGGAAGGAATGAACACATTGCATTGGAGAGTATCGAACCAGGGGTCCAGATATTCTAGAGACTGAGACGGATGCAATTGGCTCTTGGCAAAGTTGACCACCCAGCTGAGGCCCTGCAGACAAGCGCACCACCGCCTCTGTGTAGCTCTGGCTCTCCTCCAAGGACTTTCCCCTGGTCAACCAAACGTCCAAATACGGGTGGATAAGGATCACCTGCTTGCAGTGGTGGGCACCCAGGGTGCCGTGGCCAGGCCGAAGAGCAACATTTGGAATTGAAAATGCCCTTCCAGCACCACAGGAAACACTAATGTTTCATTTGCACAGCGATGGGCAGGTAGACCTCTGAGATCCAAGTAGGCAAGAAACTCTCCTTGGCACACTGTCACAATCACCGATTGCAGGATCTCCATGCAGAAGCGAGGCACTCTGAGGTCTCTGCTGACACTTTTGAGATTGAGAATTGGTCGCCAGGAGCCCTCCTTCTTCAGGACCATAAAGTATTTATTTATTTATTGGACGTGATCTGGGTCCAGGCAGAGAGGAAGGCCTGCAAGCAGCCACCCACAGACTGCACCCTTGACAAGTTCCTCAGACCTTCAATGGGCGAGACTGGTTGTGACCAAAGCAGGAGGGGTCAAACCCCCAGCCCCATGACCACTGCCTTGAAAGGAGCCACCACGCTCCAAGTAACATGTCTTCTGGGGTGTTCTCCATGACCAGGTCAAAAGTCCTGAAAGTCCTTACCACTCCTCCAGAGAGGGCCGCTCCTCCCCACCTTAAGCTTGTCCTCAGGCAGAAGGGGACCTTCCCACTCTCCTAGTGACTTGACCAACTTCTCCATGTCCTCTCTAAAGGGCAACTAGCCCACAAAAGGAAGGTTAGTCATCTTGGTCCTAGAGGCTAAGCCCACCGACCAGTTATGCAGCCACAAGAGGTGGCAAGCGGCCACCATAAAAACATAAGACATGCCATACTAGTTCAGACCAAGGTCCATCAAGCTCGGTATCCTGTTTCCAACAGTGGCCAATCTAGGTCACAAGTACCTAGCAGTTTCCCCAAAAGACAGGTTCCACAATGCTTGTATTGGGGCAAGCAGTGAATTTCCGAGATCCCCTTTAATAATGATTTATGGGCCTTTCCTCCAGGAATTTGTCCAAACCTTTTTTTAAACCCAGCTATACTAACAGCTTTTACTACATCCTCCAGTAATGAATTTGAGTTTGATTGCACGTTGAGTGAAAAAATATTTTCTCTTATTAGTCTTAAATAGGTTTACACTGTAGCTTCATTGCATATCCCCTAGTCTTTGTATATTTTGATGGCGTAAACAATCTACGTTTACCAGTTCCTCTCCATTAATTAATTATAGACCTCTATCATATCTCCTCTCAGACGTCTCTTTTCCAGGTTGAAGAGCCCTAACATTTATAGCCTCTCTTCATAGGGATATCCTTCCATCACCTTTACCATTGTGGTGGCTCTTCTCTGTACCTTTTCTAATAACGCTATATCTTTTTTAAGATATGGCAACCATAATTGCACACAATATTCAAGGTGCGGTTGCACCATAGAACGATACAGAGACATTATAATATCCTTTGTTTTATTCTATATTCCTTTCCATATGATTCCTAGCATTCTATTTGCTTTCTCGTCCGTCGCCACACACTGGGCAGAGGTTTTCTACATGTTATTCACGATGACTCCTAAATCTTTTTCCCGGGTGTGGTGCCTAATATGGAACCTTGCATCGTGTAACCATAACTTGGGTTGTTCTTTCCTAGGTGCACAACTTTGCATTTGTCCACATTCAATTTCATCTGCCATTTGAACGTCCAGTCTTCCAATTTATCAAGGTCCTCTTGCAATTTTTCACAATCCTCAAGGGTTTTAAGAACTTTGAATAATTTTGTCTCATCTGCAAATTTGATTACCTCATTCATTCCAATTTCCAGGTCATTTATGAATATGTTAAAGAGCAGCGGATCCAGCACAGATCCCTGGGGTACTCCACTATTCACTTTTCTCCATTGGGAAAATTGGCCATTTAGCCCTACCCTCTGCTTTCTATTATATTTTCCTTATCTGCAGGATCTTGGCCAGAGTAAAGCCAGGAATAGGAATGGCAAGAAAGGTTGCCATGTCAAGGAGAAATTTCTGAAAAGAAGGATCTCCAATAGGAACTATTCCTGGGTAAGCTGAGGTTGAAGGAGCAACTTGAGCACCAGAAGACATACTGGCCTGGTGCAGAAAAAGATTCCTGCTAGATGGACAGTGATACTGACAGTTCTGATTTGAGGCAGTCAGTACTGCATTGTCAGTGCCTGGGATCGATTCCAAACTAGGCATAGAAAGGATCGATGGCACCGATGGAACTGCAGGAATCGACATCGATACCGGTACCGGTATCGGAGACGATAATGTCATCAAAGCAGGAATCGGGGGCTGCTGAAGCGGTGCCGAGGTAACCAGAGAGCCTTGGTAAATATCCTCGGTACTGCGTAGTCGGAAACGAAATGGATCGGTTCCGAAAAGCGTCGGTACCAAGTCATCGAGACTGGATATCGATTCTAGACTCGGCATCGAAGAGAGCGAGTCTATCGATGCATGTCTAGAAGGTACCGACGGTGGTGGTGGTAGTATCGGCCGATACAGGAAAGTCAATCGGAGTCGTATCGATCGGTTCCGAAGGTACCGAGGACGTCCGAAGACGATGCCTGGTGAAGAGTGGAACACTCGACACCGGCGCCGATGTCGGGGTATCGGTACCGCTCGAAGCCGGTACCAACCCCGAACATGGCTGGGATACAGGAAAGTCAATCTGGGTCGTATCGATCGGCCCCGAAGGTACCGAGGACACCAGATGACGATCCCTGGTGAAGAGTGGAACACTCGACACCGGTGCCGGGTTATCGGTACCGCTCGAAGCGGATACCACCCCCAAGCATGGCTCAGGTATGTTCTGTGAGGGTGAGCCCCAGGAACAACCTGAAACCCCGTAAATGCTTTGGAGTCCGAAGACTCCTGCCGGGGTTTTATTGCCAATGAGGTCTTGAGGGCAAGGCCGGAGCCGTCATCATGCTGGGCATGAGACTTACCCTTCATGAATTGGCTAGTCTTAACAGACTGTTTGTGGGTTACCTGATCCTGGAGAGAAGAATAAACCGGTGTCCTCACCTCAAAAGGAAAAATGGCATCGAGGGAAACTCGAAAAAGGGAAGGTCTTCTCCCAATAATATAGCCTGAGGTATCAGGGGAAAAAGGGTCAGGATCCAAACAGGTTAGACACCAAGCATTGGAGTCTAAAAAGAAAACTAAGTTTCCACAGTGAAGGCACTTCTTAGGGGAAGAAGGCTCCATGTTGGAAAAGGCCTGGTAGGCCTCAAAAGTTAAAACAAAAAACGGAGGAGAAAATATTTCTCTAAGTTTGAAAAAGAAAAGAATAAAGCACCGGCGGTACCGGTATCGGTGGGAAAGACAGACGCGACCACAAGAAAACAAGAAAATAAGGATTTAAGAAAAAAGTTTCTGCGGTGACAGGAGGACGTCCTGTTGGCTCCGCGGAAAAACGAAAACTGAGGAGAGGCAGTGGGAAAGGTGGGAAGTCACCGCGCAGGCGCGAGGGATGCTCCCAAAAGCTTTCTGATTGGATGCTGGGGAGCATTCCCGTGCAGGCTCCGTCGGTACCGACGTACCCATATGTGAAGACTCATTCCTGCTTGTTCCTGGAGATACAATTACTTAAGTTTAACTTTCCACATACCCCACCTTCAGCTGCTAACAAATAATCTAACACTAATCGATTTTGATAAATGGCTGTGCGCATTTGCGTACTTTGCTTTGCCAAAAGGGTTAATGCTTTACTAGTTTCATTAGTTATTATTTCAACAACAGCTTGCAAACGTATTATTCGAGTAATCATATAAACAGGGGTACGATATCCCCATGTCCCATCCTGCTCCCAAGTAGCAGGTCCATAGTATGAGATAATTCTCTCAGGTGGCCATTCTTCAGATGTCGCATCCCATTTGTCCCATTGGCCTATCTTCAAGGCCTCCTTCAGCTGTCGACTTCTGTACACAGGATATCCCAGTTGTTCCCCCTGGGATGTAGGCAAAAGGAAAAAGGAAGGTTGTATGGTTCCCAATACACATGCGCCTCCCCAGTGGTGGGGGAGCCTAGCATATGCTCGGGTTCTGCAAATCCAATACAATCCAGGTGGTGCTTGCCAGGAATTATATGCTGTTAAGTTAGTCCAGATACTGGCAAGTTTGGGAAACTGAACTAGAGGATTGGAAGGTTCAGCCTGACCACCAAGACGTCTTCTTAGTGGTACTGTTGTAGAACATCTGATTGAGACAGACCAGCTGCCCCACTTCCATATTAAACAATGGTCCATAGCAAGAAAAACATAAGTTACTCACAATGGAGTGGGCCAATACCCATGCACTCGTGGTATTGTGTATATTAGTCTGATTATATGGAACAGAATAGTTCAGTTCTTGTGCCTCCCAAGGCCATTGGTCTCCCATCGTAGTTCCTTCACAAAATAAACAGTCTGAAACGCGGAGACTAGATGCAACTGCTCCCGCTAGCTCAAGGAACAAGTTCTGGGAGGCAGGAGGAATTTCAAACTCTGCTTTCATGGCCTCGTAGAAGGAGTGATGTATACGATAGGGTGAGGATACATGGGTCTTGGTGTTTAATTGCAGATATAAGATAGTATAAGATAGTCCCAGGATCTATATCTCCTCCTGCTATACGCAACCCAAATTTGTATCCTTGTTTCCATTGGCTGGGGTTGACTATGAGGAGCTGCAGGGAATTACAGGCACCTTTCTGACATTTCTTGGGCTCTAGTAATCTGATCTTTGTCAAGCTGCCTTTGCGGTGATCACCATCTCGTCCCATAGGTGCATTCTTCCATGTAGCAAAATATACGCAGTCCCATTTTGGGCAAAAGTAATCATGTTTAGATGTAGTAGTGTAAATGGTGGCTGCAGAGTTCTTTCCTGTACACCGTCCCCATCCGTAGGCTCCTTCTGGACACATATATTTATCATCATGGTAGTATGCTCGCTCCCATGACCCACATCTGTGGTAAGCATTTCTGTTAATTGCATCACAAGCATCAAAGTTCAAGATAATAGGTTTTGTGGGGTTTGCAAGGGGTTTTGTCGCATTTAGGATGGCTCCATCTTCATCATTCCAGCGTATCTCAAATGTATAATATGAAGGGTTTTGTCAGGGGTTATAACAAGTCTTACTTTTCCCCTTTGTGCAAATATTCAGTTCGGTGCCATTATATATACACCGGCTGACTGTACCAGTGCAAGTATAGTAGGAGTGATAGAGTAAAGTCTGAGTAATCTTTTGTCCTGTTCGGGTAGTGGTTATGCAGGCTGCACAAGGGGGTAGGGCAAAGGTCTTTTCCAAGATTCCCAGAATCACCACTCCCACAAGGCAGTAGTGGAAGAACATTGTGATTACAGATTTTGGAGGTTAACTGGAAAGTTGGGTATGATGAACTTGTTGAGTTTTTTTCTGTTTCTGCTGTGATGGTCACTCTTGCGTGACAAAGGCAGATTCTGAAGATTCTCTATAACGCCGGCTGTCTTCTCAATGTGAGTCGTAATGGAGTCTCAGGATCATTCACTGATGTCCATTGGTCAGGATCAGGAGTAGCTGTCGGCTTCACTCGACTGTAGTGGATTCAGGGTTCAAATTCTGCAACTTTCACTGCAGTGGGGGTTGACAGGATGACGACATATGGTCCCTTCCAATGCGGCGCCAGCGGGGTCTTTCTCCACTCTTTCACCCACACGGACGTTCCTGGCTTGAAGGGATGCAGAGGCTCAGTCAGGTTGATGGGTAGTCGATCTTGCACCCACGTTTGGAGATTCTGCAAGACAGAACCTAAAGCTAATAGTTCTTGTCTAGTTATTTCAGATCCTATCTGTCTCATGTCTCCCTTTATTCCCTGCACTATGGGTGGAGGTCGCCCATATAAAATCTCAAAAGGGGAGACTCCTAGGGATCTGGTAGGAGCTAAACGTATCCTAAGAAGGGCTATAGGGAGAACTTGGAGCCACTTCAGGTGTGTTTCTTGACAAAGTTTGGATAACTGAGTTTTCAAGGTTCTATTCATACGTTCCACTTTTCCTGAGCTCTGGGGTCTGTAAGCAGTGTGTAACTTCCATTGTATTTGCAGAGCTCGAGCTAACTGTTGGGTCACTTGGGATACAAATGATGGACCATTATCTGACCCTATAGTTGATGGTATTCCAAATTGGGGAATGATTTCATGAAGCAATACCCTAGTGACTTCTCGGGCTTTCTCAGTTCGAGTGGGATAGGCTTCTACCCATCCCGAAAATGTACAGACTAACACTAACATAGTGATATCCATTTGCACGGAGCATTTCAGCAAAGTCTACCTGTATATCACTCATTGGGGTCACCCCTACTGACTGAACTCTGGGGGGTGGAATGGGACCTTGCTTGGCATTATTTTTGGCACATATTAAACATTGCTGTGCCACCGAGGCGGTCAGGGATCCTAGCAGTGAAATACAGAAATGGGGTCTCAGGGCTTTTTCCATAATTGTTTTTCCATAATGTGTGGCTTGGTGAAAAGCTTGAACAAAGGCTGGCCCTAATGCTTCAGGGATGACTGTAGGACCTGGAGGTGGGCTACCTTCTGGGGGTGGCAACACTATCCAACCTTGTTCTGTCAAGACTCCTCCCTCCTTTTCACAATAATAGTCTAACTCTCTTGTAGTGTATCGGGGTGCCCAGGAACTAAGGGGTACAGGGAATAGAGCTGCTTGCATTACAGTATCTTGGGCCCTAACTTGTCCTGTGGTGGTTGCCTTCCGGGCTGTGGCATCTGCAAATCTATTCCCTCGGGTGACTTCTCCTGCTCCTGCCTGATGACCTCGGCAGTGCATGACTGCCACTTGTTTGGGGGCCCACACAGCATCTAATAACATCAATATCTCGGGCCCATACCTAATGGCCTTACCCCCTGAGGTGATCAACCCTCACTCTTTATACAAGGCTCCATGTGCATGCAAAGTGGTGAAAGCATATTTGGAATCTGTGTACACATTTAAGCGGAGTCCTTCTCCTAATGTCAAGGCTCTGGTGAGGGCTATCAATTCAGCTTTCTGTGCAGAAGTTCCTGGAGTCAGGGCTGAGGACTCAACTACCAGATCAAGGGTCACCACTGCATATCCAGCACAACGATGTCCATTGATGACCAAACTGCTTCCATCCACAAAGAAAGTCCGTTCAGGGTTCTCTAGAGGGACATCGGTCAAATCAGGGCGACTTGAGAATACAGTGTCCATGGTTTCTAAGCAATTATGATCAGGGGGCCCAGGACCAATTGGGAACAACGTAGCAGGGTTCAGAGCTTGACTGACTTTCAACTGTATCTGGGGGTTTTCGCACAGCATGCTCTGATATTTCAACATTCATGCATTTGTCAGCCAGAAGCTTCCTTTGTGTTCCATGAGAGTCAGAACAGAGTGTGGCACGGTGACTTGTAGAGCTTGTCCCAGTGTGAGTTTATCTGCTTCGCCCACTAGGAGGGCTGTTGCTGCAACAGCTCTCAAACAAGGGGGCCATCCTTTTGCAACTACATCCAATTGTTTTGACAGATAGGCTACTGGTCATTGCCAAGATCCAAGAGATTGAGTCAATACTCCCAATGTGTTTCCTTGTGACTCATGGACAAAAAGATGGAAAGGCTTCTGAACATCCGGAAGACCTAAAGCTGGGGATGACATCAGGGCATTTTTCAGGGACTGGAATGCTGCATCTTGTTCAGGTCCCCATTCTAGTGGAGATTTTTCCATTCCTTTGGCGACTTGGTACAGTGGTTTTGCAATCAGCACGAAGTTGGGGATCCATATGCC
This sequence comes from Ichthyophis bannanicus, assembly GCA_033557465.1. Taxonomy (NCBI): domain Eukaryota; kingdom Metazoa; phylum Chordata; class Amphibia; order Gymnophiona; family Ichthyophiidae; genus Ichthyophis; species Ichthyophis bannanicus. Next base: position 18,007,887 of record CM066041.1, on the reverse strand, counting down.
ACAGTATCCCGCGGCCCCCAGGAAGGCTCTTACTTGCCTCCTAGTGGTTGGAATGGGGATACTGCATACAGCTTCTTTGCGTTCTGGTCCCAGACGTCGGATCCCACTGGACAACTGGAATCCTAGATACTTGACTTCAGTTTGGCATAGTTGTGCTTTGGCTCTTGAGACTTTGTATTCAGCCTCTTTGAGAAGGTACAAGAGTTCACTGGTGGCTTGTAGGCCTTCACTTTCTGAGTTGGTGGCTATGAGCAAGTCATCTACATACTGAAGAAGAACCCTCTTTCCTGGGTCCACGGGGTAACTTGAGAGATCTTGATTCAGGGCAGTACTGAAGAGAGTAGGTGAATTCTTGAATCCTTGGGGTAATCTGGTCCAAGTGAGCTGGCCCCGCCTTCCTGTTGTGGGGTCTTGCCATTCAAAAGCGAATAAAAGTTGACTGATGGGGGCTAGGCGTACACAGAAAAAGGCATCTTTCAGGTCCAGGACGGTGAAATGAGTAGCCTCAGCGGGGATCAGTCCCAAGAGAGTATAAGGGTTTGGTACTACAGGGTGTATAGTTTCAACTGCATCATTCACTTGCCTTAGGTCTTGTACTGGGCGGTAGTCCCCTGTCCCAGGCTTCTTTACTGGGAGAAGGGGGGTGTTCCAAGGTGACTGGCATTCCTTGAGAAGTCCATACTTCAGCAGTTTCATCAAATGGCAATGGATTCCTTCAATGGCTGATCGAGGGAGAGGATACTGCTTCACATGCACTGGTTCCACTCCTGGCTTGAGGGTGACAATGACAGGGGCTATGTTCTTCGCTAGGCCAGATGGATTATCTTCTGCCCATACTTCAGGTGGGGCTATGAGGTTGGTAGGTATACAGGGACTAGTTGACTTTATTGGAGGTGCACTATAGAACCGCCACTCTTCTTCTCAGGGAACAGTGAGCACCATCAATCCAGCAGGCTTTGGGTTCACAGTCATTTTCATTTCTCCCCCTTCAGCAAAAGATATTTGTGCCTGGAGCTTAGCAAGCATGTCTCGGCCCAGTAGTGGAATAGGCACTCAGGCATATACAAGAACTGGTGTATTATTTTCTGTCCCCCTAGTTCACACATGTGGTTCTGTAAGAATGACTTTGTGGCTTTATTTCCAGTGGCTCCAATAATAGTGACGGATCGTGAGGACAAAGGAGCTACTGGCTTGGCTACTACTGAATGTTCTGCTCCTGTATCTACCATGAACTCCATGTATTGGTCCCCTATCTTTAAACTGACCATAGGCTCCTGGGGACCCAGGGTGAACTTGGAGCCCGGTCTGGCCTAGTCTTCATCTATGTCATCCAGGTCATAGCCCGTTGCTACTGCCACTCCCTCAATGGCTTCCTCCCTCTCTTGCTGGAACTGTGTTCGGTTCATTCCTCCCCTCCTTCGAAATCGTGCTCCTGGCCTCCAGGAACTCCCTCCTCCCCTCGCAGGGGCGGAGTCCAGATGCGGGCATTCATTTCTCCAAAGTCCTTCTTCCTTGCAGTAGGTGCACTGATTTGCACCCAATTGAGGCCTTTCGCTTCTGCGGCCTCTTCCACGTCCTCTGGTCCTTTGATTAGGAAAACCTCCTCCATGTCGTTCGGTTATAGCAGCAGCAAGAAGATCTGCCTTCTTCTTCATCTTTCGTTCACTTTCTCTGTCTCGTTCATTTTCACGATTCACAAATACTTTGAGCGACTTCCATTAACTGTGCTGTATTCATGCCCGCAAATCCATCCAATTTCTGCAATTTTCGTTTTATGTCTCTCTGGGACTGACTAACAAAGGCCGCATTTACCATGCATAAATTTTCCTGAGCGGCGGGATCATATGGGGTATACAATCTATAAGCTTCAGACAACCACTCATAAAAGGACGCTGGGCTCTCATCTGGACCCTGGAGAACTTCCGATACTTTCCCAATATTCATGGCCCTCTGGCCTCCCTTCTTCAGGCCCTGCAATAAGGCCTGGCAAAATCTGGTTAGGGCTGCCGCCCTCCTTTCATCATTCAGGTCCCACCTGGGATCTTCATTGGGATATTCTGCAACAGCTGCTTGCGGGGGGTTTATTCCTCCCCCTTCTACAGGGCTTTCTTCTAACCAACGGAGGGCTGTTTGCCCGATTCGCCCTCGCTCCTCAGTAGTAAAGAGGGTGGACAGGAGCTGGCGACAATCGGCCCAGGTAGGCTGATGGGTTTGCATAATGCTAGACATTAATTCTGTTAATTCCTGGGGCTTGGCTGTATAGGATGCATAATGCGTTTTCCAGTTTAATAAATCTGTGGTGGAGAAGAGTACATAAGCTAAGCTGGTTGGTCCTGGCGCCATCTGGCCCTGATCATTTAAAACAGGTATTCCAGGCGCTTGGCATAATGGCATTAGGTGCCCTGCTTTCTCCTTCTTCTTGGGAGTTATGCTTCTTAAATCATAAGGCTCCCGGGCACAAGTCTCCTTGGTGGGTGACCCTGAACTGGCAGGAGAGCCTCCGCTTTCTATCTCGTCAGAAGACTCGAGTCTCCCCGACGTGCTTGGGCCTGACTCGGGACTATCACTCGGGGTATGGTGCTTCTTAGGCTACTGCAGCGGTATTTTCTGGGGCTCCTCATCTGGCTCCACCTCAGGCCGTGGTGCTGGGGGAACTAACTTCTGTGGGTACTGGGGTAACCTAGCCAGGAGATCTGGGGACTCTGGGGCAGAATACACAGGCGGCTTCTCCTCCTTAACTTTTCTGATTCCCCTAGTAGTAGCTACAAATATTTTACAGCGCTCCTCATAACAGCGCTTCATCCATGAGGGCTGCTGTTCACACACACTTAACCAGGAATCTATATAGGGGAACTGGTCAGGATACACTCTTTGTATAAGCTGATGAATCCGAAAAACTGTTTCTAAATCAAAGGTGCCCCCACGGGGCCATGAAGCAGCTAGCGTGGGCCACTCCCTTTCACATAACATTTTTAATCTAGACGGAGTCATTTTCATACCATAATCACCCGAAAATCCTTTACGGAAATTCTTGATCATACATTCCAATGGAGTTTGCGTGGACTCCGCCCCTCCCATAATATGGAAATTACACTAACCTGGTAATTGTAGTTCCTGGAGGGTCCAGTTTAGTCCTCCACAATCGGGTAGTGCCCCTCCTCCTGCAGCCGGGAGACTGGACCAATCAAATCTTCTGTAGTATATATACAGCCGGAGCTCCCAGAAGTCCCCAGTGTACTAGTAACAAAGCATACTTAACGAAGCAACACATTAGATTAATATACAAAATGACCTAATTAAAGAACAATTTGTTACCCCCCAAGGAATATCCAACCCCCTCCCCAAACGAGGAAGTCAGAACACTGCATTGCGCCGGCACCGACGCCTCAGGAATCACAACACCGCTCCCCACCAGAAGTTCAGGAGCTGCCTGAACCCCCGAGACAGGGAAGAGCCTCTGCAAAAAACGCGGCTGCCACAGAGGGACCGAACGGCAAGAGGAACCGTCTTAATATCAACCGTTCGGAAAGGCGCGCCGCACCACATTAGCAGATAGTCGGGAGGGAAGGAGGACTAAACTGGACCCTCCAGGAACTACAATTACCAGGTTAGTGTAATTTCAATTTCCTGTTCGGTAATCCAGTTTAGTCCTCCACAATCGGGATGTAACAGAGCAGTTAAGACCGGGCGGGACCTTGCCATCCGGCGCGCAGAACCGCCGAACCAAAACAGGAATCCCGAGCCGCTGACACATCTAAGCGATAGTGTCTACTGAAAGCATGCAGAGACGACCAAGTGGCCGCCCTACAGATATCTGCCGGCGGAACCAGGCTATGCTCCGCCCAAGAGGTCGCCTGAGCCCTAGTGGAATGAGCCCTCAGACCCTCCGGAATAGACCGCTGTTGCAACAGATACGCGGACGCGATCGTCTCTTTGAGCCATCTAGCAATGGAGGCTTTAGCCACCGCTTCCCCTTTATGCGCACCCCCGAAGAGCACGAAAAGCCGGTCAGATTTCCGAAAAGACTCGGTAACCTTTAAATAACGATGGAGCGTACGACCCACATCGAGCCGGAGAAGACCTTTGTCCGTTGACCCACCAGATTGCGAAGAAAGCACTGGAAGAAACACTGCCTGATTCAAGTGAAAGGGAGACACCACCTTTGGCAGAAAGGAAGGAACCGGACGGAGAACGATCCGATCCGCGGAAAAAGACAAGAAAGGCTCTCGACAGGACAATGCCTGCAGATCCGAAATGCGCCGTGCCGAACAGATGGCTACAAGAAAAACCGCCTTCAGCGTGAGATCTTTCAGAGACGCCCTGCGCAGGGGCTCAAAAGGTTCACGAACCAGGGCCCTCAGAACTAAATTCAAGTCCCAAGGAGGAACGAAAACTCTGCGGGAGGGCCGCAAATGAAAAACAGCCATAAGGAATCGGCGTACATCCGGATGAGCCCCGAGCAGACGACCCAAAACCTTGCCGCGATAACACGAGATAGCCGCCAACTGGACTTTTAGGGAACTAGCCGCAAGGCCCTTATCGAAACCATCCTGAAGAAAACTTAAAACGACGGGCACGGAAACCGTCGCCGCCCGGACTCCCCGCCGGGAGCACCAGTCTTCAAAAATCCTCCAAATCCGAACGTAAGTAAGAGAAGTGGACGTTTTCCTCGCCCGCAGAAGGGTGGAAATCACCGCGGGGGAGTAGCCCTTCCTTTTCAGCCGAGCCCTCTCAATGGCCAAACCGTAAGCGAGAATCGATCCACTTGGGGCATCCGCAAGGGACCCTGAAGAAGATCCGGTAGAGCGGGCAGGAGCCAAGGAACGCCGTCGCTCAACCGGACCAGATCGGCATACCAGGGCCTCCGGGGCCAATCCGGGGCCACCAGTAACACGCGACCCCGGTGGCTCTCGATACGTTGTACGACCCGGCCGATCAGAGCCCACGGAGGAAAGACATAAAGAAGACCGGACGTTGGCCACGGCTGAATGAGAGCGTCGAGCCCCTCTGACATGCGCTCCCTTCGCCTGCTGAAGAAGCGCCCTGTCTTGGCTGATTGAAAGGTCGCCATGAGATCCATGATGGGTGGACCCCACCGCCGGACGATTTGTGCGTAAACCTGTGGGTTTAGCTCCCATTCTCCGGGGTCCACCCGCACTCTGCTGAGAAAATCGGCCTGGACATTGTCTACGCCCGCAATGTGAGCCGCTGAGATTGCTGGAAGGCGAGTTTGCACCCAGTTGAACAAGGCCGCCGCTTCTGCCTCCAGGGCCACGCTGCCGGTACCCCCTTGGCGATTGATGTAAGCTACAGTGGACGCATTGTCCGACAGGACTCTCACCGGCCGTCCGAGAACCAGGGTCTCCAGGTCCACCAGGGCTAGCCGGACTGCCCGCAATTCGAGACGGTTGATCGACCAAGAGGCCTCCAGGGGAGACCATTCCCCCTGAGCAAAGCGGGACTCGCAGTGAGCCCCCCAGCCGGTTAAGCTCGCATCCGTCGTGAACGGAACCCACAGAGGAGGCTCCAAGGGAATCCCTCGTGACAGGTTCTCGGCGGAAAGCCACCACCGGAGGGATCGGCGAACCGTCTTTGGGCAAGGCAATCTCTTGTTCAGTGAGTCGAACTGGTTGGACCAACGTCGCAGAAGAGCACTCTGCAGCGAACGCATGTGGAAGCGCGCCCAAGGCACCACCTCCAAGGTCGCCGCCATCGTGCCGAGGAGCCGCAGGTACCACCACGCCGACGGAGCTGGCATCCCCCGGAAGAGACGGACCAGAGCCCGCAACGCCAGCACGCGTCGCTCCGGAAGGCACACCAAGCCCCTTGCTGTGTCGAAGCGGACTCCCAGATACTCGAGATCCTGTGACGGAGACAGACAACTCTTGCATTCGTTCACCACCCATCCGAGGGACCGAAGGAGATCCACCACCCTGCTCGTGACTTGCACACACTCCCGACTGGACTTCGCTCGAATCAACCAGTCGTCGAGATATGGATGGACCAGGATGCCCTCCTTGCGCAACGCCGCCGCAACTACAACCATTACCTTTGTGAAGGTGCGGGGAGCCGTGGCGAGTCCGAACGGCATGGCCCGGAATTGAAAATGGCCCCACGGGAGCGCAAAGCGGAGAAACCGTTGATGGGAGGGCCGGATGGGAATGTGTAAATAGGCCTCTGTAAGATCGAGGGATGTCAAAAATTCCCCTTGACGCACCGCTACGATGACTGACCGCAGGGTCTCCATGCGAAAGTGCGGTACTCTGAGAGCGCGAGATTCACGCCTTTGAGATCCAAGATCGGACGAAGGGAACCGCCCTTTTTGGGAACCACAAAATAGATGGAGTAGCGACCTGCGCCTCTTTCCAAGGGCGGGACCGGAACCACGGCCCCCAGAGAGAGAAGCCGATCCAGGGTCACGCGGATGTCCCGCGCCTTTTGAGCTCCCTTGCTGGGAGACAGAACAAACGAATCCGGAAGTGGGTGCGCAAACTCTAGGGCATAACCTTCTTCTATAATCTGCAGCACCCACCGATCTGACGTAATTTGGGCCCAAGAAGGAAGAAAGTCGCGCAAACGACCCCCGATGACCGGGTCTTCCTCTAGAGCCCGCCTCGTTTCATTGTGGCTTGCGATTAAAGGAAGAGGCCGAGGAAGAGGCGGCTCCGGAGAAGCCCCTTCCCGCTCCTCTGAAACCACGAAACCCTTGATGACGGGTTCCAAAACGACCGCGCTGCGAAGTCCACAGTCGGGAAGAACGAAATCTGCGCGCATCCCGAAACTGGCCGCACGCTGAGGTGGACGACCTATTAAACTTAGGCTTATCCTCTGGAAGCCGACCACCCTTAGACTCACCGAGATCCTTCACCAACTTATCCAAAGCCTCACCAACAACAACCTGCCCTTAAAGGGTAGTTTACTGAGGCGAGACTTGGAAGAACCGTCGGCCGCCCAATTGCGCAACCAGATGGATCGTCGTGCCGCTACCATGGAGGCCATGCTATTAGCTAGGGAGCGTATTAAATCATAACACAGATCCGCCAAGTAGGCCGATCCCGACTCCACGCGGTAACGTCCAACAGCCCCTGTTGGTCCATACCGGACCCCGAGCGCAGGTGCTGCGACCATCGCAAACAAGCTCGAGCTACCCACGCCCCACATATAGAAGCTTGTAACAATAAGGCGTTGGTCTCGAAGGCTTGCTTCAACAAATTATCAACCTTTTTGTCCTGAACATCCCTCAGGGCCGCGGCCCTTCAACCGGGATGGTGGTTTTCTTAGTCACTGCCGAAACGGCAGCATCCACCCGTGGAGACTTAAACAAGTCCCTGTCCTTGTCTGCAAGGGGGTAAAGACGATTCATGGTCCGAATCCCTTTCAAAGCGGATTCCGGTTGCTCCCATTCCGCATGGATCATCTGCTCAACTACTCGATGCACAGGAAAAACTACCTGGGCATCCCTGACCGCCTGAATGAGAGGATCCTCGAGACCCTCCTCCTCCAGCGGCCGCACCACAGAGAGGTTAAGTGCTTGGAGAGACTCCGTGACCAAAGGTACCAGCTCGTCCCTTCGAAACACCCGAATGATGCGAGCCTGATCTTCCAGTTCTGGAAGCTCTCCGTCTTCTAACTCCTCCGCCTCAATATCCGGATCCCCCTCAGCCTCGGAATCCGGGAGGCAAAGGGCGTCCTGATCCTGGTCCCCCAACCTGGGCCGCTTGACAGCGGGTTGGGAAGACCGCTGAACCCCCCCCCCGCGGATGCTGGGGGGAGAGAGGCGGGCCAAGCCTCCGGCAAATGACCAGACCGGCTTAAGCGGAAGGCCTGATGCATGAGAAGAACAAAATCCGGGGGAAAGTCTATAGGCGACGCTACCATAGCCGCCTCCTGGAGCTCAGGGACCGACGTATTAGACGCCGGGCCCAGACCAGAAGGAAGGATGCTCGGTGAAGGGACACTGTCCCCCAAAAGAGAAGGGTCCCCGGGCACATGCTGTTCCTTAATTTCAATAGGCAGCTCCAGTTCTGAGGAAACTGCAGCACAGCTCTTACAGATTCCAGAGTCAGTCATTGTACCTCTGCGGGAGCCACAAATTACACACTGAGGTTTGGCAGCCATGCCAAGGCCACCTGCTCTCAGGGAAAAATAAGGCAACAGGAACAGGGAAGCCCACACCAAGGGGACTAACCTTATTCAATTCAGCACAGTATTAAATTTAAAACCTTTTTTTTTTTTTTACAGTAAACAAAATACTCCCCAGAATCCTAGGGGTGCCCTGAGCAAAATCGCCAGCAAAAGAAACCCCAAAAACACCAGGGGAACCCGTGCGCAAGTGTCAAAAAGTGCCCTTAAAAAGCACACTTTAGAAATCCAAAATGGCCGCCGCACTTTTTCACCCGCGGTAAAAAAACGGCGCGAAAATACAAAGGTACCCAAATAATATGGAAAAGAAAGAAAACGACCCTCTAATACAGGGCAAGCGAAAAAAAGCAGGAAAAAGTGCAATTTGGAAGCCAGGGGAGCCGACAGAGCCTCTGCCCAAGCAAAGAACAGAGAGCTGAAAGATTAAAACAAGGAAAATTCCTACCAGCTCTGGGAACAGCAAGGAACTCAGCCCACTTCTCCAAGTGACAGGCAATGTTGCAGCCGGTATGGCTCTTCCCCGAACAGCCTTGGGGAGAGCTCAACCCAGGCTTCAGAGATTCCCAGGCAGGAAGGCAGGAGCCCAAGGCAGGTCTGGCTTCCCCCAGAAAGTCCCCTGTGTCTCTTTTTTTTTTTTTTTTTTAAAGATACAGCTACCTTAGCAAAGGAAATAGAACATAAAGGACCAGAAATAAACCCCAAAAGACTAACTAACTAACTAGTGTTGCTCCTTCAAGTGTCACTTAGCGTGCCCAGCAGGGGCACAGAAGTCCTCCAGCTGCAGGGAGACTGGACACACTGGGGACTTCTGGGAGCTCCGGCTGTATATATACTACAGAAGATTTGATTGGTCCAGTCTCCCGGCTGCAGGAGGAGGGGCACTACCCGATTGTGGAGGACTAAACTGGATTACCGAACAGGAACTGAACGTACCTACGTACACTACCTACGTATTCTACTAACTATGTACGCTACGTACTCTACGTACACGTAATGACATACAAGACAACGAATAATAAGGATAGGTAGTATGGCTGTAGGTAAGGGGTCCGTACAGCCCACAGAACACTGGGGGGGGGGGGGGACAAACAACACTCGCTTCCTCCTTTTCGCGACCTGGGCGCGGTCGCCCGGCCAGGAACTGCACTACTTAGGAGTCCACTCTCGCTCGGTCTGTATTTCAAGACCTCTCACTCACACAAGCAAGCATATTTCAACAGGAAATCATATTTCAAGTGCCCAGGTTTTCTGACTAACTGACTAGTTCAAACAAGAAGGGTCAATGGTTTCAGCTTCCGCTTTCTCTTACGCGGAGCTTACTAGGACCGCCCTTATGGGAGGTGATCAGGCTCCCTTGTCTCGCACACACTCAAGCGAGATTTCCCAGTTAGTCTATACCAAATATACCAAATCAGTCCTGCGCACGCAAGACGTTGTCCCAGGCTGTTCTTTTCTGACTATCGAATCACAAAAATGTCTACTCACCGGATCCGGTCCTCGATACCACACCAGCTTCTGAGTTGGAACCTGGACTCCCCCGGGTCGGAGGTGTTGGCCAGCTGGACCCGATGGCCCGCCGAGGCAGGTGGAACCCTCTCCGGCACAAAGGGGCCGGCGGTGCCTGAGGTTTCCCCCGCGGTTGGACAGACACGGTTCCAACCGGGCCAAACCTCAAGGCGAATTGCGTGGATTATTCACTTGAATACCATTTACCACTCGCACTTCCCAGCCAATGCACCAAGAATATGCTGTAGCAAAGTGCAATCAATGAACAAATCCAGGAGTCAATTGACAGGGTCCAAGCCAGTTTATTGTGCACAGGCCCAGTCAGTCAAAGCTTCAAAAGGTACTGAGCAACCGTTTCTACAGAGACATAACCATTTATACCTCTTTTTCAGTTTGATAAATGAGAACTTTCTATTGGTTCTAGCTCGATACATGCAAACTTCTCATTAGTTCCCCGCTCCCTGCACCTGTCCAATTAGAAATCCCTCCGGGGCCTAGCAACCAGCCCCCTCCCTTAGGATTGTTCTAGCAATGGTGCAGTTCTTGATTTTGTTACTTCTCTACTGCAAGGTTATCCCTAGCTTCAGGAATGCATGTATTGAAACATTTATTTTCTTTCACACACAAGAGAATAATGGAAGACTTATGAATTCATAAAAACTTCTTATTAAGCATTTTAAAACAGTTTTCTCATTTTTCACAGCTTTTTGATTCTTTTCTAGCTATAATGGGAGTTAGTATCCAGGCCTAACTTACAGGCCTTTCATAGTAGCAGGCCATGCTAGGCCATAACAAGTGTTAACGTGGTTATCTATCACAGAATCAATCAATGCAAATAATATTAGGTACTGTGATTTTGCTATAGAAGCTTTTCATGTATGGCTAAATGTATAAGACAGAGGTCATTGATGTATTTTTAGGCATCAGTCCACTGAAGCTTCATGAAACAGTGGCAGCCTATGGTATCTGAGACCTCAATAGCCAAAAGTTCAATTCAATACATGAAAAGCTTCTATAGCAAAATCACAGTACCTAATATTATTTGCATGCTAGGCCATAGCCTACCACAATATGTTTTATAATGAAGACCACTAACCATTTTAATAGCCACCCTCTAACCTGTTTATATCCTTTTGAAGGTGCGGTCTCCAGAATTGCACACAATACTCCAAATGAGGTCATACCAAAGACTCATACAGAGGGGCACTATCACCTCCTTTCTTCTGCTGGCCATTCCGCTCCCTATGCACTCAAGCATACTTCTAGCTTTTGCCATTTCTAACTCTTTAGCTACTTTAAGATCAGACACAATCACGCCTAGGTCCCGCTCTTCTTTTGTGAACAGAAGTACTTCCCCCCTCTATGCTATATCGCTCCCTTGGATTGCTGCAGCTCAAATGTCTGACCTTGCATTTTTTTTAACATTAAATCTCAGCTGCCAAATTCTAGACCATTCTTCAAATTTAGCTAGATCCCTCCTCATGTTATCTACACTTTCCTGGGTGTCTACTCTATTGCAGATTTTGGTATCACCCACAAAGAGGCAAACCTTACCCGACCGCCTTGCCGCTATATCACTAACAAAGATGTTAAAAAGAATTGGACCAAGCACAGATCCCTGGGGCACATCACTGGTAGCCTCCTTCTCCTAAGAGTGAGCTCTGTTTACCTGTACCCTTTGTCGCCTCCCACTCAATCAGTTTCTAATCCAAGCAGTAACTTTAAGGTCCATTCCTAGGGTGCTCAGTTTGTTTATAAGTCGCCTGTGCAGAACGGTGTCAAAGGCTTTACTAAAATCTAAATACACCACATCTAGGGTTCTCCCTCTGTCCAACTCCCTGGTCACCCAGTCAAAGAAATCGTATTTGTCTGACAAGACCTGCCTCTGGTGAATCTATGCTGCCTCAGATCCAGTAATCTGTTGGACTCCAGAAACCTCACTATTTCCTCTTTCAGCAGCGCTTCCAATAATTTATTCACCACTGAGGTTAAACTAACCGGCTTGTAGTTTTCAACCACATCCTTACTTCCACTTTTGTGTAAAGGCACCACATGAGCCTCTCTCCAGTCCTCTGGCACCACTCCTGACTCTAACAAGGCATTGAAAAGGTCAATCAGTGGAGCTGCTAGAACGTCCCCAAGTTCCCTCAGTATTCTCAGATGCATCCCATCTGGTCCCATCGCTTTGCCTACTTTAAGTTTAGCTAGCTTTTCACAGTCTTCTGAAAATTGTTCAAGATGCCCCTCACTTCTGTTCCTGTTTGTGGGTGTTTTCTGAAGTCCTGCTCTGGTTCTTCATCTGTGAACACAGTACAGAAATATTTGTTAAGCAATTTTGCTTTATCCTTATCAGTTTCTACATATTTCTTCCCTTCACCCTTACCACTTTTGCCCTTCCTCTTCTCACTAACATATCTGAAAAGTGTCTTAGCCAATGCAATAAAATGGGGGGATATTTCCTCCTCTTTTTGAATCTTTGCTTTCCTGACTACTTTGCTAGCTTTTCTAAGTTTTTCCAAATATAGATGCCTGTCTTCCTTTCTGTGATATCTTGTATTTAATGAAGGCCTCCCTCTTTCTTCACCTTTTCAGCTACTCCTTTTGAAAAACATAGCAGTTTCATTTTCCTTTTACCTTTACCATTTTAACAAAAAGGTTGTTTGCCCTTAAAATATCCCCTTTCAGTTTTGTCCACTGTTTTTCTACATCCCCCAACTGATCCCATCCTGCTAATGACTCCCTGTGGTATTGGCCCATCTTGGCAAAGTTAGTTTTCCTAAAGCTTAAGGCCCTTGCTTTTGAATGGATTTTATCAGCCCTAGTCCTAATACTGAACCACACTGATAATCACTGGATGCAAAATGATCTCCCACTATATCAGAACTACTTTCACCATCGTTAAGTACCAAGTCCAGTATGGCCCTTTCACTTGTGGGTTCTATTACTAGTTGCCTGAATAGTTCTTCTTGTAGAGAATCCAGGATCTGCTTACTTCTAGATGATACTGCAGCAGGGATGTGCCAAACATCTGGCATATTGAAATCCCCTATCAGTAGCGCTTCCCCTTTCCTGGCAATGCTGCGTATGTCTTCAATTAACTCTCCCATCCACCTCTTCAACCTGTGAGGAAGGTCTGTATATCATGTCAATGCAAATAGATTTCTCTTTCTAGTTTAACCCACGGTGCCTCCTCTCTCCCTTTTAAGTCCTCCTACCCTTCTTCCTACCCTGTCCTTTCTGAATAAAGTATGGTCTGGTATAGTTACAATCCAGTCATGGTTGTCCATGAACCATGTCTGTTACTGTCACTAAATCCAAGTCAGCCTCTCCCATTAAAGCCTCAACATCTGGCATCTTATTTCACATGCTACAAGCATTTATAGAAACTGCCTTCCAGATGTTGCCCCTTTTATCTATTTCTATAAAGGTATTTAATGTTTCACTTACCTGGGGGCTTTCACCCATCCCCAACGAATCTAGTTTAAAGCCCTCTTCAGTAGGTTAGCCAGTGTCTGCTACTTAAGACACGTCGATCCTTCTTGGATAGGTCAACGCCATCTCTGTTCTGAAACTCTTGGAACAGGATCCCATGGTCCAGGAAACCAAAATGCTCTTGACGACACCATCCACGTAGCCATGCATTCATCTCCAGGATGCAAGCTTCTCTACCTTGACCTTTACCCTCAACGGGAAAAATTGATGAGAATAACCACCTGTGCCCTTATCTGCTTCACCCTCTGTCCCAGAGCCATGAAGTCACTTTTGATATGCTCAGAGGGATACTTGGCAGTATCATTTGTGCCGACATGGATGAGCAACATTGGGTAATAGTCAGTGGGGCTTAATGAGTCTTGGCAAACAACATAAAATCTCGGATTTTGGCACCTGGCAGACAGCATACCTCTCTGACCATCAAATCTGGTCGGCAGATGGACACCTCAGTATCCCTCAGAAGAAAGTCACCAACCACCACTACCCTTCGCTTCCTTGTGGTCACCGATTCTACAACTTGGGGGTGCTTGAGCTCCGATTCTTTCCTTTCCAGAGATGCTTTCAACCTCCTCCACATCCAGGGATGCATAATGGTTCTTCAAATCAAGGGCTGGAGGAGTTGGATTGGTAATTCTGCAAACCCTGGTGACTTGTGTCCAACCTTCATCATTCTGTAGGCTCCCATCATCTTCTCTGCTGGAGAGCCTGGATGTTACAAGAAGCATCTCAATGTATTTCTCACTAACTTGAATGCTCCTCAGTCTCGCCCCCTGAGCTCCTCCACTTCTTTCCTGAGAGCTTCAGTATGCAGGCATCCTGCACATGGAACCAACCGGTTCTTCAACTGGCATTGGGATCTCTGTCTGGACAGAGGCAGAAGCTGTAATGGGGGCAACAGCTTTGGCAATACTATTTTTCCCTGCCACTGTTCAGCTGGTGGAGCTTAGGTGCCTTGATTTGAAATGCAGAGCCCCTTTTAGGAATGCCCCCGTCCTGGTGGGCAGGCAGAGTGCCTATGTAGTGTGACATGAAGACCAGGCATGCTCAGTCTCCAGTTGCTGGTGAGGGGAGATAACCCAGGCATCTGTACTGGACTGGAGGGACTTAAGAAAAGCAAATTAGCAGGTAAGATCCAATTTCACTGTATACCTACTAGGCTTTTTTGTGTTGGGAGTGAGGAGGCATTCTCCTCTTTGTGCTATTGATGGCTGGCGGAAACCAAAACACACATTTGTCTAATGTTTGTTCATGCTCAGGAATGGGTATAGACATGGACATGTAACGTGTGACTCCATTCTGAAATCAGGCACATACATGCATCTTTCCTGGACTGCCCTGGACATGCTTCTGCCACACCCCCTTCAACATGGACATGATCATGCTGGATATGTGCAAGTTTGGGGCAATTTAAAATGGTTCTTGGGATATGGATGCGATTGGGACAGAAATCCAAATCATGAATAGGGCCTTCTAAAATGACCCCCAAAATCCACACAGTCTTTCCTTTTGCAACTCAATGTGAAACAGATGTTCAGCATGTTATTTTTAGCCCCCAGGAAAGCCTCACCTCAAATAAGTCTATAAGCACTGGATGTAATTTTAGACATTTTTTTCTACAAGTAAAGCATAATTACTCACCTGTAACAGGTGATCTCTGGGAACAGCAGGAATAAGTCTTCACATATGGGTACGTCGCTACCGAAGGAGCCTGCGCAGGAACGCTCCCCAGCGTCCAATCAGAAAGCTTTTGGGAGCATCCCACAGCGCCTGTGTGCTGCCTTCCCGCCTTTCCCAACTGTCTCTCCTCAGTTGAGCTTTATAGCTGAGACAAAGAGGGAGAGAGAGAGGGAAAGGAAGAGAGAGAGAGACAACTTCTAGGGGAGGTGGGTGGGTTGTGAAGACTTATTCCTGCTGTTCCCAGAGATCACCTGTTACAGGTAAGTAACTGTGCTATCTCCAGGAACAAGCAGGAATGAGTCTTCACATATGGGGACTCCCTAGCTTTTGATGCCAGGGAGAGCGCCCAGAGGTTGTGTGTCCCTGGGACAGGGCTGCACTTCCCCACCTGGATCTCTGGCAGCTCATGAGGGATGGTGGGTAGGAGTTGATTAAGTATGGAACAGGTGTTTGAGAACAGCCTGACCAAACAAGGCATCCCGGCGGGAGTCCTTGTCTAAGCAGTAATGGGCTGTGAAGGTATGAACTGAGGCCCAAGTGGCTGCTCGACAGATGTCGTCGATAGACACAGAGTTCAGATGAGCCATTGAGGCTGCCATGGCTCTCACATTGTGAGCTGTGACATGGCCCTCCAGAGAAATGTTCTTGCTCTGATAGGCGAAAGAAATACATTGGGCAATCCAGTTGGAAAGAGTTCTCTTGGAGACTGGTGTCCCAAATGAGAAGGATCAAAAGAAACAAAGAGTTGGGAAGACTTTCTATGTTGCTGTGTCCTCTGTAAGTAAAAAGCCAGAGCTCTTTTACAGTCCAGGGTATGAAGATTCCTCTCTGCAGGTGATGCATGAGGTCCTGGAAAAAAGACAGGTAGGTAGACTTCTTGGTTGAGGTGAAAAGGTGAGACCACCTTAGGCATAAAATGTGGATTAGTCCTAAGGACCACCTTGTCATGATGGAACCTTGTATAAGGTGGATTAGCTACTAGTGCTTGCAATTCACTGATGCAGTGTGCTGATGTGATTGCAATGAGAAAAATAACCTTCTAAGAAAGGTATTTCAAGGAGGTAGTAGCTAAAGGTTCAAAAGGCGGCTTCATAAGCTGACCAAGAACCAAATTTAAGTCCCATGCCACCGGTGGTGGTCTAATGGGAGGCTTTGTTAAAAGGAGGCCTCTCATGAACCTTGCTACAAGGAGATAAGAGGAAACAGGTTGTCCATTTAGAGGTTTGAGTGAAGCTGCAATAGCACTCAGATGGACTCTTACTGAATTTGTCTTAAGGCCTGCATTAGACAGATGCAGGAGATACTCCAGCAACAATTCCAGAGGTATGGCACGGGGGTTAAGACACTTTTCAGAACACCAGATGGTAAACCTTTTCCACTTGAAGGCGTAAGAACGTCTAGTGGAAGGTTTTCTGGAAGCTCGAAGAACATCTTTCACTTGCTGAGAAAGAGGAAGATCCTGGAGATCTAAGCCTTCAGCAACCAAGCCCTGAGATGCAGAGACTGGGGATTGGGATGCCACAACTTTCCGTCCTCCTGAGAGAGGAGGTCTGGAGCAGACCCTAACTCTAGGGAGGGAGCTTGAGAGAGATGTAGAAGCAGAAGGTACCACACTTGCCGTGGCCAATGTGGAGCTATGAGAATCATGTGGCCTCTGTCTCTCTGAAGCTTGAATAGGGTTTTGGGAATTAGGGGGATGGGTGGAAAGGCATACAGGAAGTCTTGACCCCAGTGAAGGAGGAAAGCATCCCTTGCCTGAGCCCCCTGAGCCGGAGTTCTGGAACAGAACCGGGGAAGTTTGGCATTCCACGGACTTGCAAAGAGGTCTATGTCAGGGGTTCCCCAAATTTGAAAAATTTTGGAGACCTGGGTCATATGTAGGGACCACTCGTGTGGAAGCAGAACTCGACTGAGTCTGTCTGCCCAAGAGTTTTGAATCCCTGGAAGATAGACTGCGAGAAGATGAATGTGATGCTCTCTGGCAAGGGCCCACAGTCGCAGAGCTTCGTTGCAAAGCGACAGAGAGCCAGTTCCTCCCTGCTTGTTTATGTAGAACATGGTTACCTGATTGTCCGTGTGGACAAGGACTGTCTTGTGGCTGAGCAGGGTGTGGAAAACTCGTAGAGCAAGGCAGATTGCTCTGAGTTCCAAGAGATTGATGTGGAGACAAGTCTCCTGTGGGGACCAGATGCCCTGGGTGGAGAGGTCCTGAAGATGAGCTCCCCAGCCCATTGGAGAAGCATCTGTTGTAAGAGTGGCCTGGGGTAGAGGCTGTTGAAAAGGACACCCCAGCAAGAGGTTCTGAGGGGACTTCCACCACTGGAGGGACAAAATGAGGCAACTTGTGTTTGCTATTTTGTCTGACAGGCAGCCTGATGCCTGGGTCCATTGGGTGGATAAAGTCCACTGAGCTGCTCTCATGTGAAGGCGAGCATATGGTACCACATGAACGGTGGAAGCCATGTGGCCTAGCAACTGTAACAGCTCTCGAGCAGTGAGTAGGGGTTTCAACTCTGCTTGAGAAGCTAACTGCATCAAGCGAAGGCAACGGGCCTGGGGAAGAAAGGCCCTTGCCTTTGTGGTATCCAGCAATGCCCCTATAAACTCCAGGGACTGAGTAGGGATCAAATTGGATTTTGGGATGTTTATTACCAGCCCTAAGTATTGAAGGATACGCATTGTGCAGGTTAGAGCAGTCCTGGCCTCTGAATGAGTGGGAGCTCGAATGAGCCAGTCGTCCAGGTAGGGGAAGACAAATATTCCCAGGGTGCGCAGAAAAGCAGCAACCACTGCCATGCATTTTGTGAACACCCTTGGTGCAGAGGCCAGGCCAAAGGGGAGCACTCTGTATTGATAGTGCTTCTCCTGGAAAAGGAACCGAAGGAACCTTCTGTGAGTTGGATGGATGAGAAGGCACTTCCTCTATTGCCCCTTGGGCTAGAAGAGTGGCAACCTCCTGCTCTAATAGGCTGAGGAGGGAGGTTGGAGAATTGAACTGGTGCACTCTTGTGAGAGGGGGCAAGCTGGAAAAATGAAGTTTGTACCCCTCTCTCTTTTGATGGAGAGTGTCCACTGCTCTGCTGTGATTTGCCCCCATCTGGGAGCAAAGTGACATAGCCTTCCTGGAATGGTGGAGGGCTCTGGTCCTTCTAAAGCCAGAAAGGCTAAATTCTCTAGCAGAAAGTCAAAGGCCCTGAGGTGGCTGAGACTGCTGGGCTGGAACAGGCCTCGCAGCCTTTGCCTTGGTCTGTTTGGAGGATTGCTGACGTTTGGAAGGGAACCGAGTTGCAGAAGATGCTCTCTGACTATAAGGAGGATAGGATCTTCCCTTCTTTGCAAAAGGTGTTTTCTTGAACAACCTTTTCTTAGCAGGAGCAGCTGTAGATTTGGATAGTCTATCCAAAGCAGAATTTTCAGCGTCCATCTGATTGGTAAAGATTGGCAAGCAAAAGCCAAACAGATTTTCACCTGTACAAGGGATATTTCCCAATTCATCTTGGACCCAGGTCTCCAAATCAGATGCTTGAAGCCAAGCAACCCTACGTGCTGCTATAGCTATAGCTGAGGCTCTGCTTACGCATTCAAAGGAATCGAAAGCTGCACGGTTGGAGAATTTGGAGACATCCTGGGCATGTTTGAGCGCAGAGAGAAATTCTTGCCTTTTATTGTCAGACATAAAAGGACTTAAAGTCTGCAAATGGTCAGTGACCTCTTAAGAACATGCCCATGTAGAGACTATAAGAATTAATTCTTGCAGCAAGCATGGAAGCTTGGAAGATTCTTCTACCAAAAGCATCTAGGGTTCTACATTCACGTCCTGGAGGATTAGAGGCATGTCTCTTGACACTTCTAATCTTTTTCATTGCAGACTCAACCACAATAGAGTGGTGAGGAAGCCGAGTCTTATGGAAACCAGGACAAGGAGGGACACGATACATGGTGTCCAACCTGCGAGAATGAGGAGAGGTGGTTAGAGGTGCTTCCCACATCCTTAACATGAGATCATACAGAATCTCATGAATAGGCAAGGTAGCTGCCTCTTTAGGCGTTTTAGGATATTGTAAAATATCTAACTCCTTAGCTCTAGGCTCTGACTCTGGGGCTACTGTAATAGAGAGACCCCG
The DNA here is from genome assembly GCA_033557465.1 of Ichthyophis bannanicus. Classification (NCBI taxonomy): domain Eukaryota; kingdom Metazoa; phylum Chordata; class Amphibia; order Gymnophiona; family Ichthyophiidae; genus Ichthyophis; species Ichthyophis bannanicus. The sequence goes on along the minus strand of CM066041.1, from coordinate 17,988,946 downwards.
AGCCACCTCTCTGATAAAGTCTTGAAAAGACAAGTCCTCTGGAGGAGACATCCTTCTTTTAGGAGAGGACTCCTCCTGTAGAAGAAGCATCGCTGCATCGACAGACTGTTCAGAATCCTCAGAGTCAGAGGAATCGAAGTATCGTCTGTCGGGATGCTCTTGCAAAGCCCGATACCCGTACCGACCGGGGTCGGTATCGGGAATCATCGGTACCGGGGTATCGGTACCGGAAGGCTGCAGAGGGCAGAGTAACGGCACAGCTGACACCGATGCCAATGTCGATGCCTCCGGTACCGGGATCGGTACCGATGGCGATACCGGAGCCGGTACCTGCGGAGTAGTCTGTTGCGGTACCACGGGCGTCGATGCCACAAGGAAAGCTGCCAGACTGCGTTCCATGGACAGAATCCTCTGATCCATGGACGCTGCCATTGCCTGGAAGTCGGTACTGGTGGAGGCCACCGGTACCCCAGAGCATGACACCAGGAGATCGGTTGAGGCCACGCCATCTAGATCGTCCTGGAACCCCGATGATGATGCTTTAGAAGCCGAAGCCTCCCGCCGGGGTAATTTTGCCGGTGCAGAATCCTCGAGGGCAAGGCCAGAGGCATCTTGATGCTTAGAAGGAGATTTGCCCTTTGAGGACCGGCTGGATTTATGTTTAGTTACCTGAGATCCATGTGAGGAAGAAGCAGCCCTGGAAGACGTCGATGCCACCTTAGCTGCATAAGAGGGAAACAGGGTACTGAGCTTGGCAACTCGGTTCTGTCGACCTCTCTTAGACATCATGGAACAGGACATACAATCTTTGATGGAATGGTCAGGGCCTAAACATTTGAGACACGAGTCATGGGTGTCGGTGACGGATATAGTACCGCCACATTTTGTGCACTTCTTAAAACCTGAGGCAGGTTTTTCCATATTTGAGGAAAAAGGTTTTGGGCCTAAGGCCCAAAACTGAAGTACACCTGAAGAAAAAATAGGTGGTCTTTTTTTTTTTTTTTTTTGTAGGAAAAGAATAAGAACCAGCGGTACCGGTATAGCGTCGAGGAAGGCAGACGCGACAGAAAAGAAATAAAGAAAAAAATAAGGAAATTCTTCTGCAGTGACAGGAACACGACCTGCTGGCTCCGCGGAAAAAGAACAACTGAGGAGAGACAGTTGGGAAAGGCGGGAAGGCAGCACGCAGGCGCTGTGGGATGCTCCCAAAAGCTTTCTGATTGGACGCTGGGGAGCGTTCCCGCGCAGGCTCCGTCGGTACCGACATACCCATATGTGAAGACTCATTCCTGCTTGTTCCTGGAGAATTTAGTCTTCACATATGGGTATCGTCGGTACCGACGGAGCCTGCGTGGGAATGCTCCCCAGCGTCCAATCAGAAAGCTTTTGGGAGCATCCCACAGCGCCTGTGTACTGCCTTCCCGCCTTTCCCAACTGCCTCTCTCCAGTTGAGTTTTAAAGCTGAGACAAAGAGAGAGAGAGAGGGAAAGAGAAAGCGATTGAGAGATACAACTCCTTGGGGAGGTGGGTGGGTTGTGAAGACTAAATTCCTGCTGTTCCCGGAGATCACCTGTTACAGGTGAGTAACTATGCTATCTCCAGGAACAAGCAGGAATGTAGTCTTCACATATGGGGACTCCCTAGCTTTAGATCCCAGGGAGAAACCCCAGAAGTTGTGTGTCCCCGAGAAAGGGCTCCACTTCCCCCATGGATCTCTGGCATCCAACCAGGGATGATGGGTAGGAGTTGATTAGGTATGGAAGAGGTGTTGGAGAACAGCCTGACCAAACAAGGCATCCCGGCGGGAGTCCTTGTCCAAGCAGTAATGGGCTGTGAAGGTATGAACAGAGGCCCAGGTGGCTGCTCGACAAATGTCGTCGATAGACACAGAGTGTAGATGAGCCATTGAAGTTGCCATGGCTCTCACATTGTGAGCTGTGACATGGCCCTCCAGAGGAAGATTCTTACTCTGATAGGCAAAGGAAACACACTGAGCAATCCAGTTTGACAGTGTTCTCTTGGAGACTGGAAGTCCCAAATGAGAAGGATCAAAAGCAACAAAGAGTTGAGAGGACTTTCTATGTTGCTGTGTTCTTTGTAAGTAAAAGGCTAAAGCTCTTTTACAGTCCAAAGTATGAAGGTTCCTATCTGCATTTGATGCATGAGGCCTTGGAAAGAACACAGGTAGGTAGACCGCTTGGTTAAGATGAAAAGGCGAGACCACCTTTGGCATAAAGTGTGGATGAGTCCTAAGGACTACCTTGTCATGATGGAACCTTGTATTAGGTGGATCAGCCACTAGTGCTTGCAACTCACTGATGCGATGTGCTGATGTGATTGCAATGAGAAAGATAACCTTCCAAGAAAGGAATTTCAAGGAGGTAGTAGCTAAGGGTTTGAAAGGTGTCTTCATGAGCTGACCAAGAGCCAAGTTTAAGTCCCATGCCACAGGTGGTGGCCTAATGGGAGGCTTAGTTAGCAGAAGGCCTCTCATAAATCTCGCTATAAGAGGATGGGAGGAAATAGGTTGTCCATTTAGAGGCTTGAAAGAAGCTGCAATAGCACTCAAATGGACTCTCACCGACTCCGGGCAATATAAAGAACAGCGCCGTCGGGCGCTGCAACAGATCCGGCTCTTCTCTCCACGGACAGGCTCCCGCACCGAGACGAGCTCTCCCCAATCGGGGGATTGAGCGGCGACCAGAACCCAGCCAGCCAGCTGCAGAGTGCTGCCCAATCAGGGCAGACTCCGGGCAATATAAAGAACAGCGCCGTCGGGCGCGCCCGCGCCTGAGGGCCTCGCCAGAGGGCCCTTTGGCGTGGCCCTTAGGCAGAGGCCTGTAGCGGAGGCCAATCTACAAGCAGATCTTTGAGGATTGGACTCCCCGAACCGACTTGTTAACACGACAGCATTCATCCAACAAGGCTTGAGCTCCCTCCACAGGTTGAGCTCGCCGGAATTCTCAGACGCCTTTTGGAATATAGCCAAACTCAGGATAAACCCCTACAATACGAGGACATAACAGACTGAACTTATCACAGCGTTTGCATGTCGTTTCAGGTCGCACAGGAATGTAAGTTGGAAATCTCTCTATATTTGTTGGTAATCTCTCCTTACTTGTTTAGACCCTATGTGCATAACAGTAGATACTTAATTGTAAGATAAGAATATCCCCATTTGTAATCTCTCTCTTGCTATACTCCCTGAGGGTTTAATTTACAAATCTCCCAGGTAACATTAGACAGAATTCAATCCACCAATAGTAATTTGCTCTTTACAATTACCCTCACTCTGACTGTTTTAAGGATCTGATTCCACAATAATAGGGAATAAGTCTCCTCCCCAAGCAAACAACTTTTATTTCAAAGCTTCTACGAGATAAGTATCGGAAGCCCGGACCAGCCTGGGGCAACCGAGCAGACAAGAACCCTCACTCAATAGCTCTAACAGGTGACTCCCTCAGTCTCAATACCACAATGTAGCTCATAAGATATCTGATTATAATATATCTTTGCTTTGCAATTTCATTGTCTGTATCTGATGTTATCCACAATCAAATCCGACCATACTACACCCATTGGTCATCGTACCCAATGTACTTCTATGTAACATTCTCTGTCCCTACACTCTTTACACTCGCTCATATCAACACAGTCACACCACAGTACAACGTGAAACCGCCCAACACGACACCTAGCTCCCGCACCACCTTACAAACTAAACCAACTAAGGCTAGGAATAAAATAAAGCGTAATTCGCTCCTCCAACCTAGCACCCCACGGCAGTCCCGCATCTCCTGTATTTAAATAAATGCAAGATCCGTAAGAAAGACGACCCATATCATACACAATATCATCACTGACGACAAGCCTGACCTCCTGTGCATCACAGAAACGTGGCTATCAAACACAGACGCCGCTATAATAACCAAATCAACAAGCCAGGATACATGCTATTCAACTGCCCACGCACACACAAAAAGGGAGAGGGAGTCCTAATCATGGCTAAGGCCTCCCTTGGGTTAACAACCACATCAACAGTTTCCACACAGGAAATCGATATCCTCCGAGTGGAGAATCGGTCCTTGTCGATATGCCTTTTGTATAGACCCCCATCAATGCACCACGAAGCCCTCGCTGACGCTCTGGGAACCCTCTCCTCCACTGCAACAAAGAAATACCAGATAATTCTGGGAGATTTCAATCTCAACTCCATTCCACACGTTCAGGCAACCTCCTTCCTAGAAGCCATGGACCAGCTCAGATATAATCAACTAATACAAGAGGAGACCCACTACAAAGGAAATACCTTAGACCTGATATTCCTTCCCAAGGAGTCTCAGCATCTAGAAATTGGTCAACCTGAAATCCTCATTATACAAGTCCCATGGACTGATCACCATCAAATTCAGGTCACCATCTATCTATCCTCTGAAACATGCAAGCTAGATTCCATCACACCTAATCAACAAAGGAGAAAATTCCAACAGCTAAACAAAGAAGACCTAATAAGCGCACTTGAGGAACACATAACCCTTGACAACACCAACATTGAAGACCTCACACACCAATGGTTCTCTACAATCGAAGCCAACTCTAAACCAACATGGAAGTCAAAAACCCGACCGATGAACACAAAAACGGAACCGTGGTACACTCCACTGCTACACAAAATGAAAAAGGAGTTGAGAAAATTGGAAAGAAGATGGAGACAAACAAAGGAGGACCTTCGCAAGATGGAATACCTAGAGCTCCTCACCAAATATAAAAGTGAGACCAGCAAGGCCAAGAAAGCTCATCACACCAACATACTCAATAAGGCCATTAACAGACCCAGAGAGCTGTTTGAGCTAGTCAAGTCTCTCACAAAGCCACTACCTGAACCTAACTGCAATGGGAAGATAAAGGCCCAAGACCTGGCCGATTACTATTCTAGCAAACTCAATCCACCTAATCGTCCCCGCCAAACGCAGAATTCAATTGATATCGTCCCAAAGCAGCTGGACAGTCAGAATGCAAGCTCGCAACCAAATGATAGATGGTCCTCTTTCCAGACAATTAACGAAAAGCTAATCTTAAATAATCTCAAACCTCCACACAACAACATCTCTCCTAGATCCATGCCCAGCAGAATGGATCAAATCAACTAAAAACGAAATTTCACACTTGTTAACTCACATAGTCAATCAATCCCTGCAGCAAGGTATCATGCCTGCTCAACTTAAAAGATCGCTAATTAGGCCTATATTAAAAAATAAAGCGCTTAACAAAGAAGACCCCACCTCTTACCGGCCTATTTCAAGCATATCCTTTCTGGCAAAGATAATCGAGAAGGTAACTCAGCAGCAACTACAAGACCACCTAGATGAGAACAAAATACTTGACGAGCATCAATATGGTTTTAGACCACACCACGGTGTCGAAACCCTACTGATAGCCCTCCTAGACAACCTCATCAAGGGACTGGAGAACAAGAGCAAGATGTCCTTACTAATATTCATAGATATATCAGCTGCGTTCGACACAGTACACCATCAAATTCTATTGCGTAGACTGGAATCTATAGGGATAGCAGGTACTCCCTTAAAATGGTTCAAGTCATACCTCACAAATAGAATGCAGCAGGTTCGATTCAATAACGAGCAAGCAAAGCCATTCCCCCAAACCCAAGGGATACCACAGGGCTCAGCCATCTCCTCCCTGTTGTTTAACATCTATATCCAGCCAGTATGTACAATATTTCAGAAGCATAATATCAGCTACCACCTATATGCTGATGACATCATGCTTTACACACAACTCGATACAAACAACCCCAATCTTAACCAATTAGAAGAATGCCTTCACGAACTGCAAGACTGGCTCCAATGCAACAACATGTCGATAAATCACAAGAAAACTGAAGTGATGTTCATATCAGGAAAACAAGATTTCAAACCCCCTGCATCCATCACCCTGAACGGACACACCTATCTCTCTAAAAATGAGATCAAATACTTAGGGGTTCTAATCGATGCGAACCTAAAGATGGAAAAACATCTCCGGATAACTAACAGAGCCATTTTTCACAAGCTGAGAGTGCTGCAACCCATACGCTGCATCATTGACCACTCGGACTTTAGAACAGTTGCACAGGCTCTCATCATTCCGCACCTTGATTACTGTAATGCAATTTTGCAAGGGCTACCGAAAAAAACATTAAGCATCATACAAATGGCGCAAAATGTTTCAGCTAGAATTATCATGAACAAGAGCCTGTCTGACCACATCACCCCAGTTCTCATAGAGCTCCACTGGCTCCCCATACCTGCAAGGATAATATACAAATTGCTGATAACCACTTTTAAAATTATCAACAAATTATCTCCCTCCTTTCTTGATAACCTTATCACCATTCAGCCAGCCAACAGATGCCGACGCACTCCTAACCTAAACACTCTCTGCGTACCCAGCAGCATTAGGCTAGTCAAAGAACGGATCAGCAACCGGGCATTCTCATACTCTGCACCCATGCTCTGGAACCAACTACCACACAAGCTACGTCTGATCAAAGACCTACAGGTCTTCAGAAAAGAGCTTAAAACACACCTATTCCAAATATACTACGGCATCACATAGCAGGTTCCAACTCTCCCCTCCCAGGCTGCCCACCTACCTCAAGAGACCAAGCTTCATATGAACCTAATGCTCATTTGATGTCCGCTTCCACAATGATCAAAATTGTAGATATGTATGTCTCTTTCCCCTATCATAACCCTATCTACTGCGTCTCTGTTGTATAGTATATAAATATGTATATATATTAGATAAACTCACCGGGTGCTTCAAAGCGATAATCTGTAATTTACACTGGATTTCAATCGGTAATGTAGGTGCTAATGATATGTATATCTATAATCATGCTGTTGTCAAGCTACCCCATGTATTGTCCATTCTACCATGTCCTGTACAACAAGTTGTAACGTATACTGGTGTTCAAGCAGTAATCTATGTACCAATTAATTGTATAACTAATCTTTTTCTTTGATTATCCCTCCCTTGTCTTGTCCCCTCTCCCCGATCTTGTACAACGATGAACCGCTTCTGATCTCTGGAAGGAGCGGTGTATAAATGTATGCCAAATAAAATAAAAATAAATAAATAAATAAATTTGGTCGATGGACACAGAGTTTAGATGAGCCATAGAGGCTGCCATGGCCCTCACATTGTGAGCTGTGACATGGCCTTCCAGAGAAAGGTTCTTACTCTGGTAGGTGAAGGAAATACACTGAGCAATCCAATTGGACAGAGTTCTCTTAGAGACTGGAAGTCCTAAATGGGAAGGATCAAAAGCAACAAAAAGTTGAGAGGACTTTCTATGTTGCTGTGTTCTTTGTAAATAGAAAGCAAGTGCTCTTTTGCAATCCAGGGTATGAAGACTCCTCTCTGCACTTGATGCATGAGGTCCTGGAAAGAAGACAGGTAAATATACCTCCTGGTTCAGATGAAAAGGTGAGACCACTTTAGGCATAAAGTGTGGATTAGTTCTGAGAACTACCTTGTCATGATGGAACCTTGTATAAGGAGGATTAGCCACTAGAGCTTGTAACTCACTGATACGGCGAGCTGAGGTGAGTGCAATGAGAAAAATAACCTTCCAGGAAAGGAATTTCAAGGAGGTAGTGGCTAAGGGTTCAAAGGGTGGCTTCATAAGCTGGCCAAGAACCAGATTTAAGTCCCATGCCACTGGAGGTGGTCTAATGGGAGGTTTAGTTAAAAGAAGGCCTCTCATGAATCTTGCTATAAGAGGATGAGAGGAAATAGGTTGTCCATTAAGAGGCTTCAGGGATGCTGCAATAGCACTCAAATGGACCCTGATTGAATTTGTCTTAAGGCCTGCATGGGATAAATGCAACAAATAATCCAGTAACGAATTCAAAGGTATTGCAGAAGGGTTAAGACCATTTTCTGCACACCAAATGGAAAACCTTTTCCATTTAAAAGCATAAGAGCGTCTGGTGGAAGGCTTTCTGGAAGCATGAAGGATATCCTTCACTTGCTGAGAAAGGTGTAAATCTTGAAGGTCTAGGCCTTCAGCAACCAGGCTTTGAGATGAAGAGACTGAGGATTTGGATGCCACAGGGTTCCCTCCTCTTGGGAGAGGAGATCTGGAGCAGACCCCAGGTCCAGGGAGGGAGCTTGAGAGAGATGCAGAAGTTACACTTGGCGTGGCCAATGTGGTGCTATGAGGATCATAGACCCCTTGTCTCTCTGAAGCTTTAACAGAGTTTTGGGGATGAGAGGAATAGGTGGAAAGGCATAGAGGAAGTCTTGCCCCCAGTGAAGGAGGAAGGCATCCCTGGCCTGAACTCCCTGACACGGAATCCTGGAACAAAACCGGGGAAGTTTGGCATTCCACGGACTTGAAATTAGGTCTATGTCTGGGGTACCCCAAATCCGGAAAATCCTGGCTATCTGGTCCCCATGGAGGGACCATTCGTGTGGAAGCAGAACTCGACTGAGTCTGTCTGCCCAAGAGTTTTGAACCCCTGGAAGATACATTGCCATGAGATGGATTTGATGCTCTCTGGCGAAGGCCCACAATCTCAGAGCTTCGTTGCAAAGCGACAGAGAGCCCGTCCCCCCCTGCTTGTTCACATAGAACATGGCTACCTGATTGTCCATATGGGAGAGGACTGTCTTGTAGCTGAGCAGGGTGTGAAATACTCTGAGAGACAAGAAGATTGCTCTGAGCTCTAAGAGGTTGATATGGAGAGATGTCTCCTGTGGAGACCAGATGCCCTGAGTGGAGAGATCTTGAAGGTGAGCTCCCCAACCCTTTGGAGAGGCATCTGTTGTAAGGGTTACTTGGGGTAGCACCTGTTGAAAGGGGGACCCAAACAACCGATTTTGAGTGGATTTCCACCAGTGGAGGGACCAAAAGAGGCGACTGGAGGTTGCTATTTTGTCTGACAGGCAACCTGATGCCTGGGTCCATTGGGTGGATAGAGTCCACTGAGCTGCCCTCATGTGAAGGCGAGCGTAAGGAACCACATGCACTGTGGATGCCATGTGGCCTAAGAGTTGTAGCATCTCTCGAGCAGTTAAATGGGATTTTAACTGAATCTGGGAGGCTAACTGCACCAAGCGTAGGCAACGGGCCTGGGGAAGATAGGCTCTTGCAGTTGTAGTATCCAGTAAGACCCCTATGAACTCTAGAGACTGAGTAGGGGTGAGATGGGATTTGGGAATATTGATCACCAGTCCCAGATACTGAAGAAGATGCTTTGTGCAGGCCAGGGAGGTCTGGGCCTCTGACTGGGATGGAGCTTGGATGAGCCAGTCATCCAGATATGGGAATACGAATATCCCCAGAGTGCGTGAAAATGCAGCTACCACTGCCATGCATTTTGTGAACACTCTTGGAGCAGAGGCCAGACCGAAAGGAAGCACTCTGTATTGGTAGTGCTTTCCTTGGTAAAGGAACCGAAGGAACCTTCTGTGTGTTGGATGGATGAGGACATGGGTGTACGCATCCTTGAAGTCTAGAGAACAAAGCCAGTCCTGACTCTGGAGATATGGAAGGAAAGTACCAAGAGAAATCATCTTGAATTTCTTCTTGTATAGAAACTTGTTCAACTCTCTGAGATCTAGGATGGGTCTGTAGCCTCCTGTTTTCTTTGGGATCAGAAAATAGGGGGAGTAGAACCCTGAGCCCTGTTGAAGAAGGGGTACTTCTTCTATTGCCCCTTGAGCAAGAAGAGTAGCAATCTCTTGACCTAGAAGGTCGAGAAGAGAAGATGGAGAGCTGAACTGTTTCACCATGGTGTGAGGAGGAAGGTTTAAGAAATGTAGTTTGTATCCCTCCCTTATAATGGAGAGGGTCCAGTGCTCTGCTGTGATTTGTTCCCATCTGGGAGCAAAGTGAGCTAACCTTCCTGGGATGGTGAGAGGCTCTGGATGTTCTAGAGCCAGAAAAGCTAAGTTCTCTAGTGGAAAGTCAAAGGCCCTGAGGAGGTTGAGGCTCTTGGGCCGTATCAGTCCTCGCAGCCTGAGGCTTGTCCTGTTTTGGTTGTTGCTGCCTCTTTGTAGCAAAACGACCCTGAGAAGAGGCCTGACCATAACCAGAAGAAAATTTCCCTTTTTTTGGGAAAGATCCTTTCTTGAATAACCTCTTTTTGAAAGGAGTAGTAGTAGACTTTGAGAGTCTATCTAAAGCAGAATTTTCAGCATCCATCTGGGTGGCTTTTGCTTGCTAATCTTTGCCAAACAGGTTTTCCCCTGTACAGGGAAGGTTGCCCAGACCATCCTGTACCCAGGATTCCAAATTAGAGGCTTGTAACCAAGCTACTCTGCGTGCGCCTATGGCAATAGCCGAAGCTCTACTGGCACCCTCAAAGGAGTCAAAGGCTGCATGGTTGGAAAACTTGGCTATATCCTGTGCATGTTTAAGCCAGGTAATATATTCTTCTCTCTTATCTTCTGACATAAAAGGAGATAAGGTGTGTAGATGATCTGTAAACTCTTTTAGAAACATCCCCATATAGAGACTATAGGAGTTGATTCTGGCTACAAGCATACTGGCCTGGAAGATTTTCCTGCCAAAAGCATCTAAGGTTCTGCATTCTCTTCCTGGAGGAGCAGAGGAGTGTCTTTTTGTACTCTTGATTTTTTTCATAGCAGACTCTACCACAATAGAGTGGTGAGGAAGCTGAGTCTTATGAAATCCAGGACAAGGAGGAACACGATACATAGTGTCCAACCTGCGAGAAAAAGGAGAGGTGGTAAGAGTAGTTTCCCATATACCTAACATGTAGTCATAAAGAATCTCATGTATTGGTAAAATGGCTGCCTCTTTAGGACCTTAGGATATTGAAGAATATCCAATTTTTTGGCTCTGGGCTCAGTTTCAGAGGCTACTGCAATGGACAGGCTTCTGGCCACCTCCCTGATGAAGTCCTGGAAAGACAAGTCCTCAGGAGGAGACATTTTCCTTTTTGGAGAAGAGGGTTCCTGAGGACGGATCTCCGATGCTTCGATGGAAACCTCTGATGCATCAGATTCTTCAGAGGAATCGAAGTATCGACTGTCTGGATGCTCTCGCAGAGCCCGATACGAGTACCGAGGGGTATCGACATCGGAAGTCATTGGTACCGAATCGGTACTAACAGGCATCACTGGATACCGTATCGCTGCTTTCGATGCTGATGCAAGCGGTACTGGTATCAGAACCGGAGCTGGATCCGTAACCGGAATCGGTATCGACAACGGAGGTTGTTGTTGTACCGAGGGCGTCGCAGCTTGTATGAAGGCCGTAATAGCCCGCTGCACGGTCAGAATATTCTGATCCATCGACGCCACCAATGTCTGGATGTCGGTACCGGGAACCGCCGGTACCCCAGAACATTGTAACAGGTGATCAGTCGAGGCCGTGCCATCGATGTCAACCTGTGACCCCATAGATAATGCTTTGGAAGCCGGAGCCTCCCGACGGGGTAATTTTGCCGGTGTGGATTCCTCAATAATAAGTTCGGGTACATCTCGATACTTAGAGGGAGATGTACCCTTTGAGGACCGACCGGACTTAAGTTTTGTTACCTGAGATCCATGGGATGAAGAAGCAGCCCTGGAAGACGTCGATGCCACAGAAGCTGCATCGGAGGGAAACAGGGTACTGAGCCTGGCTGCCCGATTCTGTAACCCTCTTTTAGACATCATGGAGCAGGACTCACAATCCGCGATGGAATGATCAGGACCTAAACATTTTAGACACCAGTCATGGGTGTCTGTGACAGAAATAGTGCCACTGCACTTTGTGCACTTTTTAAACCCGGAGGCGGGCTTTTCCATGAGGAAAAAGACAGTAGGCCTAGGGCCACAGGAGAAAATGCACTGAAGCAGAAAGAAAAAAATTTTTGTAAAGAAAGAAAAGAGACCGGTGGTACCGGTCCTCGAGAAGGCAGACACGCGACTAAAGAAAATAAGAATAAGAAATAAGAAATTCTTCAGCGGTGACAGGAAACACGACCTGCTGGCTCCGTGGAAAAGAAGAACTGGAGAGAGACGGTTGGGAAAGGCGGGAAGGCAGCGCGCAGGCGCTGTGGGATGCTCCCAAAAGCTTTCCTTTTGGACGCTGGGGAGCGTTCCCGCACAGGCTCCGTCGGTACCGACGATACCCATATGTGAAGACTCATTCCTGCTTGTTCCTGGAGATTAACTATTTGCCTGCAAAGCCAGCTTTTGAAAAATTGCCCTTATGAAGATTAATAGAATTCAAGAAATCCAAAACTAAAGCAACCAGAAAAACAGATTTCTCAATACGTATATAATGTAAACTATGGAGCTCATGAGAAAAAAAAAAACAACCCAAAAACCAAACTTATAATACTATTATAATTTATAATCTGTAATTTGAGTATTTTCTATAAGGACCTCAAACAGCTCTTTGAGCAAACATTGGTCCAATCAGACCCTCCAGTACAGCAGCTAACAAGGGCCAGCACTAGTATGCTCAGAAATCATCATCGGCCCAATTTATAAAAAACAATTTTAAACCCTAATAGTGAGGTATGCACACACAAATCCACATATGATATATCACACAAAATCAAAAACATTCAACAAAAGACAATATTGTGTTTCGATAAGATATAAATTTACTACTTATCTGCATCAGGAGAGTCTGCCAAAAAAGCAAAAAAATCCACAAAATAAGAGAGACAAACTCCAGCCGGCTGAATGCTCCAACAGGCTGGAGTTTGTCTCTTACTTTGTGGATGTTTTTGCTTTTTTGGCAGACTCTCCTGATGCAGATAAGTAGTAAATTTATATCTTATCGAAACACAATATTGTGTCTTTTGTTGAATGTTTTTTATTTTGTGTGATACACCATATGTGGATTTGTGTGTGCATACCTCACTATTAGGGTTTAAAATTGTTTTTTATAAATTGGGCCGATGATGATTTCTGAGCATACTAGTGCTGGCCCTTGTTGGCTGTTATACTAGAGGGTCTAATTGGACCAATGTTTGCTCAAAGAACTGTTTGAGGTCCTTATAATTTATAATTTGAATATTTTCAATAATAGTAATATAAGTTTTGAAGAGCTCCATGGCTTATATTATATACTGTACTTTCTGAGAAATCTGTTTTTCTGGTTGCTTACAAAAAATAAGGCATTTAGAAAGCTAAAAAAAAAAATCACTTACATGTCTCTCTGCCATTCTTCCCTTTTTCAGTTGCAGGCTAAAAACAGAAATCGAAAAAGTATAGACTGAAAAAAAAAATTACACAAGGCAACACAAAAGTTAAAAAAAAAAAAAAAAAAGTTTAGAACAAGATCTCCATCGCCAGTTACTGAAAGTGGTGAGAAATAAAGAAACCAGCTTCTCCACTGGAAACTTTCAGGGACTAACACATGACCTGGTCTGGTCATTTTCAGAGACTGGATCATGGGCTTCATGGACCTTTGGATCTGATCCAGCATAGCCCTTGTTATGTTCTCCTATATTACCCTCCTTATCCATGACAATGTTAAATTTCTAAAAGAATCCAAGCATCCCAATGTAGTGTGAGGGCCCCTCCCCACACCCTTGCTCACATGTCCCAAACTGGCAGGTCTCCCCACAATGCTCACCTTCCTCCCGGCAAGCTTGATTCGGGGAGTGAAGCTCTTGCAGAAGGGACGACTCTTGGATGTGTAGAAACTGCAATAGGAAAATGCCAAATCACATCGGATGGAGGAGCCATCCTGACCCTTTTCTCCACTTCCAGGAATGGGCATACAGACCATCATTCCAGAAGACGGTCAGAAGGAAATGCATTGTGTGTTAGTTTCTTCCCAGCCCTCTGCCAACATGAGGCATGGAAGCATCAATCTGTACCCTATCTAGGTTTCAGACTGGGCCATTCCGAGGTACAACACATGCTGTAGCCAGAGAGAAGTCACATCCATTCCAAGAGGGCGGCGATATCTAACATCGCTGTACCCCGCAAGCAACTACAGCTATTCCTGGGGATGAGGGTGGTACCCTAGCACAAGGTACGGGACAAAGAACATTTTATTTAGGAGGGGGGGTGTCAGAAGCCCCATTGTCTTGTGTCACACACCCATTTCAAGGGGGGGGGGGGGGCAATATCTGTGTCACAGTTTTGCCAAGTCAGGAACACATTTTATTTTTTTTTTTAATTGAAAAATTTCCGTGTTTTTACTGACAACCTAAAACTTTGTTCCACTAGCACATTTTACTGCTGCTCTGTGTGCAGAGATGGACTTTGCAAAGGTTCACTATGCATCAAGAAACAGTCCCATGACATCAGATACAAGTCACATGACAAGTCTTATGCCATCTTTCTTGACAGCTGGCAACCTTGGAACAGTCACGCTCATTACAAGGTCTGCTCTACCTGTGATTTATCCAGTGAGGAATGTTATAATCATCTCCCAGATGGGATCCACCAGGACTGCTGCGGCTGTGAAGCTGAACATTAAGAGATAGCAGCAGTCAGAGAAGAGGAGAAGAGCAAAAAATGTACACACCCCCATCAAGCACGCTCCTTTTTCTCACTCTCCCGACACTCTGGTGCCATCTTCTCCTCCCTTCATCTGTGTGCTTTCCACTCCCATATTCCCTCAGCCATATCTCCCCTACAACCTTATTTCCAAACCAGAAGAGACTCTGCAACAAAAATACAGGAAAAGGAGACAGAAACTAAGCGGAATATGGAGCCCCAAAGTGAGTCTTGTTACCTTGAATAGTGGCACCGCATGTAGTGGCTGCTCCCCCAGGCACACCAAGTCCACGCCAATGCCTGAAGAGATAAGAGGACAGGACACTTGAGTAGTCTCAGAGAGTTTCACCACAGCAGCTCTCAGGCAGCAGCACCAGCCTCGGACTTAGCCTAGTCTTCTGCAGAGCTCCTTTTTCCCCTACGAGTCGCCACAAAGCTCACTCTGCATCCCTCCTCAACCCAATGATCTCCTACAGGTAGAGTGTCCACATTACCTCTGCCCCAGAGTCTCTAGTATCACAGATTTCTACAGTTTCTCCTGCCCTCCTCTCCCAGGGTCTCCTGTATCTAGAGCTTGCTCAGATTACCCTGCCCCTGTCCCACAGCTGTGCCTTCCATAGAGTTCATTCCATTACCACTCCAAGAATGTCCTGAAGCCAGAGTTTTCACAGATCCCCCCCTCCTCTCACAGGAAAACCAGAAATCTTTACCATTATCGATCATGCGCTGCTTAGTCAGAATCATTAGCAATCTATCCACCTCAAACACCCCCACACCAGGCGTGATCACTACAGACATCTGGCCTGTTCTGTCAAAGTTCCGGTTTATATAGTGCTTGTCAAATACTGAAAGAGAGAGAGAGAGAGAGAGAGAGTGTGTTATTATACACCAGAATGGTATCCTGCATGTCCAGGCTGGTATCGCATCCCTTTCCATGGTGCACCTCGCACCTCAGTCCTAATTACAGTCAGTCAGTGTTACATGTTTAGTGACTCACCATTGAAGGACAAGTTAATGGCTTCCAGATAGTTGCCCTGAGCTGAAGTGGCATTGTATCCCTTTGGGAAGCCCTCTAATAAAAAAAGACAGCAAAACAGATATGTTATGTACAGAAAAATGAATAGTTAATTCCACATTTAAAATCAATCAAATAAAAACGGAGGGAAAAGACGTGATGTCACACCCAAAATGGATGCCTGAGCTAGGAGCTCCAAATAGCCAGGCTCAAAAGTGATAAATTTGAATAATCTTCAGGTGCAAGAAAAGCTGACCTTTTGAGAACCTTCCACGGGTAGCTATGTGTGAAAGCTGTCAATGCCATATAAGCATAAATCAGTTGATTTGCAAGACTTTTCTTATCCCGGTAGAAGTAGTATCAGCACAAGCAAAGCAAGATGGCAGCTGGGGATGACATGAGGGAAGGATAAGAGCAAGCAGGAATCACAGATGGAAAGCGAGTCTGTAGAGTACTCTACAGAGATGAGCCGAGCCGAGGTGTTGGTGCCAAGATTTGAAAGATGAATTTGGGAACACGAAACTGGAACTTTAGGAGAGTATCAAAGATCTGCACACAGAGATAGCACAGCTGGGTCAGAGTCAAGGACATGGACATCTTGTCTAGGTCCAACCACTGGTTGAGTCTTGCTCTGACCTCCCTGCACAATGGCAGCCTCTGCATAGCTCCTGCAACTGCACACACACACCTTTGCCTGCTGCAGAGAATGCATGTGTGCCCTGACCCAAGGCACTAGCTCCAACCTGGCTGCCTTGCACCAGAGGACCTCCAAGAAGCCCTATGCCAGAGGAGAATGCATCACCAACGAAGCTTGAATTTGGGCCCGCAACATCTGTATCTCCTCTGACCTCAGCAAAACCAGGTCTATCTTGGTGTCAAAGTGCACACCTAGGTAATCCATCAACTTTTGTAAGAGCAGGCTGAAAGTCACCACTTGCCTTGTAGCTAACTGACACTCTTGTAGAGAGACTTTGCTATGATCCGCTAGTCCTTCAGATAAGGGTGAAATAACATCCCATTCTTGTGCAAGGCCATTGCTATCACCACAGTCATCATAGTAAAAATCTGGGGAGTCATGATCAAACCACAGGATAGGGCCTGAAACTGAAAATGGCTGACGAGCACTGCAAAGAGGAGGTACCACTGATGCTCTGGATAAATGGGAATATGAAGGTACGCCTCAGAGATCCAAAGACGTCAAGTACGCCACCTGATGCAGTACCACTATTACTGACTACAGAAATACTGCAAGCAAAAGGGCCCTGTTGACCTGTCAGACACCCAAAACAGGCTGAAAAGGTCACTTCCTTCTTGGGCACTGCAAAGTAGACAGGAGTACCGTCCTAGCCCCCATTCCTCCAAAGGCACTCACTATATCCTTGATGTGAAGCAGCTTCTCAAGGTGTTCACCACTTATGCTTTTCTAGGTGCTCAGCACGGGGACTCCATAAAATGTGTCCGAGGGGCCATGCTAGCTTGAGGGCATATCCTTCTTGAATCACTTCCAGACCACTGGTCTGATGTTATTTGGGTTCACAGAGTTAAACCCTTGCAAACGACTGTCCATTGGGGCCACTGCCTCCTGGATCCCCAAAAGGGGCCAGGCATTCCTAACATGGACTCCATTGCAAGCAAAGTAATTCTGTGTGGCTTTAAAACACAAGCTGTCTGCCTGAAAGCTCTTAAGGTGTTTTGGTTTACATTTTTTAAAAGCTAATTATTTTTCTATACTGCAAAGAGGGAATTATTTGTGGTGTTTGGCAAAGCTCCGTCAGTTAGAGTTCATTGTTTTTTGTTCCAGCTACCCATTCACAGCTAGCTCTTTGAAGCCACTGACCTCATCAGGTGTTATATCAGTCCCTACTCACCCCAGCTCTCACCCATCCCATGTGAGCATTCTTGCTTTATAGGACAACTCTCCAATTAGCTACGCAACGGAACATAGAACAGCGCTGTTAGAACACACTTAAAAGAGATTAACTGCTTTTTCTCTTAAAAGGACCGCTGAGGAAAAGGTAAGGACTTTGGTAGGTCTCTTTTACTTCAACAGGTACCAAAGCTCCACCAAATGAACAATGGGAATATTTTAAAGGCAACAAACCTTTTGTTTAGAAAGGTAACTAAATGTACACCCTACACTGGCCACCAATAATTAGTAGAGTTAAATATAAAACAAGAGAAAGCTGCTGTAAAGGATGTTCGGAGGCCTGAGGCTGCGCAGCCAATTGATTTTCTGGTAGGAGAACTGGAGGGGGGAACTCCTGTGGGAGGGGGGACCCAAGTTTGGGGTAACAGGCAGGACTGATAAGGATGTGATCAGTGCTGGAGGAGCAGCTGTTGAAGAGGAAGCTGTGTCTGCAGAAGCCTCCCCCTGGTCTGCCATACATGTGGCACAGAGATCCCCCACTAAAACATGGCGCTTCCTGCCGCAACAGAAGCAGCGCAATAAGGACGATCACATCCCGTGCAAGAAAAAAGGGCCAGAGCAGGTCTACGGTCCACACGTAGTAGCCAGCAAATGGGGAAATGGCATCTGCCGGAGCAAGCGGGAGTGAGAAGAAAATGGCGCCACCACAGTGATTTGGTAGGAAAAAACAGAGAGACTGTGAAACAAAAACTGAGAAGAGCCAAGGCAGGCGTGGCTAGCTTAAAATGTGCAGGAATAGCGGCGGTGCTAAGTGGGAGCAGGGGCAGGCTGCTACATGGGAATGGCAGCGGCAGAGCAGGGAGACATGTGGGACTAGCGGCAGCAGAACAAGAACGGGCCTGGTGGGGGTGGGGGGGAGGAGGTCCACGCAGCCCAGAATATAAAATGTACTCACAGTAGAAAAGCTTATCGAATCGGGATGTTTCAGGCTACTGGTGGTGGGAGGTGCGCCAACTGAGTGACTGACAGAAGCGGGGCTGTTTCCACTTGCACTGCTTATGCTGTCCCCCTTAGTCTGCTTTTTTCCTTTTTTTTTTTTTGTCTAAGGCTCAACACGGTGCTATGTCCCAGCCTGCTCCCTGCAGCAGCAAATAGTCTGAAGCTGAATTAGACAACCGAGGCAGGGGTCTGCCACACAGTGTAGGGCTACACTGCTCCTCCTGAACTGGAGCCCTGCACCTCAGAGGTGCCCCACTGACCCTCCTGGCCAGGAACACCTCTGGTATCAGTAAGGGGAGCTGCCAAAGGAATTCCCTAAAGAGATTACACTGGAGCCCACCATCTGCTGAGACAGAGAAGATACTGAAGCTGACCTCTAGGGGGGGTACAGGTCATCTATCAAGGGTGATGTCACTAAGCTTCTAGAGTTTTCTCTGTCTCATCATCTGCTGACAGGGGGACACAACTCTCTTGTCTGGACTGGTCTAGCAGGATGTACTGGAAGGGGGCTATTTCAGCTTTGTACCATATGATGAAAGGGGAAGCGGAAGACAAAAGTTGTGTTTCAACGCCACTAGGAAGATGATTTTGGAGTCTCCTGGAATGAGGAAACCTAGAAAAAGGTATATAAAGGCCTCTATAAAAGGAGTCATAGCGAGCAATTTAATTGAACATAATTACAAACTCCTGTATAGATGGCACCTTTCCCCGGAAAAGATGGCTCACATTTGGGAGGTCACGGGAGGGAAGTGTTGGAGGCAGTGTGGGGAACAGGGCACTTTATTTCATTACCCCAAGAAACTACGCAAAATCATGCAATTTCTCTACACAAAGAGCAATTTCGTTGGCTGCCCCATTGATATGGAACTCTCTCCCTCCTGACTTACGATCAATTGACGACTTAAAGGACTTTCGTAAACAATTAAAGACGATACTCTTCATTGAACACTACGGATCAAACAATTAACTATATTCCGTCTATTGTAGCTGTTTTATAAAATGATTTTCTGTAATGGTTGACCTATATTGTTTATCCTTCCTTACCACTCTCATGTTTTGTTTATACAGTGTATATTTCCCTTACTTTATAACCTTTGTATGTCTTGTAACTGCTTTAAGGAAAAGGCAGTATAAAAAACGTGTTAAATAAATAAATAAATAAAATATGTGGTGGTGTAGCAGCGAAGACAATGGCGATAGATCAGGAAGACAGAGGGGCCACAGGTTTTGCCACCACCGTGTGTTCGGCCCCGTATCCAATGTGGAGCTGTGCGAAAGTGCAAGGCCTTTGGAGGAGTGTGTTTGACTGGTTAGGAGAGATACTGGGATACGAGTTACGGATTGGACCCAAGGTTGCTCTCTTGAACATACCGGGGTATGAGACCCCCAGCAAGCATCGTATGATAAGAGTAGGCTGCACAGCCTGTAGAATGGCTGTGGCTATGGTGTGCAACAAAAGCATCTACCAGACTTAAAGGATGTTGGAAATCGCTTAAGACATATATATTTAATGTGTAAACTAACAGCAATGAAACACTAACATCCATTCCTTTGTTAAGTCGTGGCACAAAATGTCAGGATGCTTAAAGCAGTACTGGAATGGAGGGGAGGGGAGGGGAGGGCGTCCATGCTATAAGCTGCTTTGCATGTGGTGGGACGCACTGTGGGGCAACTTAAGATGAAACAAAGTAGAAGGGGAGGGAAAAGGGCGAGTTGTGGTGGTTAATGGTTATGGGGGTTTGTAATTGTGATATGTTTTACTATACAAAACTAATAAAAATAGTTAATTTAAAAATAGCAATAATAATAATTCAATATCAGGCCCTAGGTGTCCTGTTGTAAAACAATCCTCTTAATGTACAGACTGTCATACCAGCAAGCTCTCGGAGGGGTGGGGGAGGGGTGAAGAAAGAGTGAGTGTGACACACACACATATATATAAATGTACCTGTCCCCTGCAGTCGCACTAACACAGGGAACTGGATGAAGAGCTTTTTAATGGTTACCAGTAAGGATGCCCATTCCTCTCGCCTCTCATTCTGTACCACAACCCTGCAAAATAAACATGTGTCTCAGTAAAGCATAAGCATGCGATAAACAAAACTGAGGTGCTCTGCAGGGGCTCTGAGAACTTAGTGCTCTTTACCACTGAAAACAGCTCAACAACACTCCACATAAAAACAGAACAGCACCGAAGGGATTCAGATATCATCAGTGCAGTTACTTTTACAGACAGGGTTTAGGAGGAGCTCCTGGCATGGAGCTTTGGAGGAGAAACCCCATATATACTTTTAATCAAACATGGGGAAATTGGATCTTACCTGCTAATTTGCTTTCCTTTAGTCCCTCCAGTCCAGTCTTCACTCCATAGCACATGGAGACTGAGAATTCCAGGCTTTTGGTGATGCCATTCTACTGTATATAGGAGAGGGACTCCTCCCACCAAGCCAGTATACAAATGACAAAGCTGATGCACAGAGCAGAAAAAAAAACCCTGAACCAACTATATACAGTAACCCCAAGACATCAGATCTCAAGACCTCCGGCCACATGGTGCCCACCACCCCCCCCTCCGAAGGAGCCCCTAATCGCCCCTGCAAGAGCAGTGGCCCCCAAAAACCAACGCACTAACATCAACAAGATGACCTCAACAGCAACCAGAATTATCTGCAACAAAAAAGAGAGGGTGCTGGACTGGACTAGAGGGACTAAAGGAAATCAAATTAGCAGGCAAGATCTAATTTCCCCTTCCATAAACATCCCTCCAGTCCTGTCCAGACTACCAGGATGTACCCAGAATACTACACACCAAAGGGAAGGAACCCCAAGCCCAGCCTGCAGCACCTGCACTTCGAACAGAGCATTTGACCACGCTTGGAGATCCAAACAGTAATGCTTCACAAAAGAATGCAGTGACGCCCAAGTTGCCGCCCAACAAATGTCTACTGGGGAGACCAGAGAGGATTCTGCCCAGGACACTGCCTGCGTCTGAGTCGAGTGTGCCTGAAGGCCCAATATTTATTTATTTAGCTGTATTTATATCCTGCTTTTCACCAGGTCAATAGCAAGGGTTTACCTTTCAAAAGATAAACCGAGGCAATGGCTTCCTTAAGCCACTGAGCAATTGACACTTTTGAAGCTACTTCTCCTTTATGGCTGCCACCAAAAAGTACGAAAACCCTGCGTGTGCTTCAGGTAACACTTGAGCACGCGTCTCATATCTAGACTGTGGAGCTGCGGATCTGGAGAATCCGGAAACCCTGGCAGGGCTACAGACTGATTCAGATGAAAAGGAGACAACCTAGGGAAGGAAGGAAGGAAGGGACCAGCCTCAGCTCCGCACTATCCTTTGACAGTACCAGAAAGGGTTCCCTACACGACAGACTGCAGCTCTGAGATGCGCTGAGCAGAGCAGTTGGCCACCAAAAAGACCACCTTTAGGGCGAGGTCCTTCAAGTTGGCTCCTGCCAGGGGCTCAAATGGCTACGCTGCTAGGGCCAACAGGACCAGATTAAGATCCCAGGTAGGCACAGGAGATCAGAGCAGGAGGGACAGATGTGACGAACCGCTTTGAGGAAGCACCCGATGTCTGGCAGGGTTGCAAGAGAAAAAACAAAACAAACCCCCCCCCCCCCCCAGATCCAACCCCTGTAGCACGCCAAAAAGTCTCCATCTGCACCTTAAGGGAATTCAAGGCAAGACTCTTATCCACACCGGCCTGTAAGAATGACAAGATCTCTGGCACCAACGCCCGTAAGGCCTGAGCACTCCACTCTTCACACCAGTGTTCAAAGAGGCACCAGATGCAAATGTAAGTCAAAGATGTGATCGCTACCCTTTTGAAAGCGCACTACAAGTGATGCATATCCTTGCGCCCTCAGCTGAGCCCTTTCAAGAGCCAAGCCGTAAGCGAGAATCAAATCAACTAGAGGGATGCGGAGAGGCCCCTGCGAAAGCAGGTCCACCCTGGCTGGGAGCCTCCATGGCATTTCCACTGAGAGCTGAACGAGATCTGCATACCACAGTCTCCGTGGTCAGTCCGGGGCCACCAGCATCACAAACCCCTTGTGGGCCTCCACTCACCACACCGCACCACAGTGGCCACAATGGAAAAGCATTCAGGAGCCCTGTCATTGGCCATGGTTGCATCGAGGCCCTCGGACATGGGCTCCTTTTGGTGACTGAAGAAGCGCAGGGCCTTCGCGTTGCGACAGGTCACCATGAGGTTCATTACTGGCTGACCCTAGTGCTGCATAAGACCCCGAAAACAGAGTCCTCCAGAACCCACTCTCCGGGATCAATCTTGTGCCGGCTGAGGAAGTCTGCTTCCACATTTTGCTCTGGCCATGTGCACCACTGAGATGGCCAAGAAATGTCTCTCCACCCACTGAAGAGGCGTGGCAATCTCATCCACCAAGGCTGGGCTCCCTGTGCCGCCCTGGCGATTTATGTACGCCACGGTTGTCACATTGTCTGACAGGACCCGAACTGCCTTGCCTTTCATAACTGCCTGAAAAGCCTGCAGTCCCAAGAAGACTGCCCTCATCTCCAGGCGCTTGATGGACCAGGTCTGTTCCTCCGTCAACCATGTCCCATAAGCAAACTGCCCCAGGCAATGTGCTCCCCAGCCCGAGAGGCTGGCATCAATTGTGAGGAGTGTCCAGACTAGAGTCTCCAGAGGAATCCCTGCCTGGAAGGCCTCGCCTTGGAGCCACCACCGTAGACTGCTCCGTACCTCCGGACTGCAGACCAACCTACGAAACAGAGAATGCCATTGTAGCAACTACCTCGACAGCAGCGCTCTTTGAAGTGATCACATATGTGCCCATGATCATGACACCACATCAAGCATCACTGCCCTGATCCCCAGGACCTGGAGGTAAGACCACGCTGACGGAGCCCTGTACTGCAGGAAGCAGGTTATCATACCCTGCGACTTGCAGATGAGATTGTCTAGCAGAAAGATAATGCCCGCCCGCGTGTCAAAGCGGGCCCCCAGTTAGACGATCTCCTGGACCAGGTCAAGCTGATTCTTCGCCCTGTCGACTACCCAATCGAGTTCCTGCAGTAAGCAAAGGATGTGACTGGTGGCCTTTCTGCTTTCCTGTAGTGACTGGCCTGAATGAGCCAATCATCCAGGTAGAGGTGAACCAAGACCCCCTCCCTGCCGTAGCGCTGTGGCCACTACAACCATAATTTTGGTGAACGGTTGCGGTGCTGTTGCCAGTCTGAAGGGCAAGGCTTGGCAACTGTTCTGGCCAAATGGGAACATGCAAGTATGCCTCTAAGGTCTAGCGCCATAAGAAACTCGCCCCTGCAGACCACCGTGATAAAAGAAAGCAGGGTCTCCATGTGAAAACGCGTGACCCACAGCACCCGGTTGACCTGCTTGAGATCTAAAATAGGGAGAAAAGCGCTGTCTTTTTTGAGCACCACAAAATAGATGGGAGTATCAACCGCACCCTAACTGGTCTTCAGGCACCGGCACTACTGCCTGCAGCTGGAGCAGGCATCGTAGTGTGTGTTCGACCACCGTTGGCTTCATTGGGGCCCCACAAGGGGAGACGAGGAAGGCCTCTCTGTGGGCACGTGTGAACTCCAAGGCATAACCCTAGCGGATTATCTCCAGCACCCACTTGTCTGACGTTAGACAGGCCCAGGTGGAATAGAAGTGGCGCAACTGTCCCCCGACCGGCACCAACTCCACCTGGACCCGCAGACCTTCATTGGCCACACTTGGGGCCTGCTCCGGACCCTGAGAATGACCCAGCACTACGTTCGGTGCCACAGCCCTCACAAAAAGGCTGACCTCAAGAGGGATACCTGGTCTGCTGATAGGGAGAGAAGTGCGAGCCGCAGTAGTGACAGAACTCCCACGACTGCCCCCACCCAGACATCCCAGGCTTCGTCCCCCTGGGCTTATCCTTGGAGAGTTGAGCTGGCTTAGACTCGCCCTTCACGAGCTTGTTGAGGTCTTCTCCAAAGAGACATTTCCAGTGAAAAGATAGCTTACTCAGCCGCGCCTTGGATGAAACATCAGCTGACCAATTACAAAACTAGAGGAGGCGCTGAGCCACCACCATTGAGGCAATACTATTAGCTGCCGCCCACAGCATGTCATAGTGGGCGTCTGCCAAATAGGCTGCTCCAGACTACAGACGAGCCACCTCCTGGAGCTGCGAGATACCAGTCTCCGTCAGGTCCGGGAGCCCCACAGACTGCCGCCTTCAGGGTCAGGGCGTTTACTTCAAAGGCCTGTTCTCAGAAGGATCTCTAGCTTTTTATCTTGAGGGTCCTTCAGAGACACCCTGCCTTCCACGGGAATCGTAGTCTTTGTGAAAGTGGACACCAACGCATCCACCTTGGGTAAACTAAGAAGCTCCCTTTCCTGATCCGGAAATGGATAGAGATGGGCCATGGCTCGCCTCCCCCACAATCTGGCCTCCGGCACCTGCCACTCCGATTCAATTATCTGTTTGATGACCCTGTGGATTGCAAAGGCCATTTCCGATGCCCTAAAACCTTGCAGGAGCGGATCCTCCAGGGGAGGGTCCGAGGACTGAGGCTCCAGGGACAAGTTGAGTGCAGCCAAGGAGGGCTTAAATCAGGAACACCAGCTCCTCCCGGCGGAAGTCCCAGACCACCCTTGGGTCTTCTCCCACCACTGCATCCCCTTCTTCGAGGCCTCCAGCCTCCTCCTCCCAAGCCATACTGGAGGAGCCCTCCAGGGGGTCTTCTGAAATGCCCGAATGCAAGAACACCTGCTCTTCATTGCCCCGTGTGCTGAGCTCACAGCCTGGAGTCAGCTGGATCCCCTTGGGGGAGATCCGTCTCCCTGAGGTGGGCCACGCAAGTAGCATACCCCCCAGAGATGCTCCCATAACCATGTTTGAACAGGAAAGCTTGATGCATCAAAAGTACAAACTCTGGTGTGAAAGGGGACTGAGTGCACCACTTTCACTGGGACTAATGCGGCCTCAGGTGCTGTTTCTCACTCCCCGGCTCCACAGCTAAGGCGTGGGAATTTGCCAACAGTAATGGCATTCCTGGTAAAAGCACGGGAGCCTGCGCAGCCTGCTCAACCACATGATCAGAGCTCCCCAGAGCGAGAGCTTCCTCTGCTCCCCCCTCTGAGGACGAGAGTGGGG
Source organism: Ichthyophis bannanicus (assembly GCA_033557465.1). NCBI lineage: Eukaryota > Metazoa > Chordata > Amphibia > Gymnophiona > Ichthyophiidae > Ichthyophis > Ichthyophis bannanicus. Next base: position 17,963,427 of record CM066041.1, on the reverse strand, counting down.
AGGGAAGACTCACAGGCCACCTGATCTGCGGCTTCGCACGGACAGCACAGCCCGAGGAGGAAGACCAGATCCCTGCGAAGGCCGTAGCCGACACACATGGACTTGCCTGGCATGAAGAACTGAAGGATGGGTCTGCAACACACCTGACACGGACTTTCAGGACACTGCCCCTGCAGCCGCTGCCTTGCACTGACGTGAGGCACACCGACAAAGCCTGCTGCTCACCACCGAAGGTTTGTGCAGGGAATCATACGCTGCAGCCCGAAAGAAGAGCAGGGACCCAGTTCCTTCCCAGGTATGTGCTGGTAATCACCGCCCTCACCAGACCAAATGGGCTCAGGCTCCACATGGCTGGACTCTCCCTGGGGCTGTGAGGCAGCCCCCCTCAAAAGAAAAACATGACCAGTCTGTGCACAAGTTTTGCCCCGGTACTGACCCCTTCTTAATTATTAGCTATTCTTTCTTTATCCTTTTTTTCTCTATTTCTTTAGGTCCCACAGTGTAGAGAAGACTACACAGAGCTCACCCCATCTGCTTGGAGACTGAGGATACTGGCTTGGTGGGAGGAGTCCCTCTCCTATGTAGGATGACATCACCAAAAGTCTCCATCTGCTGGAATGGGGTGAAGACCCAGTAGTCTGGACCGGACTGGAGGGACGCTATGGAAGTGTAGATTTTGCTTGAAAAAGTAACTGCACAAAAGCAGATACAAACATTTGTGTATTTTTTTCTTCAATTATTGTAGTAAGCCCTGTGGATAAGAGAGACCTGCATGGTTTGCCAAAATGCGGGTAGTTTGACTATCAACTCCTATGTTTCTATAGTATAAAAAATCAAAGACCTTTACATGTCTTGCAGACCTCCAAACTGTGTAAATGCCAGTTAGCAAGATATTCAGCAGCGCCAACATGGTTTGTGCAGCTGGATATCCGCCGCTACATGCCCCAGTGCAATGCGCTTAGCATCAGGGTGTGTGGTGGGCATTCCGGGGTGGAGCGGAGGTGGCGATACTGAGCCGCTGCCCGGTTAATGATCTGTGGGTAAAATGAGGCGTGGCACAGGCTAAGCAGACGGCAGCTCAATATAGCCGCCGCCCGTTAATGATCTGTGGGTAAAATGAGGCGTGGCAGAGGCTAAGCAGACGGCAGCTCAATATAGCCGCCGCCCGGTTAATGATCTGTGGGTAAAATGAGGCGTGGCAAAGGCTAAGCAGACGGCAGCCCAGTATAGCCGCCGCCCGGTTAATGATCTGTGGGTAAAATGAGGCGTGGCACAGGCTAAGCAGACGGCAGCTCAGTATAGCCGCCGCCCGGTTAATGATCTGTGGGTAAAATGAGGCGTGGCAAAGGCTAAGCAGACGGCAGCCCAGTATAGCCGCCGCCCGGTTAATGATCTGTGGGTAAAATGAGGCGTGGCACAGGCTAAGCAGACGGCAGCCCAGTATAGCCGCCGCCCGGTTAATGATCTGTGGGTAAAATGAGGCGTGGCACAGGCTAAGCAGACGGCAGCTCAGTATAGCCGCCGCCCGGTTAATGATCTGTGGGTAAAATGAGGCGTGGCACAGGCTAAGCAGACGGCAGCTCAGTATAGCCGCTGCCCGGTTAACCTCTGTGTTCTGCAGCTACCCTGGATACAGCCCCAGCATTGAACATGCGGAGTGCTATGTGCTTTACAAGTGCCTAGCCACCACCGCTGAATATAAAATATAACATAAGATATGCTATAATGGGTCACAGCAAAGGTCCATCAAGCCCCGTATCGTTTCCAACAGTGGCTAATACAGGTACCATGTTGTTTATCCCATGAAAAAGCAGTGGATTTCCTCGATCCTCTTTAATAATGATTTATGGACTTTCCTTCCAGGAACTTCACCAAATCTTTTTTAAACCCAGCTACACTAACAGCTTTTACTACATCCTCAGGCAACAAATTTGAGTTTGATTGCATGTTGAATGAAAATATACTTTCTCCTGTTAGTCTTAAATGTGCTACATTGTAGCTTTACTGTTTGTCCCCTAGTCTTTCTACCTTTTGGAGGAGTAAACAACCGATCTACGTTTACACATTCCACTCCTTTCATTATTGTGCAGACCTCTATAATATCTCCCCTCAGCCGTCTCTTTTCCAAGTTGACGAGCCCTAACCTTTTAAGCCTTTCTTCGCAGGGCTATCCTGCCATCCCCTTTATCACTGTGGTCTCCCTTCTCTGTACCTTTTCCAGTTACACTATATCTTTTTTTAGATGTGGTGACCACAACTGCACACGAGATCATGCAACAAAGTAAAGGGAAGAGACAGTGAAAGAAGGAGTAGAGAAATGGGCAGCAGGAAATTCTGACACCTGGAGAGATTACTCATTACTAGTGAGATACAGCCACTGTATCCTCCCTCCCGCTTCCCCACCAGGAATTTCAGGTCCCACAGCAGAAACTCACTTGTAGAAGTCTTCATAGAATCTTCCTTCATGATCTTGACGTATTGAAGATCGATGAACTTCTGGAAACTCATCTGAAAACATGAGGACAACAGAATATGGCAAGGTCACTCCCCCTTGTCCACCAGTTCATTCCCATCTTCTCTCTCTCTTCTTTCCAGTTCATTAGTCTCCTGCCCCTACATACCCCCATTCTCTCTCTATCCCATCTTTACACTCAGTTACGCTGCATATTTCAGCCTTCTCCATCCTATCGACACACCATGCTCTACACAAACCCTACTCATTTCAGCCTGTTCCTTTCCTCCCCCCTCTCCAACGCATACTCTGTTGCTGCTGCCTGAAGAAAGCATTAGTAGATGACAGATACAGATCACCAGCTCCATCCAATTATTTCTGTCTACACTGCCAAACATATATCCAGGCTACTAGCCACAATGATTACCTTACCCAAAGGGTATCTCTTTTTCACTGCAGTCTACCCATTTAGGTAGCAGGGTATGGCAAATTCCGTACTCCAGCCCCTCTCACCTCTAAGCTCAAGCCTCCACCAATAGGGCTGTTCCGTAAACAGAAGATAAACCATGGTGTGTCAAAATCCTATTTCCAATAGTGCCCAGTCTGGCCCACAGATACCTGGCCAACTTCTCATTGCTCCTTTCTAGGGATAAGCAAGAACTAAGTCTACCTGGCAAATCACTCTTATGGACTTTTACTCCAAGAACTTTATCTGCCTGGCCTCTCAGGTCCCTGGGGCCTTTCCCTAAATTGTCATGTCACCATCAAATTGCTGAACCAAAGCATTCAACATGAGGCATGCATTTACTGCCAAACAGACCCGATTACTTCTGCAGTTGCATTTCTGCTGGAACCTCTAGTTATTACTGTATTTACAGCTTGTTCACAGTCCAAAAGGAAAAAACCCAAAACCTGACAGAATTTTAAGGGTCCCTATCATTCCTGCAGTGAGTCCACAGGAATCACAGCCCTCCAGCTGCTTGGAGACTGAGATACTGAAGGCTGGAGGGAGGTGCCAGCTGCTTATCCAGGGTGATGTCATGGATCGATTGTGACATGCTCAGTCTCGAAGTTGCTGGTGGGATGTCTATGTACTAGGACTGGGACTGGAGGGACAATGAGAAACCTCTAGTTATTACTGTATTTACAGCTTGCCAGACAGATGCTAATTCTTATGCCATCTCTTCACTCTCACAACTTTTGGATCCTCTGAACCTCCTAAATTCTACAGACTTAAAATCACTGCAAAGAGGAATCATCCAGCTTGAGGGCAGGTGATACTCAGCAGCGTTAGGTGGGTGGACATGGAAAGAAGATGCAACTGAGAAGGAAACTGGCAGAGGATAAGGGAAAGGAGGAAGATAAAAAGCTACAGGCAAGAGAGAAGAGAGATTCAGGTTGGTCAAGGGGAGGGAGGTAGAGCACATATCTTACCTATGCTCTTTGCATCATAGAATGTTCTGGAAAACAGAACGACGGTCACTTCATGGCTGCAGTTCTTCTCCTGACAGAGAAGAAAAAAAAAAAAAAACACGACTCCATTAGTATAGCACAAAGAGGGGGGGGGGAGGATAAGGAGGGGGTCAATAAATAAAGTGAATTTACATATATCGAAACAGGAAAAAAAAATTCACCTCACTTATTAGCTTCCCTTGATAAAAAAGTAAGAGCATCTAAATTAGGACAGGGTGAGGGGTGGGAATGAGGCAAAGAAATAACGGAGAAGATCATATGCAGGTGTGTGTTGGCAATGCAAATATGCGCCTTTGAGTCAACACTGACTCCTGGCAACCCAACAGCTCCTGGATTTTCTTGGCAGTGTGACTGGAAGTAGATTGCCAAACCTTTCTTCTGAGGCAATGGAGGGTTAAGTGACTTGCCCAAGGCTACAAGGAGTGTCAGTGGAAATCAAATCCTGGTCTCTTGGTTACCAAGCCAGTGCTCTAACCGCTAGGCTACTGTTGACGGGTGACGATAAAAGTGGGAGGGACAGTGTGGGGGCAAGGAATGAGACAGAACCAGGGCCTCTTACCAAAGAGAAGGCCCAGATCTCCTCCTATCTTAGGTACAGCAGGAAGTAAATGAACTGTTTTTCCCCCCTCCCCATCAACGCTGCACTGAAGCTGAAGGTGGGAGAGGTGAGGTCCAGTAATTGCCAGAGGATGACTCATCCACTTCAAAGGAACAGATTCCATAATCTAGAGGAAGAGGGTGCAGGACTCATACCTTCCATTTACTGAAGAGGTCTGCCAGGAAACCGTTCACTGCTTTCTCAAAGTATAGATCACCTGCAAAGAACGGAGGCATCATGGATCTGCTGCAGAAAGCCACTAGTGCGGCCCCTACATTTCCAACTAGAACACAAAGGTTTTCCCCCCAAGGCCCGGAGAAGCACCTACCAGCTTTAGTGTTGGGGGAGAGCAAGAGGATAAAGGTAGGTGGAGAGAGAAAACGGCGAACAAAGTATGGTATGTGCAAGGAGGGGGTCTGCAATAAAATGAAGCTGGGGCCGAGTGATGCTTGGGTGGGGGGAAGAGAGGAAGAGGAGAGAAGGGAGATAGTTCTGGGGGAGGATAAAGGCTCATCTTAAATTTCAAAAGTAGCAGAAGCAAATTAAAGCTACTGCACCCATCTGCAATCAAGAGGCAAAACCATTCCCATTTATTACCACTTCTGCACCTACCATAAATGTCAAAATCCCACATCTCACAACTCATCTGAATGAAGATATATACCATGGCAGAGGTTGAGCGGAATACCACCTGAGGGAGGGGAGAGAGCAAAGGGAGAGGGCCAAGGTTATGGTTTGATGGGGATGTGCAACATGGAATCAGAGATTCAAGCAGCGAGAGGACTCTAAATAGCCTTCTATGCCCAATCCCTATGAGGAAGATAAAGGCTTACCCGCGTGTGCTCACTGATATAACCACAAGTCACCTTCTCACTCCTCACCCAGAGTTCTCCCACCTGTGCCCTGAAAACATACAGCAAGCACCGTTACCCTTTAGTACACGAAAAAGCAAGACTCGGCCGTTCACTATAGCAGTGTTCTTCACTCCCAGTCCAAAAGGCCGCCAACGGCTCAGGTTTCCAGGATACCCCTAATGAATATGCAAAAGGGAGATATGCATGCTAATCTATTTGGGGAAAACTCTGACTTGTTGGTGGCCCTTGAGGACAGGGAGTGAAGACCACTGCACTATGTGGGCAGGGGTGGGGTATGGAGGAGGGGAGGAAGGAAGAAGAAAGAAAAAAAAAAAAAAAAAAAGAGGGGCTGAACAGCAAAACACCAGCAAGGGGAAATAAAATCAGCTTATTTTGGCTTGGTTCTCAGTATACAGCAATTTTAAAATTAGACCTTTTACATGTCTGAAAACAGATCAAATGAATTCCTTGCTTCAGTCTTTGAAAGATGCAAAGAAGGTACCCATGACAGAAGATGAAATGTTACTCAGCCAACAAGTTCCTTGAGTCTTGCTAGACGTTTTATTTATTTATGTAACTGGTTTTCTCTACCACCTTATCTGAGCGTCAAGGTGGTTTACAAGTAACAGATTAAACCAAACTTAGCGTTGAAGCTTAACATTAGGGTTTACATAGAACGATGAAATGTAGGAACATAATACATAAGTCTTAACTTAATGAACCAAGCAAACAGTTCAGAATAGGGGATGAGGAGTAATATCGGTCAGCAGGCCTCGTAAGAGGAGTAGGCTGGGGGGGGAGGGAGGATGAGCTGGAGGAAGGTGGAGGGGGCAGGAGAATGGGGAACCAGTGGAGAATTATTTGGCAGGGGGAGGGGTGAGAGGAATATAAGGTCTCAGCAGGGTGTATAGCAAGCAGGGTGTCCAGGGGTAGTGTCCCCTTCTCTATAGAGGGTCAGGGACCGAAAGGTGCGGATTGGTGCACATCTCAGGAGGTCAAATTGGAGTGATTAGCTTTAGGTACCAAAGTACTGAGTGAACAGAACTTGTTGAGGTCCTGTGTGGCATGGATGTTGTGAGGAAGTGCGTTCCATAGGCTGGGGGCATAGAGTGAGAATGCTCTGCTTGACACGGACTGGGTGCTTATCCTAAGTGCAGAAGGCATGGTTAGGGTAAATTGCATATTGTGCTGTCTTGGTCTGTTTGGTGTCTTGTGTATTAGGGATTGCAAGTAGCTTAAGGTGAGGTTGTGGTATACTTTAAAAGTAGTATTGTATATTTATTGTATATATGTATATAGCTCATTATGTAAATAGTTCACCGATATAATCTAACACACTGCTCCACACACCACTCTTCTCAGTTCTCACACTGCATGCTACAGACAACACATTAGTATTGATTTTGATTGATGTGCCAAACCACCTTGATTTAACGATAAGGCGGTATACTAAATCCTTCTAAATAAATAGTAAGTAAGTATGGCCTTTTATTTGGTGCAAGCTGCAATGGGCAGCCAATGTAAGCTCTTGAGAACTGGGGTTATGCGCTTGTTGCTCCGTAGGGGATCCAGGCCACAGTGTTCTGGGCCAGCTGCAGAGGGCGTGTTGTGTAATCTGGAAGGCCCTGGAGGAGGATGTTGCAATAGTCCAGGTGCTGGAAGACAAAGGCTTGGAAAACTCATGAGAACATAGCAGGGGGTGACCCAGGCCTTGTGCCATTTTTATTTTGTGGTATGAGAGTCTGATGATGTTGCTGATATGTATTTGAAGAGTTAGGCATTAGTTTGAGATTATTCCGAGATAGCACACTAGTGACTTGACTTGTAGCTGTGTTCCCAGTATCTTAATGTGTGATGGGGACAGAGGTTCACAACCCTGGTGACAAAGAGGACTTGGCCAGACAAGTGCATTATGCTCCCTTGCCAGCAGATAGAGAGACTAGAAATTTCTGGTGACATCAACTGGTGCAGCTAGGGACACCCTCCAGTATGTCTCTGTCTCCAACAGATAGTGGCTGCTGAACCGGTGCAGCTTCTGGACTCTGGTTAGCCGTCCTGTGGGGTGCCTTCCAGTTAAGCCAGGGGGTGGAAATCTCCAAGGCATATTCAGAGGATACCACATTGGTTTTAATTTGATGAAACGCCAATTTTTTAAAAAAAGGGCTCCGAGGTGATCCAGGAAACTACAGAAAGCAGTCTAATATTGGTGCCGGGCAAAAAGCACAGTTACTTACCTGTAACAGGTGATCTCAGGGAACAGCAGGAATTAGTCTTCACATGTGGGTACGTCGGCGCCAACGGAGCCCGCACGGGAATGCTCCCCAGCATCCAAACAGAAAGCTTTTGGGAGCATCCCTCGCGCCTGCGCGGTGACTTCCCGCCTTTCCCACTGCCTCTCCCCAGTTGAGTTTCATAGCTGAGACAGAAGGAGAGGAAGAGGAAAGGAAATAGATAGATACAACTCCTAGGGGAGGTGGGAGGGTTGTGAAGACTAATTCCTGTTGTTCCCTGAGATCACCTGTTACAGGTAAGTAACTGTGCTATCTCCAGGAACAAGCAGGAATGAGTCTTCACATGTGGGGACTCCCTAGCTGAGGGTGCCATGGGAGATCCCATAAAATGCGTATCCCTGGACAGGGCAGCATTTTCCCAACCTGGATCCCGGCATCCCCTGAGGGATGGGGGGTAGGAGTTGAGGAGAGTTGCATAGGAACAACAAAAAACTAAAGACCACAGGGGAGATGAGTCTTTAGAATGCATGTCAGGTATCATTAAAGCATTTAATGAACTAGTACCATATAGAGCTTACCTACTGGATAGCAGGAAGTAGAACTGTGATGGAAGGTACTGTAGACGCAGTAGCGGAATCTTCAAGGAAACTTCACAGCAGTGAGGATGAAGTTCCAAATCTGGAATGGGCAGGTGACCCAGGTGTCAACTGGAGCAGGAGAAGAACGGCAGGTCTTCAATGGAAAGCTTTATGTGAAAAGCTGAGAACTCTTTTAGGCACAGAGTTATTAACATTGAGGATTAAAAGAAGAAGACTGACCGATCTGGAACTAGCCCAGTCCGGAAGGGAAGAGAGGGTATGGAAAAAACCCCTTTTCCCAGGGAAAACAGGAGGGTACTCCGGAACACCGAAGATGTACACTGTCTTTCCTAGCCAATAAGAAATAGGAAGACATTGAAGTTTGATACCTCATAGATAAGGAGGTGTATAACAAAAATAGAAGCTGTTGACGCCACAGCAATAATGGTGAGTATAACCGGACCCAGTCACCGAGCCGTATGATAATAGGCAAGCGGACTGTCTGGACCCCTTAGAAAGTAAAAAAAAAACAAACAAAAAAAAAACTTTAGTACCGACAGTTAGGGAGATAGTGGGTAATACACAGGGTGCTATGACCATCTCCCAAAAAGCGCATACCTATAGATATATAGATATAGATATATGTATATGTATATATATATAAAACTATATACATAGCAATACAGATGTGAATAGATATGTCTAGACAAGTGTGACATATATAGCTATATATATATAGATGGCATGGTTTATGCCCACCCAGGGTACAAAAAACATGTATGCATAGGACACATACATACAGGAAAACAATACTGCCTGCAACTGGGCCACAGAAGAAACATCCACATGGGAAATGTGATGCGAAAAACTTCATCTAATAGTAGGGGGCGAAAACCACCCGAGGAGTATAGAGAAGCTATTTCTGTGGTACAGGGATGCAGATCAGTAGAATTAGCAGTATAGCTGCGTGAAGAACAGAGGACAATATCAGTCTGGGGAGAGCACGTCAGGAGCACTTTAGGCTGCTGATGCGTCCCAAGGACAGAAAACGCATATACCAAGATACCAGGATGACCCAGCCAAGGGACTCAGGGGTATCATGTACAGTAAAAGAGTATGCGTTGTCCAAGTGGAGCAGAAACATAATGCCAAGCTGTAAGGAAAAAAGGGGGGGATTCCTGCCAGATTGGGAGCTCCTTGGACATTCCGCAGAACAAACTTGCCTTCTGCATCACAACGGAAGACAAGAGGGTATAATTATCTAGATAGCCATGGAATGACTATATAAGCCTCTTCTATTATATGGAAGACCCTCAGAGACAAAGTCCAATGCTCTATGGCAAGGGCCCATAGTGGGAAGCCTCTCTGACGATTGCAGAGAGCATCGTGCAGGAGATGGGACTGACAGAAGTCGACAGGTTGCCACATCCTCGACAAGGACATGGCCAGGAGAAGATAACCTGCAGTGAGTGTCAGCACGCAGATGGTTGAGAGCAGCGTGCCGAAGCATTAAAGTACGCACTGGAACTCCTGCATGCACAGCAACTGAACAAGATAGCAGAGGGGATTCTCCCGTATGAAACAGGGAGAAGACAGACCAAGGGAGCGGGGATATTCCGGCCCTGTCTGAGGAGTTGTCCAGAACATGCGTTGAAGGAGAACAGGAAGCCTACACTGAAAAGAAAGAGAGAGAGAGACGTTCCAGTATGGTACCGACTCAAGCAGGGGAAACCCTGGAAGAGAGGGGTTGAAGGTGACGTACCATATGGTAAGTCAGCAGAAGGAAAGAATGTCCATGTGGGGACAGAAGCTATCATGGGATAGTGGTGATCTCCCTTTATAGCAATAAGAAAGGGAGAATACTGTGACCCATGGACAAAAGCATACTGAAAAGAAAACCCAGTGTAGAGTTGGAAGAAAAACTTCTGGTAAGAAGAAGTTAATTGTAGACTGCAGCATACAGGAGCCTATGGCTGCCGGTGATGATTATCCTGGTGAGAGCCTGGGAACTTCAGACCAGGATGAGATGTCCCTTGCTTGGGGACATCTGGAGGATGGGCAGAAGGAAGATGAAACTTTCTTTTCTTAGGGAAAGAAGGTTTGGTAGGACATTTCCTACATCCTGGGGAACAAGAAGGCTTAGGATGGTTTCCAGAACCAGGAAAGTCAGTGGAGCACTGAGCAACCCGACGTAAAGCCTCGATATTGAAAAGATTTTCTCCAGTACACGGAGAATTACCCAGTGTATGTTGTGCCCATTTGCTCAGGTCTGAAGCCTGTAGCCAGGCTGTACGACGTGCTCCAATGGCAATAGCAGAGGATCTGCTAACAGACTCAAAAGAGTCTAGAGAAGCACGAGAAAGAAACCAAGAGATATTCCTGCTATGGTTAAGAAGCAAGGAATAGTCAGAGGCCTTAGGTTCTGACAAAAAAAGGAGACAAAAGAGATAATTTCTCTGTGACCTCCCGAAGTGTTAGACTCATATAAAAGATATATGAAATAATCCTGGAAGCCAACATGGAAGTTAGGAAGGTTTGACGCCCAAAGGCATCAAGTGCTTTAGATGCACGACCTGGAGGAGAAGAAGAATGCTTCTTCTTGCTGCTGACTTTCCTCATTGCCGATTCCACTACAATGGAATGATGCGGAAGTTGGTTCTTCTGAAACCCCAGAGAGGGGGGCACCTGATACAGAACATGCATGGCTGTAGAAGGTGCAGGAACCTTTAAAGGCGACTGCCAAATCCCCAGAAGAAGGTCCTGCAAAGAAGGATGTAAAGGAAGCATCATGGTTGCTTTTTCTGCAGGACATTGGTTAAGAGTAGGGCCAGGAATAGGAATGGCAAGAAAGTCTGCCATGTCAAGGAGAAATTCCTGAAAAGAAGGAACTCCCAGAGGAACTATTCCTGGGTAGGCTGAGGATGAATGATCAGCTTGAGCACCAGAAGACCTATCGGACTGGTGCACCAAAGGAATCCTGCTAGATGGAGAATGATACCGACAGTTCCGATTCGAGGCAGTTAGTACTGCATCGTCGGTTCCCGGTATCGATTCCAAACTAGGCACAGAAAGGATCGATGGCACCGATGGAACTGCAGGAGTCGACATCGATACCGACATCGGCATCGGGGACGGCAATGCCCTCGGAGCCGGCAGCGGCGGCTGCCGAAGTGATACCGAGGCAACCGGAGAGCTTTGATACCAACAGTTCCGATTCGAGGCAGTTAGTACTGCATCGTCGGTTCCCGGTATCGATTCCAAGCTAGGCATCAAAAGGATCGAAGGCACCAATGGAACTACAGGAGTCGACATCGGTACCGTACTGCGTAGCCGGAAGGGACAAGGATCGGTTCCAAAAACCGTCGGAACCAAGTCATCCAGACTGGATATCGATTCTAGACTGGGCATCGAACCGAGCGAGGTTATCGACGCCCGTCTAAAGGGCACTGACGTCGGTGGTGGTGTCGGCGATGCCGATCCCGGAAAGTTAATCGGAATCGCATCGATCGGCGCCAAAGGCACCGAGGATGTCCAAAGACGCCGCTCGGCGAAGAGAGGAACACTCGACACCGGCGCCGATATCGGGGCATAGGTACCGCCCGAAGTCGGTACCCCCTCCGAGCATGGCGTAGCAAGAGGAAAAACCATCTGGGGCGTATCGCTTGGCCCCGAGGCCCAGGATACCCGACGCCGAGCCCCGGTGGAGAGTGGAACACTCGACACCGACGCCGGGGCATCGGCGCCGCTCGAAGCCGGAACCAACCTCGCGGCTGGCTGGGACAGAGGAAAGTCAGTCTGGGTCGTATCGATCGAAGGCACTGAGGACCCCAGATGACGATCCCTGTGACAAACGGAGCGCTCGGCACCGGCGTCGATGCCGGGGAATCGGCCCCGTCCGAAGCCGGCACTAATCCCGCTTGTGGCTGGGATGCAGGAAGGCCAGTCTGGGTCGAATCGATCGGTCCCGAAGGCACCGAGGACACCAGTTGACGATCCTTGGCAAAGAGTGGAACACTCGACGCCGGCGCCGATGCATCGGCACCGCTCGAAGCGGATACCTCCCCCGAGCATGGCTCAGGTATGTTCTGTGAGGAACAAACCCCAGGAACAACCTGAAACCCCGTGAATGCTTTGGAGCCCGAAGACTCCCGCCGGGGTTTTATCGCCAAAGGGGTCTTGAGGGGAAGGCCGGAGCAGTCGTCATGCTGGGCATGAGACTTACCCCTCAAGAATTGGCTAGTCTTAACAGACTGTTTGCGGGTTACCTGATCCTGGGGAGAAGAAATCGATGTCCTCACCTCAGGAGGAAAAACAGCATCGAGGGATACCCGAAAAAGAGAGGGTCTTCTCCCAACCCTAAAGCCCGATGGACCGGGGGAAAAAGGGTCAGGACCCAAACAGGATACACACCAAGTGGTGGAGTCTAAAAAGAAGACTAAGTCTCCACAGAGGAGGCACTTCTTAGGGGAAGAAGGCTCCATGCTGGAAAGGCCTGGAAGGCCTCAGAAGGGACTTGAGGAGAAAAAGACCTCGAAGTGGTTAAAAGAAAAAAACAAGGCACCAGCGGTGCCGGTATCGGCGGGAAAACGGCCGCGACAACAAGAAAACAAAAAAATAAGGATTTAAGAGAAAGTTTCTGCGGTGACAGGAGGTACGTCCTGCGGCTCCGCGGAAAAACGAAAACTGGGGAGAGGCAGTGGGAAAGGCGGGAAGTCACCGCGCAGGCGTGAGGGATGCTCCCAAAAGCTTTCTGATTGGATGTGGGAGCATTCCCGTGCGGGCTCCATCGGCGCCGACGTACCCACATGTGAAGACTCATTCCTGCTTGTTCCTGGAGATAGACAGTATCTGAATTCAAGAAAACACGGGACAAACACAGAAGATCTCTAAAGGAAAAAAAGGGGACTATTATAATTGGTATGGAAGGGCAGACTAGATAGAAACATGACAGCAGAAAAAGATCATATTGTGGTAGGCTATGGCCTAGCATGGCCTGCTATTATGAAAGGCCTGTAAGTTAGGCCTGGATCCTAACTCCCATTATAGCTAGAAAAGAACCAAAAATCTGTGAAAAATGAGAAAACTGTTTTAAACTGCTTAATAAGAAGTTTTTATGAATTCATAAGTCTTCCATTATTCTCTTGTGTGTGAAAGAACAGAAATGTTTCAATATATGCATTCCTGGAGCTAGGGATAACCTTGCAGTAGAGAAGTAACGAAATCAAGAACTGCACCATTGTTAGAGCAATCCTAAGGGAGGGGGCTGGTTGCTAGGCTCCGGAGGGATTTCTAATTGGACAGGTGCAGGGAAGGTAAAACCAATGAGAAGTTTGCATGTATCGAGTTAGAACCAATAGAAAGTTCTCATGTATCAAACTAAAAAAGACGTATAAATGGTTATGTCTCTGTAGAAACGGTTGCTCAGTTCCTTTTGAAGCTTTGACTGACTGGGCCTGTGCACAATAAACTGGCTTGGACCCTGTCATTTGACTCCTGGATTTATTTGCATTTTGCATTTCTTTTTCTTATATACCGCACTATTTGCGATCAGCGCGGTTTACATAAAACAAATGGTATCCGACAATGAACAAAAGTCAGGTCATTACATTGAACAGGAACAAGTAACTTGGAAAACAGGGTAAACTATATACATATGCGTAGCATTGAATAGGTAACTATACACATGTCAGATGGAGTTACTGGGTATTGATCATACTTGGTGGCTGGGGTTCGGGGCAGTCAGTGAGGTATTTGATAAAGAGGAAGTGTTTTAAGGCCTTCCTGAACTGGCTCATTGGGGATTGCTCTGATGTGTGGTGGTAGGGAGTTCCAGAGACTTGGGGAGCATAGTCTAAAGGCTCTGTTCGATGTTGCCTTGGAGCATTTTGTCATGTCTCTCGGTATCGCTAGCATGTTGGCAACTGACTGCACTTTGCTACAACAACTTGGCCTATGTTTCTATGAGAAAGGTAAATAGCGGAGTACTCCAGGGATCTGTGCTGGGCCCACTGCTTCTTAACATTTATAAAATGACCTGGAAATGGAAATGAGTGAAGTGACCAAATTTGCAGATGAGACAAAATTCAATGTTGTTAAAACACAAAAGGAGTTGTGAAAAATTGCAAAACGATCTTGAAAAATTGGGAGACTAGGCTTCCAAACAGTAAGTGAGATTCCATGTGGACAAGTGCAAAGTTAGGCACTTAGGGAAGAACAATCCAAACTACCGTTACACGATGCAAGGTTCCACATTAGGAATCGCCACCAAGGAAAAGGATCTAGGCATCATTGTGGATAAGTTGAAATCCTCTGCCCAGTGTGCAGCAGTGGCCAAGAATGCAAACAGAAAGCTAGGAATCATAGGGAAAGGAACGAAGAATAAAACCAAGGATATTATAAATGCCTATCATTCCATGGTGTGACCGCACCTTGAATATTTTGTGAAATTCTGGTCACTATATCTTAAAAAGGATAAACCAGAATTAGAAAAGGTACAGAGAAGAGTCACCAAGATGGTAAAGGGGATGGAAAGATACCCCTACGAGGAAAGGCTCAAAAGGTTAGGGCTCTTCAACCTGGAAAAAGACAGCTGAGGGGAGATATGATAAATGTCTATAAAATAATGAATTGAGTGGAAAGGGTAAACAGATTGGTTGTTTTAACCTTCAAAAAGGAGAAAGACTAGGGGACATGCGATGAAACTACAATGTAGCCCATTTAAGACTAATAGGAGAAAATATATTTTTCCACTCAACACAAACTCTGGAATTCATTACTGGAGTATGTAGTAAAAGCTGTTAGTGTAGTCAGAAGAAAAAAAAAAGGGTTTGGACAAGTTCCTGGAGGAAACGTGCATAAACCATTTCTAAAGAGGACCAGGGAAATCCACTACTTACCCTGGGATAAGCAATGTGGAATCTGTGCACCTTTTTGGAAACCTGTCAGGACTATAAAAGGGGACTGCTACTTCTGGAGAGAGATCTGCAATTGTAAGTATTTACTTCTGGGAATTTTTCAAAAAAAAATTTTTTTTTTTTGAGACTTGGCTTCTTTTGCTGATGATGCCACTTCTGTTGCTGTTCTCTCATATGAAGGCAACCTTTTCTCCCATAATCAGCTATGGCAATGGTGTTGGGCTGCTACTCTTTCTGCCACTTCCAACCCCTCCTTCCACCTCATTTTCACTCCTTTTCTTCCTTTGAAGTCCACTCCATCCGCCTATTTACTCCACCACCCCGCCAAGTAGCTGTCATTTACTGACCCCCTCTGCCCCGACATGTCCACCTCTTCCTTTCACACTGGATTTGAACTCCTGGCTTAACTTCTTTCTAGGCCCATATTCTTCCCTTATTCATGGGAATTTTAGCATTCATAATGATGACCTAATTCTTATGCCCTAAAGCTTCTTGCTTTAACCACCTCATTCAACCTCCAGCTGTGTTTTATAACCCCTATTCACAAGCATGATCACTACCTCAACCATGTCTTTCTCCAATTGCTTGCCCACTAACTTCTCCACCTCCTTTCTTCCTCCAACCGTTATCTGCTAACTTTCACTCTTAATCGCCCCCTGCCAGTCTTGTGCTGGCTCTACTAAACATGTCTAGAAACCTTAAGGCTATTAACGTCTCTACTCTCTCCGTTGCCATCTCATCTCCTCGCTCTTCCACTATATCATCTAGGTCGATCAATGAGGCAGTCTCTTCCTATAAACACTATACTTTCCTCTGCTCTAGATTCTCTCACTCCTCCCATTTCTCGGGCTGTGATGTGTGCTGTACCACAGCCTTGGCTAATCCCTAAAATCCACAAACTACCTTCCTGTGCCTGCTTTGCCGAGTACCTGTGGTTTAAATCTCATACCTTTGTTGGCTTCCTACATTTCAAATTTCTGCTTATCTCCTTCCAGTTGGCTATAGCACTTACTAAATCAAAACTGGGGTTCATAGAGCAATACTATCAGTCATTAGAAAACTTGCCCCAAAACAAAATTACACCATATTAAAGAAAGCGTAGTTACTCACCTGTAACAGGTGTTCTCCAGGAGCAGCAGGAATCAGTCCTCACTTATGGGTGATGTCGGCGCCGACGGAGCCCTCGCGGAGCAATTTTCCCCAGCTTTCAAAGAAAGCCTTTGGGAATTGCAGCGCGCATGCGCGGTCCTCTTCCCGCCCAAGGGTGCCATCTTAGCCAGTCAGATGACATAGCTAAAAAAGACAGCATAAAAATTTGCAAAAAAGTAAAGCAGACGATTGCAACTCCAAGGGGAGGAGGGAGGGTTGTGAGGACTGATTCCTGCTGCTCCTGGAGAACACCTGTTACAGGTGAGTAACTACGCTTTCTCCAGGACCAAGCAGGAAGTCAGTCCTCACTTATGGGACTCCCAAGCTCAAGGCTACCGGAGACCCTAAGCACAAAAATGAGCTCCCTCTAGCTCAGCAGCACAGAAGGAAGGATCTTCGCTGAATAATTACCCACCGGTAGCCCACATCCGGGATGGAGGGTAGGAGTTGCTCAGACCTCAAAGAGATTACGGAGGACTGCCTGTCCGAAAGCACTGTCCCTGCGGGACTCCCTCTCGAGACAGTAATGGACCGCAAAAGTCTGGCTCGAAGACCAAGTAGCGGCCCGGCAGATGTCTGCCAGCGGAACAGAGCGGAGGTAAGCCACTGACGTGGCCTTTGCCTGAACGCAGTGAGCCGTGACTCGACCTTCCAAGGAGAGTCCGGCTGCCCCATAAGCCCAAGTGATACAGTCCGCAACCCAGGTGGACAGAGTACGCTTGGAGACCGGGAGCCCCAATTTATTGGGGTCGAAAGATACAAAAAGCTGAGCAGCTTTACGGTGCTCCCGCGTACGGTCAAGGTAGAAGTTCAGAGCCCTTCTACAGTCCAGGGTATGGAGGACCGTTTCAGCTCGGCTGGAGTGTGGTCTGGGAAAGAAGGTTGGAAGTACCACCTCCTGATTGATATGAAAAGGGGAGACCACCTTTGGAAGAAATTTTGGGTGAGTCCGTAGGACTACCCTATTTTTGTAGAACCGAGTGTAAGGGGGATCAGACACGAGGGCCTGCAATTCACTTACGCGTCTAGCGGAAGTGAGGGCTATCAAGAACAGTGTTTTCCAAGAAAGAAAACGGAGAGAACAGGTAGCCATAGGTTCAAAAGGCGGACAGGTGATCCGCTGCAAAACCACGTTCAGGTCCCAGTCAGGCGCTGGCGGGCGCAGAGGTGGTTTAAGTAGAAGAAGACCTCGGAGAAACCTCGCTACAAGAGGGTCGCTGGAAAGAGGTCTGCCGTCCACCGGCACATGATGTGCTGAAAGAGCACCGAGGTGAACTTTGACGGAGTTGGACTTAAGTCCCAGATTAGAGAGGTATAACAAGTACTGCAGGATCACCGACACCGGGCAGGAGAAGGGATCCTGAGACTGTTGGGTACACCAAACGGAAAAGCGACGCCATTTAAGGGCGTAGCATTTGCGGGTAGAAGGTCGTCGCGAAGCTAGGACGACCTCCTCCACCTCCGCCGGCAGGAGAAGGGGAGCGAGGACTACCCTCTCAGCAGCCAGGCCATGAGGTTGAGAGACCTGAGGTTGGGGTGTAGCAGAGACCCCTGATCCTGAGTGAGGGGATCCGGTTGTAACCCCAGAGGGAATGGATCCTCCACCGCTAATTGCAGCAGGAGCAGAAACCACGGCTGCCTGGGCCAGCGAGGGGCCACCAGGATCATGAGGGCTTTGTCTCGGAGAACCTTGAAAAGAGTCCGAGAGACTAGCGGGATGGGAGGGAAAGCGTACAGAAGGCTCCCCGACCATGAGAGTAGAAAAGCGTCCGCCGCAACCCGAAGGGGGTGTGGCTGACGAGAGCAGAAGCGAGGAAGTTGCCGGTTGTGAGGACTGGCAAAGAGATCCATCATGGGGAGTCCCCACTTTAGAAAGAGCTTCTGAACTACCAAGGGATCCAGACGCCACTCGTGCGGCTGGAGGATCCTGCTGAGTTTGTCCGCCAGGTAATTCTCTTGGCCTGGGAGATAAACTGCCTTGAGGAGAATGCCGTGACTGACGGCCCAAGAGCAGAGCTTCTGTGCCTCCCGACAGAGGAGGAAGGAGCCCGTGCCCCCCTGCTTGTTCACGTAGAACATGGCAACTTGATTGTCTGTCTGGACAAGGACGGACTGGTGAGAAGTCAGGTGGGAGAAGGCCTTGAGAGCCAGGCGGATCGCCCTGAGCTCCAGGAAGTTGATCTGCTGAGCAGACTCCCACGTGGTCCAGAGGCCCTGAGTGCGTGCCCCTTGGCAGTGCGCTCCCCAGCCCAGGAGGGATGCATCTGTTGTCAGCACCCGGGCCGGCTGAGGTGACTGGAAAGGCATTCCGCAGATCAGGTTCGACTGCTGAAACCACCACCGGAGAGACGAGATCAGCGGCTCGGAGACGCGCACTAGGTCTGCTAGGCCGCCTGTGGCTTGTCGCCACTGCTGGCGGAGACACCACTGAGCAGGCCGCATATGCAGGCGGGCATTGGGGTCACATGGACGGTGGAAGCCATATGGCCGAGTAGTCTCAGGAAGCGCCTGGCGGAGACCAGGGGCTGGCTGCGAAAACGGTCGGCTAGGTCCATGAGCCGTTGAGCCCTGTCGAGCGGTAGGTACGCTCGTGCCTGAGGAGTGTGCAGCCTTGCGCCGATGAACTCGAGATCCTGTGAGGGGAGCAAAGTGGACTTTGCGAAGTTTATAACAAAGCCCAAGTGCTGCAGAAGAGTCACCGTGCGGCGCGTGGCGTTGGTGACCTCCAGAGCGGACGCTGCTCTGATGAGCCAGTCGTCGAGGTACGGAAAGACATAGAGGCCGTGAAGCCGGAGATGGGCCGCCACCACCGCGAGACATTTTGTGAAGACTCGCGGTGCGGAGGACAGGCCAAAGGGCAGTACTCTGTACTGGTAATGATTTCCTGCCACCACAAACCTTAGGTATTGGCGGTGGCTGGGGTGGATGAGGATGTGCGTGTAGGCATCCTTTAGATCCAAGGAGCATAGCCAATCTCCCTGCTGGAGGTAGGGCAGAAGGATTCCAAGGGTAAGCATCTTGAACTTCTCTTGCACGAGGAACTTGTTGAGGTTGCGCAGGTCCAGGATGGGTCTGAGGCCTCCTGTTCTCTTTGGTATCAGAAAATACCTGGAGTAAAAGCCTTGACCTTTCAGGTGGTGGGGCACTGGTTCCACCGCCTGTTCCTGTAGAAGACCTGCTAACTCCTGAAGGAGTAACTCCCTGTGCAGAGGGGGTCGTGGAGGTTCCCCCGGAAAAAAGGAGGAAGGGACCTGGTGGAAGTGGAGAAGATAGCCTTCTCGCACGACTTAAAGCACCCAGGCATCTGAGGTGATGCTGGACCACCTGTGGGCGAAGTGAACCAGCCGGCCTCCGGTGCTGGGAGGAACCAGCGGGGGGGGAGAGGCTATGCTTAGTGAGTCAAAAACCCCCACCCTGCTGAGCAGGGGCTGGTGGTGCAGGCTTGGGGGCTTGCTGCCTACGGGACCCGTTACCCCGTCCCTTGGCCTGCTGGCCCTGTTGGGGAGCTGCAGGGGCCTGATAATGGGGGTATTGTTTGTAGGCAGCCGCCTTCCTCGGGTAAAAGGACTTCTTTCCCGAGCCCTTCTTTTTCTGGGAAGGGGCGGAGGTCTTCCTAGAAAGCCTAGTCCTGGTGAGAGTCTCCGTCTCAATTTGTGCAGCCTTTTCAGCCATGGGCTTGCCAAAGAGGTTTTCGCCTCGGCAGGGGACATCGACCAACTTGTCCTGCACCCAGGGCTCGAGGTCAGATGACTGAAGCCAAGCCTGTCGGCGGGCACCGATGCCGGCTGCGGCCACTCGAGCCGATGCTTCAAAGCCATCGTAGGCTGCTCGGGATATGAATTTTGAGCATTCCCGAATACCAGTGGACAAGGCCAGGAACCTCCGCAAGGGTTCCTCGGACAAACCAGCGGAGAAGCCGGCTAGCTCTTTAGCCAGGTCTCGGAGATACATGCCCATGTATAGCTGGTAGGTCTGGACACGACACGCAAGCATAGAGCCCTGGAAACACTTCTTGCCAAGGCCATCCAGGTTACGGGCCTCCCTGCCAGGAGGCACCGAGGAGTGCATCTTCTGGCTCTTAAGACGATGCATGGCCGATTCCACTACCATGGAATGGTGTGGCAGCTGTGCTTTTTGGAAGCCAGGGCTCTTGCGGACTCGATAGATAGAATCGACCCGCTTGCTCAGGACCGGCGAGGTGGCCGGACTCTCCCACATGCGGAAGAGTAGTCGTTCCAGCATGGGAGGAACCGGTACAGTAAAGTGTTCCCTTGCGGGAGAGTCATACTGGAGGGCGTCGAGCTCTTCGGCTCGAGGCTCCTCCTCGGGGTCCGCAGGGAAGGCCAAAGCCTTGGCCATATCCCTGACGAAGTCCGAGAACCGGGCATCCTCCGGAGGGGACTGCTTCCAAGGCTCGGACTCCGGTGAGTCCGAGGGGACACACCGAGTCCGGAAAGAATCAGGCGACTCTTCCTCTTCAGACTCCCAGACCGACTCCGACGAGGACTCGGTGGGGTCGGCCCGGGCAGGGCGCGGCGCCTGCCACCCCGACGCCGAGGGAGTCGGCGTTGGCGACCTCGGTCCCGAACGGGAGGCCGAGGGTGACCTCGACCGAGGATCGACTCGAGTTCGCATCGACTCGAGGATCGGCTCGGCCTCCGGGGTCGACTTGGACGTCGACGTCCCGGCGGTCGGGGCAGCAGCGCCAGCGAAGCCAGCGAGCAGTGCCCGCTGCTGGTCCATGAAGGCAGACAATCTGCTCTCCAAGGCCGTCAACCGGAGTCCGAGCTCAGGTGACCCAGCAGCCCCCGACTCGGGCCCCGACGGCGTCGGGCCCGACGTCGGCTGTCTCGGAGGCGAGTCCAGGAGGACCACAGGACTTACCCGAGCAGGCAGCTCCGACTCCAGGCGAGGTCGCTTCGTGAGATGCTCCTTCTCCAAGGACCCGGGACGGCTATCGGGGCTATGCGACCTGGCCCTCGCGGAGCCAGGAGCGTCCACCGACGCCGCCCTCGCGGGTTTCACCTTACGACGATGGTCCCCGGAGGGAGAACCCCTGTCGGAGGAACTCCGGCGACGGTCCGAGCTGGAACCTTTGGACGCGGAGGCCTCCGACGAGGTCCGGGTACGGCTGGGGTCAGCGAAGATCCTATCCCGCTGATGCCGCCGACTTCTCAACGCTTTGGAGGACATTTTGCCACAGGGCCCACAGATCAGTTCTTCATGATCCGGGCCCAGGCAGCGGAGGCAAAAGTTGTGTGTGTCAGTTAGTGACATATTTCGGTCACACTGACCACACCGCTTGAAACCACTGGCAGCCATCGGGGGAAAAAGGGCCCCGGCGTGGTCAAAGGACCGGGCTGCCAGGGAAAAACCGAAACGAAAAACTGACTAAGTCAGAAAAACCGAAAAATAAGAAGAGGACTCGAGACCGGCGTCGCGAGTCCGGCGGGAAAAAGACCGGCGTCGAACCGAATGGAAAAAAAGAGAAATTCTGAAGAAAAATCAACTTTTTCGCGGGGACACGACGGGTACGTCTGTAGGGCTCCGCGGAAAAAAGAAGACTGGCTAAGATGGCACCCTTGGGCGGGAAGAGGACCGCGCATGCGCACTGCAATTCCCAAAGGCTTTCTTTGAAAGCTGGGGAAAATTGCTCCGCGAGGGCTCCGTCGGCGCCGACGTCACCCATAAGTGAGGACTGACTTCCTGCTTGGTCCTGGAGAATCTTTCTTTTTTTGGATAAGAGTCTCAGAATGAATGGGGATGGGTAGCTACAGGCCACAACACATTAACAGCCTGAGAAATCCCAACCCCTTCCTTACATCAAGGACTCTACAAATCCTATTTTCCAAAAGATTTTTTAAAATATAGTGATTCAACTAGAAAAAGCAGATTTCACATATTCTTAGAGCTCTGCTAACTCTTCTTTGAAACAAAGTAACAATGCGATAGTTCACTTCGTTGTCTGTAAACGCTTTGTAGTTTAAAACTGGGGTAAGTCCGACTCTAGATGTGAATAAACAACTTATCTTGAAGGTTTTCAATGTTGGAGTCATGCGCGGCGTCCTTTGCTGGTTTCGACATCACTTTGAATCATTTCATCTTTGAATTTGAGCTTTCTAGTATGAATTGAGCATAAAGTTATGCGATACGCCGTATGTTGACAACTTCCCCCGAAGAAACCGCGACAGCGGTGAAACGCATCAGCGCTTGAGACTGTGCGTCGGGCAATGGGAGATCTCCGACATTGAAAACCTTCAAGATAAGTTGTTTATTCACATCTAGAGTCGGACTTACCCCAGTTTTAAACTACAAAGCGATTACAGACAACGAAGTGAACTATCGCATTGTTGTTACTTTGTTTCAAAGAAGAGTTAGCAGAGTTCTAAGAATATGTGAAATCTGCTTTTTCTAGTTGAATCACTATATTTTAAAAAATCTTTTGGAAAATAGGATTTGTAGAGTCCTTGATGTAAGGAAGGGGTTGGGATTTCTCAGGCTGTTAATGTGTTGTGGCCTGTAGCTACCCATCCCCATTCATTCTGAGACTCTTATCCAAAAAAAAGAAAGATTCTTTAATATGGTGTAATTTTGTTTTGGGGCAATTTTTCTAATGACTGATATAGCACTTACTAAGCAAGAGTACTATGTGAATCTTACACCCTCTCTCTTGCCTCTGACCCTTGCCAGCTCTTTACAACACTCAGTTTGTGCCTCAAAGTATCTCCACTCCCTACCCCTCCTTCCCTCTGCCCAAACTTTGACTGACCACTTCTATGATAAAGGCCACAAGAGTTCTCCACAGCATCACCTCCACCTCAATATCCCCCCCTTCACTCACCATCCTTCCTTCTGTCACCCTTTCTTTCTTTTCTAAAATCACCGAGAAGGAAAATGCAGATCTTCTCTCCTCTTCTAAACTCACTAAATTTGCTCTTCTGATCCCATTCCTACCCATTTACTAAACTCTAAGCTCTATTTTCCTTCTATTATCACCCCTCCCCTTTGTCACACCCTCAACCTATTACTTTCCACAGCATGTGTTCCTGCAGCCTTCAAACATGCTGCGGATACATCTCGTTTAAAAACCCCCACAGTCAATGGACCCTACCTGCTCATCTTTCCCGTCTGTGTCTAAACTACTTTAACTTGTGCTTCACTACAGCTGTCTTGATTTTCTCTCTTCTCATTATTCTGGATCTGCTGCAATCTGGCTTTCATCTTCTACATTCTACTGAAATGGCTCTTCCCAAAAAATCTCAAATGCAAGGGCCTTTATTCAGTCCTTATTCATTCTTGATCTATCAGCTGCTTTTGACACAGTTAATCACTGCCTTCTCTGCAATACTTAGCTCTAGGGACCTCTGTTTTGTCTTGGTTTTCCTCTTCTCTCACATCGCACTTTTAGCATATGCGCTGACGGATCTTCCTCCACTACTATTCCCCTTTCAGTAGGTGTAGCTCAGGGTTCTGTGTTAGAGTCTCTTCTCTTCTCATTCTATAGTCATTCCCTTGGTGCTCTAATCTCCTCGTGGTTTTCAGTAACCATCTTTATGCTGACGACTCTGAGATTTACCTCTCTGCCCCTGAAATCTCTTCAGGAATCCCAGCCTGCTTGTCCAATGTCCTGCCACTGTCTAAAAGTGAACATGGCCAAGTTGGAGCTCATTATCTTTCCCCCTAAGCCCACCTCCCCGCCTTGGGGTCATCTGACTGTCCTCTCCACACAAGAGATAGCTAAAACCAACTTCTTTCTCTATGATATCAGCAAAATTCATCCCTTCCATTCTGAACACACTACTAAGATCCTTACCCACTCTAGTCACTTCGCATTTAGACTATAGCAACCTGCTCTCTCTCTCTTCTCCAATCCATTCAAACTCAGCCATGAGGCTAATCTTCCACCAGAGTTGCTATGCTCATGTAGGTGGCCTTCATAAAAAGCGTAGTTACTCACCTGTAACAGGGGTTCTCCAGGGACAGCAGGAATCAGTCCTCACATATGGGTGACGTCAGCACAGACAGCCCTCGCGGAGCAAATCCCCAGCTTTCAAAGAAAACCTTTGGGATTGCTAGCATGCATGCGTGGTCCCCTTCCCACCCAAGGACACCATCTTGCTCAGTCAGATGACATTGCTAAAAAGACGGCAAAAACAAATTAAAAGATGGTGTAGCTACAACTCCAAGGGGAGGAGGGAGGGTTGTGAGGACCGATTCCTGCTGTCCCTGAAGAACACTTGTTACAGGTGAGTAACTACTCTTTCTCCAGGAACAAGCAGGAAGTTAGTCCTCACATGAGAGACTCCCCAGCTACAGGCTACCAAAAACTCATAGCAAAAATAGGGCTCCCTCGTGGAGAGCCACAAGCAGCAGCAATTGGTATAGACAGACCAACAGGAACCCCTGTGTCTGATGAAATCAGCACTCCGGTAGCCTGAACACAGAAGGGTCAGAGGGTAGGAGTTGCCCAGACCCCAAAAAGGTTGCGGAGCACAGCCTGGCTAAAGGAACTGTCCCGTCGGGTCTCTGTTCAGGTAGTAATGAGCTGCGAAGGTATGGACTGAAGACCAGATGGCAGCCCGGCAAATGTCTGCTAGCAGGACTGAATGCAGGTTAGCTACTGAGGTCGCCATAGCCCTGACCTGGTGCACCGTGACACAGCCTTCCAATGGAAGCCTCGCCTCCTCATGGGCAAGGGCAATACCAGTCTGCCACCCATGTGGACAGCATATGCTTGGTCACCGCCTCCCCTAGTTTACTGGGGTCGTAAGAAACAAAAGACTGAAAGACTTTTCAGTGGCCCTGAGTGCATTGTATATAGAAGGACAAGGTCCTTTTACAGTCCAAGGTATGGAGGACCATCTCTGCCCGACTGGCGTGTGGTCTGGGAAAGAAGGTAAGGAGGACCAACTCCTTGTTGAGGTAGAAGCAGGACACCACCTTCAGAAGGAATTTAGGGTGCGTGCGAAGCACCACCCTATTCTTGTAAAACCTGATGTAGGGCGTTTCTGCCCCCAGGGCCTGCAGCTCACTTACCCTTCGTGCAGAAGTGAGCACGACCAGGAAGACAACCTTCCAGAAGAGGTACTGAAGGTGGCAAATTAGCCAGTGGCTCAAATGCTGGGCGAGTAAGCTGCCCCAACACCACACTGAGATCCCATTTGGTTGCCGAAGGATGAATCGGGGGCTTAGACAGGAGCAGGCCCCGTAGGAAGCGGGACACCAATGGATAGGCCAAGAGGGGCTTCCCGTCTACCTGGTAATGTTTCGCTGCTAGGGCACTAAGGTGTACCCTAACAGAACTAGACTTGAGCCCCGAATGAGAGAGGTGAGGCAGGTACTGCAGTACCGTGACCACCGGGCAAGAGAAGGGGTCGGCCCCCCGTTCAGTGCACCAAAGTGAGAATCTGCACCACTTAAAGGCATAGGCCCATCTGGTAAATGCCTTGCGCGAGGACAGCAAAACATCCTCACCTCTCTGGGAAGGTGGAGTGGGGCTAGAGTTACCCTCTCAGCAGCCAAGCTATCAGCAAAAGAGATCCCAGGTTGGGATGCAGGACAGAGCCCCTCCTGGGAAAGGAGTCGGGGAGTGTACCCCAGGGGTATGGGGTCCGCCATCACCAACTGCAGAAGCAGCGGAAACCACGGCTGCCTGGGTCACCATGGAGCTACCAAGATGACCGAGGCCCTGTTGCAGAGGGACTTGAACAGAGTTTTGGCAATCAGTGGCGTCGGAGGGAAGGTGTACAGAAGTCCCTCTGACCATGAGACCAGGAAGGCATTGGTGGCCACCCTGGTGGGGTGAGGCTGCCAGGAACAGAAGCGGGGCAACTGGTGATTGTCCGGGCTTGCAAACAGGTCCATCACTGGTTCCCCTCAGGTTTGGAAAAGCCTACTGGCTACTCTGGTGTCCAGGTGCCACTCGTGCGTCTGAAGAATCCTGCTGAGTCTGTCGGCCAGCAAGTTGTCTTGGCCAGGCAGGTACACCACCCCGAGGATGCCCTGCTGGATCGCAAAAGAGCACAGGTCTAGCACCTCTTGACAGAAGGCATGGGATTCCATGCCTCCCTGCTTGTTCACATAGAACATGGCCACCTGGTTGTCTGTCTGGACTAGGACTGACCGGTGGCCTAGGTGATGAAAAAATACCTTCAGGGCAAGGTGAATGGCTCACGGTTCCAGAAGGTTGATCTGCTGAGCACTCTCATCCAGGGACTGAGTGCCCTGGGTGCAGAAGCCCTCGCAATGGGTTTCCCCAGTCCAGCAGGGAGGCATCCATGGTGAGGACCCTCGAGTGCTTGGGGGTCTGGAAGGGCATGCCCAGTTCCAGGTGTCGGGGTGACTGCCACCAGACCAGAGAGAGATTTTGCCAGCTGGCGGCTCACTCGGGCTCTGTCCTGGAGATGGCCAGTGGCCTGGGACCACTGGTCCCAGAAGCACCACTGTGCTGTCCGCATGTGGAGACGGGCATCTGAAGAAATGACGTGGACCACGAAGGCCATGTGCCTGAGAAGGCGCAGCAGATGCCTGGCAGACACAGAGGTACGGTGCTGCATGTTCCGGGCTGCCCGGTCTGTGGACAAGGCGGGGCTTTCGAGTGAAGGGTGTTGAGTGTTGCCCCAATGAACTCCAGCCTCTGTGTCGGATGAAGGTTCGACTTGGGGTAGTTTATAACAAAACCCAACTGTTGCAGAATTTGGGTGGTGCGTGCTGTTACCTGCTGCACCTCGGGGGCTGTGGAGCCCTGATGAGCCAGTCATCAAGGTAGGGGAAGACAAAGAACCCCTGAAGTCTGAGAAAGGCGGTGACAACTGCCAGACACTTTGTGAATACCCTGGGGGCCGAGGCTAGGCTGAAGGGCAGCATCCTGTATTGGAAAGGATTGCCTCCTACCACAAAGTGTAGGTATTGCCTGTGGTTTGGGTGGATTAGGATGTGTGTATAGGCATCCTTTAGGTCTAAGGAGCATAGCCAGTCTCCCTGCTGGAGGTAGGGCAGCAATGTTCCAAGGGAGATCATCTTGAACTTCTCCCTTACCAGGGATTTGTTGAGGTTGCACAGGTCGAGGATGGGCCTTAGGCCCCCAGTCCTCTTTGGAACAAGGAAGTACCTGGAGTAGAACCCCTTGCCCTTGAGGTGGTGGGGCACCGGTTCCACTGCTCGGTCCTCGAGAAGCCCTGCCAACTCCTTCAGAAGGTGGTCCCGGTGAAGGGGAGACCTGAGGGGCTCTCCCAGGAAGAAGGGGGGAGGTGTTTGACTCAGATGAAGAAGTAACCCTCCCTTACCACTCTTAGTGCCCAGGAGTCGGTGGTTATAGCCTGTGGGCATAAATGGTGAGGTGAGCTCCTGTAGGCTGCTGATCCCCGTGAGGGGGAGGGGCTATGCTCTAGGAGTCAAAAGCTCCCTCCTGGCTGGGCCGGAGCCGGAGCCTTCTGCTTACGTGGGCCATGCCCTTGTCCCTTGGCCTGCTGTCCTTGCTGGGGAGGCCGGGAAGCCTGGTAAGGTGGGTAGTTTCGGTAAGTACTTGATTTCCTCAGGTAAAAGGGCTTTTTACCAGAGCCCTTCTGTCGGGGAGGGGCAGTGGTCTTCTTGGAGAGCCTAGTCCTCATCATGAACTTGGTCTCCAGCTCTACGGCCTTGTCAGTCAGAGGTTTGCCGAAGAGGTTCTCCCCCTGGCAAGGGACATCGACCAATTTGTGCTTGAGGTCGGACAAATGGAGCCAAGCCTGGTGGCGTGCACCGATGCCTGCCACGGCTACCCAGGCCGCCGACTCAAAACCACCATAGGCTGCCCGAGACATAAATTTGGAGCACTCACGAATGGCTTTGGACAGGCTCTTGAAGCGCTGCAAAGGCTCCTCAGTGAGGTCAGCTGAGTACCCGGCAAGTTCCTTCTCCAGGTCCCTCAGGTACATGCCCATGTATAGCTGGGTAGGCCTGGATCTGGCAATTCAGCATCGAGCCCTAGTAGCACTTTCTTCCAAGAAGCTGGGGGGCACCGAGAAGTGCATCTTCTGGCTCTTCAGCCGACGCATGGTCGACTCCACCACCATGGAGTTGTGCGGCAGCTTGACTTTTGAAAGCCAGGGCTCCGGCGGACTCGGTACATCGAGTCGAGCCGTTTGCTGACCACCGGCACAGACACTGGTGTCTCCCACATGTGGAACATGAGCCGCTCCAGGATGAGAGGAATGGGCACCGTGAGCGATTCCCAAGGGGGAGCCTCGCACTGAAGGATCTCGAGCTCATCGGCCTGAGGATCCTCCTCCGACTCTGTGGGGAATGCCAAAGCCTTGGACATGTCCTTGACGAAGGCCAAGAAGCCCATGTCCTCCGGTGGGGACCTTCTCCAAGGTTCAGAGACCGGGGAATCTGAGGGGACATCTCAGTGCCGAAGGGTGTCCGGGGACTCCTCGTCCTCGGTCTCCCAGTCTGAACACTCCAAGGAAGACTCGAGGGAGTGCTGTTCCTCAGGCCTCAAGGGGCCTGGCACCGTGCGACCCGACCTTGGAAGACGCGTCAGGGACAACCTCGGCCCCGTTGAGCAGGAAATCGAGTGTGACCTCTGCCGAGGATCTACTCAGGCCCGCATGGCCTGAAGGATCAGCTCAGCTTCCGGGGATGTCTTTGACATTGAGGGTGAGGTGGAGGAACAGGACGTGCCAGACATCAGTGCATGCTGCTGGTCCAAGAAGGCAGTTACACTGCGCTCCAAGGCTGCGATCCTGGACTCCAGCCCAGATGGCTCTGCAGCCTTCAGTGCAGGCACCGCGGGACTCGGGCCTGACGCCAGCTCCCCTGGTGGGAAATCCTCGACGAGGACTGTGTATAACTGGTGAGACTGGTCCAAAGCCGGATCCTTCCGGGGGACCTTGGCTGGCCGCTCCCTCTGACGGCTCGAGCAGGCACCCAGGGCTCCGCGACCGGGCCCGGGAGGAACCCGGTCGGTCAGAGCCACCCAAAGACGCCGCCTTTGAGGACTACTTCTTCCTATTCAGTTCCCTCGAGGGAGACCCCCTCAAGGACCCACGACGACGCTCGAGCTTGGAGTGTTCCTCCCGAGGTGTCGAGGCCTCAGATGAGGTCCTGGCTCTCGGAGACATCGGGGATTCGGAAAAATATTGTCATGCTGCTGCTGGTAGCTCCTTAAGGCCTTGGAAGACATCTTTTTGCAAAGGCCACAGACTGCCGGGTCGTGGTCCCGACTGAGGCACCGGAGGCAGCAGACATGTGCATCGGTCAGAGACATTATTTTAGCACACTGATCACACTTTTTAAAGCCATTGGTCGCCATAGGGGGAAAAAGAACCCCAGCAAGGTCGAAGACCCTTCGGGCTGCCAGTGGAGAAAAAGGCACGAAGATGCCAACAAAATCAAAACTTAAAAAAAAAAAAAAAAGGAGTCGTCGTCAACCCCGATACCGAGGCACTGAGGTTGGCGGGCAGGAAAGGTACAGGTGCAAAACCAGAGACGAGTAAGAAACTTAAGAAAAAAATCATCTTTTTCCGGGGGAAAACAGATGTCTGGTGGACTCTGTGGAAAAAAGGAGACTGAGCAATTTGACACCCTTGGGCGGGAAGGGGACCACGCATGCGTGGTAGCAATCCCAAAAGGCTTTCTTTGAAAGCTGGGGATTTTCTCCACACAGGCTCAGTCGGTACCGATGTCACCCATATGTGAGGACTGACTTCC
Source organism: Ichthyophis bannanicus (assembly GCA_033557465.1). NCBI lineage: Eukaryota > Metazoa > Chordata > Amphibia > Gymnophiona > Ichthyophiidae > Ichthyophis > Ichthyophis bannanicus. Next base: position 17,933,486 of record CM066041.1, on the reverse strand, counting down.
TGCTTGTTCCCAGAGAATACAAGAGATACAGAAAGAAAACGACAATCATTAATTTGGAAAAAAAACAGAGAACCTAGGAAAGTAGTCAGAAAAGCAAAGATACAAAATGAAGAAAAAATAGCAAATGCAGTAAAATAGGAGGGGGGAGACAATTTTCAGATATGTTAGTGAGAGGAGGAAGTGCAAAAGTGGCATTGTCAGACTCAAGGGTGAAGGAGAGAAACATGCTAAAGGCCCTCCTAAAAGATACACCAAATCAAGAACTTGGAGATAAAATCTCCTCACAAATCATAGCAGACCACCTCTGTTCCAAATACACCTCAACTCCTCCTAAAGTTAGCATCCCTACAGATGAACCAACTTCCAAATCAACCCCCACAATAACTTGGAACCAATTTGACCCCCCATCCATTAAAAACATAAGATACCATCAAGAACCTAAACACCACTACTTCCGTCCTAGATCCATGCCCAGTCACATGGATTAAAAATACTAAAGAAACACTAGGCCCTTCATTCAATCCATGGTCTCAAGCTCGCTTAAAATTGGTATCATGCCTGCTCCACTGAAAATCAGCTCCATCTGCCCCATCCTAAAAAGAACCAAGCTTGACCCTACTTTACCAGCTTCTTATAGACCAATCTCCAGTATCCCCCTATTGGCAAAAATAACTGAAAAAATCTGTACAAAACCAACTTCAAAATTTCATTGATGACTACTCCCCCTTAACCCCTTCCAACATGGCTTTAAAAGGAACCATGGTGTAGAAACCCTGATCATATCCCTCCTTGACTCAATCACCCATTCATTCCCCAGACCAAGGATTTATACTTATCTTCCTGGACATATCCTCAGCCTTCGACTCACTCCCCCACAATCAGCTCATCAATAGACTCTATAACATTGGCCTCAGAGAGACAACCCTAAACTGGTTCTCTTCATACTTACAAAACAGAAACATGTACAAACTGGCAATAAATCCTCCCAACCATTTACCCTTCCCCAAGGAGTCCCCCAAGGCTCCAGCCTCTCAGCACTCCTTTTCAACATTTTCCTCCAACCTATATGCAAAATATTTCAAGAATTCCACATACAGTATCAACTATATGCAGACGATATAATGTTCTTTGCCCCCTTTAACATATCCAAACCAAATCTCACTAACATCAGTAACTGCTTCCTCAAAACAAAACAATGGCTCCTCCATCACAATCTCATAATTAACCAATCCAAAACTTGAAGCCATCCAAATCACCTCCAATTCAGCTTATGTCCCCCCCTCCAGCCATTATCCTTGGAGACCTCACAATCACAGTAAAGTCTCAAGTCAAATACCTGGGTATAATAATAGACCAAAAACTTACATTTCAAGAACAGATAAAAAGAACTACTAACTCCATTTATTTTAAAATACAAACATTAAGGAACCTCCGTCCATTATTAAACACAGACTCCTTCCGAACTGTCAGCCAGGCTCTCACAACATCAACCCTCAAATACTGCAACCTCATATACCAGGCATGCCCAACTTCGAACAGGTCGTGATCTAATTTGTCTGGCCAAAAGTGCCAGTGATCTACCACCATTAAGTTTCAAATTAGTTTCAAATCAAATTTTAACCCAATAAAGTTGGAGGATTCCCCCCTCCCCCCATTTTTAATAAACCTTCTGTCATTTACTTGGATGTGATCAGCTGTTAAGCAAATTAAGCAAAAACAAAACAGAGACAAAGATCCAGTAAGAACTGCAAGGGGAAATGGAAAGTACATTTTTTCTTAAAGTTTTATTGAGTAATATATTTAACACAAATTACCAATAAAAGTTAAAGTTAAGTCGAGTATTGATCCAGGCTGATCTTGCACAATCTTTAATATTTCGCTCTTGCTCATTAGTGAGACGTCTGAGCCTGCATTTCATCCACCAGCTTTTTGAAGTTGGGTGAATATTGCGTGAGGGCCAGTCTCGGGGAATCCTGGAGATGTTCATCTGTCATGTTGGAATGTTGTGTACTCTGTCATTTTCAGATGGGAAAACGCAGATTCACACAAATAAGTTGAACCGAAACAGGAGTGTACAGCTTCACTGCATCTTCTCAAGTTGAGAAGTTTGTCTCTAGGCACTAGCTTCCAAAACAATTTTTGCCCAGGACAGGTCTTGAGAAAAATGTCATTTTTAAGGGTTAATATTTCGTTCTCAAGAGATGGCTTGTTCAATGAGTAATTTTTACTGATAGCAGCTGCAGTTTCTTTAATGTCCACATCTACTTTGAATGGGTATGTCAAGTACTCCACAACTGTTCCAATTTTTTGGAAGTCACAGAATCTATTTTCAAATTCCTGGATAACAGAACAGATTTCTGTCACATACTTCTCGTTCTGAAAAACAAAATTTGGATATTGTCCCAGATGGTCCTGCGTATTAGGAAAATGATCAAAAGTGTTGTTTGCAAGGTCAGTCATCATTAGCTCAAGTTTGCTCTTGTAGGATGAAACTGTACTCATCTCGCCAATGCATTTGTTTTTACCTTGTAGTTCAAGGTTCATATCACTTAGTTCGCCTGTAAAGTCAGCGAGAAATGCCAGATCACATAACCACTCCTCATCTTCCAACTCTGCTTGGTCATCTCTCGTCTCCTTCAAAAAACCTCTTATTTAATTCAGCAAATCACAAAATCTTTGCAGAAATTTGTGCCTACTTAGCCACCTTCCATCTGTGTGCAAAATTATTTCCACTGCCCCTTCATCAAGAGTAAGATTGAAAAGCCATCTTTGAAGTGATCTTCCACGAACTGAATTTACAATTTTGAAAGTGATGTCCATGACAGTCTTTGTATTGAGTCTCTTGCTTGCCAAAACTTGCTGGTGAATGATGCAGTGGTAAGAAAGGAAATCTGGGAAGTCATACTGTCTACAGAGGGCTATGAAACCGTTAACCTCACCTGTCATTGCTCTTGCTCCATCAGTAGTGATGGAAACAAGTCTATGCAATGGAAGATTACACTTTGTCACAAAAGAATGGAAAGAACTGAATATTTCCCGACTGGTAGTCCTCCCTTTTAAAGAAATCATTCCAAGTAGTTCTTCTTTAACACGGAAGTCTTCAAAAACCATCTGGATAAAGACTAATAACTGGGCTATGTCTCTTATGTCTGTAGATTCATCCAGTTGGAGTGAGAAAGCAACACAATTTGAAACATCCTCCAACAATTGTTCAGTTGTGTCTCCACACATATCTTTTCTATTCGCGGCACAACAGTGTTTCTTGACAATTGTACATCTTCAATAGCAGCTATGATCTCTTTCTTATTTTTAAATCCTTCAAAAAAGATTGTCAACTGCTTCAAGAAAACAATCTTTTACAAAATTCCCCTTCAGCGAAAGGTTTGCATTTCTTTGTAATCAGGTTGCTGCCCTTGAAGGATGCTATGATTGCATTGACCGAATGTGACCTTGGCTTTGATTTAAGTTCTTTGAGCTTCTGTTTACGAATTTCACTTTTGGGTGGAAAATCAGCATCAAACTTATTGCTATGCAGAGCCTTATAATGACGTTCCAGATAACCCTTTTTGGGCAAGGATACTGGGGCGTTACAAATTAGACAAAGCTTGTCTTTCACCATGATGAAGAATAGTCCATTTCCCATTCATCATGAAAGTGGTAGGTTTTGCTCTTCTTTGGAACACTCATCTTCGTTATACTGGGGTGGCTGGATGTAAGAAGGCCAAATCTGCTAAGTAAGTATAAACACTGGCTGAATCTGGTCCAAAACTGTCACTGTCCCAAAGTATTAAAGATCAACAGGAACTGAAGACCTCTGGATGATGTGCAATACAAGGACTGGAGATGCCAAAACCACACATGCAGGTCTAAAAGTAAAAATAAGAAATCATACTGGCACCAATAATCAAATACCACCAAACAATCATCAAAAAAACTCAAACACCTGTCCATCAAACCAGATAAAATCAAATACCGCCAAACAAGTTCAAATACCACCACATGCGATTAAATAAATTCTGCACACAGTGTAGAATCAACGCAAAGGCTAGGCAAAATAAAATTGCAGAGGCAAGCAAAAGTCATAGTGGTTTGAACCAATTTGAAGGCGAGGCATAGGCAAGTTAGAACAAAATTGGAAAAGCCTGCCAACATCACAACATTAAGAACATAAGAACATAAGATATGCCATACTGGGTCAGACCAAGGTCCATCAAGCCCAGTATTCTGTTTCCAACAGTGGCCAATCTAGGTCATATGTACCTAGCAGTTTCCCCAAGAGACACAAGTTCCACAATGCTTGTACTGGGTCAAGCATTGATATCTTCGGTCACTTCTTAATAATGGTTTATGGACCTTTCCTCCAGGAACTTGTCCAAACCTTTTTTAAACCCAGCTACACTAACAGCCTTTACTACATCCTCCGGTAACAAATTCCAGAGTTTGATTACACGTTGAGTGAAAAAATATTTTCTTTTATTAGTCTTAAATAGTTTACCCTGTAGCTTCAATGCATGTCCCCTAGTCTTTCTATATTCTGATAAGGTAAACAATCGATCTACGTTTGGTTTCCTAGAACATGGGATGCTGTTCCAAGGGTTGCAGAGCAGAGATGGCATCCATCTGTCCAAGAAAGGTCAACGCATCTTTGTTAGTAGACTGGCTAATCTACTGAAGAGGGCTTTAAACTAGATTCGTTGGGGATGGGTGAAGAAAGCCCCCAGATAAGTGAAAGCCCCCAGGTAGGTGATACCCATTTCCATAAAGGTATTTAATGTAACAAGGGTAATATATAGAAAGCAGTGTGCATTAATGCCCGTAGCATGGGAAATAAGATCCCTGAGGTTGAAGCTTTGGTGGGAGTGGCTGACTTGGATTTAGTGGCAGTTACAGAAACATGGTTCACAGAAAACCAGGACTGGGATGTAACTATACCTGGCTATACTTTATTCAGAAAGGACAGGGTAGGAAGAAGGGGAGGAGGAGTGGCACTATATAAAAACTACTATTAAAGCTTTGGAATTACAGAGCTTAAAAGGGAGAGAGGAGGCATTGTGGGTTAAACTAGAAAGAGGGAAAGAGAAATCTATTTGCATTGGTGTGATATACAGACCTCCCTTACAAGAGGAAGAGGTGGACAGAGAGTTAATTGAAGACATACACAGCATTGCTAGGAAAGGGGAAGTGCTACTGCTAGGAGATTTCAATATGCCAGATGTTGATTGGCACATTCCTGCTGCAGTATCATCTAGAAGTAAGGAGATCCTGGATTCTCTACAGGGAGAACTATTCAGGCAATTGGTAACAGACCCCACACGTGAAGGGGCCATACTGGACTTGGAGCTTACCAATGGTGAAAGTGTTTCTGATGTTGTAGTGGGAGATCATTTTGCATCCAGTGATCACCAGATGGTGTGGTTCAGTATTAGGACTAGTGCTGTTAGAATCCATTCCAAGGTGAAGATCTTAGACTTTAGAAAGACTAACTTTGCGAAGATGGGCCAATACCTCAGGGAGTCGTTAGTGGGATGGGAACAGCTGGGGGATGTAGAAAAACAGTGGGCAAAACTGAAAGGGGGTATTTTAAAGGCAACCAACCTTTTTGTTAAAATGGTAAATAAAGGCAAAAGGAACAGGAGACCGCTATGGTTTTCGAAGGAAGTAGCTGAAAAAGTGAAGAAAAAGAGGGAGGCCTTCATGAGAGAGGAAGACAGGCATCTGTATTTGGAAAAACTTAGAGAAGCTAGCAAAGTAGTCAAGAAGGCAAAGATTCAAAAGGAGGAGGAAATAGCCAATGCAATAAAATGGGGGGATAAGACATTTTTCAGATATATTAGTGAGAAGAGGAAGGGCAAAAGTGGTATTGTCAGACTCAAGGGTGCAGGGGGGGAATATGTAGAAGCTGATAAGGATAAAGCGGAATTGCTTAACAAATATTTTTGTTCTGTGTTCACAGATGAAGAACCAGGAGCAGGACCTCAGAAAACACCCACAAATAAGAACAGAAGCGAGGGACATCTTGAACAATTTTCAGAAGACTGTGTTCGTGAGAAACTAGCTCAACTTAAAGTAGACAAAGCGATGGGACCGGATGGGATACACCCTAGAATACTGAGGGAACTTGGGGACGTTCTAGCAACTCCACTGACTGACCTTTTCAATGCCTCGTTGGAGTCGGGAGTGGTGCCAAAGGACTGGAGAGAGGCTCATGTGGTGCCTTTACACAAAAGCGGAAGTAAGGATGTGGTTGAAAACTACAGGCCGGTTAGTTTAACTTCAGTGGTGAGTAAATTATTGGAAACGCTGCTGAAAGAGAAAATAGTGAGGTTTCTGGAGTCCGGCGGATTACAGGATCCGAGGCAGCATGGATTCACCAGAGGCAGGTCTTGTCAGACAAATCTGATTGATTTCTTTGACTGGGTGACCAGGGAGTTGGACCGAGGGAGAGCTCTAGATGTGGTGTATTTAGATTTCAGTAAAGCCTTTGACACTGTTCCTCACAGGCAACTTATAAACAAACTGAGCACCCTAGGGATGGACCCTAAAGTTACTGCTTGGGTTAGAAATTGGTTGGGTGGGAGGCGACAAAGAGTACAAGTAAATGGAGCTCACTCTGAGGAGAAGGATGTTAGCAGTGGTGTGCCCCAGGGATCTGTCATTGGTCCGATTCTTTTTAACATCTTTGTTAGTGATATAGCGGAAGGGCTGTCGGGTAAGGTTTGCCTCTTTGCAGATGATACCAAAATCTGCAATAGAGTAGACACCCAGGAAGGTGTAGATAACATGAGGAGGGATCTAGCTAAGCTTGAAGAATGGTCTAGAATTTGGCAGCTGGGATTTAATGTTAAAAAATGTAAGGTCATGCATTTGGGCTGCAGCAATCCAAGGGAGCAATACAGTATAGGAGGTGAAGTACTTTTGTCCACTAAAGAAGAGCGGGACCTAGGCGTGGTTGTGTCTGATGATCTTAAAGTAGCTAAACAGGTAGAAAAGGCGACGGCAAAAGCTAGAAGGATGCTTGGGTGCATACGGAGAGGAATGGCTAGCAGAAAAAAGGAGGTGATAATGCCTCTGTATAAGTCCTTGGTGCGACCTCATTTGGAGTATGGTGTGCAATTCTGGAGACCGCACCTTCAAAAGAATGTGAACAGGATGGAGTCGGTGCAGAGGGTTGCTACTAAAATGATTAATGGGCTTCATTATAAAGCATATGAGGACAGACTTAAGGATCTTAATATGTACACCTTAGAGGAAAGGCGGGATAGAGGTGATATGATTGAGATGTTTAAATACCTCCGTGGCATAAATGTTCAGGGAGAGAGCCTCTTTCAATTGAAAGCAAGTTCTGCTACGAGGGGACATGGGATGAGCGTGAAGGGAGATAGATTCAGGAGTGATATGCGGAAATATTTCTTTACGGAAAGAGTAGTGCATCCGTGGAATAGTCTCCCAGTGGAGGTGGTAGAGATGAGGACAGTAACTGAATTCAAAAAAGCATAGGACCAACACAGAGGATCTCTAAAGGTAAAAAGTGGACTGTTGTAGTTGTTGTTATGGAAGGACAGACTAGATAGGTCTTGTGGTCTTTTTCTGTCATCATGTTTCTATGTTTCTATGTACGTTTTCCCGTTCCACTCCGTTCATTAATTTATAGACTTCTATCATATCTCCCCTCAGCCGTCTCTTTTCCAGGTTAAAGAGCCCTAACCTTTTTAGCCTTTCTTCATAGGAGTATCCTTCCATCCCTTTTACCATTTTGGTGGCTCTTCTCTGTACCTTTTCTAAAATCGCTATATCCTTTTTAAGATACGGTGACCAGAATTGCACACAATATTCAAGGTGCGGTCTCACCATGGAACGATATAGAGGCATTACAATATCTTTTGTTTTATTTTCCATTCCTTTCCTTATCATACCTAGCATTCTATTTGCTCTCTTGGCCGCCGCTGCACACTGGGCCGAGGGTTTTAACATGGTATCCACAATGACACCTAAATCTTTTTCCTGGGTGGTGGTTCCTAATGTGGAACCTTGCATCGTGTAACCATAGTTTGGGTTGTTCTTCCCTAGGTGCATAACCTTGCACTTGTCCACATTAAATTTCATCTGCCATTTTGATGCCCAGTCTTCCAATTTATCAAGATCCTCTTGCAATTTTTCACAATCCTCTTGGGTTTTAACAACTTTAAATAGTTTTGTCTCATCTGCAAATTTGATAACCTCACTCGTTATTCCAATTTCCAGGTCATTTATGAATATGTCAAAAAGCAGCGGACCCAGCACAGATCCCTGGGGTACACCACTATTCACCTTTCTCCATTGGGAAAATTGGCCATTTAGCCCTACCCTCTGCTTTCTATCTTTTAACCAGTTCCTGATCCACAATAGAACACTGCCTCCTATCCCATGACTCTTTAGTTTTGCCAAAAGTCTCTGATGAGGGACCTTGTCAAAGGCTTTCTGAAAGTCCAGATACACAATATCAACCGACTGTATTACTAATTAAAGATTTATTTGGATTTTTGGATCAGCAAAGATATTGTACTTTACTTTGCAAAGAAATTGCAAGAAATTGAACTCATGAGCCGTTCTGCCTGTGAGGAATCATGCTGAGCCAACTTGTTAGCTCAGAGACCAAAGCTGTATTTACAGTCTAGTGAGAGATCTTTACACATCTAGCCTGGGGAGTGCTAGAAGGCCAGAGAGGGAGACAGAATTCTTCCCTTGGCCTTTGAACAATTCTCTTGGCCAATATAGAAACATTTGCCTAGCCAATGTAGACAGGATAAGAATTCATCAATTATAATGTAGAAGCTTTGAGCTGCTTCTAAAACCATGGGGGTGTCTCCCTTGGCTGGACAAAACTAGATGAGTGACTCATACAGTGACTCAGCAGCTAACATTCTTTCCAGCTGCTGGTCACGAGCACACTATTAACCATGTGCACAAAATTAGCTCTAGCCAATCCTGATCTGAGCATGCTGCAGGCCAACCAATGAATTGTAATAGCATGCAACAGGCACGATCTTAGTTAGAGGTACTTTAGGGGGACTCTCAGAAGGAAAGATGGGACTGCAACTGATGTACGAGGCAGGCGTGTCTCTGTAGTTTTTTCCCGGATTTTCCTCCTGAGAGTGAGCGCTGAACAGTCCCCCACCTGGAGTGATGAGCTATAATATCCGGTAAAGTATTAATGCTTAACTTTGTGCTTAATTATTATTCTAAAAGGACTCAATCTAATAAAAGCATATTGTATTTGCTACAGTGTCTGTGCCTAGTCTGTGAGCTAGATGACAGGGTTAACTCATATTATATTTGAGCTAGTGAATGACAGAGTTAACTCATAGTGTATTTGCTAAAGCATCTGTGCCTAGTCAGCGAGCTAGTGAGTGACAGGGTTGAAGGAAAAGCGTAAAATTTGGCAATACACCGACTCACCTTTGTCCACCTGTTTATTAACTCCTTCAAAAAAACATAACAGATTAGTAAGACAAGATCTTCCTTGTCTAAAGCCATGTTGGCTGTCTCCCATTAGGTTGTGACTATCTACATGCTGAGTAATTTTATTCTTTATGATGGTTTCTACCATTTTTCCCGGTACTGACGTCAGGCTCACCGGTCTGTAGTTTCCCGGATCACCCCTGGAACCCTTTTTAAAAATTGGTGTTACATTGGCAATCCTCTAATCTTCAGGTATTAGAGATGATTTTAATGATAGTTCACAGATTACTGATAGCAGGTCTGCAATCTCATATTTCAGTTCTTTCAACACCCTTGGATGTATACCATCCGGCCCAGGTGATTTGCTACTCTTCAGTTTATCTAATAGTTGTAAGACATCCTCCTGATGTATCGATATTTCCTTCAATTCTTCCGCACCTTTAAATACCACTTCAGTCATGGGTAACATCCCTATATCTTCCTCAGTAAAGACCGAAGCAAAGAATTCATTCAGTCTCTCCGCTATTGCCTTGTCGCCTCTTAGTGCTCCTTTAACCCCTTTATCATCTAATGGACCAACTGACTCTCTCACAGGTTTTTTGCTATGAATGTACTTGAAAAGGTCTTTATTTCGCGTTTTTGCTTCCGCAGCAAGCTTCTTCTCAAATTCTCTCTTTGCCTGCCTTATCAATGCCTTGCATTTGACTTGCCAGTGCTTGTGCTGTTTCCAGGTTTCGTCATTTGGCTCTTTTTTCCATTTCCTGAAAGATGCTTTTTTGGCAGCAACAGCCTCTCTGACCTCACCTTTAAACCATGCTGGCAGTTTTTTGGACTTCCTTCCACTTTTCTTAAAGCGTGGAATACAGCTGGTCTGGGCTTCCAAGATAGTATTTTTCGACAACACCCAAGCTTGATGTACGTCTTTAACCTTCACAACTGCTCCTTTTAGTTTTTTCTTAACTGTTTTCCTCATTTTATCATAGTCTCCCTTTCGAAAGTTAAAAGTAGTACTGTGGATTTCCTTACTATCCCTCCTCCACTAATTAAATCAAAGGCGATCATGCTATGATCACTATTGCCAAGTGGCCCCAACACCCTTATCTCTTGCACTAGATCTGGTGTTCCACTAAGGACTAGGTCTAATATGGCTTCCCCTCTGGTCGGTTCATGAACCAGCTGCTCCAAGCAGCAGTCATTTATTTCATCTAGGAACTTTATCTCCCTAGCATATCCTGACGTGACACTGACCCAATCGATACCGGGGTAATTGAAATCACCCATTATTATTACTGCGCTGTAACTTTTGTTAGCTTCCTTGATTTCTTTGAGCATTTCATCATCCATTTGGTCATTCTGGCCAGGTGCTCGATAGTACACCCCCACTGCCATCGCCTTCCCCCTTTTATATGGAATTTCAATCCATATAGATTCTACAGCAGATTTTGTTTCCTGCAAAACTTTAATCCTTTCTGAGTCAATGCCCTCTCTAACATAAAGTGCAACCCCTCCACCAATTTGATCAGCTCTATCATTACGATATAGTTTGTACCCAGGTATCAGTGTCCCACTGGGTGTCCTCCTTCCACCATGTCTCTGATATTACAATCATATCTAACCTTTCATTTAGTGCTATATATTCTAACTCTCCCATCTTATTCTTTAGACTTCTAGCATTTGCATACAAGCATTTTAGAGAATGTATTTTATTCATGTTAATTTGGCTATTGTTAGACATGGGTAAATTGGGATCTTTAAGCTCTGTCTGCTCCATACTTGAGGGCATTTGGGCTACTTTACACTTTTGTGGAACCTCTCTGCTTTTGGTAGTATCCTTCAAGGATACATTCTTCCGAACCATCCGCTCTTGGGCGACTGTCGGCTTTCCCCTAATATCTAGTTTAAAAGCTGCTCTATCTCCTTTTTAAAGGTTAATGCCAGCAGCCTGGTTCCATCCCGGTTAAGGTGAAGCCCATCCCTTCGGAAGAGCCCCTCCTTTCCCCAGAATGTTCCCCAGTTCCTAACAAATCCAAAACCCTCATCTCTGCACCATTGTCTCATCCACGCATTGAGACTCCGGAGCTCTGCCTGCCTCTTGGGTCCTGCGCATGGACAGGAAGCATTTCGGAGAATGCTACCCTGGAAGTTCTGGATTTCAACTTCCTACCTAAAAGCCTAAATTTTGCCTCCAGAACCTCCCTACCACATTTTCCTATGTCATTGGTACCGACATGTACCAAGACAGCAGACTCCTCCCCAGCACTATCTAAGACCTTATCTAGGTGGCGCGTGAGGTCCGCTACCTTCGCACCAGGCAGGCATGTTACCAGGCGATCCTCATGTCCACCAGCCACCCAGCTATCTACATGCCTAATGATCGAATCACCAACTATAACGGCTGTCCTAACCCTTCCCTCATGGGCACATGGCCCTGGAGAAACTTCCTCGGTGCGAGAGGGTTTTACATCACCTGGAGGACAGGTCCTAGTTACAGGATCACTTCCTGCCACACCCGTTGTGTCTGCCCAAAAACCTTTAATGAAAGCGAACTATAAAGCGACCAACGACCAGCATACAACACAACTAATACGGTAAGTGTATTCAGGTAAAGCCTGGGCGAATGGATATCGCCCGGTATATAACACGCTTCTAAGGGGTGTTGGGGCGGGGGCAGGAATGGGTGATTCTGAGAGGCAGGAGACCAGGTATGACGCCGAGCCTGTGGTGTCTCGTTGCGGGGTGTGGGCAGCGGCCCCCTGGTGTACCCACAAAACTATTGGCACGAAAACAAGCGCCCCCAATACACCCGCAGGCAGGAAAAAGAGACAGGCAAAGGATCAGCAGCGGTGGCAAGCCCTCGCCAGACAACTTGCCGGCACGAGCTCTCTCCTAGCGACAGGGCGACCTGCTGGAGATGGAGCCAAGTGGGGCTGGCGATCTACCTCCGACCCCTCCGTGATCTACCTGTTAGACATGCCTGTTATATACCATGGTCTCCCAAAACATGCCCTCCACCCCCTTCAGATGGCCCAAAACACCCTGGCACATCTAATAACACACTCACCACAACACGCACACATCACCCCCATCCTAAGGGATCTCCACTGGCTCCCTATGCAATCCAGGATAAAATTCAAAATCATCACACAGATCCACAAAGTCCTACATAATGAATCCGCTCCATGCTTATATTCGCTACTCTCAAATCTAAACTCTACTAGACCACGAAGATCCAACGCAGTAAATATCCTACACATCCCAGCACGAAAGAATAAATGTACTCAATCAACATGCAACCGTGCCTTCTCCCTCTATGCACCCTCTATATGGAACGCCCTCCCCCCCATCCTAAGAGGCTGCAATGAACACTCAGATTTCCGAAAATTACTAAAAATCTTCCTCTTTTCGGAAGCCTATCCACTCACCCCTTAAACACTATATCCCCCTACCCCCATCCCCTCCACCTCCCTCTACCACATCCCCCCCCCCTGCCTCTTTTACTTAATGTATATAGTTTTGTTTAAATCCTTAAATGTTCAACAAATGTTCAACTACTGTTCTTGTTTCATGTAAAACAGCTGTTCCCACACTGTTACTTTTGTTCTCTGTAAACCGTTTTGAATTGGAGAAAAAGGAGAAATTTCACTTACCGTTAATTTCCTTTCCTGGAATACTGCTAGACCAGTCCAGACAAACGGGTTGTGTCCCCCTGCCAGCAGATCTTGGAGACAGAGAATCCCACCAGAGCTCTGATAGGCTGGACCCTGGTGATATGTTCCTACCCCTAGGGGTCTCCCTCAGTATTGTCTGCAAAGCTAGCCCAATGCAAAACCGAACTGAAACTGAACCAGAACACCACCCAAAGGGTAACCCTTATCAACTATATACAAGGAAGCTGAAAGCATTCCCAGCATCTGAAGGCTGCTAAGACAGAAGAAAAACGCAGCCGTAGACTTCAGCGACCAGGCATCGTGACAAGAATGACCAGAGGCCGGCGGCTCCACTGCACTAGCAGGACTGTAACTGACAGCAGGGTGGGTCCTGGACTGGTCTAGCAGTATTCCAGGAAAGGAAATTAACGGTAAGTGAAATTTCTCCTTCCAGGTCATACCGCTAGACCAGTCCAGACAAACGGGTAGTATCCAAGCTACCGACCTTCAGGGGGGCCCCAACGCCGCCGATAGTACCACAGCTCCAAAACGGGCCTCCTGCTGCACATGGACATCCAATCTATAGTGACGGACAAAAGTGGACAACGACGACCAAGTCGCCGCCCGGCAAATGTCGAGAGGCGCCACCTGAGAGCGCTCAGCCCAAGACGCTGCTTGAGCCCACGTGGAGTGCGCCCGGAGCCCTGCAGGCACCGGCTTCCGCTAAAGAATACAGACTGCTTCAATAGCCATGCGCACCCACCTAGAGATGGTGCATTTAGAGGCCGCGGACCCTTGCCGAGGACCAGCAAACAGGACAAAGAGATGATCGGTGGTACGGAAGGAATTCGTGATTTTCAGATACCGATAAAGGATCCTCTTCAGGTCCACTGCACGCAGCCGATGATGACGTTCAGAACACTGCTCTTTCGCAAAGGAAGGCAAGAAAAGAGGCTGGTTAACATGAAACGGTATAAGTACCTTAGGCAAGGAGGACAGAACCGTCCGAAGAGACACTCCCTCCGACGACAACGACAGATAGGGATCTCGACAAGAGAGAGCCTGAAGTTCAGAAATTCGACACGCCGAGGTTATGGCGACCAAGAACACCATTTTCAGCGTCAAGTCCCGAAGAGTACACGCTTTCAAAGGCTCAAAGGGAGAAGCAGCAAGAGCATGGAGAAAGAGAGCGAGATCCCAAGAAGAAACCAAAGGACGTATTGGAGGTCGTAAGAGTTTAACCCCTTTGAGAAAGCGGGAAACATCCATATGCGAGGCGATAGAGCATCCCGCTATTGGCCCCCAGAAACAGGTTAAGGCAGCTACCTGCACCCGCAAGGTCCCGAGAGCCAGGCCTTTATCGAGGCCGGCTTGCAGAAAAGAGAGAATGTCCGGGATGCCACAACACCAGGGGGAAACCTGGCATAGCGAACACCAAGTTTCAAAGAGTCACCACACCCGAGCGTATGCCAACGACGTCGAGGACCTATGTGCATTCAGCATTGTCGCTACCACGCTAGCGTGAGGAAAAACCCACCCGCGGCGAGTGTCGAAGCGAGCCCCTAGAAAGTCTATCACCTGAGATGGCTGTAGGCAGCTTTTGACGTGATTGATCACCCACCCTAGGCTTTCCAAGAAGACCACGATGCGGGCGACCGTGTCCCGAGCTGCTGACAAAGAGTCGGCTCGGATAAGCCAATCGTCGAGGTAGGGATGAACTCGGATCCCCTGCTTGCGCAAGTCCACTGCCACTACCACCATTATTTTGGAGAAGGTTCGTGGAGCCGTCGCCAACCCAAAGGGCATGGCTTGGAACTGATAATATTGTCCTAGAACTGTGAACCTCAGAAAACGCTGATGTTCGATCCGAATAGGAATATGAAAATACGCCTCTACGAGATCGAGCGACGCTAGAAACTCGCCCTTGCACACTGCCTGAATCACGGAACAAAGTTTCCATCCGAAAATGAGGTACCCGAAGGTTGCGATTTACTCCCTTGAGGTCCAAGATGGGATGAAACGAACCATCCTTCTTGGGCACCACGAAATAAATGGAGTATGGACCCCGACCTCTTTCGCTGGGAGGTACGGGACAGATGGCGTGTAAGAGAAGAAGATGCTGTAGGGTGGCTTGGATGATCCGTCGCTTCTCGAGAGAGCCTGCTGGAGATACCAAGAAGGCCTCGGGAATCGACCGGCAGCACTCGAGAGAATAACCGCGAGCAATGCTGTCGAGAACCCATTGATCGGAGGTGATTTGCGCCCACTTCTGATAAAACAATACTGAGGGAGACCCCCTAGGGGTAGGAACATAACACCAGGGTCCAGCCTATCAGAGCTCTGGTGGGATTCTCTGTCTCCAAGATCTGCTGGCAGGGGGACACAACCCGTTTGTCTGGACTGGTCTAGCAGTATGACCTGGAACGGTATATAAAAAATGTTAAATAAATAAATGTAGAAGCTGATGAGGATAAAGCAAAATTGCTTAACAAATATTTTTGTTCTGTGTTCACAAATGAAAGCCAGGAGCAGGAGCTCAGAAAAACACTCATAAATAGGAATAGAAGTGAAGGGGAGCTTGAACAATTTTCAGAAGACTGTGTTCATGAGGAACTAGCTAAACTAAAAGTAGACAAAAGCAATGGTGCTGGATGGGATACATTTGAGAGTACTGAAGGAACTTGGGGAGGTTCTAACAGCTCCACCATCTGACCTTTTGAATGCTTCTTTAGAGTCAGGAGTGGTCCCAGAGGGCTGAAGAAAGGTTAATGTGGTCCCTTTACACAAAGGTGGAAGTAAGGATGAGGTGAGAACTACAGGTTGGTTAGTCTGACCTCAGTGGTGAGTAAGCTAATGGAAACGCTGCTAAAACAGAGGATGGTGAGGTTTCTGGAGTCCAATGGATTGCAGGATATGAGACAGCATGGTTTTACTAAAAAGCAGGTCTAGTCAGACAAATCTAATTTCTTTGACTGGGCGACCACAGAGTTGGACCAAGGGAGAGTCCTTAGATGTGGTGTACTTAGATCTCAGTAAAGCCTTTGACACAATTTCACACAGGCTACTTATAAATAAAATTGAGCACCCTAGGAATGGAACCTAGAAGTGACTGATTGGGTTAGAAACTGATTGAGTGGGAGGCGACAAAGGGTACAAGTAAATGGAGCTCACTCTGAGAAGGATGTAACCAGTAGTGTGCTACAGGGATCTGTCCTTAATCTGATGCTTAACATTTTTGTTTGTGATATTGCAGAAGGGCCATCGGGTAGGGTTTGCCTGTTTGCAGATGATGCAAGGAGTAGATAACATGAGGAGGGATCTATTTAAGCTTGAAAAATGGTCAAGAATTTGAGAGCTGAGCTTTAATGCTAAAAAATGCAGGGCAAAAATGCAAGGGAACGATACAGTATAGGGGATGAAGTGCTTCTGTCCACAAAAGAAAGTGGGACCTGGCTGTGATTGTTTCTGATAATCTTAAGGTGGCTAAACAGGTATAAAAGGCAACGGTGAAAGCCAGAAGGATGCTTGGGTGTATAGGAAGAGGATTGGCCAGCAGGAAGGAGGCAGCAGCAATAGTGCCTCTGTATAAGGCTTTGGTGAGACCTCATTTGGAGTATTGGTATAATTCTGGAGGCCACACCTTCAAAAGGATATAAACAGGATGGAGTAGGTGCAGAGGTGGCTACAAAAATGATCAGTGGGCTTTGTCATAAGGCATATGGAGACAGACTTAAAGATCTGAATATGGAAAGGTGGGATAGAGGTGATACGATAGAGACGTTTACATATCTCCATGGCATAAATGCACAGGAGAAGAGCCTCTTTCAATTGAAAGAAAGTTCTGCTACGAGGGGGCATAGGAGGAGGGTGAAAGGGGATAGACTCGGGAGTAATATGTGGAAACATTTCTTTATGGAAAGAGTGGTAGATGCGTGGAATAGTCTCCCAGTGGAGGTAGTAGAGACCAGGACAGTACCTGAATTTAAGAAAGCAGGAGACCAACACAGAAGATCTCAAAAGGAAAAAAAGGAGACTACAGTGGCTGGTATGGAAGGGCAGACTGGATAGGTCATATGGTCTTTTTGCCAGCATGTTTCTAACCCTTCTCCTCAAGTCACTTTATTGGTTCCCTATCCATTTCAGCATGCTGTTCAGACTTCTCCTTCTGACCTACAAATATATTCATTCTGCTGCTTCTCATTACCTCGCCTCTTATCTCTACCTACACTCCTCCTTGGGAATTTTGCTCATCAGGCAAATCCCTCCTATCCGCGTTCTTCTGTTCCCCTGCCAACTCCAAATTGCGTTCTTTCCACTCTGCTGCATGGTGTGCCTGGAACAGACTGCCTGAGTCAATGCATCAGGCTCCATTTCTGCTATTCAAATCCAGGCTAGGCTGCTTTTGGATACTATTATGTTCTTGTATCACCTATGTGTATCAAATCATCTCTATTCCCCTCTCTGCTGTGCGTCTGTCTTGCTTAGATTGTAAGATCTATTGAACAGGGAGGTCTGCCATGTGTTTCTGTACAGTGTTGCATACGCCTTGTAGCACTTTGCAAGATAAGCAGTAGTAAGATATGTCCTAGTCCAGACAACAAAACTAATCACATTCTGGACTCTGGGAAAAGTATGGCGCTGAAAGAAGAGATGGCAAGAGATGGCCCTGTTCCAGATCTCCAACACATCCTGGCAGATGATATAAAATCAGGTCCTCCTTGTTTACTTCTACATCACTTCTTTTGTCCTTCTGGAACTAGACTCTCTCCCACACCTCATGTGAAAGCACCAAGAGCAATTAAAACTGCTCTTGGTTTTAGAAGGTTCATTCGGAATAATCTTTCCCTTTTTGGTGAAGCTCCTTGGCTGCTAAGGGATAGCACATGAGTTCCCCAACCTCTGACTACCATTACTATGGTGTCAAAATCAGGCTGTTGTGAATCTTCCACTATTGAAGAGCACATTACACCTTATCCAAAACATGTGCAGAGGGCACATCAAATTATCTAAATACATTTTGCCACCAACTGACATTGCATGGCACTCAGACATCATCTGTGCCTTACATTACAGAAGTTAAGCTTGGTAAAGTTCAAGATTATTCAGTACTGCCAGGCCTTGCCACTCGCATTATAACTATCTCTACATAGAAACATAGAAATATGACGACAGAAAGAGACCACATGATCTATCTAGTCTGTCCTTCCATATCAACAACTACAACAGTCCCCTTTTTACCTTTAGAGATCCTCTGTGTTTGTCCCATGCTTTTTTGAATTCAGTTACTGTCCTCATCTCTACCACCTCCACTGGGAGACTATTCCACGGATCCACTACTCTTTCCGTAAAGAAATATTTCCGCATATCACTTCTGAATCTATCTCCCTTCACCCTCATCCCTTGTCCCCTCGTAGCAGAACTTGCTTTCAATTGAAAGAGGCTCTCTCCCTGAACATTTATGCCACGGAGGTATTTAAACATCTCAATCATATCACCTCTATCCCGCTTTTCCTCTAAGGTGTACATATTAAGATCCTTCAGTCTGTCCTCATATGCTTCATAATGAAGACCACTAACCATTTTAGTAACCACCCTCTGCACCGACTCCATCCTGTTCACATCCTTTTGAAGGTGCGGTCTCCAGAATTGCACACTATACTCCAAATGAGGTCACACCAAAGACTTATAGAGAGGCATTATCACCTCCTTTATGCAGATATGCAGTTTATTGCTTTTGATATACCACCCTTTGTGGGGCACATATAGAGCAGTTTACAACTCAAATTAAAAATGACTATGTTTAGGAAAATGCAAGAGACACTTGTTTTTATAAGCATTTAGTTAAACGTGATAGGTATATGGATGAAAAGGCAGCTTAGCTAACTTTAAACAATAAAAATGTCTTAAGTCTTGCAGCGTGAAGGTTGGTGCTTGTTTGTTATATCTATTGCAAAATTATTGTGAACTTTTATTGTAAGCTGCAGCAGCAGCACAAAAACATGAAATGAAAGAACTGGCCATTCATTTATTTTTATTTAGTATAATGGGTGGTTGAAATGGTTACATTGGAACTTTAGAACAACGTTTTCATTGGTTGGGTAGGCAGCTAGAGTGAGAGACAGCCAAGGTCATTCAAGTAAAACTAGATATGTTAAGAGACTCAGCAAGCACAGAGCTTTTTATAAAATGTAAAGCACTGCCAAAAAAATCCCAGACTTCCATATCTTCCTGCTAGACCAGTCCAGACAAGTGGGCTGTGTGCCCATACCAGCAGATGTGGAGACAGAGTAACCCCTAGGGGCATACTTCAGTATTTCTCTGGCACCATCAGATGGTGGATGCAAGTTTTTACAGCTCTTGCAAAATCTGGAAAAAAGTACTGAGAAAAATTAAACCACCCCCTCGGGATGTCTCTCAGTTGACACAGCACTGGGGGCTCCACCAGAGTCGCCCTTAAAACTGGTGTTCTTCTGGATAATGCCATACGGGGGGGGGGGGGGGAATTGGATCAGCTGCTCATCCTTAAGGGCCAGTTGAGCAGCCAGAGATTTTAGAAAGGAATTGAAAAAGGATTCTTCAAGCCTCACAACCTCTGTGCCCCCCTCTGTCCCCCTTCCCTCCAGCTCTCCCCCAAAGATTAGAAGGCGGATCCTCAGGGGTATGCATCTGCAGGTCCTAGCAGCAAGGAAGTAGCACTGAGCCCAGCATGTTTTCTGCCTTGGGCTCCCCACTCAGACTATTGCAACCTGCTCCTCGCTGGTCTCCCGCTGAACCATCTCTCTCTTCTCCAATCCAGCTCTATAGCTCAGTCTAATTTTTATGGATTATTTTATTATTTGTTGTTTCACCTAAGTGTATTTATTGTTATATGTTCTAGTTTTATGGATTATTTTAGTCAACTATTAGTTTTGGCATTGAATATCCGGGTTTTGCGCCAAGTGGATTCACTCACACAGCTTAACCGGGTAGTGGTGAAATTTGACCGCTAACCGGTACCATCTGTGGCTAGAGCCAGGCGAGCTCTTAGTTTAGACAGGAGCAGTCCAATATCGCCGCTACCCGGTTACCAGCAATTCCCACCCCCGCTCCACCCCAGAATGCCCCCAACACGACCCGATGCTAACTGGATAGCATCAGGGCACGAAGGGGACCAAACGGGGATATTCAACAGCACTAACGATGCCGTTTAAGGCATTACATGGCTTACTGGTCTGCTGAAGATTCCCGTTTAAGGCATTACATGGCTTACTGGTCTGCTGTTGTTGTTAAGTGCATGTAAATGCCTTTTAAATACTGGGCCCTTGGTGTCTATTACCTACTTGTCAGGGTACAGGAATTCTTGTCCAGAACTGAAGTTGGAGCTGGGGTCTATGCCCTTAGTTTAAGGCTCGGCAAAACAGCAGGACAGATGGGAGGCAGTTAAAAACAGAAAAAGTTACAGGTATCTGCCGAAGACATTTTATGTTGCAAGAACTGAGAAGTCAGTTTAGTTCGGTTTTATTCTAGTACTTTCTATACCATCTCCCAAACACTATATCAAAACAGTTTGCAATTCTCTAAAAGATTACCTAACTGAACAAAATAAAAAGGGGAAGGGAGATAGAGTTAAAGAAAAGCCGAGGAGGAAAGGAAGGTGGGATTTCTTCAGACCTGCAGCTTGATCAGGAGAAGGAAGTTGCCTGATTACTTGATGATCAAATGTGAAATTTCAGCTCAGTACTCACCGAATACCAGCAAAGTCCACCTTCTGCGTGACGTAGGCACATGTGCTAACCTGAGATAGCAAGAGATTGAATTCAAAGACTGTTCAATGCTAGGTTCCCTCACCCATTCTATCACAGCAGAGACAAGGTGGATTCCAGCCTCACCAGACTTTTCTTTAGTCGCCACATATCCCCACGCCCAATGTACTGGTCCTTAAAGGTCAGCTCCACTAAGTCAAGGGTCACATCCTGTAAGAGGGAAAAATGAGGACTAGTGAGACCTGTCCCATCCATCCAAGAGAAGCTGCTGAGCAGCAGACAGGAGCCAGAAGCTCTCAATGAAGGACCTTTTAGACATTCCTGCACAGCACCTACATGTTACCATTAAAGAAGAGCTAATCCTTGTTTCTCAGCAGCTCACCTCAGCACAGGGCCTGCACATCTCCTGATAAGGTGATATCGAGGAGCAGAGCATGTGGCATAGAGAAACCAAATGTTCTGCTAGGAGAGGGGTAGACTCATAGCAGAGTGCAAGCCCCTCCCCTTCCCCTCCCCCACCCCCACCCCCACCCAAGATAGGAGGCAGGCAGGCATAGAGAGAGCAAGGGTCCTGCAGGGCGAAGTGGAAACCTAGCAGAGCAAGAATGAGGACTGTGCAGAACCCAGCAGAGAAAGCGAGGGCCACACTAGAGGCACAGCAGGAGAACAACATTATTTTCAAATCACTACTACAACAGATTCACTGTCAACCCTGAATTCCAGGATTTGGATTAAAAGAGAAGAAAAACTGAAGCCTTAAGATTCAGCTGAGTCCTTTTTACCCAGAAGCACGGAGTTGAAGAGCAGACAGAAGGATAAGGGAGGGACCCATCAGCTACCAGGCTTTACCCAAACTTCTAGTAGGCAGGAACACAGTACTCACCTTTGGGTCAACCACATTAACATGCACATCATGGTATGGCCTGAGCCGGAAGACCTGTGCCACCGTCTGATCTACACTGATTGTTTCTAAAATGAAAGAGAGGGGGAAAGTGAGTGGAAATGGTCAATGTATCCTAATGCCCACAGGAGAACTGGATAGGCAACTATCAATTCCCCGTATTCCCAGAGTCAGCCAAAAGACAAAGAAAGATCATCCTCAAACCCTACACTTGATCTTAGCCAACAAGAGACAGCAAAGTGCCTGTACTGAGTATTGTAAGAACCTAGGGATTGTTTTTGCTGTATTATATTGAGAATATGTGCAAACTGTCTTGACATTAACGTTTTTTGTTTTTTTTTGTTTTTTTTTAACATTTAAATCTCAGAGATGAGATGATAGAAAGGGGGAGACAGAAGGAAAAACAGTTCATACCTTTTTGCAAATCTTCTTTCAGCGACTTCACCTGCAGAAGCAGAGGGCTAGAAGAGCAGAGTGATAGATGGTTAAAGCACAATAAAACTCATTTCCTCTTCCAGTACACCACACCCCAAAACGCTGCAACAAAAGATGACATTTTACTTACCAGATAATGTCCTTTTCTTGAGTCCTGCTAGACCAGTCCAGATAAGTGGGTTGTGTTTCCCTACTAGCAGAGTGGTGGACACAAAGAACCAATGAAAAGCCCAGGTTTCACAGACATCACTCCTATGCCTCTATTCGCCTTAGCCACCAGAGGGTCTCTTCAGTATTCGTCACAAAGTGTATGCGAAAAACATGCAAGCTACACACAACCTGAATCGTGGGCAACAATGAGTAATCAACACTAGAGATCTATATACAGGAAAGCATAAACAGAAGGCTGTCTGTAGAAGATGGGCCTGCAGAACCAAGTATAAAAATCATAGCAGACCCAAGGGTACTGCCGCAGAAGAACAGAGCAAATACTTCCAGGGGGCGGGCCCTGGACTGATCTAGCAGGACTCAAGGAAAGGACATTATTTGGTAAGTAAAATGTCACCTTCCATAGTGCCCTGCTAGACTAGTCCAGACAAGTGGGAAGTACCAAAGCTACCCCTCCACTAGGCAGGAAGACACAGCAGCTCACAAAACCTTACAGCCATAGGCCATATCTGCCGAGCGTGGACATTCATAGTGTCAAGACTCCCCTGGTGGCTAGGCGAATGCCTAAGTGTAATGGGGGTACCTTGAACGTCCTTCTTAGTAAACTGGAACCCGGTACTATGGCTTCTTCGCAATGTAGTTGTGTCACAAAGATTATAGCCGAGATTTGAAGGTCACAGGAAAATTTCTTTATTTGAAAATAAATCTCTACATAACCAATTGAACTCTTTGGCTAGAAGTTCTAGTACTACAAAACAAAACTCAGGATACTTCTCCACTCAAAAAGAACTTAAGCCTTGATACATAGTCCATGCCTTGACTTTGCTTCTGCGGCTTAACTTAAACAACGTGTCTCACAAATCATTCTTTTACAAACAGGTTCTGGTCCCAGGTCTCCAAGTTATGCAGCACAACACTCAACTGTTTCTCACATGTTTGCAGCACCTTAACTTCCTGGTTACCCACTGTTTAAAATCTTCTGACATCCTTTTCCAAACGTATTTTCCCTCTTTAGTTTTCCCAGACATTCATTAACTTCTTGGAGCTTATCAGATCAGCTCTCATTAATGCATAAATAAAAGGCATGAGTTTCAGCAGAGAATGTACTTCCTTTAAAAAACTTCTGGGTTTTCCTAATTACTTTTAAAAAACCCTCAGTTTCTTATTTTTGACTAGAACAGAAAGAGCATTCCATCTCCATATCAGAATAATCATTCTCTACCCCATTGATTTCTATTTCTATTTCCATTTTCTCTTCACCGGGTTCCTTCAATAACGTGTTATCCACAGCGTCTGCCTGAGAAGGCTTCAGCTGCTTCAACACTCTCAACAGCTGCTCCCACTGAGACTCTTCTCTACTTGAGGCTATGGGGGAAGGGCATGACAAAGCTTTCTTGTTCAATAACTTTTTAACAGCTTGCAATGGGCTCACCTTTCTAGCAGCAACGTGTCTCCTTTCAGACCCTGCCACAGGTGTTAGCTTGCTTTCTGGTCCTTCCAGGGATATTCCTCTCTCCTGCTTCTCAACAGTACCTTGCTTAGAACAGGCTCTCCAGGGCTCCACCTTAGCTGCAGACTTACTGCCAGCTGAACTGTGTTCTGGGCTCGAGCTGTCTCTGTACTGCTTGCAATAGGATTCCCCCTTGAGGCTTCCAGTGAGATATTTGTCCCTCAGCCCTGTCCTTCGAGTCTCCTCCTTACTTCTAGTACTCTCAGGAGTCTCCTGGCCAGTCCACCACCTCCTAAAGAATATCTCCTCTTCAGAAGATTCCTCTCCAGGGCTTGCCACTGACCTTTCTTCCAGCCTTATTTCAGACCTCTTCCTGGATCTCTCCCCGGGTCTCTGCTGAGTGCTTTGCCGGGACCTTCTCTCAGGCCTCTTCCTGGAACTTTCCTTCTCTTTGGAACTAGAGCTCCTCCATTCAGTTTCCTCGCTCCTCTCTTCACTCTCCTCACTTCCCCTTCCCCTTGCTATAGCTTCTCTCTGCTTAAATGTTTGGGGCTGTCCTATAGCTCTAGACTCCGCCCCCAAACCTCTCCCGTCACCTCCCTTGGTTTCCTTGGAGATTGGGTGTGTCTCCAGTTCTACACTTGTGTAGGGAGTTTTTTTCTTTTTTTTAGAGCTTTAACCCCTGCTGTGCCTGCAGTTCTCTTGGGCTCAGGGAAAAAGGACTGTTTTTTCCCCTTTTCTTTACACTCTAAACCTGCTTCGCCACCACAATAGTAACATAGTAAATGACGGCAGATAAAGACCAGTATGGTCCATCTAGTCTGCCCAGTAAGATGGCCGGAGTAGGTGCCACTCTGTGCAGGCCACCCCTCCCCATGTCTTTGTTTAGGGGTGATCCCACCGCTCCATGCAGGACACCCCTATTTGGTGAGGGGTTAGATGGTTCCATTTATTTTTATTTTATTCTGTTGCTATAAATGGATCCATTGTGTCCGTCTCATGCCATTTTGAATTCTGTCACTGTATTTGCCCCCACCACCTCCATCGGGAAGAGCATTCCAAGCATCCACCACCCTCTCAGTGAAAAAGTATTTCCTGATATTGCCTTTCAATTTGCCACCTTGTAGCTTCATGTTATGCTCTCAAATGGAAATGTTTGACAAAAGTGAAAAGTGATGCCCACGGTGCTGCCCGACAAATGCCTGCAGGGGCTATCGAGCTCCGCCCTGCCCATGAGGACGCTAATGTTTGGGTAGAATGGGCACACAAACCCTGCCAGTTCCTCAACAGATCTACTGAGGCACTGGCCTCAGTAACCCAGTGCCCCACTGCAGACTTAGTCGCCACACCACCTTGCGCAGGCCAGCAAACAGCACAAAAAGGATGGTCTGACCTGGATTAGCCACTGTTGGAAACGGGATACTGGGCTTGATGGAACTTGGTCTGACCCAGTATGTTATTTCTTTTTTTTTTTTTGTAAATATCTTTATTAAATTTCCAATCAAATACATGATCAAAAACATGATAAACAGGTCAATCAAAAGTAAATAATACATATAGCAAGCCAATAAAAGACTTGAAAGGACAAATGTACATGATCTAGTCCACATCAAGAGAGAGCATTTTAAAGCAAAAGAAAGTAAATAAAAATACCAGCATAGAAACCCAGACCCTAAGGTCCACAAATATGGAAGGTGATTATCTTCTAACAGAGCTGTCTCCTCCTAAGCCCTGTCTATCCTGTAGGAACTTTTCCAGATGAGAGGCATCCGTAAAAATATAAGAAGTGCCATCAATCCCAATAGCACACTTACAGGGGAATCTCAGAAAAAAGGTGGCGCCAAGGGCCAAAACCCGAGGTTTTAACACTAGAAACTGCCGTCTACGCAATTGAGTAACACGTGCCACATCTGGAAAAACCTGCACTACTTGTCCACAAAACTTAAGTGCCTTAACTTTGAAATAAGCTTTGAGAATACGCTGTTTAATAGAAACTGAAGGAAAGGTAACTAGCAATGTGGACTGCAAAGTGATAGTGTCGGAGGAATCCTCAATAAAAGCGGTGAGGTTAGCAATATTGGGAACAATCTCATCCAGTGCATCCTCAGCAATGTTTTCCCCTTTAGAAGTTGAAGGAACATAATACATTTGAGAAACTACTATAACCTCCGATATCATCAACACTTCCTTAAGATACTTTTCCAATAAGATAGAGGCTGAAAGTAAACAGATTGCAAAATAGGTACTTGAGACTCTAATTTAGAAACTACAGTGTCTAATGAAATTACCTTCCTATCCAGGTGCTGCAACACAGTAGCAGTCTCCTGGGTGAAGGTAGCCAGGGAATTTAACTTCATAGATACTTTTAAATCAATAATTTTAACAGCCTTCAAAACATCCTTCAGGGTTACAACAGCTTCAAGGGACGGATCCGATGTCTCCGAAGGGACATCAAGATCTAATCCCTGAACTGGATTAGGAATAGTTATACCAGAACTCACCACACAAGAAATATCAAAAGGTACCTTAGACACTAAAGAAGCTGCGGGACCAGGGCAAAGAGGAGGAGGTCTTCCATCGGGGCTTAAAGAGACCCCGTCAGGAGAGGACTGTGCTAAAGGTAGAGGAACTACATGTTTGTCTAAGGGGCCAACCGGTTTGGAAACTCCGGTTCCAGCCTCCCGAGACTTAGGATCAACCTTAGCCTTCCGTTTGCCCATCGTATAAAGTCAAAGAATTAAACAATACAATTTCACCAAAAAAAAAAAGACAAAGAAAACTAAGTTAAAACTCTACAACTTACGATGAACAAACGATGGAACAGCAAGGTAATGTTCATACAAGTAGTCTCTACTCCTGAGGAGCCGGTGTCGCAGAACGTCGCAGCGGCGTCGAAGGGGCGTCTAAGGGGCTGGACTTGCCCCTTTAGACACGCCCCTTCAGTAAACGCTCCGCGGTCACGGAGAGAGCAAAGGAGAATTTAAACAACCTGGTCCTACCAAGAGCAAGGTGTCCTGGGCGTGCCTGCCCGATATTCTCAGGGCAGCGTCGGCTTCACAAGAGCAGTCCCAGCTCAGCCTGAGCACGAGTAGAGCTCAGCACACCTCCACACTCCTTCCAAAAACGCTCTCCGAAAAGGGGATACAGACACAGCACTTTAACTCCAGCGAGGTCCCACCAAGAGCAAGGTGTCCCGGGCGTGCCTGCCCGATATTCTCAGGGCAGCGTCAGCTTCACAAGAGCAGTCCCAGCTCAGCCTGAGCACGAGTAGAGCTCAGCACACCTCCACACTCCATCCAAAAACGCTCTCCCTCTACAGACACAGCACTTTAACTCCAGTGAGGTCCCACCAAGAGCAAGGTGTCCCGTGTAGTATGTTATTTCTTATGTTCTTATGACTTACCAAAGGAATTCATAACCTTCAACAGCTGGACAGGCACCCTCTGGACATCCACAAGATAAAGATCCTTACCATTCCCCTGACCCTGCTCCTTAACAAAGGAGGGCAGACAAACCGCCTGGCTCACATGAAAGGAAGAAATCACTTCAGAGAAGAAGGAAGTTACAGGCTGAATGGAATGGCCTCCTCAGAAAAAGATAAGCTAGGACCTTCGCAAGACAAATCCAGCAGCTCAAAACCCTCCTTGCAGAACAAAATTGCAACCAAGACGACCACCTTGAGCATCCAATCCTTCAGAGTAGCCCGCTCAAGGTGCTCCGAGATCAGGGCCCCTAGTACCAGACACAGATCCCAAGAAGGAACCACAGACCGGAGGGGAGGACGCAGATGCCGAACCCCCTCAAAAAGGTACGAAACATCTGGGTGTAAGGCTAGAGACTTACCAGCCAACAGACCTCTGAAACAGGCCAAAGCTGTCATCTGAACGTTCAGGAAGCTAAGAATTAAAAAAAGGTCCTTCTCCAGACCATCCTGTAGAAAAAAGGCCAACAGACAGCACCTTGGCGCCTCAGGAGCCAGCTGCCCTGTGCCATACTAGCACTCAAGGTACCAGACCAGCACTTATGCCAGGTTGGTAGAACTCTTCCAGGCTTTGGAGCAGAGTGGAAACCACTGCCGTAAAGTAGCTTGTATGTGCTAACAGTCTCCTTATAGAAGCCAAGCCGTAAGCGATAAGGGAGCTGGGTCCTCCAGGACAAGTGGCCTCCGACATAACAGGCCCCAAGACTGAGGCAAACGAAGAGGTGGTGCTTGCAGAAGCTACATCAGATCTCCAAAATCACATTCTCCTCAGCCAATCTGGCGCAGTCAGAATAATCCTTCTCAGGTGGCACTCCGTACACTGAATCACATGCCCCACCAAGGGTCATAGAGGAAATGTACTGCAGGTATTGATTTGGTTAAGGTTGAGCCATGGCACTGATACCCTCAGACCTTGTCTGTGTGGTGACTGAAGAAGCAGCACACGTCGGCACTGGAGTGGGTCACCATCAGATCCCTCTCAAGGAGATCCCAGCAGTGCAGAAAACAACTGAAACACCTTCTGACTCATCTCCCACTCTTCTGGAATCAGAGAGTGCCAGCTGAGAAAACCAGTTTCCACAGAATACACCCCAGCAATGAGCAGAGCAGACAACTAGGAGGTTCTTCGTTACCTAGGTAAAACGGGAGATCCACCTCCAGGA
Source organism: Ichthyophis bannanicus (assembly GCA_033557465.1). Taxonomy (NCBI): domain Eukaryota; kingdom Metazoa; phylum Chordata; class Amphibia; order Gymnophiona; family Ichthyophiidae; genus Ichthyophis; species Ichthyophis bannanicus. The sequence goes on along the minus strand of CM066041.1, from coordinate 17,905,061 downwards.
CTACCCCCGGCACGCCTCATGATGCCTTGCTATTGACAAAAGTCACCACTGTGGTGCTGTCAGAGAACACTCAAACCGCCTGGCTCTTCAATGTGGTGGAAATGCCGAAGAGCCAACCTGATGGCCCTCACCTCAAGGCAGTTGATGGACTACACCGCCTCCCTGCGGTTCCAATGGCCCTGGGCAAGTCGGCCTTGGCAATGGGTTTTCCAGCCTAAGAGGCTGGCATCCATTTTCAGAAGGATCCATGAACAAACATCCAATGGCACACCCTTCCACAGAAGACTGGGCTGCTGCCCCAACAACAGGCTGTGTTGTTGTTAAGTGCCGTCGAGTTGGAGTCGACTCATGGCGACCCTCTGGATAGCTATCCTAAATTGTGTTCGGTCTTCAGTCAGGCGGCTCATTGTTGACAGACTGGTACCCATGGCTGCTGTTATTGTATCGATCCATCTCATTGCTGGCCTTCCTCTTTTGAGTTGACCTTCCATCTTGCCAAGCATAATGTCTTTCTCTAATGATCTCTCTCTTCGCATGATGTGTCCAAAGTATGAAAGTCGAAGTCTTGTCATCTGAGCTTCTAAAGAAAGCTTAGATTTGATCTCCTCTAGTACCGACTGGTTTGTTCTTCGGGCAGTCCATGGTATACACAGTATTCGCCGCCAGCACCATAATTCAAAGGCATCAATTTTCTTCCTGTCTATCTTTTTCACTGTCCAGCTTTCACATCCATATGATGTTATTGAAAATACCATGGCTTGAACAAGTCGAATCTTTGTATGTAGAGAGACATCTCTGCTCTTGAGAATCTTATCTAGGTCTTTCATAGCCATTCTGCCAAGAGCAATGCGTCGTCTGATTTCTTGACTGCTTGTTGCTTCTTTATTGATAGCTGATCCAAGTAGGTTAAAGTTGTTCACAATTTCAATTTCTTCTCCTTCAACGATGAATCTGTTGATTATGCCAGTTGTCATGATCTTTGTCTTTTTTACATTAAGGTGCAGGCCCATTTTGAGACTATGTTCTTTGATTGTGAGAAGCAAATGTTTCAGATCATCTTCACTTTCAGCCAGTAGTCTTCCACCAATCTTCACACCTCTGGTGTCTTCATACAATCCTGCTTCTCTGATGATTTGTTCTGCATATAAATTAAACAGGTAGGGGGAAAGTATGCAGCCTTGTCTTACACCTTTGCTTATTTTAAACCATTCTGTTTCACCTTGTTCCGTTCGAACTGTTGCTTCTTGATCAATGTACAGATTGCGCAAGAGAATGATCAGGTGTTCTGGTATACCCATGCTTCTTAATGTGGCCCAGAGTTTCTCATGGTTTACACAGTCAAAAGCCTTGCTATAGTCGATAAAGCACAAATAGATATCCTTTTGGTATTCTTTAGTCTTTTCAAGGATCCATCTCACATCCGCAATGATGTCTCTCGTTCCTCGCCCTTTCCTGAACCCTGTTTGCACTTCAGGTAGTTCTTGTTCCAGGTATGGTTGTAGTCTCTTTTGAATAATCTTCAGTAGAATCTTGCTGGCATGTGGGATCAGAGCGATTGTGCGATAATTTTCACAGTCAGTTGGATCATCTTTCTTTAGTATTGGTATAAACACAGATCTTTTCCAGTCAGTTGGCCATGATGTTGTCTTCCATATTTCTTGGCAGAGCCTTGTGAGTATGGTAACAGCTGCATCAGATTGCTGCAATACTTCTATGGGAATGCTATCAATGCCTGGTGCTTTGTTCTTTGATAAGGCTTTCAATGCTGCTTCAACCTCTTCTTTCATCACCAATGGTTCCCGATCATAAAGTACAGGTTGAAACGGCTGTTGGTCCACTTGATCTTTATCATATAAAAACAGGCTGTAATTCTACAATATTTAAATCGGTCAAATTTTTGAGAGTAATCCAAAATGTATACAACCAATGTACTATTACTCTATTGTAACAATGTTACCCAACACAGTATATAGAGTTAAATTGCAATTATTTATCACATAGCACGGAAGTTGTCTCAGACTCCTCGGCAACCTCAACTATGATACTAAGTATACAATGGCACCTGTTAGCATCAACGACTAACTTTCCGGTTTATTTTTTAGTGAATAGATTGCAAATCACCCTTAATCTTAATGTTACTTCACACTTAGCTTTGTAATTTTTCCCATTAATTCTCAATACTCTTCAGTTGCTTTGCTGTTTCCCAACGCCACTGAATGGCGCCGTCTCTGCGTTTCACTCAAATTAATGAGTTTCTTCAGGGGAACATTTCACTAGGATCAAACAAAAGAAGTGTGAAAACCCCCCATATCCTTCCATGTTAGACACAATTAAAATAATTTAAAAAAGCTTATATAAACTTTAGCTAAAGAAAGTGCCCATGACCTCCTCATGTAAATCAAAACATACCCAATCTTAATCTGAAGTTTGCTTCTGACTTCCACAGTTTTTAGGAAGTCTATTGATCGGAATACTTTCCTCCATTATTTATAGAAGCGCACATCCTTTACGTTTAAAGGATGGATTGCCTTTTTCACAGTTCTTGCGATTTCGCAGGAACTGCTCTGAGGTTCAAGAATACAAAAAGCAAGCAGCGGTTCTGGCTGAAAATCTTAGGGATAGAGGTTATCCTTCTAAAATTATAAAAAGAGCCTACCATTGAGCACTATTTAATGAGAGATCACGACTTATAGGTGCATCCAATAAGAACAGATCAGTGACTAGTTCCGACACAGTTAATTTTATTACGAAGTACTCTCCTTTGAGTTTCAAGATAAAGAAGATAATTTCCAGACATGCCAACGTTGTGAGCAATGTTCCGGGACTTGAGAACAAAAAGATACGTTGTGTATGGCGAAGGGATAGAAATCTCAAAGAGAAATTAAGTCCAGCTGTATTGTGTCCCATGAATCCAGGGACGGATGGGGAGACAATGTCTGGACATAAAAAATGTGGCCATTGTAGTATTTGTGCTGTAACGAGTGAAATAGATAATTTTTTTTACCATGGTAAAGAATATAGAACTGAAAGATGGCACCTCTTGTGGGACCAAGTATGTGGTTTACGCGATAAAATGTCCTTGCAATCTTCTTTACGTGGGGAAGACTACGAGACCATTTAGGACTCGAATATCTGAACATAAAAGTCGATTGAAACATGGGGTTATCACAGCGCCCATAGTTCAACACTGTAAAGCACACACACATCTGTAGAGGGAGGAGTAGCCTAGTGGTTGGGGCAAGGTACTTCAGGCCGGAAGGTCGGGGGTTCAAATCCCACTAGAGGACAGCAACCTTGGGCTGGAAGGACTGGGGTTTCTAGTCCCACAGATGCTCCTTGTGGTCTTGGGCAAGCCACTTAACCCTCCATTGCCCATGTTCCCTGTAAGTATTAGTGTATGTGTCTCATATTCCCGCGTGTTAAATGTATCCCCCAATTGTGTTGTGACCGCTTTGATTGAAGGATAAGGCGGTATACAAAACTGTCTAAATAAATAAAATAAATAAATAAATCTGTTTGACAACTTACAATGTTTTTGCATTGAAAAGGTTTCAGCAACAATGTATGGAAAATCATTAGAACAGACATTGTTGTTTCGTGAACAGCGCTGGATTTTCAATCTCCAGTCTGTTACACTGAATGGTTTACATACAGGAGTGGATTGGAGTGTCTGTTAAAAAGAGGGATCCATGAATGTTTGGGATTGAACTACCAGTTTGATTTCAGGGTTTGAATGGAAGAACCTGACGTCAGAATTGTACGTAAGTGAGGTCACTAATGGAAGAGGCTATAATACGAAGAGCTTTGTGCTCTTTCGCATGCGCAGCATTTTCCACACACACACACAGAATAAAAAGTTTCTAAAGAGATTTGCAGAAGAAACAGGTTACTGTGGACGTCGGAAGCAAACTTCAGATTAAGATTGGGTATGTTTTGATTTACATGAGGAGGTCATGGGCACTTTCTTTAGCTAAAGTTTATATAAGCTTTTTTAAATTATTTTAATTGTGTCTAACATGGAAGGATATGTTTCGTACAGACCAATAGCTAGTATTCCCATACTAGCAAAGATATTGGAGAAAGAGGTCCAAAGGCAAATTCAGGACCATATAGACTCCACAGCTCCCTTAGATTATTGCCAACACGGGTTTAGAGAGTACCATGGAGTAGAGACAATCCTCACCTTCTTATTCAATAACATCAGGTACCAGTGTAATACAATGTATATATATAGTTAATGTATATAGTTATACAATGTACATAGTTCCCCCAGTTACTTCCAAGTTGATCTCCCTGTTTATTGTAAATACAACTCAAATTTCCTTGTGTTGTATAGTTGATGTTAAATGTAAACCGCTCTGATCTAAAATAGAGCGGTATAGAAGAACTGTTAAATAAATAAATAAAATAAATAAATATTCACAGGCATTGACAACATCCGACAAGGCTTTGTGTTAATCTTTTTAGACATCGCTGCAGCCTTTGACTCGGTTCATCATGAGATTCTCCTCGGGCGACTGAAAGAAAAGGGAATCTGCAATACTGCACTCGATTGGTGCAGCTCTTATCTAAATGGACGATGTCAATATGTGAAATCCGGAGCAGAAGAGTCCAAACAATTCCATCAAACACAGGGTGTGCCGCAAGGATCCTCATTGTCATCTCTACTATTCAACATATACATGCAGCCCATTTGCAACATCATTAGAGCATTTAACGTGAGCTGTATGATATATGCGGACGACATCCTCCTATATATGCCTTTTTCAACCGTTCAAATGGACCTCACACCTATTATAGAATGTTTCAAAGCCATATCGGACTGGCTACAAGCACAAAATCTACGCATCCAGCATAAGAAAACGGAGGTACTGTTCATCGCCAGAGACCCAGACTTTACCCCACCAACACATATAAAGGTCAAGGAAGCAGAATTACAAACCAAAGAAACAATAAAATACCTGGGAGTCACCTTAGACAAACATCTGGACATGAAATGCCATATAGGCAACATTGTTAAAGCGGTCTATTTTAAAATCCGTTCACTCAGGCATCTGCGTTCTCTACTGGAACCAGATGATTTCCGGACCATATTCCAAGCTCTGATCCTACCGCACTTTGACTTTGCCAACTCCATCCTACAAGGTCTCCCGCAAGCCACAATAAACCCACTACAACTAGCCATGAATGCTGCAGCAAGGATTCTCCATGGAGCCACCAGAAGTGACCATGTGACTCCGATTCTAAAACAGCTTCATTGGCTACCTATACACGGAAGGATTATCTTCAAAACATTAATCCTCTCATTCAAGGCCATCAAGCGCCTATCCTCCACAGCACTTACTGATCTCATTCATACAGTGCTCCCCAACAGAGCCAGGAGGTCAACAGCCCTAAATCTATTAACAACCCCGAAGACCTTGACTAAATGCAATAACACGACAGCGAATAGGGCCTTCAGTCTTTACGTACCCAAATATTGGAATACACTCCCACCAAACATTCGAGCCATTGCTGACCTGACCCAATTCAGGAAGGCTATCAAACATCACCTCTTCCTCCAATACTACCCAGCCAGCGATGATTCTAGATACCACCTAAGAAACACTGCCTTTTTACAGCCCATTCTCACAATGTCTCTTGTATTCGAAACGGACTCATTACATATTGTTCAATTCAACCATGTTACAGGACTTTTGCGTCATGCATGTAACCTATCTCATGTATATATTTCATGTATATAGTTCATCCCCCCCCTGTTATCCAAGTTCATACCCTTGTTCGATGTAAAACCAAACAGAACGTGTGTTTTGGTCATTTTGTTATACTGTGAACCGCGCTGATGCCGAATAGTGCGGTATATAAGCAACTGTAATAAATAAATAAATATGGGGGTTTTTCACACTTTTGTTTGATCCTAGTGAAATGTTCCCCTGAAGAAACTCATTAATTTGAGTGAAACGCAGAGACGGCGCCATTCAGTGGCGTTGGGAAACAGCAAAGCAACTGAAGAGTATTGAGAATTAATGGGAAAAATTACAAAGTTAAGTGTGAAGTAACATTAAGATTAAGGGTGATTTGCAATCTATTCACTAAAAAATAAACCGGAAAGTTAGTCATTGATGCTAACAGGCGCCATTGTATAGAAATGCCCTCACACTGCAGTGTAGATAGTTTATGTATATAGTTAACCCAGTTATCCAAGTTTGTACTCCTGTTCAATGTAAAACCTGACAGTTTGTCGTTATGGTCGTTTTGTTATGATGTAAACCGCGCTGATTCTAAATAGCGCGGTATATAAGAAACTGTAATAAATAAATAAATAAATAGTTGAGGTTGCCGAGGAGTCTGAGACAACTTCCGTGCTATGTGATAAATAATTGCAATTTAACTCTATATACTGTGTTGGGTAACATTGTTACAATAGAGTAATAGTACATTGGTTGTACCCACCACAGGCTGGCCATCCCACCATTGGGAGCAGGAACCTGAGCTCAAACCACTTGTATGTGGCCGCTCCTTAGGGACCACTGAGTCACAAAGGACTGTTGGAGCGGCCACATACGAGTATGCACCCACAGCACTATCTCGATTGTCACCACCATAAATCCAAGGAGCTGAAGAGCAATCCAGACTGAGCCTGCTATGAACAGAACAGCGCTAGGCAAGACAACAGCTTTAGACTTTGTCCTCTGGAAGAAAGACTCTGCCCACTCAAGAATTGAAACATGCTCCCAGGAACTCCAGGAATAGGAAAGCAACAACTGGCTCTTTCCCCAATGGATCATCCAGCTGAGGCTCATCAGAAAGGACACCACTTGGGGGAATGGGCTTGGATAAGCCAGAAGCACAAATATGGGCATATAGCAAATCCCTGGGAGCCATATCACCACAATCACCACCACTATGACCTCGGAGGACGTCCTTGGGGTAGTGGAGTCCAAATGGGAGGGCAGCAAACTGAAGATGAGAGCCAAGCACAGCAAAACAGATAGATATTTTGCTGATCCACCCAGATTGGGATATGAAAATACTCCTCAGTCAAATCCAAAGAAGCCAAGCATTACCCTTGGTGCTCTGCTTGAATCATGGATCACAAAGTTTCCATCCAGAAGCACATGATGCTCAAGCGCTCACCGACACCCTCAAGATCCAGAATGCTCCTTTCATACTGGCACCATAAAACAGATGGAATTCCTGCTCTTGCCCAGATCGCTCGGAGGAACGGGCACCACTGCCTTCAGAAGAAGCAACTTGTCCAAATTGATCCGCACAGCAGCCCTGCTGTTCGCAAACCCACAGGGGGAAAGAGGACGAAAGCGGCTGGGATTGGCTCTTTGCATTTCAGGACATACCTGTACTGAATGGGGACTAGGCACCCAGCAATCCTTGGTGACCCAGGCCTGTTCCTGAGAAGCAAAGCCTGCCTCCAACTGGAGGATCCAGGCAACGGGCCCCAAAAAACTTCATTGTGCAGCCCAAGAGGGTCCTCCTCTGGATGGGACCATGTTCCCTGAATCTAAGTGCTCTACGAAGGGACTGAGAATGAGCCTGAAGTCCATAAGCAGAGAAGAAAGGCTTTCCAGGTTGGTATCAACGAGAATCAAACACCCTGGGAGTCTGACCAGTACGCCCACAAGGAGCAGATGGAGACTGGCAGGAAAGGGGCTCCTGCCCACTTCACAGGTCCCTTGGATCTGTACTCTGAAAGAGCCTTTACTCTTTGCCCCTTCAATTTGGAACTCCCTGCCTGAACCTCTGATCTGCGGAAACTCTGCAAGACTTTAGAAAAAAACCTCAAAAACACACTTATTCATTCAACACTGAGTATGATACCAATCACTAAATATAAAATACACCCTGTGTCCCAAAGCCAATACCACATTGTACCTACCTAGTTCATTGCATGTTGCCTTATGTATAAAGGTGAAATTAGATTTATCTGCTAATTGTTCCTTTAGGAACTCCAGTCTAGTCCTGAAGATCTGGGGTCTTGCTCCTCCTCCAGCAGTTTGGAGACTGAGAAAAGTCATCCTTTTGATGACACCAGTAAAAAATACCCAGGATCCGCCTCCTGACTCCAGTAACCTATTGACAAAGCAGACTCACCGGAGCAACAATTAAGTAACAAACTGTACCCGTAAACATTTGTCTTTATCTGAACATAACTGAACTGGTAACTTAATAAAACAGGACCACCTCGGCTAACAAACCTCTGAGCCCTTTTAAGAAACTTCAGCCAACTCCCCAGCCATGCTGAGAGTCCTATTCCCTGCCAAACCGGAGTTGGGTTAAAGCTACACACCCCTAATGTAATCTTCCCCCCTCGGGACATAATAGGTAAGCTAAATGAATTTGGATGCAGGTTATCTAGCATTTGTTTCAGGCTATCGTCCAAGAAAAAAAATAGGGAGGGATACAGGACTAGACTGGAGTTCCTAAAGGAACAACAATTAGCAGGTAAGTCTAATTTCACCTTCCTTAGCGTCATTCCAGTCTAGTCCTGAACATCTGGGGATGTAACAGAGCAGTGAAAACAAATCAACGGGAGGGACCCGCTAAACCAGCCTGAAGCACCGCCACTCCAAAACAGGCATCCCTCTCCGCCCGCACATCCAGGCGATAATGCCGGATAAAGAAATTCAAGGAAGACCAAGTAGCCGCTCTACAAATCTCCGCCACCGGCGCCAAACTGTACTCTGCCCATGACGTGGCTTGCGCCCTAGTCGAATGAGCCCTAAGCCTCTCCGGAACCAATTTACCTTTCAATAGATATGCAGACACAATCCCTTCTTTCAGCCACCTAGCAATGGAAGCCTTTGACGCTGCTTCCCCTTTTCTCGGGCCACCAACCACCACAAACAACCTATCAGATCTACGAAAAGACGCTGTAGTTTTCAAATATGTCTTTAGCGCCCTTTGAACATCCAGACGATGTAACTGCGGTGACACACCTGTGGAGCCCTCTAAAAACACTGGTAGTGATACTACCTGATTAACATGAAATGAAGAAACCACTTTTGGCAAGGACGGCACCGTTCTCAGAATCACCTTTGACTCCGTAAAAACTAGAAAAGGCTCTCTACAGGACAATGCTTGCAACTCTGAAATTCTTCTGGCCGAAGCAATAGCCACCAGAAAGACCACCTTAAGGGTAAGATCTTTCAAGGATGTTCGACAGCGGCTCGAATGGCGCTCGTATTAAAGCTTCCAAGACTAAATGCAGATCCCACGTTGGCACAACCTGCCTCCGTGGCGGTCGCAACAGCAAAACCGCTCTCAAGAAACGCTTGACATCCAGGTGCCCCGCTATCACTTCACCTTTTATCTTACCTCTACAAAAGGCGAGGGCCGCCAACTGCACTCTAAGGGATGCAGCCGCCAACCCCTTGTCAAAACACTCTTGCAAAAAGGCCAATACCTGAGGCACCATAACTTTAAAAGTGCTAACCTGCTTGTCCACACACCATGCTTCAAAGACACGCCAGATCCGAACATACGCCAAGGAAGTTGACCTCTTCCAAGCCCTCAGACTTGCTACTACCGCCACTGAATAACCTCTCGCTGTGAACCTTGCCCTTTCAATAGCCAAGCCATAAGCGAGAACCGATCTACCTGAGGCATGAACAGAGGTCCCCAAGTTAACAGGTCCCTCTGAAACGAAAGATGGCACGAACGATCTACCAGGAGTCTCATCAGGTCGGCGTACCACAGGCGCCGTGGCCAGTCCAGCACAATTAGAATCATGCGCCCCTTGTGGTGCTCTATGCGCTGCAGCACCCGTCCTATTAACACCCAAGGGGGAAACATATACAGGAGGCCTCCCACCGGCCAAGGCTGAATGAGCGCATCGAGACCTTCCGACATTCTTTCCCATCTTCTGCTGAAGAAAACGACCGACTTTCGCGGATTGAAAAGTTGCCATGAGATCCATTATTGGCGGGCCCCAACGACACACCACTAGGTCGAACACTTGGGGATGAAGACCGCACTCTCCTGGATACACTCGTATCAGACTTTAAAAAAAAAAAAAAAATAGGCCTCTACATTCTCCACTCTGGCGACATGCGCCGCGGACAGAGCAAGCAGATGACACTCTGCCCACTCCAACAACCGATCGGCCTCGGTCTCTAGCGGAACACTGCTCATGCCCCCCTGCCGATTGATATACGCTACTGCCATCGCATTGTCGGAAAAACACACGAACTGCTTTCCCCTGTAGATCGCCCTGAAACTCTACCAGCGCCAGAGTCACCGCCCACAACTCCAACCTGTTGATCGACCAGGCCTTTTCCTGCTCTGTCCAAAACCCCTTTGCAAACCGATCCTGGACATGAGCCCCCCAACCGGAGAGACTGGCATCCGTTGTCAGGGGAATCCAGTCCGGGGCTTCCAAGGGCATTTCCTTCTCCAGATTTCCTGGATGCAACCACCAGCGAAGGGAGTCCCGCATCTCCTGTAGGCAGGGCAATACATGAGACAGCCTGTCTTCTTGGTGTGACCACCGTCTGAGTAACGCTCTCTGCAATAGTCTCATGTGGGCCCTCACCCAGGGCACCACCTCGAGGGTCACTGCCATCGTCCCCAGCAACTGCAGATAATGCCAGGCCGTTGGACTTCAGTTGAGCAGAAAACGGCAGACCAACATTCTCAGATTCAGAGCCCTCTGTTGCGGCAGAAACATCTTTCTGACCTTCGTATCAAACTGAGCCCCTAGCTACTCTAGCCTCTGTGACGGACTCAACCTGCTCTTGGCCACATTTACTACCCATCTGAGCTGCTGTAAGAAGGCCACCACCCTGGCAGTAGCCGCCTTGCTCTCGCCCTCGGATTTCTCTCGAATCAACCAATCGTCTAGATAAGGATGCACGAGGACTCCCTCTTGTCGTAATGCAGCGGCCACTACCACCATCACCTTGGTGAAGGTTCTCGGGGCCGTAGCCAGACCAAAAGGCAATGCCTGAAATTGAAAATGCCCCATCGGGACGGCAAACCTTAGGAACCTCTGATGCTCCTGCCGAATGGGAATATGGAGATAAGCTTCTGACAAATAGAGAGACGTAAGAAACTCTCCCTGCCTTACTGCTACAATGACCGATCTCAAAGTTTCCATCCGAAAATGGGAGACTCGAAGACAGCGATTTACCTTTTTGAGATCGAGAATCGGAAGATAAGTACCCTCTTTCTTTGGTACCACGAAATAAATGGAGTATCGACCGCAACTGCATTAGTCTGGCGGTACAGGAACCACCGCCTTGAGAGCGAGTAGCCTTTCCAAAGTGTCTTTTACCGCTGCGTACTTGGAGCGCACTTTTCACTGGGATTGCATGAACGAATTGGGCACTGAACGTTGAAGCTCCAACGCATAACCCTCGCAGATGACCTCAAACACCCACTGATCGGAAGTGATCTGGACCCAGGCAGGATAAAACTCCTGCAGGCGACCACCTATCGGTACCTGCCCTGCCTGGGTCTGCCTGGCTTCATTGCAACTTCCTGAGACCAGAAGCCAAGGAGGCCGCAAAACTTCTGCCTGCCCCCCGAAACCTCGAAACCCTTGGCTACGATAGGGAAAACATCCTCTTTGTTCTTGACCAAACCTGGGAGAACGAAAACATCGAAAATCCCTCTGTTGACCTCTACCAGTCGGGACCTGACGACCCTGTTTCAGCTTATCCGCCGGCTATCTGCCGCCCTTGGACTCCCCCAAATCCTTCACCAGCTTATCTAGATCGTCACCAAAAAGTAGCTGTCTCCTAAACGGAAGCTTACTTAACCTTGATTTGGAGGAACCATCTGCTGCCCAATTCCGCAGCAAAAGACAGCGCCTGGCCGCTACCGCAGATGCCATGCTATTTGACAACCCGCGAACCAGGTCATAATGGATATCTGCCAAATACACCGCGCCCGTCTCTATTCTGGCCGCCTCCGCGGCCGTGTCCCCTACCTGATCTCCCTGAAGGTGCTGAGCCCAACGAAGGCAAGCCCTGGCTACCCAAGCTCCACATATGGACGCTTGAAGTGACAAGGCATTCACATCAAACACTTGTTTCAGCAAGGTATCCAACCTTCTATCTTGCGCATCCTTCAGAGCTGCGCTCCCTTCTACTGGGATGGTAGTCTTCTTAGTCACCGCTGAGACTGTCGCATCCACTTTAGGGGACTTAAACAACTCGCGGTCTTGTTCTACTAATGGGTAAAGCCGAGCCATAACCCTGGAGTCCTTCAGGCCAGCCTCAGGCATATCCTATTCCGCTTGTATCATTTCTCTAATCACTCTGTGCACCGGAAAGGCCGTTTGAGACTTCCGAAAAGCCTGCAACAATGGGTCTTCCAAGGCGGCATCCTCCGCCGGACCCCTTGCCGGCATATTGAGCGCCTTAAGCATCTCGGATATGAGCACCGGTAACTCATCCCTTCTGAAAATTCTAACCACTCGGGCCTGATCTTCCTGCTCAGGAATTTCTCCTTCCTCTAAATCCTCTTCCAAACCTAAGTCCTGCTCCAAGTCCTCCGAACGGACCCCCTCTGATGCCACGGACTGAGCAGACTGGTCTTTGTCGGAGCGCACTCTCTTTGCCAGAACTCCTATGCCAGCCGAGCTCAGAGATGACCCTGGCCTCTTTTCACCAAGGACTCCTACCATAGCCCCGGCCGTGTCCTTCCTCTGCGTTCCCCTGAACGCTTGCTAGATTAAAGACACGAATTCTGGAAAAAAAATCGCTGCCAACCCCCCTGGAACCTGTACTTGCGGGGATGGCGTAACCGGCGTGGACGACAGCCCTGCCACCGGTTCCAGAAGGGGCTCTGCTGAAGACTTTGCCTCCTGGATACCCGAAGTGCTGGTACCCCCTGTATGGACCTCCAGCTCTTCCCCCCCCCCCCAAACGTGAATAAACTGCTTCCCAGGAAGATCCCCACAGCTTATCTGCAGTCAGAATCCCAAAACGAAGCTTCCTCTCTAATCCAGACGTCTGCCAACTACACTTGATCCGCAATGGCAATTTTCTTTCCCACGCGCCGCAGCCTACCCCATTCTGAACATGCGGTCCTGCCTCCTGCTCTGCCAACGATCAGGGCCCCCTTACCTTGAAAATGTGCCTGTCCACTCTGTTCCCTCTCCCCGCGCTCAGCCAGGATCACGGCTTCAGCGTCGGGGGAGAGCCGGAACGGCACCTCAATCGCAGCCGCAAGCTACTGGAATGAGCCCTCAGCGCTTCAACGGCAATGCAATCCTGCGATCTTCATAGCGTGCTTTCTTTTTGCTGCCTTTAGACTTTCGGTTCCTCACCCAGAACAGTGGGTTCGGGAGCTGGAGCCTCTCTTTCCCCCAAACCTACCCAATGTCTGTAATCTCGCAAAGAAAAGCGGATAGGAGGGAGGGGGGTCAGAAAAGGAATAAGCAGCTCTGCACAGCACCGCTTTTCTTCCCAACTACCTTCAGCCAATCTGTTAAATGAAAACTTCAAAGAAAACGCTTTTGGTAACCCCACTAACAACCACTTAATTGAATCTCTAGTGAGCCCCTATTTCTGGGCTCACCAGCCCTCCAGCTGCTTGGCGACAGATAACTGTAGTCAGGAGGCGGATCCTGGGTATTTATACTGGTGTCATCAAAAGGATGACGTTTCTCAGTCTCCAAGCTGCTGGAGGAGGAGCAAGACCCCAGATGTTCAGGACTAGACTGGAGTGACACTAAGGAAGTTCACCTTGTTATTCTCTGTTCAACAATATCCAAATTGATTGTACCTACCTAGTTCATTGTATTTCTGAACTCAACTGGAGTTCACCTTGTTTTGTGTAAATCACCGACTACCCCAGAAAAGTGGTATATAAAAAAAAATGTTAAATAAAATAAATAAGATTTTGTCTCACACATGTCCTTCACCAGCTTCTCCAAATCAGCTCCAAAACAGAAGCTTCCCTTTAAGGCCAGATGGGCAACTGAGCTTTGAAACAAGAGTCTACCACCCTGTGTCAAAGCCAAGCCAATGCCATGTCACCATCAACAGGGCACAATCCCTGGCTGCTAGAGATACCAGGCTGCACATGGCATCAGAAAGGCTGTAATGGACTCCAAAAGAGGGGTAGAATCATCTGGCAGAAGAGAATGAATCCACTGGAGCAGGGCTCTAGTCATCAGGCCTGCACATACTGCTAACTGAAGAAAAGCAGCCGCTGCAGCGAACTGGTTCTTCAACACAAAGCCACCTTTCGATCCAGAGCATCCTTTAAGGCTGATCTGCCTTCCACAAAAATAGTGGTCCGATTGGTAATCATTGCGACCTGTGCATCCACCTTGGAAACAGCAAACCACACAATGTACTCCCTCTCCAGGAGAGAGTGTGCATCTTCTTATACACCCTTAGCCCCTAGGCGGGAAGTTGGAGGAATCCCACTCTGACCGAATAGGCCCTTGAGCACTTCTGAGAATGGGAAGACAGTAGAGGATTTTTGCACCCCTTGCAGGAGTGGATGCATCTTAGGCTCCTGCTCAGTGTCTAAAGCAACCGCCAAGCTCAAGGTGGATAAGAGCCTGGGAATAAACGTCTCCAGTTCCTCCTCCCAGAACAGGCGGATCACATCGGCCTCTTCACAATCCTCTGAAGGCAAGAGTACTTTTTCATCCACATCAGAGCCCAGTACCGAGATATTTGAATCCAAGTCACCATCCAAATCTCGAACAGATACAGCTGATCCCCATCTCCAGGGGGTGCCCCTTGCTGGGGATGCTTAGCCAAAGGAGGCAGAGGCCACAGGGTCTGAATTTCCACACCAGAAGGACCAGGCCTGCTGTAAAAAGAAAAAGAATTCCAGGGAGGAAAATCTAAGAGTCCAGAAGCTCTTCTCTTGGAAATGACCACCCAACACCAAGAGGACATAGCTGCTGCAGATCCCCTAGAGAATGAGGAGTGGCTCATAGCATTGTTGCCGGATCCTCCAGCCAGCTAGTATTCTTACCCATAGCACCATCCACCTCCTGCCCTGAGGCAGGCAAGGCCAGACTAACTGCATCCCCCGGCTGGGAGAGGGGGAAAGCAGGCCCTCCAGGGATGACTCAGAAGCTACCATGCAAGAAGAGCAGAGTGCATAATCCATAGATGAGGCACCTTGCTTGCCACAGGCCAAATGTTTCCTGGAAGAAGACAGAGTTAAGACAAGTATCACAACTACGCACACCAAGGTCACCGTGGTCTAAAGGGCACATGTTAACTGCACTTTTACTGCAATGCACATTAGTCGCTTGGACGGAATGCACACTAGGACCGCCCATCTGCCAGGTGCACAATAGGTAAAAATGCTACTTACGTGTGCAGAAAAAGGTGGAAAACCGCCACACTGCACCAACAGTCACCAGCAGTTCACCCCCAATTGCATCCCAGGCAGATGGAATCGGGAGCCCCCAACAAGGACAATGAGGTCCAGCCTTGGTACTTACCCCACTGAGATCCCCTGGCAAAGGATCCAGGCCAGGCTCAGCTCTACTCCCCTGAAACTGTTTTAATGGTTTTGCAGCATTGTGTTTAAGGTGGCTGGCAGATCCCTCTGAGAGCCTTTGAGGTAGAAATCCAGGCAGGGCTGAGAGCTGGAAGGGTTAGGTGAAAAGGATACACCCCTCTTGGTGAAGTCATACCCTGGTACATGCTTGTCCCTCCCCTATTCCTTTGTCCTGCTGCTCTCTCTGCTTGCTAGAGATAAGAGTGCAGTAGGCTTTTTCCAATTGGGACTACACTGTAATAAAGTGACCAATCATGAAGAAATACTGTAATAACCTGATAAGAGGTTTATATAATCTCTCTGAGCCCTCTGGTGGAGGCCCAGAATTTGGAAAAACTATTTTCTCTGGGTTTGTGCACATTAAACCGTTGTTTCCTTCTAAGACTCCTTGGGTGTTTCTTTCTTCGCTCGTTTATCTGCTACATTTTTGGTTCCCTGACCCAGCTGAGACAGTGAGATAAGAAGGAAAAGGTTATCTTGCTACCTCTAGGTTCAATCGGTTTGAGCCGGGCTGTGGCGAATGCAGGGGGGAATACAAGACGCCACCAGACCAGTTGTTCTGGAAAGTATTGTTTCCTGATTTGCCTCTGCCGCTGGCTTTCTCCGACAGACACCTACGAACCCGCTCTGGGGTCTAGGAAACAAACCATTCAACTCCGGAGGACATCTGAGTGGGGTAAGTGATAACGGGGGTCTGTCTCTATCTGCAGTTCAGAAAAATCGGTCCTTCCTATGGGGAGAAGGAGAGCTTGATCACCTTTCGAGGGAATCGCCCTAGTACCCTGAGCTGAGCTGGGGGAAACCGCGTTCCTAATAGACTGTTTTCTAGGGAATTGGGAGGCTATGTGTTGGTCTGTGCTTGATTTATATGTTTGGCACAAGCAGAGGCTTGTGCAGTGAGAATAGACTCCTGATTAGTGCAGTTCCTGGCCAGGCGACCGCGCCCAGGTCAGGGAAAAATGGCAAAAACGCCATTTTGTCAGGGTGTGGTGGAAGCGCCATTTTCTTAGTTACCCTTCTTGAGACTAGAGCAGCTGGATTCCTGGCTGTCTGCATTCCTTTCCCTCTGTGTTTTCAAAGCCTGGAAGAAAGATATGGGGGGGGGGATCAGAGACGAAATGCAGCCCCTTAGAGTGTATGGTAAAGCATGTCAGGAAGGGATTCTCTGCAGATTATGGAGTTCGTATGACTCCATCCTTGTTAAAGAAATATTGTGAGCATGAGTGGCTAGCTTTAATACTGATTGGCCCCGAGAAGGAACATTTGATTATGACTTGGTTAGCCGAGTGCACCAAGCTGTGGTAGCTAAACATCCTGATCAATTCCCTTATATTGATTCCTGGCTGGATGTTTGTCGGCAGAGACCTAAATGGCTCAGGAGATGCAGCCTAAATTAAAATCACAATTGCTCGTTTTAATACAGGAGCTAGAGACAGAAGAATTTCCCCCTTTCCCTCCTCCCTGTATTCTCAGGCAGAGTCCTGTGACTTCAGCTAGGTCGGCAGTCTCAGCAGGGAATTTGGCTAGTTCTCCCCCACCCCTCTCAGATACTACATTCTCTGACAGTCAGAAGAGCAGTGAGGGAAGCATACAAATGCCAATTTCAGATACATACCTGCCCAGCACGTCAGAAAGTTCCCTGCGTCCCAGATCTGAAGAATGTCAGTTCCACGTTCGTACACCCTCTCCCCTGCCCCCCCCCCCCGCCCATACTAGAGCACTGCGACCTCATTTGGGGGCCCCAGTGAGAAGCACTGAGAGACTTTTCTGACCTAAAACCCCACTGGACAGTGATGCAGGCCGCCTTGCTCTGAATTGTTATCATTGGGCTCTCCTTGAAGGCTTTAAAAGGGGGGCCAGAAAGCGATGAATGTAGGGAAATATCTGAGGTACTGCAAACCCCTGATGAGAGCCCTGGCCAGTTTTATGAAAGACTCTACATTCAAAGGAAACTTCACAAGCTTGAGGGCTTTGCTGGAATGAATAACACCCAGCGGATGGAAGTTGCTATGAAAGTATTTGTGAACAGAGATCAGGAGATGAAACGTGAGTGTGATGAAAGATGAAAAAGAAAGCTGACATGTTAGCAGCGGCGCTAGTTGAGAAAGAACAAGGAAAGTCGACGTGGGAACCGAGAAGCCGAGGCCGGGGTAGAGGAACCCGGCGAGGATCATTGGAGCAAGGACAATTGGAACGAGATCAATGTGCCTATTGCAGAGAAATGGGCCACTGAAAAAGAGAAGAAAAAACGAATGTCCCAATTGTGTCAGGCAATATTCCCTGCCCCAAAGAGATGTTGAGGGCATTCATAAACATCTCCAGCAACTACTTAAGCCTGGACTCCTGAAAACCATGCCAATCATCCTGGAATACACCTTTGCTGCCAGTTCAAAAACCAGGTACTAATGATTACTGACCTGTACAGGACCTACGGAAGGTCAATGAAGCTGTTAGCATTCACCCTGTTGTGCCAAACTCCTACAATTTACTGAGTTTGATTCCTGCACAAGCAACCTGCTTCACTGTTCTGGACTTAAAGGATGCCTTTTTCTGCTTGAGACTGGCCACTCCTAGCCAGCCACTGTTTACATTTGAATGGGAAGACCCTATTACTGGCAGTAAGGGACAATTGACATGGACACGGTTACCCCAAGGATTCAAGAATTCCCCCATGCTGTTTGGGGATGCACTTAGTCAAGATTTGCATCAGTTCCAGTCTTGCCCTTCTCAACGCGTATTGTTACAATATGTGGACGATTTACTCATTGCTGCTGTTTCCCGGGAAGAATGTCTAACCGCTACTTCAGAACTTCTACACCTACTTTGGATGTCTGGCTATCAGGTGTCCCGAAGTAAGGCCCAATTGTGCCAGACTGAAGTCAGATACTTGGGATTCCATGTTGCCCAAGGCCTTCGAAGATTGGGCTCTGAGCGGAGGGAGGCTGTTTGTCCTATTCCTGAGCCACAAAATCGCAGGCAGTTAAGAGGCTTCTTAGGGGCTGCCATTTTTTGTCAAATCTGGATACCCAACTATGCAGTATTGGCCAAGCCCCTGTATGCAGTTACAATGGGGGGAGAATGAGATCCTTTCGAGTGGGGCCCGGACCAAAAGGAGGCCTTTCAGAATATGAAGAAGGCTTTGCTATCAGCCCCCAGTCTAGGACTGCCCGATGTGGAAAAACCATTCCATCTGTACGTCCATGAAGAAAAGGGGATGGAAGTTGGTGTCCTCACTCAGAGCCTAGGTTCCTGGCAACGACCTGTGGCTTATCTGTCCAAACAGCTGGATCCAGTAGCAAGGGGGTGGCCTTCTTGTCTCCGCGCAGTAGCAGCAACAGCTCTCTTGGCAGCTGAGGCTGATAAATTGTCCCTTGGGCAAGAACTGTATGTTAAAGTGCCGCATGCAGTACTGACCCTGATGGAGTACAAAGGCAATTATTGGTTTACCTACGAGCAGATGATAAAATACCAGAGCATGCTGTGTGCGAATCCTCGGGTTCACTTGGAGAAAGTGAAAAACGCTCAATCCTGCTACTCTACTCCCTGTAGCACCTGGGCTACCTGAACATGACTGTATCCAGGTTATGGATGAAGTGTATTCCAGCCGCCCAGATCTGAAAGATGTACTGCTGGCTACTCCTGATGTTCAGTACTTTACCGATGGCAGCAGAAGGCTGGATATGCTGTGGTCACTCTGAGGGTTGTTGTGGAGGCTGAGCCCTTACCCCTGGGAACCTCTGCCCAGAAAGCTGAACTCATTGCCCTTACTTGAGCCCTCCAGTTAGCTGCAGGTCTGAAGGCAAACATTTTCACCGATTCTAAGTATGCATTCACTACACTCCATGCCCATGGGGCCCTCTATAGAGAGAAGGGGCTCATAGATTCAAGCTGGAAATCTATAAAAGTATGGGAGGGAGATTTTGGAGTTACTAGAGTCTGTGTGGGCACCAGAAGCGGTGGTGGTAGTTCACTTCAAGGCACACCAGCGAGGAAACACTCTGGTCATCCAGGGTAACCGCAGGGCTGATAGGGAGGCCAAGCTAGCAGCCCAGCGAGGAACAGTCCCAGTAAGTGTTCAAGCCCCCTGTTTCCAATTCCTATGTCAGAGTGGGACCCACGTTATACCAGGAAAGAGATGGATTTCTTCACTAAGGAAGGGGCTACTCTCACTACTGCTAGGTGGTTGCGGTTACTGGAAGATCCACTCAGATATGTTATCCCTGAGAGTCTAGTGCCTGCTTTTTGTCTGCTGATTTCATGAGACCACCCACTTAGGTAAGACCTCCATGTAAACCATTCTACAGTCTTGCTTCTATGTCCCACATCTGACTTCCTTGACAGCAGCTGCAGCACATCGCTGTTTCCAATGTGCCAAGAATAACTTCCGCCAAAGGCCTCTACCTCCCGTTTCTATAAAGGCAGTTGGTGCTGCCCCTATGAAGAATATTGTAGTTGATTTCACCGAGTTACCCCGAGTAAGGGGTTATCGATATCTGCTGGTGATAGAGTGTACATTTTCAGGATGGGTTGAGGCCTACCCCTGTAGAACAGAGATAGCCCAAGAAGTTACAAGGGCCCTGTTGAGAGAGATCATGCCTAGGTTTGGCCTTCCCCTTACTATAGGGTCAGATAATGGCCTTGCATTTGTTGCTAAGTGCCTTCAGGACCTTTTTAAGGCCCTCCAGATCACCTGGAAACTTCACACTGCTTACCGCCCACAGAGTTTGGGAAAAGTGGAAAGGATGAACCGAACTCTGAAGCTCCAGTTGTCTAAACTCTGTCAGGAAGCTCATCTTAAATGGGATCAGGCTTTGCCGATAGCCCTTCTCCGGGTCCTGTCCTCTCCAACTCAGACCTTGGTAATATCCCCTTATGAAGTACTGTATGGTCGACCACCACCCATTGTTCAGGGCCTTAAGGGAGACCTAGAGCAGATAGGTAATGAACTTACAAGACAACACTTACTGGCATTGGGATCTGTTTTTCAGTCTTTGAACAGGTGGATACAAGAGCGACTGCCTCTCTGTCAGAGCTGCTCCATCCCCACCAGCCGGGAGATCGTGTGTGGATTAAGGAATGGAAATGTGAACCACTGTGCCCTACCTGGAGAGGTCCTTACACAGTACTCCTAGCCACACCAACTGCAGTCAAGGTCGCAGGGGTTACCCCGTGGATTCATCATACTTGTCTTAAGAAAGCTGCTCCTGACTTGGATGATAAGTGGACAGCGCACGAACATTCTCAGGATCCCTTACGCCTCACACTGCGGAGAACCAGCAGACGGAGCCCTGCGCTAGCTGCATACCGGAAGCTCCTGACTTGGATGATAAGTGGACAGCGCACGAACATTCTCAGGATCCCTTACGCCTCACACTGCGGAGAACTGGCAGACGGAGCCCTGCGCTAGCTGCATACCGGAAGCTGGCTAGTCTATGCACGGCGGAAGTTTGAGGAGTTATCTTCAGATACTGTTAGTGGGACATAAGCTCCATGGTCGGTATGCACCTGCTCATGCTGACTTTTGTTCTGGCATTCATGTGGGGCCTTCCCTTGTTGGTCTCAGGAACTATAAATGTAGTAACACTACTTGCCGGGACTGCTCCGAATACTTCAGACTTTTGTGTATGCAGCTCTTCACAGCCTGGAGTTTTTGATCAACATGCCTTATTGCTGTATCCACTACTTTGTGTGAAATGCAAACGTTTACTGTAATGCATAATCTGAACTGCAAACAGCCAAAACTAACCTTTTCTACATTTTTCTACTTCACTGGTGTTACTCGTCCTACCTCAGCCTATTTTAACAAGGCCCCTTTCTCCTTGCAGGTTGTCTCCACACTTAAAGCTACAGATTGCTTTATTTTTGTAAATGCAACTGAATAGGGGTTTTTTTTAATGTGTCTAAATAGGAATTACACTTACCTGATAATTGTGGTTCCTTGAGTGACTCCAGTTTAGTCCTCAACCTCTGGGTAGTGAACCTCCTCTTGCAGCTTGGAGACTGGGCATATCAAAAACTCATGACATCACTGGATATAGCCTGCTGGTCTCTCCCATCAGCCCCCAGTGAACTATTGACAAAGCAGACTCAAAGGAGCAAAAAATCAGTAACTTTTTTTTTTAAACTTATTATATTCAAGGATACGCAGAACATATAACCTATCTACCTACTACTCCCCTTCCAGAAGGAAAGGAACTGCTTCCTGCATGCTCTCCTTTCCGTTGAATGCCTAGCCCTAAACAATCCAGAGCAATATAGCAATATATATAACAATATCATAATATAATAATATAACAATATAGCGCAAAACAAATGGAAGCATCAAAACGACTGAACACCAGTGAAGGCCTATATCCACTTTTAATCTTGCACTTCCCCCAACAGAAAAACCACTGCTAAGACCCCATCCCCGGGCAGGAATGAGGACTAAACTGGAGTCACTCAAGGAACCACAATTACCAGGTAAATAATTCCTATTTCCTTATCGTTCCTCCAGTTTAGTCCTCAACCTCTGGGATGTATCAGAGCAATAATCATTGGGAGGGACCTTTCCAGCCGGATCTCAACACTGCCTCCCTGAAAACAGCATTCTTAGCCGCCAGAACATCTAGGCGGTAGTGCTTATTCAAAGTATGGAGAGACAACCAAGAGGCCTCCCTACAGATGTCCACTGGCGGAACCAAACTGTGCTCCGTCCAAGAAGACGCTTGCACTCTGGTAGAGTGAGCTCGTAAGCTCCCTGGGGACTATACAGTCCCGTAGAAGATAAGCCGATGCACTCTCCGCTCCAATCCAGAAATGGACTCCTTCACCACAGTTTCCCTTTGTGGGGCCCTCCAAACACCCCAAAGAGACGATCCGCCTTGCGAAAGTTTCTGAAACCTTTAAACACTGCCACAGCGCTCTCTTGACGTCCAAACAGCACAAGCTATGGTTCAATACACTCCCCTCCGCCGCACCTAGCGCTGGAAGAGAGACCATTTTAGTTAGGTGAATGTAGAAACCAACTTTGACAACGACGGAACCAGCCGCCAGGCCACCTTCTGTCTGGAGACAGACAAAAAACGATTCCTGACAGGTCAACGCCTGCAACTCCGAAAATTGCCTTGCCGAACAGATGACCATCAAAACATACCATCTTCAAGGTAAAACCCTTAACCTATGCCTGTTGCAAGGGCCCCAATGACGCGCTAGCTAACTCTCCTAAAACCAACTTGAGCTTCCCCGGTGGAATTAATATCCTACGACAGGGCTACAAGTCTGGTAACCACCTGAGAAAGCGTACCACATCGACCTGTGCATGAGAGCCACTCCCTGTCTTTTGCCCCTATAGCAAGACAGAGCTGCTAACTGAACTCTCCAGGACCTGCCTTTTACCAAACCCGCCCTGCAGAAAACTTAATACAAGGGAACCAACACTGTTGTCGCGTGAGCGTGCCACCGCGAGCACCCGTCCTCAAAGATGTGCCATATGCAAGGGACGTAGACTTTTTTTTTTTTTGGCGGCAAGGTGGCAAAGACTGCTGTCGAGCAACTCTTTTTCCTTAAGCTTGCCCTTTCAATGGCCACCCCTTAAGCAAAAACCGATGCACCTGTGGCATTCGAAGGGAACTCTGTAGCAACAGAATCTCCAATGTCAGAAACCTCCATAGATTCCTGTCGAGCAACCGTATGAGGCAGGCATACCACGGGCACCTCGGCCAGCCCGAGGCCCCCAACCACACGTTTCCCCGAAGCGCTTCGATACGCAGAACCACTCGAACTCTGAGTGGCCCCGGTGGAAAGACAGAGAAGACCGGACGACGGCCGCCGTTGAAACAGTGCGCCGATGCCTTCCGACCTTTTGCGTCGTCTGCTGAAGAAGCGACCCGTTTACGCAGAGTGAAACTCCGCCAAACGCCGCCATGAGGTCCATTACTGGCTGTCCCCATATGCGACCGATCTGTGCGAACACCTCCGGATGCCACTCCCTGGCATCTACTCGGACCCAGCTGAGGAAATCCGCTGTCACAATGTCCTTACCCGCAACATGCTCCACCGAAAAAGCTGGCAGCCAAAGCTCTATCCACACACATACACAGACCCTCTGCCACGGCCTCTATGGCCACACTTCCAGTTCTGCCCTGCCGATTGATGTAGGCCACTGCCGCAGAGTTGTCGGACAGTACTCACACCGCTTGACCTGTCACCGTAGCTTTGAACGCCTGCAACGCCCGGCGTATCGCTTGCATTTCCAGTCAGTTGATTGACCACTGGGTCTCTGTGTACTCCAAGAGCCTTGCGCGAAATGATCTCCGAACGTAGCAGAGTTTAACAAAGGTTTTGGCCAAGCTCCCGGAGGAAAGGTCCATAACCTTTTATTAGAGAGAAGCTGGAAAAAAAATTATATATTTATTTTTATACCCACTTTCACCAATTCAAGATGTTCTACAAGGCACACAACCCAATAGAGCGTCACATCTGTTGTACATGCAATGGAACCCTTAAAATATGAGCATACATGAATCCACCGCTTGCCCCGATACAAGCATTGAGTAGCCTATTTGTCTTTTTGGAAACCAGCCAGGTCCTTAAGACCAGGATTGGCTACCCTAGGAAACAGGATACTGGACCTGAACGAGTTTGGTCTGACCCAATATGGCATGTCTCATATCCTTATGAATGGAACCTTCCCAAGGTCTCTGCCTTAGGGCCAGTCGCAGCATGTTACTTCCATTACCCTGTGGCTAGCTCACACGGAGCAGTGCGGCCTAGTGGTTGAGGCAAGTTGCCAGAGGACCAAGGGCTTGAATTCCAATCGAGACCACCAACCTTGGGCGATAAAAACTGGGGTTTCTGGTCCCACAGGTGGTCCTTCTGGCCTTCGTTAAGTGACTTAACCCTCTACCTCAGGTACCAAAACAAATTGTGAGCCCTTCAGGGACAAGGGAAATAGAAATACCGTAATTGACTGTATGCCACTCTGACCTGTAGGCAATCAGTATACTCAAATAAATAAATGACTGGGAATATGTGACCGTAGCAAACACTGGCAGTGGAGAGACATCAGAGCTGGTGCTGGTTCCTGGTCTTCCTTTCTCGCTCTCCCAGTCCTTCTGTCAGCATTGAGAAAAGGCTGATAATAGATTGTCCAGAGGGCCGGGGACCTTGCGTCCTGGATATCAGAGAGAAAGAGAGAGGCTAGGATCTGGGAGCAAAGCCCAAAGAGAAAGGGAAACTGGTGACTGACACTGTAGCTCCTCCGGACAGCTCACTCCACAGCAGATCCCATGACTGCATCTCCAACCCCATGTAACACCATGAGGACCTCACACACTTTATTACAATCGACATCCCCCCATTACTGGAGAATTACCTTAATCTGATAATACAGTCTCAGCAAAGAAATGCATTCTCACTCTGCAAAGAGTGCACCCAAAAATCATGCCTAAGCAATTGTGAGCACATACAAAATGCACATCTACATATATGGGTGACCCAGCATCTGTCACCCAAACACAGTGCAGTGAGCACGCTTGAACATAGGCTGAATACATGGAGCATACACAGAGTATTGACTTCCTCTATGAAACCTTCCAGTGCCCTGGAGCGCTAAGCCCCAGACTGTGCTACCTAGACGTCCTTCTCTTCACCCTCAGCACGGACCCTTTAACAAGATGGGTCAGTGCCCCTGCTAAGTGCTTAAAGCCCTGCTCTGACAGCACAGGCTCTAGAAATAGATGAGAATTTCCTGGGAAGGGCATGCTAAGTGGAGCTATGAAACACACAGGCACCCCCACCCCCCTGGCCTTCCTGCAGTCAGAGAAATAGCAGTGGGATACACCAATAACCTTGCAAGTGGAGGTCTTAGAGGTTGCTGCCTGTGTGAACCTGGTGAGGAATACAATTTTGTATTTTACCACCCCCCCCCCCCAGGGATGGGGGCACTGAATACTATATGTGATTCATGAGCAGCGCTGCCATCCGGTGGCCTTTAGGGCACCTGAGCCCGACAAACGATACAGAAGTTAAGAGCTTTAAATCTTGGTCATATAATCTGGATTTGCAGAACATTACAGTTGCTTGTTTAGTCACTAACCCCTGAGTGCCCATGAGGTAGCCCTGTGGTTATTTCTTCCCTGACTTGCAGAGATCAATCTGATGATGGCTGCATACACACGGTCACAGAAAGACACTATTGAGTGTACCAGCTGCCCTCTGGTGGCCATAGACCATAGCACAGGCACTTCTTGGTTGACAGTTTAACTGTCATTATTATTATATATTTTTTTATATCCTAAGGTTTCCTAAACCTGTCCCTGTGAAACCACAGGCGTTTGGGCCACTTTCACTATAGAATACACAAAAGCACACTTCCAGCCTGTCCCTCATTCCATTTACAAATTAGGGCTCTGCTCTTAAAGAATCTAAAAGCTGGCAATTTGCCTAATATCCCAGGACTTAACAGATGCTCCTCAGAGACATGATTAGGAGGGAGAGAACATGTAACATTAATGCCAAAACTGCTGCCCTATAAAACTAATAAACTTAAAAATAAAGAGGACTGACAACAGCCCCCTTAAGGATGAGGAACCCCCCCCGAGCCTCAAAAAACCTACAAACAAAAGAAAGAAACACTAGACCTAAAAATCTAGCTATTCTGCCTGTCATCTTCCTAACACAGACATCTCACTGCAACTCTTGCCATGCGGTCCAAATACCTAGAAAGAAAATGGCCACCCCTTTGCCAACAAATTTTGGCGCCAAGAACAGCCGCCGCTGCAAAAATGAGGCCTCAGCAGACCGACAGAGCCCGAAGGCCTTACCTGCAGGGCCGAAAGCCACGCAGCCTGCTCCTACCGCCTTGAATTCATCCGATCCTCAAGCCGCGCTGTCACGCCCAGCAGCCAGTTCCACAGAGTAAAATTAAAATCCCGCAGCAACAGAGAGGCTCCGTCTCATACAGCTTCAGTGTGGCTGTACGGGTCCTGGAGCTCTCTCCCGTACAGTGCAGGGAGAGAGATCCACACCAGCGAATGCCTGCAGCAAGTGAAAATAACTGACAAGGAGGGAAGGTGAGAGCTGCTACTAATTTAAAGAGCCAGGCTCAAATTTAAAATTACTGTAAATATAAGGAAATTTGTTCCTAATAACTAAAGGGAACTAATCCCTGATTGCCAATTAACCAAAGGTAACTGAATTAAAAGTAAAAGTAAAAGTAAATTAAAGGTAAAAATCAAAAGTAAAATCAGAATAGAATTTGTCACACTAAATGCTCCTTATCTGTTTCCCCAAGTGAGCCCAGAAGCTAGGCTCACTATGTCCTCCTGCTGCATGGAGACTGGACACACTGGGGGCTGATGGGAGATACCAGCAGGCTATATCCAGTGATGTCATGAGTTTGACATGCCCAGTCTCCAAGCTGCAGGAGGAGGTTCACTACCCCCAGAGGTTGAGGACTAAACTGGAGGAACGATAAGGAACACTGTATTATCATGCAAGTCTATTACGAAGGTATCTTATGCTTACTCATAAATGTATCTTCCCTTAGGATGGTTTTTGTTATGTGGTAAAACTGCTTACACTTATGCTCCCATAAACACTACTGGAGGTCCTTGCACTTTTGGCAGACTTACTACTGCTGCTTTCTCTCATACCCCCAGTAAGGTTAGTTCCCACTCGCGCTATCCTTAATCAAAACCTATGCCCCCTACCTGTAACTCCAATGTGGAACCTTATAGTGATCAGACAGCGCTGGGACTGGCAATATCCATTGTAGGAGCACCTGCGTTAGCTTTACGCAATGCAATGGAAATAAGCCGTATTGCTTGTTCCTTGGCCAAATCCATTAATCTTACCTCAACCATCCTAGCCACTATGAATCACGAGATGTCCGGTCTGCGGACAGCGATTCTTCAGAAAAGGAAGACCATTGATTTTCTGCTCCTACGCTTAAATCATGGCTGCGAGGAGTTTGAGGGTATGTATTGGTTTAATCTCACCGATGAGAGTGTTTCCATTGAACACTCTATTCAAGACCTACGTGACCTAGCTAATCATATCACCGCCCCTTCTATAGGTGCTGGGTGGTTTGCGGAATGGTTCAATTGGTTAAGTGGACTTAAAACCCTAGTGGTAGGGGTTCTCCTTATTCTCCTGCTATGTGTCATCCTGCCATGCTGTATCCCTATCCTTATCCGATTTATTACCTCCACCATTGAGACCATGGTGGAGCGGAAAACTGCTGCCCATGTGATGGCAGTATGCAAATACAAATCCCTTCCACAGTCAGATCAACTGCTATGAGGAAAAATTGGCCTCCTTCACTACAAGGAAAATTTTCCCCTTAAAAAGGGGGGAATGAGGTAGAAATCCAGGCAGGGCTGAGAGCTGAGAACTGGAAGGGTTAAGTGAAAAGGATACACTCCTCTTGGTGAAGTCATACCCTGGTACATGCTTGTCCCTCCCCTATTCCTTTGTCCTGCTGCTCTCTCTGCTTGCTAGAGATAACTACTCTCCCTCTGCTTTGCTAGAGATGAGTGCAGTAGGCTTTCTCCAATCGGGACTACACTGTAATAAAGTGACCAATCATGAAGAAATACTGTAATAACCTGATAAGAAGTCTATATAATCTCTCTGCGCCCTCCGGTGGAGGCCCAGAATTTGGAAAAACTATTTTCTCTGGGTCTGTGCACATTAAACTGTTTCCTTCTAAGACTCCTTGGGTGTTTCTTTCTTCACTCGTTTATCTGCTACACCTTCTGCAATCTTCAGGAGAGAGCAGGTGGGGAGGTGGGGGGGAGACAGAGGAGGAGGGAGGGGAGGTTGTGCAAGGCTGCTGCACTCTTCCAGATCCTTCTAATTTCTGGCTGCTCAGGCTCTTATGATAAGCACATGGAGCTGAACCAATTTTCCCTTCTCCTATGGTTACTAAAAAGATCGCACTCTTGTGAATCCTCCCACTCATGCTCAAGTGAGATTGAGCCACCCTCAAGGTGGTCATTCACAAGTGTTTAATCAATCTTTTCCTCTCGATCTTCAGATTTTCTTCAGATGGGAGAAAATCCATCCACCATCTGCTGAAGATAAAGAAGTATTGAAGAGACCTCTGGTGGCTGAGGTGAATAGAGGCATATGAATGATGTCATTGAAACCTGGGCTTTTCATTGGTTCTTTATCTCCACCAATCTGCTGGTAGGGCAACACAACCCACTTGTCTCGTCTAGCAGGACAATATGAAAGGAAACATTTAACAAAGCAGAAAGATTCCTATATCAAAAGCCACAGAGGCAGAGGAGAAATCACAGACATACCAGAGAAGTCAGCAGCTCTCAGCATCAGTTCAGACAGGCAAGAATCAGGGTCCCAGCAGACATACAGTGTCCAGATGACACTGGCAGCATGCAACAAGGCCCAACATCCAGTTCAGGCTTCGAGACTTAAAACCAGATACTTGGGGGTCATGTTTACTAAAGGTTAATGCACGTCAAGTGCATTCATTTCTATGGGCCGTTGCAACAGTTAAATGCACATGCATTAAGTTCAAGGAGCATGTTTAAATCAAGGTTATCTGGTTAAGCCAGTCAAAGTTAACAGGGTAAACTTATTTGGGCTAACTTTGGGACAGCTATTTCTTTAGCATGGTTAAGATAAATTATTCCCAGTCAACTCACTGGATGGATAAAATTTATGCAGTCAATTTTGGGGGAGGGGAGGGGTGGGAAGGTGATGATATTTAAAAAAAAAAAAGAGAACACTTCTCCAAAAAATTTCTGAAAGTTACTTAGACAAATTATTTTTAAATAAATATTGACCCCAAAGCTACCTGCTACAGATGAGGCTGACACACAGAGTCAGAAAAAGGGTGCCCATGAAAGAGGCAGAACTCCCCCCACCCCAAACCCTGCAGAACTCACCTGTATTCATCACTGGGATGGGCAATCTCCACAATGTCTCCCAGCTTAATGTGAGGAAACACCTTGGGATTCACTAACAACTCATCCTCTGCAAAACAAGCACAAAGGTGCATGAGCTACCTACAGAAAACCTGCATAGCCTTAGCATGATCGCCTCCCAGCACACTCTCACACACGACAGGGACAATACTGGAGCTGAACTTAGAAACAGAAGACGTAGGGTCGGAGTTCCTGCAGGTCCAATGGGGGAAAAAGAGAGGGGACCACAACTGTCAGAATCCAGACTTCAGATATACCCAGGACCATATCAAGCCATAAATTCACCCTGTGCGACTTGCACATATGGTGCGCTCTCCCTCCCTCCCCCCCCCCCCCGGTTTGTCATTTGCCCTATGCCCAGCACCTGCCCATCTTACCCAACACCTTCATAACCAGCCAGCTCCCCCCCTCCCCCCAGCATTGCCTGCCCTTGCCCTGCTGCTTTTCATGTTGCCTTGGCGGTGGTGGTGACAGCAGCATGGAGCGGACCTCTAAATGGAAAAAAAAACCCAACCTGCAGGTCTTTCCAGCTCCACACTTGCATACTGGTCTGCAGGGCCATTCACTACCTGCTAAGCGAGCTAAGCGTGGCAGGGGGGCGCCGGTGCTAGCTGTCCCCCTCCCTCTTTCTCTCCCACCCCATGAATGGAAGATCCTGCCCATGGGACTTGCTGCTCCCGCAGGCAAAAGAATTGTGCAAAGCCCACAGCAGGATCCTCCCTTCAGGCAGCCTCACACAATTCTTCTGCCTGCGGGAGCAGCAAGTCCCACAGGCAGGATCTTCCGTTTGCAGGACTGGCCCTAGGCATTTGCGAAGCAGGTGAAGCTGGGCAAGTGACAGATGTGGCCTAGCAACCTAGCTGCCCAGACCAGACCATAGTGCACCACCCCAGAAATCGGGACCACTGGAGCACCAAGTGCTTTAAATGCGGCACTGTCAAGAGCACGAACAGAAAGTCTGCCTGCCTGTGGTTCTTCATTCACCGGTCAGTTCCTTAATGAAGCAGAGGCAGCTATTCCCAGTCAGCATTTCCTGATGATGATCTCGTGAGATCAGCCTCGGGCCCTGCTAGCCCATCAAAGTGCTTGAGTGTTGACTAAGCAGTGGGTGAAGTACTGCTGGTGAGCAAGCAGGCTCCTGCTGTTCCTCCCACACACTGTCCCAAATTCTTTCATCTGTCCACGAAGTGGGTCCAATATTCTGAAGAGGTGAAGAGGTAAGGGGAGGAGAATTAGTTGCTGGAGGTGAGGGGGTGCACCAGTGACATAGGGAGAAATTCAGAGTGGAAGCTGGATGGGGAAGGAGGAGAAAGGTAACAGGGAGGGTGCTGGAGAAGTGGTAAAGGGGAAGGATACCAGACACTAGGATAGGGCTCAGGTCAGAGCAGTCAGAGATCATTTAAAAAAAAAAAAAAAAAAGATGCTGGGAAGGAGAGCAGGGGATTCAGACTTGGGTGGTGATTGTATAGGACAGGAAAGTGGGGACAGTGGGAGTATGGATTAAGCAATTGGGTAGGATATGGAGTAGGAATGTGTTGATAAGCAGTGATATGGGGGTTTTCCAGTCTTTTGCACTGAGTGTCACATGTATGATTTTCTCCCAGTTGGTGAGGGGTTTACGTGTGCACTAGGTGCAAGGAGCTCTTTGCTCTCAGGGAACCAGTCCGATCTCTGGAGGCTAGAGTAGCACATTTGGAGGACATAAAGGTAGACAGAGGTACATAGACGAGACCTACAGGGATATAGTCCTGAAGTCCCACCTCCAGTCTGGCAGCATCCCTGTTGCCATGGAGGAGAGAGGTCATGTGACAGGAGAGAGGTCACCCTGGTGTGGGAGGAA
This sequence comes from Ichthyophis bannanicus, assembly GCA_033557465.1. NCBI lineage: Eukaryota > Metazoa > Chordata > Amphibia > Gymnophiona > Ichthyophiidae > Ichthyophis > Ichthyophis bannanicus. The sequence goes on along the minus strand of CM066041.1, from coordinate 17,873,789 downwards.
GTGATCCTGTAACTAGGACCTGTCCTCCAGGTGATGTAAAACCCTCTCGCACAGAGGAAGTTTCTCCAGGGCCATGTGCAGAATATACGATCTGACTTGCAAAAAGGTTCCACCCTCTTCAAGAACTTCTGCAGAACGCATTGAACATCCTGTCAAAGCAGGAGGGGATCCTCCAGCGACCTCCCTGCCCCTGAAAATACTAGAAGCATGACAGATTGATTCATGTAAAAAAAACGCGAGGACCTTGGGTAGAAAGGAAGACTAACACTACCTTCTCTCTCGACATGACCAGAAATGGAGCCTGGCATGACAGAGCCTGAATCTCCAAGATTCTCCTGTAGGAGCTGATGGCCACCAAAAAGACAGTCTTTAATGTCAGGTCCTTCAAGGAACATTCACTCAGAGGCTCAAAAGGTGTCTATCAACATGGATAATACCAGACTGAGATCCCAAAGGCGGAATCATAGGCAGTCAAACTTGCTTTACCGCCCTAAGAAAAACAGATGACATCCAGGTGAGTTGCCAGAGGAATCCCTCCGGATTCTGCCACAATAACAGGAGATGGCTGCCACCTGCACACAGAGAACTACAAGCCAACCCCTTGTCCAGACCCACCTGCAGAAATGCAAGGATCTCCGGAATTGTAGCCCTCAGGGGATAACTATGCTGTTCCTCATACCAGCCTTTGAACACTCTCCATATTGAAATGTATGCTAATGGGGGGGAGGAGTGGTCTAGTGGTTAGGACAAGGTACTTCAGGCCGGAGGGCCGGGGGTTCAAGTCCCACCTGGGGACAGCAATCTCAAGCCGGAGGGACTGGGATTTCTAGTCCTATAGGCACTCCTTGTGGTCTTGGGCAAGCCACTTAACCCTCCATTGCCCATGTTCCCTGTAAGTATTAGCGTATTTGTTTCATATCCCCTCGTGTTAAATGTATCCCCCAATTGACCGCTTTGACCCGGTGAAAAGCGGGATATAAATACAGCTAAATAAATAAAATAAATAATGAAGTGGAGTGCCGACTGGCCTTCAGTAATGTTGCAAAAACTGTGGCCAAATAGCCCCACTGTCTCAACCGCACCCTCTCAAGAAGCATGCCGTAAGAGAATCAATCCACTTGAGGCATTAAGACATGACCCTATGAGAGCAGAATTGGCTCTCGCCAGCAGACACCACAAACGTCAGTCAGCCACATCAGATTTGCATACCCATGGTTGTCTCGGCCAATCCAGGGCAATGAGCATCACTAGACCCGGATGTGCCTTGATCCTCTGCACCACTTGACCTATGAATGCCCAGGGAAGAAACACACCGAGTAGCCCCTCCGTGGGCCACAGCTGTACCAGCGTGTCTAGGCCCTCCGATATGTGTTCTCTTCTGCTGTAAAACAAGAATGCCTTCACAGATTCGAAGGTTGACATCAGATCCATGATCGGTGGACCCCAACGCCTCACCAACTGTGCAAAAACTGCCACATTGAGCATCCATTCCCTGGGGTCAAGACACACTCTGCCAAGATAGTCAGCGGCCACATTCTCTCTGCCTGCCACTTGCACCGCCGAAAGTGCCACCAGATTGCTCTCTGCCCAATCCATCAACAGGCCGTCCTCGCACTCCAATGGCATGCTGCTCGTACCACCCTGTCGATTGATGTATATCACTGTGGTGGCATTGTCCAAGAACACTCTCACAGCCTTTCCCGTCCAGAAAGGGCCAAAACTTTTGCAGGGCCAAGAATATCATCCGAAACTACAGGCAGTTGATGGACCATACGCTCTCCTGTGCTGACCAAAGTACTTGGGCTATCTGGGCTTTGTAATGCGCCTCCCAACCCGACTATCTGGCGTCCGTGGTCAGCAGAACCAATTAAGGCATCACTAAAGGCATTCCTGCAAAGAGCTGTGGGCTGAAGCCACCATTGGAAGGCCTCCTGAGCCTCCTCTGGACAGAATGGCAGATGAGAGAACGGATGGCACCAAGCCGACCACCTGCGTAACAATGCCCTTTGCAATGGTCTTATGTGAACCAGAGCCCAGGGAACCAGCTCAATAGATGCAGCCATGGAGCCCAAGACCTGCAGATAATGCCACGCCATTGGCGTCTTCATCTGAATAAACTGTCATATCCGATATTGCAACTTGTGCATCCGATCCAATGGCAAGGACTCCTGGCTAATGTCAGTGTGGAACCAGGCTCCCAAGTACTGCAAATCTTGGGATGGCTGCAGATGACTCTTGGCAACACGACCACACAGCCTATTCCCTGCAGAAATTCTATGACTCTTGCCATGACTACCTTGCTTTCCTCTTGGGACTTCGCCCAAATGAGCCAATCATTGAGATAGGGATGCACCAGAATTCCTTCCTGGCATAGCGCTGCTGCTGTCAACACCATCATGACTTTGATGAAGGCACAGGGTGCCGTCGCCAGCCCAAACAGCAATGCCCAAAATTGAAAGTGGCCAATTGGCAACGCAAACCGCAAAAACTGCTGATGGTCGGGCTGAATGGGAATATGTAGGTAAGCTTCTGTTAGATCGAGAGGTTAAAAACTCCCCTGCTCGGACTGCAACCATCAGCGACTGAAGCATTTCCATCTGGAAAATGAGGCACCCGTAGAGACTGATTGACATGTTTGAGGTCCAAAATGGATCTGAAAGACCCCTCTTTTTTGGGAACCATAAAGTATATGGAGTATCAACCACATCCGCATTGGTCTTCTACTGCCACTACTGCCTGCGAGGCCTGCAAACAGAGAAGGGTTTGGTGCACAGCCTAGAGCTTGTGGGATGCCCTGCATGGCGAGTTGATGAAGGCCTCCCGGCTAGGATGGGCAAACTCCAGGAGTACCCCTCTCAGATGACCTCCAGTACCCATGGTGGGAAGAGATCCGGGCCCAGGAAGCATAAAATTCACACAGCCGACCCCTCACGAGAACCAGGGTTGGCTGGCCCACCCTCACTTCATTGTGACTTCTTGGGGCCCATGGCGAAGGGGGGATAAAACCCCCCTGCTGATCCCACGAAACCCCCAAAAGGCCTGTCCCCTAGAGGGAAAATGCCCTCTCTGGTATGGCACGAACCTTACTGCATGAAAACACCTAAAGTCCATCAGCTGCCTGTCTCTAAAGGCCAAAGACCGAATGGGCTTCTGATTATCCTCAGGAAGTCTCCCCCCCCCCCCCCTCCTTTAGACTCTCCCGGATCCTTTATCAACTTTTCCAGGTCCTCCTTGGAACAGGAGTCTGCCTGGAAAATGGAGTTTACAAAGATGAGATTTGGAGGAGACATCCATTAACCAATTTTGCAGCCACAAATAGTGCCAAGCTGCAACCACCGAAGCCATCCCCTTAGACAAGCATCTGATCAGGTCACAGAAGACATCTGATAAGTAAATGGCTCCTGACTCCAGCTTAGCTACCTCCGGTGGGTGGAGCAGAGTCTCCCCCTGAACTCTCCAAAATTCCTTGCGCCCAGCACAAACATGCTCAAGCCACAAAGGCACCACATAAGAAGCCTGCAAGGACAGCGCATTAATATCAAAAGCCTGCTTAAGGAGGGTCTCCAACTTTCTATTTTGAACATCCTTGGGAGCTGAACCGCCCTCCACTGGAATCGTGATTTTCTTTGTGACTGCAGAGACTGCCGCATTTACCAAAAGTGGACACAAAATCTCCTTCTCTCGATCCGGAAGAGGATAAAGTTGACCCATCATCTGTGTACCTTTGAGAGCAGCCTCCGGAACATCCCAATCATCCTGAATCATCCACTGGACGACATGGTGCAGGGAAAAACCTCTCTGCATCACCCTAACCGCTTGAAAAAAGGGAGTCCTCCAATAGCTCTTCTTTTAACGGAGCCTCCATCCAAACATTAAGCACTTTCAAGGAATGAGCTATCAAAGCCCCCAATTCCTCCCTACGGAAGACATGGACAATGCGGGAATCCTCCTGCTGGGGAATTTTGTCCTCCTCCAGGTCTGAATCTGCCTCCGGCCTAAGGGTCACTGCACTCAGAGGAGGCAGACGACCAGATCTCGTCCCAAAGGTCTTCTTCCAATCTCCACCTGTTTGGCCTGGGTTCCCCCCTCCACCCTTATCCTTCGAGAGAGGCTCTGGAGCATCACGTTTCTGGGCCTTCTCATGAACCCCTAGCAGATCCTCCCACCCTTCATACAAAAGCCTTATGCATGAGAGGGATTAACTCCAGAGAAACCTCCCTTGGGAGTCCAGCTCCTCCTTGGAAGAGGAGGCTCTACCTGTTCTTTTCCTCTTGCTTTTGAGACTTTTCATGAAAGGGGTCGCTACCTCACTACCCCCACCCCCCCCGAAGGGGGGTCGCTGTACAGGTGAAGGTGAAATGCACTCCCCTGAGGGCTGAGAAGCGTTCTCTGCACCTTCCGAAGCCCCCTTGGGCTGATCAGGCCTCTCCTCCCCAAACTCAGCCTCCACAGACTGGGATTTGGGCTCACAGCCGCAGCAGAAACCGGCTGGCGAGACCCACATGCCAAACACACTGACTTGGAAGGCATGTTGGGTCACCTCAACAGCCACAGACAGAGCTAGTCTTTTTGGGTTTCTTTGATAACACTGTTATTATGCAGCTCACCAACTATCCTCTTCTCCCATTTACATTATTAAACTGCAATCAGAGGGGGCCCTCCAGAATAAAAACACAATAAAATGCGAGTGCAGACCTTACTGTCCGCAGAGACTTTCCCCTGAAAATAACAAAAATACATGGGTACAGAAGATGGCACTGTTCCCATGCTCTGCAGGAAAGGGAGATGCCGCGCATCGTGGTCACTGCAACACTGATGGTCCTTCCCAGCTCAGCACTGACCTACGTGCCCCAGCTGAACCCCAAGGCAGAGAGATAAGACTCCTTTCATAAAAAAGCTGCTGCCGGTATCCCGAGCTGCCATGCTGTTGCTCAACCTTCTCACCAAGGCTTCGGCATCAGGCAGCAAGAGTGACTGGCCTCCTCTGTGCACCGATGACTCCTCACCCTGCAACTAGGCTCTGGAGTCCTCACACTCCTCACTTACTGGTACAGGCAAGCCCTTTGCGTGCAGAGCCTCCCGCCTGCTAATAAGCACTTCTATCCCATGCACAACACCCACACCCGTAGCTGTGCAACTTACTGCAGTCATTCATTTTAAAAAAAAATTTTTATGTTAATAAACTAACAGCAATCCATGAAGATAAGCCAAATCAGACAAATAAGCAAAGAAAACACCAATGGTCTTAGTATCCTAGTTGTTCTTTCAGCGAATCCTAGGGAATCACACCACTCCAGCTGCTTGGAGACAGAGATACTGGGGAGGTGCTAGCTGCCTTTTTAAGGTGTTGTCAAGAAAGATCACATGCTCAGTCTCCAAGGTGCTGGTTGGGCGTGATTACCCACAGATAACGAGACTGGACTGGAAAAACGATAAGGAATGATAGTAAAGAATTAAAACAATTTGTCCACCATATGATGTTTTACGTGACTTGTTGCTTCGCTTCAGATACTGCTGAGTACCATAGAAGGTCTCCTTTATCGTTCAGACCACCAACACGCTCCTTTTTTTTACTTTCCATTCTCTTATTTTACAATATATATATATAATTTTATTGCTCCTGTATTAGGTCGTTTTCTTAGGTAAGCTCAGGTGTTTGAATAGCTGCTCTGGTACGCAGAAGCAAGTGAGTATATAAATTCAAGTAAGATATTGACAATACATTTTCATTTTGTGTTATTATCCATGAGCTTGGTCCACAGGTCCCCTTCTACTATGTCCTTGGTTCCTCATCGTCCCTATTTTGTCAAGACCACCACACAGCATGATTGGAGTCAGCACAAATATACTTCTTGAGTGTTTTTAAACACGTTAGGCGAAACATTTTGATTTATAATCCTTTTTGTCTTTTAGATTTCATAACCCTAATTGTTGTATTTGCAATCTTATGTCTGCATTTATAAATTTTATCCTAACTTTGCATTTTACTCACTTGTTTTTTTAATTGTTATTTTCTGTATTATTTGCACTATGATTTTAAGGATTTCTTATTTATGTTTGAATGTTTAATGATATTTATTTTAATGTACACTTTTTATAGTTCTGAGGCTGATAACCCCCCTGAGGGAGACGTAAGCTGAAACATATTGGAGTGCCATTAAAGCAGCTCATTGCATTACCAGCTGCTGATTTCACCTCTCTCTCCCCTTCTGTTTGGTTGTTTCTTGTGAGTGTGTGCTCTCTCTGACTGTATGAATTACGGCAAATTCACTTAAGGAAAACCGAGGAAACCCATGCTCCGATATAAGACACGCGTGTGGCACTCATGTCCAAGACATTTCAATTTCTAATATTTATGACTGCCAAATGAGCTACTTACCAAATTATTTTAAAAAAAAAAACCCACCAACTTCATCTAGTCACACTGGCAGCACACAGCTTGCAGAATACTCTAATCCAGGCATGCATTATTGGACTGTCCAGACCACTGTGTCCATGCCGATTATGACAGTGGATAATAAACACGCAAGGTCTAATGCTGTAAAAGCATGCTAGAATACTAAACAAATTCAATTTGTTTGAGAGCATACACACATACATACGTCTCTATATGTTAATTGTCAGAATCTGTCAAAATTGGGTGATGGCCCAATAAATAATTGTGAAGGAGCCAAGACATGCTATCCAAATCAAACTCCTTCAAATTAAAATTGTTAAATTCACTAAATTATACATACGAGCAAGACTCTCACACTCTGCATGCACTCAGAGCTCAGACATTAACATAAATAAAACGTCCATGCGTGCTATCTCAATTCATGACACACTCCGCACTCAGTCTGGGCTCATACATTAAGGTCCACACGTCTAACCAAACAGTAATACTTATCAATTTCCTGATAAACAGCACAAAACACTGCAGAAGTTCCCAACAGCCCAATAAATAAAAGGTGCCATTAATGAGATGCTGAACATTTCAAGTTGTTTTTAAAGTTTTAAAAATTTGCTTAAGATTATCAGGGTCTTGATAACAGTTTGGTTTTCATAGGTTATTCTCATGCTTGCTGGAAAAAGTATTGCACACCAGCTTCTCTCAGTGTTTGCCGCATGGAGAAGAATACATGTCGTCTTACAATTGTGTCCCTGGCCAAAATCAGGAGCAACAATTATTTTATTATCTTCCTCTTGCTAACAACAATATCTTCAATACCTGCGAGAATCAATTCATAAGAATCAGAATGGGCCTGGGTGACCATTTAGTGGCCATTATTTGATGGCAGGGTGACCGGTACGCATTTCAATTCCCAGGGCTAGAAGGAAACGGTGCTCCAAAATGCCCCCAAGAAATGATCCAACAAACTGCACAATATTCTCGCCTTCCATACCTTCAGGTAAGCCATTAATTTCACGTTTAGACACGCTTACTGAAGGTTAATGGTATCCTCCAGTTCTTGTTGAACCCACTTAATTGCCACGGTGTTAGAGATTTGAGATGTTTCTTGCTGCGCTTCAGTTATTTACGTTTCCACTGAGTCCAAATGCAGTTGAGAACTATTCATTTGTATAGAAAGCTGCTCTAAATCTCTTCTTATTCCCACTGAAACCTCGATCTAGCTCTCCATTTTTTTTTTTAAGCTCCGCAACTTCTTGCGGTACCAGATCAGCAGACTCAGCAGCTTTAATCAGGTGTGGGAAGACCTTTTTATGCCTTTTGAACCCTGATGGTAGGCTGAATTGAGTATCAGATGCTGAATTCTCCTTTCCTTTAAGTCAGTAGTGATAAAGAAGTGCTGCAAAAGGATGAAGAATTTTTCTTCCTCTAAGTCCCACGGAGCTACACGTTCTAAGCTTCCATCTTGCTGAGTTCCACAGCACGCGCTCCCCCCACCATTGCTACTACTAATCATTTGCATGGTGTTACAAGGCATACGCAGCACTGTACATATAGATGTAAGACACAGTCCCTTCTCATCAGCTTACAATCTAATCAAGACGAAAAACATTACAGAAAACTGGGGACTAGGTGTATGGCAAGATAACACAAGCAGTGAACAAGAGGGTGAGGAGCATCAGGATCCAAAAGCAGCTTCAAAGAGGTGAGTTTTTGGAGGGACATTTTCAAGACTGTTTTCATTGATGCAAATCCCACATGTATGTATTTAGATACAAATTTATATCTTACTTAATCACAAGAAGGTCTAAGCGGGCTACAATCAACTTATGCATCTTCATGACAACACAATAGTATTAAACAAAAATATAAATTAATAGAAGAATCACAAATCTGTGCCAAAATATTCAATAAAAAGATTGTTTTTCAATCTCCTCCTAAATCCCAGTAAATCCTGACAGGTCTGCAGCTGATTAGAGCAGATGCTCCACAACCCTAGGGCATACAAGAAAAAGGTTTTGACACGGGTAAATGAGTCCTATCCCTACCCAACAGAGGGTTAACATAGGTATTTTGAGAAACAGGCCCACCTTGGGTGAACAGCTGCACATCCCTGGCGTACCATTCATAAGCTATCAGCAGTAAGATGGTCACTATTCAAGATTATGTGCCAACACTTTAAATTTTACCCTAGCTGCAATAGGAAGCCAATGAAGGAGTTTCAAAAGCAGAGTTACGTGGCAAACCTGGGTCGTTTCATCACGAACCTGGTAGCTGTATTCTGTGCCATCTTAAGTGCTTTGATTGTGCAGGCAGGCAAACCTTTATCTGTGGACTTTATGACAGTTTCCAGAAGGGACGTATAAGCACATGTTCCCTTTGAAAACTGTCTTGGAAGAGAGTCCCTGGATATCTGTGTTCCTCCTTTGTCACTCTGGATACACCATACAGGTAATTTGAAAATCCAAATCTACAGGCAGTATTACCCTCTACCAGCTTAACCGTGGCTCTGGGATGTCCAACAATGTCCATAAAATTCCAAGCATTATAGTGGGCATGTGCCATTTTATCCACATTGACAGCACGCAATTGTTTAAAGAACCCATTTCCATGGTAACACATTGCTCTACTCTGACACAGATCTGAAAATTGTCCTCTCACAACTGGTGTTACTAAAGTATGTTCCTGCATTAGCACATGCCAATGCCATTATCACGCATCATTTTACCACTGGGTCCAGTTTAAACAATGTGATCTGGCTACTACTAATGCACATTAATGGCATTGGTACATTATTTTATTTAAAATATTTACAGCCCTGGGGAGACAAACAAATAATTAGGACTCATGTTGCATCCTTATTAACTTTCTAGCAGAGTACTCTTGCAGTTTCTTACTACCTGCTTGCGTTTTCGCTATTTTGAATTTTGTCCCATCTGCCAATTTGACACTCTCATTATCTAATTAACTAGACTTAGGGGCATGTTTAGTAAAAAATAAATAAATAAATAAGCCATGCGGTAGCTGCAAAGCCTGTGAGGTATCTACAAGGGAAGCGGCCAGCATCAGTCCTGCACTTACCATACTTACTGCACTGTCCCACAATCCGTGCATTGGCAGGGAGTGTAGTGCAGGTACTCCCTTGCTGCCTGCAAATTTAGGGATCACAGGATAGAGGGTGTGAGCAAGGGGAGGACAGAGCAAGTAGTTGCTCTGTCCTCCATGATGCTGCAGCATCCTTCCAATCCTCCACCCATGGTCCCCCTCAGGCCCCCCAATCTTGCTAAAGGGTGCTGGGGCTGTGGATCCAAGCACTAACACCATTGAAGACCACCTCTTCTTCAGCTCCCAGACAACACTCTACCCCTAAGAGATGCTTTCAGTCAGGTAACCCCTCCCCACTCTATCCAGACATCATCGTCTTCTCACTAGAGGGCAGCGCAGCGAGACCAGCACCATTTTAGCTAGCGCTGGAGACAGCAGCACAAGCAGGGGGAACCACTCTTGCCCCCTGGGCCACCAAAGATCCCTTAACCCGTTTTGGACCAGCGTATGTTTTACATACATAAGGTTTCCATACTTACTACTCAACTGTTTACTAATTAATGGTCATAAATTAAACTGTAAACCTACTTGCATGTACTTCATCATGAACCCTGTACGTAGTTAAATTATAACACGTGTTTTAACATGTTTTCTTCTATTATGTAAATAGTTTGAGATATTGGGTTATTTGATTTATTTGAAATTAATGTTACCCTACAATGTTTCAATGTTATCTGTTTCTCACTGTTATATGTAACTGCTAACTGCGCAGAGTTTAATTGTTAAATGTAAACCGCTGCTGATCACTGGAAGGAGCGGTATAAAAATGTGTTCAAATAAATAAATTCAATGGAACTATATTTAGCTATTATCATTATGTCAAAAAGCATTATATACAGATTTTTTATCTGAGATCTAGTTAGTTTAATAGGTATTTGAAGTTTGCTGATTTTGACGGTACTAGTGGCTCAACATAAAAAGATCACAAAAAACAGTAAGTAGCTTATAATGCTGTAATAGCTACTATTTTGCAAATAAATGTATGTGTAGACTTTAGAAAATAGGTTTAGATAACTAAGTTACTTAGTGTCAGAGTTACTGGTGCGTATATCGGCCTTGTATGTTTTTCATACGCTGGGCTAATATGTTGTCAAAACCAATTGCTGTCAAGCAGTCTGTTCTAGGTGTTTCAGTGGTGCAATATCAACGCACTGCATCAGGAGTGTTTTCACGTGTATCATATTCTGCCATCAGAATGGACTGTATAGTTGACAAACTATATTATATCATAATAAAGTGTTTTAAATGAAAACTGCAGTTTCAATAGTATCAAACAGTATGTTTATGTCAATGAATATTGGAACTGAATCCTATCTTTTCTGAAGACGGACAATATACTATATTGGACCAGTGTATGAAAAACATATACTATGTGAAACTTCTATTTTCTGCAAAGTTTTAATATTTTTTATTATTGCAGTATTTCATAGTTGTTTGAGTGTAACAAATCTAATAAATCATCCAGAACAGAGAAAGAATATGCGAGCTGTCCAAAACGGGTTAAGTAAGGGCTGCAGGGGGGTGAGGGGCTGTCTAACTGGCTAGCTAGGATTGATTTAGTTCAGAAAGGAATGGCCCTAAGACTCTCTCTGGACAGGATCCCTTAGGTGTAGGGTGCTGTTGAAGGGGGGAGGGGGTTGCCTTCAATGGTACTGGTGCCCGAATCAAAAGATTTATAGACATGGGGGAGGGGGGGAGGAATCTGCTTGATGCCGCTGTGGCTCCTATGATCAGCTGCAGATAATCCACCTCTTCAGGTAAGGTTACTTGCAGCAGTGATTGCGACAATTGTTTGAATAATGGCTGCCTCTTCTCCCCATGAATTTTCCTCATCCTGACTCCACCTACTGCAACCTCTACCACATAAAATGCAACTATCATGAAAAATAGCCTGCAATATCTGCATTTCCACTGCATTAGCAATCATCATAGCACTATCTTTCCTGCATCAGTGCCACGCCCACAATGACAGCTAATGCCCTTTTGTAAGCATCCTCCTTAGGGTCTCCATCACCTGTTTCTTGGCGTTAGTAATATGGAATATGATTTTTAAAAAGGTACAAGAAACAGTAGTAAACATTCAGCAGTTCATCTAACACATGTATGTTTTCAGCAGATCTGTGCCAGCACCTGAAGTTAGACCTGCAAATGCATAAGTTATATCTATAGTGGCTGAAAGCTACTGCTTTCCAGAGCTTCTGGCCCCATCCTCAGCTTGTCCCTTTATCCTGTCCCACCTGTCCCACTTTAAAAAAAAAGGAGATCATTTTGGCCTTATAAAAGTCAATAAACAAGCAATCAAAATACACCCCTACGAGCGCCCAGCACCTTTACTTATTACCGTGTTTGCGGTTTTTTATTAAATCCCAATAATTGCTACTAGCTGTCAGTTTCCTCTAGCGCCTCCTTTAGTTTCACACCACTGAATTAGCAGATCTAGAGTATAGAGAAGGCGGCGAGAAAGACTCACGGACAAGTCGACATAGAAAGATGCATTAAAAGACCGAAAGTATTCAGCGCAGACTACGGAGCGGGCGAGGACGAGGAGCAGGAAGCCAGCTCCGCTTACCACTGCCTCCAAATCCTTTCTTGTGCATCAGCAGCTTGGAGACTTTACTGGTTCTCATGATCAGCTCTTCCGATCGCGTCCTCCGAAGCGCGAGATTATCGGCCTCTGACCCGGACCCAAACGCTCCACACGTCATTGCAGCTGAAAAGAAGCGCAAACGTCAAATGTCCCAAGTTCCTACAGCGTTCAGACCACGCAGCGCGCTCCCGCCCTACAACACCCCTTCTAGTCCCGCTCACGACTCACTCGTGACATGTCGCGTTCCTCGGTACCGTGGCCACGTCCCGCGTGAAGGACCGCATCTCTCCAGAAGGAATAAATACAGTCACGGTCCCTTTAAGGCTGGGGACGTGCGTCACACTTAGAGTCTGCGCAGAAGGAAGATCCCGTTAAGTCACGTGACAGAGGTGCTGAAGGCGGGATGCGGGGCACCGCGCACCGGAAGTGGCGCGGCGGATTGTTACGGGGTTGTACGTAGCTCGCTGTGGGTTCGGGCGGAGCTGTGCGCGGCCCCCGGGAGCGTGAGGCGGCCGAGCTCCCGCGGCGCAGCGCTGCCGGGTGGTGAGAGCCTATGACCCCTTAGCCCCCTGCGCTCTTCCTCTAAGCACACAGCCCCTCCCCCCGCACGAGTGCCCTCGGTTCACAGCTCTCGCCGCAGCCCCTGCACCGACCCTCTCCCTCGCTCTCCAGAGATAAAGGGAGCTGCTAGAGCGATGCCCGGGTCCCTGAGGCAAGCGAATACTCGCTTTTCAACGCCTGTACGTTATGTTTTTCCACAAGCTGCTGGGTCACTGTTTATAAGTGCTCATCATCTTCGGCATTCAGTACTGTGGTAAACAGAGGTACCTGAAACGACTTTGTCAAGCTGAAGTAAAAGTTGGGTGAAGCACCCTGATTATTCAAAAGCTAAACTAACTTTAAGATTAGTGTGTGTTCACAAGTTGGACCTCATAATCTGAACCTTCTCAGTGCTCATAATGAAATCTCTCTCCTGTTGCGTTATTAGCAAGAATGGCAAGCTGATCCACGTTGAATTCAAAGTGTTAAATGTAAAAGCATTTACAGTTTTGTGATTATAGGACTGTACAGGTATCCTTTCTATGCCTTGTGGTACTGGATATGGTAGCAGTTGTCAAACATTGCAGCTCTTGATCTGACCAGTATCTATGCTATCTCCTGTCATCTGTCTCTCTTTCATTTACTACCATCTTCTCTATCACATCCAAAGATAGTTTAGTTCTAGCACTGTTTTGATTTCTCTCTCTAGGGTGAGGAGTGGCAGGTTACGGTGCCTTTTTTGTTTTGTGATGCTGTCGTCTGGACTGGAACCGCTAGAGAGAGGTCAAATGTTGGATTTGTCTGTGGCAGCTGCAGGATCTGAGTTACTTGTTGGTTTGTCAGCAAATTTCTCTGCTCAGCAAGGACTAGATGAAGAACCTAATGCAAAACATGGGCTGTCCAGCCTTGTGTTGATGCACGATGGTGTCTCTACCTCTGTGCAAAAGGGCACTCCAGAGGTAGAAGAACATCTAGAATGTTGGCAGTTAGTGGAGTCTCCTGTTGGCACAATGTCAGAGCTCCATGTACTGGCAAAGCAACCTGCTGGAATTCTCACTGGTAATAAAGAAGCATCAGTCAGAAGCATGGAGAACCAGCTCCTGGCAGATGACAACTACCGGGAAGAATCATCTGCTCTGAGGGAGGCAAGAGAAGCGCTCCATGGTGGATTTGGACATACATCTTCGTTGTCTAAAGAAATGCTGTGTGGAAATCTGGTAAGAGGCCTGAGACTTGAGTTTCATGGGGAGCATCCTTTAGTCTACTTTCCAAAGGAAAATAAACTTAAGAGATCACTGTGTGTGCATCTCCCTACTAATCTTTTTGTTTAGTGTCCAAATCCATATACAATTTTCAGGCTATGTTAAGGGGAAATGACAGTTTTTAGAGTTATGTATATTTGTGGACCATAAATGTGCATATTCAGGAAAGTAGGCTCCTTTAATTCTAGATAGAATTGTTATGCTCACAAGTGGAATTTCTGTTCTTCCTCTCATCCTTTGTGGGTTGCCGTATACTTTATTAGTATTCAGGATACTTCAGCAAAATGATCTTCAGTCTATTAATGCCTTTAGTGTAGTAGTACTTTGGCAGAAGCACAAGTGTGCCATTGGCAGTGAGCTGGAGTTGCCACCTCTTCTGTAAAGTATTGTCTTCTCCTTTCACGTCCATAAGGGCATCTCCAACTAGCAGAAAGCATTGCCAAGCATCATGTCTCATCTCCTCCTGCTGTTTCTTCCTTTAGCAGCTTTTCTAAAGCTAATTAATCTGTGAACCCACTATTTTTTGTTAAATCAGTCAGGGCCTAGTAGCAGCAGTTTAAGTTTAAATATAAAACACAGAGGAGAACTTTCTGGTTACATTTCATACCCAGCAGAGAGCTTGAAGTTTAAATTTAATAGTCACTCAGGGCTTGGCATCAGCAAAGTACTTTTAGCTTAAATTTAAAACACAGAAGAGAGCTTTCTGGTTAAATTTAGAACCCAGCAGAGAGCTTGTAGTTTAAATTTCATAAGAAGTTAGAGCCTAGCAGCAGCTAAGAGCTATAATTTAAATCAAATCTGAATTTAGCTTACCTCAGCAGCACAAGACAGGGTACTGTGTAGCAGCCCTCTTTTAATAAGTGTTATTTGCAGATGACACAAAACTATTTAAAGTTGTTAAAACCCAAGAGGATTGTGGAAAATTGCAAGAGGATCTTGATAAATTGGAAGACTGGGCATCAAAATGGCAGATGAAATTTAATGTGGACAAGTGCAAGGTTATGCACCTAGGGAAGAACAACCCAAACTTTGGTTACACGATGCAAGGTTCCACATTAGGAACCACCACCCAGGAAAAAGATTTAGGCGTCATTGTGGATACCATGTTAAAACCCTCGGCCCAGTGTGCAGCAGCGGCCAAGAGAGCAAATAGAATGCTAGGTATGATAAGGAAAGGAATGGAATATAAAACAAAAGATATTATAATGCCTCTATATCGTTCCATGGTGAGACCGCACCTTGAATACTGTGTGCAATTCTGGTCGCCGTATCTTAAAAAGGATATAGCGATTTTAGAAAAGGTTCAGAGAAGAGCCACCAAAATGGTAAAAGGGATGGAAGGATACTCCTTTGAAGAAAGGCTAAAAAGGTTAGGGCTCTTTAACCTGGAAAAGAGACGGCTGAGGGGAGATATGATAGAAGTCTATAAATTAATGGACGGAGTGGAACGGGTAAACGTAGATCGATTGTTTACCTTAGCAGAATATAGAAAGACTAGGGGACATGCAATGAAGCTACAGGGTAAACTATTTAAGACTAATAAAAGAAAATATTTTTTCACTCAACGTGTAATCAAACTCTGGAATTTGTTACTGGAGGATGTAGTAAAGGCTGTTAGTGTAGCTGGGTTTAAAAAAGGTTTGGACCATTTCCTGGAGGAAAGGTCCATAAACCATTATTAAGAAGGGACCCAGGATATCAATGCTTGAACCAATACAAGCATTGTGGAACCTGTGTCCCTTGGGGAAACTGCTAGGTACGTATGACCTAGATTGGCCACTGTTGGAAACAGAATTCTGGGCTTGATGGACCTTGGTCTGACCCAGTATGGCATATCTTATGTTCTTATGTTATGTTCTCTGCAGTCATAATCTAGGGTACTAACTAACTGCACATTTGCAAAGCATTCTGATCCAGCTCTAGTTTAATCGCACTACATTCATGGGCTTGTAATCTTGCTTTCCTTAGGTAATAGGGAGATCACAATTACAGTTAACTGCATACAATGAGGATAAAATCGGGTCTGGATCAACTCTGTCCTGAAAACGTGGAGCCAGTTGGTATCCTTGTCATAAGCACAGAGGGCTAGAATACGTCACAAAACTATGGGGCTCAGTGTGGCTCTGACCATAAAGGAACAAGTGGTAGCATGAGTTGAGAAACACTGTTTGCTTTGATTCCTATTGGTTGTTTATGCAAAGGGTGGGTGGGTGGGGGGGGGGTAGTGATTGTGGTGAATGGGAGAGGCGCAGACAATACCAGGAAGGTAGGGGAAGAGAGAAGAGATGATGATTATTCCAGGGGCAAGAGCAGGAAAGGAAGGTATGATGATAAAACCCAGTGCCAGGTGTGCCACAACATGAAAAAGATTTGACCACGCTGCTTCCATGTACTGGAGAGAATTGAACTGATGTGGTAGCCCTGTGAGGATCCCTGGGTAGTGGCTACCATTGGATCGCTATTCAGATATAAATGCTCAGTTCCGTGCTCAGCATTGTGATGTTTTGTCAGAAAAGCTTTGTTAGTTTCCACTGTTATCTCTGCCCTCCTTCTCTGTAGCCTTCCTTCTACTTATTGTTCTTTGCCTCTTGAGCAATTTGTGGAGAGGAAATGATATGAAGTGAGCACTCGGATGTGAGTGGGAAGATGACTTATGGCTTTCTTCTTAAAAGTACTAGCCATAGGCTCAGGTGTAATTTGTGACTCCTGGAAGTAATTTGTGACTCCCTTTTCCTAGGATTAGCTACTGGCCCAGATGTAAGTGGGGAAGTGACTTATTGTTCCAGGAGTACTGGCTGTGGTATGAGACAGAGGATGTAGTTTGATCTCTTTCCTATGAGTAGTGGCTATTAGCTCAGGTGAGAGTGATAGAGGTGATATGTTCTCCTTTCCCATGAGAATAGGCTGTGGGATCATATGCAAGACAGGGAGGCAATGTATGGTTCTAATTTCTGCAAGTGCTGTTAAAGGAGAGGCTGTGAGATGGGTGAGGGAAGTCCTCAATGCTTCTCTTCTGTGAGTACCAGTTTTGGACTGAGGTCTGATACAGAGGACTTTAGTAAGTAAAAGGTTAAGAAGTTGGGTAGAAGAAGTGGGGAAAGAGCTAGTATTGGTTTAAGTTTGGGTATCTATTTGCTCATCTGCCCACAGTGGTACAGAGATGAAGACACCTGGGCAGACTAGATAGGTACCAAATGGCCTATCTGCCATCATATACTGTATTATGCCTCTGCTGGGAGTGGTGAACCATTTTTCTGTCTTGTATGTACTGGTAATCAGCTCATTTGTGAGATAAGAAGGTGACTTATGGTTCTTCTGTTCTAGATGGCGTTTCCAGTTGTGCCGAGGTGGAAAAGCTTCCTCCCAAGATGGTGTGACAATGAAAGCGCAGATATTGTGAAAAGAAAAGGTAACCAATTTCTTTCTTAGCGCTCTAGAGATTCTCTGCTTTACTTCAAGGAGGTAAGAAAGAATGGAGGAGTTGTGGGGTGGGAGGAGGGGAGCAGAAACCATCCCCATATATGACGGTGTGCATCTCTCCACAACAGTGACAGTGGTTGGACTGGATCCCAGAAGCAGCTGTGGTCTGTAGCCAGAGTCAAGGAATGTTGCTGATTTTGGGGTGGGAGTGAGAGTAGTATGTTATGCAATGAGAACTAACCTTGGCTAATTGTGAATTGAATGAAGGCTAGACATGCTGGTTGTAATTAAGCTGGAAACCCAAAGGGGGAGGATACTGTTGAACCAAAAAAAATCCAATGTGTCAATGCTCTAAGTTGTGTGACACGCAGGGATATATTTAGAAAGCTTGATCACCAGTCAAAATTTTTAGGAGCCAGGAAAACGTTCTTTTTTTTCTTTCCTTATTAAAAAGAAGTATTAAGGAATGTAAATTAAAAAGTCATGGGATAGGAGGCAGTGTACTGTTGTGGATCAGGAACTGGTTAAAAGATAGAAAGCAGAGGGTAGGGCTAAATGGCCAATTTTCTCACTGGAGAAAGGTGAATAGTGGAGTACCTCATGGATCTGTGCTGGGTCCGCTGCTTTTTAACATATTCATAAATGACCTAGAAATGGAAATAGTGAGGTGATCAAATTTGCAGATGACACCAGATTATTCAAAGTTGTTAAAACACAAGAGGATTGTGAAAAATTGCAAGAGGACCTTGATAAATTGGAAGACTGAATGTTCAAATGGCAGCTGACATTTAAAGTTTTACAAGTGCAAAGTTACGCACCTAGAAAAGAACAACCCAAGCTATGGTTACAGTATGCAAGATTCTAAATTAGGAACCACCACCCAGGAAAAAAGATTTAAGCATCATTGTGGATAATACATTGAAACCCTTCACTCAGTATGTAGCGGTGGCCAAGAAAGCAAATAGAATGCTAGGACTCATAAGGAAAAGGATGGAGAATAAAATAAAGGAGCCTCTGTATCGTTCCATGGTGCAACCGCACCTTGAATATTGTGTGCATTTCTGGTTGCCGTATCTTAAAAAGGATATGGTGGAATTAGATAAAATACAGAGAAGAGCGACCAAAATGGTAAAGGGGATGGAAGGATACACTTTTATGAAGAGAGGCTTAAAAGGTTAGGGCTCTTCAACTTGGAAAAGAGACAGCTGAGGGGAGATAAGATAGAGGTCTATAAATTAATGAATGGAGTGAAACGGGTAAACGTAGATCGATTGTTTACACCATCAAAAAGTAGAAAGACTAGGAGACATGCAATGAAGTTACAATGTAATCCATTTAAGACTAAATAAGAGAAAATATTTTTTCATTGAACATGTAATCAAACTCTGGAATTCGTTACCGGAGGATGTAGTAAAAGCTGTTAGTGTAGCTGAGTTTAGAAAAGGCTTTCACAAGCTCCTGGAGAAAAAAGTCCATACACCATTATTAAAGAAGACCTGGGAAATTCACTGCTTGTCCTGGGACAAGCATTGTGAAACCTATGTGTCTTTTTAGGAACCTGACAGGTACTTGTGACTGGATTGGCCACTGTTGGAAACAGGATACTGGGCTTGATGGACCTTGGTCTGACCCAATATGGCATTTCTTATGTACAAACACACTGAAGCTAAAAATAAAAAGTAGCTGCCGTAAATCACCAATTCAGAAAAGACAAATGATAAACCTAAAATCCAAATATAATCCAAATCCAATATAACTGGAATAGGAGGAGGAAGTGATGTCACCAGTAAGGATGGCGGTGTAAAGGCACCACTCCGGTGAACCCTGCCAGTAAAAAGTAAAAAAAAAAACCTACTCCCCTGGCGGCAAATGAGCAGAAGAGTGCAGGGGAAAGAGCAGGGAAGCGGCGGCGCGGAAGCGGGAGGACACCGTGCGGCGCGCTGAAGTACAGAAAGCCAGTAAAGTGAGTGGTGGCGGAGGAGTGCAGAGCTTGAGACGGCGGTGCGGGCCATGGGCTCGGGCATAGCGGCAGTTGAAAAGCTGCTGGAGCGGAGGAGAGTGGCAGCTGGGAGAGGAGAGATGGAGTACGGCTGGAAGCGGTGCAGGAGAGCAGCAAAGTGCAGCACAGGAATGTGGCTGCCGCGTGGCAGACAAGATGGCCGGCTGGGCAGGATCGAGATGAGAGAGCGGCTGAAGAGGATACAGGAGACAGAGCAGATTGGCGCCGAGGAATAAAAAAAAAGAAGGGAGTTCAAGGCAGGAGGAAAGCAGCTGAGAGAGAGGTTTCTGTGAGGCGATGGCTGAATGAGAGGAAGGATAATACAAGCAGCGGAGGAGAGCAGTGAAACTGTGGACATAAGAGAAGACATGTGAAGCCACCAGAAGAGACTCTAAGGCATCTGGGTAAGGGAAAAAGGGGAAAGAAGGGGGGGGAAAGCAGCACCTCTACTTATATATCTATATATGAGTATATAAATCAGTGGGTGTAAAGATATTAAAAGGGGCGAAAGTCTTCCGAAGTGTGCGACAGAAGGGGGCAAAGGAGAGAGTGCCCTTCTCCGTCTGCCATGGCTACGAGGAGGAAAACACTGGACCTGAGAGAATACGCCTTTCAAAGTGGAGAGGGGGGGTGTGCTAGTGACCTGAATGACATGGGGAGCAAAAGTAAAGCTGCAGAACAAATGGAGGCAGGAGAAGGGACAGTATTGAAAGGCACTGGGGAATCCGGCAAAGACACCCTTAAAGATATCTCTCAATCGGAGTTCAAAGAATGATTCATGGAACTAAAGAAAGTAGTACAAGCACTGTTCCCTCTAA
The DNA here is from genome assembly GCA_033557465.1 of Ichthyophis bannanicus. Lineage (NCBI taxonomy): Eukaryota > Metazoa > Chordata > Amphibia > Gymnophiona > Ichthyophiidae > Ichthyophis > Ichthyophis bannanicus. The sequence continues at coordinate 17,853,667 of CM066041.1, read as the reverse complement.
GCTGTGTGCGTGTGTGCATGCACACACCTCGCCGAGCAAGTGCACATACTTTACAACAGAGCGCACAAAAATTATGGTTCTGATTCTGATAGAAAACAACACATATGTCTTAAAATTTAAAAGTTGTGATTGTAATTACTAGAAATTTTCCGCTTCATTTAGTAATTGTCTATTTTCATTAAATTTGATTAAAATCAATGTGGTGTACATACTATATTCTGACATGTAGTCAAATTTTAAAGTATATAACTCCGAGCGTCGTTATGTGGCGCACAAAAATTTAACCTTCCTTCAAAAGCTGCACAGCTGATATTTTATGCACACACAGCCTACAGAAAATCAGAGGGAATATTGAGTACAAGCAGCTAAAACAGAGCTGGGGGACTCATCGGGAATTTGAAGGATGAGATAATGGAACTGACACATACAGCGGGAGAACATGAAAACCGGCTACAGAGTTTGGAGCAGCACCAAGAGATAAAGGAACTCCAAAATAGACAAAAGGAGATGCAATATAAATTGGAAGACTTGGAAATAGGTCGCGTAGGAATAATTTGAGGATAAGAGGAGTACCGGAGGACATAGGACAGTGCGAAAGTAGCAGCCTCCATATGTTCGGAGATACTCAGAAAGGGGGGAGAAGAAGTGGGCCCGGAGAAAATTGATCTGGACAGAGCACACAGAGCTTTGGGGGTGGCGAGAGTTAATAGACCCAGAGATGATGATATCTGTTTTAATGGGTACAAAATGAAAGAACGGGTGGCATACCAAATGAAGAAGAGGGGCACCCTTACTTGGCAGGGGTATCCCGTCTCGATATATGAGGACTTGTCCATTGGAACATTGCAAATGAGGAGAGCTATGTAGCCGGTGACACAGACTTTGCGGTCCAAGGAAGTTCGGTATCGGTGGCTGCACCCTTTTGGATTATCCTTTTCCTTGAAAGGGAAAACATGGAGAGCTCAAACGGTGGAAGAGGCAGCAGTGGCACTGCGGGGATGGGGATTGAGACACATCAATTCGGCAGGAGCAGAGAACAAACTGGACAAGAGGTGGAAAACTGTACCAGCGGGACAGACCAGCCCGAGCAGAGGAAGGGTCGGAGTAAGGACAGCAAGGACAGAACTAAGAAATGAATGGACACAATGAAAGAGAGCAAATATATTGAATTGGGAGAGGGGATGTGTTTGATAAGTAGAGATATTCAAGGCCAGTAATGGTGAAGAAGTGTAAGGTATATCCACTGTTGCTGTTGTATGTTTAGTTGCTGTAATATACAGAAAATGTTAAATTGGAAATGTGGCAAGGTTAAAAATGGAGATAAGCAGTATTAGGGGTGTTGGGCAAGTGGGAGGGGGGAGGGGGGAGGAAGTGGATAGGTATGGGTGGGTTTTCGGGGAAGTTTCAGGGGAAGTTGTAGAAGGTGGTGGAGGAGGGGGAGAAGGGGTAGGTGAGTGGGTAGGCGGGGGGAGCAGGGGACGCACTATCTCTTTACTCCTGAACAAGGAGGGTGGGTCTGAGGGGGGGAGGGGGGTTGGAGGTGGGAGGGCAGAGACGAGGGGGGAGGAGGGGGAGGGGTAGGACAGGGGAGGAGTAGGAGGGGTAAACGGAGAGGAGTGGGAGGGGGAAGGGAGGGAGGGTGGGTGGAGGGCGGGTTAAGCATTTGGGAATAACTACTCTCAATGTAAAGGGATTGTGGACGTGGCAGAAAAGAAGGGGATGTTGGCGCGGGAGGGCAGACGGGTAAATGCTGACATTCTTTGTGTACAAGAGACACATTTACGGGTGGGCCAAGAGTATTTGTGGCAATCAAAGAGGTACCCCAAGGTGGTGTTCGCGGGGCAGAGGGCAAATCCTAGAAGGGGAGGGCTAGGGATTTTGGTGGGTGAAGAATATAGGAATTGTCTGGTAGAGGAGAGGAGAGGGAGGGATGGGAGATGGGTGGTGGTGAAACAGATCTAGGCATTCTAACTTAAGAATCCAAAGAATGCCTGAAGCTACCAGTCCAATAGACTACATGGAAGTGGTGGAGAGAATCTTCAGAGCTGTGATCCAACAAGCACAAATGGACCCAGGGCAAGTGTGCGTTTAAAGTTGAAAGAGCGCATCGCACTCTTGGGCCATCAAGGGAGGGGAGACCGAGAGATATTTTAGTATGCCTACATGAGTACTATTCAGAGAAACTAATCCTACAGGCGGCACAACAAATTAACAAGTTGATGTTGATTGGCACATTCCTGCTGCAGTATCATCTAGAAGTAAGGAGATCCTGGATTCTCTACAGGGAGAACTATTCAGGCAATTGGTAACAGACCCCACACGTGAAGGGACCATACTGGACTTGTTGCTTACCAATGGTGAAAGTGTTTCTGATGTTGTAGTGGGAGATCATTTTGCATCCAGTGATCACCAGATGGTGTGGTTCAGCATTAGGACTAGGGCTGTTAGAATCCATTCAAAGGCGAGGATCTTAGACTTTAGGAAGACTAACTTTGCGAAGATGCGCCAATACCTCAGGGAGTCGTTAGTTGGATGGGAACAGCTGAGGGATGTAGAAAAACAGTGGGAAAAACTGAAAGGGGATATTTTAAGGGCAACCAACCTTTTTGTTAAAATGGTAAATAAAGGTAAAAGGAAAAGGAGACCGCTATGATTTTCGAAAGAAGTAGCTGAAAAAGTGAAGAAAAAGAGGGAGGCCTTCATGAGAGAGGAAGACAGGCATCTGTATTTGGAAAAACTTAGAGAAGCTAGCAAAGTAGTCAGGAAGGCAAAGATTCAAAAGGAGGAGGAAATAGCCAGTGCAATAAAATGGGGGGATAAGACATTTTTCAGATATATTAGTGAGAAGAGGAAGGGCAAGAGTGGTATTGTCAGACTCAAGGGTGCAGGGGAGGAATATGTAGAAGCTGATAAGGATAAAGCGGAATTGCTTAACAAATATTTTTGTTCTGTGTTCACAGATGAAGAACCAGGAGCAGGACCTCAGAAAACACCCACAAATAGGAACAGAAGCAAAGGACATCTTGAACAATTTTCAAAAGACTGTGTTCGTGAGAAACTATCTCAACTTAAAGTAGACAAAGCGATGGGACCGGATGGGATACACCCAAGAATACTGAGGGAACTTGGGGACGTTCTAGCAGCTCCACTGACTGACCTTTTCAGTGCCTCGTTGGAGTCGGGAGTGGTGCCAAAGGACTGGAGAGAGGCTCATGTGGTGCCTTTACACAAAAGCGGAAGTAAGGATGTGGTTGAAAACTACAGGCCGGTTAGTTTAACTTCGGTGGTGAGTAAATTATTGGAAACGCTGCTGAAAGAGAAAATAGTGAGGTTTCTGGAGTCCAGCGGATTACAGGATCCGAGACAGCATGGATTCACCAGAGGCAGGTCTTGTCAGACAAATCTGATTGATTTCTTTGACTGGGTGACCAGGGAGTTGGACCGAGGGAGAGCCCTAGATGTGGTATATTTAGATTTCAGTAAAGCCTTTGACACTGTTCCTCAAAGGCGACTTATAAACAAACTGAGCACCCTAGGGATGGACCCTAAAGTTACTGCTTGGGTTAGAAATTGGTTGGGTGGGAGGCGACAAAGAGTACAAGTAAATGGAGCTCACTCTGAGGAGAAGGATGTTATCAGTGGTGTGCCCCAGGGATCTGTCCTTGGTCCGATTCTTTTTAACATCTTTGTTAGTGATATAGCGGAAGGGCTTTCAGGTAAGGTTTGCCTCTTTGCGGATGATACCAAAATCTGCAATAGAGTAGACACCCAGGAAGGTGTAGATAACATGAGGAGGGATGTAGCTAAGCTTGAAGAATGGACTAGAATTTGGCAGCTGGAATTTAATGTTAAAAAATGTAAGGTCATGCATTTGGGTTGCAGCAATCCAAGGGAGCAATATAGTATAGGGGGTGAAGTACTTTTGTCCACTGAAGAAGAGCGGGACCTAGGCGTGGTTGTGTCTGATGATCTTAAAGTAGCTAAACAGGTAGAAAAGGCGACGGCAAAAGCTAGAAGGATGCTTGGGTGCATACAGAGAGGAATGGCTAGCAGAAAATGGTGATAATGCCTCTGTATAAGTCTTTGGTGCAACCTCATTTGGAGTATAGTGTGCAATTCTGGAGACCGCACCTTCAAAAGGATGTGAACAGGATGGAGTCGGTGCAGAGGGTGGCTACTAAAATGATTAGTGGTCTTCATTATAAAGCATATGAGGACAGACTGAAGGATCTTAATATGTACACCTTAGAGGAAAGGCGGGATAGAGGTGATATGATTGAGATGTTTAAATACCTCTGTGGCATAAATGTTCAGGGAGAGAGCCTCTTTCAATTGAAAGCAAGTTCTGCTACGAGGGGACATGGGATGAGGGTGAAGGGAGATAGATTCAGGAGTGATATGCAGAAATATTTCTTTACGAAAGAGTAGTGGATCCGTGGAATAGTCTCCCAGTGGAGGTGGTAGCAATGAGGACAGTAACTGAATTCAAAAAAGCATGGGACAAACACAGAGGATCTCTAAAGGTAAAAAGGGGACTTTTGTAGTTATGGAAGGACAGACTAGATAGGCCATGTGGTCTTTTTCTGTCGTCATATTTCTATGTTTCTATGAACTTGGAGAATGCTACAGTTGAAATATATGGCGATCTCTCTGCCATGACCATGCAGAAATGAAAAACGTACCACTCGATTACATAACGACTCTGCAAGGGTAATGTAAAATACAAGTGAACTTTTCCGTGTGGATTACAGTTTTCTCTAGGGAGTCACCAATATCGAGTATACTCCCTGGAAGAAGCATCAAATGTGCTCAAAGATGCAGGTTGGACTGATCTGCCTATACATCCATCAGACCCAAAGAAGAATGTGACCTTGAAGCTGCAGTGGGAACGAGTAAAACAGGGTGACAAACGCTTACGTTGCCAGACCAACAGCGTAGAGAAGAGCACGTGATCACCCACTTTATGTTTGTTTGGGCCAAAAAGAAACGCTATAAATTTGACTCATTGCCTTAACCTGTTACCATATGAGAGAGGGCGAGGGCGAAAGTGAATCCAAGAGCTGAAGACAGAATGCTTGTGTTACAGAGTGTATGTGGATAAAGGCATGGAGGTGGGACCAGGGCTGTGGTTTAAACGGAGGGATAATTGGGTAATGGCGAGTTAGTTTTTATTGGGTTGGGCAGTAAGGCTGCTGCGGGCTGGATTGGGAACCCGTGAGAGCAGTGGTTGCTATAAGGGAGGAGGGGGGAAGGGTTGTTTGTATGGTGATGGGGGTAGGAAGACCAGAGGACCAAAGGTGATTAGGCAGGACTTACTAAAGGGTTGCCATAAAGAATGATGGGGTCTGTGAGGGTGGTTATTTTATTGTTTTTATTTTGTATTTTTTATTAGTTTTGATTTACAGATCCAGCGGTTTCAATATATAGGTCTTCACCTCTTCCCCATAACCAAAGTATATAACCCGCAAACAACCTCTTATGCCTTGTAAATGTTTTTGTGTAATAACCACAGACCCAAGGACCAAGACTTCTTCCCTGATACAAAACCTCTGGGTAAGTAAAAGGTGCTATGAGTCCCCATCCTATCTAAATAACCTTCATATGCATACAAGTCTATATCTTTTTCCTTATAATATATACTGTACAATGTTAAACCACATCTTAAATCTCCAGGAACAAGCAGGAATGAGTCTTCACATATGGGTATCGTCGGTACCGACGGAGCCTGCGCGGGAACGCTCCCCAGCGTCCAGTAAGAAAGCTTTTGGGAGCATCCCACAGCGCCTGCACGCTGCCTTCCCGCCTTTCCCAACCGCCTTTCTCCAGTTCTTCTTTTCCGCGGAGCCAGCAGGTCGTGTTCCTGTCACCGCAGAAGTTCTTTATTTTTTCTTTATTCTTTTGTGTTGCGTCTGCCTTCTTCGACGTCGGACCGGTACCGCCGGATTTTTCTTTTCTTTCCTTAAAAAAAAAAAAACTTATACTTTCTTCACTGTGCATTTTAGTTTTTGGGCCTTAGGCCTAAAAATTTTCTCCTCATGTAGAAGCCCGCCTCCGGGTTTAAAAAGTGCACAAAATGTGGCGGTACGGAGAGGAAGTGACGTCACCGGCTTGCATGGCTGTGTGAGTGTCTAGCTCCAGCCTGACCCCGACAAAAAAGGAGTTTTAAGCGCCCCTAATTGTTGGCGAGAGGTGGAAAAAACAGCGGTGGGAACGACGGAGGAGGCAGTGAGCAGTATGACCACCCGAAAAAAACCCGCGGACTTGAGAAGAATTCGCTTTCGCCGGAGCGGCCTCGTCGGCGGGGGAAAGCAAGCTGGCTGGGACGGAGGCCATGCGGTGTGAGCAGGCCGCGGAGAGCGAGCAGGCTGTGGAGAGAGAGGAGGTGACTCTTGATGTTCGCGGCGGGGGTGGTGCGACTCGAGAGGAGATGAGACAGTGGTTCCACGAGCTTAAGGCAGAGGTACAAGGCTCTAAGACTGCGATCGAAGGGCTCCTTAATAATCTCAAAGAGGAAGTGAGAGAAGTGACAGCCAGGATGGGGGACCACGAAAATCGCCTGGAAGCGCTGGAGCAGCAACACGAGGAATGGGGGGGACCAGTGCCAAAGCGAGGAGAGGTGGAAGGAGGAGATCCAGCTAAAGTTGGAGGACCTAGAGAATCGCTCTAGGAGGAATAATTTGCGGATTAAAGGTGTTCCAGAGGCAGTGGAGTTCAGAGACTGTGCTAAGGTGGCTGAGTCTGTCTGCCTGGAGGCCCTACGGCAAGGTGGGGAGGAGCCCCCGAGTGGCGGGATCCTGCTGGACAGGGCTCACAGAGCACTGGGAGCCGCCCGCAATAACCAGCCCAGGGACATAGTTATTTGTCTCAAGGACTACAAAACTAAGGAAAAAATAGCTACCAAAATGAGGGGGCTGAGCAATTTCCAGTGGCAGGGCTACACAGTTTCTATATTTGCTGACCTCTCCTTGGGAACTTTGCAGAGGAGGAGGGAACTAGCCCCCATAACAAAAACACTCCGAAAGGAGGAGGTGCGCTACAGATGGCTCTACCCATTTGGCCTGGCCTTTACAAAAGGGGACAGAACCTGGAGAATCCATACGCTGGAGGCAGCGTGGGCAGCACTGAAAGAAGCAGGCATGGAAGGAACAGCGGCAGCAGCTAGAACGGAGTGGCAGGAGGCAGCGCTTGATCAAGCTAGAACCCTCAAGCAAGGAGCAGTGATGCGTGACCGACCCAAGGGCACGGACGGAGACCATCGGAGATCACAGCGGAGAGGGGCGAAGAGATGATGGTCAATATAGACACTGAGAATGTGATTGCATAACGTGATAGAGTGAAAGTGGGTTAGAGATATGGTAAGATCATTGCATGGGGGTGCGGTTGTGAGAGGGGGGAGGAGGGAGGATGAACGAGGGGGATTGGCACTTGATAAGCTGGCGGGGGGAAGAGGGCAAGTGGACTGGTGGGTGGAGTGAGGAGGGGGTGGGGCGGGGAGGGGATGTACAGGGGGTTGGGGAGGAGCAGGTGAGTCACTACTCCGGGTTAGCCTGGTCGCAGACGAGGCAGAGGGGTTGGGGAGGGAGGGTGGGTGAGGGGAGGGGAGGGATAGGGGAGGGAGGAGGGGTGAGAGGGCGAGGGGGGAGAGGGGATAGGAAGGGGGGGGTCTGAAGGGCAACAAAATTGGGGGTAGGGAGCAGCTGGTAGTGATTACAGTAAACACCAAGGGCTTGCGGACATGGCGCAAGAGGCGCCTGCTGGAGAGGGAGGGTAAAAGGTTGGGGGCAGATCTGGTGTGCATTCAGGAGACACATTTGAAAGTGGGTCAAGAAGGGTTGTTAAGGACTAGGCATTTCCCGAGAATTCTATTGGCAGGCCAAAGGGAAGCTCCGAGGAAAGGAGGGGTGGGGATTTTGATAGGGGAAAAGTATGCAGGAGCGGTGGTGGAGGAAAGAAGGGATCGAGAGGGGCGGTGGGTAGCTGTTAAAATAAGGGTGCGTGGGGAGGAAGTGTGAGTTGTTAGTATTTATGGCCCAAATGCCTTAAAGGAGAGATTTTATGATAGGCTCCTGAGTGAATTGGAGGGGTGGGGGGCGATACCGGTGATTATAGGAGGGGATTTCAATCTCACAATGAACCCTAGAGTGGATCACAGTGGAGGGGGAGGTAGAGAGGGGGGGAAGGAGAGGAGGAGCTTAGTAACCCTAAAGGAGCGACTGGGTTTGCTTGATGTGTGGAGGGTGCGACACCCTGGGGAACGGGGGTATACTTTCTACTCGGCAGTACATGATATCTATAGTAGACTTGATATGCTGTGGGTAAGTGGGAGTTGGGGGGCTAAGGTACAAGCGGTGGAAATTGGCAATATCACCTGGTCGGACCATGCTCCGGTGCATATGGTGCTGGATTTGGGGGTAAGAGACAACGGGGTGAGTTTCTGGAGGCTAAATAATTCCCTGTTGAATGAGCAAACATATGTGGCCAGAGTCAAAGAGGTGATAGGGGATTATTTGCAGATCAACTGGAATGGGGAGGTGGCCACAGGAATGGTGTGGAATGGGCTCAAAGCTGTGGTGAGGGGCCACCTAATCAGTATCGCAGCCCAGGAAAAGAGAAGAAGGAGAGAGGTGGAAGACCAGCTTTTAGAGAAGGTGGAGAGTTTAGAAAGGCAGCACCAACTGGGGGGGGACACACGGATTCTGCAGGAACTGCTCAGGGTGAGAGGTGAACTTGGCCAGCTTAGGCCAGCTGAGATAGCCTACAACCTGACCAAGTTAAAGCAGGGGTGGTACGAGGGAGGGAACAGAGCAGGAAGGAGATTAGCCTGCCGCTTGAGAGCACGGCAACAACGATCTATAGTAGGGGGGTGCGCAACCAAAAAGGGGAAATGGTGCATAAGGGGGAGGAAATTAGGAAGGCCTTTGCAGCATACTATGAAAAACTGTACAGCAGTGAGGTGACGGGGGCTGGGAAGAAGGGAGAGGAGTTCTTGGCTCAATGCGACCTGGGTAGGCTTACGGAAGTGGAGGCAGCTGAACTGGGGCGTCAGGTGACGTATGAGGAGGTGAAAAGCGCGGTGAAGTCTCTTAAGGAAGGGAAAGCGCCCGGTCTAGATGGATATACGGCAAACTTTTACAAGGTAATGCAAGATGAGGTAGGGGGGCTGTTACTGGAGGTTTATAATGGAGTGCTGATGGGGGAGGGGCTCCCGCCCTCTATGGTGGAAGCGGGAATAACAGTTATACCTAAGGCAGGGAAGGACCACACGGTCTGTGGAGCTTACCGGCCCATCTCGCTCATTAACTTGGATGCTAAGGTGTTGGCCAAGATACTGGCGCGAAGGCTACAGACGGTGATGCAGAAGCTAGTGCATAAAGATCAGACGGGGTTCATCTCTGGGAGACAGGGAGGAGACAACATTCGGAAGTTGTTGAATGTCATGTGGTCTCTGCAGGCGACGGGGAGGGAAGCAGTATTTTTGACGGTTGATGCTGAAAAGGCATTCGACAGGGTAGAATGGGGATTTATGTTTCAGGTACTAGAAAAAGTTGGAGTGGGTCCATCGTTCCTAAGATGGATAAAAGCGTTCTATGAATGCCCTAGGGCAAGGATAAAGGTAAATGGGGGGTATTCCGAGAGCTTTCGATTGGGTAGGGGTACCAGGCAGGGGTGCCCTTTGTCGCCTCTGCTGTTTGCCCTGGTTATAGAACCATTGGCGGACTTTATCCGGCGACAGGGGGATATCTGTGGCATCGGAGTAAAGGGACAGTTAAGTAAGGTCGCACCCTTTGCTGACGATGTTATTTACACTTTGGAACAACCTTTGGTTAGCCTTCCCAATTTGCTGCGGGCTGTAGGGCGGTACAGTGCAGTATCGGGCTATAAGTTGAACCTGGACAAGACAGAAATCCTGGGGTTTAATCTGGATAGAGGGGTGGAGGAGCGGTTGCAGGCCGAGTTTCCCTTCAAATGGGTGCAGGGACACTTTCGATACCTGGGGATTCAGCTGGGTAAAACATGGGGCCACGTGCCGGTTTGGAATTACAAACCCCTGATAGCGGCAATTCGGAAGGATTTAGGAAGATGGAAGGGACTACACTTGTCCTGGTTGGGGCGCATAGCAACCATTAAAATGAATGTGCTACCAAGGATCCGGAATCTATTTGTGTTTATGGCCTTACCGTATAAAGTGCCGAGAAAAGGTCTTAAGGAGTTGCAGGCTCTGATCATGAGGTTTATTTGGGAGGAGAAGCGGGGCAGGGTGAATAAGCTCACCATGTTCCGGCCCCAGGAGGCAGGGGGGCTGGGAGTTCCTAACCTGGCAAAGTATTATGAGGCAGCACAACTTCGGGCGCTCTTTGTGTGGAGAGAGAGAGAGGAGAAACCCCACAATGGGTATATATGGAGAAAGAAGGGAAGGAGTGTCTGGAAGAAGCGGTCTGGGGGGGGGGGAGAGGAGCGGAGTGGGCCGGGAGGGGTTGAACCCGCACAAGAGGTTAACGCTGCAAGTATGGGAAAAATGGAAGGGCTATCTATTGAATGGGAAGACACTGTCCCGAGCTGCGTACCTGCGTAACATGGGGGCCCTTGCCCCGGGGAGGTGGGAGGGGAGTTTTAAAGTGTGGGCGGAGAGAGGGTCGGAGAGGGTAGGGCAGGTTATAGATAGGACCAGGAGGATACGGCCGTATGCGGAGCTTCAAAGAGAGTTTGGACTGCGGGATAATGACTTTTATGCGTACATTCAACTGTGGTATTACTTGCAAGAACCGGGGGTTCGGGGGGACCTACAGGGTGGGGTAACGGAGTTTGAGATGCTGATGCAACAACAAGAATCAGAAAAGGGCCTGGTGTCTAAACTTTACCGCTTGCTGAACGCACGGGATGAGGGCACGGCCAAGTGGCAGGAGCAGTGGGAAGGGGAACTGGGGGGTCAGTGGGAGGCGGGCCGGTGGAAGAGTATCTTTGAGGGAGAAAGGCGGCTTGCATGGGGTACGGCGCTGTTAGAGAATTCGCTCAAAGTTAGGCTTAGGATGCTCTGGACCCCAGCCAGGCTACACCGCCTTTTCCCGGAGAGAGCGGGCACTTGCTGGAGTGGATGTGGGGGGTGGGGTGACCTCTTGCATATGATATGGAGCTGCCCCAAATTGCAGGAGTTGTGGAGGGCGGTGGAGGATTATTGTGGAGCGGTTACGGGGATACGGATCGCCTTCGTTCCAAACCAGGTGGTGCTCCTGGAGGGGGAGGAGATAGGGACGGGAGGGATTGCTGCTTTCCGGAATTACTGCGTGATAGCGGTCAGATTGGCAATTTTACAAAATTGGAAGAATACGGAACCGCCGAGAATGAGGGAAATTATTGGCAGGCTAGAGTTTCTGTGGGGGATTAGCAAAGTGCGGGCCTGTGCGCAGGGAACGCAGGCCAAACATGATGAGATTTGGCAGGACTATGCGAACTGGAGGGAGACGGGGTGGGAGGTATGGATGGAGAAGTGAGGGGGAGGGGGGATAGTTTGGGGCAACTTGGGTTCGGGCCGGCTGCTAACTCTTGAGGTGATGATACGTTGGTGAGGGTTAGTATGGGCATGGGGGGGTTGGGGGTAGGAGGGTGAGGAGGTAAGGGAAGTAGAGGGGGCAGAGGGGGGAGGGGAGGGGTAGGGGATGGGGCACAACCAAGGCATTTGGGGCTGCCAGCAGTGGTTGAATGCTAGGGACACTATGTAGGAACAGCGGCTGCGGACATCAGTGGCGATGCACGCCAGGGTGCGCACAGCCTGGGGTTGCACTGGGACAACTTGAGTATGGGTTGACTAGTGGCAACGCATGGCAACAATGGCACACAAAAAGGGGGGAGTCCATCTTAGTTGGAGGGTGGTGGTGGGCTTGTTTAGTAAGGGGGGGGGTCGGGATTGTGCACCGGGAGAGATTTGGGGTTTACATGTGTCTCCTCGGGGTGGGTTATATAAGTTATATCAGATGTTGAATAAGATGTTGTTGGATTTGCTGATAACACACACCTTTAAATATCGCACACCACAAACTGAGTCAACAAAGGTTTCGAGCAGAAATTCATAGTTTATTTTCTTTTTCTTTTTTCATTTTCATTTTAAATTTTAATTTTAAGATCTATTTTCAATTACCTTGTATTGTTATTTTTATGATGTGGTCAGGAATGTATATGTAATAATGGAACAGAATATACAGGCAATACAATTCATCTGTGCTTAGAAAGCTGATAATCGCATGGGACGGATTAACAGTTGCCAGTGGTATTTGTTTAACTTTGTTAAACTTATTTTATTTGTGGCCTTATTTCTATGCGGCCCTTTCTTTGCCTTATTTCTTTCTTTCTTTCTCTTCACTCCCCAAGAAGGGAGGTTTACGCCCCTTTGCAAGGAGGGATAATGGACATTATAGGGGTTATGGAAGAAGGTGTAATGCAGACCGCCTGATACTGCTCTGTATGGTGTTTTTCTTTTATGATGTGTGTGAATAAAAAACTTTAAATTGGAAAAAAAAAAATGTGGCGGTACTATTTCTGTCACCGACACCCATGATTGGTGTCTAAAATGTTTGGGTCCTGACCATTCCATCACGGATTGTGTGTCCTGTACCATGATGTCTAAAAGAGGTCGGCAGAACCGAGCAGCCAAGCTCAGTACCCTGTTTCCCTCTGATGCAGCTTCGGTGGCATCGACGTCTTCCAGGGCTGCTTCTTCCTCCCATGGATCTCAGGTAACCATGCATAAATCTGGCCGGTCCTCGAAGGGCAAATCTCCCTCTAAGCATCGAGATGCCTCCGGGCTTGTCCTCGAGGACTCCGCACCGGCAAAGTTCCCTGGCGGGAAGTTCCGGCTTCCAAAGCATTGTCTATGGGGTCACAGATTGACATCGATGGCTCGGCCTCGACCGATCACCTGTTGCCGTGTTCTGGGGTACCGGTGGCTCCTACTGGTACCGACATCCAGACTTTGGTGGCGTCGATGGATCAGAAGATTCTGACCATGCAGCGCAGCCTGACAGCATTCATGCAGGCTGCGACGCCTCCGGTACCGCAACAATCCCCGTTGCCGGTACCGGCTCCGGCACCGGCATCATTCCCGGTGCCGGTACAGATTGCATCGACATCGGCTTCGGTGTCGACTGCAACAGTACCCTGTCCTATGATGCCCATCGGTACCGAACCGGTACCGGTTACTCCCGATGTTGATCCCACTTGGTACGCATATCGGGCTTTACAGGAGCATCCAGACAGGCGATACTTCGATTCCTCCGAAGACTCTGACGAGTCCGAAGGATCTGTCGAGGCATCGATACTTCTTCCTCAGGAGTCTTCTTCTCCTAAACAAAGAATGTCTCCTCCAGAAGACTTGTCTTTTCAAGACTTCATTAGGGAGGTGGCTAGGGGCCTCTCCATCACAGTGGCCCCTGAGTCAGAGCCTAGAGCCAAGCAGCTGGATATTCTACAATATCCTAAGGCTCCTAAAGAGGCAGCTACTTTACCTGTTCATGAGATTTTGTATGATCTCATGTTGAGCATGTGGGAGACACCTCTTACTACCTCTCCTCATTCTCGCAGGTTAGACACCATGTATCGTGTCCCTCCTTGTCCTGGCTTTCATAAGACTCAGCTTCCTCACCACTCTATTATGGTAGAGTCTGCCATGAGAAAGATAAAGAGTGCAAAGAGACACTCATCTAATCCTTCAGGACGTGAATGTAGGACCCTAGATGCTTTTGGCCATAGGGTTTTTTCAAGCTTCTATGCTAGCTGCCAGAATCAACTCCTATAGTCTCTATATAGGGATGTTTCTAAAGGAAGTCACAGATCATCTGCAGACTTTAACCCCTTTTATTTCAGAAGATAAAAGGCAGGAGTTTCTCACTTGGCTCAAACATGCCCAGGATGTTTCCAAATTTTCCAACCGTGCAGCCTTTGACTCTTTTGAGTGTGTAAGCAGAGCCTTGGCTATTGCTATAGGTGCACGCAGAATTGCTTGGCTACAAGCTTCTGATTTGGAACTCTGGGTCCAAGATGAATTAGGAAATCTTCCTGTAAAAGTGAAAACCTTTTTGGCAAGGATTGGCAAGCAAAGGCCACTCAGATGGATGCTGAGAACTCCGCTTTGGATCGACTTTCAAAGTCCACCTCTGCTCCTGCTAAGAAAAGATTGTTCAAAAAGACATCTTTTTCTAAAAAGGGAAGATATTATCCTGCTTATGGTCAGCAGGCATCTTCTGCAGGTCGTTTTGCTGCAAAACGTCAGCAACCACCTAAACAGGCCAAGTCAAAGGTTCTTAGGCCTTCCACGGCTCAGCAGCCTCAGCCTCCTCAGGGCCTTTGACTTGCAACTAGAGAACTTAGCCTTTCTAGCTCTGGAAGAACCAGAGCCCCTCACCATTCCAGGAAGGTTGGCTTACTTTGCTCCCAGATGGGAACAAATCACAGCAGAGCAATGGACCCTCTCCATCATAAGGGAAGGGTACAAGCTTCATTTCTTAAGCCTTCCTCCTCGCACCATGGTGAAACATTTCAATTCTCCAACATCTCTCCTCAACCTTCTGGGTCAGGAGATTGCCACCCTTCTTGCCCAAGGGGCAATAGAAGAAGTACCTCTTCTTCAACAGGGCTCAGGGTTCTACTCCCCTTATTTTCTTATCCCAAAGAAAACAGGGGGCTACAGACCCATATTAGATCTCAGAGAATTGAACAAGTTTCTATTCAAAGAGAAATTCAAGATTATTTCTCTCGGTGCTCTGCTTCCATACCTTCAGAGTCAGGACTGGCTTTGTTCTGTAGATCTCAAGGATGCGTACACCCATGTCCTCATCCATCCAACATACAGAAGGTTCCTTCAGTTCCTTTTTCAGGGAAAGCACTACCAATACAGGGTGCTTCCGTTCGGTCTGGCCTCTGCACCAAGGGTGTTCACGAAATGCATGGCAGTAGTAGCTGCATTTCTACGCACTCTAGGAATATTTGTCTTCCCTTACCTGGACGACTGGCTCATTCGAGCTCCATCCCAGTCAGAGGCCTACAATTGTCTAATCTGCACAATGCGTGTTCTCCAGTATTTGGGACTGGTAATAAACATCCAAAAATCAAATCTCACCCCTACTCAGTCTCTGGAGTCTATAGGGACCTTGCTGGATACCACAACTGCAAGGGCCTATCTTCCTCAGGCCCGTTGCCTACGCTTAGTGCAGTTAGCCTCCCAGATACAGTTAAAGTCCCATTTAACTGCTCGAGAGATGTTACAACTCATAGGCCACATGGCATCTACCGTGCACATGGTTCCATATGCTCGCCTTCACATGAGGGCAGCTCAATGGACTTTGTCCACCCAATGGACTCGGGCATCAGGTTGCCTGTCAGACAAAATAGCAAACTCCAGTCGCCTTTTTTGGTCTCTCCAGTGGTGGAAGTCCTCTCCAAATCTGTTGCTGGGGTCCCCTTTTCAGCAGTCACTACCCCAAGCAACTCTTACAACAGATGCTTCTCCAATGGGTTGGGGAGCTCATCTGCAGGATCTCTCCACCCAGGGCATCTGGTCTCCACAGGAGACTTCTCTGCATATCAGTCTCTTGGAACTCAGAGCAATATTCTTAGCTCTCAGAGTGTTCCATTCCCTGCTCAGCTACAGGACAGTCCTCATCCATACGGACAACCAAGTAACCATGTTCTATGTAAACAAGCAGGGCGGGACTGGCTCTCTGTTGCTTTGCAATGAAGCTTTGCGACTGTGGGCCTTCGCCAGAGAGCATCACATTCATCTTCTGGCAGTATATCTTCCAGGCGTTCAAAACTCTTGGGCAGACAGACTCAGTTGAGTTCTGCTTCCACACGAGTGGTCCCTCCACATGGACCAGGTAGCCAGGAGTTTTTGAATTTGGGGAACCCCGGACATAGACCTCTTTGCAAGTCCGTGGAATGCCATACTTCCCCGGTTCTGTTCCAGAATTCCGTGTCAGGGAGTTCAGGCCAAGGATGCCTTCTTCCTTCACTGGGATCAAGACTTCCTTTATGCCTTTCCACCCATTCCCCTAATTCCCAAAACACTATTCAAGCTTCAGAGAGATAGAGGAACCATGATCGTCATAGCACCACATTGGCCACGCCAAGTGTGGTATCCTCTACTTCTGCATCTCTCTCAAGCTCCTTCCCTGGACTTGGGCTCTGCACCAGACCTTCTATCCCAGGAGGAGGGAACGTTGTGGCACCCAAACCCCCAGTCTCTTCATCTCAGGGCTTGGTTGCTGAAGGCCTAGACCTTCAAGGTTTTCATCTCTCTCAGCACGTCAGAGATATTATTCATGCCTCTAGAAAGCCTTCTACTAGACGTTCCTATGCTTTCAAATGGAAAAGATTTACCATTTGGTGTTCAGAGAAGGGTCTTAAACCTCTTGCAATACCTTTGAATTCTTTACTAGAGTATCTCCTGCATTTATCCCATGCAAGTCTTAAAACAAATTCAGTAAGAGTCCATTTGAGTGCTATTGCAGCGTCCCTCAAGCCTCTCAATGGACAGCCTATTTCCTCTCATCCTCTTATAACAAGATTCATGAGAGGCCTTCTTCTAACTAAACCTCCAGTGGCATGGGACTTAAACTTGGTTCTTGGCCAGCTTATGCAGCCACCCTTTGATCCTTTAGCAGCACCTCCTTGAAATTTCTTTCTTGGAAGGTTATCTTTCTCATTGCAGTCACCTCAGCACCCCGCATCAGTGAATTGCAAGCTTTGGTGGCTAATCCACCTTATACAAGGTTCCATCATGATAAGGTAGTCCTCAGGACCAATCCACACTTTATGCCCAAAGTGGTCTCGCCTTTTCATCTAAACCAAGAGGTATATTTACCTGTCTTTTTTCCAGGACCTCATGCATCAAGTGCAGAGAGGAATCTTCATACCTTGGATTATAAGAGAGCTCTTGCTTTTTACTTACAAAGAACACAGCAAAATAGAAAGTCTTCTCAACTCTTTGTTGCTTTTGATCCTTTTCATTTAGGACTTCCAGTTTCTAAGAGAACACTGTCCAGCTGGATTGCTCAGTGTATTTCTTTCGCCTACCAGAGTAGGAACCTTTCTCTGGAGGGCCATGTCACAGCTCACAATGTGAGAGCCATGGCAGCCTCAATGGCTCATCTAAACTCTGTGTCCATCGACCAAATCTGTCGAGCGGCCACCTGGGCCTCGGTTCATACCTTCACAGCCCATTACTGTTTGGACAAGGACTCCCGCCAGGATGCCTCGTTTGGTCAGGCTGTTCTCAAACACCTGTTCCATTCCTAATCAACTCCTACCCACCTACCCTGGTTGGATGCCAGAGATCCATGGGGGGAGATAGAGTCCTTTTCAAGGACACACAACCTGGCGTCTTCCCCTGGCATCTGCAGCTAGGGAGTCCCCATATGTGAAGACTCATTCCTTTGTTCCTGGAGATAGCACAGTTACTTACCTGTAACAGGTGATCTCTGGGAACAGCAGGAATAACTCTTCACAACCCACCCACCTCCCCTAGGAGTTGTATCTCTCTATCTTTCCTTTCCTCTCTCTCTCTCTTTGTCTCAGCTTTAAAACTCGAACTGGAGAAAGGCGGTTGGGAAAGGCGGGAAGGCAGCACGCAGGCGCTGTGGGATGCTCCCAAAAGCTTTCTTACTGGACTCTGGGGGAGCGTTCCCGCGCAGGCTCCGTCGGTACCGACGATACCCATATGTGAAGACTTATTCCTGCTGTTCCCAGAGATCACCTGTTACAGGTAAGTAACTGTGCTTTATATCCTTGCCCCTTTTCCACTGCCCCTTACTATCCTCAAATTACTATGTAAAGCTAAACAAACAGTTCTTCATCCGCATATATCCTAGCCACCCTCAGCTAAGCCGTTGAAACTCAAGAGCCAAGAGGCCCAAGTTACTCAATCTAGCGTTCAAGCATAGGGGCATTCAATCCTCTTTGAGGCTGTCCTACATCCAGGCTTTGAGAGTTCCCATCACTGGCAATTTTACCTCCAACTTCCCTTCCAAACTGATTATGTACCCTCCCCTCCCTCCATAACAACTAAACCCAGAGGATCCCAGACTATGCCCCCCCATCCCGAGTCTCCTCCTCTCCCCCCACCTCATTTAAAGTGCAGACTAGTTTCTTCCACTCCCTTTCAAAACTTTCCCCATGTTGACACCTATGGGCCGTCAACTTCTCCATCACCATCACCTGTCACAGTCTCACTGTGCACTGTCCTAGAACAGGGGCACCCTCACACTTCCAATGAGTGGCCACTTCACATCGTGCCATACTTGAGCAGGCCAGAATGGCCCGTCTCCCCACTGCCCTCCTCCCCGTCTCTTCCCAAGACCACAAAAATCTCCAGGATCTAACTGTAACTGCACTCCTTTCAACTTCTTGATCCATCCCTGTACATTGGACCAATACACCTGTATTTTGGGACAGGTCCACCAGATATGCCAAAAAGTACCACGCTCCCCACACCCTTTCCAACATCCCGGCGACACTCCCTGGAAAATCTGATGTAGGCATTTCTGGCATTTAATACCACCGCTTTATAATTTTATAACAATTTTCTCGGATTGCTATTGAAATGGGAGACTGTCATATCTGATCTATGATCTGTTTCCTCGCTTTTTGATCCAAGTCTTGATTTAAGTCCCCCTCCCACTCCTGCATGTACTGCAGTGTACGAAATTGAGTTCTTCCAATTCATCCTGCTAGACCAGTCCAAACAAGTGGGTTTAACTCCCCCCTACTAGCAGATGTTGGAGACCAGAGAAAAAAAATACCAGAAGCTTCATTGACTGAGCCCTGGTAGATATATAGCTGCACTCCTAGAGGTCGCCTTCAGTATTTTCTTTGTCTGCAGCTGATGTTGGTGTTTTCCTGTTTTTTCTTTTCAGGTTTTCCTTTAATTTGCTAATTTCAGCTGGACGTTTTTAGGGCAAGGGTGACGCCGCCTCCTGGTCACAAGGACCTGGTAGGCCGGCAGCAGTGGGAGCCTTCAGTGTTTAGCTACAGCAGCAGTTTTCATCAGCCTTCTTGCAGCGTCTGCCTTGGCTCCCCTGCTCTTTTACTCCTGCAATCACATCGGGCATAGTGAGTAAGTTGCTCCCACCTCGACCCCACCCCCCCCCCCCCCCGGGTCTGCCGCTCTTCTTTACCTTCCTGGGACACGGAGACTCCGGTCACTCGTACAGTTGGAGGTTTTTATCCGGCTCTAAGCCATGGCTATTGAGAGATCTGTTTCCGCCTCTAGCTTGGTTACCTGGCGGGGTTTCCGTGGTGGCAGAAAGTGCGGTGGCCATCTTTTTCTTCCCCCCCCAGCCATGTGGGCACTGCTGCGGTGGCCAGTTGTAGGAAGGAAGCTACGCTAGCGATCTGATAGCGCAGACAAATTTCTGCAAAGTGCGGCAGTCATCTTTCTTTCCTCCTGGGCATGCAATTGAGGCAAGCGGTCTGATAGTGCTGGCAGGCTTTGGTTGTACCAGCTACTCCCTGTCAGTCTCTTCTGCTGTTGAGCCAGGGAGCTGCTTCTCCTGGCCACCAACGCTCCTTTTACTGGATGCCTTCCTTCTTGCAGAGATGCATCGTGGGCAGCACAAAGCACAACGATCTGAGGGACCGGGAGTGTTCAGCTTGCTCTGCTTACATAGTAAGATAGTAAATGACGGCAGATAAAGACCAGTATGGTCCATCTAGTCTGCCCAGTAAGATGGCAAGAGTAGGTGCACCTGCCGCTCCGTGCAGGCCACCCCTCCCCATGTCTTTGTTTTAGGGGTGAACCCACCGCTCCTGTAGGACACCCCTGTATGTTGAGAAATTAGTTAAGTTTATTTTGATTTTATCCTGTTGCTGTAAAGGGATCCACTGTGTCTGTCCCATGCCATTTTGAATTCTGTCACTGTATTTGCCCCCAACACTTCCATCAGGAGGGCATTCCAAGCATCCACCACCCTTTCAGTGAAAAAGTATTTCCTGACATTGCCTTTCAATTTACCCCCTTGCAGTTTCATGTTATGCCCTCTAGTTTTACAGCTTCTCTGTCTTTTGAAAAGGTTTGTTTGTTCATTATTTCTCTTTACGTATTTAAAGGTCTGAATCATATCTCCCCTGTCCCTCCTCTCCTCCAGAGTGTACATATTTAGGTCTTCAAGTCTCTTCTCATAAGGCTTCTGACGCAGGCTCCAAATCATTTTGGTTGCCTTCCTCTGAACACCCAGGGAAGATCTCCAATACTGTTCCCACGTACAACTCTTAACAGAGAGGGCTCATCTGCACTATCTGCCCTGCAAACCCCATGACCAGTGCGCCAGCAGAGGAAGCAATGGACCCACCGCTCCTGCTTCCCCATCCTGAGGTCCCTTCAATATAGACGCTTCTGACCCAGGAGGCTCCTCTTCAGGAACAGGATTTTCATTTCTTAGCCCTCTTCAGGCAGCCTTGGACCTTATGGCACTCAGATCCTACCATGGCTGTCTCGGAGTCTGTCTCCACCCACAAAGCAGCAATGCGCTCTGCTTCAGGGTCCTGGAAACACACTCGACTGGATGCTGCTCATAAGGATGGCAGCCACCCTCCCAGGGGGGTGTCTTGGGTCTCAAGTGCTTGGTCATTTGTTGTCCCAGAGGCGGAAGTTTTTTTTTTCTCAGCCAAAGAGAGTTTGGAAGCCTCCAACCACGAAGATGGTGAATGTGGTCCCTCGGAGGCCTTCGCCGATGTCCAAGGATGGTGCACAGAATATTCTGCAAGGACTGGCTACCGGTGCTCTTTGCCCAAGTGGGGAATGCCTTAAGCCTCACTGATCCTCCCAAACAGCAGCAGCCCCAGGCTGATTCCATCCTGCAGGGCATTTGGAAGTCTTCTAGGGCCTTTCCTTTCCCACCAGACCTCCAACAAATGGTGTCTCAGAAGTGGACTCACTTGATGTCTCCTTACGCACAGTTCGCCGTTTGGGTCAGTACCATCTGGTCACCAGCAGATATGGACATTTGGTTCGCATTTCCAAGAGTGGAGGCTCTGGTGGCGGGATTTTCTAGACACACCACCACACCATTCCATTAGAAGGTAGTGCAGCACTTCGGAATCAGCAGGACTGGAAGGTTGAGGTTCTCCTCAGAAAGGCCTGCTTATCATCTATGCTGACACTCCAAGCTTCAGTTTAGGGTGGTCTGGCAACCTGTTTTCTTTTTGCGCTGAATTCAGCATTGGCTTGCTTGGAATCGGTCACAGCCTTCTTGGTGGATGCCGTTTATGTTCTGCTTCGCCTCTTGACATGCTCGGTGGCCGCAGTCACCGTAACCCATCGCTAGCTCTGGCTGTATCAGTGGTTGGCGGATTCCACCTCCAAGAGGCGCCTCTCTAAGTTTCCCTTTAAGGGTAAGCTCCTTGGCGAACACCTTGACGAGCTACTCAAAGACCTGGGAAAAGTCAAGCCCCAGCGTCTACCAGAAGGCAAGCCAAAGTCATCCACACTCTGCTCTTTGCAGCGAAGCTATTCGCTGTCCACACGACGTACCAGATTTTGCGACTCCCGGCGCTACCGGCCCAGCATGTCGTTTACTTCAGCTTTCTCTGGCCATTTTGGGCCAGAAATCACAGCTCTTTCGAGGCGTCTGAGAAGAACAGGATTTCTACGCAGCCCCGGCCAAGTTCTCTGGCGCTGCTTGGTCCACTGATGAGGCGGGGAGCCCCATCCAGGATGGCACCTCTAGTAGGCAGTTGGCACTATTTTCATGGCAGGGGGTCCTCAACATCATCTCCCAGGGCTATGCTCTCAAGTGCCTGCTACCCATTTGCGATGCCTTCTGTGGTGCACCCCGGAAAAGGGAGGCCTTTTGGTCCACTATCCAGCGCCTACTTCTTCTACAAGCTAAACTAGTTCCTCCTTCAGAGAGGTTCTGGTCATTATTCCATCTACTTTGTGGTGCCCAAGAAGGACAGCTCCTTTCGTCCAATTTTCGACCTCCAGGAAGTAAATCGGAGCCTTCGAGTACCTCATTTTTGAATGGACACGCCTCACTTTGCTCGACCTGGTGGAAGCGTCTTTCCACATACCCGTCTGGGAAGTCAGCACCGTTTTTTGCACTTCGCCATCCTGGGACAGCACTTTCAGTTCTGTGCGCTGCCATTCTGCCTGGCCTTGGCTCCACAAATCTTTTCCAAAATCATGATAGTGGCAGCAGCAGCAGCCTTGCGCAAACAGGGCATCCATGCACACCCCTACCTGGACGACTGGCTCATTCATCTAGGTTCCCTTTTGGAGGCCCACAAGACAGTTTCCCAGGTGGCTTCCTTCCTAGAGGGCCTCGGCTGGGTAGTCTACCATTCCAAGATTTGTCTGCAGCCATCTCAGTGGCTGGGGTTGCTGGGGGCGCTGTTTGACGCCTGTCAGGGCAGGGTCTTCCTGATGTGGGAGCGCTTCCTCAAGCTCTCGTCTCAGCTCAGAATGTTTCTTCTGTAGAGCTGCCCACATCTCCGAGACTATCTTCAGATCCTAAGGTCAATGGCAGCCACCATTGTTGTCGTCTGTGGGCCAGAGCACACATGAGGAATCTGCAGCAGTCTCTGCTCTGCTACTAGTCTCTGGTGACCGAGGGCTACAACCGCGTGGGCTACAACTGTGACTTCCACTACCTCCATCGATGCGCCACAGCCTTTGTTGGTGGCCCTCGCCAGCCCGTTTCCTCCAGGGCGTCCCCTTGGAGGCTCCCCGCTGGATTTTGCTGACCACCAATGCGAGCCTTTCGGGTTGGGGAGCGCACTGCCTGAGCCAGTCAGCTCACAGCACTTGGACACTACGGGAGGCATGCTGGACCCTCTACCGCCTGGAGTCCCAGGCAGTTTGTCTGGCCTTGTTGCGCTTCCTGGTGCTCGACTGTGGCCTATCTAAACTGCCAAGGCGGTATGAAGTCTCCAGAGGTGACCAGGGAAATGGCTCCTCCTTTCCCCTGGGCAAATTGTCTTTTACAGGTCCTGTCGGCCTAACACATCGCAGGGGTGGTCAGCATCCAAGCGGACTTCCTCAGTTGTCATGCTCTAGACCCCGGAGAGCGGGAACTTTGCTTCTTGGGCATATCAGTGGATAGGGCGGACATGGGGACTTCCTTGATGGATCTCATGGCATTGGAGCACGGGTCGCAAAGTCTGGACGCACTGGACCAGCCATGGCTGGCATCAGCTCTCTTGTCTGTCTTTTCCCTTTGGGTGCTGATCGGGAGAGTTCTTCGACACATCGAGGCACACCCAAGGGCAGGAATTTTGGTGGCTCCCAACTAGCCTCGGAGGCCATGGTACGCCGACCTCATGCGATTAGCACAGTCGTCCCCTCTCCCTCTCAGGGTTCACAAAGGTCTCCTGCGTCAGGGTCTAACCACCATGAACGACCCTGCTCCCTACTTGCTTATGGCCTGACTCTTGAATGCCAGCGTTTGTCACAGGGGTTTTTTCTCATCGAGTAGTAGCTACTCTGCGTCATTACCATATAAGTGGGTGTGGTGTATATCTGAGTCATGGTGCTCCAGGCACTGCCTCTCGACATGGCGGGCACAAATTCCCGAGATCCTAGCATTTCTGCAAGAGAGGCTCGACAAGGACTTGGCCCTCTGCTCTCTCTGAGTCCTCATCTCTGGTCTAACTTGCTTAGAACATAAGAACATAAGATATGCCATACTGGGTCCGACCAAGGTCCATCAAGCCCAACTTCCATGGTTGGAGGCTCGATTGCTTCTCATATGGATGTGGCCAGGTTTCTCAGAGGTGCAAGAAGGCTATGCCCTCCAGTCCATCCGGTTGTCCCACCCTTGGATCGTGCCTTGGTCCTCAGGGTTCTTTTTGGAAGCGCCGCTCAAGTGTATATCACTCCAGGACTTGTCCCTTAAGATGGCGTTCCTCACAGACATAACCTCGGCCATAAGGGTCTCCGAGTTGCAGGTTCCTTCGTGCTGATACCCTTTTTCTCTCCTCTTCGATGAAAGGCGTATCCCTGTGGAGGGTACCTAGGTCCTTACAGCCTTTGCCTTAACCGGCATATATCATTCATATATTGCTCCCAGCCTTCTCTATGGACCAAGGTACAAGCCCTAATAAAGGGCTTCGGACCGTGGATCTCAGCATTCTCACTGACTCTGCCAGACTTTTTTTTCTATCGGCATTCATAATCCAGGGTAAGTCTGTGCCCCCTGGACTCTGAGCGCACTCCACTTGGGGTCAAACGACTTCATGGGCAGAACGCTCGCAGGTCGCTCCCCTCCATATTTGTAGGGCGGCCACTTGGTCTTTTGTCCCCATTCGTGCGTCACTCTCGTCTTGATCTCCAGGCTCGAGAGATGGCACGGTTGGGGCCCAGCGTAGTTAAAGTGGCTGCCTCTTCCCGCCCTAGGGTCCATTGACTTGGGTACTTCCCACTTGTCTGGACTGGTCTAGCAGGTTGAATTGGAAGGAGAAATTTCACTTACCGTTAATTTTCTTTCCTCTCCTTCTAGACCAGTCCAGGACCCACTCATTTCTGTATCTTCGAGCAGCTTCTTTGCAAGGGAACCAAGGCTCACATTTCGAAACAGCGGCCCAGTGGCTGCTCCTCAAGAAGGGATGCACTGTGTACATAGCTTGTTCCATGTCATGGCATGAAGTTATTGTGCTGGTGCTACAGTGACCATACCTTTTGCTTTGTCAGAGTATCCTGAAGGCGACCTCTAGGAGTGCAGCTATATATCTACCAAGGCTCAGCCAATCAAGCTTCTGATATTTTTTTTCTCTGCCTCCAACATCTGCTGGTAGAGGGAGCTAAACCCACTTGTCTGGACTGGTCTAGCAGGTTTCCAGGAAAGGAAATTAACGATAAGTGAAATTTCTCCTTCTCAGTGCTCTATATAAAATTGAAATGAGCCCCCAAGAGTGCTTCTTCCTGTGCCATACGAGTTCCAAATCTCTAAATTCCCGTTGCAGCCCCAGGCTCCCTAATTTACGCCACAAAAAATGACATACCTGCCCATACTAAAAGCGATCGTCCCCCCTCAAGTTATACTCCTCTTGCAGATCCTCAAAGGGGACCATTTCCCCATCATGCACAAATTGCTAAAAATATTTCAAACCCGCCCGCTCCCATCTTCCATAAATCCCCCCTCCCATCCAGGTCCAAACTCGGGGAATCCCCGAAGAGGACTCGTTAAGGAGAATCCCGTTGTCTCCCCTCTAATCCTTTCCCTTTTGCACACCTTATCCCAGATAGCTAACACCTGCTGCATCTCCAGGTTGCCCCCACCCCTTCCACACCCTACGTGGAACCCACAGTAATGCCTTTAAGCTGCCCTCTCGTAAGTGTGCCCGTTCCAACTGTACATAGCATTTGAGTTCACCCTCCAGTCCATTAGATGCTGAATTTGTCCTGCCCAATAATATCCCCTTAGTTCAGGTACTCACAACCCTCCCTACTCTGATACATAACCTCCCTAGCTATTCGCTGTGGACGTTTGTTCCAAATATATTGGAACACCTTGCATTGCAATCTCCGCAAAGCCTCTTCAGTGATTGGCACCGAAAGGGCCTGAAACAGATACAGCAACTTAGAGAGGACATTCATCTTAACTGCTGCAAGGCGACCAAGCCGTGAGTTTTCCAGTTTCATTTATCCCTCCAGCGCCACTCCTATGGACCAAAACAATCTGGATAATTGGCCTGATACAGCTCCCGCAGATTAGTGGGAATCTGCACTCCTAAATATTTTATGGGGCCCCTTACCCATCGGATCGTATTGGAAACTTACTTGCTAGCATACCTTCCACCTCTGGAGTCACAGATACATTCAATGCCTCTGTCTTCCCCGTGGTAGCTTTGAACCCAGACACCACTCTATACCGTTCCAACTCTCTTATAACTTCTGGCAATGACTGCTTTGGGTCTAGATAAAAGAGCATATCATCTGCAAACAGCGAGATAACATGTTGACACCCCCCTCCACTCCTCTAATAAGTTGATTCGCCCATATAGACTGTGCCAAGGGCTCCATTACCAGAGCAAAATGAAGTGGTGACATGGGCAGCCCTGACAAGTTCTCCAGCTCAAGGCGAAACTATCCGAATAGCGGCCATTCACTTTAATCTGAGCCCTGGGCTCCCCATACAATGCTTTAATCCATCTCATATAATAAGCCCCAAACCCCATGGTCTTCAAAGTTGCAAAGAGAAAGGGCCAATGCACCCTATCAAATGCCTTTTCGGCGTCAGTCGAGAGAAGCATCATCTCCTCCCAACTGCCACCCAGAGAAGTTCCACCACTCTCCTTATACTATCTGCAGTCTGCCACCCCACAGTGAAGCCCATGTGATCCGTTCGAACCAGCCGAGGCATCCATGGTGTCAACTGGTCAGCTGGGATTTTCACTAATATTTTCATATCGGCGTTAATAAGAGAAATCTGCTGATAGGATCCGCATTGATCCAGGTCTTTCCCGGCCTTAGGGATCAAAGTGATGCCTGCCGTAAGCATCTCCTGCGTAAATACACTCCCTCCAAGACTTAAGAACATAAGAGCATAAGATATGCCATACTGGGTCAGACCAAGGTCCATCAAGCCCAGTATCCTGTTTCCAACCGTGGCCAATCTAGGTCATGCGTACCTAGCAGTTTCCCCAAAAGACACAAGTTCCACAATGCTTGTACTGGGTCAAGCATTGATATCCTGGGTCCCTTCTTAATAATGGTTTATGGACCTTTCCTCCAGGAACTTGTCCAAACCTTTTTTAAACCCAGCTACACTAACAGCCTTTACTACAACCTCCGGTAACAAATTCCAGAGTTTGATTACACGTTGAGTGAAAAAATATTTTCTTTTATTAGTCTTAAATAGTTTACCCTGTAGCTTCATTGCATGTCCCCTAGTCTTTCTATATTCTGATAACGTAAACAATCGATCTACGTTTACTCATAAAACACCCTCCCCAGCAAAACTCTGATCTCCTCACTGTAGATTTTATAGAAAGACTCTGGCAGATCATCCAAGCCCGGCGCTTTCCCTGACGGTAAGTTCTTAATTACAGCCTCTATCTCCTCACTCCCAATAACCTTTTCCAGGAACTCTACCGCGTCCTCATCCAAACAAGGCAAATCCACCCTCCTCAAGTAGCCTTGCACCTCCTCTGCTCCAATCCCATCTTGTCCAGTATACAGTTCCCTATAATAGCTCAAAAATTGTTCTCGGAGATCGCTCCCTTTTGAGAGTATAGTCCCATCCCCTTCTCATAGCCTGCGACTGGAAGACCGAATGACCTGGTGTTTGTTTCCGCGCCAATGCCCTGCTCCTCTATTCCCCCATTCATAATAGAATTGTCACACCCTCTGCAGTTGAAAAGCGATCTTATCTGTCTGGAGCCCCTGCAACTCCGCTCTCAACCCAACCACCCGTTTCCTTGCCCTCTTTGCCCCTGCCCTGTGATATTCTAACAATTGGTCTTTTGAGTTCCCCCGTTAATTGTTAGCTCCTTTTGTAACCGGAGCTTCTTGTAATGTGAGGCCCAAATAATAAACCTGCCTCTCACTACAGCTTTCAGACCTTCCCAAACCATACTAGTGTGCACTTCCTCATTATCATTGAGCTGAATATATTCCCTAATATGGGTGCGAACATCCTCAACCATCTCCTCCTTCAACAAACTCATTAAGGCGCCAAAATTGCACTCCCCCATGCTCCCTATTTCCCAAAGTCAGCCAAACTGGGCCATGATCCGACCAAGTCATTGGGCCATTCTCTGCCCCCTGTAGGTCGGCCACCCACAGCTGGTCCACTAATATCACATCAGTGCGGCTAGAGCTATCATGTGCTCCTGAATAGGAGTATTCCCGCGCCCGTGGGTACAACTCCCTCCAAGCATCCACCAAATGAAACCGCTGCGTTACCTGCCATACCTGCCAGCAATTATTGCACCCCCATCACTCATCTTGGAATGTCTGTCCTGTGCCACTTGAAGAGCCAGGTTGAAATCCCCCCCCCCCTAATATTTTCCCTTGGGACTCCCTATCTAAACATTCTCTACCTCCTGCCAAAACTCCCCCTGAGGTCCATTAGGACCATAGATAGACACTACTGTAACCTCTTCCTCCCCTAGTGTCCCTCTAACTCCCACCACTCTCCCCTCCTTGTCTCAAAAAGAGCCCTCCACCTGAAAACCCCCCTCCCCCCGTCTAAGCAGAATCGCCACTTCCCCCTTTTTTCCCCCCTCCCAGAGTGCCGAGAAAAACAGCTCTAGGAATGCTCTATGTCGCCACTTTCCTTCATCCCTGGCCCGTAAATGAGTTTCCTGGAGCAGTGCCACATCTCATTTGTTACCCTCAAGTTCCCTAAATAAGTGTTGTCTCTTAGTAGGTGAGTTCAGCCCCCAAACGTTCAGTGTTCCTACTTGCACCATAATGTAGAATCCCATCACTGCCCATCACCCATAATAATGCCCCCCACTCCCTCTCCAACCCCCCCTCCCACCCTCCTCCCCCTAGTAATCAGCTCCCCTCGCCTAGGAGTCCCCCTTTCCATAGTGGTTTGCTGGTCTACCACCCCTCCCGCCTATCCACCTCTCCATCTGACTCACAGCCCCCCTCCCGTTCTTTGACACCCTTACTGCATAGTTGCAGCTATCATAGCATTATCCTCCCTCCCCCACCCCACATCCTCTCTCCGATCTACCACCTTTCCTCCATCCTTGAAGTATAACATTTAAAACTTTAAACAATGCAACCATAGTATATTAAACATGAAAACATTAAAACCGGAAAAATTGACAATCCCTCCCCCCCTCCCCAATCCCTCCCATTCGCCCCCATTTTTGTCCTCACCCGTCTCCAAGTCCCCCCTTGTTTATGGGTGCTCATCCCATGTCGAGTATTGATACCCTCTATGTCCATCTTTCATCCAGCTTACAGCCCCGATGTGGCGCCCTCAAGTGTCCTCTCTTGTGGAGGTAGCGTTCTGGGGTCCCTGAGAGAGTCGTTTCAAGTGGGTCCCCTTTGCAGCACCTGCTGCAACTTAGAGGCGACTGGCTGTACCCCCAGACCCAACCGGGCATGTGAGGATTCTTTGGTTTGCTCAGGCAAACAAGTCTCCCAGTGCCTGCCAGGCGTCCTCCTCCGACTTCACCTTCCTCGTAGTTCCTCATACTGTGAAGAGCAAGCCAAAGGGGAACAACCACCTATACCGGATTCCCTTCTGCCGCATGAACACTGTCACCCCTCGCAGCATTCTGTGTTGCATTAATGTCCCCTGGGAGAGGTTCTGGAATAGTTTGATCTCATGATTTTCCCACTTTATATGACCAAAATACGGGCTGTGCTCCGGATTTTCTCTTTAGTAGAGAAAGAGGACAGGCATGCCACAGTATCTCTAGGCTTGTTATCCCGTACAGGCCCGAGGCTCCGATATGCGTGCTTAGTGCCCACCGGCTCTGGAAGATCATCCTCCTGTGCTGTCCAGGCCCAGTATATGAGCAAATAGTTGTTTCATTGCAGCCCCACAATATTTAAAAACCTCTCCTTCAGGCACCCCCCCTCACTCGAAGATTGCAGCGATGGGCTCTATCTTCTGTGTCCTCCATCTTTTCCTACATGTGCTCCTGGCCCTGTTGCAAGCTCTCCCGGCCGCTTGTGAGCTCCTCCATGGCGCTCCACGTGCTCTTCTGCCTCCAGCACTCAGCCTCCTAACTCTGCCAAATCCCTCTGCAGCATGTTCAGAGTTGACCAGGTCGGTGCGCAGAGCTCCAATATCAGCTTTAATCTCCTTTCTTAATTCCTGGAGCCAGCTGCGAATGTCCTCCTGCCCCCACCTGCTTGCCCACTGCTCTCCGACCCATCCGAGGCCTCAGCCCTTTTTGCACTCCGTCCCCGGGATCGTTCCCGCTGCACATACCAGGACTTATTCCTTCAAGCGTTTCCTCGCCGACATGCTGGTCTTCCAGGCTTTCACTGCTCTCATTAATCGTGCTCAGGGGGTTAATTTCCACCACTGCGGGAAGAGAACAGACTGAGCTTCAGCAAGCAGCATCCATTCGGCGTGCTAGCGCTACCGGAGGTCATCGAGGGTGGTTACTTTTAATGTCCTTGGGCTCAACTCCCCAACCAAGTGCCAGTTGTTATTTAAAGAGCTGACTCGGGTCAAGGCTCAAATCGCCTTCCTACAGGAGACACATTTGGCAGGTAGGGATGAATCACGGGTCTTCCACAAAAAGTTTGGGAAACGCTGGTTTTCTTCAAATAAGTCTTAAAAATAAGACCTCCGGGGTAGCTATATTGATGGAAGCCTCAGTCCCCTTTAAGGAAATAGAGGTTTGTAGGGATTAGGAGGGACGATATGTGTTAATATGGAAAACATATTAAATTAGGTAGTGTATGTGCTGGCGGCGAATACTGTGTATACCATGGACTGCCCGAAGAACAAACCAGTCTGTACTAGAGGAGATCAAACCTAAGCTTTCTTTAGAAGCTCAGATGACAAGACTTCGACTTTCATACTTTGGACACATCATGTGGAGAGAGAGATCATTAGAGAAAGACATCATGCTTGGCAAGATAGAAGGTCAACGCAAAAGAGGAAGGCCAGCAATGAGATGGATCGATACATTAATAGCAGCTACGGGTACCAGTCTGTCAACAATGAGCCGCCTGACTGAAGACCGAACACAATTTAGGATAGCTATCCAGAGGGTCGCCATGAGTCGACTCCGACTCGACAGCACTTAACAACAACATGTGCACCGAATTCTGGTCAAAAAGATTTCTATGACCAATTAGCAAACGTGCTGACAGGGTTGTAGAGGGGATTGTAATAATAGGTGGTATGACGACCTGATCCGTATGCTGAGAGCCGACCCCCCCCCCTCGCACTTGGAGCGTGCAAGGGACTGCTCTGACAGGGGCCAATCATCATAGACGATCCGGCTCCCTATTCACTTATGGCTTGGCTCGAGAGGTGCCATCTATTGTGAAAGGGATACTCAACACCTATAGTGGCTACCTTGCTACATGTGTGGCACCCTTTCACATCCCGAAGGTTGTTGTAAGCACAGATCCCTTTCCCCTTGGCGCGTATACGTACTGGAGATTCTGTCCTTTCTTCAGGATGGCTTTGAAAAGGGCCTCACCTTGGGTTCCCTGAGAGTTTATGTAGTGGCCTTGACCTGTTTCAGGGGACCTCTCTGTGGTCAATCTCTAGCCTCACTTGTGGATGTGGCCCGCTTTCTCCACAGCATCCGAACACCTTCATCTCCCGGTTCGACTGGTTGTGATGCCATGGGACTTCTCCTTGCTGCTTCGAGCTCTGATGCGAGCCCCTGCATAGAACTGCTCTAAAAGATTTGATGCTTAAGATGGTCCTGCTTGTTGCAGTCTCTTTGGCACAGCACCTATCTGAGCTTCAGGCGTTTTCCTGCCGGGATCTGTTCCTGTCCTTCTCTCTGGAGGGTGTGACCCTACAGACGGTTCCCTCCTTTCTGCCAAATGTTCTCTCTGAGTTCCATGTCAACCAGACCATGTCCCTGCCTGCCTTTCCAAAAGACCAGAGTGTAGGGCACAATAAGGATCTCCATTGCATCGATATCAGTAGGGCATTGTACCAATACCTGAAAGTCACTAACTCTTTCCATCTTTCTGACCGGCTCTTTGTTTTCATCGCCGGCCTGTGTAAAGGTGTGGCCACCTCTAACGCGACTGTTGCCCCTGGATTAAGCAGGCCATTGAATCGGCCTATCTTCTTCAAGGCAAACCAGTTCCAGCAGGTCTCCAAGCCCATTCCATGGGAGCACAGGCAGGCTCGTGGACGGAGAGATTGCGGGTTGCTCCGCTCGACATTTGCAGGGCAGCTATAAGAACATAAGATATATCATACTGGGTCAGACCAAGGTCCATCAAACCCAGTATCCTGTTTCCAGGAGTGGCCAATCTAGATCACAAGTACCTAGCAGTTTCCCCAAAAGACACAGGTTCCACAGTGCTTGTATTGGGGCAAGCAGTGGATAGTCTGAGTCCACTTTAATAATGATTTATGGACCTTTCCTTCAGGAACTTGTCCAAACCTTTTTTAAACCCAGCTACACTAACAGCTTTTATTAAATCCTTCGGTAGCAAATTCCAGAGTTTGATTACACATTGAGTGAAAAAATATTTTCTCTAATTAGTCTTAAATAGGTTATCCTGTAACTTCATTGCATGCCCCCTAGTCTTTCTATATTTTGATAACATAAAAAATCGATCTATGTTTATCCATTCATTAATTTATAGACCTCTATCATATCTCCCCTCAGCCGTCTCTTTTCAAGGTTGAAGAGCCCTAACCTTTTAAGCCTTTCCTCATAGGGGTATCCTTTCATCCCCTTTACCATTTTGGTTGCTCTTCTCTGTATTTTATCTAATTCCGCCATATCCTTTTTAAGATACGGCGACCAGAAATGCACACAATATTCAAGGTGCGGTCGCACCATGGAACGATACATAGGCATTATAATATTTATTTATTTATTTACATTCTTTTATATACTGCACTATTCGGCATCAGCGCGGTTTACATGGAACAAAATGCTCAGTACAACAACATGTTTGAGTTTACAGATAACAGGGAACAAAAAACTTGGATAACAGGGGTAACTATTTACAAAACTTATTACATGGAAAAATCAAAGGATTCATAGAAGACGCAATCACGTCATAGGTTTGAGTATCAAGTTGTTGTGTTGTTGGTATGCTATAAGTTTGTCTGGGGATGTGGTTGGTATGGCGGTGTATTGGAGCTCTAAGGGATGCAGTTGGGCTCAATAAGGTGCTTGTTGAAGAGGTGACCTTTGAGGGCTTTCCTGAACTGTGGTAGATTCTTAATAGCCCGGATATCATGGGGTAATGAATTCCAGTATCTTGGGGTAATGAGACTGAAAGCCCTGTTGGCTGTTGATTTAGTGCAAACAGTAAGAGCCTTCGGTACGGTTAAGGAGTTTATAGCCGTGGATCTTCTTGCTCTATTTGGTGATGTGGCATGGATGAGGGAGGTTAAGGATGTGGATAAGAGATTGTGAAGAGCTTTAAAAGTGATTATCAAGATCTTGAAAACTATTCTAGCCTGGATGGGTAGCCAGTGCAACTGAATTAGCAGGGGTGTCACGTGGTCGCTCCTGGATGCTCCATGTAGGATTCTTGCTGCCGTGTTCATGGCTAGCTGCAGCGGGTTTAGTGTAGACTGGGGAAGACCTTGTAATATGGCATTGGCATAGTCGAAATGAGGGATGATCAATGCCTGGAAAATTGTCCGAAAGTCAGATGGTTCAAGCATGGAGCGTAAATGTCTAAGTGAGCGGATCTTGCCGTAGACTGATCTGACTATTTATTTATTTATTTATTTATTTAACAGTATTTCTAAACCGCCTTATCTTAATAATCAAGGTGGTATCACAGCAAGCAATCAGGTAAAGTGTGTGTGTTGTACATGCAGTGAGGATAAAACTTAGTTGTGTGAGGGATGTGTTGGGTGCTTGATTTGTTTGAGCTATATACAGGGTGGGCTATTTACAGTGGTGCTAGAATCATATTTTATATATATTCAGTTGTTTGGGAGGATTGGAGTGCTGTTATCCATTCTCTTAGGTTATGTGATGTGACCATAGTGCTCTATGAACAGCATGGTTTTCAGTTGTTTTCTGAAGTCTTTGAGGTCTGGAGTTGCCCTTAGATCGTCCGGTAGATTGTTCCATATTGTTGGAGCAGCCATGGAGAGAGCTCTGTCTGTTGTGTCCTTGCGTGTGTGCTTGTACTCATTTGGGGTGCTGACTCGGTTGCGTGTTTGACTTCTTCTGGGACGTGCGCTGGTTTCCGGTTGTATGAGCAGGTGGAGGCTGTTGGCTGATGTGTGTTCTTTTATCTTAAATAGGTTTATGATAGTCTTGTATCTGATGCGAGCAATGATTGGGAGCCAGTGTAAGTCCTTTAGTGTAGGTGTGATGTGCTCCTGCCTTGCGGCTCCGGATATGATTCGAGCTGCAGTGTTTTGTGCCAGCTGTAGTGGTTTGAGAGCTTGTTTTGGTAGTCCGAGGTATATCGGATTGCAGAAGTCCAGTATTGGGGTTATCAGTGCTTGACAGACTGTACGGAAGTGTTCTGGAGCGAGGAGTGGTTTCAGTCTCCTGATGATTCGCATCCTGTAATATGCTTTTTGGATTGTTTTGTCTATGTGTGGTTTGAGGTTGAGTTTACTGTCCAGAGTAACCCCAAGGTATCTCACCTCCGATCTTATCGGTATCGTGGTGCTTTGTATCTTTATGTTTGGTGGGTGTGTGAAGCTTTGGTTTCGAGTGATGATTAAAGCTTCAGTCTTGTTGTAGTTTATAGCTAGATTGTTGTTTTGGCACCACTTCGCCATTTGGGTAAGGCAGTCTGCTATCTTAGAGAAGTCCGGGTTTTCGATTGATATCGGGGAGTATACCATTATATCGTCTGCGTATATTGTGTATTGGATGTTGTTCTCTTTCATAATGTTGCATATTGGTTGGATGTAGATGTTAAAAAGGAGTGCTGAGAGTGCGGATCCTTGTGGTACTCCTTGTTGGACGTTTATGGGCCGGGAGGTGTCCTGTCCCACCTTGACCTGTAGCTGTCTTTCTGTTAGGTACGAGTGGAACCATTTTAGAGTGGTACCGTGTATACCAGTGTTCTTCAGTCTCTCCAGGAGTATATTGTGATCAACTGTGTCGAACGCTGAGGAGATGTCGATGAAGATCATTATAATTCCATTCCTGATGTCGTCAATTATTCTTATGATGCTGTCGAAGAGGTAGATCAGGAGAGTTTCGACTCCATGGTTGGGACGAAATCCGTGTTGGTTGTCGTCGAGAGTTCCGTGTTCGTCAATGTGTTCCTGAAGTTGTAGTTGAACCGTCTTTTCGATTATTTTTGCGAGGAAGGGTATGCTGGAGATTGGTCGGTATGCTGCTGGGTCCTTTTTGTCGAGAGAAGTTTTCTTTGTGATTGGTCTTACTGAGGCAAGCTTTAATTGCTGTGGCATGAGTCCTTGAGTGAGTGAGTTGTGTACCATTTTATGAATGTTTGGTATGAGGCTTGCTTTGGTGGCTTTGACCCATGACACTGGGCAAGGGTCTGTAGGAGCAGTGCTTGTGTTGATTGTGGAGATGATGTCTGATATCTGCTCTTTTGAGGGTGAGTGGAATGTGCCCCAGGTTTTGGGGTGGACGTTCGTTCTGTTGGTTCTACTGGGTGTTGTGCGCTCTGTGGAGTGAAATTTGTCTTTGATGTGGTCGGCGAATATCTGTGGATCCACTTGTATTTCTCTTTCTGCTGCTTGCTCTTTTGTCAGGGTTTTTACTATTTCGAAAAGTTCTCTGGGTTTGTTGATGGAAGAATTTATCAGGTTTGTGTGGAATTCTCTCTTTGATTGGTTGATGTGTTCATTGTATTGTTTTTGCTTTGTTAGGTAAAGATGTTGGTCGGAAGTAGTTTTGTTTTTTCTCCATCTCCGTTCAATTTTCCTGAGCTCCCTCTTTCCTGTCGTATTTTTGCTGAGTACCATGGTTTGTTTTGTCTCTTGTTGTGGTGTTGTTTCTTGGTCCTGTCAACGGATGGTTTGGCGGCGTTAGCTAGGACATTGTTCCAGTTGGAAACTTGTTCCTCCAGGTCCTCTGAGTCAATGTTCAAGTGTTGTATTGTGTCCTGGATGAATTCGTCCTTGTCAAAGGACTTGAATCGTCTTTGTGTGTGTGGGAAGTTCGCTCTTTCGCTTGTCCAGTTTTCTTGTGATTGCAGATTTGTCTCGATTAAGTAATGGTCAGACCATGGTACTGGGGTGATGGTGGGTGTAGAGATTAGGTCTCTTGAAGTTAGGTAGTTTGATGCGAAGATGAGGTCTGGGGATGATCCTAGTCTGTGTGTTGGTGCATTGACTATCTGTGTGAATTGAAGTGATGACATTGCCTGAAGGAAGGCCTCTGCATCTTTTGTATTGGCGGACTTGAGGTTGAAGTCTCCGATTAGTAGTGCTGGTTTGTTGTTTGACGTTATGGCACAGGCTTCTTCGAGTATGAAGGCTAGTTCGTCGGGTGGAGCACGGGGTGCTCTGTAGGTTAGGCAGATTGCAATATTCTTGTTCTTGATGCTAATTGTGTTACACTGCTTTGTATCTGTGAGATTCAGTGTCTTGAACTTGAGTTCTGTTTTTGCTATTATTAGGACTCCTCCTCCACGCTTGTGGATGCGTGGGCAGTTGTATGCTGAGTAGTTGTTCGGTACTAGTTGGTTGAGTAGTACACTGTCGGTAGGGTTGAGCCATGTCTCTGTGATGCATATTATGTCTGGCTGTCGCTCTTCAATGTGGTCTACCAGAGTGTGTATCTTGTTGCAGATGGATCTGGCGTTTATGAGCTCAATTGATGTTTTCTTTGTGGAAGAGGTTGTTGCGACGTGTGCTTCCTTAGGGCCGGTGTTGGGGTTTGATTTGTGTCTGTTTTGTCTCTTTGTTTGGGAGGTTGCGAGTGTCTCTTTGTGTGTGTGTTGTGGATCGAGATATGGCAGTGCAGTTGGTGGGTACCATGGTGTGTTTGTTTGGGGGTAGTGGGGGTGTGTAGTTGGTGGGAGGAGTTGTGTGACTAGTAGGTATAGTGGGAGGAAGTATGTGGTGTGCATGTTGATAGCTTGTGATGTTCTGATAGGGCGACGCCTGTGTCCTTAGGTTTTCGTCTGTTGTTTGCTTTTTTGAGGAGAGCTGTACTTGTTGCAGGGGCTTGTCCTGGGGATGTGAAGTTGTATCTGTTGCGGTGCGGGAGCCTGTCCCGTGGAGGGAGCCTGTCCCTTGGATGTGAAGCTGTATCTGTTGCGGTGCGGGAGCCTGTCCCTTGGATGTGGAGCTGGATCTGATGCGGTGCGGGAGCCTGTCCCGTGGAGGGAGCCTGTCCCGTGGATGTGGAGCTGGATCTGTGGCGGACGCCTTGGTGCGGGAGCCTGTCCCGTGGAGGGAGCCTGTCCCGTGTGTGTGGAGCTGGATCTGTGTTGGTCGCCTTGGTGCGGGGGGCCTGTCCCGTGGATGTGGAGTTGGGTCTGTCGCGGTGCGGGAGCCTGTCCCGTGGATGTGGAGCTGGATCTGTGGCGGTCGTCTTGGTGCGGGGGCCTGTCCCGTGGATGTGACGCTGGATCTGTCGCGGTGCGGGAGCCTGTCCCGTGGAGGGAGCCTGTCCCGTGGAGGTGGAGCCGGATCTGTGGTGGTCGCCCTGTTGCGGGGGTCTGTCCCGTGGATGTGGAGCTGGGTTTGTCGTGGTGCGGGAGCCTGTCCCGTGGAGGGAGCCTGTTTCGTGTATGTGCAGCTGGATCTGTTGATGAACTCTTGGTCTGACCCACTATGGTACATCCCAAGTCCCTATGTTCTTATCTAGCTAAAGATGACATTGCTCTAACATAGCATCAGCACTGGCATATCTCTGGGTTTAAGGTATCAATCTGGACAAACATGGTAATACCAAATATGGCCTATAAACGATGGTAGTTAACAACACTGGCATATCCCTGGGTTTACAGTATCGATCTGGACAAACATGGTAATACCTAATATGGCCTGTAAACGCTGGAAGCTAACAACAGTATCCAGAGGGAACTAGTCACTAGAGTGCCCAACACTGATCTTGGATTCTAGTCCCAAACATGAATTTCTACCCTTTAAATTAGTATTTTTATGAGAGGCAGGAGGATAATCCTAGCTGTAGAGAGTGGTGCTGCTGCAATCAGATGATTTAAACAGAACTATACATTCAATTATTGTTAGGAGTGCAGTTAATTCATATAAGTAATGAAGCAGTGTTGATAGTTTAAAAATCACTCAAATGAGTGTGACTTACGTGCCCCAGAGTTTCAGCTCTTTAGGCAGTTCGGCGTCTTCGGAGTTGGTATTCTGCGTTTCCACTGTGAGTTGGTGGATTGTCAGTTCCTTGATTGTACGCGAGCTCGACCCCGAGGGAGCTCAGCTGTACCAAGAGGGAGGTGTAGTCTCAGCGTCGTTTTTTCTGTTATGTTTCTGTGACGATCTTGGGGGTGCCTTTGCCTAAGGGCCGTGCCAAAGGGCCCTCTTGCGCGGCCCTCAGGCGCGGGCCCGCAAGGCGCGGGTGCGCCTGTGGCGTTCTCCTTTTAAATGGAGAGCTGTGCCCCGATTGGGTAGAGATGCTCTGAGACACGCTGCTGGAGGGGTGGAGCCAAAAAGCAGCTTCCCCCGAAGAGCTCTTTTGTGTGCAGCAAGGTCTTTTGTAGCTGGCTTGCTCTTTTCTTGCCGCCGATCTTCTGGAGCAGGGCAGGCTCCCTTCGATGAGGCTTCGACTCGGGTAGATGGCTCAGCTCCTCCTGGAGCTAAGCAGAGCAAGAGAGGATCCTGTGCCTGTGGCTTCTCCTTTTAAATGGAGAGCTGTGCCCCGATTGGGTAGAGATGCTCTGAGACACGCTGCTGGAGGGGTGGAGCCAAAAAGCAGCTTCCCCCGAAGAGCTCTTTTGTGTGCAGCAAGGTCTTTTGTAGCTGGCTTGCTCTTTTCTTGCCGCCGATCTTCTGGAGCAGGGCAGCCTCCCTTCGATGAGGCTTCGACTCGGGTAGATGGCTCAGCTCCTCCTGGAGCTAAGCAGAGCAAGAGAGGATCCTGTGCCTGTGGCTTCTCCTTTTAAATGGAGAGCTGTGCCCCGATTGGGTAGAGATGCTCTGAGACACGCTGCTGGAGGGGTGGAGCCAAAAAGCAGCTTCCCCCGAAGAGCTCTTTTGTGTGCAGCAAGGTCTTTTGTAGCTGGCTTGCTCTTTTCTTGCCGCCGATCTTCTGGAGCAGGGCAGGCTCCCTTCGATGAGGCTTCGACTCGGGTAGATGGCTCAGCTCCTCCTGGAGCTAAGCAGAGCAAGAGAGGATCCTGTGCCTGTGGCGTTCTCCTTTTAAATGGAGAGCTGTGCCCCGATTGGGTAGAGATGCTCTGAGACACGCTGCTGGAGGGGTGGAGCCAAAAAGCAGCTTCCCCCGAAGAGCTCTTTTGTGTGCAGCAAGGTCTTTTGTAGCTGGCTTGCTCTTTTCTTGCCACCGATCTTCTGGAGCAGGGCAGGCTCCCTTCGATGAGGCTTCGACTCGGGTAGATGGCTCAGCTCCTCCTGGAGCTAAGCAGAGCAAGAGAGGATCCTGTGCCTGTGGCGTTCTCCTTTTAAATGGAGAGCTGTGCCCCGATTGGGTAGAGATGCTCTGAGACACGCTGCTGGAGGGGTGGAGCCAAAAAGCAGCTTCCCCCGAAGAGCTCTTTTGTGTGCAGCAAGGTCTTTTGTAGCTGGCTTGCTCTTTTCTTGCCGCCGATCTTCTGGAGCAGGGCAGGCTCCCTTCGATGAGGCTTCGACTCGGGTAGATGGCTCAGCTCCTCCTGGAGCTAAGCAGAGCAAGAGAGGATCCTGTGCCTGTGGCTTCTCCTTTTAAATGGAGAGCTGTGCCCCGATTGGGTAGAGATGCTCTGAGACACGCTGCTGGAGGGGTGGAGCCAAAAAGCAGCTTCCCCCGAAGAGCTCTTTTGTGTGCAGCAAGGTCTTTTGTAGCTGGCTTGCTCTTTTCTTGCCGCCGATCTTCTGGAGCAGGGCAGGCTCCCTTCGATGAGGCTTCGACTCGGGTAGATGGCTCAGCTCCTCCTGGAGCTAAGCAGAGCAAGAGAGGATCCTGTGCCTGTGGCTTCTCCTTTTAAATGGAGAGCTGTGCCCCGATTGGGTAGAGATGCTCTGAGACACGCTGCTGGAGGGGTGGAGCCAAAAAGCAGCTTCCCCCGAAGAGCTCTTTTGTGTGCAGCAAGGTCTTTTGTAGCTGGCTTGCTCTTTTCTTGCCGCCGATCTTCTGGAGCAGGGCAGGCTCCCTTCGATGAGGCTTCGACTCGGGTAGATGGCTCAGCTCCTCCTGGAGCTAAGCAGAGCAAGAGAGGATCCTGTGCCTGTGGCTTCTCCTTTTAAATGGAGAGCTGTGCCCCGATTGGGTAGAGATGCTCTGAGACACGCTGCTGGAGGGGTGGAGCCAAAAAGCAGCTTCCCCCGAAGAGCTCTTTTGTGTGCAGCAAGGTCTTTTGTAGCTGGCTTGCTCTTTTCTTGCCGCCGATCTTCTGGAGCAGGGCAGGCTCCCTTCGATGAGGCTTCGACTCGGGTAGATGGCTCAGCTCCTCCTGGAGCTACGCAGAGCAAGAGAGGATCCTGTGCCTGTGGCGTTCTCCTTTTAAATGGAGAGCTGTGCCCCGATTGGGTAGAGATGCTCTGAGACACGCTGCTGGAGGGGTGGAGCCAAAAAGCAGCTTCCCCCGAAGAGCTCTTTTGTGTGCAGCAAGGTCTTTTGTAGCTGGCTTGCTCTTTTCTTGCCGCCGATCTTCTGGAGCCAGGGCAGGCTCCCTTCGATGAGGCTTCGACTCGGGTAGATGGCTCAGCTCCTCCTGGAGCTAAGCAGAGCAAGAGAGGATCCTGTTTCCTATGTGAGCCTTCATATCCAGGCGTTGATCTAGGATGACTCCCAGGTATCGTATTGATGGTTTAGAGTGTAGCTCAGCTTTATTTACTTTAAGATATTGTGGTGGGGTAAAGTTGGGTTCCTCGTAATGAAGAGTACTTCCGTTTTCTTGTGTTGTTTTCTGAGGTTTTGAGAAAGAAGCCAGTCTGATATTGCATTGAAACAACTCGTCAGTGGGGAGAGGTCCAGATGCTCAGTAGAGAAAGGAATGTAGAGAAGGACATAATCTGCGTATAACATGCAGTCAACATTGAAGGACCGGATGATGTTACAAATTGGCTGCATGTAAATATTGAACAAGAGCGCAGAAAGGGAGGATCCTTGTGGGACTCCTTGACTTTGTTGGAAAGGTTCAGAATTTGTCCCTCTAGAACGAACATGTTGCCATCTTGCCGACAGGTAGGATCTGCACCATTCGAGCGCTCGTCCATTAATGCCTTTGTCGATCAGCCGTCTTAATAGAAGCTCATGATTTACTGAATCAAAGACTGCAGCGATGTCCAGAAAGATGAGAGCAAAACCCTTACGGATGTCATCAATGCCCGTGATTATCTTGCAGAAGAGTGGTGAGGAGGGTTTCCACTCCGTGAAATTCTCTAAAGCCATGTTGGCATGGGTCTAACGGTGCAGTGGAGTCGATGTGATCCTGTAATTGTCGTTGAGCTTCCTTTTCAATGATCTTCGCAAGAAGTGGAATGCTGGATATGGGTCTATAGGATTCCATCTGCTGGGGATCAAGTTTGCAGTTTTTTAGCAGAGGTCTAATAGAGGTGCGTTTAAGGGCGGAAGGGAAGGAGCCGGTTGAGAAGGAGAGGGTCATTATTTTGGACAGTACTGGGCTGAAATGGCTGCGAAGCTCCTTGATCCAGAAGGCTGGGCATGGATCAGACTGGGCAGTAGTGATATTTAGGGCCGCAATAGTGTCTTCGAGTTCTCTCTTGGTGGGGGTGGAAAACATGGTTAGTGTTGTTTGGCAGTCTTGCTCTATTTCGAAGGTTGTGGTAGAAATTTTGCCAGTCTGGCATATTTTGGATTGTAGATACGTTGCAAAATCTTGAGGGTGTATCTCAAATGGAGGTCCAGAGGATGGTTCTTTTGATAAGGTCTTAACCAGGTCAAAAAGGTCATGCGGTTTATTAAGCGATCTCTTTAAGGTGTTTGCATAGTACTGCTTCATAGTGTCCGTGATTGCGTTACGATGCACAGCTAGATGACAGTTGTATGCTGTCTGGTCATGTAAAGAATGAGATCGGCGCCAGCGTTTCTCTAGTTTCCGTAATTGGTTAAGTGATGTTTTAAGATCAGCTGAGTACCATGGGGCACTCATCCTTTTGCCTGGGGGCCTGTTAGTTGGCGTACGTAGGGCAATCGAACTGAGGCAGTTGTTCCAGTGAGAGATTAGGTCATCAAGGTTCTGGGTGGTTTCAGAGAAGAGTTGTTGCGTCTCTGCCAGGATAAGATCTCTGTTGTAAGGCTTAAAACATCGAGAGGGTGGTCTTGTGGTGGTGGTTTGTATTTTGTTGATTTTTGTGTAGGCTTTGTACGAGGGAATCTGGATGATGATCAGTTTGTGATCTGACCAAGGAACAGGGGTTATGGAGGTTATAGGGTCCTGGTCTGGGTAAAGAGGTTTGCGGGGCAAATACTAGGTCCAGGATATTTCCCTTAATGTGAGTAGGATTATTAACTAATTGCTTGAAGCCAAGATTGCTGAGAGCATCGAGGAAGGCTGATGCTTGATTATCTTGTAACGTGGGCAGGTTAAAGTCACCTAGGATCCAATTTGGGATGCTTGGGTTCTGAGTATTAGATGCAAGATCAATGATAGCAGAGAGATCATCTGGGGAGGCTGAGGGTGCTCTGTAAATCA
This sequence comes from Ichthyophis bannanicus, assembly GCA_033557465.1. Classification (NCBI taxonomy): domain Eukaryota; kingdom Metazoa; phylum Chordata; class Amphibia; order Gymnophiona; family Ichthyophiidae; genus Ichthyophis; species Ichthyophis bannanicus. The sequence continues at coordinate 17,811,306 of CM066041.1, read as the reverse complement.
GGATGATTGAGCAGCGGTTTTGGAGATGGTGACGGTTTCAAGGTGGTTTGAACTGGTGGAGTCTACAGTTTGAAAATGGAGGTCTGACCTTGTGAGGATGAGCACGCCACCTCCTCTTTTATCTTGTCTATGACTTGAATGTGCGGTGAAATTCTGGGGGAGGATCTGGTTGAGTAAGACGTTGTCTTCGGTGGTTAGCCACGTCTCAGTGACCATGAGTATATCAAGGCTGTGGCTGGAAATGATATCAATAACGGCTGGCCATTTCTTCCGGATAGAACGGGCATTGATGAGTGCAAATTTTAGGCTATGAGGGTAGGGGTTTTCAAATCGTTTGGGTTTCAGATTGTGTTGAAGTGTAATGTGTAGCAGGTGGGGATGGTGTGGTCGGTTGTCCCAGGTTATGTTATCGTGGGATGCATTAGACCACCTTCTCCCATGGCTCCGTAAAATAGGAATCTGTTTGGATGCTGGGGTTAAGGCGAGGGAGTTGGAGAACCAGCTTGATATGATGATAACGCATCCTATTATGGTGGTAATGGGGGAGCCCATCTTAGCAGAGCAATATGTAATTGGGAGCAGGTTAATCAGTTTGACTATTAGGAAGATATTAACAACCTTACTTAGATCAGTATGCTGGGTCACAATAGATAATATAGTCACAGGCAGTAGTTAAGGTTAGATAACTGGTAAAAGTATACTGATGACTGAAACTGGTGAGGTTACTGACCACAGGAGAGTAGAATGTTAGCAATAGTAGATTATTGGTAGCAGTGCAATGGTGATTGGAGCTGATGAGGCTACTGACAACAGTATCTAGGTTGATTGGCTATTGATAACAGTGAAAACAAAAGGTTGAATGGCAATGTAGGATTACTGGTAACAGTACAGTGGATGCTAGTAGTGTAACAATAGCGATTGGTACTTTAAGATGGTTACTGACAACAGTATTGTAAAATACACAGAGGTGACTGGCATTCATTAAAAAGGTTACTGACAACAGTATAGTAAATACACAGAGCAAAGGTGACTGGTACTATTAGTAGTACTGACGACTTGTATATTAAGTAGATAAGTAAATTTACATTTAAAAAGACATGATATGTAGTGGCTATATAGTGGAGCTATACTTGCAGTAGATAGTATGAGAGAGGAAAGTCTGGGTTAGAGGTTAATCCAGTTCTTGTCGCGTGAAGTCTGCATTGCTGGTCATGAGTTGTGCAAGGAAGTGCGGTGCTGTAGGCTGGTTCGTTGGTAAGCGAGCTCAACCTCACGGGAGCTCAAGCTGCTGGAAAGATCTGTGAAAGGTTCTGTGGCCGTTGAGGTATAAGGGCCACGCCAAAGGGCCCTCTGGCGAGGCCCACAAGGCGCGGGTGCGCCCGACGGCGCTTGCTTTAAAAGTGGACCGTTGGCTGCCCCGATTGGGCAGCTGAAGATGGAGGCGGGCCCTGTTATCCCCGGCGGCTCGATCCCGGCCGGGAGAGCTGTTGCTGAGCCAGGGAGCAGAGGCCTTCGCGCCCGACGGCGCTTGCTTTAAAAGTGGATCGTTGGCTGCCTCGATTGGGCAGCTGAAGATGGAGGCGGACCCTGTTATCCCTGGCGGCTCGATCCCGGCCGGGAGAGCTGTTGCTGAGCAGGGAGCAGAGGCCTTTGCGCCCGACGGCGCTTGCTTTAAAAGTGGACCGTTGGCTGCCCCGATTGGGCAGCTGAAGATGGAGGCGGACCCTGTTATCCCCGGCGGCTCGATCCCGGCCGGGAGAGCTGTTGCTGAGCCGGGGATAACATCCTTTCCTGATGATACCTAGCATTCTGTTTGCTCTCTTGGCTGCTGCTGCACACTGGGCGGATGGTTTTAACATGTTATCCACGATGATGGCTAAATCTTTTTCCTAGGTGGTAGTTCCTAACGTGGAACCTTGCATCGTGTAACCATTGTTTGGGGGTTTTTTTCCTAGGTGCATAATTTTGCACTTGTCCACATTAAATTTCATCTGCCATTTGGATGTCCAGTCTTCCAATTTATCAAGATCCTCTTGCAATTTTCCACAATCCCCATGGGTTTTAATAACTTTGAATAGTTTTGTGTCATCTGCAAATTTGATAACCTCACTCATTTTTCCCATTTCCAAGTCATTTATGAATACGTTAAAAAGCAGTGGACCCAGCACAGATCCCTGGGGTACTCTACTATTCACCTTTCTCCATTGGGAAAATTGGTTATTTATCCCTACCCTCTGCTTTCTATCTTTTAAACAGTTCCTAGTCCACAGTAGTACACTGCCTCCTATCCCATGACTTTTTAATTTTGCCAAACGTCTGTCATGAGGGACCTTGTCAAAGGCTTTCTGAAAGTCCAGATACACTATATCAACCGACTCACCTTTGTCTACCTATTTATTCACATATTCAAAAAAACATAACAGATTAGTAAAACAAGACCTTCCTTGGCTAAAGCCATGTTCCTAATCGTAATTCCAGTCCAGTCCCTTTCCTCTGGGTTGTGCCCCCTTCCAGCAGCTTTGGAGACTGAGCCCTTCCATGATTTGCTGGCCTCTGGCACAAATACCACTGGCACCACCCACCAGCTTCCAGTAAGCTCAGTCTCCAAGCAGCTGGAGGGAGGCACTAAGCCAGAGGAAGGGCTTACTGGAGAGACATAGGCTAGGGAATTTCTTTATTTTCTTTTGTTCTTTATTTTCCTTCAATTATCCTTTTATTTATTTTGGGTGCTGTTTCTTTAAGGGTCTGTTTTTTTGAGTCTGCCCCCCTCCCTTTCTTTCTGATACTACTACTACTAAGCATTTATAAAGCGCTACCAGGCGCACGCAGCGCTGTACAATGAAAACACAAAAAGACAGTCCCTGCTCAAAAGAGTTTACAATCTAAAAAGACAAAGCAAGAAAAAGGAGTAGAAAAAGATAAGAACAAGGGCAAAGAGATAAGAGCAGGAGAGACAGGACAAAGGAAAGAGGTAAGAACAAGTGTAAGAGGAAGAAAGAAAGGTGAAATAAGAGGGGAAGGAAGGAGAACAGCAAAATCAAGAGCCAAAGGCAGAGGCGAAAAGATGAGCTTTTAATTTGAGTCTGAAGAGGGGCAAAGAAGATGCCTGATGTATAGACAAAGGAAGTTTATTCCAAGCGTAAGGAGCAGCAAGGTGAAAAGAGCGGAATCTAGAGTTGGCATTAGAGGAGAAGGGCATAGCAAGAAGCTACTGGGAAGAAGAACGGAGTACACGAGGGGGGAAATAGGGAGAAATGAGAGAAGAAAGGTACTGAGGAGCCACAGAGTGAATGCACTTATAGGTCAGAAGGAGAAGCTTAAAGTGAATACGGAAACGGATAGGGAGCCAGTGAAGAGATCTGAGGAGAAGAGTGATGTGGGCAAAACGAGGCTGACGGAAAATCAAATGGGCAGCGGAGTGCTGAATAGACTGAAGAGGGAAGAGATGAGACTGAGGGAGACCAGCAAGAAGGAGGTTGCAATAATCAAGGTGGGAGGTGATTAGGGAATGGATGAGGGTTTTAGTAGTGAGCTCAGAGAGAAAGGGGCGGATTTTGCCAATGTTGAAGAGAAAGAAGCGACAGATCTTAGCAATGAGTTGGATATGAGAGGAGAAAGAGAGAGAAGAGTCAAAAATAACACCCAAATTGCGAGCAGATGAAACAGGTTGGAGAACAGAGCCATCAACAGCGACTGAAAAAGAAGGAGAAAGGGAACTTTTAGGAGAAAAAAACAAGAAGTTCAGTCTTGGCCGTGTTCAGTTTCAGGCGACGATGGAACATCCAGGCAGCAATGGCAAAGAGACAGCAAGAGATCCAGGACTGGAAAGCAGAAGAAATATCAGGAGTAGAGAGATAGATTTGGGAGTCATCAGCATAGAGATGGTACTGAAAACCATGAGAGGAAATAAGCGCACCAAGTGATTGGGTATAGAGAGAAAAAAGAAGGGGACCCAAGACAGAACCCTGGGGGACACCAACCGAGAGCAGGGTAACAGAGGAGGAGGAGCCACCAGAACATACAGTAAAGGAGCGATGGGAGAGATATGAGGAGAACCAGGAGAGAACAGAGTCCCTAAAGCCAAGCGAGGACAAAGTGTCAAGGAGAAGATCATGGTCAACTGTGTCAAAGGCAGCAGAAAGGTCAAGGAGGATAAGGACAGAGTAAAGGCCTTTAGATTTAGCCAGGAGACTTTGACAAGAGCAGTTTCAGTAGAGTGCAAAGAACAAAAAACGGATTGTAAGGGATCGAGAAGAGCATGGGAAGAGAGGAAGTCAAGACAATGGCGGTAAACCCGCACGTTCGAGCAGTTTAGAAATGAAAGGAAGGAGAGAGATGGGGCGATAATTAGAAGGACAAGAGGGATCAAGTGAGGGTTTCTTAAGGAGAGGCGTGACCACAGCATGTTTAAAGTCAGCCGGGACAGCAGCAGTGGAGAGCGAAAGATTGAGAATATGAGAAATGGAGGGGACAATGGTAGAGGAAATAGAGGAGATGGGAGAAGATAGGATCAGAGGAGCAAATGGTGAGCTTGGAGGAGGAGAGAAGAGCAGTTTCATCAATAGAAATTGTGGGGAAGGAAGAGAGGATAGGATGAGAAGGGGGGAGAGAATGAAAGCAGGATAGGGAAATCGGGGATTAGAGGGAAACTGGAGAGTGATCTTATGGATTTTATCATGGAAGTAATCGGCTAGAGCCTGGGCAGAAAGGGAAGGAGGGATCAGAGGCGGAGGCACTTTGAGGAGAGAATTGAGAGCAATGAAGCAACGGCGAGGATCAGAGGCATGAGAATTAGTCAGGCGAACAAAGTAATCTTGTTTGGCAAGAGCTAAAGGAGATTTGAAAGAGCAGAGCATGAATTTGAAATGAAGGAAATCTTCAGGGGAGCAGGATTTGAGCCAGGTACGCTCAGCAGAGCGGGCACAGGTGTGAAGATGGCGAATAGTGGGAGAGACCGGTACCAAGAAAGAGCAACAGGTACCTGCACACTAGACAGAGAACCAACCAGGCAGGTACACAAAGACTGGCGACAATTTGATTCAGGTGACGAATCTTTTTATTGGGCCCCAACGCGTTTCGGCTAGAAAGTCTTCTTCAGGGGGTCTTGAAAAGAGAACCCACCTCAAAAGATAACAATGTAAACATTTAAAAATATAAATTAATAAAAAAATTATTAGAAATCATAAATTTAATAAAAACATTAATCATAAATATTAAAAACCAAATATAAAACATATATAAGATGTAGAGCCTTTAAACAAAATACAAAAGATAAACAACGTCAAGGAATCATAAAAAATGATAAAAATATGGAATAACAAATTACATATTATGTCATAGAGCGGAAGCTGAGGAAAGTGAAGACTTAGAAAAAAAACGCTGTCTTTTACAAAACAAATGATCTGCAGAAGATGCAATTGCCTTGCAGCGCAGCTAGAGGGAGCAGGCGAGAACTTACAGAGCCTGAGTTAACACACCCGGCTAATGATTATGCAGGAGTTAATCAGCTGCACCTGGAAAGTAGCCCAGGGAATTCAAAGGTAGAATACCTTTATAAGCAGAGAGCTACTGCAGAAGCGAGGAAAAAGAAGAAGGAAGAGGAAAAGAGGAGAAGGGGAGCTGAGACAGCCAGGAGCAGCAGCCCAGCCAGGTCAAGCAGTGCAGCCAAGACAAGCAGCACGACAAGGACAGCAGGAGCTGGAAGAGGAGCAGAAAGAGCCAGAGAGAAAGACGGGCCGTGGAGAGTCAGTCCGGAGAAAGACTTGGTAGCAAGAGACCTCAGAGGTAAAGAGCTCAGAAGGAGAGAGCCATACCTGGAGAAAGGCCTACCCTCACCAGAAGGCTCTGAAACAGGATTGAAAGGCACAAGAAGGAAAGGTACTGATAGCAGAGTTACCTATACCAGGAAGCAAGGAAGTCTGGATTCCTCACCAGGTTTTCCTAGGCTACAGAAAGCTCAAGCAGTGCCCAGAAGCTCCCAAGAGAAAGTCTGGCAAAGAGACTGTGTCCTGAGAGAAGTGCCTGAGAAGGAAAACTCCAGTTATACCGGCTACAGGAAGCCAAGCTGTGGTGACACTTTATTCATAAAGAGAAGCTCAACTCCTAGAAGCTCTTGTAAAGCAGATATCCAGTTTGAAAGGAAAAGAAGCAGGCCAGAGTTTTATAAGCCAGGACAGAAGGGCATAGGAACAAGCCATGCCTATTGGAGAGCCTTAGAACAGCCTTACTGGAAACAAGCGAACAGGAACAGTGACTGGCAAACTATAGCGGCCAGGGAAAGCTCCAACTCCGAGGGAGATAACAAGGATTCAGATCCCATGCAGATAGAGTTTGAGGATCCTATTCCCTTATCTCAAGACAAATTAATGGATTGCTCCATTTGTATTGCGGGCAGTTTTGAATCACTCCCTGAACTGTGAGTTATACAGACATTGCTTTGAGAATACTCATGTTTGTGCTGAATGAAAGAGGAATGTTCACTCCTGTGTTTTGCTCTAAAGTTTGAAAGAATCCTTGGTTAAATCCTGCAAGCAACTGTGAAGTTTGTAACAGTTTACCTCTTTATTTATGTTGTGATGGAAGCCTGAAAAGAAGGAAATTCTTTATTTCTGTAACCCATTGAACCTTTTGCGTTAAAAGGGAAATAAAAGCTTTATTTACCCTCTACTTGGCATACACAATTTATTCACACAAGGAGCAGGACTACAAAGACCAAGATACCCTTGGCCTTAAAAGAGCCCTCTACGCCCAGAAAATAATAATATGCTCAACCTACCCTTACAGCCACCGGCCACCAGGGGGGTTGATGACAATTAATATAAATATTAATATGATTAAAAAAGTAAAATCATATAGTCTAATAAAATGAAAATAAAGGAGAGATGAGGAGGACATAAAAAGGTACCTTATTTTTGTCACGCGGTACACTAAAAAACTAAAAATAAAGAATTGATCATTAATAAATAAATATAATATAAAGACCAAAAGAAAAAAGGCATAAAAATACTAAAAGTTATCATAAAACATAATACATAAAATTTATTGTATGGCAATGCCATTAAGGATGTTTTGAAAAAGAAACCGCATAATCCAATTAAAATATATACCAAGATATAAAAACATTTGCACTTAAACCAACAAACTAATAATATATTAGACATATATTATTAGTTTGTTGGTTTAAGTGCAGATGTTTTTATATCTTGGTCAGCAGAGGGACTTCCAGAGGTTTCGGGCAGCCAGGTCAGCGTCCTTTCAGAGGGGCTGTTTCCCCTCCAGGGGGCAAGGCTTCCGAGGATTTCGAGGAGCGGGAAGCGGTTTTGGAGCCTCTTCGTCTTCCTCGGGTCCTAGAAAGTCACAATGAAGCAATGGGGGCCCGGGAGGGAGTGCTGTCAGTGGGAGGATGTCTAAGGCAGTTTTTCTCCACCTGGGCCCGGGTCACGTTAGACCGATGGGTTCTGGAGGTGATTCAGAAGGGGTATGCCCTCGAATTCGCAAGACCAGTTTGTCCGGCGTTCGTGCAATCCCCGTGCAGATCCCCCGTAAAGACCGCAGCCGTAAAGGAGACGCTGGAGCGCCTGCTGTCGCTGGAGGCAGTGGTACCAATTCCTTCAGACCAGTACGGTTGCTGTCGATACTCCATTTATTTCATAGTTCCCAAAAGAGACGGCTCCTTTCGGCTGATCCTCGATCTAAAGCGCCTCAATCGCTGTCTCAAGGTTCCACATTTTCGCATGGAGATGCTGAAGTCAGGGATTGTGGCCGTCTGGCAGGGGGAGTTTCTGACGTCCCTGGATCTCACGGAGGCATATTTGCATATTCCTTATCATCCCTCCAGTCTAGTCCTGAACATCAGGAGTTGTGCACCTCCTCCCGCAGCTTTGGAGACTGAGCATGTCACACTTTTAGTGACATGGTATAACTGGTCCAGGATCCGCCTCCATTGCTCCAGTATTCTCAGTCTCCATGCAGCGGAAGGAGGTGTGAGCCCTGGTGTTCGGGGCTCACTAGAGGAATAATTAAGGTCTAGGTAGATAGGAAAGGTAGTTAGGGTTTGCATTTATAAGAAAAAAAAAGAATTAATTATAATTTTGAGGTAATACCTCTTTAAATTGGCGATTCTGATCTGGGAAGCAATTAAGTCGGAAGTGGTCTGCTCCAGCTGTCCCCTCTTCTCTCCCCTCCCTAAAGCAGTGGCTGTCCAGGGGAGAGTGAGGGAGTCGTTGGGGGGGCCTCCCGCTTTTGATCCCCTCATCGGGTGTGAAGCGGTGGAGGCACGGCACTCAGATCGCGCCGAGAGAGAGAGCTCCGGCGGCAGCCGCAACTCAGCTGGCCGCGGATCGGTGAGCAGCAGGTTGCAGCTGGCGAGAGCAGGCAACAGCGGAGCAGAGGCTTGCTAAAGTCCGTAAAGCTGGAGCAGGCTGGTGGAAAGGTAAGCACCGGGCAGAGAGACGTCGGGGCTTACATGCGGCAGTTTGTGGTGCAGAGCGTTTGCCTCGGTCAGGCCTAGACCACATGGCCGGAGGGCAGGAAAGCAGGGGAGAGGTGGTTTTTTGTCTCGCTCACTCGCTCGCGGCTCTCTGGAGTTGTTCTAGCCTAAGTTGGGGGCGATTTGGAGGATAAGTAAGAGAGAGTTAGAGAAAAAAAAAAGTTTTCAGAAGGTTGTAGCTTTGTTGGCCTGGGCCTTTCACTAGGTGGGGATTTCATTGGGGGGTGGCTGGGGCCAGCTTCCAAATGCCATCAAAACCTTGGTGCCTTATGTGTGGGTCCAGGAGAGATTCACTGTCAGAGGCCGGGGTGTGCAGGGGATGTACACAGGAGGAAGCTGGGGCGCAGCTGGCGGTGGACAGTGTGGCAGAGGAGTTAAGCAGGCAGGGGAAGTGTCTGATCTGTCTGTTCCTCTGTTGGATCCCGTTCCAGGGCCGTCCACGGTGAGAGATTCCCCCTCGTCGCAGCCTTCCCTGCAGGGGCAGCTGGCGGCTATTTTCTCGCAGGATTTTATGGTGTTGCTCCAACAGTCCTTGGGGGGGTCTGGGGGTTCGGCGCCTGGGCCTGTGGCGAGTGGGGGGCTGAGCTCAAAGAGATCAGGGGCTCTGCTGGGAGGAGTACCAGGGAGCGTGCCATTCAAAAAGCCTAGGCTGGTCCCGGATAAGGAGGAACAAGACTTAGGAGGGCAGGAGTCCTCTGAGACCTTGCAGGATTCGGAGTTGGAATTGGATCTAGAGGAAGGTGAGATTCCAGAGCCGGAGGACCAGGCAAGGGTGGTCTGGGTATTCAGGCGAGAAGAGTTGGCAGCGCTCATCACGGAGACACTGAAGGCCTTGAATATGCCAGTTACGGGTAATCTGGAGGATTCTACTCTTGAGGATCCCTTGTTACAGGCGGTGTGGAAAACTCAATGGGCATTCCCAATACATAGGGTGTTTAAGGAAATGATTCAGGAGGAGTGGGATGCGCCGGAGGCAGGGTTGAAAGGCTCTCGAGTGATGGCACGCCTATACCTGTTGGAGGAACCGGATAAGGATTTTTTAAAGTCTCCTAAGGTAGATGCGGCGGTCTCAGTGGTGACTAAGAAAACCACAATCCCGGTGGAAGGGAGTGCCGCTCTTAAGGATGCTCAGGATAGGAGGTTAGATACCTTGTTGAAGCCAGGTGTTTGAGGTAAATGCGCTTTCCATGCAGGCTTCAATTTGTGGTGCATGGGTGGTTAGGGCTTGCCTTCGCTGGTCTCAGAGAATTAATGGGGCGCAGGATGAGGCGGTTGAGGAAGCCTCCCGAATGGAGTCAGGAGCGGTGTATTTAGTGGACTTTCAGTATGATCTTATCTGGGGGCTTTTGAACAGTATGGCGTCCGTGGTGGCGGCATGACGATATCTGTGGCTGCGCAATTGGGCGGCAGATGGGGCCTCTAAGGCTAGGTTAGGTAAGCTTCCGTTTAGAGGCAAGTTACTGTTTAGTGAGGAGTTGGACAAGTTGGTCAAGGATCTAGGAGAGTCAAAGGGAGGCAGATTGCCGGAAGACAAACAGAAGCAGGGTCGTCCGGGGGTGCCTTCCAAGAATCAGCAAAGGGAGTTTCGTAGATTTCATCAGTCGCAATTCGCTACATTCCAGAGGGGGCGTTCGCAGTATAGATCGCAGGGGTTTCGGGGGTTTAGAGGAGCGGGGCAGAGGTTTTGGAGCCTTCTCGTCCCGAATGTTAAGAAATTGCAGTGAAGCGAGAGGGCCCCAGGCAGGGCTTGTACCCGTGGGGGGGTCGTTTGCAAGACTTCTTTCCTGCCTGGGCCCAAATCATGTCGGATCAGTGGGTGTTGGAAGTCATCCAAAGAGGGTATGTGCTCGAGTTCCAATGACTGGTGTTCAACTCCTTCGTCCAGTCTCCCTGCGTAGCGAAATCAAGGTTGTCGGCGGTATGCGAGACGGTAGAAAGATTGGTAGCGCTGAAAGCGGTAGTGCCGGTTCTGGCAGATCGAGGATGCGGTCGGTACTCTATATATTTCGTGGTACCAAAGAAGGAAGGGACCTAGAGGCCCATTCTGGACCTCAAGAAGGTAAACGGGTGTCTCGGGGTATCCCACTTTTGCATGGAAATGTTGCGTTCTGTCATTGTGGCGGTTCAACGGGGAGGGGGGGAATTCCTCACTTCTTTGGACCTGTCGGAGGCATACCTACATATACCAATTCGTTTGGAGCGTCAGAGATTTCTTCGGTTTGTGGTGCCCATGGGGCATTTTCAATTTCAGGCGATGCCATTCGGTTTGGCTACAGCGCCAAGGACCTTCACCAAGATAATGGTGGTGGTGGCGGTGGCGTTGCGCAAGGAAGGGATGTTGGTTCATCCGTACCTGGACGATTGGCTGATACAGGCGAAGTCAAGAAGCGAGAGCGAATTGGCTACCTCCAGAGTGGTGCATGTACTGCAGTCCCTTGGGTGGGTGGTCAATGTGGCAAAGAGCAAGTTGGTCTCATCCCAACACGGCTTCAGGGAAGCTCACGGAGTGGACACCATCCTCACAACCCTCTTCAACAACCTAATCACAGGAACTGACAATACCAACCATGGATTCGTCCTCATTTTTTTAGACATAGCAGCTGCATTTGATTCAGTGAACCATGAAACACTTCTAGATCGCCTCAAAGATAAAGGTCTGCAAGGCTCAGCGCTAGCATGGTGCGATTCCTATTTATGTAACAGATCACAACAAGTCAGAGCAGGTTCCAAAACCTCCGAACCATTCTCACTAAAGCAAGGTGTACCCCAGGGTTCCTCCCTCTCGGCATTAATGTTTAATATATACATGCAGCCCATTTGCGCCTTAATCCGCTCCTTCAATGTCCAATGCCTTGCATATGCAGACGACATCTTAATGTACCGTCAATTTAAAATCGATCAACCAGATTTCAATCCAATTATAAGATGTTTTGAAGCTGTAGCAGATTGGCTCCTCTCTCAAAATCTCCGCATTAACCATAGCAAAACAGATGTACTATTCATCTCACGGAACCAGAAGTTCACGCCACCTCCCTCTCTTCTAGTCAATAACATTGAACTAAAGTCCAAAGCTACAATTCGCTACCTGGGCATCACCCTCGACCAGCGACTTGACATGTCAGCACATGTTACAAACACAGCTAAAGCAATCTATCACAAGATCCGATCACTACGCCATCTCCGCCCACTGCTTGACTTCCCTGACTACCGCTCAATTTTCCAAGCCTTAGTCATCCCACACCTTGACTTCGCCAACATTATCCTACTGGGACTCCCACAATCGACTCTTAACCCGTTACGCCTTGCCATGAACTCAGCTGCAAGGGCACTGTCCGGGCTTTCAAGGTCTGACCACATAACGCCAGTTCTAAAGAACCTACACTGGCTCCCGCTACGGGCCAGAGTCCAATTCAAGGTTCTTGTCATGACGTTGTCATGCTGCCGCCCCAGAGGCCAAGGTTGGTATGGGCAGGTCAGATGAACACGAGAGTTTTTATATATTTTGAATTTGGTCCTTCTGTAAGAGGTCTTGGTAATGTTCCCAGGACCTTCCGGGGGCCAAAGTTCAAGAGAACACAATAGCCAGAATGTAGGGAAAGTAAGGCTTTATTCCCCTTTAAGCACAATGGTTCAAGTTATGGGAGACTACTTCAACAAACTGAAAGAAACCTTGCTTCAGGCAACAAAAAGAAAATATATTCACACTTGCTTTGTTTAACTGTTGCTTCACAGTACTTGGCATAAACAAACTTTACAGGCATTCGCTACTGTTCACTGTTTTATGTTTCATGCACAGACCTTAGGCTACCTGCCTGACAGTAGCTACAGTCCATCGGGATTTCAGGTGGGTCTTCGTTGAATTCCACCTGCATGGGCTGAGTATCAGACAGCTAGGAATCAGGGTCAGTAAACTCTTGAGGAGTGTACTGAGGTTTCTCATATAACACATTTACTAGCTTCCAATGTTCAGCATTCAAGTCAGGGCCGCGCCCATGTGAGTGTTTGTTATGGCAGTTACTTCCCCTTGCAGGCTGCCTTATGTTATACAGTCTTTTTACCAAGGGCTTGTGCCCTGTTTCACCAACAGTTTGATAGGGAGGATATACTCCAGTATCTTGTGTTTCCTGTCTTCTTAACTTATATTGCTTATCAAAATAAAAAGGTATTTTACCTTGTTTAGTTGAGTCCCACGGCCTGGTCCTGCTGTAGTTCAGCCTGTCTTGAGCAGTAGGCTTTTCACACTCCAGCTGGCCTTCATGCAGAGTCACCACTCTCTCACATTCACACCTTTTACCATTTGAATAAGGAATATTACCATTTGCAGCAAAGACTTCGTCCTTGCTCAGATAATGCTTACTGTGTCTTGCATTTACTGCTGCCGGTTCTTCACACCAAACTCTGGGGTTTATTTCTCCCCTTGTGCCTTTCTTTCCAGTACCTCTCAACCAAGGACTCCTGGAACTCTGTGGCCTCGGATTCACTATGCCCTCCTGCCAGGAACTCCTTCCTCTCTGGTGCTCTGGACACTCCTTATGGTGCTCTCCTTCTTGGTTCCTTTCCAGAAGCTCTCTGTGGTGTGACTCTCCGTGGTCTGCTTTTCCTTGATAAGCCTCTTCTTGGTATGCCTCCTTTTGGTAGGCCTTCCTTGGTATGCCTCCCCTTGGTCTCTCTCTCCCTGGTCTGCCTTTAACTTGTCCTAGTTCCTCCTTTTCAAGTTCCCAGCCTTTCTTCAGGGGAACTCCCCCTTTTCTCCATTGGCTGTTAGGTTGCATTACCTCATCAGCTCTGAGGTGCAGTTCTCTGGGCCTTGGAAGGTCACTCCTGCTCCCTCTATTGGGCTCCTCATAATATTGCAGCTGATAATAAAATCTTTTTTCAGGATTTAAAACCCTTTTTTCTCCATGAATAGGCTCTGCGGTACCACAACGTTCAAGTCATGTAAGAATCTTACTCATACACCCATCAGCGATCTCCTCAACAGCACACCAGATAATAGAACTAGGAGATCTACTTCGTTGAATAAACTTGAAGTCCCAAAAGTGTTGGTAAAATGTAAGAAATCAACAGCAAGTAGAGCCTTCTCCATTGCTGCACCTATGGCATGGAACGCCCTCCCAGCAGAAATCCGGGCCATCCCAAATTTGGCACTATTCCGTAAAGCCCTCAAACATCACCTGTTCCTACAATATTACCCTGACAGCATTCCCGACATTTACAATGCCCCCACCTCACCTCCCTGCCTAACCCGTCCCTCAGATCATCTTCCTGTAGATAATGGCTAACCACTATCTCTCCCACTGACCTCCTCGACCATCTAGCCAACCCTCTAGACAAAAGTCATATTTTTATTTACCGTAAGAGCATTATATTTGTTTACAATATGTACATAGTTCCTCCCTCGTTTTTACTCCATGTTTTACATTCCCTGTTCAATGTAAAAACTTGATGTAACTTGCTTACATTCTTGTATGTTCTGTTTCAAATGTAAACCGCACTGATTATAATAGCGCGGTATATAAGAAATATAAATAAATAAATAAATAAATAAAATCGCAGGAGTTGGAATATTTGGGGGCTCGCTTCGACACAAACAGAGGCAGAGTTTATCTGCCAAAGCTCAGGGCTCAGAAGCTAAGGCAGATAAAGGCCTTTTTGAGGAGACAAACTCCATCGGCATGGCACTATTTACAGCTGCTGGGGACAATGGTGACTACGATCGAGTTAGTGCCATGGGCCAGGGCGCACATGATTCCACTGCAGAGAGCGCATCTCAGAAGATGGTCTCATCAGTTGGATCGGTTGTCTCAGAGGCTGGTATGCCCTCCAGAGATGCGGCAGTCGCTGAAATGATGGCTAGGACAGGGGCGTCTGGAGAAGGGGATGCCCCTCGAAGCACCGCTATGGAGGGCGTTGATGACGGATGCCAGTCTATTCGGTTGGGGGGCGCACTTCAAAAGGCAGTTTGCCCAAGGTCAGTGGTCGGACTGGGAGAAGTCCTGGTCAATCAACAGGTTGGAGTTAAGGGCCGTCACGCTGGCGCTGAAGGCTTTTCAGGGACTCTTGCACAGAAAAGCGATACGAGTGCTATCGGACAACACCACGGCAGTGGCGTACATCAATCGTCAGGGCGGCACCAGCAGCACGGCTCTCGAGGAGGAGGCGGATGAACTTTTAGAATGGGCCGAGTTAAATCTGGAAGCATTATTGGCGGCACATGTAGCAGGGGTGGACAATGTGACAGCCGATTTTTTGAGTCGGGTCAGAGTGGATCCAGGGGAGTGGGTCCTCAATCAGGAAGTTTTCGACTTGCTGGTGCTCCGCTGGGGCCTTCCGGTGATGGACCTCATGGCTTCATTTGCGTCGGCGAAGGTAGGAAGGTTTTACAGCAGAAGAAGAGAAAGGATGTTGGAAGGTCTGGATGCGCTCATGCAAGGATGGCCGGAGGATGGGCTTCTGTATGTCTTCCCTCCGTGGGCGTTAATAGGTCGAGTATTGCAGAGGCTAGAGAGGCACAAGGGTCAGGTGATCCTAATCGTGCCAGATTGGCCAAGGAGGCCGTGGTATGCAGACATGGTATGCTGTTGGTAGAAGCGCCGTGGCAGCTTCCCATTCGGAGAGATCTGTTGTTGCAGGGGCTGTTAAGTATGCCTCAAGTGGATCGGTTCTCGCTTACGGCTTGGCTTTTGAAAGGGCAAGGTTGAGAGCCAAGGGGTATTCGGCAGCAGTAGTTTCTACCTTGCTGAAGTCCAGGCGTAGATCTACATCGGTGGCGTATATCAGGGTCTGGCGGTTGTTTGAGGCATGGTGTGAGAGGAAGCAGATAAAGGCGTTAGGCGCCTTGATTCTGCAAATTTTGGCCTTTCTTCAGGATGGCTTTGAGAAAGGACTGGCGGCATCTTCCCTGAGAGTGCAGTTAGCAGCGCTCTTGTGTTTTAGGGGGAAGATACAGGGGATGATGCCGGGGTCTGATCCGGATGTTAAGAGATTCTTGCGGGCAACTAGTTTGTTGAGGCCGCCCAGAAGAGATGTTGTTCCGGTCTGGGATCTTAACTTGGTGCTAGAGGTGTTGGTGAGAGAGCCATTTGAGCTTTAGCGAAGGCTACGCTGAAGGATTTGACGCTCAGGGTGGTGTTTTTGGTGGCCATATCTTCGGTGCGCCGAATTTCGGAGTTGCAAGCTTTGTCCTGTAAAGAACCTTTTTGACCTTTGATAGCAAAAGGGTGGTTTTGAGGATGGTGCCTTCGTTTTTGCCCAAGGTAGTCTCGGCGTTTCATGTGAATCAGGTGGTATCTCTGCCGGTGTTTGAATGGGAAGCCAAGGATAAGTCGGGTAGGAGGCTTCATCGCTTGGATGTAGGCAGATCATTGAAGTGTTACTTGCAGAGAACAGTGGGGTTCCGCAAAACGGACAGATTGTTTGTGTTGTTTGGGTGGCCAAAGAAAGGTGAGGTGGCGTCCAAGTCATCCATTGCTAGGTAGATTAAGGAAGCTATTGCAGCGGCATATATTTTAAAGAACAAGGTAGTGCCGAACGGTTTGAAAGCTCATTCGACTAGGGCTCAGGCGGCTTCATGGGCGGAGTTTAGTTTGGTGCCTGCAGTGGAAATTTGTAGGGCGGCAACGTGGTCGTCGTTGAATACTTTTGTGAAGCATTACAGGATTGATGTCCAGGCGGGCGGGGACTCTAGGTTTGGGTCAGCGGTGCTGCAGGCTGGTCTGGCCAGTCCCTCCCGTTGAAGTGAGCACTGCTCTGTTACATCTCCTGATGTTCGGCACTAGACTGGAGGGACGATAAGGAAGGTAAAATTAGACTTACCTGCTAATTGTTGTTCCTTGAGGAACTCCAGTCTAGTCCCGCTTCCCTCCCAGATATTTATTCCAGACTGCAGCCGGCAGCCAGGTAAGACATGTCAGTCCGACAGGTAATGCGGTTTATTCGGGCGGCAGTGTTTCGGGAGGCAGCGGGGAGGTGTATTGTTTTCTCATTATTGTTTTCTCATTATTAACCAAGTCTTTTGGAGGAAGCCTGGGGAGAAGGGGTGGCAAGCCTCTGCATTGCTTAACTGTAGATGTTACAGAACAGTTCAAAATTAGAGGGTTAAATTGTTTCCTTCAGTTAGTTTTAAGAATGTTAAAAATAAATAAATAAATAAAAGAGAAAAGGTACATACTTATTGCTCTGGTGAGTCTGCTTTCTCAATAGGTTACTGGAGCAATGGAGGCGGATCCTGGACCAGTTATACCGTGTAACTAAGTGTGACATGCTCAGTCTCCAAAGCTGCGGGAGGAGGTGCACAACTCTTGATGTTTGGGACTAGACTGGAGTTCCTCAAGGAACAACAATTAACAGGTAAGTCTAATTTTACCTTCCAGTGTGCAAGTCGCACCAACAGTTCTTGAGATTTGCAGTGCCGATGGGACATTTTCAATTCCAAGCTTTGCCATTCGGTCTGGCAACAGCTCTGAGGACATTCACCAAGGTGATGGTCTTGGTGGCCGCTGCACTCCGCAAGGAAGGAGTTTTGGTTCATCCGTATCTAGACGATTGGCTGATTTGGGCGAAGTCCGAGGCAGAGTGCGGCAGGCAGCAGCCAGAGTGGTAAGCCTGCTAAGGGAGCTGGGCTGGGTCATCAATCAGACAAAGAGCAGGTTGGTGCCAGCGCAGGAAATAGAGTATCTGGGAGCAAGGTTTGACACCAGCAGAGGCAGGGTCTTCTTGCCAGAGCAAAGGATAAAGACCTTAAGGTGCTTGGTACGGCAGTTTCTAGCCATGCCGGCCCTCTTGGCTTGGCATTATTTGCAGGTGTTGGGAACCATGGTGGCGACGATCGAGCTTGTGCCGAGGGCCAGAGCCCACATGAGGCTGCTGCAGCGGGCCTTCTCCGTCGCTGGTCCCATCAATATCAGCCCCTGTCTGTGGCGCTCCCCTGTCCGCCAAGGACCAGGAAAGCCTTGCAGTGGTGGCTCGCTCCGGGGAATTTGGAGTGAGGGATGCCTCTTGAGCCCCTGCAGTGGCTTCAGGCAACCACGGATGCCAGTCTGATGGGGTGGGGCGCTCACTGCGAGGGCAGTTTCGCCCAGGGTCTCTGAGATAGCATGGAAGCCCGGTGATCAATCAACAGGTTGGAAATGAGGGCTGTAGCCCTGGCTCTCCAGGCATTCGGGCATATGGTTCAAGGAAATACGGTCTGGGTGTTGTCTGACAACGTCACCACGATGGCCTACATCAACCGTCAAGGCGGAACGGGCAGTCCGTAGCTGGAGGAGGAAGCGGAGAGCTTACTGCAGTGGGCCGAAGTTCATCTGTTAGTCCTGTTAGCTCAGCATGTGGCCGGGGTAGAAAACATAACTGTGGATTATCTGAGCAGGTACAAAGTAGATCATGGCGAGTGGGAACTTTGCCAGGAAGTATACGAACGGGTGGTAGCCTGGTGGGGAATCCCGGTCATGGATCTGATGGCGCGTTGGGAGTAGGCCAAGGCGAGCAGGTTCTTCAGCCACCGAAGGAAAGGATGTCGGAGGGTTTGGATGCTCTGGTCCAAAGGTGGCCTGCCGAGGGACTTCTGTATGTTTTCCCGCCGGCGCTCATAGGGAGAGTCCTGCAGCGGGTGGAGGCACACCAAGGTTTAGTGGTCCTCATTGCTCCAGACTGGCCGCGAAGACCGTGGTATGCGGACCTGGTGAGATTGCTCATCGACCAGCTGTGGCGCCTTCAGGGCAGGAGCGATCTTCTGGTCCAGGGGCCCTTAAGGATGCCTCAGGTGGATCGATTCTCGCTTTTGGCTTGGTTATTGAGAGACGTCCAACAAAGAGCAGGAAGCCACGTCAGAACATGCACACAGTCAGGGAACATGGTACAAAACCAAGGAGAAGGATATATATCAAAAACTTTTATTAACAATGCCAACACATATTGCCAACCCAACACAGGCCGTGTTTCGTTAATACTTCCTCAGGAGTGAAGGCAACTAAAAACAGAAAAATTCCAATAAATAAAATGATAACATAGACATTATACATTTATATTTAAATAATCAAACCTAGAGCAAATATACAAATAAAATGTTAAAAACATACAGAAATTTAAAACCAAATAAATAATATATAATAAAACCAAAATGTTGGAACGCTACATAGGAACATTGCTTTAAAAGAACCACATGAACTAAAAGTGTAACATGCACATAAAGATGGTAAGAAAATAAAATATATACAAGCATGAAAACCATCATAAATAATTAAAAGAATAAATATACAAACCAAATAGAGACAGGACTATACTAATAGAGAACAATTGAATTATAAACACACATATACCTTACCGGTAGACAATGAACACCTCTCACTAAAATCTATAAATAAAAAAGGGGGAAGAGAGAGAGAGAGAGGAGGAGTGAGTCTGAACCGAACCAATACTACCTCGTACAAAAAGACCCATCCGTGAATATATTGGTCAACCATGTTGATAATACACTTTATTTAACGAAAAATGTCAAGTGGGCATGCTTAGTATCCTCTACATGAGGAAGGGAGAAAGTAAAAACCATTCTTTCTCAAACAATGAATCAATAAATAATAATTAAATAAGCTCATCACCATGTAGAGCTACAAAACCATTGTAAGGGTGTCCACCACATAAATGTACTTTTAGTTCATGTGGTTTTTTCGCGCCATCAGATCCATGACCCTTCATGCTTGTATATATTTTGTATATATTGTAAGGGTGTCCACCACATAAATGTACTGTCAGTACATTTATGTGGTGGACACCCTTACAATGGTTTTGTAGCTGATTCATTGTTTGAGAAAGAATGGTTTTTACTTTCTCCCTTCCTCATGTAGAGGATACTAAGCATGCCCACTTGACGTTTTTCGTTAAATAAAGTGTATTATCGACATGGTTGACCAATATATATAGAGGAAAGGTCCATGGTAAGCCCTTAGGAGAGGATGCAGACATAGGTAGGTTCCTGCGGGCGGTTCGGTGCCTTAGGCCTCGGCGAAGGTCAGTAGTACCTCCTTGGGATCTTAATTTGGTGCTGAATTTGTTGGTCGGGGAGCCTTATGAGCCAGTTAAGAAGGCTTCTTTGAAAGATTTGACTCTCAAGACAGTGTTCCTCATGGCGATGTGTTCCGCTAAGCGAATTTCGAAGCTTCAGGCCCTGTCATGTCATCTGCCTTTCATCTCTTTCTTTAAGGAGAAGGTAGTCTTGCGTACGGTTCCTTCCTTCTTGCCTACGTTGGTTTCACCTTTTCACCTCAATCAGTCCGTTTCTCTTCCTTCCTTTCCTAGGGAAGGGCCAGGAGCGGTGGAGGCGCGTTTGCACAGTCTAGATGTATGCTGGGTGCTGAAGCGTTACCTCAGTCGCACAGCAGCTTTTCGTAGGTCGGAGCGTTTGTTTTGTTCGGGGGACCCTGTAAGGGTGAGGCGGCGGCCAAGGCTTCCATTTCAAGATGGATCAGGAAGGCCGTGGCGTTGGCCTACATTCTGAAGGGCAGAGGGGCTTTGAGCGCATTCGACACGAGCCCAGGAGGCAATCGTGGGTGGAGTATAGTTTGGTTCTGCCGCTTGACATTTGTAGGGCGGCTACCTGGTCATCTTTGCATACCTTTTGCGAAGCATTATTGATTGGATGTTCAGGCGGCCGCAGATGTGGCATTTGGGAGAGCGTGCTTCGGTCCGGTCTTCGGAACCCTTCCCGGACTTGAACTGCTCTGTTACATCCCAGAGGAAAAGGACTGGACTGGAGTTCCTTCAGGAACACTAATTAGCAGGTAAGGTCTAATTACCTCTTTGCTGTTTCCCATTAAGCCATGACTATCTACATGTTCAGTAATTTTGTTCTTTATGATGGTTTCCACCATTTTTCCCAGTACTATCGCCAGGCTCAGTGGTCTGTAGTTTCTCGGATCACCCCTGGAACACTTTTTAAAAATTGGCGTTACATTGGCCACCCTCCAATCTTCAGGTATTACAGATGATTTTAATGTTCCAGATCATCCTGCTAGACCAGTCCACACAAGTCTGTTATGTCCCCCTGCCAGCAGTTGTTGGAGACAGAGCAGTACCAAAGGCTTCTGGGAATTCCTCCTGGGATATGTAGGACTACTCCTAGGGGTTGCCTTCAGTATTTCTCTGTCTCCAGCAGATGTGGAAGAATTCTTTCGGCTCCTGACAACTATCAAGAGGGTCCCTTGTCAGCAACTATTGAGTGGCCCTTCTCTGAGGCGATTCTTGCCCACCAGGCACAAGAGGTGTACTCTGTGGTGATAGCCCTTTATATGTTTAGCTCCTGGCCACGTGGGTCAGTGGAGAGCTACCTGTCTGTCTGAAGAGGGAAGTGAACCTGAGCATGGAGTCTGGGGCATCAGTATTCTCTTAGGCGTGGCGTCTTTTTTTTGTTTTGTTCTCTACCATTTTTGTTATATTTGCCTACTGTTCCAGCAGTTACTGATAGGCTCCCCGCCATCGGATCTGCACAGTGAGTAACTGAGTGTGTGGTCCCCTCCCCCCAGGGCCTCCAGTCTCTGGCATTCTTGTAGTTTCGGAGCAGTGCGAACCCTCTGAGCAGTGCAGCAGTACTTTGGGGTGGCCCCGGTCTTAACCGTGCCTCTAGCTTACCTTGCTGCCCATTTCGTGCACAGCAGCCATTTTGAAGGGACTGCATGGTGCATCAGCGTGTCCCGCTCTTCGCGGTGGCCATTTTGGGATCTGCAAGCTGATTCTGCCGTGAGAAAGAAGTCCTTATCCTTCTCAGCGGGAGGTACATCAGTGGCCCAGACAGAAGACGGTGTGGTGCTGTCGTCCATACCGCGGTGTCTGGCATGCGGGCGCAAATGCCAGTACCTGGTGGACCAGCTTTGCACCGCATGCCTTGACGATTTAGGACACTCGTCTCAAATAGGACTGCTCTCTCCTGCTCCCGGTGGTGAAGCCCGGGTCTCTTCCGGGGTTTCAGCAGCACAGGATAAGGACTCTGTTCCTGCTCTTCCTCAAGGAAACGGTTCTCCTCCTCCTCTCCTGTTACCTTGGGCACAGCAGCCATCTCAAGATCAGTCAGCAGCCCTCTGAGCAGCAGACAGCCACCTTTATGAGCCTCTTCAGACAGGTTTGGGAGCTTTGGTGTGCGGACAAGGGCGAATGTCCCTCAGCATCTGCTGAGCCAAGGTCGGCATCGGTTCCCACTAGGAAATGGGCCCACAGTGGGTGGGTCCGATTTGAAAGGCCACATGTGAAGGCAGTGGCTCGGACCTCTAGCGGCTCTCAACCCCCCTAGAGGAGGGCGAGGAACTGTCCTCAATTATTTTGGGGGAGACTGCTTCGGACCGCGAGGATGGGGAATGGCCGCATCAAGAGGATGCAGATGAGCTGGACCAATCTCAGGATGTTCAGTTTTTCCGGAAGGAAGAACTCTCCTCGCTCATCACGCAGGTAGTGGTTGCCTTACGGCTCTCGCAGGGGCCCACCACACAGTCACAGGCGACGGACCAACCGGACCCTGTGCTGGTGGGCATTTGAAAACCCTCCAAGTTCTTCCCGTTCCCGTCAGAGCACCAACAAATGGTGAACCTTGAGTGGGGTTCTTCGGAATCCTCGCTGCGCATCACGAGGCGACTGGGGTGCCTCTACAATTGGTCCCCAGAGGACCTCGACAGCTGGCTGCAATATCCCAAGGTGGACGCCATTATTGCAGCCGTGGCAAAGCATACAACTATCCCAGTCAAGGATGGTGCAGCTCTCCGCGATCAACAGGACCGCAAGGTTGAGTGACTGCTAAAGACAGCTTTTACCTCTTCCGTCCTGTCTCTGCAAGCCTCCGCTTGCGGAGATCTGGCAGCTCGGGTCCTCTTACGCTGGATTCAGCTTCTTCCGGACGACCCAACAGCTGCCTGCCTAGAGTCGGTCGCGGCCTTTGTAGCGGACACTTTCTATGATTTGCTCTGCTTAGCGGCACGCTCAGTTGCGGCAGTGACTGTTGCTCACCGCTGGCTGTGGCTGCGCCACAGGTCGGCGGATGTGACCTCCAAGGCTAGTCTAGCCTGTCTCCCCTTTAAAGGCAAACTCCTGTTTGGAGAGGATCTCGAGAAGCTTGTAAAAGACCTTGGGGAGGTACTCCCTAGCGCTTGCCGGAGGACAGGCCCTGGTCTTCCAGCCATTTCTCCTGCTCTGGCGCCGCTTCTGGCCCTAGCTCCAGCCTGCGGTTTCGGGAGGCACGCCGGTATCAACCCCACAGGGCCCCCCAGCAAAGTGCGCAATCTAGAGTAGCGTCAAGATCTCAGTCCTTTCGGGGTTCCGCCGGGGCAAGGATACGTCCTTGGGGAAATTCTCGGACCCCGGTCGTGCCTCTCGCTGATGGTCCTGTGGCCCCCTCCGGCGTACCACCAATGAGTAGACAACTCTCCCATTTCTCCAGAGAATGGGCTAAAATTACCACAGACCGGTGGATTCTGAGGGTCGTTCGCCCTCAACTGCGTAGCGCCCATTCCAGATGCCTTCCTTATTTCCCCGTATGCTTCGTCGGACAAACAGAGGGCGGTACAGGCCATGCTTCAGCGCCTCTTATATCTACGGGCTGTTGTTCCCGTCCCTCCATCAGACGACTAGGACGCTATTCTATATATTTTGTCGTCCCCAAAAAGGAGACTCCTTCCGACCGATTCTTGATCTCAAAGGCGTCAATCGCTATCTGCGAATCCCTCGATTCTGCATGGAAACGCTCCCTTCTGTCATTCAGGCAGTGCGAACTTGCGAATTCCTGGCTATCCTAGACCTCACCGAAGCTTACTTCCACATTTCCATCTGCGAGACCAGCAGCATTTCCTCCGCTTCTCCGTTTTAGGTTATCATTACCAGTTTTGCACGCTGCCAATCGGTCTTGCCACAGCCCTGCGCATCTTTTCAAAGGTAATGGTGGTGGTAGCTGCCATGCTCCACAAACAGGGAATTTGGGTCCATCCCTATCTGGTCGACTGTCTAATCCGGGCAAAGACTCACTTGGAAGCTCGGGAGGCCGTCTCACAAGTGGTCGGAATGCTCAAGAGCCTTGGCTGGGTGATCAGTCAGGCCAAGGGTGTCCTACAGCCCTCACAATCCCTCGACTTCCTGGGGGCCAAGTTTGACATACACAAAGGCAGGGTCTATCTGTCGTCTGAATGCATCTAGAAGTTTACCAGCCTGCGACGAATTTTCCTCTCGCAGCCTTGTCCACGGGATTATCTGCAAGTTCTGGGGGCCATGACGGCCACAATAAAGACTGTACCGTGGGAGTGGGCAAACATGAGACCTCTACAGCATACGCTTCTATCGCGATGGTCTCCTTTGGCCCAGGACTTCGAGGTTTGCCTGCAACTTCCTCGGACGGTGCGCCAGGACCTCCAATGGTGGCTGTTCTCGGCCTACCTCCTGTGGGGCATGCCGTTGAAAGCCCCGCATTCGCTGATCCTCCCGACTGATGCAAGCCAGCCGGTTGGGGTGCTGACTGTCATGGCCAGATGGCGCAGGGCAAGTGGAGCCCGCGGGAAGCACGGTGGACCATCAACCGCCTCGAGCAGTTCGCCTGGCCTTACTGCAGTTTCAACCCCTTCTGCAAGGCCGTGCAGTTCGTGTCCTGTGTGACAATGCCACGATGGTCACTTACGTCAACCGTCAGGGCAGAGCCAAATGCTGTGGTGTGGCCAGGGAGATGCTACTCCTCCTCCGTTGGTCGGAGACCAACCTGCAGGCTCTGCCAGCCTAACATATCGCAGGGGTCGACAGTGTTAAGATGGATTTTCTCAGCCCACATGTTCTCGATCCCGGTTAATGGGAACTCGCACCATGGCATTCAACAACATTGTGCGGCAGTGGGGTCGGCCCAGTCTCGACCTCATGGCCTCAGCAGCGAATGCAAAGGCATCCGCCTTTTTCAGTCGCCATAGAGAGCACGGCTCAAGTGGTCTGGAAGCTTTGGTGCAACCATGGCCGAGCAACCAGCTTCTAATGTTTTCCCGCCCTGGGTAATGATAGGGCGGGCACTTCTCAGGATCGAGCAACATCTGGTCTCAGTAATATTAGTGTCCCCCGACTGGCCTCACCGGCCGTGGTATGCCGACCTCATGCGTCTCGTGATGGCGCCTCCTCTTCCACTTAGGGCTCGCCAGGGGTTGCTTTGCAATTGCCCATGTTCATGGGCAATCCAGCTCCTTACTCGTTTATGGCTTGGCTCTTGAGAGGCACCAGTTAGGGTGAAAGAACTATTCAGACAGGGTCGTTTCTACCCTTCTGAGAGTCCAGCGTCCCTCTACCTTGTTGGCATATGCCCGAGTGTGGCACATTTTTGAGGCTTGGTATGCTCGGGCTCATATTTCCCCATGGCGTGCAGCCGTTCCTGACATCCTTGCATTCTTGCAGGACGGCTTCAATAGCAGCCTGGCGCTCAACATGCTATGCGTGCAGATAGTGGCCCTCACTTGCTTCCAGGGTCCCGTTGCAGGGCGCTCCTTAGCTTCACATGCAGATGTCGGCTGATTTCTCAAAGGGGTGCGTTGCCTACGACCCCCGCAGTGGCCTGTGGTCCCTCCCTGGGACCTCTCTCTGGTACTTTGGAGCCTTATCTAGCCTCCCTTTGAGCCCATCAAGGACGTGATGCTCCACGATCTCTCCTTCAAAGCAGCCTTCCTAGTAGCAATTACATCTGCCCGGCATATCTCTGAGCTCCAAGCTCTACCGTGTCGCAGTCCTTATCTGTTTCTCCAGGGAGGCAGTCTTGTTGCGGACAGTGCCCTCCTTTCTGCCAAAGGTCCTTTTCCCTTTCCATCTTAATCAGGCCATTTCCTTGCCTGCTTTCCCCAAGGAGGTTTGCATCGGCATGGAAGCAGGGCTGCAGGCCGTGGATGTCCGCTGGATTCTCCGCCGCTATCTCACAGCTACTGAGTCGATCAACAAAACCGACCGACTCTTTGTTGTCTTTGCGGGTTTCTGTCAGTGGATGGCAGCATCCAAAGCCACCATTGTCCGCTGGATAAGATGTGCTATTGAATTGGCCTATATCTTGCACAGGCGGCCTGTTCCAGCTGGTCTTCGGGCTGACTCCACGTGGGCGCAAGCCACCTCCTGGGCGGAGCGGTCGGATGTGGCTCCTCTGGACATTTGTCAGACGGCAACGTGGTCTTCCTTATCCACTTTAGCTCATCATTACCGCCTTGATCTCCAAGCTCGTGACTCAGCCCGCTTTGGGGAGAGGGTGCTTGCGGCAGCTGTTTCTTCCCGCCCAGTGGGAGATTAGCTTGGGTACTACCCACTTGTGTGGACTGGTCTAGCAGGATGATTTGGAAGGCGAAATTTCACTTAACTGTAATTTCCTTTCCTGGAATCCTCCTAGACCAGTCCATGGCCCACCCTTGGCTCTTGGACCCGGCCTTGAGATATGAGCATGGCTCTGGGCCTGGCCAGTAACAGCACTACCTTGGCGCTGTCCTTTGGCACAGCGCTTGTCAGTACAGCTCGCCTTTCAAATCATGTACGTAGCTCGGGTAGCCTCCTATAGTTTTGGGTGCATCTTCTTTTAAGTTTTCTTTATTTTTATTTATTTATTTAGTATACATTTGTATACCGCTACTTCCAGCGATCAGCAGCGGTTTGATTACAGATTGGAAATTGTCAAATCATGACAGGAAAATTTTGAGGTATAAACACATTGATTAGACAGGAAAGCACAGCACACAGAGAACTATTTTACAGGGAACATGGGCTATGGAGGGTTAAGTGGCTTGCCCAAGACCACAAGGAGCACCTGTGGGACTAGAAACCCCAGTCCTTCCGGCCCAAGGTTGCTGTCCTCTAGTGGGATTTGAACCCCCGACCTTCCGGTCCGAAGTACCTTGCCCCAACCACTAGGCCACTCCTCCACTCCTTTGATCTGCTTTGTCAAGAGGATACTGAAGCCAACCCCTAGGGGTAGTCCTACATGTCCCAGGGGGGAATTTCCAGAAGCCTTTGGTAGTTCTCTGTCTCCAACATCTGCTGGCAGGGGGACATAACCCACTTGTATGGGCTGGTCTAGTAGGATTCCAGAAAAGGAAACTAATGGTAAGCGAAATTTCACCATAGTTCACAGATTACTAATAGTAGGTCTGCAGTCTCATATTTCAGTTCTTTCAACACCCTTGGATGTATACCATCCGGTCTAGGTGATTTGCTACTCTTCAGTGTATCAAATAGTTGTAATACATCTTCCCGGTGTATCAATATTTCTTTCAACTCTTCCGCAGCATCTCTTTTAAATACCATTATAATCATAGATAACACTCCTACATCTTCCTCACTAAAAACTGAAGCAAAGAATTCATTCAGTCTCTCCGCTATGGCCTTGTCCCCTCTTATTGCCTCTTTTACCCCTCTATCAACTAATGGTCCAACTGACTCTCTCACAGTTTTTTTGCTACGAATGTACTTGAAAAAGTCTTATGCGTTTTTGCTTCCATAGCAAGTTTCTTCTCAAATTCTCTCATTGCCTGCCTTATCAATGCCTTGCATCTGACTTGCCAGTGCTTGTGTTGGTTCCGGTTTTTGTCATTTGACTCCTTTTTCCATTTCCTGAAAGATGCTTTTTTGGCAACAGCCGCCTCTCTGACTTCACCTTTAAACCATGGAGTGGAGGAGTGGCCTAGTGGTTGGGGCAAGGCCGGGGGTTCAAATCCCACTAGAGGACAGTAACCTTGGGCCGGAAGGACTGGAGTTTCTAGTCCCACAGGTGCTCCTTGTGGTCTTGGGCAAGCCACTTAACCCTCCATTGCCCATGTTCCCTGTAAAATAGTTATCTCCAAGTTATAATGACCTGGTCAATGTAATTTCAGTTTGTTCAATGTAAACCGCCTTGATTTCATGAAAGGCGTATATAAGAAATGTTAAATAAATAAATAAATACAAAATGTTGGCAGTTTTGTGGACTTCCTTCTACTTTTCTTAAAGCATTTAATGTAGCTGGTCTGGGCTTCCAAGATAGTATTTATAAACAACACCTAAGATTGAGGTAAACCTTTAACCTTTGTAACTGCTCCTTTTAGTTTTTTTCTTAACTATTTCTCATTTTATCTTAGTTTCCCTTTTGTAAGTTAAAAGGTAGTACTGTGGATTTCCTTACCGTCCTTCCTTCATTTATTAAATCAAACGCGATCATGCTGTGATCGCTATTGCCAAGTGGCCCCAACACCCTTTTCACCCTTGCACCAGATCTTGTGTTCCACTAAGAAATAGGTCCAAAATGGCTTCTCCTCTGGTCGGTTCATGAACCAGCTGCTCCGAGAAGCAGTCATTTATTTCATCTAGAATCATGTCCGGCCATGATACTGACCCAGTCAATACCAGGGTAATTGAAATCGCCCGTTATTATTACTGTGTTGTAAATTTTGTTAGCTTCCCTGATTTCTTTGAGCATTTCATCATCCCTTTGTTCATTCTGGCCAGGCAGTGGATAGAACACCCCCCACTTTCATCACCTTCCCCTTCCCCTTTTTACATGGAATTTCAATCCATAGAAATTCTACAGTGAATTTTGTTTCCTGCAAAACTTTAATCCTTTGTGACTCAATGCCCTCTCTAACATAGAGCGCAACGTCTTCACCAATTTGATCTATTCTATCATTACGATATAGTTTGTACCCAGGTATCAGTATCCCATTGGTTGTCCTCCTTCTACAGTATCTTTAAGATACCAATCATATCTAACTTTTCATTTAGTGCTATATATTCTAACTCTCCCATCTTATTTTTTAGACTTCTAGCATTTGCATACAAGAATTTTAGAGGCTGTATTTTATTTAGATTAATCTGGTTATCGGTAGGCAGGGGTAATTTGGAATCTTTAAGCTCTGTCTGCTCTGTACTCAAGGGCATTTAGGCATTCCTAACCGGGGCTATACATTTCAAGCAATGCTCTTTGAAGCCACTGACACATCATCATGAGTTAGTGGACCTTGTTAGCCTGTGAAAGAACTGAGAGCAGCTGAGGCCTTCATAAAAGACTAAAGAACCTTGCACTGTTGAGGCATTTCTAACAGGTGCTATACATTTCAAGCAAAGATACCTAAGCTCCACCGACTGAACAATGGCTGGGAAAAATCGTATCGCCAAAGCTGTTACCCCCGTTACAGCTTCTGTATCTGTCCAGACAGAGGTCCCAATGCCAGTTGAAGGACCAGTTCCATGTGAAGATTGCCTGCAGGCAGAAACTCTCAGAAAACAAGTTGAGGAGCTCAGAGAGGAGGTGGCGAGGCTGAGGAGCATTAAAGAGTGAGAAGTACATTGATGAGATCCTTCTTGCAACATCCAAGCTCTCCATCAGAGGAGAAGATGGGAGCCTACAGAATGACAAAGGTTGGACACAAGTTACCAGGGCCAGCAGAATCACCAATCCAACTTCTCAAGCCCTTGAATTGAAGGACCATTATGCGCGCTAGGTAGCGCATGAGGTCCGCTACCTTCGCACCAGGCAGGCATGTTACCAGGCGATCCTCACGTCCACCAACCACCTAGCTATCTACATGCCTAATGATCAAATAACCAACTATAACGGCTGTCCTAACCCTTCCCACGTAGGCACATGGCCCTGGAGAAACCACCTTGGTGCGAGAGGGTTTTATATCACCTGGAGGACAGGTCCTAGCTACAGGATCACTTCCTGCCGCACCAGGGTGGTGATCTCCTGTCACATGACCTCTCTCCACCATGGCAACAGGGATGCTGTTGACTGGAGGTTGGACTTCAGTACTATATTCCTGTAGGTCTCGTTTATGTACCTCTCTGTTTTCCTTATGTTCTCCAAGTCTGCTACTCTAGCCTTCAGAGATCGGACTCGTTCCCTGAGAGCAAAGAGCTCCTTGCACGTAGTGCAGACCTAAGATCCCTCACCAACTGGGAGAAAATCATATATGTGACACTCAATGCAAAAGACTGGAAAACTTCCATCTCACTGCTGGAGTGCTGTCTGCATCTTAGTTTTAATGTTGGGTTTAGGTATTTAAGTTCTTTACTTACCAAGGGTTATTAGTATATTTTCTTCACCTGAAGCTTAATTAATCTCAGGTCCTTAATATATGCCTGATGAGGATAAACAGCTGCACCTGAGAGTGAATATGGCACCTCCTTCCCTTGAAGAGATTTAAACACCTATAAAACTATGATTATCCCAGGGACGGGTGGGTGTCTGGGAGGGAGGGAGGGAGGAAGGGAAAGAAGATTTATTAAAAACTGGCTGCTACACAGTACCCTGTCCTGTGGTTCTAAGGTAATCCGTTACCAATTTCCTGGATGATTCACACAGCCCTTGCTTGGATAGAGGGAGCCTTGGGTTCTAAATTTAACCAGAAAGCTCTCTGCTGTGTTTTAAATTTAAACTGAAAGCTCTTTGCTGCTACTAGGCCCTGACTGAGTATTAAATTTAAACTAAAAGCTCTCTGCTAGGTTTTAAACTTCAACTGAAAGCTACCTATTGAGGTTTTAAATTAACTAAAAGCTATTTGCTCATACTAGGCCCTTACTGGTTTAACAAATACACTGGATTCACAGATTAATCAGCTTTAATCTAAAGAATTATTTTTTCACTAAGGTTTAGAAAAATTCCAAGAAGTAAATATTTACAATTGCAGATCTCTCTCAAGAAGTAGCAGTCCCTTTTTGTAGTCTTTCAAGCTACTTGGTCCTCCCTGCCTATCTTTGCCCATTGCTATCACATAGACCTCCAAGCAAGGGATGCAGCTCACTTTGGAGCCTCCATGTTGGCAGCAGTTGTATCGTCTTGCCAAGGGGTGGAGTAGCTTGGGTACTTCGCACTTGTCTGGACTGTTCCGACAGGATGAATTGGAAAGAGAAATGTCACTCACTGTTAATTTCCTTTCCTGGCCGTTACAGAAACATGGTTTAATGAATCGCATGATTGGGATGTAGCCATAGCTGGCTATAATCTATTCAGAAGAGACAGAAAATAGAAAAGGAGGAGTAGCCTTGTATGTCAAAAGCAATATTAAAGCTACTGAAATGCAGGGGACATGGGGAAAAGAAGAAGCACTCTGGATTGCGTTGGAAATAGGAGATGGCACTGTCATCCATACTGCTGTATTCTACAGACCTCCGACTCAAATTGAAGAGATAGATAACGAATTGATTATAGATATTGCCAAGATAGCCACAAAGGGAGAAGCAATAATTTTGGGTGACTTTAATCTACCTGATGTGGATTGGATTACTCCTTCACATCTGGAAAGAAGCAAAAAAATTGTAGATGCTCTCCAAGATGCATCACTTAGACAAATGGTCATGGAACCAACCAGGGAAAGCTCAACGCTGGATTTAGTGCTCACCAACGGTGATAGTGTGTCGATTGTCTGCGTGAGTGCCCCTGTGAGCAACAGCGATCATCGCACGGTGTGGTTTGAGATAAAAGCCAAGGTACAGGCCAAACATAGCAAGCTCAAAGTCCTAAACTTCAAAAACACTGACTTCAATAAAATGGCCGAGTACCTAAAGGAGGAGATGACAGGGTGGAAGGAGATAAGGGAAGTTGAATTGCAATCGGCTAAACTAAAGGTGGCAATAAAAGGGGCAACAGATAAATATGTAAATAAAAACAAGAGGAGAAGGAAACCTATTTGGTTTTCCAAAGAAGTGGCTGCTCAAATAAAGGCCAAAAACACAGCTTTCGCAAAATTCAAAAGCTTGCAAACAGAAGAGCACAGAAATGAATACAGGATCAAACTCAAAGAGTCAAAAAGAGAAATAAGGATAGCAAAATCAAAGGCAGAGGAAAAGATGCCTAAAGATGTTTAAGGGTGGCGACAAAACTTTCTTCAGGTATATTCGGGAAAGGAAGAAGATCAGAGTTGGAATTGCAGGACTCAGAAGTGCTGGGAAAGGTCTCGTGGAAAGTGACATAGAAAAAGCGAAATTGCTAAACAAATACTTCTGCTCTGTTTTTACTAAAGAAAATCCTGGAGATGGCCAGCTGTGACTCCCAAATATAAAAATGGGAATGAAGTAGATACCACACAATTCACAGAAGATGAGGTGTTGGAACAGCTTGCTAAACTGAAAGTGGACAAAGCCATGGGACCGGATGGGATACATCCCAGGATACTGAAAGAGCTCAGAGAGGTTCTTGCAGGGCCGTTTCAGGATGTATTCAACAGATCCTTGGAAACAGGAGAGGTTCCTCAGGACTGGAGAATGGCTGATGTCATATCTCTACACAAAAGTGGTGACAGGGAAGAAGTGTCAAACTACAGAACCGTGAGCCTTACCTCGGTTGCGGGAAAAGTAATGGAGGCGCTCCTGAAAGAGCGAATAGTGAACTTTCTCAAAACCAACAGGTTGCAAGATCCTAGGCAACATGGTTTTACTGAAGGATGGTCTTGCCAAACAAATCTGATTGAGTTCTTTGACTGGGTGACCAAGGAACTAGATCAGGGGCATGCGATGGATGTCATCTACCTGGATTTCAGCAAAGCCTTTGATACTGTTCCTCATAGGAGGCTTGTCAATAAACTCAGTAGCTTGGGGATGGGTCCCAAGATGGTAAACTGGATTAGAAATTGGTTGACTGACAGATGACAGAAGGTGATGCTACATGGAGCTCACTCGGATGAAAGGAAGGTGATTAGCGGGGTGCCCCAGGGTTCGGTCCTGGGCCCGGCACTGTTCAGTGTATTTGTGAGTGATATCTTTTTACAGATGACACAAAAATTTGCAACAGAGTGGACTCCCCCGAGGGAGTGGATAACATGAGGAAAGATCTACAAAAGCTGGAAGAATGGTCTAATGCTTGGCAATTACGATTTAATGCGAAAAGGTGCAGTGTCATGCACTTGGGTAGCAGAAATCCAAGGGAAATGTATGCTATAGGGGGCGAGAGGTTAGTGTGCATGGTTCAGGAGAAAGACCTTGGTGTGATTATCTCTGATGATCTCAAGGTGGCAAAACAGTGCGACAAGGCAGTGGCAAAAGACAGGAGGATGTTGGGCTGCATACAAAGAGGGATCACCAGCAGAAAGGAAGAGGTACTTATGCCACTGTACAGGTCGCTGGTGAGGCCTCACTTGGACTACTGTGTTCAGTTTTGGAGACCATATCTTGCAAAAGATGTAAAAAGACTGGAAACTGTTCAGAGGAAGGCGACCAAAATGATTTGGAGCCTGCGTAAGAAACCTTATGAGAAGAGACTTGAAGACCTAAATATGTACACTTTGGAGGAGAGGAGGGATAGGGGAGATATGATTCAGACCTTTAAATACTTAGAGGAACGATGAACAAACAAACCTCTTCCAAAGATGGGGAAGCTGCAAAACTAGAAGGCATAACATGAAGCTGCAAGGTGGTAAATTGAAAGGCAATGTCAGGAAATATTTTTTCACTGAAAGGGTGGTGGATGCTTGGAATGCTCTCCCGATGGAAGTGGTGGGAGCAAACACGGTGACGGAATTCAAAATGGCATGGGACAAGCACAGCGGATCCCTTTACAGCAACAGGATAAAAACAAAATAAACTGAACCATCTAACTTCTCAACAAATAGGGGTGTCCTACATGGAGTGGTGGGTCCACCCCTAAGCAAAGACATGGGGAGGGGTGGCCTGCACAGAGCGATAGGTGCACCTACTCTTGCCGTATTGCTGGGCAGACTGAATGGACCATGCTGGTCTTTATCTGCCGTCATTTACTATGTTACTAGACCATTCCAGGACCCACCCTCTCATCTGTGTCTTGAGAACTAGCTTAGCCAGGGCTTTGCTATGATCCTATTGGCTGTTCTCTGCCTCTTACTTACCTCGGCAGCTTTTTATATAATTTGCAGTTCATAATTAATAGCTTCTGGTTAGTCGATTGGCTGGTTTTGCCTTTTGGTCAGGTTGTGTTTTTTTCTCTGAAGTCCTTGTGCTTTGTCAGTGGCATACTGAAGCTGACCCTCGGGTCCAGGGTTAACTACAACAGAGGGGTTGAGTGTAGACCAACTGGATGAGAGTGGCAGGAAGAGAGAAGAGACTGTGACCCCAGAAGAAGTTGGGGGAGGATGCCCCATGTTGGACTATGTTAGAGCTGGACTGGGGCATGTTTTGAGATGACATGACCTTCGGGTCTGAATGGGTGATCGGATGTTTGGTGGGATGACTGGACTTGGTGCATGGAGTGTGAATCTGCGGTTGGGGATGGGGAAGTACAGGTGGCTCTAAGGGGAGATAGGTGTTAATTCTGGTTGAATGGGAGAAGGGTGAAAGATTTGTTTGGGGCGGCTGCGAGTGTGATCACACCTCCAATGGGTCCAGTGGGAGAGCTAGAGCTGGGTAGGAGCAGTAGAGAAGGAAGTGGGGGTGGGTGGGGAGGGGGCAAAGTTCAGGGACCATGACTCTTCTGGAGTCACCCTTTCTGATGGGATGATAAGGTGATAAGGTACAAGTTTTTTGGAGGGGAGTGGCTGACTTATTGAGGACCATCACGGGATCTCCGCACATTCTCACACTGCCTTTGGCATTATTAAATGTGGAGCCGGAGGTTTTGTCCATGAGAAGGCTGGAATCTGGAAAGCTGTATGTGTGGCGGCCCAGTTGGTGCTAGCACAGGCCTGGGAACAACTGGAGGTCCCAGGGATGGGGATGGTGCAGAAAATATTGGAACATATATTTGATGAGTAAATTGATGGCCATGCATATTACTGGCTGGTGAGCTTTGTAAAGGTTTGGGGTAGATACTCTGAATGGCGCATCTATAATCCAGACTTGGAGGGCTAAACAACAACATGTGTGGATCTGGGAAGTTGGAGGGAGGGGTGGTACAGTAGTGGTAGTGCTGAGCATTTAGTTTAGGGTTTGTGAGAGAGAGATGGTGGTAGGGGGTAGTATTGTATAATAATGGCTTAACAAGGCAAAGAGAGAATTTGAGAAGAAGCTTGCTGCGGAAGCAAAAACGCGAAATAAAGATTTTTTCAAGTACATTCGTAGCAAAAAACCTGTGAGAGAGTCAGTTGGACCATTAAATGATAGAGGAGTTAAAGGGGCACTAAGAGGCGACAAGGCGATAGCGGAGAGACTGAATGAATTCTTTGCTTCGGTCTTTACTGAGGAAGATGTAGGGATGTTACCCATGACTGAAGTGGTATTTAAAGGTGCGGATGAATTGAAGGAAATATCAATACATCGGGAAGATGTATTACAACTATTAGATAAACTGATGAGTAGCAAATCACCTGAACCGGATGGTATACATCCAAGGGTGTTGAAAGAACTGAAATATGAGATTGCAGACCTGCTTACTAGTAATCTGTGAACTATCATTAAAATCATCTCTAATACCTGAAGATTGGCGGATCGCCAATGTAACACCAATTTTTAAAAAGGGTTCGAGGGGTGATCCGGGAAACTACAGACCGGTGAGCCTCACGTCAGTACCGGGAAAAATGGTAGAAACCATCATAAAGAATAAAATTACTCAGCATGTAGATAGTCATGGCCTAATGGGAGACAGCCAATATGGCTTTAGACAAGGGAGATCTTGTCTTACTAATCTGTTATGTTTTTTTGAAAGTGTGAATAAACAGGTGGACAAAGGTGAGTCGGTTGATATAGTGTATCTGGACTTTCAGAAAGCCTTTGACAAGGTCCCTCATCAGAGACTTTTGGCAAAACTAAAGAGTCATGGGATAGGAGGCAGTGTATTACTGTGGATCAGGAACTGGTTAAAAGATAGAAAGCAGAGGGTTGGGCTAAATGGCCAATTTTTCCAATGGAGAAAGGTGAATAGTGGTGTACCGCAGGGATCTGTGCTGGGTCTGCTGCTTTTTGACATATTCATAAATGATCTGGAAAGTGGAATAACGAGTGAGGTTATCAAATTTGCAGATGACACAAAACTATTTAAAGTTGTTAAAACCCAAGAGGATTGTGGAAAATTGCAAGAGGATCTTGATAAATTGGAAGATTGGGCATCAAAATGGCAGATGAAATTTAATGTGGACAAGTGCAAAGTTAGGCACCTAGGGAAGAACAACCCAAACTATGGTTACACGATGCAAGGTTCCACATTAGGAACCACCACGCAGGAAAAAGATTTAGGCGTCATTGTGGATAACATGTTAAAACCCTCGGCCCAGTGTGCAGAGACAGCCAAGAGAGCAAATAGAATGCTAGGTATCATAAGGAAAGATATGGAAAATAAAACAAAAGATATTATAATGCCTCTGTACCGTTCCATGGTGAGACCGCACCTTGAATATTGTGTGCAATTCTGGTCGCCGTATCTTAAAAAGGATATAGCATTATTAGAAAAGGTTCAGAGAAGAGCCACCAAAATGGTAAAGGGGATGGAAGGATACTCCTATGAAGAAAGGCTAAAAAGGTTAGGGCTCTTTAACCTGGAAAAGAGACGGCTGAGGGGAGATATGATAGAAGTCTATAAATTAATGAACGGAGTGGAATGGGTAAACGTAGATCGACTGTTTACGTTATCAGAATATAGAAAGACTAGGGGACATGCAATGAAGCTACAGGGTAAACTGTTGCTGTTAAGTGCCGTCGAGTCTGAGTCGACTCATGGCGACCCTCTGGATAGCTATCCTAAATTGTGTTCGGTCTTCAGTCATTCGGCTCATTGTTGACAGACTGGTACCCGTAGCTGCTGTTATTGTATCGATCCATCTCATTGCTGGCCTTCCTCTTTTGCGTTGACCTTCTATCTTGCCAAGCATGATGTCTTTCTCTAATGATCTCTCTCTTCGCATGATGTGTCCAAAGTATGAAAGTCGAAGTCTTGTCATTTGAGCTTCTAAAGAAAGCTTAGGTTTGATCTCCTCTAGTACCGACTGGTTTGTTCTTCGGGCAGTCCATGGTATACACAGTATTCGCCGCCAGCACCATAATTCAAAGGCATCAATTTTCTTCCTGTCTGTCTTTTTCACTGTCCAGCTTTCACATCCATATGATGTTATTGAAAATACCATGGCTTGAACAAGTCGAATCTTTGTATGGAGAGAGATATCTCTGCTCTTGAGAATCTTATCTAGGTCTTTCATAGCCATTCTGCCAAGAGCAATGCGTCGTTTGATTTCTTGACTGCTTGTTGCTTCTTTATTGATAGTTGATCCAAGTAGGTTAAAGTTGTTCACAATTTCAATTTCTTCTCCTTCAACGATGGGCCTGTTGATTATGCCAGTTGTCATGATCTTTGTCTTCTTTACATTAAGGTGCAGGCCCATTTTGAGACTATGTTCTTTGATTGTGAGAAGCAAATGTTTCAGATCATCTTCACTTTCGGCCAGTAATGTAGTATCATCAGCATAGCGAAGGTTGTTGATGAGTCTTCCACCAATCTTCACACCTCTGTTGTCTTCTTACAATCCTGCTTCTCTGATGATTTGTTCTGCATATAAATTAAACAGGTAGGGGGAAAGTATGCAGCCTTGTCTTATACCTTTGCTTATTTTAAACCATTCTGTTTCTCCTTGTTCCGTTCAAACTGTTGCTTCTTGATCAATGTACAAATTGCGCAAGAGAACGATCAGGTGTTCTGGTATACCCATGCTTCTTAATGTGGCCCAGAGTTTCTCATGGTTTACACAGTCAAAAGCCTTGCTATAGTCGATAAAGCACAAATAGATATCCTTTTGGTATTCTTTAGTCTTTTCAAGGATCCATCTCACATCCGCAGTGATGTCTCTCGTTCCTCGCCCTTTCCTGAACCCTGCTTGCACTTCAGGTAGTTCTTGTTCCAGGTATGGTTGTAGTCTCTTTTGAATAATCTTCAGTAGAATCTTGCTGGCATGTGGGATCAGAGCGATTGTTCGATAATTTCCACAGTCAGTTGGATCACCTTTCTTTAGTATTGGTATAAACACAGATCTTTTCCAGTCAGTTGGCCATGATGTTGTCTTCCATATTTCTTGGCAGAGCCTTGTAAGTATGGCAACAGCTGCATCAGATTGCTGCAATACTTCTATAGGAATGCCATCAATGCCTGGTGCTTTGTTCTTTGATAAGGCTTTCAATGCTGCTTCAACTTCTTCTTTCATCACCAATGGTTCCCGATCATAAGGTACAGGTTGAAACGGCTGTTGGTCCACTTGATCTTTATCATATAAAAGCTCTGTATATTCCTTCCACCTTTTCTTGATCTTCTCAGCATCATTCAACGTAGAACCTTGAGCATCTTGTAACATTCCAATTCGAGGCTGGAACTTTTTCTTTAACTCTCGTAGCGTTAGGAAAGCCGATCTTGTTCTTCCTCTAATAGTTTCTGCTTCTATTTCCTTGCATGCGCTGTTGTAGTACTTTTCCTTGTCCTGTCTTGCTGCACGTTGGAAATCTCTGTTGAGTTCTGCAATTGTCTTTTTTTCTCCTCTGGCTTTAGCTTCTCTGCGTTTCTGGGCAATTGTCAGAGTTTCTTCCGTTATCCATTTTGGCCGTTTTTGCTTTTTCACCTTTTATAGAGACTTCTCGCTTTCTTCCAACACAACCTTCTTGATGTCATTCCATAACTCTTCCGGAGCTCTGTCATTTGTATCTAAAGCAGCAAATCGATTTTGCAGGCAATCTTTAAATTCCAGTGGTATATTCTCAAGGTCATATTTTGCTGTATTCATGAGTGGTTTGCTCTTTTTCAACTTTAGCTTGAGTTTGCATACTAGTAGTTGATGATCTGTACCACAGTCAGCTCCAGGTTTTGTCTTGGTTGATGTTATAGAGCTTTTCCATCGTTGACTTCCACAGATGTAGTCAATTTGATTTTTATACAATCCATTGGGTGAAGTCCATGTGTACAGTCGCCGCTTGTGTTGCTGGAAGAAGGTGTTTGAGATGAATAGATCATTGGTCTTGCAGAATTCTATCAGTCTTTCTCCAGCTTCATTTCTGTTGCCAAGTCCATATTTTCCAACTACTTTGCCTTCTTCTTTGTTGCCAAATTTTGCATTCCAGTCACCCATGACTATCAGGATATCCTGTTTGCATGTTCTGTCAATTTCAGCTTGTACTTGTTCATAGAACTCTTCAATTTCATTCTCTTCTGCAGCTGTTGTTGGAGCATATACTTGAATTATAGTTGTGTTGATAGGCAATCCTCGTAGGCGAATAGAGATTAAGCGTTTGCTGACTGCATTGTATTTCATTACAGTTCTTGCAAGTTTCTTCTTTATTATAAATGCAACACCATTTCTTCTTTGTCTTTCATTTCCAGCATAGTAGACCATGTGATCATCTGATGCAAAGTGCCTGATGCCAGTCCATTTCAGTTCGCTGACACCCAACAGATCAAGTTGTACACGTTCCATTTCATTCTTGACCACCTCCAACTTCCCTTGGTTCATACTTCGTACGTTCCATGTTCCAATGTGTAAGACATCTTTACAGCTTCTGACTCTCATTTCATGCGCAGCTACATCAGCAGTCAGACTTCCCGAGGGTTTTGATCCAACCACATCATAAATGCTGGCTTTACTCTGAAAAATCTTCAGCTCTTCCCCGGTAGCTAGTTGAGTACCTTCCGACCCGGGGGTCTCATCTTCCAGCACCATAGCACAATTTGTTTTGTTGTAACTATCCATTGGGTTTTCGTGGCAAGATACAGAAGTAGATAGCCGGGCCTTTCTTCCGTGCAGTTTAAGTTTGGTGTTGTTGCTGTTGTCACAAAAATGTGATCCTCCGCCATCAACACTATCCCATTCTGCTGCTGCCCAGATGAGTGGTTTGTCTTGGTCTGGCACCTAAGCTGAGACCTGTTCATCTTGGGAGACCCTGCCAGTAGTTAAACTATCAATAGTTTAGCTCTCAGCATCACTGATGCACGCAAGCCCTCACAGCACGACAAGCTGCAGACCAAGTGAGAGCAGGGTAAACTATTTAAGACTAATAAAAGAAAATATTTTTTCACTCAACGTGTAATCAAACTCTGGAATTTGTTACCGGAGGATGTAGTAAAGGCTGTTAGTGTAGCTGGGTTTAAAAAAAGTTTGGACAAGTTCCTGGAGGAAAGGTCCATAAACCATTATTAAGAAGGGACCCAGGATATCAATGCTTGACCTAGTACAAGCATTGCAGAACCTGTGTCTTTTGGGGAAACTGCTAGGTACGTATGACCTAGATTGGCCACTGTTGGAAACAGGATACTGGGCTTGATGGACCTTGGTCTGACCCAGTATGGCATATCTTATATTCTTATGTAACATTGATGTAGGGGGATGGCTTACCACTTTATACTGATTAGTCTTTTGGAAAATTCAATAAAATAACTTTCATGTGAAAAAAAAATCAAACCAGTGATTCCAGATCATCCTGCTAGACCAGTCCCGAGAAGCGGGTTTGGCTCCCCTACCAGCAGATGTTGGAGACAGAGAAAAATCCTACCAGATGCCTCATGGGCAGCACCCTGGTAGACATATAGCTGAGCCCCTAGAGGTCACCCCCAGTATTTCTCTGTCTCCAGCAGATGATGGTGTCTGTCCCTTTTTTCAGCCCTTTAGGGGTTGTTTTTTATTTTGGGTAAATTTGCTGGATGCATCCAGGGCGCACAGGAGGTGCCCCTCTGGATTTCCCAGTCTCTATGGAGTATTCGGCTTGGGTTGAGATCCTGGCAGGAGGACCATGTGAGCTTCCCACTCTGAAGGGGGGGGGGGGGACTGGCTTCAGATAATGAGGATCTGCAGTGCCGGCAGCAGGGGGAGCCCTCAACTCTCGGCGGCAGCCTCTCACCATTGCTCAGTCTGCAGCACGTTTTTGAAGTTTGCCCTGGCTCCCCTGCTCTACTTCTGTTCCAGCACAGTGAGTGTGTATTCCCCCTCTGCCGCTCGTGTTTGGGAAGCTCTCGGGGCAACTTCCTCCTTGCTGAGCCTTGCTTGGGGTGCCCAGCACTAATTTCCTTCTGCTGCGGGACTGCAGCGCTCATCTCCGCAGCCATTCCCACCGGCCATTTTGTTTTTTCTGCTCTCTGCCGTGTGGCATAAAGTGACAGCGGGCATTTTGAAGGGAAGTTTAACCTTCACATGCTTCCTACAGGGGACTCTCGCCCACAAGGTCTAGGGCTTGTTGGGGGTGGAAGGAGGCTCATGCCTGCGGCAGCCGCGCACCAGTTCTTCCTTCCTCAGGATGCCTTCTCTGCAGAGGTGCATGGTATGCAGTAAAAAGCACAAAGACCTGGGGGACAGGGTTTGTGCTAAGCTCACCCGGGGGAGACCTCTAGCACGATGTCCACGGGGTGTCAGGACAAAGGCAGCCCTGCTTCAGTGCCAGTAGATCCCAAACCTCATCTCCCTGCATAGGAACCTCTGGATCCTCCGCTTTTAATTCCTTCTTCTGTGGAGCCGCTTGCTCAGTCGGGATCTATACAGTCCCCAGATGTGCAGTTTCTCGCCCTTTTCAGGCAGGCCTGGGCCCTCTGGCGTTCAGACCCTTCCGGGGCTACTTCGAAGCCCTTGCCTCCTCAGGTCTCACCACATTCGGTTCCAGGGTCCCGAAAGCGCTGTAGACTGGAGGAGACCTCCAAAGAAGATAGCTGTCCACCCAAAGAGGTCTTGTGGGGTACAGACACTTGGGATATGGGACCAGAAGATGTTTTTTCCTCTGCAGACGACAGCGGGAAAGAGTCTGTCTGCGAATATGGGGAATGGTCCCCCTCAGAGTTTTCAGTGGAGGGCCAGGACGAGACGCAGAACATACATCTGTTTCGCAAGGATGAATTGCTGGCCTCAATTGCCCAGGTTGTGGAGGCTCTACGTTTGTCGGAACCTCCGGAGAAGGAGATCCCATAGTCTCATTCGCTCCCTCAGCCAAATCCCATTTTGCAGGGCATTCAGAAGCCCTCCAGAGCTTTTCCCTTTCCGGCGGAGCTTCATCAGATGGTATCTCGGGAGTGGGACTCTCTGGATGCCTCCCTCCATACAGCCTGCCGCCTAGGCCAATGCTACCTCTGGGCGCCGTCCAATCTGGAGAG
Organism: Ichthyophis bannanicus; assembly: GCA_033557465.1. Taxonomy (NCBI): domain Eukaryota; kingdom Metazoa; phylum Chordata; class Amphibia; order Gymnophiona; family Ichthyophiidae; genus Ichthyophis; species Ichthyophis bannanicus. The sequence goes on along the minus strand of CM066041.1, from coordinate 17,769,886 downwards.
ATGGCTCGCATATCCAAAGGTAGATGCACTTATAACTGGAGTTACGAAACACACCACAATTCCGGTGGAGAGTGGTGCCGTGCTTCGCGATCAACAAGACAGGAAGGTTGAGTGCCTTCTTAAGACTGCCTTTTTGGCTTCCTCCCTATCCAGGCGTCCGTTTGTGGGGGCCTGGTGGCTCAAGCTCTCCTGCGATGGATTCAACGCCTGCCAGAGGATCTGGCTTTGTCTTGCCTGGAATCGGTCACGGCGTTCTTAGCGGATGTCTTTTACGATCTGCTACGCCTCTCGGCTAGGACGGTGGCGGCGGTCACGGTGTCTCGTAGATGGCTCTGGCTTCGCCAATGGTTGGCAGACTCTGCATCTAAGACGCTCCTCTTGAAGCTTCCCTTCTGGGGGAAGCTGCTTTTTGGCGAGGATCTTGATAAGCTTGTCAAGGACCTGGGGGAAGTTAGGCCCCAGCGTCTTCCGAAGGATAAGCCTTTCCGCGCGCCAGTCCTCCCAGCAGTACTTGCCGACCTCGCAACGTACCTCCAGATTTTGCAATGCTCAAAACTACCGCCCCGGCAAGTCCTCGGGCTCGGCTTCGTCTGGCCGTTTTGGTCAGAAATCGCAGTCCTTTCGAGGCACCCAGAGAGGCACCGAGGTCCTACATGGCGCTGTCCAAGTTCTCGGGCTCCATGCGCTCTTCCCGCTGACTGGGCGGACAGCCCGCCCGGTGCCTCCTCCAGTAGGCGGTCATTTGGCTCTGTTCTCTCGGCAGTGGGCTCTCATCACTTCCAATCAGTGGATCCTCAACATCGTGTCCCAGGGTTACGTTCTCGAATGTTGCCGGCCTATTCCCAAGGCTTTCATCATTTCGTCCAGTGGGACATCCCGGAAAAGGGCGGTCATTCACTCAACTGTGCGGCGTTTCCTTCTCTTGCACGTCTTTTGACCAGTCCCTCTCGCGGAGAGAGGCTGCGGTCGTTACTCCATCTATTTCATAGTTCCCAAGAAAGATGGTTCCTTTCGCCGAATCCTGGATCTCAAGGACGTGAATCGCTGTCTTCGCCTCTTCAACCATCCCAGTAAGTAGAGTTCCTCGGGGCATGCTTCGACACCGAGCAGGAAAAAGTCTTCCTGACGCACGATCAGTTCCGCAAGTTCACCTCCCTACTCCCAGGTGTTTCTACTCCAAAGTGCTCCTCGAGTCTGGAACTACCTCCAGGTAATCGGCTCCATGGCGACAACTATCAAGGTTGTGAGCTCTGGCCCATGGTACATAAGGAACCTGCATCGGGCTCTGCTCTCTCACTGGTCCCCCGTGTCGGAAGTCTATGATTGCCGGCTGCCGCTCCTCCCGGTTACATGGCACAGCCTCCACTGGTGGCTGTCGGCTCCTCATCTCCTCAGAGGCATTTCCCTGGAGACCCCTCGGTGGATTCACTTAACCACTGATGCGAGTCTCTCCAGGTGGGGGGCTCTTTGCCGGCATCGATCAGCGCAAGCAACCTGGTGAACTTGCGAAGCGCACTGGTCCATCAACCGCCTGGAAGCATGGGCGATTCGCCTAGCCCTACGGCACTTCCTTCCTCTCCTTAAGGCCTAGGCAGTTCGTATTCTCTGCAACAACGGTGGCCTATATCAACCGCTAGGGAGGCACAAAGTTTCTGGGGGTAAAGCCAGGGAGATGGCCCTCCTTTTTCCCTGGGTGGAGTCGCATCTGCAGGCTCTGTCTGCCCAACACATCGCCGGCTCGGACAACTCACAGGCAGATTTCCTCGGCAGTCATGTTCTCGATCCAGGGGAATGGGAACTAGGCCCCCTGGGTGTTTCAGCAAATTGTTCAGGTTTGGGGGCAGCTGACAATGGACCTCATGGCATCAGCAGCGAACACCAAAGTGCCAATCTTTTTCAACCTTGGGAGGAAGCGCAGGTCTTGCGGATTGGATGCCCTGGCTCAGCCATGGCCGAAGGGGGCTCTCCTGTACATTTTTCCTCCATGGGTCCTGATCAGCAGAGTCCTTTGGCGGGGAGAAGTGATTCTGGTGACCCCGGACTGGCCTTGGAGGCCATGGTATGCAGACATTGTCTGGTTAGCGCAGCTCCCTCTGCTGCACCTAGGGGCTCACAGGGGCCTTCTGCGACAGAGTCCTGTTATGATGGACATCCCGGCTCCCTACTCGCTTACGGCTTGGCTCTTGAACGCCACCATCTAAGCCGTAAGAGCTACTCTGGTTGGGTGGTGGCAACCCACTTAAAGCGCGCCACCCATCGACTTCGCTAGCGTATACCCGAGTATGGCGGATCTTTGAGTCTTGGTGCGCGCGGCACCACCTCTCCCCATGGCGGATGCGAATCCCAGACATCCTTACCTTCCTTCAGGAGGGCCTGGACAAAGGTCTAGCTCTCGGGTCCCTTCGGGTTCAGGTAGCGGTGTCAACTTGTTTTTGCGGGCCGGTAGAGGGGCGGTCCTTCGCCTCCTATCCTGATGTGGTCCGCTTCCTCAGAGCGGCCAAGATAGTTCGTCCTCCAGTACGTCCACCGGTGTCGGCCTTGGGATCTCTCCCTCATCCTGAAAGCGTTGATGGGGGAGCCCTTTGAACCACTCAAGCAGATCTCCTTGAAGGATCTGACGCTCAAGGTGGTGTTTCTCATGGTGATAACCTCGTCTTGGAGTTGCAAGCTCTCTTGTGCCGGGACCCCCCTATCTTTGCTTCTTGTAGGAAGGGGTCTCCCTACGAGCGGTTCCTTCCTTTCTTCCTAAGGTGCTTATGCCTTTTCATCTGAATCAGCCGATTTCGCTACCGGTTTTCTCTAAAACTCAATGTACAGGCCGGAACAAGGGCTCCAGTCGCCTGATCTCAGCAGGATCCTCTACAGATATCCGAAGGTGACAAATCCCTTTCGTAAGTCTGATCACCTCTTTGTTATGTTTGCAGGTTCCCGTAGGGGACAGGCGGCTTCCAAGCCCACCATCTCTCGATGGTTGCTGCAAGCTTGAATCTGCATATATCCTGAGGGGGAAAGATAGTCCATTCGGGTCTCTGGGTGCACTCTACATGAGCTCAGGCTGCGTCTTGGGCGGAGCGCTCTCAGGTTGATCCCCTCAATATCTGTAGCACGGCCACCTGGTCCTCCCTGTCTACCTTTGTGCATCACTATCAACTCTATCTCCAAGCGCGTGGAGAAGCACAGTTTGAAGCAAAGGTTGTCTTGACGGCTGTGTCTTCCCACCCAGAGGGCAGTTAGCTTGGATACTTCCTGCTTGTCTGGACTGGTCTAGCAGGATGATCTGGAAGGGGAAATTTTCACTTACCGTTAATTTCCTTTCCTGGAATCCTGCTAGACCACTCCAGGGCCCACCCTTTTCTGTGTCTGGTCGAGAGGTGCCCTCGCAGGGGAGCCAAGGCTCTTGTTGCAGAGCTCTGGCTCCATTGGCTCCGTCGCCTCCTTGTACATAGTTACATGGTTCCTGTGTTTTTTTCCATTGGTTGTGGCTTTTATAAAATACTGGGGGTGACCTCTAGGGGTTTAGCTATATGTCTACCAGGGTGCAGTCAATCAGGCGTCTGGTAGGTTTTTTTCTCTGTCTCCAACATCTGCTGGTAGGGGAGCTAAACCCGCTTGTCTGGACTCGTCTAGCAGGGTTCCAGGGAAGGAAATTAACAGTAAGTGAAAATTTCCTCTTCTCAGTCTCCATCTGCTGTTAGGCGTACATAACCCACTCGTCTGGACTGGACTGGAGAGACTCAAGGAAAGACAATTAGCAGGTAAGGTCTAATTTCACCATACTAAATTAGTTTTCCAGAAACACATTAAATCCACATTTAAACACTCAGATCCATCGATTCACATACAGAAACATAAAAAATGAAATTGAAATTAAATACCCAAAATATAGAAATAACTGCAATACTTCCAGAAGCAATACAATATCAAGAAAAAATAATGTAACTAAAAAAGCACTACAGAAATAAAAGTTGCCCATAAAATTTTATTTAAAAAGTTGCTAAATGAAAAGACAGAGAGACAAGCCCCTTTGTTGTGCCCCTTCAGCATGACATGTCTAGTGATGGTAGAGTAGGGGCTGATGTCACCTGCTCTTCTACCCTCCTCCCCTCCTCGATCTCACAACTGGGGATGTGAGCAGGTTCTGTTGCATTTCATATAAAACGCAGGTGTAGGAATGGTGCTCCTCACGCCGGATGGTTTACTGGCACATTGTGATTAATAAATGTGTTATATGATGGTATATTTAATTTTTTCCTGCTATTCTTGTTTGGGCTTTTTTCAGTACTATTTAGCATGTTTTCTTTTTGTTTCTGATTTTGATTTTGTCTCTTTTTATTACTATTTTTACTTTTTGCTTTTTTTAATTTTACATGCTATATGCTGTGTTTAGGCCCCCAGTTGACCTTCCTGCTGCGATTTTTCCAGTCTTGCTGAAGTGTTTTGCTGCTTGTTCATTGGTTCTCAAAATACTGACCATTTCTAAGATATGTTGAGACTTTTTATAGTGTTGTAAGCTATGTAGTTTTGGTAACATTTAGGTAATTCAAGACGATTGTCTTAAACCAAGCTACTCAAACAAAACTGTTTTTAACAATAATACACATAGATATCAGACTATGCAAAGGCTGAAAGCATAAATTCTATAAGGCATGTTTACTGAGTGTTGGCGTGCGCTATTTGCCATCGTGTCCATAGAGTAACACAGGTGCTGCAACAGATAGGACCTGCTAGCTTTTAGTAAACATGACCCATAGTGAGTATGTATATAATATGTAACGTGTATATGTGTGTATCTATGTCTGTCTATGTCTATATTAAAATTATGTGTCTGATATTTGACTACTAGCATTGGCGTACCTTGTGTCTGGATCAAAGTCAAATCCAGTGTGAAAAGGAGCAAGGAACTAGGCTTTGAATTTGTGTGGCCAGTTTTAAAATGTCTGCCTCCACGTGGTGTGTTCGTCCTGGTTTATGAGCTCCTCTTTGTATCTGAATATAGTTACTTTTTCTGAATGAGCTGCAAGCGAAGGCGAATAGTGTGTTCAAGATATAAAGGAATCTTCTATTACAGAGCATCCTGCTAGACTAGTCCAGACAAGTGGGATGTGCCCCCCCCCCCCCCCCACACACACACACACACACACACTCACACTTCCAACAGTTGATGGAGACAGGGAAAGACCAGAAAATTCAGTGACTTCATCACTGGTATTAAGACTAGTGGCATCTTCCAGTTTTTCTCTCTCTCCAGCAGATGGTGGTCATGTGACTGGGAACACACAGGAGAGCAGAGCTCCTGCAGAGATCAGTCGGTACACAGGGAGCAGAAGCAGTGGACGACCCAGATGCTTATAGTAAATTCAGAAAAGCTTTATTGAAGATCTTCAATAAAGCTTTTCTGAATTTACTATAAGCATCTGGGTCCCTGTGTACGGTCATGTGACTGGTACAGCAGTGATTCTCTTGGTTTCCTGGCAGCCGTCCCTTTGGGCATCTTCAAGTTGAGCCCCGTTGGCGGAGGTCTTCAGGGTGTATTTTTAAAAACCCCTCTGGAGTTTCTCGTGCGCTTTAGGGGGTTCTGCTCCTGCTAAGGAGGACCGGTAAAGTTGAAGGGGGACTGAATCAGGGGAACCCTGGCCAGTGTCAGTAGTTTAACTTTTTTTCTGTTTAAAAAAAAAAAAAAGGATTTCTAATGCAGTAGAAGGAATCTTTGTGATCTGCAGCAGCCGGGCTACCATCCCCCCCCCCCCCCCCCAGGAGTTGCATCATCTGTCTGCTAGTGGAGCCAGTTGTGAATGATTTCAGGACCATGGTGCAAACTATTTTGCTGGGAATGGTGAAATTAGGCCTTACCTGCTAATTTTCTTTCCTTGAGTCTCTCCAGTCCAGTCCAGATGCCTGGATTATGCCCTGTCACCAGCAAATTGAGACTGAGAATCACAGGTTTTGATGATGTCGCAGTATAAGGGTTCTGTGCACCTCCTCTCACTCCAGTATTCTAATAACAAAGCAATTCCATCAAGAGAAATGTTATATAACGTTTGTGTAATAACTATAAACCTTGCTGTAGAGAAATTAGAGCTACCACTTCAGAAAGAACCAAAAAATTACGGAAATACACAGACAGGTGAATCCCATGTATCCTCACACTTATGGAGAGCAGCCACGAAGACTCTGCCCCGAACACCCAAAATGCGACACACACTTCTTTATATCTGGGCTCACCTAAAAGAGAAGCTGAAAAGAATGGGTGGGTTCTGAACTGGACTGGAGAGATTCAAGGAAAGAAAATTAGCAGGTAAGGCCTAATTTCACCTTCCTCATCACCGCTCCAGTCCAGTCCAGTCCAGATGCATTGGATGTACCATAGCAGTTCTTAAGATTGGGAGGGATTCATGATTCCGGCCAGCAACACCTGGACCTCAAACAGTGCATCCTTCCTGGCTTGGACATCGAGGCAACAGTGGCGCACAAAGGTATGAAGGGACAACCAATTTGGTGCTTTCCAGATATCCATCAGTGACCTGAGACTATACCTAGCCCAGTACGCTGCTTGCTCCTTGGTTGAGTGAATGCACAAACCAACCGGAAGGTGCTTGCACTTAAGCAGGTGTGCCAAGGCAATAGCCTCCTTCAGCCACTGTGCTATGGAAGCCTTTGATGCTGCTTTCTCCTTGTGCAGCCCTCCAAACAGGATGAAGAGATGATCTGACTTTCAAAAGGTTCCGTTCATTTGAGATACCAGCAAAGGGCCCTATGAACGTCCAGCAGGCACAACTGCTGGTCCCCTGAACCTTTGTCCGAGCCAGAGAAGACCGGATTGAAGGACAACACAGTCTGATTAAGATGAAAGGTAGAAATGACCTTCAGCAAGAAGGAAGGAACTGGACACAACACTACTATCTCTTTTGAAATCATAAGGAAAGTCTCCTACAAGATAAAGCTTGAATCTCCAAGATGCGTCAAGCTGAGCATATCGCCACCAGAAAAACTACCTTCAATGTAAGATTCTTAATGACTTGAAGGGGGGCTCTATCAAAGCCGACAAGACCAAATTGAGGTCTCACGATGGCACCAGTTGACATACTGGAGGATGAACTTGCTTGACAGCCCTGAGAAAATGCACCACATATAGATGGGAAGCTATGGAAATGCCTTGCACACGACCTCGATAACAGGCTAAGACGGCCACCTGAACTCACAGAGAATTCAACGCAAGGCCCTTATCTAATCCTGCTTGCAAGAATGCCAGCACATCTGGTACCGAGGCTGAAAGTGCTCGGTGACTGTTTTCCTCACACCAGCTCTTAAAAATTTGCCAAACTCTAATATACAACAAAGAAGTGGAACGCTCTCTAGCTCACAGCAAAGTGGCTATTATCTGAGCTGAGTAACCCTTCTTTCTTAACCTAGCCCTCTCAAGATTCAAGCCGTAAGTGAGAACTGATCCACATGAGGCATGAGAATTGGCCCCTGTGAAAGACGCCATGGAGCTCCCACTATCAAACGGACTAGATCGGCATACCTAGGCCTCCGAGGCCAGTCTGGCGCTACTAGAATCACCAGTCCTCTGTGCAGTTCTGTCTTCTGAAGCATCCGCTTGATCAGCGGCCATGGGGAAGCATTTAGAGAAGACCTTTCTTTGGCCACGATTGAGCTAGACCATCTAGACCTTCAGACATCCTCTTGCGCCGGTGATGGAATTATCAGCCCACTTTGGCATTGAAGGTGGATGCCATCAGATCCATGACTGGCAGATCCCCAGCGTTGAACTATGCTGCAAAAAACAGAGTCCCCTAGGGACTATTCCCCAGGATCCAAGTGATGTCTGCTGAGGAAGTCAGCCTGCACATTCCTCCTTTCTTGCCATGTTGCGCCGCTGATAGTGCTAGTAGATTTGTCTCTGCCCAAAGAAGAAGCAGAGCCACCTCTTTCGCTAGACTTGCGCTTCCTGTGCCTCCGTGACGATTGATGGCATTGTCTGAAAAAATCCTCACCACTCTTTTCTGTAGCAGAGAGAGGAATTACAGAACTGGAAACACTGCTCACATCTCCAAACGGTTTATGGACCAGGAACTCTGTTCCGGAGACCACCAACCCTGCACTACTTGTGACAGACAATGTGCTCCCCATCCAGACAGACTGGCATTGATGGTCACAACTATCCACTCGGGCGGCTCCAGCAGCATCCCCCTCAATAGTTTCGTGGAATCTAACCACCAACGCAAGCTCACTCTGGTCTCCTGCTGGCATGGTAACCACCTCGAGAGTGCATGCTTCTGGGGTGACCAACGCATCAACAGAACCCACTGCAGAAGCTGCATATGCACATTGCCCATGATACCAGTCCCAAAGTCACCGCCATGGAACCCAGGAGTTGTAGGTAGTGCCACACTGATGGCACCTCCATCCGTAGGAACTGTTGGACTTGGATCTGAACTTTTCTGGCTCTTTCCAGCGGCAGAGACACTAGGCATCTATCCATGTCAAAATGTGCTCCTAGATAAACCAGATCCTGAGATGATACCAATTTGCTCTTACTGAAATTGATCACCCATCCCAGACCTGTATCTGATGCGTGAACTGATTGGGAGCCAGTGTAAGTCTTTCAAGATGGGTGTTATGTGCTCCTGTCTTGCTGTTCCAGATATTATTCGCGCTGCAGTGTTTTGTGCCAGTTGGAGTGGCTTGAGGGCTTGTTTTGGTAGTCCAAGGTATATCGGATTGCAGAAGTCCAGAAGTGGGGTTATCAGTGCTTGACAGACGGTACGGAAGTGTTCAGGGGCGAGGAGTGGTTTCAGTCTTCTGATGATTCGCGTCTTGTAGTAGGCTTTTTGGATTGTTTTGTCTATGTGTGGCTTGAGATTGATTTTATTGTCCAGAGTAACTCCGAGGTATCTCACTTCTGATCTTATTGGTATAGTAGTGCTTTGTATCTTTATATTTGGTGGGTGTATGAAGCTTTGGTGCCGAGTGATGATTAGACCCTCGGTCTTGCCGTAGTTGATTGCGAGGTTGTTGTTTTGACACCAACTTGTCATTTGGGTAAGGCAGTATGTTATCTTAGAGAAGTCCGGGTTGTCGACTGATATCGGGGTGTATGTCATGATATCGTCTGCATATATTGTGTATCGAATGTTGTTCTCTTTCATGATGTCGCATATTGGTTGGATGTAGATGTTAAATAGTAGTGCTGAGAGATGCTCTAAAACTTCCTCGTGCAGTAGAGCAACTGCTACCACTACCATGACCTTCGTACTATAGATTCTGGGTGCCGTCGCTAGGCCAAACATTAAAACTTTTGAAATTGAAAATGCCCCATCAGCGCTGCAAACCATAGGAAACTCTGATGGTCTGAATGAATGGGGATATGCAGATACACCTCTGAGAGATCCAGAGCCATCAAAAACTCGCCTTTTTGCACGGCTACTATTACCGGCCGTAATGTTTCCAGGTGAAAACAAGGTACTCGTAAGGCTTTGTTGACATGCTTGAGGTTGAGAACTAGGTGAAAAGAACCCTTATTTTTGGGGATGATGAAATAAATGGAGTTTCGACCTTGTCCAAACTGGTTTGGGAAACCTCGATCATTGCCTTTAATTGGATTAGCCTCCGGAGCATGTCCACTACCACTTCTGCCTTGGTAGGAGCCTTGCATGGGGACAACATAAAGGCATCGGAGATAGGCTGAGCTGACTCCAAAACGTATCCCTCTCAAATCACTTCTTTGATCAGAAGTAATCTAGCCCCAAGTGGAGTAAAAGGTGTTGTAGCCAACCCCCTACCAGTATCAAGTCCTCTTGGGTCCCCCTCACTTCATTGCATCTTCTTGGAGGCCTACGTGGCTCCCAAATAATAACTTCTACCACCTTGAAAGGAATGCCCCCTGGAAGGATAATGAGTGGACTGTGCGAAACCTATGGAAATCTCTAAACTATTCTCTGACCGGAGCCATAGACTTCTCACTCTTAGGTTAAAAGGAAGCTTACCGAGGCTTTAGAAGACATGTCCATAGACCAATTGCACAGCCAAAGAAAATACCTCACTGAGACAGCGGAAGCCATGCTCTTTGAGAATGTGCTTACCAAGTCATAAAATGCATCTGCCAGGTACGCGGATCCTGATTTCCAACTTCGCTGCTTCCGGCGCTTGTTGAGTACCCAGCTTTGAGTCAGGTAAGCTCTGTGCCCACCTTAAACACACTTGAGCCACATAAGCTCCACAAATGGCATCTTGTAATACCACAACGTTTATCTCAAAAGACTGCTTTAGCAGAGTTTCCAATTTCTCTTCTTGAACGTCCTTTAACACCACTCCTCTCTCGACCAGGATAGTCGTCATCTTGGTAACTGCCGAATCGAAGGCATTCACCTTCAGTAACTTGAGGAGCTCTCTTTCTCAATCGGCGGAATGAGGTACAAGCGAGACATAGACCTACCTCCCCGCAAACCAGCCTTCGGCACCTCCCATTCTGCATCAGTCATTGCCTTTATTGCTGTTTGCACTGGGAAGGAATTCTGCCCTGAAGGAAAGGATCTTCTAGCGTATTTTCTTCCACCGAGGAACCAAAAGGAATATTCAGTGCCCCTAAAGACTGCACAATCCATGCCATTAACTCTTCACGACGGAAAGATCTAATAATGTTTGGGTCCTCTCTAAGAGGTATCTCTCACTCTTCCAGATCTATAGGAGTGGAATCACCCCAAAGCCTGAAGGACCTACTGGAGGATCGACTGAGGCTCCAGACAGAACCGACACTTGATCTTCCGTTGGGTCCTCATCCAACCAACGACGTTTGGAAGCAAGCTCTGAGAAATCCTTTGCAAGAGCCAAAGACTCAGGAACCGTCATGGCTGACGCCAACCTGCCAACTGAAGCATCCACCAGGCCCTGCTTCGTGCAGTAGGCCTGGTGCAGAAGCAGCACAAAATCTGGGGAAAAAGGATGATTTGAAGTATTTTGTCTAGACTCTTGTTCCTTCACCTAATGCCTTCCCAAAGAAGCAGGAAATGGCTGCTACCCCACAGAGAAGATATCCCCTTCTTCCTGTTCCATACACAATGGCCACGGTTCCCACCAAAGGTGCGGGCTCCCCCAGTTGAGGAGATGGCTGAGTAAATTGAAATGTGTTCGCTGCAGCTGCCTGGGAGAGAACCCCGCAGCAGATTTCCCACTGTTAAGTACATCCTCTGCAGCCTGGCCTCCTTCAATATAGCCACAACAAAACCCTGCAGTTTGACAGAGTTCCCCGCTGGCTTCCACACACGGCACACTCTGCTTTCACCGTCGGCATGACTGACACGTGCCATGAGAAACAGACCCTGATACCGAAGGAAATCTTAACTAGCCTGCTCACCTGCAAATGCACTGCCAAACTGACTGGAAAACTCCAGCAAAGTCTCTTCACGTCTTGCTTTGTTGTCTGGCCGAGAGACCGCTCCGTCTTTTCTTTTTCTTTTTTTTTTGTGATCAATTTAAAGGGCCAGGCTGCTGTATGCTAACAGCCTGGGCTTCCCCTCAGACCTGAGACAAGCTACAGGGCAGTCAGCTTTCGGTAGTGGGAGGGATCAGGGCTACTGGGTTTAACACCCCTTAAAAAGAACCATCTGCTGACTTAACAGCTTAGGTTCTCTTTAGAGCAGCAATCTCTCTCTCAAAAGCCTTTCTTTTCTTTTACTGTCCTGTCAGTGGAGTCCAGAATGTACAGAAACTCATCACATCTGCTGGAGATTGAGAATACTGGAGTTAGAGGAGGTGCACAGAACCCTTATACTGTGACATTAAAACCTGTGATTCTCAGTCTCCATCTGCTGGTGATAGGGCATAACCCATGTGTCTGGACCGGAAAAACTTCTATTTCATAAGTAACTGAATTAGCCTCTAGGTTTGCAGTACATGGTTGATTGTGTTCCTCTGTCTTTTATGATGGTAGTCTAAAAAGTTAATTTGTGGAAAATAGATTTAAATTGAACATTAAGAAGAAATGTGTTGATACTGTGGCCCTGGCTGAGATTCTGTTCATTGTCATTCTGGACTCGAGGAATGTTGACAGTGTGGTGAAGGTAGGTGAGAAGGTTGATAGAAATTGTCTTCTAGCTTTGCCATGAATAAATTGGTCGACTGTGATGCCATCTTTATTCCCATTATGGTTTTTTGTTTCTGCAAATGGATGCAATTACTGAATGGGGAAATATTTCTGTTGATGTGGGTTTTATAAAGTGACCCTTAATTTATAACTCTGCTTATCCTCGAACAAATGAATACTTTTTTTTGGTGGGGGTTAACATGTACTGCTGGGAAAATATCTTACAATCATGGCTCAAGTTGTCATTGATCTACCAGGGCACACACCAGAAAAATTGTGGGGTTTAATATTAATTCTATGTTTCTCTTCATGCAGTTGATAATCAAGACAGCCCACAAGTGATGAATGAGTGTCTGCAAAAGCTGTCCAAGAGAGCACCAGGTATGGAGGCTTCCGGGACTAGGACAATTAGAGCAGGACAGATCAAAAGAAAGCAGAAAGGCTTCCTGCTGGAGATCAAGAAATGTCAAACTAGAGACATGCACGTGTCCAGTGGACAAACACAAAATCAAACAGCAAAAACACTAGAATGTAAAAGACTAAGTGCCTGTGCTGAAGCAAGTGCCACACCCGAGGCTAGACAGCCAAAGGGGGAATTGAAGTGCAGCCATCCTAGTCCTTGTCGGAACTCGGTGCTTGACAGTGACAGCAGCAACCAAGCATGTAGAGACAACTTCCCAAATTCTGATGAGTTCTTGCCTTCTTGTTGTAGCACACAAGTTTTAATCCTGCCTATGCAGCAGAATCCAGAGTCTGCCCTTGGGGTAGCTGCTGAAACATCCCAGACCACAAGTGCCAGTGGAACGACGGAAAGCTCAAGTGCTGACAGAATCTTGCAGAAGAATTGCATCTCTTATGGGCTTTCAGGACTGTTACTGTTGGCAAAACCCAAAGCCTGCAAACCGTGCAGTAAGGGGGAAAGCCGCCTAACAAGGGTGAGCAGTTCAGAGCCTTTATGTATTTGTGATCTTCAGGGAGGAAACAATGTGAAAGAATCTTCTGATTCCAGTGGAACACAAGAAGTTCTCCATTACAAATGCTGCAACCTTTCCTTTATGCCTACTTCTGTTCCTGCAGAAATCCGTGTAAACATGATAAAAGAATCTGAGCAATGTACAGTGATGACATTTGATGTGAGACTAGATGATCTAGCCAGAGAGCAAGCAGAAGAAAAGAGCTCTTCGTTACTGAAAGCAGAAAACCTAAACTGTATAGGGCTTGTAAATGAAAGTAATTCTGCTGTCGGCTCCTTGTACCTCAGTGGCTCTCAGGACTCTCTTTGCCGCTGTGGAAAATCAAAGCATTTTCAAAGATTTAGAAATAATGTTCTCATCAGAGATTTTGTCAATCCACCCATATGCAGAGAGAGAGACCTTTCTTGCCATCTTCATGACCAGGTGCTGTCAGTAAATACAGATAAGGATGCTTTCTCTAACACAGAAAAACAGATCAGTTGCCCTAGTGAAGTCAGAGTCGCTGTACTTTCAGGCATTATCAAGTTTGTAGAATGTTATTCTAAAGAAGACTCTGTGAGTGGACCTACATCCACCACGTGTGAGCCAGAGGTGCAGCACAGTAGCTTTCTGCTTGCCTGCCATAACCAAGGCAACTTTTCCCCAAATAGCAATTTGACAGGCTTTTGTAACCAGTTAATTAAAGAATCCCCACTAGGAGATACAGGGATGGAAGTAACCCATGTGGATACAGGCATTCTCAGCAAAGGTAACCACAGTGTACAGCTCCTAAACAATCTTTCCTCGCCTTTAGATACCAATGCTGCAAGTGTAGACCGCATTGGCCCTAGCAGCCCGGCCTTGGAACACGTGAAATCTGAGACCTTGGAAAGAAAAGATGCTGACTGCAAGCAAAATGTTGCTAACCCTCCTGGATGTCCTCCTTTTTTAGAATGTGAAACCCCTACTGGGACAGAGAAGAATGAAATCCATAATAGCCTAACGCTGTTGCTGCTGTTAAGTGCTGTCGAGTCAATGTCGACTCCTGGTGACCTTTCAGCCACAGAAAAATACATGCCAGACAACTCTATATTTGCAGGCTGCAGTACCTCTGATGCCAGCACACACTTAACAAATGCTGAAAATATATGCAGAACTGTGCGATTGCAAGGCATGAGTTCCCCAAGAGCTGCGCAGTGCGAAAGAAAGGAAGACTACTCAGATGTTGGCTCTCTACAATATACATTTCCGCAAATCAACTCCTGTACAAGGCAGAAGACTTCAGCTGATTATAGGGAAACTGGGCTCAATGTGAGAACATGCAGTAAGACTGTATTTAATGAGCATTGTAGAAATCAGACAAATACATATTTATCTTTTAGAAGCAATGATTTAAACACAATATCATTTCACTCGTCTCTTCTTGAGTCCCCAAACACTACAACAAAAACAGCAGAAGGCCTTGTGCAACAGAAGGAAAAGCAGATTTTCTCCCCTAAAAGAAGCGGTGATTGTCTCACATGTAATCTTTCTGAGCAGAAACTCAAGGAGGGCAGCTCTCACCCATGCATCCAGTGTGTTGATCAGCTGAAGAATGTTTTCATGGCATTGAAAGATTCAGACCTTAAAACTGTGGACATTGCCTGGGAGACAGATTGTCCTTCCCAAAATAGACCTTGCTATTCTGCAATCCAATCCCTTGGTGTTCTGGTTTTAGATAAAACATTGCATAAAACAGTAGGACCAAATAATGTTACAGAGTATGACGAGACTGACTCTGAATGTCTGAAAGATGTGAGCTGTTTAAACTTCAGGTATGAAGAGTCAATCACCATTTGCACACACAACCTTAATGATCCTAGGTACATCATGAAAAACAAGCATGCACATCCTCGAGATGTATGCGTAAGAACTAGCCTGCCTGAGCATTGGAGTGCGAGTCAGTTTAAAATAATACTGGGAGACAGTGCGCAGTGCCATGTAATGCATTCTGATGATGACATATCTGAAAAGATAGTAGAACTGGAAGACGGCAATGCATCATCAAATTGCAAGGAGACTTTACCTGAGGATGGCCAGAATGCTGATAAACCAAAGGTAGGAGGACTGCTTATAGGCAAGGTATGTCATGTTAGGCCAGAGCATGAGCCTATTTGTAGTATGCAGTTAGATAAGAGCCATCCATGTGAGTCTAATGGTGTGAAAAATTGCTCTGAAATTGAATTGAAAGTTCAATCTGATGTTCAAGAACAAGATAATCCAGAGTCAGAGTCTGGATCTCTAGTCAGTGGTCAAAATGACATAGTGGATACAGAAGAATTCAAAGAAATGTCATGTTTCATATATAAAACTGGAAGGACTTCACAGTGCTGGGGCTCAGCAGCTGAGTTACATCAAGCTAATCTGCAGGACCATTATCTGGTAACATGCAAGAGGGACTTTGACCTGCTTGCTCAAGAGACTATCCAAAGTAATTCACTTAAACAGTCTTTAAAGTGCCCCAATATCTCCAAATCATTTGAACAAAAAACTGACAGCAAGGATCCTGTAACATCAATGGGGCAGGAGTTGGAAGCAATACTGCCCAATGAAACCAACATGGACATAACAAGAGGGTTTGTGAATGGAACAAGTAGTGAACAGAATGTAGCACTGGTGCTTGACCATGGACCTTATGACACTATCCGTACCACACAGAAATATAACAGAGCAGATGAGACAAATGAGAGAATGGCAGACAAATCTGAATTGCTCTTGCATTCCATGATTTACAGTAATGGTTCCTCACCAGTCTCATCAAAAGGTTTGAAACTACCTGAACAAAGAAGGGAAAATTGTGTCCCTTTTAAGGTTGGAGGCTGTAAAACACTTTCATTGATCTCCAGCAAAGTGAACAGCTCAGCCAACATCATCAAAGATGTTAATCAGTCTGTAAAAACTGTCAGTATTGTGTTGCTTTTGAAAGGTGAAGAAGACAAGAAGCTGAAAGTCAAAGAACTGCCATCTGAAACTGCATGTGATTCAACCAGGGTTATCCTTCTGGGTAATGATGCATTGCCAAAGTCTGGGGAAATGAGGCCTCTTTATTCAGAGTCCATACCTTGTGTACATAGGTCATCTACCATGAAGAGTAGTGGGAAAAGCTCAGAACACCAATTGAAGACTGAGACACATTTGTTTGCTGAGAAGGTGACAGATATCAGTGATGAGACTCTGATACATGAGAAAAGGGCAAAAACCAAAGTTGAAGGCGAGAGGACACTTTTTAAGCGGAAGAGAGTTCATGAAGACATGGAGGAAGATCTAGTAGAAGCCAAACTTTCTAAAAAGTTCTTGACTAAACACCAAGAGCAGAAGCCTTGTACCGAAGCAGTGTGTTTCATGCAGATGACATTATGCAAAGCAGAATCCATCATTTCTGCTTCGTGGAATCTAGTGTCACCCTGGACTTCTGTATCAAAGGTCAAACGTCTCAAGAAACATTTGGCAAAAAAAATCCATTGGCATGATCTAGCAGTTTGCATGAATTCTAGCTCCAACAGCATCTTACAAGAAGCTAAAAATGTAAAGGTTTTCAGAGATGAAGTCAATATGCCACTTGTGCAGATAAAGACCTTGTCAGAATCACTTCGATTGCTAGTGAAGTGGATCAAAAGTTTTTCTTGTGTCCCTGGCACACCCACAATACTGCCATCCAGTAGTTTTATTGAGCTTGAGCTTGATAAGATCTATGTCGCTTTTGGAAACTTTCATAATAAAAGCAGAATTATAACACTGAAGAAACAACCATGCAGAAAGTGTAAAAGTATTGCAGGTCGGGAACCACTCAGAAATATTCGTAAACTGATGCCTAGTAAAAACTTTGTGTTAAGAAGCCCCTCTCAACATACTTTTATGACGAAGTGCAAACTACAAAACTTTGGTACGTCTGCTCCTAAACCTCCTGTGCCAGGGGTAGCATTGTTTGCAACAGGGAGGTTAATGGACCAAGTATCAAACCAAAGAGAAACGCACTGTACTTACAGGAGTAGTTTGATACTTACCAAATGTACCAAAGAGTCAGCATTATTAAAGGAGCTGAGTATGTTGGCGAGCAAACTGGTTGGCCCAACAAAAAGCAGCCATACCGTCTGGCCTTTGGAGCAGGCCCTCGAGCTCTTGGTACTTTCTGAAAAATGCAGACAGCTGGTGTTGATGTTTCTGCAAATGAACATGAAAGTAAAGGAGCACTGGGGTGAGGGCTGGCATTCTTCCCTTTCCAAAGAGAGTACCAAAAAATGTTGCTTTCATCCTACAGAATCTACAAACTTAGCTAGTAATGCCTCCCAATTCGTCTTTGATAACTCAAGTGTCCCTGTTTTTCTACATATAAAGATGGACTCCAGAAGCATGTTGGATCTCAGAGAGGTCACATCTCTACCCTATGCATATGACAAACTGGAACCACCATCGTATCCATGGCAACCTTCAATAGGGGTGCTTGCTTTCTTCCTGCCCCAGAGCTCTGCAGTAGTTGCTTCAGATGTCCTTAGAAAAGATTTCCATTGTCGCAGTGGGCGACAGCTCAATGATAACTATCCAAGGCCTGGTGAGGTTAAATACGCTACTTCTGAACATGGAGAAAATTCTGACCTTGGTAACCAGTTTGGTCTTCACACAGTTTTAGCACTTTCATCTCCTGGATGCTATCGAGTCTGGATTAGGAAAAGGAACTTACCCAGCAGAACCCCTAATATCCAGAGACTTTTTATGACACAGCTCAAGAGAAGTTTGAAAGGATTAAGGACCAAGACCTCCCAGGTTGCTGAACTCTTCTCTTCTTTACCTTATTCACTGGGTCGAGTCCTGCTGATGTGGATCCAGCAAGGTCAATCTGCCTCTGCCTCCAATTACATTACTGCCCATTTCACTCATAAGACATGGCAGCAAGATGTGAGCGTCGAAATCAGGTAAAAACCTACATTGTTTTCCCAAAGGATTTAATTGATCTCCAGGAACAAGCAGGAATGAGTCTTCACATATGGGTATCGCCGGTACCGACGGAGCCTGCGCGGGAACGCTCCCCAGCGTCCAGTAAGAAAGCTTTTGGGAGCATCCCACAGCGCCTGCGCGCTGCCTTTCCCGCCTTTCCCAACCGCCTCTCTCCAGTTCTTCTTTTCCGCGGAGCCAGCAGGTCGTGTTCCTGTCACCGCAGAAGAAGTTCTTTATTTTTTCTTTATTTTTCTGTGTGCGCGTCTGCCTTTGACGTCAGAACGGTACCGCCGGTCTTTTCTTTCTTTCTTTAAAAAAAAACCTTTTATTTCTTCAACTGTGCTTTTTCAGTTTGGGCCTTAGGCCTAAATTTTTTCTCCTCATGGAGAAGCCCGCTTCCGGGTTTAAAAAGTGCACAAAATGTGGCGGTACTATTTCTGTCACCGACACCCATGATTGGTGTCTAAAATGTTTGGGTCCTGACCATTCCATCACGGATTGTGTGTCCTGCACCATGATGTCTAAAAGAGGTCGGCAGAACCGAGCAGCCAAACTCAGTACCCTGTTTCCCTCTGATGCAGCCTCGGTGGCATCGACATCTTCCAGGGCTGCTTCTTCCTCCCATGGATCTCAGGTAACCAAACATAAATCTAGCCGGTCCTCAAAGGGCAAATCTCCCTCTAAGCATCGAGATGCCTCCGGGCTTGTCCTCGAGGATTCCGCTCCGGCAAAATTACCCCGGCGGGAAGTTCCGGCTTCCAAAGCATTATCTATGGGGTCACAGGTTGACATCGATGGCTTGGCCTCGACCGATCACCTGTTGCCGTGTTCTGGGGTACCGGTGGCCTCCAGTGATACTGACATCCAGACTTTGGTGGCGTCGATGGATCAGAAAATTCTATCCATGCAGCACACCCTTACGGCGTTCATGCAGGCTTCAAAGCCTTCGGTACCGAAACAATCCCCATTGCCGGTTCCGACTCTGGCATCGGCACCATTCCCGGTGCCGGTACCGATTGCATCGACATCGGCTTCGGTGTCGACTGCAACGGTACCCTGTCCTATGATGCCCATCGGTACCGAACCGGTACCGCTAACTCCCGATGTCTATCCCACTCGGTACGCGTAGCGGGCTTTACAGGAGCATCCAGACAGGCGATACTTCGATTCCTCCGAAGACTCTGAGTCGGAGGCTTCTGTCGATGCACCGGTACTACTTCCTCAGGAGTCTGCTTCTCCAAAACGAAGAATGTCTCCTCCAGAGGACTTATCTTTTCATGACTTCATTAGGGAAGTGGCTAGAGGCCTCTCTATTACAGTGGCCTCTGAGTCAGAGCCTAGAGCCAAGCAATTAGATATTTTGCAATATCCTAAGGCTCCTAAGGAAGCAGCTACCTTACCTATTCATGAGATTCTTTATGATCTCATGTTGGGCATGTGGGAGACTCCTCTCACCACCTCTCCTCATTCTCGTAGGTTGGACACCATGTACCGTGTCCCTCCCTGTCCTGGTTTTCATAAGACTCAGCTTCCTCACCACTCTATTGTGGTTGAGTCTGCTATGAAGAAAATAAAGAGTGCAAAGAGACCCTTATCTTACCCTCCAGGACGTGAATGTAGGACTCTAGATGCTTTTGGCCGAAGGATTTTCCAGGCCAATATGCTTGCTGCCAGAATCAACTCCTATGGTCTCTATATGGGGATGTTTCTAAAAGAAGTCACAGATCATCTGCAGACTTTAGCTCCTTTTATTTCAGAAGATAAAAGGCAGGAATTTCTCACTTGGCTCAAACATGCCCAAGATGTTTCCAAATTCTCCAACCGTGCAGCCTTTGACTCTTTTGAGTGTGTAAGCAGAGCCACGGCTATTGCCATAGGTGCACGCAGAATTGCTTGGTTACAAGCCTCTGATTTGGAACTCTGGGTCCAAGATGAGTTGGGAAACCTTCCTTGTACAGGTGAAAACCTGTTTGGCAGGGATTGGCAAGCAAAGGCCACTCAGATGGAAGCTGAGAACTCTGCTTTGGATCGACTTTCAAAGTCTACCTCTGCCCCTGTTAAGAAAAGATTGTTTAAAAAGACATCTTTTTCTAAAAAGGGAAGATATTATCCTGCTCATGGGCAGACATCTTCTGCAGGTCATTTTGCTGCAAAGCGTCAGCAACCACCTAACAGGCCAAGTCAAAGGCTGCCAGGCCTACCACAGCCCAGCAGCCTCAACCCCCTCAGGGCCTTTGACTTGCAACTAGAGAACTTAGCCTTTCTAGCTCTGGAAAAACCAGAGCCCCTCACCATTCCAGGAAGGTTGACTTACTTTGCTCCCAGATGGGAGCAAATCACAGCAGAGCAATGGACCCTCTCCATCATAAAGGAAGGGTACAAGCTTCATTTCTTGAGTCTTCCTCCTCACACCATGGTGAAACAGTTCAATTCTCCAACATCTCTCCTCAACCTTCTAGGTCAGGAGATTGCTACCCTTCTTGCCCAAGGGGCAATAGAAGAAGTTCCTCTTCTTCAACAGGGCTCAGGGTTCTACTCCCCTTATTTTCTTATCCCAAAGAAAACAGGGGGCTACAGACCCATATTAGATCTCAGAGAATTGAACGAGTTTCTATTCAAAGAGAAATTCAAAATGATTTCTCTAGGGGCTCTGCTTCCATACCTTCAGAGTCAGGACTGGCTTTGTTCTCTAGATCTCAAGGATGCGTACACCCATGTCCTCATCCATCCAACACACAGAAGGTTCCTTTGGTTCCTTTTTCAAGGAAAGCACTACCAATACAGGGTGCTTCCTTTCGGTCTGGCCTCTGCACCAAGGGTGTTCACGAAATGCATGGCAGTAGTAGCTGCATTTCTCCGCACTCTAGGAATATTCGTATTCCCATATCTGGACGACTGGCTCATTCGAGCCCCATCCCAGTCAGAGGCCCAGACTTGTCTAACCTGCACAATGCATATCCTTCAGTATTTGGGACTAGTAATAAATATCCCAAAATCCAATCTCACCCCTACTCTGGAGTTCATAGGGGCCTTGCTGGATACCACAACTGCAAGGGCCTATCTTCCTCAGGCCCGTTGCCTGCTTCTGGTGCAGTTAGCCTCCCAGATTCAGTTAAAGTCCCAGTTAACTGCTCGAGAGATGTTACAACTATTAGGCCACATGGCATCCACCGTGCATGTGGTTCCATATGCTCGCCTTCACATGAGGGCAGCTCAGTGGACTTTGTCCACCCAATGGATTCAGGCATCAGGTTGCCTGTCAGACAAAATAGCAAACTCCAGTCGCCTTTTTTGGTCTCTCCAGTGGTGGAAGTCCTCTCAAAACCTGTTGCTGGGGTCCCCTTTTCAGCAACCGCTACCCCAAGTAACTTTCACAACAGATGCTTCTTCAAGGGGTTGGGGAGCTCATCTGCAGGATCTCTCCACCCAGGGCATCTGGTCTCCACAGGAGACTTCTCTGCATATCAACCTCTTGGAACTCAGAGCAATTTTCTTAGCTCTCAGAGTGTTCCATTCCCTGCTCAGCTACAAGACAGTCCTCATCCATACGGACAACCAAGTAGCCATGTTCTATGTAAACAAACAGGGAGGGACTGGCTCTCTGTCGCTTTGCAACAAAGCTTTGCGACTGTGGGCCTTCGCCAGAGAGCATCACATCCATCTTCTGGCAGTATATCTTCCAGGCGTTCAAAACTCTTGGGCGGACAGACTCAGTCGAGTTCTGCTTCCACACGAGTGGTCCCTCCACATGGACCAGGTAGCCAACATCTTTCAAATTTGGGGAACCACGGACATAGACCTCTTTGCAAGTCTGTGGAATGCCAAACTTCCCCGGTTCTGTTCCAGAATTCCGTGTCAGGGAGTTCAGGCCAAGGATGCCTTCCTCCTTCACTGGGGTCAAGACTTCCTTTATGCCTTTCCACCAATTCCCCTAATTCCCAAGACACTATTCAAGCTTCAGAGAGATCAAGGGACCATGATCCTCATAGCACCACATTGGCCACGCCAGGTGTGGTACCCTCTACTTCTGCATCTCTCTCAAGCTCCCTCCCTGGACTTGGGCTCTGCTCCAGATCTTCCTTGGTCTGACCCAGTATGGTATATCTTATGTTCTTAAGAAGGAACGTTGTGGCACCCAAACCCCCAGTCTCTCCATCTCAGGGCTTGGTTGCTGAGGGCCTAGACTTTCAAGATTTTCATCTCTCCCAGCAAGTCAGAGATGTTATTCATGCCTCTAGAAAGCCTTCTACTAGACGTTCCTATGCTTTCAAATGGAAAAGATTTACCATTTGGTGTTCAGGGAAGGGTCTAAACCCTCTTGCAATACCTCTGAATTCTCTACTAGAGTATCTTCTGCATCTATCCCATGCAGGTCTGAAAACAAATTCAGTAAGAGTCCATTTGAGTGCTATTGCAGCGTCCCTCAAGCCTCTCAATGGACAACCTATTTCCTCTCATCCTCTTATAGCAAGATTCATGAGAGGCCTTTTTTTAACTAAACCTCCCATTAGACCACCTCCAGTGGCATGGGACTTAAACCTGGTTCTTGGCCAGCTTATGAAGCCACCCTTTGAACCTTTAGCCACCACCTCCTTGAAATTTCTTTCTTGGAAGGTTATTTTTCTCATTGCAGTCACCTCAGCACGCCGCATCAGTGAGTTGCAAGCTTTGGTGGCCAATCCACCTTATACAAGGCTTCATCATGATAAGGTGGTCCTCAGGACCAATCCACACTTTATGCCTAAAGTGGTCTCACCTTTTCATCTGAACCAAGAGGTGTATTTACCTGTCTTTTTTCCAGGACCTCATGCATCAAGTGCAGAGAGGAATCTTCATAACTTGGATTGTAAGAGAGCTCTCGCTTTTTACTTACAAAGAACACAGCAACATAGAAAGGCTTCTCAACTCTTTGTTGCTTTTGATCCTTCTCATTTAGGACTTCCAGTCTCTAAAAGAACACTGTCCAACTGGATTGCTCAGTGTATTTCTTTCGCCTACCAGAGTAGAAACCTTTCTCTGGAGGGCCATGTCACAGCTCACAATGTGAGAGCCATGGCAGCCACAATGGCTCATCTAAACTCTGTGTCCATCGACCAAATCTTTTGAGCGGCCACCTGGGCCTCCGTTCATACCTTCACAGCCCATTACTGCTTGGACAAGGACTCCTGCCGGGATGCCTTGTTTGGTCAGGCTGTTCTCAAACACCTGTTCCATTCCTAATCAACTCCGACCCACCTACCCTGGTTGGATGCCAGAGATCCATGGGGGGAGGTAGAGTCCTTTTCAAGGACACACAACCTGGGGTCTTCCCCTGGCATCTGCAGCTAGGGAGTCCCCATTTGTGAAGGCTCATTCCTGCTTGTTCCTGGAGATAGCACAGTTACTTACCTGTAACAGGTGATCTCTGGGAACAGCAGGAATAAGTCTTCACAACCCACCCACCTCCCCTAGGAGTTGTATCTCTCTATCTATCTTTCCTTTCCTCTCTCTCTCTTTGTCTCAGCTTTAAAACTCGAACTGGAGAGAGGCGGTTGGGAAAGGCGGGAAGGCAGCGCATGGGATGCTCCCAAAAGCTTTCTTACTGGATGCTGGGGAGCGTTCCCACGCAGACTCCGTCGGTACCGACGATACCCATATGTGAAGACTTATTCCTGCTGTTCCCAGAGATCACCTGTTACAGGTAAGTAACTGTGCTTTATAGTGTGGGGGTTTATTCCCCTTTTTGAGGGGATGTGGGAGGAGAAGGGGAGGAGTGGAGGATGTACAGTCCATTTCCATGCGTGTACATGCTACTTGCTGCTTTATTTACCTGGTAAGAATAAAGTTACCTACTGTATCTGAATGTAACTCACCTTGACCTACTGCTGAAAATAATCTGCGAAATAAAATTCAAAATAGGGATGTCATGAAAATCTGACTAGGATAGGTTTGGGGACATGTATGAGGCTTGGAGGGGAGTGGACTCTGATACAATAAAGGAAAGTATTTCTTCACAGAAAGGGCAGTGATGGTACTGGAGGCAAATGATATTTTATAGTTTAAGAAAGCCTGGGATAAAAAGAGAGAATTCTTAACTTTGGGGAAAGTAAAGGCTAAAACTGGAGATGAAGTAGAATCTACTATGACTACTGCAAATTTATATAGTGCTACAAGGCATACACAGCGCTGTGCATATAGTGTAGAAGACGGTCCCTGCTCATCAGAGCTTTTGATTTAATGAAGACGAAGAGCAGCACAAAACGGGACTAGAATATGGTGGTAAGATACACATAAATGGTGAAGAAGAGAGTGAGAGACATCAGGATCTAAAAGCAGCCTCAGCCTGGATTTGAATAGGGCTAGAGAAGGAACCTGATGTACTGACTCAGAATCCGGAAAATGGGCAGAATGGGTGGACTTTGGTCTTTATCTGCCATCATATTCTGTGTGGCCTGGATAAAAGGGGTTTATGGGGTTCTGTTACAAACAGTGGCATGCAAAGTGAAGATACATCTGCAGAATGACATTAGACCAACTCCGTGGTACAGTATTCGCAGGAGCTGCTGCTGAATATCCAGACTGAGCAACGCTTAATGGGTAAGTGTCAGCACTTTTCAGCCGGTGCTTGCCCGGATTGCAATTGATGTCTGCTTTTCATGTGGCCCAAGTTGTCAGGACAAGGGTTGCTAAAAATCACACTAATTGGGTAAGGGCCAGTACTGCCCATGGACTGCTTCTGCACTAACCGGATAGTGCTGCTGAATATTGCAGTCCACCCTCTTAGCCAGTCAGCTTTCTGTTGACTGGCTTTGAATATATCTGCCTCTATGTCATACTTAAATATAAAGAAATATATACACGAATAGATGCAGATAATATTTCTTCTTTTAATGACCAGCATGAGCCCTATACCTGCTAGGCCTGCCTATGACCTCCTCAGCACGGCAGTATGTATTTATTTAAGACTTATATGCCCTTTCCTGAGACTCGGCACATTGTGTCTGGGAGAGAAGGTGAAGTAGTTAGGTGTGCAGGTGATGGTCTCCTCAATCCACCCGGTCGAGGGTCAGGACAGAGTCTGAGAGGCTCAGATCCTGGAGATGAATGCCTGACTCTGTGAATGTTGTCACTGAGAACCTTTTGGCTTCCTGGACCATGGCATGATTTTCCAAGGGCTACCGAGCAGAGATGGCATCCACCTATTGAAGAAGGGGAAGCGTTTTCCACAACAGACTGGCTAATCTACTGAGGAGGGCTTTAAACTAGGATCATCGGGGGTGGGTGAAAAAGCTCCCAGATAAAGTAAAACAACAAAAACTAGTATAGAAAAATGGGGGGGGGGGGAGGGCAACATCTGGAAAGCTGCATATACTAATGCTCATAGTTTACAAAATAACGTTCCAGATTTAGAAGCTGTAATGGAAGAAACCAACTTTGATTTAATGGCATTCCCCAGAGTCATGGAGAAAACAATAACTGGGACATAGTTATACCAGACTATAGGGAGGAGTGGCCTAGTGGTTGGGGCAAGGTACTTCAGGCCGGAAGATCGGGGGTTCAAATCCCACTAGAGGACAGCAACCTTGGGCCGGAAGGACTGGGATTTCTAGTCCCACAGGTGCTCCTTGTGGTCTTGGGCAAGCCACTTAACCCTCCATTGCCCATGTTCCCTGTAAAATAGTTATCTCCAAGTTATAATGCCCTGTTCAATGTAATTTCAGTTTGTTCAATGTAAACCGCACTGATGCAGAATAGCGCGGTATATAAGAAAATGTAAATAAAAATAAATAAAATAAAATAAATAAATATAATGCCCTGTTCAATGTAATTTTAGTTTGTTCAAAGTAAACTGCCTTGATATCATGAAAGGCGGTATATAAGAAATGTTAAATAAAATAAATAAATAATCTCTTTTGGAAGGACAGGGTAGAAAGAAAGGGAGGAGGAATGACGCTATATGTAAAACCATAGTAGTAGTGCTCTGTTTACTGCGGCGCGCTTGCAGTGCTTTTTTTTGCTCTGCCCTCGTCTCCCCTGTTTGGGGTGCCGCGATACTTCCTCCCCTCCTATGCTCCTCTCGATTTGCTCATTTTGGGGATATTTTCCCCCCTTACTACAGGCTTTGGCGGTGGAGCTGGAACTTTACACCGCCATGTAAACCGATGACGTCACCGGAAGTCCATGGCAGACTTTTGACGAAATTAAAAAGTCATAGGATAGGAGGCAGTGTACTATTGTGGATCAGGAACTGCCTGAAAGATAGAAAGCAGAGGGTAGGGCTAAATGGCCAATTTTCGCAATGGAGAAAGGTGAATAGAGGAGTACCCCAGGGATCTGTGCTGGGTCCACTGCTTTTTGACATATTCATATATGACCTGGAAATGGGCATAAAGAGTGAGGTAATCAAATTTGCAGATGACACAAAATTATTAAAAGTTGTTAGAACCCATGAGGATTGTGAAAAATTGCAAGAGGGCATTGATAAATTGGAAGACTGGGCATCCAAATGGCAGATGAAATTTAATGTGGACAAGTTCAAAGTTATGCACCTAGGAAAGAACAACCCAAATTATAGTTACACGATGCAAGGTTTTACATTAGGCACCACTACCCAGGAAAAAGATTTAGGCGTCATCGTGGATAACATGTTGAAACCCTCCACCCAGTGTGCAGCGGCGTCTAAGAGAGCAAATAGAATGCTAGGTATGATAAGGAAAGGAATGAAGAATAAAACAAAAGATATTATAAATGCCTCTGTATCGTTCCATGATGCGACCACACCTTGAATATTGTCTGCAATTCTGGTCGCTGTATCTTAAAAAGGATATAGCTTTATTAGAAAATGTACAGAGGGACTTCTGGTGGCATCAGAGGATGAAATGGAAGCCTTCTGAGGGAGCTCCGGGAGACGCACAGGAAAAGTGCAATAACGAGCGGCGAGACCCCAAAACCTGAGCAACCAATGGCTCAGAAGCGTTTGTAAGGGTCAGGAGGTGATGTCTGTAAAGAAGAGGCTGGCGGAATACCAATCCCCATATGTGCGAGCAGCGATGGCCCGAGAGATGGATCATGAGGACAGAATGGCATCCGAAGATAATGAGAGCACTGCAGCTGGATCAGAGCCTATCGGAGGCCCAGAGGCGATTGAGACATTGAAGGCCTGGCTTATAGAATTCAAAGAGGGATCTTAAAGCACAAATGGGCCAATTTAAGACTGAATTGAAGGAGATTCTGGGGGCCCTAAGACAAGACCTGAGGGAGGACCTGAGGGCAAGAGTGGAGGAAAACGAAGATCAACTGGAACAGCAGACAGGCATGCTGGGTGAACTGTGGTCCGTCTGGGCTGAGCTGAAACAAGCGCATGAACTTCTAAAAGCAAAAACGGAGGATTTAGAGGATAGGTCACGACGCTGCAATGTGCATGTAAGGGGAATCCCCGAGGAGCCACAATTTAATGATTGTGAAGCGATGCTACTACAAATATTTGGTGCATTGTTGAAGGCAGTGGAACCTGCAGTTGAATGGGATGAACAGCAGCTGCAAATGGATAGAGTGCATCGGGGTCTGGGTCCCGCGCGGGACAACAGACCGCGTGATGTGATAGCCTGCATGAAATCCTTTAAGATGGAGAAGCTTCTGGCAGCATCCCGCAAAGTGGGGCCCTTCAAATGGGATGGGAGTGCAATTGAGCTGTTCCAAGATTTGTCAGCAGGCACACTCCAGCGACAGTGGGAACTGCGAAAAATAACATTGCTGTCGCACAAAGAAGGATGGAGATATAA
The DNA here is from genome assembly GCA_033557465.1 of Ichthyophis bannanicus. NCBI lineage: Eukaryota > Metazoa > Chordata > Amphibia > Gymnophiona > Ichthyophiidae > Ichthyophis > Ichthyophis bannanicus. Next base: position 17,742,119 of record CM066041.1, on the reverse strand, counting down.
ATGGTTGTATCCTTTTGGACCTTTGGTGACTATCCAGAGCATTTCACGCCGAATCATGAGTGTGGGTGAAGCATGGGAAACACCAATGACTTCGGAGTACAAAATCTACCTGAGGCCATGTCGAGCAACCAACCAAAGGAGCAGAGGCCACCTTCAAAAAACACAGGGCTGAAGTGGCAACGTGTGGTGAATAAAAGCAGAAGATTAACCAGGTTGTCCAAGGGCAAGGAAGAGCAATCGACAGCTGGGGAACCTGGACCCTGAGAACCTTGTTGGGACATAAGGGAGTTTTAATCTTAAGATCTTTTGAAGTATGTGAGGGTTCGGGGAAAAGTAATGCTGAAAGTAAGAGGGGGGATATTAGGGGGCTATAAAGGGGGGAAGGGTCTGTCTGTGCTGTAGAACACCGTGTGGAAGGAAGGAAGGAATGAATGTGGACCCTGAGAAGCACTTTGGGACCTAAGGGATTGAAACCTTAGGTTTCGTTGAGGTATATGTGCAGTTCTGGAAAAGAAATCTTGAAAGTAAGGCGGGGGATATTAGGGGGTAATAAAGGGGAGAAGGGACTATTTGTGCTGCAGAACACTCTGTGGAGGAATGGAAGGGAATGAATGACAGGATAAGGATTAAGTGGGGGGTAACTTGTGGGAGGGGGGAGTACCTAGCATGTGGGCACTGGCTTACCAGTAGCTGGGCCACAAAGGGAGGAGAGGGGGAAGGGTGGAAAGGAGGGGGGACTATCAAAGGGGGATGAGTTTTGGGCGGGGGGTTTGAAAGGAAGGGGTAGGAATAAGGGTAGTAGCGGGAAAGCGTCCAGAGCTGAGTCACCGGGTACGAGTCGATGACTCCGGAGGGAGTAGCAATGCAGGGGGGGAGAGTGATGGGGAGGTTCCAGTATGGGGAGGGGATCAGAAGGCAGTAGAAGGAGAGAGACCGGTAATTACTAAAACAATTGATGGTATGGATAGGATCAATAAATGCTAAGGGGCTTAACAATCCACGCAAGAGGCATCATAATAACATAAGATATGCCATACTGGGTCATACCAAGATCCATCAAGCCCAGTATCCTGTTTCCAACAGTGGCCAATCTAGGTCATAAGTACCTAGCAGTTTCCCCAAAAGAGACAGGTTCCTCAATGCTTGTATTGGGTCAAACAGTGATATCCCGTGTCCCTTTTAATAATGGTTTATGGACCTTTCCTCCAGGAACTTGTCCAAACCTTTTTTAAAGCCAACTACACTAACAGCTTTTACTACATCCTCTGGTAACAAATTCCAGAGTTTGATTACACGTTGAGTGAAAACATATTTTCTCTTATTAGTCTTAATTAGGTTACCCTGTAGCTTCATTGCATGTCCCCTAGTCTTTCTATATTCTGATGATGTAAACAATCAATCTACGTATCTTAAAAAATATATAGTGTTATTAGAAAAGGTACAGAGAAGATCTACCAAAATGGTAAAGGGGATGGGAGGATACTCCTATGAAGAGAGGCTACAAAGGTTAGGGCTCTTCAACCTGGAAAAGAGACGGCTGAGGGGAGATATGATAGAGGACTATAAATTAATGAATGGAGTGCAACGGGTAAACGTAGATCGATTGTTTACGTTATCAGAATATAGAAAGACTAGGGGACATGTAATGAAGCTACAGGGTAAACAATTTAAGACAAATAAGAGAAAATATTTTTTTACTCAACGTGTAATCAAACTCTGGAATTTGTTACCGGAGGATGTAGTAAGAGCTGTTAGTGTAGCTGGGTTTAAAAAAGGTTTGGACAAGTTCCTGGAAGAAAGGTCCATAAACCATTATTAAAAAGGGACCTAGGATATCAATGCTTGACCCAATACAAGCATTGTGGAACCTGTGTCTTTTGGGAATACTGCTAGGTACGTATGACCTAGAATGGCCACTGTTGGAAACAGGATACTGGGCTTGATAGACCTTGATCTGACTCAGTATGGCATATTTTATGTTCTTATGTACGTTGATCCGTTCCACTCCATTCATTATATTATAGACCTCTATCATATCTCCCCTCAGCCGTCTCTTTTCCAGGTTGAAGAGCCCTAACCTTTTAAAAAGCAGTGGACCCAGCACAGATCCCTGGGGTACTCCACTATTCACCTTTTTCCATTGGGAAAATTGGCCATTTAGCCCTACCCTCTGCTTTCTATCTTTTAACCAGTTCCTGATCCACAATAGTATACCACCTCCTATCCCATGACTTTTTAGTTTTACCAAAAGCCTCTGATGAGAGACCTTGTCAAAGGCTTTCTGAAAGTACAGATACACTATATCAACCGACTCACCTTTGTCCACCTGTTTATTCACACCTTCAATATAACAAGATTAGTCAGACAAGATCTTCCTTGTCTAAAGCCATGTTGACTGTCGCCCATTAAGCCATGACTATCTACATGCTGAGTAATTTTGTTCTTTATAATGTTTTCTACCATTTTTCCCAGTACTGATGTCAGGCTCACCGGTCTGTAGTTTCCCGCATTACTCCTGGAACCCTTTTTAAAAATTGGCGTTACATTGGCGATCCTCCAATCTTCAGGTATTACAGATGATTTTAATGATAGTTCACAGAATACTAATAGCAGGTCTGGAATCTCATATTTCAGTTCTTTCAACACCCTTGGATGTATACCATGCAGTCCAGGTGATTTTCTACTCTTCAGTTTATCAAATATTGTAATACATCTACCCGGTATAGCGATATTTCTTTCAATTCTTCTGTAGCATCACCTTTAAATACCACTTCAGTCATGGGTAACATCCCTACATCTTCCTCAGTAAAGACCGAAACAAAGAATTTATTCAGTCTCTCCGCTATAGCCTTGTCCCCTCTTACTGCCCGTTCTACCCCTCTATCATCCAACTGACTCTCTCACAGGTTTTTTATTTATTTATTTTATTTTATTTATTTAATGTTTCTCCTATACCGCGCCCTTTTTGCTGCTAATGTACTTGAAAAAGTCTTTATTATGCGTTTTTGCTTCCACGGCAAGTTTCTTCTCAAATTCTCTCTTTCCCTGCCTTATCAATGCCTTGCATTTAACTTGCCAGTGCTTGTGCTGGTTCCAGCCTTCATCATTTGGCTCTTTTTTCCATTTCCTGAAAGATGCTTTTTTGGCGGCAACAACAACCTCTCTAACCTCACCTTTAAACCATGCTGGCAGTTTTTTGGACTTCCTTCCACTTTTCTTAAAGCGTGGAATACAGCTGGTTTGGGCGTCCAAGATAGTATTTTTAAACAACACCCAAGCTTGATTAAGTCTTTAACCTTTGCAACTGTTCATTTTAGTTTTTTCTTAACTATTTTCCTCATTTTAACATAGTCTCCCTTTCGAAAGTTAAAAGGTAGTACTGTGGATTTCGTACCATCTCTCCTCCATTAATTAAATCAAACACGATCATGCTATGATCAGTATTGCCAAGTGGCCCTAACACCCTTATCTCTTTCACCAGATCTGGTGTTCCACTAAGGACTAAGTCCAAAATGGCTTCCTCTCTGGTTGGTTCATGAACCAGCTGCTCCAAGAAGCAGTCATTTATTTCATTTATTTATCTCCCTAGCATGTCCTGCCGTGAAACTGACCCAGTCAATACTGGGATAATTGAAATCACCCATTATTATTACCGTTCTATAACTTTTGTTAGCTTCCCTGATTTCTTTGAGCATTTCATCATCCATTTGTTCATTCTGGCCATGCGGTCGATAGTACACCCCCACTGCCATTGCCTTCCTCTTTTTACATGGAATTTCAATCCATAGAGAGTCTACAACTAATTTTGTTTCCTGTAGAACTTTACTCCTTTGTGAGTCAATGCCCTCTCTAACATAGAGCGCAACCCCTTCACCAATTTGATCAGCTCTATCATTACGATATAGTTTGTACCCAGGTATCACGGTGTCCCACTGGTTGTCCTCCTTCCACCATGTCTCTGAGATACCAATCATATCTAACTTCTCATTTCTTGCTATATATTCTAACTCTCCCATCTTATTTTTTGGACTTCTTGCATTTGCATTCAAGCATTTTAGAGACTGTATTTTATTCATATTAATCTGGTTATCGGTAGACGGGTAATTTGGAATCTTTAAGCTCTTTCTGCTCTGTACTCAAAGGCATTTGGGCTACCTTTGTCTTTACTGGAACTTCTCTGCTGATGTGCCCTAACTTCATTTTTTTGGTAGTATCCTTCAAGATACATTGTTCTGAACCATGCACTCTTTGGCAACTGTTGGCTCTCCCCTATTATCTAGTTTAAAAGCTGCTCTATCTCCTTTTTAAAGGTTAATGCCAGCAGCCTGATTCCATCCCGGTTAAGGTGACGCCCATCCCTTCAGAAGAACCCCTCCTTTCCCCCAGAATGTTCCCCAATTCCTAACAAATCCAAAACCCTCATCTTTGCACCATTGTCTCATCCACGCATTAAGACTCCAGAGCTCTGCCTGCCTTTTGGTTCCTGGACTTGGAACGGGAAGCATTTCGGAGAATGCTACCCTGGAAGTTCTGGATTTCAACTTCCTACCTAGAAGCCTAAATTTAGCCTCCAGAACCTCCCTACCACATTTTCCTATGTCATTGGTACCGACATGTGCCAAGATAGCAGACTCCTCCCCAGCACTATCTAAGACCTTGTCTAGGTGGCGCGTGAGGTCTGCTACCTTCGCACCAGGCAGGCATGTTACCAAGCGATCCTCACGTCCACCAGCCACCCAGCTATCTACATGCCTAATGATCGAATCACCGACTGTCCTAACCCTTCTCTCTACATGGCCCTGGAGAAACTTCCTCGGTGCGAGAGGGTTTTGCATCACTTGGAGGACAGGTCCTTCCTGCCACACCAGGGTGATGCTCTCCTGTCACGTGACCTCTCTCCTCCATGGCTACAGGGATGCTGCCAGACTGGAGGTGGGACTTCAGGACTATATCCCTGTAGGTCTCATCTATGTACCTCTCTGTCGTCCTTATGTCTTCCAAGTCTGCTACTCTTGCCTCCAGAGATCAGACTCGTTCCCTGAGAGCAAAGAGCTCCTTGCACCTTGTGCACATGTAAGACCCCTCGCCAACTGGGAGAAATTCATACATGTGACACTCAGTGCAAAAGACTGGAAATCCCCCTTCTCGCTGCTGGACTGCTGTCTGCATCTTCGTTTTAAGGTTGTGTTTAGATATTTAAGTTCTTTACTTACTAAGGATTGCTGGGGATACTTATACTAATAAAACTATACCTAATACGTTTAATGTACTTTGTTCACCTGAAATTTAATTAATCTCAGGTTCTTAATATATGCTGATGAGAATAAACAGCTGCACCTGAGAATAAATATGGCACCTCCTTTCCTTTAAGAGGTTTAAGCACCTATAAAGCTACGATTATCCCAGGGGTGGTGGGTGTCGGTGAGGGAGGGCGTGAAAGAAGACTTATTAAAAGCTGGCTGCTACACAGTACCATGTCCTGTTCTTCTAAGTTAATCTGTGACCAATCTCCAGGGAGAGTTCCACAGCCCTTGCTTGGATAGAGGGCGTCTTGTGTTCTAAATCTAACCAGAAAGCTCTCCTCTATGTTTTAAATTTAACCTAGGCCCTGACAGAGTATTACATTTGAATTGGAAGCTCTCTGCTGGGTTCTACATTTATTATTTTTTTTAATATTTAAATTTTTTATTGTACCAAAATGTCCACAATACAATCTTATTCATATAACATATATGTGTAAAGTTAAACCTAATACATAGAATACTAGCGTATATGGTAATCACAACACCCATAGGCCCACGCTCACACCCATCAACGTATTATGTTTGAACTTACAACCAACCTTGAATGTCGATAGACGTTTGCAATAAAAGTATTAACTAATTGTCAATTGTGTATCGCTCGTTATTTGGTGATTGTATTTTACTTAACCTACGAATCTTAAATGTTAGAACCCCAAACCATCATAGAAACCGCTAACTTTCCCATATTTTTAACTACAATGTAAACCTTCCACCTATCCTCCCTTAAGTACTTCTAACCCCACCATCCCTTCCTCCCCCCTCCTACACCCCTCCCCCCAACCCCTAAGACACGCCATAACGCTCCCCAATCCACTTCAAATTTGTCCATCTTCTGCCTTCTAGCCGCTGTTAGCTTTTCCATTAGGACGATATGCCTCAGGCGCCTTTCAAAGTCCATCACTGTCGGTACTTCTCTCTGTTTCCATGCAGCAGCTAGCTCACATCTAGCTGCACTTAAACAAGCCATTATCATCCCCCCCCCCCCCACACACACTTTTGACCATCCTCCCCCCACAATTATAGCAAAGCTAGCCCCGGTTGTATCTCCACTACCTCCCCTAGGTTCTGCTGAATCCACTTTTGAATCCTCTGCCAATAAACCTGAACCTTTCCACACCCCCACCAAATATTCCAAAATGTACCCACCTCCCCACACTCTCTCCAGCATAGTGGAGTTACCCCCTGTATATCCGGTGCAACCTCTCAGGTGTGTAGTTCCATCTAAATAAGATTTTATAACAGTTCTCTCTAATGCTACTCGACCAGGGTGCTCTTCTCACCTGATCCCATACCTTTCTCCATTCTTTGAGTGTGATTGTACCCCCCAACTCCGCCTCCCACTCTACCATGTATCTAAATTTCCCCCTTTTTTTTCCCCTTATCCCTTTATATAAAGCTGATATCAACCCTTTTGAACCCTTTTTCCCAAACCATATGGCCTCTAACCCTGATAATTCTCTCCCTATCCCATCACTGCCTAGAGTTTTTTTCAAAAAATGACCTGCCTGCATATATGCAAATCTATCCTTCTCCTCCAACCCATACTCTTCCCGTACCTTCTCAAATTTCTGACTCTCTCCTTCCTCCAATAGTTGATAGAAGCTCTTCAACCCCTTTCTCCTCCATTCCTCAAACCTTCCCTCTTCCCACCCTGGCAAAAAAAGCTTTCCATCCTCCCCACGGTATCATCAGGGAAAACCCACTACCTCTGTCTTTAATGTCTTCTCTCGCCCTGTCCCAGACCCCTATTACCTGGCGCATCATCGGTGTACCCATCCCCAAGTCTTTCCTATCCTTCCTAGTAGCCCATAACCACTCTTCCAACCATCATCCCTTTACCCTCATCTTTTCTAGCTCCACTCCAGGTTTCACTCTGACTACCCCGCCAGTCCATTACATGGCTCACTTGAGCTGCTCTATAATAATCCTTAAAGTTGGGGACCCCTAGACCCCCTTCTTCTTTGGCTGCATACATTACCTCCCTTGCTACCCTCGGTGGTTTCTTTTTCCATATGTATTGATACTCCTTCCTCTGCAATGCCCCTAGTGCTCCCTCTGGTACCCCCACTGGCAGCACCTGAAAAACATATAACAATCGCGGCAAAATATTCATTTTAACTCCCGCAATCCAGCCTAGCCAGGATATTTCGTATCGCATACACCCCTCTAAATCCCTATTAATCTCGCCCAAAACCCTTGGGTAGTTAACCTTATATAAATCCTCATATTTTGCCACAATTTGTACCCCCAAATAGCTCAAGGATTTATTCACCCATCTCAATGGATACTCCCTTCTGAGCTGCTCCTCTAATTCCCCCGATATCTTTACCTTCAAGACCTCCGTCTTATCAGTATTCATTTTGAACCCTGACACCTTTTCATATCCCTCTACCTCCTTCATTACTTCAGGTAGTGATATCTGTGGTTGACAGATATATAGTAATATATCATCTGCATAAAATGAAATTTTATGACTACCCCCCCCCCCCTTTGTCCAGTCCTTGTATCCTATCATTCCCCCTAATCCTCTCCGCCATTGGCTCCACTACCAAAGCAAATAGCAAAGGTGACATTGGGCATCCCTGCCAAGTCCCCCCCCCCTAATCCAAAAGCTCCCGTGTAACTCCCATTAATTTTAACCCGAGCCCTCGGCCCCGTATACAACCCCCTTATCCATTTTCCAAAATTTGGCCCACATCCCACTTTCTTCAAGACCTCCATCAAAAAATCCCAATGTACTCTGTCAAACGCCTTTTCGGCATCAATTGACATTAAGATCAAGTCTTTCTCCCCCTGTCCACACTACACCTACAGCCCTCCTAATATAATCCGCTGCATGCCTGCCCATTATAAACCCTGTTTGGTCATCCTTTATTATTCCGGGCAGCCACTGTGCCAGTCTCTCTGCCAGGATCTTTGCCAGAATCTTAACATCGACATTCAATAAGGAAATTGGTCTATAAGAGCTACAATTTAGAGGGTCCTTCCCTGGCTTAGGCAGAATTGTTATTCCCGTTGTGAACATTTGGGGTCAGATTCCCCCCCCCCCTCTCCTCCAATATCCCATTGAAAACCCTGCCCATCACGTCCTTGATCTCTCCACCAAAAAGTTTGTAAAAGCTTCCTGGTAGCCCATCTAAGCCTGGTGCCTTCCCCCCCGCCAACCTTCTAGCCAGCTGTTCTACTTCCTCCCCCCTAATTCATGCCTCTAGACCTTCCTGTGCCTCTTCTGGGATCTCTGGCAATTTTATCTTCTCCAAATACTGTTGAATTTGCTCCACCCCAATCTCACCCTCCCGCTTATAAAGTTCCTGATAATACTGCATAAATTCTTCTCTAATGTCTTTTTCTTCCCTATATACCTCCCCTTCAGCCTCCCAAATATGATGTATCATCGATGCCACTTTTCTCTGCCTCAACTTTCTGGCCAACAGATGACATCATCATTTTACATCACACAAACCCCCCTCACCCGGATCTTGGTCCCCTTAATTCCTGTCTTGCTCTTGTAGCGGACTGGCTGTCTTTGAACTGTCTTCACCTTAATCTTACAAAAACCTCATCCACTTGGTTCACTTTTGGTAGTCCCTGTCCCTCACTTGCCCCTCCATTGGAAATTCCACTATCCCCTTGGTCCCCTCTTTCTGATATCTGGGTGGTATTCTTGACTCTAATCTTACACTTAAGGACCACATCTCTCATCTTGCCTAAACTTCTTACTTCTTTCTTCACCAAATTAGGTCTATTCTCCCTTTTCTCTCTCCTCCTGCTGTAACCACTCTCATCTTATCTACAGTAATATCTCGGCTTGATTTCTGCAATTCTGTCTTCTCCAGTATCACGCGGTGCCAATTGCACCGCCTACAGCTCATACAGAACACTGCAGCTAGACTCATCACTCGCTCCACCCGTAGAAATCACATCACTCCTCTTCTATTTCATTTACACTGGCTTCCGATAGAATTTCGTGTACACTCTAAGATACTCCCCTGGTACACCGAGTTATTCACACACATACACCACAGTATCTCACTGATCTTCTCCAGTTCTACGTTCCCACGCGCAACCTCCATTCCCTTCATATTAACCGTCTTCATCTCCCTTCCCCTTCACATGCACATCTCCAGTCCACACGTCACTCTGCTTTTTTCTTCCACGGTCCTGCCCTTTGGAACTCTGCCCACTCCTCTCCGTCTGGAACAGAATTATCTCACCTTCAAATCCCTCCTGAAAACTCATCTGTTCACCATTGCCTACAACCTCCCAGAAACACACAGTTGACCTGGTTTATCTTCGTTTGTCAGACCTCCTCGTTATGTCTTGTTTCTGCTCCTCTTGCCATTTCTTCTTTCCTGTCACAATTGTAGTTCCTTTCCTTTTCTATGGCTTCAAGCCATCCTGTAAATGTCTCCAACTAATGTAAACCGCCCTGATGTCATAAAGGGCGGTATATCAAATGTAAATAAACTGAAACTGTCTATTACCAAACTCATAATATGCCTGTTTTACTTGCCGCATTTCAAATGTTACTTCCTCCACCTTTAAAGTATGCAACTCCCCCTCCTCCTTAAGCCTTTGCTTCAACTCCTCTTCCCTTTGCCCTCTACCCTTTTTCCTTTTTGCCCCCCACATAATAAACCTCCCACGGACATAAGCCTTCAGTCCCTCCCACAGTGTTACATCCCGCACCTCCCCATTATCATTTAATGCTAAATATTCCCGTATTGCCTGTCTGATATCAGCCACTACCTCCTTGCATTTGAGCAAGCTCTCATTTAATCTCCAGAATTTTACCCCAAATTGCCTCCTTTCATCTAAGACTACCTCCACCGCCCCATGATCTGACCACACTATCGGTTCTATACCCCCTTCTTTAACTCCCAACGTCCATTCCTTATCCATTAAGATCATATCTAGTCTACTCCAACTCTGATGTGGTGTGGAAAAAAAACATGTATTCCCTCTTCAGTGGGTATAACTCCCTCCACGTGTCTACCAAATCGTAATGTTTCATCAGCTGTTTCAACCCCTTCTATTTCCCCCCCCCCCCCCTCCGTATCAGACCTGCCCGAATCTTTATCTACCTCTGGATTTAGAACTGAATTAAAATCCCCCCCCCCCCCCCAATCAGCTTCCCTTGAATTTTCCCATCTAACAGCTTTCTCATGTCCCTCCAAAATACCACCTGGTTCCCATTCGGTCCATAGAACGACACAATTGTAAATTCCTCTGTCCCCATTATCCCTTTTATTCCTACAATCCCCCCTGCTAGATCCATGAAACTACCCTGCACTTGAACCCCACTGCCTTTTCTCACCAAAATAGCCACCCCTCCCTTTTTTTACTCCCTCTGTGTTAAAGGAATAAAATTGTTCTGGAAACCACCCGTTTTTCATCCTTCCCACATCTTTCCTCATCAGATGCGTCTCTTGCACTAATACCACATCCCACTGATTCCTCCGTTCCTCCCTGAATAACAATCTACGCTTAATAGGGGAAATGAGTCCTATAACATCTAGTGATCCTATCCACAACATGACCCTATTCCCCTCCTCCACCCCCTCCTTTCTCCCACTTTAGCGTGTCTCCCCCTCCTCCTCCCTTTCCCTTTCCCCTCCCCCCACCCCTCTTCCCCCTCCCTTCTATGAAACTGCCCCTTCCCCCATTACCCTGCTCCCCTCCCTTTCCTCTGCCTTCCGTGTGTGTCGTGTCCTATCCCATTACCAATACATACCCCATGCAAACCCCACTTCTCTGAAGGTTGCAAACCCCCCTCCGCCTCCCCAACATCATAACCTAAATACAAAAACAAAAATCATTTAAACAGATAATTACCCCCCCCCCCCCCGATCATCAACATCATTCCCCCCGCATGTCCTAAAAGTCCATTGTCCAATGGGCCCTACCACCCTGCGCCATGCGGCTTCCATTGAGCTCCATATCTCCGGCTGGTACTCCTCAGGTTTCCTTCTCAGTCTGCACCATTTTCTTCTCCTGAGACAGTCTCTTTAATCTCTTCCCTTTCTCTCCTACGCACTGCCATTGCGATGATACTTGCACTCTGCTCCCAGTACCTTTGTTTGGCATGCCCTGATCTCTTCCTGGAGCTCTCGGCAGATTCTCACATCCCAAATCCTGTAAGACAGCCCATGCTTCCTCTGCTAGCTTCACTTTCCGGGACACATCATTGACAGTCACCAACAATCCAAAAGGGAACATCCAGCGATATCTTATCCCTTTTCCTCTCAAATATTTTGTAACTTCCTTCAAATTCCTTTGCCGCTCCAACATGCCCCAAGAAAGGTCATTAAATATTTCCACCTTGCAACTCTCCCAGGCAATCCTGCCATACTTCCTGGCCACATTCAAAATCTTTTCTTTAAGGGGAAAGCTGCTCATACAGACTATGATATCCCGCCCTTGCATCTCTCGCCGGGGGCCCAGACTCCGGTGTGCTCTTTCCACCTCCATCGGGGTCTCCTGTCCTCCATCACCCCCGTCCAATCTCAATATATGTTCTCCCAACCGCTGAATGACCTGCTCACAGTTTTTAAATGTGTCTGTCTCTGGAATCCCTCGCACCCTGAGATTGCTTTGTCTCGCCCTGTCTTCAATTTCTTCCAACTTTTCTTTCATCTCCTCCTGCTGAGCCTTAACTGTGCGCTGCTCCGCCACTAATTCCTGCAAGTCTCCATCTTGACTCTCCATGTGCTCTTCCAATTAGGCCACCCAATGTCCCAGACTAGCCATCTCCTTTTGTATGGTTAATAAAGTCTCTTTTACATCCTTGCGCATAGCTTTCTGTTCAGCAGACATTTCCTTCTTAAAGTTTTGCAGCCACATTTGAATACTCACCCCCTCTCGCTGCCGCATGCTCATGCCTTCCTCCTCCTCCTCTGAGCTCTCCATTTCGTCTGCCCCTCCATGCCGCCAGTACTCGGCCCCGCTACCGCCACATCTTTCGGTGCATATGCAGACTGAAAACCGGCCAATTTCTTTCGGGCCGACATGGCGTAAGTAATTGCCTGACTCCCTTCCACCTTGCTTCGCTGGGGTAGCTATTTTTTATGCTTTGCTATGGGAATCGGACGGAGCACGGCTACTCTGCTGCCATCCGCTCCTTGTCGTCACTGGAAGTCTGCTGGGTTCTAAATTTAACCAGAAAACGCTCCTAAATTTAAACTGAAAACTCTTTGCTGCTACTAGGCCCTGACCGATTTAACAAATACACTGGGTTCCCAGATTAATCAGCTTTAATCTAAAGAATTTCTTTCCCCCCAAGATTTAGAAAAATTCCCAGAAGTAATACTTACAATTGCAGATCTCTCCCCAGAAGAAGCAGTCTCCTTTTGTAGTCCTTCAAATGTTTAGAGAAGCAGAGCGGTTGGGATGGGAGATTATACCTCTACAAGATACCCACTTGAGAAAGGATGAAGGGCTGTTAAGGAGGGTGGTCTACCCATACCAGTATTTTGGAGGCCCTAGGGGAGAAAGGGAGAGTAAAAAGGAGGGTGTAGCTATACTACTAAAGCGGGCTGTACATTTAGGATGGGTGATGTAATACGGGACAAGGAGGGACAGGTTCTGCTACTTAAAGGGACTGGCAGGGAGAGAAAGTAACCGTAGCCAATGTATATGTGCCTAATGAGAGGCAGGTAATCTTTTGGAGGGGGGTCCAGGAACTGCTTACTAGATATGTCCAAGGAAAGCTTATATTGGGGGATTTCAATTTAGTGCTTCAGCCAAAGTGGGATAGACAGTCCAAGGGAGGGGATGGAAACAAAAAGGCAAGAGGGGTGGTGAATCAAATCATGAAAAAGTACCATCTTGGGGACACCTGGAGGCAACAACATAAGGGGTGTAAAGAGTTTACTTTTTATTCCAAGCCACATGATAGTTCTAGCCAGCTTGACTGCCTGCTTTTTGATCATTGGTGGTATTTTTAAGGGTCTGGGAAGTGGAAATTGGCAATATCACCTGGTCAGATCACGCTCCCACGTGGGTAGAGATAGGGGATAGTAGGGGAGAAGGAGGAGTAAGATTTTGGAGGCTGAATGAAAGCTTATTGAAAAAGGAGGAAGTAGTAAGGGATGTAAAAGCATGCCTTCAGGAATACTGGAGGATAAAAGACAGGGTTAGTACAGAACGTGAGCTTATGGGAAGGAATGAAGGCCGTGATCTGGGGAGGCTAATAATGTGGTCAGCAAAATTGAAAAAACAAAGGCTCTAAAAAGAGAATACTCTACAATAAGAAATTAACGAGCGGCTGAACAATACAGAGAACAGGGAACAACACAGAGTCTCAAGCGGCTTAATCAACTCCAAATGGAGCTGCATAAACTGCAGGTGGCTAAAATTGGGTTTCAGTTGAATAGGTTGAAACAGCGCTACTACAAATGGGGGGACAGAGCAGGGAGATTACTAGCTAATAAGCTGCACAAGAGAGAAGTTCAAGTGGCCATAACAGCGATTAAGGGAGAAAGGGGAGAGATTTTGTGGACAGAGAAACAAATTGGGGATATATTCTGCCAATTTTACCAGGACCTATACCAGCGGCAAGAGGGGGGGACCCCAATGCAGGGGGAAGAATACGTAAAAGAGGTAAAACTCCCAAGTTTGGGGGAAGCCGAGAGGAAGGCCCTAGAGGAGGAGATAATGAAGGAGGAAGTTGAGTAGGCCCTCCAAGAACTGCTCAGTGGGAAAGCATCTGGAATAGATGGGTTCACAATAGCTTTCTGTAAAACCTTTGGGGATGATCTTATGGAGATATTGCTAAGGGTAATTAATGGCATACAGGAAGTGGGGGGTGGGAGGTTACCTCTCTACAGAAATATTTACAGCAGGGATTACAGTCCTGCTGAAGGGGTGGGAAGGACCCTCTGCTTTGTGGGTCGTATCGCCCTATCTCACTACTTAATGTGGACGTAAAAATCCTCGCAAAGGTGTTAGCAAATAGATTGGCAAAGACGGATGCCCACATTGGTAGGACTCTACCAAATTGGGCTCATAATGGGAAGGCAGGCATCCGATAACATCAAGAGGGCATTGGAGGCCATCTGCGTGGTGCAGCATCAGGGGGAGGAAACTGTGGTGCTCTCTGTGGACGCTGAAAAGGCGCTCAATCGAGTAGACTGGGACTTTCTTTTTTCATTAATGCGAAAGATGGGCATAAGCCCAAAGTACATGGAATGGGTTCAGGCCCTATATCGAGGCCTTAGGGCACGGATAAAGATTAATGGGAGATATACTGCTGCCTTTTCATTAGAAAGGGGAACCCGGCAAGGGTACCCTCTGTCTCCTATATTGTTCGCTATCGCAATAGAGCCCCTGGCACGAACTATAAAAGCAGATGAGAAGATGAGGGGTATAACGGTGGGGGGGGGGGGCGCCGCCAACACAAGATATCATTATTTGCAGATGATGTCTTGGTGGTGGTGTCTCGCCCGGAGGAGACCTTGCCAGAGATTATGACCCAGCTAAAGAAATATGGGGAAGTCTCGGGATTTAAAATGAATTTGGATAAAACCAAGGCTTTGAATATTAATCTATCAAAACAGATCCTGGAGAGGTTGAAGCAGTTCTATCCCTTTAAGTGGGCTAGAACAGCCATAAAATACTTAGGGGTCAACATAACAGCCCAGCCGCAGAGCATGTATGCAGCTAATTATAACAGTCTATGGAAAGAGGTCGGGCAGGACCTACAGGAATGGGCAAAGGCAGAAATATGATTGGGCCGTATAGCGGCGGTAAAATGAATCTCTTGCTGAGGATACTATACTATTTCCAGACCCTACCAGTGGCAGGTCCGGGGTCACATCTGAGAGAGCTCCAGAGGAATGTAAACCAGTTTATTTTGAGGAAAAGGCCACCCTGGATAGCGAGAGCTGTTATGTACAGATGGGGAGAGGAGGGCGAGCTGGGGATACCAAACTTCCATGCTTATTACTGGGCTGCCCAGGCTCAGCATGTGATGGATTGGCGACCAGGGATTAACCTCAGCCCTGTATAAAGCAATACAGGGGACTCTGGGCAGTAAACATCGATACATGGTAGAGTGGGAAAAAGATCTAGGGTTTGAAATTAAGGGAAAACGGTGGAAACCATATTTGACCAGGCCAGAAGACTACCCTTATCTGTGGCTATAAAGGAAAATTGGTACAAAGTAGCCATGAGATGGTACTATACACCCAGCTGCCTACATAAAATGTTCCCAGCAACAACAAAACAATGCTGGAGAGAGTGTGGGGAAGAGGGAACTTTCTATCATATTTGGTGGGCCTGTCCAAAAATAGTGCCCTTTTGGGAGGTAATGGGGGCTGAAGTGGTAATGAACCCAAATGGTTATTTGATGGGATGGTGGAGGGAAGGGGGGCAACAGAAAGAAAGGAAGCAAATAATGAACATAAGAACATAAGATATGCCATACTGGGTCAGACCAAGGCCCATCAAGCCCAGTATCCTGTTTCCAACAGTGGCCAATCTAGGTCATACGTACCTAGCTGTTTCCCCAAAAGACACAGGTTCCGCAATGCTTGTACTGGGTCAAGCATTGATATCCTGGGTCCCTTCTTAATAATGGTTTATGGACCTTTCCTCCAGGAACTTGTCCAAACCTTTTTTAAACCCAGCTACACTAACAGCCTTTACTACAACCTCCGGTAACAAATTCCAGAGTTTGATTACACGTTGAGTGAAAAATATTTTCTTTTATTAGTCTTAAATAGTTTACCCTGTAGCTTCATTGCATGTCCCCTAGTCTTTCTATATTCTGATAACGTAAACAATCGATCTACGTTTACTCGTTCCACTCCGTTCATTAATTTATAGACTTCTATCATATCTCCCCTCAGCCGTCTCTTTTCCAGGTTAAAGAGCCCTAACCTTTTTAGCCTTTCTTCATAGGAGTATCCTTCCATTCCCTTAACCATTTTGGTGGCTCTTCTCTGAACCTTTTCTAATAACGCGATATCCTTTTTAAGATACGGCGACCAGAATTGCACACAATATTCAAGGTGCGGTCTCACCATGGAACGGTATAGAGGCATTATAATATCTTTTGTTTTATTTTCCATTCCTTTCCTTATGATACCTAGCATTCTATTTGCTCTCTTGGCTGCCGCTGCACACTGGGCCGAGGGTTTTAACATGTTATCCACAATGACGCCTAAATCTTTTTCCTAGGTGGTGGTTCCTAATGTGGAACCTTGCATCGTGTAACCATAGTTTGGGTTGTTCTTCCCTAGGTGCATAACCTTGCACTTGTCCACATTAAATTTCATCTGCCATTTTGATGCCCAGTCTTCCAATTTATCAAGATCCTCTTGCAATTTTCCACAATCCTCTTGGGTTTTAACAACTTTAAATAGTTTTGTGTCATCTGCAAATTTGATAACCTCACTCGTTATTCCACTATCTCCAGGAACAAGCAGGAATGAGTCTTCACATATGGGTACGTCGGTACCGACGGAGTCCGCGCGGAAACGCTTCCCAGCGTCCAATCAGAAAGCTTTTGGAAGCATCCCAACACGCCTGCGTGCTGCCTTCCCGCCTTCCCAACTGCCTCTCCTCAGTTTTCGTTTTTCCGCGGAGCCGGCAGGACGTCCTCCTGTCACCGCAGAAAATTCTTCTTTTATTTTTTAGTTTTCTTGTGGTCGCGGCTGCCTTACCCGACGCCACCGGTACCGCCGGTGTTTCTTTTTTCTTTTCTTGTAAAATTTTTTTCCTTTAAGGAATATATTTTATTTCTTAGTGTCTCACGGTTCTCAGGCCTTCTAGGCCTCTCCATTTTTCCTCATGGAACCGCCAGCCACTTTCCCCAAGAAATGTACAAACTGTGGCGGTACAACTTTATTTTTAGACACTCACAATTGGTGTCTAACCTGCTTGGGTCCTGACCATTTTCCTCCGGAGCCCTCGGGCACCAGTATTGTGAGAAGAAGTTTTCAACATCGAGTTCCCCTCGACACGCGGTCCCCTTCCAACTTCAGGGCACCGACCATATCTTCTTCTATACAGGTTCAGGTAACCCAAAAACAGTCTGTTAAGACTAGCCAGTCCTCGAGCGGCACTTCTCATGCACTGCGTAGAGATGCCTATGGCCTTGTCCTCGAGAATCCACTGGTTTCAAAACCCCCCGGTGGGAGTCTTCGGCCTCCAAAGCCTGTGTGGGGTTTCAGGTTGTTCCTGAGGTTCACCCCTCACAGAACATACCTGAGCCATGCCCGGTGGTGGCATCCGCTTTGAGCGGTACTGATACCCCGGCATCGGCACTGGTGTTGGATGAAACATTCCTCACCAAGGATCGTCATCTGGCGTCCTCGGTACCTGCGGGGCCGGTGCATACGCTTCAGATCGACCTTACGGTATCGGTATCGACACCGATACTAGTACCGACATCGGTACCCTCCAGACGTGCATCGATAGACTCGCTTCCTTCGATGCCGAGTCTCAAATTGATCTCCAGTCTGGAGGACTGGGTACCAACTCGCCTTGGTACCGACTCCCGTTGGTACCGAAGGCTCGGTTCCGATAATTCGGATCCGCAACTCTCGGTTCCTCTGATACCGTTAGAGTTGCCACCGGCTGTCTTCTTCCACCGGTATCAGATACGGTACCGAGTTCGGTACCGACATCCACAGTACCATTGCTGTCGGTACCTTCCATGCTTCTCTCCTCAGGCTTGCTTCCCTCGATGCCGAGTTTGGAGTCGATTCCTAGCATGGACGATCTGTTACCGACTGTCGCTGGTTCTGACCTGCAGTACCAGCGACCACCATCTAAGGATACCATACTGCACCATTCAGGATCTTCTATTCCTATATACTGGAATAGACCCCTCGGTGCCAACGCTAGTTCTTCATCAGATCTAGCCTATCCAAGGGAAGTTCCCTCTGGGGATCCTCCTTTCCAGATTTTCCTCCTGGATATGGCAAAATCACTTGCCATTCCTATTCCTGGACAAGATCCTACACAAGGGAATACAGAATACCTCTCTGTTCCTAGCAAAGCAAAGGAGAACATAATGCTTCCTTTGCATCATTCTTTGCAGGATCTTCTTCTACGAATGTGGGAAGCTCCTTTAAGGATACCCCCACTTTCCAGAGCAACTGATCTCCTATATCAGGTGCCCCCCTCTCCAGGGTTTCAAAGGACTCAACTTCCTCATCATTCCATTGTAGTGGAATCAGCATTGAGGCGAGTGAAGAGTAATAAAAAGCACTCTTCTTGTCCGCCAGGTCGTGAGTCTAAGACACTAGATGCCTTTGGACGTCAAACCTTCCAGACATCCATGCTTTCAGCAAGAATTCTCTCATATATTTTTTATATGGGTCTATCTCTTGAGGAGGTCTCAAGGAAATTACATCTTTTGACTCCTTTTCTTCAAGAGCCCAAACAAGCAGACTATTCCTTACGGGTTAGTCATGCTCATAATATCTCTAGGTTTCTTACTCGTGCTTCTCTAGACTCCTTTGAGTCTGTTAGCAGGACTTCTGCTATAGCTATAGGGGCACGACGTAGAGCCTGGCTCCAAGCTTCAGATTTGGACAAATGGGCACAAGAAAGTCTGGGAAATACTCCTTGCACTGGAGAAAATCTCTTCAACAAGGAGTCTTTACTCCAGGTTACTCAGTTATCCACTGACTTTCCTGTTTCCAGAGGCTGTTCTACGCCACCTTCTTTCCCAGTAGGTAGGAAATGTCCTACCAAACTTTCTTCCCCCAGGGGGAGAAGGTTTTGTCCATCATCTGCCCATCATACAGATGTTCCCAAACAGGGGAAACATCACCCTGGTCTGAAGAATCTACAAACTCAACAGGGTCAACAAACCCAGCAGTCGCAGGGTTTCAAATAGATCATTGTCCCTCTTGGTTGGTGGTTAGGGTGGCAGTCTGCTTCTTTCACTTGCAGTATCTGCACTAACATTATCCTAACGTACCTAGATATCTCTTCATGAGACATCTTTTCTCTAAGAGTCTTTCTGATGATCATGCCCATACTTAACAGTTTTTCCTCTTCCTCTTGGAGGAAAGAGAGGTAACAACTATCAATAGACAGTTGTTTCCCTGTATTGGCATGTATCATCTCACCTGTCAGAGACTTCCTCCATAGTTGGTCTCTTGCAACTCTGTCTTACCTCCCTCTTACTACAACATTTGGTTTGTAAGAGTGACGTTTTACACGGGTAAGCCCCTATGGTCCTCTACCTGTTCTACCGGGGGATTCTCCCTTCTGGAGTTGTCTCCCCCTTATTACCTTAGGGCAGCTCCTCAGACATTAGGAAGTCCTACCATGTCTGTTGTTTTCTTTTCCCTATCTAAAAAAGAGGGGGGAAAAGAAATTCTCCATGCTGCCCTGATAGTTGCTGCAGATGCAGAAATTCCTAGTGGTTAAGCCACTGGTTTTGTTCACTACACAACCAGGGCTTCCCCTCCACTAGCAATTCCCCTAGCCTCAGTGCTAAGTCCCAAACAGGTTATCAACCTTGTTTGGGAAACCATATTATCACAGTTTGGTTGGTTAACTTCTATTCTTCGCCCCCTTGTCCTTGGCAGAATAGTTGGTTACCTGCTGGCTTTCCACATTCCTCACCAAGGATCGTCCACAGCCAGTTTTTTCTTCTAACCAACCTGCAGCATGCTCTCTGCAACTCTACAGAGTAGCTTTGCACTATGGGCCCTTGCTAGAGAGCATTAGTATCTTGCCTAGCAGATAACCCCAGATGGTTAAAAGGGGTTCCCCCAGTCAGGTTTCATGCCTGGCAGGTATTCTCTACCCTTTCCATCTTATCTTATTTATTTATTTATTTGAACTCATTTCTATACCGCTCCTTCCGGTGATCAGCAGCGGTTCACATCAAACATTTAACTCTGCAAAGTTAGCAGTTTACATAAAACAAAAATTAGCAGTTTACATAAAACAGTAGTGTGGATCACTGAACGTGTAAAAAAGGTAACATTAACTTCATAACTCAAACTATTTACATAATAAGGAACACATATGGTGATCTTAAATCTCTTTTGAGGCATAAGCCTCAGGCCTTTCATTACGTGAAAGCCTAAAGAAGGGCCAATTCCCTGGCTTGGCCCATATCTCCTTGGGTCTCCTGTCAGAGATAAATTCTTCACTGGTAGCTAGAGGACACCTAATACCCATCTTGCCCTCATAGGCGGATCACTAGGGTATCTTCCTCCAGAGGCCTCCTCTATCCAATCTCCATACTACAATTCTGGAGATATCTGGACTTCCTGTCTGCAGACTGCCGTTATCCTCTGCCATTTTCATGTAAGCCATCCTGGTTACTCAAGAGCTCAAATTCTGCAAAGAATTAAGCCGCCTTCTTGTCAGGGACACCTTTCCTCTGACTATGCCAGTCATAACCAGGAGAAGAGGATTTTTTCTGTTTATCTATTCAAGCAGGTATCAACCTTCTTGCTGTTAGATAAATCTTTCTCTCTCCCTATAAGGGGGGATGGGGTTCTCTGGACCTCTCCATCCATATACATGGAGACATGTCTCTATATGCCTGCCTATTCATCTAGGTATATATATAGATATATATATATACTTATTATATCTATCTGTGTGTCTTCTGCCCATACATATCTCTTTATAGATATATGCATATATACCCTATATGTGTATATATATATATATATATCTTAATAGATATAATGAGATATATTTTTAGATAGATCTGTATCCATCTACTTATCTATCTGTCTGTTAGGTTCAGATATCTTGACATTCCTTTATGATCCTGACAGATGGGCACTAACCCTATCAATGCTGTACCAGCATACCTAGGGGACTATACCTATAACCACTCCTGTGGTAATTAACCTTTTCAGGTTAGATACTCCTGAAGCTCTCCATGTACCTTTCTTTCCTAATTGACCCCATTTAGGAAAGAAATTGCGGAGCTTCCGTTGCTCTAAAGTTTAGCGTTCCTGAGTCTGTCCTTACCTTCTTATCAGATACAAGGGTTTCCATACTCTTTCTCCCCTACATGGACTGATTCCAACCCCAATCCAGTTGGGTCAGACTCAATTTTTCTCTTGGTCCTAAATTTGTACTGTGTTTGGACCAAACCAGCTTAAGCTTTCTTTAATAGTACCTTCTGCGTCTCCGCTGAAGCTCTACCTCTTATACTACCCCAGTTTTCCCCTGGGGCTATTTCTCACCCTAAAGGGTTCTGACCTCCACTTGTTTTTGTTCTACTTTATTACCTCTACTTCTCAGTGAGGTACCCCTTGAGCACATTCACTGGCTCTTCTATCAGATCCATATGTAGCTCAGTGCACTTGTGCAATGCCAACAAGGGAGGCCCAGATTACAATATTTTATTTCTAAATGCCCTTGATACAGGGTCTTCCCCTTCTGAAGCCCTGTTCTAGCCAGCTGTTCCACAGCTCCTTTTCTGTATTCAACTCCTATCCTCCATCCCCAGGATGCCTGAGGTCCTGAGGAATAGCATGGCTCGTTCTAGACTTGCAACATGCTAGGACTCCCTCCGGGCATCAGAGCTTGGGAGTCCCCATATGTGAAGACTCATTCCTGCTTGTTCCTGGAGATAGCACAGTTACTTACCTGTAACAGGTGATCTCTGGGAACAGCAGGAATAAGTCTTCACAACCCACCCACCTCCCCTAGGAGTTGCATTTCTCTATCTTTCCCTTCCTTGCTCTCTCTCTTTGTCTCAGCTTTAAAACTTAACTGAGGAGAGGCAGTTGGGAAGGCGGGAAGGCAGCACGCAGGCGTGTTGGGATGCTTCCTAAAGCTTTCTGATTGGATGCTGGGACTTGTTCCCGCGTGGACTCCGTTGGTACCGACGTACCCATATGTGAAGACTTATTCCTGCTGTTCCCAGAGATCACCTGGTAAGTAACTGTGCTTTCCAGGTCATTTATGAATATGTCAAAAAGTAGCGGACCCAGCACAGATCCCTGGGGTACACCACTATTCACCTTTCTCCATTGGGAAAATTGGCCGTTTAGCCCAACCCTCTGCTTTCTATCTTTTAAACAGTTCTTGATACACAGTAGTACACTGCCTCCTATCCCATGACTCTTTAGTTTTGCCAAAAGTCTCTGATGAGGGACCTTGTCAAAGGCTTTCTGAAAGTCCAGATACACTATATCAACCGACTCACCTTTGTCCACCTGTTTATACTCACTTTCAAAAAACATAACAGATTAGTAAGACAAGATCTCCCTTGTCTAAAGCCATGTTGGCTGTCTCCCATTAGGCCATGACTATCTACATGCTGAGTAATTTTATTCTTTATGATGGTTTCTACCATTTTTCCCGGTACTGACGTGAGGCTCACCGGTCTGTAGTTTCCCGGATCACCCCTGGAACTCTTTTTAAAAATTGGTGTTACATTGGCGATCCTCCAATCTTCAGGTATTAGAGATGATTTTAATGATAGTTCATAGATTACTAATAGCAGGTCTGCAATCTCATATTTCAGTTCTTTCAACACCCTTGTATGTATACCATCCAGCCCAGGTGATTTGCTACTCTTCAGTTTATCTAATAGTTGTAATACATCTTCCCGATGTATCGATATTTCCTTCAATTCTTCTGCACCTTTAAATACCACTTCAGTCATGGGTAACATCCCTACATCTTTCTCAGTAAAGACCGAAGCAAAGAATTCATTCAGTCTCTCCGCTTATTTCCTTGTCGCCTCTTAGTGCCCCTTTAACTCCTCTATCATCTAATGGTCCACCGACTCTCTCACAGGTTTTTTGCTATGAATGTACTTGAAAAAATCTTTATTCCGCGTTTTTGCTTCCGCAGCAAGCTTCTTCTCAAATTCTCCCTTTGCCTTCTTTATCAATGCCTTGCATTTGACCTGCCAGTGCTTGTGCTTTTTCCAGGTTTCGTCGTTTGGCTCTTTTTTCCATTTCCTGAAAGATGTTTTTTTGGCAACAACAGCCTCTCTGACCTCACCTTTAAACCATGCTGGCAGTTTTTTGGACTTTCTTCCACTTTTCTTAAAGCGTGGAATACAGCTGGTCTGGGCTTCCAAGATAGTATTTTTCAACAACCCCCAAGCTTGATGTAAGTCTTTAACCTTTGCAACTGCTCCTTTTAGTTTTTTCTTAACTATTTTCGTCATTTTATCATAGTCTCCCTTTCGAAAGTTAAAAGGTAGTACTGTGGATTTTCTTACTGTCCCTCCTCCACTAATTAAATCAAAGGCGATCATGCTATGATCACTATTGCCAAGGGGCCCCAACACTCTTATCTCTTGCACTAGATCTGGTGTTCCACTAAGGACTAGGTCTAATATGGCTTCCCCTCTGGTCGATTCATGAACCAGCTGCTCCAAGAAGCAGTCATTTATGTCATCTAGGAACTTTATCTCCCTAGCATGTCCTGCCGTGACACTGACCCAGTCGATACCAGGGTAATTGAAATCACCCATTATTATTACCGAGCTGTAACTTTTGTTAGCTTCCTTGATTTCTTTGAGCATTTCATCATCCATTTGTTCATTCTGGCCAGGTGGTCGATAGTACACCCCCACTGCCATCGCCTTCCCCTTTTTACATGGAATTTCAATCCATAGAGATTCTACAGCAAATTTTGTTTCCTGCAAAACTTTAATCCTTTCTGACTCAATGCCCTCTCTAACATAGAGTGCAACCCCTCCACCAATTTGATCAGCTCTATCATTACGATATAGTTTGTACCCAGGTATCACAGTGTCCCACTGGTTATCCTCCTTCCACCATGTCTCTGATATTCCAATCATATCTAACCTCTCATTTAGTGCTATATATTCTAACTCTCCCATCTTATTTTTTAGACTTCTAGCATTTGCATACAACCATTTTAGAGACTGTATTTTATTCATATTAATTTGGCTATTGGTAGACATGGGTAATTAGGGATCTTTAAGCTCTGTCTGCTCCATACTCGAGGGCATTTGGGCTACTTTACTCTTTTTTGGAACCTCTCTGCTTTTGGTAGTATCCTTCAAGGATACATTCTTCCGAACCATCCGCTCTTGGGTGACTGTCGGCTTTCCCCTTTTATCTAGTTTAAAAGCTGCTCTATCTCCTTTTTAAAGGTTAATGCCAGCAGCCTGGTTACATCCCGGTTAAGGTGAAGCCCATCCCTTCGGAAGAGCCCCTCCTTTCCCCAGAATGTAACCCAGTT
Organism: Ichthyophis bannanicus; assembly: GCA_033557465.1. Taxonomy (NCBI): domain Eukaryota; kingdom Metazoa; phylum Chordata; class Amphibia; order Gymnophiona; family Ichthyophiidae; genus Ichthyophis; species Ichthyophis bannanicus. The sequence goes on along the minus strand of CM066041.1, from coordinate 17,717,646 downwards.
CCTAACAAATCCAAACCCCTCATCTCTGCACCATTGTCTCATCCACGCATTGAGACTCCGGAGCTCTGCCTGCCTTTTGGGTCCTGCACGTGGAACGGGAAGCATTTCGGAGAACGCTACCCTGGAAGTTCTGGATTTCAGCTTCCTACCTAAAAGCCTAAATTTAGCCTCCAGAACCTCCCTACCACATTTTCCTATGTCATTGGTACTGACATGTACCAAGACAGCAGACTCCTCTCCAGCACTATCTAAGACCTTATCTAGGTGGTGCGTGAGGTCCGCTACCTTCACACCAGGCAGGCATGTTACCAGGCGATCCTCACGTCCACCAGCCACCCAGTTATCTACATGCCTAATGATCGAATCACCAACTATAACGGCTGTCCTAACCCTTCCCTCATGGACACATGGCCCTGGAGAAACCTCCTCGGTGCGAGAGGGTTTTACATCACCTGGAGGACAGGTCCTAGTTACAGGATCACTTCCTGCCACACCAGGGTGATGCTCTCCTGTCACGTGACCTCTCTCCTCCATGGCAACAGGGATGCTGCCAGACTGGAGGTGGGACTTCAGGACTATATCCCTGTAGGTCTCGTCTATGTACCTCTCTGTCTTTCTTATGTTTTCCAAGTCTTCTACTCTAGCCTCTAGAGAACGGACTTGTTCCCTGAGAGCAAAGAGCTCCTTGCACCTAGTGCACACGTAAGACCTCTCACCAACTGGGAGAAAATCATACATGTGACACTCAATGCAAAAGACTGGAAAGCCCCCATCTTGCTGCTGGACTGCTGTCTGCATCTTAGTTTTAAGTTTTTGTTTAGATCTTTAAGTTCTTTACTTACTAAGGGTTGCTATGGATATTTATACCAATAAAACTGTACCTAATACGTTTAATATACCTTGTTCACCTGAAGCTTAATTAATCTCAGGTCCTTAGTGTATGACTGATTTGGATAACGAGCTTCACCGGAGAGCACCTCCTGTCTTTTAAGATGTGTAAGTACCTATAAAGCTATGATTATCTCAGGGGTGGGTGGGTGTGGGGAGGGAGGGAAATAACACTTATGAAAAGTGGGCTGCTACACAGTGCCCTGTCCTGTGCTGCTGAGGTAAGCTATATTCTTATTTGATTTAAATTATAGCTCTTTGCTGCTGCTAGGCTCTAACTTATGAAATTTAAACTACAAGCTCTCTGCTGGGTATGAAATGTAACCAGAAAGTTCTCTTCTGTGTTTTAAATTTAAACTTAAGCTGCTGCTACTAGGCCCTGACTGATTGAACAAAAAATAGTGGGTTCACAGATTAAATAGCTTTAATAGAAAGAATTCCCTTCAGAAAATTCCCAGAAGTATATACTCACAATTGCAGATCTCTCTCCAGAAGTAACCGTCCCCTGTTCTAGTCCTTCAAGACTGAGGACATGGCATGCTTGAGTGCTGCGCGATGTGAGCTGGCTTATCGGTGGAAGCAAAGAAAAGCCCTACAAGTGGAGTACTGCATGGAAAGGCTGCGACAGATATATTTAATGGGAAAATTGACAGCTACCTGCTGGCAACAAATTGATAGAATCGAGAGATTATGGAGCAGAGTACTGGCCTACATATGCAGGGGAGGGGGGCAGAGGGTCAAGGGGAGGTGAGGAAGGGGGAAAAGAGTCTCTGCCCAGGCACTAGGGAGTGGAGCGGAAGGGAGTGTTTGCTTGCTGCTTCTGCCTCCTATGCCTCCTCCCTTGTCTTGGCCAGCAGGGAATAAAATGTATAGCCCAGGACTGAAGTGAGGGCTGCCACTGCTGATATTAATGTATTATGATAGAGTTAAGATATTGGGGGGGGGGGGGTGCAGATGTGGATTGGAACAGGGTGGATATTTATAAAAGAACATATTAAAGGGGGGTGAATTTGTACATTGTGAGTTGAAGATAATGGTTCTAAAATTTTGAACAACTACTGGAACTATGAAAACTCTTCAATAAAAATATAAATACAAAAAAAAGAAAATATACAGAGAAGAGCCACCAAAATGGTAAAGGGGATAGAAGGATAACCCTATGAAGAGAGACTAAAAAGCTTAGGGCTCTTCAACCAGGATAAGAGACTGCTAAGGAGCGATATGATGTTCCCTGTAAGTATTAGTGTATGTGTCTCATATCCCCTTGTGTTAAACTTATCCCCCAATTGTGTTGTGACCACTTTGATTGAAGGATAAGGTGGTATACAAAACTGTTTAAATAAATAGTGGAGGAGTGGCCTAGTGGTTGGGGCAAGGTACTTCAGGCCAGAAGGTAGGGGGTTCAAATCCCACTAGAGGACAGCAACCTTGGGCTGGAAGGACTGGGGTTTCTAGTCCCACAGGTGCTCCTTGTGGTCTTGGGCAAGCCACTTAATCCTCCATAGCCCATGTTCCCTGTAAAATAGTTATCTCCAAGTTATAATGCCCTGTTCAATGTAATTTCAGTTCAATGTAAACCGCACTGATGCAGAATAGTGTGGTATATAAGAGAATGTAATAAATAAATATGATAGAGATCTATAAATTTAATGAATGGAGTGGAACGGGTAAACAGTCTATTTCTGTTTTCATGTTTCTATGATCTCATGGCCTATCTAGTCTGTCCTTCCATATTAACCACTACAACAGTCCCCTTTTTTCCTTTAGAGATCGTCTGTGTTTGTCCCATGCTGCTTTGAATTCAGATACTGTCCTCATCTCTACCACCTCCACTGGGAGACTATTCCACGGATCCACCACTCTTTCCATAAAGAAATATTTCCGCATATCACTCCTGAATCTATCCCCTTTCACCCTCATCCCATATCCCCTCTTAGCAGAGCTTGCTTTCAATCGAAAGAGGCTCTCTTCCTGTGCCTTTATGCCACGGAGGTATTTAAATATCTCAATCATATCACCTCTATCCTGCCGTTCTTCTAAGGTGTACATATTAAGAACTTTAAGTCTGTCCTCATAGGCTTTATAATGAAGACCACTAACCATTTTAGTAGCCACTCTCTGTACTGACTCCAGCCTGTTTATATCCTTTTGAAGGTGCGGTCTCCAGACTTGCACACAATACTCCAAATGAAGTCTCACCAAAGGCTTATACAGAGGCACTATCACCCCCTTTCTTCTGCTGGCCATTCCTCTCCCTATGCACCCAAGCAACCTTCTAGCTTTTGTTGTCGCCTTTTCTACCTGTTTAGCTACTTTAAGATCATCAGACACAATCATGCCTAGGTGCCGCTCTTCTTTAGTGGACAAAAGTACTTCACCCCCTATACTATATCGCTCCCTTGGATTGCTACACCCCAAATGCATGACCTTGCATTTTTTAACATTAAATCTCAGCTGCCAAATTCTAGACCATTCTTCAAGCTTAGCTAGATCCCTCCTCATGTTATTTACACCTTCCTGAGTATCTACTCTATTGCAGATTTTGGTATCCTCAGCAAAGAGGCAAACCTTACCTGACAGCCCTTCCGCTATATCACTAACAAAGATGTTAAAAAGAATCGGACCAAGGACAAATCCTTGGGACATACCACTAGTAACCTCCTTCTCCTCAGAGTGAGCTCCATTTACCTGTACCCCTTGTCGCCTCCCAATCAACCAGTTTCCAACCTAAGCATTAACTTTAGGGTCCATCTCTAGGGTGCTCAGTTTGTTTATAAGTCACTTGTGAGGAACGGTGTCAAAGGCTTTACTGAAACCTAGATACATCACATCTAGGGCTCTCCCTCGGTCCAACTCCCTGGTCAACCAGTCAAAGAAATCAATCAGATTTGTCTGACAAGACCTGCCTCTGGTGAATCCATGCTGCTTCACATCCTGTAATCCGCTGGACTCCAGAAACCTCACTATTTTCTCTTTCAGCAGCATTTCCAATAAACTCACCACCCAAGTTAAACTAATTGGCCTGTAGTTTTCAACCACATCCTTACTTCCGCTTTTGTATAAAGGGACCACATGAGCCTCTCTCCAGTCCTTTGACACCACTCCTGACTCATCAAGGCATTGAAAAGGTCAGTGAGTGGAGCTGCTAGAACGTCCCCAAGTTCCCTCAGTATTCTAGGGTGTATCCCATCCGGTCCCATTGCTTTGTTTACTTTTTTAGTTAGTTTCTCACAAATACAGTAATTTAAAAAGCCACAAACTCTTATATTTGCTTGAAATGTATAGCCCCTGTTAGGAATCAGTTGTTTACGCCATCAAAATATAGAAAGACTAGAGGACATGCAAGGAAGCTACAGGATAAACTATTTAAGACTAATAAGAGAAAATATTTTTTCACTCAACTCTGGAATTTATTACCAGAGGATGTAGTAAAGCTGTTAGTGTAGCTGGGTTCAGAAAAGGTTTGGACAAGTTCTTGGAGGAAAGGTCCATAAATCATTATTAAAAGTGACCCGGGATATCACTGCTTGACCCAATGCAAGCATTGTGGAACCTGTGTCTTTTCGGGAAACTGCTAGGTACTTATGATCTAGATTGGCCACTATTGGAGACAGGATACTGGGCTTGATGGACTTGGTCTGACCCAGTATGGCATATCTTATGTTCTTATGAATGCCTCATCTCGGTTACACATGCAGAACATAGACCGTCAACAAACAAAGAGCAAGGGATCACAATTTAGAAATAGGAAGACAATAATTAAACTGGGAACTCCAAAAGCCAAACTTGGAATGTACAGCAACACTGGAGAAATAAAACTATAAATTAATTTCCTCTTGTACTAAACAAAAACGCAAAGACGTTAGCAATGCACATTTTCCAGAGCTGACATATATTCCATTTAATAAATTCAAAATATTTTTCTACCTTTTGTTGTTTGTGTATTTTATTTTTCAGTTGCAATTGCTCCATTCACTTCTTCAGGTTTCTTCGTGTCTTCTGCTAACTCTCCATTGTCTGCTGTCCATTTGACCTTTCTTCTCGTTTTTTTCCATTCACTCTCCACATCTGCTTTAACATACTGGTCTTTCCCCTTTTGCTCTTTCCTCCATTTCTTTCTTTATTCCTTGTTCATCCACTCAGATTTCACCCCTCCATCCTCAGTCCCCACTTACTCTCCCAATACCCGGCCAATCATAGATTTTTCTTCTCTCCCACACAAATTATCTTTTCCCCTCTCCATCCTTACTCCCCCAGCCGCACCCCATTCTAGTCCTCCCCCAACAGCAGCTCCCTTCTAGTTCCAGCCCAGCCTGCATCCACTCCCTTCTAGTCCCATTCTCCTATCCTCCTGCATCAGCCCATTTCCTGTCCTAGCCCCCCCCCCATCAGCCCATTTCTAGTCCTGGCCCTCCCATCATCCCTTTCCAGTCCAATCCTAGCCCCCCGATCAGCCCTTTCCAGTCCTATCCTAGCCCCCCATCAGCTATTTCCAGTCCTAGCCCCTCCTTTCCCCCCCGAAGAGCCCCACGGCTGTCCAAATGGCTTTAGAGGGAGCCAGAGAGACCCCAGCTCACCTCTGATGGCCGCCGAAGTGAAAAGCGCCTTTTCTCTTCATTTCGGCAGCTGTGTTGTAGTATAGGTTGCTGGTGCGCTGAATGCCGGGAAACAGGAAATTCCCTTTGACTTCCACCACTCTTCACTTCGGTGGCTGTCAGAAGTGAGCTGGGGCCTCTCTGACTCCCTCTCAAGCCGACCCTGCCAGTGCTGAATAGGATGTGCGAGATGATGTTGGCACGGGGCCTGGGGCCCCCCTATGCGAACAACATTCTTGCACAGTGGACGGGCTGGCCCTGGTGTGGATTAGGCACCAAGGGGGGATAGAGCTCAGAGATTTAAACATATATAAGGCAACATTTTTATTGAATTTTATAGGGAGCTGTATACTCCCAAAATGCCCAAGAATGGAGAGGGAGATAGATGACTATTTGGGGAGGGTGGACTTGCCAAAAGTGAGCAGAGAAAAGTGCAATGTTAAATAAACCTTTTATCAACTTGCAAAGTGCTTGTGGTAAAGCCCTTAGAGTTGATGGATTCACAGCAAAATTCTACAGATTATTTCAAAATCAGTTTCTAGGCCCCATTAATGCATTCTTAACAGAATCTGTAATGCCTTATTCCTTAAAAGGAGCAAATACAGTGACAGAATTCAAAATGGCATGGGACAGACATAGTGGATCCCTTTATAGCAACAAGATAAAATCAAAATAAACTTAACTATCTCTTATATCTCAAAAAATAGGGGTGCCCTACACAGAGCAGTGCGTGCACCCCTAAACAAAGGCATGGGGCAGATTAGATGGACCATACTGGTCTTTATCTGCCATCATATACTATGTTACTAATACCACAGAAGGGCATAGATTCTATAATCTCTGGTCTTGTAGACCCATTTCTCTTTTAGGAGTTGATTCTAAAATATTTACAACAGTTTTGGCAAGTAGATTGTTGCCATAGTTCCTGTGATTGGGTCATCCCAACCAAGCAGGTTTTATCCCTGGTCAGCAGCTTTGGTCCTGAATTTGATCTGGAAAATGACAGCTATAAAATATCCAGTGCTATTACTATCAAGAAAAGCCTTCGAAAGAAACTATTGGCTGTTTATGTTCTGATTTTGGAGATGAGACTAAAGGACAATTTTATGCATTGGCTGGGAATCCATTGTACCAAACCTCTGGCCTGCCAAAAGTTCAGTGCTGGATATATTAATAAAATATTTTTGAACTAAGGAGGGGGTACAGTGACAAATCCAACTAGTTCTTTAAAGGATTGCTGGATTAGATAAGGGCATTTTGGAAAGTGTCTAGCCTTAAGATAAAAGTTTCTAAATTGTAGAGTCTGAACATTAATGTATCTCAGAGTTGGCGCTGAAAAAGACTTAACAAAATTTAAGTGGGCAAAGGGTTAGATTAGATACTTGGGGATACATTTTACTTTGAATCTAGACAAAATGTTTGCCATAAATCAGGGTTCCCAAGCCTGTCCTGGGGCCTTCCCAGCCAGTTGGGTTTTCTGGATATCCACAATGAATATGCATGAGAGAGATTTGCATACAATGAAGGCAGTGCTTGCAAATCTCTTTCATGCATATGCATATGCATTGTGGATATCCTGGGAGGCAGGTTTGGGAACCCCTGCTATAAATTATAAGCCCCTACTGCATAAAATGATGGAGGCGGATCAGTGGCTAACATTTGAGTGTTTTGTGGTTGGGAAGAATAATGGAGGATAAAATGATGGTCTTAGGAGGTTTATGTACTGTATTTGTTCACCACTTTTCCTCAAGAGGTTCCACATAAGTACTTTAAGAAGTTATAGGGACAGATTTTTGAATTTATTTATAGGAGAGGAAACCGCCAAGTGTCACTCAGTGGGTTCTTTATAAAGCTCAGAATAAGGGAGGGCTAGCAGTGCCAAGTTTGAAAATAAATAAGCATACTATGAAGCAGCACAAATAAGAGCAATACTATGGAGGAGAGAGAGGAATAAGGAGTGGATCATGTTAGAACAGAGTGACATGGTCAATATCTTGCAAAGACTCCAACTCTAGCACAATCATCAAACTGTTTACAGCATTGGCCTTCAGAATTTGGGAGAGGTGGAAATTGAAACCCTAAGGACCTGACATCTTCCCATGCTAAAAACTCACCTCTTTGAAGCTGCTTTTGGTTCTTGATGCTCCTCATACTGTTATCCAGAACTTATGTGTATCTTACCATACTTTAGTCCCCAGTTTCGCTCTGTGTTTTGTGTTGATTAGATTGTAAGCTCTGATGAGCATGGACCGTGTCTTACATCTATATGTACAGCATTGCGTACACTTTGTAGCATTATACAAATGGGAGTTACAGTATCTCCAGGAACAAGCAGGAATGTAGTCCTCACATATGGGTATCGTCGGTACCGACAGAGCCCGCGCAGGAACGCTCCCCAGCGTTCAATAGGAAAGCTTTTGGGAGCATCCCACAGCGCCTGCGTGCTGCCGTCCCGCGTTTCCCAACTGTCCCTCTCCAGTTCTTCATTTTCCACGGAGCCGACAGGTCGCACATCCTGTCACTGCAGAAAATTCTCTTCTTATACTTCTTTTTTGTGGTCGCATCTGCCTTCCCTCGACGCTATACCGGTACCGCCGGTTCTTCTTTTTTCTAAAAAAAAAAAAAAACCCCAACCTTTGTTTCTGGAGTCTTTCTCCAGTGATTTTCTTCTCGGGTGCCACGCACCATTTTAGGCACTAGGCCCAATGTTTTCCCTCAAAATGGAAAAACCCGTTTCAAAAAGTGCACCAAGTGTGGCGGTATCATCTCCGTCACCGACACCCATGAGTGGTGCCTCAAATGTTTAGGTCCTGACCACTCTATTTCAGAGTGTGTTGCCTGTGGAATGATGTCAAAAAGGGGTCGGCAAAACCGAGCTGCTAAGCTCAGCACCCTTTTTCCCTCCGATGCAGCCTCTGTGGCATCGACGTCCTCCAGGGCTTCATCCTCCTCCCATGGATCTCAGGTAACTAAACATAAATCTAGCCAGTCCTCAAAGGGTAGATGTCCTTCTAAACATCGAGATGCCTTTGGCATTGCCCTTGAGGAACTTTCACCGTCAAATTTGCCCTGGCAGGAGGCTTCGGCTTCCAAAGCACTAACGGGGCTCCAGGATGTTCTCGAGGCTTCAACCTCGGCAAAACTACTGGTGCCATGCTCTGGGGTTCCGGCTGCTTTAACCGGCACCAATACACAAGCATCGGCAGCGTCGATAGACCAGAGATTCTTGGCTATTGAGCGCAATCTGGCGGCTCTTCTCACGGCCTCAATGCCCCTGAAACCGCTTCAGACAATTCAACCGGCACCGGCACCAACTGCATCGACATCGGCAGGTATTCTACTGGGACCGAGTCATGCATCTCTATTCGGCATCGACAAATCAGTACCGGACCACTCTGATGCTGACTTCGATCGGTACCGGTACCGTGCCTTGCACGATCACCCGGATCAGAGATACTTCGAATCCTCGGATGAGTCTGAAGACTCTGAAAGCTCTGCTGATACCAGAGTACTTCTTCCTGAGGATTCCTCTTCTCCTCAGCGTAGGATGTCTCCACCAGAGGATATGTCCTTTCAGGATTTTATCCGAGATGTGGCCCGAGGTCTTTCTATTACAGTGGCTCCTGAAAAAGAGCCTAGAGCAAAGGAATTAGAAATCCTACAATACCCTAAAGCTCCCAAGGAGGCAGCTACCTTACCTATTCATGAGATCTTGCATGATCTTCTGTTAAGGATGTGGGAAACACCTCTAACCACATCTCCTCATTCTCGAAGACTCGACACCATGTATCGAGTTCCTCCTTGTCCTGGGTTTCAGAAGACTCAATTACCACACCATTCCATGGTGGTGGAATCAGCCATGAGACGGATGAAGAGTGCAAAAAGGCATGCATCTAATCCTCCAGGATGTGAGTGTGGGACTCTTGATGCCTTTGGACGTCGATCCTTCCAGGCTTCCATGCTTTCTGTTAGGATCAGTTCCTAAATCTTGTATATGGGAATGTTCCTTAAGGAAGTCACAGGAGACTTAGAGCTTATGAGCCCTCTCCTTCCTGATGATAAAAGGCAAGATTATCTTACTCTTGTTAAATATGCTCAGGATGTTTCCAAGTTTGTGAATCGTGCAGCCTTTGACTGCTTTGAGTGCATAAGCAGAACCTCTGCTATTGCCATAGGTGCACGCAGAATTACCTGGCTCCAGGCATCTGACTTAGAAATCTGTGTACAGGACAAACTGGGGAATATACCTTGCACAGGAGAGAATCTCTTTGGCAAGGATTGGCAGGAAAAAGCTAATGAGATAGATGCTGACAATATCACTTTGAATAGATTGTCCAAATCTACAGCTGATCCTGCGAGGAAAAGATCCTTTAAGAAACCATTATTCAGTAAGAAGAAGTTTTATCCCTCCTATACCCAGCAGGGACATCGTTCAGGTCAGTGTGCCCAAAAGGGACAGCAGCAACAACCTAGGCAACAAAGAAGCCAAAAGCAGCTAAGCCTCAACCAGCTCAACAGACTCAGCCTCCACAGGGGCTTTGACTCCTATCTAGAGAACTTTGCCTTCCTGGCCCTGAACAGCCCAGAACCCTCCACCATCCCAGGAAGGTTATGTCATTTTGCCCCCAGATGGTGTCAGATAACTGCAGAAAATTGGACTCTGTCTATTGTACGAGAGGGGTACAAGTTTCATTTCCTCAGCATGCCCCCTCCTACAATAGTAAGACAGTTCAATTCTCAGACCCAACGACCAGTTAGGTCAAAAAGTCACAATGCTCCTTGCTCAAGGAGCAATAGAAGAGGTGCCTATTCCCCAACGGGGTACAGGGTTTTACTCCCCCTATTTCCTTATTCCAAAGAAAACAGGAGGATACGGACCCATTCTAGACCTCAGAGAATTGAACAAATTCCTGTTCAAAGAGAAGTTCAAAATGATTTCTCTAGGAACTCTGCTGCCATACCTTCGGAGTCCGGATTGGCTTTGTTCTCTAGATCTCAAGGATGCGTACACTCATGTTCTCATCCATCCAACTCACCGAAAGTTCCTTTGATTCCTGTTTCAAGGGAAACACTACCAATACAGGGTTCTTCCTTTTGGCCTGGCTTCTGCACCAAGGGTGTTCACAAAATGCATGGCTGTGGTAGCAGCATTTCTCCGCACCCTGGGAATATTCGTCTTCCCTTACTTAGACGACTGGCTCATTCGAGCTCCTTCAGAGCCAGAGGCCAGGGTTACTCTGTCTCGCACAATGCACATCCTTCAATATTTGGGACTTGTCATAAACTTCCCAAAGTCCAACCTTGCTCCCACTCAATCCCTAGAGTTTATAGGAGCTCTTCTGGATACCAGACAGACAAGGGCCTTCCTTTCACAGCCTGCTGCCTTCGCATTGTGCACTTAGCTTCCCAAGCAGTGCTAAAACCTCACCTCACTGCTCAGGAAATGTTACAGTTGCTAGGCCAGATGGCATCCACCGTGCATTTGGTTCCTTATGCTCACCTCCTTATGAGGGCAGCCCAGTGGACCTTATCCACTCAGTGGGCTAAGGCGTCAGGTTGCCTGTCAGACAAAATAACAAACTCAGATTGCCTTATTTTGTCCCTCGAATGGTGACAGTCACCCAAAAACCTTCTGGTGGGGTCTCCTTTTCAGCAACCCCCACCCCAAGCCACTCTAACAACAGATGCTTCACAGGTGGGTTGGGGAGCCCACCTGCACGGCCTCTCTATCCAGGGTACCTGGACTCCACAGGAAGCCTATCTCCATATCAGCCTCCTGGAGCTCAGAGCAATCTTCCTTGCTCTTCGAGTATTTCACACCCAGCTCAGCTACAAGACAGTCCTAGTTCAAATGGACAATCAGGTAGCCATGTTCTATGTGAACAAGCAGGGCGGAACAGGCTCTCTCTTGCTGTGCAATAAAGCTTTGCGACTATGGGCCCTCGCCAGAGAGCATCAGATTCATCTCCTTGCGGTGTATCTTCCAGGCATTCAAAACTCTTGGGCAGACAGACTCAGTCGAGTTCTGCTTCCACACGAATGGTCTCTCCATGCAGACCAGATGGCCAAAATTTTTCAAATTTGGGGAAACCCGGACATAGACCTCTTTGCAAGTCCGCTGAATGCCTAACTTCCCCGGTTCTGTTCCAGAATTCCAGCTCGAGGTTGTCAGGCCAGGGATGCTTTCCTCCTTCTTTGGGGTCAGGACTTCCTGTATGCCTTTCCACCCATTCCCCTAATTCCCAAAACCCTGTTCAAGCTTCAGAGAGACAGAGGTCATATGATCCTCATAGCTCCACATTGGCCACGGCAACCGTGGTACCCTCTGCTCCTTCATCTCTCTCACGCTCCACCTCTGGAGTTAGGATCTGCTCCAGATCTTCTTTCTCAAGAGGAGGGATGCTGTGGCATCCCAGTCCCCAGTGTCTGCATCTCAGGGCCTGGTTGCTGAAAGCCTAGAACTTCACGGTCTTAACCTTTCCCAGCAGATAAAGGATATCCTTCATACTTCCAGGAAACCTTCTACAAGACGCTCTTATGCATTCAAGTGGAAAAGGTTTACCATATGGTGCTCGCAAAAGGGTCTTAACCCTCTTGCGATACCTCTGGAATCATTACTGGAGTACCTCCTTCATTTATCAAATGCAGGGCTTAAGACCAATTCAGTGAGAGTCCATTTGAGTGCTATTGCAGCTTCCTTCAAGCCTCTAAATGGACAACCTATTTCCTCTCATAGCGAGATTTATGAGAGGCCTTCTTTTAACGAAGCCTCCCATTAAGCTACCACCGGTGGCATGGGACTTGAATCTGGTTCTTGGGCAGCTCATGAAACTGCCCTTTGAACCATTAGCCACTACCTCTTTGAAATTCCTTTCCTGGAAGGTTATCTTTCTCATTGCAATCACATCAGCACGTCGCATCAGTGAATTGCAAGCGTTGGTGGCTGATCCTCTTTATACAAGGTTCCATCATGATAAGGTAGTTTTTAGGACTCATCCACACTTTATGCCAAAGGTGGTTTCGCCCTTTCATTTAAACCAAGCGGTTTACCTTTCTGTATTCTTTCCAAGGCCTCACGCCTCAAATGCAGAAAGGAACCTTCATACTTTGAACTGTAAAAGAGCTTTGGCCTTTTACTTGCAAAGGACACAGCAACATAGAAAATCCTCTCAACTCTTTGTTGCTTTTGATCCTAGTCATTTGGGCCTTCCAGTCTCCAAAAGGACACTGTCCAGCTGGATTGCACAGTGTATATCTTTTGCCTATGAGAGTAAGAGCCTTCCTCTCGAAGGCCTTGTCACAGCTCACAATGTGAGAGCCATGGCAGCCTCATTGGCTCATCTTCACTCTGTCTCTATCGACGACATCTGTCGAGCAGCTACTTGAGCTTCGGTACATACCTTCACAGCCCATTGCTGCTTAGACAAGGACTCCCGCCAGGATGCCTTGTTTGGTCAGGCTGTTCTTCAACACCTGTTCCAGACTTAATCAACTCCTACCCACCATCCCTGGTAGGATGCCAGAGATCCATGGGGGGGAGTGGAGCCCTTTCACAAGGGCACACAACTTTCTGGGGCCATCTCCCTGGCATCTGCAGCTAGGGAGTCCCCCATATGTGAAGACTACATTCCTGCTTGTTCCTGGAGATAGCATAATTACTCACCTGTAACAGATGATCTCCAGGAACAGCAAGAATTTAGTCTTCACAACCCACCCACCTCCCCTAGGAGTTGTATCTTTCTATCTCTCTCTCTCTTTCTCGCTCTCTTTTGTCTCAGCTTCAAACTCAACTGGAGAGGGACAGTTGGGAAAGGCGGGAAGGCAGCACGCAGGTGCTATGGGATGCTCCCAAAAGCTTTCCTATTGGACGCTGGGGAGCGTTCCCGCGCAGGCTCCGTCGGTACCGATGATACCCATATGTGAAGACTAAATTCCTGCTGTTCCCGGAGATCACCTGTTACAGGTGAGTAACTATGCTTTACAACCGATGGCAGAAAAGTATTGGGCAGTTTGAGAATTGTGGATTGTGAGGTTTGAGGATTGAAAGAACGATAACAATTTGATCAGAACATCCTAAGCGAGGCATTATTTGAAAGCCAAAGTGAGAGTAGAGAGGGAACCCAAGCCAATAGAATCTCTTTTCCAATGGAGCTTGCTAAAAGAGAGAACTTCTAATTTCTATGCACTTACAAAGGATGTAGAGAGAAATAAACTGGTACATCTTAGTACTTAGCTGCTTTTCTATTCCTCTGCTTTCTTTTAACATAAGAACATAAGATATGCTATAATGGGTCAGACCAAGGGTCTATCAAGCCCAGTAAAATAATGAATGGAATGGAACGGGTAAATGTAGATCAGTTGTTTACTCCTTCAAAATGTAGAAAGACTACGGGACACACAATGTAGCCCACTAAAGACTAATCGGTGAAAATATTTTTTCACTGAACGCATAATCAATTTTTTACCAGAGGATATAGTAAAAGCTGTTAGTGTAGTTTGATTTAAAAAGAGGTTAGGACAAGTTTCTGGAGGAAATGCCCATAAACCAGTATTAAAGAGGACCAGGGAAATCCACTGCTTACCCACTGGACAAGCAGCATGGAATCTGTGCACCTTTTGGGAATGTGACAGGTACTTGTGACTGGATTGGCCACTGTTGGCAACAGGATACGGCCAATCCAGTCACAAGTATCTGTCACGTTTCCAAAAAGGTGCACAGATTCCACATTGCTTATCCCAGGGTAAACATTGGATTTCCCCGGTTTCCTCTAAATGGCTTGCTGAACAGTCACTAGGCCTTTTACCCATCGCCCACTCTCTCATTACTAAAAGTCTTCAAATTGGGCAAATCCCCTTAGGTCATTGTTCATCCAATCCCAAAAGGGTTAAAACTAGATTCTGCTGTCCCTTTGACCTACTGCCCAATCTCAAAGTTACCATTTCTTTTGAAGATGATCAAATTCATCATTCTTCCCAAATTAGAGACCACCTGGAACACACTTCCACCCTATATCCACATCAGTCTGAATTTCGGAAACATCACAGTATGGAAACCATTGTGACTTCGGTCAAATGAGATCCCTAATGCAGTTCATCAGGGCCAAATAGCACTTGCTATCTCCATAGATCTTTCTTCTGCATTCGATCTGGTGGACCATAATATCCTCCTCTCCCTTTTCCACAGTGCTGGCCTTCATGGTAATGTACTCTCTTGGTTTGCCTCCTTTCTCTCAGGACGTTCATTCCAAGTGTCCATCGGAAACTCATCCTCCTCATCACACCCTCTGACTTGTGGAATTCCACGAGGCTCAACGCTCTCCCCTCTTCTGTTAACATCTTCCTTAGCCATCCTTCTACAGATGACAAGTCTATCCTTCTATATATACACAGATGATATTGTCCTCATTGCCTATACAGATCCTCATCAATCCAACCTCTTGCAGATTAATTCTTCTCTTTGGAAAATTTCATCCTGGCTCCATTTCAATGCCCTTCAACTCAATGTCAAAAAAAGCACTGCCACGTGGATCACTGGTGGTAGTTCAACCCCTGCTATCTCCCTCCTCCTGGACAATTCTTCCATTACTTCTTTCAAATACCTGGGTGTCATTATGGACTCGCACCTCTCTTTTCCCCTCAGATCAGCCAGGTTGTAAAAACATCATGTGGAGCTCTGCACCACTTCCGGGATCTCCATCCCTTCCTCGATTCCTAAGCCCAAACATCGGTCATTCTCAGCAAGGTCATTAATGGCCAGCTTAGACTACCGCAGTGTAGTCTATGCTGGCATCCCTGCCTATGAGGTAAATAAATTACAACAGGGGTGGTCAACTCCTGTCCTAGTTCTCCACAATCCAGCCTGGTTTTCAGGATGTCCCTAATGAATATTCATGAGATACATTTGCATCCACTGCCTCCCATTGTATGCAGATATATCTCATGCATATTTAATAGGGACATCCTGAAAACCAGGCTGGATTGTGATGCATTAGGACTGGAATTGGCCACCCCTGAATTACAATCTATTCAAAATACGGCACTCCGCATCCTATCTCATGCAAGGAAATAGGATCACATCACACCTCTTATGATCCAGCACCACTGGCTCCCAGTCTCCTCTCGAATCTGCCATAAAATTTTAATCTTAGTTCACAAATCCCTACATAATAATGCTCCCACTTACCCTATCCTCCCTTGTGATTCCTTATGTGCCCCCTCTGCCCGCCACTGCCTGCGCTCTCTGCATGGTAACAGACTATTCATTCCACCTCCCACTAAAGCTCACTATGATTAGACTAGACACTCAGCATTCGACTTCTTTGGGCCATCATTGTGGAACGTTCTCCCAACCCAAGCCTGCTTCAAGGAAAACTATAAAGATTCAAAACCCTTCTTAAGACTTTGCTCTTTGAAAAGGCTTTCAGAGTTGGGGAGCTGACATCCTTGTGCATACGTTTTGTAGTTACTTTCTCTTTCTGCCTTAAGTTTTGTTTTTGTAAACCGCTTTCTATGCATGCCAAAGGCAGTATATCAGACTTAAACAATCCATAATGGTTTATGAACTTTTCCTTCAGGAACTTGTCAAAACCTTTTTTAAACCCAGATACATAAGAGCTTTGTATTATATCCTCTGGTAATGAATTCCAGCGTTTGAATATACGTTGAGTGAAAAATATTTTCTCTGATTAGTCTTAAATGGGCTACATTGTACCTTTAATGTGTGTACCCGAGTCTGTCGTCTTATTGAAAGGAGTAAACAACCGATCTAAGTTTACCCATTCTACTCCAGTCATTATTTTATAGACCACCTATCATATCTCTCCTCAGCCGTCTTTCTTCTTTTCGTCTTCTTTTAAGTCTTACCTCGTAGGGTGTGTTTCCTTCCATCTTCTTTGACATTTTGGTGGCTGTTCTCTGTACCTTTTGTAATTCTGTAATATCCTTTTTAAGATATGGCGACCAGAATTGCACACACTATAATATCCTTGGTTTAGAAACATGATGGCAAAAAAAGACCATATGGCCTATCTAGTCTGCCCTTCCGTACCAACTACTATAGTCCTTTTTTTTTTTTCCTTTTAAAGATCGATGTTGGTCCCATGCTTTTTTGAATTCAGCTACTATCCTGGTCTCTGGTACCTCCACTGGAAGACTATTCCATGCATCTGCTACTCTTTTCATAAAGAAATATTTGCGCATATTACTCCCGAGTTTTATTCCCCTTTCACCCTCATCCTATGCTCCCTCATTGCCGGGCTTTCTTTCAGTTGAAAAAAGCACGCCTCCTGTGCATTTATGCCATGGAGATATTTAAACATCTCTATCATATCTCCTCTCTCCAACCTTTCTTCTAAAGAATACATATTGAAATCTTTGTCTGTCCTCATGTGCCTTACAACGAAGTCCACTGACCATTTTGATAGCCACCCTCTGCACAGACTCTATCCTATTTATATCCTTTTGAAGGTGCGGTCTCCAGAATTGCACACAGTACTCCAAATGAGGTCTCACCAAAGACTTATACAGAGGCACTATCACCTCCTCCTTCCTGTTTGCCATTCTTCTCCCTATGCACCCAAACATCCTTCTGGCTTTTGCCATCACCTTTTCTACTTGTTTAGCCACATTAAGATCCTCAGAAGTAATCACGCCCACGTCCTGCTCTTCTTTCGTGGACAAAAGTACTTCACCTCCTATACTGTACTGCCCCTTTAGATTTTTGCAGCCCAAATGCATGACCCTGAATTTTTTAGTGTTAAATCTCAGCTGTCAAATTCTTGACCATTCTTCAAGCTAAGTGACATCCTTCCTCATGTTATTTACTCCTTCCTGGGTGTATACTCTGTTGCAGATTTTGGTATCATCTGCAAAGAGGCAAACCTTTACCAACAACCCTTCTGCAATATCACTAACAAAAAAGTTAAAAAGTATTGATCCAAGGACAGATTTCTGCAGCGCACAACTGGTAACATCCTTCTCCTCAAAGTAAGCTCCATTTACCTGCACCTTTGTCACCTCCTACTCAACCAATTTCTAACCCAGTCAGTCATTTTAGGGCCTATTTCTAGGATACTCAATTTATTTATAAGTGACTCACACAAAATCCTGCTGAGAAAAAATGCTCACAGTTAATGGAAGAATTTTTTTTTGTCAGACCAAAAGTATCCAAAGAGCTGCTAACAATCAGCTGCTCTTTTTTTAATATTAGTCTATTTTTTTCTGTTTAAGTGATTTGATGTATCACTGAATAAAATGCTTTTCAATACTAGTTTTACTATCCTTTAAGAAAAATCATCCATACTACGCCGACTATGACTGTCCAGTTCCAAAATCCTTATTTCTCCAGGAACAAGCAGGAAATCAGTACTCACGTATGGAAGTCACTCTTCACACATGGGTGACGTCGGCACCGACGGAGCCCTCACAGAAGCATCTCCCCAGCTTTCAAGGAAAGCCTTTGGGAGATGCCACTACGCATGCATGGTATACTTCCCACCCAAGGATGCCATCTTATGCAGTCTCCTTTTTTCCACGGAGCCCAACAGATGTCCGTTTTAATTCCCTGGAAAAAGTTGATTATTGTGCATTAAACTGCCTTTCTTTTCTCCGCTGCACTGGTCCCTTTCCCGCCTCTGAGTGTGTTGCCCCAGCGTCAAGCCTCAGACCCATTTTAGGATTTTTTTCCCCAGTGTTGTTTGTGCCTTTTATCTGTCTGCTGGCCACGTCGAGGATCTTCGACCTTGCTGGGGTTCTTTTTGACCCGATGGCCAGCAGGTTTAAAAAATGTGATTGGTGCGCAAAAAAGCATGTCTCTCACCAATACACATGATTGCTGCCTCAGGTATCTAGGGTCTGATCATGATACGGAGGTTTGTGCCCTGTGTAAAAAGATGTCTATGAAGGCCATTCAGCACCATCAGCAAAAACAAGATGACATCTTCCACAGGTCGGACTCTGCCCCGGTAGCCTCACGCTCTAAGGCCCCGCATGACTCCTCGGAGTTGCATAAAGCCCCCACAGCACCCATTCGGGGCCGCATACACTCTGAGAAGAGTTCCCCAGAGCATTAACACAAAAAAGAAGAAGAAATCCTTGAGGACCTCATCCTGTGACTCAGACAAGCGGATCAAGCCCCATGCCAGGTCCCACAGTCCGCGGAGAGAACCTGAGTAGTTGACACAGGAACGACCAGCAAAGTTTCCCTGAACAGATGTGGAGGCCTCCAGCGATGGGTCCCAGACCCCCAGGCATGTCTCATTGAGGACTCCCTCTCCTCACCGATGCCGGACCCAGTGACCCCGGTGTCCGCGTCAAAGTCTGCAGCTCCTGAGTGGGAAGCCAGGATGATGGCGCTGGAGCACAGTGTTACTGCCTTCCTCACCTCGCAGCAAGCATTGATGTCCAGCCCCACCGATGTGTGCACCGAAACCATGGGGACCTCACTCTCAAGGACTCCCTTGGCTGCCGTATCGATCTTTGAGAGCCCGGAGCCTCGAGCCGATCCTTGGCGTGGGTCTCTATCTCACTTCCGGTCCTCAGGAGTGAGATCCTCCCTGGCGAGTGCTTGTGGCTCCGGCCAAGTAGCCACCGTGGGTCACCGAGGCCCCGACCCAGGTCCTGTGCTCCCGGCACCATCGGTCGTCAAGTCCTCAACCAACTACTCTGACTGGGAGTCCAAGGATGAGGCATCCCTGGAGATGCAGAAGCACTGCGATCTCCCATTGGACCCGTCTCCCCCAACACTGAGGCACCAGTCCCTGCCCGAGGACACATCATTCCTTGAGTTTGTTTGAGACATGGTGAAAGCCTTGTCCCTCACCGTGGAGTCTGAGGAGGACCCTCACATGGAAGAACTTGAAATCCTCCAATATGAGGCCCCACCCAAGGAGGCCCTGATGGTTCCTGTCCCTGCCATCCTCAGGCAGCTCCTCCTCCGCATGTGGGAGACACCAGCATCGGTACTCACAGTTAGCTGACGCCTCGACACCATGTACTGGGTCCAACGGGGCCCCGGCTTCCAGAAGCTGTAACTCCTGCACACCTCCATGGTGGTGGAGTCAACCATGCGCTGGCAAAAGAGCCTGAAGACTCCTCCGTGTTCCCAGGCAGGGAGTCCCGTGCCCTCAACGCCCTTGGCCATAAATGCTCGATGCTGGGTTGCTGAATCCAAGCCCACCAGCTATATATCGGCATGTACCTCGGGGACCTGGCAAAGAAACTCGCAGGTTTCTTGGCGGGCCTCAGTGGGTATCACCTCCAGCAGTTCCAAATCCTCACGAAGTGCGTCGGGGAGTGCTCGAAGTACATGTTCCAGGTTGCCTACGATGGTTTAGAGTCAAATGTGAGGGCGGCTGCCACAGGCATCGGCGTTCAATGCCAGGCCTGGCTCCAGGCATCGGACCTCAAGCAGTGGGTCCAGAATAAACTCCTCAACATCCCCTGCCTCGGTGAAAACCTCTTCAGCAAACTGATGGAGGAAAAGGCGCCGAAGATCGAAACAGAGTTCCTCACGAAGGCTCTGCTTTCAAGGAAGATCTCCCTAAGAAGAAACCATTGGGGAAGAGGCCCCCTTTTCAGAGAATAGGCCAGCCTTACCAAGGATACTCCCTCTTCTCCAGGACCAAGCAGGAAGTCAGTCCTCACATATGGGTGACGTCGGCGTCGACGGAGCCCCCATGCGGAGCATTTCCCCAGCTTTCAAAGAAAGCCTTTGGGAATGCAGGCACTCATGCGCGGTCCCCTTCCCGCCCAAAGGTGCCATCTTGCTCAGTCTCCTTTTTTCCGCAGAGCCCTACGGACGTCTGTCCTTGTCACCCGTGGAAAAAGTTGATCCTTCTGCGTTAGGTCGAGTGTTTTTCTTCAGTTCGACGTCTGTTCTTTTCCCGCCTGGACTCGGTACACCGGTGCCGAGCCTGGATCTCTTTTTTTGGTTTTTGTCCTTAGAGACTGCATTCGCGCCTTTTTTCTTTTCCCTGGCAGCCCAATTTTTTGATCTTGCAGGGGCCCTTTTTCCCCTGATAGCTGCCAGTGGCTTCAAGAAGTGTGATCGGTGTAAGAAACTGATGTCTCTCACCGACACACACGACTGCTGCCTCTGGTGCCTGGGGCCAGACCATGATTCCACGGTCTGTAGCCCCTGTGGCAAAATGTCGTCCAAGGCATTGCGGAGCCGTCAGCACCAGCGTGAGAGGATCTTCTCCGAATCTACCTCGGGACGGGTCCGGACTTCGTCAGAGGCCTCGACGTCTCGGGAATCTGACCCCGAGCATTTTCGGGGCTTCTCTGAGAGGGAGTCCCCCTCGAGGGAGCACCGAAGGAAGAAGAAACCCGCGAGGGCGTCGTCGGTGGACGCTCTTGGCTCCAGGGCCAGGTCGCATAGCCCCGATCGCCGTCCCAGGTTTTCAGAGTCGGAGAGGCCTGCGAAACATCCTCGTGTGGAGTCAGAGGCCCCGAGTCACGTGAGTGCTGTTGTCCTTGTGGACTCTCCTCCGGGGGAGCCAACGTCGGGGCCCGAGTCGGAGGCTGCTGGGTCTCCTGAGCTCGGACTCTGGTTGACGGCCTTGGAGAGCAGATTGTCTGCCTTCATGGAACAGCAGCGGGTGCTGATCGCCGGACTCACCAGCGCATCTGCCCCGACCACCAGGACATCGACGTCCAAGTCGACCCCAGAGGCCAAGCCGATCCTCGAGACCATGCGATCTCGAGTCGATCCTCGGCCGAGGTCACCCTCAGCCTCCCGTTCGGGACCGAGGTCATTGACGCTGGTTCCCTTGGCATCGGGGCGGATGGCGTCGGTGCCAGCCCACTCGGAGCCGCTCGATTCCTCCTCAGAGGAATCGGCGTGGGAAATGGAGGAGGAGGAGTCCCCTGACACCTTTCGGACTCGGTGCGTCCCTTCGGACTCACCGGGATCCGAGCCTCAGACAAGATCTCCCCTGGAGGATACCAGGTTCTCGGATTTCGTACAGGACATGGCCAAAGCACTGGCATTCCCTGCGGATCCAGAGGAAGAGCCTCGAGCCGAGGAGCTCGAGGCTCTGCAGTATGACTCTCCTCCCAAGGAGGCCTTTACTGTCCCAGTTCCTCCGATGCTGGAGCGGTTGCTCTTCTGCATGTGAGAGGCGCCGGCCTCAATGCCAGTTCTAAGCAAGCGGGTCGTTTCCATCTATCGAGCCCGCAAGAGCTCCGGGTTCCAAAAGGCACAGCTACCGCACCACTCCATGGTTGTGGAATCGGCCATGCATCGCCTGAAGAGTCAGAAGATGCACTCCTCGGTGCCTCCCGGCAGGGAGGCCCGGAACCTGGATGCACTCGGTAGAAAGTGCTTCCAGGGCTCTATGCTTGCTTGCCGTGTCCAGACCTACCAGCTGTACATGGGCATGTACCTTTGAGACCTGGCAAAGGAGATTGCCGGGTTCTCTGCTGGTTTGTCCGAGGAACCTTTGCAGAGGTTCAAGGCCTTGTCTTCTGGTATTCGAGAGTGCTCGAAGTTTATATCTCGAGCTGCCTACGATGGATTTGAGGCTTCGGCCTGAGTAGCAGGGGCCGGCATCGGTGCACGCTGCCAGGCCTGGCTACAATCCTCGGACCTCGAGCTGTGGTTACAGAACTAGTTGGTCGATGTCCCTTGTCGAGGTGAAAACCTGTCTGGCAAGCCCATGGCAGAAAAGGCTGCTGAACTCGAGACCGAGACTCTTACCCGGACGAGGCTGTCCAGGAAAACCTCTGCCCCTTCTCAGAAAAGGAAGGGCTCGGGGAAAAAGACCTTTTACCCGAGGAAGACCACTGTCTACAAAACCTACCCTCTCTACCAGGCCTCTGTAGCTCCCCAACAGGGCCAGCAGGCCAAGGGGCAGGGTCATGGGCAATGTTCCCTCTAATTTTCTGTAGGCTGTGTGCGCATAAAATATCAGCTGTGTGCAGCTTTTGAAGGAAGGTTAAATTTTTGTGCGCCACATAATGACACTCGGAGTTATATACTTTAAAATTTGACTACACATCACAATACAGTATGTACACCACATTGATTTTAATCAAATTAAATGAAAATAGACGATTACTAAATGAAGCGGGAAATTTCTAGTAATTACAATCATAACTTTTAAATTTTAAGACGTCTGTGTTGTTTTCTATCAGAATCAGAGCTGAAATTTTTGTGCGCTCTGTTGTAAAGTATGTGCGCTCTCTCGGCGAGGTGTGTGCACGCGCACAGCTTAGAGGGAACAGTGGTCATGGGCCCCGTAGGCAGAAGGCCCTCAAGCCTCCTACTCCGGCTCCTGCTCAGCAGGGAGGGGGTTTTTGACTATGCCAGCATAGCCTCTCCTCCTCTCCAGGGCACAGGAGTTCGGCTGACCCTATACACAGACAGGTGGCCAGCCATCACAGGGGATACTTGGGTGCTAAGTATCATCGAAAGGGGCTATCTGCTCCACTTCACCCAGATACCCCCCTCCTACTTTCCAGGGGAGCCTCCAAGACCCCCTCTGCACAGAAACTTACTCCTTCAGGAGTTGGAAGGTCTAATAAGGGACCAGGCGGTGGAACTGGTGCCTCACCACCTGGAAGGGCAAGGCTTCTACTCGAGGTACTTCCTGGTACCAAAAAGAACAGGAGGCCTCAGACCCATCCTCGACCTGAGAAATCTGAACAAGTTTCTTTAGAGGGAAAAGTTCAAGATGCTTACCCTTGGAATCTTGCTGCCCTACCTCCAGCAGGGAGATTGGCTGTGCTCCTTAGACCTGAAGGATGCTTATATTCACATCCTCATCCATCCAAGTCACAGACAATTCCTCAGATTTGTGGTGGGAGGAAGGCACTTCCAGTACAGAGTGCTTCCTTTTGGCCTCACCTCCGCCCCCAGGGTTTTTACAAAATGCCTGGCGGTGGTTGCGGCCTACCTCAGGAACCAGGGGATCTTTGTATTCCCTTACCTGGCGACTGGCTTATCAGGGGCCAGTCTCCACAAGAGGCCAGGCAGGCCACCTTCAGAACCATATCTCTGCTTCAGCACCTGGGGTTCATCATAAACTTCCCCAAGTCCACTTTAGTCCCCTCACAAGACGTGGAGTTCATAGGGGCAAGTTTGGATACCATCCATGCAAAGGCCTATTTGCCTGTGGACAGAGCTCACAGGCTGATAAAGTTGGCCGGCCAGTTTCAGGCGAACTCTCTGGTCTCGGCCAGACACTTCCTCCGGCTCTTAGGTTACATGGCTTCCACAGTGCATGTCACACTGCATGCCCGGCTGCACATGAGACAGGCTCAGTGGCGCCTCAAGGCACAGTGGCTGCAGGCCACAGGGAGATTGTCAGACAGAATAAGGGTGTCCAAACTCTTGGTGGACTCCTTATGTTGGTGGAGGCATCTCCCAAATCTGGTCAGGGGTCTTCCTTTCCAGGCCTCCCCACACACTCAGGTACTGACAACCGATGCTTCCCTGCAGGGCTGGGGGGCACACTGCCAGGGGGCCTGCACCCAAGGCCTCTGGTCTCCGTGGGAGGCCATCCAACAGATCAACCTTTTGGAATTGAGAGCCATTCTGCTAGCCTTGCGGACTTTTTCTCAGATCCTGTCACACCAGTCTGTACTAGTTCAGACGGACAACCAGGTGGCTATGTTCTATGTCAACAAGCAGGGAGGCACAGGATCCAGACTCCTGTGCCTGGAAGCGCAAGCTCTCTGCTTCTGGGCTATCAAACAGGGCATGACCCTCAGAGCGGTCTACCTCCCAGGCCAGGAAAACTGCCTGGCGGACAGACTAAGCAGACTCCTGCAGCCTCATGAGTGGCAGTTGGATCCTCTGGTAGTTCAGCAGATCTTTCTGAAGTGGGGACTTCCAACCTTGGATCTTTTTGCCAGTCCGCTGAACAGGCAACTACCCAAGTTCTGTTCCAGACAACCGCACCCTCTGCGGACGGCAGCGGATGCCTTCCTGATCCCCTGGTCAGAAGGCCTGCTGTATGCTTTTCCTCCCACACCTCTGGTGGCCCGGACTCTCTTAAAAATCCAGCAGGACCGAGCCACGGTGATCCTGATAGCCCCCAGGTGGCCCAGGCAGCCGTAGTTCCCTCTTCTTCTGCAGTTGGCAGTGGACACTCCACTTCCTCTGGGGCTGCAACCCGACCTTCTGACTTAGGATCAGGGGTCCCTCTTGCATCCCAACCTCAAATCCCTCAATTTGATGGCCTGGCTGCTGAAAGGGTAGTCCTGGCTCCCTTGCTCCTACCAAAGGAGGTTGAAGAGGTAGTGTTGGCCTCCAGGAAGCATTCCACTAGGAAGGCCTATGCTCTGAAATGGCGTAGGTTCTCTACTTGGTGTTCTCAACAGCAAGAGGACCCCTTCTCCTGCTAAGTCCAGGTGGTGCTACAATACCTGCTCCACCTTTCCAACCTAGGACTTCAGTCCAACTCTGTCCAGGTTCACCTCAGTGCCCTCTCAGCTCGCCACTCGCCGGTGGATGGACAGTCTCTCTCAGGCCACCCTCTGGTGTCTCGCTTTCTCAGAGGCCTGCTTCTGCTTAAGCCTCCTATTCGTCCACCGGCCGGGATCTCAATGTGGTCTTGCAGCAACTGACTCGCCCACCTTTTGAGCCGATGGCAACCTGCCATTTACGTTTCCTGGAAGGTGTTGTTCCTTGTGGCACTCACCTCAGCCAGGCGTGTGAGTGAACTTCAGGCCCTGGTTTCGGACAGACCGTATACCAGGTTCTATAAGAACAGGGTAGTCTTGAGGACTCATCCTAAGTTCCTTCCCAGGGTAGTGTCCTCCTTCCACCTCAACCAGGAGGTGGTATGTCCGACATTCTTTCCCAGGCCGCACGCCAGTAGGGCAGAGACTGTCTTGCATACCCTGGATTGTAGAAGGGCGCTGTCCTTTTACCTAGAACGTACGCAGGGGCATAGAAGGGCTTCTCAGCTCTTCATTTCCTTTGACCCTAATAAATTGGGGTTGCCTGTCACTAAGCGTACGTTGTCCATCTGGGTGGCAGACTGTATCGCCTGGGCGTACAGGGCAGCCAGCCTCTCTCTGGAGGATCGAGTCACGGCCCACCGGGTCAGGGCGAAGGCCGCATCAGTAGCTCACTTCCGTTCTGTTCCATAGGCAGACATCTGCTGGGCCACTAATTGGTCTTCAAGCCAGACCTTTGCGGACCACTACTGCCTCGAGAGGGAGTCCCGTAGGGACAGTGCTTTCGGGCAAGCGGTACTCCGTAATCTTTTTGAGGTTTAGGCAACTCCTTCCCTCCGGCCCTGGTGTTGGGCTACCATTCAGGTGTGGTCTCAGAGAAGATTCTCTCACTGTTGCTGAGGCTCTAGAGGGAGCTCTATTTTTCAGCCTGGGTTCCTGGTAGCCCAGAGCTAGGGAGTCACCCATATGTGAGGACTGACTTCCTGCTTGGTCCTGGAGAAAGAGTAGTTACTCACCTGTAACAGGTGTTCTCCAGGAGCAGCAGGAATCAGTCCTCACAACCCTCCCTCCTCCCCTTGGAGTTGCAGTTGTATATAGTTCATTTTGTTTTTTGCTGTCTTTTAGCTATGTCATTTGACTGAGCAAGATGGCACCTTTGGGCGGGAAGGGGACCGCGCATGCGTGCCTGCATTCCCAAAGGCTTTCTTTGAAAGCTGGGGAAATGCTCCGCATGGGGGCTCCGTCGACGCCGACGTCACCCATATGTGAGGACTGATTCCTGTTGCTTCTGGAGAACACCTGTTACGGATGAGTAACTACTCTTACCAGCCCCCCAAACCTCACAGCAGGATCACCAGGGCAAGGGAGCGGGAGAAGGTCCGTGCAAGTCTCAGGGCCCCAGACCCCAGCTCCTACCCAGTCAAGGATGCGGTTTTGATGCCATGAGGATAGTCTCTCCACCCCGGGGGAACAGCTGCCTACCAGGGGGCATCTGGTACATTTTGCGTACTGATTCCTGAGCACTCCAGGTAGTTACGGAAGGCTATCTCCTTCACCTGGACCAGATACCTCCCCCCCCCTTCTTCCCAGAATTGCCCTCTCAAACTCCCCTGCACCAGGCCCTGCAGCCGCAGAAACTCGCAGGCGTCCTCATGGACAGAGCCATGGAGCCAGTACCCCACCGCCTCAGGGCAGGGAGTTCTACTCCCAATACTTTCTGGTCCCAAAAAGAACAAAGGGCCTAAGGCCCATTCTAGACTTGTGAAACCTGGACAAGTTCCTGGTGCAGGAGAAGTTCAAGATGCTCTCCCTTGGAACATTGCTGCCCTACCTCCAGCAGGGAGATTGTTTATGCTCCTTGGACCTAAAGGATGCTTACACCCACATCCTTATTCATCCCAATCACAGGCAGAACTTAAGGTTCATGGTCGGGGGAGACCACTGCCTACTTCCATCTCCAGGGGGCCTTCGTCTTCCCATACCTGGATGACTGGCTCATAAAGGGGGACACGGGCACTGAGGTGCATCAGGCCATGGCTCGCACCATCAGTGTCCTACAGTATCTGGGGTTCATAATAAACTACCTCAGGTCCCACCTCACTCCAACGCAGGACTTGGTTCATAGGGGCTTGCCTGGACATTCTTCAGACCAGGGCCTTTCTTCCCTTGGACAGGGCAGGTTGCCTCAAGGCTCTGGCCCCAGCCCCGAAGTGCAACACCGCCATGCAGTGTTAGCACGGTCCATGCTCCGCCTGCTGGGCCACATGGCATCCACAGTCCAAGTGGTTCCCAACACCTACCTTAACATGCGGGCGGCCCAGTGGTGTCTCCGCTCCCAGTGGACACAAGCCATAGGTAGGCTCTGGGACAACGTCGTCATGTCCCACCAGCTAGCAGTGTCACTCGACTGGTGGTAGGCCACACAGCACCTCTAGGAGGGCATGCCCTTCCAGTCCCCAAATCCCCAGAGAGTCCTCACCACAGACACCTCCTTACTGGGCTGGGGTGCCCATTGTGAGGAACTCTGCACAGAGGGCAACTGGATCTCAGGGCCATTTTTCTGGCAATCAAGGCCTTCCACCACTGTCTGCAGCACTAGTTGGTGCTAGTCCAAACAGACAACCAGGTTGCGATGTTCTACCTTAACAAGCAGGGGGGCACAGGGTCTCAGCGCCTCTGCCAGGGATAGACAGTGTTCCGCTAAAGGTGCTGTCTTGATCTTAGTTGGAGTTCTAGATCGATGTTCTCGTAATCTCTGAAATATAGAATGCTTAGTTCTTCCAATATAATTGTTTTTTTCATGGGCATATAATTGCATATATTACAAACATTGTTGAACAATTAGTAGCCCATTTAGAATGTAAACTGGGTATAAAAGGGGTCGGCCTCCATGTATCCCTCTCGGTATATTCACAAAATTCACAGTGATTACAAGTGTAATGACTAATAACTATAGACCTATCAAGGTCATTAGACTTCCATGTTATTGATCTACATACCTAGTTAGCTATGTTCCGTTCCCATCTGTATGCTGCTATTGGCGAATCCCCAAAGCACGCATGAGATTGCAGTATTTGCCAATGTTTGTAAATAAAAGAACCAATGCTAAATTTTATTCACTAGAAAAATTATCAATTATTATTTCTAGAAGGTAGTACAAAACAGAGGAGAAAAGACCTCAGTAAACTTGCCTTTCCTTCTATGTGGCAGTTATTGCATGCCTGAAGGGTAATTGCTACTATATACCTCCTCTGCATTCACCAGTAATAACTGCAAAGTGTTCACTAATCCTAATATACAGCATGTACGCCTCTCAAAGCCAATAGAAACATAGAAATATGATGACAGAAAAAGACCACATGGCCTATCTAGTCTGTCCTTCCATATCAACAACTACAACTGTCCCCTTTTTACCTTTAGAGTTCCTCTGTGTTTGTCCCATGCTTTTTTGAATTCAGTTACTGTCCTCATCTCTACCACCTCCACTGGGAGACTATTCCATGGATCCACTACTCTTTCCGTAAAGAAATATTTCCGCATATCACTCCTGAATCTATCCCCTTTCACCCTCATCCCATGTCCCCTCGTAGCAGAACTTGCTTTCAATTGAAAGAGGCTCTCTCCCTGAACATTTATGCCAATAGAAACATAGAAATATGATGACAGAAAAAGACCACATGGCCTATCTAGTCTGTCCTTCCCTATCAACAACTACAACAGTCCCCTTTTTACCTTTAGAGATCCTCTGTGTTTGTCCCATGCTTTTTTGAATTCAGTTACTGTCCTCATCTCTACCACCTCCACTGGGAGACAAACATTGGCAAATACTGCAATCTCATGCGTGCTTTGGGGATTCGCCAATAGCAGCATACAGATGGGGACGGAACATAGCTAATTAAGTATGTAGATCAGCATGCTACTAACTCTCATTGCCAGCATTGTGGCTTAAAAGCAGAGCCAAGATCGCCGCCTGCACAACTCTGCCAGTCAGCCTAGCACGGAAACCAAAAACCAACTGCATTGGTTCACCATAAGGTCTCACTCTGCCTCTCTGACATTGCTGCCTGGATGTCCTACCGCCGCTTAAAACTGAGCATGGCCAAAACTGAGCTTCTTATCTTTCCCCCGAATGCTTCCCCTCCTCTTTCCCCTTTCTCTCTCTTTGTTGATAACTCTGTACTCCTCCCTGTTTCTTCAGCACGTAACCTTGGTGTTATCTTCGATTCCTCTCTCTCTCTTTTTCTTCACATATCCAGCTCATTGCTAAAATTTGTTGTTTCTTTCTATACAATATTTCCAAAATTTGCCCCTTCCTCTCTGTTGACACCACTAAATTGATTGTCCACTCCTTAATCACCTCCCGTCTTGATTATTGTAACGTTCTCCTTGCCGGACGATTGGCTGATCCAGGGAAGAAAGCATACACACCATGGAAAAAGTAATCTCCTGTTTGCAGGAGCTAGGATGGGTGGTCAATGTGGCGAAGAGCCACCTTGCGCCGTCACAGCATTTGGAGTATCTGGGGACCCACTTCCAGACCATGCTGAGTCGTGTGTCACGGCCATCGGACAAGAGGCAGAGGTTGTAACGGCAGGTCGAACTTTTCTTCAGCATGCAGGTTCCTACAGCATGTCATTATTTACAATTCTTGGGTTCCATGGCAGCCACGATAGTGATGGTACCATGGGCTTGAGCGCATATGGGCCCATTGTAAAGGGCATTATTGGAGAGATGGTCGGCTCAGACCCAGCCACTCTCGCAAACGCTGGTCTGTCCAGCAGAGGTCCGGAAGGTCTCAGGTGATGGCGACAGCCTGAAGTGCTGGAGATACCATGGTGGATTCCAATCACCACAGATGCCAGCCTCTCAGGTTGGGGGGGCGCACTGCGAATCCAACATAGCGCAGGGACTATGGTCCCCAGTAGAAAGGGGATGGCCCATCAACCACCTCAAAGTGAGGGTGGTGTACTGTGTGCTCAAGGAGTTTCAGTCCCACCTGGAAGGGAAGGCGATGGGAGTGTTCTCCGACAATGCCACAGCAGTGGCCTACGTCAATCGCCAAGGAGGCACAAGCTGCGCTCAGCTGGAGGAAGAAGTGTAGCTCTTGTTAGACTGGCGCATCATTTGATGGCGATCTCGATGGAGCATGTGGCCGGCAAGGAAAATATAGCTGCCGACTATCTCGGCAGGATACGGATCGTTCCATGAGAGTGGATGCCTAACAGACTGCTGTTTGCCCAAAAGGCCGGCATTGGGGACAGCGAATCATGGATCTCATGGCAACTTTCGAATTGGCAAAAACATCCCAGCTTTTCAGCAGAAGATGGGAGCGCATGTCTGATGGACTCAATATGCTGGTGCAGCAGTGGCCCATGCAGGGCCTGCTTTATGTG
The DNA here is from genome assembly GCA_033557465.1 of Ichthyophis bannanicus. Classification (NCBI taxonomy): domain Eukaryota; kingdom Metazoa; phylum Chordata; class Amphibia; order Gymnophiona; family Ichthyophiidae; genus Ichthyophis; species Ichthyophis bannanicus. The sequence continues at coordinate 17,687,363 of CM066041.1, read as the reverse complement.
TTTCCACCCTGGGCACTGATAGGCCTGGTGATACAGGGGATCGAGACGCATCAGGGTCTGGTGTTGCTAATTGCTCCAGATTGGCCGAGAAGGCCGTGGTATGCTGATCTGGTGCGGTTGAAGGTGGCTCCCTCCTGGAGGCTGCCAGCACGAGAAGATTTGCTAATGCAGGGCCCAATCAGGATGCCTCAGGTGGAGAGATTCTTGCTTACGGCATGGCTCTTGAGAGGGCTAGGTTAACTCAGAGGCTACTTGGAACTGTCATGGTGATGTTGCAGTCTCGTAGACAGTCATTCTCTTTGGCATATATCTGCATTTGGAGAATTTTTGAGAACTGGTGCAAAAAGACAGACTGTCGCCCACTGCAGGCATCTGTACCGGAAGTACTCGCCTTTCTACAAGAGAGATTCAACAAGGGCTTGGCCTGTAGTTCCCTGGGGATGCAGATGGCTGCCATCTCCGGTTACAGTGGTAGGCTTTGGAGTGTCTCCTTGGGTGCACACCCGAATGTCCAACGTTTTCTGAGAGCGGTGAAGCAGATTTGAATGGTCATTCCTCCTTGGGACTTGAACCTCGTGCTGTCTGTGCTTACTTAATCTCCTTTGGAGCCACTGGTGGCTTGTTCTCTGAAGGATCTCACAATCGAACTCCCTGTTAGTGTTATTTGGAAGCCCTTGACAGGAAGAGGCAGCTTCAAAGGGATCTATTGCGTGTTGGATAAAGGAAGCCACAGCTTCTGCTTACTGGTTGAAATTACTCCCTTTTCAAGGATTGCAAGCTCATTCGACCAGAGCTCAGGATTCATCCTGGGCCGAAGCCTTTTTGGTGCTGCCTGCAGACATCTGCAAGGTGATAATGTGGTCATCGTTGCATTCTTTTGTGAAGCATTATCACCTGGATGTGCAGGCAGCAGGGGAGGCCCGTATGGGTTTGGTGGTGCTTCAAGCTGGGATAGCTAGTCCCTCCCAAGATTAGAACTGCTATGGTACATCCCACAGGTACCGGGACTGGACTAGAGGGACAATAAGGAAGAGTAAATTAGGTCCTACCTGCTAATTGATGTGCCATAAGGAAATCCAGTCCCGGAATCCCTCCTGGGCGGTGTCGTACTGTTCCCGGACTTGAAGAGGTTTTTGTTCAGCAACATGGCTCAGTTTTTGGCAGGACCGTTTACTAGCCGAGAGGCCAGAGATGCAAGTTGCATCCCCATACGGACAGGTGAACACTGGGTTCAAATGGGGGCATTATAATTTGCAGTGTACAGAGTTGTTGCTTGCTTCTAGCAGGTTCGTTCTTGTTGCTCCTGTGAGTCTGCTTTGTCAATAGGATACTGGAGGCAGGAGGGAAGGGCCAGCTGCTTATCCAGGGTGATGTCATCAAAATGTGATATGCTCAGTCTCCAAGCTGCTGGACGGGTGAGACAACCCACAGGTACTGGGACTGGACTGGAGTTCCTCAAGAAACATCAATTAGCAGGTAGGACCTAATTTCCTCTTTTTCTTTTTTGGAGCCTCTCTGTCGATATGCTCTTACTTCACTCTTTTGCTAGTATCCTTCACGGATGCATTATTCTGAACCATGTGCTCTTGGGTGACTGTTGGCTTTCCCCTATTATCTAAAAGCTGCTCTATCTCTTTTTTAAAGGTTAATGCCAGCAGCCTGGTTCCATCCCAGTTAAGGTGGAGTCCATCCCTTCGGAAAAAAACCTCCTTTCCCCAGAATGTTCCCCAGTTCCTAACAAATCCAAAACACTCTTCTTTGCACCATTGTCTCATCCACCCTTTGAGACTCTGGAGCTCTGCCTGCCTTTTGGGTCCTGCGCACGGAATGGGAAAGCATATCTCCAGGAACAAGCAGGAATGAGTCTTCACATATGGGTACGTCGGTACCGACGGAGTCTGCGCGGGAACGCTCCCCAGCGTCCAATTAGAACGCTTTTGGGAGCATCCCAACATGCCTGCGTGCTGCCTTCCTGCCTTTCCCAACTGCCTCTCCTCAGTTTTCGTTTTTCCGTGGAGCCGGCAGGACGTCCTCCTGTCACCGCAGAAAATTCTTCTTTTATTTTTTAGTTTTCTTGTGGTCGCGGCTGCCTTCCCCGACGCCACCGGTACCGCCGGTGTTTCTTTTCTTTTTTCTTGTAATTTTTCCTTTGTAAGGAATACTTTTTTCCTTGTTAGTGCCTGACGGTTTTTTCGGCCTGCTAGGCCTACTCACATTCCTTTATGGAAGCGCCAGACACTATCCCTAAGAAATGTTCAAACTGTGGCGGTACAAAATTGATTTTAGACACTCATAATTGGTGTCTACCCTGCTTGGGTCCTGACCACTATCCGCTGGAGTGTCCCTCCTGCAACAGTATAGTCGGAAGAAGTCTTCAGCATCGAGTTCACCTCGATATGCGGTCCCCATTCAACTTCAGGGCACCGACCACCCTTTCTTCTTCGCAGGATCAGGTAACCCAAAAACAGTCTGTTAAGACTAGCCAGTCCTTGAGTGGTAGATCTCATGCACAGCATAGAAATGCCTCTGGCCTTACCCTCGAGGACACACTGGCTTTAAAACTCCGGTGGGAGTCTTCGGCCTCCAAATCCTTAATGGGGTTTCAGGTTGTTCCTGAGGTTCACCCCTCTCCGAACATAGCTGAGCCATGCTCGGTGGTGGCATCCGCTTCGAGTGGTACCCATACCCTGGCATCGGCAATGGTGTTGGATGAAACATTCCTCACTAAAGATCGCAGTCTGGCGCCCTCGGTTCCTCCGGGCCCATTAGAGATGCTGCAGACCGATCTTCCAGTATCGGTATCGATCCCGGTACCGGTACTGGTACCTATGTCGGTACCCTCCAGATGTGCATTGATAGACTCGCTTCTTTCGATGCCGAGTCTGGAATCGATTTCCAGTCTGGATGACTGGGTACCGACTCGCCTTGGTACCGACACCGGACGGTACTGAAGGCACGGTTCCGATGATCCATGTCGGGCACTCTCGGTTTCTTCGGTACTGTTAGAGCTGTCACCGACTGGTCTTCATGTATCGGTATCGGATACGGTACCGGAGTCGGTACCGGTATCGACATTAGCATCGCTGTCGGTACCTTCCATGCTTGTTTCAACAGGCTCGCTTCCCTCGGTACCGAGTTTGGAATCGATCCCTAGCATGGACGATGCGCTACCGACTGCTTGTGGTCCCAACCTCCTGCGGTACCGGCGACCATCCTGTAAGGACAGTCCGATGCTCCACCCCTTAGGGTCTTCTATTCCAATGAATTTGGATAGATCCCTGGGTGCCAATGCTAGTTCTTCAACAGATCTAGCCTGTACTCCTCTTTCTAGAGGACTTCCCTCTGGGGATTTTTCTTTTCAAGCATTCCTGCTTGATATGGCAAAGTCACTTGCCATTTCTATACCTGGTCAAGATCCTGCACCAGGGAATACAGAATCTCTGTATATTCCCTGGAGTCCAAAGGAGGACATCATGCTTCCTTTGCATCAGACCTTGCAGGATCTGCTCTTTCGAATGTGGGAAACTCCTTTAATGGTATCCCCACCTTCTAGGGCAACTGATCTTCTATACAAGGTGCCCCCTTCTCCAGGTTTTCAAAAGACTCAACTTCCTCATCATTCCATTGTTGTAGAATCAGCAATAAGGCTTGTTAAGAGTACTAAAAAGCACTCTTCTTATCTGCCAGGTCGTGAGTCTAAGACTTTAGATGCCTTTGGACGCCAAACCTTCCAAGCATCCATGCTTTCAGCAAGAATTCTCTCATATATTTTCTACATGGGATTATCTCTTGAAGAAGTCACAAAGAATTTACTACTTTTGACCCCATTTCTTCAAGAACCCAAAAGAGAAGACTATTCCTTATTGGTTAGTCATGCTCAAAATATCTCTAGATTCCTTACTCGTGCTTCCCTAGACTCCTTTGAGTCTGTTAGCAGAACTTCTGCTATAGCTATAGGGGCATGACGTAAAGCCTGGCTCCAAGTTTCAGACTTGGACAAATGGGTACAAGAAAGACTGGGAAATACTCCTTGCGCTGGAGAAAATCTCTTTAACAAGGAGTCTTTACTCCAAGCTGCTCAGTTAACTACTGACATTGCGGTTTTCAGAGGCTTGTCTACGCCTTCCTCTTTCCCAGTTTGTAGGAAATTTCCTAACAAACTTTGTTCCCCTAAGGGGAAAAAGTTTTATCCATCTTCTACCCATCATACAGATGTTCCCAGACAGGGGAAACATCAGACCGGGCTAAAGAAACCACAACCTCAACAGGTTCAGCAAACCCAGCAGCCGCAGTGTTTCTGATAGATTATCATTACATCTCCTGTTTGGGGGTTAGAGTTTGTAGTCTGCTTCTTTTCACTTGAAGCATCTACACTAATTTCATCCTAAATTTTCATGGATCTCTTTTCACGAGACATCCTTTCTTTTTGCTCTAAGAGTTTTTATGATGATCATGCCTATAGTTAACAGGTTTCTCTTCCTCCTACTGGGTAAAAGAGGTGTAACAACTATCAATAACACAGTTTTCCCTGTACTAGCATGTATCATCTTACCTTTCAGAGACTTACTACATCGTGAGTCTCCTTCAACTCTGTCTTACCTGCCCTCTTACTACAACATTCGATTTGTAAGAGTGGTTCTATTACACTGGTAAGCCCCTATGGTTCTCTACCTATTCCAGGAAGAGGTTTCCTTTCCAGAGTTGTCTCCCCCTTTCACATTCTTACTTTAGGGCAGCTTATCAGACAATAAGGAAGTCTTACCACTCCTGCTTATGTCTGTTGTTTCTTTTTCCAATCTGGAAAAAAAAAAGGGATTTTTTTTCGCTGCCCTGGTACTTGCTGCAAATGCAGCAGTTTCCTAGTGGTTAAACCACTGGTTCTGTTCACCACACAACCAGGGTTTGTCCTCCACTAGCAATCCTTCCGGCCTGGGTAGTAAACCCAAAACAGGTTATCAACCTTTTTTGGAAACCCTATCATCACAGGCTTGTTGGTTTGACTTCTATTCTTCGCCATCTCCAATTCCCTTGTTTTTGGCAGAATAGTTTAAGTTACCTACTGGCTTTAAGCAGCCAGTTTTTTCTTCTAACCAACCTGCAACATGCTCTCTGCAACTCTACAGAGTAGCTTTGCACTATGGGCCCTTGCTAGAGAGCATTAGTATCTTGTCTAGCAGATAATCCCAGATGGTTAGGAGGGGTTCACCCAGACATGCTCCCATGACTGGTAGGTGTTCTCTACCCTTACCATCTCATCTAAAATCTCTTTTCAAAACAAAGGACACGTGAAAACCTAAAGAATGGCCAATTCCCTGGCTTGGTCCACATCTTCTTTGGACCTCTCACCAGGGATAGTTTTCTTTTCGTTGCAACTTGTCCTTATATGCTTCCTTCCCAATACTTCATGGGACGCTCATGTTCAACTGAAGGACGCATGATACCCATCTTGCCCTCTTAGGCGGGTCAATATGGTATCTTATTCCATTGGCGTCTTCTATCCATTTACCATACTGGAGTTCTAGAGAGATCTGGACTTGCTGCCTGCAGACTGAAGTTATCCTCTGCATTTTTCACGTAGGCCATCCTGGTTATTCAAGAGCTCGAATTCTTAAAGGAATCTAGGGGTACAGGGCAACTAAAAACAAAAACATTCAATAAATACACTCAAATATACATAATAAAACTTGCATTAAAAGAATATAAAAATTAAAAAATAATATAAAAAAAATAAATAAAAACATAATAAATTAATCACTATATAAATATAAACATTTATACAATTATACCAAAAATGGGTTGGAACGCTATATAAATAAAATAAGAGAGACTGAGGAAAGAGCAAAAAGGGGAATAAGTAAAACAGGTATATGAACCATGAACCAGAAGAAGAAGAGAAGGGAAGAAGACCACATGTGCATCAATATAATACTTAAAAAACTACTGAAGAATAAGGCGGTATAGAAAACTGGTTAAATAAATAAATAGTCTTACCAGTTTCCTGGGTGATTCACACAGTCCTTTGATAGAGGGGACCTTTTAAATTGCCCCTTTGATATGTCACTTGCCTTTAACATCTATTTAAGACAACTTCACAGATCGTTTGCCTCCTAACTGGAAGGCCTCTTTGTAAAGGTCACTAGAAACAAGTTTAGTTCTTTGTACTCAAACTATTTATTCTACTTGTATGCTAAAACTATACTCTGATTTGATTTCTGTCCCATGCCTGTTTGAATTCCAACACTGTTTTTGCTCCCACCACCTCTTTCGGGGGGGGGCATTCCAGGCATCCACCACCCTTTCCATGAAAAAGTATTTCCTTATGTTGCTTTTAAATGTACCTCCTTGCAGCTTCATTTCATGCCCTCTAGTTCGACACCTTACCCATCTTTGAAAAAGATTTGTCTGTTCATTAATAAGTATTTAAACATCTGTTTCATATCCTCCCTGTCTCTACTGTCCTCTAGGGTATACATATTTAGATGTTCAAGTCTTTTCTCATATTCCTTCTGGCGCAGGCCCCAAATCATCTTGGTCGCCTTCCTCTGAACCATTTCAAGTCTTTTTATATCCTTTGTAAGGTACGGTCTCCAAAACTGAACATCAACAACCTGTAGAGGGGCACTAATAGCACCCTCCTTCCTGCTGGTTATTCCTCTCTGTATGATGCATCACTGTGCAGTTGTTTGCATTAAACCTCAATTGCCAAGCATTTGACCATTCTTCTAATTTTTGTACATCTTTTCTCATGTTGTCTACTCCCTCAGAGGTGTCTTCTCTGTTGCATATCTTCATATCATCAGCAAAAAGGCAAATGTTTTTATTTTATTTATTTATATTCTCTTATATACCGCGCTATTCTGCATCAGTGCGGTTTACATTGAACAAACTGAAATTACATTGAACAGGGCATTATAACTTGGAGATAACTATTTTACAGGGAACATGGGCTTTGGAGGGTTAAGTGGCTTGCCCAAGACCACAAGGAGCACCTATGGGACTAGAAACCCCAGTCCTTCCGGCCCAAGGTTGCTGTCCTCTAGTGGGATTTGAACCACCGACCTTCTGGCCTGAAGTACCTTGCCCCAACCACTAGGCTACTCCTCCACTCCACGTTACCTTCTAACCCTTTGGCAATATCACCCACAAAGACATTTAACAGTAGCAGTCCCAGGACTGATCCCTGAGGCCCTCCACTACTCACCCTTCTTTCTTTAGAGTGAGTTCCATTCACCACTACCCTCTGTAGTCTGTCGGTCAACAAGTTCTTGATCCAGTTCACCACCTTGGGATCCATCCCCAGACTGCTCAGTTTATTCATAAGCCTCCTATGAGGAACAGTTTTGTAAATAGTTACCCCTGCTATCCAAGTTTTTTGTTACCTGTTATCTGTAAACTCATACATGTTGTTGTACTGAGCATTTTGTTCTATGTAAACCGCGCTGATGCCAAATAGTGCGGTATATAAGAGAATGTAAATAAATAACAGTATCAAAGGCTTTGCTGAAATCTAAGTAGACCACATCCATTTGGCATTTAAAGCAATGCTCACTGCCATGAGCTGAATATCAGCCCAGATGTATATGTTAATTAATGTAATGAGAGAGAAGCAGATGGCAAATCCTAGATATTGTTGAGATTAAGTATGTATGAATAAAAATTTCAATTTAAAATAAACTTGATCCAGTGCAATCAAGCCCAGCATGGATAAGAAAGTGAAATGTTAAACTGTTTAATATGGAAAGCTAGTGGAGGAGTAGCCTAGTGGTTAGAATAATAGCCTACTACCCAGGAAATCTGGGTTTGATTCCCACTGGCACTCCTTGTGGCCTTGGGCAAGTCACTTTACTTTTCATTGCCTTGAAAGAAAAGGCCTGGCAATCTACTTCTGGTCATATCTTGCCAAAAAAAACTCAGGGGCTGCTGGGTCGCCAGGAGTCAGCATTGACTTGAAGGCACTTTAAAAAAAAAAAAAAGCAAGCTAGAAGGTCACAGATTAGTTATACTGTTAACAAGAGAGAAGAACAAAAGAGGGATTCTCCAGGAACAAGTAGGAAGTCAGTCCTCACATATGGGTGAAGTCGGCACTGACGGAGCTCTCGTGGAAGCATCCCCCCAGCTTTCAAAGAAAGCCTTTGGGAGATGCCACCATGCATGCGTGGTCCCCTTCCCGCCCCAGGGTGCTACCTTGCTCAGTCTCCTTTTTTCCGCGGAGCCATTCAAACGTTGTCTGGCTTGTCCCCAGAAAAAGTTGATTATTTTGTTTCTCGAGTTTCCAACTTGCCTCTGGTATTACACCGGTACTCTTCCCGCCTACCGACCTCGGTGCCTCGGCGTCGGGTTCAGTTCAGATTTTGTAGTTTTCGTTCTTTTTCTGGCACCTTTTGCTCCTTTTTTCTCCTGCTGGCAGCCCGGAGGGTCTTTGACCTTGCAGGGGTACTTTTTTCCCCCATGGCTACCAGTGGTTTTAAGAAGTGTGATCGGTGCTCTAAAATCATGTCTTTGACCGACACACAAGACTGCTGTCTTCGTTGCCTCGGGCCAGACCATGACCCGGTGGCCTGTGGTCTCTGCAAGAGAATGTCCAGCAAAGCCCTCAAGAGCCGTCAGAAGCAGCACAACAAGTTTTTCCCCGAGTTCCCAGTGCCTCCCAAAGCCAGGGCCTCGTCTGAGGCTCCAACACCTCAAGCGGAGCTTTCCGAGCCTGAGCCTCGTCGCAGGTTCTCAGAAAGGGGGTCTCCCTTGAGGGAACCTAGAAAGAAGAAGAAACCCTCGAAGGCGGCATCCTTGGATGGTTCCGACTGGCCGGTAGTTCCCCGGTCCCGGTCCCGCAGTCCGAGACGCTCGTCCAAGGTGTCGGAGAGGGAGCGACCTGCGAAGGTCCCCTGGAAGGATCCAGCCACGGACCGGCTTCTGTCCCCAGACACCAACCTTGTCGAGGATTCCCATTCGGGGGAGCCGGCATCGCGCCCGAGTCCCTCGGTGCCCGCACCAAATGCTGCAGAGCCTTCTGGGCTGGAGTCCAGAAGGTGACCCTGGAGTGCAGTTTGTCTGCCTTCATGGACCAGCAGCGGGCGCTGTTGTCCAGTTCGACTGGTTCATCCCCCCGACCACCGGGCCGTCAACGTCCAAGACGTCCCCCGAGTTGATCCTCGGCCGAAGTCACGCTCCGAGTCCTGCTTGTCGGGGCTGCGGTCATCCCCAGCGCCAGCCGTAGAGCATCGGGGCCTCGAGGCCCGCATAGCATCCCTCCAGCGAGTCCTCCACGAACTACTCCGAGTGGGAGACAGAGGACGAGGAGTCCCCCGATACCCATCGCCACCGCAATGTCCCTTCCGATTCTCCCATGTCGGAACCTTGGCTGCAGTTCCCACCCGAGGACATGGGTTTCTTGGACTTTGTCAAGGACATGTCTAAGGCCCTGGCATCCCGACCGAATCGGAGGAGGACCCTCGGGCAGATGAGTTAGAGATCCTCCAGTACAAGGCCCCTTCGCGGGAATCGCTAACAGTACCCATCCCTCCCTCCTGGAACGGCTCATGCTCCACATGTGGGAGACACTGGTGTCGGTACCGATGGTGAGCAGACGACACGACTTGACTCGATGTATCGGGTCTGCCGGAGCCCGGCCTTCCAGAAGTCACAACTGCTGCATAACTCCATAGTGGTGGAGTCAGCCATGCGTTGGCTGAAAAGCCAGAAGACGCACTCCTCGGTGCCCCCTGGCAGGGAGGCCCGCACCTTGGACACCCTCGGCAGAAAGTGCTACCAGGGCTCAATGCTCCTCTGCCACATCTAGGCCTATCAGCTGTACATGGGCATGTACATGAGAGACCTGGCAAAGGAACTCGCTGGGTTCTCGGCTGGTCTCTCCAAGGAACCCTTGCAGCACTTCAAGAGCCTGGCCAAAGCCGTCCGTGAGTGCTCCAGATTTATGTCTTGAGCGGCCTATGACAGGTTCAAGTCGGCGGCTCGGATAGCTGCGGTGGGCATCAGTGCACGCCGCCAAGTTTGGCTTCAGTTGTCAGATTTTGAGCAGTGGGTTCAGGACAAATTGGTCGATGTCCCATGCCAAGGGGAGAACCTCTTTGGCAAACCCATGACTGACAAGGCTGGAGACTGAGTTCATGACAGGACCAGGCTCTCTAAGAAGACCACTACCGCTCCCCAACGGAAGGGCTCGGGTAAAAAGCTCTTTTACCCGAGGAAGGGAGCTGTGTACCGAAACTATCCACCCTATCAGGCTTACCCAGCTCCCCAACAGGGTCAGCAGGCCGAAGGACATGGGTATGGCCCACGTAAACAGAAGGTTCCAAAACCCAGGCACCGACCCCGGCCCAGCCAGGGGGAGTTTTTGACTCCTTAAGCATAGCCTCTCTACCCCAAGGAGGTCAGCAACCCAAAGGGGGACGCCTAGCCCTCTGTGCCCAGAGGTGGCTATCACCACCAATTCCTGGGCACTGAGGGTAGTCAGGGAGGGTTATCTCCTCCATCTAGCTCAGACACCTCCCTCTTATTTCCCAGGAGAGCCCCTCAGGTCTCCCCTGCACCGGGACCCTCTCCTGAAGGAGTTGGCAGGTTTTCTTGAGGACAAGTCAGTGTCAGGGACAGGGGTTTCTACTCCAGATACTTCCTTGTCCCAAAGAGGACAGGGGGCCTAAGGCCCATCCTCGACCTGTGCAATCTCAACAAATTCCTGGTGAGGGAGAAGTTCAAGATGCTCTCCCTTGGAACATTGCTGCCATACCTCCAGCAGGGAGACTGGCTATGCTCCTTATCCTCATCCACCCCAACCACAGGCAGTACCTGCGGTTCGAAGTAGGGGGCAGGCACTTTCAATACAGGGTGTTTCCCTTCGGCCTATCCTCTGCCCCAAGGGTCTTCACAAAATGCTTGGCAGTCATGGCCGCCTTCCTCCTGCTCCAGGGGATCTTCGATTTTCCATAACTGGGTGACTGGCTCATAAGCGGAGGCACAGCAGGCCACCGCTCGCACCATCCAGGTTCTGCAACACTTGGGCTTTGTCATAAACTACCCCAAGTCTCACCTCCTCCTGACACAGTGCCTGGATAGACACCCTCCAGTCGAGGGCCTTCCCGCCCTAGGACTGAGCCGATCGGCTCCGGTCCTAGCTTGGGATATACAGCACCGTCCCTTGGTGCCCGCCCTGCTTCTTCTGTGCCTTTTCAGGCATATGGCCTCTACAGTCCACGTCAGCCCAGACGCTCGCCTCCATATGAGCATGGCACAGTGGTGTCTCCTGGACCAGTGGTCTCAGGCCACGGGCCATCTCCAGGACAGAGTCTCGGTGACCCGCCAGTTGGCATACTCCCTGTTCTGGTGGCAGTTGCCCCGGCATCTCGAAGCGGGCATGCCTTTTCAGGCCCCAAGTTACTCGAGGGTTCTCACCACGGACGCCTCCCTGCTTGGCTGGGGAGCCCACTGCAGAGATCTCTGCACTCAGGACAACTGGTCACCAGACAAGAGCACCCAGCAGATCAACCTCCTGGAGCTCCAGGCCATACACCTTGCTCTGAGGGTCTTCTGTCACCACCTGCGTCACCAGCCGGTGCTGGTCCAGATGGACAACCAGGTGGCAGTGTTCTACCTGAACAAACAAGGGGGCACGGGGTCTCGTGCCCTTTGTCAGGAGACACTGGTCCTCTGCTCGTATACAATCCATCAGGGCATCCTCCTGCAGGCAGTGTACCTGCCAGGCTGGGACAACCTGCTGGCTGACAGACTCAACAGAGTTCTCCAGCCGCATGAGTAGCAGCTGGACCCCAGAATAGCCAGTCGGTTTTTCCAACTCTGGAGAGAGACCATGATGGACCTGTTCGCCAGTCCGGACAACTTTAAGTTGCCCCGCTTCTGCTTCCAACAGACCCACCCCTCCAGGGTGGCAGCGGATGAGTTCCTGGTCTCATGGTCAGAAGACCTCAAGTATGCCTTCCCTCTGATGCCGCTGATCACCAAAACCCTGTTCAGGACCCTCCGCGACAGGGTCTCGCTTATCCTGATAGCTCCTCGGTGGCCCAGGCTGCCGTGGTTCCCGTTGCTTCTGAGAGTGGCGGTGGAGGTCCCCATTTCCCTGGGGACCGACCCGGGTCTTCTATCTCAGGAGGGGGGCTCTCTCCTGCACCCCAACCTCTGGTTCCTCTTGCTGACAGCGTGGCTGCTGAGAGGGTAATTTTGGCTCCTCTCAACCTTCCGTTCGATGTGGAGAACATTCTGCTGGCTCTCACAAGGCCTCTACTAGGAAGGCTTACGCCCTGAAATGGTGCAGATTCTCTGCTTGGTGCGCCCAACAAGGGGCCAATCCTTTCTTCTGCCTGGTGGCTCTGGGGTTACAGTACCTTCTCCACCTTTCTCAGTGCAGGCTGAAGTCTAACTCCATCTGGGTGCACCTTAGTGTCCTGGTGGCGCACAACCATCCGTTGGTGACCCATTTCATTCAGGGCCTGCTCTTATTGAAGCCCCCGGTTTGTCCTCCGGCAGCCAAACATGGTGTTGGGGCAGCTCACTCGCTCACCCTTTGAGCCTTTGGCTACCTGCCACCTTCGCTACCTCTCTTGGAAGGTGGTTTTCCTGGTTGTGCTCACCTCCGCTCGCAGAGTTAGCGAGCTCCAAGCCCTTGTTGCGGATGCGCCTTATACTAAGTTCTACAAGAACAGAGTGGTGCTTCACAGGCACCCCAAATTCTTGCTGAAGGTAGTGTCGCCCTTCCATCTCAACCAGGAGGTGGTGCTCCCTACCTTCTTTCCACGACCTCATTCCAGTTGAGCAGAGACAGTCCTTCATTCTTTGGACTGTAAGAGGGCTTTGTCCTTCTATATTCAATGCACTCAGGGCAACCACAAGGCTTCTCAGCTGTTCATCTCCTACAACCCCAGTAGGCTGGGGGAGGCGGTGACCAAGCATACGCTGTCCACCTGAGTAGCGGACTGTATCACCTTCAGTTATGAGAAGGCAGGGCTCCCTATGGAAGGCTGCGTCACGGCACACCGGGTCAGGGCCATGGTGGCTTCGGTGGCAAACTTACACACTGTCCCAATGGTGGACATCTGCCGGGCCTGGTCTTCACTCCATACCTTTGCAGCTCATTACTGCCTGGAAAGGGAGTCCCAACGGGACACTACCTTCGGCCAGGCTGTGCTTTTCGGGGTCTAGGTAACTCCTACCCTCCGACCCTTCTGTGTTCAGGCTACTGGAGTGGTGGTTTATCGGACACAGGGGTCTTACTGTGGCATGTGGACACGGACTCATTTGCTGCTGCTTATGGCTCCCCTCGGGGGAGTCCTATTTTTGCTATGGGCTTTCGGTAGCCGGCAGCTGGTAGCTGGGGAGTCCCATATTTGAGGACTGACTTCCTGCTTGTTCCCAGAGAAAGCGTAGTTACTCACCTGTAACAAGTGTTTGCCAGAGACAGCAGGAATCAGTCCTCACAACCCTCCCTCCTCCCCTTGGAGTTGCTTCTTTACTATCCTCTGTTTTTGCCATCTTTTAGCTATGTCATCTGACTGAGCAAGATGGCGCTCTTGGACAGGAAGGGGACCATGCATGTGTGGTGGCATCTCCCAAAGACTTTCTTTGAAAGCTGGGGGGGGGGGGATGCTTCTGCAAGGGCTCCGTCGGTGTTGACGTCACCCATATGTGAGGACTGATTCCTGCTGTCCCCGGAGAACACCTGTTACAGGTGAGTAACTGCGCTTTCTCCTCCCCAACCTGTAGTCTGATATTTATTCACAGCTAGGCTGAAAGCATACTCAATTCCCAATAGCACTGCAAACTCCACAGAGTCTTGCTCGCCACACTACCACTGCTAATCCTTTGCATTGTGCTGCACGGTCATATAGATAGAAGACACAGTTCTTGCTCATCAGAACAGACTTATTGCCTTTGAAAGATTGTTAAAAGAAATGGAAATGCTATTTATGGCATTAATTGGTGATATGGATTTCTAGTTGGGTTACAAGAATCACACTGTAGCTTATGGCATGGACACAGAATCCAAAGAAATACAGGAGAGAGATGTCAGTAGAAAAATGCTGTTTGGTCCACAGTCTGCCTCGGCTGTCACAGGTTTCTGCTCCTTCCTTCTGCTGTTAGGTATTTTCAGCGCTGGTATCCAGTGGCTGGACATTGCCACTTTAATTTTAAGCCAGATATTCAATGCCGACTTCATATCTGGCAATTGGCATTGAATATCTGGTTTGGCCGGATAGAGGATTAGCTATCCAGTCAGTGATGATGTTCAGCTGCTGGGTAGATAATAACCCTAACTTTAGCTGGTTTAGTTATCACAGCTGACTGGCTAGTCCCCGGAATGCCCTGACGGTAAGCAGCACTAAACCTTTTAGTGCCGCTGAATATCCCGCTGACCGTGATTTCACCAGTCAGCAGGTCCACTTCCAATATGCCCCCCCCCTCGATCTTTTTCTGTGTCCCATGCATGCTTGAGTGGAGCTACTGATATTGAATGTATAAATGTTTGCGATATTGGCCCCAGAGGATCCCCTTAGCTGTGGAGAAGAGGTAAAGCCCAGAGATCCAGTAGGTCTGATCGTCTTGAAGCTCTGTTTTCATGGTGAGATATACATTCCCATATTTTGTTTGTTTGTTTTGCATTTGTGTCGGACACAGCCACAGCCACAGTCACAGTCTATTTCCACAAGTGCCTTGGACGCTCCAGCATATGGAAGCCACAGGAATCTTGGAGCCATCCTGCAGCTCTCGGCCTCTCCAGCATAGTGGAACCACAGGAATCTTGGACCTGTCCCATATGTCTCAGCCTCTCCAGTGTGTAGGAACCACAGAGATCTCTTGGCCTCCTCAGCAAGTGGGAGCCATGGGGACCTTGGGACTCTCCTACTTCTCTAAGTCTGTTCAGAATGTGGACGTTGGGAAGGAATCAGACTTGCTATGCCTTCCTCTGAAGTTGAGCTTACCAACCATGTTAATGCCTCTCCAGAATCGGAAAGCTGTAGGGACCCCAGACTTGCCACATCTACCTTTTCTTCCAAGAGACATTGAAAGCACAGCTACTGGAGACTCACTGTACAGACCTCGACCTGTCCACAGCGTGAAAACCACAAGGATTGCAGGCTCATCTCTCCAGAGCATAGATACCACAAGGATTACAAGTTTGCCACATGTATCACTGACTTTCCAGGGTACAAGAGCCTTGGCAGTCTCTGGTTTGCCACTTGTGCTTCAGCCTGTCTTAAATGTGGCAACCAAAAGGATCTTAGTCTGGCCACATGTGCCTTTCCACAACACTGAAGCCACAGAGACCTCAGACTGTGAGCTGAGGTAGGTAGCTTTTTCTAGCCGTGATTACCCTTGACTCCTTTCATCACTTCCTTGCCCATCTCTTATTTCTTGGAACACTTTTTGTACTGCCTTTCAACAAATGCAGCTTGATTTGCCTTCCTCCTGCCCTTTCACTTATGTCTTTCACACTGTTTTTCTCTCTTCTGATTGCACAGTACACTGGAAACGTTGTCCCTTCATTCCATACCAAAGACTTGTTTGGCTCCAAGTTGGGTGGTCTCTACAGCAGAGTTTGAACTTGATCCATTGCACGAGTATGAAGTAATTCCCATGGGGTTTGCCAAAGCTGAAGAAAACTGTAGCACAGAGCAAGAGGTGAGTCCACCAGCAGCATGGCCCACAGATAGGCAAAGCTTCTGTGACTGCTATTGTCGGGTATCTGCTTCGGTGAGGGTGTATACTCAGACGAAGAAGTGCAGTTTCCTCCCAGAACTCCCCTTCACACGCAGTATTTCAAAGGTTGCTGAAGTAACAGCATGATTCTTACACACACACACACACCTAAATCTTGGGTATTGAATAGCATCTGCCTTTCCTCTCTGTGGTGGTTAGCAGGACCCTCAGTTCTGATATTTACAAGAGTATTTCTTAACAGTAAGTGGAGATAGTTAGGAAAGAATAATTTGAAAAGTGTAATTTTTTTTTAACAGCATTGACGTTATTACAGATGAGAGTGATGCAGCATAAAGGATAAGGGGTCTTTAGTCTCTAGACACCCGGAGGCTTTGCTATCATCCTGCATTGTCTGGCCTAAGAATGGCTGATTATACAGTCAATCAGAAGTAAAGGTGCCCCCGCTTATACGCAGAGTCCACCAAGCCCGCCCTCAGTTCCTCAAAGAATAGATGGATTAGGTTGGGTTCATAAGGGCTGTGAGCCAGAGATGTGTTTCCCAAACGATACCACTGCTGAATGTCAAGAGCTCAGCTCATTATACAGTCAATCAGAAGTAAAGGTGCCCCACTTATATGCAGAGTCCACCAAGCCTGCCCTCAGTTCCTCAAAGAATAGATGGATTAGGCTGGGTTCATAAGGGCTGTGAGCCAGAGATGTGTTTCCCAAACGATACCACTGCTGAATGTCAAGAGCTCAGCTCATTATACAGTCAATCAGAAGTAAAGGTGCCCCACTTATATGAAGAGTCCCTCAAGCCTGCCCTCAGTTCCTCAAAGAATAGATGGATTAGGTTGGGTTCATAAGGGCTCTGAGCCAGAGATGTGTTTCCTAAACGATACCACTGCTGAATGTCAAGAGCTCAGCTCATTATACAGTCAATCAGAAGTAAAGGTGCCCCCACTTATATGAAGAGTCCCCCAAGCCTGCCCTCAGTTCCTCAAAGAATAGATGGATTAGGTTGGGTTCATAAGGGCTCTGAGCCAGAGATGTGTTTCCTAAACGATACCACTGCTGAATGTCAAGAGCTCAGCTCATTATACAGTCAATCAGAAGTAAAGGTGCCCCCACTTATATGAAGAGTCCCCCAAGCCTGCCCTCAGTTCCTCAAAGAATAGATGGATTAGGTTGGGTTCATAAGGGCTCTGAGCCAGAGATGTGTTTCCTAAACGATACCACTGCTGAATGTCAAGAGCTCAGCTCATTATACAGTCAGTCAGAAGTAAAGGTGCCCCACTTATATGCAGAGTCCACCAAGCCTGCCCTCAGTTCCTCAAAGAATAGATGGATTAGGTTGGGTTCATAAGGGCTCTGAGCCAGAGATGTGTTTCCTAAACGATACCACTGCTGAATGTCAAGAGCTCAGCTCATTATACAGTCAGTCAGAAGTAAAGGTGCCCCACTTATATGCAGAGTCCACCAAGCCCGCCCTCAGTTCCTCAAAGAATAGATGGATTAGGCTGGATTCATAAGGGCTCTGAGCCAGAGATGTGTTTTCCAAACGATACCACTGCTGAATGTCAAGAGCTCAGCTCATTATACAATCAGTCAGAAGTAAAGGTGCCCCACTTATATGCAAAGTCCACCAAGCCTGCCCTCAGTTCCTCAAAGAATAGATGGATTAGGCTGGGTTCATAAGGGCTCTGAGCCAGAGATGTGTTTCCTAAACGATACCACTGCTGAATGTCAAGAGCTCAGCTCATTATACAGTCAGTCAGAAGTAAAGGTGCCCCACTTATATGAAGAGTCCCCCAAGCCTGCCCTCAGTTCCTCAAAGAATAGATGGATTAGGTTGGGTTCATAAGGGCTCTGAGCCAGAGATGTGTTTCCCAAACGATACCACTGCTGAATGTCAAGAGCTCAGCTCATTATACAATCAGTCAGAAGTAAAGGTGCCCCACTTATATGCAAAGTCCACCAAGCCCGCCCTCAGTTCCTCAAAGAATAGATGGATTAGGCTGGATTCATAAGGGCTCTGAGCCAGAGATGTGTTTTCCAAATGATACCACTGCTGAATGTCTTGACAGCACTGGCACTAAATGAAGGGCCCCGGTAAGCGAGAAAGTGTAGTGTTGGCGGAGAAGAAGCAGGGAACTAATATGGTTTATTGCACTTGATACATGGCCTTTTGTGAGCATCTCCCAAGATTAACACATACTGAAACACCTAAAAGGCAGGCAGACTCGTAAGTAAAATAAGAAACAATTTTGTCACAGTAACAACAGTTAAGAAAGCTTGAGATAAGCACGTATGGGGAAGTGAAGGTAGAGCTGGAAATCAGCTGTGATTCAGATGGCCTCACAGTCCTCATCTGCCATCATGCTCAGTTTCTGTCTCTTATGCTATCTATTGGCAGAAGACGGGGCAAGAAAAGAGGCCACAGAGAGTTTCTCAGATCCGCATCAGGAAAACTGTTCCGAAACCAGACCCAAATCTCACCCCAATGGGTCTCCCACGAGCAAAAAGGTGAGAGACAAATCCATACCAGTGTTTTCATGGTGGGTAGGCTAAGCTGGGATTCACCAGCATTTTCCATAGTTACAAAATAGTCTACCCTTGGACATTTGTTAGGAATTTAATTAATTGATATTTAGGAAGAAGGTTAAAACCACCTTGTTTGCTGACAACTAAGGAAAGTTAAACTCTTAAAGAGCCTTCTCTCTCCAGTTCAGAATAGTCTGGATATTTGTAATATGGTTATGCTTTAACCGCGAGTCTTTGTTTGCTATTGTACATGGATGTTGTTCAGAGAAGTGATTTATAAGTTGTTTTTTTAATAAATAGGAGGTATAGAATGGGTGGCTTAGGAAAGATACTATATTTTTTATTTATTTATTTAACCAGATTTTTATACCACTTTATCCTTTAATCAAAGTGGTTAACAACACAATTGAGGGTTTACATGGGAGGGAGGAAGCGGGGGAGAACTGACATCACCTGTTTTTTATGTTCAAGGTTAAAGAAGAAGGAATTCAGTTTGGAGGAAATTTACACAAATAAGAACTACAAATCTCCTCCTGTAGCCAGGTGAGCTGGAAGGAAGGAGTGGAGTGCCCTAGCATGAAAAGAGGGACCCTGCAATTTTACGAGTCGCTGGAGTATGTGCGCAGCGGGAGGGAGATAGTACGATATTCTTTCTGTTGCTTTTTGATGGCCATAAGCTAATCCATGTTGGCTCTTCACTCCTCTGCAGGTGCCTGGAGACCATCTTTGAAGAGCCGAGGGAGAAGAATGGCTCTCTGATTTCCATCAGCCAGCAGAAGAGGAAAAGGCTGTTAGAATTCCAGGACTTCACTATTCCACGAAAGAGGAAATCACGTGGCAAACTTAAAGTGCTGGGCGGTAACACACGGGGCAGAAAGGCTACAGTTGAGGGCAGCAAGCTGGATGCTATCCTGATTCAAAAGCTGACAGACCTGGAAGCCTTCTTTGCTGAGGCAGACAAGCAAGATGGTGCGTCTGGGAGCTGAGGAACAGTGGTGGTGGAACTGGAGAGGACATCATGTTACATCTCGGTGGTGGTGGAGAAACGCGGGTGTCCCTGCATTATACAGGATTGCTCAGTGAAAAGAAATGAGTTCATATTGTTTCAATGGGGAAGAGCCGGATGTGAGCTGGGTCTGCTTCAGGCACTTTTTGTTCTTGTATTTGATATAATGATGGTATAAGGGATGGATGTCTCTTCTTGAGCAGAGCGTCCAAGCCTCTCTCTCTCTTTATGATTACTAGTGTCTGGGAGCAGGCCTGGAACTGAACTGCCGAGTTCTCGTCCTCACCAGTTAATCTCAGAACAGTTCCTGCAAGGTCTGGGGTGAGTCCTCTGTGCAGTTGCATTGCTGTTTTGCCCTGTCATACAGATTGTTTGGAAGAGGTGGAAATGGAGGGTATAATGTGTGTTTTTTTTAAATACAAGTGAGCGCCTTTCTTGGGCTGCAAGCAGTCTAGGTCACCTCATTATTTTAGGCTATGGTGAAACTTCTTACCTGCTGCAGTTATGAGCCAAGCTGGTCCAAAAAACATCTCTTCCCATTGTGGCGTGGCATGCAGAGGGGGGGGAGAGGGGTCACTGTGTGCTAATTGTATGGGGGGAGGAGCACTGTGCTACTTCTGGGACAGAGCCCTCTGAGTGGCTGTAGCATCCTGTGCCACTTGTGTGGCATAATTCTTTGAAGTAGAGGGTGGAGGAGATTTTCCCAATCCAAGTCAATTTACTCTGTCAAGATACACTGGGAAGCCCCCAGTATCTACATATTTGATGGGTTTTATTTAGCAGAGAATACATTCCTAAGGTATAAGAGAAATGTACTTGGAAAATGTTTCACTGACTTTGCATATGGAGGAATATACTGATTCTGCTGCAGCCCTGTGGGATGCTGATTCATGGATTCTGGCCCCAGCCCAGCTTCCACTTTAGTTTGAGGTTGTGGCTATAGTGGTCTGCTGAGCTGTGCTCAAACTCCTGTGATTCTGGAACAGTGGCTTCATATCATGCACCATATGTGACCCAGAAATTCTCCTCTTGTTCTAATTTATGAACAAAAATAAAACTTTGGAGATAATGGCAGTGTTCTGATTGGTGGTCATTCTGCTCCAAGAGACTCGGGCTGAGAAGGAATTCCCCAGGTGTGTTGGCAATGGCTGCTTAGAGTTCTTGCTGGGCTCTGCAGCCCACTGACCAGAAGTAGATTAGCTCTTGTACAGCTTCAGTCAAGGCAGCAGAATATTTCATATTAGCCAGTAACAATGAGTGCTTCCCCTTTGTTTAGATGTCATGAGAGAAAGGCTACAGAGGTCCAAAAGCATTGTTGCTCACCTGTAGCAGATGTTGCTTATAGACAGCAGGATTGATCAGGCACAGAAGGGAATGATGTTATTGGACTTGGCTGGGAAGGACCAGCTCTACTAGAGCTCAAAACCTAGTGTAAAGTTGTGAGCATGCACGGTGCTTCTTGTGTACAGCAGTCTCTTCAGCTCCTCGAGAAATGAATGCAACTCTCTGGGGGAGGTGGAAGGGACTGGGTACTTATCAGTTCTGCTGTTTAGAAACTTGTTACAGGTTGAGCAATGATGCTGCTTCTGTCAACAAGCAGGCTCGAGTTGGGCACAAAAGTGGATGATTCCCAAACTCACGGCTGCTCAACCGTTTGTGTTGTCCATTGTTCAGGAGCAGCCCACACATAAAAAGATGTGAGGGTTGTAAGTTCATATACATAAACTGACAATCACAATTTGGCCAAATGCACTGTGTCTTAAAGAAATAGTATGAGGGAAAGGTACAAAGTAAAACCAAGTTGTTAGTATCCAAGGAAGCAGACTTCATGAGTGTCACACTAGCTGTACTGGCTCGGGGGTTAGAGCATAGATTTGGTCTGTTCTTTAACAGGATTGGACTTACCAATTTGCTAAAGTTCATTTGGCAATCAGAATGCCAAAGGAGGGAGACAGCTGCGTAGACTGAGATTCACTTTGTTCGAGATAGTAAGTGAAAGCCTGTTTACAGTCCAGATTGTGGAGGGCTTTCGCCATGTGGACTCTTATGAGGCTTTGGCTAGAACATAAAACACTATTTTTCTATTAACATGGAAAGGTTATTTATTTATTTAACAGGTTTTGCTATACCAGTCCAAACGATTTACAGGGAACTGAGAAAATACAATGAACTTATGCATGCAACTAACTGACATATAACATGTGAATTACAGGGGATTAGAAGAGGTCTAGTTAATATAGGCATGAGGGGGGTAGGTTGGGGTTTGTGGGTGGGAAATCCAGGGAAGTGGGATGGGAGTTTGTTTGCGTTACATGCTGCTTAGCATCAGCGCTGAAGTGTTCCTGAAAGAGGTGGGTTTTTAATCTCTTTTGGAAGTCTCGAATTGATGTTTCTTAGTGTGGGGGGCAGTGAATTCCAGAAGGTGGGACCGTAGTAGTATGTGAATGCTCTGAGGCATGTGTTTTGGGTGCTCTTGCATATCTGGGGTGGAAGGCTGAGTGTGGTGTTCCTTCTTGGTCTATTGGTTTTGGGAGTGTTGGTTAGGGTTTGAAGGTGCTTGGAGAAGTGGGTGTTAAGTGCCTTGTGGATGATGGTGAGGACCTTTTATTTGATTCTTGAGGTAATGAGTAGCCAGTGGAGGATTGGTGTGATGTGAGTCTGGATACTCAGCAGATGGTGCGGGCTGCAGTGTTCTGGGAGAGTTGCAGTGGAAGAAGGTTATCTCTTTGGATAAAAATCTGGGATGGTAGGCCGTTGGAGTGCTGGGATGTATTCTGAGGTAGGGCATTTGAATAATAGATGATACAGATAGTAGAAATCCGAGTACTCATCGGTGTAAGGAGGATGGTGACTGGGGTCGTGCCCATTTGTGAAACACCAGATGGAAAACCTTTTCTATTTAAAGGCCCCTTGTAGATGGTTTGCTTACTGCAACTAATATATCCTGAAGAGGACCTGGTAAGTCCTATGGTAAAGGTTATAAAAGCTGATCCATTTTCCACACTGTGTGGGGTAGCACGTTCAGAATGGGATGAGGCAGACAGCCCTTGTTCTGAGTGTTCAGCAATGGAAACATTTGAAGCCTGCATGTAGGTATTCATTGAGAAACCTCTGCACTGATAACTCCTTATCTCATGCGCTTTGGAAGGAGTTAAAAATGAGCACTTCCTCTCAGGCCTGCGTAAACGTCAGCAGGCAGCTGTGCTTTGGGTTACTTTGAGTGAGGATTTTGCGACTGGACTCGTAAAGTCACTGCTCTGGAGATGGATGGCAGATTGGTTGAGGAGCCTCTGCTTGAGCGCACCGAGGACTCTTCCCTCCCTTTTAGTCTCTGTAGCAGAAGTCTCTTAACTTCATGGTGGTTGCAAAGATTGTTTCCTAGGTTTGTGGAGTTTCACTGGGAGCAGAATCCAAGCAAATCAAACATTTAGAATGGGTGTAAAAAGTCTGCATTTTTCTTCAACAGGGAGCAGAGCGAGGACCCTGACTGCAGTGACATGACAAAGAAACATACATATATATATACACATATATACATTTTTTAAAAAAAGAATACAAAGAAAAACATTGGAAAACACATAGGTAAAACCCTCTCAAAAAAATAATGTGAGAGCTTTTGTTTTGTATTCATTCATCATAATAGAAAAAGCTGAGGAGAACACTCTTCATTTTTAGATCTTTACCAAGGTTTTGAACTTTGAGCTATTTATTTATTTAACATTTTTTATATACCGTCTTTCTACGAATCAAGACGGTTTACATAGAACATTTCAAGGCAGTGTGTTTCAGCTGTTTACAAGGAACAAGGTAACAAGGATACATAAGTGAACAAAATGACCTAATTACAATGATCAATGATCAACTATTTACATGTGTAAGTGTGTAGAGCTACAATTGGTTGTATTATGTGTTTGAGGGAGCATGGGCGGTAAGGTAGATGTAAGGGTTAGGTATTAGGGTGGTAGGGAAAAATATTCAAGGAAGAGGTGAGTTTTTAACTTCTTTCGAAATTCAGAGTGATTCACACAGTTACGCAGTTCATGAGGAAGGGTATTCCATAGGGATGGAGCATAGAGGGAGAAGGCCTTGTTGATAGTAGATTGTTTGCAGTGCCTTTTATTTGTTGGTATGGTCAGTAGGTTTTTGGTAGAGAAACGGTGTGTTCTTGTGTTGTTGGAGAAGGCAAGGAGAGGAGAGAGGCATGGAGCTGACTCCTTTAGGATAATTTTGTGTATAAGAGTGAGAACCTTGAATTTAGCTCGGTGTTGGATTGGGAGCCAGTGGAGATCATAGAGGACTGGTGTAATATGGAATCGTCTGGGGGTGTTGGTTATAAGCCGCGCTAATGTATTCTGGGCTAGTTGGAGGGGCAGGATGGTGTTCTTGGGGAGGCCATGATAGATCAGATTACAGTAGTCAAGCGAAGGGGTTGTGAGGGCCTGACAGACTGTGCAAAAGGAGTCAGGGCTTAAGAGAGGTTTGAGGTTCCTGAGAGTACGTAGCTTTGCGTATATTGTATTGGTGGTTCTCTTTATTTGATCGGAGAAGGAGAGGTTTTGATCAAGGATGATTCCAAGATATTTCACTTGTTTTTTTATAGTGAGTGTGAGATTGCCGAAGGTGAGGGTTGGGGGAGGGGTGTAGGAGGGATTGGAAAATACTTGAAGAATCTCAGTTTTGGCTTGGTTAATTAGTAAGTTGTGCTGGGAGAGCCAAGCTTTGAGGCTGGTTAGACATTCATTTAGTTTAGTAAAATTAGGGTTAGTGAGGTTAAATGGGGTGAAGCACATCATGTCGTCTGCGTATAATTGGTATTGAATGCCATAGTTTTGAAAAATTTTGCAGACAGGTTGGAGGAAGATATTGAAAAGTAACGCGGATAGGCTAGAACCTTGGGGGACACCTTGTTTTAGCGTGAATGGGAGGGAGGTATCACTTCCAATATGGACCTGTTGGGTTCTGGAGTCCAAGTAGGATTGGAACCATTTTAGAGTTGTGCCTCTCAGTCCTATTTCATGAAGTCTGATTAGGAGTTGATGGTGGGGGAGGGAGTCAAAGGCGGTGGATAAGACAAGGAAAATAAGTAGGCATCCTTGTGCTGGGTTCTGGGTGTGTAAGTACAAGGAATCTAGAAGGGAGGTAAGGAGGGTTTCAACTCCGTGATTCTTTTTGAAACCATGCTGGAATAAGTCAAGGGGAGAGTGGTCGTCAATGTAGTCCTGGAGTTGGGTTTGGACAAGTTTCTCAGTTATCTTTGCAAGGAAAGGGATACTAGAGATGGGTCTATAGGAGGAAGGGGAGGTGGGGTCTAGTTTAGCTCCTTTTAGGATTGGGCGGATAGAGGCACATTTAAGTGGGAGTGGTACAGAACCAGTCTGGAGGGAGGTCTGTACTATATTCAGAATGTGGGGGCTGAAGGAACTTCTGGTAGACTTGATCCAGGGGACAGGACAAGGATCAAGGGTAGAGGTTGAAGCATTCAAATCTTTAATAACATCAGATACATTATCTAAAGTAATGGGATGAAACTCATTCCATGAGGCACATTATACCCCTGGGTGTCCGCCTGTTCTCAGCGTCTGATGTTATCTGTCTGATTCCAGCTCCTGTTATTTAACTGTTCCGTAGTGCTTTGGTATAATGCCTGGAGCCTTGATTTTTCATTTAAATACACTTGATCCTATAGGAATAAATGCAGAAATGGACTGGATTATATTATTATGAAGATTTTTGAATAATTATTTGATTGGATCAAGGCTCCAGCATTATACCACAGCACTATGGAGCAGTTAAATAGCAGGAACCAGAATTAGATGATGTCTGACACTGAAACGAAAGGAGGAAGGAGATTTAAGCTGTTATGAAGTTTGAAGTGTTACTGATGGATGGAAAAGATAACTATAAAACGTTTTGATTCCCTGAAGAAGGGCACTAAGAGAATGTTGCTATATGGTCCAAAGCATAGCACTGTATCAGAATGACTAAATATTGAAGGGATAATAGTGGCTGTACGAACTGAGAATATGTATGCTTACAGGTAAGGATATTTGAATTTTTTTATGATTGAATAGAATAAAATGGGCGCAAGTGATTAGACTGATTTCTGAGAGCAGAGCCCAAACAGACTTAAGAATAACAAAGTGCCATTTTGAGCCGTAGCGGTGAAAGTTTGGTTTAAAAGAAAGGTTTAATCAATATAGTCTAAAAATCCTATCTAACACTTACGTGATGCCACTTGAGGTGCAACTTAGAAACCAATTCCTAAGCCACATGAGCCAGTGTGCAGCCACCACTCTGGCCATATTTTTCTCCACTACACAAATCAGATTGTAGAGGGTGTCCACCAAAAAGCGTAGTTGCTCACCTGTAACAGGTGTTCTCCGCGGGCAGCAGGAATTAGACATCACATATGGGCGACATTGGCACCGACGGAACCTGCACAGAGCAAATCCCCAGCTTTCAAAGAAAGCCTTTGGGAATTGCTACCATGCATGCACGGTCCCCTTCCCACCCAAGGGTGCCATCTTGCTCAGTCAAATGACATAGCTAAAAAGACGGCAAAAACAAATGAAGATAATAGGACTGCAACTCCAAGGGGAGGAGGGAGGGTTGTGAGGACTGATTCCTGCTGTCCCCAGAGAACACCTGTTACATGTGAGTAACTACGCTTTCTCCGGGAACAAGCAGGAAGTCAGGCCTTACATATGGGATTCCCCAACTTCAGGCCACCATGAACCTATAACCCAAAAAAGGATCCCTCATCGAGAGCCGCAAGTAGCTGCAATGAAATCCGTATCACGGAGAAACAGGACCTCTGCATCCAATGGAATTAGCACTCCGGTAGCCTGAAAACAGAAGGGTCGGAGGGTAGGAGTTGTCTAGACCCCGAAAAGGTTACGGAGCACGGCCTTGCCAAAAGCACTGTCCTGGTGGGACTCCCTATCCAGGCAGTAATGAGCTGCAAAGGTATGAACTGAAGACCAGGTGGCGGCCTGGCAGATGTCTGCCAGAGGAACGAAGCACAGGTGAGCAACTGATGCCCAGGGGTGGCTCAAGGCAATCTGCTGCCTGAGGCGAAGGATGAGATGGCACACACACATCCCTCCCCCCACCCCCGGAGAGGGGGGCAGGGCTTTTTCAGAACTCCAATCGGGGACTGAACCAAACCAAAAAGCCGATTAGATTATATGGAGGAAATTCAAGATGTTTGCACACCAAGGAACTAAAAGAGAGCGAGAACGATTAGCACAGTTTATAAAACTAAATTATTATAACTCATTTTTATTTTGTTATTATAAACTGCGTTATGGTTCTTGCTTTTTCTTTTTCAAAATATATTTTGCATCCACAGGGGGTGCAGAGCAGAACGAGGACATTCACCCACAGAACTCAACAACAACAGATATTTTCCATTACCAGGCATATTTAATGCAAAGAGCACATCTACCATACCAAACCATATCAGCACCAACTTCCAAAACTCACATAAGAAGCCCATCTAAAAAAAGGTCACTGTAAATACTTCAGTGGGCCCTGGAACATCCATACACCTATTTGAAAAGCTGAACAAGTCAAATTACTACAGTACAGTATAGATCTTTATGTACAAACTCCATGTTAACAGAACACCTGACCTCAGTCACACACTCACAACATCGACCCTCACCAAGTACAGAATAAGTAACCACAATCTAAAGTAAAAATAAAAATATGTAGACAAAATTTAAATTGAAACCCCAAGAAGCCAGACTCTGCATGCAGTGCAACATCAGATAAATAAGAGATGTAGTTCCGCCATACTGTGTAAAATATAAAGATAGCACAAAGTCCAATCACTAAAATTAAAAACATTGATTTTTTTCTACCTTTGTTATTTGACCATTTTATTCTCTGATCATGCTGGTCCCGATCTGAGGCTTCTGCTTTCCTGTCTTCTCTTAGCTCTCTTTCTATGGTCTATTGTCCATCTGCCATTTCTTATCTCTTCTTTTGTTTTCTTCACTTCCTTTCATCAGCCCATTTCCAGTTCCAGTAACCCTCCCCAATATCAGTCCCCTTTCCAGTCCTCCCCTCCCAGTACCTTCCAGTATCAACCGCCTTGCATTCCCTTGTCTGCCACTGGTGTCCATTCCCTTTCAGTCCCCCTCCTTCCCCACTGTCCAGCCCCTTCTAGTCCAAATACCATCTGAGGAATCAGCTCACATTCACTCTATGCCACCCCCCCCCCCAGTCAGCTCCCTTCCAGTCGTCCTACCCTCTGTCCATCCCCCTTCCAGTGCCATTCACACATGTCAGCTCCCTTTCAGCCTCCTCCCAATTACCCAGCCACCTACCACTCCCATCCCCGTGTCAGCTCCCTTCCAGTCCCCCTTCAGTACATCCCAGGTCCAGCTCCATTCCATCCCCATCCTTCCCCTGCCATATCAGCTCCTTTCCAGCCCACTCCTTCCCCCTTGACAGCACCATTCCGGCCCCCTCCTTCCACTGGCAGACCCTCTCAGTATCCGCTCCCTTACAGTCCTATTCTCCCATCCCCCCACATCAGCCCACTTGTAGCCCTAGCCCCTAGTTTTCTTACAGGGCCAGCAGTACTCTCCTCCCCTCCCCCATTAGCCCAATGCCAGTCCTATCCCCCTTATCAGCCCAGTCCTAGTCCCCCAATCAGCCCATTACCAGTCCTAGCTCATTTCCAGTGCTAGCCCCCGTCAGCCTATTACCAGTCCTAACCCCCCAATAAGTCCATTTCCTGTCCTAGCCCCCTTACTCGGCCCATTTTTAGGCTTAACCCCACCAATTAGCCCATTACCAGTCCTAGCCCCCCCCCCTCCCGATCAGCCTATTTCAATTATTAACCCCCCATCAGCCCATTTCCAGTTCTAACCGCCCCCCCCCCCCCAGATCAGCCCATTTCCAGTCCTAGTCCTCCCCTCCATTAGCCCATTTCCAGTTCTACCCCCCCCCCCCGGATCAGCCCATTACCAGTCCTTGCCCCCCCAATCAGCCTATTTCCATTCTTAACCCCCCATCAACCCATTTCCAGTCCTAGTACTCCCCCCCCGATCAACCTATTTCTATTCTTAACCCCCCATCAGCCCATTTCCAGTTCTAAACCCCCCGATAGCACATTACCAGTCCTAGCCCCACCTCCCGATCAGCTATTTACATTCTTAACCCCCCCCCATCAGCCCATTTTCAGTTCTAAACCCCTGATAGTCCATTACCAGTCCTACTGATCAGCCTTTCCTTTAACACCCCATCAGCCCATTTCCAGTTCTAACCACCTCATCAGTCCATTTCCAGTCCTAGCCCTCCCCCCATCAGCTCATTTCCAGTCCTAGCCCTCGTCAGCCCATTACTATTTCCAGTGCTACCCCCTCCCCCCAGCCCAGCCCCAACCCGACCTTCTGAAGGGAAATTGAAGAAAAAAAATGGTCACAGAAGTTGCTGCCACTGCCACAGCAGCAGAATGAAGTGCCCCGCGGCCCCCCACCGCCCCGGAAGAGCCCTGCCTTCTATTTCCCCTACGCTGGCTCAGTTTTGCAGAGCCATTAAGGGAGAATGTTTCCCTTTCCCGCGGCTCTGTGAAAGTTGATCCTGCCGGTGCTGATGGGAAACAGCCATTTCCTGCGTGAGACAGGAAATGCCTGTTTCCCATCAGCTACGGCGGGCTCATCTTTATTTATTTATTTTATTTATTTGGACAGATTTGTATGCCACCTTATCCTTCAATCATGGTGGTCACATCACAACACAACTGGAAGGTTACATTTAACAGGGTACGTGGAAACATTTAGACAGTACAGTTACTTAACAGCATTTAGACAGTACAAATGAAGGTAACATTTAACATGAGGGTATTTAATAATGCGGTATGATAAACTTGTGTGTGTGGATAGGATGGGTGCGTGCTTAGTTGGCGGTGGAAGTAGTATATCAGTTTGGGTATGGGATGTTGCCTGGATGCTCATACGTTTCTATAAATTAAAATGTTTTGAGGTCTTTGCCGAAGTCTGTGAGGTCATCTAGGGCCCTCAGGTTTGTTGGGAGAGAGTTCCATAATGTGGATGCCTGTAGTGATGGTGCTCTTTTTGAAGTTGTTTGTTTGGTTTTGTGATAGCCTGCAGGTGTGCCAATCATGTTGTCGTTATTGGTTCTTCTTGGTCTGTTGCTGATATCCCTTGTTATAACGTTTTGGAGTACGTCTGCTGAGAGATGGTGAATGACTTTGAAGATGATCATGACTATTTTGTATTTAGCTCTTGCCAGCATTGGTAGCCAGTGCAGTTGTTGTAGGATGGGAGTGATGTGCTCGTTCCTTGGTGTATCTGTAATGATGCCTGCTGTGGTGTTTTGTACCATCTGTAGTGGGTGGAGTGTCTGCTGAGGAAGGCCTTGATATAGTGAGTTTCCATAATCAAGCAGTGGTGTAATGAGTGCCTGGCACATTGTGCGGAAGTGGTCCTGATGGAGCATTGGATTGTTTTCAATCGTTAATAGGCCTTGTTTGCGGTTTTGGTGATGTGGGATTTCAGGTTCAGAGCTCTATCTAGTGTGATGCCCAGATACTTAACTTCTTCTTTGACTACTATGTGTTTGTCTAGGATGCTAATAGTTTGCGGAGGTATGAAAGTGGGGTTCCTGGTGACGAACATTGCCTCAGTTTCATCATAGTTGACCGTTAAGTTGTTGGCTGTGAGCCAGTCATTCATGTCTTCGAGGCATTTGGTTATTGTTGTGGTGTTTAGTGCTAGTAGGTTGATTGGAGCGTACACCATGATGTCATCAGCATAAATGTGATAGTGCAGTTTGTGGTGCTTGATGATATTGCATATGGACTGTATGTAGATGTTTAACTGAGCCGCGGGAAAGGGAAACACTCCCTTCGTGTCTCTGCAAATCTGAGCCGGCGTGGTGCTGGGGAAATAGAAGGCAGGGCTCTTCCAGGGTGGCAGGGGGCCGCGAGGCACTTCATTCTG
The DNA here is from genome assembly GCA_033557465.1 of Ichthyophis bannanicus. Classification (NCBI taxonomy): domain Eukaryota; kingdom Metazoa; phylum Chordata; class Amphibia; order Gymnophiona; family Ichthyophiidae; genus Ichthyophis; species Ichthyophis bannanicus. Next base: position 17,657,174 of record CM066041.1, on the reverse strand, counting down.
CTGCTGCAGCAGCAGTAGCAGCTTCTGTGACCGGGTTTTTAAATTTTTCTTTATTTTGAAGGCTGAGTGAGGCGGTCTTTTTGGGGGCAATTTTTGCCACCCCCAAAAAGTTGCCACCCGAGGCCACCGCCTCACTCGGCCTCATTAAAGAGCCGCCACTGCTGATGCCGCCATAGCCCTGACCCAGTGTGCTGTGACACGGCCTTCCAGCAGAATACTCACCTTCTCATAAGCCCGGGCAATATAGTCCGCCACCCGTGTGGACAGCGTATGCTTGGTCACCGCCTCTCTCAGCTTACTGGGGGTCATAGGAAATGAAAAGCTGGTAGGCTTTTCGGTGGCCTTGAGTATGTTGAATGTAGAAGGACAAGGCCCTCTTACAGTCCAAGGTATGGAGGACCGCCTCTGCCCAACTGGCATGAGGTCTGGGAAGGAAGGTAGGGAGGACCACCTCCTGGTTGAAGTGCAAAGAGGACACCACCTTCGGAAGAAATTTGGGATGTGTGCAAAGCACTACCCTATTCTTTTAAAACCTGGTATAAGGCTTCTCCACCACGAGGGCCTGAAGCTCACTCACCCTTCGGGCAGAAGTGAATGCAACCAGGAAAGCCACCTTCCAGGAGAGATAACAAAGGTGACACGTAGCCAGAGGCACAAAGGGCGGCAGGGTGAGCTGCCCCAACACCACATTGAGATCCCATTCAGTCGCCGGAGGATGAACCGGGGGCTTAGACAGGAGTAGGCCCTTTAGGAAACGGGACACCACTGGATGAAGTGAGAGAGGTTTCCCGTCCACCTGATGGTGGTTCATGGCCAGGGCACTGAGATGCACTTTAACAGAATTAGACTTGAACCCCGTCCTGGAGCGGTGGAGAAGGAATTGCAACACTACAACCACCGGGCAAGAAAAGGGGTCAACCCCCCGTTCAGCACACCAAAGTGCAAACCTATGACGCTTAAAAGCATAAGCCCATCTGCCAGACTGCATAAGAGCACAGATCCAGGGCTTCCTGACAGAGGGCACGGGACCCTGGGACCCCCTGCATTTTTACAAAGAGCATGGCTACCTGGTTGTCTGTCTGCACTAGGACAGACTAGAGGCCCTCAGGGTGAGATGAATTGCTCACAGCTTCAAGAGATTGATCTGCTGAACACTCTTGCCCGGGGACCAAGTGCCCTGAGTGCGATATCCCTGGCAATGGGCTCCCAAGCCCAGCAAGGAGGCATCCATGGTGAGGACCCTCGAATGGTGAGGGGCCTGGAAGGGCATCCCCACCTCCAAGTGACGGGGTGAGAGCCACCGTGTAAGGGACTGTACCAGCTGCCTGGTCACTCTGACTCTGTCCTGGAGATGTCCCGTGGCCTGGGACCATTGGTCCCTGAGGCACCACTGCACTGTTCGCATGTGGAGGCCGGCATCTGGAGTGACATGCACCGTGGAGGCCATGTGCCTGAGGAGGTGCAGCAGATGCCTTGCTGGCACTGAGGGATGGTGCTGTATATCTTTGGCTAGCGCTATGGGCCTGCCTGCCCTGTCTGCGGGCAGGAAGGGCTTTGACTGAAGGGTGTCGATCCTTGCCCCAATGAATTCCAGCTCTTGTGATTGGCAAAGGTTCGACTTGGGGTAGTTGATAACGGACCCCAAGTGTTGCAGGACCTGGGTGGTGTGTGCCGTGGCCTGTTGCACTTCAGGGGCTGTAGTGCCCCTCATGAGCCAGTCGTCGAGATAGGGGAAGACAAAGAACCCCTGAAGCCTGAGAAAGGTGGCAACCACTGACAGGCACTTTGTGAATACCTTGGGGGCCGAGGCTAGGCCGAAGGGAAGCACCCTGTACTGGAAATGTTTCCCTCCCACCACAAAGTGTAGGCATTGCCTGTGGCTTGGGTGGATTAGGATGTGCGTGTAGGCATCCTTTAAAGCATAGCCAGTCTCCCTGGAGAAGGTAAGGCACCAATGTTCCAAGGGAGAACATCTTGAACTTCTCCCTCACCAGGAATTTGTTGAGGTTGCGCAGGTCGAGGATGGGCCTTAGGCCCCCTGTCCTCTTTGGCACTAGGAAGTACCTGGAGTAGAAGCCCTTGCCCTTGAGGTGGTGGGGCACTGGTTCCACCGCTTGGTCCTCGAGAAGACCTGCCAGTTCCTGATCGTGTCCCAGTCTAGTCCCGAAACCTCTGGGTTCTGTGGTGACGAATCTGCTCCAGAGCCCTTGAAAATAGAGAAAACACAAACATTTGCCTCCAAGCAGAAGGGAAGTGCAGGGAGCCGTGACTTTAAAACTTCAGCTAGAGAGAAAAAAAACATGCCCAAAGCTGATGTCTGCAGGCCAAGCCCAAGCTCCATAGCAACTAAGGGAGGTAACGAGAGACAGCTGGGGGAGGAGTGGAAAGTTGTAGGGCAGCCCCACTCATTTAAGCCCCAGAGAACAGGAAGTAAGAGGAACAGAGATGGAGACAGGTACGGTAGAGAGTCCAGAAGCAAACACAGCCGGGAGAACAGCAAGGATTCTTTCAGAGAGCACTGCAGGGAGACCAGCAGAGAAACAGAAGCTGAAGAGATCCCGAGAGATACAGAAAGAAGGGATTCTTTCAGAGAGACCATGAGAGAGAGGTGCTCCAGGGACAACCTAAGGAAGGATTCCCCTCATAACCAGCACCACAGTCCTGAACAAAGCCAGTGCTGTAGAGAGACGACTGCAGCTGGCCCAGGAAACAGGAGGTTTTATCCTAAGGAGACTGCTGTCTATAACCCAGGTACGGGGACTTTCCAGGAAGAGCTGGGTCAAAGAGTTTTACCTCGGGGAAAGCCGGTAAGAAGAGCTGTTAATAGAAGGGAGGTGAACCCTTTAGAAGTTTTAAACAGTTTGCTGCAAGATAAGGATCTCCAGTGCCCTGCTAACACCCCTGAGTCAAGAGGGAGGTCTCGTTGGGAAAGGGTTGTTGAGTTATTGAAAGATATCAAGCCCAAGCTGTTGCCAGTCAGGAGACTGCAGAGCCTGACTCTGAATGCATGGAAGTAGATAATTATGATAGTGAAAATGATTTCTCAGAATGTGAGATGGATTGTTCTCTATCTATGAGGGTAGAATGAAAGGCTATTGGTTTTAAGCCTGAAGAAAACCCAAGAGTTATTGTACCTGAATGTCTGCAGTTAAAAAGGCTAAGAATGTTTGAAAGTAAAGTTGCTGCCGTTTTAAATAGTGCATGAGACATTCAAAGGCTGGTTTTGAATGTGGCTGGAGCAACTATCTAAAACCTAGGATAACCAAAGTAAAGAGGAAAACTTTAATGTATATGTGGTGCAGTTAAAAGCCTCTGGTTGTTCCTAAAGTCAGCAAAAGGCTGTGAAGTGATATGTTTGTCTGAAGAAGAAAGAATTGCATTGCTGAAGAAAGCAAGTGTAATTAGTGACACTGAAAAGTTTGTATAGAAGTTATCTTTATTTTGAGGGGAGAAGTATCCCACCTTATACGTTGTGCTGAGCTTCTACGGAGGTTCCTTTGAACAAAGGAAGAAAATAAATTCCTGTGTTGCTTTCAAAAAAACCCTAGGCTCAATCATTAATTTGTTCACAACTACAACTCCCAGAAGCCCCGGCTCTGGGGAACCCATATAAAGGGACATTGAAAGGCATACTCCCCCCTATAGGCAACTGCCTAGGCAGGGGTAGGTGGCCACAGGTGGATGTCATGCCTGTCTTGTGCTGTAGACCCTCAGCTAACCCACGCCTGAACTGAGGCCAATCCCTTCCCAGGACTAAAGCTTGTGGGAGCTCAGGTACCACAGCTACAGGTATCTTTCGCTTTAAACCTAAACCTTTTACTGATACAGTGTACACTGGGTAGGACGAGGCTGCCCCATGGATGCACCTTATCTTTATGCTGTTTTCTTGTGACTCTGGGACTGAACTAATATGAGATTTTATCTCCTTCCAGAGCTTTTGTGAGATCAATTGATCTGCTCCGGAGTCCAGCAAGGCTTCTACCCGGACACCCTCTACTTCTACGCCCAAGAGGAATCCCTCTCCACCCTCCTTAGCATGGGTGGTCATTAGGGCTGTCCTAGCTGTGCAATCCCTTCTCATATGTCCTTCTTCCCCACAAGAAAAACATTTTCTTTGCACATAACAGGTTTTATCCATATGCATTACTTTCGTCCTTTCCCCCAACATGGCTCTTCCCTTCCTTTCTGAGGCTACTTCAACTGCCCGAGGTAGAACACCAACCTTCGCCTGGCTTATCAAACTGGCTTCTAAAAAGCGCTCCGCCAGTGAGGTCGCAGCATCGGTGTTCTGCAGTCCTTCCTGATCCTACAGAACTGCCAGATCTTTTGGAACTGCCTCCATGAACTGTTCCAAGATAATACAATCTAACAAAGAATCTTTTGTTCTCGCCTCAGGCGTTAGCCACTTTAATGCCAACCCTTTTATCCGCTGGCATAAGGCCCGCGGTGTTTCACCTAGCTTAGGTTTACAGCTCCTCAAGAGGCGGCGATAGAACGTGGGGGTTAGGCCCAAGCGGTCTCGTATGGCCTTTTGGAGCTCTTTGTAATTGGCGGCTAAGGCAGCGGGCATGGCCCTATAGGCTGCCAGCGCTTCTCCCATCAAGGAGGCGGCAAGGCGTACTGCCCACTGGTCTTTCGGCCAGCCAGTTAGGAGAGCCACCCTCTCGAAGGCTTCCAAGAAGTCGTCCACATCATCCCCTTTTGGCCAACTGACCAAACGAGAATGTCCCAGTCCCAGGTCGCCCGAGCCCTGGTATAGCTCCTAAGGAACCTGGTGCTGTTCGTAGGGACTCCGTTGCTTGCTTCTGCGCTCCTATCCACGCAGCCATGTCTAGGAGCGGCTTCTGCTGGGCCTGGATCATGGCTGCTGTTTGTTCCTGTGTCCTCGCAGACATCTCCTGCTGTTTTTGGAACTGCTCCGCCATCCAGCCAAGAAGCTCGCCCCTCTCCATCCTGGGTTGATGCTGAAATGAAAAGAAAAGAGAAAGAAACCACCAAGTGCGGCTCCAAATATAAGCCCTCTTTCTCTTGCTCCTCTTGAGCACTGCTGTATCCCCACCCTGCACCGGTATCAGTCTATACCCCTTCTATATACGGATTACCTTATGCAGGTGTAGACTCAAGCTTATCGGCCAGCAGGTCACGGCTTGGGAATCCACTCCCGTTCGGTCCTTCTGCTGCCACTCTGGGTCTTTCTCCTCAGCAGGCTCCCTGTATCCTCAGCAACTTCCTGTAGTTTTCCTTTATTCTTGAGGTTCCAGATATCTTGTGTATACGTGGCCAAGGAAAAATCCTAAAAACTACGCCACCTGTGGCCACCTACCCCTGCCTAGGCAGTTGCCTATAGGGGGGGAGTATGCCTTTCAATGTCCCTTTATATGGGTTCCCCATAGCCGGGGCTTCTGGGAGTTGTAGTTGCTGAACAATGAGTTGTAGTTGTGAACAAATTAATGATTGAGCCGAGGGTTTTTTTTGAAAGCAACACAGGAATTTATTTTCTTCATTTGTTCAAAGGAACCTCCGTAGAAGCTCAGCACAACGTATAAGGTGGGATACTTCTCCCCTCAAAATAAAGATAACTTCTATACAAACTTTTCACAGTGTCACTAATTACACTTGCTTTCTTCAGCAATGCAATTCTCTCTTCTTCAGACAAACATATCACTTCACAGCCTTTTGCTGACTTTAGGAACAACCAGAGGCTTTTAACTGCACCACATATACATTAAAGCTTTCCTCTTTACTTTGGTTATGCTAAGTTTTAGATAGTTGCTCCAGCCACATTCAAAACCAGCCTTTGAATGTCTCATGCACTATTTAAAACGGCAGCAACTTTACTTTCAAACATTCTTAGCCTTTTTAACTGCAGACATTCAGGTACAATAACTCTTGGGTTTTCTTCAGGCTTAAAACCTATAGCCTTTCATTCTACCCTCATAGATAGAGAACAATCCATCTCACATTCTGAGAAATCATTTTCACTATCATAATTATCTACTTGCATGCATCCAGAGTCAGGCTCTGCAGTCTCCTGACTGGCAACAGCTTGGGACAGCTTGGGCTTGATATCTTTCAATAACTCAACAACCCTTTCCCAACGAGACCTCCCTCTTGACTCAGGGGTGTTAGCAGGGCACTGGAGATCTTTATCTTGCAGCAAACTGTTTAAAACTTCTAAAGGGTTCACCTCCCTTCTATTAACAGCTCTTCTTACCGGCTTTCCCCAAGGTAAAACTCTTTGACCCAGCTCTTCCTGGAAAGTCCCCGTACCTGGGTTATAGACAGCAGTCTCCTTAGGATAAAACCTCCTGTTTCCTGGGCTAGCTGTAGTCTCTCTACAGCACTGGCTTTGTTCAGGACTGTGGTGCTGGCTATGAGGGGAATCCTTCCTTAGGCTGTCCCTGGAGCACCTCTCTCTCCCGGTCTCTCTGAAAGAATCCCTTCTTTCTGTATCTCTCGAGATCTCTTCAGCTTCTGTTTCTCTGCTGGTCTCCCTGCAGCGCTCTCTGAAAGAATCCTTGCTGTTCTCCCGGCTCTGTTTGCCTCTGGACTCTCTACCATTACCATTCCTGTACCTGTCTCCGTCTCTGTTCCTCTTACTTCCTGTTCTCTGGGGCTTAAATAAGTGGGGCTGCCCTACAACGTTCCACTCCTCCCCCAGCTGTCTCTCGTTACCTCCCTTAGTTGCTATGGAGCTTGGGCGTGGCCTGCAGACATCAGCTTTGGGCATGTTTTTTTTCTCTCTAGCTGAAGTTTTAAAGTCACGGCTCCCTGCACTTCCCTTCTGCTTGGAGGCAAATGTTTGTGTTTTCTCTATTTTCAAGGGCTCTGGAGCAGATTCGTCACCACAGTTCCCAATCCAATCCAGCAGCTTGGAGACTGAGAAACTCCCCCTTTTTTTGGTGACATCACCAGTATATCTCTCCGATGCTCTCCTCCTGCCACCAGTTGCCTCAGTCTCCAAGCAGCTGGATAGTTGGGAGCCCGGGGGGGGGGGGGGGCCCGGGCTCACTAGAGAAACAATTGAGAGTCTAGAGCATTTTTGCCATTTTTAGGTCTTTTGATTATTGCTCAGGATTTCCCCTAATGATTGGGTGACTGTGACTTTAAGGCTTGAAGCACTCTGGCTTCCTCCCTCTAACCTCCCTCCCTCGCTCTGACTTCAGTCAGTTCTAGGGGAACGGGGCCTGCTTTCAGAAGGTTTGCCTGGTTTAGCAGTGCCACTGTTCAGTTAGGCAGTTTAACATAGTGAGAAGCCTGAATGGGACTTCGCCGGCGCCGCGCAGAGAGCTCTGCCTGCTAGCGTGCCTGGCGTCATTCCCGCCGCTCAAACCTCAAGTTCTGGGTACCTTGCTACTGCGGGGTGAAATTTAGAGTCTGTTCGGGCCAGGGGCGGCGGATTGGACGGTGGCCGCTGTCGAGCGAGCCGGGCATTTGACGGCAGAGCGCACACACTTAGGTAAGACTTCTTTCTGTTCTCCCGCCGACCGGGCCTGCAGCGCGATTTTGGCACGCTTTCGGTTGAGGCCCTAACCGCATGGCGGCGGCGCGGCCTCACAGCAAGCCCAGCAATTGAGTATTTTGGGAGAGTCCTTTACTGAAGTGTCTCTTTTTTTTAAAGAGAGAAGGGACTAGAGGACGTAGCTTGTCCTTGGGGCTGTGCGTCTTATCTGGCCGGCCTGTCTGGGATACGCGGGGAGGCCTGCCGGGCTGATTGCGCTCTTGTGGCTCAAGTACCAAGAGTCTGGTTTTGGGGGGGGGGTGCAGTTTGCCCCCGCTATTCTCAATACCAGCAATTACTTATTTAACATGCCTTCCAAGCCCCTCTGCATTGTGTGTGGGGCCAGAAAGGTTACTGGTACTGGGGTCTGCAAAACCTGTGTGGGAGAGGCTGCAGGTTCGGTGCAGACCCCAGCACAGCCAGATGGGATTCCGGGGACAGGGCCTGAGTCCTCGGCTGTCTCTTTGCCGGTTTTGGAGCCAGAGGAGCCTGTAGCAGGGCCGTCTTCTGGCTCCAGTGCCCCCGCTCCTCAGATGCTTCTGTCTGGGGACCTGTCGGCCATTTTTTCGCAGCAGTTTGTGGCTCTCCTACAGCAGTCTGCTTTTAGCAATGTCTTGCAACAGGGCCTGACGTCGGGGCCAAGTGGGGAAAGAAAGCGCCCGGCGTCACCGCGAGCCCAGTCATCACAATCTGGGAGCAAGAAGCCCCGTACAGAAAGGGACTTCCCAGAACCACCGGGGGCCTCGGAGGATCCATTGTCGGATGAGGAGAATCACAGTGTGGCCCTAGAGGAGGAGTTAGAAGAGGGGGAGATTTTGGAGCGAGAGGATCAGGCCAGAGTGGTGAGAGTCTTCAGAAGAGAGGAGCTTCCGGCTCTCATTGTCAAATCTCTTAAGGCCCTCAATATGCCTGCTCCAGGGGCTGCGGAGGATGAAATGCTGGAAGATCCTTTGCTGCAGGTGTTCAGGCAGACGCAAAGAGCGTTCCCGGTGCATAGGGTATTTCAAGAAATGATTCAGGAGGAGTAGAATTTTCCTGAAGCCCCCTTGAAGGGGTCTAGAGTTATGAGTCGTCTGTACCCATTGTTGGATCAGGACAAAGAGGTGTTTAAATCACCCAAAGTAGATGCGTCTGTTTTGGCTGTGACCAAGAAGACCACGATTCCGGTGGAGGGCAGTGCGGCCCTCAAGGATGTTCAGGACAGGAAACTCGACGTGTTGTTGCGACAAGTTTTTGACATCAATGCCATTTCGCTGCAGGCGGCCATCTGCGGTGCTTGGGTGGCTAGGGCCTGTCTTCGCTGGGCACAGCAGGTACAAGAAGGACAGCCGAGTCCTTTGGCGGAGGAGGCCTCGAGGCTGGAATCGGGGGCGGCTTACCTAGCAGATATTCATTATGACCTTATGCGAGGTTTGTCCAAAAGTATGGCGTCGGCGGTGGCTGCCCAGCGGTACTTGTGGTTGCGTAACTGGGCAGCAGATAGCTCCTCCAAGGCTCGACTAAGTAAGCTACCCTTTAAGGGCCGGCTCCTCTTTGGTGAGGATTTAGACAAGCTGGTTAAGGATCTCGGGGAGTCTAAAGGGTGGAGGTTACCTGAGAATAAGCCCAAACCGACTCGGGGGGGGTCCCGGGAGCAGTTTCGAGATTTCCGCCGGTTTCGTTCCCAAAGATTCCCTTCAGGTCAAAGAGGTCGTTATCCCTACTGAAGTCAGGGGTTTCGGGGGTTCAGGGGAGCCGGAAGGGGATTTGGCTCCTCTTCCTCCTCCCTTAACTTCAAGAAAGCACAATGAGATGAGGAGGGCCCAGTCGTCCCTCGTGCCCGTGGGGGGTCGTCTGCGGGAGTTTATTCTGCCTGGGCCCGAATTACAAGAGATCAATGGGTGCTAGAAGTCATTCGGGAGGGCTACGCCCTGGAGTTTTCTCGTCCCGTACAAGAGGCCTTTGTGCAGTCCCCCGCAAGGTCGGTAGCAAAGTGTACGGCTCTGCGGGAGACGGTTCAAAGGTTGTTGGACCTCCGGGCGATAGTCCCCGTCCCTCCAGACCAGTACGGCTGTGGTCGGTACTCCATTTATTTCATTGTTCCAAAGAAGGACGGGGGAGTCCGACCCATTCTCGACCTCAAAAGAGTCAATCGATGCCTACGGGTGTCGCATTTTCACATGGAGACTCTGCGTTCCGTCATAGTAGCGGTGCGGCAAGGGGAGTTTCTCTCCTCCCTGGACCTGTCGGAGGCGTATCTCCACATTCCCATACGGCCGGATCATTACAAGTTTCTCAGGTTCGTGCTGCCCTTCAGACTTTACCAGTTCCAGGCCTTACCTTTCGGGCTGGCAACTGCTCCAAGAGTTTTCACCAAGGTGATGGTGGTGGTGGTGGTGGTGGTGGTGGCGGCAGCGCTGCGCAAGGAGGGCATTCTTGTGCATCTAGACGATTGGTTGATTCGTGCCAAGTCTCAAGCCGAGAGCAAGAGGGTCACGGCCCGAGTGGTACAGTTCTTGGAAAGTCTCGGGTGGATCGTCAATATGACAAAAAGTCACTTGCGGCCTTCCCAGAATCTGGAATACCTTGGGGCCCGCTTCGACACAAGAATCGGTTGAGTGTTCCTCACGGAGCAGTGCGTGCAGGGTTTGCGAAGGATGGTGGAGATTTCGGGGACTCAAGACTCCTTCGGCTTGGCATTACCTGCAGTTGTTGGGCACCATGGCAGCTTCGATAGAGACGGTCGCATGGGTGAGATTGCACATGATACCTTTGCAAAGAGCGTTGTTACGCTGCTGGTCACATCAGCGGCATCCCCTGACCCAGAAGCTAGTCTGCCCAGAGGAGACTCATCAGGCCCTGCTTTGGTGGATGATTCCAGAGTCCTTGGAGCGGGGAAAACCCTTGGAAGCACCAGAATGGGTGGCGGTGATGACAGATGCCAGCTTGTCGGGCTGGGGGGCTCATTGTCAAGGCAGCTTTGTGCAGGGGTCGTGGACTCCACAGGAGCGGCAGTGGGCGATCAATCGCCTGGAATTAAGGGCAGTGTACCTCGCTCTACTGGAGTTTCGGCAGCTGCTAGCAGGAAAGGCGGTGAGAGTGTGGTCAGACAATGCGACGGCGGTGGCCTATGTCAACAAGCAGGGGGGCACAAGCAGCGTGTCCCTAGAAGCGGAAGCCGAAGTCCTGTGCAGTTGGGCGGAAGCAGACCTCTTAGATCTGTCGGCAGCCCATGTGGCAGGGGTAGACAATGTGGCAGCCGACTTTCTCAGCCGGGTGCGGATAGATTTTAGGAGAGTGGGTCCTACATCCCGAGGTGTTCGAGATGCTTGTTCACAGGTGGGGGACCCCGGTCATGGATCTCATGGCAACCCTCATCTCCGCCAAGTGCAGCCGTTTCTTCAGCAGGCGCAGGGAGCGCATGTCCGAAGGCTTAGATGCCCTTCTTCAGGCCTGGCCGGAGGGGCAGCTGCTTTATGTCTTCCCTCCGTGGGTTCTGATAGGAAGGGTGCTGCAAAGGATAGAGAAGTTCAGGGACCACGTCATCCTCATAGCGCCGGACTGGCCGCGTCATCCCTGGTACGGAGATCTGATAAGGTTACTAGTGGCGAAGCCCTGGCGTCTTCCCTGCAGACCGGATTTGTTGACTCAGGGTCCCCTGTTCATGCCTCACGTGGATCGGTTCTCGCTTACGGCCTGGCTCTTGAGAGGGCACGGCTGACTTCCCGAGGGTACTCGCAGGCGGTCATCTCTACCTTGTTAAAGTCCAGGAGACGATCTACGTCGCTAGCGTATGTGCGGGTCTGGAGAATATTTGAAGCATGGTGCAGAGAGAGAAAGTGCGAGGCGCTAAAGGCTTCGCTCCCTCAAGTCCTGGAATTTTTGCAGGATGGCTTCATCAAGGGGCTCGCTGCAGCATCGTTGCGGGTTCAAGTAGCCGCCTTGTCCTGTTACAGGGGCAAGCTGGCAGGTCAGTCGCTAGGAGAGCACCACAATTTCAAACGCTTTCTAAGGGCGGTGTCTCTTGCGAGGCCACCGTCTAGACCTGTTTTTCCCAAATGGCATCTCCCCTTTGTTTTGGAGCACTTGAACGGGAGCCTTTTAAGCCCCTGGCCCGGGTGACGCTCAAGGATCTTACTTTGAAGGTGGTATTCTTGGTAGCGGTCTGCTCGGCGCGGAGAGTTTCAGAGCTGCAAGCGCTCTCCTGTAGGGAGCCCTTTCTGTCTTTCTTGGCCGCTAAGGTCGAACTGTGGCCGGTCCCAGCCTTTCTCCCCAAAGTGCTCTCGGATTTCCATGTCAATCAGGAAATTTCCCTGCCGGTTTTCCCCAGCGGCTCGGACCTTCCTTCGTCGAGAAAGTTACATCTTTTGGATGTCCGTCGGGCGTTGAAGTAGCTTAGTCGAACAGAGGCGTTTCGTAAGTCCGACAGGCTCTTTGTTCTCTTTTCAGGGCGAAGGAAGGGGGAAGCGGCTTCAAAAGCTTCCATTGCTTGCTGGATTAAGGAGGCCATTACATCAGCGTATGTGTTGGGGGGTAAAGTAGTGCCGGAAGGTTTGAGGGCGCATTCCACGAGAGCGCAGGCCATTTCCTGGGCGGAAATGCGGTTGGTGTCACTGGTGGAGATTTGTAGAGCAGCGACATGGTCGTCTTTGAATTCTTTCATTAAGCACTATCGGCTGGATGTGCAAAGGGCGGAGGAAACATCGTTTGACTCAGCGGTCCTGCAGGCTGGTTTGCCGGGACCCTCCCGTGTTTAGTCTGCTGCACTGCTCTGGTAAGGACCCAGAAGTTTCGGGACTAGACTGGGACACGATCAGGAAGATGAAATTAGACTTACCTGCTAATTGTTGTTCCTGGAGTGGAACCAGTCTAGTCCCGTATCCCGCCCAGCGTCCCTTGGCAAACAAAGGCCTGGACTCAGTCTGTACTTCACAGGTAAGATATGCTTCCTTGGGCTCCTCGCTCAATTTAAAAGAGTAGATAGTGGTAGCCACTTAGAGCATGGTGTGGCAGGATTGGCGGGCCTTCTGCACGTTTGGAGGAGGACCTACTATGTTCAAGTTTTCTAGTCACAGTAAGGACGGAGTTATTCTCCTCAGTCAGTTACTATATTGTTGTATTTTTGTTCAAGTTAACTTATTTGGATAGATACTTACTTGTTTCTCTGGTGAGTCTGCTTTGTCAATAGGTTACTGGTGGCAGGAGGAGAGCACCGGAGAGATATACTGGTGATGTCACAAAAAAAGGGGGAGTTTCTCAGTCTCCAAGCTGCTGGATTGGATTGGGAACCCAGAGGTTTCGGGACTAGACTGGTTCCACTCCAGGAACAACAATTAGCAGGTAAGTCTAATTTCATCTTCCTTCAGAAGAAGGTCCCGGTGAAGGGGAGACCTGATGGGCTCTCCCGGGAAGTAGTGTGGTGGCACCTGGCTTAGATGGAGGAGGTAACCCTCCCTGATCACCTGTAATGCCCAGGAATTGGTGGTGATAGCTCCCCACCTGCGGACATAAAAGATAAGGCAACCTCCTGTAGGCTGCTGAGCTCCGGGTGGGAGAGGGGCCATGCTGCAGGAGTCAAAAGCTCCCTCCAGGCTGGGCTGGAGCTGGAGCCTGGGGCTTGGGAGTCTTCTGCTATCACAGGCCATGCCCCTGTCCCTTGGCCTGCTACCCTTGCTGGGGAGGCCTGGTAAGGGGGGTAGTTTCGGTAAGCAGTGGACTTCGAGTAAAAGGGCTTTTTACCCGAGCCCTTCTTTCGGGAAGGGGCAGTGGTCTTCTTAGAGAGCTTAGTCCTCGTCATGAACTCAGTCTCCAGCTTGGCAGCCTTGTCGGTCATGGGTTTGCCAAAGAGGATTTCCCCCTGACATTGGACATTGACCAGTTTGTCCTGTACCCATTGCTCGAGGTCGGACGACTGTAACCAAGCTTGGCGGCGTGCACCGATGCCTGCCGCGGCTACCCAGGCCGGCGACTCTAACCCATGGTAGGCCGCCCGAGACATAAACTTGGAGCATTCACGGATAGCTTTGGATAGGTCCTTGAAGCGCTGCAAAAGCTTCTCGGAGAGACTAGCCGAGAACTCGGCAAGTTCCTTCGCCAGGTCTCTCAGGTACATGCCCATGTAAAGCTGGTAGGCCTGGATCCAACAATTCAGCATCGCGCCCTGGTAACACTTCCTGCCAAGGGCATCCAAGATGCGGGCCTCCCTGCCGGGGGGCACAGAGGAATGCGTCTTCTGATTCATCAGTCGATGCATGGCCGACTCCACAACCGTGGAGTTATGCAGCCGTTGTGACTTCTGAAACCCAGGGCTCCGATGGACTCGGTACATCGAGTCAAGCCGTTTGCTGATCTCCGGCGTCTCCCACATGTGGAGCATAAGTCGTTCCAGGATAGGAGGAATGGGCACCATGAGGGTCGCCTGAGGGAGAGCCTCGTACTGGAGGATCTCGAGCTCGTCAGCTCGAGGATCCTCCTCGGACTCTGTCAGGAAAGCCTTGGACATATCCCAGACAAAGTCAAAAAAACCTATATCCTCCGGTGGGGACCTTCTTTGAGCTTCAGACACCAAAGAATCGGATGGGACATCGTGATGACGCTGGGTGTCTGGGGACTCCTCCTTGGTCTCCCAGGCAGAGGCCTCCAAAGAAGGCTCGTGGAGCTCCTCGGGTCTCGAGGGGCCTGGCGCCATCCGCCCCGACACAGGCAGACTCGCCAATGATGACCTCGGCCCTGACCGAAGATCCACCCGGGCCGGCACGTCATTGAGGATCGGCTCGGCTCAACCTCTGGGTACATCTTTGACTTCAAACACCCAGTGGTCGGAGCACAGGAATCGGACATACCGGACATCGGCACTCGCTGCTGTTCCAAGAAGGCAGTGACACTGCACTCCAAGGCCGCCATTCTAGACACCAGTCCCAGAGGCTCTGCAGCCTGCGGCTCGGGCAAAGACGCATTCGGGCCCGAAGCTGGTTCCCCCGGAGGGGAGTCCTAGACTAGGACAGTGTGTATTTGCCTAGGCCGATACTGGGTCCTTCCGAGGAACCTTGGCTGGATGTTCCCTCTCCGACATCTCGGGCAGACGCTCGGGGCTCTGCAACTGGCCCTGGGAGGAGCCCAGCTGATCAGAGCCGTCCAGAGATGACGCCTTCGAGGGTTTCTTCCTTCTTTTCAGTTCACTCGAGGGAGACCCCCTCTCCGAGGACCCCCCACGATGCTCGGGTTCGAAATGCTCCTCACGAGGCATGGAGACCTCAGATGAGGTCCTGGCTCTCGGAGGCATGGGGGAATCAGGAAAAATTTTATCATGCTGCTGCTGGCGGCTCCTCAAGGCCTTCGAGGACATCTTTTTGCACAGACCACAAACTGCCGGGTCGTGGTCCAGGCCAAGGCACTGGAGGCAGCAGTCATGCGTATCGATGAGGGACATGATCTTTCCGCACCGATCATACTTTTTAAACCCGCTGGTAGCCATGGGGGGAAAAAGAACCCCAGCAAGGTTGAAGACCCTTTAGGCTGCCAGTGAAGAAAAAAGGGCGCGAAGACGCCCAAAGACAAAAATGAAAGATGAAACTTAAGTACAAAAAGGAATCGACCCGATACCGAGGTTGGGGTGGGAAAAGGTATCTGCCCAAGACCGGAGACAAGCTAAAATCAGCTCAAAAAATCAACTTTTTCCAGGACAGAAACAGACAACATCTGGTGGGCTCCGTGGAAAAAGGAGATTGAGCAAGATGGCACCCTTGGATAGGAAGGGGAATACACATGCGTGGTAGCAGTTCCCAAAGGCTTTCTTTGAAAGCTGGGGATTTGCTCTGCACGGGCTCCGTCGCTGCCTACATCACCCATATGTGAGGACTGACTTCCTTCTTGTTCCTGGAGAAAGGTTGAACCCGCTTCTAGCCATGCCACTTCTGCTGGTCTCCGCTGATGCCACCAAAGAGGACTCCTCTAACAGTTATGGTTTCCAATGCAGAAATTTAAAGAACTGCTTCAGGAGGGTTTACACCTGCTGATCCTATGGATCCTTCAAGTCTGTGCCCCCTTTCACTGGAATTGTAGTCGTCTTAGTCATTGCCAACATCAATGCATCGCTTCTGGGCAAACGCATCTTCTCCTTCACAACTGCCACTGCCAGATGAAGCCTAGCCATTACTGCTACTACTAATCATTTGTATTGTGCTACAAAGGGTACGCAGTGCTGTAGAGACATGTGAGAAGACAGTCCCTGCTCATGAGAGCTTACAGTCTAGTCAAGGCAGGCAACACAAAAGCTGGGGACTACGATATATCTAGCAGAATAGTAAGGAAACATATAGGAGGTGAATAGGGGACTAAGCAGATCAGGATCCAAAAGCAACCGCAACGGGAGTAAGATTTTTAGCCTGGATTTGAATAGGGCCAGAGATGGAGCCTGATGTACTAACTTGGGTAGTTTATGCCAGGCATAAGGAGCAACAAGGTGCCCCTAGTCCCCTCTCAGAGATAGGAGAGAGGGACAAACAGCATTGTAGGCTTGCTGCCACCAAAGTCAGCAGGGAGAAAGGAAAGACACAGGACCTTGCTCAACCAGGTTTAGCAACCCTAGGCATCTGAAGTCAGTCCCAGTTGGCCCTAGCCCTCTTGCTTGAGCACACCTCAGCTACACCTGTTGCCCCACCACAGCAGTGAGTCCTAAGGGAAGAGTTCTTTACTTAAATTCTTTTCCTCTTTTTTTTTTTTTCAATAATTTTTTATCGTCTTCCACCCAGTCCAAAACTAGGTTGCACGACCTACGTCGCCTATTATCTGCTGGAGAGTGAAAAATATTGGTTGGTTAGGGGCTGCATAGGACCTGTATAAGGTGACATCATCAAACTAATGGTTCTCAGTCTCCATTTGCTGGTAAGAGCGTGTAAACCCATGCATCTGCAATAAAGAAAATGAATATTCATGAGAGAGATTTGCATGCATGCCCTCTCATGCATATTCATTATAGATATCCTGAAAACTTGACTGACTGGGGGCCCCAGGACAGAGTTGGAAGCCACCAACAGAGCCAATTGTCCATATTATTTTCCTCATTTGGTGGTAGATAATCAAACCCTAAGCATTAGCTTTCTGTCATTTTGCTTTGATTACTACTAAAGGAAAATACATCTGCACAAATTTATACTTGCTTTTTTTGTAGAAATACTTTAAGGCAAACATTGTGTTGTGTATTTGACTCCAGTGACTAACCCCATTGGCAACAGCTCTAGAACCTCACAGGTAAAAGTGGGTTTCAGTGTTGCCTTTCGTGGGGATTATCTGTAGCAGGCTGCCTATTTCATAAAGGCTCATGCTACATTGGATGTCTGGGTTAATCTTTTACATATACCATTCTGATTCCTTACAACCAGAGCTGAAACTTAAATGGCCTCAATAAACTTACTAAAAGTGCATCAGGCACTGGTAGCCCTCACAAAATATGTCTAATGTGATGCTGCCGCAAGGACATTCAGCTGCTGTTTCCAAAGGTCCTAAGTAAGAGCATCTTTCTCCAGGAACAAGCAGGAAGTCAGTCCTCGCATATGGGTGACATCGGCACCAACGGAGCCCACCTGGAGCATTTCCCCAGCTTTCAAAGAAAGCCTTTGGGAATGCTATCACGCCCAAGGGTGCCATTTTGCTCAGTCTCCTTTTTTCCGCAGAGCCCAATGGATGCATGTCCTGTGTCTCCGGAAAAATTCCTTAAAAATTATACCTTTTAGTGAGTTTTTCCCGGTTTGTATACTGGTTCCTCTAGTTGGTGCTGTCACCTGCGCTCTTCTCTGCTCCTTTCTCTTTTTTCATCGAGGCTCACCTTGACTGGCGTTCGTGCTCTTTTTCGCCCAGGGATCATCGACCCTATCCGGGTGTGATCCACCATGTCTCCCGGTGGCTTTAAAAAGTGTGATCGTTGCAGTCAAATCATATTTGTCACAGACACCATGACTGCTGCTTGCACTGCCTTGGCCTGGACCACGACAGTACCTCCTGCAACTTGTGTCAGGCCATGACTCCTCGGACCAACAAAAAACTGTTGGAGTTGCAGGAGAAGATATTCCCGCAGTTCAGCTCTACTCGAAGCCAGTCAAAGTTCTACCAGGGAAACCCGGTAAGGTCCCATGGTGGGACTTGGGCGACTCTGAGCAGTGCCCTCCTAAGGTCTCTAGGAAGGAGTCCTCGGCCAGCAGTGACCGTGCGAGGCTCCTCGAGGCCACAGTCCTTGCAGAGGATGCGCTTGCCAAAGCACCGGCACCAGGCCCGAAATCCTCTGTGCCTGCGCCAAACGCTGCGGAGCCTTCTGGCAATCAAGGCTAGAATGGCGGTCCTGGAACAGAGTATCTCTGCCATCCTGACCATGCAGCAGGCGATGATGTCGGTTTCGTCTGCATCATCTGCCCCAACAACCGAGGCCCCAACTGCGGTGGCGTCGAGCCAGTCCTCCCTGGCTAATTTCCAGGAGTCTGACCCGAGACTGGTCGGGAGGGCTTCGATTCCCTGGCTCAGGCCTCAAGGCACGGGAGCTCCAAACCTCAGACTCCTTGATGCCCTCGGAGTCAGACTGGGAGACCAACGTCGAGGCCTCCCCCGAGACCTCTCGACACTGAGACATCCCCTTGGAGCCATCTCCCCCGTAACTCCGATACCATTCCCCACCCGAGGACATGGCATTCCACGACTTCGTCCGGGACATGGCCCAAGCCCTCTCGGTTCCCACAGAGTCTGAGGAGGACCCGCGCACCGAAGAGCTGAAGATTCTCCAGTATGAGTCTATCCCAAAGGAGGCTCTATTGGTGCTGGTGCAAACCATCCTCGAATGACTGGTCCTATGGATGTGGGAGATCCTGGCTTCGGTGCCGGTGGTCAGCTGATGCCTCGACACCATCTACAGTATCAAGAGGAGTCCAGGCTTCCAGAAGGTCCAACTTCCCCACAATTCCATGGTGGTGGAGTCCTCTATGCAAGAGCTCAACAGCCAGAACACTTATTCTTCTGTACCCCCGGGTAGAAAGGCCAGGACCCTCGACACCCTGGGGTATAAGCGTTTCCAAGGGGCCATGCTGGGCTTCTGGATACAAACCTATGAGCTCTACATAGGGATGTACCTTAAGAGTCTCATCCAGGAGCTCACTGGCTTCTCAGCAGGGCTCACCGGGGAACCCCTGCAACAGTTCCAGACCTTGGTGGCCATCATTTGGGACTGTTCTAAGTTCCTGTCCCAGGCCGCCTACAATGGGTTTGAGGCAGCAGCCACAGGCATCAGTACTTGGCTCCAGGCCTGGCTGCAGACCTCGAACCTCAGCAGTGGGTTCAGGAAAAGCTGCTGGATGTCCCCTGCACCGGGGAGAACCTGTTTGTGAAACCTATGGCCGACAAGGCGTCCGAGATTGAGGCTGAGGTGATGACCAGGCAGAGGCTCTCAAAGAAGACTTCTACCCTTCCCCGTAAGAAAATCTCATGGAAAAGGCCAAGTTTCCCAAGGAAGAAGGGCCCTTTCCACCAGAGTCACCACTATTAAGCCTTCCCAAGCCAGCAGCAGCAGTGATCCCAGCCCAAGGGGCAGGGACACGGACCCAGGAAGCCAAATGCTCCCAAACCGCTGACACCAGCTCCGACTCAACCTGGTGGGAGCTTTTGACTCCCAGGGTGGGGCCTCCCTCCCCCTCCCCCTGGGAGACCCTCACCAGCCCACAGAGGCCTGCCTGGCACTCTTTGCCCACAGGTGGCCCGAGGTCACCTTGGACCAGTGGGCACTCCGGGTGGTGAAGGGGCAATTTCCAGGAGAGCCAGTGCAACCTCTCCTTCACCAGGCCCTCTTGCTCTTGGAGCTAGCAGGTCTACTAAGGGACAAGGCAGTAGAGCCTGTTCCCCAGCAACTCTGGGGCAAGGGATTCTACTCAAGGTACTGTCTTGTCCCCAAAAGAACCAGGGGTCTCAGGCCCATCCTGGACCTCCGAGGCCTGAACAAGTTCCTGGTAAGGGAGAAGTTCAAAATGCTCTCCCTTGGGATACTGCTGCCCTACTTCCATAAGGGAGACTGGCTTTGCTCCTTGGACCTAAAGGATGCCTACACCCATATCCTGGTCTACCCATCTCACAGGCAATACCTGAGATTCATGGTAGGGGGAGGCCACTACCAATACAGGGTACTTTCCTTCAGCCTGGCCTCCTCGCCAAGAGTGTTCACAAAGTACCTAGCAGCGGTAGCCGCCCATCTGCTCCTACAAGGGATGTTCATCTTCCCCTACTTGGACGACTGGCTCATCAGAGGCCACACAGTCGCAGAGGCCAGTCAGGGCACAGAACGTACCATCCTCCTCCTGCAGCACCTGGGGTTCGTCATCAACTACTATCAGTATCTCTTTCGACTTATTTCTTTCCTGCTCATTTGTCTTTCTCCACCTCCTTCTGTCCTGTCTGAATAATGGCGTTCTTTTCCTTTTCTGTTTTTATTGATTGTATTGTACACTGCCCTGATGCGCTTGCCTGGGCAGTATATCACTCAAAAAGACTAAAAATATCATTCACTCTCAATGATGTTGATGGATCAAAAACATTGCACGAGGTCTCAGTAGAAAAAAAACACTGCTGGCTTTAGGTTCACACCTTATAGCCGCAAATGTGTTGTATTACATCAATGACCTCCCAAACTGCAAATGAATCAAATCACAGTCCTTACAGTAGTAAATCTTGAAATAGTGTACTCAACTTCAAGAAGGACTGGTGCAGATCTTCAGAAACACTAGTTCTGGGATCATTAGTGTTTCTGAAGATCTGCACCAGTCCTTCTTGAAGTTGAGTACACTATTTCAAGATTTACTACTGTAAGGACTGTGATTTGATTCATTTGCAGTTTGGGAGGTCATTGATGTAATACAACACATTTGCGGCTATAAGGTGTGAACCTAAAGCCAGCAGTGTTTTTTTCTACTGAGACCTCGTGCAATGTTTTTGATCCATCAACATCATTGAGAGTGAACGATATTTTTAGTCTTTTTGAGTGTGTCTTGTCGTTCAGTGACCGTTAAAAATTTTTGTGTGGGCAGTATATCAAGCAACGATTAAAGATAAAGATAAATCACATCTTTCTACGGTGCAAGACCTAGAGTTCATCAGTGCTCAGCTGGACACGGTGCGGGCCAGAGCCCTCCTTCCTCAGGATAAGGCAGAATGCTTCAAATAGCTGGCAGGGGAGGTCCAGCACCACACAACGATACCGGCTCACTTTCTCCTCCACCTGTTGGGACACATGGCCTCCATAAGAACATAAAATATGCCATACTGGGTCAGACCAAGGTCCATCAAGCCCAGTATCCTGTTTCCAACAGTGGCCAATCTAGGTCATACACACCTAGCAGTTTCCCCAAAAGACACAGGTTCCACAATGGTCCATGTCACACCTTTAGTCCGTCTGCACATGCGGACAGCTCAGTGGTGCCTGCGTTCTCGGTGGACCCAGGCCACGGGCCGACTCTGAGACAGGGTCAGAGTCTCCCGCCAGCTGGCGAGATCCCTCGCCTGCTGTCAGAAGCAGGGCCTCCTTCGGGCAGAGATCCCTTTCCAGGCATTCCCACCGCAGTATACCCTGACTACAGATGCCTCTCTTCAGGGCTGGGGAGCTCATTGCAGAGTTCACCGTACTCAGGATTGCTGGTCCAGGGAGGAGTCTCTACTACAGATCAACCTGGAACTCTGGGCGGTAGTCCTCGCCCTACATGCGTTCTGCTCTCTCTTGCGGAACAGACCTGTGCTGATCCAGATGGACAACCAGGTCACAATGTTCTATATAAACAAGCATGGAGGCACGGGTTTGTACTTCCTCTGCCAGGAGGCTGTAGCCCTCCTCGGCTTTGCAGTGCACAATGACATCCTCCTGAGAGCAGTCTACCTCCCGGGCCAGGACAACTACCTGGCAGACAGACTCAGCAGAGTCTTCCGCCCTCATGAGTGGCGTCTCGACCCTGCAGTGGTGAAGAAGCTCTTCTGCCTTTGGGGCTGCACTGAGATGGATCTCTTCACCTCTCCCAACAAGGCACAGATGGCTTGCTTCTGCTTCAGGCAGCTGCACCCACAGAGGGTAGTGGCAGATGCGTTCTTGATTTCATGGTCCGAGGGACTGCTGTTTGCATTCCCACCGACTCCCCTGGTCGCCAAGAGTCTTCAAAATTCAGAACTAGGGGGCAGCGGTGATACTGATTGTCCCTAGGTGGCCAAGGCAACCCTGGTTCCCACTACTACTCTTGCTGGCGGCAACACTCCCAGTACCCCTGGACCGAGCCTCGGACCTCCTGACATAGGAGGGCTCTCTCCTGCATCCCAATGTGGGGTCATTGACTCTAATGGCCTGGCTGCTGAAAGGGTAGCCTTGGCCCCACTCAACCTACCACAAGAGGATTAGGAAATCCTACTAGCCTCCAGGAAGTCCTCCACGAGGAGGGCTTATGCCTTTAAATGGTGCAGGTTTGCTCTGTGGTGCACAGATAGGAAAGAGAACCCATTCTGCCATGTTCAGCTGGTACTCCAGTACCTAGTGCATCTGTTGTGCACAGTGCTGAAATCTAACTCAATCCGGGTGCATCTGAGCACCATAGCTGCTCACCACCACCCAGTGGGTTGAAAGCCCTTATCTAGCCAGTCCCTGGTTTCCCAAGGGGCCTTCTGCTTTCCAAGCCCCCTGTCTGCCCTCCAGCAGCAGAATGGGACCGCAACGTGGTGCTCTCCCAGCTCACTAGGCCACCTGCCACCTCAGATACCTATCCTGGTGGCCCTGACTTCAGCTCGCAGAGTCAGCGAGCTTCAAGGGCTGGCAGCGGATCCACCCGTACACCAGGTTCTTCAAGAACAGGGTAGTGCTCTGCACTCACCCTAAGTTCCTCCCGAAGGTGTTATCCCTGTTTCACCTCAACCAGGAGGTGGTGCTCCCCACCTTCTACCTGCGGCCTCATGCCAGCAGGGAGGAGCTCATACTATACACACTGGACTGCAAACAGGCCCAGTCCTATCTGCAGCAGACCCAGGGCCATCGCAAAGCACCTCAGCTTTTTGTGTCTTTTGACCCCCAGCAGACTGGGGCACCCTGTAACCAAGCGTACCCTATCCTCTTGGGTGGCGGGCTGCATTACCTTTGCCTATGAGCAGGCAGGCCCCTCCCTGGAGCACCAGATCACAGCACATCGTGTGAGAGTGATGGCCACATCGGCAGCCCACCTCCATTCTGTGCCAGTGACAGAAATTTGCAGAGCTGCCACTTGGTCATCCATTCACACGTTCACAGCACACTACTGCCTGGAAAGCAAATCCCATAGGGACAGTGCCTTTGGTAAGGCAGTGCTGTGTAATATTCTTGGAGTATAGGCTACTCCTGCCCTTTGACCCTCTGTGTTCAGGCTACCGGAGTGATAGTGTTGCTGGACGCTAGGGTCTTGCAGATTCTCTCAGCGGGGACTCACCTTCTGCAACTCACGGCCACCCGACCGGTCGCCATGGGTAGTGTCATGGTTCGGTCCTTGGCAGCCTGGAGCTAAGGAGTCCCCATATGTAAGGACTTACTTCCTGCTTGTACCTGGGAGAAAACATAGTTATTCATCTGTAACAGGTGTTCTCTGGGAACAGCAGGAATCAGTCCTCACAACCCTCCCTCCTCCCCTTGGAGTTGCTGTCCTGTTTTTTGGTTTGACTGCTGTCTTAGCTATGTCATCTGACTGAGCAAGATGGCACCCTTGGGTGGGATGGGGACCATGAATGCATGATAGCATTCCCAAAGGCTTTCTTTGAAAGCTGGGGAAATGCTCCACGTGGACTCCGTCAGTGTCATCACACATATGCAAGGAGTGATTCCTGTGGTTCCTGGAGAACATCTGTTACAGGTGAGTAACTACGCTTTCTCCCTGGTACAACTATGATGGTCCATATGTACATTATGATTTAAAATGGAAAACTGAAGTTTAGCACAGGTATTGTTCGATTGCATTGGTGTGGTGGTGTATTTTATAAAAGCAACATAGGCTCACAGATCTAGTCCCACCAGCACATTTACAGCTGCTTGGAAGAAAGTTTAAATCTGTGCATATATCAAGCCTCGTGAGTTTAGATGCCTACATGTAGATTATGTAAAAGTAGGCATGCATTTTCCATGCATATATGTGGTCTCACAATTATGTAAAACAGGCTTTACAGACAGCAAAACTTTATAAAATTTCCCCCATTATATCTAGGAGTAAAAGTACATCTGGCCTAGCTTCTCAGTCTTCCTGGACCTTCATCCTCTCAAAACTTACAACTTCTGGCCGAATCAGAACAATACCGCAAGAGGTTACTTGGTTCAGTCCTCCTGATTTCTACTCTAGGGAGTTGAGCCTGAGGTGGTGCTTCTGATGCTGTAAGTATTTCCCTTTAAAAGCAATGCCACTGTGAACTCACAGCTGCTTTGTCTTCATTCTTGAGTGGTTTCCAAAGCATAAAGAACAAAGTTAAGATGGTTTTACATTAGCATCTACTTGTATTTTTAGTTTCATAGAGAGAGAGAGAAAGTCCAGAGGAAAAGCTCATGCTTACAACAAATCAATCTATACTGCCTGAAGGTATTTGCACACAGCAAAGGTCTGCTCCAATTTTCCTACAGCAGCTGCTACTGGTAGAGGTGGCAACAATCACAACTGTGAAAGACTGGACAGATACCCAGCAAAGGGATAAGTATAGGTGGAGAAGGAGCAGAAAGGAGTAAGAGCACTCCTCTCTGCTACCTGTCCTTATGACTCAGGAGTGCCCTCCCTCTTTCTCCTGAGTCTTAGCAATGACAAGTGGAGGAGAAGCAGGGAGGAGGAAGAAGGATGGGGACTCCTCTCTGCTCTTCAACCACTAGTCCTTAGGAGTGCCTTCCTCTCTTTCGTCTGAGTCTTAGCTCAGTCATGTAGAAGACTGCGCTGTGACTGCGTCAAGTTTCCAGGAAAAGGAGGCAAAAGTCCAAGCCATTCTCTAAGCCAGGGTTCTTCCTTGTAATAGGTGAGGGTCGCTACCAGCTCCTCTCAGTCCTAGATACAGTGCTCTGATTCTCTTTTCTGAAGCTACACTACTACTACTATTCAGCACTTATAAAGCGCCACGCATGCAGCGCTGCACAGCTAACCTATAGGAGGTAGCTAACATACAAGAGACGGTCCCTGCCCGTCAGAGTCATGCTCATTGGAGCTTACAATCTAGTAAGAACAGTACATTAATTAGAACAGTACAGAGCATTAGTCAGTTTGGTCATAAACGTTGATGGGGGTTAGGGTAAGATGAGAAAGGAGTCAGGATCTGAATGCGACGGTGAAGAGGTGGGTCTTCAACTTGGATTTGAAGAGGGCCAGGGAGGATGCTTGGCACACAGACGCAGGTAGGCTGATCTCCAGGAACAAGCAGGAATGAGTCTTCACATATGGGTATCGTCGGTACCGACGGAGCCTGCGCGGGAACGCTCCCCAGCATCCAGTAAGAAAGCTTTTGGGAGCATCCCACAGCGCCTGCGCGCTGCCTTCCCGCCTTTCCCAACCGCCTCTCTCCAGTTCTTCTTTTCCGCGGAGCCAGCAGGTCGTGTTCCTGTCACCGCAGAAGAAGTTCTTTATTTTTTCTTTATTCTTTTGTGTCGCGTCTGCCTTCTTCGACGTCGGACCGGTACTGCCGGTCTTTTCTTTCTAAAAAAAACCCAAAACTTTTCTTTCTTCAACTGTGCATTTTCGGTTTGGGCCTTAGGCCTGAACATATTTTCTCCTCATGGAGAAGCCCGCTTCCAGGTTCAAAAAGTGCACGAAGTGTGGTGGTACTATTTCTGTCACCGACACCCATGACGTCTAAAATGTTTGAGTCCTGACCATTCCATCACGGATTGTGTGTCCTGTACCATGATGTCTAAAAGAGGTCGGCAGAACCGAGCAGCCAAGCTCAGTACCCTGTTTCCCTCTGATGCAGCCTCGGTGGCATCGACGTCTTCCAGGGCTTCTTCTTCCTCCCATGGATCTCAGGTAACCAAACATAAATCTAGCCAGTCCTTGAAGGGCAAATCTCCCTCTAAGCATCGAGATGCCTCCGAGCTTGTCCTCGAGGATTCCGCACTGGCAAAATTACCCCAGCGGGAAGTTCCGGCTTCCAAAGCATTGTCTATGGGGTCACAGGTTGACATCGATGGCTCGGCCTCGACCGATCACCTGTTGCCGTGTTATGGGGTACCGGTGGCCTCCACTGGTACCGACATCCAGACTCTGGTGGCGTCGATGGATCAGAAGATTCTGTCCATGCAGCGCACCCTAACAGCGTTTATGCAGGCTTCAACGCCTCCGGTACCGCAACAGTGTCCGTTGCCGGTACCAACTCTGGCACCGGCATCGTTCCCGGTGCCGGTACCGATTGCATCGACATCGGCTTCGATGTCGACTGCAACAGTACCCTGTCCTATGATGCCCATCGATACCGAACCGGTACCGCTTACTCCCGATGTCGATCCCACTCGGTACGCGTATCGGGCTTTACAGGAGCATCCAGACAGGCGATACTTCGATTCCTCCGAAGACTCTGATGAGTTGGAGGTTTCTGTCGATGCACCGGTACTTCTTCCTCAGGAGTCTGATTCTCCAAAACTAAGAATGTCTCCTCCAGAAGACTTGTCTTTTCAGGACTTCATTAGGGAAGTGGCTAGGGGCCTCTCCATTACAGTGGCCCCTGAGTCAGAGCCTAGAGCAAAGCAACTAGATATTTTGCAATATCCTAAGGCTCCTAAAGAAGCAGCTACTTTACCTATTCATGAGATTCTCTATGATCTCATGTTGAGCATGTGGGAGACTCCTCTTACCACCTCTCCTCATTCTTGTAGATTAGACACCATGTACCGTGTCCCTCCTTGTCCTGGCTTTCATAAGTCTCAGCTTCCTCACCACTCTATTGTGGTAGAGTCTGCCATGAGGAAAATAAAGAGTGCAAAGAGACACTTATCTAATCCTCCAGGACGTGAATGCAGGACCCTTGATGCTTTTGGCCGAAGGGTTTTCCAAGCTAATATGCTTGCTGCCAGAATCAACTCCTATAGTCTCTATATGGGGATGTTTCTAAAAGAAGTCACAGATCATCTGCAGACTTTAGCCCCTTTTATTTTAGAAGATAAAAGGCAGGAAGAGAGGCTAAAAAGGTTAGGGCTCTTTAGCCTGGAAAAGAGACGGCTGAGGGGAGATATGATAGAGGTCTATAAATTAATGAATGGAGTGGAACGGATAAACGTGGATCAATTGTTTACGCTATCAGAATATAGAAAGACTAGGGGACATGTAATGAAGCTACAGGGTAAACTATTTAAGACAAATAAGAGAAAATATTTTTTCACTCAACGTGTAATCAAACTCTGGAATCTGTTACCGGAGGATGTAGTAAGGGCTGTTAGTATAGCTGGGTTTAAAAAAGGTTTGGACAAGTTCCTGGAGGAAAGGTCCATAAACCACTATTAAAAAGGGACCCAGGATATCAATGCTTGACCCAGTACAAGCATTATGGAACCTGTGTCTTTTGGGGATATTGCTAGGTAGGTAGGACCTAGATTGGCCACTGTTGGAAACAGGATACTGGGCTTGATGGACCTCGGTCTGACCCAGTATGGCATGTCTTATGTTCTTATGTTCTTATGAATTTCTCACTTGGCTTAAACATGCCCAAGATGTTTCCAAATTTTCCAACCGTGCAGCCTTTGACTCTTTTGAGTGTGTAAGCAGAGCCTCGGCTATTGCCATAGGTGCACGCAGAATTGCTTGGTTACAAGCCTCTGATTTGGAACTTTGGGTCCAAGATGAACTGGGAAATCTTCCTTGTATGGGTGAAAACCTTTTTGGCAGGGATTGGAAAGCAAAGGCCACTCAGATGGATGCTGAGAACTCTGCTTTGGATCGACTTTCAAAGTCTACCTCTGCTCCTGCTAAGAAAAGGTTGTTCAAAAAGACAACTTTTTCTAAAAAGGGAAGATACTATCCTGCTTATGGTCAGCAGGCATCATCTGCAGGTCGTTTTGCTGCAAAGCGTCAGCAACCACCTAAACAGGCCAAGTCAAAGGCTGCCAGGCCTCCCACGACTCAGCAGCCTCAGCCTCCCCAGGGCCTTTGACTTGCAACTAGAGAACTTAGCCTTTCTGGCTCTGGAAGAACCAGAGCCCCTCACCATTCCAGGAAGGTTGGCTTACTTTGCTCCCAGATGGGAGCAAATTACAGCAGAGCAATGGACCCTCTCCATTGTAAAGGAAGGGTACAAGCTTCATTTCTTGAACCTTCCTCCCCACACCATGGTGAGACAGTTCAATTCTCCAACATCTCTCCTCAACCTTCTGGGTCAGGAGATTGCCACCCTTCTTGCCCAAGGGGCAATAGAAGAAGTACCCCTTCTTCAACAGGGCTCAGGGTTCTACTCCCCTTATTTTCTTATTCCGAAGAAAACAGAGGGCTACAGACCCATATTAGATCTCAGAGAATTGAACAAGTTTCTATTCAAAGAGAAATTCAAGATGATTTCTCTCGGTACTCTGCTGCCATACCTTCAGAGTCAGGACTGGCTTTGTTCTCTAGATCTCAAGGATGCGTACACCCATGTCCTCATCCATCCAACACACAGAAGGTTCCTTCGGTTCCTTTTTCAAGGAAAGCATTACCAATACAGGGTGCTTCCTTTCGGTCTGGCCTCTGCACCAAGGGTGTTCACAAAATGCATGGCAGTAGTAGCTGCATTTCTACGCACTCTAGGAATATTCGTTTTCCCATATCTGGACGACTGGCTCATTCGAGCTCCATCCCAGTCAGAGGCTCAGATTTCTTTAACCTGCACAATGCGTGTCCTTCAGTATTTGGGACTGGTAATAAACATCCCAAAATCCCATCTCACCCCTACTCAGTCTCTGGAGTTTATAGGGGCCTTGCTGGATACCACAACTGCAAGGGCCTATCTTCCTCAGGCCCGTTGCCTACGCTTGGTGCAGTTAGCCTCCCAGATACAGTTAAAGTCCCATTTAACTGCTCGAGAGATGTTACAACTATTAGGCCACATGGCATCCACCGTGCATGTGGTTCCATATGCTCGCCTTCACATGAGGGCAGCTCAATGGACTTTGTCCACCTAATGGACTCAGGCATCAGGTTGCCTGTCAGACAAAATAGCAAACTTCAGTCGCCTATTTTGGTCTCTCCAGTGGTGAAAGTCCCCTCCAAATCTGTTGCTGGGGTCCCCTTTTCAGCAGTCGCTACCCCAAGCAACTCTGACAACAGATGCTTCTCCAATGGGTTGAGAAGCTCATCTGCAGGATCTTTCCACCCAGGGCATCTGGTCTCCAAAGGAGACTTCTCTGCATATCAATCTCTTGGAACTCAGAGCAATATTCTTAGCTCTCAGAGTGTTCCATTCCCTGCTCAGCTACAGGACAGTCCTCATCCATACGGGCAACCAAGTAGCCATGTTCTATGTAAACAAGCAGGGTGGGATTGGCTCTCTGTCGCTTTGCAACAAAGCTTTGCGACTGTGGGCCTTCGCCAGAGAGCATCACATCCATCTTCTGGCAGTATATCTTCCAGGCGTTCAAAACTCTTGGGCGGACAGACTCAGTCGAGTTCTGCTTCCACACGAGTGGTCCCTCCACATGGACCAGGTAGCCAGGATTTTTCGAATTTGGGGAACCCTGGACATAGACCTCTTTGCAAGTCCGTGGAATGCCAAACTTCCCCGGTTCTGTTC
This sequence comes from Ichthyophis bannanicus, assembly GCA_033557465.1. Lineage (NCBI taxonomy): Eukaryota > Metazoa > Chordata > Amphibia > Gymnophiona > Ichthyophiidae > Ichthyophis > Ichthyophis bannanicus. Next base: position 17,627,962 of record CM066041.1, on the reverse strand, counting down.
CAGAATTCCGTGTCAGGGAGTTCAGGCCAAGGATGCCTTTCCTTCACTGGGGTCAAGACTTCCTTTATGCCTTTCCACCAGTTCCCCCAATTTCCAAGACACTATTCAAGCTTCAGAGAGATCAAGGGACCATGATCCTCATAGCACCACATTGGCCACGCCAAGTGTGGTACCCTCTACTTCTGCATCTCTCTCAAGCTCCTTCCCTGGACTTGGGCTCTGCACCAGACCTTCTGTCCCAGGAAGAGGGAACTTTGTGGCACCCAAACCCCCAGTTGCTCCATCTCAGGGCTTGGTTGCTGAGGGCCTAGACCTTCAAGATTTTCATCTCTCTCAGCAAGTCAGAGATGTTATTCATGCCTCTAGAAAGCCTTCTACTAGACGTTCCTATGCTTTCAAATGGAAAAGATTTACCATTTGGTGTTCAGGGAAAGGTCTAAACCCTCTTGCAATACCTCTGAATTCTCTACTAGAGTATCTCCTGCATCTATCCCATGCAGGTCTGAAAACTAATTCAGTAAGAGTCCATTTGAGTGCTATTGCAGCGTCCCTCAAGCCTCTCAATGGACAACCTATTTCCTCTCATCCTCTTATAGCAAGATTCATGAGAGGCCTTCTTTTAACTAAACCTCCCATTAGACCACCTCCAGTGGCATGGAACTTAAACCTGGTTCTTGGCCAGCTTATGAAGCCACCCTTTGAACCTTTAGCCACCACCTCCTTGAAATTCCTTTCTTGGAAAGTTATTTTTCTCATTGCAGTCACCTCAGCACGCCGCATCAGTGAGTTGCAAGCTTTGGTGGCTAATCCTTATACAAGGTTCCATCATGATAAGGTAGTCCTCAGGACCAATCCACACCTTATGCCTAAAGTGGTCTCACCTTTTCATCTGAACCAAGAGGTATATTTACCTGTATTTTTTCCAAGACCTCATGCATCAAATGCAGAGAGGAATCTTCATACCTTGGATTGTAAGAGAGCTCTCGCTTTTTACTTACAAAGAACACAGCAACATAGAAAGTCTTCTCAACTCTTTGTTGCTTTTGATCCTTCTCATTTAGGACTTCCAGTCTCTAAGAGAACACTGTCCAACTGGATTGCTCAGTGTATTTCTTTCGCCTACCAGAGTAGGAACATTTTTCTGGAGGGCCATGTCACAGCTCACAATGTGAGAGCCATGGCAGCCTCAATGGCTCATCTAAACTCTGTATCCATTGACCAAATCTGTCGAGCGGCCACCTGGGCCTCGGTTCATACCTTCACAGCCCATTACTGTTTGGACAAGAACTCCCGCTGGGATGCCTCGTTTGGTCAGGCTGTTCTCAAACACCTGTTCCATTCCTAATCAACTCCTACCCACCTACCCAGGTCGGATGCCAGAGATCCATGGGGGGAGGTAGAGTCCTTTTCAAGGACACACAACCTGGGGTTTCTCCCTGGCATCTGCAGCTAGGGAGTCCCCATAAATGACGACTCATTCCTGCTTGTTCCTGGAGATAGCACAGTTACTTACTTGTAACAGGTGATCTCTGGGAACAGCAGGAATAAGTCTTCACAACCCATCCACCTCCCCTAGGAGTTGTATCTCTCTATCTATCTTTCCTTTCCTCTCTCTCTCTTTGTCTCAGCTTTAAAACTCGAACTGGAGAGAGGCGGTTGGGAAAGGCGGGAAGGCAGCGCGCAGGCGCTGTGGGATGCTCCCAAAAGCTTTCTTACTGGATGCTGGGGAGCGTTCCCGCACAGGCTCCGTCGGTACTGACGATACCCATATGTGAAGACTTATTCCTGCTGTTCCCAGAGATCACCTGTTACAGGTAAGTAACTGTGCTTTCCAGGCGTACGGTGCAGCAAGGTGAAAGGAGTGCAGTCGGGAGTTCGCGGTGCGGGTGAAAGGCAATGATAGAAGTAGTTTGTTAGCTGAGCGCAAATTTCGAGAGGGGATGTATGGAGAGATAAGAGGTATTGAGGGGCCATAGAGTGAATGCATTTATAGGTCAGCAGGAGAAGCTTGAATTGAATGCGGAGTTGGACAGGGAGCCAGTGAAGTGACTTGAGAAGAGGAGTAATGTGGGCATGGTGAGGCTGGCAGAAGATTAGTCGAGCAGCGTGATTTTGTATAGAATGGAGGGGAAGGAGGTGGCTCAGCGAGGAGTAGATTGCAGTAATCAAGGCGAGAGGAGATTAAGGAGTGGATAAGTGTTTTGGTAGTGTGTTCAGAGAGGAGGGGGCGGATTTTGCTGATGTTGTAGAGAAAGAAGCGGCAGGTCTTAGCTACAAGCTGGATATGAGCAGAGAAGGAGAGAGAGGTGTCAAAGATAACCCCTAGATTGCAGGCCGAGGGAACAGGAAGGATAGTAGATCCATCCACATGGATTGAGAGAGGGGGAAGTGGGGGGAAGGAGTTAGGTGGGAAGACAAGGAGTTCAGTCTTGGCCATATTCAGTTTCAATCGGCGATGAGACATCCAGGCAGCAATGTCCGAAAGACAGGCAGAGATCTTGGACTGGGTTGCCGGAGAGATATTAGGTGTGGAGAGGTAGATTTGGGAGTCATCAGCATAAAGATGGTACTGAAAGCCATGGGAGGAGATAAGCGCGCCAAGGCCTTGGTTATAGAGAGAGAAGAGGAGGGGGCCCAAGACGGATCCCTGGGGTACACCTACATGAAGCGGGGTAGGGGAGGAGGAGGAGCCACCAGAGCATACACTGAATGAGCGATGGGAGAGGTAGGAGGAGAACCAGGATAGTACAGAGCCCTTGAAGCCAAGCAAGGAGAGGGTGATGAGGAGGTCGTGGTCAATGGTGTCAAAGGCAGCAGAAAGGTCAAGAAGGATGAGGACAGAATAGAGGCCCTTGGATTTAGCCAGGAACAGGTTGTTTGTGACTTTTGTGAGTGCCGTTTCAGTGGAGTGTAGGGAACGGAAGCTGGGTTGAAGTGGGTCCAGGAGGGCCTGGGAGGTGAGGAAGTCGAGGCAGCGACGGTGGACTGCTCGTTCTAATAGTTTGGATAAGAAGGGAAGGAGGGAGATGGGTCGATAGTTAGAAGGGGATGTGGGATCAAGTGAGGGTTTCTTCAGGAGGGGTGTGACAACAGCATGTTTGAAGTCAACGGGGACAGTTGCAGTGGAGAGTGAAAGGTTGAGGATATGAGTGATGGACGGGACAATGGTGAGGGGGATGGAACGTAGGAGATGGGTGGGGATAGGGTCTGATGAACAGGTGGTGGGTTTGGAGGAGGACAGAAGGAGTGTGGTGTCTTCCTCAGAGATCGGAGGGAAGGAGGAGAGGGTGGCAGAGGGAGTAGGGATGGGGGAGGAGAATGGGGGGAGGGGAGGTAGATGGGGTAGGGAATTGGAGGGTAATCTTGTGGATTTTGTCATGGAAGTAGTCGGCTAGGGTTTGGGCAGAAAGGGAAGGCGGGATAGGGGGCAGGGGGACTTTGAGGAGAGAACTGAGGGTATTAAAGAGACGGCAAGGATCAGAGGCCAGGGAGTTGGTCAGATGGATGTAGTAATCTTGTTTGGCAAATGCTAAGGCTGACTGAAAGGAGCCAAGCATAAATTTGAAGTGTAGAAGGTCTTCCAGGGAGCAAGATTTGGAGCAAAATTTGGACCAAGCTCGTTCGGCAGAACGGGCGCAGATGCATAGGTGACGGATTGTGGGAGAAAGCCAAGGTTGGGGAGTAGATCGTTTGACAGGACGTGGAGTGGGAGGGGCAAGAGTGTCAAGGGCTGAGGATAATGTAACATTGTATGAAGATAATGCTTCGTTGACGGACTTGGAGGATAAAATGGAGGAAAAAGATGGAGAAATGGTGGAGGAGAGAGTCAGGGGATCAATATTATGAAGGTTTCTAAATAGGTCGAAGGAGACAGGACGAGGTTGGGACGGCGGAAGCTGAAGAGTAAATGTTAAGAGGTGATGGTCAGATGAGGGAAGGATTGATTTGTGGAAGTTTGAAGGAGAGAAGTTGGAGAAGAGTATTAGGTCAAGGCAGTCACCGTGTAGATGTGTGGGGGCAGTGGAGCAAAGTTGGAGGTCGAATGAGGAGGTAAGAATGAGGAACTTTGAGGCATGGGGGTCAGAGAGGTTGTCAATGTGAATGTTGAAATCACCAAGAATAAGAGTGGGGGAGGAGGGATCCATGAAGGCAGAAAGCCAGGAGTTGAAGTTGGAGAGGAAGGTTGATTTGGATTTGTCCGGTGGGCGATAAATAACAGCTATTTGGAGGGGAAGTGGTGAGAGGAGGCGAATGGAGTGGACTTCGAAGGAGAAGGGGGGAGTGTGATTGGGGTGGCATGAGGGGTTGGAATTGGCAGGAGGGGGAGAGTAGGAGGCCAATGCTACCACCGCAACCAGTAGATCGAGGTCTATGGGAGAACTGGTAGCCCCCATAGCAGAGAAAGGCAATGGAAGCGGTGTCATCTGGGGGGAGCCAGGTCTCGGTCAAGGCAGAGAAGGTGTAGGGCATTGGAGATGAAAAGGTCATGAATGAAAGTGTTTTTTTTAATGACTGAGCATGCGTTCCATAGGGCATATGAAAACAGGAGAGAGGAGGGGGGGAGGAGAGGGATATGGATAAGGTTGGATAAGTTACGTGTAGATTTCTTATCAGAGTAGCGTGGGGGTCTATTTCTAGGGTAATGCTGAGGTTTAGAGGAGCAGGGTGTGACTGGGTGAGTGTGTTCTCCAACAGGGATATGAGGGAAGGGAAATGAGGGGAAAAACGATGGTATCAGGTAGGTTATGTGAGGGATTATTTTTGGGGGTAGGGTTGGAGTTGATATCTATGGATGAGTGAATGAGGGATGAATGAGGGAGGGTGGAAGGAGGGAGGAGCGGGATGTGGATGAGATTAGATGGGGTAAGTGAGGAACTTTCTTTAGTGTGAGAAGGAAATTGGGGGGGGGGCAGGGTTGGGGTTGATATTACCTGATGAGAGAAGGAGCAGGAGTATTAGAGAGCGAGGTAGAGTGGAGATAGTATGGCGGAAGCGAGGGTGGGGTTGCCTTAAAGAGAAGAGGGTTGGTTGAATGCGGGGGATGGTGTGAAGAAGCTCGAGAGCAGGTGCTAGGCTAGGGGGCAGAATAGAGGGAGAAGTGAGGAAGGTAGAGAGGGGGGCTGGTTGAATGCGGGGGATGGTGTGAGGAAGCTCCTTTACCCTCACCCTCTCCAGAGGCTGCCTCTGGAACAAGTCTGTTTTTTTTTTTTTCAGGACTGCACAACTCTCGGTGTCTGAGCTATGCTATAATAGCACCAGGAGGCCGTGTGAACAGTGAAAGTTTGGATACAACGTAGTTACTCAACTGTAGCAGGTGTTCTCTGTGGTCAGCAGGAATAAGTCCTCACATATGTGTGATGTCCCTGATGGAGCCCTGTGCGGGAACACTCCCCAGCTTCTCTTGGAAGCTTTTGGGAGTCTCCACCATGCATGCACACCTGCCTTCCCGTCTGCCACAGCACCATCTTATCTCCAGTACAATAACATAGCTAGTAGCCAAAAAACAACTCCGCGGGGAGGTGGGATGGCTATGAGAACTTATTCCTGCTGTCCACGCAGAACTACTATAGGTAAGTTTACTACACTTTCTCTGTGGACAAGCAGGAAGCAAGTCCTCACGTATGGGACTTCCTAGCTACAGGCTTCTGAAAACCGAGAAGGTTAAGTCCAATAGGTGCAAAGCTGGAGAACCGAAAGCAACGGAGTGGGTAGTCCCCCAAGGGACTTGACTGATTCAGCATCCTGAGCGCACATTAACACTGTGAAGACTCTTTTTGGTAGCCTGGACAGATAAAAGGACTGGGGGAAAGAAGTTGAACTTGTCCCAAAGAGGTGCCAGAATAGGGCTTGGCCATAGATGCTGTCACGTAGGCAATCCCTATGCAGACAGTAATGCACTGTGAAGGTGTGGACCAAAGACCATGTAGCAGCCCTACAAATCTCCTCCATGGAGACTGAACGGAAGTTGGCCACAGACACAGCCATGGCTTGGACACTGTGAGCTGTGACATGACCCCCAAGGCTCAGGCCTACCTGGGAATAAGTGAAAGATGCAGTCTGCCATCCAAACAGACAGCGTATGTTTGAGATGGCCCCACCCAGCTTGCTGAGATCAAATGAGACGAACAGCTGGGAGGAATGCCGGTGCGCCTTCTTCTGTTTGAGGTAAAAGGCCAGGGAATGTGCAGTGCCACCTCCACGGTTGGTGTAAGGCCTGGGAAAGAAGGTGGGCAGAATGACTGATTGATTGCAGTGAAAAGCAAAAGCCCCCTTAGGCAAGAAACACGGATGCATCTGCAAAACCACCCGATTATGGTGAAACCAGGTGTAGGGTAGATGAGCCACCAACGCCTGGAGTTCACAGACACAGTGGGCAAAGTGAACACCACCAGGACCAAGATCTTCCAGGTCAGGAACCTCAGAGGGCAGGAAGTGAGCGGCTCAAAGGGAGATGACAAGCTACACCAGAATCACATTAAGGCCCCAAGCCACTGGAGATTTTGAGAGGAGTAAGTCCTGCATGAAGTGAGTCACTAGGGGCTGAGCCAAGATGGGCTTTCCTTCAGAGCCACGATGGTAGGCCCCAATTGCACTTAGATGGACTCTGACCAAATTGGACTTGAGACCAGAGTTCGAGTGTGCAGAAGATACTCCAGCAACTTGTCCACAGTGCAGGAGAAGGGATCCAGAGCCCTGTAAGTGCACCAGGCAGAAAACCTCCACCACTTAAACGCATAAGATCTGCATGTAGAATCCCTGTGGGAGGCCAGGAGGACGTTGATTATATCCCCGGGCAGATTAAGCTCCGAGAGAACTACCTGCTCAGCATCCAGGCCGTGAGGGTCAAGGACCTGACGTTGGGGTGCAGCAGGGTCCCATCATCCTGAGAGATGAGTTCTGGGGTGGAACCCAGACAGAGAGGCTCCCGCCGAGAGAGCTGGAGCAGCAGGGGAAACCACAGCTGCCTGGGCTAATACAGAGCAATGAGGATCATAGTACCCTTGTTGGCCTGAAGCTTCAGCAAGGTCTTTGGCACAAGCGGGATCAGAAGGTATGCATACAGCAGACCCACCTCCCAGTGGAGGAGGAAGGCAGCTGGAGACAGACATCCTGGAGCAGATCTGTCCCACTTGGACGTTGTGCGGAGAGACAAAGAGATCTATCACAGAAAATCCGCTCTACCACTTCCCTGTTGAGGGTCCCCTTGTGTGGCTGGAGGACCTGGCTCAGGTGATCCACCAAAACACTGAGTTCTCGGGGCAGATAAGTCACCTGCAGCTCCATCCCGTGGGCGGCAGTGAACTTCCACAAATGAACTGCTTCCCAGCACAAGAGGTACAATCCCTTGCTGCTCTACTTGTTGATGTAGAACATCGGCACCTGATTGTCCATCTGGATCAGAACAACCTGGTTGACGAGGCACGTCTGGAAAACACAGAGGCATCTGCAATGGCATGGAGCTCAAGTGTTGATCTGGTGCAGGCTCTCCTGCTCAGACCACAGGCCCTGCATGCGCAGGCTGTCCAAATGAGCCCCCCAGCCTAGCTTGAATGTATCCATGGTCAGTGTCCTCTGAGGCATTGACCCCTGAAAAGGGAGGCCCCGAGCAGGTTCTGCAGCTCTAGCTGAAGGGACTACAGTAGGGGTGCAATGATTGGCCTGCTTCCACTGTGTGCTCAACGTTCATTGAGCCTGCCTCATATACAGACAGGCCAGTGGAGTAACGTGCACCATCGAGGTCATGCATCTTCAGCATCCCCCGCTCTGTCGTGTGGCACGTCCTCTAGATGTCACCCACTGCTTGTCAGCCGCTGCATGCAGCCCACTGAGAGAAAAGCCCGAGCTCCAGTGGTATCGAAAAGGACCCCCAATGAACTCCAGCTGTTGAGAGGCTGGAGGTGGGACTTGGGGTAGTTAATTTTATTTATGTAGGATGTCTTTTATACCGATTTATCCTTCAGAGCGGTTTACATTTCAACTTAATTTGTTTTCATTATAACAACAAGTTGGGAGGGGGTATTGCATGCAGGAATTTTTAACTATGTACAGAAGAAAGTAACTATATTCAGGAGTCTAGGTTATCTGCAATGTTTTCTCATAGTCTCTGCCCTGGGCCAGTCAGTCAGGTAAGAAAGCCAATACTGTATAGGGATGCCCATCCCGTGAGGTTTAAGTGATGCTCCCAAAGTGTTCTTTGTAAAGGAAAGTTTTCAGTTTTTTCCTGAAGTCCTTGCTGTCTACTGTGGCTCTTGTCGTCTAGGAGCAAGTTCCACAGGGCTGGGGTGGATAGCGAAAAAGCTCTTCTGGAGGTGATCTGCTTGGATTTCTGGTATGCGGTAGGTGTGACGATTACATATCTGTTATTGCTTCTTTTGGGCTGAGTGTCTGGATCTTTTCTAATCAGATCTTGCAGTATGTCTGCAGAGGATTGTAGAAGAATTTTGAATATGTTTAGTGTTGCTTTGAACCTTGGACGAGAATGTACTGGGAGCCAGTGTAGTTTGTTCAGGATGGGTGTAATATGCTCTTGTCTTGATGCACCATTGATGATGTGAGCTGCTATGTTCTGTACCAGCTGGAGAGGCTGAGTGAACTGCTCAGGGAGGTCCTGGTACAGCATATTGCAGAAATCCAGTATTGGGGTAACAATGGCCTGGAATACCGTGTGGAAATGGTCTTGGCTGAGGAGTGGTTTCAGTTTCCAAATAATTTTCATTTTGTGGTAGGCATTGTTAGTGGTCTTATTTATGTGGGTCTGGATGTTTAGGTTTTGATCAAGGTAATCCTAAATATTGGATCTCACCTTTTACTGCTATACTTGATTGTGGTGGCTTGAATGAGGCGTTTCTTGTAATGTATAGGGTGTCTGTTTTGTTATAGTTAATAGTAAGGTTGTTTTCCTGAAGCCATGTGATCATATTCCCCAGGCATCTTGTTATGCCGGAAATGTCCGGTTTGTCCATATTGATTGGGGTAAATATCATATTGTCATCGGCATATAACCGGTATTGTATTTTATTTTATATTTCTTGATGATGGTACAGATAGGCTGTATGTAGAGGTTGAAAAGAAGTGAGGATATAACTGATCCTTGTGATATACTCTGGTGGACTGCGAATGGAGTGGATTTGTTTGCCCTGCATCTGACTTGCTGTTCTCTGTTACTTAGATAGGACTGAAACCACTTGATAGTGCTGTTGTGCAAGCCAATTTCTTGTAGACATTGAAGGAGTATGCTATGGGATACGGTATCGAAAGCAGATGATATGTTCAAGAATAGGGGGTACGAATCCTGTTTTTATGTTGTCTATACATCTGATGCAGTTGAGGAACTATATAACTAATGTTTCTACACTGGTTTGTGTTGGTGGGGGTCTAGTGGTGCATGTTGGTTGATGTGATTTTGTAATTTCATTTGTACTGGTTTTTCTATAATTTTAGCCAAGAATGGTAGGCTAGAGATTGGTTGGTATGATGTCATGTCATTCCCATCCAGATAGGCGTGTTTGAGGATCGGATATATGATGGCTTGCTTAAGTAATGAAGGCATGTAGCCCTGCGTGAGGGAGGTTTTGACTATTTTATGTATTGGATGCTTGAGTTCATTTGTGGCTGCTTTGATCCATGCTACAGGACATGGGTCAACTGGTGACGGTAGTAGTGTTAAGGGAAGAGATAATCCAGTCAATTTGATCCAGCGCTGGAATGCTGAAATCACTCGTTTGCTGAGTGGTTTGTTCTTTGTGTGTGGCTAGTTGTTGCTATTGGGGTCGTATGGTTGAGATTCTTGGGTTTAGCCATTATGTGGTTTACCATATGCTGTGATTGTATTTCGGGGGTTCTTGTGTGTGATAGGTCTTTGGTAAGTAAGTGGGCGATTTCAAATAGTTCTCTAGGCTTGTTTATGGATTTCATTCTGAGATTGGTGTGGCACTCCTGTTTGCATGTTTTGATAAGTTTGTTGTATTCTTTTTGTTTTGTTCTATATTGTTGTAAGATGTCTGTAGCTTTATTACGTCTGAATCGTCTTTCGATCTTCCTTAGGGCTTGCTCAGCATCTCTTATCTCGTTGGAGTACCAGGGTATGGATCTCTTTCTGCGTGTTGCTGTGTTTTGTCTCTTAGGTGCTGATGTGGCTGTTGCAGCCGAGGCAATCGAACGGTTCCAATTTTCAATTGTGCCATCTAGGTCATCAATCTTGAGTATGGGAAGTATTTCTTGTAGGAATTGCTCTTTGTTGAAGCTCCTGAATCCCCTGTTATGTTGTTCGTGTACTTGGGTTAGTGATGTGCATGTTAAACTCGATTAGATAATGGTCTGATCAAGGTGTTGGGGTGATTGTTGGTGTAGTTACAGCATTATGTCTTATTAATATGTTAGGGATAAAGATGAGGTCAGTGGTTGATCCTTGTCAGTGTGTGGGAGTGGTTAGTAGTTGTTTGTAATTCAGTAACTTCATTGCCATCAAGAATGAACTAGCATCCTTGAGTTGAGGTTAAAGTCTCCTAAGACTATCAGAGGTTTGTTTGGTGAGTTGAATATGCAGGTTGTCTCAAGAATTGTGAAGAGTTCATCGAAACTGCCGTTTTGTGCTCTGTAGATGAGATATATGTTCAGATAATTGTTACCTATGGTTAATATGTTGGTTTGTGCTGAGCTGATAATTGCAGCAGTCTTGAACTTAAAGTTGCTCCTTGCAAGTAGTAATATGCCACCTCCTCCTCTCTTGTGCGGTCTTGGACAATTAAAGACAGTGTATGTAGGTAGGGTGATTTGGTTGAGGGTGACCTGATCAGTGTCCGAAAGCCAGGTTTCAGTGATGCATATTATATCCATTTGGTGGGCTTGCAGATAATCAGTTATAGTGTGAGTTTTATTTCTGACTGACCTAGCAATGATTAGTGTGCATTTGATAGGTGCATTCAGCAAGGGGTTGGTATGCCCAGTGGGTTTGATTTGTACGAATGCATGTGTTCTCTTGGATGGATGTTTGTTTGGGTAAAGACATGGTGTGATATTTTGATTTTGAACCAGTAAGGGCAACATTAGTGGGGCTGTTTGAGCAGGGTCAGCTAGGATATGTTGTAGTAAGAGGTACAATAGTAATAGGACGAAAAGGATGGATTTGTAGCTCCACATGTTGCATTAGGGTATGCGGAATACCTTCTGCTATGTGGATGTTGAGAGGATTAGTTAAGGTATTTGCTGAGTAGCTATTTAAGGGTATGTTTACTAAACTGCGGTAATGTCATGTGCATTAGGTTCTGCAGTAAAGGTACAGATGCCCATATAAAGGCGTGGATGGGGCATCATTATGGCAAGCATGTCAGGTAACACACGTTATAAGGCACAGTACAAGGCACGTTATAAGGCGCCTTATTGGGCACAGTACAAGGCACGTTACAAGGCGCCTTATTGGGCACAGTACAAGGCATGTTAAGGCATGTGCCTTGTACTGTGCTCAGTAAGGCAGCTTGTAACATGCCTTGTACTGTGCCCAATAAGGTGCTTTGTAACGTGCCTTGTACTGTGCCCAATAAGGCGTCTTATAATGTGCCTTGTACTGTGCCCAATAAGGCGCCTTATAACGTGCCTTGTACTGTGCCCAATAAGGCGCCTTGTACTGTGCCTAATTAGGAGCCTTATAACGCCTTATAAGGATTGCTGGAAATTGTGGTGAGGATACTATGGGCTGGCAGCACGGATCTGCAAAGATATGACTGTCAAAGGCAAGCAAAATATCTGCCTTGGACAGGAGGGAACAACGAGGAATCGAACCCATGACCTCCACCTAGAACGTCAGTGTACTAACCAGTAGGCTATACCTCTATGGCCTGTTGCACAGCAATGGCTGGGTACAGAAGGACTGCAGGTCACCGCACAAACTGTCTGCTCTGTGTGCCAGGATAGGGTAACCCCACCAGCACCCATGATGCATTGCACATGCAGAACAGTGGCCTACAGCTGACCACCAAATGGGGTCTACATCTCTCCGGTACTGCAGCGTGGTAAGACGGACTGACAGTGCGTGATACTAGCACAGAGTAGCTACAGACCATGCCATTGTGCAGGTTCCGTGTGCATCCTGAGGGATAGGGTGGACGCCCAGCACTAGGTCCACAGTACATGTGGTGCTAGAGATAGGTCCTGCTGCACATCCCAAGCACTGCCAGTGCGTGACAGGTGTCCCCAGCAGTGCAACTGAAGGTACATCTGTTCCAGCTGTGTTCTGCAGTCACATATGGCCCTGGGGGACCAGGCACCACCCAGATTAGTGTGTGCCCAGTGTTAGGGTCTGGCTGCCATGGGTACCTGTTATCAGGGCAGTGGGGTGTCTAGACTCGCATGAGGGCTATGTAGCACTGCCACTATGGGTCTAAGTGGTATGTATTATATACCCCAAGGGGCCTCATGAGGAGGGATCTAGCTAAGCTTGAAGAATGGTCTAGAATTTGGCAGCTGGGATTTAATGTTAAAAAATGTAAGGTCATGCATTTGGGTTGCAGCAATCCAAGGGAGCAATATAGTATAGGGCAGCGATGGCGAACCTATGGCACGCGTGCCAGCTGTGGCACGCGAAGGCCTTGCAGCTGGCACGCGGGAAGGTCCGCAAAAAAAGAAAAAGCTGGCTCTGACTGCTGCCACGGACAGGGCAGAATGCAGTGTCCCGCGGGGCCCCCTCCGCCCGCTAAGCCCCTCTGCAAGAGCTTTCAGATTCGCGAGGGAGAGCGTCTCCCTCGCGTCTCTGTTAAGCCCGCAGGGGCTAATGGGAAATTTCCCATCAGCCCCTTTAGACGCGAGGGACTGATGGGAAATTTCCCATTAGCCCCTGCGGGCTTAACAGAGACGCGAGGGAGACGCTCTCCCTCGCGAATCTGAAAGCCCTTGCAGAGGGGCTTAGCGGGCGGAGGGGGCCCCGCGGGACATTGCAATCTGCCGCGGCAGCAGCCAGAGCCTGCTTTTTTTAAAAAAAAAATTTGCCAGAGGGGGGTTAGGACTGCTAATGGGCAGGGGGGGGTAGGGACTGCTAATGGGCTGGGGGGGGGTTAGGACTGCTAATGGGATGGGGGGTGTGAGGTCTGATGGGCAGGGGGGGGTTAGGACTGCTAATGGGCTGGGGGGGGGGGGGCGGGCGGGCGGGGGGGGGTAGGACTGCTAATGGGCAGGGGGGGGGGTTAGGACTGCTAATGGGCTAGGGGGGGGTTAGGACTGCTAATGGGCTGTGGGGGGGTTAGGACTGCTAATGGGCTAGGGGGGGGTTAGGACTGCTAATGGGCTGGGGGGGTTAGGACTGCTAATGGGCGGGCGGGGGCGGGGGGGGGGTAGGACTGCTAATGGGCTGGGGGGTAGGACTGCTAATGGGCTGTGGGCTGATGGGGGCTGTCTGGAAATGGGGTGATGGGGGTTAGGACTGGTAATGGGTTATAGGGGGGCTTAAACTGAAAATGGGGTGATGGGGGTTTAGGACTGGAAGTGGGTTGATGGGGGGGGGCTAGGACTGGTATTGGGTTGGGGGGTTGCTAGGACTGGAAATGGGCTGATGGGGGGCTAGGACTGGAAATGGGCTGATGCAGGGACTAGAAGGGAATGGATGCTGGGTGAGGCTGGAACTAGAAGGGAGCTGATGTTGGGGGAGGATTAGAATGGGATGGGGCTGGGAGAGTAAAATGGAGAGGGGAAAATATTTTGTGTGGGAGGGATAAAAAATCTACAATTGGCTGGTATTGGGAGAGTAAGTGGGGATTGAGGATGGAGGGGTAAAATTTGAGTGGATGAAATAGGAATGAGGAAAGAGCAAAAGGAGAAAGATTAGTATGTTAAAGCGGATGTAGAGAGAGAGAATGGAAAAAAAAACTAGAAGAGAGAAGAAAGGACAAATGGACAGCAGATGATGGAGAGTTAGCAGAAAACATGAAGAAACCAGAAGAAAGTGGCTGGAGCAATTGCAACTGTGTAACTGAGCTGAGGTATTCTGTTTATGTAATTCCTTTTTGACATTGCCACTTGTTCTCTTTCCCCAGTAGGTCATGTATTGTTATTGTCTGAAATGTATTGGTTTAATATTTGCAGTGTTGCCTTTTGATAGGTATGGTGTGGTGCTTTGTGAGTCCTGGTAGTGCTGTTAGGATACGGCGGGTTTGCTATTGGTTCTAAATGGGCAGTGTTGTAGTAGTTCCTAATGTGCCTGGCGGTTGGCACTGGATTATAGTAATGTAGAAATCTTTTAGTCTGTCTTTATCCATACACTCATTAAGAGGCATGTTTACTAAAAGTTAGTGTATGTTAGCATTATGCAAATATTTATGCAAATTGACGTGCTGGCACTTTGAGGAAATTCTTTGGTTTTGTGCGGCAGTTTGGGCACTCGGGCTCAAAAAGGTTAGCCATCACTGGTATAGGGGGTGAAGTACTTATCTCCAGGAACAAGCAGGAATAAGTCCTCACTTATGGGTACGTCGGAACCGACGGAGCCTGCGCGGGAAAGCTCCCCAGCTTCCCAGGAAGGAAGCTTTTGGGGTCTCCCACTGCACATGCGCGCTGCCTTCCCGCCTTCCTGACCAGCTCTCCTCAGTTTCTCTTTTTCCGCGGAGCCAGCAGGTCGTGTTCCTGTCACCGCTGAAGAAATTGTTTCTTTAGACCGCGTACCTGCCTTCCCCATACCGAAACCGGTACCGCCGGTCTCTCTTTTCTTTTCTTTAAAAAAAAAAAAAAAAAAATCTTTATCTTGCACAACTTGGTGACTTCGGTTAGGCCTCAGGCCTACACAAATTCTCCTCATGGAGAAACCAGCCTCTGGTTTTAAGAAGTGTACCAAGTGTAGTGCTGTTATTTCTGTCACAGACACCCATGAATGGTGTCTTAAATGTTTGGGACCTGACCACTCCATTCCGGACTGCCCATCCTGCTCCCAGATGTCTAAACGTGGGTTGCAGAACCGGGCCAACAAATTCCATGTGCTGTTTGCTTCAGATAATCCAGCATCACAGTCATCCAGGTCTTCCTCTCCGGATGGATCTCAGGTAACCAAACCTTCTTCGGGCAGGTCCTCAAAGAGCAAATCTCCTTCAAAGCATCGAGAGGCTCTCAATTTTGAATCTGAGGACCATGCCCCAGCCAAACAACCCCGGCGGGAAGCTCTGACTTCCAAAGCACCATCTATGGGGTTACAGGTTGACATCGATGGCACGGCCTCGACTGATCACCTGTTGGACTGCTCTGGGGTACCGGCCCATACCGGTACCGACATCCAGGCAGCAGTGGCGTCTATGAGCAATACTGTTCAGACTATGCAGCAAGCCATGCTGGCTTTTATTACAGTTGCGACGCCCTCGGTACCGCGTTCAGCGGTACCGGGTCCGGTTCCGGTATCGTCTCCCATACCGGAACCGAGACCATCCACTTCCAAACGCAGATCGGTTCCGCATGCCGGATCCGGTTTTCACCCGATACCGATCCCATACCCGGTACGCCCGATGTCGATACCGATCGTATGCGTATCGTGCGTTGGAAGCAAATAGAGAATACTCTGATTCTTCTGAGGATTTTGACTCCTCTGAGGACTCTGATGAGCTGTCTCTAGTTCTTCAGGAAGACCCCTCTTCCCCAAAGAGGAGAATGTCTCCACCAGAGGATTTGTCCTTTCAAGACTTCATTATAGAGCTAGCTAAAGGACTTTGTATTACCACATCCTCTGAAAAAGAACCTAGGTCAAAGAAATTGGATATTTTAGGATACCCTAAGGTTCCTAAAGAGGCAGTCACCCTGCCTATCCATGAAATCCTTCAAGAACACTTGATGGACTTATGGGAGGCTCCTCTAACGTTGTCTCCTTACTCTCGTAGGTTGGACACCATGTACCGGGTCCCTCCTTCTCCTGGGTTTCAAAAGACTCAGCTGCCTCACCATTCCATTGTGGTGAAGTCTGCGCTGAAAAAGATTAAGAGCACCAAAAGGCACTCTTCTACCCCTCCAGGGCGAGAATGTAAGACCCTCGACTCTTTTGGCAGAAATATTTTCCAGGCTAGTATGCTTATAGCCAGGATTAATTCTTACAGTCTGTATATGGGCCTGTTTCTAAGGGAACTTGCCCTAAAGGTAAAGCATTTTGCCACCTTTATCCCTGAGGATAGAAAGGAGGAGTTCATTTCTCTGGTGAAACAGCTTCTAGATGTTTCTAAGTTCTCCAACAGAGCAGCCTTTGAAGGTGCCGGTAGAGCTTCGGGCATTGCCATTGCAGCCCGACGACTTGCTTGGCTCCAGGCCTCTGACCTAGAACCCTGGGTCCTGGATGGCTTACGGAATCTGCCCTGTACAGGTGAGAACTTATTTGGTAAAGACTGGCAAATTAAAGCCACGCAAATGGACGCAGAAAATGCTACATTGGATAGACTTTCTAAGTCTACCTCTACTCCTGCCAAGAAAAAGTCTTTCAAGAGGCCTTACTACAAGAAGGCCAGATTTTCCACAAATACTGGCCAACAATCTTCTCAGCCTCGCTTTGCTGCTAAACGTCAGCAACCTAAACAGGCAAGGTCAAAGCCTGCAGCGTCTGCCACTCCTCAGCAGGCTCAACCCCCTCAGGGGTTTTGACTTGCCCCTAGAGAACTTAACATTTCTGGCTCTAGAACAACCAGAGCCCCTCACCATTCCCGGAAGGTTAGCTCACTTTGCTCCCAGATGGGGGCAAATTACATCAGAGCAATGGACCCTCTCTATCATCAGAGAGGGCTACAAACTTCATTTTTTCCAACCTTCCTCCACATACCATGGTGAGGCACTTCAATTCTCCCCCATCTCTCCTGGGCCTGTTGGATCAGGAAGTCTCTTCTCTCCTTGCCCAAGGGGCAATAGAAGAGGTTCCTCTTCTTCAACAAGGGACAGGATTCTACTCCCCTTATTTTCTCATACCAAAGAAGACAGGGGATTCAGACCTATCCTAGATCTGAGAGAATTGAACAAATTTCTGTACAAGGAGAAATTCAAAATGCTTTCTCTAAGCATTCTCCTTCCATACCTTCAGAGTCAGGATTGGCTTTGTTCTCTAGATCTCAAGGATGCGTACACACATATACTCATCCACCCATCCCACAGAAAAGATCTAAGATTTCTGTTTCAGGGAAAACATTTCCAGTACAGAGTACTTCCCTTCGGTCTGGCCTCTGCTCCAAGAGTGTTCACCAAATGCATGGCAGTTGTTGCCGCATTTCTAAGAGGTCTGGGAATTTTTGTATTCCCATATCTGGACGACTGGCTCATCCGAGCTCCATCTCAGTCAGAGGCCCAGATTTCCCTGGACCGCACAAGGCACATTCTGCAGTATCTGGGACTGGTGATAAACCTTCCCAAGTCTCAACTTATCCCTACTCAGTCTCTGGAATTCATAGGGCCCAGTTGGACACCACCACTGCAAGGGCCTACCTACCTCAAGTCCGGGGCCAACGTCTGGTGTGCTTGGCCTCCCAAGCTCAGTCCAGCAGTCACTTGACAGCCAGAGAAATGCTGCGACTTCTGGGCCACATGGCCTCCACGGTTCACGTGGTGCCCTACGCTCGTCTTCACATGAGAGCAGCTCAATGGACCTTGGCCACCCAGTGGACTCAAGCATCAGGAGCGCTCTCCGACCAAATCATCACCTCAAAGCGTCTGTTTTGGTCCCTCCAATGGTGGATGTCCACCAAGAATCTGTTGTTGGGGGCCCCCTTCCAACCTTTGTTGCCCCAAGCAACCCTCACAACAGATGCCTCCCAAACAGGGTGGGGAGCCCATCTACAATCCCTCTCCACTCAGGGTACTTGGTCTCCACAGGAGACCACCCTTCACATCAACCTCCTGGAACTGCGAGCAATCTTCTTTGCCCTCAAAGTCTTCCATACCCTCCTTGTCAACCTGACCGTCCTAGTTCAGAGAGACAATCAGGTGGCCATGTTCTACGTAAACAAACAAGGAGGGACAGGCTCTCTGTCGCTGTGCAACGAAGCTCTCAGATTATGGGCCTTCGCCAGAGAGCATCAAATTCATCTTCTGGCAGTATATCTTCCAGGGGTTCAAAACTCTCGGGCAGACAGACTCAGTCGAGTTCTGCTTCCACACGAATGGTCCCTACATATGGACCAGATAGGCAGAATCTTTCAGGAATGGGGAACCCCGGACATAGACCTCTTTGCAAGTCCGTGGAATGCCAAACTTCCCCGGTTCTGTTCCAGGACTCCGTGTCAGGGAGCTTAGGCCAACGACGCCTTTCTCCTGCATTGGGGTCAGGAATTCCTATATGCCTTTCCACCCATTCCTTTGATTCCCAAGACTCTGTTCAAACTCCAGAGGGATCACGGATCAATGATCCTCATAGCTCCACGCTGGCCACGCCAAGTGTGGTTCCCTCTACTTCTGCATCTCTCCCAGGGACCCTCCCTGGACCTGGGAGCTGCGCCAGACCTTCTCTCTCAGGAGGAAGGGACTTTGTGGCACCCAAACCCCAAGTCCCTACACCTCAGAGCTTGGTTACTGAAGGCCTAAGCCTTCATGACTTCAATCTTTCTCAACCAGTGAAAGATATCCTTCATGCCTCTAGAAAACCCTCCACGAGGCGTTCCTATGCTTTCAAATGGAAACGCTTTTCCATTTGGTGTGCTCAACAGGGTCTTGACCCTCTAGCACTTCCTTTGAATTCTCTACTAGACTATCTCCTGCATCTTTCTAATGCAGGCCTTAAGACGAATTCAGTAAGAGTCCATTTGAGTGCTATTGCAGCATCCTTAAAACCTATAAATGGACAACCTGTCTCCTCTCATCCGCTTGTTGCAAGATTCATGAGAGGCCTGACTCTAACTAAGCCTCCCATCCGACCTCCTCCGGTAGCATGGGACTTGAACCTAGTTCTAGGTCAGCTTATGAAGCCACCTTTTGAACCGTTGGTTTCTACCTCCTTGAAATTTCTTTCCTGGAAGGTCCTTTTCCTTATTGCAGTCACTTCGGCTCGCCGCATCAGTGAACTACAAGCCTTGGTGGCTCATCCACCTTATACCAGGTTTCATCATGATAAGGTGGTCCTTAGGACGAATCCCCACTTTATGCCCAAAGTAGTCTCGCCTTTTCATCTTAATCAGGAGGTATATCTACCTGTCTTTTTTCTGGCTCCTCATGCATCCAGTGCAGAGAGGAACCTTCATACTTTAGATTGTAAAAGAGCTCTTGCCTTTTACCTCAACAGGACTCAGCCACATCGAAAGTCTTCACAGCTTTTCGTGGCTTTTGATCCTTCTCATTTGGGACTTCCAGTCTCCAAACGTACACTCTCCAATTGGATTGCTCAGTGTATTTCCTTTGCTTACCAGAGTAAAAATATTCCTCTGGAAGGCCATGTCACAGCTCACAATGTGAGAGCCATGGCCACTTCTATGGCTCATCTTCACTCTGTATCCATTGATCAGATCTGTCGAGCCGCCACATGGGACTCGGTTCATACCTTCACAGCCCATTACTGCTTGGACAAGGACTCCCGCCGGGATGCCTTGTTTGGTCAGGCTGTCCTCAAACACCTGTTCCATACTTGATCAACTCCTGCCCACCTTCCCAGGATGGATGCCTGAGATCCATACGAAGATGGCGAACCCTTGGAGGGGATCTCCCAGGCATCTTAGTTAGGGAGTCCCCATAAGTGAGGACTTATTCCTGCTTGTTCCTGGAGATAGCACAGTTACTTACCTGTAACAGGTGATCTCTGGGAACAGCAGGAATTAGTCCTCACAACCCACCCACCTCCCCTAGGAGTTGTATCTTCTATCTATCTTCCTTTCCTCTCTCTATTGTCTCAGTTATAAACTCGAACTGAGGAGAGCTGGTCAGGAAGGTGGGAAGGCAGCGCGCATCTGCAGTGGGAGATCCCAAAAGCTTCCTTCCTGGGAAGCTGGGGAGCTTTCCCATGCAGGCTCCATCGGTTCCGACGTACCCATAAGTGAGGACTAATTCCTGCTGTTCCCAGAGATCACCTGTTACAGGTAAGTAACTGTGCTTTGTCCACTAAAGAAGAGTGGGACCTAGGCGTGGTTGTGTCTGATGATCTTAAAAGTAGGTAAACAGGTAGAAAAGGCGATGGCAAAAGCTAGAAGGATGCTTGGGTGCATACGGAGAGGAATGGCTAGCAGAAAAAAGGTGATAATGCCTCTGTATAAATCTTTGGTGCGATCTCATTTGGAGTATAGTATGCAATTCTAGAGACCGCACCTTCAAAAGGATGTGAACAGGATGGAGTCGGTGCAGAGAGTGGCTTCTAAAATGATTAGTGGTCTTCATTATAAAGCATATAAGGACAGACTGAAGGATCTTAATATGTACACCTTAGAGGAAAGGCGGGATAGAGGTGATATGATTGAGATGTTTAAATACCTCCGTGGCATAAATGTTCAGGGAGAGAGCCTCTTTCAATTGAAAGCAAGTTCTGCTATGGGGGGACATGGGATGAGGGTGAAGGGAGATAGATTCAGGAGTGATATGCGGAAATATTTCTTTACGGAAAGAGTAGTGGATCCATGGAATAGTCTCCCAGTGGAGGTGGTAGAGATGAGGACAGTAACTGAATTCAAAAAAGCATGGGACAAACACAGTGGATCTCTAAAGGTAAAAAGGGGACTGTTGTAGTTGTTATGGAAGGACAGACTAGATAGGCCATGTAGTCTTTTTCTGTCGTCATATTTCTATGTTTCAATCACCCCTTTTGTAGATGAGGGTGTGGTGGGACAGGTGCCTGCACCCTTCAGAATGGCTGTAGTACCAGAAACCACAGTCCTGCTGGGCCAGTGCCACACCTGTGACCATTGCAGACCAGCAATGATGCTTGGTGTAGGCAGGGGAAGGCTCAACTGCCCCACACCACCGTCTGCCATTCATCAACAGGCAGCACAGTCAAGACTGCACCTGCAGCATCCTACAAGGTGTTCCCCCCATGCACAGGTGAACTGCAGACAGCCCACTAACCAGTCCATAGTGCATGCTCACAGAGGAACCCTGTGCACCCAGAAGTGGGATGCACAGCACAGACACCAAGCAAGTATCCCTGTGATTGGGCCCCAGAACTAGGAACACACAGGTAGCACTGGAAACGAATAATATGTGGCACTATGTGGGAACATAGACATGCCATGGTCACTGCTCGGTCAGAGTGAGAGTGACCCCCCCCCCCCCCGCGTGACATGCTGTGGCCACCCTGTCCATGCAGGTGGTGGTCGAGCACTACAGTGTCTCAGCCATTGCCCTCCACCCTGTGCAGATGCATCCTGGCCAATCCGCCCTGTCTGGGCCATACCCACAATACCTTGCTCCTCATTATGCACATTTGCAGGCTAACGCTGGAAGCAGTGTGAGCAATGTGGGCTCAGTGAGGTGTTGGCAGACACAAAACAATGGAGAGACATATGCACTCCCACACCTATCTCAGCATTGTGCAGTGATGGAGGTGGTTGACAACCCTACCCGCCGCACTGGTCCCGATCACAGTGCCGACATTGCTAATCTGTGCAGGGGGTAGTAGTAGTGCTCTGGTGATAAATGCAGCTCTGTGTTGGGGCTAACAGCCTGACACTCCATGAAGCTGTGGATAGTGGAGCCCTTGTGAGTGGGTGTCCGAACCCCTGTGCACCACTGCGTTGTGGTTTGCCCATGTTGTTGTTGTCCGTGAAAAAATAGATTCCAACAATACTAGCAAAAAAGTGAAACCTCTTAACCTAATATTTTTGTCGGAGGATGTCGTCCAAGTGTATGGAAAGATTTCCAACCACCGCTGCGACGTCCCCTTTTTATTCAATCATTTCTTTAAAAATGAAACATCAAGACTTAGCTTTGTAGACGATCTTCCGTCAGTGATCTCCAATGGATACTCCTCCACAGGCAGATTGAGAATGAAATTTAAATGAAAGACGCCAGACTCTCCTAAAATGACGACATGCTACACGTTTCGGGTTTAACACAGACGTGCCACACGTTTCGGGTTTAACACAAACAACTCACAACCCTGCTTCAGGTCATCTCATACTGGTCGTCATAACATCATTCTGCTCGAAAGCCAAGAGCTACTCCATGATGAATGAACTGTAGGGGCAAGATTCGCCATATATACTTCGGCGTCTGACGTCACTTACACAGGTGATCACTAGCCAACAATTAAGAGCAAATGTAACACTTCCCGAGTGTATTCGTCTTCCTATTACACAGATTGTTCTTCGTTTTTTGTGGTCTATTTAATAGTTTGCTCCTGTGGGAAGTATTATGTTGGACATACTATACGTCCCATTAGACTTCGGCTTTCAGAGCATGCCTCTCGGTTACGGCTTAAGAACCTTTCAGCTCCCATGGTGGGACACTGCTTGCAGCATTCTCATAGCTTTGATTCGCTGTGATGGTGGGTTTTGGATTCAGAACCTCTGGACTCAAGAGGGGGCAACCAGGAACAGCGGCTACAGTTGCGTGAACAGAAATGGATCTATCGTCTTAATACAGTCATTCCAAGTGGTTTGAATGCACAAATTGACTGGTATACCATCATGTAAGTGAAGCATTTTAAATGAGGCAATGTCTGTGGGGGTTCCCTTCCTTAGTGGGTTCCCCCTAACAGTTACATTTGCTCTTAATTGTTGGCTAGTGATCACCTGTGTAAGTGACGTCAGACGCCGAAGTATATATGCCGAATCTTGCCCCTACAGTTCATTCATCATGGAGTAGCTCTTGGCTTTCGAGCAAAATGATGTTATGACGACCAGTATGAAATGACCTGAAGCAGGGTTGTGAGTTGTTTGTGTTAAACCCGAAACGTGTGGCACGTCGTCGTTTTAGAAGAGTCTGGCGTCTTTCATTTACATTTCATTCTCAATCTGCCTGTGGAGGAGTATCCATTGGAGATCACTGACAGAAGATCGTCTACAAAGCTAAGTCTTATGTTTCATTTTTAAAGAAATGATTGAATAAAAAGGAGACGTCACAGCGGTGGTTGGAAATCTTTCCATACACTTGGACGACATCCTCCGACAAAAATATTAGGTTAAGGGGTTTCACTTTTTTGCTAGTATTGTTGGAATCTATTTTTTCATGGACTATTTATTTGATTCTGACCGGTTTGGTTTCTTTGTGAACATGTTGTTGTTGTGGCTGCATTGTGGGCTAAAACTATGGGGAGATGCTCTGCAGGATCCACAGATGGGACCTGAACCTCTGCCCTTGGACATGCTAGCTGGGTGTACTGCACCACACTGTTGCCACAGCAGCATAGTTGTCCCTGGGGCTACCCTTATGTTCCTCGGCCAGACCTCTTCTGTTGCACTACACACCACGTACTGGTACAGGGCATGGCCTAGGTTCACTGCAGGCTGGTGCCACTGCTCCCTCCAACACAATCACCCACTCCCTCTGCCATGCCACCATGACCATATGCTGTCGGTGGCAGTGGTGCGCCATCCCAAGCCATCCAGGGGGCAGGTAGGCGGCTGCCTAAGGTGTGAGTTCTGGGGTAGGGGTGCCTACATAGATATCCACGCTTCCCCCGGCACCGCCTGTCAATGTTATGTGCCCCTTGGGATACCTGCTGGGTAATGTCTCCTGGATGGGACACTGTGGGCCACAGACTCATGGGCATGTCTGACTCTGGTCAGTTGCTGTCTTGCTGGTTTCCATTTTCTGCATTCCTATGTGCCACCTCGGCAACCGCCTAGTCCACCCTGTGCCCCAGTAGCCCCCACTGCATGTCCCGCCTTCAGCCCCCATTTGCACCATCAGCATAGTGGCCTTTTATACCTGGGTACTATGCTGTTGCTGCAAATGGAGCACTATTATCACCTTTCTTGGGCTCCCTGCCTATGCTGTACATTGCTGACACTGAAATAGTTTCTCTCTCTTGCAAATGTGTGCTAAACGCCAGGTTTTCAGTTGCGTTAGGATTCAGCCCTTAATTTCTCTGCGTTAGTGTGAAAGGGGCCTCTCCCCACCAATTGACCCCTTCTCTCCGCCCTCTCTCCACCCTTTTATGGACTTACCGCGGCTGGGAACATTAAGGCGCGTTATGTAATGTTAAGGCGCCTTAACGTTACAGAATGTAACATTAAGGCGCCTTAACATTACATAACGCGCCTTAACGTAGCTGTTGCTACGTTACCACGGTTTAGTAAACATACCCCTTAGTGTTATTGTAAAGATTAGGCAGTAGCAGCAGCTTACCTTGGTAGCAATGTGAGCAGGCAGGTCAGTTGCCACTGGGCACTCTTTGGCCCTCCAAGGACCACATCTAAGGGCCCTTTGGCTTGGCCCACCTCAAGGCAATTTAATTTAAAAGATCAATCCAGCTGTTCAGTGATGATGCCGTGGGGCAGAGCTTAGCAATCGTGTGCTAGTGATTCCGTTTTGCTGAGTCTTGCTGGGCTAAGGGGGGCCATTGAATAGGACAACGCTGATGGAGAAAGGCAGTGCCGGATAGGAAGCGATCGGGAGTGAGCTGAGGTGCCATGTAAGAAGGGCTCACTTCTTGGCTGTTTAGGACTGGCTGTGTAGTTTCATGAGCCCCAATGAAGCCTGCTTGCTTAGAAGCTGGTTGGAGATGTCTGTGGGGCAACGCTGGTGCCTGCGATGTTCCGATTGAATGGCGGGTGCTGCACAATGTCCTAGTGAGGGGCAAAGAGTAGTTGATCACGAACCCCAGCCGCTAAAGCACCTGAATAGTGAGGTGAGCTGATTGCCTGATGCCATCCAGGGTGGAGCTCTTTATGAGCCAGTTGTCCAAGTAAGGGAAGACAAAGACCTTCAGGGTTCAAAGATATGAGGCCATCATCACAAGACATTTTGTGAAGAACCTGGGAGCCGATGTGAGACTGAATGGAAGCACCTGGTACTGATAGTGATGAACCCCCAGAACAAACCAAAGGTATTTTCTGTGAACATGGGTGGATTGGGATGTGCATATACGTATCTTTCAGATCCAAGGAGCATAGCCAATCGTCCTTCAGAACATAAGGAAGCAGCGTCCCCAGCGAGACCATCTTGAACTTTTCCTGCACTAAGAAATAGTTGAGGTTCCTGAAGTTCAGAATGGGCCTGAACTGCCTGGTCTTTTTGGGGACTAGGAAGTACTGGGAGTAGAAGCCTCACCCAACCTGAGCCGGGGGTTCTGGCTGTATGGTGAGCTTGGTCATAAGGGTGGAGACATCCTCCTGCAGCAAGATGCAATGTAGCAGGTCTAGGGGGTACTCCCTGGGGGAGAAGGGAGATGGCAACTGCGTAAGGCACAGCATGTATCCACTTTTGACTATCTGCAGGATCCAAGTGTCCCAGGTGATGAGAGTCCACCTGTTGACAAAGTGGATAAGCACCCCCCCCCCCCTCCCTTGAGGAGGTACACCTTCTGGCACTGGCAGACTGGCTATGCTACCAAGGAACCCGTCAAAATCGTACCCCTGGCTTTGGCTGGGAGGCCAGCTGAGCTTTCTGGCGAGGGGCCTGCACCTTAGGCTGCACACTCAGAGGGCTCTGGTAGTACCGGCACTTGTGCTGGTAAAAGGATTTCTTGCCCTGGTATTTCTTGCACAAGGGGTCAATGGTCTTTCATGAGAGCTTGGAGAGGGTCACGTGCTGTTTCTTGATCTTGCATGCTCTCTCTACGGGTTTCCCGAAGAGGTTGTCGCCACAGCAGGACACATCTGCCAACTTGTCCTGGACCCACTGTTCCAGGTCCAATGACTGGAGCCAAGCAAGACAATGTGTTCCTATGCTCAAAGCTGTGAGCCAGCTGGTGGACTCAAAGGCATCATAAGTGGCTCGCACCATGTATTTCAAGCAGTCCTTATCATAGCCCACTAGGGCATGCAAGGAATCAAGGCACTCCGAAGGAATGTGGGAGCCAAACTTGGCCAGGTCGCTCATGATATCTTTTAAGGAACATGCTCATGTAAAGTTGATATGAGAGGATCCAGGCCACCAATATGGAGCCCTGGAAACATCTCCTACCAAAGGATTCAAGGGTCTTTGCTTCCCTGCCTGCGAGTATCGATGAATGGGTCTTGGGGCTCTTAATCCGCTTCATGGCTGATTTCACCACCAAGGAGTTGTGGGGCAGCTGTGGCTTCTCAAAGCCTGGGGCCTTCAGGACTCGGTACATGTAGTCTATCTACTAGTTGATAAAAGACCAAACCAAAACACACAATCATAATGTGGATAGTATAAAAAAGGAGAACTAAGTCAGAACTTGGAGTTTGCTGGTCATTGAAAAAGTGTCTAATCCGAATTCTGCGGAAACATTTAAACAAATCAACTTGAACCTCAAAAGGATCAAAGTTTCTAGCAGGCACAAAGGATAACCCCTTACTAAGTACTGACTCCTCATCTGTAGTAAGTGTATACTTGGAAATATTAATTACATTATTAGTATTTTGTGAGTTATCAGCATAATATTTTAACACTTTAATGATGTGTTATCGATTAGTTATTAACATGGTATTATTTATTTATTTATTTTTTAACGTGTCATTAATTATTTATGGAATGTTATATATGTGCATGCATTTATGAATGTCCGTAATGGTTTATGGTGTATCCAATGTTATGCATGTTTCCAATTGTGGTGCTTCATCTATAGTTCCGTTTCATGGTTTATATGTACTTTTTTAAGTAATTCATAATTTGTTTTATCCTTTTTTATGTTTTTTAATCATTATTTAATATTTTTACTTAGTTTATGTGTCGTAATGATTATTCTTAGTTCTCCTTTTTTATACTATCCACATTATGATTGTGTGTTTTATTTATTTATTTATTTTTATTATTTTTAACATTTGTGTGTTTAGCCAATGAGCCCCTGAAGAAGGTGTTGCGAAACACGGCCTGTGTCGGGCCTGGCTGGTTTACTATTGAATAAACAAGTTCTTCCAACAAAATCCACAGTTTTGGTTTGGTCTTTTGTCTTGGCACGTGGATAAGGTATCTACTAGTTGATGGCTGGCACCATGAGAGGAGTCTCCCACATCCACAACAGCAGTCTCTGCAGAATGTGGTGCACAGGCACTGTAACTACCTCCTTGTGAGCAGACAGTATTGGAGGATCTCCAACTCCTCCACCCTTGGCTTATCCTCAGACTTGAGGGAGAAGAGTATGGCCTTGGCCTTCTCCCTGATGAAGACATGGAAGGACATGTCTTCTGGGAGCGACTTCCGCTGTTCATACAGAGGGGAGGGGTCCAATTGGACAGCACCAATTCCTCCTCTTTCTGCCATCCCTCGGAGTCTGACTCTAAAAGGAAATCAAAACAGCGCCGAGCTTCTTCTCAATGCTGTCTCCGGTCAGGCAGAGAAGCCGATGGTGCACCAAGCAGGGACAATGGGACATCTGAGCCCGAGATGCTTTCGAGTAAAATGGCTGTCGGAACCAGTGTCGATTCCGACTGCTGACCCAATGCCCCGGCCTCGGCGGGGAGAACATGGGTCTCCAAGATGGGCTGGATGGAGTGCAGTGACAATGTCGATGACATCAAGGGGCCAGCTTGCTGCATGGCCATGACCACCATGTGGACCTCAAGGGCTCGAAGACATTCCTCCAATGCTATTGTCTCCAAAGGTGTCGGGGCCGGGATAATAACCTCAGCTGCCAACTCCAGCACTCGTGGCGGGATCTCCACAATGGTGGGTTCATCGGGAGACAGCTGACAGCCCTGGGAGTCAACTCCTTCTGCCGAGGCAGCTTAGCGAGCCACTCTTGATGTCCCTTCAAGAGAGGCTCCGGTGCTGATGGACATGGCTCTTGGCCTGGTGCTCAGAGCCCCCTTTGACACAGACAGAGTCAATGACAGATCCTTCTGGGGCTCTGACTAGAGATCGATAGAGAGTCTCTAACTGGTGGCACCGTGGCTCCAAGTGTGCTTCACCAGTCGTATCGTTGTGGTCTCTTCCTGAACGTCCGTCTATCAGCTTACTATAAATAACACGTTCAATCAAACCCAAATGTAGTGTAATGAATCCTTCAAAATTTCCATTCAAAAGCAGAGTTCAGGTCTCAGACTTTCAGTGCACTTTAATCAGGACTCCGTCCTTTCCAATAGTGCTATTGGAGCGTCGGGATCTCTTTTTTAAATATTTTTACACTTTTCTGATATAATAAAAAAATGAAGAAAGAACAGTTATAAGTGCAAACTAATGAAATAACAATATTGGATGGTCACAGAAGTAACAACAATAGCACTATTGGAAAGGACGGAGTCCTGATTAAAGTGCACTGAAAGTCTGAGACCTGAACTCTGCTTTTGAATGGAAGTTTTGAAGGATTCATTACACTACATTTGGGTTTGATTGAACGTGTTATTTATTTATTTATTTATTTAACAATTCTTTTATACCGCGCTATTACAATCAGTGCGGTGTACAATGAACAAGAACATCCTACAATGCATACAAGTAACATTGAGTTTTACATTAAACAGGGAACTCCAACAATAGGACAACCGGGGGAACTATGTACAGATTAACTTAATGTACTATGTACAGATTAACTTAATGTTATATACAGTAATATGAAACTCGTTTGGATGTTGTAGTGTGGTTCACTAATAGGACTAGAGAGAAGGTTGACCAGCTAGCCCTTTTCAGGTTGTATTGCGGAGCTAGTTTTGATAATGTCTAGGTTGACTTCTGGGTAGCATTTTGTAAACAGGTGGTATTTCAATGCCTTTCTAAATAGGATTAGGTTTTTGATAGCACGGATTTCGTGAGGTAGCGCATTCCAGTTTAGAGGTGCAAATAAGGAGAAGGCCCTGTTGGAGGTGGCCTTAGTGCACTTCGTTATTATTTTTGGGACTATTAAGGTGTTCATTGATGTGGTTCTCCTTTTTCTGTTTTCCAGGGTGACATGGATGAGCTTGCTGATTGGCGTAGGGGGGCAGTTATTTAGTGCCTTGAAAGTAAGGACTAAAGATTTATACTGGATTCTGGCATGTAATGGCAACCAATGCAGTTCTTTCATGATGGGTGTTATATGGTCAGATCTTGATGAGCCAGAAAGGACTCTGGCGGCTGTATTCATGGCTAGGCGGAGCGGGTTCAAAGTTGATTGAGGGAGGCCATGAAGGATGATGTTGGCAAAATCCAGGTGTGGGAGGATTAATGCCTGGAAGGTTGTTCGGAAGTCTGTGGGATCAAGTAGGGAGCGGAGGTGACGTAGCGATTTGATCTTATAATATATAGTTTTTGTGATGTTCTTGACATGCGTTGTCATATCCAAGTGCTGATCCAATGTGATGCCGAGGTAACGGATGGTGGCTTTTGATTTCAACTCTATGTTGTTGACGAGTAGAGATGGAGGAGGTATGAACTTACGGTTCCTTGTGACAAAAAGAACGTCAGTTTTGTTGTGGTTAATCCGAAGGTTTTGAGATAGTAACCATTCGGCTGCAGCTTCAAAACAGTTGATTATTGGGGAGAATACTGGGTGTTCAATTGTGAACGGCATATATAGGAGGATGTCGTCTGCGTATGCGAGACATTGTACATTAAAGGATCTGATCAAGTCACATATCGGCTGCATGTAGATATTAAACATTAGTGCCGATAGGGACGATCCTTGGGGTACTCCCTGTGATTGCAGGAATGGTTCTGAGGATTCGTGGTCTGTTTTTACTTGTTGCCACCTGTTAGATAAGTAGGATTTACACCACTCGAGTGCTGTGCTTTGAATCCCCTTATCTTTCAAGCGTTGTAGGAGTATGTCATGACTCACAGAGTCGAAAGCGGCGGAGATGTCCAGGAAAATGAGGACGAAACCCTGTTGTATGTTATTTATTCCTGATACCAGAACATTGAACAGTGTTGTAAGGACTGTGTCGACTCCATGCGCTTCCCTGAAGCCATGCTGAGATGGATCTAGTGGTGCTTCAGTGTCAATATGATGTTGGATTTGTTGTTGGGCAGCCTTCTCAATGATTTTTGCAAGCTGTGGGATGCTCGAAATAGGCCTGAAGGAATCAACTTTGGATGGGTCCAGTTTATTATTTTTCAGTAGGGGCTTGATGGAAGTGCGTTTTAGATTCTGCGGGAAGGAACCTGTTGAGAAGGACTGGTTCAGTATTTTGCTCAATATTTGACTGAGGTCATGTCGCATGTCCTTGATCCAGCTGGCTGGACACGGGTCGTTAGGAGCTGTACTGGGATTGATTGAGGCAATAATGTTCACAACCTCACTATTTGATACAGTGGAGAAGTTGTGTAGTGGCATTGCCTGGGATGCCTTGGGTGAAGTGGTGGCGTTATTGACATTTGTGTCTGTGTTGGTTTTAATCATCTTTGATTGCAGGTAGTTTGCGTAGTCCTGCGGCTGAGGCATAGGGGGTTGTGCTGAGACCGGTTCACCTGTTATGGACTTTACTATGCTGAACAATGCATGTGGTTTGTTGAAGGAGCGTTTTATTAAGTCTGTGTGGTAAGTTTTCCTGCTCTGTGCTATCTTTGCTCGGTGGGTAGTTAGGTATGAGCTATATGATACCAGCGCCTCAGGAGAATGAGTTCGTCGCCACTTTCGCTCAAGTTTGCGTAGATGGTGGAGGGATGTGCGAAGGTCTGTGGAGAACCATGGAGTATGTTCACGTTTTCGAATTCTCTTTTCGGTGAGTGATGGGCAGGAGGCAGCTCTCAGGTTTTCATCCCATTTAGATACGAGATCATCTAAGTCCATGGTAGTGTTGGCCATGAGAGGTCTGAGATTCTCTAGGACTACGCTCTGGTTGAGTGGTCTAAAGCGGGTTGTGTGGGATCCAGATGTGTTAGAAGACTTTCTGGTTTTGTGGGATGTATTAGTGGGTATATTGAAACTGAGAAGACTGTGGTCCGACCAGGGTACTGGTATTACAGATAGTGCAAGAGTTAGGGGTGTTATGGCGTTGGAGAGAGGTGCGAAAATGAGATCTAGTTTGCCACCTTTAGTGTGGGTGGGGGAATCGACAAGCTGTTTGTAACCTAGATCCTCCAGGGCGTCAAGGAATGCTGCTGAATGGCTGTCTTGAAGAGATGGGAGATTGAAATCACCGATTAGCCAACTTGGTGAGCGTGAGGTGGATGTAGTACATGCCTGCTCAATTATAGTTGGAAGATCATCTGGAGAGTGGGAGGGTGCCCGATAGAAAAGGTTGATTGTGCAGAGCTCGTTAGCTATAGTGAGGGAGTCAAGATGAGTTGAGCTAGAGGAGTTGGACATCTTGAAGTGTAGATCAGCTTTGGCTAGGATGAGGGTTCCGCCTCCTTTCTGACTGGGTCTGTGGGATGTGTATATCACAAATCCTGGTGGTAGCATCTGATTTAGTAGTACGTTGTCACAATCGGATAGCCATGTCTCTGTGATCATCAAGATGTCGAGATTATATTGGGGTATCAGGTCAATGGCTGCGGGCCATTTAGATCGTACTGATCTGGCATTTATCAGCGCACATTTCAGTAGGCGTTGGTGATGACACTTCTCTTCTTGTATCTCTTTGATGGTTTGGAGAGGAATGTTGAGTAGATGGGAGTGAGATGTAAAGTTATTTTTTGCCGTAGTGTGGTGGGGGAATTCGGACCATCTCCTTCCGTGTGTGCGTAGGATTGGTATATGATATGTATCATGGTTGAATGCATTTGATGTATACGGGAGACCAAGGGTAAGGAAGGTTATGAATAAGAGCAGAAATTTGTACATTCTCTTGGGTGTTAGTAGTGCAGTGCAGTGTGATTCAGTGTTCGCAATACAGGAGGGATTAATTGCAATAGTACTGTGAATGCAGGTGGTAATAGCAATAGTGGTGATAGTACATAAGGATTCTACTTACTATTAGATAATTGCATAAAAAGCAGTACAGAGTATGCAGAGCACTATCAATGGAGAGAATGGTATAGGAGTATTGTTGCTAGTAGGGTTTAAACAACAAAATCATCTACATACTACCCCTAAAAGCTCAGGTGACTGCTGGTTAATGGTCAGGGCAAAGGCTTCTATCTCAAAAAGAAACAGTTATCAGTGAAGGACTTGCCTTTTTGGTATCGGCGGCTGGCTCTGGTCCGGGTGAAAATGTGGCTTTGATTGTGGCTTGCTGGAGTGCCACCGTCTACCGCCCCGTTCCACGCCTAAGGGCCACGCCAAAGGGCCCTCTGGCGAGGCCCTCAGGCGCGGGCCCGCCAGGCGCGGGCGCGCCGGATGGCGCGAAGAATTTAACTATAATTTAATTTATAATTTAATTTATTTATAGTAAGCTCCAAGTGTGCTTGGGCACCAGGTATTGACACCTCAGCAGAGCCCTGTGAGACCGTCAATGTCTATGCCAGGGCTCAGGATGCTGAATCTGATGGTCCGAAAAGGGACTCCCTCTATTTCTCCCCGCCCTTCCTTGTTATCTGCAAGCATAGGCTGCACAAAGCAGGCTGATGGTCAGGTCCAGTCCCAGCCCAACCACTAGGTAAACTGGGCAGTTACATAGGGCAGCAACTTCTGGAGGGCAGCAAAAGCAGGGCATTCAAAGCTAAATAATAGATTTTGACAGCCAGAGGGGTGTAAAGCTTGAGGTTCGCCTAGGGCACCAACAGTTTGAACCAAATCTTGGGCCAGCCCTGGTCAGGTCTAAGGCACTGCAGGCACCAATTGTGCTCGTCGGTCACTGAAATGGTGCACACAGTTAGTGCACTTTTTAAAGCCAATGGCTGGCTTGGACATGCTGAGAAACACAGCCATGGAAAGGTTAAATGTTTCAATTTCGCCACCCGTGGGGAAAAAAATGCAAAGAGAAAAAACAACCTCAAGAAAGGAGCGTCGGCCCTGGAGCCAATGGCAGGCATTAGATGAATGAGGAACAATTTACTGGGGGTCAGAGAAAGCAACCTTTTCCCGCCAATAGCAGGAACATGTCCTAGGGGCTCTGCATCCAGTTCAAATTTCTACTACGGACCTATAAGTGCCTTCATTTGGCTGCTCCTCGCAACCTTTTCTCCCTCCCTACATCCCTCCTCAGGAATTCCGCTCTTCTGGCAGATCCTATCTGTGCCCTTCTCTTCCACTGCCAACTCCAGACCTCAGTCTTTCTACCTTGCTGGCCCTTATGCCTGGAACAAACTACCTGAACCGGTACGTCAGGCTCCATCTGTGGTCCTGTCCAAATCCAGGCTAAAAACTCACGTCTTTGAGACTGCTTTTGGATCCCGATCCCCCCAAATCTCCTTGTCACCCTCTTATGTTTCCTTACCATTCCCCTAGATCAGTGGTTCTCAACCCAGTCCTCTAGGACCCCCAGGCCAGTCATGTTTTTAGGATATCCACAATGAATATGCATGAGATAGGTCTGCATACAATGGAAGCAGTGCATGCAAATCTATCTCATGAACATTCATTGTGGATATCCTGAAAACCTGAGGTCTGGGGGAACCAGAGGGGACTGGGTTGAGAACCACTGCCCTAGATATATCCTAGTCCCCAGTTCTGTTATCTGTCTTGACTCGACTGTAAGCTGTTAAGAACAGGGACTGTCTCTTATATGTCTCTGTACAGAGCTGGATATGCCTTGTGGTGTTATATAAATGATAAGTAGTAGTAATTCATATCTTACTGCTTTCCTGCAGCTTTGTTGCTATCGCCGCCTCCCCATTTAGCAAAGCTATGGCCTCAGCCTGAAATCAGTATGGATATGACTACTTTTTCTTTGGCTACCTATTTTTTTTCCTAATAACTTTATCAACCAGACATTTCCCAGTGGTCCGTTTCTCCACCAAGCACTGGTTCTACTCCCCCAGAAGTGATGCAGCAGCATAAGCCAGAGGTCTGTTTCTCCACCAAGCACTGCTCTTCCCCCCCACCCCCCGAGAGGTGACACAGTTGCATTTCCAGAGGTATCCAGCAACATAAATCACAACCTTTTGCGGTGTGATCCTTGGGGGAGCTGCTTGGGGTGAGTCCTTCAAGTCTTCATCCACACTTCGGGTCATCACAGATCCGCTGCATGCATCTCCTAGTCCTGCTGCTCTGTTACTCCCGGGTAAGTCGCTCCTTCTCTGTTCTCCTATGCACTCCTTGATCCCGGTTCACTGGGGCTGGCTCTCCCCTTCACCTCACCTCACCCCACCTTTCCTGGTCATCTCTCTCAAGTACTCAGCAACCTGATTCCCTGCTGTTCAAGCCCATCTTCTCTTCCTTCTGCTGTTGCTCTTCCACAGTCAGGTCTCTCTCTTGCCCTAGTGAACTGCTGTTTTCTCCATTCTAAGACATTGCTAGTCCAGGACCTATTCACCCAACACTCTTTTGACATCCTCTTTGTCACCAAGACATGGCTAAGGGATGGTGAGGACCTTCTTTTTGGCCGCTGCCTTCCCTGGGGCTATTCTGCTTTTGCCACTCCTTGTCTGGGTCGCTCTGGGGGGAGGGGGAGGAGTGGCCACCTTTGTCAGCCCCTCCTTACCTCTCACTCAGGTGCAGTCACCCACACTCCATTACCCTGAGTTCCTTCTTCATTTGCATTCCTCCCCTCCTGTTCATTTTCTCCCCTCTTGCCATTTAGCCCTCCCTTTGGGACTCCCTTCTCCTTACGATTTCAGAGATTTCCATGTAGTTTCCCAGCGTCGTGATTCTTGCAGTTTCCCTAGCGTCATGATTTCAATGTCCATAGTGATTCCCCAAGAAGCTCCCATAATCACCTGATCCTTACTTATCTTCACGATCTTGCCATGGTTCAACACATCTCCTTCCCCACCCATGTCGCTGGCCACTCTCTGGATTTGGTCATCTCACCATCCAATTCATCCCTATCTTTGACTTCTTTCTGTGCAACTCTTCTTCCCTGGACTGATTTCCTTTTCCCTGCAGGCATCTCCCCCTCGGCCCTGCAGCCTCTTCACCATCCTCCATGCCTGTGAGGCTCTCTCAGAGTATCACCCTAGCCACACTAGAGCATTTTCCTCCCTCCAACCAACCAACTCTTGCCCCCTCCCCCCGATTTCACTACCTTCAATGTCAACAAACAAGCTTCCCTCTCGAATTCCACTCTATCCTCTGCTCTTGATTCTTTGGCCCCTCTTCATCCCCGTCCTCATCACAATCCCTCCCGTCATCCATGGTATCATCCAGGCCTGTGGCTCCATTGCTTCCATCTCTGATGCATCGAGCACCTCTGGCGCTGGGTCCCGCTCGCCAGGTGCCCTTCGCCGATGTCAGGAATGTCATCTTTGCTACTTTTCTCTTGTTCATAAGGCCAAGCAGTCATACTACTCATCTTGCATTGCCTCTGTATCTTCCTCCTCCTCCTGTCAGTTGTATAGTCTCTGTCCACTGCATACCTGGCTGCCTCCTCTGCAGCTGTCCCTACTCCCCCTGACCCTACCCAGCTAACCTCCTCCTTTTCCAGTAATATCCAATCACTTCGCTCCTTGTTCCCGGCTCTTCCGCCTATTCTCACCCCCCCCCCACCCTTGCCCCCTCCTTCTTCCCTTCCATCCTATCATATCAGCTGAACTCCACAAATCGATGACCTCTGCCCACATAACCATGTGCCCTTCTGACCTCATCCCCTCCTTCTTGAACCCTCTCTTACTCTATTCGCTATGCTGAACAACAGTCTATCTACCGGCTTTTTTCCCAGTCCCTGGAAGCATGCTCTGGTGCATACCCTTCGCAAGAAGACTTCTCTCGACCCTACTGATCCCTCTAGCTACCATCCTGTATCCAACCTTCCATTTCTCTCTAAGATTCTCAAAAAGCTTGTCTTCATCCAACTATCTGCACATCTTGATTCTATCCATTTTCTTTACCCCTGTCAATCTGGCTTTAGACCAGGCCACAGCACAAAGATCATCCTTCTTTCTTTCCTCAATGAACTCCACACTTCCGATGACCATTGTGATGTCTCTATCATTGTATCTGTTGACCTTTCATCCGCATTCAACCTGGTTGACTACATCATCCTCCTTTCGCATCTTCAGGAAGCGGGTATCCATGGTGTTGTCTATCGCTGGTTCTACATTTCCTCTGCACCCTCCGCCCTGTCTTGTGGTGTTCCCCAAGGCTCGGTGCTGGCTACCCTCTTGTTTAATGTGTTTCTCACCCCACTCGCTTTACTGATTCAACAGGCTGGTCTGTCAGCATACTATTATGCTGATGACATAATCATTCTTTATCACACCAATCCATCTGTCCCAGATTTGTCCCCTCTGGATACCTGCTTTGATCATGTTTCCCTCTGGCTCTCATCCATTTTCCTGCATCTTTCTGGTTTCTCGGTCCCCCTGGTTTCCTCACTCTGATATCTTGGGGTCACCCTCGACTCTGCTTTGTCTTTCCACAATCACTTGTCACTGTTTATGTGCTGCTCCTTCTGTTCCCTTCACCAAATCTACGCTCTTCACCCCTTCCTACCTCCTCCCTGACAACTCTCCTCTTGTCTCTTGTGATCTCATGTGTTGATTATTACAATGTTGTTTTTGCAAGCCTCTTGCAGTCTCTCTCCACCTGTTACAGTTAATTCATAACACTACTGCCAGGATAATTTTTCACACCACTCACTCTACCCATGTTACACCATTACTTATCCAACTATACTGGTCATCAGTCAAATATCGCATTCAGTACAAGATCCTAACACTGGTTCACTGATCTATTTACATAGTCACCCCTCAATACCTATCTTAATTGTCTTCACTTCCATACCCCAACTCGCAGCCTCCGCTCTGTCCATATAAATCACCTATACCTCCGCCAAGTCTCTCTTGCTCATCTTGAGTCCACTCGTCATTCTGCATTTTTTTCCTCGGCCCCTCCCTCTGGAACTCCCTCCCCACAGCTCTTCGCCTTGAGCAATCTCGACAGAAATTTAAGTCTCTTCTTAAGACCTACCCATTTCTGACCGCTTTTGACCTTCCCCCTTCTCTGATCTATCTCTGTCCTCTCCTTCTCCCCTTCTACTTGATATGATGCTGTTCTTTCCTGTCAATATATTGTAGTTCTCTTCCTTTTTTTTGCATTTTGATTTGTAAACTGCCCTGATGTCTGAAGGCACAGTATATCAAGTAATCTAATAAAGATAAAGATTTCTTCGCCCACTCCTCTTCAAGCCTCCTTTCAATAGTAGTTGAGAATGGAGACAACTACTAATGAATTAGCTGACAGAGAGGCAGCCCTCCACAAGTTTTCTTCCCATCCCCAAAGTAGGGGAGACATGATATTGCCATTGTCACAGAGGTGGCTGTCCAAGAACTTTGCCTTGGGCCTTCTTCCAAAAGTAGGGGAGTAAGTCAGAGGACATTGCAGCCCAAACTTCCCCCAAATCAAACAAAAGGCGAAGGGGGGGGGGGGAGAGGGGGGTTGCACCATTGGGCTCCCTGCCAGTTCTAGCCCTCCTGAAGAGGCAAATGTTGTTCAGAAATCATTCTTTCCTTACAGAAGTGACAAAAATCACCAGATCCAGAATACATACATGTCTACCATCTGCTGGAGTCTGAGAAGTACAGAACCCTATATAAAGCAACATCATCAAACTAGTAGTTCTGTCTCCATATGTTGGTAGGAGAGTATACACCCACACAGCTAAGAGATGAAAGGGAATAAGCAGTGTGTAGGCCAACCATTGCTGTGTTATTTATTGTTCATAATCTAAACCAATACTCTGAGACAATATAGATGTCTTAACTTCATTGCTGTAGACTACTGTGCCTCTCACCAGTTCCCCTGCCCATCATATAGTCACTGAACTCCCCATACCTTACTGTGACTTACCAGGTCTCCCTACCCATCGCTGTCACTGCGCACAACCCTCACCAGGTCTCCTCAATGCACAGTCACCTTTTCCCACATCTATATTGTTACTCTCACTAGATCTCCTATCCCCCATTGCTGTGATGTTATATGGCATGGGATTTCAAAGGAAAGGGTTGATATGGCAAGATGCAGAAATGGAGGCAGCAAGAGATTTTCCCTGGAGCAGTGTGATGATATCAAAGGAAAAACAGGTGATTTCTGTGGTAAGCCCATGAGTAATGAGAGACAACATGAAGACACAGGTACAGAGGCCTTCCGTCCTCCTCTTACACTCTAGATTTACAATTTAGTATGACATGCTAGTGAGTGGTGCATGCTTGAAAAGACTATACAATATATTTCTGGTGCTCCCATGAGGAAAGGTTGCATGTCGTTGAATAAGAATATGCTGTCATCTGCAATTATGAAACAGTCACGTTTTCTTCATTAAATGTGCAGCTCTATGCCTGGTGTAGCCATCTTCTCTGTTCTATGCACTTGCTGTGTAGACAAGATGAACAAGTTGTAGGCCTGAAGAACTGGATTCATTATTTATCAGAAGATGTGCAGACATCTTGGTTGCAGAATTCTAGAATACCTTTAAAAAATAAAAGTAACTTGAGTGTTTTAGAATAAATAAATTTACATTTTCAAGCAAGAGTTCCAAGGGAAAGCTTTGGAAGTGCTGAAATATGGAAATTACACTTACCTGGTAATTGATGTTCCTTGAGGGAGTACAGTTCAGTCCTCCACCACTGGGTAGTGCACCTCCTCCTGCAACATGGAGACTGGACAAGTCAAACTTGTGACATCACCGGGTATATCCTGCTGGTCTTCTCCCATGATCCCCCAGTGACCTACTGTCAAAGCAGACTCAAAGGAGCAAACAAACAACCAGTTAAAGTACTAAATACAAAGCTATGCTCAAACTTCAACTTTAAAATCACAGGGCCCCAAAAGAAAGGCCGAAAACACCCTCCTCCGTGCCCCTGTCCCCCTGCGCACCAAACAGCGGAAGACAGAGAGCTAGAAGGAAGGAGAACTAAGGAAGAGTATAGGCAGAAAAGGTTGCTCTCGCGATTACCTGCCAATCAGAGCCCGTTGCCAACTCTAGGATCCGAAAGCATACTCGGAACTGACACCTCGCGTCTGAAACATCCATCCCCGGGCGGGAATGAGGACCGAACTGTACTCCCTCAAGGAACATCAATTACCAGGTAAGTGTAATTTCCATTTCCTTATTGGTCCTACAGTTCAGTCCTCCACCACTGGGATGTACGAGAGCAGTAATCATTGGGAGGGACCTATCCAGTCGGCTCGGCCCCTAAACGAACAGAGCAGGCACTGACCCCAGCCCGCTCCTCACGTCAACAGGCGGTAAGCCAACCAGGAAGACACGACCGAGAGCCCACTTGGATCCTCTTCACTGGTGACAACAGCACAGAACTCTGCCCCAAGCAGCGCTAGTGCTTCAGAAAGACAAACTCGCCATCGCAAACACACTGAACGCCCTAGAAGCAGACCTACTGAGAAGGCTACCGGAGCTCCGCCTGAAAAATCCGCTTGAGCTCCCCCTTGGCTCTCGACCCCACCAGAGTGTCAAGTGTTAGCAACCGCTGCTCTCCCGCAGAACCCGCCTCCACGGAGGGACAGGCAGCGAAGAGACCTCCCAGAAAGCAACGGAACCTCACCTAAGGTCCAAGGAACACAGGTTACAAGCAAAGTGTTCTTGCGTAAGTCCCAAACCGACAACTAAACAGGCACAGCCGGATTCCACGAGGGAGAACGGAACCGAGGTCCATCCAGATAGAGGTGGGAAGCAAAAAGAGGGAAATGGAAAAAACCACCAGCGTCAAACACCCTATTTGTCACACCTCTTAAGGGCTTTATTCTTTGCAACACAAAGTAGCTCTACAGCTATGTCCTGGACCAGTTGGAGTCTTTTTAATTGAGAATGTGGAATGCAGCTAAGCAATGAGTTGCAATAAACAAAGCGTGATCCACCAAGGGCATATAAGAGGGTGTCAAGTGCCCCAGAGTCCAGCGTTGTTTCAGAAGATGTGGAGTCTTACATGGTGTGACAAAAAAGAAAGGAGACTCTGGTAGCCACACCCACGATGCAATGCCAGTAGGCCAACCGCTTACATCACCTGGATATGCCCTCCGGAATTGGAGGAACCATGCAGAAGTAGCAATCGCCGATGTGATCCATGGGCCCTCTCCAGATCATTGGAACCGCAAAAGACTTTGATGGTCTTTTCCCATCCATCCACAGCCTGAGATCTGCTACACATGTATTGCAGCATATGTGTGGCGCCTAGCTTTTATCTTGATCTTTTATTCTGCAGCCAAAATATAAATTGTAGGCTTTCTGAACCGCCACAGTCATATGCCATTTTTGTGATGTAAAAGTCACATCACCACAACTAGAGCAGAAATTATCTGCATGATTAACACCAGGACGAGGAATCGCCAAATACGCTGTGAGTGACCTATCGGTATAAAATAAATATGTCTTTTTTTTCTTTTTTTTGTACTGTCAAGCGAGGCAAATTTAAGTAGTGACTGCATCAACTGGTTTTGGACAGTTATTTCGATTGGTTGCAAGTAAAGATTATGCAAGCTCACGCAAATGTTGCAGAATACACTGGTAATGGTCCCCACTGACTAATGAAGAGCACATATCTTAGCAACCAGCCCCAGTCGGCCATTTTCACAATGACCTCTGAAAGGCATAGAATGGACCGGGCCACGGCCCCGTACCAATGCGTCGACGCTATCCAGTAGCCTCATATGTCCTCTGCTAAACATCGACCCGTCGCCACAGACTGACAGGTCGCCATGAGGTCCAAAATGGGCTGACCGCATCTGAGCACACGCGGCGCGCACACCGCCTGATGCAATCTCACTCCTCCGGCAAACACTCGGACCCCGCTAAGGACTTTCGCCACCACAGTGTCCCCACCGAAACGCAGGCCGCCAAGGCTTCAACCACGCACGCTGTCCCTTCGCTCGGGCCACCCTGACCACCCGACCGACTCCACCCTGCCGATTGAAATAGGCCACCATCCCGGAGATCTCAGACAGCACCTACAGCGCTCGATCCGCTACCGTGTCCGTGAACGCCTGCCACGGCTGACGTACCACGTACCGTTCCAGTCAGACGATGGAACACTGGGCGTGCTGCTGCGTACACTAAAACGCCTTGTATATAAAGGATCCCCAAAATGTAGCTGAGTCTAACCACGCTCCGGCCAAGCTCCCGGAAGAAAGGGACAGAACCTTATAAAAAAGAAGTGGGGACAATTAGGAAGGCTTTCCTGTTTGATTATTCTTTTTTATTTATTTTTTTTTTTTTCATTTTTACAACTCCATAAGGGCCACAAGGCACACAACCGAACAGGGCATTGTCCAGAGAACGCAAGGCCCCTCCTCCAGGCTGACTCCACAGCCTAAACCGGCAGTCACCTTGGCTGATGCCGAGCAGCGCGGAAGCCAACTTGTAAGCCCAGCATATGAAGTATGCCTACTAGTACAGCATTCCACAATGGAGGGACATGTAACCGGACGGCTTTGAATATGAACCTACAGATATCCCGCGCTTGCTCCAAGACAAGCACTGTGCAGCCTACTGGTCTTTTCGGAGCACCGCCACGACCCAAAGACCTAAACTGGCCAGCAAAAGACGACGTACGCTGGGCCCGAAGGAACCTGGTTGAACGGATCCCAGCACTCCCTGTATCGTTAGGATCGGAGCCTCCCCCCAAGGACTCAGCCCTGGCTGGAACCGGCTGAGCATAACTCCAGGCCCTGCGGCGAGCCCCCACGAAGAAGTGGGACGCAACGATGCCTTGAGGAAAGGGAAGGCCCAATGGGTGAAGCAAGTTGCTAGCCGACCAAGGGAGTAAACCCCACACACGCACCTCAATGGAAGGTCGGAAGAACCGAGGATTCTGGTCCCACAGGTGCACCTGCTAGCCTTTAACAACATACACCTCCGCAGGTACAAAAAACTTAAATTGTGAGCACCTTCAGGGGTAAGGGGAATAGACGACAGCCTCCGACTGTTGACCACCTTGTCTTGCACAACAGACAGCAGCACCCCACCAAACAAATGATTGGGAATATATGACCTCAGAACCCCAAGACAGAGGTAAAACAGTAGAACGTGCAGTGGACATGAATTTCCAGATTTGCCAGCCCCCCTGCCCACATTGAGAAGAGGCAGAGAAGAACTGCACCGGCGGATCTGGAGGGGTGCCTCCTGGACAGCCGGGCCACCGAAGGGAAAGCTGATGACTGAGGCCCAAACTCCTCAGGATGGCCCCGTCTTGCATTGGCAACCCCATGCAACACCATGACAACCCCGCTCACGATATCCCAAGCGATCTCTGTCATTGCTACAACAATCACCTGAGCATGAGATCACAGACGGAACACGGACATGCAGACGCACTCAAGGAGAGTGCACCTAAGAAGTATGAGCCTATCCAACATCCAGCACCACATGTCCAGGTGTCCCACCTCCTGTCACCCAAAACACAGGACGCTTGAACCTAGGTGACCATCATAGCAAAGACAGGGAGGCCTGACTGCCGCTATCAACCCTTCCAGGACCCTGGAACACTAAGCCCCGGACTGTGCCATCCAGCAACACTTCTCATGATCCCCAGCAGGGGCCTTTCCCCAGATGGCCCAGATGGGCAGTGTTCCCGCCAAATGGGCAAGCTGTGCTCTGATAATAGTGCAGAAAACCAAATCAAAGTGTCTTAACCTAGCTAATTTTTGTCTAATAGTGATCATTCATAATATCAGCCAGGCTCAATCATAACATTAGTATTAATGATCTCTAAAGATTGAAGAGTTACTAATGTAACACTAATTGTTTTTTTTTTTTTTTTTTTTTAAAGAGCTTCAAAGGCGATCTTGGAAACTACAGACCAATGAATCTGAGTTCAGTGCCAGTTAAATGATAGAACTTGTTCTGAAAAGCAGCACCAAGCTGTCTTTTCAAAGGGTTAATAAACATGTGAGTAAGCCAAATGATATGTATCTGGATGTTTTAGAAGGTACTTGACAAATCCCCTTATGAACTTCTCCTGAGGAAGGAGATGATGTGCTATTATAGAATGGGAAATGGATCAAAAACAGGAACACAATAGGACTAAATGGCCAGTTTTCTCACAGGAGACCCGTAAATAGTGGAATGTCTCGGGATCTGCACTGGAACTGGCATCTGGTAACATCTACTGCACTGAAATGATCTGGAAAAGAGATCAGCAAACATGGCGATCAAATTTGCAGATGGCATAACGACATTTAGAGGCTGTCTGCACAATTTCCAAGCGTATAAACATGGAAATAGCATCCTTATGTAAATGACAATTTCAGAAAGGGCTCAATTTGTAGGTGGTTGTGCCGCCGATGACCCT
This sequence comes from Ichthyophis bannanicus, assembly GCA_033557465.1. Lineage (NCBI taxonomy): Eukaryota > Metazoa > Chordata > Amphibia > Gymnophiona > Ichthyophiidae > Ichthyophis > Ichthyophis bannanicus. The sequence goes on along the minus strand of CM066041.1, from coordinate 17,584,789 downwards.
GAATGGCCAAATCCTAGCACGGAAACCTGCTGCTGACAGACGTCGCTAACTGCCAGAATGCAGACAAAGGTAAAGGCACCCTCCAAGAAGTAAAACCCAAACCAATCACATTGCATTCAAAGAACTATAACTATCATGAAATTAAAAGGAAATTAAAATTAAAAGGAAATTAAAATTAGAATTAAAATTAAAAGTAACAGCAAAAGGAAGTCCTTATCTGGGTGTAGCCGCGTGGAACAGCGTCGTCTGCTCAAACGCGGGGCTGCTCCGCTCTCCGCCACGAGGCCTCAGCCCTGCCGAGAAAATGGCGCCAATCCGAAGCAGAAACAAAAACAGGAAGCGGCAGATTCAACACCCAATGAATTTATTATAACCAAATAAGTGGCCTAAGCCCAACACAGGTTTTCATTAGGTTCCTTACATATATAATGTAGCAGGCTCTGTATTTATGTACTTGACATTATTGTGGGTATTCATCTTTATTGTTTTAATGTTTTAATCATGTCCTTTTTAATTTTGTTTTTACAGCATTTTCCTGCATTTGAAAGTTTTTTAAGGCAATGCATTATGATTCGTGTTCCCCTCGGGTTGGGTGAAGTTCTATTTTTATAGCCTTTTTTAACAGCCCCTTGCTTTTTAATGTGATCTGGTTTTAGAGTAGGGCTCTTTCTGGAATTTATCATGAATTTAACATTTTTGGTTGGGTTCTCCTCAACGCATTTTTAAACGGACATGTGCAGCTGATTCAGTCTTCTCGTAGGAGTTTATAATGCTCCTTTGTTTTGAAGATTTAGGATTTCGCTCATTGTTTCAGTGCTTGTATCAGATCTTCCCTGCACTCTATGTGTTTGAGACTATAATAACCCAATATGTATTTAAGGTTCTATGAACATTGTGTCAGAATCCTGTAGTGGATCACGTGGTACGAGGTATCCATCGGATCTTGTGAAGGCAAGAGAGATTAGAATGTTTGGATGTGTCTATTTGGACTTCTTTTCGAGCACTGTCCGGTGTCCCCATTTTTTAATTTTATGGGACTCCCCTGCATTGATTTTTAGAGAGACAATATGTTCCTCCAATATCGGAGTCAGTTTGGGCTTAAAACGGTTTAAAACAGTTCCTTTTTCCCCTCCCTCCCCCTCTTCTCTCCCCTCCCTCCCCTCCCCTTCCCCTCCTCCCCCCCTCTCCCTTCCCCCTCCCCCTTCCTTTCCTTTCCTTTCCCCTCCCCTTTCCCCCTCCCCCCTTCCCTCTCCTCTCCTTTTTCTTCCCTTCCCTTCCCTTCCTCCCCCTTCTTTCCCCTTCCCTTTGTCTTTCCTTCTCCCCCTTCCCTGCCAACCCCCCCCTTTTCTCCCTCTCCCTCCCTTCCCCCTCCCCCTCTTTTCCCCCCCTCCCCCTCTCCCCCCCCCCTTTTTTCCATCTTTCTTTCTCTTTCTTGGCTTATATAACCTATACATTTTTTATCTACTTAATTATTCTATTATTGGCTTATGTGTATGGTCATGTATTTTTAATGGGGGCAGTTTTTACAATTAGAAATATATTTATATTTTTATGGGGGTAGCATCCAATACCTTCTATATCTCAATATAAAGAAGTATATTCTTATCTTTTTATATAATTTTATTTATTGTTATTATTTTTTTAAAGTAGAGTGCAATATTCGTAAATGACTTTAATTTTTTAATCATCTATTTTGGCGTAAGTTTTCCGCTTTTATTTTTAATCTTTAGAAGCTTTTCTGATAGTAGCGACTTCCATTGTCTCTTTTGAGCCTGGTGTAGTCTATGCACATCACACCCACAGGTAACGTTCAACTTTACAATATAGGTTTTCTTTAGTATTAGCACAATTGTTTCTCATTCGGACCTACTCCTTTAGTCTCCTCATCCCTTCCCATCTTTGATTGTATATAGTTGTTTTTTACAGTTTTGTTGTATATTCTTGTACAATTATAAATGTTTGATTTTATTTTTTGTATTCCTATTAGCACTTTTAGTTATTTATTTATTTAACAATTTTATTATTTATACACTTATGTATATGTATGTATACATATTTATATGTTAACTGATCTATAGCATAGTTTATTTAATATATGAGGATTCAATTTTAAGTGTTTGTATATGGCATTTTTTACATTTTCTGTTGCATATGCTTGTACGATTACAAATAGTTTGGTGTTTTTATTGGATTCCAATTAGCACTTTTAATTATTTATTTATTTAATTATCCTATTTATGTACTTCTACATATGTATGTATACATATTTATATGTCATCAGATCCATAGAACAGTTTATTGAATAGATTTATATGTCATCAGATCCATAGTACAGTTTATTGAATAGATTAGGGTTCATTTTTAGTGACTGTATATGTTTTTTTATGATTTTAATTGATTATTATTGATGAGTTTTCCTTGAGACTTAAGTTATTTGATATAGTCCAATTTTGCCTTTATTTTATGTATATTGTATATTCATGTTACAACTTTTTATTTTAACCCTCCTTTTTTGGTATATTTATCGTTTAATTATACTAATGTGGTTTTACAATTTATTTTTTAGTGTGTCCTGATAGCCCCTGAGGAAGTTATATACGAAACACGGCCTGTGTTGGGCTTAGGCCACTTATTTGGTTATAATAAATTCATTGGGTGTTGAATCTGCCGCTTCCTGTTTTTGTTTCTGCTCGTTTGAGTGGCTAGCGCTGTTTCTTTGTGGACCCCGCCAATCCGAAGCAGGCCCGCTTGGCGCCAAACACCACAGAGGCGGCAAGAGCTCAGAGCCCCTCCATGCGGACTCGAGAGACTCCCTTGTGGCGTCGGGATGCAGCAGTTACCCCGCTGTAGCTGCGGGGTGAAGAGCTGTCCAGACACGCTGCTGCCTCGCGCCACCAGAAGTAGCAGACGCTGCGAGCCCCGGCCCACCAGCTAAAGAACCTCGAACGGCCTGAGGCTCCCGCCGCGATGGGAATCTGCCGCATGGACACTGCCAAAATGCAGGTGTTCCACAGAGCTCTCCCCCGTACAGTCCTGGGGGAGAGATCATCACCGGGCACAGAGACCGAAGAATCCCAAGCAGAGAGGCTAGCTGGCAGTGTGAACTTTGAAAAGGGACAGAACCCCCCTTTACACTAAGGCAGACTAGGTGAAAATAAATAAAGTAAAAGTAAATGAAATTAAATGAAAATGAATTCAATTTACAGGATTACACCTAAAGGCGGCCAAAAGAAATGCAAGGTAAATCAAATCCTGACTAACTGCTCCTAAACTGCTTCTCAAGTGAGCCCAGCACCTAGGCTCACTACGTCCTCATGCTGCATGGAGACTGGACACACTGGGGGATCATGGGAGAAGACCAGCAGGATATACCCGGTGATGTCACAAGTTTGACTTGTCCAGTCTCCATGTTGCAGGAGGAGGTGCACTACCCAGTGGTGGAGGACTGAACTGTAGGACCGATAAGGAACTTCTGTTCCTTTCCACTCACCATGGCCATTGCAGCATTGATGTCCTGCTCCATATGAGGACTAGTGATCCGGCAAGAAATAGTGTCAGTGTAATAAAAGAGGAATTAAAAATCTTAAAGGCCACAGCATTTGCAGAAGTAGTATCTGTTCATAGTAAATGGAGGAAAGCTTCCCTCACGTTACTCCTTTCAACACTTTGCTGGTGTAAATAATGGGAGTTAAATATATTGGGGGCTGGAGCCAGATATGGAACAATGGTGGTGAGTTACACCGTGCTGATAGCAGGGGAACATAAGAAATGCCATACTGGGTCAGACCAAGGGTCCAACAAGCCCAGTATCCTGTTTCCAGCAGTGATATACACATTCCATGCTGCTTGTCCCAGGGGTAGGCAGTGGATTTCCCCAGTCTTCTTTAATAGTGGTTTATGGACTTTTCCTCCAGGAACTCATCCAAACCTCTTTTGAGCCCAGTTATACTTTTTCTACATCCTCCGATAACAAATTACAAAATTTGATTACACACTGAGTGAAAGAGGATCTTACATGAAAGCTTTAAACTGGGGAGAGGGAGATGCCATCCTCGAGAGAAACAAACTAGTGGTAAAAAACCAAAAAGGTAAAAATCTCACCAGACTATCCTCTAGCAGCAGCTATGAGACTTTGCGGAGAGCTGGCAAGGAAAGGAAAACTGTGTGAAAGGTCAAGAGCACAAATGCTCAGTTAGTCTAGATGAGAAAGTGTCAGCTCTGCAGAGCCTTATGGTGGAGGCAGCCCTGGAGAATGCTGCCGTCACAGAGAGATGGTTCAACCATTCTTATGCTGGGCTAAAGCAAGGAGGACAGGGAGGCAGAAAAGGGGGAGGAAACGTTCTTTATGTACAACATGCAACTGCTGTAGGAAGGAAGGCACAGAGTCATCTTGGAAAGGGGAGCTAGCACATTTCCCCATACCGCTGTAGTATGCAGACCTCTCGCACAGGTGGAAGAACTGAAGAGATCTGGTCAGATGTCCAAAACAGTGATTTAAAAAAAGACGGCGGTAGTGTTCGAGGGAGATTTCAACTTGCCATACAGTATGTGGACTGGAGCATCCTTTTGACTGACTCAGTCAGAAGTTATTGCTATGAAGTGCTGAAAGCAGAGTCTAGATGGTCTGCATGGAGCATCAGACAGAATTAGTAACGGTACAGAGACGAGCCACTAAAATGGTAAAGGGGAGATGGAAGGATATCCCTCTGAGGAAAGGCTTAAAAGGTTAGGGCCCTTCAACTTGGAAAAGAGATGGCTGAGGGGGGGTATGATAGAGCTCTATAAATTAATGAATGGTGTGGAATGGGTACATGTAGATTAGCTGGTTACTCCTTCAAAAAGTAGAAAGACTAGAGGACATGCAATGAAGCTACAGTGTAACCCATTTAAGACTAATAAGAGAAAATATTTTTTCACTCAATGCATAATCCAACTCTGAAATTCGTTGCTGAAGGATGTAATAAAAGCTGTTAGTGTAGCTTGGTTTAAAAAAGGTTTGGACAAGTTCCTGGGGGAAAGGTCCATAAACCATTATTAAAGAGGACCCAGGAAATCCACTGCTTGTCGCAGGACAAGCTCTGTGAAACCTGTGTATCTTTTTGGGAACCTGCCAGGTACTTGTTACCTGGATTGACCACTGTTGGCAACAGGATACTAGGCTTGATGGACCTTGGTCTGACCCAGTATGGCATTTCTTAAGTGATGTTCTGAAGCACATCTGAGCAGGTCAGACAGCAAAAGAAGCAGACTTGGGTCTAGGTAGAAGAAGTTCTAGGACAAAGGGTCCAGAATGAGAAGCAACATTAGGAAAGAGTATTAATGGAAAGCATGGTGGAAGCCTGGAATGCTCTTCCAAGATGGGCTGTGGAAACTGAAATGGTTCAGAGCTGAAGAGAGCATAGGATCTTTAGCTGTTAAAAGTGGAGAGAGCAGAAAACAAGCTAGCAGCATGGATTTAGATGTTCATATGACCATATCCATCTGATTCAAGCAATGAGTTTTGGGGCAGCCAGAATGAATAGCAAAGAGTTAAAATTATTTGTTAACAAAGATATCCATATTGCCAGGTTTGACTGGCAGGTTATGATTACAGAATTAACAAGCTATGTCTGGCCAGTTACAAGCTCTGTAACAATAAATGTGCAGTTAGCACATAGTTGGGTCTGTCTGGCAGTCGGGGGCCTCAGAGTCTCCTTGTATTTCTATTTAGCTCATGCCTTTCCAGTAAGAGTTCAAGGCAAGTCGCTATCTATATCAGCATGTGATGACAGAATGGCCTTCTGGCAGGCTCCAAGTTCTGTAACAGCTCAAGTAAGCAGGTCAGACAGGCTATGAAGGGAACCGAGTCTCTATCTCAGATGCTCTTCTACCTGGGATGGCACAAGAAGCAAGACAAAAAAGACTGTTTTAGATAAGGAGAGATATTTTGCAGGTGGCAAAAGCTGGGATATATCCCTAACAGTGTGGACTAAATAACTGGACAGATTAGATGAGCTAGATCAGGGGTCTCAAACTCAAATTGCTTTGAGGGCCAAATGAGGACTTGTAGAGTAACCCGGGGGCCGCACAAGACGCAGGCCTCATTTGCATAAGGGCATCATTTGCATAAATATTTGCATAATGTTACCATACACTAACTTTTAGTAAACATGCCTCTTAATGAGTGTATGGATAAAGAAAGACTAAAAGATTTCTACATTACTATAAACCAGTGCCAACCGCCAGGCACATTAGGAACTACTAGAAACACTGCTCATTTAGAACCCATAGCAAACCTGCCGTGTCCTAACAGCACTACCAGGACTCACAAAGCACCACACCATACCTATCAAAAGGCAACACTGCAAATATTAAATCAACACATTTCAGAGAATAACAATACATGACCTACTCGGGAAAGAGAACAAGTGGCAATGTCAAATAGGAATTACATAAACAGAATACCTCAGCTCAGTTACACATGCAGAACATACACCATCACCAAACAAGGAATCACAATTTAGAAACAGGAAGACAATTAAACTGGGAACCCCAAAAGCCAAACTTAGAATGTACAACACTGTAGAAATAAAACTATACATTGATTTCCTCTTGTATTAAATAAAGTGCAGACGTTAAAGATGCACATTTCCAAGAGCTGACATATTTCAGTTAATAAATTCAAAATAAAGAGATATTTTTCTACCTTTTGTGCATTTTTTTTCAGTTGCAATTGTTCCATTCACTTTCTTCTGGTTTCTTTGTGTCTTCTGCTAACTCTCCATCGTCTGCTGTCCATTTGTCCTTTCTTCTTTCCTAGTTTTTTTTCCATTCTCTCTACATCTGCTTTAACATACTAATCATTCTCCTTTTGCTCTTTCCTCATTCCTATTTCATCCACTCAAATTTTACCCCTCCATCCTCAATCCCCACTTACTCTCCCAATACCCGGCCAATTGTAGATTTTTCTTCCCTCCCACACAAAATATATTTCCCCTCTCCATTTCACTCTCCCAGCCCCATCCCATTCTAATCGTCCCCCAACATCAACTCCCTTCTAGCTCCTGCCCCACCCAGCATCCGCTCCCTTCTAGTCCCCGCATCATCAGCCCATTTCCAGTCCTAGCTCCCTCCCCTCACAGCCCATTTCCATTCCAAGCCCCCTTCCACTCAGCCCATTACCATTCCAAGACCCTGTCCCCATCAGCTATTTGCAGTTCAAGCTCCCCCTTCTACTCGGCCCATTTCCAGTCATAGCACCCCCCCCCAGTCCATTACCAGTTCTAGCCCCCCCCCTAGCCCATTATCGGTCCTAAGCCCCCCAACAGCCCACTTCCAGGCCTAACCCTTCCATCGCCCTATCTTCATTCTTAGCCCCCCCATAACCCCATTTCAGTCTTAGCCCCCCAATCAGACCACCTCCAGTCCTAACCCCCATCTGCCCATTACCAGTCCTAACCCCCATCACCCCATTTTCAGTACTACCCCCCCAGCCACACATCAAGTCCTGCTCCCCCCCCCACATCGTCCTGCTCCCCTACCCACATCGTCCTGCTCCCCCCCCCATCAAGTCCTGCCCCCCCCCCGGGAAAATTAAACTTTAAAAAAAAAACAGCTTCTGCTGCTGCTGCCGCCGCTGCCGTGGCCGGCAATAGCAGCAATATCGCAAGTCCCGCGGGCTCCGTCCCCCCCCCCTCCTCCCTCCCTTCCCTTCCTTCCTGCTTGCCTGCCAGCCAGTTCTCCGCTTCGGCTTTGGCTTTCAGAGCCGCGAAGGGAGAGCTTCTCCCTCGTGACTCTGTTCAGCCCGCTGGGGCAGATGGGAAATTTCCCATCTGCCCCAGCGGGCTGAACAGAGTCGCGAGGGAGAAGCTCTCCCTTCGCGGCCCTGACAGGCGACGCCGACGCGGAGACCTGGCCGGCAAGCCGGAAGGAAGACGGGGGAGGGGGGGGGAGCGGAGCGGAGCCCGCGGGACTTGCGATATTGCTGCTATTGCCGGCCACGGCAGCGGCGGCAGCAGCAGCAGAAGCCGGGGTGTTTTTTTTTTTCCCCCTTGCATCGCGGGCCGCACAAAGGTCTCTCGCGGGCCGCGTGTTTGAGACCCCTGAGCTAGATGGTCTTTTCCTGCCATCATCCATTATGTTAAGCTGCTGAGGGTAGGCCCACCCCACCAATACAAGCTGCCCTCATAACTCTCAGTATAAGGAGTGGTTTACCCAGAGGACAAGCTGCAGCTTCAAATTACCTGCATGTGTACAGTTAAACACGGATTCTGTGAGCTGGTAAAACTGCTCCCCAAGAATTTTCCGATAGCTCAAGTGATTGGTATGAACAAGACATCGTGTGGCATCTTTAAAAAGCAGATCTGCTTCCCCATCCACGTAAGACTCAAACAACTGGAATTTTGAGTCTGGTTTCACGTCAAGTGTTTCCTGAAAGAAGATAACTGTTCAGTGGTTACAGCAATCTTGAAAGGCCCCTGGGATTTTCCCACCGAAAATGAGTTACAATTCCAATACAGCAGATAGGTTCTTATCCAGAGGGGGTTTACAGTCTGCCATGTTAGTGTCTCCTTTCAGCAAAAGTTTGCTATGCAACTTTCACCAGATGAAAAAAGCATTCAGGCTTTTTTCTATACAGAGGACATTGTTCTCATTCATCATACTTCCCCCTTATTTCCAGAGCTTTCTCCTCTCAATTCCTGTCTTCACTCAGTTTCTACCTGGCTTGTCTCCAATTGTTTACATGTTAATCTCTCTAAAACACTTGCAATCTGGTTCCCTCATGGCAGTCCTTCCCCTCACCTGGCCCCATCCTTTGCTGGCTCTCCCATTCCTTTAGTTTCTTCTTTCCGCTATCTTGGTGTCCTCTTTGATTCTGGTCTCTCCTTTCACGATCATATTTCTACTGTCACAAAATCCTCTTTTTTTCATCTCCGTCAGATTCGGGCCATTCGTCCTTTCCTCACTCCCCAAGCCCTCACTGTTCTGGTTCTTTCACTGATCACCTCCCGTCTCGATTTCTGTAACTTATTGGCATTTCCTGTTCACAATCTAATAGACTCCAACGCATTCAAAACACAGCAGCGCGCATCATTACAAACTCTTCCCGATTTGATCACATTACTCCACTTCTCATTCATTTACACTGGCTCCCTATTGAATTTCGCACCTGCTTTAAGATTCTTACCCTTGTACACCACGTCATTTACACTCACACTCCTCAATATCTTGCTGACCTCATCCGCTCCCATACCCCCAGCCGCACTTTACGGTCACTCCATGTCAACCACCTTCACCTTCCATCTCCCTCCCAAGCTCACCTTCAGTCTATACGTACCTCTGCCTTCTTCTTCATTGGACCAGCCCTCGGGAACTCACTACCCACCCCTCTCAGACTAGAACAAAACTTCATCACCTTCAAATCCCTCCTGAAAACCCATCTGTTTTCCACTGCGTTCAACCTCACCTCCCCTTCTGAATGACCCCCTTTCCCTTGTATGTTCCCTTTGTCTAGTATGTCTGTTCTCTTCTTTACTGTCCTATCAATATTGTAACTTCTTTTCCTTTTCCAGGTCATCGGCCAATTACTTTTGATTTTTGACTGTTTGTACACAGAAAGGCGGTATACAAGCCCTGGTAAATATATAGCTGTACCCCTAGAGGTCGCCGTCAGTATTTCTTTGTCTCCAGTAGATGATGGTTCTCTTTTCTATTGCTCCTGGCTGATACTGAGAGGGTCTTGCCATGACTATTTTTGCAAGTGGAGCTTTCTGGGGGGCACATGAGGTCCTCCCCCCCCCCCCGAGTTTCCCACACACTTTGAGGGCTCAGCTTCCAATCTGGGTAGCTGCCCAGGAAAGGGGGGGGCCTCCTGGTCAAGAGGATCAATAGAGCCACACCTGAAGGATCCCCCTTTAGTGTTCCCTGGCCAGCGAAGACAGCCCAGAGCATGTCAACAGCTTTTTTATTTGTGTAAAAAAAAAAGGATGGTCTCTAGTCACAGCTTCAGATGCTCAGCCCAACTCTGAAGTCCTCTGGCTCTCCGGCAGGCCTGAACGCATCAGAGGAATCGCAGTGAGTGGTATCTGCGTGCCCCCCACCCCTCCGCTGATCTGACCGCTAAAAGGGGGATACTTCTGGTGATCTAAGGCCATGGTGACTGCAACTGTCAGCCCTCAAGCTACATTCACAGAATCCTCTTCCCACCATTTTCCTGGTCCTGCGGGTCTGCATCGTGCCTGCGGCACACTCCCGGTGGCCATTTTGAGCAGCCTTTTGCAGCACTCCCGGGCCTTCTCCAACTTGCACGGCTATTCCCACAAGGGTTTGGGGCCATCCATCGATGACAGGTGAATCATGCCCTCCTCTCTCCAGTGATGCACTTGCAGCCACAGATACTGCCCTTGAATTGATGGACTTTGCACAGCCTGCTTTTCATACCTGGGAGGGCCCTCACAGATGGCACAGAATTCTGACCACAAGGGAGCAGCCTGCCTCAACCAAGACCTCTTGTCTCCTCCATCTGCTAGTGGTGTTTTCTTCAGGGCCTGCATCTACCCTCCCGCCTTCGGGTCCCATAGAGGACGCCGCTCCCCAGAGGCACAGAAACAGCCATCATCGGAGCTAAGAGACCTTCATGGGTCTTTCCAGCGGGCATGGGTCCTCTGGTGTGTTGATCCTGTGTCCTCTCACAACATGCCTCTCGGCCCATAAAAGCATCCTCTGATAAGGGCAGCCCTCTTGGAAACATCCTAGGGAACATCAAGCAACGCTGGACCATGACTGCCCATCCATGGACATCTCCTGGGCTTCAGGGGACAGAAATTCTGCCAGGGAGGACGACTCTGGCAACGATCAAAGCCTTTCCCGCACTCCTGATCATGAAAAGGGGAAAATGTTGCCACTGGAAGACCAAGGTGTCCATTTGGAGGATACTCAAAATGTTTGCCTCTTCCACAAAGATGAGCTTCCTGCAGACTGGGATGCCCTTCGCATCTCTGACTCTGTGGATGAGCAGCACTCCACCCAGGACAAATTTCAAGTGGTTTCCATCTTATGCGGCATTTGGAAGCCTTCTAGAGCATTTCCTTTCCTAGTGGAACTACAACATATGGTCTCCCTGGTGTGGGACTCTCCAGATGCATCCTTACACACAGCTAGGCATGTGGGCTGCCACTACATGTGCTCCTCTGTGGATCTAGCTCAGTGGTTCCAAAGATGGATGCTCTGGTGACAGCTGTTTCTAGGCATCTGTGGAGGCTTTTCAGTGCTTGCTCTCCTGCGGTGGATTCAGTTCCTGCCGGATGCTCCGGTTTTGGCACGTCTGGCATCAGTCACCACCTTCTGGCTGGTGGCTCAGTCGGTGGTGGCGGTGGCCACGGTCATGGTAAGAACATAAGAACATAAGACATGCCATACTGGGTCAGACCGAGGTCCATCAAGCCCAGTATCCTGTTTCCAACAGTGGCCAATCTAGGTCCTACGTACCTAGCAATATCCCCAAAAGACACAGGTTCCACAATGCTTGTACTGGGTCAAGCATTGATATCCTGGTCCCTTTTTAATAGTGGTTTATGGACCTTTCCTCCAGGAACTTGTCCAAACCTTTTTTAAACCCAGCTATACTAACAGCCCTTACTACATCCTCCGGTAACAGATTCCAGAGTTTGATTACACGTTGAGTGAAAAAATATTTTCTCTTACTTGTCTTAAATAGTTTACCCTGTAGCTTCATTACATGTCCCCTAGTCTTTCTATATTCTGATAGCGTAAACAATTGATCCACGTTTATCCGTTCCACTCCAGTAGCTTGCCACTGGTTTTGGCTCTGCCATTGGTCAGCAGATGGTGCGTCCAAAGCTCGCTTCCATTTAAGGGCAGCCTCGTATTTGGTGAGCATCTGGAGAAACAGCTGCTCAAGGACTTGAGGGAAGTCAAACCTCAGCCTTTGCCTGAGGACAAGTCCAGGGCATCCTCTCCGCATTCTGGCTACAGTATGTCTTCCTCTTCTTCCCATGGGTGCTTTAAGGACTCCAGACATCTTGTCCTGACAAGACTTCATTCTCCTCAGTATCAGGAAAGACTGGACCCAAGTCGCGGCCCTTTCGACAGAAACTTCAATCCAGAGACAACTACTCCTCCTTTCCAGGGAGGAGTGCTGCCAGTCTGGCAGTCCACTCTGGGTCGCTGCCGGTGGATTGCAAGCTCTCCCTTTTTACCCACAAGAGGACCCAAATAACCACAGACCAGTGGGTGCTCGATATCGTCTGTCAGGGATATGTCCTCGACCATTTCAAGGCCATCTGTGATGCCTTTTGGTCTCTCCTTGTGGATCCAGCCTCAAATGGGCAGCTTTCCACTCCACTCTGCAGCATCTCCTTCAGCTCCAGGCCATTTACCCCGTACCTCTCTCTGAATGCAGCATGAGCCGCTACTCCATTTAATTTTGTCATTCTAAAGAAGGATGGCTTCTTCTGCCCTATCCTCAATCTTAAGGGCATCAGTCGCTGCCTTGAGTGGCTTGGTTCCACATGAAGATGCTATGCTCTGTCATATAGATGGTATGCAAAGGTGAGTTTCTCCTGTCCCTGGATCTAGCCTACTTTCGCAACCTGATCCGAGAGGATCAGCAGTGTTTTGTATGTTTTGCCTCGTTGAGCCAGCTCTACCTGTTCTGAACCCTGCCCTTCGGACTCACTACAACCCCCTGCATCTTCTCAAAGGTCACGGTGGTGGTGGCAGCGTCCTTGTGGCGACAAGAGATGTGGGTACATCCCTACCTGGCTAACTGGCTCATCCAATCAAAGTCCCATGCTGATGTGCTCACCACAATCTCCCACGTGTTGCAAGTTCTACAGAGTCTTGGTTGGGTGGTCAATCATGCCAAGAGCTAGATTTCCTTGGCACTCACTTTGACGTGAAACTCGTCAGGGTGTTTCTTGCTCCAGACCGGTGTCGGAAATTTCTGGCTCCACTCCAGGCCTTCCTGCGACTGGTGCACCCGAGTCTGGGACTATCTGCAGATCCTGGAAGCCATGGCAGCGACCATAGACATGGTTCCTTGGCCAGGAGTGCACATGAGGCTACTGCAGTGCTCCCTTCGGCACCGGTGGTCCCCTCTCTCCCAGAACAAATGACATTCATCTGCTGCTCCCCACGCTCATTCGACACAGTCTCCGTTGGTGGCTCTCCCCAGCCATCCTACTTCAGGGGGGGTTCCATTGGAGCTCACAGCAAAGGTGATGGTCTCCACCAGAGCCAGTCTCATGGCCTGGGGAGCCCATTGTCTATAACAGACAGTGCAGGGTGCCTGGAGTAGGCGGGAAGTCTCTTGGTCTATCAGTTGGCTCGAGGACCAAGCAATGCACCTACTCTGGTGCCAAGTGGTCAGAGTCCTTTCGGACAATGCCATGATGGTGTCCAGGTAGGGGGGCATCAAGTATCTAGGGGTAACCCTGGAGAGGAGCCTGCTCTTCTCTTGGGCTGAACCTCATTAGCAAGCCTTGTCAGCCCAGCATATTGTAGCAGTTGAGAATATGCAAGATGACTTCCTAAGCAGACATGCCTTGGATCCCAGCAAATGAGAACTCGCTCCTTGGGTGTTCCAACAGTTATTACAACACTGGGGGCGACTGGGCCTTTATCTGATGGCCACTGCAGTTAAGGCCAAGGTCCCCACCTTCTTCAGCCATCGCAGTGATCCAGGTTCACAGGGCCTCAACGTGCTGGTACAGGAATGGCCGGCAAGAATACTTCCTTATATGTTTCCCTCTGTGGGCCCTGATTGCTCAGGTCACCAGGTGCACTGAGTCTCAACTCTGCAGGGTGGTCCTAGTGATGTCCGATTGGCCTCAGAGGACATGGTATGCCAATCTTGTCCATTTTCTGATAGCGACCCCAATGCCTCTCAGCACATGCAGAGGGCTCCTACAGCAGGGCCTGGTAGTCATGGACGGCCTGGCTCTTGAAAGGCGCCAGCTAGTATACAAGGGCTATGCCCAGAGGGTGGCTGACACCTTCTTCCAGGCTCAATAGCCATCTACTCCCTAGCCTACACCCAGGTATGGTGCTTATTTGAAACTTGGTGTTTCCAACATGGCCTGCTTCCCTGTTGGATCCAGATCCCTGTTATCCTGACCTTTCTAAGGATGGTTTAGACAAAAGCCTTGCCGTAAACTCCCTGCGTGTGCGGGTGGCAGCCCTCATTTGCTTTGGTAGTCCCATAGCGGGAAGTTCGCTCACTCCATGGCATCTCTCCTTGGTCCTCAAGGGCCTTATATGGCCACCATTTGAGTCACTCAAGTGGATCACCCTCCGGGACTTGTCCCTCAAGTCAGTATTCATAGTCACCATACCCTTGGCTAGGACAGTCTCTGAGCTACAAGCTCTCTGTCAGGAATCCTTCTCTCCTTCACCATGGAAGGACTGTCCCTGCATGTGGTTCCTTCCTTCCTACATATTTTCACATGTACCAGACTATATCACTACCTGCCTTTTCCAAGGAACAATGTACTGGGCCCAACAAAAGGCTCCACTACCTGTCTTTTCCAAGGAACACTGTACTGGGCCCAACAAAAGGCTCCATGCCATCGATCTCAGTAGAGTGCTATGGTGCTATCTGAAGGTCTCAAATTCCATTCGCAAGTCTGATCACCTTTTTGTCCTGTTTGCAGGACCTCAAAGGGGCTTTGCGGCTTCCGAAGCCACCATCACCTGCTGGCTCCACCAGACCATTGAGTTGGCCTACATCCTGCATGGTAAGCCTGTGCCCAGGCGCACTCCACTAGTCTCAGGCAACATCATGGGTGGAGCGCTGGCAAGTCACTCCCCTCAATGTTGTCAAGTGGCCAACTGGTTCTCCTTGTCCACCTTCATTTGACACTATTGCCTTGATCTCCCAGCTAGAGATTCAGCGCACTTTGGGGCTAGTGTGGTGGTAGCGGCTGCCTCTTCCCACCCTGAGGTGGGTAGCTTGGGTACTGCCCACTTATTTGGACTGGTCTAGCAGGATGAATTGGAAGGAGAAATTTCCCTTACTGTTAATTTCCTTTCCTGGAATTCTGCTAGACCAGTCCAGGACCCACCCATACTGTTTGTTTTCAGGCAGCCTTTTTAGCAGATCCAGAGCTGTTCAACCTCTGTTGCGCCCCAAAAGGGGGGGGGGGGCTTATGGTACAGTTTATAGTTGCACGTGGGCACTCAGATGCTGGGCTATTGTGCCTTTTCTGATTTAAAGTATTCCTTTGCTTTGTCAGAGTATACTGAAGGCAACCTCTAGGGCTACAGCTATATATCTACCAGGGCTCAGCCATTCAAGCTTCTGGTATCTTTCTCTCTCTCTAACACTTGTATGGACTGGTCTAGCAGGATTCCAAGAAAGGAAATTAATGGTAAGTGAAATTTCTCCAACTACATCTACTGAGCCTATCTTTGGTGCAAAACCCGACTCACAAAGCGATCTTTAAATGCTGTTTTTCTCTGATTTCTCAATGAGCAGCTGCAATACAATATCATTAATTCAGAATTTTCATAAACCTTTGTGCATAGCAGCCCATGAGCCAAGGTCTACTGCTCTTCACAAGGGGATGATTTTGCAAATGGGCCCCATATACAAAAAAAATCTGTAAAAACACAAAGCGCTTGTGTTCTTATACATTTGGGCTGTTTTGCCTATTTTGTTCATATGTAAAACCCAGCTATGAAAACATCTGTGGTACAGTACACTGCCCTCTAAGTAGCTGGAGCAATAGAGGGGCAAAGAGACTTTGCCAAGAGCATAAGCGGAATTTGAAACCTGCTCTAGACAGTGAGCTACTGCACCTGCTCACCTGAGACTTCATGAGGAAATCGGAGATCCTTGCTGTGATAACTGGCCTTGTCATGACCACATTAGGGGGAATGGACCCCAAGTTACAGTTCATCCACTCTGTGACTGGGGCACGACTTCCATCTGGACATAAAAGCTCAAAATCAGCCACACTGTAACCCATTGCCCAGCCCAGCCGCTCCAGATCTGCAAAAAGCAGAGAACATGCACCTATGAATCCCTGCTTGGAACAACAGAGCATATTGTGACCAGAACTTCTTACATGAAATCATTACAGCACTGGGAAACCCTGTGGGGAACGCTCACAGCAGGGGGCCCATCAGCCTGGGGAAAATCATTAGAGCTAGTGGTCATTCTGGCACAAACTGAACTTTCCCTGAACTGAATAATTTTTCCTCTTCCCTTACTAGTGACTTCCGTGTGTCTCAGAATGAAATCCTTGATGGGACTGAACCACTGACTTGGCCCATGCACTGTGTATTCTCTCCACAAGGTCTGCAGGCACTGTTCACTGCAGATTTTGATATGTACACATAGTAAATGACGGCAGATAAAGACCAGCATGGTCCATCTAGTCTGCCCAGCAAGGTGGCAAGAGTAGGTGCACCTGCCGCTCAGTGCAGGTCACCCCTCCCCATACCTTTGTTTAGGGGTGTACCCACCGCTCCATGCAGGTCACCTCTACCTGCACATTCCTTCTGTGCCAGGGTGAAAGAAGTACTCCAATATTTTCACCTGCTTTCTAATCCCACTTTCTTTCCTCATTGCTAAAATTAAAGGTGCTGTTGATCCCTGCACATGCAGGATGGGCAGTTTTCAGTCAATTTATTTAGGCAACTGGCTTTTGTAAATTGCTCTCTTGCTTTGGCATGCATCTTCTGCGTTCTGGTTAAGAAGCAAGAATGAAGCTCAGTTTCAGATCCGTACAAAAAGAATATCCAGAGAACAGAAACAGAAAGCTGTTCTGTGTTTTTTTTTTGTGAGGGGTGAAACTGGTTCTAGTGCTTCAGACTGACAACAAAATCACTTTTCATCCCATTGATATCTAAATGTTTTGGTGATAGGAGGAAATAGGGGGGCACAGCAACAATCTGTACATTCGACATGTGATGCAGAGACAGAGAATAGATGGTGAGGCACAGCCACACAGAGAAATCTTTGCCAGTCTCCAGCCACAGAAAGTAGCAGAAGACAGATTCCGTACTCTCGATGTTATGTAGGAGGGAATAGTGTTCCACAAAGGCCACATCTCCAAAACTCTTTCCATCAGAATCTCCAACCAGGCATCTGCAAAAAGAAAATAACTAGTAATTCCTAAAGGCAAGTAGTCTTGCTAGTGCTTAATCTGAGGTCCACAGGGAGACAAGTAATTGCTTTACAGGAGCATTTTAACATTTATGCCTTCAGTCAGGGATGGGGGGGGGGGGGGCTGAGTTACTAGACTTAAGGTTTCCTCAGGGCAGAGTTCTTCTGGATCCTTGTTGTACCACCGATACACCAAGTCAGACCTGGAGGAGAGGACGGCGGCCCATTAGATTACCAGAATTAGAGGCCACCATGGGGTGAGGAGTTCAGCAGGCTTTGGTGTTAAGCCACTGTTGCTGCTACACAAAGAGGCTTTTTTAAAAAGGATTTTTCATGTATTAGCACAGCATATTTCCAATGGTTAATATAGGAGTCTTGAAAGTGACCACGGCTGGCAGGGAGGAAGTCAGACACCTGGCACTCATTTCAAATGCTAGGTGCCTACTGTGGTTAGCCCTGCAGGAGCAAGCACAGGTCTGAAGAACATTCTCTCTTCAACCTGCCTGAAGCAAAATCAGGTTTAAAGCTGAAAGCCCCACATCCCATTCGTATTTGAAAGCCTCTGTCACCCCCCCCCCCCCTGGTTTAATCAAGCACAATTGGGAGGACGACACGGGCCTACCTCTGGCTGTTCCCAAACAAATTCATATCCAGCAACTATACTGACTGCAGTAGAGGTCAAAATCACCCTTCAAAATTCAGAAGTCTCCTTATGATTGGATGATGTCATACCCTGGTTTGCAGATACAAAACGAGGGCTTGTGACTAGCACCTGACATGGCAGAACTGTGAAACCCATGGGTCCCGTCTATCAGAATGCTGCGAGACCTTTACTTAGAACGTATGAGCCAAAATTGAATTCTTTAGGTGTCCATATACTGCTGGAAACTCACCGAAGGGCACCCAAATTTCCATAGTACTGTTCGTTGTGGTTAGCAACACAGCGGTTGCTGTCTTTCCCTGCCGTCTCCTCTCTCCCCAGGCACACCTTGCACAGATTTCCTTCTGCTCCAGGCATGCATCCTTTCCAGAAGTAATGCTGGTAGACTCCAGGGAAGAAAGAATAAGTTGGGATGATTTACAGAGTAAACATGAAGAGGAAAGGTAAAGGTAAAAAAAGAGAAAGTTTCTCACAGTAAAGCACAGTTACTTACCTGTAACAGGTGATCTCTGGGAACAGCAGGAATAAGTCTTCACATATGGGTACGTCGGTACCGACGGAGTCTGCGCGGGAACGCTCCCCAGTGTCCAATCAGAATGCTTTTGGAAGCATCCCAACACACCTGATTGCTGCCTTCCAGCCTTTCCCAACTGCCTCTCCTCAGTTAAGTTTTAAAGCTGAGACAAAGAGAGAGAGAGAGAAAGGGAAAGATAGAGATAAGAGAAATGCAACTCCTAGGGGAGGTGGGTGGGTTGTGAAGACTTATTCCTGCTGTTCCCAGAGATCACCTGTTACAGGTAAGTAACTGTGCTATCTCCAGGAACAAGCAGGAATGCCTGGAGGAGTCCTAGCATGTTGCGAATCTGAAAAGCCATGCTATTTTACCGAAACCCCAGGCATCCTAGGGATGGAGGGTAGGAGTTGAACTAAAAAGATGTGCTGTGGAACAGCTGGACCAAACAGGATGCCTAGATAGGAGTCTCTGTGCAGGTGATATTTAGTGGTAATATTGAGAGCAATAAACCAACATGGACCACACCTGGTGATATTGTAAAGGGGTATATGGAGGTTCATGTGGATTTGTGGATATGAACCAACAGAATATCCCCAGGGAGTACCTCAATGTAAGGAGAGGTAGATAACTGTAAAAAAAACAGGCTGAGGTTAGAACCCTTAGGGTGAGAAGAAACAATCCCAGTGGAACTGGGGTAGTTCAATGAGGTAGGACTTTGCGGAAAACGCGGAAGTCCGTATTAGATAAAAACTGAAGCTCTTTTGACTTTAAAGGGACAAAGTTCTTATAGGAGAAGGGAGCTTCAAAGATCCCTATATCCGATAACAAAGAAGGATAGGAGTAATGAGGCATTGTAGCCTCTCATCTTCTGAAGAGTCAGAAACTCCCTCCTAATTGGAAAGGAAAGTATATGGAGGGCTTCAGGTGTACCTAACAGAGTCATGGTACAAAAACCCCCTCAACTACTAAAGGAAGTGGTTGATTATGGAGAACCCTAAGTATGCTGGGACAGCATGGAAAGGGATAGAGAGTATTTGTCTAGTCCGTAGGGGAATATTTTATTTATTTAACATTTCTTATATACCGCCTTTCATGATATCAAGGCGGTTTACATTGAACAAACTGAAATTACATTGAACAGGGCATTATAACTTGGAGATAACTATTTTACAGGGAACATGGGCTATGAAGGGTTAAGTGGCTTGCCCAAGACCACAAGGAGCACCTGTGGGACTAGAAACCCCAGTCCTTCCAGCCCAAGGTTGCTGTCCTCTAGTGGGATTTGAACCCCCGACCTTCTGGCCTGAAGTACCTTGCCCCAACCACTAGGCCACTCCTCCACTCCATCCATATATATATATATATATATATATTATATATATATATATATATATATATATATATATATATATATATATATATATATATATATATGTGTGTGTGTGTGTGTGTGTATATAAGTACATATATATATATATGTGTATAAGTACATATATATATCTAGGCAGACAGATGGAAATAGTATATAGACATATATACACCCACTATCATATATTGCGATGCATATATATAGATAGGTAAATAGAGATATATCCCTCATATATGTATATAATTATATGTATATATATGGGTATAGACATGTAGATGTCCATATACATGTAAATATATATATATATATATATATACATACCCATGTCCGCACATAGGGTATGTGGAGAGAGAAAGATTTATCTAACCACAAGAAGGGAGGTACCTGCTTGGGAAGATATTTAGAGAATCTGTACTTCCTGGGTATGGATAGGAAGCCCAGGGAGTTCTCTCATTGGCAAGAGAAGTCTAGAGTCCTCTAAGAACTCTAGTCCATGAATAACCAGGAATGGAGACCTACCTGGAAAATGCAGAGGATGTTTTAAATCTGCAGATAGTAAGTCTGAATCCTTCCATAACTCCAGCAGGTAGCTGGAGAAAAGATGCAATAAAAATACCATATGTACCCCTAATGAGGGTAAAAAGGGTATGGTGCATTCTTGTGCTCAACATGGATTACGCCATGAAGAGTTGAGGATGGAAGGAAAAGACAAGACAAGGATTGTCTATACTGAAAGGAAATCCCATCCCTGGTGAAGGGGTCCCCTGGAGATGTGAAGCAACCCAGGGAATCGGATAATTCGTTAGGTATTCTCTTAATTAAAGGCCTGTGTCCTTTATTTAAGACGCCTTTAATGGAAAATGGTAAGGGCAGGGAGAACCCAGCAGACATGACTAGGTAAAGCCCTTCCTAACCATCTGACATCATGTGTTCTCTAACAACGCCCCATAGTGTAGAGCTGCTCCGTAGAGATGTAGAGAGCATGTTGCAGGTTAATTAGAAGAAAAACTGGTGTTTAAGAGCCAGTAGGTATCATGAACTACTCCGCCAAGCTCAAGGATTGGGGAAGGCTAAGGATAGAAGGTAAGATGATGTGTCTGCAACAATAGCCAGAAAAGGTTGTTAAACCGTCTGGGACTTAGTGGTAAGGCCAGAAACCATTGAAATTGGAGCAACAAGCCCTGGTGGTTTGGTCAGCAAGTCAGTGGTCTAACCAGTAAGAGCCCCTGCAGTTCTAACTATTGATAGGGCAGCAGTATAAATCTTAGGTCCCAAGATTGGGAAAGAAATACAGACATAAGTAGGAGTGGTAAGACTCTGCTATTGTCTGAGAGCTGCCAGGAAAACTAAGAATGCATGGGGGAGACAACTCTGAAAGAAAACTTAGGGGCTTAAGGAAAAACCCTCAGTAAAGTGGTATCACTCTTACAGACCAAATGTCTTAGTAAGAGTGGCAGAGTTGAAAAGACTTACGGTGGAGTAAATCTTTGAAGTAATATGAGAGATGCTGATACAGGAGAAAAAGTCAAAGGTAAAGGCATGGCAACCTTATTGACAGTTGTTACTCCTCTGTGTAGTTCAGAGGACGAGGAGTAACTGTATTACCTGTAAAGCATAATCATCTTAAGAAGCTCTTTGAGCTGATAGTCAGGATGTCTCTTTAAGAGGGACATATGTAAAGTTTAGGATGGAACTGATGTAGATGCTTGTAGTGGTAGGAAGCAAACTACAGGATCCAAACCTCAAACAGGAAAAGGATTCAGGGAAGAGTCTATCAGCAACCCTGCGGCTGCTGGGTTTGCTGAAGCCGTTGAGGTTGTGATTTCCTGAGCCTGGTTGATTGTTTCCCCTGCCTGGGAGCATCTGTATGATGGGTAGAAGATGGATAAAACCTTCTCCCATTAAGGGAACAAAGCTTACTAGTAGATTTTCTACAAACTGGGTTAGAGGAAGGCATAGACAAGCCTCTGAAAGCAATAGTGTCAGTGGTTAACTGAGTAGCCTGGAGTAAAGTCTCTTTATTAAAGAGATTCTCTCCAGTGCAAGGAGCATTTCCCAGTTTATCTTGTATGCATTTGTCCAAGTCTGAAGCTTGGAGCCAGGCTCTACGTCGTGCCCCTATGGCTATAGCAGAAGTTCTGCTAACAGACTCAAAAGAGTCCAGGGAAGCACGAGTAAGAAATATTTTGAGCACGATTGCGAAAAGCGGTATATAAATACAGCTAAATAAAATAAAAAATACATCCTTTTCCAGGAATACTTCAACTCGAACCCCACCGAAAAACCCACGAACCCTCGATCTCACCCACAATGAACCTCTAACCCAAAGCTACTTGTCTCTGTCCAAACGTTTGTCCTTTGTCCAAAGTCTTTCCTATGTTAAAATCATCAATGTTGCCTCCCTGGTGATGGCCCCACCCCTGTACTTAATTCCCCCACCCCCATGTAACACCGCTTTGACCCGGTGAAAAGCGGTATATAAATACAGCTAAATAAAATAAAAATAAAATAAATAAAATAAATAATTGACTAGCATAGAAAAATCTGCCCTTTTAGGCTCTTGGAGGAAAGGGGTCAAAAGTAGTAGATCTTTTGTGACCTCCTCAAGAGATAATCCCATATAGAAAATATATGAGAGAATTCTTGCTGAAAACATGGATGCCTGGAAAGTTTGACGTCCAAAGGCATCTAAAGTCCTAGCCTCACGACCTGGCGATAAGAAGAGTGCTTCTTAGTACTCTTAACACGCCTCATTGCTGATTCTACAACAAGAGAATGATGAGGGAGCTGAGGCTTTTGAAAACCTGGAGAAGGGGGCACCTTGTATAGAAGATCAGTTGCCCTAGAAGGTGGGGATACCGTTAGAGGAGTTTCGCACGTTCTAAATAAGAGATCCTGCAAGGTCTGATGCAAAGGAAACATAATGACTTCCTGTGGATTACAGGGAATCTGTATAGGTTGTGGATCCCCTGGTGCAGGGTCTTGACCAGATATGGAAATGGCAAGTGACTTGGCCATATCAAGCAGGAAAGCTTGAAAAGAAATCTCCCCAGAGGGGAGTCCTCGAGGAAGAGGAGGAAGAACTAGATCTGTTGAAGAACTAGTTCTAGCATCCATCGGTTCATTCAGATTCTGTAGAATAGAAGATCTGGAGGGGTGGAGCATCGAATTATCTTTGAAAGATAGTTGTTGGTACCGCAACTGGTCGGTAGCAAATCGTCCATGCTAGGGATCGATTCCAAACCGGTATGGAAGGAAGTGAGCCGGCTGAAAGGAGCATGGGAGGTACCGACACCGATGTTGATGTCGATACCGGTATCGGGACCGGTACCGTCGGTGACACCGATATATGAAGATCAGTCTGTGACGGCACTATCGGTACCGAGGTAACCGATTGTGGTAGACCTTGATCATCGGTAGAATGTCTTTGGTACCGTCTGAAATCGGTACCAAGACGAGTCAGTACCCAGTCATCCAGACTAGAGATCGATTCTAGACTCGGCATCGAAAGAAGCGAGTCCATCGATGCATATCTGGAGGGCACCGACGTGGATATCAGCATCGGCACCGGGGCCAATGTGGGAAGATCGGTCGGTAGCGGCTCTAGCGGCACCGAAGATACCGAGAGCGCTTGACTGCGATCATTGGTGTGGAATGTTTCATCCAGCACCATTGCCGATGCCGGGGTACCGGCACCGCTCAAAGCGGATACCACCACTGGACATGGCTCAGGTATGTTCACTGAGGTAAAAAGCCCGGGAACAACCTGAAACCCCATTAATGCTTTGGAGACAGAAGCCTCCCGCCGGGGTTTTAAAGCCAAAACGTCCTCGGGGGCAAGCCCAAAGGCATCTCTATGATGTACATGAGATCTACCACCCGAGGATTGGCTAGTCTTTACAGACTTTTGTTTGGTTACCCGATCCTGCGAAAAAGAAGATGTAGCTGGTACCCTCAGGTCTGAGGGGAACGGCGTATCGAGTTGAGCTCGATGCTGAAAACCTCTTGCAGAAATAGTAGTGCAGGAGGGACACTCGAGCGGATGGTGTTCAGGTCCCAAACATTGAAGGCACCAATTATTTTTATTTTTATTTATTTATTTAACAGTATTTCTAAACCGCCTTATCATAATAATCAAGGTGGTATCACAGCAAACAATCTGGTAGTGTGTGTTATACATGCAGTGAGGGTGAGGATTTTGTTGAGTGTGTGTTGTATTGTGTGCTAGATTGGTTTGAGCTGTGTACAATGTGGGCTATATACAGTGGTGCTAAAGACATTTATATACATACAGTGTTAGGCGGTAACATGTGCTGTTATACAGACAATTAGGTTATGTGATGTGACCATAGTGTTCTATGAACAGCATGGTTTTCAGCTGTTTTCTGAAGTCTTTGAGGTCTGTTATGGGTGTCTAAAACTAATTTGTAAGCGCCACAGTTAAAACACATTCTAGTGGCTAGCATTTCCCTGAGGGAAAGTGAAGAGGCCTAGCAGGCCGAAACCTATCAGGCACTAAACAGGAAAAAATTTCCCACAAAAGGAAATATTTGTAGAAGAAAAGAAAAAGAAAACACCAGCGGTACCGGTGCGTCGAGGGAAGGTAGACGCGACCACAAGAAAAAACAAAAATAAAGGAAGAATTTTCTGTGGTGACAGGAGGACGTCCTGCCGGCTCCGCGGAAAAACGAAAACTGAGGAGAGGCAGTTGGGAAAGGCGGGAAGGCAGCACGCAGGCGTGTTGGGATGCTTCCAAAAGTGTTCTGATTTATTTATTTATTTATTTAACATGTTTTGTATCCCGCCTTTTCCTTCAATCAAAGCGGTTAATACAGCACAAAGTTAAACAAAGGTGAGGGAAACATACATTGCATTATCATTACATCACAACAAAACACTAGGAGTACAAACAGGGAACACAGTACATAACTTACATTACATTACCTTACATTAACTACAAACAGCATATCGCTGAACAGAATGAGCATATAGCAGCAGATAGTGGGTCTCGCACGGTCCACCGCCTAAGGGCCACGCCAAAGGGCCCTCTTGCGAGGCCCTCAGGCGCGGGCCCGCAAGGCACGGGCGCGCCATTGCTGAAGGGATTTTAAATGATTTGAGAAGTGCTCAGATTGGCTGCAGTTTTCTCTCACACAACCCGACGTACCCATATGTGAAGACTCATTCCTGCTTGTTCCAGGAGATTCTGCCAAACTTACCCAGGAAAAAAAAGGAAGTATGAGAAAGGGAGGAGAGCCTTTGGCCATGATTGTCCAGAATACATGAATAAGACAGAGAAAAAGGAACCCATACCCACCTTCTCTAGGCCTTTGCCAACCTTCCCTGCACCAACAGAAAGAAGCCTATGCCAACCTTATTTATTTATTTATTTATTTATTTATTTTATTTATTTTATTACAATTTCTTATATACCGCACTATTGTCAGCGCGGTTTACATACAACCAAATGACCATAACAAACTGTTTGGCTTCACATAGAACAGGAGAAAACAACTTGGATAACATGTTTATGCTTTACATAGAACAGGAGTAATAACTTGGATAAACGGGGAATGCAAACTAAACTACTTACATATGTACAATGAGACCGAGTATTGGGAATTCCTTACCTGGACAAAAGATTAAGAACCTGTGGACAAAGGAAAGGAGCTTATGCCGGTCCTTCCTGGACAAAAAGCTATGCAGCCTATTGCACTACAACTATATAGCACTACAAGGCGTACGTAGTGCTGCACAGACACATGTAAAAGGCAGTCCCGGCTCATCGGCGCTTACAATCTAGTCGAGACAGACAACACAGTAGCTAGACATGGGATACAACTAGAGGGAATGGTAAGGAAACAAAGGAGATCTGCTGAGTCAAGATCCAAAAGTAGCAGCAAAGAGGTGAGTTTTCAGACTGGATTTGAAGAGGGTCAGAGAAGGTGCCTGGTGTACAGACTCAGGTAGTTTTTTCAGACATAAGGAGCAGCAAGGTGAAAGGAGCTAAGTCTGGAGTTAGCAATAGAAGAGAAGGACACAGATAGAAGTGATTTGCCATAAGAGTGGAGTATAGGGAGAGATAAGAGGAAAGGTAGTGAGGAGCTACAGAATGAATGCACTTATAGGTCAGCAGAAGAAGGATGCGGAAACAGATAGGAAACCAATGAAGAGACTTGAGAAGAAGGGTAATATGAGCATGACGAGGCTGGTGGAAGATTCTCTCCCTACGCCCCTCCGTGGGAACACCGCTCTTCTAGCAAATCACTTCTATCTGTGCCCTTCTCTTCTACTGCTAACTCCAGACTTCGCTCCTTTCACCTTGCTGCTCTTTTTGCCTGAAACAAACTACCTGAGTCTGTACGTCAGGCACCTTCTCTGGCCCTTTTCAAATCTAGGCTAAAAACTCACCTCTTTGATGCCACTTTCAGATCTTGACTCACCTGATTTCCTTTGTGTTTCCTTATCACTCCCCCTAGATGTATCCCATGTCTACAGCTACTGTGTTGTATGTCTCTTGGCTAGATTGTAAGCTCTGATGAGCAGGGATGGTCTCTTACATGTCTGCGCAGCACTGCGTACATC
Organism: Ichthyophis bannanicus; assembly: GCA_033557465.1. NCBI lineage: Eukaryota > Metazoa > Chordata > Amphibia > Gymnophiona > Ichthyophiidae > Ichthyophis > Ichthyophis bannanicus. Next base: position 17,558,550 of record CM066041.1, on the reverse strand, counting down.
TTGTAGCACTATACAAATGCTCAGTAGTAGTAGTAGAGTTGAGATTTGTAAAGAGACGGCGAAGGTCAGAGGCAAGAGAATTAGTCAGATGGACATAATAGTCTTGTTTGGCAAGAGCTATGGCTAACTGGAAAGAGACAAGCATGAATCTGAAGTGTAGAAAGTCCGCAAGGGTGTGGGATTTGAGTCAAGCATGCTCAGTTGTGCAGGCACAGGAACGTAGATAGCGGGTAGTGGAAGACAGTCAAGGCTGGGGTAGAGTACGCCTCACAGGATGTGGCATGGGTGGAGCAAGAGCATCCAGAGCAGAGCGCAGTGTTATAGGAAGCTACGGCCTCATCAACAGACAGATGACACACTGGAGGAAAGAGGTGATGAGACAGTGGAGGAAAGAGCCAATGGATCGAGGTTGGAGGAGACAGGGCGAGACTGAGGCGGTGAGTGATGAAGAGTGAAGCTTAGCAGGGGAAAATTGAGGTACAGAGGTTTGAGGGTAAGCAATTAAAGAAGAATACAAGGTCAAGGCAGTGGCCTTGCTGGTGAGTCACGGGCAGCAGAGCAAAGCTGGAGGTTGAATAATAAGGTAGGGAGAGCAGCTTTAAAGCATAAGGGTCGGAGGGGTCATCAACATGGATGTTAAAATCCCCAAGAATAAGGGAGGGGGGGGGGAAAGATGAATCCAGAAAGAAGAAAAGCCACGAGTCAAAGTCAGAGAGAAAGGTAGAGATGGACTTGTCAAGGGGGTTGATAAATACCCTGGTCAACAAATTTTTACAAAAGTCATGTTACTGAAATAAAAATAGTAATTTCTTATCAATTTTTATAAGCTGAACACGAATATGACAGTGAAATTGCAAAGTTGGCTCTAATTGTTTTGTAATCTACAAGAATTAATGTTTACATCATGTCAATAGTAAACATAATAGGCCTTCGGTTAATACCTGTAAAAAACCAAGTCATAGACTACTTCTTCGATTTTTTCGCCTGTCTCTTGTACAGCTGTTCGGGAGCTTCTCTGGGGAGTGTCCAGCAGTAGTCAGCCAGCATTGTAGTCGACCATTTTCCCTGGTATCTTTGCTCATCGTTGCGATATCCTGATGAAAACGTTTGCCCTGTTCATCACTAACCATACCACAGTTGTCAGGAAAGAAATCGAGATGGGAATCAAGGAAATGGATCTTTAGAGACATATTGCAGCCAAGTTTCTGATACTGCATCAGCATGTCTTCTACTAGTTCCTTGTAGTTTTCTGCCCTAACATTCCTGAGAAAGTTTGTTGACACTAGGCGAAAAGCATTCCATGCTTGTTTCGCATCACCCTGCAGCAAGCTGTTGAACCGGTCATCTCTGAAGAGCTCTCGAATCTGAGGACCCACAAAAACTCCCTCTTTAATCTTTGCTTCGCTGAGTCGAGGGAATTTTTCATGCAGGTATCGGAAAGATGGCAAAGTGCGGTCCATGGCTTTCACAAAGTTTTTCATCAAACCTAGTTTGGTGTGAAGGGGTGATAGCAGGATTTTGTGAGCCTCAACCAGAGCTGGGTGCTGGATATTCTTCTCTCCAACTGTTACATTTTGTCTGCGATTCCATTCCTTCCGCAAGTAGTGCCAATCCCTTGCTCGGCTATCCCACTCACATAAGAAACACATGTATTTTATATATCCCTGCTGCAGTCCCATTAAAAGGGCAACTACCTTCAAGTCACCACAGAGGTGCCAGCTGTACTTGTTATAGTCAATGGAAGTCAGTAGATGCTTTAAGTTATTGTATGTCTCTTTCATGTGGACGGCATGCGCTACTGGAATAGATGGAAGACGGTTTCCATTGTTCAAAAGCAATCAACTCTGGATGATGTATGCATGCTGGTATTATGCTATGTGATACAATATTACATCATTCAAGGCTTATTTGGGATGTTGTTGATGTCCTACTGGATAAATTTACACGGTGAAACTTCAAAAATAAATTACATGCAATATCTTCAAAATGAGAGCCAATAAATTTTTTTTAATGTTATATTCGTGTTCAGCTCACCAAGATACTACAGATTAGGGCCTTTTAAAGTCAGTAACAATTTCAATGTTGACCAGTGATATCAGCTAGTCGGAGAGATAGTGGAGTAAAAAAGCTGGATGGAATGGACTTCAAAGGAGGGAAAGGAGCGAGACTGAGGCAGAAGAGGAGGGGTTGGAACTAACAGGAAGGAGAGAGTAGAAGCCCAACATCACCACCACAGCCAATGGGACAAGGCCTGTGGGAGAATTGAGAGCCACCATGACAGAGAGCAGCGACTGAAGCTGAGTCCTAGGGGAGGAGCCAGGTCTCAGTTAGAGCAAGGAGAAGGAGAGCATTAGAGATAAAGAGATCATGAGTAAAGGCAAGTTTATTTGAGATGGAGTCTGCGTTCCACAAGACACATGAGAAAAGGAAAGAAGAGGGGGAGAGGAGAGGGATATAGATAAGATTTGAGCTGTAGCCTGAGGTTCTGTTCTGGGAGTGTGACAGAAGACTAGGGAGGGAGGGGGGGGGGTAGGGTTGGGGTTGATATCTCCGGAAGAGAGAAGGAGTAGAAGAGTGTGGGGCAGAGAAGAGACAGCACAGCGGTAATGAGGGTGAGGCTGTTTCAGAGAGAGAGGAGAAGGCTGAATGAGAGGGAGAAGGTGGTGAAGCTCAAGAGCTGATGATAGGGTAGAGGACAAGATGGTGCGGGAAGCGAAGATGGTAAAGGGAAGATAAGGGGGAGGGGCTTGAAGGTGTTGGTAGGAAGGGAGACATAGGGAGTATGAGCAATAGGAAGAGAAAGTGATGAGGAGCCATAGATGAGAGATGGAGAGGAGCACAGAAGTCAGAGAAAGTAAAAGGATAGGTGGAAGAGATTGCAGGAGATAAGGTGCACCTGTGAGGGATCGTGGTAATGAGCACAGGACAGCTATAAGAGACTATAAGCCATGAGTTGGGTGGGTTGTGGGGAGGGTGGCTGGGATAAATAAGGAAGAGGAGAGAGAGTCACACACATAGCTGAAGACACAGGCAGAGCTGAACAAGAGGGGTGGGGACAGTGCTGAGTGCAAGCAGGTGAAAGCAGACAGAGTCCACAGAGGGTGCCCTGGTAAAAAACTGAGGACTGAAAGCGTAGTTACTCACCCGTAAAAGATGTTCTCCGGGGACAGCAGGAATCAGTCCTCACATATGGGTGACATCGGCGCCGATGGAGCCCTCGTGCAGAGCAAATTCCCAGCTTTCAGAGAAAGCCTTTGGGAGTTGCCATTACGCATGCACGGTCCCATTCCTGCCCAAGGGTGCCATCTTGCTCAGTCAAATGACACAGCTAAAAAGACGGCAAAAAGAACAAAATATAATAATAATAATAGGACTGCAACTCCAAGGGGAGGAGGGAGGGTCGTGAGGACTGAGTCCTGCTGTCCCCGGAGAACACCTGTTACAGGTGAGTAATTACGCTTTCTCTGGGAATAAGCAGGAAGTCAGTCCTCACATATGGGACTCCCCAGCTATAGGCTACCAAGAACCCATAGCTAAAAAAAGGCTCCCTCTATGAGAGCCGTAAACAGCCGCAATAGCAATGCAAACTAAGGAAATAGCACTCCGGTAACCTGAACACAGAAGGGTTGGAGGGCAGGAGTTGCCTAGATCTCGAAAAAGTTATGGAGTACAGCCTGGCCGAAGGCACTGTCCCATCGGGACTCCCTGTCCAGGCAATAATGGGTTGCGAAAGTTTGACTCGAAGACCAGGTGACGGCCCAGCATATGTCTGCCAAAGGAACAGAGTGCAAATGAGCCACTGATGCTGCCATGGCCCTGGCCATGATCCTGACCCTATGGGCCATAACAAAACCCTCCATTGGAAGCTCGGCTGCCTTGTATGCCCAGGCAATACAGTCTGTCACCCAGGTGGACAGCGTACGCTTTGAGACCGCTACCCCTAGCTTACTGGGGTCGTAAGATACGAAAAGGTGAGAAGCCTTCCGATGCGGTTGCGTATGCTGGATATAGAAGGCTAACGCCCTCTTACAGTCCAGGGTATGCAGGACTGACTCTGCCCGACTGGCATGCGGCCTGGGGAAAAAAAAGATAGGCAGAACCACCTCCTGGTTGAGGTGGAACGAGGAGACCACTTTCGGAAGGAACTTGGGGTGCGTGCGAAGCACCACCCAGTTCCTATAGAACCTGGTGTACGGTCTTTCCGACACTAGGGCCTGGAGCTCACTCACCCGCCGAGCAGATGTGAGTGCCACCAGGAAAACCACCTTCCAAGAGAGATAGCGTAGATGGCAGGTAGCCATTTGTTCAAAGGGAGGCCTAGTAAGCTGCCCTAACACCACATTCAGATCCCACTCAGTCACCGGGGGGGGTGGGGGGGTGGACTGGGGGTTTCAAGAGAAGTAAGCCTCTCAGAAACCGAGAGACCAAGGGGTGGACAGAGAGAGGCTTCTCATCCACTCAAAAGTGGTGCACCCTGACCGAGTTGGACTTGAGGCCCAGATCAGAGAGGTGGAAAAGGTATTGCAGAACCAACCCTACAGGGCAAGAGAAAGGATCTATCTCCTTGCACCACGACGCAAACCCGCGCCACTTCAAGGTGCATGTCTGTCTAGTCGATGGCCTCCGCGAGGCCAGCAAGACCTCTTCAATATTCTTTGGAAGGAGGAGCGGAGCGAGAATTACCCTTTCAGCAGCCACGTCATCAAGTTGAGGGAGCTGAGATTGGGGTGCAGAAGAGAGCCCCCCTCCTGAGACAGGAGGTGTAGGGAGGATCCCAAGGGAATTGGGGCCTCCACTGCTAGCTGCAGTAGAAGCAGGAACCAGGGTTGCCTGTGCCACCGTGGGGTGATGAGGATGACCGAAGCTCTGTCTTGGAGAATCTTGAACAGTGTCTTGGCTACCAGAGGTGTCGGGGGGAACGCATACAGAAGGTCCCCGGACCATGATATCAGAAACGCATCGGCGGCCCCCCTCTGTGGGTGGGGTCACCTGGAGCAGAAATGGGGCAACTGGTGATTGTCCGGACTTGCAAACAAGTCCATCACTGGCCGCCTCCAGGTCTGGAAGAGCCAATTGGCTACCCCGCGGTCCAGCTGCCATTCATGGGGTTGAAGAACCCTGCTGAGTCTGTCGGCTAGCCAGTTGTCCTGGCCCAGCAGGTAGACTGCTTGGAGACGAATGCCATGCCAGGCTGCAAAGAAGCATAGGTCCAGGGTTTCCTGACATAGGGGATGGTACCCCGTACCATCCTGTTTGTTCACATAGAACATGGCCACCTGGTTGTCTGTCTCCACTAAGACAGGTTCGTGGGCCAGGATCTGCCTGAAAACGTCTATGGCTAGGCAGATGGCATGGGGTTCCAAGAAATTGTCCCTGAGTACGGAAACCCTGACAATGGGCCCCCCAGCCCAGCACAGATGCATCTGTGGTCAGGATCCTCATGTGCAGAGGGGCCTGGAAAGGCATTCCCGCCTCCAAGTGATGTGGTTGGAACCACCAGGCCAGGGAGGTGCCCTGTGGCCTGAGACCATTGGTATCTGAGACACCATTGAGCGGTACGCATGTGGAGGCAGGCATCCAGGGTCACATGGACTGTGAAAGCCATGTGCCGAGGAGGCGCAGGAAATGTCTTGCTGACACTGCAGACCTCCAACTTACTTGTCCTGCCAAAGCCATAAGCCTGCCTGCCTGCCCTGTCCGCAGGCAGATAGGCGTTCGCCTGAAGGATGTTGAGTCTGGCCCCAATGAACTTTAGCTGCTGAATCAGAGTGAGGCTGGACTTGGGGTAGTTGATCACGAATCCTAGGTGTTGCAGCACCTGGATGGTGCGCGTTGTGGCCTGGTGGACCTCGGCGGCTGATGTGCCTCTGATGAGCCAGTTGCTGAGGTAGGGGAATACAAAGACCTCTTGAAGCCTGAGAAAGGTAGCAACCACAGCAAGGCACTTTGTGAACACCCTGGGGGCCGAGGCAAGGCCGAAGGGGAGTACCCTGTACTGGTAGTAATTGTCCTCCACCACAAAGTGCAGATATTGCCCGTGGCTTGGATGTATTAGGATTTATTTATTTAACATTTCTTCTATACCGCGCTATTATAATCAGCGCGGTGTACATCGAACAGAAACATACTACAATGCATACAGGCAACAATGAGTTTACAGTGAAACAGGATATTAAACATGGAATAAACCGGGAAAACTATGTACAAGCTAACTTTAGGATGTGTGTATACGCATCTTTTAGGTCTAAGGAGCATAGCCAGTCTCCCTGGCGGAGGTAAGGCAGCAAGATTCCAAGGGTGAGCATCTTGAAATTCTCCCTCACCAGGAATTTCTTGAGGTTGCGCTGGTCGAGGATGGGTCTGAGGCCTCCTGTCCTTTTTGGCACCAGAAAGTACCTGGAGTAGAACCCCTTGCCCTTGAGGTGGTGGGGCACCGGTTCCACTGCCTGATCCTTGAGAAGACCTGCTAGCTCCTTCAGAAGAAGGTCCCGGTGGAGACCTGATGGGCTCTCCTGGAAAGTAATGATGAGGCACCTGGGCTAGGTGAAGAAGATAGCCCTCCCGGACTACCCGCAAGGCCCAGGCATCGGTGGTAATAGCTGTCCACCTGTGGGCATACAGAGCAAGCTGGCCTCCTGTGATCTGCCTGTCTCCTGTGGGAAGAGTGGCCATGCTGTGGGAGTCAAAAGCCACTGCCAAGCTGGGTCGGAGCCGGTGCCTGGGGTTTGGGGGCTTTCTGCTTACACGGGCCATGCCCCTGTCCCTTGGCCTGCTGCCCCTGATGGGGAGCCAGGGAGGCCTGACAATGGGGGTAGTTTCGGTAAGCAGCACCCTTCCTTGGGTAAAAGGCTTTTTACCCGAGCCTTTCTTGCGAGAAGGGGCAGAGGTCTTCTTGGAGAGCCATGTCCTCGTCTTGTACTCGGACTACAGCTCTGCGGCCTTGTCGGTCATGGGTTTGCCAAAGAGATTCTCCCCCTGGCATGGGACATCGAACAACTTGTCCTGAACCCATTGTTCGAGGTCTGACGACTGCAGCCAAGCCTGGCGGCGTGCACCGATGCCAGCCACGGCTACCTGGGCCGTGGACTCAAACCTGTCATAGGCAACCCGAAATATAAACTTCAAGCACTCACAGACGGCTTTGGACAGGCCCCTAAAGCGCTGCAAAGGTTCCTCGGAGAGACCATCCGAGAACCCAGCAAGTTCCTTCGCCAGGTCTCTCAGGTACATGCCCATGTACAGCTGGTATGCCTGGATCCGACAAGTCAGCAATGAACCCTGGAAATACTTCCTGCCGAGGGCATCCAAGTTGCGGGCCTCCCTGCCATGGGGGCACCGAGGAGTGCGTCTTCTGGCTCTTCAGCTGGTGCATGGCCGATTCCACAACCATGGAGTTGTGCGGCAGCTGCGACTTTTGAAACCCAGGGCTCCGGCTGACTCGAAACATCGAGTTAAGCCACTTGCTGACTACTGGCACAGACGCCGGTGTCTCCCACATGCGGAGCATCAGTCGTTCCAGGATCGGAGGCACGGGTACAAGTAAGGGCCTCCCGAGGGGGGGCCTCATACTGGAGGATCTTGAGCTCGTCGGCTTGAGGATCCTCCTCGGACTCAGTGGGGAACGCCAAAGCCTGTTCATTGTAAGCACTGATCAATGTTGTGAAGTGTAATTTCTGTTCACTGTAAACCGCGCTGATGTCGAATAGCGCGGTATAAAAGAAACTTTAAATAAATAAATAAATAAATAAATATCCCTCACAAAGTCCAAGTACCTCATGTCCTCCGGAGGGGACATTCTTCAATGCTCAGATACCGGGGAGTCAGAAGGTACATCCCTGTGCCGGTGGGTATCCGGGGACTCCTCGTCCTCGGTTTCCCACGCTGATGCCTCTGAGGAGGTATCGGGGGGGGGGGGTTTGTCAGACATTGAGTGCCCTGATGCCAACCGCCATGACGCCGGCAGGCTCAGCGGCGATGACCTCGGTCCCAAACAGGAGGCCGAGAGAGACTTTTGCCAAGGATCGACTCGAGCCGGAAAGGCTTCGAGGATTGGCTCAGCCTCCGGGGTAGACTTCGACGGTTGGGGTGGAGGAACCGGACAGGCCGGCTATCAGCGCCCGCTGCTGCTCTATGAAGGCAGTGAAACTGCGCTCCAAGGCCGCCATTCTGAACTCATGTCCAGAAAGCTCCGCAGCCGCCAGCTCAGGCCCCGACACGGTCGGGTCCGACGCCAGTTCCCCTGGAAGGGAGTCCTCGATGAGGACAGTTGGTACTCCAGGCATCTTTGCCAGGCGCTCCTTCTCCAAAAATCCCGGCCAGTGCTTGGGGCTCCACGACAGGCCACGGGAGGAGCCGGGTCGCTCGGAGCCATCCAGAGACGCCGCCTTCGAGGATTTTTTCTTCCTCTTGTGCTCCCTCGAGGGGGACCCCGTTTCCGAGGAACCTCGGCGCTGCTCAGGCTCAGAATACTCCCCCCCGAGATGAGGTCCGGGCTTTTGGAGGCAGGGACATGGAAAAAATCCTATCATCTGCTGCTGGCGGCTCTTCAGGGCCTTCAAGGAGAATTTCCTACATGGGCCACAGACCCGAGGCACCAGAGACAGCAGTCGTGCTTATCGGTGAGCGATTGCATTTTTTAAACCTGCTGGCAGCCATCGGGGGAAAAAGGGCCCCTGCAAAGTCAAAAACCCGGGCTGCCAGTGAAAAATTTAAAAAAGGCGCGAACACCAGGCACAAAAGACAAAAAGCGAAAATAGAGATGGACTCGATACCGAGCCGAAGGCGGGAAGAGGTACCGGTGTCGACAGGTGGAGAAAAAGAGTAAAAAAAACCCCCTTTTTTACAGGGACACAAGGACTATGTCTGAAGGGCTCAGCGGAAAAAGGAGACTGAGCAAAATGGCATCATTGGGTGGGAAGGGGACCGCGCATGCATGATGGCAACTCCCAAAAGCTTTCTCTGAAAGCTGGGGATCTGCTCCGCACGAAGGCTCCGTCGGCACTGACATCATCCATATATGAGGACTGACTTCCTGCTTGTTCTCAGAGAAAATGCTAACTAGAGAGGAATAGGGAGAAGGAGAGAAAAAAAGCACACCTGCAGTCAGATAGAACTAGTCAGAAAACAGAGACAGTAAAGTGCTGAAAAGGAAGCTACAGCACTACAGAGAGTAGGAGCTGGGTAGAACACACACTGACAAAACAGAAATATATACAAAACAATAAATAAAACAAACAAGCTAGATACTTAACAGGCACAAGAAAATACATGAATAGAGCATACAAAGTTAGCTGAAGCTTGCAATGAGGGTGTTCACAGAACCAGGAACCACCAGCAGAAGTAAAGGAGGGGAACATGTGCCAAGTCTTTTCAGAACAAAAGAGAAAGTGCCCATGCCAAACTTCCCCAAGATCATGGAAAAGAGCTCATGCTAGAGAGACTCTGCAACCCTTCTCAGACCCGAGGAAGAAACGTCATGCCAAGCTTCCCCAAGATTATGGAAAAGAGCTCATGCTAGGGAGACTCTGCAGCCCTTCTCAGACCCGAGTAAGGAACCTCATGCCAAGCTTCCCCAAGATCATGGAAAAGAGCTCATGCTAGAGAGTGTGCAACCCTTCTCAGACCCGAGTAAGGAACCTCATGCCAAGCTTCCCCGAGATCATGGAAAAGAGCTCATGCTACGGAGACTCTGCAACCCTTCTCAGACCCAAGGAAGGAACCTCATGCCAAGCTTCCCTGAGATCATGGAAAAGAGCTCATGCTAGGGAGACTCTGCAACCCTTCTCAGACCCAAGGAAGGAACCTCATGCCAAGCTTCCCTGAGATCATGGGAAAGAAAAAATATAGGAGTCTACAACCCTTCTCACACCCGTGGAAGGAACCTCATTCCATGCTCTTCCGAGATCACGGATGAGAGCTCATGCTAGGGAGTCTGCAACCCTTCTCAGACCCGAGGATGGAACCTCATCATGCCAAGCTTCCTCGAGATCATGGAAAAGAGCTCATGCTAGGGAGACTCTGCAACCCTTCTCAGACACGAGGAATGAACCTCATGCCAAGCTTCCCCAAGGATCATGGAAAAGAGCTCATGCTAGGGAGACTCTGCAACCCTTCTCAGACACGAGGAATGAACCTCATGCCAAGCTTCCCCAAGGATCATGGAAAAGAGCTCATGCTAGGGAGTCTGCAACCCTTCTCAGACCTGAGGAAGGAACCTCATGCCAAGCTTCCCCGAGATCATGGAAAAGAGCTCATGCTAGGGAGACTCTGCAACCCTTCTCAGACACGAGGAATGAACCTCATGCCAAGCTTCCCCAAGGATCATGGAAAAGAGCTCATGCTAGGGAGTCTGCAACCCTTCTCAGACCTGAGGAAGGAACCTCATGCCAAGCTTCCCCGAGATCATGGAAAAGAGCTCATGCTAGGGAGACTGCAACCCTTCTCAGACCCAAGGAAGGAACCTCATGCTAAGCTTCTCCAAAATCATGGAAAAGAGCTCATGCTAGGGAGACTCTGCAACCCTTCTCAGACCCAAGGAAGGAACCTCATGCTAAGCTTCTCCAAAATCATGGAAAAGAGCTCATGCTAGGGAGACTCTGCAACCCTTCTCAGACCCAAGGAAGGAACCTCATGCTAAGCTTCTCCAAGATCATGAAAACAAGCTCATGCTATGCAGACTCTGCAGCCCTTCTCAGACACGAGGAATGAACCTCATGCCAAGCTTCCCCAAGGATCACGGAAAAGAGCTCATGTTAGGGAGTCTGCAACCCTTCTCAGACACGAGGAATGAACCTCATGCCAAGCTTCCCCAAGGATCACGGAAAAGAGCTCATGCTAGGGAGTCTGCAACCCTTCTCAGACACGAGGAATGAACCTCATGCCAAGCTTCCCCAAGGATCACGGAAAAGAGCTCATGCTAGGGAGTCTGCAACCCTTCTCAGACCCAAGGAAGGAACCTCATGCTAAGCTCCTCCAAAATCATGGAAAAGAGCTCATGCTAGGGAGACTCTGCAACCCTTCTCAGACCCGAGGAAGGACCCTCATGCCAAGCTTCCCCAAGGATCACGGAAAAGAGCTCATGCTAGGGAGTCTGCAACCCTTCTCAGACCCAAGGAAGGAACCTCATGCTAAGCTTCTCCAAAATCATGGAAAAGAGCTCATGCTAGGGAGACTCTGCAACCCTTCTCAGACCCGAGGAAGGACCCTCATGCCAAGCTTCCCCGAGATCATGAAAACAAGCTCATGCTATGCAGACTCTGCAGCCCTTCTCAGACCTGAGGAAAGAACCTCATGCCAAGCTTCGAGATCATGGAAAAGAGCTCATGCTAGTGAAACTCTGCAACCCTTCTCTAGAATAGGGAGCACTAATGGCATAGGGAGCCCTCAGCTTGTGTCCTTACCTGAGTTTAGATCACAGTTTGAGCTGTCATTTCCTAGCTTCCTTGTGATATACTTGGACAGCAGAAGCCACCCTGCAGGGCTGTAGAGATGACTGTGGCAGGAACGACGCCCCTCAAGGTTATGAATATTCACATGGCGAGCAAGCTTTTTTGTCACAGCCACAGCATATACAGGTGGAAGCTCTGCACAATCAAACAACAAGCTAAGAAATAAAAACATGCAGATGCTCTGCAAAGAACTGCCTGACACATGGAGACTGATATATATGAGAGAGAAAATTTAACTTCATTCAGGTTAATCCAAACAAGCCAGTCCAACTCTAGTTTTGCTCCATTATATGCATGGAAATGTAGTCTCATGTTTCTTGGGAAAATTAGTGAAAGTATGTTTGTTTGTATAGGGTGGTGTACACTATCAGACTGTCTAAACCTGAGAAAGAGTTAATTCTCTTCAGAACTTTGCTTAGAAATAAACTTCATATATTTGCTTACTAAGTAAGTGAAGGTTTACATGTCCTGTAAATAAAGAAAAGGGCAGGTTGTACTCTAGCCTTGCAGTCTCAGGGTTATTAGATACCAAGCAGTTATGTCTTGGAATATGTGTATTGTCGTAGGTCACCCGTCCAGGCGGTGGCCTGGGAGCAGGTGAACTCGCCTGTCTTACTCTCTACCATTACATTCAATATGGCTGCCAAGGAAGGCTGCTAGGTAATGTAGTTTTTTTGAGCAAGGAGTGTGACCACACGGTAAATAGGCAAAACAGAGAATTTTATTTCGGGGTTTCCCCTCCGCATTGAATTCAAATGAACCTCAACTCAAACTGGATAATTCTCCAATAAGGCAAAACAAGAATGTGAAACAGGTTGAACAGAAAATACAGGATTTCCTTTAAAACATCAGTATTCCACTTCCTGTGAGGAACAGGCTTCTGAAGCTCAATCTGTACTCCAGATTAGCTTCTTTGTCATTTACTTTCAAACCGCTTCCTTTCTCCAAGCCATGCACAGCACAAGTCTTTAAATGGCTTTCATGGTACAGTCTTTTAGCTAGGCAAATACTCAACAGCTATTCATGCTCTTAGCCAGACACAGAGAACATTGCATTTCTTCACCATCTGAACCGTTAGGTTCCCTCCAGCAGGTCTATATCCATTTCATCTCCAGACTCAGTGCAGTCAGACTCAGACTCAGAAAGACAGAGAAGTACATGGACGAGACCTACAGGGATATAGTCCTGAAGTCCCACCTCCAGTCTGGCAGCATCCCTGTTGCCATGGAGGAGAGAGGTCACGTGACAGGAGAGCATCACCCTGGTGTGGCAGGAAGTGATCCTGTAACTAGGACCTGTCCTCCAGGTGATGTAAAACCCTCTCGCACCGAGGACGTTTCTCCAGGGCCATGTCCCCATGAGGGGAGGGTCAGGACAGCTGTTATAGTTGGTGATTCAATCATTAGGAATGTAGATAGCTGGGTGGCTGGTGGACGTGAGGATCGCCTGGTAACATGCCTGCCTGGTGCGAAGGTAGCAGATCTCACGCACCGCCTAGATAGGATCATAGATAGTGCTGGGGGGGAGTCTGCTGTCTTGGTACATGTTGGTACCAATGACATAGGAAAATGTGGTAGGGAAGTTCTGGAGGCTAAATTTAAGCTTTTAGGTAGGAAGTTGAAATCCAGAACTTCCAGGATAGCGTTCTCCGAAATGCTTCCTGTTCCACGTGCAGGACCCAAAAGACAGGCAGAGCTCCGGAGTCTCAATGCGTGGATGAGACAATGGTGCAAGGATGAGGGTTTTGGATTTGTTAGGAACTGGGGAACATTCTGGGGAAAGGGGGGGCTCTTCCGAAGGGATGGGCTTCACCTTAATCAGGATGGGACCAGACTGCTGGCATTAACCTTTAAAAAAGAGATAGAGAAGCTTTTAAACTAGAAAATAGGGGAAAGCCGACAGTCACCCAAGTGCGCATGGTTCGGACAAAGGTATCCTTGAAGGATACTACCAAAAGCAGTGAGGTTCCAAAAGGGAGTATAGTAGCCCAAATTCCCTTGAGTAAGGAGCAGACAGAGCATAAAGATTCCCAATTACCCATGCCTACCAATAGCCAGATTAATATTAATAAAATACAGTCTCTAAAATGCTTGTATGCCAATGCTAGAAGTCTAAACAATAAGATGGGAGAATTAGAATATATAGCACTAAATGAGAGGTTAGATATGATTGCACTCTCAGAGACATGGTGGAAGGAGGATAACCAGTGGGACACTGTGATACCTGGATACAAACTATATCGTAATGATAGAGCTGAACAAATTGGTGGAGGGGTTGCGCTCTATGTTAGAGAGGGCATTGAGTCAGAAAGGATTAAAGTTTTGCAGGGAACAAAATTTGCTGTAGAATCTCTATGGATTGAAATTCCATTTATGAAGGGGAAGGTGATGGCAGTGGGAGTATACTATCGACCGCCTGGCCAGAATGAACAAATGGATGATGAAATGCTCAAAGAAATCAAGGAAGCTAACAAAAGCCACAACAGAGTAGTAATAATGGGTGATTTCAATTACCCCGGTATCGACTGGGACAGTGTCACAGCAGGACAAGCTAAAGAGATAAAGTTTCTAGATGAAATAAATGACTGCTTCTTGGAGCAGCTGATTCATGAACCAACCAGAGGGGAAGCCATACTGGACCTAGTCCTTAGTGGAACGCCAGATCTGGTGCAAGAAATAAGGGTGTTGGGACCACTTGGCAATAGTGATCATAGTATGATCATGTTTGATTTAATCAGTGGAGGACAGATAGTAAAGGAATCCACAGTACTACCTTTTAACTTTCAAAAGGGAGACTATGATAGAATGAGGAATATAGTTCGGAAAAAACTAAAAGGAGCGGTTCCAAAGGTTAAAGACTTACAGCAAGCTTGGGTGTTATTTAAAAATACTATCCTCGAAGCCCAGACCAGCTGTATTCCACGCATTAAGAAAAGTGGCAGAAAGTCCAAAAAACTGCCAGCATGGTTTAAAGGTGAGGTCAGAGAGGCTGTTGCTGCCAAAAGAGCAACCTTCAGGAAATGGAAAAAAGAGCCAAATGATGAAAACTGGAAACAGCACAAGCACTGGCAAGTTAAATGCAAAGCATTGATAAGGCAGGCAAAGCGGGAATTTGAGAAGAAACTTGCTACGGAAGCAAAAACACGAAATAAAGACTTTTTCAAGTACATTCGTAGCAAAAGGCCTGTGAGAGAGTCAATTGGACCATTAGATGATAGAGGGGTAAAAGGGGCAGTAAGAGGAGAGAAGGCTATAGCAGAGAGACTGAATGAATTCTTTGCTTCGGTCTTTACTGAGGAAGATGTAGGGATGTTACCCAAGACTGAAGTGGTATTTAAAGGTGATACTGCAGAGGAATTGAGAGAAATATCGCTACACCGGGAAGATATATTACAACTATTTGATAAACTGAATAGTAGCAAATCACCTGGACCGGATGGTATACATCCCAGAGTGTTGAAAGAACTGAAATATGAGATTGCAGACCTGCTATTGGTAATCTGTGAACTTTCATTAAAATCATCTGTAATACCTGAAGATTGGAGGGTCGCCAACGTAACACCAATTTTTAAAAAGGGTTCCAGGGGTGACCCGGGAAATTACAGACCAGTGAGCCTGACGTCAGTACCAGGGAAATGGTAGAAACCATCATAAAGAACAAAATTACACAGCATGTAGATAGTCATGGCCTAATGGGAGACAGCCAACATGGCTTTAGACAAGGAAGATCTTGTCTTACTAATCTGATCTGTTTTTTTGAAGGTGTGCATAAACAGGTAGACAAAGGTGAGTCGGTTGATATAGTGTATCTGGACTTTCAGAAAGCTTTTGACAAGGTCCCCCATCAGAGACTTTTGGCGAAGCTAAAAAGTCATGGGATAGGAGGCAGTGTACTATTGTGGATCGGGAACTGGTTAAAAGATAGAAAGCAGAGGGTAGGGCTAAATGGCCAATATTCCCAATGGAAAAAGGTGAATAGTGGAGTACCCCAGGGATCTGTACTGGGTCCGCTACTTTTTGACATATTCATAAATGACCTGGAAAAGGGAATAACTAGTGAGGTTATCAAATTTGCAGATGACACAAAACTGTTTAAAGTTGTTAAAACCCAAGAGGATTGTGGAAAACTGCAGGAGGATCTGGATAAATTGGAAGACTGGGCATCCAAATGGCAGATGAAATTTAATGTGGACAAGTGCAAAGTTATGCACCTAGGAAAGAAAAACCCACACTATAGTTACACGATGCAAGGCTCCACATTAGAAACCACCACCCAGGAAAAAGATTTAGGAGTCATCGTGGATAACATGTTAAAACCCTCCGCCCAGTGTGCAGCGGCGGCCAAGAAAGCAAATAGAATGCTAGGTATCATAAGGAAAGGGATGGAGAATAAAACAAAGGATATTATAATGCCTCTGTATCGCTCCATGGTACGACCGCACCTTGAATATTGTGTGCAATTCTGGTCACCGTATCTTAAAAAGGACATAGAGTTATTAGAAAAAGTACAGAGAAGAGCCACCAAATTGGTGAAGGGGATGGAAGGCTACTCCTATGAAGAGAGGCTAAAAAGGTTAGGGCTCTTTAACCTGGAAAAGAGACGGCTGAGGGGAGATATGATAGAGGTCTATAAATTAATGAATGGAGTGGAACGGATAAACGTGGATCAATTGTTTACGCTATCAGAATATAGGAGGACTAGGGGACATGTAATGAAGCTACGGGGTAAACTATTTAAGACAAATAAGAGAAAATATTTCTTCACTCAACGTGTAATCAAACTCTGGAATCTGTTACCGGAGGATGTAGTAAGGGCTGTTAGTATAGCTGGGTTTAAAAAAGGTTTGGACAAGTTCCTGGAGGAAAGGTCCAGAAACCGCTATTAAAAAGGGACCCAGGATATCAATGCTTGACCTAGTACAAGCACTGCAGAACCTGTGTCTTTTGGGGAAACTGCTAGGTACGTATGACCTAGATTGGCCACTGTTGGAAACAGGATACTGGGCTTGATGGACCTCGGTCTGACCCAGTATGGCATTTCTTATGTTCTTATGTTCCTATGCATCTATCCTGAATATCAACTGTCTGGTTATTCTCCTGCCTTATCAGCTCCTGCAAACGTAACAACAGCTGTTCCCTATGCTCTCCAGCCACAGGCTCTTGCAACGGAGTTTCTCTCCCTTTTAAGAATTTAGCAAGCTCTGTTAGAGTGGAGGTTTGGCAGTCACTGGCATAAGTTCTGGGTTTACTAAAGCTTTGCTTTCCAGAGTTCAGGGGCATACAGCGTTTAGCACTGTCTCTTAACTCTTGAACAATGCCTTCAGTATGGCTTTGGTTAGGAAATAAAGAAAAGACATTCTCATTACCTTCAGGGTTTAAATGTTGTCTTGTACTATTTCCCCATCTGGAAACACTTCTTTGTCTTGGTAATTGTGTCCTGCACTGGGTTCCAGACACAGCGTAGTTACTCACCTGTAACAGGTGTTCTCCAGGAGCAGCAGGAATCAGTCCTCACTTATGGGTGACGTCGGCGCCGACGGAGCCCTCGCGGAGCAATTTTCCCCAGCTTTCAAAGAAAGCCTTTGGGAATTGCAGCGCGCATGCGCGGTCGTCTTCCCGCCCGAGGGTGCCATCTTAGCCAGTCAGATGACATAGCTAAAAAAGACAGCATAAAAATATTTGCAAAACATAAGCAGACGATTGCAACTCCAAGGGGAGGAGGGAGGGTAGTGAGGACTGATTCCTGCTGCTCCTGGAGAACACCTGTTACAGGTGAGTAACTACGCTTTCTCCAGGACCAAGCAGGAAGTCAGTCCTCACTTATGGGACTCCCAAGCTCAAGGCTACCGGAGACCCTAAGCACAAAAATGAGCTCCCTCTAGCTCAGCAGCACAGAAGGATAGAATCTTCGCTGAATTATCACCCACCGGTAGCCCACATCCGGGATGGAGGGTAGGAGTTGCTCAGACCTCAAAGAGATTACGGAGGACTGCCTGTCCGAAAGCACTGTCCCTACGGGACTCCCTCTCGAGACAGTAATGGACCGCAAAAGTCTGGCTCGAAGACCAAGTAGCGGCCCGGCAGATGTCTGCCAGCGGAACAGAGCGGAGGTAAGCCACAGACGTGGCCTTTGCCCGAACGCAATGAGCCGTGACTCGACTTTCTAAGGAGAGTCCGGCTGCCCCATAAGCCCAAGAGATACAGTCCGCAACCCAGATGGACAGAGTACGCTTGGAGACCGGGAGCCCCAATTTATTGGGGTCAAAAGACACAAAAAGCTGAGCAGCTTTACGGTGCTCCCGCGTACGGTCAAGGTAGAAGTTCAATGCCCTTCTACAGTCCAGGGTATGGAGGACCGTCTCAGCTCGGCTGGAGTGTGGTCTGGGAAAGAAGGTTGGAAGTACCACCTCCTGATTGATGTGAAAAGGGGAGACCACTTTAGGCAGAAATTTTGGGTGAGTCCGTAGGACTACCCTATTCTTGTAGAACCTAGTGTAAGGGGGATCAGACACGAGGGCCTGCAATTCACTTACGCGTCTAGCGGAAGTGAGGGCTATCAAGAACAGTGTTTTCCAAGACAGAAAACGGAGAGAACAGGTAGCCATAGGTTCAAAAGGCGGACAGGTGATCCGCTGCAAAACCACATTCAGGTCCCAGTCAGGCGCTGGCGGGCGCAGAGGTGGTTTAAGTAGAAGGAGACCTCGGAGAAACCTCGCTACGAGAGGGTCATTGGAGAGAGGTCTGCCGTCCACCGGCACATGATGTGCTGAAAGAGCACTGAGGTGAACTTTGACGGAGTTGGACTTAAGTCCCAGATTAGAGAGGTGGAGCAAGTACTGCAAGATCACCGACACCGGGCAGGAGAAGGGATCCTGAGACTGTTGGGTACACCAGACTGCAAAGCGACGCCATTTAAGGGCGTAGCATTTGCGGGTAGAAGGGCGTCGCGAAGCCAAGACGACCTCCTCCACCTCCGCCGGCAGGAGAAGGGGAGCAAGGACTACCCTCTCAGCAGCCAGGCCATGAGGTTGAGAACCTGAGGTTGGGGTGCAGGAGGGACCCCTGATCCTGAGTGAGGAGATCCGGTTGCACCCCCAGAGGGATTGGATCCTCCACCGCCAGTTGCAGCAGGAGCGGAAACCACGGCTGCCTGGGCCAGCGAGGGGCCACCAGGATCATGAAGGCTTTGTCTCGGAGAACCTTGAAAAGAGTCCGAGAGACCAGCGGGATGGGAGGGAAAGCGTACAGAAGGCTCCCCGACCACGAGATCAGAAAGGCGTCCGCCCCCACCCGAAGGGGGTGTGGCCGACGAGAGCAGAAGCGAGGAAGCTGCCGGTTGTGAGGACTGGCAAAGAGATCCACCGTGGGGAGACCCCACTTGAGGAAGAGCTTCTGAACTACCAAGGGATCCAGACGCCACTCGTGCGGCTGGAGGACCCTGCTGAGTTTGTCTGCAATGCAATTTTCTTGGCCCGGGAGATAAACTGCCTTGAGGAGAATGCCGTGACTGACGGCCCAAGAGCAGAGCCTCTGTGCCTCCCGGCAGAGGAGGAAGGAGCCCGTGCCCCCCTGCTTGTTCACGTAGAACATGGCAACTTGATTGTCCGTCTGGACAAGTACGGACTGTTGGGAAGTCAGGTGGGAGAAGGCCTTGAGAGCCAGGCGGATCGCCCTGAGCTCCAGGAAGTTGATCTGCTGAGCAGACTCCCACGTGGTCCAGAGGCCCTGAGTACGTGCCTCTTGGCAATGTGCTCCCCAGCCCAGGAGGGATGCATCGGTGGTCAGCACCCGGGTCGGCTGAGGTGACTGGAAAGGCATTCCGAATATCAGGTTCGGCTGCCGGAGCCACCACCGGAGAGACGAGACCAGCGGCTCGGAAACGCGCACTAGGTCTGCTAGGCCGCCCGTGGCTTGTCGCCACTGCTGGCGGAGACACCATTGAGCAGACCGCATATTCAGGCGGGCATTGGGGGTCACATGGACGGTGGAAGCCATATGGCCGAGCAGTCTCAGGAAGCGCCTGGCGGAGACCAGGGGCTGGCTGCGAAAGCGGTCGGCTAGGTCCATGAGCCGCTGAGCCCTGTCGAGCGGTAGGAATGCTCGCGCCTGAGGAGTGTGCAGCCTTGCGCCGATGAACTCGAGATCCTGTGAGGGGAGCAAAGTGGACTTTGCGAAGTTTATGACAAAGCCCAAGTGCTGCAGCAGAGTCACCGTGCGGCACGTGGCGTTGGTGACCTCCTGAGCGGACGCTGCTCTGATGAGCCAGTCGTCGAGGTACGGAAAGACATAGAGGCCGTGAAGCCGGAGATGGGCCGCCACGACCGCGAGACATTTTGTGAAGACTCGCGGTGCGGAGGACAGGCCAAAGGGCAGTACCCGGTACTGGTAATGATGTCCTGCCACCACAAACCTTAGGTATTGGCGGTGGCTTGGGTGGATGAGGATGTGCGTGTAGGCATCCTTTAGATCCAAGGAGCATAGCCAATCTCCCTGCTGGAGGTAGGGCAGAAGGATTCCAAGGGTAAGCATTTTGAACTTCTCCCGCACAAGGAACTTGTTGAGGTTGCGCAAGTCCAGGATGGGTCTGAGGCCCCCTGTTCTCTTTGGTATCAGAAAATACCTTGAATAAAAGCCTTGACCTCTCAGGTGGTGTGGCACCGGTTCCACCGCCTGTTCCTGCAGAAGACCTGCTAACTCCTGAAGGAGCAACTCCCTGTGCAGAGGGGGGCGCGGAGGTTCTCCCGGAAAATAGGAGGGAGGGACCTGATGGAAGTGGAGAAGATAGCCTTCTCGCACGACCTGAAGCACCCAGGCATCTGCGGTGATGCTGGACCACCTGTGGGCGAAGTGAACCAGCCAGCCTCCGGTGCTGGGAGGAACCAGCGGGGGGGGGAGAGGCTATGCTTAGCGAGTCAAAAGCCCCCACCCTGCTGAGCAGGGGCTGGTGGTGCAGGCTTGGGGGCTTGCTGCCTACGGGACCCGTTACCCCGTCCCTTGGCCTGCTGGCCCTGTTGGGGAGCTGCAGGGGCCTGATAACGGGGGTATTGTTTGTAGGCAGCCGTCTTCCTCGGGTAAAAGGACTTTTTCCCCGAGCCCTTCTTTTTCTGGGAAGGGGCGGAGGTCTTCCTAGAAAGCCTGGTCCGGGTGAGAGTCTCAGTCTCAATTTGCGCAGCCTTTTCCGCCATGGGCTTGCCAAAGAGGTTTTCGCCTCGGCAGGGGACATCGACCAACTTGTCCTGCACCCAGGGCTCAAGGTCTGACGACTGAAGCCAAGCCTGTCGGCGGGCACCGATGCCGGCTGCGGCCACTCTAGCCGAGGCCTCAAAGCCATCATAGGCTGCTCGGGACATGAACTTTGAGCATTCCCGAATGCCCGTGGACAAGGCTAGGAACCTCCGCAAGGGCTCCTCGGAGAGACCAGCGGAGAATCCGGCTAGCTCTTTAGCCAGATCCCGGAGATACATGCCCATGTAGAGCTGGTAAGTCTGGACACGACATGCGAGCATAGAGCCCTGGAAGCACTTCTTGCCAAGGCCATCCAGGTTACGGGCCTCCCTACCAGGAGGCACCGAGGAGTGCATCTTCTGGCTCTTAAGACGATGCATGGCCGATTCCACTACCATGGAATGGTGTGGCAGCTGTGCCTTCTGAAAGCCAGGGCTCTTGCGGACCCGATAGATAGAATCGACCCGCTTGCTCAGGACCGGCGAGGAGGCCGGACTCTCCCACATGCGGAAGAGTAGTCGTTCCAGCATAGGAGGAACCGGCACAGTAAAGTGTTCCCTCGCGGGAGAGTCATACTGGAGGGCGTCGAGCTCTTCGGCTCGAGGCTCCTCCTCGGGATCCGCAGGGAAGGCCAAAGCCTTGGCCATATCCCTAACGAAGTCCGAGAACCGGGCATCCTCCGGGGGGGACTGCTTCCGAGGCTCGGACCCCGGTGAGTCCGATGGGACACACCGAGTCCGGAAAGAATCAGGTGACTCTTCCTCCTCAGACTCCCAGACCGACTCCGACGAGGACTCGGTGGGGTCGGCTCGGGCAGGGTGCGGCGCCAGCCGCCCCGACGCCGAGGGAGTCGGCGTCGGCGACCTCGGTCCCGAACGGGAGGCCGAGGGCGACCTCGACCGAGGATCGACTCGAGTTCTCATCGACTCGAGGATCGGCTCGGTCTCCGGGGTCGACTTGGACGTCGACGTCCCGGCGGTCGGGGCAGCGACGCCAGCGAGCAGTGCCCTCTGCTGGTCCATGAAGGCAGACAGTCTGCTCTCCAAGGCCGTCAACCTGAGTCCGAGCTCAGGTGACCCAGCAGCCCCCGACTCGGGCCCCGACGGCGTCGGGCCCGACGTCGGCTGTCGCGGAGGCGAGTCCAGAAGGACCACAGGACTTACCCGGGCAGGCATCTCCGACTCCAGGCGAGGTCGCTTCGGGACGTGTTCCTTCTCCAAGGACCCGGGGCGGCTGTCGGGGCTATGCGACCTGGCCCTCGCGGAACCAGGAGCGTCCACCGACGCCGCCCTCGCGGGTTTTTCCTTCCGACGATGGTCCCCGGAGGGAGAACCCCGGTCGGAGGAGCTCCGGCGACGGTCCGAGCTGGAGCCTTTTGACACGGAGGCCTCCGACGAGGTCCGGGTACGGCTGGGGTCAGCGAAGATTCTCTCACGCTGATGCCGCCGACTTCTCAACGCCTTTGAGGACAGTTTGCTGCAGGGCCCACAGATCAGTTCCTCATGATCCGGGCCCAGGCAGCGGAGGCAAAAGTCGTGTGTGTCGGTTAGTGACATATTTCGGTCACACCGACCACACCGCTTAAACCCACTGGCAGCCATCGGGGGAAAAAGGGCCCCTGCGAGGTCAAAGGACCGGGCTGCCAGGGAAAACGAAAACGAAAGCTGACTAAGTCAGAAAAACCGAAAAAAGTGAGAGGACTCGAGACCGGCGTCGCGAGTCCGGGCGGAAAAACGATCGGCGTCGAACCGAAAGAAAAAAGGATAAAATAAAGAAGAAAATCAACTTTTTCGCGGGGACAAGACGGGGACGTCTGTAGGGCTCCGCGGAAAAAAGAAGACTGGCTAAGATGGCACCCTCGGGCGGGAAGACGACCGCGCATGCGCGCTGCAATTCCCAAAGGCTTTCTTTGAAAGCTGGGGAAAATTGCTCCGCGAGGGCTCCGTCGGCGCCGACGTCACCCATAAGTGAGGACTGACTTCCTGCTTGGTCCTGGAGAACCTCTGTTTCTCCTTTACTCTTGCCTGAGAATCCACCAAACTCAGCAAGTCTCTGCTTCCAAGCTTGTCCCCTTTAGAATCAGCTCCTCTTACTTGAACTGTTTCTGGAACTTGACGGACTGCAAACACCGCCTGCTCATCTTGCTGCTGCTGTGTTCCTCGCTGCTGTGCTTTTTCCCTCTATTCTCGTTGCGCTCCTTCTTCCCTTTCCGTTTGTTCTAAAACTGAAACACTTTTTAACTGCTGGTTTCCAGGCACCACGCCTTTCTTCCTGTCCATGTGCAGCTCATCAGTGCTCAACCTAGCCCTGACATCACTAGGTGGGCGGAGCTTAGCACTCGGAATACTCTGCCTTGGAGGCTTGTGGTTTCTATGGGAACTGCCTTTCTCTCCAGATTTAAAGGAACAGGGCTCATTTTCCTCCCATTCCATTTCCTCTGCACAGCTCTCCTTACCACACATTCCCCCCCTTAAGATATTACGGGCTGGGGTGCGATTTGCATCACAGCACGTAATTCTCGCTGAATACTCTGCATCGGTCTTTCGCTCTGGCCTCCTAGTCGAAGAGAGTGTGAAATGGGACAGGGCCACCCTCTCATGCCAAGGGCGTAACAGATTAACATGGAAAACTTGTTTACGTCCTCGCCTATTCTGAAGCAAGTAAGTCACGGGGCCTACCTGTTTTAGTACGCGAAAGGGGCCTTTCCACTGACTCTCGAATTTCGGGACTGCTCCCGGTACCATCACAATCACTTTATCGCCAATAGCAAGCTGGCGAGGCTTGGTATTGCGGTCATGATATTCTTTTTGCTTTTGCTGTCTTGCCCTCAAATTATCCTCAGCTATCTGGGAAGTTCGGGACAGACAACCTCTCAGATCTCGGAGAAACTGTGGAACCTCTACTTCCGTTATTGCCGGTTCAACCCACTGTTCTATGAGGATGTCTAGGATCCCTCTCGGGGCTCGCCCAAACATTAACTCATACGGGGACGTGCCAAGGGATGTTTTCTTTCTTTCCCTACACGCGTATAAGGCGAAGGGGAGCATCATGTCCCACTCTGCCATTTCCCCTTCTAAACCCCGTCTCAACATGTTTTTCAAGGTCTGGTTAGTCTTTTCCACTAACTCATTAGTTTGCGGATGATATTCCGCAATCTTTACATGCCTTATCCCAAAGGCATCCCAAACCTGTGCTAAGTAGTGTGACATAAAATTACTGCCACGGTCAGATAAAACTTCCCTGGGGAACCCGACTTCACAAAATAACTTAATCAATTCTGCTGCGACCGTGCGAGCAGAAATGCTACGGAGAGGTACCGCCCAGGGGAACCTTGTCGCATGGTCCACCATGACCAATATGTAGCGGAACCCCCGCGGTGTCTTGATCAAAGGGCCTACTATATCGATAGCTATCCTATGTATAGGTACTGAGATGACTGGGACCGGGATCAAGGGTACTTCTGTTGGCTTAACAGACGTGACTCTTTGGCATGCGGGACAGGCCTCGCAAAACCTAGCGGTCTCCCTATATACCCCCGGCCAGTAAAATCTCGCTAAGACCTGGTCTAGGGTCCCTTGGATGCCCTTGTGCGCCCCCACGAGATGGTCATGGGTCAGTCTAAGTACTATATTCTTAAATGTGGTAGGCACCACCAACTGTTTCCTTAAATCTCCTGTAGCTGGATCAGCATTCTCCCTATATAGGATTCCTTGATCTAGCTGAAAACGAGGTAATATGTCTCTCTCCTCCTGGGCATATTTAAAAGCTTGACAGAGCGCGGGATCCGCCTGCTGCTCTTTTGCAAAGGACGGAAATTTCTCCATCAATTCTTCGGGAACCCAGGGTAATTCCCTCCCATCTCTGACCTCAGCTCTGCTTTGTGAGCGAACTCTTTGTTCCTGCCGTTTTCTACTCCTGGTTTTCCTTGCCTTAGCCACTGAAGGGGTAATCAAGTCCCTATGGGACGGAAGCTGCTCTGGCTCTTCCGGCGTAACTTCCTCTTCTCCCTCTGGGGTCTTAGACTGGGCTCTGGTGGAAATCAACCCCTCTCTGGCAGCTAACCCCTGCTGTACCCCCCTCTGGAATTGAGGCCAATCTCTTCCTAGCACAACTTCTTGGGGTAACCGGGATACTACGGCCACAGGTATCTCTTTTTCTACTCCTAGTCGTTTTACTAGGACTTGATAAAGGGGATAGGTGAACGCAGTACCATGGACACACTTGATGTTAACTGTGCCAGTGGATAAACGGGGTGTCTCCATACCTTGGGCTTTTATCCTGTTCCAGAGGTTCTTAGACACCATGGACTGATTTGAACCCGAATCCAACAATGCTTTGGCTGCTATCCCTTGCACAGTGACTGCCAATAGGAAACCCTCCCTGGTTTTCCCTGAATCATCCAAAACCAAAGCGGTTCTCATTCTACAGTCACGCTGTAGATGCTTCTCACTCCCACATTTAAAACATGCTTTCCTAACATTTTTCCTTCTCATATCTGGTAGAAAAACATCCTTACCAACATGTTTTGGCTTCAGATCACTTTCTGATATTACATATGGGTCTTTTCCAAAAGCAACACTCCTCTCTTGAGCGCCTCTATCTGCCTCAAGAAATCTCTCAGCGAGCGTAAAAGCTTCTTGCGTATTTTTGCACCCTTGCAAAATCAGGAAGGAATGAATCTTTTCTGGAATGGAAGTCATAAACTGCTCCAAAATAATTACATCAATTATCATTTCTAACGTTTTGCCCTCTGGCTCTAGCCATTTAGTAGCCAGACTTTTTAGGCGGTGGAACAACGCTCTCGGTGTTTCACCAGCTATTGGTTTAGCATGCCGAAACTTCTGGTGATACACTGAAGGCGTTAGTCCCAGCCTCTCTTTTATGGCACGTTTTACCTCCATATAATCATTAGCAATATCTGCCGGCACCGCTTGGTAGGCCGCTAACGCCTCGCCTGTAAGCGATAACGCCAAGCGCACTGCCCACTGTCCTTTTGGCCAACCAGCCAGTTGAGCCACGCGCTCAAACGCTTCTAGAAAGTCATCAAGGTTGTCATTGTCCCTCAGTTGGCCAAACCTTAATGTTTCCTTGGACCATGGCCCAAAGATACTAGACAAACCCAGTTCTGGTGACTCTGTAGAAGGTGGATTAGGCTCTGTTGTCTTCTTGGAGTCTTCCATCCACGCCTGCATTAGGTCGACCAGCAGCTTCTGCTGTGCCTCCAGCCTTGCAGCAGCCCGCTCCTGGATTTCCAGTGACAGATCCTTCTGCCTCTCAAACTGGTTCGCAATCCACGATAGGATTTCTTTTACTTCCAGCGACATTTTTGCTCTGCAACGAGAAAAAGAGAAAAGAGACGACCCAAGTGCGGTACCAACAACTGGTGCACTACTCTCTGGTTCCCAATCTCTGCACTCCTCCCAGTACCGGTATCCTAGCTGACCCAGTTAGATACCCTTTACCTGGTACTGGTGTGCTTCACGCTCAGCTCCAAAGTTGGGTCACCACAGGACCTTCCGCCTTCGTCACGGACTCTCTCCGCTCCCACGAAGTGGTTTCCTGTAAACTTGGAGTTGTTCTGTCAGCTTCACGATTCTGGCGCATGCGTAGCCGAGGTCCAAAGATCCGTAGCAACTACGCCACTCTGTCGTAGGTCACCCGTCCAGGCGGTGGCCTGGGAGCAGGTGAACTCGCCTGTCTTACTCTCTACGATTACATTCAATATGGCTGCCAAGGAAGGCTGCTGGGTAATGTAGTTTTTTTGAGCAAGGAGTGTGGCAAAACAGAGAATTTTATTTCGGGGTTTCCCCTCCGCATTGAATTCAAATGAACCTCAACTCAAACTGGATAATTCTCCAATAAGGCAAAACAAGAATGTGAAACAGGTTGAACAGAAAATACAGGATTTCCTTTAAAACATCAGTATTCCACTTCCTGTGAAGAACAGGCTTCTGAAGCTCAATCTGTACTCCAGATTAGCTTCTTTGTCATTTACTTTCAAACCGCTTCCTTTCTCCAAGCCATGCACAGCACAAGTCTTTAAATGGCTTTCATGGTACAGTCTTTTAGCTAGGCAAATACTCAACAGCTATTCATGCTCTTAGCCAGACACAGAGAACATTGCATTTCTTCACCATCTGAACCGTTAGGTTCCCTCCAGCAGGTCTATATCCATTTCATCTCCAGACTCAGTGCGTCTATCCTGAATATCAGCTGTCTGGTTATTCTCCTGCCTTATCAGCTCCTGCAAACGTAACAACAGCTGTTCCCTATGCTTTCCAGCCACAGGCTCTTGCAACGGAGTTTCTCTCCCTTTTAAGAATTTAGCAAGCTCTGTTAGAGTGGAGGTTTGGCAGTCACTGGCATAAGTTCTGGGTTTACTAAAGCTTTGCTTTCCAGAGTTCAGGGGCATACAGCGTTTAGCACTGTCTCTTAACTCTTGAACAATGCCTTCAGTATGGCTTTGGTTAGGAAATAAAGAAAATACATTCTCATTACCTTCAGGGTTTAAATGTTGTCTTGTACTATTTCCCCATCTGGAAACACTTCTTTGTCTTGGCAATTGTGTCCTGCACTGGGTTCCAGACACCCTCTGTTTCTCCTTTACTCTTGCCTGAGAATCCACCAAACTCAGCAAGTCTCTGCTTCCAAGCTTGTCCCCTTTAGAATCAGCTCCTCTTACTTGAACTGTTTCTGGAACTTGACGGACTGCAAACACTGCCTGCTCATCTTGCTGCTGCTGTGTTCCTCTCTGCTGTGCTTTTTCCCTCTCTTCTCGTTGCACTCCTTCTTCCCTTTCCGTTTGTTCTAAAACTGAAACACTTTTTAACTGCTGGTTTCCAGGCACCACGCCTTTCTTCCTGTCCATGTGCAGCTCATTATTGCTCAACCTAGCCCTGACATCACTAGGTGGGCGGAGCTTAGCACTCTGAATACTCTGCCTTGGAGGCTTGTGGTTTCTATGGGAACTGCCTTTCTCTCCAGATTTAAAGGAACAGGGCTCATTTTCCTCCCATTCCATTTCCTCTGCACAGCTCTCCTTACCACAGTATGTCTCCTTACACTGACCTAGTCAGCAGTAAACAATTATGTCTTGGAATACATGTATGTCTCCGCATATTGACCTACACTGATTAGAAGTTGACCTACGATATGATAAATGAGTAGTATTTTATTGCTGTCTTTTAGATCATCTTCCCATTGTTTTGAATGTAGTTTTCTGTAGCTCCAAGAGCCCTGCAAGGTTGCTGGTGAGGGGAGGGCTAGTCAAAGCCCACAGTTGGTGCCGTGTCCGTTCTACAGATTTCAACATTCCTGGCAAGGGCGGAAGGTGTTTGTGAGTATTATATGGTGCCAGCAATGAGCAATCTGTTGGGTGAACAGGATTTGTCTCAATTGTGTGAATGGCATGACAAAGCTATGGTTTTAGCTGTTCAGAAAGGTAGCCCTTCTTACTGTATGCGTGAGAAGTATGGGGATATAGCTACTAATTATATTGTGCACTGGTATGCAGTGACTAATGATACTGTGCTTTTACAGTTTCCTTTGGAGGAAACATTTTCTATAGATAAGCTTCGTTATCTGAAATGTGCTTTGCAGGCTAAACACAGAGTATGTGATGCCCGTGAAGGGCTGGTGTTTGGTTGGTGGCAGCAAATGGCACATGTTATGAAAATTGGTTTGTTTATATTAGAGAATGCTGGTAAAACGAGTGGACCACAGGAGAAAGAGTATGGTAATGACTGGGCAGGGAAGTTCCCGGTCATTTTTTCTCCAGAGTATGATGCAGAGGTGGCTGCAATTGGAGCTGGAAGGGTTCCAGGTGTATTCCCGACGTCTCCCCTTGTTTGTTCTAAGAGTTATGTAGTTTCTGAGAGGGAGATAGTCACTCGTGCAGCGAAGTTAAGAGAAGAGATAAGGAACAAACAAAGAATATTGGGGAGTGCACAAATTGAGAATTTTGGTACTTGCAATGTTTCTCAGCTCAGAGAAATGAATGACCTTCTTAGTCGTGAAATAGAATGTATTGTACATATAATAGATTCCTTAAAGGGAACAGTAAGAAATGATATTTCTGCTACAAAGGACTTGGGAATTTCTAGTAAACTTGTTGATGATATTGAAAAGGATCTGAATAAGCATTTTCTGAACTATAGAGAGAAATGTATTCAATTACATGGTGCTATAAGTTTTCTTCAAACTGTTTTACGTCAGCATAATAGTTCATGTTCTACTTGGGCTGCTTTAGATAATTTGCTTAGAACTGCGTTTTATAACCCAGCTGATTTTTATGGGGTCACTCATCCAGTTTGTGACATACCCTGTGATAAATTTCCAAGAGAAAACTCAAAGAGATAATTTTGCTTTAGTGGTTAATAAAAGAAAAAAAGATGATTTTCTATTAGAATCACTTAGAGTAGTATGCAAACTTGTGAAAGGATTGGTTGAGATTAACATCTTTAAGGCAGGATTCACCAATTGTTTTTGTAAATGGTTTAATCCCGTGAGTAAAAGGTATTTTTTTAAAAGCTTCAATAACAGGTTAGCCGGCTAGAACAGCTGCTGTAGGTTTCAGTACAGTAAACCAACATTTGATGTGAAATGACTAAATTGCTCAACTTCTCCCAGGAGCAGGGGGAGGGATAAGATCGGAGCAAGAGAAGGTCATAGGAATCCTCAGCGAGACAGTTCAGATAAGCTTGTTATTGAGCATTTGCTGCGAGACTGTCTCCAGAATCGGAGTCTTGATGGTCAGAGAACTCCGGTAGCTGCTGATTGCACTCTATCCTGGCTGAGTGTGAAGATATTTTCAACTGTGTTCTCTCTGAAGTGCCGTGTTCTGCAGATCTCCAGAAATCATTCATCCTGGAGAGCTTTCTTCTTCTTTATGGACAATGCTGGGATCAGATATCGGATGCCTTTCTATCCTGCCTGTGCGGATCGTCGTGAAACCTGGAATTCAGTTTCCTAGACTCAGGCTGTGTCCACTGCCAGCAGCCGCTGGTGAAGAAGTTGTTTTGTGCTTGAAGATCTCCAGACACAAAGTGTCACTTCATTATGTAAGACTTCAATTCTTGTGCGGAAGGCTGACGGTAAGACTTATAGATTTGTGCAAAACCTGTGAGCAGTAAATAATGTGATTTTGCCACTTTCTCACTTGGTACTTTCAAGGGCCACCTGGACTTTTGTTGTAGATTTGCGATTTGCTTATTTTCAGTATGACTTGGCGAAAAAAAAGCAGTTTTGTTTTTATTTGTTCTTTTTGAAGGTTAGTCCTGCATATTTGCGCAGGCCCTAAGAAAACTGCATTATTTGATGTAAGACTCAACCATTCCTCTTTAGTTTATTATGTGAATGATTTGTTTTTAATGTAGATTAAATTATGTATGTTATTGGTCAGATTTCTTGCTTATATTGCTAAGTTAGGTTTGAGGGTTAAATCTGTCTCAACTGCAATTTGTTTCCCGAAATGTTGTTATTGCGTAGCTTCCACATTATCGCAGTGGGAGGTTTGTTTTTAATGTAGAAATGTACTGGGAAGAGTGCCATGGTTATTGTAAACTATTCAAATTGTTTGTGGCTATTTCTGATGTCTCTGTTATCTGTGTGCTTTGTGAGCTTTCCCGACTGGTTGTAAATCAGAGTAAATTGATGAAATAACTTTGGGACTCCCGCAATGTCTACATAATTTAATAGCAGTGTTTTTGCTTTACACATGAAACTTCTTGGTTGTCTGGTTCTACAGTGGCAGCTAGCAGAAGTATTTGCAAAAGGACAACCGTTTTACAGACAAATAAAAATAAAATTAAAAAAAAAAAGCACGGCAAGTTGTTTTTCAAGCATCAGTGTTACTGACATTGCAGTATTTAGCACTGTTAAAGATGACTTTATTTTCTCTTTCATCTTTCTTTGAAGATACTTCTTTTGAAACCCAGTTTTGGACTTCGTGATGTTCCGGGCAGCTGGAAAGCGAATCATCTGTTTATTTGCCCTGACCATCTTTTGTTTCTACTTACCCTGTTCCTGCAGCAGAAGCTTTACCGCCGTGGTTATGCATTTTGTCTTTTTGTTATTGTTTTCTTTGGTACAATCTGTTTGCACCGTTTCAGGATTGGCACTGTAGGGTTAGTTTAGGGACAGTATACATATGCCTGCCTGCTGAACTCATTTTATTTTGATTTTGCAACCTGTTTTGCGGATCTGCCCTGTATCAGAGGAGGTATTACCAAAAAGTCACTTATGCACTCTGATACAGCCTCCGATTGAATAAAAACGTTTCACTTTTGCCCTTATGGCAGTGTGTATTTCCTCTAGCCTGACACCATTTGAAATAGTTAATGGATGTCTAGCTTCTTCTCCATATGCCTTGGCAGTTATCCCAGAGCCCCAGGTGTTGCGCAGCAGTAGCTTAACTTATTGTGCACGGTTGCACTCAGTCCTATTTTGTTTCCTTTTATTGCAAGTGACTCCTTAACGAGATGACAAGATCTTTATATCCGGGATCCGCAGAATTATTTCATCCAGAGGTGAAGTCACCAGATTGGGTCCTGATTAAGACTGCATCCGAAGACACTCCCAGTTCCCAAGCTCCTGGTCCATGTCGTGTGTTCCTGGTGGGATATTCAGCTTGTAAAGTGGAAAGACATTCTCGTTGGATGCATCTTATACAGTGGCCCCCTCACAAGATCAGAAGGTGGTTTCCTGTATCAAGAGTTTGCAACGCAGAGACTTATTGGACAACAGTGATTGAAGAAAAGGACTTTTATGATTTAAAGTATTTTCTGAAAGAACAACAGTGACATTACAGAGAGATTATTGTATTAAGTAAATTCTAAATGGATTATTCATGTAAAATGCATTTATTTGTTGCTATGCATATTGGCTATGCATATTTCCTAATCTGGTCCTAGATGTGCTGTGACATATTATTAATGAAGCAGTATTGCATTCAGAATCATGGGGATGTTAGAGGGAATATCCAAATATTTTTGAGGCACATTTACACTTGATAAAAAAAAAAAACATTTCAAGTTATCAAAGTTTGCTGTTTGCCTTCCAACAGTGACAGCTACTCAGCATGGATTTCTACCAAGAGATAGGCCTAAGACCTTTGAAGAGTCTTGTGACATATGGTCTTATACAAACACAGAACCTAGAATAATTAAAGATATAGGTATGAAGATCCCATGTGCAAGTTCCTATATTTCAGTATTTTACAAGTAATGCCAGTTAAAGGGAACCAGGTGTGTAGTTCTGGCTGCCCTTTTGGATGCCTCTAGTTCCGACCTAGGCATACCTAACCAGAGTTAAAGTGGTTTTGAGTAATTGTATACAGAATATATCTTGTCCTCCGAATATGACAATCTGAGCAGAGAGCTTAGTGGTTTTAGAAGGAGATTATTTTTGTGTGGGCCTCCCAGAGGTTGGTCAGGTGCTTGCTATATAGCCCTGGTGGATACCCCATAGTGAATTGAACTTTACTATATTGATTTGTTATCAATCCTGAACAAATCTTTAAGAAGAAAAAGGGATGTTTCCTCTCAGGATGAAGCCATAGTGGCTGCTCTGCTTCTTACTGAGGCAATTAGTGTGTATTGCAAGGTCCAGTAAACAAAGTGTCAGCTTATGCAACCCAGAACCGAATGGCTTTAGATTTTCTCCTAGCAAAGGAAAATGGTGTGTGTGAAGTAATAGTTGGTTGTTGTTGTAGTGTGCTTGATAATAATGGAAAAATAGTAAAAGGCCTATTGGATAAAGTTAGCAACCGTACTTTTGTTTCAAGTGAGAGTTTATGTAAGTTCCTTTTCAGCTCTCTTTGATTCTGTTTCTTCATTTTGGAATTCATTATCCAGGCCTTTGCATGGCTTATTAGCTTCTTTGCTTGGTATTTTGGGAATTCTCATTCTAGAAGTATTAATCCTCTATGTACTATCAGCTGTACCTTGGGGCTGTCTCTCTATGTCAGCACTGGTTTCTTTCCACCTCTTCACCTTTCACAGCTTTCTGTAAGAAAGCAGTAGAATCACTGACCCCTACATTGATGTTACGGATTGACCCAGAATCTAGTTTTATTTCCACTTCAATGGCAATGTCTGAGTTTCCTTTCTTTAGAAAGGATTCTTTATAGAATCAGAGGAGGGACTGAAAGTATGTTTGTTTGTATAGGGTGGTGTACACTATCAGACTGTCTAAACCTGAGAAAGAGTTAATTCTCTTCAGAACTTTGCTTAGAAATAAACTTCATATATTTGCTTACTAAGTAAGTGAAGGTTTACATGTCCTGTAAATAAAGAAAAGGGCAGGTTGTACTCTAGCCTTGCAGTCTCAGGGTTATTAGATACCAAGCAGTTATGTCTTGGAATATGTGTATGTCTCCTCACACCGACCTAGTTAGCAGTAAACAATTATGTCTTGGAATACATGTATGTCTCCTCATATTGACCTACACTGATTAGAAGTTGACCTACGATATGATAAATGCGTAATGTCTGACGTGTCATAATAAAGTGAAATTATGCTGTATCATCCAAAAGAGCCTTATAAATAAAGTGAACCATGGCTAGTAGTTAGAGTAAACAAAGAGAACTTTGGTTCACTTTGCTTCTCTCCCAAAGCTTTGGTGTATTTATATAGGAATGTGTAGTATTTTATTGCTGTCTTTTAGATCATCTTCCCATTGTTTTGAATGTAGTTTTCTGTAGCTCCAAGAGCCCTGCAAGGTTGCTGGTGAGGGGAGGGCTAGTCAAAGCCCACAATTAGAACATAAGAACATAAGATATGCCATACTGGGTCAGACCAAGGTCCATCAAGCCCAGTATCCTGTTTCCAACAGTGGCCAATCTAGGTCATACGTACCTAGCAGTTTCCCCAAAAGACACAGGTTCTGCAATGCTTGTACTAGGTCAAGCATTGATATCCTGGGTCCCTTCTTAATAATGGTTTATGGACCTTTCCTCCAGGAACTTGTCCAAACCTTTTTTAAACCCAGCTACACTAACAGCCTTTACTACATCCTCCGGTAACAAATTCCAGAGTTTGATTACACGTTGAGTGAAAAAATATTTTATTAGTCTTAAATAGTTTACCGTGTAGCTTCATTGCATGTCCCCTAGTCTTTCTATATTCTGATAAGGTAAACAATTGATCTACGTTTACCCGTTCCACTCCGTTCATTAATTTAAAGACTTCTATCATATCTCCCCTCAGCCGTCTCTTTTCCAGGTTAAAGAGCCCTAACCTTTTTAGCCTTTCTTCATAGGAGTATCCTTCCATCCCCTTTACCATTTTGGTGGCTCTTCTCTGAACCTTTTCTAAAATTGCTATATCCTTTTTAAGATACGGCGACCAGAATTGCACACAATATTCAAGGTGCGGTCTCACCATGGAATGATATAGAGGCATTATAATATCTTTTGTTTTATTTTCCATTCCTTTCCTTATGATACTTAGCATTCTATTTGCTCTCTTGGCCGCTGCTGCACACTTTTAACATGGGTTTTAACACAATGACGCCTAAATCTTTTTCCTGGGTGGTGGTTCCTAATGTGGAACCTTGCATCGTGTAACCATAGTTTGGGTTGTTCTTCCCTAGGTGCAGAAACTTGCACTTGTCCACATTAAATTTCATCTGCAATTTTGATGCCCAGTCTTCCAATTTATCAAGATCCTCTTGCAATTTTCCACAATCCTCTTGGGTTTTAACAACTTTAAATAGTTTTGTGTCATCTGCAAATTTGATAACCTCACTCGTTATTCCACTTTCCAGGTCATTTATGAATATGTCAAAAAGCAGCGGACCCAGCACAGATCCCTGGGGTACACCACTATTCACCTTTCTCCATTGGGAAAATTGGCCATTTAGCCCCACCCTCTGCTTTCTATCTTTTAACCAGTTCCTGATCCACAATAGTACACTGCCTCCTATCCCATGACTGTTTAGTTTTGTCAAAAGTCTCTCATGAGGGACCTTGTCAAAGGCTTTCTGAAAGTCCAGATACACAATATCAACCGACTCACCTTTGTCCACCTGATTATTCACTCCTTCAAAAAAACATAGATTAGTAAGACAAGATCTTCCTTGTCTAAAGCCATGTTGGCTGTCTCCCATTAGGTCATGACTATCTACATGCTGAGTAATTTTATTCTTTATGATGGTTTCTACCATTTTTCCCGGTACTGATGTCAGGCTCACCGGTCTGTAGTTTCCCGGATCACCCCTGGAACCCTTTTTAAAAATTGGTGTTACATTGGCGATCCTCCAATCTTCAGGTATTAGAGATGCTAGAGGAATAAAGTCCCTGCAAGGCATGGAGCAAACACAGAGTTGGATCAGCTTTTTGGGCTGACCTGGGTGAGAGTGGATTGGGAAGAGTAAAACTGTTACTGGATTCCCTGTTACTGGTCTCAGGCCTTGCAAGGGAGTTTTTGTACTGAAAGGATTAGAAATGTTTTATAGCAGTTTTTACTACCACTGTGCTGTAAAATATTTGTGATGCCCTCCAGTGCTACTGTACCTTCCTCTGAGACATAAATCAGCTTCTCCACGCTCGCTGCTTTTCCACTGGTAAGCATGCAATTGCTACCTGTCAGACATGAGCAAAACATAAAGAGGGTAATTTTATCACAAAGCGCCTTCATTAAGGTGGCCAAAATGTATCTATTTTATAAAAAGAAGTAGACGCCTGCTTGTCTTTATAAAATACTAGTGCCGGTGGCAGAGATCCCACCTGGACATTTGCACCTGCTCTGTACTAAGTACAATGATCCACCAAAGAGATACCGTAAAACCCTCTATGATTTTTTGTTGTTATTTGTCGGACATAAATTGTGAAGGAAAGGCGTTCCCCAAAACACAATACATGTCCCTTTTATTCAACCAGAAAATCTAAAGTGCAGATTTTTAAAGCAGAAAAATTGTTTCCATAATTAAACATATATCACTTATCTGGTATCATGCGCGACGTGCACGTTTCGGGGGAGAGCCCCCTGTATCTAGCGCTCCCAACTCCAATCTAATGTAACAAAGTCCTTTGTGCAACCGACAAAAAACACTGAACACTTGGCTGTTGAAAAAGAGGATGCCATCTCAGGATTGGCTAACAACAAGCCGCCCATCACCCTAAAACACCAATCATAGGTAGGGGATCCCCACAGATCAGGGAACTCCCTACCGTGAAAGGTTTCCTTCACAATTTATGTCCGACAAATAACAACAAAAAATCATAGAGGGTTTTTACAGTATCTCTTTGGTGGATCTTTATAATTTTGATTACCGTTTGGGTTTTTTTTGGGGTTCTGTACTAAGTACAGGCATAAAGTAAGGTACAGTTGTGGTCAACATTAATGGCACCCTTGCATTTTAGGTATGCTGTGTACAATATCTTGAGAAATAATTGGAAATATTCCAAATGTATGTCATCAGATATTGTAATAGTATGTATGGTCAAAGGTATACAAAAAAAAAGTCTGTGCAACTTAGACATAGTCATTTCTGAGAAAAAAACAAAATTTGACATGGACAGGATTAATGGCACCCTTCACTAATATTTGGTTGCACAACCCTTGGCAGCAATGACAGCCTCCAAACGTTTCTTGTAGCCATCTATAGGTTTCGTACATCTGCTGGTAGTTTTTCCCACTCTTCAATTGTGATTTGTTCCAGCTCATGAATGTTTTCAGGATTCCTTTTACCAATGGCAGATTTCAGCTCTTTCCAAAGATTCTCAATTGGATTGAGATCAGGACTCATTGATGGCCAGTTTAAAACAGTCTGTTTGTTCCATTTTAACTATTCTTTTGTACTTTTGGATGTATGTTCTGAATCATTGTCCTGCTGGAGGACCCATGACCTTCGACCCAAACCTAGCTTTCTCCAGGACCAAGCAGGAAGTCAGTCCTCACATATGGGGTGACATCGACGTCAATGGAGCCCCTGCGGAGCATTTCCCCAGATTTCTATGAAAGCCTTTGGGAATACTGCACGCATGCGCGGTCCCCTTCCCGCCTAAAGGTGCCATCTTGCTCAGTCTCTCTTTTTCCGTGGCGGTTCCCCTTCCCGCCAGATTCGGTACACCGGTATCGAGCCCATTCTCATTTTTTCGTTTTTTGCCCTTCGTGGCTGGCGTTCGCGCCCTTTTTTCTTTTTCCCTGGAAGGCCGGTCCTTTGACCTCGCGGGGGTTCTTTTATCCCCGATGGCTTCCAGTGGTTTTAAAAAGTGTGATCGGTGCAAGAAACTAATGTCTCTCACCGACACACACGACTGCTGCCTTCGGTGCCTCGGTCCGGATCATGATCCTAAGATCTGTGTACCATGTGGAAAAATGTCCACTAAGGCACTTCGAAGTCACTCATCTGAGGCCTCGACGTCTCTGGAGTCTGACCCCGAGCATCGTCGGGGTTCCTCGGACAGGGGGTCCCCCGAGCGGGAGCGAAAGAGGAAGAAGTGGCTCGCGAGGGCGGCGTCAGAGGAGGTCCCTGGCACCTCGAGGGCCAGGTCTCGGACCCCTGACCGCCATCCCGGGCCCGTGGAACAGGAGAAGCCGTCAAAGGCGTATGGAGCCGGAGTCTGCTGGACACGTAAGTCCTGTTGTCCTCGAGGACTCTCCTCCCAGGGAGCCGACGTCGGGCCCGGCGCCACCGGGGCCTGAGTCGGTGGCTGCTGAGTCTCCTGAACTGGGTCTCAGGCTGACAGCCTTGGAGTGCAGACTGTCTGCCTTCATGGATCAGCAGCAGGTGCTGATGGCCAGTCTTGCTGGCGCATCTGCCCCGACCACCAGGATATCGACGTCGAAGTCGACCCCGGAGACCGAGCCGATACTCGAGACCATGAAGGCTCGCGGTCACCCTCGACCTCCCGGTCGGGCCCGAGGGAGTCGACGCCGGTGCCTTCGGCATCGGGGCGGGTGCTGCCGGGCCCCGCGCGGTCAGAGCCCGACTCCTCTTCGGACGAGTCCGCCTGGGAGACGGAGGACGAGGAGTCCCCTGATACCTTCAAGACTCGGTGCGTCCCGTCGGACTCACCACAGTCTGAACCTCGGAGTACATCCCCTCCGGAGGATACCCGGTTCTCGGAGTTCGTTCGGGATATGGCCACTGCTTTGGCGATCCCTGCGGACCCCGAGGAGGAGCCTTGAGCTGAAGAGCTCGAGGCCCTCCAGTATGACTCTCCTCTGAAGGAAGCCTTTACTGTGCCGGTTCCTCCGATGCTGGAACGGCTCCTCTTCCGGATGTGGGAGGCACCGGCCTTGGCGCCGGTTCTGAGCAAGCGGGTCGATTCCATTTATCGACTCCGTAAGAGCCCTGGTTTTCAAAAGGCACAGCTACCACACCATTCCATGGTGGTGGAATCGGCCATGCATCGTCTGAAAAGTCAGAAGATGCACTCCGCGGTGCCCCCTGGCAGGGAGGCCCGGAACCTGGATGCGTTTGGTAGAAAGTGCTTCCAGGGTTCGATGCTTGCTTGCCGTGTCCAGTCTTACCAGCTGTACATGGGCATGTACTTGCGGGACCTGGCGAAGGAGCTTGCTGGGTTCTCTGCTGGTCTCTCTGGGGAACCTTTGCAGAGGTTCAAGTCCTTGTCCTCGGGGATCCGGGAATGCTCTAAGTTCATGTCCCGCACAGCCTACGATGGCTTCGAGGCCTCGGCCCGTGTTGCGGCAGCCGGCATCGCTGCTCGACGCCAGGCATGGCTGCAGTCATCGGATCTTGAACCATGGGTTCAGGACAAGTTGGTCGATGTCCCTTGCTGAGGTGAGAACCTTTTTGGCAAGCCCATGGCCGAGAAGGCTGCACAGCTCGAGACCGAGCACCTCACGAGGACAAGGCTGTCTAGAAAGACTTCTGCCCCTTCTCATAAAAAGAAGGGCTCGGGTAAGAAGTCCTTTTACCCGAGGAAGGTGACTGCCTACAAACAGTTCCCACCTTACCAGGCCTCCCCAGCTCCCCCACAGGGTCAGCAGGCCAAGGGGCAGGGACATGGGCCCCGTAGGCAGAAGGCCCCCAAGCCTCAAGCCCCTGCTCCCACTCAGCAGGGTGGGGGTTTTTGACTCACAAGGCATAGCCTCTCCATCTCTGCTGTCCCATCCCTGCACAGGAGGTCGACTAGCCCTGTTTGCCCACAGGTGGCCACCCATTACAGGAGACAGATGGGTCCTGAGCATAGTCCACTCGGGCTATATGCTTCATTTCCATCAGCTGCCTCCTCCTTTCTTCCCTGGAGAGCCTCCAAGGCCTCCTCTCCACACAGACCTCCTCCTTCAAGAGCTTCAGGGTCTGTTACGAGACAAGGCGGTGGAGCCTGTACCTCCCCACTTCCAAGGTCACGGGGTTCTACTCCAGGTACTTCCTAGTAGCAAAGAGAACCGGCGGCCTCAGGCCTATTCTCGACCTCAGAAACCTCAACAAGTTCCTAGAGAAAGAAAAGTTCAAGATGCTTACTCTTGGAACACTTCTGCCCTACCTCCAAGCAGGGAGATTGGCTATGCTCCTTATTTATTTATTTTATTTACATTCTCTTATATACCGCGCTATTCTGCATCAGTGCGGTTTACATTGAACAAACTGATATTACATTGAACAGGGCATTATAACTTGGAGATAACTATTTTACAGGGAACATGGGCTATGGAGGGTTAAGTGGCTTGCCCAAGACCACAAGGAGTACCTGTGGGACTAGAAACCCCAGTCCTTCTGGCCCAAGGTTGCTGTCCTCTAGTGGGATTTGAACCCCCGACCTTCCGGCCTGAAGTACCTTGCCCCAACCACTAGGCCACTCCTCCACTCTTAGATCTAAAGGATGCGTACACTCACATCCTCATTCATCCAGACCACAGAAAGTACCTCAGGTTCATTGTGGGAGGAAACCATTATCAGTACAGAGTGCTGCCTTTCAGCCTCACCTCCGCTCCCAGGGTCTTTACCAAATGTCTGACGGTGGTGGCAGCCTACCTGAGGAATCAGGGTATCTTTTTCTTCCCCTACCTGGACGACTGGCTCATCAGGGGTCAGACATGCCAGGAGGCCAGGCAAGCCACCCTCCGAACTATTTCTCTACTTCAACACCTGGGGTTTGTCATAAACTTCGCAAAGTCCACTTTGCTCCCCTCCCAAAACTTGGAGTTCATAGGGGCAAGGCTGGACTCTCTGCAGGCAAAGGCTTTCTTGCCAGAGGACAGAGCCCAAAGACTGATAGACTTGGCAAACCAGTTTCTAAGCAGGTCACTGGTTTCCGCCAGGCTCTGGCTGAGGCTTCTCAGCCACATGGCTTCGACAGTACATGCGACTCCCAATGCCCGGCTCCATATGAGGCCTGCACAATGGTGCCTCAGAACTCAGTGGTGCCTCAGGACACAGGCCACAGGGAGCCTCAGAGACAGAGTAAGGGTGTCGAGACCATTCCTGAACTCCCTACGCTGGTGGCTGCACCCCCCCCCCCCAGCTTACTGCAAGGGGTGCCTTTTCAAATACCAGGGTTCACAGTGGTGTTGACCACCGATGCCTCCCTGCAGGGCTGGGGAACACATTGTCTGGGCAAGTGCACCCAGGGCCTGTGGTCTCCCTGGGAGGCCACGCAACAGATCAACCTACTGGAACTCCGGGCTATTTGCTTAGCCCTCAAGACTTTCTTTCGAAACCTGGCTCACTAGTCTGTCTTAGTACAGATGGACAACCAAGTAGCCATGTTTTATGTGAACAAGCAGGGGGGCACTGGGTCCAGGCTCCTTGTCAGGAGGCACAGGACCTTTTGCTTGTTTGCACTCAAGCACAACATGTTTCTCAAAGCTGTTTACCTCCCTGGCCAGGAGAACTGCCTGGCAGACCGGTTGAGCAGAGTTCTGCAGCCCCAAGAATGGCAACTCCACCCATTAGTGGTTCAGAAGATTTTCCTAAAATGGGGACTTCCATCCATAGATCTCTTTGCCAGTCCCCTGAACAGGCAACTGCCCAAGTTCTGCTCCAGGCACCCGCATCCCATGAGGTGGGCAGCGGATGCTTTTCTGATTTCCTGGTCTCAGGGCCTCCTCTATGCATTTCCTCCCACGCCTCTGGTGGCCCGAACCCTGTTCAAGGTTCTAAAGGACAAGGCCTCGGTACTTCTTGTAGCTCCCAGGTGGCCGAGGCAACCTTGGTTTCCACTTCTGCTTCAACTGGCAGTGGA
This sequence comes from Ichthyophis bannanicus, assembly GCA_033557465.1. Taxonomy (NCBI): domain Eukaryota; kingdom Metazoa; phylum Chordata; class Amphibia; order Gymnophiona; family Ichthyophiidae; genus Ichthyophis; species Ichthyophis bannanicus. The sequence goes on along the minus strand of CM066041.1, from coordinate 17,517,723 downwards.
CCCCCCACTACCTCTAGGGTTGCAGCCCGACCTTCTCTCTCAGGATCAAGGCTCTCTTCTGCACCCAAATCTCAAATCTCTCAATTTGATGGCCTGGAGGCTGCAAGGGTAGTTTTGGCTCCTTGGGGCCTACCTCCAGAAGTTGAAGAGGTCGTCCTGGCCTCTAGAAAGCAGTCCACTAGAAAAACCTATGCCCTGAAATGGAAAAGATTTCTGTGTGGTGTCAGCTGCATACAGAAGATCCTTTTCTCCTGTGCTGTACCAGTAGTGCTCCAGTACCTGCTGCACTTATCCAATCAGGGCCTTAAGTCCAATTCTGTTTGGGTCCACCTCTCAGCTCTGGCAGCTCACCCACTCTCTGGTGGAGGGACACTCTCTGTCGGTTCACCCCTTGGTGTCCCGGTTCCTCAGGGGTTTGCTCTTGCTCAAACCTCCTGTCCGTCCTCCAGCCCCTGAGTGGGAGTTGACTGTGGTCTTGCAACAACTGACTCGCCCACCGTTTGAGCCGATGGCTACTTGTCCTCTACGCTTCCTTTCCTGGAAGACATTCTTCCTGGTAGCCTTAACCTCAGCCAGATGAGTATGTGAGCTTCAGGCCCTGGTCTGTGACAGGCCTTACACCCACTTCTACAGGAACAGGGTAGTCCTTAGGACTCATCCAAAGTTCCTCCCAAAAGTTGTCTCCTCTTTCCACCTCAACCAGGAGGTGGTTCTTCCAACATTCTTCCCTAGGCCTCATGCAAGCCAGGCTGAAGCGGTCCTGCATACCCTGGACTGTAGGAGGGCTTTATCCTTCTACCTTGACTGTACGCAGGGACATAGAAGGGCTACTCAGCTCTTCATATCTTTTGACCCTAATAATCTGGGGTTAGCTGTGTCCAAGCGTACCTTGTCCATATGGGTGGCTGACTGCATCACCTGGGCTTACAGGGCGGCTGACCTTCCCTTGCAGGGTCGGGTCACGGCCCACCGTGTAAGGGCTATGGCTGCCTCAGTAGCTCATCTCCGCTCTGTACCGTTGGCAGACATCTGCAGGGCTGCAACTTGGTCCTCAAGCCAGACTTTTGCGGCTCATTACTGCCTGGAGAGGGAGTCCCGTAGGGACAGTGCTTTTGGCCAGGCAGTACTCTCCGGAATCTCTTTGAGGTTTAGGCAACTCCTGCCCTCCAGCCCTCCGTTGGGCTACCGGTGGAGGTTCTTTCAGTGCAAAGCCTTTCTTTGATGCTGGAACTAGAGGGAGTTCTCTTGTTCAGCCTGGGTTCCTGGTAGCCCAGAGCTAGGGACTCACCCATATGTGAGGACTGACTTCCTACTTGGTCCTGGAGAAAGAGTAGTTACTCACCTGTGTCACCACCAGGGGGCAGTGTGCTGCTGATGGTGAAGAAATAGTTGTGCAAACTCGAATGGTAAAGCAAAATGTGGATTTATTCCCCTCCCGGGGTGGATTAATAAACAAGTGAACAGAACACAAGCAGAAACAAAAGTATTCCAATCTTTTGGCAAAAACACAAAAGGACATACAGCAATAACTTCTTGCTTCAAGGTAGGAACTTAACTGTAGCATACATGCTTTGGCTCTGTCTAGCGCAGAGATATTCTTTCAGATGAGACTAATGTACAGTCCATTAGGTCAGATATAGATGAGGATTCACTGAGAGAGTCCACTAACATGGGTTCCTCCTCACGTTCCAAACCCTCTTGGTTGAAATATGTTTGGACATTTCCCTTTGACAAGCCCTCACGGTAAGTTTCTCTGTTGCTATCTTCTGTTTGGGATAGAGGAACTCTCTGTCCCCTCTTGCTAACAGACTTTAGCTTGTAAGGCTTCTTTTGGGGTTTAAAGCTTACTGCCAGCTCCTCTTCTGACATATACACGTCTTCTGGCCAGTCTCTAAGCTTTTCTGACAGCTGTGAATGCTCTCTATTCAAGTAGTTAGGTTGGGAGTAGCTGCCCTGCCCCCACCTCTGGCTTCCTGTATAAGGCTGCTCTGCATTCACTCTACAAACACTTTTATTCCTTTTAACTTTCAATGGCTCACATTCATTCCCCAAGTCCCAGCTTCTTGTTACATACTTTTTAGCTACTGGCTTGCAGTTCCTCTGGTTAGGACGTAGGTTCCATGCTGCCGTGTCTCTGCAATCAGCAGGAGCTGCCCAGCTGGCCTCGGCTCTAGCAAGCTGCTTCCTCCTAGTGGATTCTGGGTATCTCTGAGGTTGAACGCTTCCTGGTTCAGACTCTGAGTCACTTCCTATACTGAAGTGAGAGACTCTTCCTGGTTCCTCTCTGGTAACTGTTGTAGGTAAGACAGGCTGTCTTCTCTTCCTACAGTGCTCACCTTGTCCCAGGTTTCTCCCTCTCAGGGTTTGTTCCAAATCTGAGCTCTCTGACAATTCCTCTCCTCCTGGCAACTCTTTGGAGGTGTCGTCCTTGTAATGCTTCCCCCTTGTGTTCCCTGCACTATCCTTATAAGGGCTGTGCATACTCTTCCCTACCAGGTGTGTGCTATTGGGAATTAGGGCGTTTCTTCTTACTACACGTTTCTCCAGACCTCGTGGCTGCCTTTGTTGTCGTTGCCACTGACAACAGCTATCCACCTGGTCTGTTCTCCTGTCAGCTGTTTCACTGACATGCTGCATGTTTTGTATTTTAACAGTGGAAATTGGGGCTTCTTCATCACACCTGTAACAGGTGTTCTCCAGGAACAGCAGGAATCAATCCTCACAACCCTCCCTCCTCCCCTGGGAGTTGCAGTTGTACATAGTTATATTTTTTAATTTTTGTGTGCTGTTTTTTAGCTATGTCATTTGACTGAGCAAGATGGCACCTTTAGGCGGGAAGGGGACCGCGCATGCGTGCAGTATTCCCAAAGGCTTTCATAGAAAGCTGGGGAAATGCTCCGCAGGGGCTCCATTGACGTCGATGTCACCCTATATGTGAGGACTGATTCCTGCTGTTCCTGGAGAACACCTGTTACAGGTGAGTAACTACTCTTTCTGACACTAGGTAGCACATTTCGCTCCAAAATACCTTGGTAGTCCTCGGACTTCATGATTCCTTTAATACGTTTCAGGCCTCCAGTTCCTGACGCAGCAAAACAGCCCCACAACATTAAAGAACCTCCACCAAATTTAACTGTAGGAAGGGTGTTTCTTTCCTTATAAGCTACATTTCTTCGCCTGTAAATGTATCACTAGTCTGCATGGCCAAAGAGCTCGTTTGGTTTCATCTGTCCACAGAACATTTTCCAGAAGGATTGTGGTTTCTCAAGGTGGGTTTGGGCAAAGTTCAGACGTGCCTTTTTATGTCGGTCTTTGAGCAGTTGGATCCTCCTTAGCCTTTGCCCATGAAGTCCTTCTTTGTTTAGTGTGGGGCATATGGTGCGGGTTAAAACCACCACTCCAGATTGCTCCAGGGCCTTAAGCTCTTTGGATGTCGTACATAGTGTTTTTCCAACAGTTTGCACTAACCTTCGATGATTTTTTGAATTAATTTTCTTCTTCCTACCATGTCCTGGGAGGTTCTTGACAGTTCCATGAGTAGAAAACGTCTTAATAACCTTGTGAACTGTAGACACAGGAATCCCAAGGTCTTTGGAGATGGCCTTGTACCCCTTTGAAGTTTGATGATGATGGTTTTTCTGAAGGTCTCAGGCAGCTCTTGTCTTCACCATTGTGAAAATGGAACAGAGCATGAATGTCACCATTTTAAACATTAGAGCCATCATTCATTGGTTGATTCAAGTCATGTGAGTACTGACAATTGATCACAAGTGCAGTTAAATTTACTGCAATGGAAATGTGGTTCTTCTGTTCAAACTGATTTGAATTGTTTATAAGGGTACCATTAATCATGTCCTAGCAATGTCACAGTTTTTATACTATTTCCTTTATTAATTGGTCTTATTTTATTTGATACTTTTATGTGTCAAATATGTGTGCATTTCACTGGCCACTTTTTTTTTTTTTAGGCGATATTGGACATTAAGGGATAGAACTGCAAGGGTGCCAATAATGTTGACCATAACTGTATTTTAGAATTAACATACATATTTGCTAATTTCACTCACGCTCTTCCCAGACCACACCACTGACTACGCCTACCAGCCAAGTATGTATCTTCATGTCAAAGTGCACATTTTATGCAGGTTGGTATTTTGTAAGAGGCCACATACACGTGGAAATGGCTTTCTGCCACACTCCCCATACCAAAACAGACCCTTCTGCCATGCTCAGAACAGGCACTTTACAGCTTGTTCTATCTGAAGTGTTTTTGCATTATGAACTTAAACTATATTTATACTACCTACTCCTTCAGAAACAGCCACTCAGTACATAGTGGGTCTGCATTTTACTTGGTGAGATTTATCTAAGGGGGAGGGATTTCCATAGGTAAAATGCTTTCTACATGTAAATCAGTTCTTTGAAAATTGTTCACTCACCGCAGATAAACTTCCTTATTCTCTCACCAAATAGACCAGTCCATAATGAGTGTATTATGCCCATCAGCTAGTAAATGGAGACCAGGAACATCATGCAGCCAGGTGCGAACCAACCTCGCCGTGTCTGACTGCACATCGGGAGTAGATGCGGGAGCTCCTGGCCCCTCCCGCTCCTCCTACCAAGGCCCAATTGGATTTGCAGCTCAGCTGGCTTAAAGGCAAGCATGCTACAGACGTGCCTGCACCTGGCAGGTGTGCACCTGAGGGTCTCGCCAGAGGGCCCTTCGGCATGGCACGGCACAGAGTTGGGAGAATAATTCTCAACCACGGACCATCTCTTTGCCCGAATGCTACCAACACAACCGCAAATGATTCACTCATCAGTAACTTCTCCTGCCATAAAAGTTAGATACTTGTGACCCACAAACCTGACCTCATCATACACAGGATATCTGTCACCAAAAACATTCTATTACACTGACACATCTGTTATTGCATACTCGATAACTGACGCATAAATTCCTAAGTGTTCCTGCAGGCATACAGTAAACAGCAGTGCCTCTTCACTTTCGTATGTTCACACCATTGTAAACACTCCTGCACTACCAATGTCCATTTTTGTTGTACCTTGCAATATATGCCTGGTCTCTCCCCTGTTTGATACCATCAGCACTGTCTACCATACTCTGTAACTTATTAATCCTGTATGTTTTACCTCCAGCCTACACTAAAACAGTTCTAATTACTTGACCCTTTGGCTAAATCCATTTGGTTAACTAATCAGTGCATTCTAATCATATCACAACCAACGAGTTAGCTCAAGTCTCAACAAACAATCCCAAACCACAATGGAAACTAAAATATTGATAATGTATGCTTTTTACTTTGTGCTCATAGCCACTCGAATACTCAATGCCCTCTGCCCTTTAGATGATCCACTCCAATCCTTCCCCATCCCCACCTACTACCACCTTCCCAGACAAAACCGACACCTCCTACGTCAAAGAAATATCCCCTCTAGAGGGTCCTTTCTAATCAGAAAAGGTCCCATCACAGACTAATCCACATAAATACTTCCAGCACAACCCAAAATGGCACACTATCACCCACTCCACTAAGGTTTATCCTAATTAACACCAGATCTATAAGAATCAAAATCCCACTTATCCAGGACCTCATCACAGATGAGAAACCAGATATCATGGAAACCTGATAATGTCCTCCTGAGCCAGCTAAAAGTCCAAGGTTACAGTCTCTTTAATTGCACTTAGGGACCATAAAAGAGATGGGGGAATTCTCGCAATTACCAAAGAACAACTAACGTTTCACCCAGCATATGTGAGAATGATGATGAAATGGATATCCTCAAAATCGAAAACAGAAACATAGCAATATGCCTGCTATACAGACCTCCCACAACCAATCACCAAAACATTACAGCAATCCTCTACTCTGCCTGTGCTTTCCCTATAAGGAAGCCTCATATAATTCTAGGTGATTTTAACCTTGCGCCTCTTCCTCACACACAAACTGGACTCAATGGAAGAGATGGAATTTCAACAAATAATACAGTGTCCCACCCACAGTAAAGGCAATACACTTGACCTGGTATTCCTTTATTTTTAACTTTATTGTGAGACTTGATTAACTGCCCTTCATAACATTAGGGCAGTGTACATGGTTACAAATAATAGAGGCCAAGGCTGGAAAAGGAAAAGAACTACAATATTGACAGGAAAGAAATCACAATCGCACTAGGGAGAAGAGAGAAACAGTAGCAGGAGGAGAGTAGTATTACAAGTTGGAAGAGGGGAGATCAAAAGCTAGACGGAAGAGGTGCGTCTTTAGGAGAGACTTTAATTTAGGGTATGACTGTGCTTGGCGAAAGATGAGGGGGAGGGAGCTCCAAAGGGAAGGAGCCAGGAAGAAAAATGCCGCATGACGAGTCTGTTCCAGATGAGCCAGGGTGGGAGATGGGAGGTGCAGGCAGTGATTATGGACAGAATGAAGGGTGCCGGGTACTATCGGTGATGCAGAGAGTCATCCAGATATTGTGGGGTATGAGTATAGAGGGCCTAATGGGTGAGTATCAGGATTTTATAGGAGATGCGATGGGAGATGGGCAACCAGTGTAGGTCACTGAGATGTGGCATGATATGAGCAAAATGGGAGGATCCTTGCAGCACTGTTCTGAATTAGTTGGAGGCAATGAAATTGATTCTGAGGAAGACCTGAGAAGATGATATTACAGTAGTCAATCCAGGAGATTACCAGTGAAAGCAGGGCAGATGGGGGCAGGATGTCATGAACAGAGTGAATTTAATGGAGAAGAAAATGGGAACAGCAAGATAGCAAGGAGATGTGGTCCTGGAAAGATAGAGCAGAGTCTAGAGTTGCACAAAGAGGAGACTAAAGTAATCGGGGCACCAAGGAGAATGGGGAAGAGGGCTGGAGGAGGGGGAGTCAAAGGAGAACCAGATCGCCAATGTTTTGACAGGATTCAGGTGTAGAAGGTTGGAGCCCAGCCAGTCCACAATGGCACATAGACAGGCATTAAGGGGAGAGAGGTCCGGGTCCAGAGGGAAGGTGTGATGGATAAGTATAACACCATCAGTGTAGTAATAGGCTGATATACTTTGCTGCTGTATCAGGACAATGAGTGGAAACAAGAAAATATTGAAAAGGAGTGGGGCCAGATCGGAGCCCTGAGGCACCCCACAGTGTAGGGGAGTGGACTTGGAGGTGGAGGAGTCCAAAGTGACAGAAAAAGACTGTGAAGTAAGGAATGAGTGAAACCACTGGAACACAGTCCCCCGAAGACCCGCATCCCGAAGATGAGAAAGGGGAACAGTATGATCAACAAGGTCGAAAACCGCAGAAAGATCCAGAGAAACAGCTATGGAGATATTCCCCTGATCTTGGGAAGCATGCAGTTTATTTTATTTTATTTATTTACATTCTCTTATATACCACGCTATTCTGCATCAGTGCGGTTTACATTGAACAAACTGAAATTACATTGAACAGGGCATTATAACTTGGAGATAAATAGTTATCTCCAAGTTATAATGCCCTGTTCAATGTAATGTTCAATATAATGTTCCATGTAAACCGCACTGATGTCAAATAGCGCGGTATATAAGAGAAATAAATAAATAAATAAAATAACTATTTTACAGGGAACATGGACTATGGAGGGTTAAGTGGCTTGCCCAAGACCACAAGGAGCACCTGTGGGACTAGAAACCCCAGTCCTTCCGGCCCAAGGTTGCTGTTCCCTAGTGGGATTTGAACCCCCGACCTTCCGGCCTGAAGTACCTTGCCCCAACCACTAGGCTACTCCTCCACTCCATTGAGTTCATTGAGAAGTGCAAGGATAGTTTCTGTGCTATGTCCTGGGCAAAATCCTGATTGTCGTGGGTGGAGGAAATTAATGGAATCCAAAAAGGAGGAGAGTTGAGAGAACACTGCCTTCTCGAGAATTTTAGATATGAAAGGAAGATTGGATACTGGGCGATAGTGGGAGGGAATGCTGGGGTCCAAAGAAGACTGCTTAAGGAGGGAGCAAACCAGCGCATTCTTCCATGTCTTAGGGAAAGTGCCTGAGAACCTACAACCCCCCCACAAACAACACAGATCCCTTGGTCAGACCACGTCCTAATCCACTTCACCTATACTTTACCTTTACCCCCCCTTGCCCCTGCATCATCAGATAACCTCCACCTAAATACACGATTCAGACCCTTTGATAGGGATACTTTCATAAATTCTACTATACCTCAGCTTGTTTCCCCCCTCAAATGACATCAATGAACTACTAATAATATGAAACTCATCAATTGCCACATCAGCCAAGCTAACAACCAAATTTTTGAAACCTCCACGCAAACATTCTGAAAAATGGTATATGTCCAATTTAGCCAAGATAAAAAAAGATCTAAGAAAAACAGAATGCAAATGGAGATCGAAAAAGACCACAGCCTACAAAACGCTCTATATGTCAATGTTGAACACCTATAAAGAAGCAATAAATAATGCAAAAATGAACTATCACACAAAAGTCCTAAATAAAGCCATCAACAGCCCAAGAGAGCTTTTTGAAATTGTAAAATCAATAACCAAGTCCCCACATGACATCTTAAACAAAATATCAATTCAACCCCAAATCCTAGCAGATTACTATGTCAACAAACTAAAACCCAAGGACACATTATACCTCTCCTCCTTGACAACGCCCACAGATAATACCAATGGATGGCATTCATTCCATATCATAGACTGCAGACAATTAATAGATATAATCTTAAAAATCAATACAACCACCTTCCCCACTAGATCCTTGTCCAGTTGCATGGATCAAAGCGACAAAAACTGAAATCGCCCCTTTCCTATTAAACCGTCAATCAATCCCACCAAGAGGGAATTATGCCAAACTCGTTTAAACTTTCCACAATCCGTCCCATACTAAAGAATAAAAACCTCAATAAAGAGGAACCATCTTCCTATAACCCACTGCCAGTTTCCCTTTGGTAGCCAAAGTCATTGAAAAAGCAGTTCATCGTGAGCTCCAAGATTTCATAGACTCAAATGCTCCGCTAGATGAACAACAGTATGGATTTTGACCATTTCATGGGGTCAAAATGCTCCTACTAGCACCATTCGACACCCTCATCCAGGGAAAGGGTAACAATAAACAAGCATTCATCCTCATATTTCTGGACATTACATCTGCCTTCGACAATGTGAATCACAATACCCTCATCTCTAGACTTGACTTTATAAGCATAAAAGGACAAATCCTCAAATGGTTCAAATCACACATATCCGACCGCTCTCAATACGTGCAAATAGAACACAAAACCTCTGCAACCTTCCCCCAAAACCAGGGAATACCCGAGGCTCCGTCCTCTCTGCTCTTCTGTTCAACTTATATATACAGCCGATTTGCTCCATATTTAAAAAACACAATATAAGATACCATATATATGTGGATGATATTATGTTGTACTCCCCATTGGACATACTTAATCCCACCTTTGACAAGTTAGCAACCTGCCTAAAAGAAGCAGAAAGCTGACTGCAATCAAATAGCATGAGCATAAACTTCAAGAAAACAGAAATCTTGTTCACATCAAGGAACTCAAACTTCATCCCACCACCAACAATGCTTAAATAACACCTCTCTCCCAGTAAAACAGGAAGGAAAATACTTAGGCATAATCCTTGACAAAACTCTCAGCATGGAACCCCACTTAAAACAAATAAAAAGAACCATATTTTTCAAACTAAGGATTATCCAACAACTCAGACCTCTCATTGATCTGAATGATTTCAGAACAGTATGGACTCATCACACCACACTTCGACTACTGCAATAATCTATTACATGGATTAGCCAAAAAGACTCTAAATATATTACAAATGGCACAAAATGTCACAGCCAGAGTTATATTTAAAGCATGACTATCAGACTGCACCACACCCATCCTATACGAATTCCACGGGCTCCCAACTGCCAGTAGAGAAAATACAAAGTCATAATGATCACTTTCAAACTAATCAATAACATAGCTCCCTCTCACCTCTCAACATTGCTCTACCGCCAATTAGACGCCAGATCCAGAAGAACAACCAGAACACCCTCAAAGTACCACCTTCATTCTGCAAGACCAAACAAATCACGAGCAACAGGGCCTTCACATATGTAGCCCCCATTCAATGGAACGCCCTCCCTTAAACAATAAGAGCAATTAAAGATCTCCAATCCTTCCGAAAAGAGTTAAAAACATACCTTTTCATCGAACATTACAGCAATCACAACCCCAACAGCGCCCAAGCATCAATCATCATCTCCAACATCTATCCCACCTTCCCCCTCAATCAAAACAGCCCACTTAGCATCACAACATATATATTGTTGTATATATATGGCAATTATTTTGTACAAGAAACACTGCCTAGAATGTTCCAGTATATACATCATGTTCCAAAAGGTTATAAATGTACATAGTTCTAATGTAAATAGTTAATTGTTACAACACATTTATAATGTTCCATGTAAAAGATTTGTTAGAATGTAAACCGCCCCTGATCTCTGGAAGGGGCGATATAGAAAAATGTTTCAAATCAATAAATAAATAAATAAATAAATAAATTCTCTGTTTCAGCAGATGGACATGCCATGCAGTTTTGTTGTGAAGGCTGGTGGATGAGACTCCTGGGCTCAGTTGGAGAACTGGTTACTCTGTTGCGTCTAAGGTCTAAGGGGGGGGGGTGTCTTACATTTGTGAGTCCACTGTTGGATGCTGGTGAATACCTGGCGGAGTCCAAGTCCCTTCCCTACATCTTTCTCTGTTTGGCCCTAGGGAACACCTCTCTCTCTCTTTTTTTCCCCCTTTTTTTCTTCCTTCTTCCCATTACAGCCTTCTTTCCCTCTTCCCTGCTGGTATCTTGCAAAAAGAAAAAGGAGTTCTGATGTATGTCTGTGGGCCCACCTATTTATGAGGGGGCCTGGAAATGGTACATCGCCTATGTTAGATCTGCAATAGGTGGAGACCTGCTGAGTTGGGAATTTAAGGGGGTTAAGAGAGATCAGAAGAGTTATGCTGAGCTCATGTCCTGTGCAAGATAATTTGGTTGCAGTAGGGTGAACCTGGTTGGCAGTGCCAAGAGCACTGCAAGTCATAGCAGCAGCAGAAAGGTGCGCCTTGATATCTTGGCAAAACTGGGATCACTGTGTTTGTTTCAGTCTTTAATGAGGAAGATGTGAGGAAGCTACCCATACTAGAAAAAATATTTAATGGTGATGAGTCAGAAGAGCTGAATCAAATTTCAATGAACCCAAAAGATGAAGTTTAACAAATAAAAGATGAAAGAGTAGCAAATCACCTGGATCAGATAGCATGCACCCAAGAGTGCTGAAAGCACTCACAAATTAAAATGCAGAACTACTATTTTACATTTGTGTGTGCCTTCAAGTCAATGCCGACTCCTGGTGACCCAGCAGCAATACTGGTTTTCTTGGCAGTGTGACCAGAAGTAGATTGCCAGGCCTTTCTTCTGAGCCAATGGAGGGTTAAGTGATTTGCCCAAGGGACAAGGACTGTCAGTGAGAATTGAACCCCAGTCTCTTGGTTACCAAGCCAGTGCTCTAACCACTAGGCTACTCCTCCACTACATTTTGTCAGACGGCTGCCTAGGGTGAGAACTTACACAATCTTGACGATGCATATATTCATATGATTCTTGCAAGGTATTGTGGGTAATGTAGTTCTTTCACTCCCAAACACAGCTGAAGACAATAATTGAGTTGTGATACCAGTGGTAAGGCCAATAAAATACTTCTTTTATTGATGGGGTTTAATTCACCCAGCACAAATATGCTTGGTAGCAATATAAATGAGGTTACTTGCTTGCAGTGTTTAAATGGATAACATAAAGTCACAAAGCAAATCAGAAAACAACCTTCAGCTTGTCAGGCAATTAGCTAATGTTTTCTTAGCAAATAATTACCAAATAAAAAGGCACAAAGAAATGAATAAACTTTGCTTGTTAGGTTAACTTCTGCTTATTTTCCACGCAGATCCCAGCAGTGATTCTCCCTTGCTCACACACACAATCAGGTGCAGCTTTAATTACTATCAATTGACCAGCTGAAACCCTTTAGCTGGCTGGCTGCTACTGTGTGAACCCAAATCCTGCTTTAAGAGCTGTTTGCAGTGGAAATAAAGAACAAAGTTAGGTTTCTTTGTGATGGCTGATGTGTTTTGCTCACAGAAAGCTAGCAATAGCATTTAGATAGAGAACAGTCCATGTAATTAATAGTTTCATCTGCTGTATCTCCCCCTTCATCAATCAGCATAGGGTCACTATCATACATTGGCACAGACGAATCTTTCATTAAGGCACTATCATGAGAATGCTTATTCCCTTGCTGCCATTCTCTATTATAGATAGGGTCTGGATCAGTGTTCATACCTGAGCCTCTCCTGCTATCATAATTCCTCTCTGTATAGCCTGGCCAGTATGTAATCCAATTCTGATGTCCAGCCTTCCAATCTTGATCCCTGGACACTGGATCTCCTCTCACATACCTTCTGGCCTTGGTCTGAAAGTCCTTTCCACGTGCAGTCTTCTCTCTTCCAGGTAGCCCCTGGTGATTCCTATCTCTGCCAATCCATTCCTCTGGCTGACTCCAGTCCAATGGACTCTGCTGGCACTTGGAATACCTCCCAGTATAGGTACTGCCTTGGAATCTCCCAGACCTTCCAATGGCCCTTCTTCTCTTCCTTCCAGAGAGTTTCCTTCTCTCTCTATCCGCTTGGCTTGGCTTCTGCTTCTCGAGATGATGTTGGTGCTGGAGCTTGAAGCTGTTGCTGTATCTCCCTCTGTAGCTCTTTCTGTAGCTGTTATCTGTAGAATAAGCTCTATTCTTATTCTGTCCTAATGTGTGCTCCTCCCTAACACAGCGCAGCTGTGTTGAATCAGGCCCTGCCCTTTGAGATGAGTGCTTAGGGATTACCTCATAGCTCTCTTGATTGCACACACGTTTTCTCACTTCAGCCCCTCTCATGGCTGCTGGAAACCTGGTGCATTCTGGGACTGGTAGTCTTTTATGTGAAAACTCTGTTTTCTTGCTTCTACCAGAACTGACAGGTTGCTTGTTCAGAGTCACATCATCCTTTCTATAGCTCCTACCTGAGCTATGATAAGCTTCCTTATCACAATTTTTACCCTATCATTAAAATCATCTATGATACCAAAAGATTGGAGAGTGGCCAGTGTAAAGCTAATTTTTAGAAAGGGCTTCAGGGGTGATCTGGGAAACTACAGACCAATGAACCTAACATCAATGCCAGGCAAATGGTGGAAACCATTATAAAGAACAGAATTACTGAACACATGGATAAACAGTTTTATGAGGCAAAGCCAACATGGATTAGCCAAGGGAAGTCTTGCTTTACCAATCTGCTCCATTTTTTTGACAGCGTGAATAAACATATGGATATGGGTGAGCCAGTGGCAATAGTATATTTAGATTTCCAGAAGCATTTAATAAAGTCCCACATATTAAAACTTCTAAGGAAATTAAAAAGTCATGGCATAGGATGCAATGTCCTATTGCAGATTGGAAATTGATTGAGAGATAGTAGGATAAATGGTCAGTTTTCTCAATGGAGGAAGGTGAATAGTATAGAATCCCAGGAATCTGTACTGGGACCAGTGCTTTTTAACATGTTTACAAACAATCTGGAACTGGGAACAATAAGTGAGGTGATTAAATTTACAAATTATTCAAAGTTGTTAAACCGCATGAGTATTGTGAGAAATTGCAGGAGGGGCTTGTGAGACTGGACATCCAATGGCAGATGAAAATTAATATGGACCATTGCAAAGTAGCGCACATAGGGAAGAGCAACCCAAACTATAGATACACAATGCTAGGTTCCATTAGGAGTGCCCATGCAGGAAAAGGATCTGAACATCGTTGTGGACAATACATTGAAATGTTCTGTTTGTTTGCTTTTTGAATTGCCGCTACATACCAATGTTAGGCATTATTAGGAAAGGAATGGAGAATAAAAAACAAAGAATATTATAATGCCTCTGTATTGCTCCATGGTGTAACCGCACCTTGAGTATAGAGTGCAATTCTGGTTTCTGCATTTCAAAAAAGATATAGTGACATTATACAGAGAAGGGCAATCAAAATGATAAAAGCGCTGGAATCACTCTTCTATGAGGAAAGGCTAAAGAAGTTAGGACTTTTCAGCCTGGAGAAGAGAACATGTAGAAGTCTATAAAGGAGGAGTGGATTTGGAAAACGCAAATCAATTGTTTACTCTTTCAAAGAATAAGGACTAGGGGACATGCAATTAAGGTACAAATTAGTATAATTAAAACAAACAGGAGAAAATATTTTCCGCTGACCCTATGGAGACAGTTGGTCTGAGCGCAAGTGGGGGATGGTTGTAGGTTGTTCTGGCCTATGAAGAATGAGATTTCATCAACCTGATCTGTAATAATACAACTTCTCCCTGGGAACATGATCTTATTCAGTGCCAGACCTAGGATAGGCTCACAAGCGGCCTGAACGTCATAGTTCCCAGAAGGTAGGCTCAAATATGGATTAAGATCCAATGCAGGGAGTGCAAAAAGGAGCAGGTATAACCACATACCGTGGAGAACAGATCTTTATTTGAGTGTTCAGTGAGGTCAACCCTACATATGTTTCAGCATAAGCCTTCTTCAGGGACTCAAGACCTCTATATAGAACATAAAAAACAACAAATCAAATACAATATTAAAATGACATGAGAAAATATGCACCTAGAATGTCAAATACAACTCAAATTAAAATATTACAAAAATATAAAGGATAAACAATAAAAATACTAACCGATTAAAACATAAGCAGCACTAAAATGAAAAACAATATATTCCAATTTATCATAAATAAGAACATTAAACAACTTTTAAGAAAAGGGAGATATGAGAAATACATAATGCAGAAAGAAAATATATAGAAATATATAAAAGGGATGTTCCAGCCATAATATAGGTAACATCTAAAAAATACTATAAACCAAAAGGAGTGTGTAAAACAACATATGGCAAACTTAAATGAGGTGTAAAGTAGAATAAACAAGTGCATAAATCTAAGAAACAACCTGATGTACCATATGAGCAACTTACATACAGGCTGAGGGCACTTAATGTAGGTAGCAGCTGATGAGAGGGCAAAATGGCCAGCACTTCAGAATCTAATGCTAAAGAAAATGAAATGAAGTGGACACACTTAAAACAACGAGATTACAATATAATGTGGACAAGAAAAAGTGATGAACAGCCCAAAAAAGTCAGAACTGACCACTGAGAAATCTTCACATAGTTAAACAGGGGGGGGGGGGATGGGGATAGG
This sequence comes from Ichthyophis bannanicus, assembly GCA_033557465.1. Classification (NCBI taxonomy): domain Eukaryota; kingdom Metazoa; phylum Chordata; class Amphibia; order Gymnophiona; family Ichthyophiidae; genus Ichthyophis; species Ichthyophis bannanicus. The sequence continues at coordinate 17,502,363 of CM066041.1, read as the reverse complement.
GTTCCAAAGTTGATCAGGTGCCTATCACCATTGTGTTAAAATGGATGCTGTTTCAATAGTGTCAAAGAGAGTAAAACACGCTAAGGAGAGGAACGGAAACCATTATTAAAGACGACTAAAACGTAGGTGTGTGTAAACCAAACAGCCTACATATTTGTGAGGCTGTTATTATAAATGTCAATCTATGCAATGCTTATAGGAAACAATAACCTAGTGAGCAATAAACTAAATTATAAAACTGCCGCCCCCCATATTGAATTGCTTGGAGCAGTAGCTATTTACAGCAGATCATTGGTTCCAACCCAGTAAAGAATAAAAAACAAAAGGGCAAAATCAGAGGGAACTAGAACCAGTGTGGGTTCAGCCTACATAAAACTTCAGAAAGGTGCAGAGGATAAAGCAATGTTGTTGTTAAATGCCGTCGAGTCGGTGTCAACTCATGGCGACCCTCTGGATCGTTGTCCTAAATTATGTTCGGTCTTCAGTCACGCGGCTCATTGTTGACAGATTGGTACCTGCAGCTACTGTTATTGTATCGATACATCTAATTGCTCCAGGAAGAAGCAGGAAGCTCCCAGACGGGAGTAGTCCTCGGCAGCCCAGGACGTGCCAAATTGGCCTCCGTTCCCGGCTAGCCTTCTCCTCTCTCCTTCCGTAGGGCAGAAGAATACCAGACTATGGACTGGTGGGAAGATAGCCCTCGTGGCAGCCCGGGACGTGCCTGAAAAGGCCTCCGTCCTCGGCCAGCCTCCTCTGCTCTGCCATCACACCGGAGAAGGAAACTCGCGGAAAGCAGCCCTCGCGGCAGCCCGGGACGTGCCTGAGAAGGCCTCCGTCCCCAGCCAGCCTCCTCTGCTCTGCCATCACACCGGAGAAGGAAACTCGCGGAAAGCAGCCCTCGCGGCAGCCCGGGACGTGCCTGAGAAGGCCTCCGTCCCCGGCCAGCCTCCTCTGCTCTGCCATCACACCGGAGAAGGAAACTCGCGGAAAGCAGCCCTCGCGGCAGCCGGACGTGCCTGAGAAGGCCTCCGTCCCCGGCCAGCCTCCTCTACTCGGCTCGCTCTGGGATTCCCCATCTCACGTGTGGACCATGGGGGCAGCCATCTTGACCAGCCAGAGGCGAGGTCAGCGATCCTCCCCACCTCACAGCGCAACGAAATTGCACTATAGATCTAAACAACTAAAAGAGTGAGTCTCACCTTCTAGGTATGTTAAACAGCTGCCCTTCGTGAGCCGCCTCCTCAGCCGCAAACTCCCGGTTGCCGTCGCAGTTCAGGGAGACTCGGCAGCCCAGGACGTGCCTGCGGGCCTCCGTCCCCGGCCAGCTGTAGCTCGGCGCCCCCCTCCTCTGCACGGGTCCACCTCACGTGGGGGACCATGGAGGCGGCCATCTTGCCCAGACCGGCAAGTCTCCGCCCACCCTTCTGCGGCCGCGAGGTTTCCTGCACGGCAGTCATCTGGCCTATGACATCACGGCCTCCGTCTTCCCCTGCGGCGCCATTGGCCTGATTGCCGTCTCCTTCCTGCAGCATCGGCGCCGCTCCGAGCAGGGAGTTCGCCTGATTGCTCGGCATCTGCCCTGCAACTTCGGCTCCTTCCGAGCATCAGCTCCGCCCAAGCTGTAGGAGGGTCCGCTTCCCTCTCCGGATGGCGCGGGTAGGTGGGATGCACCAAGCCTTCTACTCTGAGAGCTCTGTACTAGGCTGCACTAAAGAAACCCGTTCCCTGCGTCAGAGCCTCCGCATCTGGCCAATCGGAGCGGTGTAGCATCGGGGGAAGGAGTTCTCAGCGCCTTGCTCCAAGCGGCGCCATGAGCCCGCGCCGGCAACAGATCACCCCTGTCAGCGCCGACGATTCCAGCACCCCCCCCCCTACACACACACGATTTAATGCTTCGCTGCAATCCCTTGCTGTTGCGGCCTAGGAGACATTCCATGCAGGTGTGGCAGCTTGGGCCGTTATCTAAAAGGAAAACCTTACAGGTGGTCAACCCCTGTTTAGTCTGCAAGTGACAGCAAGGCTGCAGTCTGATGTTGTCCTGGCCAGCATGGGAGCGCCCTCGAGTCATCTGAGGGGTTGGAGACAGTGAGTCGCAGTGCCAGGATGTCGTGTTTGGCACCAGGATACCTTCTGCAGGACGGGGGCGAGCATACTCCTGACTAGAGATCAAGGACCAGCCGCTCTTACTAGGAGAATCCGCCTGGCATTGCCTGTTGCCGAACGTGGTGAAGGAGGACGGCGGCAGCAGCAGCGGCCATACGTTCAAATTCTCCCTCTGGTGCAGGACTATTGCCCGAACCTCCCTGTCCTGCATATGTCATGGCGATGGACTGCCTGCCCTGGACAACAATTAGTGAAAGGAATCCCTAACAGAGCTGCAGCCCAATGGTTAATACACTGACCTGTGATACAAGGTCATGAGTTGATTCCCGAGTGGATCTGATGACTAACAATAATTTACTACCGAAGGGAAGCTCTTGCTGAAGGGGTAGCCTTGCATGGTGCAATAGCTACCACATTCCTGCTGGGCCAGATGGAGTGGAGGAATAGCCTAAGGTTTCGAACCCTGCCTTGGCAACTGAAACCAAGCTTGGATTCCACCACTCTCCATTAAGACCATCACCGCGCCTAACGGCCATGAGAGGAAGAGCTCACGCACCACCAGGTCCCTGGGTGAGACCCTCGGCATCAGTGCGGTCAGCCCTGTTATCAGAGAACAGGCCTGTGGCAATGATCTAGCCGCCATTCTCCTCATACATTGTAAAACTAAAGCAGCAATCCGCTGTCGGCAGGTCCACAGGCCCTTCCTCCACGTGGAATTCCTTGGATCTTGGATCTCGCCCTTATGAGCGGTCTTGCCCCTTATAAGTGCTGGTGTCAGGCACAATCGGGGCCTAAACACAGCCTGCATTAAAATAAATTTTTAAAATTATTATATATATATATACATACAAAAATGCTATGCAATGTGTGCCTTAGAGTCAGTCCTGACTCCTGGTGACCCAGAAGCTCCTGGGTTTTTCCTGGCAGTGTCACCGGAGGTAGATTGCCAGGCCTTTCTCCGAGGCAATGGAGGGTTGACTGACTTGCCCAAGGCCACAACGAGGACTAGTGGGAATCGAACCCTGGTTGCTTGTTTGCCGGGCCGGTGCTCCAGCCACTCGGCTACTCCTCCACTCCTATATATATATATGTATACATAGGGAATGTAAGACAACTGCCAGACTGGTCAAGACCCGTTCCATCAGGCCCACACCTACGGCATTATTGCTTCACGAGGCATAAAGCTACTTAGGACAGTGACAACACGGTGGTACACTGCACACAGACAGTGTGTGCAAGAACGGAAGGTCACAGGTTCAAAGCCCAGCTGGGGCTACTGCCAATCCAGTCCACATATTCCCACCTGTGAACTATGTCACGACTCACTGGCCTAAGCGTGGCTCTGCTCCTCGCTGGCCAGCAACTGCCGCACCTTCCTTATTACACGACAAGCTACCACTTAACAAAGAATAAGGTGATAGGGCACAAACGGTGCCATCTGATACAGAGCTCTTGGAGCCCCGTTTCACCAAGGGCCGCCTCTAGAGTGGCTACAGCGTGGTACAACTCATACAGGCCGGGGTGTTCAAGCAAGTCAAAGGCTCCCACAAAGGCGCTCATCTATAGAGGCTCTCACCACTGTCAACTGAACAGCCGCCTCCCTCTGACTAAGTGCTCGGGTCCCAGATGGGGCTCTTGTCACCACCCTGTCTCTCTGGTGTTGTCGGCTATGGCCACAAGGGGAAATACAATGCATCCCTGTTTTTCCCGGCATTGCCTATGGACAAAGCTTTGACCACCCCTTAATATCGCTCTGGACAACGCTTGGGACATTCCCAATGGGGGCACGTGCCTAGTGGTTAGGACCATGAGGCACGTACCAAGCGGATAAGATCACTGCTTTGTGCCTGTAAGTGGGCAGTCTCTTTGCTACATGCATCAGAAAGTGCACCAGCAATTGCACTCAGAAGCCATCCTGCCTTCTTCTATCTTCCCACCATCGTGTTCTGACAGCCTAGCGCCGTGTTCTGACAGCCTAGCGCCTACCGACAGGAGGCCTGGCACTTGACATAGCAACGCTTCGGCTCCCAAAGCACATGGCAGCAATTGGATGTCTTCTCCTTCCCAGGTTACTCCAAACGTAACCCTCCACGAGCCCTCCGGTGCCTCACCGCTGCTGTAAGCACCTACCGCTACAACTCTCCACCACCACGTCAAGGAGAGCCCATCAGGGAGAGCTACACGTCTCAGGAGGGACCTAACAAGAAACTAACCAGCCTCAACTTCAGGTAGCTTAGCACCATCCTCAATTAACCAATGCCTGAGCCCTTGCCTGCTCATGTTAATGCTGAAATGAAGCTTAGTGGTTAAGTGCCGTCGAGTCGCAGTCTCTCCTTGACGACCCTCTGGATAGTTGTCCAAATCCAATTACTGTCTCCTGTAGGGCTGCTCACGGTGGCAAATGGGCAACCCCTGCTGCTGAGATTATCTGGACCCACTTTTACGTTAACCGATCTTTGCGGGACGCTCACCCACCAAGAGGCCCGGCACTCACCCAACACGCAGTTCTCCAGATATGAGCCACTCCCCGGATCGGCTACGCACCATGCTCCCTGGGAGGTACAGAGCCCCACGGAGACAGGATGGCACACGGTCGGGTGATCACGCACCAGCGTCAAGGGACTCAACCCTGTTCCCTCCTACACAGTACTTGCATTCTCCAAGGAGGACCTGTCAATAACTAATTCCTGCCTAGACCAGACAGGAGCCTCAGCCAGGCAGGGATATTCTTACACTGGCTCCAGACTCAATACCTCCCATACATGCATACCGTGCCGGGGTCCAACGTGGGTGAAACCAACACCCGGTCTTCTGACAACACCTTATCTCAGATTGCCCCATAGGCAGGGCAGTTCTGGCCATGGCGCAGATGCCAGCAGCAATGCGTAAGCATGCAGGGAGTGGGACATGCACCCTGAAGGCAGGGTACCACTGGCAGTGCAGTATTCTGTCCCCAACAGTGGCCAATCCAGGTCACGTCTTCCGGTCCCTCTGATATCCTGCCATTCTATTGTTCTCAAAAAAGAGGGAGGAGCCTCTCTTATTAGTGAGGTGTTAGATGATGTGAATGCTCAGTGTTACCGATGCCCTGCTTCGTCTTCATGGCAATTACTACTGCGAAGTACCTACATCTCTTATGGTGCAGGTGTGCCTCGTCCTCGCAACCTCTGCACATGCGTGCATCGCGACAGCGGTGACCCTGCAATACTACTGCTACGCGATGACAACTATGACTACTGCTAGATGGCATGCTTCACGACAGCGGTGAATCCCGCACCCTACTATTGCTCGATGGCTGAATATCGCACTACTACTGATCGATATGACTCATCTCCAGGTGTACCTCTATTTTCACCCTCTGCATATGTGTGTTCGCATCCGCAACCAGCATGCGGGTAACTTCACCTCCTGCACATGCGTGCATCACAATCACAAGCTCACACGGAAAGGGCCTTCCTACTGCACCCTCTCACAACGCTGCTACTTCACATGCGTGTTTCGCCACTGCAGTACGGCAGTTCCGTTGCAGCATCCTGCTTCACAAAGGCTCATACCAGCCCTGAAGTAGTGTCTCGGCCTTCCCCCATCCACCACAGCACGTGGCAGCTTGGGAGGCACCAAGTGTGGCTGACTCATCCTGCTTGTCCTAGGAGAAAACGGAGTTACTTACCTGGTACTGAGTTGTCCGGGGTCAGCAGGATAAGTCAGCCACACATACCCGCCCACCTCCCCTGGGATGGGGTCCGCCTCTTCCTAGTGCCCGCCTCCTAGCGGGAAAAAGGCTCAGCTAGTGACGAACTGGCCGGCTAGGGGCGGGCAGGGGGGGTGGGGCCTGTTGGCCCATGCTCAGAAGGGCAAAAGCCCTTCTGAGCTATAGAGAGTACTTCCGTCTCGGCGCCGTCGGATGACGTCACCAAGTGTGGCTGACTTATCCTGCTGTCCCCGGAGAACTCAGTTACAGGTAAGTAACTCCGTTTTCCAACCCAGTAAAGAATAAAAAACAAAAGGGCAAAATCAGAGGGAACTAGAACCAGTGTGGGTTCAGCCTACATAAAACTTCAGAAAGGTGCAGAGGATAAAGCAATGTTGTTGTTAAATGCCGTCGAGTCGGTGTCAACTCATGGCGACCCTCTGGATCGTTGTCCTAAATTATGTTCGGTCTTCAGTCACGCGGCTCATTGTTGACAGATTGGTACCTGCAGCTACTGTTATTGTATCGATACATCTAATTGCTGGCCTTCCTCTTTTGTGTTGACCTTCAAGCATGATGTCTTTCTCTAATGATCTCTTTCTTCGCATGATGTGTCCAAAGTATGAAAGACGAATAACCATAAATAAATAATTAAAACTAACCACAGGCGTCCACTGAAAGGATAAAACTGCATTACGGCAGAGCATCAAGGAAAGCCTTGCAGTTCTCTGCTGCCATTTAAAGCTGACCACCTCCTGCCAAAAGCTTTAGTGTCATATTGCCATGGCAACCATAGCCGGTCAATAGCAAACAGCCCCAACGAGTTAGAACACCTTAGATGATAAAAAAAAATCATTGACCAACACATAACTACATTATTAAAAGGGATTAATCATGGGCGAAAGCAGGAGATCATTGTGAAAAAAGATAAGAAGCAGATTTAAAAAAAACAGCAGGGGAACTAAGCAACTTTTGTTGTCTACCCTAGGCTCACAAGTCTCCGCAGCTTTTTCATGCTAGAGGTTTTTCCCTTTCTGGGAGGCACGGTGTCCATCACAATCAATCCCATTCTTCATTCCACGGCCAGTCTTCCATCTTTTATTGCTGTGCACAGTGCTCTAGCAGATACCATTCAATGTCCCAGTACCAGAGTATGGTGCTCCTCATGAGAGTTTCTCTTCGGAGTGACCACCAATTATAGGCACTTCCTCTTTTCAGCAGGCATTAGGGTTGCATTTAGTGGAGATACTATTTTAAGAAGCTTTGAATTAGCTATGCTCAAATTCCACACCAGGATAGTACTCTTCCTGGTAGCCATAATCTTCTGCTAGGAGAGTCACTGAATTCAGGTAGTCACAGAGTTTCATACTGTTGTGACATATTGCCTCCAGTATGGTGGCCAAGTCTGTTTCAAGTCCTTGCTAATATCCCTTCTTCTTTGACTGTTTTTTTCTACAGCCTAACCTTCCGGAATTGCACCTCTAGTACCTGCAGGTCGGTCTGTCATGGCTCCTCTTCATCTGTTTTTAGTAATGTACAAGCAGTAACTTCTTGTTCCTGTGGTAAAGTAGCTTCAATCATTCCTTGGCATAGCTGAAGGTCTCCAAGAAGTACCAGCAGCTGGGGGGAGGTGGGTTCATACAGTAGAATCTTCCCCTATCTAAGGGTTGCTTTCAGGGCAGTTTTCTCCAAATGGGTTAGTCTTGTGCCCACCATGACCGTCATGAACCTCACTTCTAAGCCAGGGCATGTACAGCATGATCTTGATCTCTCAAATTTACTGCTAATGCTCGGATTAGTACTTGCATCATACCAAAAAGAAAGCCTCCCTTTGGAGTTCACAAGATGCATCATGTATTGGTAATTTTATCAAAGTATGTTTGGAAATTCCTCTTTATCAAGCCTGTGCCACCCAACACGATGAGAAATAGCTCAGTATCTTTCTGCCCATATTATTGGTCTCTGACTGTATTTCTTGGTACTCAAAGATTTTCTCCCTCTTAATGCGATTCACAGAATGGTCGCTTGGAACTGACACCTCTATCAATGCCGTTCTAGCGCTCTTCTCCTTTAATACTATATCTGACTTCCTCGCATCCAGCTTTTTATCAGTGAGAATGGGAGTATCCCAGGGTTACTATATGGATGTTCCGATACACTATTTATTTTATTTACATTCTCTTATATACCGCACTATTCAGCATCAGCGCGGTTTACACAGAACAAAGGTCTCAGTACAATAACAAGCATGAGTTTACAGATAACAAGGGAAGGAACTTGGATAACAAGGGAAACTATTTACAGTCTATTTACAGATGTAATACTACTGAATGAATACAGGTTAATAGGAACAGGTGCTAAGAAAATATTCAATAATCAAAGCGATTCATCACATGTCTGTTGTTGAGAAACCACGAAGCTGGGTATCTGGGTGGGATCACTAATGTCAATGAGTATCGATGTCTCAATAAGATGTTTATTAAAGAGATGGAATTTGAGAGCTTTCCTGAATTGTGATAAACTAGTGATAGCCCGAATGCCAGGAGGTAGTGTATTCCAGCACCTAGGGGCACAGAGGATAAAGGCTCTCTTGGCTGTGGAAGAAGAGCAGCTTGTAAGGGCCTTTGGGAGTTTTAAGGAGTTGATGGCTGAGGATCTTCTTGCTCTGTTTGGTGTGGTAGTATTAATAAGGTCAGATAAGGAAGGAGCGGAAAGCTTGTTGAGAGCTTTGAACGTAAGGAGTAGAGTTTTGAAGATAATTCTGGCATGAATGGGTAGCCAATGTAATTTAATCAGCAAAGGAGTAACATGGTCAGTCCTGGTGGCCCCCTGGAGTACCCTTGCTGCAGCATTCATAGCCAGCTGTAAAGGGTTTAAGGTAGATTGAGGGAGACCTTGAAGAATGACATTGGCGTAATCGAAGTGGGGTATTATAAGTGCCTGGTAGATAGTCCTGAAATCTTTTGGTTCTAGAATGGAGCATAGGTGTCTCAGGGATCGGATCTTGTAATATATTGTTCTGACTGTGTTTCCAATGTGGGACTTCATATCCAGATGTTGATCCAGAGTGACTCCTAAGTAGCGTATTGAGGGTTTGGTTTGCAGTTCAGCATCATTAGTTCTTATAGATTGAGGTGGGATGAAATTGTGATTCCTTGAGATAAAGAGGACTTCTGTTTTCTTATGTTGTATACGGAGGTTTTGGGAGAGCAACCAGTCAGAAACTGCGTTGAAACAGTTTATTAGAGGGGAAAGATCCAAATGGTCAGTTGAGATGGGGGTATAAAGTAGGACATCATCTGCATAAAGCATGCAGTCGACATTAAATGACCGTATGATCTTACATATCGGTTGCATGTATACGTTGAATAGAAGTGCAGAGAGTGAAGAACCTTGAGGGACTCCCTGATCTAGGTGGAAGGGTTCTGAAGTTCTGCCCCTGAGCAGACATGCTGCCATCTTCCGGATAAGTAGGACCTGCACCATTCAAGCGCTGTTCCAGTGATGCCCTTCTCTGTTAGCCTCATTAAAAGGATATCGTGATTCACTGAATCAAACGCTGCTGCGATGTCCAGAAAGATGAGGGCAAATCCTTGACGGATGTTATCTATGCCAGTGATTATCTTGCTGAAGAGAATTGTGAGGAGAGTTTCGACTCCATGATATTCCCTGAAGTCATGTTGGCAGGGTCTAATGGAGCAGCAGTGTCAATATGGTCCTGTAACTGTCGTTGGACCTCTTTTTCGATGATCTTAGCAAGTAGAGGAATACTAGAGATAGGTCTATAGGACTCAACCTTTAGGGGGTCGAGTTTGCAATTTTTCAACAGTGGTCTAATAGAAGTGTGTTTAAGGGCTGAAGGGAATGATCCTGTTGAGAAGGAAAGGTTCATTATGGAGGCAATTACAGGGCTGAGGTGACTGCGGAGTTCCTTGATCCAGAAGGCAGGGCATGGATCTGACTGGGATGTAGTGATGTTGAGTGTTGTAATAGTGTCTTCAATTCCTTTCTTAGAAGGAATAGAGAATGCAGAAAAAGCTCCGAGGGTGACCTGTCCAAGGGTGGTGGTTGTTGTGGAGGCTCTGTTAACAAGGCACATCTTAGATTGTAAGTAGGCTGCAAAGTCTTGAGGATCTATTTCAACTTGTGGCCCAGAGGATGGTTCCTTAGATAGAGACTTAACAAGGTCAAAAAGGTCGTGTGGCTTATTGAGAGATCTCATCAAGATATCCGAGTGGTATCTTTTCATTGACTCAGAGATTGCCTTGCGGTGGGCGGCTAGGTGGCTATTGAATGCTGTCAGGTCAACAATAGCATGGGAGCGACGCCAACGTTTTTCGAGTTTCCGTAATAGGATGAGGGATTCTTTAAGGTCCGCAGTGTACCAGGGTGCGTTTTTTCTTTTCCTTGAGTGCTTTTTTGCTGGGGGACGCAAGGCAATAGCGCTGAGACTATTATTCCAATGAGAGATTAGGTCCTCAAGATTTGTGGTAGTGGTATTTATGAGTTGTTGAGTTTCCGCGAGGATGATCTCTTTATTAAATGGTTTAAAAGATCTAGAGGTTGGATTTGCTGTGTTAGTTGTTGTCTTGAGGCTCTTGGAGAGAGTTTTGCTTGAAGGAATCTGGAAGACGATCAATTTGTGATCAGACCAGGGAACAGAAGTAATGGATGTAATAGGATCGAGAGATGTGTTGAGGGATGGCTGTGGGGCGAATATCAGATCCAGAATGTTGCCTTTAGTGTGAGTGGGGGCTTTCACTAGTTGCGTGAAGCCAAGGTTCTCAAGGGCTTCTAGGAATGGAACTGCTTGATTATCCTGTAAAGTTGGTAGGTTGAAGTCACCTAGGATCCACATTGGGACATGGCTGCTCCTTCCACTTCAGTTTTGGGTGGTTCATGTTACCCAGTCTCCCTCAGCCCCATACAGACTGGTCTGGGTGGAGGACTGGGCTGCTTCTCACAGCCTCCCTAGCTAATACAGATTCTTTCACTGTTTGACACTATCTTTGCGTGATAATGGCTCTCTTTTTGCAGCACTGTATACTTGAGTTTGTAGGTCATCAGCTGGATGCTGAGCAAGCTATTTTCCACTACAGTGTGACTAATTAGTTCACCAACCTCTCCAGCCTCAATGATGAAATGCTGGTGACTCACTTCCCTGATGGTGCCTAAGAGGTGGCAAGAATGTGGCCAACCTAAGCTGGGCTCATCCACGTGGTTGTCACTAGAGCTATCTGCCAAAATGAGCAGACACCAGACAGACATACGGCATATGTATGTGTTAGTAGATAGAAAGGTCTGGGATGCAGTGCAGAAATTCTCACCCATCTAGGCTTCCTTGTGGAGATTCTATTTTCAAGATGTCTGGGAAATCCAGATGACGCCGTTAGCGGTTTTTTAGGGGTGTTTAGGAAATACTCGTTAGTGGTTTTCTTAGAATGGCCTTTGTCTGGAAAAGATCATTATCCTTCCTTAAGCAATTGGCAAGTCTCTACCCTGGACCCAGGAATTTTAATACAGTTCTCAGAGAGCTAGAAGATCCTTAGTGGCATCTCTTTGGAGGGTGTCATTGAAGGGTTTTGATGTTATGCTGTCCATGAGGATTGTGTGTCAACTATCAGGCTCCAAATGCCTGGTGTGGTTGGGTAGAGAGCCCTTCTCATAGAAACATAGAAACATGATGACAGAAAAAGACCACATGGCCTATCTAGTCTGTCCTTCCATAACAACAACTACAACAGTCCACTTTTTACCTTTAGAGATCCTCTGTGTTGGTCCCATGCTTTTTTGAATTCAGTTACTGTCCTCATCTCTACCACCTCCACTGGGAGACTATTCCATGGATCCACTACTCTTTCGGTAAAGAAATATTTCCGCATATCACTCCTGAATCTATCTCCCTTCACCCTCATCCCATGTCCCCTCATAGCAGAACTTGCTTTCAATTGAAAGAGGCTCTCTCCCTGAACATTTATGCCACGGAGGTATTTAAACATCTCAATCATATCACCTCTATCCCGCCTTTCCTCTAAGATGTACATATTAAGATCCTTAAGTCTGTCCTCATATGCTTTATAATGAAGCCCATTAATCATTTTAGTAGCAACCCTCTGCACCGACTCCATCCTGTTCACATCCTTTTGAAGGTGCGGTCTCCAGAATTGCACACCATACTCCAAATGAGGTCGCACCAAAGACTTATACAGAGGCATTATCACCTCCTTTTTTCTGCTAGCCATTCCTCTCCGTATGCACCCAAGCATCCTTCTAGCTTTTGCCGTCACCTTTTCTACCTGTTTAGCTACTTTAAGATCATCAGACACAACCACGCCTAGGTCCCGCTCTTCTTTAGTGGACAAAAGTACTTCACCTCCTATACTGTATTGCTCCCTTGGATTGCTGCAGCCCAAATGCATGACCTTACATTTTTAACATTAAATCCCAGCTGCCAAATTCTAGACCATGCTTCAAGCTTAGCTAGATCCCTCCTCATGTTATCTACACCTTCCTGGGTGTCTACTCTATTGCAAATTTTGGTATCATCTGCAAAGAGGCAAACCTTACCCGACAGCCCTTCCGCTATATCACTAACAAAGATGTTAAAAAGAATCGGACCAAGGACAGATCCCTGGGGCAACCCACTGGTAACATCCTTCTCCTCAGAGTGAGCTCCATTTACTTGTACTCTTTGTCACCTCCCACCCAACCAATTTCTAACCCAAGCAGTAACTTTAGGGTCCATCCCTAGGGTGCTCAGTTTGTTTATAAGTCGCCTGTGAGGAACAGTGTCAAAGGCTTTACTGAAATCTAAATACACCACATCTAGAGCTCTCCCTCGGTCCAACTCCCTGGTCACCCAGTCAAAGAAATCAATCAGATTTGTCTGACAAGACCTGCCTCTGGTGAATCCATGCTGCCTCGGATCCTGTAATCCGCTGGACTCCAGAAACCTCACTATTTTCTCTTTCAGCAGCGTTTCCAATAATTTACTCACCACTGAAGTTAAACTAACCGGCCTGTAGTTTTCAACCACATCCTTACTTCCGCTTTTGTGTAAAGGCACCACATAAGCCTCTCTCCAGTATTTTGGCACCACTCCCAACTCCAATGAGGCATTGAAAAGGTCAGTCAGTGGAGTTGCTAGAACGTCCCCAAGTTCCCTCAGTATTCTAGGGTGTATCCCATCCGGTCCAATCGCTTTGTCTACTTTAAGTTGAGCTAGTTTCTCACGAACACAGTCTTCTGAAAATTGTTCAAGATGTCCCTCGCTTCTGTTCTTATTTGTGGGTGTTTTCTGAGGTCCTGCTCCTAGTTCTTCATCTGTGAACACAGAACAAAAATATTTGTTAAGCAATTCCGCTTTATCCTTATCAGCTTCTACATATTCCCTCCCTGCACCCTTGAGTCTGACAATACCACTTTTGCCCTTCCTCTTCTCACTAATATATCTGAAAAATGTCTTATCCCCCATTTTATTGCATTGGCTATTTCCTCCTCCTTTTGAATCTTTGCCTTCTTGACTACTTTGCTAGCTTCTCTAAGTTTTTCCAAATACAGATGCCTGTCTTCCTCTCTCTGTGATCTCTTGTATTTCATGAAGGCCTCCCTCTTTTTTTTCACTTTTTCAGCTACTTCCTTCGAAAACCATAGCGGTCTCCTGTTCCGTTTGCCTTTATTTACCATTTTAACAAAAAGGTTGGTTGCCCTTAAAATACCCCCTTTCAGTTTTGCCCACTGTTTTTCTACATCCCCCAGCTGTTCCCATCCTACTAACGACTCCCTGAGGTATTGGCCCATCTTCGCAAAGTTAGTCTTCCTAAAGTCTAAGATCCTCACCTTGGAATGGATTCTAACAGCCCTAGTCCTAATACTGAACCACACCATCTGGTGATCACTGGATGCAAAATGATCTCCCACTACAACATCAGAAACACTTTCACCATTGGTAAGCACCAAGTCCAGTATGGCCCCTTCACGTGTGGGGTCTGTTACCAATTGCCTGAATAGTTCTCCCTGTAGAGAATCCAGGATCTCCTTACTTCTAGATGATACTGCAGCAGGAATGTGTCAATCAACATCTGGCATATTGAAATCTCCTATCAGTAGCACTTCCCCTTTCCTAGCAATGCTGCGTATGTCTTCAATTAACTCTCTGTCCACCTCTTCCTCTTGTGAGGGAGGTCTGTATATCACACCAATGTAAATAGATTTCTCTTTCCCTCTTTCTAGTTTAAACCACAATGCCTCCTCTCTCCCTTTTAAGCTCTGTAATTCCAAAGCTTTAATAGTAGTTTTTACATATAGTGCCACTCCTCCTCCCCTTCTTCCTACCCTGTCCTTTCTGAATAAAGTATAGCCAGGTATAGTTACATCCCAATCATGGTTTTCTGTGAACCATGTTTCTGTAACTGCCACTAAATCCAAGTCAGCCACTCCCACCAAAGCTTCAACTTCAGGGATCTTATTTCCCATGCTACGGGCATTAATACACACTGCTTTCCATATGTTACCCTTGTTACCCGTTTCCATAAAGGTATTTAAAGCCTGGGGGCTTTCACTTACCTGGGGGCTTTCTTCACCCATCCCCAACGAATCTAGTTTAAAGCCCTCTTCAGTAGATTAGCCAGTCTACTACCGAAGATGCGTTGACCTTTCTTGGACAGATGGATGCCATCTCTGCTCTGCAACCCTTGGAACAGCATCCCATGGTCTAGGAAACCAAAACGCTCTCGATGACACCATCCACGCAGCCATGCATTCATCTCCAGGATGCGAGCCTCTCTGCCTTGGCCTTTACCCTCAACAGGGAGGATTGAAGAGAACACCACCTGTGCACCTAACTGCTTCACCCTCTGTCCCAGAGCCATGAAGTCACTTTTGATACGTTCCGAGGTATACCTGGCAGTATCATTTGTTCCAACATGGATTAGCAACATTGGGTAATAGTCAGTGGGCTTGATGAGTCTCGGCAAACTCTCCGTAACATCTTGGATTTTGGCACCAGACAGACAGCATACCTCTCTGGACATCAAGTCTGGTCGGCAGATGGATGCCGCAGTACCCCTCAGAAGAGAGTCTCCAACCACCACTACCCTTCGTTTCCTTCTGGTCACTGATTCTGCAACTTTGGGGTACTTGAGCTCTGGTTCTTCCCTTTCCAGGGATGCTTTCACCTCCTCCACTTCCAGGGCTGCATAATGGTTCTTCAATTCAAGGGCTGGAGAAGTTGGATTAGGCCCTGGTGACTTGTGTCCAACCATCGACATTCTGTTGGCACCCATCTTCTCCTGTGCTGGAGAGCTTGGTTGCTGCAAGAAGCATCTCATCAATGTACTTCTCACTGTCTTGAATGCTCCTCAGCCTCGCCCCCTCCTCTCTGAGTTCCTCCACTTGTTTCCTCAGAGCTTCAGCATGCAGGCACCCTGCACATGGAACCGGTCCTTCAACTGGCATTAGGACCTCTGTCTGGACCGAGGCAGAAGCTGTAACGGGGGCAACAGCTTTAGCAATACGATTTTTCCCAGCCATTGTTCTGTTCGTGGAGCTTGGTATCTGTTAAAGCAAAAGAGAGATCTACCAAGTACCAGCCGGTTTCCCAGCTGTCCTTTCAGAGAAAAAGCAGTTAAATCTCTTTAATTATATTCAAAATGTGCTGGTCCAATTCTCTGTGATTTGTTAAAGGGGGAGGTGCCCTATAAAGCAAGACTGCTCACTAGGGGTGGGTGGGAGTCGGGGTGGGTAGGGAGGGAACTAACACCTGATTAGGTGTTAGCATTCTAAACCTGAGGAGGTTACTGGAGTTCAGCAACCTACTGTGCTCAAGGAAAGTTTCCCTAAAGCAGCAAAAAGAAAGTAACCTTGCTTTAAAAAATATACAAAAAACCCTTTTAAGAGCTCCCAGTCAGAGAGCTAGCAATGTAATGTAATATAATAAAACAAACAAACCCTCAAAGTTTGTTTGATCTGTGGAGCCCTGGTTAGGAAAGCCTCAAAAGGGCAGGGCACTGGAGCCTTTTATGCAGGCTTCAACTGCACTCAGGAAACAGGCCCACTAACTCCTGATTAGGTGTTAGCAGTTTCTAAACCTGAGGAGGTTACTGGAGTTCAGCAACCTACTGTGCTCAAGGAAAGTTCCCCTAAAGCAGCAAAAAGAAAGTAACCTTGCTTTAAAAAATATACAAAAAACCCTTTTAAGAGCTCCCAGTCAGAGAGCTAGCAACGTAATATAATAAAACAAACAAACAAAAAAGGTCACTTGATGTGGGGAAGGTAGTGGACGCATCCTAAGCGCGCTCTGAGACCCCTAGCCATTGCCGGCGAATTTAAAGCAGTCTAAAGCAGCCCTGGTCTGACGGGAATCCCCCCGGAGTGGAGCGGATAGCGGGCAGCACCGAACCTAGGGGAGTCAGTGGCGTACACCATGGCGGCAGCCGTGAAAATGTCCCACAGAGAGAAAGAGCGCGTGGTCGGCCCTAGTAAGATGGCAGAGGGCTCGAGCGCACCGGCGTTGCCGGACGCATCTACTTCACCTGCCTTCATTGACGAGGTATCTGCGGCGGTTTCAGCTGCCTTGTCCTCGCAGTTTGCTGCTCTCCATGAAAAAATAGATGGGCTGCAAACTTCCGTTGGTGCTATGGGGCCCCGGCTTCAGGAAGTGGAAGACCGCCTGGGCCGTGCTGAGGACACCATCGAGACGTTGGCCCAGGAGGTAGCCGGCTTGAAATCACAGGCCTGCCTTCAAGCTGCCAAAATTGATGACCTTGAAAACAGGTCGCGCCGGAATAACCTGCGGTTTCTGGGAGTCCCCGAAGCGGTGGCAGATAAGGAGCTCATAGAATATTTGGAAGGCCTGATGGGTCGATTGCTGGAGGGCACAGAGTTGGGCGGCAAGGTGCACATTGAGAGAGCGCATCGGGTTGGCAGCAAGCTTGCTCGAGATGGTCGGCCAAGGGTGGTTCTTGCTAAATTGTTGCACTTTCCCCAGAAGGAAGCGGTATTAAGAGCTGCTCGGAAGATGGGGGATGTGGTACATGATAATGTAAAAATACGAATTGCACAGGACTTTTCTACGATTCTTAGCCAGAAGCGTAGAGCTTATGCCTCCATTTGTGATAAGTTGCTCAGCGCAAAAATCTGTTTTTCTGTGCAGTACCCGGCAAAACTACATGTGTTTTATGATGGCTCCCATCGCATGTTTGAATCGGCAGAAGCGGCAGGACCCTATGTGGATCAGATCATCGCCCGAGAGCCTTCTCCTTCGGTGTCGCAGCCAAGATGACAGACTGGATTTCCTTCTTCTTAGCTGCTTGTCTCGGACTCTGCAGTGGCCTGCAGTATAGTGGAGGTGACAGTTTAATCCTCCTGGTTGGAGGAGTTTGTATCTTGGAGTAGGGAAGGGAGAGAGGAGACCTGGAGGGCCTCTCGGGGGGGGGGGGGGTGGCCATGCTGCTTGGTATTAAGACAGGAGCTACTAGGCCGCATATTGGATGAATCATGGTCCACGGGGGGAGTAGCTCCTGTCTGGGTCATTGCTGGGCTTGGCAGAGCCACTCGGTGGTATGGCTGTCTTGGAGAGCAGGGAGATCTATAACTTCCCACCGCTCTACAAGGAGCCGTAGGGTGTGCCTTTTTCTCTTTAGCAGTTTGGCTTGTTGCTTGTGGATAAGGGGTTGGCTGTGTGGAGAGATTAGGGGGGGGGGAAATGTTGATATTATCATTGTTGTGGGCTAGAGGGGTGGACTAGGGCTGGAGAGTCTGCATACTATGGTATGGGGGATATGGGGCGTGTTAGAGGGCCCTGGTCTGGGTTCTCCTAGGGAGTGGTAGGGGAGACACCCGAGGTTAGCGTTGGTAGAGGGGGGGTAGGGGGTAGAGGGGAGAAGGGGGGGGGGGAGCTGGGGGGGTATGTAGGAGGGAGGGGGAGGGCAGGGGGGTTAGTAGTATACTTGGGTGGGGGGGGCGGAGGGGACCTATGGTCTGGTACAGAGTATTAATGGGAGGATGGGGGTTGGGTCCCCCACCCAACTATCCCCCCGATAGTCGCACTTCGAATGCCTGTGATAGGACTTTAGGCAGCTTTAGCAGGATAAATGAGGGAAGGCCCCAGGCTGGGAGGGCTTTCCCCACACGACAGAATTTAGGGCTGTTGCTTTGGCGTGTTGGCCCTTTAACACCCTGAAGATCATTTCTTGGAACGTTTGCGGGTTGGGCAGCCCGGTGAAGAGATATAAAATTTTAAAGGCTCTCGCCCGACAGCACTGTGATATAGCGCTTTTGCAAGAAACCCACCAGACAGCCGAAGAACACGGTAAACTGTGCAGGGATTGGGTTAGTCAGGTTTGGGGGGCCCCTGCAGTAGGTAAAAAAGGGGGGGTGGCCATCCTAGTTCATAAGCGAGTGCGTTTTGCCTTGGATAGGGCAGTTGCTGATTCCAATGGACGGTTTGTTTTTGTACAGGGCATGCTGGAGGCTCACGGAGTTATCTTGGGCAATTTATATAGCCCTAATGTGTTAGACCAGGATTCATATCATCGTATGGCTGCTAGGGTGGAACAAATGGCCGACTTCCCGTTGATACTGGGGGGAGACTTTAACGGTGTGTTTGAGGTGGCCCTTGATATTTCTAGTGGGACGGCGTCGCGGGAGAGATCCTGGACAGCAGCTGTTTTGCAGAAATTTCGGAATAGATTGGGATTGGTGGATCCGTGGAGATTACTTCACCCGTCCAAACGGGATTTCACCCACCAGTCTAGGGTGCATGGTACTAGTGCAAGGATAGATTATCTTCTGATATCGGCAAGCCTTTTTGCCTTAACGGGCGATGCACAAATTGGTCCTTCAGAGATCTCGGACCACACTCTGATTTGGGTAGAGCTACATTGGGGGGGAGGGGTTCTTATGTCCACCATAGTTGGCGGTTTCCCATGGATTTATATACAGACACTCAGTTTATTCAGTTTCTCCATCAACGTTGGCAGGATTTTGAGCTCAATCACATCGGCCATCAGGATGATCCGGAATTGATGTGGGAGACTGCGAAGGTGGTGATGTGGGGGGATATTATTGGATATGTGGCGAGGAGGCGGCGGCTGATGGCGCAGCAAATTATTCACTTAGAACAAAGGATAGTGCAGGAGAGGCGAGCCTATGGACTCCGTCCTTCGGTGGCGAACAAGAGGAGATTGTGGGAAACCCAATCTATATTGAATGAACTCTTGCATCAAAGAGCCAAAAAATCCATGAGGTATTACCGTTACAAGTTATATTGCTTTGGAGATAAACCTGGCAAACTGTTGGGTCGTTGCTTGAGGGGGGCTCGAGGTGGGAATTTGGTTGCGGCCCTTCGCGACGCACAGGGGGGGGGGGTCTTCAGAAGGATAGGGCTGCCATTGCAGCTCTGTTCCAGGATTTCTATCGAACGCTATACGCGAAAGAAGAAGTGTCCCCGGGAGTAATGGAGCAATATTTTCAAGATCTTGATTTGCCTAAATTAAGCAGTGCGCAGAGTCGGTGCCTCGGGCGGCCGATTACCCTTCAGGAGGTGCAACAAGTTATCACGAAGGCGTGTGGTTATAAGTCTCCGGGCCCTGACGGGTTTGGGGTAGAATTTTACAAACTCTTGTCGGATAGGATTAGTCCCCTATTAGTAGCTATGTTTTCTCAGAGGAGGGAGTCGGGTGTTGTCCGTTGGGGGGGTAATCAGGCGCATATTGTGCTTATCCCTAAACCTGGGAAGGATGTGACACAAGTGGCGTCATATCGGCCTATTTCTTTGTTGAATTTTGACTCGAAATTGATGGCCAAAATACTGGCGGAGCGGCTGGCGGATGTCCTGGGAGACTTGGTGCATGAATCCCAAGTAGGATTTGTTAAGGGCAGATATGCGGTGCGCAATCTGCGGAAAATTTTGGCTTCGTTGGAGAGGGTGCATGCGCGGGAATTACCATCGCTCCTTATTAGTTTTGATGCTGAAAAGGCATTCGACCGGGTTAATTGGGATTACTTGCATTATCTGTTGCCTTTATATGGACTGGGACCATCTTTTTGCGAAATGGTAAAGCTCCTCTATACGGCTCCAACGGCTAAGATTTGCTGCAATGGCGTACTATCGGATTCCTTCCTGCTGGAAAGGGGGACGAGACAGGGTTGCCCTTTATCACCACTTTTGTTCATATTATCTTTAGACCCCCTGATTCGTCAGATAGAGATGAATAAAAACATACGGGGGGGGGGGGGTGGATATCGGTTCCCGAGGGTTTAAAGTGTCGGCTTTTGCGGACGATCTTCTGGTGCACGTGGTAGACCCACGCGAATCGCTACCTCGACTGTTGGCGGAGATTTCAAATTTTGGCAGTTTTGCCGGGCTTCGTATTAATGCTGATAAGTCGGAGGCATTAGATGTTTCTGGTCACCTACGGGGACAGTGGGGGGCAGCGTTTCCTTTGAAATGGGCCTTGAATCAATTCGTGTATTTGGGTATCATATTGACGCGGCTGCCTCAAGACCTTTATGCGAGTAATCTCAAGAGAATTTTTTCCCGAGTGCGGTTGCAGCTGGGAGCTTGGAGTCACCTCCCGCTGTCTTTATTGGGAAGGGTAGCGGCGGTGCAAATGGTGATATTACCGAGGATACTATATTGGTTACAGACCCTCCCGGTATGGTTGTGGCGTAAAGATCTCCGTTCCATAGAGAGAGAATTCAAGAGGTTCTTGTGGAAAGGGGCCAGAGCTCGGATTCCGCTTAACCGTTTAATAGGTCGGTGGAAGGCGGGGGGTGTTGGACTCCCAGATCTTTGATTGTATGCGTTGGCTTGCCAGGCTAGGCATTTGGGGGATTGGTTAGGGGGTACAGATACCTATACACCCAGGGCCTTAGAGGAAGCCTTTGTGGCCCCTCTTATGGTGCTAGCCGTTTTGCATACGGAGAGCAATTTACTGCCAGCAGGTATCAAGCGGAGCGTACTGCTCATGTCAATGCGACGTACCTGGAGACAATTGAATATGTATTGGAAACGTAACTGGACTGCGTCGAGTTGGTTACCCCTACAGGGCAATCCGGGTTTCGCGCCGGGTTCGGATTCTGGAGTCTTCCGACTTTGGAAGGAAAAGGGCCTGCAGAACTTAGGGCATGCTGTAGACCTCGCAGGGAAGTGTAAATCCTTTCTCGCGCTATCGGTGGAATATGAACTACGGCCGAGCCACTTTTTTGCTTATCTGCAATTGACCCATTACGTGGCTAGTTTGCCGGCAGGGGAACTCGCGGGTGACAGGTCAGCTCAGATCTTGGAATATTTTGAGTTAGGGGGGGGGGTCCCCTGACTATAGCTAGGTTGAAGGCCCGTTTAGAGTGTTATGGAGCCAAACCGGAGTATGGGGACGTGGAAAGGGCGTGGGCACTTGAGCTACAACGAGAGGTGCCGCCCGGGTCTGTCTTGGGGGCACTTAGACGTATTTTGGATTTAATTGAAGGGGCGCGTTGGAGGGAAATCCAATTTAAGTGTATAACACAAGCGTATTTCTCGCCTAGGAGGGTCTTGCGTAGCCGCATTACAGCTGATGGGAGTTGTCCTAGATGTGCAGAGCCTCTGGCTAACCTTTTACATATGTGGTGGGAATGTCAATACATCAGACCGTACTGGAAGCGGATCAGCAACTGGCTGGCAGAGGTCTTCGGCCAGCAGATTCTCTGGTCAGGTGCGTTTGTAGTCCTCGACCAATTAAGCCCAGTTTCCCCTAAGGGGAGGTGGGTTAGGTGCTGGGTGCGTAAGGCGTGTCTGGTGGGAAAAGGCCCAGTGCTTCGTTGATGGAGAGAGCCGATACCGCCCTCCTTTTGGGAGTGGCGCAATTTCCTACATCAGCAGTTATTAGTAGAACGGAGGGCACGGGGCAACCCACAGAAATGGTTATTTTTTATGCGGCAGTGGGAACCCTACATTCAAAGGCTGGGCCCGCGTTGTCGTAATGAAATATTGCATGTGGGGTTTTAGTGCGGTGTGGGGACTGTAACATGGTGGGAGGGGAGGTGGCGGAGAGGGCTAGTGGAGGTAAAGCTGCTAAAGTACGGGAGGGGCGTAGAGTGCGACTAGGGGGGGGTTGTTAGGGGGGATAGGGTATGGATATAATATAAAATGTTATGGCTGCTGTTGTCTTGCCTTCTGCTATTTATGTATGCCTGTACCGGCCGAGGATCAGAGTACACCTGGGCCGGCGGCTTCTTGTGTTGTGTTGTGTGTTCTTTCTGGCATGTTTGCTTGAGTTCTAAATAAAGTTAAAAAACAAACAAACAAACAAACAAACCCTCAAATCCTTACTGTTTGTTGATCTGTGGAGCCCTGGTTAGGAAAGCCTCAACAGGGCAGGGCACTGGAGCCTTTTATGCAGGCTTCAACTGCACTCAGGAAACAGGCCCACTAACTCCTGATTAGGTGTTAGCAGTTTCTAAACCTGAGGAGGTTACTGGAGTTCAGCAACCTACTGTGCTCAAGGAAAGTTCCCCTAAAACAGCAAAAAGAAAGTAACCTTGCTTTAAAAAATTTACAAAAAACCCTTTTAAGAGCTCCCAGTCAGAGAGCTAGCAATGTAATGTAATATAATAAAACAAACAAACAAACCCTCAAATCCTTACTGTTTGTTTGATCTGTGGAGCCCTGGTTAGGAATAGTCACGTGCATTTCAAACCAAACTAAATTGTCTTTTCCAAAGAGAGGTTACATTCTTTAGATCCAACAAGGAGTTCTTCTTGACAATTCTCACAGCAAGTAGTTAATAATCTGGTTAGCTCTTTCCCATGGGGGCTGTGCTGTAAGTTCCAGGAGTTGTGTCTACAGTAGTTTGTCTCTTCTGAGACCCTCAGAAAGCATAATTGCTTAAAAAGTCCCTTCTGAGTTAGCTCAGATGGGAGTTTCTCAACCCCTCTTCTCTTTATACCGGCTTTATTAGCCAAGGGTACTATCCTCCAGCCAGAGCTTCCAGAGTTGTGATGCAATTTTGGTCATCTGTGTTATGCAAATACTATGCATTTGGGAGCTCCGCGGGTTACTGACAGTTTGAAAGAAGAATGCTTACAATGGACAATATCAGGTCCCACACAGAGTGAGGGTTTGCTTTTTACATCCTACTCGTTATGGACTGGTCTGGTGAGATGATAAGGAAGGGAAAATTTGGTCTTACCTGCTGATTTTCTTTCCTTGAGTCTACCAGAGCAGCCCATAGGCCTGCCCTACTTTATATTTAGTTGTAATTTTTGCCGTCTTTTCTGCTGCTCTATGTAATTTTTAGGTTCCATCTTCAAGGGTTCCCATGGGCTCTCTTGGATGGATATATGGATGCGGAGTCTCCCCCCCCCCCCCACCACTTCCCTCCCCGAGTGTAGGTTGATATTGGGGGATTGTCTCTTTCTGTTTTGCTACAGTGAATACTGAGGAGCATGTGGCTGCACAAGGCAGAAGTCACACATTTTTGAAACTGTCTCCATCTGCTGGCTCCATTCTGGACTGGTCCGTAGACTCAAGCAAAGAAAATTAGCATATCAAGTCCAAATTTTTCCTCATGCATATTAGTTTCTCAATTTATTCACATAGCAAGAGAAATTCCTCAGACTTATTTCATTCAGGAAGGAGGGGAAATAATAAACAATAAATGTGTTTCCAAATCTACAAACAGTATTTACACTTTAATAGTTCCCTATACAAAGAGCGGGTGCAAATACCATGTTTAGTACATACAAAAGACAATAAGCGAAGCAAAAACTACACACAGAATTTTCTTGCGCTTATTGATGCAGACCCCTTAGCTTAAAAGCAACAATGGTACTGGAATCTGTGCTCATAGTTTGATTATTCTCCTTCTATATTACGGCTTTGACATTCACTGATGCATAATGGACTCACCCCAGTATTCAGCTGCCACGGGGACCAAGCCACAGAGCCCTGCAATGTAGACATGCGTAGCATCCAGGGATACAGCATCAGCTTCATTACGCTGTAAAGCAACAACATTCCTCACTATAAGAGCGTACTATGAGCAGCAGAGCCTGGTGAAAGAGATTCCATACAAACTCCAGCGCAGTGGTGTTAGAGCAACAGAGCAGGGTTCTATACTGGTGGAGCAATAAAATCAAGCCCATCCCGTCCACTAGGCGGTTGCCTAAGATGGCATGCCCAGTGGGCGGCAGCTGCCCCCTCCTCCCAGCAAAGCGGCAGTTTATTGCTGCCCAGCCCGCCATGCCAGCCCCCTTAGCATCCATCTTTTCACCTGGTGATTCCTAATGTGGAACCTTATAGGTGTAACTGTAGTTTGGGTTTTTCTTCCCTAGCTGCATAACTTTGCACTTGTCTATATTAAATTGCATCTGCCATTTGGATGCCCAGTCTTCCAATTTATCCAGATCCTCTTGCAATTTTCCACAATCCTCTTAGGTTTTAACAACTTTAAATAGTTTTGTGTCGTCTGCAAATTTGATGACCTCACTAGTTATTCCCTTTTTCGGGCCATTTATAAATAGGTTAAAAAGCAGAGGGCCCAGCACAGATCCCTGGGGTACTCCACTATTCACCTTTCTCTATTGAGAAAATTGTCCATTTAACCCTACTCTTTGTTTTCTATCTTTTAACCAGTTCCTAATCCACAATCGCACACTACTTTCTATCCCATGACTTTCTAATTATCCTGCAAGAATCTCTCATGAGAGACCTTGTCAAAGGCTTTCTGAAAATCCACAAACACTATATCAACCAGCTCATCTTTATCTATGTGTTTATTCACATCTTCAAAAAAATGTTGAGATTAGTGAGACAAGACTTTCCTTGGCTAAATCCATGTTGGCTTCCTGCCATTAACTCATGACTATCCACATGTTTAGTGATTTTGTTCTTTATAATGGTTTCTACCATTTTACCCAGTACAGACATCAAGTTCACCTGTCTGTAGTTTCTGCAATCACTCCTGGAACCCTTTTTAAAAATTGGCATTACATTGGCCGCCCTCCAAATGATTTTAAGAATAGTTCACAGATTACTAAGTAGGTCTATAATCTCATATTTCAGTTCTTTCAGCACTCTGGGATATATGCCATCCAGTCCGAGTGATTTGCTGCTCTTTAGTTTATCAAACAGCTGTAATACATCTTCTCGACTTATTGAGATTTCTTTCAATTCCTCTGATACATCACCTTAAAATATCATTTCTAGCATGGGTAAGTTTCCTACATCTTCTTCAGTAAAGACTGTAGCAAAGAATTCATTCAGTCTCCCCACTATGGCCTTGTCCTCTCTTAGTGCCCCTTTTAACCCTCTATCATCTAATGGTCCAACTGCTCTCTCATGGGTATTTTGCTACAAATGTACTTGAAAAAGTTTTTATTATGGGCTTTTGCTTCCATGGCAAGCTTCTTTTCAAATTCTCTCTTTGCCTGCCTTATCAATGCCTTGCATTAAACTTGCCAGTATTTATGTTTTTTCCTGTTTTCACCATTTGGCTCTCTTTTCCATTGTTGAAAAGATTTTCTCTTAAGTATAACAGTCTCTTTGACCTCACCTTTAAGCCATGCTAGCTGTTTGGCCTTCCTTCCATCTTTCTTAAAGCATGGAATACATCTGGTCTGGGCTTCCAAGACAGTTTATTTAAATAATGCCCAGGTTTGAAGTGGGCTCTTAACCTTTGCAGTTGCTCCTTTTAGTTTTTTTTAACCATTTTCCTCAGTCTCCTTTTTGAAATTGAAATGCTAGTGCAGTGGATTTTCTTGTTATCCACCTGCCATTTATTAAATCAAATGTGATCATCTTATGATCGCTATTGCCAAGCAGCTCCAACACAGTTCTCTTTCATACTAGATCCTGTGTTCCACTAAGAAATAGATCTAAAATAGCTTCCCCTCGGGTCAGTTCCTGAACCAGCTGCTCCATGAAGCAGTCATTTATTTCATCTAGAAACTTTACCTCCCTACCATGGCCTGATGTAACACTGACCTAGTCAATACTGGAGTAATTGAAATCTCCCAATTATTACTGTGTTGTAAACTTTGCAAGCTTCCCTAATTTCTATTAGCATTTCATCATCTGTCTGTTCATTCTGGCCAGGAGGGCGGTAATACACACCCACTGCCATTCCCTTCTCCTTCTTACATGGAATTTCTATCCATAAAGTTTCTACAATGTAGTTTATTTCCTGAAAAACCTTTACCCTATGTGACTCAATGCCCTCTCTAATATATAGCGCCAGCCCTCCACCTATGTATCATTGCGATATAGTTTGTAGCCTGGTATCAGTGTCCCATTGGTTATCCTCCTTCTACCAGGTCTCTGAGATGCCAATTATATCTAACGTTTGATCCAGTTCTATATATTCTAACTCGCCCATCTTATTTTTTAGACTTCTAGAATTTGCATACAGACATTCCAAAGTTTGTTTTTTGTTCATATTAACAGTCTGACTGTCAGATGACAGGGATAATTTGGAATCTTTCAACTCGGTGTTTTTTTTCCTTAAAGACACCTGGGGTACTTTTACCTTTATTGGAATAGGGAGGAGTGTAGTGTTATACACAGAATTAGAGAAGGGAGGTCGGGTGGAGGTGAGTTTAGGAGGAAATATAAGGAGCTCAGTTTTGGCCATGTTCAGTTTCAGATGGTGGTGGTGAGTCATCCAGGCAGCCTTGTCGGATAAGCAGGCAGAGATCTGGGCCTGGATTGCTGGAGAGATTCCAGGTGCAGAAAGATAGATCTGAGAATCATCAGCATAAAGATGATACTGAAAACTATGGGAGGAAATAAGTGCACCAAGGGACTTGGTTTAGAGAGAGAGAGAAGGAGAGGTCCCAAGACAGAACCCTGAGGTACACCAACTGAAAGCGAAATGGCAGTAGAGGAGGATCCACCAGAACATACACTAAAAGAGCGATGGGAGAGAGAAGAAAACCAGGACAGAACAGAGCCACTAAATCCAAGCAAGGACATGGTATCGAGGAGAAGGTGGTGATCAACAGTGTCAAAGGCAGCACCACCTTCTGCTCAATATTGTAGAAAGGCTGTTTGGTAAGGTTTGCCTCTTTGCAGATGATACCAAAATCTGCAACAGAGCAGACACCCAGGAAGAAACAGCAACGTCAGCAAAAAAAGACCATATGGCCTATCTAGTCAACTACTATAAGTCCCTTTTTTTTTCTTTAGCGATCTTCTGTGTTTGTCCCATGCTTTCTTGAATTCAGATACTGTTCTCGTCTCTACCACGTCCACTGGGAGACTATTCCATGCATCTACCACTCTTTCCATAAAGAAATATTTCCGCATATTACTCAAGTCTATCCCCTTTCACCTTCATCCTATGTCCCCTCATAGCAGAGATTGCTTTCAATCGAAAGAGGCCCCCCTCTTGGGCATTTATGCCCCAGAGGTATTTAAACCTCTCCATCATATCTTCTCTGTCCCACCTTTCCTCTAACATATAAAGATCTTTAAGTCTGTCCTCATTTGCTTTATAACAAAGACCACTAACCATTTTAGTAGCCGTCCTTTGCACCAACTCCATCCTGTTTATATTCTTTTGAAGGTGTGGTCTCCAAAATTGCACACAATACTCCAAATGAAGTCGCATCAGAGACTTATACAGAGGCACTATTGCCTCCTTTTTTCTGCTGGCCATTCCTCTCCCTATGTACTGTGGTAAGGAGAGTCCGGCCCAGCCTGGAGAAACAAAGGGAAAAGGGACTTTTTCCTCTTTGCGTGGGATGGGTGCATCTGAACACATATACCAAACTAAAGGCAGTGAGAGAAACCACAGCTGTAGAGCTAGGCTAAAGCCCCACCCAGACTCCATAGCAACCCTAGGTAAGGATAGGAGTTACATGGGGGTGGAGTCAGAAGGGGAGGTGCCCTGCTCAGCGTTTAAGTTTGAGCAAACAGAGAAGAGAAAAGGTGAGCAAGGGAAGCAAAGCAAGCCAAGCAAGCAAGGCAAGGAAGCCAAGGAGGCCACGGAGAGCCAGGACAAGAGCAAACGTAGCCAGCGCTGCAGCCAAGAGAGCAGCAGACAACACTCCCAAGAGAGGACCAAACAGAGTGGCAGGAGGGAAAGGGAGAGAGACAGAAGGTTGGTGGTGGAGAAGCCAAGGCAAGAGAGCTCAGACTCCTCTGAAGAAAGGTGTGTCTTCAGGCAGAGGAAACCTCGGGTAGCTGAGAAGAAATACTACAATGATTCCTTGACTAGCTCTGAGGCAGAGATAGCTACAGCCAGCAGAAACTCCAACCGTGAAACTTCCTCAGTAAAACTCCAAGGTAGGAGAAAGAAACCAGAGAGAGCTAATGTTTGTATCTCTTGCTCAGATTCTGAGGAGAGGATTATATCTGGAAAAACCCAGAACAGAAGAAAGGGGTTTTTAAAGAAAGCTGAACAAGGAAAGCCTGCTAGGGTTCTGCCAAAGGAAGGGAAGGCAGTACAGTGGGATAGGCTGTTTAAGCTTTTAAAAGACATTAACCAAAAAGTACCTGAACAGTTCCAAGATTCCGCAGCAGCCAGCTCCGAAGAAAGCATGGAAGTGGATGCTAGGGAGAGTGACCAGGGATCCACATGTTCTGAGATGGAGTGTGCTGTATGCATTGGTGCTAATTGAAGGAAACCAAAATAGTGGGGAAGAATTAAGGAAGCTGTTATCAGTTTGGCATAGCTGAAAGCAAGAAAGAAAAGGGCAGAAAGAATCCTTGTTGAAGCAATAAGATTCTTCTTACAGAAAAGTGGATAGTGCAATCAAGACTGTGCTAGACAGCTGAAGCTGTTTTATTGCAAGCAGCCAAAGAAGGAGCTGGCAGCACTGCTGATCTTGATTGTCTGTTGTATCTACATGTGCCTGTGTTAACCCTAAAGCAAGAAGCCTCTTAAAGGAAAGGGGAAAAGAAGCTATTGTAAATAATTCCACTGAGGCACTGTTTTCATGTTCTTTATTTTGGAGAAGTTAATCCTTGTTTCTTTTTGCTAAGAGGAAAGTTTCTTTAAAGGCTGTAACCAAATTGGCTTAAACGGAACCCAATAAAATTCCTGTGCGCTTTAAACATCCACTTGGTTTTACTTTGAGTTCACAACTACACCTTTGGAACAAAGGAATACAAGATGGACTCCCGTCCCTACTAGGCAACCGCCTAGGAGGGGCGCGAGCGCCACAGGTGGCGTAGTTCTTTGGATTTGGCGTTTCCAGCGGTCAAGTGGTACACCGGGAGCTTATACCTCTGGGCAAGGAAGATCCAGAGAAGGACGGTGACCGGTTGATGCAACGGAGGGAAGATCCAGAGTGGCATCGGATCTGGAGTGCCTGTTTAAACTGGTAGCAAAGCGAAGACCTGCATCAGGCTCAGGTAACCCGTAGGCTAGAGGGGGTTGGTTAAGGCCTGGATTCTGATGTAAGGGGGCTACCACAGTGCTCACCAGGAGGAAAGGGGGAGCATAAAAGTGCTGCACTTTGTGTTTTGTCTGTTTGTTTTGTTCACAGAAACGGTCAAGCGATGGAGAAGGCTGACAAGCAGAGGGAGATGGCGGCAGTGAGCCAGGAACAAGCGACGTCCATGCTCCGGGCTCAACAGCAACCCCTGCTGGAGATGATGGCAAGATGGGTCAAGGCACAGGAAGAGGCAACCAAGGTGGCACAGACTGTACCAGGGGCACAGGCTATTTTTCTGGGATGGGAAGGCCCTGGTGCGGGGACTTTTTCCTGTGGCCGCCTCACCAAGGAGGATAATATCGATGATTTCATCAAGACTTTTGAAAGAATAGCTTTATTGGCTAGATGGCCTAAAGAACAGTGGGCAATAAGATTTGCTACTACCCTTACTGGGGAGGCTCTAGCAGCCTACAGAGCAATGCCTGTGACATTGGTTGCAGACTATGAGAATGTGAAGAAAGCTATTAGAGATCGGATGGGGTTAAGTCCCTCGGTCTACCGTAGGCTTTTGCGGTCATGTGTAATAAAGGAGGGTGAAACACCCCAAGCTTTGTATCACAGAATAGAAAGCTTGGTTTGTAAATGGCTTACACCTGAAAGTAAAAATGTGGAATCCATTGTAGATGCTGTAATACTGGAGCAGTTTACAGACGCTCTGCCTAAGGAATTGCAGGCTTTTCTGGTGCTACAGAACTGCAAAAACACCCAGGAAGCCATTGCATTGGCTGAACGCTTTCTGGAGGCTAAGAAGTTAAGCCTCAAGAAAGAGGGTGGTTTTCTGAAGGCAGGTTCAGAAGCGCTAGAAAAGAACACAACATTTGTTGGCCTTAGGGCAGAAAAGGATAAACCCATAGATGAGAGGTATAGCATGCAGAGGAAGTGTTTCTCTTGTGGTGAAGCAGGTCACCTTAAGAGAAATTGTAAGACCAAGAAGGCTTTTGTGATTACTCATCCCAAGGAGATAGGTGAGGGATTCCTCCTATCTGTAGAAGTGGAAGGGATACCCACTGAAGCATTGTTAGACTCGGGGGCCAGCCAGTCCATGATTTCTAGTGGGCTTTGGAGGAAAAAAGAGGCCCAGCGTCAGTCCTTGCAGGAATCCTCTAGGGGGCATGTTACAATCAGATGTGTGCATGGGGCTGCCTCCACCTATCCTCTCCAGTGTGTTAAAATAAAGGGGTTAGGTAGCGGAAGGGAGGTAGCAGTAGCTGTTGTGCCTAGGCTCCCACACGATATGGTACTGGGCCGTGACTGGTCCCAGTTCAGGAAAGGGATGGCAAAAGAACTGCAGGAAAAAGCAGGCTTAGTAACCACACGCGCAGGCACCAAGCCTTCAGGGGAAGAGGTAGATTCCCAGGAGGAGTCGATACCCGGGACCTCCTTTCATGAGGACTTAATAACCCCGGCCAGGGATGCCCCCAGGAAAGGAAAAGCTGAAAAGCGACGAGAGAGGTGCACCAGGGCCAGGAATAAGGGGTCAGTTAATGTCAGGGAAGGAGCTGCCATGGGTTCCTGAGGAGTTAATAGAAAGGTTTCCCTCATTTCCAGATGAGCAGAAAGCAGATCCCGCTTTGGTGCGAGCCTGTGAGTTCGCCCGGAAAGGATCAGAGGCTCTGCCTAGGTTTCTATGGGATAGTAACTTACTATACAGGGAAAGTGTAGATCCACGGACCGTAGATCTAAGGAAGCAGTTGGTGATACCCACCTCTTTCAAGAATATAGTCCTGGGATTGGCCCATGATCACCCGGTAGGGGAACACAAGGGTGTACAAGGCACCCTAGATCAGGTCCTAGCTAGGTTTTATTGGCCTGGAGTCTATACGGAGACAGCGAGATTCTGTGAGTCCTGTCCGGCCTGCCAAAGGGTCTCAGGTAACCACCCGCCGGAGGTGCCTTTGATCCCCCTGCCAATCATGACCAAACCAGTGCATAGGTTGGGGGTAGATATAGTGGGGCCCTTGATAAAAACACCCCGGGGTCACCAGTATGTATTGGTCATAATGGACCATGCTACTCGCTTCCCGTGGGCCGTACCATTAAGAAATACATCTGCGCGAGTGATAGCCTTGGAATTAATAAAATTATTTGGTGCGAGAGGGTTTCCTCGGGAGGTCCTAACGGATAGGGGAACAAATTTTATGTCCCGACACCTGGCCCTGGTATGGGACGCATTCGGTATCAGGCATATCCGCACAGCAGCTTACCATCCACAAACCAATGGCCTAGTGGAAAGGTTCAACCAGACCTTAAAGAACCTGTTAAGAAGGAGTTTGGAGGGTAGGTTAAGTGAGTGGGATACAATGTTGCCTTTTGTACTCTATGCATGTAGAGAAAGGAAACAAACCTCTACAGGCACATCGCCATACGAGCTCATGTATGGGAGGACTCCGCGTGGGGTACTAGACATCCTAAGGGAGCAATGGGTAGCACCCGTAGAGGATATACAAGAGGTTCCCAGATTACTAACGGATCTGAAGAATCGCTTACAGAGAATAGCCACTATAGCCGAAGAGAACTTAAAAGGAAGTCAAAATAGGCAAAAGACTTACTACGACCGGCGAGCCAGGCCTCGCCTCCTAAAGGTCAGGGATAAGGTAATGGTGATGGTAGCCGCAGCTAACTCTAGGTTTGAGAATACCTGGAGAGGCCCTTATAAGGTTGCAAAACAGGTCGGACCAGTGTCATATGCTGTGGATACTGGACGGGGGAAGCAACAGGTCTACCATATTAATCTATTGAGAGTATGGCAGGAGCGTATAGGGAATGCTCAGCTAGCCCTAAGAGTAGGTGGTGATGTACAACCCATATCTTGTATTACGTGCTGTGCGCGGGTTGTGGCGCCAGCCCATAATAGTTTAAGGGGGGGGATATGTGGTAAGGAGAGTCCAGCCCAGCCTGGAGAAACAAAGGGAAAAGGGACCTTTTCCTCTTTGCGTGGGATGGGTGCATCTGAACACATATACCAAACTAAAGGGAGTGAGAGAAACCACAGCTGTAGAGCTAGGCTAAAGCCCCACCCAGACTCCATAGCAACCCTAGGTAAGGATAGGAGTTACATGGGGGTGGAGTCAGAAGGGGAGGTGCCCTGCTCAGCGTTTAAGTTTGAGCAAACAGAGAAGAGAAAAGGTGAGCAAGGGAAGCAAAGCAAAGCAAGCCAAGCAAGCAAGGCAAGGAAGCCAAGGAGGCCACAGAGAGCCAGGACAAGAGCAAACGTAGCCAGCGCTGCAGCCAAGAGAGCAGCAGACAACACTCCCAAGAGAGGACCAAACAGAGTGGCAGGAGGGAGAGAGACAGAAGGTTGGTGGTGGAGAAGCCAAGGCAAGAGAGCTCAGACTCCTCTGAAGAAAGGTGTGTCTTCAGGCAGAGGAAACCTCGGGTAGCTGAGAAGAAATACTACGATTCCTTGACTAGCTCTGAGGCAGAGATAGCTACAGCCAGCAGAAACTCCAACCGTGAAACTCCCTCAGTAAAACTCCAAGGTAGGAGAAAGAAACCAGAGAGAGCTAAAGTTTGTATCTCTTGCTCAGATTCTGAGGAGAGGATTATATCTGGAAAAACCCAGAACAGAAGAAAGGGGTTTTTAAAGAAAGCTGAACATGGAAAGCCTGCTAGGGTTCTGCCAAAGGAAGGGAAGGCAGTACAGTGGGATAGGCTGTTTAAGCTTTTAAAAGACATTAACCAAAAAGTACCTGAACAGTTCCAAGATTCCCCAGCAGCCAGCTCCGAAGAAAGCATGGAAGTGGATGCTAGGGAGAGTGACCAGGGATCCACATGTTCTGAGATGGAGTGTGCTGTATGCATTGGTGCTAATTGAAGGAAACCAAAATAGTGGGGAAGAATTAAGGAAGCTGTTATCAGTTTGGCATAGCTGAAAGCAAGAAAGAAAAGGGCAGAAAGAATCCTTGTTGAAGCAATAAGATTCTTCTTACAGAAAAGTGGATAGTGCAATCAAGACTGTGCTAGACAGCTGAAGCTGTTTTATTGCAAGCAGCCAAAGAAGGAGCTGGCAGCACTGCTGATCTTGATTGTCTGTTGTATCTACATGTGCCTGTGTTAACCCTAAAGCAAGAAGCCTCTTAAAGGAAAGGGAAAAAGAAGCTATTGTAAATAATTCCACTGAGGCACTGTTTTCATGTTCTTTATTTTGGAGAAGTTTATCCTTGTTTCTTTTTGCAAAGAGGAAAGTTTCTTTAAAGGCTGTAACCAAATTGGCTTAAACGGAACTCAATAAAATTCCTGTGCGCTTTAAACATCCACTTGGTTTTACTTTGAGTTCACAACTACACCTTTGGAACAAAGGAATACAAGATGGACTCCCGTCCCTACTAGGCAACCGCCTAGGAGGGGCGCGAGCGCCACAGTACACAAGCATCCTTCCAACTTTAGACATTGCCTTTTCTAACTGTTTAGCTACTTTAAGATCATCAGACACAATCGCGCCCAGGTCCTGCTCTTCTTTTGTCGACAGAAATACTTTGCCCCCTACACTGTACTACTCCCTTGGATTTTTGCAGGCCAAATAGATGACCCTTTATCTGTACTACTCCCTTGGATTTTTGCAGGCCAAATAGATGACCCTTTATTTTTAGCATTAAATCTCAGCCCGCCAAATTCTCGACCATTAGTCAAATTTAGCTAGATTCCTTCTCATGTTATCTACTCCTTCATGGGTGTCTACTGTATTGCAGATTTTGATATCGTCTGCAAAGAGGCAAAACTTACCAGACAGCCCTTCTGCAATATCCCTAACAAAGAGGATAAAAAGAATCGAAACAAGGACAAATCAATGTGGCATACCATTGGTAACATCCTTCTTCTCAGAGCAAGCTCCGTTTACCTGTATACTTTGCCACCTCCTACTCAACCAATTTCTTACCCAGTTAGATAACATGAGGAAGAATCTCATTAAGCCTGAAGAAGGACGAGAATTTGGCAGCTGAGTTTTAATGCTAAAAAATGCAGAGTCATCCATTTGGACTGCAATAATCCAAAGGAGCAGTACAGTATAGGCGGTGAAGTACTTCTGTCCACAAAAGAAGAGCAGCACCTGGGTGTGATTAGCCACCTTAAGATCTTCAGAAACAAACAGGTAGAAAAGGCGATAGCAAAAGCCAGAAGGATGCTTGGGTGCATAGAGAGAAGAATGGCCTGAAGGAAGAAGGAGTAGATAGTGTCTCTATAAACCTCTTTGGTGAAACTCATTTGAAGTATATTGTGTGCAATTCTGGAGACCACATCTTCAAAAGGATATAAACAGGATGGAGTCTGTGCAGAGGGTGGCTACCAAAATGGCCAGTGGACTGTTGTAGTTGTTGATATGGAAGGACAGACTAGATAGGCCATGTGGTCTTTTTCTGTCATCATGTTTCTATGTTTCTATCATAAGGCATATGGGGAGAGACAAAGATCTCAATATGTATATTTTGGAGGAAAGGCAGGAGGCAGAAGATAGGATAGAGATGATTAAATATCTCCAAGGCATAAATGCACGAGGAGAGCCTCTTTCGATTGAAAGAAAGCTCTGCAATGAGCGGGCATACGATAAAGGTGAAAGGGGAGAGACTCAGGAGTAATATGTGGAAAAGCATAGTTACTCACGTGTAACAGGTGTTCTCCAAGGACAACGAGAATCAGTCCTCACATATGGGTGCCAGTGGAGCATTACCCCAGCTTTTAAAGAAAGCCTTTGGGACATGCTACCACACATGTGTGGTACCCTTCCCACCCAAGGGTGCCATCTTGCTCAGTGAGATGACATAGCTAGCACGGCAGTAAAAACTAAAACTAGGTAGGGAGGCAACTTTCTGGGGAGGAGGAAGGGTTGTGAGGACTGATTCCTGCTGTCCCTGGAGAACACCTGTTACAGATGAGTAAATATGCTTTCTCCAGGAACAAGCAGGAAGTCGGTCCTCACATATGGGACTCCCTAGCTTCAGGCTGCTGAGGACCGAACTACGACAGCACCAAGGGCAAACAATCGGGTAGCTTTGAGCTGCAGGTGGTGAGTCCCCACTAAGAGACTCTGCAAATCCTAGCGTCCAGCGACACTCTCACTCTGGTAGCCATAGCACAGAAGGGTCAGAGGGCAGGAGTTGCTTGCACCCCGAGAATATTATGGAGTACCGCCTGGCCAAAGGCAGTGTCCCTGCAGCACTCGCTCTCCAGGCACTAGTGAGCTGCGAACGTATGAACTGAAGACCATGTGGCAACCTTGCAGATCTCCATCACCAGCACTGAGCATCACCCTCACGCGAGCGCTGTGATCTGGTACTCGAGGGAGAGGTCAGCTCGCTCACAGACGAAGGCAATACAGTCCGCCACCCAAGAAGACAGAGTTCACTTAGTCATGGGAAGCTCCAGTTTGCTGTGGCCATAAGGCACAAAAAGCTAAGGAGCTTTGCGATGGGCCCGAGTCTGCTGTAAATAGAAGGACAGGGCCCGTTTGCAGTCTAGTGTATGAAGTACTAGTTCCTCCCTGCCAGCATGAGGCTGCAGGAAGAAGGTGGGAAGGACCATCCCCTGGTTAAGGTGGAAAGGAGACAACACCTTCTGGAGGAATTTGGGGTGTGTGCGGAGCACTACCCTGTTTTTATAGCACCTTGTATATGGTGGATCTGCCACCAAGGCCCGGAGTTCACTCACTCTTCAAGCAGATGTAAGGACCACCAGAAGGGCCACTTTCCAAGACAGGTACCACAGGGGGCAAGGGGGCCAGGGGCTCGAACGGCGGTTTGGTGAGAAGGAAGAGCATCATGTTGAGGTTCAGTTGAGGTTCCACTCTGCCACTGGAAGATGGAGAGGGGCTTGAATAACAGGAGACCCCGGAGGAACCTGGAGACCAGGGGCTGGCTTGAGAGGGGTTTTCCCTCGATAGGGTGGTGGTGAGCGGCTATGGTGTTCAGATGCACCCTCAACAAGTTAGATTTAGCCTGGCGTATGACAGGTTCAATAGGTAGTGAAGTACTAGTTGCACATGGCAGGAGAGGGGATTCTCCTCCCTTTCCGCACCACAGGCAGAGAACCTTCTCCACTTAAAGGCATAAGTCCATCGGGTGGAGGGTTTTCGGGAGGCCAGTAGGATCTCCTTGACTTCTCCTGGAAGACTAAAACAGACCAATGCTACTCTTTCAGCAGCCATGCTGTTAGTATTAGCGACCCCAAATTTATTTATTTATTTTATTTACATTCTCTTATATACCGCACTATTCTGCATCAGTGCGGTTTACATTGAACAAACTGAAATTACATTGAACAGGGCATTATAACTTGGAGATAACTATTTTACAGGGAACATGGGCTATGGAGGGTTAAGTGGCTTGCCCAAGACCACAAGGAGCACCTATGGGACTAGAAACCCCAGTCCTTCCGGCCCAAGGTTGCTGTCCTCTATTGGGATTTGAACCCCCGACCTTCCAGCCTGAAGTACCTTGCCCCAACCACTAGGCCACTCCTCCACTAATTAGGGTGCAGGAGGGAGCCCTCCTCCTTGGACAGGAGGTCCAGGACTCTGCCCAGAAGGACTGGGAGTGCCACCGACAAGTAAAGCAGCAGAGGGAACCAACGTTGCCTGGGCCACCTTGGACGCAATCAGTATAACTTATGCCCCTTTGCTCTGGACCTTGAAGAGGGTTCCTGGCAACCAGGGGTAATGCCAATTTTTAAAAAGGGTTCCAGGGGTCATCCGGAAAACTAAAGACGAGTGAGCATGACGTCAGTACTGGGAAAAATGATAGAAACCATTATAAAGAACAAACTTACTGAACATGTAGATAGTCATGGCTTAATGGGAGACAGACAACATGGCTTTAGCCAAGGAAGGTCTTGTCTTACTAATCTGTTATGTTTCTTTGAAGGAGTGAATATACAGGTAGACAAAGTTGAGTCGGTTGATATAGTGTATCTGAACTTTCAGAAAGCCTCATGAGAGACTTGGCAAAATTAAAAAGTCATGGGATAGGAGGCAGGGTACTATTGTGGATCAGGAACTGGTTAAAAGATAGAAAGCAGAGGATAGGGCTAAATGGCCAATTTTCCCAAAGGAGAAAGGTGAGTACCCCAGGGATCTGTGCTGGGTCCGCTGCTTTTTAACATACTCGTAAATGACCTGGAAATAGGAATAACGAGTGATGTAATCAAATTTGCAGATGACACAAAATTATTCAAAGTTGTTAAAACCCATGAGGATTGTGAAAAATTGCAAGAGGACCTTGATAAATTGGAAGACTGAGCATCCAAATGGTAGATGAAATTTAATATAGACAAGTGCAAAGTTATGCACCTAGGAAAGAACAACCTAAACCATGGTTATACGATGCAAGGAACCAGGAACAAGATTTAGGCGTCATCGTGGATAACATGTTGAAACCCTCTACCCAGTGTGCAGTGGTGGCCAAGAAAGCAAACAGAATGCTAAGAATCATAAAGAAAGGAATAGAGAATAAAACAAAGGATATTATAATGCCTCTGTATCATTCGATGGTGTGATCACACCTTGAATATTGTGTGCAATTCTGGTCACCATATCTTAAAAAGGATATAGTGTTATTAGAAAAGGTACAGAGAAGAGCCGCCAAAATGGTAAAGGCGATGGAAAGATACCCCTATGAAGAGGCTAAAAAGGTTAGGGCTCTTCAACCTGGAAAAAAGATGACTGAGGGGAGATATGATAGAGGTCTATAAATTAATGAATGAAGTGGTAAACATAGATCGATTGTTTACGCCATCAAAATATAGAAAGACTAGGGGACATGCAATGAAGCTACAGTGTAACCTATTTAAGACTAATAAGAGAAAATATTTTTTCACTCAACGTGTAATCAAACTCTGGAATTCGTTACCAGAGAATGTAGTAAAAGCTGTTAGTGTAGCCGAGTTTAAAAAAGGTTTAGACAAGTTCCTGGAGGAAAGGTCCATAAACCATTATTAAAGGAGACCCGGGAAATCCACTACTTGCCCCAATACAAGCATTGTGGAACCTGTATCTTTTAGGGAAACTGCTAGGTACTTGTGACCTAGATTGGCCACTGTTGGAAACAGAATACTGGGCTTGATGGACCTTGGTCTGACCCAGTATGGCATATCTTATGTTCTTATGTTAGTCAGTGGGAATGCATAGACCACAAAATCAGGAAGGCATCTGCCGCCACTCTCTCCAGGTGCGGCTGATGGGAGCTGAAGTGGGGTAGTTGCGTGTTGCCCAAAGAGGTGAATAGGTCCATCATGAGCCTGTCCCAGAGGTGGAAGAGCTGCTTCGTTACTCTGTGGTTTAAGCACTACTCGTGTGGACGAAAGACTCAGCTCAGCCTGTCTGCTAGGCAGTTGTCCTGGCCCGGGCGGTACACCACGCACAGAAACATGCTGTTGCATGCAGCGAAGGAGAGGAGGGTCACCGCTCCTGGCAGAGGGAGTACAAGCCCGTGCCCCTCTGCTTGTTGATATAAAACATGGTGACCTGGGTGTCTGTCTGGATCAGCACAGGTCGGTGTCGCAGACAATGGCAGAATGCTTGTAGGGCCAAGAAGATTGGCCTGAGCTCCAGGAGATTGATCTGTAGGAGTGACTTCTCCTGAGACCAGCTGCCCTGTGTGCAGTGGTCTCCGCAATGTGCCCCCAACCCAGGGGGGAGGCGTCTGTGGTCAGGATCCTCTGCAGTGCGGGTGCCTGGAAGGGCATTCCTGCCTGGAGATGGTGCAAATTTCACCACCAGTTGAGGAACTCCACAAGCTGGCGGATAATCCTGATCCTATCCCGTAGCCTGCCCATGGCCCGAGTTCACTGCGAGTGTAGACACCACTGGGCTGTCCACATGTGTAAGCGGGCTAAGGGCGTGACGTGGACCGTTGAGGCCATATGGCCAAGTAGGCAGAGGAGGAAATGAGCCAGCACTGACCAGCAGCGCTGTACCTCTCCTGCCAGTTGTCTGAGGCATTCTTTCTGTACTCTCTCTTGGGAGGATGGCCTTGACCTGTAACGTGTCCAACTGAGTACCTATGAACTCCAGGCTTTGGGCTGGAGAGAGATGGGATTTGGGATAGTTGATGACGAACCCCAGGTGCTGCAGAAAGAGGGCTGCACACTCTGCAGCCTGGCTAACCTCTGAGGCCATACTGCTTCTGATGAGCCAGTCATCCAGGTAGGGGAAGACAACAGTCCCTTGTAGGCACAGGTAGGTGGATACCACCAGCGACGATGCAAGGCCGAAGGGTAGAACCCTGGACTGGTAGTGCCCTCCTCCCACCACGAACCGTAGATAATGCCTGTGGGAGGGGTGGTTCAGGATGTGAGTACACATCCTTTAGGACCAAGGAGCACAGCCAATCTCCCTGGTGGAGGTAAGGCAGCAATGTTCCAAGGGAGAGCATCTTGAACTTCTCCCTTACCAGAAACTTGTTTAAGTTTCTTAGGTCTAGAATGGGCCTGAAGCCCCAAGTTCTCTTTGGGATAAAGAAATATCTGGAGTAGAAGCCTTTTCACCATAGATGTTTGGGTACAGGCTCTATTGCGTTGTCCCTGAGCAGACTTGTGAGTTCTGAGAGCAGAAGGGTCTGGCTCTCCTGGAAAGAACCTAGATGGTACCTGCTGTAGGGGGAGGAGATATCCTTCCTTTACCACCTGCAGTACTCACTGGTCCGAGGTGACACTGACCCACTTGTGGCAGAGTGCCAGGCGGCCCCCTGTGGGCTGGTGAAGACCTACAGGGGAGGGGAGGCCCTGCCCCAGGAGTCATAGGCTCCCCCCCCCCCCCCGGCATGGGCAGGAGCTGGGGCCTGGGGTTTCTGTGCCTTTGGCTTCTGAGCCCCATGGCTTTGACTTTTAGGGAGAGAACCTTGTTGCTGGCCCGAGAAGGGCTGGTAGTGGTGACTGCTGAAAGGGCCCCTTTTTCCTTGGGAACAGGGGTCTTTTCCACTATGGTTTCTTATGGGGAAAGGATGAGGTCTTCTTGGAGAGCCTCTGTCGAGTCATCACGTCAGCCTCGATCTCGGTTGCCTTGTCAGCCATAGGTTTGCTGAACAGGTTCTCCCCAGTGCAGGGGATGTCAAGCAGCTTGTCTTGGACCCATTGCTCAAGATCTGAAGACTGCAGCCAGGCTTGGCATTGGGTGCTGATGCTGGCCGCTGCTACCTGAGCCGCTGAGTCAAAGCCATCATAGGCCATCTGGGAAAGGAACTTAGAACAGTCCTTGAACTGAGAGGTCAGGGATTGAAACCGCTGTAGGGGTTCCCTGATAAGCCCTGCTGAAAACCCGGACAACTTCTGGGTTAGAGCCTTTAGGTACATGCCTATGTACAATTCATAGGCTTGTATTCTGCAGCCCAGCATGGCGCCCTGGTAACACTTGCGTCCAAGGGCATCGAGGGTTCTAGTGTCCCTTCCACGAGGGACCGAAGAGTGGGTCTTCTGGCTCTTACGTTTCTGTATGGTCAATGGAGTTATGCGGGAGTTGGGGCTTATAGAACCCAGGGCCCTTCCAGACACGGTAGATGGCATTAAGGCGCCAGCTCACCACCAGCACTGAGGCTGGCGACTCCCACATTCTTAGTAGCAGCCGCTCCAGGATCGGCTACACAGGCGCTGTTAGAATCATACTGGAGAATCTCAAGTACCTTGCTGCATGGATCTTCCTCCGCCTCGGTTTGCACCTCCTCTTCCGGAAGAGAATGGCACCAGGGTGCTGGGGGCGAGGGGTCTGAGGGAATATCTCTGTGCTGCTTGGTTTCCGGGAATGCTTCATCGTCGGTCTCCTGCTCGGAGTCGAGCAGTGACGACGAGTCCGAGGCCCTGCGACTCAATGTCGAGGCTGGGGCCGAGTGGCCGGTGGCCTCCAAAGTACCTGGGGTCCAAGTCAAAGAAACTGGCTGGGGAGGACCGAATGCCCAAGGAACGGGACCTCAACTTCGACTGGCGCCAAGGGCTTACCCAAGGCCGATGGCCCTTGGAGCTTGGCTCGATGACTGGGGACTTCCCCACAGTCGGGGGCCCGGTTGTCGGGGCATATGATGCAGATGAACCAGCCATCACTGCCTGCTGCAGGGCCAGGATAGCAGTGATGTTCTGCTCCAAGGCCACCAGGCTCCATGGCCAGAAGGCTCTGCAGCTTTCAGCACAGGCACAGAGGACCTCAGGACCAGCGCCGGCACACTCGCGAGTGCATCCTCGATCAGGACTATGGTCTCGAGGAACCTCGCACAGTCTCCGCCAGCCAAGGAATCCTTCTTAAGGATCTTGGCAGGGTGCTTCTCAGAGTCGCCTAGGTTTCTCTGGTGAACCTCGGCAGACTTTGAGGATTTTTTTCTTCTTTCTCTTGGGGTCAGAGGTCTTCTTGGAGGAGCCGCTGCCATGGGACTCCGAGGATGCTTGTGCCTCACAGGATGTGCTGGGCTTGGAGCTTGGCATCAGGGAGGCCGGTGCCGAGTGAGAACTGGGGAACAGTTTTTCTTGCAACTCCGACCTCTTTTTATTGGTTTTAGGCAGCATGGCCTGGCACAGGTTGCAGGAGGTACTATTAGGTCCGGGCCCAGACAGCATAGGCAGCAGTCATTTGACTGCAGTGGTCCAATTTTTTGAACCCACCATGGGACATGGTGGGGAATACCCAGATGGGGTCGATGACCCCTGGGCGATAAAGGGCGCAAATGCCGGTCGAGGCCAGCCTTGATCAAAAAAGACAAAAGAAGCCGAGAACAGCGCTGGAGACGGCGCTGGCTCGAGGCGGGAAGAGGAGCCAGTATGCAAACTGGGAGACTATTTTGAGGATAATTAACAACGATTTTTCTGGGGAAACAGTACAGATGTTCATTGGGCTCCATGAAAAAAGGAGATTGAGCAAGATGGCACCCTTGGGCGGGAAGGGGACCACTCATGTGTGGCTGTATGTCCCAAAGACTTACTATGAAAGCTGGAGAAATGCTCCGCATGGGCGCCGATGTCACCCATATGTGAGGACTGACTTTCTGCTTGTTCCTGGAGAATATTTCTTTTTGGAAAGAATGGTAGATGCATGGAATAGTCTCCCAGTGAAGGCACTAGAGGCCAGGACAGTAGCTGAATTCAAGAAAGCGTGGGACCAATATATAAGATCTCTAAAGGAAAAACAGAACTGTAGTAGTTGGTATAGAAGGGCAATATTGTCTTTTTCTGCCATCATGTTTCTACGATATGTTTTATGCAGTGGTATCAGATAGCAACAGAGCAGGGTTCTGTACAGTGGTGTTACAGAGTAATGGTGATATGTCCAGTGTAGTGGTGTCAGAGTAACAGAGCAGGGTTCAGTGCAGTGACATCATGGTATCTGCTGGGACAGCTGTTAAATGTTTCTACTACAGCATAAAATGTTGTTCACCAATTTCTTCACCATATAATAATCAATATCTCCATTCTGCTGGAGTCTTCCTTACTTCACTCTTTAGCTCAACAAATTCTAACACAGAACCTAATGAATCTGGCCATATCTGCTACTGAATCCATCTCAATGATTACCTTGAGCATCTCTATGCAGCCAGATTGTGAAGGTGCTTGGACACAAACCAAGGGATCTGACTTGATATTTAGGGCCCACTCTTCACACTTGTGCAGTTCTGCTGCACTGATGCAGCACCAACGCAGAATGCTGTTGTCCAGCGAGCTCCCTGTGACCACAATATGAAAAAAACATTGACATCTTCAAATGCAAAGTGTTTCTAAATCAGGAGGCCAGCATTTCCTGCAGTTTACAAGCAGGAATTCAAACCCTTTGGCTTCCCTCTTCTACTCATCATGCATCCCATATGGGTGCTTTAAAGGTGGTTTTCTGCTGGTAACATAAGGAACACCAAACCTACCCATCTTCTGGGCTTTAAGTAAATTAATCTGCCCACGCATCATAAGCTTTATATAAAGTGTACTCTATGGCTTTCTCACTCCCTCTTTCACCAGCCTCAGGGAAAACTCGCTCTGTTTCACAGACTAATGCCTTGGGTTCTTCCTAGGAAGCT
The DNA here is from genome assembly GCA_033557465.1 of Ichthyophis bannanicus. NCBI lineage: Eukaryota > Metazoa > Chordata > Amphibia > Gymnophiona > Ichthyophiidae > Ichthyophis > Ichthyophis bannanicus. The sequence continues at coordinate 17,459,178 of CM066041.1, read as the reverse complement.
CCATGTATCTTACCCTCGTGCCCAAGTCCCTTCATTAGAGCAACATAATCCCGACCCAAGATTTCGGTGATGTCAGCATCTTCCTTCACAAGCTGCAGACTTTGTGTGGCGTCACGTAACAGCAAATTTTGCCCTCTGAATGGCACAGACGTGAAAAGATTGTAACGGGCTCGTGACTTTCCTTTTTGGCCAAACAGGTTCTGGAAATGGCACAAATGGTTTTGCTATAGTACTCCATGTTCTCTTCTAGATTTAGTGATAAACTAGCTAACAAGCCAGTCTTAAAAATATAGCTCATGTGCTTGTCTTTCTCTTTTTTATGGTTAAACACAGATCACTTACCTTGAGTGAGATTATTACACACTGAAAGATGGTGAAATTAGACTTACCTGCTAATTTTCTTTCCTCAAAGCTTCAGTCCAATCCTGACAAATGGGTTGTCTCCACCTACCAGTAGCTGGAGACTGAGCATGCTCAAAGCCTTGGTGATGTCACCCTACTGAGGCTAACCGTATACCTCACCAAGACCATCCTGTTGCCCAAGCCACTAAACTAACCAGCGACCTACAAGACAACCAATCCCAGACGTCCAACAGGGCAAAGACCCCATGAGCAGACTAACACTCATGAGCCCAAAAACTGAAACCAGTTAATTCTCTTCCATTCCCACTTTTATTTTATTTTTTTCCTTTCCAATTTTGACCGGCCAACTGGCCGGCAAGCAGACATCACCGTTCTGACCCCAGTAGTAAAATCACACTTGAAGAACACCAGCACGCCGCCACCTTTCTGAGGAGCACCGCCCCCCCAAAACCTGAAGGAACCAAGTGTATGCTCACCTCTGTATCCCTGAGCTCGCCAACTTGGATCTGTAAACTCTCGGGCGGGTCTGGGACTGGACTGGAGCTATTCGAGGAAAGCAAATTAGCAGGTAAGTCTAATTTCACCTTCCACATCATAACTCCAATCCAGTCTCAACAAGCGGAATGTACCATAGCTGATCAACTTGTGGAAGGGATCCATAAGCCCTGCCTGCACCACTGGGGCATCAAACCGTTCTTCTCCTGCTGCCTGGACATCCAGATGGTAATGACAGGCAAAGGTATGCAAAGATGACCATGTGGCACTGGACAAATATCTCCTGGCAGAAACAGTGTATACTACGCCCATGTCGTCGCTTGCACCCTAGTGGAATGTGCCCTCAGGCCCTCTGGAGGTTGTCTCCCCTGAAGCAGGTACACTGACACAATGGCCTCCTTGATCAAATGTGCAACTGATGCCTTGGAAGCCGTTTCTCCTCGCCTTGCCCCTCCTAAAAGTACAGCCTATCTGACTTCCTGAAGGACTCTGTTCTCCGCAGATAAATCCTCAGTGCCCGATGCCCATCCAACCTGTGGAGGCATCGGTCCTCTTCCGACTCCCCCTTTGCAAAGATAGGGAGCATGACGACCTGATTAACGTGAAATGCTGATACAACCTTAGGCAAAATGGAGGGCATTGGATTAAGGGCTACCTTCTCCTGAGAGATCAAAATGAACAGCTCACGACAAGACAATATCTGAAGCTCCGATATTCGTCAAGCGGAGCAAATTGCCACCAGAAAAAACACTTTCAATGTAAGATCTTTAAGAGTCACTTTTCTTAGAGGTTCAAAGGATGCCTCCACCAGAGTTGAGATCCCACGCGGGAACCAGATCATGCCTAGGAGGCTACATCCGCTCGGAGAAAACAAACTACATCGGGGTTGAGTAGCCAGGGGCATCCCTTTGGACCCTTCCCCAGTTACACGCCAAAGTGGCCACCTGCACCCGCAATGAGCCCAGCACCAGACCCTTCTCCAGCCCTGCCTGAAGAAAGGATAGGATTTAGGACAAAGAGGTCTTGAGTGGACTAACGCCCTGGTCATCGCACAGATTTTCAAAAACACACCACACTCGTACGTAAGCCAGCGTCGTCGACCGCTTCCAAGACCGCAACAGAGTCGCAATCACTTGTGGGAAACAGCCATGTTTCATTAACCTTGCCCTTTTCAAAAGCCAAGCAGTAAGCGAGAACAGATCCACCTGAGGCATCTAGACCGGACCCTGAGTCAGCAGATCAACCCTCGCTGGTAGCCTCCATGGATCCGCTCCATGGATCCAACCAATCTCGAACACTACCCAAACTAAGAATAAATCCTGTTGTGTATATACATGTAAATACTCATGTAAATAGTTGCAGTAATGACTTCTCCATGTTTTATCCAAGTTCTCTGACCTGCTCTCTGTAAAACCAAACAGTTTGTTGTTCTGGTCTGTTGTTATATTGTGAACCGCGCTGATGCTGAATAGAGCGGTATATAAGAGCCTGTAATAAATAATAAATAAAATAAATAAATAAATGAGAAGCAAGAGGTCCGCATACCACAATCGATGCGGCCAATCGGGAGCAATGAGCATCACCCTGCCCACGTGACCTATTCGCTGCAGCACTTGGCAGATCAAGGCCTACAGCGGAAAGACATACAGTAGGCTGCACTTTGGCCATGGCTGTGCCACGGCGTCAAGTCCTTCCAATATAAGTTCTTGTCAACTGAAGAACCTCGAAGCCTTGGCATTTGTGCAAGTTGTTATGAGATCAATGACTGGCTGACACCACCTTAGAGCCACCATGTCGAAGACCTTCTGCTGTAGAGCCCACTCGCCAGGATCCAGGCGATGCTGGCTCAGAAAATCTGCTTGTTTGTTTTCTCGCCCAGCCATATGTGCCACTGATAGAGCCAACAGATTGGACTCTGCTCCGCCAAAATTGGTGCTACCTCATCCTCCAACGTTCTGCTGCCTGTGCTCCCTTGCCGATTCAGGTATGCTACTCTACCTGCATTATCCTAGAACACCCGAACTGCCTTGGCCTGAAGGTGCGGCCGGAAGGCACAAAGGGCTAAGAACACCGCCCACATCTCCAAGCGGTTTATTGACCAAGACCCTGATGTGTTGTGTACGAGTAGAGGATCAGTGCCTCCTGACAAAGGGCACGAGACCCTGTGCCCCCCTGTTTGTTCATGTAGAACATCGCCACCTGGTTATCCATCTGGACCAGCACCACTGGTGATGCAGGTGATGACAGAAGGCCCTCAGGGCAAGGTGTATGGCCCGGAGCTCCAAGAGGTTGATCTGCTGAGTGCTCTCATCCGGCAACCAGTAGCCCTAAGTGTGGAGATCTCCGCAGTTGGCTCCCCAGCCGAGCAAGGAGGCATTCGTGACTTAAGGCCTGAAAAGGCATGCCCGCTTCAAGAGGTTGGGGTGACTGCCACCAGACCAGGGAGTCTGCCAACTGGCAGGTCACTGAGACTCGGTCCTGGAGGTGGTCTGTGGCCTGAGACCACTGGTCCCGGAGAAACCACTGCGCCGTCCTCATATGGAGGCGAACATCTGGGGTGACATGGACTGTGGAGGCCATGTGCCTGAGGGGGCACAGAAGAAGCCAGGTGGGAACAGAGGGACGGTGCTGTACGTCCCGAGCTAGGGACCGGAAATGACTGGCTCAGTCCTTGGGCAAGAAAGTCCTCGACTGGAGGGTGTTGATCTTTGCTCCGATGAACTCCAGACACTGTGTCGGGAGGTGGTGAGACTTGGGGTAGTTTATGACAAAGCCCAAGTGTTGCAGAACCTGGATGGTGCAAGCGGTGGCCTGCTGCACCTCCGAGGCTGTGCCTCCCCTTATGAGCCAGTCGTCCAGGTAGGGAAAAACGAAGATCCCCTGGAGCCAGAGGAAGGCGGCCATGACTGCCAGGCATTTTGTGAAGACACTTGGGGAAGAAGCTAGGCCGAAGGGGAGCACCCTGTATTGAAAGTGCCTGCTTACTTACAGGTACTGCCTGTGGTTGGGGTGAATGAGGATGTGAGTATAAGCATCCTTGAGGTCTAAGGAGCATAGCCAGTCTCCCTGCTGAAGGCATGGCAGCAGTGTTCCAACGGAGAGCATCTTGAACTTCTCCCTCACCAGGAATTTGCTGAGGTTGCGCAGGTCGAGGATGGGCCTTAGGCCCCCTGTCCTCTTTGGGATGAGGAAGTATCTGGATTAGAACCCCTTGCCCCTGAGGTGGTGGGGCACCGGTTCCACCACCTTGTCCTTGAGAAGAAGACCTGCCAACTCCTTCAAAAGAAGGTCACGGTGTAGGGGAGACCTGAGGTGCTCGCCTGGGAAATAAGAGGGAGGTGTCTGAGCCAGATGGAGGAGATAACTCTCCCTGACTACCCTCAGTGCCCAGGAATCGGTGGTGATGGCCACTCATCTCTGGGCATAGAAGGCAAGGCGTACCCCCTGTGGGCTGCTGACCTCCTTGGGGTAGAGAGATTATGCTCAAGGAGTCAAAAGCTCCCCCCCTGGCTGGGCCGGGGCTGGTACCTGGGGTTTTGGGAGCATTCTGGTTACGCGGTCCATGCCCATGTCCCTTGGCCTGCTGACCCTATGCTGGTGCCGGGGAGGCCTGATAGGATGGGTAGTTTCAGTAAGCAGCTCTCTTCCTCGGGTAAAAGGGCTTTTTACCAGAGCCCTTCTGTCAGAGAGGGGCAGTGGTCTTCTTAGAGAGCCTGGTCCTCATCATGAATTTGGCCTCCAGCTCGGCAGCCTTGTCAGTCATGGGTTTGCCAAAGAGGTTCTCCCCTTGGTATGAGACATCGACCAATTTGTCCTGAACCCACGCTCGAGATCGGAAGACTGAAGCCAAGCTTGGCAGTGTGCACCGATGCCTGCCGCGGCTACCCAAGCTGACAGACTCAAACCTGTCATAGGTCGCTCGAGATATAAATTTGGAACACTCATGGATGGCTTTGGCCAGGCTCTTGAACCGCTGCAAAGCTTCCTTGGAGAGACCAACCGACAGCCCAGCGAGTTCCTTCGCCAGGTCTCTCAGGTACATGCCCATGTACAGTTGGTAGGCCTGGATGCGGCAGAGGAGCATCGAGCCCTGGGTAGCACTTTCTGCCGAGGCCATCCAAGATGTGGGCCTCCCTGCCGGGGGCCACGGAGGAGTGCATCTTCTGGCTTTTCAGTTGACTCATGGCCGACTCCACCACCACAGAGTTATGCGGCAGTTGTGACTTTTGGAAGCCTAGATTCTGGCAGACCCAATACATGGAGTCGAGCCGTCTGCTCACTAGCGGCACCAATGCCGGTGTCTCCCACATGCAGAGCATGAGCCGTTCGAGGATGGGAGGAATGGGTACCGTGAGCTATTCCTGCGGAGGGGCCTCGTACTGGAGGATCTCTAACTCATCTTCCTGAAGGTCCTCCTCCGACTCGGCCGGGAATGCCAGGGCCTTGGACATGTCCTTGACAAAGTCCAAGAAACCCATGTCCTCGAGCGGGAACTTCCACCTAGGTTCTGAGGTGGGGGAATTGGAAAGAACGTTGCGGTGGTGACAGGTATCAGGGGACTCCTGGTCCTCCATCTCCCACTCGGAGTAGTCCATGGAGGACTCACCGGAGAGCTGCTCCGTGGGCCTCGTGGGCCCCGATGCTCTATGGCTGGCACCCAGTAACACTTGCCGGGGACGACTGCAGTCCCGATGAGTGGGACTCAGCGCGCGACCTCGGCTAAGGATCAGCTCGGCCTCTGGGGATGTCTTGGACGTTGACAGCCCTGTGGTTGGGGCAGATGAACCGGTCGTACCGGACAACAGCGCCCGCTGCTGGTCCATGAAGGCAGATAAACTGCGCTCTAGGGCCACCATTCTGGACTCCAGCCCAGAAGGCTCCACAGCCTTTGGTGCGGGCACCGAGGAACTTGGGCCCGACGCCGGCTCTCCCGAAAGGGAATCCTTGATGAGAATGGTGTCTGGGGACCGAGGCCGGTCCGCGGTCATATCCTTCCGGGGGACCTTCGCAGGTCGCTCTTTCAGACACCACAGATGAGCATCTAGGACTGCGGGACCGGGCCTGGGGAGCTCCCGGCTGGTCGGAACCATCCAAGGACGCCGCCTTCGAGGATTTCTTCTTCTTTTTGGGTTCCCTCGAGGGAGACTCCCTTTCTGAGGACCCACGAGGAGGCTCGGGTTCTGAAAGTTCTGCCTGAGATGTCAGGGCCTCAGATGAAGCCCTGGCTTTGGGAGGAACCGGGGACTCGGGGGAAAAACTTATCGTGCTGCTGCTGGCGGCTCGAGGGCTTGCTGAACATCCTCTTGCAGAGACCGCAGGCCGCCGGGTCATGGTCTGGCCCGAGGCAATGAAGACAACAGTCGTGTGTGTTGATCAAAGACTTTGGCAACTGCACTGGCTACCAATAACAGTACGAGCAAGATTCAAAACCACTGCAAACATATTCAAGATCATGCACCAATGCACGGCAGATGTCCTCCACAGCCTGATAACCAAGGACACAACCAACTGACCCAGATGAACTAGCAACAGCAATAGACTACGCACATCAACTGGATACCATAAAACAAAACAAGTTACCTCTAGCAGAGCCATATCCCTCTCCGCACCGGCCCTCTGGAATTCCCTCTCGGATGAACTGCGGGCGATAAATGACCTCAAGGATTTCCGCAAATCCCTTAAGACCTTCCTATTCATGGAATGCTATGACCAAGCAGCCTAAGGACCCCATTAACCACGCTTGAATGCAAAGGTCTGCGACTAAAAAGCTGTTTGATTATTTTCATCTAATTTCCATATATTTTGGTGTGCTGAAAACAAATAAAATATTGAAAAAACTCATAGACGTCATGATTTGCCACAACATGCAAAATTGTCTTCAAATTTATCACATTTTTTCAAATTACTATTAATTAATTCAAATTACTATTAATTAATTCACATAAGTGCATTTAAGATATAAAATGCCAAAAAAACCTTAAAGGGGTTGTCCGAGTTATGTAAAAAAAAATATAGCACTGTAAATCTGATGGTCAGCAATATATACATAAGCTAAGCAAGTTTTAAGTCCGTGCTTCTAATGGTAGAAGGGGTTAATCTTTCCTGAAGAATCCAGTGGGAGGGAGACACAGGGCAGATAGCAGCAGCTCTGGTCAGTGCAGGGGGGCGTGGCCAGCACTGTGACGTCTCGTGTACAGACACAGAGCTGCTCTCTCCTGCATGCTACACTTGTGCACGAATCATCATCAGGTTCTTGGTTCTAGGCTGTTCACACTTTTTCATCGCAATTCATGTTAGCTCGTCATTCTTCAACCGTTATGTTATGGCTCCGTGAAAGTGTATTAATTCGCCAGTTTCTGTTTCATCTGTGGTGAATACATTGTTATACAGTGTTGAAGCAACAGCAGAATATTACAGACTTTGTGAAAAAAGTATACTTTGCATACTTTGGACAAAAAATTGGAGATCAAGATAAAGTCTGGGCGCCTCATAAAGTGTGCAAACGGTGTGTTGAGGACCTCTGAAACTGGTTCAAGGGTAAGAAAAAATCTTTCCTTTATGGGATTCCTATGGTATGGCGAGAGCAAAAGAACTATAGTGACGACTGTTACTTTTGTTCATGCGATGTGAAAGGGTTTAATTCCAAATGGAAGCATTCCATTTCATACCCCAATCTTCACTCGGCAATTCGTCCCATCCCCCATGGCACAGATATACCAGCACCCAAGCCCCCTGCTACCTTGGAAGAGATACCTAGCTCCGATGAAGGTGAAGTCATACCTGAAACAGATGACGAATCAAGTTCTGACTTTGAAGATGATACAAGACCAAAATTGTTTTCTCAGGAGGAGATGAATGATTTGGTAAGAGACTTGAATCTTCCCAAAGATGCTGCTGAGTTACTCGGATCAAGGCTGAAAAGCAGGAATTTATTGTTGCCAGGAGTGTCATCTTCATGGTTCAGACATCGTGAAAAGGAGTTCGTTCCTAACTTCGCCCAGGAAGACAAGTTGGTTTGTTGCATCGATGTTGAAGGTCTGATGGGTCAATTTAAAATCCAATATGATTCAGAGCAATGGCGTCTTTTTATAGATTCTTCAAAAAGAAAACTTAAAGCAGTTTTACTCCACAACGGTTTGTACGCTTCCATACCTGTAGGTCATTCCGTACACTTGAAGGAAACCTACGAGAACTTGGAATTGGTTCTTCGTAAACTTAAATATGAAGACCATGGTTGGCAAGTGTGTGGGGACTTGAAGGTCTTGTGCATGCTGCTCGGGCAACAAGCTGTGTATACCAAATATCCTTGTTTTCTGTGTCTATGGGACAGTCGATACCGACAGTCGAGAACTGAAATATGAGATTGCAGACCTGCTATTAGTAATCTGTGAACTATCATTAAAATCATCTCTAATACCTGAAGATTGGAGGATCGCCAATGTAACACCAATTTTTAAAAAGGGTTCCAGGGGTGATCCGGGAAACTACAGACCGGTGAGCCTCACGTCAGTACTGGGAAAAATGGCAGAAACCATCATAAAGAATAAAATTATTCAGCATGTAGATAGTCATGGTCTAATGGGAGACAGCCAACATGGCTTTAGACAAGAAAGATCTTGTTTTACTAATCTGTTATGTTTTTTGAAAGTGTGAATAAACAGGTGGACAAAGGTGAGTCGGTTGATATAGTGTATCTGGACTTTCAGAAAGCCTTTGACAAGGTCCCTCATCAGAGACTTTTGGCAAAACTAAAGAGTCATGGGATAGGAGGCAGTGTACTACTGTGGATCAGGAACTAGCTAAAAGACAGAAAGCAGAGGGTTGGGCTAAATGGCCAATTTTCCCAATGGAGAAAGGTGAATAGTGGTGTACCCCAGGGATCTGTGCTGGGTCCGCTGCTTTTTGACATATTCATAAATGACCTGGAAAGTGGAATAACGAGTGAGGTTATCAAATTTGCAGATGACACAAAACTATTTAAAGTTGTTAAAACCCAAGAGGATTGTGGAAAATTGCAAGAGGATCTTGATAAATTGGAAGACTGGGCATCAAAATGGCAGATGAAATTTAATGTGGACAAGTGCAAAGTTATGCACCTAGGGAAGAACAACCCAAACTATGGTTACACAATGCAAGGTTCCACATTAGGAACCACCACCCAGGAAAAAGATTTAGGCGTCATTGTGGATAACATGTTAAAACCCTCGGCCCAGTGTGCAGCGGCAGCCAAGAGAGCAAATAGAATGCTAGGTATCAGAAGGAAAGTAATGGAAAATAAAACAAAAGATATTATAATGCCTCTATACCGTTCCATGGTGAGTCCGCACCTTGAATATTGTGTGCAATTCTGGTTGCCGTATCTTAAAAAGGATATAGCGTTATTAGAAAAGGTTCAGAGAAGAGCCACCAAAATGGTAAAGGGGATGGAAGGATACTCCTATGAAGAGAGGCTAAAAAGGTTAGGGCTCTTTAACCTAGAAAAGAGATGGCTGAGGGGAGATATGACAGAAGTCTATAAATTAATGAACGGAGTGGAACGGGTAAACGTAGATCGATTGTTTACCTTATCAGAATATAGAAAGACTAGGAGACATGCAATGAAGCTACAGGATAAACTATTTAAGACTAATAAAAGAAAATATTTTTTCACTCAACGTGTAATCAAACTCTGGAATTTGTTACCAGAGGATGTAGTAAAGGCTGTTAGTGTAGCTGGGTTTAAAGAAGGTTTGGACAAGTTCCTGGAGGAAAGGTCCATAAACCATTATTAAGAAGGGACCCAGGATATCAATGCTTGACCCAGTACAAGCATTGCGGAACCTGTGTCTTTTGGGGAAACTGCTAGGTACGTACGACCTAGATTGGCCACTGTTCGTAACAGGATACTGGGCTTGATGGACCTTGGTCTGATCCAGTATGGCATATCTTATGTTCTTATGACAAAATCACTGGACCAAGAAGAGTTGGCAGCTGAGGGTGCTAACAGTCGGTGAAAAAAATGTCCTCCGAGAAACTTTGGTACCTTCCCATCTAGTTCTTCTACCACCTCTCAACATAAAATTGGGATTGATGAAGCAATTCGTAAAATCACTTCCAAGAGATGGAGAATGCTTCAAATACTTGGTCACCAAGTTTCCAGGCCTGTCAGAGGCAAAATTGAAGGAAGGTGTGTTTGTCGGACCAGACATTAGAAGGCTTATAGTTGATCAAGAGTTTGTCAATATCATGACGGATCCTCAAAAAGAAGGGTGGATTGAATTTAGAGAAGTTGTACAGAAATTTTATTTTTATTTATTTTTATTTAACATCTTTTATATACCGCACTATTTATAATCAGCGCGGTTTACATATAACAAGAAAACATCAGATAAGATACATATTATCTGTTTCTTACATGGAACAGGAACAAAAAACTTGGGTAACCAGGATAATTATTTACAATGAATAATAGTCATTGAACTATTTACATATGGACGGCATATTACATGAGAAGAACCTTTTTAGTATGAGAGAGAGGTATGAAGTGTTACTGGGTTAGCATAGGTTACGTGTTAATAACGGGATTGTTGCTATTTGAGTGAGCTTGTGTTATTTTTATTTTTATTATATTTTTATTTTTATATTTTTATTGTTATTTTTAGGCAATAACAAAGATCCTCACTACAAAAAGATCGTCGGACGAATGCTGAAAGCATTTCAAGCTTTAGGTTGCCTGATGAGTTTGAAAGTGCATTTCCTCCAGTCCCACCTTGACTACTTTCCTGAAAATTTGGGAGCTGCGAGTGAGGAACAAGGTGAACAATTCCACCAAGACATTAAAGAGATGGAAAGGTGATACCAGGGAAAATGGAGAATTACAGTGATGGCAGACTACTGTTGGATGCTTCAGAGAGACATTCCAGATGCTACTTACAAGCGTAAATGCACCAAGAGGAGCCTCACAAGGAAGAAGAATCGAGTTTAGTGTGTGTAGGTGAGCTCATTTCAGTTCAAAAAAGGATTTTTATGAAAATATTGTAATAAAACTTTAATTTTATAAGTCTATTTCCATTTATTTTGAAATATTGCCTTATTTAACATAGTTACCTAAATTGTCAGGAAACGTGATGTCCTATGACAAAATGGAGGTCATTTTCGGATTCAGTGCACCAAAAAACATAAAGATTACGTGGAATAACCAAAACAGCTCTCGAAAAAATTTTTTTTGCAGACCTAATCCCGCCCACTTTAATCCTTTTGTATGTAGTGTAAACCCAATTTGCGTAACCCACCACTTTGAAGAAAAAAGTGTCATACAAATCTGAATAAATAAATGATTTTAGAGCACTGATCACAGCTCTTAAAACCACTGGTAGCTATGGGGGAAAATAGTACCCCTACGAGATCGAAGACTCTCCGGGCTGCCAGCAGGAGAAAAAGGGGGCGAAGGCAACAGGAAAAGGAAATAACGAAAAAACTACAAAAATAAAACAGAGTCCCATGCCAGAGCACTGGTGCAATACCGGAGGCGAGTTGGAAACTCGGGGAACAAAATGATCAGCTTTTTCCAGGGACAAGCCAGACGACGTCTGAAGGGCTCCGCGGAAAAAAGAAGACTGAACAAAATGGCACCCTTGGGTGGGAAGGGGACCACGCATGCTTAGTTCTCTGTACATAGTTATTACTTAAATCAGCTGTAGCTGATTTAAGTTAATTCGTCCCTTTTCCCCTTTCACTCCCTGTTAAGATGTTACATATATTTTTTGTTTAATGTAATGTTTAATCCTTGCGTTCTCTGTAAACCGCTTTGATTCACAAAAAGCGGTAAATAAGCACTAATAAATAAATCTCCCAAAGGCTGTCTTTGAAAGCTGGGGGGATGCTTCTGCGAGAGCTCCGTCGGTGCCGACGTCACCCATGTGTGAGGACTGACTTCCTACTTGTTCCCGGAGAATAGGCTACTCAAATGACCCTGGTCCCTCAGGAAGCCAGACCCTGGTCTCGTGGTATGCTGTCAGCAATTGCTAGGTCCAACACAGCCTCCCACTAAAGGGATCAGCCGGGACCTGTCTGCTCAATCACTTACAGTGCTAGATTGGCTGTTAGGTAAGATCAATTCAGCAAAAAGAATCAAATTATCAATTATCTCCCCTACTTCCACCCCGTGCCAGCTTGCACCGGGTGCATCCTCCCCCAACTGCTGGAGGCTGAGATACTGTTCTTGGTGAGGTGTATGGTTAGCCTAAGTAGGGTGACATCACCAATGCTTTCAGCATGCTCAGCCTCCAGCTGCTGTTAGGGGGAGACAACCCGCTTGTCGGGACTGGACTGGAGCGATGATGTGGAAATCTTTCTATGTGTTTGAGATCGGAACTGCTTCCTTCTTATGGCTATTGTTCCAAATCAAACAAACACAGTCAATTACACTGCTACATTCCCCCTCTCTCCCCCTGCAAAACGTTCTCTGTATATCCACGGGTGCAGCACTGACATAGTATTAACAGGAGAAAACTTCAGCGTGATAAGATCACTAAAAGCTGCTGCCACCTGCTGGCAAAGGAGCATAACCCACATGTCTGGACTGGTCTAGCAGGATTCATTGAAAGAAAATTATCAGGTTTGTACATTCTCCATATGGGTCATCCCAAAAATATGGTGAGGAAGTTAAAAAAGCTGTAGCATGGTGCAGCCAGATTATTGCTCAGCCTTGACTGGAGAAATTGTATTTATTTATTACACTTGATTTTGATTTCTCACATCATCAGAAACATTCAATGCGAGATACCTCAACTCCTTTCACCAGTCTCCACTGGTTTCCTGTGGTTCCTGCACCACTGAAGGGAGCAGGTCTAATGGGGAAGGCATGAATGAATACCTGCACTTATTGTTCATTGTGTCTCTGTTCTCACCTGTGCTCATCTTTGTTGTTTTAAATTGTCCTAAAAAAAACCCCTGCAAAGCTCAATTAATTTGACTTAAAGGATCACTAATTTGTGAATTATAATTTGAAGATTCAAGAGGGAAAGAATGTTTGCTGCCCAGCACATTGACTAAACCTATTAATTACTAACACTCTGACCACAGAACAAAGTCAATGTGTGTGTGTGTGTATACAGATGCATCCCCTGAATATTTTGCAAGAGCAGGCTCTGTTCCGAATTACCTGAATAACAGTGAGGAATTGCCTGGCAATCTTATGGAAGTTGTACCTACTGACAACTGCCTTGCCAGGTCCACGGCCCAGATTACAGCTGCTGTACGCTGTCAAATTTGCTGTAGATCCATCAGAACACAATAGCTCATACTGTGCTTGTTCTGTATCTAAAGACAAAAAGATCAAAAGTTGCACAAATATCAGTAAGGAGAGAACAAGAAAGGGTCAATATAGAGGACGTATTTATAAAAGGACTATTTCCTATTCTGTACTTATGGACACTCTTTGAGTAAGGCTTATGTGTATCCCATAGCCATGACCACTCTGGTTTCAGGCTGCATCATACAGTAGTTGGAGAGATACACACAAAACATGGACTGGAATCTTAACTACCAGCCTAAGGAAAGCTTGCAAGGGAAAATTGTATGTCTCCTATTCCATATCACACCAGCCAAACACATCTTCAACCTGCCCAAAGAGTGGAATTAAGTGAACAGCAATTACGCTTTTTCTCCAAAGGGTGCATGGGGATCCTGAGAAAGGTGAAATTAGACCTCACCTACTAATTAGCTTTCCTTGAGGAACTCCAGTCCAGTCCCGCTCCTCAGGGTAGTTAACCTCCATCAGCAGCTTGGAGACTAAGCATGTCATTTTTCTGATGACCTCAGGGTACTTGGGCAGCTGGCTCCTCCTCCAAGCCCCAGTAACCTATTAACAAAAGAGACTCACGGGACCAACAAATAAGCAGATTAGAACTACAAAACCAAACCTGGCAAGAACTTTGGCCCCTTTTTTACCCTTACAGGGGCCCTCCCCCTTTACCAGCAGCTTATCAGTCCCAATCAGAACATCAAAGCTAACCTTTTTTTCTTTTTGTTAATTTATTTATTTTATTTATTTAGTAAATACTTGTATACCGCTGTTTCCTACGATCAACAGCGGTTTACTTTACAGAAATCATAATGCATTGTATAATACATTGAGATTTTTAGTTTTACATTTTGATTAGACAATGATTTACGTAACGCGGGATAAACAGTTGGATACAATATACAGTTGATTATTATAGCACACAGATCAGGGTATACATTTGATTTCAGTAGGTTGGGGGGCCAAATATACATTATATACAATGTTGACTTCCAAAGAGTACAGGCTAATACATGACTATATGCTATTAGGTTTTATGCTGTCGTGGGCGGTAAAGTTCATCTGGTTGAGGTAGGGTATTGCGGTTAGATCAGGTTGTAGTGGGTTTGAAACAGATATGTTTTAAGCTTTCGTCTAAATTCAGTCAGGCTGTTTGTGAGTCTTAATTCATGCGGTAGTTGGTTCCATTGAATTGGCGCTGTGTATGTGAATGCCCGCTTGCTTGTTTCGGCTTTGACTGATCGAATGCTTGTCGGGATGCACAGGGTGTTGAGATTCATAGTTCTCCTGCTCCTGTTGCATGGTTGGATAGTGATTAGGTTATTGAGGTAGGATGGTGCGATGCCATGGATGAGTTTAAACGTTGTGATGATCTGTTTGTAGATGATGCGTGCGGCCACTGGGAGCCAGTGCAGGTCCATTAGTACTGGGGTTATGTGGTCGGTGACTTTCTTTTCCATGATGACTCTTGCAGCCACGTTCTGGGCCATTTGCAGGATGCTGAGTGTGTTCTTTGGAAGCCCTAGTAGAATGGCATTGCTGTAGTCCAGGTGTGGAATGATTAGTGCTTGAGCAACAGATCTAAAGTCGGATTTGTCGAGGATACTGCGAAGTGGTTGTAGAATTTTGAGTTTGTAAAAGATGGCTCGGTTAACTGATCTGAGGTGTTTGTCCATCCTGAGATTACAGTCTAGTAGGACACCTAGATACTTTATTACAGGCTTCGTGTGGTATATGTTTTTGTTGAGAGTGACTGTGGTGGGTGGGATGAAATTGGCTTTCCTGGAAATGAACATGACCTCTGTTTTTTTGTGGTTTATTGACATGTTGTTTTGCTGAAGCCATAATTGGAGCATGTCAAGGCATATTTCTAGTGGACCGAGGTTAGGCTGTGTTATGTCAAGCTGTGTGTATAGCATCACATCGTCGGCATATATGTGGTATTTGATGTTGTATTTCTGGAAGATATTGCAGACCGGCTTTATATACAAATTGAACAGAAGTGATGAGAGGGCAGACCCTTGGGGGATCCCTTGGGTTTGGGGGAAGGCATCAGCTTTATCGTTGTTGAATTGTACTTGTTGCATCCTATTGGATATATATGAAGAGAACCATTTTAAGGGGGTCCCTGAGATACCCAGCGAGGCCAGGCGGTCCAATAGGGTGTTGTGATGCACTGTATCGAATGCCGCTGAGATGTCAATGAATATGAGTATGAACATGGAGTTTTTGTTCTCGAGGCCCCTAAGTAGGTTGTCAAGGAGTGCCAGCAGTAGTGTTTCTACTCCGTGATTCTGACGGAATCCATATTGATGCTCATCTAAGGCTTTTCTCTCATCCATGTGATCTTGTAGTTGGTGCTGCACCGCTTTTTCAATCGTTTTTGCTAGGAATGCTATGCTTGAAATTGGGCGGTATGATGCAGGATCACTTTTGTTGAGCGACTTGTTCTTTAATATGGGTCTTATAATTGATTTCTTGAGTTGAGTCGGCATGCTACCTTGTTGTAGTGACTGGTTGACAATGTGCGCGATGGGTTTTGCGTTGTCTTTCTTAGTTGCTTTCATCCAGGCGGCTGGGCATGGGTCAAGGGGTGAGGTAGTGGTGTTTAAGTTGGTTATGATGTTTAGGATTTGTTGCTCCCCGAGATGCTGGAAGGTGTTCCATTCTGGTTCCAGGTCTGTTTGAGAGACAGTGGTGGTTTCTTGAGTGGTGATGGTTGATGGCATGTTTTGATTAATGGTTGTGGGGCGTTGTGGGTTTAGTTTTTGGCGTAGTGGTCGGCAAGTGTCTGGGCCTTTATATCGTTTGAAGAGATGGAGTTTTGCGAAGTTTTGGTAAGTGATTTTACGAGCTCAAAAAGTTCCCTGGGTCTATTGAGAGCTTTGTTGAGTAGGTTGGTGTGGTGACTCTTCTTTGCGAGGTTGACCTCATTCTTGTATTTTGAGAGGAGTGTTAGGTAAAGTTGCTTGCTCTCTTCGGTTTGCTTCTTCCTCCATTTTCTTTCCAGTTTGCGTAGTTCTCTTTTCATTTTAGCTAGCGTGGGAGAGTACCATGGTTCGGTTCCTGTTTTTGTTGCCGCATTTGTGCCTTTCCATGTTGGTCTTGCAGCTGCCTCGATCCCTGCGTTCCATTGGGTTACCAGTTTGTCTAGGTCTGTGGTGGTGTAATCCAAATGTGTAGATATGGAAGTTATCAATGCTTCACTGTTGAATTTTTGGAATTTCCTCTGTTGATGTGTTTTCGGGTGGGTTTGAGGCTTATCCTTTAGTGATGGTAGATGGATTTCAAATTCAATTAGGAAATGGTCGGACCATGGGACCGGGGTTATTCGAGGTTTGGTGTTTTGTTGTATGTTGTGTGATAAGAACACCATATCGAGGGTGTTACCTTTGTTATGTGTGGGTTCTTGGATGATTTGAGAGTATCCGAGCTGGTTCATGGCTTCTGAGAATGTGTCTGCCTGTACAGGGGGAATTGAAGGGAGATTCAAGTCACCCAGGATGATGCGCAGTTTTTTGGTTGCAGAGGTTGAGATAATTTCTAGTGCGGTTGCCAGGGTTTCATGGTGGGCTGAGGGGGGTCTGTAAATTAAACACAGTATTGTTGTTGTGTTTTCAAGTTTGAGTATGTCAATGCCTTGGGATTCAGTTAAGGAAGGGCTTGTGAACATTAGGGAGGTTTTGGCAATGATAAGTACTCCTCCTCCTCTCCTGTTGGGCCGGGGGCAGTTAAATAGAGTGTAGTTGGGTATGGGGAGTTGGTTTAGTATTGCTGGGTCCGTGTCTGTGAGCCATGTTTCAGTGACACAGAGGATATCGGGTTTGTTGTCTGTGATGATGTCGTGTATGATGTGTGTTTTATTTTTAATGGATCTGGCGTTGATAAGACAGATTGAAGTGGGGGATTGGGATATTTGGTGTGGTTGTTGTTGCTTGTTTCTGGTCCTAGTGGCTGCAGGCTTCCTGTGTTTTTTGTGTTTTGGCTTGGGGCTACGTCTTTTCTGGGGTTTTTCAGTGACCTTGAGCGCAGCGGTTAGGTCTGGGTTGGGTATGATTTCATCGTGAAATATGTATGTTGGACCTATCAGTGGTAGTAAGGGCATCAGTATATTGTAGTTGTTGAGGATTGGGTGCCATACTATTGTCTGCTGCTGCGTTAAGTGTGGTATGTAGGCGTGTGCGGTTAGGGATAAGTAGAGGCAGAGAATTACCATATAGATGATGGGAGCCATGGTTCGTGTGGTTGGGACTGAAGCGATGTTTGTTATGGGAATCTTTGGAAGGGTGATTCTGTGTGAATGTGGCAAAGGTTAGTTACTTATGGTCTAAGATAAGATGGTGGTTGTCACACATGAAACAGATCAATCAGTACATATACCATGAGACTAACAGGTAAAACTTTTGATACATATGTGAGAGATGCACAATGAACAGTTTGGCTATTGCAAGGATTACTGTCACGAGGGCTATTGCAGCTAATTACTGTTAAGGTCTGGTAGTATGAGACAGATCGGAGGTCATTCCTACAATATACAGATAATTACTGACAAGAACAGTTGTTATGAGGCAGATCTGAGATCATTCATAAAATGTACAGTGTTAATAAAAGGAGGCTGCTATTTCTCCGGCAGGACAGAAAGGGCAGCAGACTTGAGATAATTACGTTTGCATTAAAGTTTGCTATCCGTGCGATTACCTGGTCGTGAGCTGTGGTGTGACTAGTTGGGAAGGGCGAGCTCAACCTGGGTCAGGGAGCTCAAGCCGTGTTGTGCTGTTGCTTCATGGATTCAGTGATGTATTGGTCATCCTTGTTCTCGTGGTCTGTGATGGTTTGTAGCTCCTATTATCCGTGATTGTATGGCGCTTTGTGTGGACGCGCTGTGGATAGTGCCCGGCGCTGGCGAGCTCAGACTTATCCAGTGGAGCTTCAGGCCAGTTGCGGCTGTTGGTGTGTTTATCCGGGGTTCTTCTCATGGGGCAACCTGCAGCCTTGATTTTCCTTTGCGCCTAATGGCTCCCGCCTAAGGGCCACGCCAAAGGGCCCTCTGGTGAGGCCCTCAGGCGCGGGCGCGCCCGGTAGGGACGCCGCTTAAATGTGCTGCTTGAGCCTGCCCTTCTCTGCTCCCACTGTCCCGATTGGACAGGAGCACTCCCACTGCCCCGGTTGGACAGGAGTCGGCTGGGGGCTCTCGGAGGCTAAAGCGGCTCCCTCGGGGTAGGGACGCCGCTTAAATGTGCTGCTTGAGCTTGCCCTTCTCTGCTCCCACTGTCCCGATTGGACAGGAGCACTCCCACTGCCCCGGTTGGACAGGAGTCGGCTGGGGGCTCTCGGAGGCTAAAGCGGCTCCCTCGGGGTAGGGACGCCGCTTAAATGTGCTGCTTGAGCCTGCCCTTCTCTGCTCCCACTGTCCCGATTGGACAGGAGCACTCCCACTGCCCCGGTTGGACAGGAGTCGGCTGGGGGCTCTCGGAGGCTAAAGCGGCTCCCTCGGGGTAGGGACGCCGCTTAAATGTGCTGCTTGAGCCTGCCCTTCTCTGCTCCCACTGTCCCGATTGGACAGGAGCACTCCCACTGCCCCGGTTGGACAGGAGTCGGCTGGGGGCTCTCGGAGGCTAAAGCGGCTCCCTCGGGGTAGGGATGCCGCTTAAATGTGCTGCTTGAGCCTGCCCTTCTCTGCTCCCACTGTCCCGATTGGACAGGAGCACTCCCACTGCCCCGGTTGGACAGGAGTCGGCTGGGGGCTCTCGGAGGCATACGTTGCGCTGACAAGGCAGCTCTCTGTTAGACTCCCACTCTTCCGCCTGTAATCCCCCTCGGCCAGAAATCATAATGATGACCTTCTTCATGTCTGGGGTCATGTATACAGGGAGGGTTCCGGGTCTGGACTGGAGTTCCTCAAGGAAAGCTAATTAGCAGGTAAGGTCTAATTTCACCTTTGTTATCGTCCACCTCCTGTCCAGTCCTGCACCTCAGGGATGTAACATAGCAGTTCTAACACTGGGAGGGACCCGTGAAACTGGCCTGAAGTACTGCCGCCCCAAACCGAGCATCCCCTTCCGTCTTGAGTCAGCTGTATCTGACTTTTGGCTACGTTGATAACTCATCCCAGACTCTGTAGTAACCGTACCTCTTGTTGTCACCTGCTTGCTCTCGAATCTTGATTTTGCCCGAATGAGCCAGTCGTCAAGGTAAGGATGCACCAGGATGCCTTCTTGGCACAGCACTGCTGCCACTACTACCATGACCTTGGTGAAGGTACGTAGAGCTGTCGCAAGCCCAAAGGGCAGTGCTCGAAACTGGAAATGCCCTATGGGCACCGCAAAACGAAGGAACTGCTGATGCTGTGGGCATACTGGAATATGCAAGTAGGCCTCCATGAGGTCCAAAGATGTCAAATACTCCATATTCCTTACCGCCACAATGACAGACCGCAAGGTCTCCATGTGGAATTTGGGTACATGCAAACACCGATTCACCTTTTTGAGATTGAGAATGGGTCGAAAGAAACCTTCCTTCTTTGGGACCATGAAATAAATGGAGAATTGACCACATCTGCACTAGTCCTGGGGACCCTGACCACAGCCCCAAACTGCAGGAGCCATTCCAGGGTAGCCCAGACGGCTGCAGCCTTTCCGCGCACCTTGCATGGAGCCTGAACGAAGGCTGGCGGCAATAGTCTGGCGAACTCCAACGCGTAGCCGTCCCTGACAATTTCTAAGACCCACTGGTCGAATGTGATCTGGACCCAGACCAGAAAAACCTCCCACAGTCGACCCCTTACAGGCTATACACCCGCATGGGCCCTCCTCGCTTCAATGTGCTTTCTTCAGACCCGAGGAAGGGACAGCAGAATAATAACTCCATCCTGCTCCCCAAAACCCCGAAAAGCCTGCCTCCAAAGGAGAAACCGTCCTCTTTGATATGGCGTAAACTGCACTGCTCGGAACCACCGGAACTCCATTGACTGTCTCTTGGCGCGCTGGGGGAGCACGCCTGTTTCTGTTTTGTCTCTCCTAATTCCTTTACCAACTTCTCCAACTCCCCCCCAAACAACAGCTTCCCATTGAATGGAAGTTTACTGAGGTGTGACTAGAAAGAGATATCCGCTGTCCAATTCTGCAGCCATAGATAATGGCGAGCCACTACCACAGATGCCATGCTCTTCGACAGGCTCCTGATGAGATCATAGAAGGTGTCTGCTAGGTATGTGGCTCCCGGTTCTAGTTACGTCACGGCTCCTGCCGGCTCCAGGGATGCCCCGTCTGACTTCATTACCCCCTGCGCCCATTGCAGGCAGGCCCTGGCTATGAACGCTCCACATAACAATGCCTGTAACGACAGGGTATTGATATTGAACGCCCACTTCAGGATGGTATCCGACTTCCTATCCTGTATATCCTTGAGTGCTGCACTGCCTTCCACTGGGATTGTGGTCTTCTTATTACCGCGGAAACTGCAGCATCCACCTTCAGAGATGGGAACCACTCTTGCTCCTGCTCCGGAAAGGGATAGAGGCGGGTCATGGATCTGACTCCCTGCAAACCTGCCTCTTGGAGGTCCCACTCATTCTGGATCATCTGCTTGACCACCCTATGCAATGGAAACAACCACTGTGGTTTTCTAGTTTCTCACAAACACAGTCTTCTGAAAATTGTTCAAGATGTCCCTCGCTTCCGTTCCTCTTTGTGGGTGTTTTCTGAGGTCCTGCTCCTGGTTCATCATCTGTGAACATAGAACAGAAATATTTGTTAAGAAATTCTACTTTATCCTCATTAGCTTCTACATATTCCTCCCCTTCACCCTTTAGTCTGACAATACCACTTTTGCCCTTCCTCCTCTCACTAACGTATCTGAAAAATGTCTTATCCTCCCATTTTATTGCATTGGCTTTTTCCTCCTCTTTTTGAATGTTTGTTTTCCTGACTACTTTGCTAGCTTCTCTAAGTTTCTCCAAATATAGATGCCTGACCTCCTCTCTCTGTGATCTCTTGCATGTCATGAAGGCCTCCCTCTTTTTCTTCACCTTTTCAGCTACTCCTTTCGAAAACCATAGCAGTTTCCTTTTACCTTTATTTACCATTTTAACAAAAAGGTTTGGTTGCCCTTAAAATATCTCCTTTCAGTTTTGCCCACTGTTTTTCTACATCCACCAGCTGTTCCCATCCCGCTAATGACTCCCTGAGGTATTGGCCCATCTTGGCAAAGTTAGTTTTCCTAAAGTCTAAGACCCTTGCTTTTGAGTGGATTTTATCAGCCCTAGTCCTAATAAGAACATAAGATATGCCATACTGGGTCAGACCAAGGTCCATCAAGCCCAGTATTCTGTTTCCAACAGTGGCCAATCTAGGTCATATGTACCTAGCAGTTTCCCCAAGAGACACAAGTTCCACAATGCTTGTACTGGGTCAAGCATTGATATCTTCGGTCACTTCTTAATAATGGTTTATGGACCTTTCCTCCAGGAACTTGTCCAAACCTTTTTTAAACCCAGCTACACTAACAGCCTTTACTACATCCTCCGGTAACAAATTCCAGAGTCTGATTACACGTTGAGTGAAAAAATATTTTCTTTTATTAGTCTTAAATAGTTTACCCTGTAGCTTCATTGCATGTCCCCTAGTCTTTCTATATTCTGATAACGTAAACAATCGATCTACGTTTACCCGTTCCACTCCATTCATTAATTTATAGACTTCTATCATATCTCCCCTCAGCCGTCTCTTTTCCAGGTTGAAGAGCCCTAACCTTTTTAGCCTCTCTTCATAGGGGTATCCTTCCATCCCCTTTACCATTTTGGTGGCTCTTCTCTGAACCTTTTCTAAAATCGCTATATCCTTTTTAAGATATGGCGACCAGAATTGCACACAATATTCAAGATGCGGTCTCACCATGGAACGATATAGAGGCATTATAATATCTTTTGTTTTATTTTCCATTCCTTTCCTTATCATACCTAGCATTCTATTTGCTCTCTTGGCCGCCGCTGCACACTGGGCCGAGGGTTTTAACATGGTATCCACAATGACGCCTAAATCTTTTTCCTGGGTGGTGGTTCCTAATGTGGAACCTTGCATCGTGTAACCATAGTTTGGGTTGTTCTTCCCTAGGTGCATAACCTTGCACTTGTCCACATTAAATTTCATCTGCCATTTTGATGCCCAGTCTTCCAATTTATCAAGATCCTCTTGCAATTTTTCACAATCCTCTTGGGTTTTAACAACTTTAAATAGTTTTGTGTCATCTGCAAATTTGATAACCTCACTCGTTATTCCACTTTCCAGGTCATTTATGAATATGTCAAAAAGCAGCGGACCCAGCACAGATCCCTGGGGTACACCACTATTCACCTTTCTCCATTGGGAAAATTGGCCATTTAGCCCTACCCTCTGCTTTCTATCTTTTAACCAGTTCCTGATCCACAATAGTACACTGCCTCCTATCCCATGACTCTTTAGTTTTGCCAAAAGTCTCTGATGAGGGACCTTGTCAAAGGCTTTCTGAAAGTCCAGATACACAATATCAACCGACTCACCTTTGTCCACCTGATTATTCACTCCTTCAAAAAAAACATAACAGATTAGTAAGACAAGATCTTCCTTGTCTAAAGCCATGTTGGCTGTCTCCCATTAGGTTGTGACTATCTACATGCTGAGTAATTTTATTCTTTATGATGGTTTCTACCATTTTTCCCGGTACTGACGTCAGGCTCACCGGTCTGTAGTTTCCCGGATCACCCTGGAACCCTTTTTAAAAATTGGTGTTACATTGGCGATCCTCCAATCTTCAGGTATTAGAGATGATTTTAATGATAGTTCACAGATTACTAATAGCAGGTCTGCAATCTCATATTTCAGTTCTTTCAACACCCTTGGATGTATACCATCCGGCCCAGGTGATTGGCTACTCTTCAGTTTATCTAATAGTTGTAAGACATCTTCCCGATGTATCGATATTTCCTTTAATTCTTCCGCACCTTTAAATACCACTTCAGTCATGGGTAAAATCCCTACATCTTCCTCAGTAAAGCAAAGAATTCATTCAGTCTCTCCGCTATCGCCTTGTCGCCTCTTAGTGCTCCTTTAACCCCTTTATCATCTAATGGACCAACTGGCTCTCTCACAGGTTTTTTCTACGAATGTACTTGAAAAGGTCTTTATTTCGCGTTTTTGCTTCCGCAGCAAGCTTCTTCTCAAATTCTCTCTTTGCCTGCCTTATCAATGCCTTGCATTTGACTTGCCAGTGCTTGTGCTGTTTCCAGGTTTCGTCGTTTGGCTTTTTTCCATTTCCTGAAAGATGCTTTTTTGGCAACAACAGCCTCTCTGACCTCACCTTTAAACCATGCTGGCAGTTTTTTGGACTTCCTTCCACTTTTCTTAAAGCGTGGAATACAGCTGGTCTGGGCTTCCAAGATAGTATTTTTCAACAACACCCAAGCTTGATGTACGTCTTTAACCTTTGCAACTGCTCCTTTTAGTTTTTTCTTAACTGTTTTCCTCATTTTACCATAGTCTCCCTTTCGAAAGTTAAAAGGTAGTACTGTGGATTTCCTTACTATCCCTCCTCCACTAATTAAATCAAAGGCGATCATGCTATGATCACTATTGCCAAGTGGCCCCAACACCCTTATCTCTTGCACTAGATCTGGTGTTCCACTAAGGACTAGGTCTAATATGGCTTCCCCTCTGGTTGGTTCATGAACCAGCTGCTCCAAGAAGCAGTCATTTATTTCATCTAGGATCTTTATCTCCCTAGCATGTCCTGACATGACACTGACCCAGTCGATACCGGGGTAATTGAAATCACCCATTATTATTACTGCGCTGTAACTTTTGTTAGCTTCCTTGATTTCTTTGAGCATTTCATCATCCATTTGGTCATTCTGGCCAGGTGCTCGATAGTACACCCCCACTGCCATTGCCTTCCCCCTTTTATATGGAATTTCAATCCATATAGATTCTACAGCAGATTTTGTTTCCTGCAAAGCTTTAATCCTTTCTGAGTCAATGCCCTCTCTAACATAGAGCGCAAACCCCTCCATCAATTTTATCAGCTCTATCATTACGATATAGTTTGTACCCAGGTATCACAGTGTCCCACTGGTTGTCCTCCTTCCACCATGTGTCTGATATTCCAATCATATCTAACCTTTCATTTAGTGCTATATATTCTAACACTCACATCTTATTCTTTAGACTTCTAGCATTTGCATTTTAGAGAATGTATTTTATTCATGTTAATTTGGCTATTGTTAGACATGGGTAAATTGGGATCTTTAAGCTCTGTCTGCTCCATACTTGAGGGCATTTGGGCTACTTTACTCTTTTGTGGAACCTCTCTGCTTTT
Organism: Ichthyophis bannanicus; assembly: GCA_033557465.1. Classification (NCBI taxonomy): domain Eukaryota; kingdom Metazoa; phylum Chordata; class Amphibia; order Gymnophiona; family Ichthyophiidae; genus Ichthyophis; species Ichthyophis bannanicus. The sequence goes on along the minus strand of CM066041.1, from coordinate 17,434,691 downwards.
GGTAGTATCCTTCAAGGATACATTCTTCCGAACCATCCGCTCTTAGGCGACTGTCGGCTTTCCCCTAATATCTAGTTTAAAAGCTGCTCTATCTCCTTTTTAAAGGTTAATGCCAGCAGCCTGGTTCCATCCCGGTTAAGGTGAAGCTCATTCCTTCGGAAGAGCCCCTCCTTTCCCCAGAATGTTCCCCAGTTCCTAACAAATCCAAAACCCTCATCTCTGCACCATTGTCTCATCCACGCATTGAGACTCCGGAGCTCTGCCTGCCTTTTGGGTCCTGGGCGTGGAACAGGAAGCATTTCGGAGAATGCTACCATGGAAGTTCTGGATTTCAACTTCCTACCTAAAAGCCTAAATTTTGCCTCCAGAACCTCCCTACCACATTTTCCTATGTCATTGGTACCGACATGTACCAAGACAGCAGACTCCTCTCCAGCACTATCTAAGACCTTATCTAGGTGGCGCGTGAGGTCTGCTACCTTCGCACCAGGCAGGCATGTTACCAGGCGATCCTCACGTCCACCAGCCACCCAGCTATCTACATGCCTAATGATCGAATCACCAACTAATACTAAACTACATCATCTGGTGATCACCTGATGCAAAATGATCTCCCACAATATCATCAAAAACACTTTCACCATTGGGAAGCACCAAGTCCAGTATGGCCCCTTTACATGTGGTTCTGTTACCAGTTGCCTGAATAGTTCTCCCTTACTTCTAGATGTTACTCCAGCAGGGATGCGCCAATCAACATCCGGCATATTGAAATCCCCTATCAGTAGCATTTCCCCTTTCCTGGCAATGTTGAGTATGTCTTCAATTAACTCTCCATCCACCTCTTCAACCTGTGAGGGAGGTTTGTATATCATGCCAATGCAAATAGATTTCTCTTTCCCTCTTTCTAGTTTAACCCACAGCGCCTCCTCTCTCCCTTTTAAGCCCTGTATTTCCATAGCTTTAATAATATTTTTTACATATAGTTCAGCTCTTCCTCCCCTTCTTCCTACCCTGTCCTTTCTGAATAAAGTATAGTCTGGTATAGTTATATCCCAGTCATGGTTGTCCGTGAACCATGTCTCTGTTACTGCCACTAAATCCAAGTCAGCCACTCCCATTAAGGCCTCAACATCTGGGATCTTATTTCCCATGCTATGAGACACTGCCTTCCAGATGTTGCCCCTTTTACTTATTTCTATAAAGGTATTTAATGTTTCATTTACCTGGGGGCTTTCTTCACCCATCCCCAACAAATCTAGTTTAAAGCCCTCTTCAGTAGGTTAGCCAGTCTGCTGCTACTGAAGACACGTCGACCCTTCATGGACCTGGCAGTATCATTTGTGCTGACATGGATGAGCATAGCAGAGAAACCCTGCAGGGCCCAAACCAAAAAGTGCCATCCAAATGGCTATTGAAATTCATAGAGTGCAAGGCAAAAAGGACAGGCAACCTACTGTCAGCACCTACATGCCTCAACGCCATGACTCACAGGAAATTCCCGGACCCCCAAATTCACCAAAACTTTCTTCAGACCCGGGATCGCGTCACTGTATACTTCCACTGAAACAAGGCAGGTTCTGGGACTGGGCTGGTTATTCAAGGAATGCCAATTAGCAGGTAAGGCCTAATTTAACTTTCCTTATCGTCCCTCCATTCCTGTCCCATACCTCTGGGATGTAACAGAGTAGTTCTATCGAAGGAAGGGGCCCGCAATTATGGCCTGAATTACTGCTGCTCCAAATCTGGCGTCCCTGCCGCCTGCACATCCAGGCGATAATGTTTCGCAAAAGTATGAAGGGAGGACCAAGAGGCCACCCTACAAATCTCAGCAGGCATAACTATACTATACTCCGCCCACAAAGCCGCCTGCGCCCTGATCAAATGAGCCTGTAGCCCCGCCAGCACCACCTTTCCCTTCAACAGGTGGGCCGATGAGATAGCTTCTCTAATTCACCTGGAGATGGAGGCCTTGGCCACTGCCTTAAGTGGAGGCCCAAACAGTACAAATAAACGATCCGATTTACAAAACGTAGCGTCCTCTTCAAATAACGCTGCAATACTTTCCTTATATCCAACAGACACAACTGCGGATCTACGTTTCCCACCAGCCTTCCTGCTGGCAGGGAATCTGGCTGATTCAAATGAAAAACAGAAATGACCTTGGGCAAAAAGGAAGGTACCGGCCAGCTCACCACCGTCTCTCCTTTGATATGGAAAGGAAAGGCTCCCTACACAAGAGAGCTTGAAGTTCCAAAACGCTCCATGCCGAGCACATCACCACCAGAAATACTGTCTTTAAGAGTGAAATCTTTCAGAGAGGAACTGCTCAACAGCTCAAAGGGTGCCTTTGTCGGTACTCCCAATACCAGATTGAGATCCCTAGGAGGAACGATTGACCGCTTAGGTGGCTGGATCTGCTTCACTGCCTTTAGGATACAGATGACATCCGGGTGTGCTCCCAAGGATAGTTCGTATATCCGGCACCGATAACAAGAAATGGCCGCCACTTGCACCCTCAAATACCCAGATGCCAGGCCTTTCTCAAATCCTGCTTGCAAAAAGGCTAACACATCCAGCACTGTAGCTAGGAATGGCAGACCCTGCCTTTCATGACACCAAGCCTCAAATATGCGCCAAAAGCTGGTATAAGATAAAGAAGTGGATCTTTTCAGGGCCTTCAGCAACTTTGCTATCACTGGACCGGAATAACCATGTCTGCTCAATCGTGCTCTTTCAAGAGCCATGCCATAAGTGAGAATCGATCCACCTGAGGCATTCACAGCAGCCCCTGGGTCAAGAGGTCATCCCTGATTGGCAGCCACCACAGCCGATCCACTATGAAGCGCACCAGACCGGCATACCACGGATGCCTCAGCCAGTCTGGGGCAATTAGAATGACCATTCCCCGGTAAGCCTCAATCCACTGCACCACATGAGCTATGAGCACCCACGAGGGGAAAACGTATATGATACCCTCTGTGGACCAACTCTGCACCAGGACATCCAGGCCCTCAGACATCCTCTCTCATCTTCTGCTGAAGAACCAGCTCGATTTGGTCATCGCAAACATCACATCAGATTCATGATCGGCGTACCCAATTGGCTCACCACCTACAGAAAGACTGCCTGGCACAACGTCCATTCCCCGGGGTCAACGTGCACCCAGCTCAGGTAGTCCACCGTCACGTTGTCGGTTTCCACCACATGTGCTGCTGACAATGCTTGAAGATGCTCTTCTGCCCACATTAGCAGCATTTCGGCCTCTGCTTCCAAGCTTACACTCCCTGTGCCTCCTTGCTGATTGATGTAGGCCATGGTGGCTGCATTGTCTGAGAAGACCCAGATGGCCTTCCCCTGCAGCCACAGACCGAACATCTGCAGTGCCAGGACAACTGCTCTCATTTCTAGTTTGTTTATGGACCACACGGTTTCCTGCGGGTTCCACTGCCCCTGAGCAATGTATCCTTCGCAGACTGATGTCTTTCATCAGCAAGATCCAACTTGGTGCCTCTAGGGGCATCCCCACCACTAAATTCTCTGAGCGCTTTCCAGGGAGTCAATGCGACAAGAGATGTTTCTGGAAAGACCACCTGCGGCGCAGTGCTCTCTGCAACGGTCGCAGGTGCACCCTTGCCCACGGCACGAGTTTGAGCATTGCTACCATGGTTCACTTGCAGATAATGCCAGGCCGTTGGATCCTTCATCTGCAGAAACTGGCATACAAGCTGCCGCAGTCCCTGCGCCCCCAGGTACTCAAGTTCCTGGGACAGCACCAATCAACTCTTGGCCATGTTGATCATCCATCCAAGACTTAGCAGAAAGTCCTCTACTCTTGCTGTTGCTTGTTTGCTTTTGCTCCTGGACTTTGCACGAATAAGCCAGTTGTTGAGGTACGGGTGCACCAGAATCCCCTCCTAGCGGAGTGCTGCCACCACCGCCACCACCATGACGTTGGTGAAGGTACAAGGTGCCTTTGCTAGCCCAAACGACAATGCCTGAAACTGAAAATGCTCTATAGGCACCGCAAAGTCAAGAAACTGCTGCTGTTCTGGCTGTATAGGAATGTGTAGATATGCCTCTGTGAAATCGAGGGAAGCCAAGAACTCCCCACTTCTCACTGCCACTATTACGGACCGCAACGTTCCCATGTGAAAATGGGGCACCCATAGACACCGGAACACATGCCTGAGATTGAGAATAGGCCGAAAGCAACCCTCCTTTTTGGACACTACAAAATAAATTGAGTTCCGACCTGAACTGCACTGGTCCTTGGGAACTGGCACAACGGCCCTTAACTGTAGAAGCCTTGTCAAGGTATCTTTTACCACCATGGCTTTGTTGCTCGCCTTGCAGGGGGACTATACAAAGGACAGGCCCACAGGTCTGGCAAATTCCAGTGCATAGCCCTCCTGGATTACATCTAGAACTCACTGGTTGGACATGATCTGGACCCAGACAGGGTAAAAGTCCTGCAGTCGACCTCCCATGGGCTGCACCGCCACCTGGGCCCCCCTCGATTCATTGTGATTTCTTAGGCCCTGAGGATGAGGAGGTGATAAAAAAAGCCCACCCCGCTCCTCGAAATCTGCAAAACCCCTGACCTCACAAGCGAAAATGCCCCCTTTGGTAAAGCGCAAACCAAATGGTACAGAACCGTTGGCAGTCTTGCAACTGACCCTGAGCTGGAGTTGAGCTGTGGGCCTGCTTCTGTTTATCCTCGGGGAAGCATCCCCCTTTAGACTCTCCCAAGTCTTTCTCCAATTTATCCTTCCCAAACAGAAGTTTCCCCTTAAATGGAAGCTTGTTAAGACCAGCCCAATTCTGCAGCCATAGATAGCGGCGAGCCGCCACCACAGAGGCCATACTCTTGGACAGACCTGTAATGAGCTTGTAGCAGGCGTTTGCAAGGTACACGGCCCCTGACTCCAGTTTGGTCACTGTTCCATACCGGATCTGGAGCCAAATCTCCAGGCTTTAGAACCCCTTGCGCTTAGCACAGGCAGGGCCTGGCAACCCAGGCCCCACAAACTGAAGCTTGCAACGAGAGGGCATTGATATCAAACGTTTGCTTCAACAAGGTGTCCAACTTCCTATCCTGGACATCCTTGAGTGCGGCACTGACCTCTATCAGAATCATTGTTTTCTTAGTAATGGCTGAGACCGCTGCATCCACCTTCAGAGACCAGAGCATCTCCTGCTCCTGGCTCCAGTAGCGGATACAGCCTTGTCATGGTCGCACTCCTCTGAGTCCAGCCTTAGGCAGATCCCACTCACCTGCTTGACCACTCTATGCACCGGAAACACTTTCTGCATCTTCTGAACCGCCTGGAGCAGAAGGTCTTCTAGTGCCTCTTTCTCCATCGGGAGACCCGTTGGCATATTAAGTGTCTTCAATGATTCCGCAATGAGCACCGCCAACTCTTCTCGGTGGAAGACACAGACAATCCGCGATGACTCCTCTTGTGGAAGCTCTCCTTCTTCCAGTTATTCTCCTTCCATATCGAATTCCGTGTCCAGATCCAATACTTTTGGCTCTTCCGACAATGGGGCCTGTTCTCCCCAGTCCCACTCTGCCTTGTGCCTTTGGGCCGCTGCCACGTCCGGATCCGACTCTCACAGGAGGGAGGGAGGAGTGGCTCAGTGGTTGGGACAGGTTACCTCAGGCCGGAGGTTCAATTCCCGCATGGGGACAAGTAACCTCAGGCCGGAGAGACTGAGGTCTCTGGTCCCATGGCTGCTCCTTGTGGCCTTGGGCAAGCCACTTAACCCTCCACTGCCTCAGGTACACTTAGATTGTGAGCCCTTTGGGGACAAGGGAATAAAAAGTACCTGTTAGTATATATGTGTAAACCGCTCTGAGGCATAAGTAAAGGGCGGTATATCAAATGCCTAAACCATAAGCCACACGTCCACAGTCCTTTTCCTGCCCTGCTCCTTACACTGAAGTGTGACCCATCATCCCTTGTTACCGCATGTAGAATGCCTTGTGCATGAGCAGAATGAATTCGGAAGAAAACTCACCTGGGGCATTCGCACCACCAAGGCCTTGAGAACTGGAAGGTCTGGGAGAGACTTGGTTCCTACCCTATGGCTCTAGCAGTGGGGCAACAGTAGCAGAACCTCCGACCTCCCCCACTGTCGAGTCCTGCCCATCCTGGGCCTGCGAAGTACCCCCTGCTGCCCCCGAGGGGATCGCACCATCTTGCAAATTATCCTCTACCAACCGGGCCTCCTTCTCGCAGCCACAGCAAATGCCCATGTCAGAGATGGACCCCTGTTGGGCCCCGCACCCTACACACTGCGGTCTTGCCAGCAGGGTCTCCTGTCAGTACTGCCCGACCGTTTCTCTCCTTCTGGTGAGCTGGTCCTGCAGATTAGTGGGGAAGAAGAGGAAGTCCGTCTTCAAAAACCACGGTTTCCTCTCTTTTTTCTTTTTACTCTTTTTTTTTGGCTGACACGCTCTAAAGGTGGTCTCTGCGCACAAAAATATAACTCGTGGGGTTTCCACAACGTCCGGCAATTCCTCCCCTCAGCAGATCTCTTCAATCTCTGCTTCTGCACCCTTGAATGCTGTTCCAAAATGGTGCCTTTCCTGCAGCCAAAATGCCTCCCACTCACCACCTTGAACTGCGGTGCTGACCTGGAAACGTGTTCAGCCTGTGCTCTCCGCTTTCAGTGCTGAGGCAGAGAGTGCTCCCAAATGTTGCCTGCAGGCCTTTGCTCCACGATCTCCTCACCTGGTAATGGGTTTGAGTGCCGCTAAAGATGTCTGGCAGTCTCTGACGCTACCCAGCCCCTCCTTCATGCCTGGGGGAGGGGGGTCTGTCTTTCCCTTCTTCTACACTCCCCACGGCCTTTTTTATTTAAGCTTAATTGCAAACAATAAGAAAATAAGACTTGTGATGAAGCTGACACCACTGAGCCTATGGAGTTAGAAAAGAACACTGATTCTATTAAAGAATCAGACATGTGTAGAGTGCAGTTAGATAGAAGTGCAGCTAGAAGGAGCAAGCAAGGACTCTCACGAGGAAAGCTGACACGCCCTAGAGTAGAGGAGGCAAAGCCTAATTCAAAGATTAATCAAACACACCTGTTTAGAATGCCAGGAACTTTAGCTGAGGAACGCTCTTATAAGCAGTCCCCAATTAGGAGAGAAAGAAGTCCTCAGGAGGGAAGTCCTCAGGAAAGAAGTCTTCAGAGGGGAAGTCTTCAGAAGAGAAGTATTCCAGGGAGAGGAGCAGAAAACGTTGCTGCTGTAGAGAGGAGGAGAGCTCCTACTGATACTGAGGAGAGAGAAAGCAGAAGGCTCCAATTACAAAAGGAAAGGCAGCTGAACTGGAAGTCCTTACAGGGAAAATACAAGTTCCAGGAAGGACAGTCTCATATTGGAGAGCCCCAGAGAGAGGTCTTCAGAGGAGACAGAGAAAGCAGGAGAGTGCCTTGCAGACGATACACTGGAGATCCACAGCTCAGAGAGCCAAGATACAGATACAATTCCTTTCCTAGATCTGAGCCAGGTCTTAGAGAAGCCTGGAAGTCAGGGAGCCGTGGCTATAGCAAACCTAGTTATTTATTTATTTTATTTTTATTTATTTACATTCTCTTATAAACCGCGCTATTCTGCATCAGTGCGGTTTACATTGAACAAACTGAAATTACATTGAACAGGGCATTATAACTTGGAGATAACTATTTTACAGGGAACATGGGCTATGGAGGGTTAAGTGGCTTGCCCAAGACCACAAGGAGCACCTGTGGGACTAGAAACCCCAGTCCTTCCGGCCCAAGGTTGCTGTCCTCTAGTGGGATTTGAACTCCTGACCTTCCGGCCTGAAGTACCTTGCCCCAACCACTAGGCCACTCCTCCACTCCAGAAGGTGTGGCAGAAGGTGTGGAAACCTGTACAGAAAGTACTAGCCACAGAGCACATTACCTGTTTGCCAGAACAAGCAGAGCAGGGCTGGCAAGGCCTGGAGAGAACCACTGACGTATTGCCAGACTTACCGAAGGGAAACCCAGGTTTAGCCATTAACGTAGCAGAGCCAGAGGCTATGCAATTGGACTTTGTGGAACCTGAATTAGCCCAGTTTGAATGTCCTATGGACTGCACACTATGTATTGCAGGGAGTGTGGAATCCCTACCTGACTTATAGTGGCTAGGACATACTTGAAAACACTGTTTGCTTAAGCTGAAAAGAAGAAGCTTTGACTTTGATTTATTTGACCTGTTTGTTTGCTTTCAACCTGCTTAAGTAACAAGAACTGTGAAACACATATAACAGTTTGGACTTGGTAAATGTTTGGTGATAATCCAGAATAAGGTGAAACCTGTTTGCTTTCATTTGGAAACCTTTTGTGCTGTATGGGAATAAAACCCTTTACCTTACCACTTATATTGGCATTCACAACTATTCATTACAAAGAGGTGAACTACTAGTCCCAGAATCCCTCTGGGCAAAAGAAGTTTCTCACTTCAAGAAAGAAATAAATGTCCACCCTGACCTCCAAGCATGTTGCCAAAGGGAGGGGCTGTGACAGACTTCAACCAAAAATAAAATCACAAAGTTAATTCTCTTTAGTTGTCCCTTCAGTGAGTCCAGCACCCTGGTTCACTACCTCCTTCAGCTGCTTGGAGACTGAGCTTACTGGGGCTGGTGGGTGGTACCAGCTGTCTTAGTACACTGATGTCATCAAAAGAAGACTTGCTCAGTCTCCAAGCTGCTGGAGGAGGTTGACTACCCAGAGGTGTGGGACTGGACTGGAGGGATGATAAGGAAAACATTTTGAATATGGAGCTCTTCCGATTTCTCTAGGAGGAGGAGTGCAGCTGCCATGTTAATCCACTTGAACACACAGGAATAAAAGTCAACAAATCAAAAAGATATAAGATAAAACCTTTATTTCCATGCTGTTTCCTCTAGAAAAGGAGATCAGTGGTAGCTCACAAAATAAACAGTTAAGAGAACACAACAGAACAAAGTGATGGGCAGAGTTTTTGCCTCTAGCCACATTAGCTGAGCTGTCCCAAAGGGCTGAAGGCTCTTTAAACAATGCAAGATCATGAATTCATACACCCAATTGTTGCACATAAAAAGTGAGAGAACTACACAGGATTTTCTTCTACAAATGACAATCAAACAGCATTGTACCTGGCAACTGTCAGATGAGCAAAAAATCTCTGCTAGATCCTCTCCACCCTGTCACAGGTATGAAAATCTGTGTTATCCTGAACCCAGCTGTTCCCATCAGAACGGCATCACAAAAGGGAAGATGTAAGCAACACTACAGAAGACAGATGCTGCACATGGCCATACCTGGGGCACTCACAACTGTTGTGTGATCCAGAAATGCAACATCCCCCACACCACTTTTTAAACACCTGTAGGAAAAACATATTGTCAGCCTGACACAGGGCATACAATCACTACACACTGCTACAACCCTTTCTCAAGATTACCCACATCTCTTTCCCCCATTATCACACTCCCAGAAACTTATGATGCCTTGTAAAAGCATCAAGACTCTTGTAAATTTTTCAGTTTATTCTCTAAAAAAAATAAATAGTTTAAAATTCATTGAAGTAGGAGTCTGTTTCACTGAGCTACATTTTCAATGTGAAAAAAAACAATTATAGAAAAATTAAAAAAAAATTAAGATATAAAAAAGAATTTTGATTCCACAAGTCTTCACACCCTTTGTCACTGCAAACCCAGATTAGTTCAGTTTCCAAAAATTTCCTTATCAAAGCTCATAATAAGTTAAATAGAACCCTTATGTGTCTAAACACAGTAGTTGAGCTGATTCAAATACTCTGGGGTGAAAAAAAAAGCTATTTCTGTTGCATAAACTGAATTTTTAAGCAAAGGTCTAACATGGGAACACAGAGGTGCCAAAAGAACTCTGGGATAAAGTTACTTAAAGGTACAGATGGGAGGAAGGGCTGAAAGAAAATATCCCCCAGGCACTTTCAGATCCATGTTGAAAAGTGGCACCACTAAGATACTGCCTTGATCAGACCGTCCCTCCAAAGTCTGTAGCTATGGGTTAAGGAAAACTGCTGAGCAGAATCACCGAGTCTCAGTGCCTGTAATCATATGTAGGGCTCTTTCATTAATACATGGGGACCACAGGTCAATTTCAACAGACCACAAAAAAGGTGTCAGTACTCAGTGCCACCAAGTACCCCCTCAAAAAAAGGCCTGGTGAGCCAAGATTAGTAAACATACCCTAGGTCTTTTAAAGTAATCAGCGGTAGTGGCTTCCGTGCAATATCGGAGCTGTGGCCCCATTGAATTCAATGGGGCCGTGGCTCCAATAACGCACGGAAGCCGCTACCGCTGATTAGTAAACATACCCACTAAAGAGATCTCTGGCTGAGATTGTTCAACAGTCAAATTTCTGCAAAAAATTTTTTATAATTTATTTTTTAGTGGTATTTTAAACTTCCAAAACACAATACACAAAGCCAATCAGGCTGCAGTTTAATAACAAACACATTAAAACTCAGCACTATACAAAGAAACCAGCGCCCTCTGAGTTTTTCAGTGACAATTGTCCAATCAGGTTATCCTCATCCAGATGGACAACCAGGTGGTTTATTTTCTCTAACAGTCTCCTCCATCTATTTTTTCAGCTGCTAATACTGTTTTTCTGACTGCCGTTCCACCTTTAGTTTGGTTACATTTTTGGCACCAAGACTCAGTTTAAATAGCACCCTAGCTTTTTAGCCGGCATATGCTGTGAATGGAAGTGGGGTTATTTTTAGGCTGCTTACTCCATACAGGCAAGTTTTCATTTATTTAAGTACATTTGTGTTCTATGATATCTTTATTCACTTTCCAGATTATACCACGGCACTTTAGTTTTTTTTAGCTACAATTGCTTTTTAAGGTCTGAGTGTTATTTATTGTCCCCTTCCTCTTATTACCGGTTTTACATTTTTTAGTTTTTATTTGTATCTTTTTAATTTCATAAGATGGCAGCTCATTTGTCATTTCCTCCGGTGATAATGAGTGTATTTTCTTAGTTATATTTTGTACATTCAGAAGATTTTTATGGTTCCTGTTTGTACAGTACACATATCATGCCGCAGAATCTCGCACGTATCTTCAAATGTAGTAAGAGCAATGCATCTATTTCTGTTGTCCCGTGTTACGGCAGTAGTAGGCTTTACCTTAGCCGTTTTTATTTTTGTTAATTGAGGCGTTTACAAATGCTTCCCCTTTGCGATATTTATTTATTTACATTCTCTTATATACCGCGCTATTCTGCATCAGTGCGGTTTACATTGAACAAACTGAAATTACATTGAACAGGGCATTATAACTTGGAGATAACTATTTTACAGGGAACATGGGCAATGGAGGGTTAAGTGGCTTGCCCAAGACCACAAGGAGCACCTGTGGGACTAGAAACCCCAGTCCTTCCGGCCCAAGGTTGCTGTCCTCTAGTGGGATTTGAACCCCCGACCTTCTGGCCTGAAGTACCCTGCCCCAACCACTAGGCCACTCCTCCACTCCATGTGCCGATGTACTGCCCTACACATTTTACTAGCATGCTTACCATTTGCCAGAGGTAGTTTTTTATAATACTTTTTATGAAGTCCTAAGTTTTTAAACTCTTTATTTTCATTGGGTTTTCCCGTTTTACATGTGTGTTTATTTAAGTCATTTAAAAAAAAATCCTCCTCCATTGCTCCTTGTTTATGACATGATCATCACCCCATAGGTAGCCAATTTTCATTCCATTTATTTAATTTTTATTTAGCTAGGCTTATATACCACTTTTCACCAGGTCAAAGCAGTTTACAGTGAAACAGAACATCAGTTACATAGAACGTATCATTTTAGATAGCAATTAACAAAGTTAACATAGTTACATGGAACCAATAACATCTTAGTTATAATATCTGTCTAACAGAAATTATTTGCAATCATTGCTTGCAGAATCTGACTTGGTGGTATCAAGTGGGGGGGGGGGGGGGGAAGAGTGTTAGGTGGAGGGTCCAAAGTGTTCAAGGGTTTTCAGGTGTTTGTGGAATGAGGAGAGGTTGGTGATATTCCTTATTTTGTCTAGCAGAGAGTTCCAAAGGGACGATGCGTAGAGTTCAAATTCTCTGTGGCAAATTTGTTGGTTGAATTTTGTTTTAGAGTGCAGTCTGTTTGTAGTGAGTTTCTGAAGGAGGGATTGGAGTTGGGTGGTCGGGTGGGAGTATAGTGCTTGTGCGTAAGGAGCAATGATTTATACTTGATTCTTTTGTAAAGGAGCAGCCAGTGGAGATGTTTTAGAATCGGGGTAATATGGTTATGCTTAGTAGCTTCCTGGATTGTACATGCTGCAGTGTATAGAGCAGTTTGTAGTGGGAGGAGAGTAGCTTGTGGTAGGCCCTGGTAGATGCTGTTACAATAGTCTGCATGAGAGAGAGTGAGGGCTCTGGTTCAAGGAGGGGATAGTCGTTGAAGGGTCTTCATTTTTAAGTAGATTGTTTTGGCTGTCTTCGCTACTTGGGCTTTGAAAGAAAGTTGATGATCGAGAGTGATCCTGAGATATTTGAGCTCTGGCCAAACATTTATCTGAATGTTGTTTAGTATTATAGTGGTTGGAGGGGTAAATGAGGAGTCCCTTGTAATGAACAGGGTTTCGGTCTTTTTTTAGTTGATAGATAGGTTGTTTGCTGAAAGAATGGGAGACGTTGATGAAGCAGTCCTGAATTAGTGTGAATGTTGGTTGTTCTGTATGAATTGGGCAGTATAGCATGATGTTGTCGGCATGTAGGTGGAAGTGGATGTTGTGTTTTTCGATGATTGAGCAGAGGGGTTGGAGATACAAGTTGAAGAGGGGTGAGGATAGTGTAGAGCCTTGGGATACTCCTTGGTTTGTTGGTATGGTTTGGAGGTGTTTGTACCCATTTTTATCTGCTTTCGTCTGTCAGTGAGATATGATTAAACCATTTGAAAACAGTATCTTGGATTCCATATGATTGTAGACATTGTAGAAATGCGTCATGGTTGACTATGCGAATGCTGCAGAGATATCAAGAAATATCAGAAGGTAGACTTGTGAGTGGTCTTGTATTCCTTGGGTTAATGTGTTTATTAGTACGGTCATCAGGGTTTCTACTTCATGCAGCGGCAGAAACCGTGCTGTTGTGGATCAAGTAAACAGTTTTCATCAATGTGAAGCTGGAGTTGTACAGTTTTCTCAATTTTGGCCAGGAAGGGGAGGCTGGCGATGGGTCTGTATGATGCGGGGTTTGTAGGGTCAAGGGTTGGTTTCTTTAAGATGGGACATATGGAGGATAGCTTGAGACAGTTTGGCATTATTCCTTGTATTGATTCATTTGTTATTTTGGTGAGGATTGGGCTGAGTTTGATTTTTGTAGCTTTAATCTAGTTAGCTGGGTATGGGTCAAGTGGTGAGATAGAGGTGTTGAGTGTTGTTGGAATTCTCTCGATCTCTTCATTGGTGATCATACCAAAGGTAGACCAGCAAGTTGTATTAGGAAGAGTTGTGATGGGTGAGGCGGTGGTGAGGTCTGAATGGGGTGTAGTGGTTTGTAGTGTGCAGCCAGTTGTTGATGGCTGACAGCAGGTGTTGTGTTGTGGTTGGAGAATGGTTCTGTTAGGTGCCTGACAATGTCAAATAGTTCTCATGGGTGATTTATAGAGGTATTGATGACCTTTCTATGGTAGTCTTTCTTTGCTTTATCTGTGGCTGCATAGTAATTCTGAAGTAATGTTAGGTATTTGTTGTGATCTTCAAATAGTTTGGTATTTTGCCATTTCCATTCTTGCTGTCAGTTTGTTTTTTTTGTTGGTGCAGAGTAGGGGAGTACCAGGGAGTTTTGCAGGCGTGTTGCTTTTTGGAATGGTTGTGTTGGATGGGTGATAAACTGGCTGCATCTCCAAGCACTTTGTTCCAATTGTCTGTCAGTATTTTGTGTCAGATGTGTCTATCTTTGTTTGGTATGGTGTGCTCCAGAAAAGTGTCTTTGTTGAATTGTCTGAAGCGTCGTGTGGTCCGTTGATGTTCTGTCTGAGTTGTTGGAGATTTTAGGGGTAGAGAGAAGGTGATGAGATTGTAGTCGGTTTATGGTATTGGGTAGAATCGTAGTGTGTGGGGGTGGCTGGTATGGATTGGGAGGGTTGGAGTAAAGATTAGGTTGAGGATGTTGCCTTTGCTGTGTGTGGGTGATGTCACATTTTGGGCAAGGTCCATCGATTCCATGGCTGAGAGGAAGGTGTCTGCCATGTTAGGTAAGAAAGGGAGTTGAAGTCTCCCAAGATGAGAAGGTCCTTCTTGGATTTGGAGTGTTCAATGATATTTTCTATTATGCCGGGAAGCAGAGGGTGGGAGTTCGGTAGCTGAGGATGATGGTCAAATTGTTATTTGTGATGGTGATGGAGTCCATTTCATCGGTGCTTGTCAATCATAGAGGATGGAAATGTAGGTGTGTTTTGGTTAGCAGTAATCTCCCCTTCTTCGGTTGTTTCTTGGGCAGTGGAATAATGAGTAGCCTTCTGGTTTGAGTTGGTTGATGAGGACATTTTAGGTGTCTGTGAGCCATGTTTCAGTTATACATAAAATATCAAGTTGGTATTCTGTGAGGAGGTCTGTGATAGTTTGGATTTTATTTCTTACTGACCTGGTGTGGGCCAATGCACAACGGAGTAACTGAGTTGTTGTTTCAAGAGTGGTGCTGATGGGAGTGGTAAAGGACAAAGTTTGTATTTTTATGAGGCGCCTGGATGAGTGTGGTCGTATCCTGTTGGAGAGAGTGTGTTTTGGTAGGTAACTGTGATGTGTGTGAGGGAGGTACTGAGGGCTGAGGAGGGTGTTGTGTGCTGTTGTCAAAGAGTATGAGGGCAAGTAAATTGCTTAAAGTAGTGCGAGCATGGTAGAGGTGTATTTAAGCTTAAGAGCGTGCAGGTTATTTAGGACTTGTCTTTTCCTTGTGAATGATTGTACCTTATAGTTGTTGTCCTTGCCTTTGGTCTCTGCCTAAGGGCCACACCAAAGAGCCCTCTTGCGAGGCCCTCAGGTGTGGGCCCACCTTCCGGCACTGATGTTTAAATGCCTGGTTGTTGGGCCTGATTGGCCTTCGGTGCAGGGAGCAGGAGGAACTTCACTGCCCACTCCCTGGTGCCGGATGCCGATTGGGCTACCGAGCTGTTAGTTTTATGCCTTGTTTCAAATGCATATTGCACCTACCATGTTTTGGCCCTTACAGTTTGCCTTACATGAGTCTGTTTTTTCCTCATATTTACCCCTTATTACACCTGGGCATCTCACTTTTGTGACCTCCTCGGTGTATAATTTATTAGTTTGGATTTCCTATTGTAAGCTGTTTTATTTATGCCACATTTGGAACCCTTTCATTTTATAAGAAGCCCGATGTGATTTGAAAATCTGATTTCTTTTTCATTTGTGCATAAACAGGTGTGTAACAGGTGTTCTCCAGGGGCAGCAGGAATCAGTCTTCAATTATGGATAACGTCACCAAAGGAGCCCGTGCGGTAACTCTCCCCAGCTTTCAAATAAGGTCTTTGGGAGATCCAATATACATGTGTGGTCGCTTTCCTGCCAAAGGGAGTCATCTTATCTCAGTACGATGACATAGTTTAATCAAGCCCAAAAAGAAAAAACAACTCCACAGGGAGGAAGGAGAGTAGTGAGGCTGATTCCTGCTGCTCCCAGAGAACACTTGTTACAGCTGGGTAACCATGCTTTCTCTGGGACCAAGCAGGAAGTCAGTTCTCATTTATGGGACTCCCTAGTTACAGGCTACTGAAAACCTGTAAAAACCATGGGCAACCCGAAAAGGTGAACCATGAATGACAGCAGAACAGCACTGAAAGGTTCTGAGAGTTGGCAAGCGCCCCAGTAACAACAAGGAATAGACTTTCTGGTAGCCTGGACTGACAGAAGGGCTAGAGGGAAGGAGTTGCACTAATTCTCAAAGAGGTGCCGGAGTATGGCTTGGCCAAAGGCAATGTCACGCCGGGAATCCACCTCCAGGCAATAATGGGCTGCAAAGGTATGGACCGAAGACCATGTCTTGTTCTCAACATTTCCAAAACTGCTGCTATCTGGTTCAAAGAGGCAAATTTGCAGATGACACAAAACTATTTAAAGTTGTTAAAACCCAAGAGGATTGTGAAAAATTGCAAGAGGATCTTGATAAATTGGAAGACTGGGCATCAAAATGGCAGATGAAATTTAATGTGGACAAGTGCAAGGTTATGCACCTAGGGAAGAACAACCCAAACTATGGTTACACGATGCAAGGTTCCACATTAGAAACCACCAGACAGGAAAAAGATTTAGGTGTCATTGTGGATACCATGTTAAAACCCTCGGCCCAGTGTGCAGCGACGGCCAAGAGAGCAAATAGAATGCTAGGTATGATAAGGAAAGGAATGGAAAATAAAACAAAAGATATTATAATGCCTCTATATCGTTCCATGGTGAGACCGCACCTTGAATATTGTGTGCAATTCTGGTCGCCGTATCTTAAAAAGGATATAGCGATTTTAGAAAAGGTACAGAGAAGAGCCACCAAAATGGTAAAGGGGATGGAAGGATACTCCTATGAAGAAAGGCTAAAAAGGTTAGGGCTCTTTAACCTGGAAAAGAGACGGCTGAGGGGAGATATGATAGAAGTCTATAAAATAATGAACGGAGTGGAACGGGTAAACGTAGATCGATTGTTCACCATATCAGAATATAGAAAGACTAGGGGACAGGCAATGAAGCTACAGGGTAAACTATTTAAGACTAATAAAAGAAAATATTTTTTCACTCAACGTGTAATCAAACTCTGGAATTTGTTACCGGAGGATGTAGTAAAGGCTGTTAGTGTAGCTGGGTTTAAAAAAGGTTTGGACAAGTTCCTGGAGGAAAGGTCCATAAACCATTATTAAGAAGTGGCGGAAGATATCAATGCTTGACCCAGTACAAGCATTGTGGAACTTGTGTCTCTTGGGGAAACTGCTAGGTACTGTCATGCTGCCGCCCCAGAGGCCAAGGTTGGTATGGGCAGGTCAGATGGACATGAGAGTTTTTTATATATTTTGAATTTGGTCCTTCTGTAAGAGGTCTTGGTAATATTCCCAGGACCTTCCGGGGGCCAAAGCTCAAGAGAACACAATAGCCAGAATGTAGGGAAAATAAGGCTTTATTTCCCTTTAAGCACAATGGTTCAAGTTATGGGAGACTACTTCAACAAACTGAAAGAAACCTTGCTTCAGGCAACAAAAAGAAAATATATTTACACTTGCTTTGTTTAACTGTTGCTTCACAGTACTTGGCATAAACAAACTTTACAGGCATTCGCTACTATTCGCTGTTTTATGTTTCATGCACAGACCTTAGGCTACCTGCCTGACAGTAGCTACAGTCCATCGGGGTTTCAGGTGGGTCTTCGTTGAATTCCACCTGCATGGGCTGAGTATCAGACAGCTGTGAATCAGTGTCAGTAAACTCTTGAGGAGCGTACTGAGGTTTCTCATATAACACATTTATTAGCTTCCAATGTTCAGCATTCAAGTCAGGGCCGCGCCCATGTGAGTGTTTGTTATGGCAGTTACTTCCCCTTGCAGGCTGCCTTATGTTATACAGTCTTTTTACCAAGGGCTTGTGCCTTGTGTCAGACGGCTGCCTAGGGTGAGAACTTACACAATCTTGACGATGCATATATTCATATGATTCTTGCAAGGTATTGTGGGTATTGTAGTTTATTCACTCCCAAACACAGCTGATGACAATAATTTGAGTTGTGAAACCAAGTGGTAAGATCAATAAAACACTTCTTTTATTGATGGGGTTTAATTCACCCAGCACATGTATGCTTGATAGCACTATAAATGAGGTTACTTGCTTGCAGTGTTTAAAGGGATAACAAAAAGTCACAAAGTAAACCAGAAAACAACCTTCAGCTTGTCAGGCAATTAGCTAATGTTTTCTTAGCAAATAATTACCAAATACAAAGGCACAAAGTAAAGAATAAACTTTGCTGGTTAGGTTAACTTCTGCTTATTTTCCACGCCGATCACAGCAGTGATTCTCCCTTGCTCACACACACAATCAGGTGCAGCCCTAATTACTATCAATGGACCAGCTGAAAGCCTTTAGCTGGCTGGCTGCTACTGTGTGAGCCCAAATCCTGCTTTAAGAGCTGTTTGCAGTGGAAATAAAGAACAAAGTTAGGTTTCTTTGTGATGGCTGATGTGTTTGCTCATAGAAAGCTAGCAATAGCATTTAGATAGAGAACAGTCCATATAAACTGTATTTTCATCTGCTGTATCAATCAGCATATGGTCACTATCATACATTGGCACAGACGAGTCTTTCATTAAGGCACTATCATGAGAATGCTTATTCCCTTGCTGCCATTCTCTATTATAGATAGGGTCTGGATCAGTGTTCATACCTGAGCCTCTCCTGCTATCATTATTCCTTTCTGTATAGCCTGGCCAATATGTAACCCAATTCTGATGTCCAGCCTTCCAATCTTGATCCCTGGACACTGGATCTCCTCTCACATACCCTCTGGCCTTGGTCTGAAAGTCCCTTCCACGTGCAGTCTTCTCTCTTCCAGGTAGCCACTGGTGATTCCTATCTCTGCCACTCCATTCCTCTGGCTGAATCCAGTCCAATGGACTCTGCTGGCTTTTGGAATACCTCCCAGTATGAGTACTGCCTTGGAATCTCCCAGACCTTCCAATGGGCTTTCTTCTCTTCCTTCCAGAGAGTTTCCTTCTTTCTCTATCCGCTTGGCTTGGCTTCTGTTTCTCCAGGTGATACTGGTGCTTGAGCTTGTAGCCGTTGCTGAAGCTCTCCCTCAAGCTCTTTCTGTGGCTTTTGCTGAAGCTGTTCTTGAAGTTCTCCCTGAAGCTGTTATCTGAAGAATAAGCTCTATTCTTATCCTGTTCTAATGTGTGCTGCTCCCTAACACAGCGCAGCTGTCTTGAATCAGGCCCTGCCCTTTGAGATGAGTGCTTAGGGATTACCTCATAGCTCTCTTGATTGCACACACATTTTCTCACTTCAGCCCCTCTCATGGCTGCTGGAAACCTGGTGCATTCTGGGACTGGTAGTCTTTTATGTGAAAACTCTGTTTTCTTGCTTCTACCAGAACTGACAGGTTGCTTGTTCAGAGTCACATCATCTTTTCTATAGCTCCTACCTGAGCTATGATAAGCTTCCTTATCACACTTGTTTCACAAACAGTTTGATAGGGAGGATATACTCCAGTATCTTGTGTTTCCTGTCTTCTTAACTTATATTGCTTATCAGAATAAAAAGGTATTTTACCTTGTTTAGTTGAGTCCCACGACCTGGTCCTGCTGTAGTTCAGCCTGTCTTGAGCAGTAGGCTTTTCACACTCCAGCTGGCCTTCATGCAGAGTCACCACTCTCTCACATTCACACCTTTTACCATTTGAATAAGGAATATTACCATTTGCAGCAAAGACTTCATCCTTGCTCAGATAAGGCTCACTGTGTCTTGCATTTACTGCTGCCGGTTCTTCACACCAAACTCTGGGGTTTATTTCTCCCCTTGTGCCTTTCTTTCCAGTACCTCTCAACCAAGGACTCCTGGAACTCTGTGGCCTCGGATTCACTATGCCCTTCTGCCAGGAACTCCTTCCTCTCTGGTGCTCTGGACACTCCTTATGGTGCTCTCCTTCTTGGTTCCTTTCCAGAAGCTCTCTGTGGTGTGACTCTCCGTGGTCTGCTTTTCCTTGATAAGCCTCTTCTTGATATGCCTCCTTTTGGTAGGCCTTCCTTGGTATGCCTCTCCTTGGTCTCTCTCTCCCTGGTCTGCCTCTAACTTGTCCTAGCTCTTCCTTTTCAAGTTCCCAGCCTTTCTTCAGGGGAACTCCCCCTTTTCTCCATTGGCTGTTAGGTTGCATTACCTCATCAGCTCTGAGGTGCAGTTCTCTGGGCCTTGGAAGGTCACTCCTGCTCCCTCTATTGGGCTCCTCATAACATTGCAGCTGATGATAAAATCTTTTTTCAGGATTTAAAACCCTTTTTTCTCCATGAATAGGCTCTGCGGTACCACATATCCCCCCTCTTAAAATATGACGGGCTGGTGAAGCCCCCTTCACACAGCACGGAATTCGTGACATGGCGTCGGCGTTGAAATGTAGTTTGCCCGCTCGATGTTCCACCCGAAAATCGTAGGGTTGCAGAGCCATATACCATCTGGTTAATCGGTTATTGTCATTTTTCATGGTATGTAACCATTTTAATGGGGCGTGATCCGTTATAAGAACGAATTTCCTTCCTGTGAGATAAAATCGTAACGCCTCAATGGCCCATTTAATGGCGAGACATTCTCGCTCTATAGTGGCATATTTTTGTTCAGCCACCGAAAGTTTCCGGCTAAGGAACATAATGGGGTGTTCTGCTCCCTCTTGTATTTGAGACAGAACAGCACCCAAGCCTGTCTCGGAGGCATCCGTTTGCAATAGGAAGGGTTGCTGGAAGTCTACTCCTCGTAGTATGGGGGCCCTACACAACCTTTCCTTCAGGCGTTGGAACGTTGTCTCCGCTTCCGGCGACCATTGTAGCAGGTTCGGGGCGTTTTTTCCGCAGCATCCCCGTGAAGAGACTGCTTTCCTCCGCAAAATGGGGTATAAAACGTCGGTAATACCCGATGAGACCCAGGAAGCTTCGTAATTGTTTTTTATTCTGGGGAGCGGGAAATTGTCTCACACATTCTACTTTATCTCGTAGAGGTCGCACTGTTCCCCGGCCCACGAGGTGACCCAGATATTTGACCTCTTTTGCCGCAAAAGTACACTTTTTTGGATTTAAAGTGAGGCCCGCTCTTCTCATTGCTTCTAATATGGTACGTATGTGGTGGAGATGATCCACCCAGGTGGCGCTGTGGATCACTACATCGTCCATATAAGCGGTTGCGAACGTTTGGTATGGCCTCAGGATGATATCCATCAAACGTTGACAGGTGGCGGCTGCCCCGTGCAGACCGAATGGCATTCTGCGGAATTGATATAGCCCCAATGGCGTACTGAAGGCATATTTTGGTCTGGCATCCCGTGTTAAAGGGACCTGCCAATACCCTTTTGTCATGTCCAATGTTGTCAAAAACTTCGCTTGTCCAAGCCGGTCTAGTAGCTCCTCTATACGAGGCATGGGATAGGCATCGAACGTAGACACAGCGTTTAATTGGCGAAAGTCGATACAAAAACGCATCGAGCCATCTGGCTTAGGTACCAGAACGACCGGGCTACACCAGGGGCTATGCGACTCCTCGATGACATTCATTTTCAACATTTCATCCACTTGTTTAATAATTTCCTGCCTTTTTGCCTCCGGCAGACGGTAGGGCCGTTGCCGGATGATTTTGCCTGGGGTGTGAGTATTTCGTGAGCCACCAGTGACGTTTCTCCCGTATCGAGGTTAAAACATCCTTGTAAGCTCCCAACAATTGGGTTAAGTCGTGCTGTTGGCTCAATGAGAGTTCCTCCCCGATTTTCGGCACGGAGTCCTCCTTGTGGTCTTCCACATGGGGGCCCAGGTCTTCTTCTGGAAAATCACTCCCTATGGCCATGAGTCCTTCTAGCTCTGCCTTCCCCGTAGAACCAAAACCATCGGCACCTCGGCTAGTGGGAGTGAGCATGGTGACCTCTTCCAAGCTGGGGAACCCGACTCGCTCGCAAATCAATTGCGCTATTCTGTCCCCAACCTGAACCACGAAATCTTCTTTAGAAAAATTGCACAGGAGAACTTTTACTATTCCCCTATAATCAGGGTCGATGACCCCTGCGGCTACATCCAAACTGTGTTTGGCAGCCAATCCTGACCGGGGTGCTATCCTTCCATAACATCCTGGAGGGATTTCCACTTGTATTCCGGTGCTGATTAGCTTTCGTCCCTGTTTCGGGATGACCTGGTCTTCCACACTATGGAGATCGTAGCCTGCTGCTTGTGTTGATGCTCTTTGGGGACTACGGGCCTTTTCCGAAGTTTTACAGAACTTCAACACGAATTTCTTAGGCGCCTCCGGTGTTTCCTTTATCAGGCCTCTCTTTGGCTTTCCCCAGAGCGGACTAGGGACCATGGAGTTAGTGGTTGCCGCTAGGCTGCTTCGCTGGGTGCTAAGGCGATCAGTAGGCTCAGGACTACCCGTGTGCTCATGCCTACTGCAGGTGGAATTCATGACTGTCTGAGGAGATAAACCCTCTCTCAGAGTCTTTTTAAATTGCGGCCAGTCGCGACCCAATACCAGCTCTTGTGGTAATCTTGGGACCACGGCTACCAACATTTGTTTTCTCATTCCCCATGCCTTAACCCACAGCTTGTACACGGGATAGCTTGTAGCTGATCCATGAACACATTTAATTTTGACCTGCGCTTCTGGACATTCAGGGACGGACCATCCTTGGTCTTGGATCACAGACCACAGCTGTTTGGACATCATGGATTGGTCCGCACCTGAATCCAGAAGTGCCTTAGCCTGAACTCCGTGTATTTTTACTCTCAACACAAAACCTTCTTTTGTTGTTTTTGGGACTTCTCCCACTAATGCAACACGTGAATAACATTCCTTTTTTATATGGCCCTTCTTACCACATGAAAAACATCGTTTTACAGTTTCCACATCCTTAGGGTCATAATTACTCCTAGGGCTATACATTGGTCTGGAGGAACCATCTACCCTCCTAGCTTCCATCCCTAAGTGCATTTTAGGAACCGCTAGCTTTGGCTGGGACACTTTTTCTGCCTCAAGATATCTCTCTGTTAGGCTTACGGCCTCGGTAGTAGTGCAGCAATTCTGAAGAATTATAAAATTTTGCACTCTACTCGGTACTGCATTTAGAAACTGTTCTAAGATTATGGCGTCCATGAGAGTTTCAATATTCTTTCTCTCAGGCTGTAACCATTTGTACGCCAAGCTCTTTACTCTATGTCCCAAGGCTTTCGGAGTTTCATTTGGGTTAAGCATAGTGGCTCTAAACAATTTCCTATAAGCAAATGGGGTGAGACCTAGGCGATCTTTAATTGCCATTACTACCTCATCATAATTGTCTGCTAAAGCTGGAGGCATCGACCGGTAGGCGGCTAGAGCCTCTCCCATCAGGGATGCAGCTAGTCTGACTGCCCACTGTTCAGTCGGCCACCGAGCTGACTTTGCTATTCTGCTAAATGAATCCAGAAAATCATCCAGATTATCACTGGGGCTTAACTTTCCCATTGTCAGGTCACTACATGACCATTGTCCCAACTCTGTGTTATGGAGTTCAGAGGCTCGCAATAGTTCCGCTTCCTTCTTTGCCATTTCTTCCTTCTGCTGGGTTACCCATTTGTCCAATGTGTGCAGAAGAGGTGACTGCTGTTCTTGCATGGCTTTCAGCGCTTGCGCTTGGTTCTGCAGCGCCAGTTCCGCCTGCTTGTCAAATTGATTAGCCATCCACGCACATACTTCTTTGGGATCCATGGTAATCTGTAGTAAGGAAACAAAACAACAAAACACAACCAAGTGTGGCTCTTTCACAAAGAAAATTTCCTTTCCTAATCCTTCTTTTTTTTTTTTTTTTTTTCTCTATACTTTCCTTAGTATCCTACACTTTTCAGGTATATCTACGTTTTTCCTGATGACAGTGTAGAATCAGCTCTGGAACAGTATACGTCGCTGTCGTTCCGCGATTCTCCGCCGACAGTTAGATACCGGATTTCTCTTTTCCAGGGTTTTCTTCCAATCCGCTCCGGATTTGACTGCTCCACTCCGGGGTTTTTTTCTTCTTGAGACCGGTAGCTCAAGCTTCTTCTCTGTAGGCTGGACGTAGGCTCCACGAAAACATCCAACAACTACGCCATTTTCATGTCATGCTGCCGCCCCAGAGGCCAAGGTTGGTATGGGCAGGTCAGATGGACATGAGAGTTTTTTATATATTTTGAATTTGGTCCTTCTGTAAGAGGTCTTGGTAATATTCCCAGGACCTTCCGGGGGCCAAAGCTCAAGAGAACACAATAGCCAGAATGTAGGGAAAATAAGGCTTTATTTCCCTTTAAGCACAATGGTTCAAGTTATGGGAGACTACTTCAACAAACTGAAAGAAACCTTGCTTCAGGCAACAAAAAGAAAATATATTTACACTTGCTTTGTTTAACTGTTGCTTCACAGTACTTGGCATAAACAAACTTTACAGGCATTCGCTACTATTCGCTGTTTTATGTTTCATGCACAGACCTTAGGCTACCTGCCTGACAGTAGCTACAGTCCATCGGGGTTTCAGGTGGGTCTTCGTTGAATTCCACCTGCATGGGCTGAGTATCAGACAGCTGTGAATCAGTGTCAGTAAATTCTTGAGGAGCGTACTGAGGTTTCTCATATAACACATTTATTAGCTTCCAATGTTCAGCATTCAAGTCAGGGCCGCGCCCATGTGAGTGTTTGTTATGGCAGTTACTTCCCCTTGCAGGCTGCCTTATGTTATACAGTCTTTTTACCAAGGGCTTGTGCCTTGTTTCACAAACAGTTTGATAGGGAGGATATACTCCAGTATCTTGTGTTTCCTGTCTTCTTAACTTATATTGCTTATCAGAATAAAAAGGTATTTTACCTTGTTTAGTTGAGTCCCACGACCTGGTCCTGCTGTAGTTCAGCCTGTCTTGAGCAGTAGGCTTTTCACACTCCAGCTGGCCTTCATGCAGAGTCACCACTCTCTCACATTCACACCTTTTACCATTTGAATAAGGAATATTACCATTTGCAGCAAAGACTTCATCCTTGCTCAGATAAGGCTCACTGTGTCTTGCATTTACTGCTGCCGGTTCTTCACACCAAACTCTGGGGTTTATTTCTCCCCTTGTGCCTTTCTTTCCAGTACCTCTCAACCAAGGACTCCTGGAACTCTGTGGCCTCGGATTCACTATGCCCTTCTGCCAGGAACTCCTTCCTCTCTGGTGCTCTGGACACTCCTTATGGTGCTCTCCTTCTTGGTTCCTTTCCAGAAGCTCTCTGTGGTGTGACTCTCCGTGGTCTGCTTTTCCTTGATAAGCCTCTTCTTGATATGCCTCCTTTTGGTAGGCCTTCCTTGGTATGCCTCTCCTTGGTCTCTCTCTCCCTGGTCTGCCTCTAACTTGTCCTAGCTCCTCCTTTTCAAGTTCCCAGCCTTTCTTCAGGGGAACTCCCCCTTTTCTCCATTGGCTGTTAGGTTGCATTACCTCATCAGCTCTGAGGTGCAGTTCTCTGGGCCTTGGAAGGTCACTCCTGCTCCCTCTATTGGGCTCCTCATAACATTGCAGCTGATGATAAAATCTTTTTTCAGGATTTAAAACCCTTTTTTCTCCATGAATAGGCTCTGCGGTACCACAGTACATGTGACCTAGATTGGCCACTGTTGGAAACAGAATACTGGGCTTGATGGACCTTGGTCTGACCCAGTATGGCATATCTTATGTTCTTATCCCTATGCCATGCTGTGTCTGGGGACTCATTCTCCATCTCCCACTCTAAGTCTGACTCCAAGAGGAAGTCAAAGGATTGGCAGGAATCAAGCCGATTCCCAGGTACAGAGTCGATAGGGTCCGGGGTTTGCTGCGCTCTGAGCACAAAAAGCGCTCTGGGGAGACACCCGGTGCCCCAATGGGGTCCGGGAGAGACCCCTGGAATCGAGCCAGAGGGCGTGCCCCTTAAGGATCAGCTGTACCTCTGAAGGCAAGGCACCTGTGGTGGACGGGGCCATCGCCAGCCCCAAGGAACATGGAACCGGGGTTTTCTGTTGTGCCAGGAAGGCGGCTAGGCTACGCTCCAGGCTTGCTATCCTCTTCTCCAGGAAAGAAGGTCCTGCAGCCTCCAGCACTGGCACCGGCACCAAAGGAATCGGGCCCAGCATCGGTTCTGCCAGTGGAGACTCCCAGATTGTGATGGATTTGGGAGCTCAACTCTGGTCCTCTGTGGGTGTGGAAGGCTCCTCCCGCCAGGCCGTTTCGAGGACCACTCCCAGCCATTGCCCTCAGCCTCACGTCGAGGACTATGGTGACGATGTCTGTGGGACTTGCTCCTGAAACCATTATTGCCCCCCTGACGATGACTGGGACAATCCTTCTGTGGATGATCCTCAATTGAGTGTTACTGGTCTGATGCTCTGCAATCCCGAGGCTCCGAGAAAGGTCAGTCACTGCAAGAGGTCAAGGCCTCCATGGTGGCCTTAGAGGATGTCAATTCTGACGCAGAGGACTTGTGGCCAAAAGCGCCTCCCGCTACCTTTCACGTTTCTTATGCCCCTTACTTGTCATCTGGAGACAGAGTGGGCAAGTAGAGATGTCGTGGTCAGCCCCGAGGCACTGAAGGCAGCAGCTATGGCAGTCCATGATCCTACCACAACTGCTGCATTTCTTAAAACTGCTGATCATGGACATAGTCGGAAAAATGAGTCCAACGAGATCAAACTCCAGTGTCCTGACAGAAGGGTATGTGGGGGGAGGGGGGGAACCTGTGCACTGAAGAAAACAAAGAAAAAATAGAGGACGCCAAAAAAACACAGTGCTGAGGCACCGATGGTTTCAGGCTCGCAGAAAGGCAAACGGTACACGACTGAAAAAAAGAGAAACAGAAAAATGCAAAAATACTATCAATTACCACAATACTTTTTTTCTGGGGCACAGACGAATATCTGAAAGGCTCCGCGGAAAAATGAAGACTGAAGTAAGATGGTTCCCTTGGATGGGAAGGCGATCACGCATGCGTGGTGGATCTCCCAAAGGCTGTCTCTGAAATATGGGGAGAGTTACCGCGTGGGCTCTGTCGGTGACATCACCCATAAGCAAGGACTGACTTCCTGCTTGGTCCCAGAGAATAACAGTGATTCCTACCGTTAAGTGGCCCATCTGCTTTCAAGTGCGGCTTTGTTATGTTCCAGTATGTGTTATGTTCCAGTATTGCACATGGTGAGTCCTTTGCTGTCCTATGTTTTCAGTGTAGGTAACCCCCCCTTCCCCACCTACACGGGACTGATGTCTTGTTTTGTCCGTGTTCCTTTTCCCTTTCCCCTCCCCCCACTTTTATGGCTTGTATTTACATTTATGTATGCTGTTTTAATATATTGGTATCCACTGTTTGTCCTTTTACTTGCCGGTTTTATATCTCTCATTTTATTGTTACTTCTGTTGTTCCACGTTTTATCTTTGCGTCTCCATTGATGTAGTCCAAGGAACACTGGACTGTATTTTTACTTGACTTACTATGTTTTATAGTAAGTGGAGGAGAAGCCTAGTGGTTAGAGCAAACTGCCTAGTACCCAGAAGATCAAGGGCTCAATTCCCACTGGCACTCCTGGTGTGACCTTGGGCAAGTCACTTTACCCTCCATTGCCTCGGAAGAAAAGGTCTGACAATCTACTTCTGGTGATACATTGCCAAGAAAACCGATCTCCAGGAGGGAGAAAAGCTGCTTCCTGCACCTCCAGCAGCGGCGTCCCAGCCACGTGCTGACCAATCGGGACAGCCCTCTCCTGCTGTGCATCGGGACAGCCTTCTCCTGCTTTAAAAAGTGCAGCAACCCGGACCGAAGCCTCTTTCACCGCACCGATCTCCCAGGAGGGAGAAAAGCTGCTTCCTGCACCTCCAGCAGCAGCGTCCCAGCCACGTGCTGACCAATCGGGACAGCCCTCTCCTGCTGTGCATCGGGACAGCCTTCTCCTGCTTTAAAAAGTGCAGCAACCCGGACCGAAGCCTCTTTCACCACACCGATCTCCCAGGAGGGAGAAAAGCTGCTTCCTGCACCTCCAGCAGCAGCGTCCCAGCCACGTGCTGACCAATCGGGACAGCCCTCTCCTGCTGTGCATTGGGACAGCCTTCTCCTGCTTTAAAAAGTGCAGCAACCCGGACCGAAGCCTCTTTCACCGCACCCATCTCCCAGGAGGGAGAAAAGCTGCTTCCTGCATCTCCAGCAGCGGCGTCCCAGCCACATGCTCCTCTCTCCTATTTAACTAGGCAGCAACAGCGGCGGGCCCGCGCCTGAGGGCCCTTTGGCACGGCCCTTTCCGAAATAACTAACAAACTCCAAGGTTTCGTCTTCACCACCACAAGTACTGGAAGCTCGAGCCCCACCTGAGTTGAGTACACTCTCGCCGTCAACACAGCCTTCTTGGCAACCTCAACAAGAAACTAAATGTCCAATCAGAGCTCCCACAAGCTGATTCAACTGCCGACTCAGACAAAGTCGGGATGAAGGAAACAGCGGAAAACTTCAGCGCCTTAATCAAAAGGTACTAAAGCAGCACACAAAAGAGCAATGACTTTAGCACTAACAGAAACTCGCCCCAGCCTTCCATCTACCACTCCATCATCAAGGATGCTATCCAGCTTCTACAGCAAGCTTCCAAATCTTTCATGTCTGCTCACTCCACCCTATGGATTGTGAGGATCTTCACGGTCACCTCCGCTTTACTCCAACTGAATTCTAGTACCGTTCGGCAAGACCACAGAGAATTAAAGCCGACACCGCTACTACGCCTGCCTCAGCTAGCATTAGAGACCAACCCCAACAAAGCAGCCTTTTGGCTGTAAGTGGTTACACACACTTCTTCTCAAACAGGTACCTACTGTGTTCTAAATGTACTTAGATTCATATGGTAACCAGTATACGTGTGTTAACAGTAATATCATTCACAGCATTTGTACTTACACTGAACCACTGTCTCTGAATTGAAATTTTGATAATAATGCTGAATGCCAAGTAGCTAATTACATAATTGAACCACAACCACTCTCCTTTGTTGTAATGTTGCACTTTGTAAAAAAATAACAGTTTAACTGCTGCCCTAAAGTTACATTTTACAAAAAATTCAGTTAATCATACTTGCATTGTATACACTGTTACCATTCAACACACATAAATATAAAAATGGAATTTTTGAATATGATGCTAATCATTCTGCTATGTGTTATCTTATATACAAAAACTACATTTCCATACTCTTACCCTTATTCGGTGCACATGCTCCCAATTCTAATACCCAAATCTCACCCAATTCCAATACCCATATCTCACCCAACACAATACCCACACAGGGCACCAAGCAAATTCAAATCATCCATCATGACTCAACCTAACTCTAAAACCATGAAACCCTACCCAAGATTAATTAGAATAAAAACTACTCCCACTATCCCACCCCCTAACACAGATATACTAATCACTCAAAATTGTTTGCTAATAAATGCCAGGTCCATTAGAAACAAAACTTATATTATACAGGACAGCACAGTTACTTACCTGTAACAGGTGATCTCTTGGCACAGCAGGAATTAGTCCTCACATATGGGTACGTCGGTACCGACGGAGCCTGCGCAGGAATGCTCCCCAGCTTCCCAGAATGAAAGCTTTTGGGGCATCCCACAAAGCATGCGCGCTGCCTTCCCGCCTTTCCCACCAACTCTCCTCAGTTCAAGTTTAAAGCTGAGACAATAGAGAGAGAGAGGAAAGGAAAGATTCCAACCATTCAACAAAGAACTAATCCTGGAATCAACAATCCCGCTAATAACCTCAACAGCACACAACCCAGACGAACTAGTCTCCAACTGGAATGAGATACTCAGCTCAATAGCTGTTCGCCCAGCAATAAACAGACCTCAAGGGAAACGACACACAGCAACATGGTACTCTACTGAGTTGAAAGCCTCACTCGCGACACTAAGAAAACTTGAGAGACGATGGCGCCGCTCACGCTCAGAAGTAGACCAAAGCGCATACAACCTACAGCTCACAGCGCACCGTACCGCAGTAACTGAAACCATGAAACGTTACCACGCTGACACCTTAAAGAGATCCCTCAACAAACCTCGTGACCTGTTTGCCCTTGTTAAGCGACTTACAACAGAACCTGCATCAGAACAAGCAAATGGAATCCATCCTCAAATATATGCAGATTATCTACAAACCAAACTATGTCAGATAAACAACAACTCTGCGTCCAATACTATCCTTCAGCCTTACAACCAAACATCACTCACTACCTTCATGACCCCATCCAAACAATGCATCGAAAACACCATAGCAGCTATCAACACGACTACAGCACAATCTGATCCATGCCCAGCATTCTGGATCAAAGAACTACGAACTGACCTCAGTCCCATCATATCCAGACTCATGCAACAATCGTTCACAACAGGTGATTTCCCACGCACCCTCAAACACACATCAATAAGACCTCTACTAAAAAACAACAAACTCGACCAACAGAAACCGGAATCCTACAGACCTATAGCAAGCATACCGATGCTAGCAAAAATAATGGAAAAGGAAGTTCAGAGACAAATACAAGACCACATTGACTCCAATGCACCACTGGATCCATGCCAACACGGATTCAGAGAAGCACACGGGGTTGAGACCCTTCTTACCACACTCTTCAGCAGCATAATATCAGGCATCGACAATACCCGCCAAGGCTTTGTCCTTGTCTTCCTTGACATCGCGGCGGCGTTTGATTCCGTGAACCATGAACGCCTCAAAGAAAAAGGAATCTCCGGTAAAGCGCTCGAGTGGTGCAGGTCCTACCTCTCTGACAGATGGCAGCAGGTTCGATCCAAAGACACATCATCAGAACCATTCCACCAAAGCCAAGGTGTCCCACAAGGATCCTCCCTCTCTGCCTTGCTGTTCAATATATACATGCAACCTCTCTGCAACCTTATCCGGTCCTTCAACGTGAACTGCATGATATACGCAGATGACGTGCTATTATACATGCCTTTTGCAACAGAAAACCCAGACCTCTCACCAATAACATGCTGCATAAATGAAATATCCAACTGGCTACAATCCCAAAACCTCCGGATTCAACACAAGAAGACGGAGGTCATGTTCATTACAAGAAATCGTAACTTCACTGCGCCTACAGTACTAAAGGTGAAGGAAGCTGACCTCCAGATCAAATCCGCGATCAGATACCTTGGCGTCACACTAGACCAGAACCTAAATATGCAGGCGCATATAAGTAACACTGTAAGGGCAGTATACCATAAAATCAGATCCCTTAGATACCTACGATCTCTGCTGCAGCCTGATGATTTCAGGACCATCTTTCAAGCACTAATAATTCTGCATTTCGATTATGCGAATGCAATACTGCAAGGACTCCCCCAAACCACTCTGAACCCACTGCAAATGGCAATGAACACCGCAGCAAGAGTACTACACGGAGCATCCAGGAAAGACCATGTCACACCCATTATGAAACAACTCCACTGGCTCCCGATTCAAGGTAGGATTACATTCAAGACCTTGCTACTCACCTTCAAAGCCACCAATGGTCTCTCGTCAACATCACTAACAGAGATAGTCCAGAGGACACCCCACAATAGGGACAGAAGGTCAGTAGCACAAAACACCTTGATAGTCCCAAGATCAATGACTCAATGCACCAAGTCAACATCCAGCAGGGCATTCAAACTTTATGCACCAATGATCTGGAACAGCCTCCCTCACAACATCCGAACAATCCCAGACATATTCCAATTCAGGAAGGCTGTGAAACACTACCTCTTCCTCCTACATTACCCGGAAACCAATGAAAGCTCAGCACCAATTACCGAAACCTCACAAATCTCCTCTGTCTGAAACCATAAGAACACATGACCAGCCTGTAAATTGTATATATTGTTATTGTATATAGTTACCCTGTTAGCCAAGTTGATTCTCCTGTTCATATGTAAACACAAATTACTATTGGAAATGTGTATGTTCGTTGTTTATTGTAAACCGCACTGATGCTGAATAGCGCGGTATAAAAGAGACTTTAAATAAATAAATAAATAAAGAGAGAGATACAACTCCTAGGGGAGGTGGGAGGGTTGTGAGGACTAATTCCTGCTGTTCCCAGAGATCACCTGTTACAGGTAAGTAACTGTGCTATCTCCAGGAACAAGCAGGAATGAGTCCTCACATATGGGGACTCCCTAGCTAAGATGCCTGGGAGATCCCCAAGGGTATGAGACCCTGAAGGGTTCCTCGTCTTCCTATGGATCTCAGGCATCCATTCAGGGAAGGAGGGCAGGAGTTGTTCAAGAATGGAACAGGTGTCTGAGGACAGCCTGACCAAACAAGGCATCCCGGCGGGAGTCCTTGTCCAAACAGTAATGGGCTGTGAAGGTATGAACCGAGGCCCAGGTGGCTGCTCGACAGATCTGGTCGATGGACACAGAATGAAGATGAGCCATAGAGGTGGCCATGGCCCTCACATTGTGAGCTGTTACATGGCCCTCCAGAGAAAGGTTCTTACTCTGGTAAGCAAAAGAAATACACTGAGCAATCCAATTGGACAGAGTTCTCTTAGAGACTGGAAGTCCTAAATGAGAAGGATCAAAAGCAACAAAAAGCTGGGAAGACTTTCTATGTTGCTGTGTCCTGTGTAAGTAAAAAGCAAGAGCTCTTTTACAATCTAGAGTATGAAGGTTCCTCTCTGCACTGGATGCATGAGGAGCTGGAAAAAAGACAGGTAAATATACTTCTTGATTAAGATGAAAAGGTGAGACCACTTTAGGCATAAAGTGAGGATTTGTCCTACCTTATCATGATGAAACCTTGTATAAGGTGGATTAGCCACTAAGGCCTGCAGTTCACTGATACGGCGAGCAGAAGTGATTGCAATAAGGAAAATAACCTTCCAGGAAAGTAATTTCAAGGAGGTAGTGGCTAAGGGTTCAAAAGGTGGCTTCATAAGCTGACCAAGAACCAAATTTAAGTCCCATGCCACCGGAGGAGGTCGAATGGGAGGTTTAGTTAAAGTTAGGCCTCTCATAAATCTTGCAATAAGAGGATGAGAGGAAACAGGTTGTCCATTGATAGGCTTAAGGGATGCTGCAATAGCACTTAAATGGACCCTTACTAAATTTGTCTTAAGGCCTGCATTGGAAAGATGCAGGAGATATTCCAATAGAGAATTCACAGGAAGTGCCAGAGTGTCAAGACCCTGTTGAGCACACCAAATGGAAAATCTTTTCCATTTAAAAGCATAGGAACGCCTAGTGGAAGGTTTCCTGGAAGCATGGAGGATATCCTTCACTTGCTGCGAAAGATTGAAGTCTTGAAGGTCTAGGCCTTCAGTAACCAAGCTCTGAGGTGAAGGGACTTGGGGTTTGGATGCCACAAAGTCCCCTCCTCCTGAGACAGAAGGTCTGGAGCAGCTCCCAAGTCCAGGGAGGGGGCTTGGGAGAGATGCAGAAGTAGAGGGTACCACACTTGGCGTGGCCAGCGTGGAGCTATGAGGATAATAGATCCTTGATCCCTCTGAAGTTTGAACAGAGTCTTGGGAATCAAAGGAATGGGTGGAAAGGCATACAGTAAGTCCTGATCCCAATGGAGGAGGAAGGCATCCTTGGCCTGAACTCCCTGACACGGAATTCTGGAACAGAACCGGGGAAGTTTGGCATTCCACGGACTTGCAAATAGGTCTATGTCCGGGGTTCCCCATTCCTGGAAGATTCTGAGTACCTGATCCATGTGCAGGGACCATTCGTGTGGAAGCAGAACTCGACTGAGTCTGTCTGCCCAAGAGTTTTGAATCCCTGGGAGGTATACTGCCAGGAGATGGATTTGATGCTCTCTGGCGAAGGCCCATAATCTTAGAGCTTCGTTGCAAAGCGACAGAGAGCCAGTTCCTCCTTGCTTGTTTATGTAAAACATGGCTACCTGATTGTCTGTTTGAATGAGGACTGTCTGGTGGCTGAGGAGGGTATGAAAGACCTTGAGAGCTAGGAACACTGCTCGAAGTTCCAAGAGGTTGATATGAAGAGAGGTCTCCTGTGGGGACCAAGTGCCTTGGGTGGAGAGGTCCTGTAGATGAGCTCCCCAACCTGTTTGGGAGGCATCTGTTGTGAGGATTGCTTGGGGCAACAAAGGTTGGAAGGGGGACCCCAGCAACAGATTTGGAGTGGACATCCACCATTGGAGAGACCAAAAGAGACGTTTGGAGTTTGCTATTTGGTCTGAGAGAGCTCCTGAAGCTTGAGTCCACTGGGTGGACAAAGTCCATTGAGCTGCTCTCATGTGTAGGCGAGCATAGGGCACCACATGTACTGTGGAAGTCATGTGGCCTAGTAGCTGTAGCATCTCCCGGGCAGTTAAGTGGCTCTTTGACTGAATCTGGGAGGCTAACTGCACTAGACGTTGGCAACGAGCCTGGGGAAGATAGGCTCTTGCAGTAGCGGTGTCCAACCAGGCCCCTATGAATTCTAGGGACTGAGTAGGGGTGAGCTGAGACTTTGGGAGGTTTACTACAAGTCCCAGATCTGCAGAATGCGTCTGATGCGGTCCAGGGAAATTTGGGCTTCTGACTGAGATGGAGCTCGGATGAGCCAGTCGTCTAGGTAGGGGAAGACAAATATTCCCAGAGTGCGTAGAAATGCAGCAACTATTGCCATGCATTTGGTGAACACTCTTGGAGCAGAGGCTAGACCGAAAGGAAGCACTCTGTATTGGTAATGTTTTCCCTGGAACAGAAAACGTAGGAATTTTCTGTGGGATGGATGGATGAGTATATGAGTGTACGCATCCCTGAGATCTAGAGAACAAAGCCAATCCTGACTCTGTAGGTATGGAAGGAGAGTGCCTAAAGAAAGCATCTTGAACTTCTCCTTGCATAGAAACTTGTTCAATTCTCTGAGATCTAGAATGGGTCTGTATCCCCCTGTTTTCTTTGGAATGAGAAAGTAGGGGGAGTAAAACCCTGACCCCTGTTGAAGAAGAGGAACTTCTTCTATGGCCCTCTGGGCCAGAAGGGTGGTTACCTCCTGATCCAGAAGGTCGAGGAGAGATGTGGGAGAATTGAAATGTCTCACCATGGTGTAGGGAGGAAGGTCTGAGAAATGAAGTTTGTAGCCCTCTCTGATGATGGAGAGGGTCCACTGCTCTGATGTGATTTGCTCCCATCTGGGAGCAAAATGAGCTAACCTTCCTGGAATGGTGAGAGGTTCTGGCTGTTGTAGAGCCAGAAAGGTTAAGTTCTCTAGTATCAAGTCAAAAACCCTGAGGGGCTTGGGACTGCTGGGTTGCAGCAGCCCCTGCAGGTTTAGGCCTAGCCTGTTTAGGTTGCTGACGCTTAGTAGCAAAGCGACCTGTAGAAGATTGTTGACCAGAAGTGGAAGGAAATCTGCCCTTCTTGTAAAAAGACTTTTTAAAAGATTTTTTCTTGGCTGGAGTGGAGGTAGACTTAGAAAGTCTATCCAGAGCAGCATTTTCTGCATCCATTTGAGTGGCTTTAATTTGCCACTCTTTGCCAAATAGATTTTCACCTGTACAGGGCAGATTTCCTAACCCATCTTGAACCCAGGGTTCTAGATCAGAAGCCTGGAGCCAAGCAATTCTACGAGCAGCTATGGCAATGCCTGAGGCTCTGCTGGCACCTTCAAAAGAATCAAAGGCTGCCCTGTTGGAAAACTTTGAAATATCTTGAGTATGCTTAAGCCAAAGGAGGAATTCATCCCTTCTATCCTCTGGAATAAAAGGGAGAAAGTTGTGCAGCTTTTCTGCAACCTCCTTTAGAAACATACCCATATAAAGGCTGTATGAATTGATTCTGGCAATAAGCATGCTAGCTTGGAAGATTTTTCTTCCAAAAGCATCCAAGGTCCTGCATTCTCTCCCTGGAGGAGTAGAAGAGTGTCTTTTGGTACTCTTTATCCTTTTCATAGCTGACTGCACCACAATGGAGTGGTGAGGAAGCGGAGTTTTTTGAAATCCAGGAGAAGGAGGGACACGGTACATAGTGTCCAATCTACGAGAATGAGGAGAAAGGGTGAGAGGAGTCTCCCACAATTCAATCAAATGTTCTTGAAGAATTTCATGAATTGGTAAGGTGACTGCCTCTCTAGGAACCTTAGAGTATCCCAAAATATCTAATTTTTTTGCTCTAGGTTCTTTTTCAGAGGTTACTGAAATAGATAGGCCTTTAGCTACTTCTATTATGAAGTCTTGAAAGGACAAATCCTCTGGAGGAGACATTCTCCTTTTTGGAGAAGAAGGCTCCTCAGGAAGAGTAACAGATACTTCAGGGGACTCATCCGATGAATCAGAATCATCAGAAGAATCAAAGTATCGTCTGCTCGATTCCAAAGATCGATAGGCGTATCGATCGGTACCGACATCGGGTGTCCCCGGTACTGGGTCGGTACTGAGAAAGAGCCCAGGACAGGGGGCCAGAATCGGTATCCTGGCCGATGTCGATGCAGCCGGTACCGGCATCGAAGTTGGTACCGGTACCGGCGTCGGTACCGACAACGGAGCTTGTTGTGGTACCGACGGCGTCGCAGCCTTGATGAAAGCCAGTATAGCCTGCTGCATGGATTGCACAGTGTGATCCATGGACGCCACGACTGCCTGGATGTCGGTACCGGGAGATTGTGCCGGTACCCCAGAGCAGTCTAACAGGTGATCGGTCGAGGCCATGCCATCGATGTCAACCTGTAACCCCATAGAAGGAGCTTTGGAAGCCGGAGCTTCCCGCCGGGGTTGTTTATTTATTTATTTAACAGTTTCTTATATACCGCCCCTTCCAGAGATCAGGGGCGGTTCACATCGAACAAAAATCAATATACTTCTGTATATTTTACATGGAACTTGTGTTAACTATGTACACGTTTAGTTACATTGAACATGTTTTGAACATTAACTAGAATAACACTATTCAAACTATGTACAGGTGTTTGGCTGGGGCAGGATCCTCAAGGGCAAGCCCGGAGGCATCTCGATGCTTAGAGGGAGATTTGCCCTTCGAGGACCTGCTAAAAGTATGTTTGGTTACCTGAGACCCATCAGGAGAGGAAGACCTGGAAGATGTCGATGCCACCGCCGGTGCATCCGTGGGAAACAGCACATGGAGCTTGGCTGCCCGGTTCTGTAACCCTCGTTTAGACATTAGGGAGCAGGCTTGGCAATCCGGAATGGAGTGTTCAGGCCCCAAACATTTAAGACACCATTCATGGGTGTCTGTAACAGAAATTGTACCGCTACACTTAGTGCATTTTTTGAAACCAGAGGCTGGTTTATCCATAGAGGAAAATTTCTTGTGGGCCTGTAGGCCTAAGAAAAGAAATACACTAAGTGAGGGAAGTATATATATATATATATATTTTTTTTTTTTTAAAAGAAAAGAAAAGACCGGCGGTACCAGTCCGGCGTCGGGGAAGGCAGACACGCGACCAAAGAAATAAATTAAAATAAAGAACTTCTTCAGCGGTGACAGGAACACGACCTGCTGGCTCCGCGGAAAAGAAGAACTGAGGAGAGTTGGTGGGAAAGGCGGGAAGGCAGCGCGCATGCGCTGTGGGATGCCCCAAAAGCTTTCATTCTGGGAAGCTGGGGAGCATTCCCGCGCAGGCTCCGTCGGTACCGACGTACCCATATGTGAGGACTCATTCCTGCTTGTTCCTGGAGATCTAATAATAGATGAAAAACCAGATTTACTGTGCATAACAGAAACCTGGCTGAAAGATACAGACACTGTCCTCCTCAACATGCTAAAAACACCAGGGTACAATGTATATAATTGCCCGCATACCAATAAAAGAGGCGGTGGTGTGTTAGTATTCGCTAGAGATAATCTAAAACTCTCCATCAGTTCCCAAAAGTCATTAGAAGGAATAGACATCCTCAAGCTGGAGAACCAAACTTCTGCTATTTCCCTCATATACAGACCTCCCTCCACTGACCACGAAGCCCTAGCTACAGCCCTTGAAACAATATGTGAAACCTCATTTAAAAAATATCAGATGATTTTAGGGGACTTTAATCTTGCATCACTTCACTCAACACATACAAATAATTTCCTAGAAGCAATGGACCAACTGGGTTTCCAACAAATAATCCAATCATCCACTCACAACATGGGCAACGTCCTTGACATGGTCTTCATACCCAAAAAACACTCAAACAACATAGTAACAAGCTCCCCACCAAAAATAACACAAATTCCTTGGTCTGACCATCACCTTATCAAATTCTCACTTGCCATGCCAACACAACCCCACATTATAGAACCTAAATCCATTATGTACAAAAGCACATTTAAAACATTGGATAAAGATGCATTAATAAAATCCATCATTTCTCACACAAACACAGAAACAACCAATCTTGACGACCTAGTGAAACAATGGAATAATGGAATAGAAATGGTCTCAAAACACACTACCAAAACCCCTCCTAATGTAAATTCCAAATTAAGAAATAAAACTGAACCCTGGTACACCTCAGAATTGGCTAAAGCAAAGAAAGACCTTAGAAGAATGGAGAAAAAATGGAGAACAATAAAGTCATCAGAAACCAAAGCTCAATACCTACAATTACTTACAACCTACAAGGAATTAATAAACTCCACAAAAAATAGCTACTATACTAATAAACTAAATAATGCTATAAATAGGCCTAGAGAACTGTTCAAGATTGTAAAATCCTTTATAAAACCCCCTAAAGACAACAATACCCAATAACAAATAACACCACAAGCGCTTGCTGACCACTATTCCAGCAAACTCAACCCCACAGATGAAAACTGCACCCATATAGTAATTGAAAACGATCCATTGCAAAAGACAACACAGATCGTAAACCCCCCAGAAATATGGGTAACATTTCATAAAACTGATCTGAAACAAATACAAAACTTAATCACAATTATAAACACCACCACATCCACACTTGATCCCTGCCCTGTAGCCTGGGTCAAAATCATAAAACTGAATTGGCACCTATAATTCTAAACATAGTAAACCAGTCACTAATTCAAGGATCTATGCCAGCTGAACTAAAAAGATCACTCATTCGACCTATATTAAAAAACAAAACACTCAACAAAGCTGACCCATCCGCATACAGACCTATATCAAGTATACCATTCATAGCAAAAATCATTGAAAAGACAGTCCAATTCCAACTGCAAGACCATATCGATTCCACAAAAGCACTTGATGAACATCAATATTCATCAACATCAAACACCGCTTTGACCCGGTGAAAAGCGGTATATAAATGCAGTTAAATAAATAAATAAAAAATAAATAAATCAATATGGTTTGAGACAAACTCATGGAGTAGAAACACTCCTACTCGTGCTATTCGATAAACTATATAAAGGTATGGAAGATTGCAAGAAGATGTTCATCTTAATATTCTTAGACATTACAGCGGCTTTCGATTCGGTAAACCAGAATACCCTCATAAAAAGACTTGAATCAATTGGAATAATGGGGACACCCTTAAAATGGTTCACTTCATATATAAACAATAGAGTACAGCAAGTATACTTTGACCAAAACCTATCCAGTACCTTCCCACAAAAGCAAGGCATTCCTCAAGGTTCTGCATTATCAGCCATTTTATTCAATCTTTACCTAAGGCCCATTTGCAAAATATTTCAAAAACACAAAATAAACTATCATCTATATGCAGATGATATAATGCTCTATACCCAACTGGATATATATCACCCGGATTATACCCACTTAGAAAGATGCCTAAACGAAACACAGTTATGGTTTCATCAAAACAATTTGAGCATCAATCATAAAAAAACAGAAGTAATGTTTATCTCTAAGAACCCTGAACTTAAACATCCTCCCACAATCATACTAAATAATACTTCATATAACATTAAACAGGAATTAAAGTACTTAGGTGTAACTCTCGACAAGACTCAGCATGGAAGCCCACCTGAGACTTTTAAATAGATCTATTTTCTACAAACTCAGAGTATTACAACCACTATGCAATATCATTGAACACTCAGATTTCAGAACAATAGTACAAACACTCATAACTCCACATCTGGACTATTGTAATGGTATTCTTGTTGGTTTACCTAAAAAAACAACCAACATACTCCAAATGGCCCAGAATGTCACAGCTCGGATACTAATGAATATGCGGATTTTAGACCACATCACACCTATCCTTCGAGAACTCCACTGGCTACCTATACAAGCACGCATCAGATACAAAATAATAATTACAACTTTTAAGCTAATACACAATATCGCCCCATCCTTCCTCACCACACTCATTAATACACAATCACCTAATAGAAACAGACGAAGGCATAATCTAAATATGCTGCAAACTCCAATTTCTATACGCAAGGTAAAAATAAACACTAGCAATAGAGCATTCACTTACATAGCCCCCTCACAATGGAACAAGCTCCCAGAGTCACTAAGAGCTAACAAGGACCTCCAATCATTCCGCAAAAAACTCAAAACACATCTATTCCACGAATACTACAATTCGAATGAAATAACCTAATTCCCAATTTAAACCATAGCCTGATAGATACCTAACAACCTAATCATAATTCACTCCAAACATATCACGAGTATATTATAAACTTACTAGACAGCGTAGTTACTCACCTGTTCTCAGCGTAGTTACTCAGGTGTTCTCCAGGAGCAGCAGAAATCAGTCCTCACATATGGGTGACGTCGGCGCCGACGGAGCCCTCGCGGAGCAATTTTCCCCAGCTTTCAAAGAAAGCCTTTGGGAATTGCAGCGCGCATGCGCGGTCCTCTTCCCGCCCAAGGGTGCCATCTTGCCCATTCAGATGACATAGCTAAAAGACAGCAAAAAATTAGCAAAAAAGAAAGCATAGAACTGCAACTCCAAGAGGAGGAGGGAGGGTTGTGAGGACTGATTCCTGCTGCTCCTGGAGAACACCTGTTACAGGTGAATAACTACGCTTTCTCCAGGACCAAGCAGGAAGTCAGTCCTCACATATGGGACTCCCAAGCTTAAGGCTACCGGAGACCCTAAGCACAAAAAGGAGCTCCCTCAAGCTCAGTAGCCCAGAAGGAAGGAATCTTCTCTGAATACGTCTCCAACCGGTAGCCCAACATCCGGGATGGAGGGTAGGAGTTGCCTATACCTCGAAGAGGTTACGGAGGACTGCCTGTCCGAAAGCACTGTCCCTGCGGGACTCTCTCTCCAGGCAGTAATGGGCCGCAAAAGTCTGGCTTGAAGACCAAGTAGCGGCCCCGCAGATGTCTGCCAATGGAACAGAGCGGAGCTAAGCCACTGACGTAGCCTTCGCCCGAACACGATGGGCCGTGACCCGACTTTCCAACGAGAGGCCGGCTACCTCGTAAGCCCAAGCGATACAGTCAGCAATCCAGATGGACAGAGTACGCTTGGAGACAGGGAGCCCCAACTTATTGGGGTCATAAGAGACGAAGAGCTGAACAGCCCGTCTG
The DNA here is from genome assembly GCA_033557465.1 of Ichthyophis bannanicus. NCBI lineage: Eukaryota > Metazoa > Chordata > Amphibia > Gymnophiona > Ichthyophiidae > Ichthyophis > Ichthyophis bannanicus. The sequence continues at coordinate 17,393,475 of CM066041.1, read as the reverse complement.
TGCTCCCGCGTACGGTCAAGGTAGAAGGTTAACGCCCTTCTACAGTCCAGGGTATGCAGGACCATTTCAGCTCGGCTGGAGTGTGGCCTGGGAAAGTAGGTCGGAAGCACCACCTCCTGGTTGATGTGAAAAGGGGAAACCACTTTGGGAAGAAACTTAGGGTGAGTCCGTAGGACTACCCGGTTCTTGTAGAACCTAATGTAAGGAGGATCAGATACCAGGGCCTGCAGCTCACTAACACGTCTAGCAGAAGTGAGGGCCACCAAAACAATGTTTTCCAAGAAAGAAAACGAAGAGGACAGGTAGCCATAGGCTCAAAAGGCGGACAGGTAATCCGCTGTAAAACCACATTGAGATCCCAGTCCGGGGCTGGTGGGCGCAAAGGTGGTTTAAGGAGAAGGAGGCCTCTGAGAAAACGAGCCACTAGAGCAGGAATGGGCAAACTACGGCCCGCGGGCCGTATACGGCCCGGCGGACCTTTTAATCCGGCCCGCTGTATCAGTTATCCTGGTGAACAAATGGACTGCTGCAGAGGGAGCCGGGGAAGCCCGCGCGAAGCCGCGGCTCCCTCTGCACAGCCCGCCAGCGTGAAGAGCCTTTACCTTCACGCTGGCGGCTGTTTCAATGAAGCCACGAATGCCGCGAGAGGTTAAAGGGCATTGCCTTTAACCTTTCCCGGCATTCGCGGCTTCATTGCAACAGCCGCCAGCGGGAAGGTAAAGGTTCTTCATGCTGGCGGGCTGTGCAGAGGGAGCCGGGGCCTCGCGCGGGCTTCCCCAGCTCCCTCTGCAGCCCCTTAGACAGCGCGGGGCTCTTCGGGGGGCGGCTAGGACTGGATGGGCTGTGATGGGGGGGGGGAACGGACTGGAAATGGGCTGTGATGGTGGGGGGTGGAGAACGGACAGGAAATGGGCGGTGATGGTGGGGTGGGGGAGAACGGACTGGAAATGGGCTGTGATGGGGGGGAAACAGACTGGAAATGGGCTGTGATGGTGGGGGGGGGGAGAACGGACTGGAAATGGGCTGTGATGGGGGGAGGACTGCAAATGGTCTGTGATGGTGGGGGGGATAGGACTGGAAATGGGCTGTGATGGGGGGAGGACTGCAAACGGTCTGTGATGGTGGGGGGGATAGGACTGGAAATGGGCTGTGATGGTGGGGACGGACGGACTGAAAATGGGCTGGGATAGGGGAAACAGACTGGAAATGGGCTGTGATGTGGGGGGGGGAACAGACTGGAAATGGGCTGTGATGGGGGGGGACGGACAAATTGGGCTGGGATGGGGGAAACAGACTGGAAATGGGCTGTTGTGGGGGGGGGAGAACAGACTGGAAATGGGCTGTGGTGGGGGAACGGACTACAATTGGGCTGTGATGGGGGGAGGACTGCAAATGGGCTGTGATGGTGGGGGGAATGGACGAAATGGGCTGTGATGGGGGGGGAACTTGGACTGGAAATGGGCTGATGAAGGGCTGGATTAGGACTGTGTAAATGTGTTTGAAATTGAGAATTGCAACAACAAAGCTATCTCCTGACTTTGATGCCTTAACAAAAAAGGGAGACCAACAACACTGTTCACACTAAAATTGAAGGTACTATTTTATGAAAGAAATACATTGCATAAAAGTTTTGTAAAATAACTCTTTTTATGCTTTTCTACCTTAAATTAATCTAAACATTTAATGTTACAAATTTAAATTTAATTTATATTAATTCACACATACACACCGTCCATCTACTCTTGGTCCGGCCCCCGGGTCCAATATATGAACCCATTGCGGCCCTCGAGTCAAAATGTTTGCCCACCCCTGCACTAGAGGGTGGCTAGAAAGAGGTCTGCCATCCACCGGCATGTGATGCGCAGAAAGAGCACTGAGGTGGACCTTGACCGAGTTGGACTTAAGTCCAAGATTGGAGAGGGAAAGCAAGTACTGCAAGACCACTGATGCTGAACAGGAGAAGGGATCTTGAGACTGCTGAGCACACCAGACGGAGAACCGATGCCACTTAAGAGCGTAGGACTTCCAGGTGGAGGGCCACCGGGAGGCCAAGACGACCTCCTCCACATCTGGAGGCAGGCGGAGGGGAGCAAGGACTACCCTTTCAGCAGCTAGGCCATCAGATGAAGGGACCGGAGGTTGGGGTGCAGGAGAGTCCCCTGATCCTGTGACAGGAGGTCGGGCTGAAACCCCAGAGGAAGAGGGGTGTCCACCGCCAGCTGCATTAGAAGTGGGAACCAAGGTTGTCTCGGCCACCGGGGAGCCACTAGGATCATCGAGGCTTTGTCCCTGAGAACTTTGAAGAGTGTCTGAGACACCAGTGGCATGGGAGGAAAGGCATATAAGAGGCCTGTGGACCAAGGAATCAGAAAAGCATCCGCCGCTACTCTGAGAGGATGTGGTTGTCGAGAGCAGAATCTGGGAAGTTGCCGGTTCAGAGGACTGGCAAACAGATCCATGGTGGGGAGGCCCCACTTGAGAAAGATCCGCTGAACCACCATCGGATCCAGCCTCCACTCGTGTGGCTGGAGGATCCTGCTGAGCTTGTCGGCCAGGTAATTTTCTTGACCTGGGAGAGACAGCTTTGAGGATGATGCCGTGGTGGACGGCCCAAGAGCATAGTTTTTGCGCCTCCTGACAGAGAAGGGAGGAGCCTGTTCCGCCTTGTTTGTTCACGTAGAACATCGCAACCTGATTGTCTGTCTGTATCAGCACCGACTGGTGAGAAACCAGGTGAGAGAAGGCTTTGAGCGCTAGGCGGATGGCTCTGAGCTCCAGGAAGTTTATCTGCTGAGCAGACTCCCAAGGAGTCCAGAGACCTTGAGTACATGTCCCTTGGCAATGTGCTCCCCAACCCAGGAGAGAAGCATCAGTCGTCAGGACCTGAGAATGCGGAGGGGGCTGAAAAGTCACTCCTAGTACTAGGTTTGGCAGATGAAGCCACCATTGTAGAGAAGAAACCAGCTGGTCGGAGATCTGTACGGAGTCCGCTAGGCTTCCAGTGGCCTGATGCCATTGTGTGTTCTCCAGGTCCAAGCAGGAAGTCAGTCCTCACATATGGGTGACGTCGGCGAGGATCGGCTCGGTCTCCGGGGTCGACGTCCCGGCGGTCAGGGCAGAAGCACCGGCGAGGCCAGCGATCAATGCCCGCTGCTGGTCCATGAAGGCAGTCAGACTGCACTCCAAGGCCGTCAACTTGAGTCCGAGCTCAGGAGACCCAGCAGCCCCCGACTCGGGCCCCGACGGCGTCGGGCCCGATGTCGGCTCCTTTGGAGGCGAGTCTACGAGGACAACAGTACTCACGTGAGCGGGCAAGTCCATCTCGAGACGAGGATGTTTGGAAGGCCTCTCCACCTCCGAGGACCCGGGACGGGAATCGGGGCTATGCGACCTGGCCCTCGAGGAACCAGGAGCGTCCACCGATCCCGCCCTCGCGGGTTTCTTCTTCCGATGATGTTCCCGGGTAGGAGACCCCCTTTCAGAGGAACTTCGACGATGCTCAGGACCAGAGTCCCGGGACGTCGAAGCCTCTGACGAGGTCCGAGCCCGGCCGGAGTCAGAGAAGATACGTTCCCGCTGATGCTGCCGACTCCTCAACGCTTTTGAGGACATTTTGCCACACGGACCACAGATCATCGAGTCATGATCGGGTCCGAGGCAGCAGAGGCAGAAGTCGTGTGTGTCGGTAAGAGACATGAGTTTCTTACAGAGGTCACACTTTTTAAACCCGCTGGCAGCCATCAGGGGAAAAAGGGCCCCTGCGAGGTCAAAAGACCGGGCTGCCAGTGAAAAAGTAAAAAGGCGCGAAATCTGTCACGAAGGACAGAAAACCGAAAAATAAAGAACGGACTCGCAACCGGCGTCGCGGGTCCGGGTGGGAAAAGAACCGGCGTCGAAACCGAGAGAAAAAAGAGAAATAAAATCAACTTTTCTGCGGGGATTCACAAACAACGTCTGTAGGGCTCCGCGGAAAAAAGAAGACTGGGCAAGATGGCACCCTTGGGCGGGAAGAGGACCGCGCATGCGTGCTGCAATTTCCAAAAGCTTTCTTTGAAAGCTGGGGAAAATTGCTCCGCGAGGGCTCCGTCGGCGCCGACGTCACCCATATGTGAGGACTGACTTCCTGCTTGGTCCTGGAGAAACACTATATCTCATCCTATTTGACAATGTAATTAGTTTCGAGTCCTCGAACCCCTATACTAACCTTGACTTATACATAAGCTATTTACTGTTTACTATGGTTTTGATTAACTGTTATCCTTATGATGTACATAATTTAACTAATGATACCGCTGTTAATTGTACATAGTTTGTTTTTATTAATACTGCTGTTATATGTAACTGCTATTGTTGCAGAACCAATTTGTTAAAATGTAAACCGCGACTGATCGCTGGAAGGAGCGGTATAGAAATATATGCAAATAAATAAATAAAATAAATAAAACCCAGAAGCAGTTAGGTCGCCAGGAGTCAGCACTGACTTGATGGCACTAAAAAAATGTCCATGATGTTTTTATATATTTTTTACATGCTTTATTATGATTTATTAATATTTTATGTATTATGATTTGTTATTTTGTGTTTTAGAGGCTTGCTCCCTGACAAAGGCAACTTGCTGAAACACGGTAATTTAAATCTTCTTATAAATATGAAAAGAAGCTGTCATATAACTTGGAGGACTCATCTTTTCATAAGAACAGGGATAAGTTCAGAGTTTCACTAGTGCTTACGGCAGTAAAGATAAGTGCTATGGACTGTTGAAAAGATGAGTCCTCCAAGTTATATGACAGCGTCTTTTCATATTTATAAGAAGATTTAAATTTGTTTATACAAAGCTGGCCATATAAAGACACTGCCGCCAGCTACTGAGGAGGTCATTGATGCTATCCAGCATATCTTTTTCCATGTTTGACGTTTCAGTCTATGGGATAGATGCTATTGTAAGTCTGAGACCACCCGGTAGCTGTTAAGCATAGATCATGTAATTGAAAAAATAGATAACACAGTCATTTTTTGGATGTATTACCCAGTATGTTATATTGAACGCAAAAACACCATTTTCTAGCGATTTTTAGCGTTCAAGAGTTGACCATTAATTGCGTGGAAACACGGTCATGGCAGGGACTTCTTGTCAATAGAGTTGTTCTTTTTTGCACCTTGCTCTCTTTTGTCTGGCTTTTGCAAGTTTGTGTGGTCTCTTGTGGACCAGAATTCTTTTAGTATTCCATCATCCATCTGTTCATTCTGGCCAGGCAGACATTAGTACACCTCCCCACTGCCATCGCCTTCCCCTTTTTACATAGAATTTCTATCCACAGAGATTCTACAATGTATTTGGTTTCCTGCAAAACTTTAATCCTGTGTGACTCAATGCCCTCTCTAACAGAGTGCCACACCTCCACCAATTTGATCTACCCTATCATTGCAATCTAGTTTGTAACCAGATATCACAGTGTTGCATTGGTTGTCCTCCTTCCACCAGGTCTCTGAGATGCCAATTATATCTAACCTTTCATTTAATGCTATATATTCTAACTCTCCCATCTTACTTTTTAGACTTCGAGTATTTGCATACAAGAATTTTAGAGGTTGTGTTTTATTCATATTAATCTGGTTATCAGTTGATGGGGTGATTTGGAATCTTTCAGCTCTTTCTGCTTTGTACTTAAGGACATCTGGTTTATTTTTTATTAGAACCTCTACGGAATGCCCTAACTTCCTTCTTTAGCTAACATCCTTCAAGGATACAGCCTTCCAAAGCATGCGCTCTTGGGTGACAGTTGGCTTTCCCCTATTATCTAGTTTAAAAACTGCTCTCACTCCTATTTAAAGGTTTATGCCTGCAGCCTGGTTCCATCCCAGTTAAAGTGGAGCCCATCCTTTTGGAAAAGCCCCTCCCTTCCCCAGAATGTTACCCAGTTCCTAACAAATCCAAACCCTCTTCCTTGCACCACTGTCTCATCTACACTGAGATTCCGGAGCTCTACCTGCCTTTTGGGCCCTGCATATGAAACAGGAAGCATTTCAGAGAATGCTACCCTGGAAGTTCTGGATTTCTATTTCCTACCTAAAACCCTAAATTTAGACTCCAGAACCTCCATACCACATTTTCCTATGTCACTGGTACTGACATGTACCAAGACAGCAGACTACCCCCCCCCCCCAGCACTATTTAAGACCTTGTCTAGGTGGCGTGTGAGATCGGCTACCTTTGCACCAGACAAATCTGATTGATTTCTCTGACTGGGTGACCAGGGAGTTGGACCGAGGGAGAGCCCTAGATGTGGTGTATTTAGATTTCAGTAAAGCCTTTGACACTGTTCCTCACAGGCGACTTATAAGCAAACCGAGCACTCTAGGGATGGGCCCTAAAGTTACTGCTTGGGTTAGAAATTGGTTGGGTGGGAGGCAACAAAGAGTACAGGTAAATGGAGCTCCAAAGAGTACAGGTAAATGGAGCTCACTCTGAGGAGAAGGATGTTACCAGTGGTGTGCCCCAGGGATCGGTCCTTGGTCTGATTCTTTTTAATATCTTTGTTAGTGATATAGCAGAAAGGCTGTCAGGTAAGGTTTGCCTCTTTGCGGATGATACCAAAATCTGCAATAGAGAAGACACCCAGGAAGGTGTAGATAACATGAAGAGGGATCTAGCTAAACTTGAAGAATGGTCTAGAATTTGGCAGCTGGGATTTAATGTTAAAAAATGTAAGGTCATGCATTTGGGCTGCAGCAATCCAAGGGAGCAATATAGTAAAGGGGGTGAAGTACTTTTGTCCACTAAAGAAGAGCGGGACCTAGGCGTGGTTGTGTCTGATCTTAAAGTAGCTGAACAGGTAGAAAAGGCGACAGCAAAAGCTAGAAGGATGCTTGGGTGCATGCGGAGAGGAATGGCTAGCAGAAAAAGGGAGGTGATAGTGCCTCTGTATAGGTCTTGGCGCGACCTTATTTGGAGTATAGTGTGCAATTCTGGAGACTGCACCTTCAAAAGGATATAAACAGGATGGAGTCAGTACAGAGGGTGGCTACTAAAATGGTTAGTGGTCTTCATTATAAAGCATATGAGGATAGACTTAAGGATCTTAATATGTACACCTTAGAGGAAAGGCGGGATAGAGGTGATATGACTGAGATGTTTAAAGATCTCCGTGACATAAATGTACATGGGGAGAGCCTCTTTCAATTAAAAACAAGTTCTGCTACGAGGGGACATGGGATGAGGGTGAAGGGGGATAGATTCAGGCGTGATATGCGGAAATATTTCTTTACGGAAAGTGTGGTGGATCCGTGGAATAGTCTCCCAGTGGAGGTGGTAGAGATGAGGACAGTATCTGAATTCAAAAAAGTATGGGACAAACACAGAGGATCTCTAAAGGAAAAAAGGGGACTGTTGTAGTTGTTGATATGGAAGGACAAACTAGATAGGCCATGTGGTCTTTTTCTGTCGTCATATTTCTATGTTACCAGGCGATCCTCACATCCACCAGCCAGCCAGCTATCTACATACCTAATGATCGAATCACCAACTATAGTAGCTGTCCTAACCCTTCCATCATGGGCACATGTCCCTGGAGAAACCTCCTTGTTGCGAGAGGGCTTTACATCACCTGAGGGCAGGTCCTAGCTACAGGATCACTTCCTGCCACACCAAGGTGATGCTCTTCTTTCACGTGACCTCTCCTTTCCATGGCAACAGAGAGACTGCCAGACTGGAGGTGAGACTTCAGTACTACATCCCTTTAGGTCTCGTCTATATACCTCTGTCCTCTTTACATCCTCCAAGTCTGCTACTCTAGCCTCCAGAGACTGGACTCGTTCCCTGAGAGCAAAGAGCTCCTTGCACCTGCTCCAGTCTTGCAGACTTGGGATTCACTTTTCAGCAGGACAATAATCCTAAGAATAGAGTGAACACAACAGTGGAGTGGCTCAGCAGTCGTGAATGTCTTCGAGTAACTCAGTCAGAGCCCATACCTGAATCCAGTAGAAACTCCAAGGCAAGACTTCCCAGCCATCCTCAAAGGGCTTAATCTATTCTGCCATGAGTAATAGGCCAAGACTGCACCATCCTGCCATGCAAAGTGGCTGACTGATGGCTGTTACTACTGCAAGAGACATCCGTGGGGATGAAGACTTATCCATTCAGGACATTTTGGTTTCTTAATTGCTTTTTAATTATTTCTATAATTGTTCTTGATGCTGAAAAGGTAGAATATGTTTTGTCGAACAGTAGAACAAAATCTACTTTAATGCATTTTGAGTTGGTTTTTTTTAGACGACAGAATAATTTGAAGACTTTTGCAAAGCACTGTATCTCCCCCCAAACACTACACGGTTACCCTATTCATCACTGTTATTCCCCCATCCCCTTCTTTATTGTCACCATAAATCCACCATCCACTACCTTCGTCTGGGATTTGTAGAGCCCTGGTTTATCCCATAACTCTCTGAAGACCATTGGCATTTTAGCTTTTATTATCCAGGTCACAAGTACCTGGCATAACCCAAAAAGTAGCCAGATTCAAGGCTATTTATCCCTACGGATAACCAGAGGTTTTCCCTTAAGTCTACCTTAATGCTGATTAATGGACTTTTCCTCCAGGACTTTATCCAAACCTTTCTTAAATCCAGCTGTGCTGTTTATACCACATCCTCTGACAATGAGTTGAAAAGCTTAAATATACTACTTTGTAACTTCATAGCATGCCCTCTTGTCTTTGTACCTTTTAAAATAGTAAAACAATTGATTCACTTTTACCTGTTCCATGTCACTCGGGATTTCGTCAGAATAGGCTTGCTTCTTGTGCCTTTTTTTCCCCCAACATATACACATATTCCTGCAACAGCCCCGCTCCATCCTCTCTCCAGACACATAGCAATAGAACATTATCTATGGCAATGCATTGTTAACTTTTATCGGACCTCTGTCCTACTACAGAATCACACTTGAGATATATCCCTGTGGGGACTCTTCTAATCGAGGTAGAAAGTGCATTACCTGAAAGCTCCCTCTGAGTCCGAGAAGGGTTCATTCTGGCTGCTCTCACAAAAGTGGTTTTTGTCCCTGATGTAAGACTTCTGCCCTTGGCAGAGGGCACACAGCTGAGGTGTTGTCACTCCGACTCCTGGGATACAGCTTGCACTGAAAAACTCACTGATGGCTGAGAACAGGCAAAAGTATAATGGGCACCAGCATTTGGATTAGAGAGTGCACTGTAAAAGTTGTACCAGTGCTGTGCGACATCTAAGAAAGGACAGATCCAGCAAAAGAGGACAGCAAAGAAAAGCTTTCAGGAGCAAATACAGTGAATGGAGCCTGAAAGACAGGAAAACATGACATATGGCTCAGTCAACACAAAGCAACCTTCCTACGCTGAGCATCAAGAGTGTTTCAATGACGTTTCCAATTGGCTGAAGAACAACCACCTTACAATCAACTACAAGAAAACAGAAACCCTCTTTATGATGAAAGACGACACCTTCTCTCCCTAACTAACATAACCATAAACATATTCATCAATACCAGCACAGAAGTAAAATACCTTGGAATCACCCTTGATCAACACCTCACCTTCAAATCCCACATCACCAATATTATCAAAGCAATATACTACAAAGCAAATGACCCTCCAATGCCTTCGACCACTCCTCGAACCTGTTCTGCCTTTCAAGCATTGGTCCTAACACATATCGACTACTGTAATATTATCTACCAGGGCCTTCCATAAACCATACTCCTCTCCCTATGAGCCGCTCTCCATATGACGGCACGCCTCCTCCAAGGTGCAAAAAGACAGGACCATATCACCCTAATATTCCAACAACTCTACTGGTTCTCCCTCCCAAGTCAAATAAAATACAAAACCCTCCTCCTGACCCACAAGGCCATCCACTCCGACACCCCCCCCACCCATCTCCACACTCTACTACAAGCACCCCAGCCAAACAAGCCAAGAAACATCCACGAAAAACACCTTGATTATCCCCATGACGGAACCAAATCCAATCAACAGGCCTGCAGTCGTGCCTTCCAGCTCTATGCTCCCTCAATATGGAACCAGACTTGCTGAGAAACCTACCAGACTCGCTGAGAAACGTCACCGACCTCAGCACATTCAGGAAGCACTTCAACTCGCCTCTTCTCAGAGCATTTCTGCCCTGCTGAATAACCTTCCCCCTACACATGCTCAAAAGTCAATTCAGAACCTGTACGTTTGTATATATTTATTTTATTTATTTATTTACAGTTTCTTTTATACCGCACTATTCGACATCAGCGCGGTTTACAATGAACAGAAACTACACTTACCAAATATTGATCAGTGCTTACAATAGTTTAACTGTTACAATGTAATTACCAAGTTCTCTGTTCCATGTACACCGCTTTGACCCAGGAAAAGATGGTATATAATGCAGCTAAATAAACAACCAGCCCATGCCAGAAAATCTAGTACAAAGTACAAAAAAAGGTGAATACCCGGGGAAGGGGGATTTTTTCTAAGTTATTTTGATTTCTTTTTAAAATTGTACTGATTTAAATATTATATATATAATAAAATTGTACTGATATAATACACCAGGCCTTTTACTGTCTTTACTACATCTATCAAAGACAAAAATAGATATGAAATGGTGGAGGCGGCACATCCATTGATTCAGAGTCATTTGGATTATTATAATGCCCTTTTCCTTATCATTTCTACCAAAGCAGTCCAGAACCAACCAGTCATCCATCTATCAGCAGATAGAGACAAGAGAACCATTCAGATGCAAACTCTGCCCAACAAGGACACCATGTACTGTGTGCTCAGCAGAATTTCTCATCTACAGCAGATGGCGCTGGGCTCATCATTTCTAAATTGTGTGGTGAAGCAGCTCCTGGGGCAGCTGGAGAAGTGATCAACTAGTTGAGAAGCCTGGGAGGCAGAAAAAGAGAGACGTCCGGGGCCATAGGAAGACACTAATTGTGGGATATCCAGGAGTAGTCTGAGACTGCTTTAGGAGAATAGCCATGGGTAAAAGCGAAACAGACTCTGGGAAAGAGGGCTCACTTGACACTCAAGTCTCCACTGTCCCCGAAGCTCCTGTAGGAACATTCTTTGAAAGTGACTCGACCTCCCCCTTTCCTTCCTTGGTCAGGGCCCTGAGAGAATCTTCTCTGTTCTATTTATTAAAAAAAAAAAGGAAAACCAGATTTCTGCAGTCTGAGTCCTTCAGGAGGAGCTTCTCTGAGATTTTTTTTTGTCTACCAGTGCAGTAGCTGCTTAGTTTAAGGGAGCTCAGACAAGGTATTTTGCTGTGTGGCTGCAGTGGCTTATTATTGGAGCAGGTTCAGGGTGTCTTTCATATTTCTCCTTCGCAGACATTGTTTTTTCTCCACTGTGCTGCAGCACTTGGAGCAAGGGTGATGGAGGTCCTATCAGAGCATGCCAGGCACTGATCCTGTTGCGGAAGTCGCAATGCAGTTGTTGCCGTGGTAAAACAATGGGTTGCTCTAATGTCAGAGGAATGCAGTCAGATATTTCTGCTAACAAGTTTCTTCTCAGAACAGTGTGCCTGCAGCCCTTTCTTCACACAGCGAGGGAACATCCCCCATTTTGCGAACTCCTGTGGCAGTGATCCAGACCACCACAATTTCAGGTCAACCTGCAAGTAGTGGCCTTTTGGAGGTTGGGTCACTTTCAAAGACTGTTCCTCTAAGAGTTTCAGGGACAGTGGAGACTTAGGTGTCAAGTGAACCCTTTCCCCAGATTATGTTGCTTTTCTCCTAAAGCAGTTTCAGATCTCAAGGCTTGGTTCAGCAGTTCAGAAGATCCAGCTCAGACCAAAGGACCATGTTTAGAGACTCAGTCTGTTACCTTGGCTATTGGTTCAGACAGTGGCAATGTTTCAACAGCTAGAAATAGGACTGCTTCCATGGCAGACCCTTTGGAAGAAGGGGAAATTCCTGGGAAGACTATGACAATTCCATAGATGCAAAACTGCTCAGTTGGAGGAGTTTTCAGCCTTTATTACTCAATGGTTTCTTAATAGACCGCCCATCACAACAGCGTCTGGGCGGTTTACAAAATACATCAAAAACTGCTGGAAAAAGGAAAGGAATGCCATACTATGATAGGAAAGGAGGGAGAAGAATAGAGATTATAAAAAGATTATAGAACAGGTTAATAAGTATCACCGTGGGGGTGGGGAAAGGCCGAAGGCTAGACAGAAGAGGTGGGTTTTTAAGTTTTCTTTAAAAGTTTTAAATGAGGGCTCTAGGCGGAGGTCCGGGGGGAGCGAGTAATAGAGACGGGGGCCAAGGAAGTAAAAAGCGGAGGAGCGGGTGGATTCTAGGTGGGCTTGGGATGGGGAAGGTAGAGTCAGGCGGTTCATGTGGATAGTGTGGAGAGAATGGTGAGGAGTGTGGAGGTGGACCAGATCAGCGAGATAGAGGGGAGTACCAGTGTGAATAGACCTATGAACAAAGATGAGGAATTTGTATTGGATACGAAAGGGCATCGGAAACCAATGCAGGTGAATAAGAAGGGGGGGGGGTGATGTGGTCAAAGCAGGAGGAGCAGGTGAGGATACGGGCGGCTGTGTTGTGGACTCGCTGCAGACGTTGGAGCTGAGATTGGGGGAGGCCAACTAGGGAAACGTTGCAGTAGTCTAAGCGTGAAACGACAAGAGAAATGAGAAGGGTGGTCATAGAAGAGAAAAAAAGGAAAGGGTGAACAGATCGGAGTTGTCTTAGGGTGAAAAAACAGCATTGGACTACAGAAGAAATGTGGGCTTTGAAGGACAGAGAGGAGTCGAGAATCACGCCAAGATAGCGCAGAGAGGTAACGATAGGGATGGGGGAGGAAGAGAGCAAGGGAGTGAGGGAAGGAGCAGGACTACCGGCAGTGAACCAAATGGCTGAGGTTTTTGAGAGGTTGATATGTAGGAAATTGGAGGAAAGCCAGGATGCCACTGAGGAGAGACAGTTGTTAAGAGAGGTGATATTATTACAGAAGCTCCAGCACTGCCATCCGTTTCGGCAGGGGATCCAGTTTTGGAAGGTATAAGAAAGTCCACCAAGGCCTTTCTTATGCACCAAGCAGTCCAAGACCTTATTTCTGCAGAATCGGAAGCTGCAGAGGTAGGTCTTTGTGTTGGCAGAGCAATGGGGAAGTTATACCCCTTAGTGCCAGAAGAGAAGGAAAGGTTGAAGCAGCCCAAAGTGGATGAGTTAGTGGACTGTGGTGATGATGAAGACATCTATCCTAGTGGAAGGTAGCACAGCTTTGAAGATGTGGAAAGCCAGAAGTTAGAGTCCTTGTTAACCCAAACTAAAACACCACTATGGTGATCCAAATAACACAACCAAAACCATAAGAATCCACCAATCCAAAATGTGCAGGTGTAATGATTTTTTTTAATGTTAAATATGTTTATTGCATTTTAATCCAATACAATACCAGATCAACCAAGAAAACCAAATCATATTACACCATAAAATTACAAAATAATACATTCAACCTAGGTCAAGCCCACATCTAGGGAGGTGTGCTGCACATTACAAAGAGAAAAAAAAACAAAATTAGAAATAAAGGCAAAACAATACATTGTCCACTTGGAGAGAACCCAAATAACCCCTCCACCAAACACACTCACTTCTACCTCACTTATGTCTATCTATAAGAAAATTTTCAAACTGGGAGACATCAACAAACACATAAAATTGACCCTGCAAAGTAACAAGACACTTGCAGGGAAACTTTAAAAAGAAAGTAGCTCCCATTTCAAACACTCTAGGTTTTAGCTGCAAAAATTGTTTCCTACATGCTTGAGTCTCTCTGCTAACATCAGAAAACATTATTAGTTGTCCACAAAAAAGTATAACTTTATACTGAAAAAATAAAATAACTTAAGAACTCTACATTTATCGGATTCCTTCAGAAAAGTTACAATTAAAGTACTTCTTGAGGAAATGTTATCTGTGGAATCCTCAGTTATGTTCTGACTTTCAGCAGGACCCAGGGAGTCAAATCCTCCATCAACCCGTGTGGGCAATTTGACTCTAGTAGGAAGACAGTAAGCTTGAATCACTGAAATCTCAGACGCCAACATCAGGACCTCCTTAAAATATTTCTGTAGTATCTCTGCTGAAAGTAACCATGTGCATGGAAAATTTAATAAACATAAATTCCTTATCCGAAGGGCATTCTCTAAAGCCTCTGTTTTCACATGCAATGCAGTAAAATCCCTGACATAATTAGCATTAATAGTCATACAGGAGGCCTGAGCACTCAAAGAAGAAACAAACTTATCCAGAACCAACAAATGAGTATCCAAGTCTACCAGCTTTGTGACTGCCCCCTGTGTGAGCTCACACAGGGAACTAATCATACTGGAAAACTTGGAATCTAAGTGCCTAATCGCCCCCCAAATATCTTTCGAAGTAATGTTCCCCTCTCTATCATCCTCTGAAAGAGCAGAGGGCTCAGCCGTAGAAGCAGCCAAGACCGGTTAAGGAACCGGAACAGTCAAGGAAACCTCTCATACCCAAGACAGTCCATCCAGATCCAATATAGATGACAAAGGAGGAAGCAGGCATGGCGGCGGCATTCTACCCCCAGAGCTAAAAGATGCCGTCTCGGGGAAAGGCTGACCTGCTAGCAGAGAAACAATGTGTCTATCCATAGGCCCAATAACTACACCAATTGGGGAAATAGTTGGACCCCCTTGATTGAGCCTTTGATCTTCCTTTTCCCCATTTTCCACTGGGACAGGCAAACAAAGCTCCTCAGCCAAGAACTCAGGGACACCAAAGGGGCGTGTCTTGCCCCTTTGGACAAGCCCCTAAGGAGCGTGACCCGCAAGCTGCGACACGTGGCAGCGTATAGCAGCCGCGGGGCTTTAACAGCACAGAGGACCTTACTTGCAGGCACTCCTTGCCACTGCCAGCCAGACACCACCGATAGTGAAGGCACAGCAAAACAGCCGTTAGGGTAGATGAAAGGCCCCCATCTGACTCTCCTCCACTCCTGCAGCACAGCTCCAGGTGTAATGACATTAAAAAAATCTAAAATGTCGGAGGTGCCCTTAAAGGGAAAGGAATGCTCACCCCATCCTGATGGCTGCCTGAGTGAAGAGCTCCAGCTCGAGCCCCCAATATTTATGATTAAAAGTGAGCAGCAATGCTCCTCAACAGTTTTGCAAGGAGTGTGGTGCGGCACGGAAGTGCCCAGGAGTCAACGGCCAGCATGGCAACATCTCTAAGATAGCAGAGGGCCCACCTCATGATACAGAGGAGGATGTTGTGTTGCCCGGTACAGCAGCAGTATAGTGACTCTATCCTAGGTGACATGAAGTGAGTTAAAAGAGTGGCAGATTACGGTCGCTAAGATTGAGTTGGGTGCAAAAGTGGCTTAAATAAGAGCTGATGTGGCAGAGTTGGGGCACTATGTGGAGGAGCATGAAGAAAGCCTGGATGAGCTGGCTGGTGTTGTGCAGAGATTGCAAGACAGATCAGATGAGTGGAGTGCTGAGAAGGAAGCCCTGCAGTTGAAACTGGAAGATTTAAAGAATTGGATGCAAAAGAACAACTTGCAAATATGAGGGGTAGACCCTTTACAAGGGGCACTAAAGTATCCAGAGTTCAATGACTGTAAAAGAGTTGTGGCTGAGATTTTCCATGGACAGCTTGACCCGGATGAGGAGTAGATGGTGGTTTTGGATATAAAGTTTGATAGAGTGCATCGTGCGTTGGGTCCAGTGAAAGAGGATGCATTTATTTTATTTAACATTTTTTCCGTACCGCTTTTCTACAATTCAAAGCGGCTTACATAGAACAAGTAACGTGTACACAGCATGGGTATGCGATCTCTTTTACCCTGCAACATAACATAATAGGAGTCATACAAGGGGAAGCTAGAGCCTTCTGGGGGGGAGGGAGTTGGAATATAACTTATTTATAATATAGTGATGTATTTACAGGCCATGGATCCATTGGGAAGTTGGGAGCATGCTTATGTGGTTGGTGGTTCTGAGTGGCTGCTTAGGTAGGGGTCAAAGGGTGTAGCATGGCCATAGGATTCCTGGAATAGGTAGGTTTTCAGTCTCTTACGAAGTCTGTTAGGTCTGAGCATCCTCTTAGGTCTGGTAGTAGGGAGTTCCAGGTCGTGTGGGTGTAGGAATTTCCCTAGGGATATTATTACCTGCCTTCATGATTACTCCATTAAGGAGAGGACTGCGTCCAAGATGAGGTCCCGACCCAGTTTTGATTAGCAGGGATATAAGGTTTCTGTTTTCAGTGATCTCTCTTTGGGGACCCTGCATCGGAGGCGAGGGTTCAGCAGTGTTACTTTCAAACTTTCGGAGGACAAACTGAAATATCGCTGGCTTTATCCGTTTGGTATAGCATTCACAAAGGATGGGAAAACCTGGCGTGGGAAAACTTTAGATGAGGCGGTGACTATTTAACTGATTTTACATACCACTCTATTTCGCAGTCAGAGCAGTTTACATACAACATTGAATAGTAAGATTGTTTACATATAAACAGGACTAATAACTTGGATAACTTAACAGGGTAAACTGTATATTTAACAAATTGAATTCTATAGAGGGGATATGAGGCAAGGGGTTAACTGTGAAGTTGGGCCCTTAAACAGTTCACTTAAGGCAGGTCTTTCTTTTCTTATGGTCTGTTCTCAATAAACTGCTGGAATAAATGAGACCTGCAAAAGCTTGAGAGGTCAGAGTTGGCTCAGAGTGGGTCAGGCAGCGTATTCCATAAGGTAGGAGCATACAATGAGAATGCTCTATTACAGGTTGTTTGGTTGCTTTTCATTCTTGCTGCAGGAGTTACGAGTGTATTGCACATACTTTGTCATCTTTTCCTATTATCAGGTGTCCAGTGAATGGTGGTTATGAGAGAGTCTTCTGATATCTTGTGTAGATTTTAAATATCATGAGCAGGGCCTTATATTTTATGCGTACCATGGCCTTACATTTTATGCATACCACAATCGGTAACGAATGCAGGTGCCTTAGTACTGGAATGATGTGTTCCGATTTGGATGTTCTATATACAGTATAAGGGCTGCAGTATTCTGGGCCATTTGAAGCGGTTGTAGGGTGTATTTTGGTAAGCTTTGATAGATATTACAAAAGTCAAAATGAGGGAAGAAAAGAGCTTTGAAGACGGTGCAATAGTCATGTGGATCAAGGAGTGGGTGTAGGTGGAGGAGTGTTCTTATCTTGTGGTAAATGTATTTATCCTAGCTAAAGAACACCTAGAATTACGCACACTAGACACAACATCAGAAGGAGGCCTGGATAAGATCACGATCACAAATACCTGACACTATGTTTAGCCTACAGAGCTCCAACTGCATCTATAGAGGAACTCTCCCAGCGATCTGTGACCTCCCCAAAAATGATAAACAAATAATACTACTCAGGGACCTCAACCTACCATCAGCCCCAAGTAAAACAGCCAAAGCCTTCCCAAGCACTGGAGGCTCTACAATACACTCAGATTGTAAAAGAACCCACACATCATAAACACAGTCTTCTAGACCTAATCTTCATTGCAAACTACCCTGAACCTAATACCCTGCTTGCAACTTTACTAACAGAGGTACCATGGTCTGACCATGAAATTATTACCTTCCTCCTACCCCAAAGTTTACCCACAAGCCAAACACCCAGCGACTGAATCAACAGAGAAGGTTCATAAGATGGGACAAGGAAAACTTTTTTCAAATAACCACCCCACAACTAATCCACGACTCACAAACCTAGACACCTTGGTGGACAACTAGAATACAACAATACAAAGAGCAGCAAATGCTCCTCCATCTAGGATACCTCCGAGGAGACAAACTACAGCAGTATGGTACATGGATGAAATAAGAAATAAAAGAGGCTACTCTGGAAATCTGAGAAGATGGAGACGGTCACATTCGTAACAAGACCAAACTGAATTCATGAACAATCTGAAAGACTACCAGAACGCAAACAATTCTGCAAGATGTGAATACCATTTGAAACTCATACTATCAGCTATAAACTGGTCCAGAGAGCTATTCCATTTGGCTAAATCCCTACTCAGAAACCCCAACCAGGCAAACCAAGCTCAATCCGAACCACTCCAGAAAATGGCTGAACATCTCCAAACTAAAACAAGCAATGTTCACATCTCAACAATGATATTCAACAATGACACAAATGCACTCCCCACTATGCCCCATTGGTCTGACTTCCTGATCCCATTAACAGAACAGCTTGAGAACATCATCATCTTCCTCAACAATACCACCTCCTCCAATGATCCATGCCCAGTAAGCTGGATCAAACTGACCTGATCAGACATCATAGTCCACATACACAGAATCATTCAGCTCTCACTAACGCAAGGCTACATGCCAACAAGTCTGAAGCACACCTCCATATGCCCAATTCTAAGAAACCCCAAACTAGATCCTAGTGTTCCCGGCTCATATCGCTCCATAGCAAGCCTACCATTCCTCACAAAAATTATCAAAAAAGCTGTACAACTCCAATTCCAAGACCATATTAGCCAACATGCACCCTTAGACCTTCATGCACCCTCATGGCTTCAGACCCTACCATGGAGTCAAAACACTCCTAATGGCCCTACTGGATAGACTGATGCAAGACATCCGGAACTCCGAACAAGGATTTATGCTCATGTTTCTGGACATATAGGCTGCATTCGATTCCATGCCCCATGATGCTTTACTTCACCGCCTACAAGACACAGGAGTACACGGAACAACACTAAAATGATTTGCATCATACTTCTCGAACTGCATCCAACAAGCGACATCCACAGGAGCCACCTCAACCCCCTTCCTGCTCAAACAAGGCATACCACAAGCCTCCTTTCCATTGGCACTCCTTTTCAACACATTCATTCAACCAATATGTAAAATTATACAATCCCACAAGGTATGGTATCATATATACTGTACGTTGACGATATCATGCTCTACCTGCCCTTCTCCACGGTAAAACCCTCATTTACTGCACTAATAAACTGCTTTACAGTAATCTCCAAATGGCTTTCAGATCATAACTTAAATGTCAAAATAGATATCCTCTTCATCACCAAAGACACAAAATTTACAGTCCCGACCCATATTAAAATAGGCAACGAACAAATACAGGTCAAAACAGAAGTATGCTACCTGGGGATAATTCTAGACCAGAAATTAACCTTTCAAACCCACATCAACATCATCATCATCAGGCTTACCTATCAAAAGATAAAGACAGCCAAACTCCTATGTCCCCTACTAAGTCCACACGACTTTGGGACAGTCTTCCAAGCAATGGTATTTCCCCGTATTGACTGTTGCAATATCATTCTACAAGGTCTCCCAGAATACATCATCTGCCCCCTACAATTGGTGCAGAATACTGCTGCACAAATCATATATTGTGCTTCCAGGCAAGTACGTGTCACACCACTCCTCAAACACTGCACTGGTTACCAATCACCGCCCGTATAACATATAAAGTTATCCTCACCACCTTCAAAACATGCAACCAGCTCTCAGCTGCCTACCTACAGCCACTCATCCAAGAAGTCCCAAGCAAACAACAAAAAAGAAAAAACAAGCATGCTATGTTCACCATACCAACAAAGCACAGATCTAGCACTCAAACAACCTCAAATACAGCCTTCTCAGTCTATGCACCAATCACTTGGAATGAGGTCCTCCATGACTTACGGACCACTCATGACATCACTGAATTCAGATGGAAGATAAAAACCCGCCTTTTTAAAGTATACTTTGGGACCTAGCACTTTACTATAGACCAACACTACCTCGTGCACTTTAACTACCATCTCAACAATCGCCCTTCCCACCTCCTGCCGTAGCTCCTCCCCCTACCCTCTTATCTTCCCCGCCCTTAGTACACTGCTGATCATACTACTTAGCATGTTAACCCCCTCACACTTGTTACATCTACGTATCTGCTGATAACGTTACCAAAGTTCTGTACCTTGTTGCTCTCCAAGTCCTCATTGTTTAATGTAAGCCATAATGTAATGTTCCTACGCTTGGCATTGTTCATGTTCCCTGTAATCCACTTTGACTTTAAGATAAAGTGGGATATAAAAACGGTTAAATAAATAAATGGCTTTAGTGCTATTTTTGATGTGGGATTGCATGTTCAGTTGCTGGTCAAGGGTGATTCCGAGGTAATGATTTTGTTTTACTTCAAGTTCTGTGTTCTTTAAATTTAAGATTGATGGAGGAATGAATGACTGGTCTTTAGTTATAAATAGCACTTCAGTCATTTTATAGCTAACCATAAGGTTGTGTCTAGAGTGCCATTGGGAGACTGTATTGAAGCAATCTACCACATTAGTATATCTGGGTTTGTTCATAGAGAAAGATATGTATAACATAATATCATCCACGTAAACACGATAATGTATGCCAAAAAACTGTATTAGGGGGCATATAGGCTGAATGTAGAGATTAAATAGCAGGGAGGATAATGCTGAACCTTGCGGGACACCTTGTGTTTGATTGTATGTGGCTGAGTGAGCCTCTGTTTTTACCTGTTGCTGGCAGCCTCTCAGGTAAGACCGGAACCAGTCCAGTGCTGTGTTTTCTATCCCTATTTCATGTAAGCGACTTATCAAGGTATTATGGCAAACAGAATCGAAAGCTGAGGTAATGTCCATAAATAATAAGATAATCCTTGTTTCGATTTCTCATTGCTTTTTATAAGCCTATCCAAGAGGGAGGTTAAGAGAGTTTCAACTCCATGATGCTGTCTAAACCCGTGTTGTTGTGTGTCTAGAGGTGCATGGGTGTCTATAGGGTCTTGGAGTTGCTGTTGGACTATTGTCTCTATGATTTTTGCCAAGAGCGGAAGGCTGGCTATGGGTCTACAGGAGGTTATGTTGCTGGGGTCCAGCTTCTTATTCCTTAGTAGTGGTCTTATGGATGCTGTTTTGAGAGATGCTGGCATAATGCCCAAATTCAAGGAAAGATGTATGGCAATGAAGGCGCTCAATTTGGATTGTGTTATATTGATCCATGCTGGTCATCCAAGCATGGGTCGATTTCTGAGGTGGTGGTGTTGAGGCCTTGAATTATAGTTTCTGTATGTTCCATTATGACTGGACTGAAATACGATAGCTTAGGTATGGGGGCATTTCCGTTTTGGATTTCTTCTGTATTTTAAGAGTTTCCAGAGTATTTGTTTTTGAAACAGGATGCAGAGGTCTGAGGCGATGTGTGGCATTGGGGTTAGGCTGCTCAGTGGAGTCTTTTAGCAAGGATTTAACTACTGTATATCAAACAGCTCTCGAGGCCGATTTAGTGAAGACAATAAGAGCTTTTTGCGGAATGCCTTTCATTTATGATCAATCATATTGCGGTGTTCCTGAAGACTGGTCATGTAGGCATATCAAATGTGTGATTGTCTGATGTGGCGCCATTTGCGTTCCAGCTTCCTGAGTTCTAGTTTGGAGTTCTATAAGTCTGCGGTGTACCATATGGCTGTGTGCTGCCTCTTGGGGCATTTTGTGGACTGGGATAAACTTGATGCTTTGCTTATAGTATTGTTCCATATGTTAATCAGTGTGTCTAAGTCGGTGGAATCGGTATTAAGTTTCGGAAGAATTTCCTCTAGGAATGCTTTCTTATTAACTCCTTGAGGTATTGTCCCATCTTAGCAAAGTTAGTTTTCCTAAAGTCAAAGACGCTTGCTTTTGAATGGATTTTATCAGCCCTAGTCCTAATACTGAACCACACCATCTGGTGATGACTGGATGATTTCCCAATATGACATCAGAAACACTTTCCCCCAATACGTGGTTAAGATAAGGAATACCGATGGGGGAAATGTTTTTTGATGTGGACAAGATCCGGGAGGTTTTCTGGCAATTTTATGCTAAACTGTATATAGGGGAAGCTGGGCGGGGGGGGAGGGGATTAGTCAGATGAGCATTGATAGACTGTGATTTACAACACTTCTCTGCAGTGGATAGGAAACTATCACCTGAGGAGGTAATTGCTGCCATTAGGGCACTATAAAATTGGCAAGGCACCTGGTCTGGATGGCTGGATGGCCAAATTCTTAAAAACTTTCAAGATCTGTTGTGAGCCCTATGGTTCAGATCTTCCATGGGATGATGGAGAGGGAGGGTATCACAAGATCTATGGGTGTGGCTAGGATAACTGTTCTGCCTAAGCCCGGGAAGGACCCTAGCATGTGTGGGTCATATCATCCCATCTCACTGATAAACCTGGACGCCAAGCTTTTGGCCAAGGTTTTTGCAAATAGGTTGCAATCCTATTTGCCTAGGATGGTGAAGGAAGATTAGACCGGGTTTATACTTGCTCTATGTAACTTAAGTTCAGTTGTGTTCAATGTAAACCGCCTTGATACCCCTGAAAGGCGGTTATATAAGAAATGTTAAATAAAGAAATACTGGGGCGTCAGGCATCTGACAATGTTCACGAAATTCTCAATCTGATCTGGAGAGTGAAAGTGGATGGGAGGGAGACTCTATTGATCACCGTTGATGCTGAAAAAGCATTCGACTGGCTGGAATGAGGATTTATGTTTTTGGTCCTGTATAAGTTGGAGATTGGGGAGAAGTATATACAGTGGATACAAGCATAAGAACATAAGATATGCCATACTGGGTCAGACCAAGCTCCATCAAGCCCAGTATTCTGTTTCCAACAGTGGCCAATCTAGGTCATATGTACCTAGCAGTTTCCCCAAGAGACACAAGTTCCACAATGCTTGTACTGGGATCAAGCACTGATATCTTCGGTCACTTCTTAATAATGGTTTATGGATCTTTCCTCCAGGAACTTGTCCAAACCTTTTTTAAACCCAGCTACACTAACAGCCTTTATACTACATCCTCCGGTAACAAATTCCAGAGTTTGATTACACGTTGAGTGAAAAAATATTTTCTTTTATTAGTCTTAAATAGTTTACCCTGTAGCTTCATTGCATGTCCCCTAGTCTTTCTATATTCTGATAAGGTAAACAATCGATCTACGTTTACCCGTTCCACTCCGTTCATTAATTTATAGACTTCTATCATATCTCCCCTCAGCCGTCTCTTTTCCAGGTTAAAGAGCCCTAACCTTTTTAGCCTTTCTTCATAGGAGTATCCTTCCATCCCCTTTACCATTTTGGTGGCTCTTATACTCATCGCCATCCGTTCAGATATGAATTGACGAGGGGTATTCTGAGGAGTTTTGTTTAGGAAGTTGCACCAGACAGGGGTGTCCCTTATCTCCTTTATGTTTCGCTCTAGTTATTGAGCCCCTGGTAGCCAGGATTTGGGCGCAGGAGGATGTTAGAGGGGTGGAGGTGGGGGGTATCCTATAAACTATTCACTGATGATGTTATATTTACAATTAGGAGCCTTTGCCCTCCTTGCCTGTCCTTATGGAGGAGATAAGGCAATATAGCCAAGTTTTGGGGTATAAAATTAATGTAGGTAAGATGGAGGTGGTAGGGTTAAATATAGCGGCAGGATTGGAGTCCAGGCTTAAGCTGTCATTTCCCTTTAAATGGGCTCTTAAAGGGGGTTCTCTAACTGGGAGTAAAACTGGGTGGTGGGAGGGGGTAAGGAATCCAATGACAGGAACTACTTTGAAAGTTTGGGGAAAAAGGAAAGCACAGCTAGTGGGGATGGGGATGACCTATTTTAGGTATATGCATTTGTGCTATAACAAGGACTTCTTACCAAGTAGCGTGTATGTAGTTTTCCATAGATGGGCTGGGTTGGGTCTGGGAAGAGTTGATCAGTTTTTGACTGTAGTAGGAGGGTTTTAAAACATTTTCTACCTTATATGTGCAATACGGGCTGGGAGAGAGGGATTGGTTTCATATTATATGTGTATTTGGACTTTCAGAAAGCCTTTGACAAGGTCCCTCATCAGAGACCTTTGGCAAAACTAAAGAGTCATGGGATAGGAGACAGTGTACTACTGTGGATCAGGAACTGGTTAAAAGATAGAAAGCAGAGGGTTGGGCTAAATGGCCAATTTTCCCAATGGAGAAAGGTGAATAGTGGTGTACCCCAGGGATCTGTGCTGGGTCCACTGCTTTTTGACATATTCATAAATGACCTGGAAAAGGGAATAACAAGTGAGGTTATCAAATTTGCAGATGACACAAAACTATTTAAAGTTGTTAAAATCCAAGAGGATTGTGGAAAATTGCAAGAGGATCTTGATAAATTGGAAGACTGGGCATCAAAATGGCAGATGAAATTTAATGTGGACAAGTGCAAGTTATGCACCTAGGGAAGAACAACCCAAACTATGGTTACACGATGCAAGGTTCCACATTAGGAACCACCACCCAGGAAAACCCTCGGCCCAGTGTGCAGCGGTGGCCAAGAGAGCAAATAGAATGTTAGGTATCATAAGGAAAGGAATGGAAAATAAAACAAAAGATATTATAATGCCTCTATACCGTTCCATGGTGAGACCGCACCTTGAATATTGTGTGCAATTCTGGTCGCTGTATCTTAAAAATGATATAGCGTTATTAGAAAAGGTTCAGAGAAGAGCCACCAAAATGGTAAAGGGGATGGAAGGATACCCTTATGAAGAAAGGCTAAAAAGGTTAGGGCTCTTTAACCTGGAAAAGAGACGGCTGAGGAGAGATATGATAGAAGTCTATAAATTAATGAACGGAGTGGAACGGGTAAACGTAGATCGATTGTTTACGTTATCAGAATATAGAAAGACTAGGGGACATGCAATGAAGCTACAGGGTAAACTATTTAAGACTAATAAAAGAAAATATTATTTCACTCAATGTGTAATCAAACTCTGGAATTTGTTACCAGAGGATGTAGTAAAGGCTGTTAGAGTAGCTGGGTTTAAAAAAGGTTTGGACAAGTTCCTGGAGGAAAGGTCCATAAACCATTATTAAGAAGGGACCCGGGAAATCCACTGCTTGCCCCAATACAAGCATTGTGGAACCTGTATCTTTTGGGGAAACTGCTAGGTACTGTGGTGGCGCAGAGGAGAGAGAGCCTGGGAAAGAAGGGAGAAATCAGATATTTTTCTCAGAGAAGAGAAACAAAACCAGAAGTTCAGGGGTTAAAACTCCTGGTTTAGAAAAAAACTCCTCACAGAATACTTGTTGTCAAGGGACTCGCCCTAGCTCCCTAGTTACCAGCCCTGCTCACGTGGGACAGCTAGGGGAGGAGCTAGCAAGTAGGAAGGGGAAATACAGATATAAACGCCAGGAGTCTGGAAGGAGAGAGAGAGGGAACGGACAAAGAGCAGCAGAGAACTCGAGGAGTCCGGGAAGTGCAGGACGTGCTCAGAGTGCAGGTGTGAGGTACACTGCAAGAGAAAGCAGCCTTAGAGGAAGGTGCTTTGGGAGCCAGACTTCCAGTGAGGGAGAATCTTCTTCTGAGAGAGAGAGAAGAAGGAGGAGTCCCAGTTCTGAGTCCAATGCTGAGGTGAATGGGTCTGAGAGTCCTAGAAGGGAAAGAGGCTCTCGGAGCTCAGCAGAATTACCCAAGAGAGGCTTGCAGAGAGTGAAGGAAGCTTCACCCAAAGCTCCGTGGAGAAAGACAAAACCAGCCAGAGGTTTTAAAGCTTATCCAGGGGAATTTCCAAGCCATGTGAGTAACCTGAAACATGCTCCAAAAGTTTATATGGAACCAGAGCAGTTAGCTGTAGAGCCGGCTAAATCCTTATTTCCTCAGACTAAAGTGAGGTATTTCTATGATACTTAAATTTTGGGGAAGTTGGGGGTCTGGCTTGGGTCTGGAAGTAGGGTAGCATGGGAAGAGGATGGGGGGTTATGTCCAACTATATTGGTTCATTGCTGTGGTTTGCCCTTTGTCAGTGTAAAAGGGTTGTTTGATGTATCCCTCTTGTAACATTTCAGGGGATGATAGAGCTCAAGGGGGTGGGGGGTTTATAGAGGAAAGGGCTGGTGGGTTAAGGGAGTAGCAGAAACTGTATTAGTGGTGGCTGGGGAAGCACTGAGCCTGTTCCCTATTTAGTATTTGTGGAGTATTTTTGATTTTTTTTTTATAATTTAATTTTTTAATACACATCTCAGTATACATCACAGAACACCAAGATCAGACCTGAAATTCACAGTCTTCCCCTTCCTCTATACATTCCGCTTTTCTGCCTTGAACCCAAGAAACACCCTCTCCTCTTGCAAAACACAAATAAAATGAAATGTACAATATTTTAGCCTATTAATTAATACAATTCTAAAGACTCACCTCTGTTCTCTAATTGACTGCATTTGCCACACTTTTACTTCTCTTTAATTGCATATAATTTTTTATATCATAATCAATAAACTATTACATGTCTCCCTAAACCATTGTTTTCATTTTCCATTTACACCATTCAAATTACAAAATACAAGATACCTTCCCTCCTTCCACCCCCTATCCTTGTCCAGCATTGTTTGTTAAATACCTTACTCACCTGCTCCTCTATCCTGCCCTGTTCCCTAGGTTCCTTAGGGCACTTGTTGGTAGGGCTCCCCAAGATATTCTGTAACCCCTCCTCCCTCGTACCTTTTCCACATTCCATGGTAGGCTCTGTTTTTGTGTTGTCTGTAGGCCTCCACTGCACATAGACCCCATACCCAGTCTAGTTTGTTCACCACCTCCGCTAGTGTTGGGACTTCTGATTTTTTCCACCAGGTCATTTGGGTAGCTCCTATACAATACCCAAGAAATATTTCCAACCCTTTATGTCTGCCCTCACAAACTTCATTTAATATTACTTTCTCCGGAGTCACTCTCATGTGTAGCTTAGTAAGTTCTTTATACAATCCCTCCACCATTCAGAGTGCCCTCATCTTGGGGCAAGTCCATAGTAAGTGCAGTAGGTCCCCTCTTTCCCCGCATCCTGTTCAACAGTCACTGGGACTTGATTTACTTATGGCCTGTGCTTTTGCTGGAGTCCAATATATTCAAAGGCGTATCTTTATACTGTTTTCTAGGAATGACGTTCCCGGTGCCACCTTATGCGTACCTTTGTATATTTTCCACCACCTTTCTTCATTCCACACCCCCAGTATGTCTGCTTCCCACTGCTCTTGACTTGCTATTCCGTTCTCTTTTACCCCCCTCAACACTTCATAAAGTACACAGAGTAAGCCCTTCAAGTTGGATTTCTTCTCCATCAACTCCTCAAACATTGTAGTTTTTGTCTGTAAATCGGACCTTCTCTCTTTTTGTTGCAAAAAGTACCACAGCTGCACATACGTATAGTAATCTGTGAGCCTTAGATTAAATGAAGCCTTTAGCTCATCAAATGACCGGATCTGGCCTTTCTGATCTATCATTTGTCCTACCTGGAGAAGTGTTTTCTGAGTCCAGTCTTTATAAATAACTCCCTCCCTGCCTGGGATAAATCCCTTTAATCCTTGAATAAAGGCCCTCCTGGACATCCACGTCCCTTCTAACAGCTGTTTTCGGAATTTTCTCCATATTTGAAATGTTGCTCTCTTAAGGGTTTTTTCCATTTCCTTGTCCCCCCCCCCCCCGCCAATACCCTCTGGGTCCCAATATCTGCGCCTCTAGTGATCCAATACCTTCTTGTTCCATGTGTACCCATTGTGGGGTTTCCCCTATGCCCCTCCATGCGAACATGGCCCTCAGTTGGGACGCAGCATAGTATGTATGTATACAGGGCACACCCCCAGTCCCCCTTCCTCTCGACACCTATACATTACCTGGCATGCCACCCTTGGGGTTTTCCCCTCCTATACTCATATATATTTCATTATAACATCTTGTCGGCCTTTTAATAAAGCCTGTGGTATCTCGTAGGGCAGCAAGGCAAACAAGTACAGTATCCTAGGCAGTACATTAATTTTTATAACTGCAATCTGTCCACTCCATGTCAAATGTAGCCCAGACCACTTAAAAAGATCTTTACGGATTTGGTCCATCAGGGGCTTGTAGTTATTGAGTGTGTTTCCCATTTGAATACCTAGGTACCAGAATGTTTTATTCACCCATTTAAAGGGAAAGCTGTTCTTGAGCTGTTCTGTCAAGTGTTGTGGGATATTAATCCCCATAATTTCAGTTTTAGTAAGGTTCAGTTTATATCCTTCCATACTGCACTGAATTTGCCTATTGCTTTCATCAGTATTGGTAGTGTGTTAAATGGCTGATTCAGGGTAAAATAACATCATCTGCAAACAAGGCTAGTTTATTTTCTGCTTCTCCTAACTCTATCCCTTTTATATGATTTTGCTGCCTTATATACACACAGTAAGTGGTTCTATCACTAGAGCGAACAGCAGTGGCGACAGAGGGCAGCCCTGGCATGTTCCTCTTGCTAACACAAAGCTTTCTGAATAGCTTCCATTGACTCCGATCCGCACCCTCAGGTTAGCATACAGTGCTTGAATCTGCTTCAGAAATTTTTCACCTAGCCCCATCCGCTATAGTGTTTGCAGCATGAATTGCCACTTCACCCGGTCAAACGCCTTTTCAGCATCTACCGTAAGGAGTACTGCCTCTTTTCCTGAGTGGTTTAAATGCCATATAATATTTACAATTTTTCTGATATTATCCCCTCCCTGTCTTCCTTGTAAAAAACCTGTTTGGTCTTTATGGACCAAATTTGAAATTACTTTTTGCAATCTAGTTGCCAAGATTTTGGCTAGCAATTTTGCATCCAGGTTTCAAAATGCAATATGTGCCTTTGAGTCAATGCTGACTCCTGGCGACCCAGAAGCTCCTGGTTTTCTTGGCAGTGTCACCGGAAGTAGATTGCCAGGCCTTTCTTCCGAGGCAATGGAGGGTTAAGTGACTTGCCCAAGGCCACAAGGAGTGCTAGTGGGAATCGAACCCTGGTCTCTTGGTTACCAAGCCAGGGCTCTAACCACTAGGTTACTCCTAATCCCAGAGATATGGGCCGCTTGTCTTTTCGCTTTTAAGCTGCTGGCTTCTTATGTGAGCTTTATTAATTCTGCTGTCATTCTGGGCTCTCTATCTCTCTGGTGGTGTTGCTCAAGTTTCGCTATTTTGTCTAATAGTTGTTTTTCCGCTGCTCCTCTCCTGTTTTTTTTTCTTGGGCAGCTATACTTATAAAGTGTCCTCCGATCACCACCTTCAGCCCATCCCATACCACCCCTAGGGCTACTTTCCCTGTCATGTTGTCTTGAATATACTCTTGCAGTGTCTTTTTAATTTTATTCACATTCACCTCCTCTTCTAGGAATACGTCATTTAACCTTCAGAATTTTATCCATTCCTCCTATATCGAAAGTAACATATACAGGGGCGTGATCTATCCATGTTATTTGTCCCTGCTCTGCCCTTTCCCGCTTTTGACATGCATCTTTCGCTAGCCCAGACCATGTCTAGTGTACTATAAGAGGCCTGAGCATTTTAGTAGTAAGTGTATTTTGTATACCCCTGGATGCCTGCATCTCCATATGTCTACAAGGCCCAATGTGCCTTTAAACTGTCTTTCCTTCTCCCTCCCATCTTCCCTCCACTAACGTCCAGCCTGAGATTAACAGGTTAAAATCCCCTCCAACAATAATCGGTACCTTTCCAAATTTTTCCAGATCTTTTGTCATACTTTCTTAAAACTTCCCTTGTTGCTCATTTGGTCCATACTTACTCTCCAACCACTTTCATTCATACTCCCATCCATCTCCCTCCCTTGTCCCTACATATTCTCCCACTACTTTCTCCTTATTGAAAGAAAGCTTGATTGTACCGGGTTGGATACACAGTCAGGCATAAGCCCTAAGAAAGAGTTAATATCATTTGTAGCTCCTTATTTAATACCATCCTTGAAAAACTCTGTAGAAGAAATGGGTGAAAGGTTTAGATAACATAAACATTAGCCTATGTTATTAGAAAGATAAGTAAAAGGCAAGCTGTTTACCCAGCCTCTCAGTCTTACAATCTCTTGTCAGAGATATCAAACTGTCAGTGTTAGAATTAATTAATTTATTTATTTATTATTTATTACAAGTTCTTATATACCGCACTATTCGGCATCAGCGCGGTTTACATTATAACATAAAGACCATAACAACAAGCTGTTTGGTTTACATCGAACAGGAATACAAACTTGGAGAACCGGGGTAAATTATATACATGAGATAATTAGAATTAAGGCCTACATAGTCATGCCTGAGAATATATGTATGTCTTTTCATGATTGTCTATGACGTACATGCCTATAGAAAAGTATGTTATGAATATACGTAACACTAGACATAGAATAGAATATGTATATTATGAATATACGTGATGTGAGACATAGAATAATAAAGTGAAATTATGCTGTGTAATGGAATCTTTCCCTATAAATAAAGTGGCCTAAAGCTAGGATGTCAGAGTAAACATAGGCAAAGGCCTAGCTTGCTCTCCCAAAGCGCTTTGGTCCTGTGTGTATAATACAAGTGTGTTGTGTATTATTTACAGATTTGTGTACTATTTGAAGATTTGTGATCAATGTGACATAGTGGGTCCCTCCAGCCCTTCAGAAAGAGCTAAAAAGCAGGAAACAGGAGCAGTGCTGAGGCATAAACAAAAGCACATGGCTAATGGTGGTCATGGAAACCAAGCACAAAGGAAAGAAACACACCCGTGCTGCCAATTAGATAGGGAGTCACAAGCTAATTCAGAACACCTGTTAGGGGGTGGAGTTAAGCACTACCCTAGAATTCAGACTCATAAAGAGGTCCCAGTAGAGGAAAGGGGAGGTATCCACGGTATCAGAAGGATCCCGGGTATTAGGGGTGCCGAAGAAGGTTTGGAAGGTATTGAGGAGAACGGAACAAGCAAGGTTATCCCTAGGAGAAGAAGGACAGAGTCTCCGTGGAAGGGAGGAACCAAGCTTCCAGTCAGAGAGAGGACAGAGTCTCCAAGAGAAAGATACAACAGAAGCAAACCAGGTTATCTGCAGTGTCCTGAGGATTACAGGAAGGAGAGAAAGCCAGGAAGGCAGTTTAAACCTTCTGTGCACAAGTCAGGTTTGGAACCTACAGCCATTCCCACGTCTCAGAGTAAACCTTTGTCAGCCAGGTTTAGAGGTAAGCCTAAAGGCTGGGGTTTTACTAATCACTGTGATTTTATCTACCCGGAGGGTTGGGGCTGTGAGGAAAATGACTTTGATGAGAATGCTTGTTTAAAAACAGTACCTGATTCAAGAGTATAGCCAGAAGCCTAAAGCAGTGAGGAAAGGCATGGCACAAGATTTAACGTTGCAAACATTTCCTGCCTCACAAGAGGAATTAATGGAGACAGAGTCAGAGTTTGTAAATACACCAGAGGAATTAATGGACTGTACGATTACATTATCTAATGATATATTGTCCCTGCGTTGAATTAATGCTTTGAAGAGAAATACAGAATTGTTGGGATTTAAAAGTACAAAGCTGTGAAGAAAACAGAACTGTTTACCTTGATTGCTGGAAGCCATGTTTTTGTGCTGAAGTAAACTGTTTGAGTTTGAAAGTTTTATTTTGTCCTTCTGCCAGAAGCACCTGGTTTTTGTACCTTATTTTCCTTGTTGAAATCCACCCCGGGAGGGGAATAAATCCTTTGTTGCTTTAAACCCGGTGAAAAGCGGAATATAAATACAGCTAAATAAATAAATAAAATAAATAAATAAATAAACAAACACTTTTGAGTCACACTACCCTTTATTGGACGGTAAAAGAGAACTACATTTCCCAAAAGGCTTTGCCTTAGGAAATAGTGGAATACCTGTTCAAGAAGGAAACAAACCCCTTAAGCCCTACATGCCTTCACTGGGGGCATTAATAGGGGGTCACATCAAATAACCTTCTCCTTGCTTTGTGTGTGGATTTCTGTGACCCAAGAGCCCTGCCTCGTTGCAGGTGAGGGGAGGTGCAGAGTATTCTTTCAGTTGGTGCCGTAACCGGATCAGATCTCTGCATTCAAGGCAAGGGCAGAAGGTGCCTGAAGATTTGTGAGTATTATGAAAATTACCAGTGATGGGTAATCTGTTAAGGCAAGGGCAGAAAGTGCCTGAAGATTTGTGAGTATTATGAAAATTACCAGTGATGGGTAATCTGTTAAGGCAAGGGCAGAAGGTGTCTGAAAGATTTGTGAGTATTATAAAAATTACCAGTGATGGGTAATCTGTTAAATAGATAGGCTCTGTCTCAGATGCGTGAATGGCATGACAGAGCTAGGGCTTTAGTGTTTAGAAAAGGTAGCCCTTATTGTTGCTTCTACTGTATGTGTGAGAAGCATAGGTGATGTAGCCATCGATTCCGTAGCACATAGGGATTCAGTGACAATAGGTAATGTGAATTTGCAATTTCCTTTGGAGGGAACTTTCTCTGTAGATAAGGTCCATTGCCTGAGATTGAGTTAGCAGTTAAAGGTAAACTGTGCAAATGTGCTTACATGGTGGGAACGGATGGTACATGATGAAAACATTACGAATGTTTATGTTTTGAAGCAAAAGTTGTTTGTGTTAGGAAATGTAACTATTGACCAGCTGAGCAAGTGCGGGTCACTCGTGTAGCAGAGCTAAGAGAAAAAGAAAATATTTAAAGAGCAACAGCAGTTAGGGGGAGTAGAATTGTGTATTTTGGATATTTGGAATGTCTCCCAACTCAAAGAATTGAGAGCATGTTTGAATCAAGAAACGGAAAGTGCTGTACTTGTAATAAGAATCTTAGAAGTAGCAATAGGTCATAGAGTTTCTGTTGCAAAAGAATTAGCATTCTCGGGAGATAAATTACCTATGCCTGGAGTTCAGGATAGCAGTAATGATTTGAAATTCAAAGCAGAATTTATAGGTCTTTAAGCAGATTTGTTATTGTGTACTTCTCATTTGTGTGTACTTTTCAAAAGAATTAAGTGTTTCCGATGAAGTGTGATCAATTATATTATGATTTAGGCTCTATTCAGGATGTTCTATTCAACCTAATTTATGTTCTGCCACTGTGAAACTGAAGCAGCTGTGGGAAATGATATTGTGACTACTTAAAGAAGTGTTTGATTTGACTAAAACTTTTTCCAAATTACAGGGATAACCCTGGCAGATTTGTGTCTTTATGGTCTCAGATAATTAATAGTTATAATCCCATTTGGGCAGCTCTAGATAATTTGTGTTTTTTTTAATCCAGCTGATTTTCATAGGGTCACTCGTTCAGTTCGTGACAGACCCTGTGATAGATTTCCAAAAGAAGATTTAAAGAGATAATTTTGTTTTTGTGTAAAGAAAAAAAATTGTTAGAATTCCTTACAGTAGTATACAAACTTGTAAAGGATTGGTCGAGATTAACATCTCTAAGGCAGGATAGGGGTGAAAAAGTTACAGATTTTCATACTAGGTGTATGCGAGCTTTTAAAGACTATTCTGGTGAAGCAGAAGACAAACCTTCAGGATTCACTAATATTTTTGTAAATGGTTTAATCCCGAGAATAAAAGAGATTTTAGATACTTCAATAATAGATTGGCCAGCTAGAACAGCTGATGCAATTCTGGAAGGAGCTTGATATAGTGATCTGAAATTTATCAAGGATCAGCAAGAAGAGCGAACTAAAATAGATGTGAAAAGGCTAAATTGCTCAATTTTACAGATTGTTTATATAGCCACCCATGGGCAGGGGGGAGAGGTAAACACAGAGGAGGTTATGGGAATCCTCAGCGAGGGCATGGACAGTCCAGAGATACTTGTGGAGAGGCTGGACATTTGCAGCGAGACTGTCCCAGGAATTGGAATCCTGATGGCCAGAGAGCTGATTTCCCTCCCCCTCCAGTACAAGCTGAGTTCACTCCAGTATATCAGTGCTTCTCTAACCCAGAAGATTGTGGAGGTGATACATGGGATGCATGACTATTCCTGAATTTGACTGTAACTCCTCAGGGTGAGTTAGAAGCTAAACTGGGAGGTTCTAATTTGAAATTTGTTATTGATACTGGAGCTACAACATCAGCACTGCGTTTACAGGATTTGCCTGCTATCTATCATGCCCAATTAGCACAAGCACCGATAGTACATTGTGAAGGCATTGAGGGAAAGATAATTCCTCATCGTAGACTTGAATATTTACCTTTGCAGATTGGAGAGATTGTATATCCAACTACTTTTTCTTGTGGGAGACACTTTGCCAGTGAAACTTCTAGGTCAGGATTTTTTGGTGTCACATCATGCTACTCTAATGGGGGGCAAGTTCTCTTTCCAGCTGTACCATCTCTCTGAAGTGCCGTCCCCTGCAGATGCCAGTGTTGTTCATCCGGCGCTTGAAGACCTTCCTTCTACTTTGTGGGCAGTGCCGGGGTCTAATGTCGGATGTTTTCTATCCCGCCTGTGAAAATCACCGTGAAACCTGGAGTTCAGCTTCCTAAACTCAAGCAGTATCCACTGCCAGCAGCTGGAATTGATGGAATTCATCCTGTGACTGAAGATCTTCAGAAACAAGGTGTCATTTATTCTACAACTTCATTATGTAAGACTCCAATTCCTCCTGTACTAAAGGCTGATGGTAAGACTTATAGATTTGTGCAAGACCTGAGAGCAGTAAATAATGTGATTTTATCTTTATCTTTATCTTTATTTTATATTTGATAGACCGCTTAAGCCGAAACATTAAAGCGGTGTACAAAGAAAGAAATGAAAAGGTCAACACTGCAAACTACGGAAAAAGAACGCCAAAATTAACAGGAAAGAAAGAGAAAGGATAGTACAAAACAAAAGACAGAAAACAATAATCACAATCAAGCACAGACAGACTCAATTAAACACTGACAAACAGGGGAATAGCAGGACCACAACGCAACTGGGACAACACAGCAACCAACTATTACATCAGGGAGGGGAATCCAGAGGGAGGTCAAATGCTTTTCTAAATAGATAGGTTTTAAGCGCGGCTTTGAATTGAGGATAAGAGGTTTCGAGACAGAGGGACGAGGGTACGGCATTCCACAACCATGGACCAAGAAAGAAAAAGGCAGAGTGACGGGTCTTTTCAAGATGTGCACGGGAAGGGGAAGGTAAGGACAGACGATTAGCGTGGAGAGCACGGAGCTGACGATAGGGCGTGTGCAGAGAAACCAAATCAGCCAAGTACAGAGGGTTATTAGTGTGGATAGCACGGTGAGTGAGTATGAGGAGTTTATATTGAAAACGAATATGCAAGGGCAGCCAATGGAGGCGGAAGAGGATAGGAGTGATATGATCGAAACGGCGGGAAAAAGTGATGATACGGGCAGCGGTGTTCTGAATAAGCTGAAGACGTTGGAGCTGATAATTGGGAAGGTTGGCCATGAAAACGTTACAGTAATCCAGTCGGCTAGTAATTAGAGCAAGGACGAGAGTAACCAGGGATTCAAGAGGAAGAAACGTACGAACAGCCCGAAGTTGACAGAGGGTAGCAAAACAGCGCCTGGTGAGGGAGGAAATGTGATCACGAAAGGAAAGGGAAGAATCAAGAATCACCCCGAGATACCGAAAAGAGGATATAAGAGGAATGGGAGTAGAGTCGATCATAGGGGCAATAGAGGGACATGAACCACTGAGGGATACCCACATAGCCGTGGATTTAGAAGGGTTAAGATGCAAGAAATGTTGAGAAAGCCAAGACGCCAATGAGAAAGGCAGGAATTGAAAGAGGAAAGATCCAGAGAAAGTGGAGAGGTGTGATAGAGCAAAATAATGTCATCTGCGTAGACATAGGAAGATACTGGGTATTGCTGCAGTAGGAGGAGTAAAGGAGCCAGGAAAATGTTAAACAACAAAGGAGACGATACGGAACCCTGGGGGACACCGCAAGTAAGGGGAAAAGGGGATGATGATTTCCCATTGAGGGTGACAGAGAAGGAACGAGCAGTGAGAAAAGAGCGAAACCAAAGAAGAACTGTACCGCATAGCCCTACCTCCGCAAGACGAGTGAGAAGAAGAGTGTGATCAATTAAATCAAACGCAGCAGATAGATCCAGAGAAACCAACAAAGTAACGTCACCGTGATCATGTGCAACGTGAAGTTCGTTCAAAACCGCTAAAAGGACAGTCTCAGTGCTGTGGCCCTGCCTAAAACCAGCTTGCCGGGGGTGAAGAGTGTTGGTGGATTCAATGTGAGAAGACAACTGATTGAAGACAAAACGTTCCAGAAGCTTAGCTAAGAAGGGGAGATTTGAAACAGGACACCAGTGAGCAGGGACAGATGGGTCAAGGGATGGTTGCTTTAGGAGGGGATGAACAATGGCTGACTTCCAAGGGGAGGGGAACAAGCCAGAGGATAAACTAGAGTTGAGAATGGAAGTGATGATCGGGATCAGCTGTAGCGAAGGCTCGGACAGCCAACGGGAGGGAATTGGGTCTAGGGCACATGTGGTCTTTCGGGAGGTAGACAGAATTGAAAGAAGTTCAGCAGGCAAAACCAGATGAAAGGAAGACCAGGTATGGGCAAGAGCTTGATTGGACGTGGGGGAAGAAGACGAGGGTTCAATGGCGAGCAAATTGCAGGTGGAAACAGGTGGCGAGGGTGGAGGTGGAGGAGGAGTAGAAAAGGAAGCGCGTAGGGTAAGGACTTTGTCTGAAAAGAAAGTAGCCAGGGAATGAGAATCAGGGGCCCCTGTAGTCGAGATACTGTGAGAGCTAGTGGAGGAGAGTTTCCGCAGGATCGTGAAGAGCTGGCGAGAAGAGTTCGCCGCTTCCGAAATCTCAGCTGCATAGTAAGCCCTTTTAGCTGAATGAACAGCCGACCGGTAATCAGCATAGAGCTGCCTGAAACGGACATAAAGATCAGGAGAGTGATGACGAGACCAGCGGCGTTGCACCTTGGTGCCTACTCCACATGATATCTGGACACAGATGCCTTCAGGGACCACCTGGTTTTCTGTTGTAGATTTGAGTTCTGCTTATTTTTCAGTAAGAATTAGCAAAGAAAACCAATACACCGGTAGTCCTGCATATTTTCACAGGCCTTAAGAACTGCATTATTTGATGTAAGACTCGACCATTCCTCTTTAGTTCAATATGTGGATGATTTGCTTTTATGTTCACCATGTTATGAGTTTGTTTGTTAGATTCTTTGTCTCTATTAGCTCATATTACTAATTTAGGTTTGAAGGTTAATCTGTCTAAACTGCAATTTGTATCTCAAAATGTAACTTTCCTGGGTGTTGTTTTAACACCATCTGGTCATGCAATTACCTCTGCTAGATTGCAACCTAATCTGTCATTGCCTTTTTCCAGTGACACCAGTATTATTGTGTAGCTTCCTGAGTTTATTAATTTTCTGTAAATAATAGCTAGCGAATTTCTCAAGATCTTACTGCTCCACGTTATGCTCTTATTGGGAAAGAAGGATCTGAAGGCCTCAATGTACCCAAATTATCACAGTGGGAGGTTTGTTTTAAATGTAAAAAAATTGCACTGGGAAATGCGCCATGGAGGGGCTCTTCCAAAGGGATGGGCTTCACCTTAACCGGGATGGAACCAGGCTGCTGGCATTAACCTTTAAAAAGGGGATAGAGCAGCTTTTAAACTAGATATTAGGGGAAAGCCGACAGTCGCCCAAGAGTGGATGATTCGGAAGAATGTATCTTTGAAGGATACTACTAAAAGCAGAGAGGTTCCACAAAAGAGTAAAGTAGCCCAAATGCCCTCAAGTATGGAGCAGACAGAGCTTAAAGATCCCAAATTACCCATGTCTAACAGCCAAATTAATATGAATAAAATACATTCTCTAAAATGCTTGTATGCAAATGCTAGAAGTCTAAAAAATAAGATGGGAGAGTTAGAATATATAGCACTAAATGAAAGGTTAGATATGATTGGAATATCAGAGACATGGTGGAAGGAGGACAACGGACACTGTGATACCTGGGTACAAACTATATCGTAATGATAGAGCTGATCAAATTGGTGGAGGGGTTGCTCTCTATGTTAGAGAGGGCATTGAGTCATAAAGGATTAAAGTTTTGCAGGAAACAAAATCTGCTGTAGAATCTATATGGATTGAAATTCCATGTAAAAGGGGGAAGGCAATGGCAGTGGGGGTGTACTATCGAGCGCCTGGCCAGAATGACCAAATGGATGATGAAATGCTCAAAGAAATCAAGGAAGCTAACAAAAGTTACAGTGCAGTAATAATAATGGGTGATTTCAACTACCCCGGTATCGACTGGGTCTGTGTCACGTCAGGACATGCTAGGGAGATAAAGTTCCTAGATGAAATAAATGACTGCTTCTTGGAGCAGCTGGTTCATGAACCGATCAGAGGGGAAGCCATCTTAGATCTAGTGCAAGAGATAAGGGTGTTGGGGCCACTTGGCAATAGTGATCATAGCATGATCACCTTTGATTTAATTAGTGGAGGAGGGATAGTAAGGAAATCCACAGTACTACCTTTTAACTTTCGAAAGGGAGACTATGATAAAATGAGGAAAACAGTTAAGAAAAAACTACAAGGAGCAGTTGCAAAGGTTAAAGACGTACATCAGGCTTGGCTGTTGTTGAAAAATACAATCTTGGAAGCCCAGACCAGCTGTATTCCACGCTTTAAGAAAAGTGGAAGGAAGTCCAAAAAACTGCCAGCATGGTTTAAAGGTGAGGTCAGAGAGGCTGCTGTTGCCAAAAAAGCATCTTTCAGGAAATGGAAAAAAGAGCCAAACGACGAAACCTGGAAACAGCACAAGCACTGGCAAGTCAAATGCAAGGCATTAATAAGGCAGGCAAAGGGAGAATTTGAGAAGAAGCTTGCTGCGGAAGCAAAAACGCGAAGTAAACACCTTTTCAATACATTCGTAGCAAAAAACCTGTGAGAGAGTCAGTTGGTCCATTAGATGATAAAGAGGTTAAAGGAGCACTAAGAGGCGACAAGGCGATAGCGGAGAGATTGAATGAATTCTTTGCTTCAGTCTTTACTGAGGAAGATGTAGGGATGTTACCCATGACTGAAGTGGTATTTAAAGGTGCGGAAGAATTGAAGGAAATATTGATACATCGGGAAGATGTATTACAACTATTAGATAAACTGAAGAGTAGCAAATCACCTGGGCCGGATGGCATACATCCAAGGCTGTTGAAAGAACTGAAATATGAGATAGCAGACCTGCTATTAGTAATCTGTGAACTATCATTAAAATCATCTCTAATACCTGAAGATTGGAGGATCGCCAATGTAACACCAATTTTTAAAAAGGGTTCCAGGGGTGATCCGGGAAACTACAGACCAGTGAGCCTGACATCAGTACCGGGAAAAATGGTAGAAACCATCATAAAGAATAAAATTATTCAGCATGTAGATAGTCATGACCTAATGGGAGACAGCCAACATGGCTTTAGACAAGGAAGATCTTGTCTTACTAATCTGTTATGTTTTTTTGAAGGTGTGAATAAACAGGTGGACAAAGGTGAGTCGGTTGACATAGTGTATCTGGACTTTCAGAAAGACTTTGACAAAGTCCCTCATGAGAGACTTTTGGCAAAACTAAAGAGTCATGGGATAGGAGGCAGAATACTATTGTGGATCAGGAACTTGTTAAAAGATAGAAAGCAGAGGGTAGGGCTAAATAGCCAATTTTCCCAATGGAGAAAGGTGAATAGTGGTGTACCCCAGGGATCTGTGCTGGGTCCGCTGCTTTTTGACATATTCATAAATGACCTGGAAAGTGGAATAACGAGTGAGGTTATCAAATTTGCAGATGACACAAAACTATTTAAAGTTGTTAAAACCCAAGAGGATTGTGGAAAATTGCAAGAGGATCTTGATAAATTGGAAGACTGGGCATCAAAATGGCAGATGAAATTTAATGTGGACAAGTGCAAGGTTATGCACCTAGGGAAGAACAACCCAAACTATGGTTACACGATGCAAGGTTCCACATTAGGAACCACAACCCAGGAAAAAGATTTAGGCGTCATTGTGGATACCATGTTAAAACCCTCGGCCCAGTGTGCAGCGGCGGCCAAGAGAGCAAATAGAATGCTAGGTATGATAAGGAAAGGAATGGAAAATAAAACAAAAGATATTATAATGCCTCTATATCGTTCCATGGTGAGACCGCACCTTGAATATTGTGTGCAATTCTGGTTGCCATATCTTAAAAAGGATATAGCGATTTTAGAAAAGGTTCAGAGAAGAGCCACCAAAATGGTAAAAGGTATGGAAGGATACTCCTATGAAGAAAGGCTAAAAAGGTTAGGGCTCTTTAACCTGGAAAAGAGACGGCTGAGGGGAGATATGATAGAAGTCTATAAATTAATGAACGGAGTGGAACGGGTAAGCGTAGATCGATTGTTTACCTTATCAGAATATAGAAAGACTAGGGGACATGCAATGAAGCTACAGGGTAAACTATTTAAGACTAATAAAAGAAAATATTTTTCACTCATCGTGTAATCAAACTCTGGAATTTGTTTTCTGGAGGATGGAGTAAAGGCTGTTAGTGTAGCTGGGTTTAAAAAAGGTTTGGACAAGTTCCTGGAAGAAAGGTCCATAAACCATTATTAAGAAGGGATCCAGCATATAAATGCTTGAACCAATACAAGCATTGTGGAACCTGTGTCCCTTGGGGAAACTGCTAGGTACATATGACCTAGATTGGCCACTGATGGAAACAGAATACTGGGCTTGATGGACCTTGGTCTGACCCAGTATGGCATATCTTATGTTCTTATGTTTATTGTATATGATTATTCTTTACCATTCAAATTGTATGTGGCTATTTCTGATTCCTCTACTACCTGTGTGCTTTTACAAGCTTTCCCAACTGGTTGCAAGCCGGTAGGCTATTTCTCAAAGCGATTTGATGCAGTGACTTTGAGACTCCCACTATGTCTACGTAGTTTGGTAGCAGTGGCTTTTGCAATTGACACTTACTGATTTTCTGGTTCTACAGCGCCCTTTTGTTCCATCTAACCAAGACTCAGTCTTTGTCCTCCGCACGTTTTATTGACTCTGGAATTAATCATTTCTCCGCTTCATGTTTCAGTCTGTACTACATCGCTATGCAACCTTTCAACGCTTGTGGAGGAAGATGGGTCTCATAATTGTTTCCAAACAATTTTCAATTGTTTCCAAACTGTACCTCTACCAGCCCCGGATTATACCTTTGTTTGTGGATAGTTCTGCTTTTAGAGATGACAAGGGCAAACTTCATGTAGGCTATGC
Source organism: Ichthyophis bannanicus (assembly GCA_033557465.1). NCBI lineage: Eukaryota > Metazoa > Chordata > Amphibia > Gymnophiona > Ichthyophiidae > Ichthyophis > Ichthyophis bannanicus. Next base: position 17,352,353 of record CM066041.1, on the reverse strand, counting down.
AGTCACTACGGTTTTGTGGAATTTTGGCAATATTTGGCAGCAACGAGGGTTTTGACTTCTGCTAATAAACCAATTAAACATGCTGCATACATTCACCGTTTGTTACAGGCTGTCCTCTTGCCAGCACAAGTTGCAGTTTTAAAATGCAAAGGACATTCTTCTGCTGAAGATTTTGTGTCAAAGGGCAACCATTTTGCAGACCATGAAGCATGGTGTCACCGATAGTGCTGTATTTAACACCGTCTAATATGACTTTGTTTTCCCTTTCATCTTTCTTGCAGCAATAGCAAGATACTTCCTTTGAAACCCAGACTCTGACTTCGTGGGGTGCATCCTGTGATGTTCAGGGCTGCTGGAAAGAGGAACATCTGCTTATTTGTCCTGACAGTCTTTTGTTTCTACTTGCCCTGTTCCTGCATTATAAGCTTTGCCGCTGTGGCTATGAATTATGTCTTTTTGGTTCTCTGGTATCACCTGAACTTCTGTTATTTTTTTCCTGTGGCACAGCTTGTCTGCACTGTTTCAAGACTGGCACTGTAGGGTCAGCTTAGGGTCAGTTATTAAGATTTCTAACTTCCGAATTCTTTTTGGTTTTGCAGCCTGTTTTGCAGATCTGCCCTGTGCCAGAGGAAGGAGGTGGTATTTGTCTAGCGGTCACTTGTCTATTCTCCGGATGGGTAGAAGCTTATCCATTACCAGCCATTGTTGCGAGTGTCTGGGAGGGTACTGAAAATTTGGTTTGGTATTAAGAGACAACTGCACACTCATCATCCGCAAAGCTCTGGCCAGGTGGAATGGATGAATAGGACAATCAAAAGTCACTTGCGCACTATGACACAGGATTGGGCTACAGATTGGATGGAAGCCCTTCCTTTTGCCCTTATGGCAGTGCGTAATTCCCCCCAGCGTGCTCGGGGAGGCCTAATACCATATGAAATAGTTACTGGACGTCCAGCTACTTCTCCACATGACTTGGCAGTTATCCCAGATCCCCAATTGTTGCGCAGCGATATTTTGTCTTATTGCTCACGGTTGCACTCAGTCCTGTCTGTTTCCCTTTTATTGCAAGTGAATCCTCAACGAGATGACAGAATCATCATATCCAGAATCATCATATCCAGAAGTGAAGTCACCAGACTGGGTCCTGATTAAGAATTTGCATCCAAAGATGCTTCTGGTTCCCAAGTTTCTAGGTCCATTTCGTGTGCTCCTGGTAGGATACTCGGCTTGTAAAGTGGAAGGACATTCTCATTGGATACACCTTATACAGTGTAAAAAGGCTCCTTCACAGACTCCAGACGGTGGCTCCCTTCATCAGTGAATCAAGAAAATACAACACAGAGACTTATTGAACATTACATTGATATTACAGAAAAGATCATCAGGATTTCATGCTTTTTGAATGAACTACTTATGCAAAAACCTTTTGTCCAGCATTTATACTACTGATTAGGTGGATAAAGGTGGTTTGATTTAGTATTTTACTAATTTATAAGCAATGACCTTTGGGTACTTAACCTCTACTTCATGACATAATTGAGAATTAAGGGGTAGTTATAGCTATAATATATATCATCATCATCTTAAGAAGAGTAGGTGTATTTTTATTTTTGTCTTAGAACATTTATTTTTGGAGTAATTATAGTTTCAGATGTTTAGAGGTTTGCTAAGAATGTTTCCGTATTTGGTCTTAGTTGTGCTATGGCATATTATTGTTAATGAAGCAATACTGCATTTAGAATCTTGGGAAAGTTATGGGGAATATCCAAATATTTTTGAGTCACATTTACACTCAGTTACAAAACATTTTAATCTGTCACGTTGTGCGGTCTGCCTTCCAACTGTGACAGTTACTCAACACGGGTTTCTACCACAAGTTAGGCCCAAAGCCTTTGAAGAGTTTCGTGATACAGTTTTTAATCTAACTACTGTACGATGGTCTCATACAAACACAGAACCTAGAGTAGTTCGTTCTATGCCTTTAAAGTCCCCTCCAATATGTTTTATGGCTCAAGGTACAGGGAAAAAGGTAGGGGACACCCCATGGAACGTTTGCAAAATAATAATGCTACATAATTCTTCCATCTGGTATAAGAAATCCCACGTACAGAAACCTTAAATTTCCGTAGTACAATTAATGCAAGTTCAAGGGAATCAGGTGCATGATTATGACTTGTTACAGTATAATAGTTCTGGCTACCTTTTGAATGACTCAGTCCGAGACATACCTAACTGGAGTTGCCCCTTATTAGGATATTACCATCCCTGGGAACGTAATCTATCTGTAGGAATTAAGGAAATGAACATTACTCAGTGGGCTTTGAATAATTGTGCGCAGAATCTAGTCTGTCCCCGTAACTTGACAATTTGGGAAAATGGATTAGTGGCTTTAAAGGGAGACTATTTTGTGTGTGGTAATCTTGCTTATACAGAACTTCCCAGAGGTTGGTCAGGTACTTGCTATGTTGCTCAGTTAGATACCCCGTGGAGGTTTTTACCTTACCAAAATGTTACGTTATTATCAACCTTGAATAATTCCTTAAGAAGAAAAAGGGATGTTTCCCCTCAGGATGAAGCCATAATAGCAGCACAACAGTTGGTAGACTCTACAAGTCCTTTAACTAAATCTCAGATAGATGCATTTACAGGTACTCTTTGGCTCTCAACTTTTGGAGCCATAGCACCCACTAGAGAATATGGTACCCAGATTATGCGATTACAGGCAGTTGTTGAACTTACAGCCCTGGATCTCACAGAGGCTATTAGCGTGTTACAAGGTGAAGTAGACAAGGTGTCCACTTATGCAGTTTAGAATCGCATGGCTTTAGACTACCTACTAGCGAAAGAAAATGGCATATGTGGCCTAATTTCTGATTTCTGTTGCAGTATGCTTGATGATGAAGGGAAAGTAGTGAAAGGCCTACTAGATAAAGTTAGGAATCGTACATTTGTATCAAGTAGTAGTTATGTAAGTTCTTTTTCTGATTTTATTGGGTCTGTTTCTTCTTTCTGGAATTTATTATCTAGGCCCCTGCAAGGCATATTAGCTTCATTATTTGGCTTATTAGGGATTATCATTTTAGGAACAATAATTCTTTGTGTAATATCTGCTTGCTGTAAGAAATCAGTGGAGACACTGACCCCTAAAATGATGTTACAGGTTGACCCAGAAGCTAGCTACGATCCATTTTTAATACCGATGTCTGAGTTTCCTTATCTGTGAAATGATTATTTACAGAATCAGAGGAAGGACTGAAAGAAAGCTTGATTGTACCGGGTTGGATACACAGTCAGGCATAAGCCCTAAGAAAGAGTTAATATCATTTGTAGCTCCTTATTTAATACCATCCTTGAAAAACTCTGTAGAAGAAATTGGGTGAAAGGTTTAGATAACATAAACATTAGCCTATGTTATTAGAAAGATAAGTAAAAGGCAAGCTGTTTACCCAGCCTCTAAGTCTTACAGTCTCTGGTCAGAGATATCAAACTGTCAGTGTTAGAATTAATTAGAATTAAGGCCTACATAGTCATGCCTGAGAATATATGTATGTCTTTTCATGATTGTCTATGACATACATGCCTATAGAAAAGTATGTTATGAATATACGCAACACTAGACGTAGAATAGAATATGTATATTATGAATATACGTGATGTGAGAAGTAGAATAATAAAGTGAAATTATGCTGTGTAATGGAATCTTTCCCTATAAATAAAGTGGCCTAAAGCTAGGATGTCAGAGTAAACATAGGCAAAGGCCTAGCTTGCTCTCCCAAAGCGCTTTGGTCCTGTGTGTATAATACAAGTGTGTTGTGTATTATTTACAGATTTGTGTACTATTTGAAGATTTGTGATCAATTAACCTTCTCCTTGCTTTGTGTGTGGATTTCTGTGACCCAAGAGCCCTGACTCGTTGTAGGTGAGGGGAGGTGCAGAGTATTCTTTCACTTATACTGCACACTTATTATTCCCCCTCCCCCTTTTTCTTGGATTAGCTCATTGCCCAGCCAAAACCACCAGGGGGTAGTGTTTTGATTGTAGCATACGCTCCTGCCCAACTTTCACATTTTTTGTGTACACACAGTACCTCCACTTGTAGCTTCTGCCCTTCCCATTCCAGAAGTCGCATTTGTGTAAACGCAGTACCTCCATTTGTAGCCTCTGCCCTTCCTGTTCCAGAAGTTGGCATGTGTGTACACGCAGTACCTCCACTTGTAGCCTCTGCCCTTCCTGTTCCAGAAGTCAGCATGTGTGTACACGCAGTACCTCCACTTATAGCCTCTGCCCTTCCTGTTCCAGAAGTCGGCATTTGCGCCACATTTGGAGCCCCTCTGCATTTATTGCTGCCTCTGTGATTTGTTGTCTAATACTTTTATTTATTTCCAGCATCCCCATTCTATCTTCTCCCTTCCCTCTTTTCCCCCATTCCCCCTCCTAATTTCCGCTCCCCTTCTCTCTCTCGTCTCCCTTGCCCCCTCCCTTCCCCTTCCCCCTCTTGATTCACTTCCCATCTTGATATCTCTCCTCACTACCTTTCCTCTCATATCTCTCCCTACACCCCTCCTCGGAAACTCCGCTCTTCTGGCAAATCGCTTCTATCTGTGGCCTTCTCCTCTACTGCCAACTCCAGACTTCGCTCCTTTCACCTCGCTGCTCCTCATGCTTGGAGCAACTATCTGAGTCTGTACGTCAGGTGCCTTCTCTGACCCTTTTCAAATCCAGGCTGAAAACGTACCTCTTCACTACTGCTTTCGGATCTTGACTCATCTGATCTCCTTTGCGTTTTCCTTACCATTTCCCCTAGATGTATCCCATGTCTACACCTACTGTGTTGTCTGTCTCGACTAGATTGTAAGATCTGAGGAGCAGGGACTGTCTTTTACATGTGTCTGTGCAGTACTGCGTACGTCTTGTAACGCTATACAAATGTTCAGTAGTAGTAGTGCTCACCCTGCCCCCCTCTGCTTCCCCTATCTGTTGTCTCCCCTTATCCCTCCCCTATCAACCCATACCTCTCAGATCACCTCCCCCATCTATCCTTCATGATGCCTCATGTTTTCTTCTATCTGATACACCCTCGCTCCTCCTCTTATCAATTTCCAAGTTTGGAGCAATATCTACTATTTACAATAAGCCTCCCTATGTCCTATAACTTCTCTCGTATATGTATTATCAAACCTCACAACGTAACATTCCTGGGCAGTTACTTTCACTCCCTTTGTCCCTTGAATCCCTTCAGCTTCTGATTTCAGTCTTACTGCACCGTGCTTTAGCACCATTCTTGTGGTGTCATTCTTAGTCCCTCTTGTCCATTTACTCCTTCATCGTTTCACTCCCTTTAATTGTGCTGCTTTATTGTTCCTCTGACCCTCGGGTCCCTTCTCTCACCTCCAGCGCTGCTCCAGTTGCTTTCCCCGCCTGTCCTCCTGGCTCCGCTTCTCATCTCGCTGCCGCCTCTAGTTGTTGTAGACCCCCTGTCCTGCAAAGCTTTTAATGCCTCTGGGACTGTTTTAATCTTCCAAGTTCTCATTCTGCGTGAAAGTGAGTCCAAATGGATACAACTATTTATACCTAATGTCTGCAGACCTGAAGGCCCTCGTAATTGGAATCATAGCTCTCAGTCTCTGCAATGTTCCAGCTGAAATGTCCACAAAAATTGCCACTTGGTGTCCTTACCAGGCAAAGTTGCCTTGTTCTCTCATTTTTTTGTGCTATGTGCTCTTTGATTTTGTATTCCTATATGTATATTATATCCCTAGGCCTGTCGTTCTCCAGGACCAAGCAGGAAGTCAGTCCTCACATATGGGTGTCATCGGCGTTCCCCAGCTTTCTATGAAAGCCTTTGGGAATGCAAGCACGCATGCGCGGTTCCCTTCCCGCCTAAAGGTGCCATCTTACCTCAGTCTCTTTTTTTCCGTGAAGCCCACCGGACGTGTGTCCTGTTCTCCCTGTCAAAATTAGATTTTTTCGGCGATTTTTGCTATTTTTTCTCCCGGTTCGACACCGGTTCCCCTCCCGCCGGGTTCGGTACACCGGTATTGAGCCCGATTCTTCTTTTTCGGTTTTTGCCCTTCGTGGTTGGCGTTTGCGCCCTTTTTTCCATTTTTCCCTGGAAGGCCGGTCTTTTGACCTCGTGGGGACTCTTTTTTCCCCGATGGTTTCCAGCGGCTTTAAAAAGTGTGATCGGTGTAAGAAACTGATGTCTCTCACCGACACACACGACTGCTGCCTTCGGTGCCTCGGCCCTGACCACGACCCTAAGTCGTGCGGGCCATGTGGAAAGATGTCTTCCAAGGCACTCCGAAGTCGCCAGCAGCAAAAAGAAAGGCTTTTCTTGGACTCAGCCTCTGGCCGGTCCCGGACCTCGTCTGAGGCCTCGACATCTCGGGATTCCGATCCAGAGCGCCGTCGAAGCTCCTCGGACAGGGGGTCCCCCGACCGGGAACGCAAGAGGAAGAAGCGGCTCGTGAGGGCGTCGGAGGAGGAGGTCCCTGGCTCCTCGAGGGCCAGGTCTAAGACCCCCGACCATCGCCCCGGGCCCGTGGAACACGAGAAGCCTGCAAACGTTCCTCGCGTGGAGCCGGAGTCTGCTGGACACGTAAGCCCCGTAGTCCTCAAGGACTCTCCTCCCAGGGAGCCGCCGCCGGGGCCAGAGTCAGTGGCTGCTGCGTCTCCCGAGCTGAGTCTCAGGATGACAGCCTTGGAGAGCAGATTGTCTGCCTTCATGGAGCAGCAGCGGGCACTGATGGCCAGCCTGTCTGGCGCATCTGCCCCAACCACCGGGACATTGACTTCGAAGTCGACCCCGGAGACCGAGCCGATACTCGAGTCCATCGTGGCTCGGAGTCGACCTCGGTTGCGGTCTCCCTCGACCTCCCGTTCGGGACCGAGGGTGTCGACGCTGGTGCCTCCAGCGTCGGGGCGGGTGCTCCAGGGCCCCGCGGGGTCGGACCCTGACTCCTCCTCGGACGAGTCAGCTTGGGAGACGGAGGACGAGGGGTCTCCTGATACCTTCAAGACTCAGTGCATCCCTTCGGACTCACCGCAGTCTGAGCCCCGGAGTAGGTCCCCCCCGGAGGATACTCGGTTCTCGGAGTTCGTCCGGGATATGGCCGCTGCCTTGGCTATTCCGGCAGACCCTGAGGAGGAGCCTCGAGCTGAAGAGCTCGAGGCCCTACAGTATGACTCTCCTCCGAAGGAGGCCTTTGCTGTTCTGGTTCCTCCGATGCTGGAACGGCTCCTCTTCCGTATGTGGGAGGCACCGGCCTCGGCGCCGGTTCTCAGCAAGCGAGTCGATTCGATCTATCTACTCCGGAAGAGCCCTGGTTTTCAAAAGGCACAGCTACCACACCATTCTATGGTTGTGGAATCGGCCATGCATCGTCTGCAGAGCCAGAAGATGCACTCCGTGGTGCCCCCTGGCAGGGAGGCACGGAACCTCGATGGCGTCGGTAGAAAGTGCTTCCAGGGCTCGATGCTTGCTTGCCGTGTCCAGTCCTACCAGCTGTACATGGGCATGTACTTGCGGGATCTGGCCAAGGAATTGGCCGGGTTCTCTGCTGGTCTCTCCGGGGAACCCTTGCAGAGATTTAAGTCCTTGTCCTCGGGGATTCGGGACTGCTCGAAGTTCATGTCCCGCGCTGCCTACGATGACTTCGAGGCTTCGGCCCGAGTTGCAGCAGCCGGAATCGCGGCTCGACGCCAGGCATGGCTGCAGTCATCGGACCTCGAGCCATGGGTTCAAGACAAGTTGGTCGATGTCCCTTGCCGAGGTGAAAACCTTTTTGGCAAGCCCATGACCGAGAAGGTCGCTCAGCTCGAAACTGAGCACCTCACACGGACAAGGCTGTCGAGGAAGACCTCTGCCCCTTCTCATAAAAAGAAGGGCTCGGGTAAAAAGCCCTTTTACCCGAGAAAGGGCACTGCCTACAAACAGTACCCGCAATATCAGGCTGCCCAAGCTGCCCCCCAGGGTCAGCAAGCCAAGGGCCAGGGTAATGGGCCCCGTAGGCAGAGGACCCCCAAGCCTCAGGCCCCTGCTACCACTCAGCATGGTGGGGTTTTTGACTCCTTGAGCGTAGCCTCTCCTCCACTGCTCTCCCAACCCTGCACAGGAGGTCGCCTCGCCCTCTTTGCCCACCAGTGGCCCCTTGTCACTGGGGACAGTTGGGTGCTGGAGATAGTCCACAAGGGCTATGCCCTCCATTTTCACCAACTGCCTCCACCATATTTTCCAGGGGAGCCTCCAAGGCCTCCCCTGCACACAGACCTTCTTCTACAAGAGCTTCATGGTCTGTTGGTGGACAGGGCGATGGAGCCTGTGCCTCCCCACTTACAAGGTCACGGTTTCTACTCCAGGTATTTCCTGGTGCCCAAAAGAACGGGTGGCCTTTGACCCATTCTGGACCTCTGGAACCTCAACAAGTTCCTAGTGAAGGAGAAGTTCAAGATGCTTACTCTTGGGAAACTTCTGCCCTACCTCCAGCAGGTAGATTGGCTATGCTCCTTAGATCTAAAGGATGCGTACACTCACATCCTCATTCATCCAGACCACAGAAAGTACCTCAGGTTCATTGTGGGAGGAAACCATTATCAATACAGGGTGCTGCCTTTCGGCCTCACCTCCGCCCCCAGAGTCTTTACAAAGTGCCTAGCAGTGGTGGCGGCTTACCTGAGAAATCAGGGAATCTTTGTCTTCCCCTATCTAGACGACTGGCTCATCAGGGGTCAGACGTGCCAGGAGGCCAACCAAGCCACCCTCAGGACTATTTCTCTTCTACAAAGCCTGGGGTTTGTCATAAACTTCGCAAAGTCCACTTTGCTCCCCTCCCAAAACTTGGAGTTCATAGGGGCAAGGCTGGACTCTCTGCTGGCAAAGGCTTTCTTGCCAGTAGACAGGGCCCAAAGGTTGATGGCCTTGGCAAATCAGTTTCTCAGCAGGTCCCTGGTCTCCGCCAGGCTCTGCCTGAGGCTTCTAGGCCACATGGCTTCGACAGTACATGTGACCCCCAATGCCAGGCTCCATATGAGGCCTGCACAGTGGTGCCTTCGGGCTCAGTGGTCACAGGCCACAGGCAGCCTCAGAGACAGGATAAGGGTGTCCAGACCATTTCTGCACTCCCTCTCCTGGTGGCTTCACCCACCCAATCTTCTGAGGGGGGTGCCTTTTCAGATTCCAGGGTACACAGTAGTGGTGACCACAGACGCCTCCCTGCAAGGCTGGGGGGCTCATTGTCTGGGCAAGTGCACCCAGGGCCTGTAGTCTCCCTGGGAAGCTGCACAGCAGATCAATCTCCTCGAACTCAGAGCTATTCGATTAGCACTCAAAGCTTTCACTCCTACCCTGGCTCACCAGTCTGTCCTGATTCAGACAGACAACCAAGTTGCCATGTTTTATGTGAACAAACAGGGCGGAACTGGGTCCAGGATCCTTTGTCGAGAGGCTCAGGACCTTTGTTCCTTTGCTCTCAAGCACAACATGTTCCTCAGAGCTGTGTACCTTCCAGGCAAGGACAACTACCTGGCAGACAGATTAAGCAGAATACTGCAGCCCCACGAGTGGCAACTGCATCCTTCAGTAGTTCAGAAAATCTTCCTGACATGGGGTCTCCCTTTGATAGATCTCTTTGCCAGCCCCATGAACAAGCAACTGCCAAAGTTCTGCTCCAGGCAACCGCATCCTCTGCGGATAGCAGCAGATGCTTTTCTGATATCCTGGTCTCAGGGCCTCCTGTATGCGTTTCCTCCCACGCCCTTAGTGGCCCGAACTCTATTCAAGATTCTTCAGGACAAGGCCTCAGTCCTGCTGGTGGCTCCCAGGTGGCCGAGATAGCCTTGGTTTCCTCTTCTGCTTCAGCTGGCGGTGGAACCTCCACTACCTCTGGAGTTGCAATCCGACCTTCTCTCACAGGAACAGGGTTCCCTTCTGCACCCCAATCTCAAAGCTCTCAATTTGATGGCCTGGAGGCTGCAAGGGTAGTCTTGGCTCCCTGGGGCCTACCTCAGGAAGTTGAGGAGGTTGTCCTAGCCTCTAGGAAACAGTCCACTAGGAAAACCTATGCTCTCAAATGGAAAAGGTTTTCAGTGTGGTGTCAGCTACGTACAGTTGATCCTTTCTCCTGTACTGTGCCAGTAGTCCTTCAGTACTTACTGCACTTGTCAAATCAAGGCCTTAAATCAAATTCTGTTCGGGTCCACCTCTCAGCTCTAGCAGCTCACCACTCTCTGGTGGAGGGACATTCTCTATCTGGTCACCCCTTGGTGTCCCACTTTCTTAGGGGCTTGCTTTTGCTCAAGCCTCCCATCCGTCCTCCTGCCCCTGAGTGGGAGCTGAATGTGGTCTTGCAGCAACTGACTCGCCCACCTTTTGAGCCGATGGCTACTTGTCCACTCCGCTTCCTCTCCTGGAAGACACTCTTCCTGATAGCCCTTACCTCAGCTAGGCGAGTAAGTGAGCTTCAGGCTCTAGTCTGTGATAGGCCTTACACCAGGATTTACAGGAACAGGGTAGTCCTTAGGACTCATCCCAAGTTCCTCCCTAAGGTTGTCTCCTCTTTCCACCTCAACCAGGAGGTGGTTCTTCCAACATTCTTCCCTAGGCCTCATGCAAGCCAGGCTGAAGCAGTCCTGCATACCCTGGACTGTAGGAGGGCCTTATCCTTCTACCTTGACCGTACGCAGGGGCATAGAAGGGCTACTCAGCTCTTCGTCTCCTTTGACCCCAATAAGTTGGGGTTGGCTGTGTCCAAGCGTACCTTGTCCATCTGGGTGGCTGACTGTATCACCTTGGCTTATAAGGCGGCTGACCTTCTTTTGCAGGGTCGGGTTACGACCCACCAAGTCAGGACAATGGCTGCCTCAGTGGCTCATCTCCGCTCTGTGCCCTTGGTAGACATCTGCAGGGCTGCAACTTGGCCTTCAAGCCAGACCTTTGCGGCCCTTTACTGCCTGGAGAGGGAGTCCCGTAGGGACAGTGCTTTTGGTCAAGCAGTACTCCGGAATCTCTTTGAGGTTTAGGCAACTCCTGCCCTCCTGCCCTCTGTTGGGCTACCGGTGGAGGTTGTGTCCTTGAAAAGCCTTTCTTTGCTGCTGAGACTAGAGGGAGTTCTCTTGTTCAGCCTGGGTTCCTCGGTAGCCCAGAGCTTTGGAGTCACCCATATGTGAGGACTGACTTCCTGCTTGGTCCTGGAGAAAGAGTAGTTACTCACCTGTAACAGGTGTTCTCCAGGAGCAGCAGGAATCAGTCCTCACAACCCTCCCTCCTCCCCTTGGAGTTGCAGCTGTACATAGTTTATTTTTCATTTTTGTGTGCTGTTCTTAGCTATGTCATTTGACTGAGGTAAGATGGCACCTTTAGGCAGGAAGGGAACCGCGCATGCGTGCCTGCATTCCCAAAGGCTTTCATAGAAAGCTGGGGAAATGCTCCGCTGGGGCTTCATCGGCACCGATGACACCCATATGTGAGGACTGATTCCTGCTGCTCCTGGAGAACACCTGTTACAGGTGAGTAACTACTCTTTCCTTGCAGGGTCCATTGCCCAGTGTGCTGTATCCAGTGCTCTTTTCTCTGACAGATGCTCATCTCCTCCCTTGCGAAGCACCTGTAAGCAGACTGCCTCAGTGACTCTGGCACTGTCTTTATATTCTGCGCCTTCCGATCTCCCTCTGATCCGCAGGTTATGCTGGCGTGATCTATTTTCTGTCTTCTATTTTATAAAGCATCCGGTCTCTCCTCTCTTGTGCTTCTGTCCTCCAGGGTCTCAAATTGTTGTTCCAGAGCCTGTAGGTGGTTCTCGTGGTCTCCTATCCTGCAATTCAGTTCCACTATCTCCTCTTTCATACTTCCCATTAGTTCACCAAGCTCTGTTTTTACTGCCTGCACCTCCTTTTTAATTTCATTAAACCACTCCCGCAATTCTCTATTTGTTGGGGGTTCCCCCCTCTGCCATACCAATCCGCGTTTGTTGGGTTCCCTCCACATTGTTTTTCCCATCCTCCATCAAACTGCCACCGCCTGCCATTTTTGTTTCCCTGCTCGCTGCAGTTGGGCCTGAGTACACAAATTCTTTGAGGTCCGCTACCTTCCTTCTAGTGGTCATCCTTTCCAGACCTCTTTGCCTCTTACTGGGAGCTGTCCATTGCCTGAGATGCTGCTTTTTTAAGGAGGTTTTAACCATTTTTAATCTGGGATGGTTCCGGAGCTGCTTGCTCAGGGGGTCATTTCATTGGGTGACATCACTTCCTCCCTTGTTTGGATCTTTCAATAAAAATTTAAATTTCAAAACTGCACCCTTTGATGTGATGGCATTAGGTCTCTGAATGAACAAACACAAGGAGCAGGAGATGTTTAGAAGAGAAGGGTCTTTATTGTGCACAGGACACCCCAACGCGTTTCGGCAACGCCTTCCTCAGGGGGAAGAACACTAATAAATACAATCAAAGTGTGTACATTAAAAAACAATGTATACATTAAAAAACACAATTAAGAAAATTTAAAAACATATTCACAATATGAAAGCACCGGCAGGACATGAAACATGGATTATTATGATAATAATACAATAAAAAATACAATAAAAAACAATAAAAAACACAAAGCACAAAGCAGGGCTGAGGGAACAAAAAATATATAGAACAGTGTATAAAGGAAAGAAGAGCATAACATAAAGATCATAAAAATAGTGTGGAAGCATGCTATATATACCATGTAAATGGAACTAATATGCTAATAAAATTGACAGAAAACAATGAAACTAGCGTACATCTCTTATAACAACTGGTGAAGCACAGAAGACGAAGGACCTGAGTGGGCCAAGTGAATTACATATAGTTATAAACAATGAATAAAAAATATACTATCCAAATAAAACTTCATACACAAGGACAAACAAGCACCGAAATAATTAAAACAGTAAGTATGTAGTAAGCAGTGTAAAAAGAGAAGGAAATAAAACAAATAAACCATCTAAAAAGAATAAAATAAAATGAAAATAAGATATTAAAAAGTTAAATTAAAAATTAACAATATAAGAAAAGTGTTGTAAAATTATAAATAAAAATGAAATGTATGAAGATGATGCAATAAGACAATAAAATAGGTATCGCAGATTTAAGTTGAACTAAGCCACTGAGACTGAGACAATGAACATCGATAAATATGGCATAAATCATACAAAAAAGTCCACTAGAAACAAATCATGTTGAATACATGTTGAGGATAAAAGATTAAACTTAAAACAAATAAAATCTTAAGTAATAAAAAAGAAGAACAAGATGAGTGCTGAACAGATGGCATATATAACAATCAAAATTGGAAGACATGCACCCTTCTATGAGCTCACTCAAAATTGCAGCTGTATACGAGGATATGAACCAGGGGGACCATGGTGTACCATCTCGAACCAAGTATAAAAACATATAATGAAAACCAGGAACCTCTAAAAAATGTCTTAAAAACAAGGATAAATGTGTGTGCAATAAATAATAAAACAATAAATAATGCTAAAATACTATACAAATATGAATAAATGATGATATTAAAATTTGAAAATTATATGTGATTATAGTAAATATATTGTAAATCCTGTAAAAAGGTTTTGTGGAAATGGTGATAGTACTTATTCCCCAGGCAGCTCATTGCAGTGTAACAAAAAAACTTATATGGAAAACCAACTGAGGCAACAAGAGTGCAACGCTATTCGGAAAAATGCCGTTTGAGCAAAACTTATGTGCAATAGTGACAAACCTACAGAGGTGGAAGGAACAGGAGAAATTGCAAGTATGTCCCAAAGAGCATGTGCACCGTGTGAGCAATATGCAGAGGAGAGAGGCATTGAGTGCCGTGATTACACGGCGAACTAAAAAGTGTTGAGTGGATTACAACAAACTTAACCTTATGAGGCCATATCCCAAGGTACAAAGCACAACCACCAATTAAATTACATGACCACAATAAGGAAGCCGGGAATGTGACCGCAGAGAGAACTTACAGAAAGTCAAAAACGGCTTAGTCCTCCAGCAGAGTCACATGTCCAAGAGGGGGAGCCGGGAAGAATTAAAGCCATTGGGGAAAGTACGCCCACGTAGATCACATAATCCCAAGGAAAATCATAGGCACAACCGACAGGAAGAGGCGTGAAAACAGTGGTAAAAGGCAGGCTGACGCCGCAGTGTATACTAATGCATAAAGGAAGGCCACACCGGCTCCAATAAAGTGAAAGTATAGCTCAAGGAAATTAATAGTACTAATATAAAAGAGGTCCGAGAACTCACCCGTATGCACTTTGGTAGAAATCCCACCAACCATTATCTTCTCCGTTTTTTTTCTCATTGTAGTGTTAAGTTTTGAGACACTGTTCATTTATGAATTCATTATTTTGATGGTTTATGGTTTTTATGATCTTTATGTTATGCTCTTCTTTCCTTTATACACTGTTCTATATATTTTTTGTTCCCTCAGCCCTGCTTTGTGCTTTGTGTTTTTTATTGTTTTTTATTGTATTTTTTATTGTATTATTATCATAATAATCCATGTTTCATGTCCTGCCGGTGCTTTCATATTGTGAATATGTTTTTAAATTTTCTTAATTGTGTTTTTTAATGTATACATTGTTTTTTAATGTACACACTTTGATTGTATTTATTAGTGTTCTTCCCCCTGAGGAAGGCGTTGCCGAAACGCGTTGGGGTGTCCTGTGCACAATAAAGACCCTTCTCTTCTAAACATCTCCTGCTCCTTGTGTTTGTTTGGACTCTCTGCGGGAGGTAGCTCCTCCTTGTGTCCCTGGTCTCCTCGGAGCCATGTTTTCCCCGTGGAAAGAGGTCCTCAGCTTCAAAGAGGATGAATTACGCTCCATGCTCCCAGAGGACCCTTTCTACACGGAAGAAGAGGGTGTTCCTGACTTAGAGGATGAGTGGCAAGATTGTGTGTGGCTAACACAGCGTTTGATTAGAGAAGACTTACATGCAGCCTCTCTACTTGAGTACTGTAGGAAGAAGATTATACCTAGAGGCCTACGAGTTCAGAAAGCACCCGGCATGTTCAAGGATGATGAAACTTTTATGTCTAACTGGATTAAGATTTTGAACAAATGTTCTTTAGACTTAATGATTCTTTTAATTAATACATCTAAACGCAGGGCTGAGGTTTTAAAACCTCAAGTAGAACAGAAGATTGAACATCTCAAAAAGAAAGATGTACAATTTGATATTGAGAAAAGGAAATTTGACCAGAATACATTGGATTATAAGAAAGGTGTGAAAGAGAAGAAGATTAAAAAATTAAAGCGGGATGAAGATGATTACAGGTTGAACATGGTGTACTATTGGACCTACAATAAATCCGACCTTAGGGATAGGAAGAGAAATTTTTCCTATAGAAGAAGGGAGTCACCTAGACAGATCTATAGAAACAACCCCAGGGGGAATGTAAGGAATAGATCCAGATCCCCATCCATTACTCCTGAAGTCGAAAGACACACTAAAAGAACAAGACACCACTCACGAGAACAGGTCAACCCTTCTGCTTCTCTATTCTCCACTGAACGACCCCCGCCGAAAGAGAACAATTATGTTAAGAAACGGGATTTTATGATGGACAGATTATGGGAAAGAGGAAAAAGAAACCTGTCCCCAAAGTCGCCGCAACATCGTCCATACAAGCCCAGGCATTCACCGAACAGACAATACCCACAACGAATGAGAACGCACAGTCAGGGCCTAATGTCCAAGAGGCAACTCGACTGGGACCTCTAGATGCAGTTATCAATCTTTCTAAATATTCACCATCAGAGGCAGAGCTTGAAGTCCTTAACAAGGGTCTTTCCTTTGTACCCACCAAGTCTCATGATAGGTTTGCCACTCATGTTGAGTTATTTAAATTCTTTCGAAAATTAAAAATTATAGATCATTTTTTTGACGCACCTAGCAATGATGCAGCTGATCCTTCGGTTGTTAAAAAACCATCCACATGGATGCCACCGTGCAAACCCAATGTTATGATTGCGGCTTATGAGTCGGTCGTCCTTAGCAGGATTAACCATCTGTATAAGACACACACCAAGAAACCTTTTTATAATCTGACATGTCCTCAAAAGGCAGCCCTTCAGAGTTTAAAGTCTAACCATGACATTATTATCAAGCCGGCCGACAAGGGTGGGGCCATAGTCATACAAGATAAAGACACATACATAACAGAAGTCCTGCGCCAATTGAATGACACGGAATACTATTTAAAGATTTTTAATGACCCTACTGATCGACTGCGACAGAAGGTTGAGACTTTGCTGTATATTGGCAAAGAAGCAGGGTACCTCACTACAAAAGAAATTTCATATCTCACAGTTTCACACCCCATCACACCCACTATATATATGCTCCCCAAGATTCATAAATCTCTACAGAATCCACCGGGACGGCCCATAGTATCGGCGATTGGATCACTTTTTGAGCCCTTATCGAAACTTCTTGATGTACATTTGAGACCCTTTGTTACACAAGCATCCTCTTATGTCAGGGACTCTACACATATCATACAGATTCTACAGTCATTTCAAGGTCCTTTTGAAGATGTGCTTCTGGTCACTTACGACATCCGCTCATTATACACCAACATCCCACAACAGGCTGCCTTGGAGGTATTAGCCAATACTTTAATTAGAAGACCTAAACCCGTACGTACCCCGACCTTCTTCTTCACACAGTTAGCAGAATTGGCTATGACCGAAAATTATTTCTGTTTTAGAGGTATCTTCTATAAGCAGATTAAAGGGGTGGCCATGGGTTACCCCATGGCGCCCGACATAGCAAATCTGTACGTTACTAATTTTGAGACCACCTTCTTGACATGTCATCCATATCAATCTAACGTGCTTCTTTGGAAGCGCTACATTGATGACGTTTTCATGATATGGTATGGTACGGAGACACTGTTACAGACTTTTCATACGTGGCTCAATACACTAGACTCAAACTTACAATTTGAAGGCAACTACGATAGCAAAGAGATTTCCTATCTAGATATTCTTATCAAAAAGTCCGACTCAGGTTTTTCAACAACACTTTTCCGTAAACCCACGGATCGTAATACATTTCTCAAATACGACAGCAGCCACAATCCATCTTTTAAGAATAACCTTCCGGTTAGCCAGTTTTTAAGGATTAAAAGATTATGCACAGACAACAAGGATTTTGAACATCATGCTGCAGACATGATGAGTAGGTTTGCACAGCGTGGGTATCCGGCACCCTGCATTAAGGCAGCCTATCAGAGAGCATGTGCCACCGACCGTTCTTCCCTTCTTGAGAAGACTACACGTACATATTCTGATAAGATTGTTTGTCCCTTATCATTCTCGGGTTGTTCTAAAGACATAGTCAACATCTTAAAACAAGAGTGGCATCTTCTTTCCACCATTCCGGCCTTTGCTACTAAAAGATTAATGATCGCTTATAAGCGTACCTCTAATTTGTCTGATTCACTTGTTCCATCTGCTCTGACTGGGAATAGGCCCTCCCCAACCATCAAGGGTCATTACAGCTGCGGCAACTGCTCGGTGTGCACGCATGCCATCATAGTTAAAGATTTTTTCTTGGACAACAATACTGGCCGTAAGTGTTTCTTACACCATTACTCTAACTGTAAGACGGCCAACGTAATCTACTTAATACAATGCCCATGTCAGAAATTATATATTGGAAAAACTTTGAGACAGGTTCGCACCCGCATAATCGAACACCGCAGCAATATCTCTAGGAAACACCCGGATAAACCTTTGGTTTCCCATTGGGTGGATATGAATCATCATATCAGTGACATCAAATTCATGGTGCTCAAAACCATCATTCCCCACTGGAGGGGAGGTAACATAGAGCAAACTTTGTTAAGATTTGAACAACGGTTCATTTATGAATTTAATACTCTGGAACCATTTGGTTTAAATCAAGAGGTAGATTTATCCGTTTTTTTGGGCTGACCACCCCTCTCTTGTAGCACATTTTTCTTCATTTTTTTCATCACCTTATTCCTGTTACTCTTTGAGTAGTCATACAATCATTATCTTCTCCGTTTTTTTTCTCATTGTAGTGTTAAGTTTTGAGACACTGTTCATTTATGAATTCATTATTTTGATGGTTTAAATCAAGAGGTAGATTTATCAGTTGGTTTGGGCTGACCACCCTTCCCTTGTAGCACATTTTCCTCATTTTTTCATACCTTATTCCTGTCACTCTTTGAGTATTTATATATAATCATTATCTTCTCCGCTTTTTCTCATTATAATGCAGTACGTTTGAGGATCTCCTCTAACACCTGAATGTTTCACAATTCAAGTAACTCCGCCCCTTTTTCTTTCAATCACTTTTTAAAATCCAACATACCTGAGATTCCTCCCCCAAGTGTCACATTGTCTTAAAGTTGGCGCCAACATCGTTATTTAAATAGTACTGCAGTTCAGCCACCTAATCTCTTCAGTTGGTTTGAACGCACTTTTAGCGCTACATTCTTCGTTTGACACGGCTGACTTTGCAGTTTGAGGTTCTGCCAGATCGTGAGTACGTCAGTTGGTGCCTATTTTCTATGAGACTTCTACTTTTCTCTGAGTTCTCTTTTGGTTTGACTGCTTATCATTTTCCTTTAGCAACATTGCGATTCATTTCTACTCTGGTTGGTGGGATTTCTACCAAAGTGCATACGGGTGAGTTCTCGGACCTCTTTTATATCAGTACTATTAATTTCCTTGAGCTATACTTTCACTTTATTGGAGCCGGTGTGGCCTTCCTTTATGCATTAGTATACACTGCGGCGTCAGCCTGCCTTTTACCACTGTTTTCACGCCTCTTCCTGTCGGTTGTGCCTATGATTTTCCTTGGGATTATGTGATCTACGTGGGCGTACTTTCCCCAATGGCTTTAATTCTTCCCGGCTCCCCCTCTTGGACATGTGACTCTGCTGGAGGACTAAGCCGTTTTTGACTTTCTGTAAGTTCTCTCTGCGGTCACATTCCCGGCTTCCTTATTGTGGTCATGTAATTTAATTGGTGGTTGTGCTTTGTACCTTGGGATATGGCCTCATAAGGTTAAGTTTGTTGTAATCCACTCAACACTTTTTAGTTCGCCGTGTAATCACGGCACTCAATGCCTCTCTCCTCTGCATATTGCTCACACGGTGCACATGCTCTTTGGGACATACTTGCAATTTCTCCTGTTCCTTCCACCTCTGTAGGTTTGTCACTATTGCACATAAGTTTTGCTCAAACGGCATTTTTCCGAATAGCGTTGCACTCTTGTTGCCTCAGTTGGTTTTCCATATAAGTTTTTTTGTTACACTGCAATGAGCTGCCTGGGGAATAAGTACTATCACCATTTCCACAAAACTTTTTTACAGGATTTACAATATATTTACTATTATCACATATAATTTTCAAATTTTAATATCATCATTTATTCATATTTGTATAGTATTTTAGCATTATTTATTGTTTTATTATTTATTGCACACACATTTATCCTTGTTTTTAAGACATTTTTTAGAGGTTCCTGGTTTTCATTATATGTTTTTATACTTGGTTCGAGATGGTACACCATGGTCCCCCTGGTTCATATCCTCGTATACAGCTGCAATTTTGAGTGAGCTCATAGAAGGGTGCATGTCTTCCAATTTTGATTGTTATATATGCCATCTGTTCAGCACTCATCTTGTTCTTCTTTTTTATTACTTAAGATTTTATTTGTTTTAAGTTTAATCTTTTATCCTCAACATGTATTCAACATGATTTGTTTCTAGTGGACTTTTTTGTATGATTTATGCCATATTTATCGATGTTCATTGTCTCAGTCTCAGTGGCTTAGTTCAACTTAAATCTGCGATACCTATTTTATTGTCTTATTGCATCATCTTCATACATTTCATTTTTATTTATAATTTTACAACACTTTTCTTATATTGTTAATTTTTAATTTAACTTTTTAATATCTTATTTTCATTTTATTTTTATTCTTTTTAGATGGTTTATTTGTTTTATTTCCTTCTCTTTTTACACTGCTTACTACATACTTACTGTTTTAATTATTTCGGTGCTTGTTTGTCCTTGTGTATGAAGTTTTATTTGGATAGTATTTTTTTATTCATTGTTTATAACTATATGTAATTCACTTGGCCCACTCAGGTCCTTCGTCTTCTGTGCTTCACCAGTTGTTATAAGAGATGTACGCTAGTTTCATTGTTTTCTGTCAATTTTATTAGCATATTAGTTCCATTTACATGGTATATATAGCATGCTTCCACACTATTTTTATGATCTTTATGTTATGCTCTTCTTTCCTTTATACACTGTTCTATATATTTTTTGTTCCCTCAGCCCTGCTTTGTGCTTTGTGTTTTTTATTGTATTTTTTATTGTATTATTATCATAATAATCCATGTTTCATGTCCTGCCGGTGCTTTCATATTGTGAATATGTTTTTAAATTTTCTTAATTGTGTTTTTTAATGTATACATTGTTTTTTAATGTACACACTTTGATTGTATTTATTAGTGTTCTTCCCCCTGAGGAAGGCGTTGCCGAAACGCGTTGGGGTGTCCTGTGCACAATAAAGACCCTTCTCTTCTAAACATCTCCTGCTCCTTGTGTTTGTTTGGACTCTCTGCGGGAGGTAGCTCCTCCTTGTGTCCCTATTAGGTCTCTGAATGACAGTTTGTAGTGCATATGTTTCTCAGGACATATTAATATGGGTGCAGCAATCCCTGGATTCACAATAGGAGGATCATCACAGCCTCTATGATTCTGTTTGATTTGAAGCAAGTTTAGCTTAGATGGTGAACCCTCTATGATCTTATATGTACTTCAGTTCAGAACATGATGCTCACTGTTTCATTCAGACACTCACCTAGGCAGGCTTCCTTTTTGTGGAGTTTTTATTTGGAGAGGACAGAGAAAATGGTTAAAGATCTGGGGAGTCTACGTCCCAACATTTATTAAAGGATAAGCCTAGGGAGCCCTCTCAATCATCTTTCAGTAGGTCACAGTTTTGGGATGCAAAGTGCTGTTGTCCTGGTAGACGGGGCTCATACCAGTGGTCTGGTTTTCAATCTCACTCAATTTCCTCTCGTGCAGACAGAAAGGGAGCTATTTAGGGTCCCAGGGCTCTGCCAGATTTTCCCCCTCCTTGGCAGAAAGGATTGGGAGATGTCTGTTCTTATTTTTCAAGGAGCAGACCCAGGTTATGTTTGACCAGTGGGTGTTGAACATACTGAAGAGAGGTTACAAGTTAGATTTCATCCACTTTCTTGCAGATTTATTTATGATTTCTTCTTGTTATGTGCTGGCCCAAAAGGAAGCAATGTGCGACATGCTGAAAAGGAAGTTGGATTTGGGAGCTCTAGTTCCTATCCCCAAAGAATAATGGAAGACAGGCAGGTATTCCATTGTCAGTCTATTCTCAACCTGAAAGGGGTCAATCGTGCATTAACAGTGTTTCATTTTCTAATGGAAATATTAAGATCTCCGACAGCTGCTGTGCGCAAAGGGGAGTTGAAATTGAAATTGAAATTCCATGTAAAAGGGGGAAGGCAATGGCAGTGGGGGTGTACTATCGTGCGCCTGCCCAGAATGACCAAATGGATGATGAAATGCTCAAAGAAATCAAGGAAGCTAACGAAAGTTACAGCACATCAATAATAATGGGTGATTTCAACTACCCCGGTATCAACTGGGTCAGTGTCACGGCAGGACATGCTAGGGAGATAAAGTTCCTAGATGAAATAAATGACTGCTTCTTGGAGCAGCTGGTTCATGAACCGACCAGAGGGGAAGCCATATTAGACCTAATCCTTAGTGGAACACCAGATCTAGTGCAAGAGATAAGGTTGTTGGGGCCACTTGGCAATAGTGATCATAGCATGACTGTCTTTGATTTAATTAGTGGAGGAGGGATAGTAAGGAAATCCACAGTACTACCTTTTAACTTTCGAAAGGGAGACTATGATAAAATGAGGAAAACAGTTAAGAAAAAACTAAAAGGAGCAGTTGCAAAGGTTAAAGACGTACATCAGGTTTGGCTGTTGTTGAAAAATACTGTTTGGAAGCCCAGACCAGCTGTATTCCACGCTTTAAGAAAAGTGGAAGGAAGTCCAAAAAACTGCCAGCATGGTTTAAAGGTGAGGTCAGAGAGGCTGTTGTTACCAAAAAAACATCTTTCAGGAAATGGAAAAAAGAGCCAAACGACGAAACCTGGAAACAGCACAAGCACTGGCAAGTTAAATGCAAGGCATTGATAAGGCAGGCAAAGGGAGAATTTGAGAAGAAACTTGCTGCGGAAGCAAAAACGCTAAGTAAAGACCTTTTCAAGTACATTCGTAGCAAAAAACCTGTGAGAGAGTCAGTTGGTCCATTAGATGATAAAGGGGTTAAAGGAGCACTAAGAGGCGACAAGGCGATAGCGGAGAGACTGAATGAATTCTTTGCTTCAGTCTTTACTGAGGAAGATGTAGGGATGTTACCCATGACTGAAGTGGTATGTAAAGGTGCGGAAGAATTGAAGGAAATATCGATACATCAGGAAGATGTCTTACAACTATTAGATAAACTGAAGAGTAGCAAATCACCTGGGCCGGATGGTATACATCCAAGGGTGTTGAAAGAACTGAAATATGAGATTGCAGACCTGCTATTAGTAATCTGTGAACTATCATTAAAATCATCTCTAATACCTGAAGATTGGAGGATCGCCAATGTAACACCAATTTTTAAAAAGGGTTCCAGGGGTGATCCGGGAAACTACAGACCGGTGAGCCTGACGTCAGTACCGGGAAAAATGGTAGAAACCATCATAAAGAATAAAATTACTCAGCATGTAGATAGTCACAACCTAATGGGAGACAGCCAACATGGCTTTAGACAAGGAAGATCTTGTCTTACTAATCTGTTATGTTTTTTTGAAGGAGTGAATAAACAGGTGGACAAAGGTGAGTCGGTTGATATTGTGTATCTGGACTTTCAGAAAGCCTTTGACAAGGTCCCTCATCAGAGACTTTTGGCAAAACTAAAGAGTCATGGGATAGGAGGCAGTGTACTATTGTGGATCAGGAACTGGTTAAAAGATAGAAAGCAGAGGGTAGGGCTAAATGGCCAATTTTCCCAATGGAGAAAGGTGAATAGTGGTGTACCCCAGGGATCTGTGCTGGGTCCGCTGCTTTTTGACATATTCATAAATGACCTGGAAAGTGGAATAACGAGTGAGGTTATCAAATTTGCAGATGACACAAAACTATTTAAAGTTGTTAAAACCCAAGAGGATTGTGGAAAACTGCAAGAGGATCTTGATAAATTGGAAGACTGGGCATCAAAATGGCAGATGAAATTTAATGTGGACAAGTGCAAGGTTATGCATCTAGGGAAGAACAACCCAAACTATGGTTACACGATGCAAGGTTCCACATTAGGAACCACCACCCATGAAAAAGATTTAGGCGTCATTGTGGATACCATGTTAAAACCCTTGGCCCAGTGTGCATCAGCGGCCAAGAGAGCAAATAGAATGCTAGGTATGATAAGGAAAGGAATGGAAAATAAAACAAAAGATATTATAATGCCTCTATATTGTTCCATGGTGAGACCGCACCTTGAATATTGTGTGCAATTCTGGTCGCCGTATCTTAAAAAGGATATAGCGATTTTAGAAAAGGTTCAGAGAAGAGCCACCAAAATGGTAAAGGGGATGGAAGGATACTCCTATGAAGAAAGGCTAAAAAGGTTGGGGCTCTTTAACCTGGAAAAGAGACGGCTGAGGGGAGATATGATAGAAGTCTATAAATTAATGAACGGAGTGGAACGGGTAAACGTAGATCGATTGTTTACCTTATCAGAATATAGAAAGACTAGGGGACATGCAATGAAGCTACAGGGTAAGCTATTTAAGACTAATAAAAGAAAATATTTTTTCACTCAACGTGTAATCAAACTCTGGAATTTGTTACCGGAGGATGTAGTAAAGGCTGTTAGTGTAGCTGGGTTTAAAAAAGGTTTGGACAAGTTCCTGGAGGAAAGGTCCATAAACCATTATTAAGAAGGGACCCAGGATATCAATGCTTGAACCAATACAAGCATTGTGGAACCTGTGTCCCTTGGGGAAACTGCTAGGTACGTATGACCTAGATTGGCCACTGTTGGAAACAGAATACTGGGCTTGATGGACCTTGGTCTGACCCAGTATGGCATATCTTATGTTCTTATGTAAACTATGGTTACACGATGCAAGGTTCCACATTAGGAACCACCACCCAGGAAAAAGATTTAGGCGTCATTATGGATACCATGTTAAAACCCTCGGCCCAGTGTGCAGCGGCAGCCAAGAGAGCAAATAGAATGCTAGGTATGATAAGGAAAGGAATGGAAAATAAAACAAAAGATATTATAATGCCTCTATATCGTTCCATGGTGAGACCGTACCTTGAATATTGTGTGCAATTCTGGTCACAGTATCTTAAAAAGGATATAGCGATTTTAGAAAAGGTACAGAGAAGAGCCACCAAAATGGTAAAGGGGATGGAAGGATACTCCTATGAAGATATCAATGCTGGACCCAGTACAAGCATTGTGGAACTTCCGTCTCTTGGGGAAACTGCTAGGTACATATGACCTAGATTGGCCACTGTTGGAAACAGAATACTGGGCTTGATGGACCTTGGTCTGACCCAGTATGGCATATCTTATGTTCTTATGTTCTCAGAGAACCTTTTATCGTCAAATTGGGAGGCCCGATGCTTAAGAAAATCGCTCTATTTTCTGCGTCCCGAAGGAGCTTCTCTTTCAAGCCATCCCGGTCGGTGACGTCACTTCCTCTTCTGTCCTCATAAGTTACCTAACGAAAACCACTAACCATTTTAGTAGCCACCCTCTGCACAGATGCCAACTTTATATCCTTTTGAAGGTTCGATCATACCAGAGACTTATATAGTGGCATTAATCACCTTTTTTCTGCTGGCCATTCCTCTCCCTATAAACCCAAGTATCTTGACTTTTGCAGTCGCCTTTTCTACCTGTTTAGCTACTTTAAGATCATCAGACACAATTATGCCTTAGTCCCGTCTTCTTTTGTGGACAGAAGTACCTCACTCTCTACACTGTACCACTCCTTTGGATTTTCAGCCCAAATGCATGGCCCTGCATTTTTTAGCATTAAATATCAGCTTGCCAAATTCTAGACCATTCTTCAAGCTTAGCTAGATCCCTCCTCATGCTTTCTACTCCTTCCTGTGTGTCTACTCTATTGCAGATTTTGGTACCATCCGCAAAACAAGCAAACCTTACCTGACAGTCCTTCTGCAATATCACTAACAAAGATGTTAAAAAGAATTGGACCAAGGACAGCTCCCTGCGGCACACCACTGGTAACATCCAGAACGAAGAGCATGGCAGTGGCTCAAGAGAATGGCTGTGGCAGCCTGGGCAGGCTGAATGTTCAAGCGGTTTATCTGAGCAGACACTCCCTGGGGGAGTGGGAGTTGTCTGATCAAGCATTTGCACTAATCAAGGAGCCCTGGAGAGTTCCAATCATGGACATCATAGCTACAAGAAACAATGCCAAGTACAGCAATTCTTCAGTTGTTGAAAAGAAAAAGGTTCAGTGGGACTAGATGCACTTCTTCCACCTTGGCCTTGGTTGGACATTGTTTCTTTCCCTTTGCCTCTTCTGGATCAAGCTTTGCAGAGTAGACCTTCATCCTGGCTTGGTGACTTCAGACTGGCCCAGAAGACTATTGTATGCACATCTGGCCCAACCTCTGTGGGTCAAAGGGGTATGTTTACAAAGGCGCGCTAATGTTACCGGCGTTAAGGGAGCAATGGCTGTGTAATGCGCGGTAAAGGGTGCCTTGGCCAGTTATCACATGTTAAAGGGACATTGCACGTTAAAGCTAAAAACAAGGCACGTTAAGGCTGACAAGGCACCTTATAAGGCGCCTTACAAGAGCACCAAGGAAAGGCAATGGACAAGTGATGGAAGGAAGGAGAGGTGGGAGCTGATGGATCTGCCAAATCTGCATGCAGCCTATGTGGCAGCTGGTAAAATGGCCAAACATATCGGAGGCAGCTGTACCGATACACAGGGTGTTGGCAATGTAAAATGCTACAATGACAGTGTGTGGCAGAGGATGGGAATACGTGTCCTCCAGTGGAGGTAGAGGTAGCAAGATATTTGCAATGATAGGAGGACAGAGGAGTAGTAGTGCCATGCAGAGCAGACACAGGAGAGGCAAGCATGAAGAGCCGCAATGCAGAAAAGGGTACCAGTGCAGGACACGGGGTAGCAGCCTGCACATGAAGACAGGACGCTACACAGCTGACAGATGCAGACAGACGGACAGAAGGATGGCTGGCAACTGTGATGAGGGTGTTATGTGCTGACAGCACAGATCTGCCTGTCACAGGAATGAAAAGGACTTGCCTCGGACAAGTCTAATAAAATGAGACCACTGAGGGATTGAACCCATGACCTCTGCCTAGGAAGTCATTGCTATCTCGGCATCACGCTTGACCAACGACTCGACATGTTTACACATGTGAAGAACATCACGAAAGCAATTTACCATAAGGTCCGGATACTACGTCACCTGCGCCCCCTATTGGACTTTAATGACTACCGAACTATCTTCCAAGCCTTGGTGCTCCCACATCTAGACTTTGCAAATATTATCCTTCATGGCCTCCCTCAGTCAACACTAGGACCTCTTCGCCTTGCAATGAATGCTGCAGCAAGGGTACTTGCAGGTACATCAAGAGCTAAACATATAACCCCAGTCATGATGGATCTCCACTGGCTTCCACTTCAGGCTAGAATCCAGTATAAGTCCCTAGTACTAACATTCAAAGCCCTAAGGAACCAGATCAACTCACCCATCAGCAAACTCATTCAAAGACGGCCGTTCAACAGGATCAGGAGATCTAATCAAACAAACACTCTAGAGATCCCCAACATTCTAACTAAGTGCAAAAAGGCTACTGCCAATAGAGCCTTCTCCCTATTTGCACCCATGACCTGGAATGTCCTCCCCACTGAGCTCCGTTCCACCCCAGACCTATTGTCATTTAGAAAAGCCCTCAAACAACACCTTTTCCTCATCCATTACCCAGAATCCAATCCCAGAAACAACCACCCATCCTCACATCCTACACCCTACTCCACCCCACCCAAAATCCAACACCATAAAGAAAATGACTAGCTCTACCACCATATCCCCTCTCTTATTTATTATTGGTACTGATCACACATCTTATTGATTAAACCTCTTATAAATATGTTGAAACCAAGCTATACTATATGTATAATTTCTCACCATACTATATGTATAATTTCTTACCATACTCCATGAATAATTACTCTGTAATTAGTTACCCCTGTTACCTCCAGGTTATCTCGTCCATGTTCAATGTAAAAACTCAATTGTCGTGTGACATTGCAGTATGTTTTTTGTTCAATTGTAAACCGCACTGATTTTAATAGCGCGGTATATAAGAGAAGTAAATAAGTTAATTAATTAATTAACCAGTGGGCTATACCTCTATGGCTTTTGTCTCAGCAATGGCTGGCTACAGAAAGACTGCAGGCAACCACACAAAATGTTTGCTGTGTTTACCAGGATAGGGTAAACCCACCAGTACCCATGATGCAATGCACATGCAGAACAGCAGTCTACATCTGATCACCAGATGAGGTATGCACCTCTCCAGCACCTCAGCTTGGTAGGAGGAACTGACCGTGTGTGATACTGGCACAGAGTAGCTGCAGTACAATAACGTGGACAGCGAAGAGGAAGGAAATTCTTTTACTGGTCACCTTTAGCCTATGGCCCGACACAGGCCGTGTTTCACTACCTTCTTCAGGGGCAGGCTAAATTAAAAACATAATATAAATAGTAATAACATCATGAATTAAAAACATAAATAGATAAATAACATAAATAGATAAATAACATAAAATCATCACACCAAAGATAAAGCCGAAGATACTGAATATGATAATAAATAATTAAATAAATGTAAAAAACAACATGCCAAATCAATAACACATATCTATAAATACATATATATAAAACAAGATATATATACATGTGTATCAAATGAACTAGCATAGCCAATATCAAATCAAATTGAATAACAGATAAATGTGATAATATTATACTGCATTATAGACGTAAACCATATGGATTAAAAATGATAACTAACATATAAAACCATCGATAAAAAATAATAAATAATAATGTAAATGTATTACTATAAATCAATTTAAAAGGTAGTCAAGAAAATGTATGGTATGTCTCCATGCGTGCAAACAAAGCTATAAAACTTATATGACTGTAAAATAGCCCAACATAGAGTGAACTCAGTGGAATCAGGGGAAAGAAAACCATATCTTTCTATGGAACAGTCCAAAGGAATGTTCCAAAAGGTATTTAGTACCTGTACAACGTGACGTTTATTCTTCCAAACTATGGATTCATCAATTGTCGATTCTAATAACAATATAGAATTAAAAGCGTTTTACATTTTTCAAAAGCTGAATCAGAATATGGGAAGCCATAAAAAATTAAACTGAAAGAACTGACCCATCACATTACATTACTGCCGTTAAAAAACCAATTATATGAAGAAACATTCACTTATCTATATGATGACTCGGCGTTAAATATGTCATACTTCATTAGAGTAGGATATCATCCTTCCTTAAGAAAATCACACTATTTTCCAAAACGATCATGGTATTTAAACATACATCGGTGCCCCGTTAAAATTTTTTAATATTGCACTACATCCGTACCCTCAAAACCCCTAAAATAACTTCCGTACCAAAGGGCAGGAACAAATCAGATTATTCTAATCCATTCGTCAATGGGCATTATGAATTATTACCAAGAATGTTCCACTCAATTATCACCTCAGCCCTTATCCAATGTATTCTGTGATTATGCTTGACTGTTCATAAATATATGGTAAACCCATATCCTACTCAAAACAAGGTCTGAATTAAAACCAAAGCATATATATCTACTGGTTCTGTGTTCACCCTGAGGGTGAGGTGGTGCGCCCAGCACCAGGTCCGCAGTACCCGGGTTGGGTGAGATAGGCTTTGCTGCAGGTCCCCATCAGTGCCAGTGTGTGACAGGTATCCCTTGCAGACACACCTAGGATAATCCTGTGTCCATCTGTATTCCCCAGTCACGTCTAGCCCTTGTGGACCATGATGCACCTAGAATAGTGCATATCCAGTGTGGTTGCCATGGTCACTTGTTATAAGAGCAGGGGGTGTCTGGACTCACATGCGGATTATGTAGCACCACCTACCAAACCGCCCTCTCTGGGTCAAGGTGGTGGACAGGATCTGCCCCCAACAGACCCACACTACACCTTTGCAATGGAGGCAGTAGAGGGACATGATGAAGGGCTGTGGAACCAGCAAACCCAGTCCTGCTGGCGAAAGGGTGGCGTCCAGGGCAGTTGATGCAGATCTCTACTTGTCATAAGGGCACCGGCAGACAGGCAGTAGGCCTTGAAAAAGCATGAGATGCATTTGCATGCACTACACCCATTGTATTCAAATGTATCACATGCATACTCATTAGGGACAGCCTGAAAACCTGAATGGTGTTTGGCCCTCCAGGACTGGAGTTGGGAACCTCTGCCCTACACACTGTGCAGATGCATCCTGCCCAGTCCGGGCTATACCCACAATACCTTGCTCCTCATTATGCACATTGGCAAGCTAACGCTGGAAACAATGTAAGCATTGTGGGCCCAGTGAGGAGTACGCAGCCACAAAACAATGGATAGACATACACACACTCCCACTCCTATTTCAGCATTGTGCAAAGATAGGGGTGGTTGGCAGCCCTGCCTGCCCCACTAGTCCTGAGCACAGTGCAGGCATTGCTAAGGTATGCAGGTGCTAGTAGTAGTGTTTGGTGGTAACTACTGCTCCGTGCCGGGCCCAACAGCCTGACTCTCCATGAGGCTTTGGATAGTGGAGCCTGTGGGTGTGGGTGTTTGTGCCCCTGTTGGCCGATGCTCTAGGGAGTGTTGTATGTACTATGTAGGGCAAAATATAGGGACATGGTCTGCAGGTGCCACAGCTGGGACCTGAACCTGTGACCTTCTGCCCCAGGACACACTGGCTGTGTGTACTGAACCATACTGTTGCCACAGAGGCAGGTCAGTCCCTGGGGATACCATGACTGTTCATCAGACAGACCTTTTCTGTTGCACTGCAAGTCACCCACCTGAACAGGGCTTGGCCTTGGTCTGCTGTGGGCAGATGCCACTGCCCCCTCCACCACCATGCTGACATGCTTGTATGCCGGTGGTGCGCAGTTCCAGGCCATACAATGTGCAGGTAGGCGGCTGCCTAGGTTGTGGGGTCTGGGGTAGGGGTGCCTACATAGACATCCACACTTTCCCCCCAGAATGGCAGGCACATAACATTAGAAGAAACCTCACTCCATCAAAAACACATGTGTTTCTTATAAATACATACTCACTGCTTGAATGTCAAAAATAGACCAAGGTCTCAGCATACATGGGCATGCGGTGAAGGCGTGACCAGAAATTAATCCAAGCCACACACACCAGCAACAGGCCCAATAACATCAGTGACCTGGTAAATGGCAGCCAGCAACATCCACACCATATACTTAAGTATAGAATACCAAGCACTTAGCTTTAAAAGTGAAGCATGGGTGTGCAGCAAGCGTCAGCCACCTTCCCCGACGTTACCACAAAAGAGCCCTCATACGTTTCGCAGAACAAACCCGCTTCCTCAGGGGATTCTAAAAGACAAACAAACACAAACATCCCATTTTTATGTTATTTTATTTTACTACAAAAAACACCTAAAACCTACTACAAAATGCTCAAAAACCACAACTCAACCAACATTCGCTTACCTGCCAGCTACCCTTTAACATCGCTATGCAGAAAAACGCCGCCCATGCGCACTCAAACCCATTACCTCATTTTAAAGGGAATCCCCCCAAATGACACACAGAAAAACTCCCTTTGATTGGTTCTGAGTTACCAAAACTCCACCTCCAATTCACAGACAGACCGTCCAATCGATGCGAAGATTTAAACCCTCCGGGACAACCGTCCGCAATTGATAAATCCATTTTTGCTCATGCATCAAAAGAGTCTGTTCCCTACTCTTCCCATCATGTCCAGAGAAAACCTGCTCCAAACAGAAACACCACATATCCTGAAAAGAATGTTGAAACTCCAAAAAATGTGGTACCAAAGGTGCTTCCTGGACCCCACAACGGAGCCTACTCTTATGCTCTAAAATCCTTTTACGGAAGGGTCGACAGGTACTCCCTACATACAACAACTGACACGGACAACGAATTCCATAGACTACAAAAGAGGAATCACAAGACGTGCAGTTTTTCAACTTGTACTGAGTGCCATGATAATCAAAAGAAGAAATTACACACGACAACTCACAAGCCAAACAGTGTCCACAAATGTTATGACCTCCAACAGTCTCAGTCCGCTCCCCTGAGGGACTCAGCAACTCACGCAAGTTTCGCTGACGCTGCCACACACACCTAACAGCCTGATTTTCCAAACCAGGAACAGTGTGTACCACATCCATGTGCTTACGAACAATATGTTGAATACTGAAACTGAGAGGTGAATATTTTGAAACAAAGTTGACAGATTCACTGCCCGTTACAGCGCTTTTATCCTTAGGGAGCAGTAACAGGGACTGATTGTTATACAGAGCCCTCTTATATGCATCCCCAACCACCCGCTTCGGATAACCCCGAGCCAGAAAACCCTGCGCCAAAAACTTAGACTTGCGTTTAAAATCCCCCACATCCGAACAGAAAGCGACACGAGTAAAGGCATATCCTGCAATTTAAAGCCTGATATCATCTATACCTATGATATACTACGCAGTTTAACTTTGATCTACTTTGCTACCCCCTGAGGAAGGCATTGTATGCCGAAACGCGTCGGGGACGGCCCTAATAAAGAACTTTTGAATCTAGTCTGATGATCTTCGACTCTTGCTTCTTGTATTTAATAAGAAACACATGTGTTTTTGATGGAGTGAGGTTTCTTCTTTTGCTAATTTCCACTCCGAGAAGTTGACCAGTTGACGTTGAGGCACATAACATTGGCAGGAGGTGCCGGGGGGATGGCTCGGGGGTGTCAGGTTGGTGATCTAGCCACTATTGTCTAGGGTGGACCTGGTAAATGTAGGTAGATTGTGTTATGCCAGCAGACTGTGGACAGGCATGCAACTCCGGTACGGTGTACCCAGTTTGGCCTACTGGGTGTAGATAGTTTCAGACAACGTGTGGTCAGACCCTGCAATGCCTTCCTAGGGGCTGCAGCAAAGGGTGTTCATTTAACTGGGTTTCTGACCTGTTTGTGATGCATCCTGGGGAAGGTCTGTAGACGCTTGTTTGCATGGTCCCCAGATGTGCACTGATTGCCCTGTTACAGGCATTGTGGTACCTGTGTGACCTTTGTGGTACCTGCTTGGTAATGTCCCCTGGATGGGACACTGTGGGACACACACTCCTTGGCATGTTTAACCTTGGTGAGTTGGTGTCTTACTGAGTTCCAGTTTCTGCATTCCTATATGCCACCTAGACATCTGCCTAGTCCATCCTGTGCCCCAGCTGCCCCCACTGCATGTCCTGCCTGCAGCCCCCCCATGCCCCATTTACAGCATCACCATAGTGCCCTTTCATACTTGGGCACTATGCTGTTGCTGCACATGTAGCACTACTATCACTTTTCTTGGGCTCCATGTCTGTGCTGTACATTGCTGACACTGAAATGGTCTCTCTTTCCTTCAAATGTGCATCTAATGACAGGCTTTCACTCGCGGTACTGTTCCAGAGTTAATGTTACAGCGTTAGTGAAGCAGGGGCCTCTCCCCGCCACTGACCCCTTCTCTCCGCCCTCTCTCCACCCTCTGCGGGACTTACCGCGGATGGAGATGTTAACGCTTCATCTGGTAACGTTACCGTGCGTTAACATTATTTAATGCACGTTAACGTAGCTGCTGCTATGTTAACGTAGCTGCTGCTACGTTACCGCAGTTTAGTAAACATACCCCAAAGTCTCAAGTTAATGAAGGAGAGAGGTCTCCTTGTTCAGGGGCTGGTAGTCATGGAAAATCTGTTTCACTTTTGTCTTACAGCTTGGCTCTTGAAAGGTTGTATTCAAGAAGGCATGGTTATGAGGATGAGGTTATAACAATCTTGCTGCAGGTGCAGAAGCAATCTATCTCCCTAGCTTATGCTTAGGCTTAGTGTTAGAGGGGTCTCTCCTTTTCAGGTTTCTTTAGTATTTCTCCTGGTTTTTCTTCAGGAAAAAACTTAAGAATTTGGCAGTATAGGGTAACTCACAAATTAGTTTGTTAGCAAAGATAACAGATTTTTTATTGGTTGGTTGGGAAAATCTAGGAAGTAAACGGTTCCACATTTGGATATCTACTAAAAGTAAACAATTTGATATTCTTAAAGGAGATTGGATTAGATAATTTTACATAGGGAACACATTAAACCTCACATGCATAATATCAGAATTTAGTAGTGTAAAGTAATAGCTATTTAGCAAGCGAGCAGGACTACACACTGGTACATAGAAAACACATAAAAGAGGCTAACTGCTTTTTCTCTGATAGGTCTCATTTTCTTCAACAGGTACCAAAGCTCCAACAACTAGAATATGGCCGGGAAGAATCATCTTGCCAAAGTCGTTGCCCCCGTAACAGCTTCTGCCTCTGTTCAGACAGACATCCCAAACCCAACCAAGGGATGCGTTCCATGCACACAATGCCTGCAAGCTGATGCCCTCATGAAACAGGTGGAGGAGCTCAGAGAAGAGGTGACAAGGCTAAAAAGCATCCTGACAGTGAGAAATATATTGATGAGATGGTTTTTGAGGCATCCAAGTTCTCTGACAGAAGTGAAGATGGTATGCTAGAGAATGAAGAGAGTTGGTCACAGAGCTTTCAGAATCAACAATTCAACTCCTCCAGCCCTCGAACTGAAAAGCCAGTATGCAGCCTTGCAAGTGGAGGAGGTGAAAATATCCCAGGAATGGGAGGAACTACAGCTCAAGCACTCCAAAGTTGCATAATCAGTGACCACAAGGAAGCAAAGAGTAGTGGTGGTTGGCAACTCTCGTCTGAGGGGTACTGAGGAGTCCATCTGCTGACCAGACTTGATGCCACTGAAGTATGCTATCTGCCAGGTGCAAAAATCTGAAACGTTACAGAGACTTTGCGGAGACTCATCAAGTCTACTGACTTTTATGCAATGATGATGAAGAGGGCTTTAAACTAGATTTGTTGAGGATGGGTGAAGGAAGCCCCCAAGTAGGTGATACATTAAATAACTTTATGGAAATGGGTAACAAGGGTAACATATGGAAAGCAGTGTGTATAAATGCCCGTAGCATGGGAAATAAGATCCCTAGGGGCTTGTTTACAAAGCCACGCTTTCCGATCGTTATCGGAGCCGCGGCCCCATTGAAATCAATGGGGCCGTGGCTCCGATAATGATCGGAAATCGCTACCGCGGCTTTGTAAACAAGCCCCCTTAGCTTTGGTGGGAGTGGCTGACTTGGATTTAGTAGCAGTTACAGAAACATGGTTCACAGAAAACCATGATTGGGATGTAACTATACCTGGCTATACTTTATTGAGAAAGGACAGGGTAGGAAGAAGGGGAGGAGGCGTGGCACTATATGTAAAAACTACTATTAAAACTTTGGAATTACAGAACTTAAAAGGGAGAGAGGAGGCATTGTGGGTTAAACTAGAAAGAGAGAAAGAGAAATCTATTTGCATTGGTGTGATATACAGACCTCCCTCACAAGAGGAAGAGGTAGACAGAGAGTTAATTGAAGACATACGCAGCATTACTAGGAAAGGGAAAGTGCTACTGATAGGAGATTTCAATATGCCAGATGTTGATTGGCACATTCCTGCTGCAGTATCATCTAGAAGTAAGGAGATCCTGGATTCTCTACAGGGAGAACTATTCAGGCAATTGGTAACAGACGCCACACGTGAAGGGGCCATACTGGACTTGGTGCTTACCAATGGTGAAAGTGTTTCTGATGTTGTAGTGGGAGATCATTTTGCATCCAGTGATCACCAGATGGTGTGGTTCAGTATTAGGACTAGGGCTGTTAGAATCCATTCAAAGGTGAGGATCTTAGACTTTAGGAAGACTAACTTTGCCAAGATGGGCCAATACCTCAGGGTGTCGTTAGTGGGATGGGAACAGCTGGGGGATGTAGAAAAACAGTGGGCAAAACTGAAAGGGGATATTTTAAGGGCAACCAACCTTTTTGTTAAAATGGTAAATAATGGTAAAAGGAAAAGGAGACCGCTATGGCTTTTGAAAGAAGTAGCTGAAAAATTGAAGAAAAAGAAGGAGGCCTTCATGAAATACAAGAGATCACAGAGAGAGGAAGACAGGCACCTATATTTGGAAAAACTTAGAGAAGCTAGCAAAGTAGTCAGGAAGGCAAAGATTCAAAAGGAGGAGGAAATAGCCAATGCAATAAAATGGGGGGATAAGACATTTTTCAGATATGTTAGTGAGAAGAGGAAGGGCAAAAGTGGTATTGTCAGACTCAAGGGTGCAGGGGAGGAATATGTAGAGGCTGATAAGGATAAATCAGAATTGCTTAACATATATTTCTGGTCTGTGTTCACAGATGAAGAACCAGGAGCAGGACCTCTGAAAACACCCACAAACAGGAACAGAAGCGAGGGACATCTTGAACAATTTTCGGAAGACTGTGTTTGTGAGAAACTAGCTCAACTTAAAGTAGACAAAGCAATGGGACCAGATGGGATACACCCTAGAATACCGAGGGAACTTGGGGACGTTCTAGCAGCTCCACTGACTGACCTTTTCAATGCCTCGTTGAAGTCGGGAGTTGTGCCAAAGGACTGGAGAGAGGCTCATGTGGTGCCTTTACACAAAAGCGGAAGTAAGGATGTGGTTGAAAACTACAGGCCGGTTAGTTTAACTTCAGTGGTGAGTAAATTATTGGAAACGCTGCTGAAAGAGAAAATAGTGAGGTTTCTGGAGTCCAGCAGATTACAGGA
This sequence comes from Ichthyophis bannanicus, assembly GCA_033557465.1. Classification (NCBI taxonomy): domain Eukaryota; kingdom Metazoa; phylum Chordata; class Amphibia; order Gymnophiona; family Ichthyophiidae; genus Ichthyophis; species Ichthyophis bannanicus. The sequence continues at coordinate 17,316,224 of CM066041.1, read as the reverse complement.
TCCGAGGCAGCATGGATTCACCAGAGGCAGGTCTTGTCAGACAAATCTGATTGATTTCTTTGACTGGGTGACCAGGGAGTTGGACCGAGGGAGAGCCCTAGATGTGGTGTATTTAGATTTCAGTAAAGCCTTTGACACTGTTCCTCACAGGCGACTTATAAACAAATTGAGCACCCTAGGGATGGACCCTAAAGTTACTGCTTGGGTTAGGCACTGGTTGGGTGGGAGGCGACAAAGAGTACAGGTAAATGGAACTCACTCCGAGGAGAAGGATGTTAACAGTGGTGTGCCCCAGGGATCTGTCCTTGGTCTGATTCTTTTTAACATTTTTGTTAATGATATAGCGGAAGGGCTGTCGGGTAAGGTTTGCCTCTTTGCGGATGATACCAAAATCTGCAATAGAGTAGACACCCAGGAAGGTGTGGATAACATGAGGAGGGATCTAGCTAAGCTTGAAGAATGGTCTAGAACTTGGCAGCTGGGATTTAATGTTAAAAAATGTAAGGTCATGCATATGGGTTGCAGCAATCCAAGGGAGCAATATAGTATAGGGGGTGAAGTACTTTTGTCCACTAAAGAAGAGCGGGACCTAGGCGTGGTTGTGTCTGGTGATTTTAAAGTAGCTAAACAGGTAGAAAAGGCAACGGCAAAAGCTAGAAGGATGCTTGGGTGCATACGGAGAGGAATGGCTAGCAGAAAAAAGGAGGTGATAATGCCTCTGTATAAATCTTTGGTGCGACCTCATTTGGAGTATAATGTGCAATTCTGGAGACTGCACCTTCAAAAGGATGTGAACAGGATGGAGTCGGTGCAGAGGGTGGCTACTAAAATGATTAGTGGTCTTCATTATAAAGCATATGAGGACAGACTTAAGGATCTTAATATGTACACCTTAGAGGAAAGGCGGGATAGAGGTGATATGATTGAGGTATTTAAATACCTCTGTGGCATAAATGTTCAGGGAGACAGCCTCTTTCAATTGAAAGCAAGTTCTGCTACGAGGGGATATGGGATGAGGGTGAAAGGAGATAGATTCAGGAGTGATATGCGGAAATATTTCTTTACGGAAAGAGTAGTGGATCCATGGAATAGTCTCCCAGTGGAGGTGGTAGAGATGAGGACAATAACTGAATTCAAAAAAGCATGGGACAAACACAGAGGATCTCTAAAGGTAAAAAGGGGACTGTTGTAGTTGTTGATAGGGAAGGACAGACTAGATAGGCCATGTGGTCTTTTTCTGTCATCATATTTCTATGTTTCTATGCTCATCTATGTCGGCACAAATGATAATAATAATAATAATAATAAAGCATTTATATAGTGTTGCAACATACGAAGTGCTGTACAAACATATAAGAGAGACAGTCCCTGCTCATCAGAGCTCACAATCTAGTCCAGACAAAATATGAAATAAATTACATAATACAAATAACAATTCAACAAGACAAAGTATACAAATGTTGTTGGAGAGATCAAGAAAGGGGGAATCAGGAACGAAAAGCAATAGTGAAGAGGTGGGACTTGAACATGGCCAGAAAGGATGCCTGGCACACAGAGACAGGTAGATTATTCCAGGCAAAGGGTACAGCCAGTTGAAAGTAGTGAAGTCTAGAATTGGCAGTACGAGTGAAAGGCATAGATAAATGAAGACTATTAGAAGAGCGAAGTAACCGAGAGGGGGTGTAAGGAGAGATAAGAGACGAAAGGTACTGGGGGGCAGAAGAGTGAATATATTTAAAGGTTAGCAGGAGGAGTTTGAATTGGATACGGAGACGGATAGGGAGCCAGTGAAGCGACATGAGGAGAGGAGTGATGTGGGAAAAACGAGACTGGCAGCCGAGCAGCAGAATGTTGAATAGACTGAAGGGAAAAGAGGTGGTTTGCAGGGAGGCCGGCAAGAAGAAGGTCACAGCAATCAAGGCGGGAAGTGATTAAGGAGTGGACAAACATGTTAGTAGTTTTAACAGAAAAAAAGGGGCGAATTTTGCAGATACTGTATAGAAAGAAACAGCATGTTTTAGCAATAAGTTGGATATGTGAAGAGAAAGAGAGAGAGGAGTCAAAGATAACACCAAGGTTACATGCCGAAGAGACAGGAAGGACATCATCCTCCATGGCCTCTCACAATCAACCTTAAACCCGCTCCGCTTAGCCTTGAATGCAGCTGCAAGAGTCCTCTCCGGATCGTCAAGATCCGATCACATAACACCCATCATGAAGGATTTACATTGGCTACCCTTACATGCCAGGCTCCAATATAAGTCATTGGTCCTCACCTTCAAAGCCCTAAATAACTACCCCCCTACGCCAATCAGCAAGCTAGTCCAAAGTACCCTGGAAAATAGAAACAGAAGGTCTACTGCATTGAACACATTAGTAGTCCCCAAGCTAATGACTACATGCACAAAGGCTACCTCTAACAGAGCCTTCTCCATATTCGCCCTTCAAACTGGAATGCACTCCCCCATGAAATCCGTGGAATTAAAAGCCTCATCCTATTCAGAAAAGCCTTGAAATTCCACCTGTTTACAAAATGCTATCCAGACACTTCTGGTGATAGAAGCGCAACCAGCAAGCTTCCCCCATACTCCAGTCGACCCTGCACGTCAACACCACTGACAATAGATAGTCCCCACTCAAGCCCAACCAACCACTAATCTCCTTCTCCAAATTCAATGCAACACCCACACATATTAGATTTTTGTACATAGTTTCAAGTTGATATTTATTTAGTTTCCCCGATTTCGATCCCATGTTCAATTCCCTGTTCTTTGTAAACTCAATGTTGCTTGTATGCATTGCAGTATTTTTGTTCGATGTACACCGCGCTGATTCTAATAGCGCGGTATAGAAGAAATGTTAAATAAAATAAAATAAATAAATAACAGTTATCCACAGAGAGTGAGAAAGGGGAAAGAGGAGGGGAGGCATTCAGGGGAAAGATAAGGAGTTCAGTCTTGGCCATATTCAATTTTAAGCGGCGGTGGGATATCCAAGAAGCAATGTCAGAGAGGCAAACTGTGATCTTAGCCTGAATTTCAGGAGTAGAAAGGTAGATTTGAGAGTCATCAGCATAGAGATGGTAGTGAAAGCCATGGGAAGAGATAAGGGCACCAAGTGGGGTTGAAGAGGAGGAGGAGCCACTGAAGGACACACTGAACGAGCGATGGAAGAGATAGGAGGAGAACCAAGATAGTACAGAGCCTTTGAAGCCAAGTGAGGACAGGGTGATAAGAAGAAGGTTGTGGTTAACAGTGTCAAAGGCAGCAGAGAGATCAAGAAGAATGAGGACAGAATAGAAGCCTTTGGACTTTGCCAGTAACAAATCATTAGAGACTTTGGTAAGAGCTGTTTCAGTGGAATGTAGGGGATGGAAGGCAGATTGTAAAGGATCCAGGAGGGCATGAGAGGAGAGGAAATCGAGACAGCATTGGTAGACTGCACGCTCAAGTAGTTTAGAGATGAAGGGAAGGAGAGAGATAGGTTGATAGTTAGAAGGACAAGTGTGATCAAGTGAGGGTTTCTTGAGGAGGGGTGTGACCACAGCGTGCTTGAAGTCAGAAGGGAAGGTTGCGGTGGAGAGTGAGAGGTTGAGACTATGAGAGATGGAAGGGACGATAGTGGAAGAGATGGAACTAAGGAGATGGGTAGGGATGGGATCAGATGAGCAGGTGAGTTTAGAGAAAGAGTGTAGTTTCCTCATCAGAGACCATAGGGAAGGAAGAAAGGGTAGCAGAAGTGAGGGGGGAGAGTTGGGAAATAGAGGGAATAGAAGGGGAAGAGGGGAAATGGAGGGTGATCTTGTGGATTTTGTCATGAAGTACTCAGCCAATGTTTGGGTAGGAAGGGAGGGAGGAATCAGAGGTGGAGGCACACTGAGGAGAAAACTGAGTGTGCTAAAGAGACGACGAGGATCAGAGGCAAGAGAGTCAGTCAGATGGATGAAGTAGACTTGCTTGGCAAGTGCAATGGCTGACTGGAAGGAGTAGAGCATGAATTTAAAGTGGAGAAATGATACTGCTAGGTACCCCCTCCGAGTGTATCAAGCATGACTTCATGGCTCTGGGAGAGAGGGTGAAGCACATAAGTGCGCAGGTGGTGATCTCTTCAATCCTCCCTGTTGAGACTAAAGGCCGAGGAAGAGAAGCTCGCATCCTGGAGATGAATGTATGGCTGTGTGGATGGTGTCATCGAGAGCGTTTTGGTTTCCTTGACCATGGGATGATTTTCCAAGGGCTGCTGAACAGAGATGGTGTCCACCTATCCAAAAAGGTTCAAAGTGTCTTCCGCAGCAGATTGGCTAACTTACTAAAGAGGGCTTTAAACTAGATTTGTTGGGGATGGGTGAAGAAAACCCCCAGATAAGCAGAAGCCATCAGGTAAATGAAACATTTAATACCTCTGTAGAAATGGGTAAAAGGAGCAATGTCTGGAATGCAGTGTGCATTCATGCCTGTAGTATGGAAAATAAGAGTTCAGATGTTGAGGCTTTAATGGAAGAGGCTAACTTGGATTTAGTAGTGGTTACAGAGACATGATTCAACAAGGATGTAAATATACAGGGCTATATTTTTTCAGAAAGGACAGGGTAATAAGAAGGGAAGGAGGAGCGGCACTATATATAAAAAATCATATTAAAGATACAGAATTACAGGGCTTACAAGAAAAGGAGGTGACACTGTAGGTTCAACTAGAAAGAATCCATTTGTATTGGTGTGATACACAGACGAATCTCCTTCACAGTCAGAAGAAGTGGACAGTGATTTAATTGAAGACATTCACAGTACTGCCATGAAAGGAGAAGTGCTACTGATAGGTGATTTCAATATGCCGGATGCGGTTTGGCACATCCCTGCTGCAGTGTCCTCTAGAAGTAAAGAGATCCTGGATCCTCTACACGGCAAATTATTTCAGCAACTGGTAACAGAACCCACATGTGAAAGGGCCCATACTAGACGTGGTGCTTACCAATGGGGAAAGTGTTTCTGATGTTATAGTAGGGGATCATCTTGCATCCAGTGCTTAACAGATGGTGTGGTTCAGTATCAAGACAAGAGGTTGATAAAGCCCATTCAAAACTAACTTTGCCAAGATAGGACAATACCTCAAGGAGTCATTAGCGGGACAGGAACAGCTGAGGGATGTTGAAAAGCAATAGACAAAACTAAAAGGGGATATTTTAAAGGCAACAAACCTTTTTGTAGTAAAGTAAGTAAATGTAAAAGGAAAAAGGAGGATGCTATGGTTCTTGAAAGAAGTAGCTGAAAAGGTGGAAAAATAAAAAAGGGTGGCCTTCACAAAATACAAGAGATCACAGAAAGAGGAAGACGAGCATCAATATTTGGAAAAATTTAAAGATATTAGGAAACTAGTCAGGAAAGCAAAGATAAAAAAAGAAGAAGAAATAGCAAATGCAATAAGAAAGGGAGACAAGAGATTTTTCAGATATGTTAGCGAGAGAAAGAAGTGCAAAAGTGGTACTGTCAGACTCAAGGGTGAAGGGGAGGAATAAGTAGAAGTTGATGACAATAAAGTGGAATTACTTAACAATATTTTTGTTCTGTGTTCACAGATATAATGCCTGTGGCAGGACTTCAGAAAATACCCACAAATAAGAACAGTAGTTAAGGGAATCTTGAATGATTTTCAGAAGAATGTGTTCATGAGGAACTAGCTAAACTAAAAAGCAGACAAAGCGATGGGGCTGGATGCATTACATGTGACAGTGAAAAAGCAAAAATGCTAAACAACTACTTCTGGTCTGCTTTCACTAGAGAAAATCCTGGAGAAGGACCACCTGTGATTCCCAAATATACAAATCGGAACAGAGTAAATACCACACCATTCACAGAAGATGATGTGTTAGGACAGCTTGCAAAACTGAAAGTGGACAAAGCCATGGGGCCGGTTGGAATATATCCAGGATACTGAAAGAGCTCAGAGAGGTTCTTGCAGGGCCATTAAAGGATGTTTTTAATAGATCCTTGGACACAGGAGAAGTTCCTCAGGACTGGAGAAGGACTGATGTGGTATCTCTTCACAAAAGTGGTACTAGGGAAGAGGTGATAAACTACAGGCCAGTAAGCCTTACCTCGGTGGCGGGAAAAGTAATGGAGGCGCTCCTGAAAGAGCAAATAGTGGACTTTCTTGTAGCCAACAGGTTGCATGATCCGAGGCAACATGGTTTTACCAAAGGACGATCTTGCCAAACAAATCCAATTGAGTTCTTTGACTGGGTGACCAGAGAACTAGATCAAGGGCATGTGATGAATGTCATCTACCCGGATTTCAGCAAAGCCTTTGATACTGTTCCTCATAGGAGGCTTATCAATAAGCTCAAAAGCTTGGGGATGGGTCCCAAGGTGGTGAACTGGATCAGAAATTGGTTGACTGACAGACGACAGAAGGTGATGGTAAACGGAACTCACTCGGATGAAAGGAAGGTGATTAGCGGTGTGCCACAGGATTCGGTCCTGGAACCGTTACTGTCCAATGTATTTCTGAGTGATACTGCTGAAGCACTGAATGGAAAAGTCTGTCTTTTTGCAGATGACATGAAAATTTGCAACAGAGTGGACTCCCCTCAGGGAGTGGAGAACATGAGGAAAGATCTACAAAAGCTGGAAGAATAAATCTTAACTGCCAAGCATTAGACTGATCTGAAGAAGTGCAGTGTCATGCACTTGGGAAGCAGAAATCCAAGGGAATTGTATAAGATAGGGGGCAAGAGGTTGGTGTGTATGAACCAGGAGAAGGACCTCAGAGTGATTGTTTCTGAGGATCTCAAGGTGGCGGCAAAAGCCAGAAGGATGTTGGGTTGCATACAGAGGGAAATTACCAGCAGAAAGGAAGAGGTACTAATGCTACCATACAAGTTATTGGGGAGACCTCACTTGGAATATTGTGTTCAGTTTTGGAGACCGTATCTCGCAAAGGATATAAAAAGACTGGAAACGATTCAGAGGAAGGCGACCAAAATGATTTGAAGCCTGCGTTAGAAGACTTATGAGAACAGACTTGAAGACCTAATTATGTACACTCTGGAGGAGAGGAAGGACAGGGGAGATATGATTCAGACCTTTAAATACTTAGGGGCATGTTTACTAACATTCCTAATGTGCGGGGCCGCGGTAGTGTGCCTGTGCCATATAAGGAGTGGGCGGTTCAGGCCGAAAAAGGAAAAAAAAAGACCGTATGTGTGCGCGTCGCGTTAATGTGCGGGGCCCACATTAGCCCGTGGGAAGGCTAAGCGGGGCGCAGCTGGGCACATATAGGAACAGAGCCGTAGCACAACGGTGAAGACAATAACCAATGGTGCAGGGGCCACGGGTTCAATCCCCCAGTGTGTGCAGCCCAAAAAGGCTGGCTGAGGCACCACCTTGAATGTGGAAATGTGTGTCAGGAGGCAAAATAATTTTGGGGCGGCATAAGGCGGCGCACTGTTCATTTTGGGGCGGCATAAGGCGGTGCACTGTTCATTGTGGGGCGGCATAAGGCGGCGCACTGTTCATATTGGGGCGGCATAAGGCGGCGCACTGTTCATTGTGGGGCGGCATAAGGCGGCGCACTGTTCATTGTGGGGCGGCATAAGGCGGCGCACTGTTCATTGTGGGCAGCAGGATGCGGCGCACTGTTAATTGTGGGCAGCAGGATGCGGCGCGCTGATGGCCACAAGGCGGCGCGCTGATGCTAAAGCAAAGGAACACAGCCACAGCACAATGGTTAAGACACTGACCAATGGTGCAGGGACCAGGGGTTCAATCCCTCACAATGCCCATTGAAAAAGGCTAGCTGAGGCAGTATATTTTATGTTGTGGAGTGCTTTAGGAGGCTTTTTAATTCTATTTTGTGATAACTACTAGCAAACGCACTCTCACAGCATGTTAACATAAGGCGGACCATAAGGCACATGTTACAGTGCACCGTCCGCCAAGGCACCCTAGAATGTCCCCTATAGGGCAGCATGTATGTTGCGACACAGGATAATGTATAGTGCACCCTATATGGATGCCAACCATAAAGTGCCCTATAGGGCGCCCAATAAAGCACCCTCAGAGGCACCTTATGGGTACAGTACGCTGAGGGTGTTATTGCAGGCATCAACATATGTACAGTAAATGTAAAAAATGCTTTGGAAAACCCTATCACAGAACCCCACTGTGGGTATGAACCCATGACCTCTGGCTGCACAGGCAGTGGCGTAACCATTGGGCTACACCTCTATAGCTGTAAGCAAGCTCCTGCCTGGCTGCAGATAGCCTGCACGTCACATCACAGACAGTCTGCTGGTGTAAACAGGATAGGGTTAGGCCACCCGTACCCATGATGCACTGCACATGCAAATCAGCTGTCCACAGATGCACACAAGATGGGAACTGCACCCCTAAAGCTACCCGGCCTGGTAGGGGGAGGTGTCCTTGTGCACCCACACAGCACCTCGGCCTGGTAGGGTGTCCTGAGTGGGTGGACAAACGGCAAAGAGTAGCTAAACACCATCACATTGTGCGGTTACTATGCCCACACTGAGTGTGATGATGCGCCCAGGACCAGGTGCACAACACCTTGCATGGCTGAATGCGGCCATGCCAGAGCTCCAAAGCAGCAATAACCTGTGAAATAGGTAGGTGCTGCATAAACATCTTGGAGATCGCTGTCTGCCACAGTTAGTGGAACACCCCCCCCCCCCCCGGACCCCCAGGTGGATAAAACAGGGTCTCCCACCAACAGATCCCCATACTATCTTCCCCCCCCCCCCCTGCACTGATGGCAGTAAAGTCGACCATCAACCCCAGTCCTGCTGGGGAAGTAGACCCCCCCACAGGGCAGTCCAAGCAGCTCCACACACATCCATAACACAATATCAGACAGACATTAGGCCTGGATATTCATAGATGCACCCCACCACTATCTGATATTCTCCTGCAGCAAGCCATCGGCTACTGCACCCTGCAAGGCACTCCATCAAGACACATACCATCTGTGCTCAGTCTGCTGGTTGGTCCTGATGGAAATGCATGCACCCACAACTGGGGTGGCAGCACACACAAGCAGATAAGTCAGTGAAAAGGCCCCAATAGGAAACCCATATATATCACATGAGAGAAACACAATACAGCACTATGGGTGTGCCTAGCCATGCTGCCATCACTGCACACTCAGGGTGAGAGTGATCCCCCAGCAGCACATACAGATGTCCCCCTGTCTGTGTAGGTGGTGGCCGGGCACTACCATGTCCCTGCCAGTGCCCTATGCCCTGTGCAGCTGCATCCTGGTCAGCCCACCCTGTCTGAGATATACCCATGGTCCCTTGCTACTCATTATGCACATTAGCAGGCCAATACTGGCAACAGTGCTGGCAGTGTGGGCTGTGGAAGGGGCTTGCAGCCAGCACCCACTGTATAGACAGACACACACTTCCACACCTATGCCAGCATGGTGCTACTATTGAGGAGGTAATTAGCCTTGGCCACCAAACCTGTCCTAGGCACGGCAAGGCATGGATATGGTACGCAGTACTGCTGGGGGTCACTCCCCAGGGTGGTAAACACCGTCAGAGGCCAGTCCTGGAGCACGCCCCGCAAACACCTAACAGATTGTTCTGATGGGGTCAACTAGCAGTATGTGTGTAACGTATGGATATCTATCTGCCAGTACTCCTAGCAAACGTCTCAGAGCTGTGTACCGTATACCTCAGGTGTAGGGTGACATTGCTAAGGTATGCAGGTGCTAGTATTGGGAGATGCACGCAGGGTCCACTGTTCTGCCTCTCCAGGAGACATTGGCCAATGGGGCCTGTGGGTGTGGGTGTGTCTGCCCCTGTGGCTGCTGCTTTACGGCAGAGATTCCCAACCCCTGTCCAGGTCTGCATCACACTGTTCGTGTTTTCCTGCTGTCCCTCATGAATATGCATGAGCTACATCTACATGCCATGGGGGTGGTGCATAGATATACAGCACAGGCATTTGTATGAGTGGCAGCATGGAACCTGACTGGTGTGTGGCACACCAGGAATGCATTTGGGAGAGTCTGCTCTAGGTACTGCCCCTGTTCATGGTGTCTGTGCTCAGTGGGGTAAAAGATAGACGTATTACCATTGCATATGTCCTCGACACGAAAGGTGTGTCCTTACTATCACTGTGTAGGTGTGGGAAAAATATGTGGCTAGGATTGGCGGAAGCCCCAGCTGGGCTTTGAACCTGTGACCTTCTGTTCTTGCATGCACTGTCTGTGTGCACTGCACCACTGTGTAGCCACAGATTGGCTGGTTTCCCTGGAACGTCCATGACTGTGGATCCGGCAGGGCCTGTCTGTTGCAGTGGACTGTGCCAGCCTGCACATGGCTAGGCCTCTGTCTTCTGTGGCTAGCAGCCACTGCCCCCTGCACCACATGTACTCGTCCGCCAACATGCTGGCATGAGCTTCTCTCAGAAACAGCAGATGACCAGATTGCAATGTGGCAGTACGGGACTGCATTTGGGGGATTTGGCTGTAGGTAATGCCCACTGTTGTTGTGTTTTTGCAGTGTTGTGTAAAATATGGGTGTTTTCCCCATGCTTATGTTCCCTGCAATACAGGGGTGTCTGCGCTATCTTTGTTTAGTGGTGGGTAAAATATAGGGGCTGGGCTGGCATGTGCCCCAGCTGGGATTTGAACCTCTGACCCTCTGGTCCTAGAGGTACTGGCTCTGTCCGCTGCACCACACTATGGGCACAGAGACAATGCAGCCCCTGGAGGTAGTATACCTGGCAGGATGGAGTCACAAACCCTGCTCTACGCATTTTTACTGTGGGCACATGCACTCTGTCTGGTGACAAACGTGCACATAAACCCCGGAAATGACCAGACACTGGGGGACAATATATCACCCCGCTGGGCAAAAGTGATATTAATGGGCAACCATAGCAAACACTCCCAGGAAAGCTCCAAAAAGGACATTTGTTTTGGATGAGTCTCCGCTCCAATATTCATTTCTTCTTTCTGGAGCTTTCCTGGGTGTGTTTTCCATATTTGCCCATTACTATAACTGTTCCCCAGCTGCATTACTATTTGTGATATTTTTGCTGTGGTCACTTTCTATTTTTATTTTCACTTTTGTGCTGTGCACATGTATCACACTGCTCACGTTTTGCAGGTTTCCCCGATTTTGCTGTACATTGCTGACGGAAATGGTTTCTCTTCCCTTTAAATGCCCTCTACCGCGAGTGTTTCACTCGCGGTAGTTTTGCTTTGGGATTCGGCCCCGATAATGTGCGGGGAGCCTCTCCCCTCCCCTTCCCCGCCCATTAAACCCGTCTCTCCGCCCCTCAGGAACCTTCCTCCGCCCTCCGTTAGCCGTTCCACGCCTCTATCGGACATTTGCGGGCCCGTACTTGTGCGGGGCCCGTTATTGTGCCGCGCACCTGTGCGGGGGTGACACGCACGATTGCGGGGCGTTTAAGCGCTCTTAAGTACCGCTTTTAGTGCGCTATTTTGCGGCGCGCAAATTAGCGGTTTTTAGTAAACATGCCCCTTAGAGTATTAATGAACAAACAAATCTTTTCCAAAGACAGGGAAGATGTAAAACTAGAGGGCATAACATGAAGCTGCAAGGGGGTAAACTGAAAGGCAATGGCAGGAAATACTTTTTCAATGAAAGGGTGGTGGATGCTTGGAATGCCCTCCCGATGGAGATGGTGGGGGCACCTTGCTGGGCAGACTAGATGGACCATGCTGGTCTTTATCTGCCATCATCTATTATGTTACTGTGTTACATCCCAGAGTATTGAAGGAACTTGGGGAGGTTCTAGCGGTTCTGACATTTTCAATGCTTCTTTAGAGTCAGGAGTGGTCCCAGAGGACTGAAGAAAGGCGCATGTGGCCCCTTTACACAAAAGCAGAAATAAGGATGAGGCTGAGAACTACAGGCTGGTTAGTCTTACTTCTGTGGTGAGTAAATCAATGGAAACGCTGCTAAAACAGAGGATAGTGAGGTTTCTGGAGTCCAAAAATTGCAGGATCCAAGGCAGCATGGTTTTAATAGGGGGCAGGTCTTGTCAGGCAAATCTAATTATTTCTTTGACTGGGTGACCAGAGAGTTGTTCAGAGGGAGAGCCCTAGATGTGGTGTACTTAGATTTCATTAAAGCCTTTGACACTGTTCTGCACAGATGACTTATAAATAAATTGAACATTCTAGGAATAGATCCAAAAAGATACCAACTGGGTTAGAAATTGGTTGAGTGGGAGGCGACAGGTAAATGGAGCTTACTCTGCAGAGAAGGATGTAACCAATGGTATGCCGCAGGGATTTGCCCTTGGTCCAATTCTTTTTAACATTCTTGTTAGTGAAATTGCTGAAGGGCTGTCAGGTAAAGTCTGCCTCTCTGCAGATAACAAAATCTGCAATAGAACAGACACCTAGGAAGGAGTAGATAACATGAGGAAGGGATTTTGCTAAGTTTGAAAATGGTCAAGAATTTGGCAGCTGAGATTTAACACTAAAAAATGCAGGGTGATGCATTTGGGCTGCAAAAATCCAAAAGGTACAATAACATGTACCGTTGTGATAAACATTGTTGACATCCCTGTATTTTAAGTAAGTTTTGTACAATATCTTTATTTATTTATTTACATTCTCTTATATACCGCGCTATTCTGCATCAGTGTGGTTTACATTGAACAAACTGAAATTACATTGAACAGGGCATTATAACTTGGAGATAACTATTTTACAGGGAACATGGGCTATGGAGGGTTAAGTGGCTTGCCTAAGACCACAAGGAGCACCTGTGGGACTAGAAACCCCAGTCCTTCCAGCCCAAGGTTGCTGTCCTCTAGTGGGATTTGAACCCCCGACCTTCCGGCTTGAAGTACCTTGCCCCACCCACTAGGCCACTCCTCCACTCTTGAGAAATAATTGGAAATATTACAACTGTATGTCATCATAATATTGTAAAAGTATGTTCAAAGGTATACAACAACAAAAAATAGATGTCTGTGCAACTTAAGACATAGTAATTTCTGAGAAAAAAAAATATGACCTAGATAGCATTAATGGCACCCTTCACTAATATTTGGTTGCACAACCCTTGGCAGTAATGACAGACTCCAAACATTTCTTGTAGCCATCTATAAGTTTCCTACATCTGTCTGCTGGTAGTTTCTCCCACTCTTCAACTGCAATTTGTTCCAGCTCATGAATGTTTCCAGGATTCCTTCTACCAATAGAAGAGTTCAGCTCTTTCCAAAGGTTCTCGATGGGATCGAGATCAGAGCTCATTGCTGGCCAGTTTGAAACAGTCCATTTGTTCCTTTTTAACCATTCTTGTGTATTTTTGGATGTATGTTTTGGGTCATGTCCTATTGGAGGACCCATGACCTTCAAACCCGATCTTGCTTTCCGACACTAGGTAGCACATTTTGCTCCAAAATACATTGGTAGTCCTTTGACTTCATAATTCCTTTAATATGTTTCAGGCCTCCAGTTCCTGAGGCAACAAAACAGCCCCACAGCATTATGTAACCTCCACCATATTTAACTGTAAAGAGTGTTTTTTTTCCTTGTAAGCTTCATATCTTTGCCTGTAAATGCATCACTGGTCTGCATTGCCAGAGAGCTTGTTTGGTTTCATCTATCCACAGAATATTTTCTCAGAAGGATTGTGGTTCCTCAAGGTGGGTATGGGCAAAGATCAAGTGTGCCTTTTTATGTCTACCTTTGAGCAGTGGGGTCCTCCTTGGCCTTCGCCCATGAAGTCCTTCTTTGTTTAGAGTGCTGCAACACTCCATATTGCTCCAGGTCAGCCTTAAGCTCTCTGGATATTGTACATAATGTTTTCCCAACAGTTCGCACTAATCTCTGAAGGCTTCTTGGATTAATTTTCCTCTTCCCACTGGGATGTTCTTGACAGTTCCATGAGCAGAAATCGTCAACGTTGTGAACTGATGACAGAGGAATGCCAAAATCTTTGGAGATGACCTTGTACCCCCTTTGAAGTTTGATGATAATGGCTTTTCTGAATGTCTCAGGCAGCTCTCGTCTTCACCAATGTGAAAATGGAACAGAGAGTGAATGTGGCCATTTTAAACATTAGAGCCATCATTCATTGATTGATTCAAGTTATGTGAGTGCTGACAACTGATGACAGGTGTATCTAATTTTACTGCAATTGGAATGTAGTTCCTTGGTTCAAACTGATTGAATTATTTATAAGGTTGCAATATTGATTAAATGAGAAGGCGGTATAAAAAAATTGTTAAATAAATAATCATGTCCTGGCAATGTACCAGTTTTTATACTATTTTATTTTTTAATTGTCTTGTTTTACTTGATTTGTTCATGTGTGTATTTAACAGGATTTATATACCGCTTTATCCTAAAATCAAAGCGGTTTACAATGAAATTCAAAATACATACAATAAACAGGGGAAGGAGCAAACAAGGATTATATTAACTAAACTTAAATACATAGGCTAAATAAATGAACATAAAAATAAGATGGAAAAACAACAAAAAGGTATAAGTAATATAGACAATCAAGTGATGTTTCCAAAGTGTTCAGAGAAGAGTGTTGTCTTCAGATTTTTCTTAAAATCCTTAGTATCGGTGATGGCTCTGATATGATCAGGGAGTAAGGAGCAGCTAAAGAAATAGCGCTTCTTGATGTAACTTGTTTAGCTTTTATATAATCTTTAGGGACAGCTAAGAGACGACTATTGGATTGTCTTCTGGGTCTGTTATTTGAATCAATAGAAACAATGCCTGCAGTAGAGTCTTGTAAGATTTAAAAAATGATCAAAATAGCCTTATATTTAATATGGGATATAATAGGTAGCCAGTGAAGTTGATTTAGAAGGGGGGTGACATGATCCTCTCTAGAAGTGCCGCTTAAGATGCGAGCTGCAGTATGTTGTACCATTTCCAAAGGGCAGATTGCATGTTTAGGTAATCAATAGTTGGTGTGATAATTGCCTGAAAAACGGTACGGAAATGATCATGGTTAAGCAGTGGTTTTAATCTTCGGAGGATGCGCATTTTAAAGTAGGCTGATTTGACTGTTTTCTTAATATGAGAGTGTAAATTTAGATTACAATCCAGCATAATTCCAAAATATTTTACCTCAGATTTAATGGGTATAGATATGTTGTTCATATGTATAGATCTTGGGGGGGGGGGAGAAACGTGTATTGCGAGTAACAAAAAGAGCTTCAGTTTTACTATAGTTCATATTTAGGTTGTTTTCCAAAAACCAAGAATTCATGTCCTCCAGGCATGAAGTAATAGTAGAATAGTCCGGGTTCTCTAGGTTTATAGTAGTGTAGATCATAATATCATCGGCATATAGATTGTAGAGGATTTTATGATTTTTGATAATATTGCAGATAGGCTGAAGATAAATATTAAATAAACCTGCAGACAGTGAAGATCCTTGTGGAATACCTTGAGTAGATAGAAATGTTGATGAAGTATTATTTCCATATTTTACAAACTGGTTTCTGTTGTTGAGGTAGGAGAAGAACCATTTTATTGTATTTCCATGAAGTTCTAAGTCAATTAGTCTGCTTAGTAAGATGTTATGAGAGACCATGTCAAAAGCTGATGATATGCCCAAAAAGATTAGAAGGAATCCGTACATATTATCTATTCCTATTCTAAGGTTGTCAACCAAGTGAACAAGGAGTGTTTCAACACTGTGATTGGGTCGAAAGCCATGCTGGTGGAGAGGAGCATGTGTGTCAAGACGGTTTTGTAGTTGAACTACTTTCTCTAAGATCTTGGTGAGGAAAGGAAGTGATGAAATAGGGCGATATGCGGCTGGATCATCTTTGCTTAGTGCTGTTTTTTTCTTTAGGTATAGGACGAATAGTGGCAGTTTTGAGTAAGTCAGGTATATGTCCTTGGGATAAAGATACATGTAATATGTTATGGATGAAAGGACAGAAGTTGTCTTTTGTGGTTTTTATCCAAGATACAGAACAAGGGTCTGTTGCAGCAGTACTTGTATTCAATGAAGTAATAATTTTTGCTATCTGTTTGATAGAAGGGATGTTGAATTGATCCCAGGAGTATTCAACTTGTCTGGATTTAATGTGGTTAGTAGAGATAGTTGTATGAGGAGAAGATCTATTCTTTGACTGAAGGAAGTCAAATATTTGTGGATGTATCATCATTAATATCAGGATCTTTAGTAAGAGACTGAACTATTTGAAATAGCTCTCTGGGCTTATTAAGAGATTTAAAAATAAGATTTGTGTGGTATTCTTGTTTGTGCTGGTATATGAGGCTATTATAATCTCTTTGTTTTTGGTTATAGAGAAATTGAGCTCTTTGGGATTTAGATCTCCTCCAAGATCTTTCAAGTTTTCTTAAAAGCTTTTTAGTTCAGTGTATATATAATCCAAAGTCATTTCACTGGCCACTTTTTTTTTTTAAACGAGATATTGGACATTAAAGGGTTGAACTGCAAGGGTATCAATAATGTTGATATAGGGGGTGAAGTATTTCTTTCCACAAAAGTCGAACGGGACCTGGGTGTGACTGTATCTGTGGATCTTAAAGTGGCTAAACAGCAAAAGCCAGAAGGATGCTTGAGTGCATAGGGAAAGGAATGGCCAGCAGGAAGGATGTAAAAGTACCTCTGTATAAGGCTTTGGTGAGACCTCATTTGGAGTATTGTGTATAATTCTGGAGACCACACCTTCAAAAGGATAGAGTCGGTGCAGAGGGTGGCTACCAAAATGGTTAGTGGACTTCATCATAAGGCATATGGGGACAAAGATCTCAATATGTATACTTTGGAGTAAAGGCAGGATAGAAGACATATGATAGAGACGTTTAAATACCTCAGTGGCATATATGCACAGGAGGAGAGCCTCTTTCAATTGTAAGAAAGTTCTGGGACGAGGGGGCAAAGGATGGATGTAAAAGGGGATAGACTCGGGAGTAATATGTAGAAATATTTCTTTATGTAAAGAGTGGTCGATGCGTGGAATAGTCTCCCAGTGGGGACAGTATCTGAATTCAAGAAAGCATGAGACAAATACAGAGGATTTCTGAAGGGAAAAAAGGGAATATAATAATTGGTATGGAAGGGCAGACTGGATAGGCCATGTGGTCTTTTTCTGCCATCATGTTTCTATGTTCCTTAAAAGTACAGTTGACTGCTGTATCTCATTATAGGGGGAGCTTTGAGGGTGGCTCATTGGCCTCTCATCCAAATGTAGGACATGCTGCATTTATGGGCTCTGTTGAAAATGGTTTTTGCAAGCTTGAAAGCTAAACCTGGTCCTCTCTGCTCTAGATCTTCCACCTTTTGAATCATGCTTAAAGATCTCACCTTACGACTATGTTTCCTGTTGCTATGTCTTTTGCTTGTGAAATTTCAGAACTGTAAGCACTATCCTGTTCTGTATCTATTTGCAATTTAAGGAAGCAAACATTTCTCTCCAGCTGGTTACTTTCTTTCTTCCTAAGATGGTGTCATCCTTTCATATGAATCAAGTGCTAAAAAAAACAAAAACAACCCCCCCCCCCCAAAAAAAAACCCCTTACCCTTCTTTCATAGAGAGGACTCTGATCTGGAATATGGTCTCCTCCATCTCCCAGTTGTTAAAAGTCTTGATGCGTTATTTAGAAGTCACTAATTACTTCAGGAAATCTGTTAAGTTGTTTGTGCTGTTGGGGATGAGATATGGCAGTGTCAAAAGCAGCAATTGCACATTGGCTGAAGGAGTTCATGGCTTCAGCATATATTTTCATGGCGGCATTTCCACTTAGAGGCCTCAGAGCACACTCCACCAGAGGTTTGGCTGCTTCTTTGGTAAAGCTGCACTCTATCACTCTTGTGGATATTTGCAAAGTGGGCTTAGTTGCATACATTTTCCAGGCATTGCCACCTTGATATGCTAGAGAGGACACTCTTTTTGGAGCTGCAGAAAGGGGTCTTAGAATCCTGTACGTGACTAGTACTTTGCTGTGTCCCACTGGTTCTGGAGTGGTCTGGTAGAGATGATAAAGGAAGGAAAATGTGCTCTTACCTGCTAATTTTCTTTCCCTTAGTTCTACCAGACTAATGCAGCGACCCTCCTTTTTTCCGAGCTTACTCCGATTGTAGTTTTGGTCTTCATTGCAGAATAGTTGCCTCAGTTTTCATTTTTTCTCTATATTTTGTTTATTCTGTCTCCCATTAAGTGTGTTTGTGTGTGTGTGTCTGGGGGGGGGGGGGGGTTATGAGAATTATTACCTATGCTTTGTTACAGAGAATGCTGGTGAGTCCAGTGCATGGTACCCTGTGGGCACAGCTCCCATCTGATTGGTTCTCTGTCGCCATCTGCTGATGGTCAGGCATAACCCACTGGGATTCTGATTTGGTAGCACTAAAGGACGGATATTTAGCAGGTATTTCTACATTTTCACCATACAAGAGCATCACTGTGGTATCCTTGAAACATATCTTAAACCTCATGTTTAGGTATCTTTACAGATGTTGTCCAAAATGTCTGTCAGATCTTCTGTTGCCATGTAAGCCCAACCAGCCTCTCTGTTCTTCTCATGTAGTTCTATCGATAGCGCTTTCTCCTTCCGCTATTCTGCTTTACGGGAGACTTGAAACTATTTGCCAATCTGCTTTCAGCTACTTGTTGCCATCTCTTTGGAATACTCTATTAGATCTCATAGTTAGGAAAGACAGGCAAGCATTTGATATTTAAAGTACAATCAGGGCTGGCCCAACCATTAGGCAAGACTAGGCCATCGCCTAGAGCAGCAGCATTCAAAGCAAAGCAATAGATACCGACAGACCCACAAACAAAGCAGCATCAGCGCGTTCTTTTATCTGCAGAAGAGTGGCAAACACGTACGTACACAGCAAAAGTTAATAATTAAAAACTGGATGTTCAATTATTCATGTTCACAGGATTGTTGTTGGAAGGGAGGTGTTCAGATGATCAAGATGTCAAGTTTAATTATCAAAATCCTGGGGGTGGGGGGGAAACACAGGCTGAAGGTTTGCCTAGGGCAGTGATGGCTAACCTTTTTGAGCCCGAGTGCCCAAACTGCCGCACAAAACCAAAGAATTTCCTCAAAGTGCCAGCACGTCAATTTGCATAAATAATTGCATAATGCTAACATACACTAACTTTTAGTAAACATGTCTCTTAATGAGTGTATGGATAAAGACAGACTAAAAGATTTCTACATTACTATAATCCAGTGCCAACCGCCAGGCACATTAGGAACTACTACAAACACTGCCCATTTAGAACCAATAGCAAACCCGCCGTATCCTAACAGCACTACCAGGACTCACAAAGCAACACACCATACCTATCAAAAGGCAACACTGCAAATATTAAACCAATACATTTCAGACAATAACAATACATGACCTACTGGGGAAAGAGAACAAGTGGCAATGTCAAAAAGGAATTACATAAACAGAATACCTCAGCTCAGTTACACAGTTGCAATTGCTCCAGCCACTTTCTTCTGGTTTCTTCATGTTTTCTGCTAACTCTCCATCATCTGCTGTCCATTTGTCCTTTCTTCTCTCTTCTAGTTTTTTTTTTTCCATTCTCTCTCTCTACATCCGCTTTAACATACTAATCTTTCTCCTTTTGCTCTTTCCTCATTCCTATTTCATCCACTCAAATTTTACCCCTCCATCCTCAATCCCCACTTACTCTCCCAATACCCGGCCAATTGTAGATTTTTTATCCCTCCCACACAAAATATTTTCCCCTCTCCATTTTACTCTCCCAGCCCCATCCCATTCTAATCCTCCCCCAACATCAGCTCCCTTCTAGTTCCAGCCTCACCCAGCATCCATTCCCTTCTAGTCCCTGCATCAGCCCATTTCCAGTCCTAGCAACCCCCCAACCCAATACCAGTCCTAGCCCCCCCCCATCAACCCACTTCCAGTCCTAAACCCCCATCACCCCATTTTCAGTTTAAGCCCCCCCTATAACCCATTACCAGTCCTAACCCCCATCACCCCATTTCCAGACAGCCCCCATCAGCCCACAGCCCATTAGCAGTCCTACCCCCCCAGCCCAATAGCAGTCCTACCCCCCCCCGCCTGCCCGCCCGCCCGCCCATTAGCAGTCCTAACCCCCCCCGCCCGCCCGCCCGCCCCCCCCTGCCCATTAGCAGTCCTAACCCCCCCTCCCTCCCTGCCCATTAGCAGTCCTACCCCCCCTCCCTCCCTCCCTCCCTGCCAATTAGCAGTCCTAACCCCCCCTCCCTCCCTGCCCATTATCAGTCCTAACCCCCCCCCTCCCCTCCCTCCCTGCCCATTAGCAGTCCTAACCCCCCCCTCCCTCCCTGCCCATTAGCAGTCCTAACCCCCCACCCCCTCCCTCCCTGCCCATTAGCAGTCCTAACCCCCCCTCCCTCCCTGCCCATTAGCAGTCCTAACCCCCCCCCCTCCCTCCCTCCCTGCCCATTAGCAGTCCTAACCCCCCCCCCTCCCTGCCCATTAGCAGTCCTAACCCCCCCTCCCTCCCTTGCCTGCCCATTAGCAGTCCTAACCCCCCCCTCCCTCCCTCCCTCCCTGCCCATTAGCAGTCCTAACCCCCCCCCTCCCTCCCTGCCCATTAGCAGTCCTAACCCCCCCCTCCCTCCCTCCCTGCCCATTAGCAGTCCTAACCCCCCCCTCCCTCCCTCCCTGCCCATTAGCAGTCCTAACCCCCCTCCTCCCTGCCCATTAGCAGTCCTAACCCTCCCCTCCCTCCCTCCCTCCCTGCCCATTAGCAGTCCTAACCCCCCCCCTCCCTCCCTGCCCATTAGCAGTCCTAACCCCCCTCCTCCCTCCCTGCCCATTAGCAGTCCTAACCCCCCCCCTCCCTCCCTCCCTGCCCATTAGCAGTCCTAACCCCCCCTCCCTCCCTATTAGCAGTCCTAACCCCCCCTCCCTCCCTCCCCATTAGCAGTCCTAACCCCCCCTCCCTCCCTGCCCATTAGCAGTCCTAATCCCCCCTCCCTCCCTCCCTCCCTCCCTGCCCATTAGCAGTCCTAACCCCCCCTCCCTCCCTCCCTGCCCTGCCCATTAGCAGTCCTAACCCCCCTCCCTCCCTGCCCATTAGCAGTCCTAACCCCCCCCTCCCTGCCCATTAGCAGTCCTAACCCCCCCTCCTCCTCCCTGCCCATTAGCAGTCCTACCCCCCCTCCCTGCCCATTAGCAGTCCTAACCCCCCCTCCTCCCTGCCCATTAGCAGTCCTAACCCCCCTCCCTGCCCATTAGCAGTCCTAACCCCCCTCCTCCTCCCTGCCCATTAGCAGTCCTAACCCCCCTCCTCCTCCCTGCCCATTAGCAGTCCTAACCCCCCCCCTCCCTGCCCATTAGCAGTCCTAACCCCCCCCCCCTGCCCATTAGCAGTCCTAACCCCCCCTGGCAAATTTTTTTTAAAAAAAGCAGGCTCTGGCTGCTGCCGCGGCAGATTGCAATGTCCCGCGGGGCCCCCTCCGCCCGCTAAGCCCCTCTGCAAGGGCTTTCAGATTCGCGAGGGAGAGCATCTCCCTCGCGTCTCTGTTAAGCCCGCAGGGGCTAATGGGAAATTTCCCATCAGTCCCTCGCGTCTAAAGGGGCTGATGGGAAATTTCCCATTAGCCCCTGCGGGCTTAACAGAGACGCGAGGGAGACGCTCTCCCTCGCGAATCTGAAAGCTCTTGCAGAGGGGCTTAGCGGGCGGAGGGGGCCCCGCGGGACGCTGCATTCTGCCCTTGCCGCGTCTGCGGCAGCAGTCAGAGCCAGCTTTTTCTTTTTTTGCGGACCTTCCCGCGTGCCAGCTGCAAGGCCTTCGCGTGCCACAGCTGGCACGCGTGCCATAGGTTCGCCATCGCTGGCCTAGGGCATTTACCACTTTGCACCTGCCTTGGGGCAGACCCTGAATTCCACTACATTTTTGTTTAATTAGATTTGCACATTTAGTTTATATTAGGAACATTTTGAATGTCTTCATAGATTTGCTTCTGTTTATCTCTGTATTGATAAGTACTTGTATTGCAAATCACTTTTCTTTCCCAAGTGAAAAGGATTAATCAAAGTAAATGTATTGGGGACAAAGTTGTAAAGGATCCACGTAAAGTTACCCACCATTTATGGACATAAATCGCCATAGTTTATTGATTTACAGGGGTTTTGGGGCATTTATGTGTCCGCTCCAGTCAGTTGCTATTCTGTAAGTACACATGTAAGCCCGACAGCACGGACTTTCACTGTAGGCATGCACTGAGCACATAAGCACACGCATGTATTATAAAATACTATACTTTACACAAATGTAGACACAAGGCTGCTGTATATGATTGCCCCTAGATTCAATGCACATTCAATAAAGTATGTGTGACATACTCGCAGAAAAAAGTGCGCATTAGCTACATAGGACCTTATAAAATGACCCCTTTGGGTACTTTTGTTTTAGGATGTAACTGGGACACTTTGCAGACAATGAACTCTATCAGATTGCTCATCTATTTTACAAGACAGCAAGATGGTAAGTCAGATGCTCCTTGCCCTCCCAGGCAGAAAAGCAGCAGTACCATTTTGGGCTCCTAAACTGCCTCCTGCAACCCGGCACTTACCTTTAGTCAGAGGCTGCTGCTCATCCCAGTCTAGGTAGTTCTTGGACAGCAAGAAGCCGAAGGGAATAGTCCAGCCCGATGTCCATTTGGCCCCACTGTGGCAACTGCGCACTCCCCTCAGCCTCTGGATATCGAGGCTTCCCCGCCTAGCGACTGCTACTGCAAAGACACAGCTGCCTAGAGACAGCATAACACAAGCTTCTGTTTCCGCTACAAAACACAGCTGTACGGACACATTCCTTGCTTAGGACGCAGAAAACAATGCCTCAGATTAAGTGAATTAAGCAGGTAGTACCAGCAAAGGGAATAATTCTATTTCATATTCTAAAGCATAACAAGAAAAGACTGTAGGAAATGTCAGTCCTGAGGCTGCTTGTGGATCCTGACCGGCTTATTCTCTTGTTTAACACCCATATGTATTTTAATCATTTCCCTCACAGAACCCCCCTAATCCCCGGTTTGTTGTGGGGCAGGGACCGTCACTTACGTGCATGTATTCAGTGCTGCGTGTGCCTTGTAGCGCTATGCAAGTGATACGTGCTAGTAGTAGGATAAACAGGTATTGCAGGTGTATCTAGATCCTCTCTATGGCTCTCTCATTTATAAATCACTGGTGCAGGGGGCTTCGGATCTCTACTAGTCTCTTTGGATGCACCTTGTCCCACTTGTATGACAAGCTGACCCTAGCAGACAGAAGTTTTGACAATTCCTGTGTTATAGAGCTGTAGCAAGAACTCAAGCAAACAGAATTATTCAAAATCCATTTGCATCTTTTTGGGGTCACCCTGCGTGCACGGAGATGGAAATCAAAACTACATTCTCAGTGCACACAATCAGGGTCGGCCTCTCCACTAGGTAGCACACATGGTCTGTATCAGAATGGCCGAAGCACATGGCCTGCAACGGGCAACCGCCACAGCCACACCAAGTCAACCTCCCCCTAGCAGTAGTGGGATGCAATGGTGATGGGGGGGGGGGGGGGACAGCAGAGGCTTCTGACTGGAGCAGCAGAAACCCTTGGGCTGCCCCTGCATACAACAGATTCCCAAAATGACTCCATCAGTTTCTTTGGGTTGACTTGCTTAATAGGGCAAACTTTGGGGGAAAGGAGGAGCTTTTCCAAAGGGATGGGATCCACATTAACTGGGATGAAACCAGGCTGCCAGCATTAACCTTTAAAAAGGAGATAGGGGAAAGCCGACAGTCACCCAAGAGCGCATGGTTCAGAAGGATGTATCCTTGAAGGATACTAGCAAAATACTAAAGTTTTGTTATATCGGCAGAGAGGTTCCAATAAAGATAAAAATAACCCAAATGTCCTTAAGTACATAGCAAACAGAACTTAAAGATTCCAAATTACCCCTGCCTATCAATAACCAGATTAATGTGAATAAAATACAACCTCTAAAAGGCCTATATGCAAATGCTAGAAGTCTAAAAAACAAGATGGAAGAGTTAGAATATATAGTACTAAATGAGAGGTTAGATATGATTGGAATCTCAGAGACCCGGTGGAAGGAGGACAACCAGTGGGACACTGTGATACCCGATTACAAATTATATGGTGGAGGGGTTGCACTCTGTTAGAGAGGGCATAGAGCCACACAGGATTAAAGTTTTGCCAGAAACAAAATACACTTTACAATCTCTATGGATTGAAATTCCATGTAAAAAAAGGGGAAGGTGATGGCAGTCGGTATGTACTATCGACCACCTGGCCAGAATGAACAAATGGATGATGAAATGCTCAAAGAAATCAGGGAAGCTAACAAAAGTTACAACACAGTAATAATAATGGGTGATTTCAATTACCCTTGTATCAACATGGTCCGTGTCACGGCAGGACATGCTAGGGAGATGCAGCTGGTTCATGAACAGACAAGAGGGGAAGCCATTTTGGGCCTAGTCCTTAGTGGAACACAAGATCTGGTACAAAAGATAAGGGTGTTGGGGCCACTTGGCAATAGTGATCATAGCATGATTGCATTTGAATTAATAAATGAAGTTAGGAAGGCAAAGAAATCCAAGTACTACCTTTTAACTTTCAAAAGAGAGACTATGATAAAATGAGGAAAATACTTAAGAAAAAACTAAAAGGAGCAGCAGCAAAAGTTAAAGATTTATATCAAACATGGGTGGTGTTTAAAAATACTATCTTGGAAGCCCAGACTAGCTGTATGCCACACTTTAAGAAAAGTGGAAGGAAGTCCAAAATACTGCCAGCATTGTTTAAAGCTGAGGTCAGAGAGGCTGTTGAAGCCAAAAAAGCATCTTTCAGGAAATAGAAAAAAGGAGCCAAATGACGAAAACTGGAAACATAAGCACTGGCAAGTAGATGCAAGGCATTAATAAGGCAGGCAAAGAGAAAATTTGAAAAAAACCCAAACTTGCTATGGAAGCAAAAAATGCATAATAAAACCTTTTTCAAGATCATTTGTAGCAGTTGGACCATTAAATGATAGAGGAGTAAAAGGGGCACTAAGAGGGGTCAAGGCCATAGTGGAGAGACTAAATGAATTCTTTGCTTCAGTCTTTACTGAAGATGATGTAGAGAAGTTACCTATGACTGAAATGCTATTTAAAAGGTGATGCATCGGAAGAATTGAAAGAAATATTGATAAACTGGAAAGATGTATTGCAAATATTTGATAAAAATGAAGAGTAGTAAAATCACCCGTAGCAGATGGTATACATCCGACGGTGTTGAACTGAAATATGAGATTGCAGACCAACTATTAGTAATCCGTGAACTACCATTAAAATAATCTGTAATACCTGAAGATTGCCACATGGCCAATCTATTGCCAATTTTTTTAAAAAGGTTCCAGGGGTGATCCGGGAAACTACAGACTGGTGAGCTTGACGTCAGTATCAGGCAAAATGGTAGAAACATTATAAAGAACAAAATTACTGAACATGTAGATAGTCACGGTTTAATGGGAGAAAGCAAACATGGATTTAGCCAAGGAAGATCTTGTTTTACTAATCTGTTATATTTTTTGAAAGTGTGAATAAAACAGGTATACAAAAGTGAGCTGGTCGAAGTGAGTGCATCTGGATTTTCAGAAAGCCTTTGACATGAGACTCTTGGCAAATTAAAGATCATGGGATAGGAGGCAGTGAGGTTAAAAAAGATAAAAAGCAGAGGGTAGGGCTAAATGGCCAATTTTCCCCAGTGGAGAAAGGTGGAGTATCCCAGGGATCTGTGCTGGGTCTGCTTCTTTTTAACATATTTGTAAATGACCTGAAAATGGGAATAATGAGTGAGGTAATCAAATTTGCCGATGAGACAAAATTATTCAAAGATGTTAAAACACAAGAGGATTGTGAAAAATTACAAGAGGACATTGATGAAATTTAATGTGGACAAGTGCAAAGTTATGCACCCAAACTATGGTTTCACAACACAGAGTTCCACGTTAGGAACCACCACCCAGGGAAAAAAAAAGATGTAGGTGTCATTGTGAATAACATGTTGAAACCCTGCGCTCAAAGTGCAGTGGTGGCCAAAAGGCAAATAGAGTGCTGGGAATCATAAGGAAAGGAATGGAGAATAAAACCAAGGATATTATAATGCCTCTGAATCATTCCATGGTGCGGCTGCACCTTGAATATTGTGTGCAATTCTGGTCACCGTATCTTAAAAAGGTTATAGCAGAATTAGCACAGTTACTTACCTGTGATCTCCGGAACAGCAGGAATTAATCTTCACATTTGGGTTCGTCGGCGCCGACGGAGCCCGCACGGGAATGCTCCCCAGCATCCAATCAGAAGGCTTTTGGGAGCATCCCTCGCGCCTGCGCGGTAGCTTCCCGCCCTTCCCACTGCCTCTCCCCAGTTGCGTTTAATAGCTGAGACAGAAGGAGAGGAGAGGAAGGAAGAGAGAGAGATAGTTACAACTCCTAGGGGAGGTGGGTGGGTTGTGAAGACTAATTCCTGCTGTTCCGGAGATCACCTGTTACAGGTAAGTAACTGTGCTATCTCCAGGAACAAGCAGGAATGAGTCTTCACATATGGGGACTCCCTAGCTGAGGGTGCCAGAGGAGATCCCAGAGTGCGCGCCCCTGGACAGGGCGGCATCACCCAACCTGGATCCCCGGCATCCCCTGAGGGATGGAGGGTAGGAGTTGAGAAGAGTTGCCAAGGCACAGCAACCGAAGACTACAGGGGAGTCTTCAAAACCACGCCAAATATCATTAAACCGTTAATGATCTAGCACAATCTAGAGCTTACCTACTGGATTGTAGAAGGCAGAGCTGCGACGGGTACTGTAGATGCAGTAGCGAAGTCTTCAAGGGAACTTCACCGCAGAGAGGACGAAGTTCCCAGTCCGGGCGGGCTGGAGACGCAGGTGTCAACCGGCACCGGAAAGACAGCAGGTCTTCACGAGGAGCTCCAAGAAGCTGAGAACTCCAGGAGGAGCAGAGTCCCCAATCCGGAGGACTAATCAGAAGACTGACCGATCTGGGAGAACCCAGCCCGGAGAAGAACAGAAGTGTACCCCGGGATATCGAGGGGTACACTGTCTACCCGAGCCGGCAAGGGATAGGAAGACAATGGGTGCGAAAACCAAGGGGCTGTTGACATCACAGCAAGTTTAAGCATAACCGGTCCGAGCACCCGAGCCGCAGAACGCAGGCAAGCGGGCCGGCCGGACCCCGTAAGAAATAACAAAACGTCAGTACCGACAATTGGAGGATAGTCGGTAAGACACAGGGCGCTATAACATTTCCCAAAAGCGCCCGCCTGTACCGATATATATCCAAAAACAGGTACAGATGTATATCGGGCTATAGGTGGGTCCGGGAGCGCCCACCCAGGTTACTCAACCGCTATGGACACGTGAGAACGATACCGCCAACTCGGACCGGCCCTTGATCCACAGGAGGGCGCCTACCTGGAAGGTGGCAGGAGGAAGGGCCATCCAAGTGATGGGCCTATGTGTGTGGAGCAGGACAGATCGGCGAGGGTAGCAGTATGGTTGCGTGACCGCCCGATCAGTTGGGGAGGAGCACATCAGGAGTACGTAGACCCCTGAGGCGTCCACCTGACAGTCACCCAAACGTGTCCTCCGTGCCACAGGGAAGGCAGGAGGATAGAAAACCCTATAGCCACGGCGTGACCGTGGGGACATCTCCGGCCTAGATAAAAAAAACCCTCGGGGTTAGGGCCAAGGCCCTCCGCCGCTCCGAAGAGTGCAGGGAGCGGAGCCGGGGATCGGCATGGGTCAGTGGGACCCCTGTCCACCGTAACCTGACGGACCCAGGGATATCTCTGCGAGAGCGGAGACACAGACCAGGGGGGGGGGTGGTCCGGCCCGGCCCTGTCGAGGAATGGTTCGGCCACGCTCGGAGAGTAGCGGCCAAGGCCTACACTGGGAGAAGGAGATTCGGTGCGCGATCCCCTCAAACCGGGGGAACCAGGCAGAGGGAAATCCGAGGGATGTACCCGAGGGTAAGCCCGAAGAAGATTAGCATGGCCCTGAGGAGCCAGGCTAATCTAGCGTGGGAAGGTTCCCCCCCCCGGGGGAGGGGGCTCCATACCTACAATCAAGCAGCCGAACCGCTTGTCACACTGAAAGAACCCCAGTGTAGAACTGGACAGTAACTTCATGTAAGAGGAGTTAAGCGTAAACTGCCTCATACCGCAGCCTAAGGCTGCCTGGCATGGGCAGCCTGGCGCGAGCCCTGGCACTGCCGACCGGTGTGAGACGTCCCTGGCATGACCGCACCCGGCAGGCGGGCAGAGGGATGAAACCTCCTCCTCTTCGGACAGGAGGGTCGGGAAGGACATTTCCTACCCCCGGGAGAGGCGGAGGGCCGCGGGCGGCCAGCGCCAAACAGGTCGGCGGAGCACTGAGCAACCTGACGCAAAGCCTCGCCATTAAAGGGATTCTCCCCGGTGCACGGGGAAGTACCCAGGTTATGTTGTGCCCAGCTGCACAAGTCGGAAGCCTGCAACCAGGCTGTACGATGCGCCCCTATGGCTACCGCAGAGGACCTGCTAACCGACTCGAAAGAGTCCACGGCAGCCCGAGAAAGAAACCAAGAGATATTCCTGCAATGGTAAAGAAGCAAGGAATAGTCGGGGGCCCGAGGGGCCGACACGAAGGGAGACAAGAGAGATAACCTCTCGGTGACCTCCCGCAGCGCCAGGCTCATATAGAAGATATATGAGAGAATCCTGGAAGCCAACATGGACGCTCGGAAGGTTCGCCGCCCAAAGTTGTCCAGAGTTTTAGACGCACGATTCGGGGGGCAGGAAGAGTGCTTCTTCTTGCTTCCGACCTTCCTCAGGGCCGATTCCACCACAATGGAATGATGGGGAAGCTGGTGCGTCTGGAAACCCGGAGAGGGGGGCACCCGATACCGGGCATGCATAGCTGCAGGCGGTGCCGGTACCTGTAAGGGCGAGCGCCAAAACCCGAGCAGGAGATCCCGCAGGGAAGGGGGTAAAGGAAGCATTATGGCTGCCTGTTCCGCAGTACCCGGACTTAGCGAAGGGCCCGGGATAGGAATGGCGAGCAAGTCCGCCATGTCAAGGAGGAAGTCCTGAAAAGACGGCTCTCCCAGAGGGGCTATCCCGGGGGAGGCCGAGGCGGAGGGGCCCGCTTGAGCACCCGGGGACCCACCGTGCTGGTGCATGGGAGGAATCGCTCTAAACAGAGGAGGGTACTGACAGCCCCAATTCGAGGCAGTCGGTACTGCATCATCAGAGCCCGGGATCGACTCCAAGGGGGGCATCGAAGGGAGCGATGTCCCCGATGGGCCCGCGGAACTCGGCCTCGGCCCCGATTCCGGGGGCGAGTCCGCCCCCGGGGCAGTCCGCAAAGGCGGCTGGATTGGCGCCGAGGCCGCTGGAGAGCAGGCGAGCGCAGCACTGCGCCGTCGGAAGAGACCGGGGTCGGATCCAAAATGCGCCGGAGCCACGCCTTCCAGACTGGAGATTGATTCGAGGCTGGGCATCGAACCGAGCAACGCCTCCTTAGGGGGCCCCGGTGTTGGCGGCCGCGCCGGTGCTGCCATTCCCGCAAATGGAGTCGGGGTCGCGACGATCGGTGCTGAGGGCAACGAGGGCTTCCCAGGCCGAAACTCGGCGAAGAGGGAATAACCCGAAGTTGGCTCCGACGCCTGGAGAGGCCCTCCTAGGCGCCGGGGTTCTGCCCGCGCCTGTTTTATTGAGCGGGAAACCCTTACGGGGCGTACCACGCGGCCTCGAGGGTACCCAGGTAACCCACCGACAAGCCCCGGCGGGGAGCGAGACGCCCAGCCCCGGCTCCGCGGCGCTTCTTTGGGTCGACTCAACCGAAGGACCCGGGTCCCGCGGGCAGACTCCAGTGACAAGTGGAGCACTCAACGCCCGCTTAGATGCCGGGAGGTCGGTGGCGTCCGGGGGGGCCCCGGCCCCGCGCAAAGTGGGGGTGCCGACCCGCCCGACCGGGATAGATCGATCGGCTCTGCAGGTGGAGCCCGGAGGCGACCCTGGCGAAGCACGGGGCTCTTGTTCCCGAGACCGCCGCGGGAGGGGCGGGGCCGCGCAAGGTCAGTACCGCCCCCGCGGAAGCAGGGGACGAGTCGATCGGCCCTGGCGGAGCCGAGGACACCCGGTGCCGATCCCCGGCGGGGAGTAGGGCCACCGACTCCAACGCCGGGGACTTGGTCCCGCTCGAAGCGGTCACCACCCCCGCGCATGGCTGGGGTGTGGGCACGCCATACCGGGTCAGGTTGGTCCGACGATCCCCGGTGACGAGTGGAACACTCGACACCAATGCCGATGCCGGGGAATCGGCACCGCCGAAAGCGGGTACCGCCCCCGCGCAGGGCCGGGATGCCGTAGAGCCAGACTGGGTCGAGTCGATCGGCCCCGAGGACACCAGTCGACAGTCCCTGGCGAAGAGTGGAACACTTGACGCCGGCGCCGCTGCCGAGGGATCTGCACTGCTCGAAGCGGGTGCCACCCTCGGGCAAGGCTCGGGAATGTTCTGTGAGGAGCGAACCTCAGGAACAACCCAAAACCCCGTGGAGGTTCTGGAGCCCGAAGACTCCCTCCGGGGTATAAGGGACTGGAGGGGAAGGCCGGAGCCGTCGTCATGCAGCGCATGAGACTCACCCCTCAAGGCTCGGTTAGTCTTAACAGACTGTTGTTGGGTTACCTGATCCTGGCGAGGAGAGAAAGCCGACGACCGCACCTCAGAGGGAAAGACGTCATCGAGGGACACTCGAAACAGGGAGAGTCTTCTCCCGACGCTGAAGCCCGGGGAACTGGGGGAGAAGGGGTCAGGGCCCCAACAGGAGAGACACCAGGCGTTGGAGTCGGAGCAGAAGACAACGTCTCCACAGTGGGGGCACTTCTTAGGGGAAGAAGGCTCCATGCTGGAAAGCCCGGTAGGCCTCAGAATAACATGAGGAAGATGCTCCTCGAAGGAAATAAAAATAAGGAAAAAAGGGGGCACCAGCGGTGCCAGAGTCAGCGGGGAAAAAACCGTGACCACAGGAAACAAGAAAAGAAAAGAAGAAAAGGTTTCTGCGGTGACAGGAGGTACGTCCTGTCGGCTCCGCGGAAAAACGAAAACTGGGGAGAGGCAGTGGGAAGGGCGGGAAGCTACCGCGCAGGCGCGAGGGATGCTCCCAAAAGCCTTCTGATTGGATGCTGGGGAGCATTCCCGTGCGGGCTCCGTCGGCGCCGACGAACCCCATATGTAAAGACTCATTCCTGCTTGTTCCTGGAGATAGAAAAGATACAGAGAAGAGCTACCAAAATGGTAAAGGGGATGGAAGGATACCCCTATGAGGAGAGGCTTAAAAGGTTAAGGCTCTTCAACCTGGAAGAGACGGCTAAAGGGAGATATGATAGAGGTCTATAAATTAATGAATGAAGTGGAATGGGTAAACGTAGATCGACTGTTTACGCCATCAAAAAGTAGAAAGATGAAGGGTGGGGGGCAAACATACTCCGGCCCAGTTGAATATACCTGGGATGGGCAGTACCACAGGTGTCCAAAGGACAGAAGAGTACTGAACCACCAAAATGTTGTTATAAAAACGCTGTTATTTAATGCTGCTGTTATATAACAGTTGTACTGTAAGGTGGAGAGATTACTGATGTCAAGTTCATAAGTTCCTGGATGCCTGGAGACTGCACAGAGGAAGAAAATCTTACTCAGGAAGCCGAAGCCCCAGTTTCACCTGGTAGAGAAGTCAAAGGAAGACAAGGGACTTTAAGGGGCACCGCGGAACAAGCGGAGAGAAGTGCAGCAGTCAATAGTAGAAGGAACGGGCAGAGGGAACACAGAGGGGGGCGGGGCCAATTATGTCATGAGATGTGGATTGCTATTACTGTATTGATGGGTTACTTTGTAAAGTTTTCTCAAACCCTTGTCATCAATAAAGTAGAAAGACTAGGGGACATGCAATGAAGCTACAGGGTAACCTGTTTAAGACTAATTAGAGAAAATATTTTCTCTCAACACGTAATCAAACTCTGGAATTTGTTACCGGAGGATGTAGTAAAAGCTGTTAGTGTAGCTGGGTTTAAAAAAAGGTTTGGACAAGTTCCTGGAGGAAAGGTCCATAAACCATTACTAAAGAGGACTCGGGAAATCCACTGCTTGCCCCAGTACAAGCATTGAGGAACCTGTGTGTTTTTTGGGAAACGGCTCGATACTTGTGACCTGGATTGGCCATTGCTGGAAACAGGATACTGGGCTTGATGGACCTTGGTCTGACCCAGTCTGGCATCTCTTATGTTCTTATAAGTGCCTAGAGTGTGTCTAAAAGCGGCTAATTTGGCAATGGTGCACCTATGTGCCTTCCTCCCAGGGAAAGCAGGCACTGCTCCGAGGTGAGAATGTGCTGGTGCCAGTCACAGCCCTGCTCTGTCTGCATAGACGTTCTCTGAGCTCACTTTATAAAGGATTTTTTAAGCATGTACATGCAGAAAACTCTTATAAAACTACCGTACGTGTAACAATACACCAGAATGCAGCTTTAGGCATGATCAGGAGTTTGAGCAAAGTGGGGATGGAGTCATGGTTTGTATGTGGACGTAAATGGTTGTGAATTCAGTCTATCCATGATTTTTCCTGGTTTACCTCTAATACTGTTTACAGCTTCATTATATCTGCAATTTCCATAGCTTTTGTGGGGCTACATTATAAAGACACAAAATCGTCTGTCTTTATAAAACAGGCCCCTACTTGGCCTCCTAAGCTAGGTGATTAGTTAGGAAATTATTTCCTTTAATTGTTTGCTCCAGTACATACATATGAGTTTTGTTCAAGATATTTATGGGTTTTTTTAAGAGATTTTTTTTGGGCTGTAACATCCTCTTGTCACCTTACCTTTAAACCATACCAGCGGTCGGTTGGTCTCCCTTCTGCTTTTTTCAAAGCATGGACTATATCTGGTCTGGATATTTTTAAACAATGTCCAGACCTGATGTAAATTTTTAATCTTTGCAACTACTCCTTTTAGTTTTTTCATATTTTCTTCATTTCATCATGATCTCCCTGCAGTAGCTTTCCTTAGTGTCCTCGTTCCAGTTATTAAGTCAAATTTGATGATGTTATTATCACTATTGCCAAGTGGTCCCAACACAGTCACCTCTCGCACCACATCCTACTTTCCACTGTACTAGGACACACCTTGCTTTGGGACACACCTAGCCATTCAGGTTTTAGGATAATCATAATGAATATACACGAGATACATTTGTGTACAATGAAAGCAGTGCCTGGAAATGTTTCTCATGCATGTTCATATTCAAAATCTGACTGGCTAAGTGTGTCCTGAGGACTGGCTTGAGAACTCCTGCACTAAGAATTAGGTCCAAAATAGCTTCCCTTTGTGTTGGTTCCTGAACCAGCTGCTCATTTATTTCATGTTTTCACCATCCTCTGTGTCACGATGGAGTGATGAAGGGATGCTTGGTGAAAATGGATAGATCTCTTCTAATAGCTCAGCTAAGCAAGCTATTCCTTTAGCCCAGTGAACGGCAGAGTTAGAAAATGAGACAATACACTGCAGAGTGCACAGTAAGCATGGAACCTACACAACCTCCTTTTTATGTTTTGAGCAATAGAGGAGACAATTTGTAAGAACAGTGCAAAGGCTCCAGCTGTCAAGACTTGAGTGAAGAACCTAAACGATTCCTCTGACCCTACTTGAAAAAACAGTGTTTGATGCGAGTGAATCACATACCTTCTTGGGAGATCTCTTTTGCCACCACGGCCAGATTGTACAACTTTACCGCTGTATACACATCACCAGAATCCAAAGACACTACGTCAGCTTTGTTTGCCTGTGAACATCACAAGAGGTTGCAGAGTTATGCCCGTTTCTAATACTGCGGGTGGCCACCAAAGGGTTCCATCATAAGGTGTCAATGGAGAATCTCCATGTTGGGCCTTCCTTTAACTAAACCGGATTGTTGCTTCAGGACTGAACAGTGTATATCCCCAGAGCAGACATTCTCACATGCTGTCTAATGGAGACTAGAGTCAACTAACAGACAGTTAATTGCTGAAGATTTCAGAACTATTTTGAAAAAGATGGCAAAGCACAGTTACTTACCTGTAACAGGTGATCTCTGGGAACAGCAGGAATAAGTCTTCACATATGGGTATCGTCGGTACCGACGGAGCCTGCGCGGGAACGCTCCCCAGCGTCCAGTAAGAAAGCTTTTGGGAGCATCCCACAGCGCCTGCGCGCTGCCTTCCCGCCTTTCCCAACCGCCTCTCTCCAGTTCGAGTTTTAAAGCTGAGACAAAGAGAGAGAGAGGAAAGGAAAGATAGATAGAGAGATACAACTCCTAGGGGAGGTGGGTGGGTTGTGAAGACTTATTCCTGCTGTTCCCAGAGATCACCTGTTACAGGTAAGTAACAGTGCTATCTCCAGGAACAAGCAGGAATGAGTCTTCACATATGGGGACTCCCTAGCTGCAGATGCCAGGGAGAGACCCCATGGTTGTGTGCCCTTGCAGAGGGCTCCACTTCCCCCCATGGATCTCTGGCATCCGACCAGGGTAGGTGGGTAGGAGTAGATTAGGAATGGAACAGGTGTTTGAGGACAGCCTGACCAAACGAGGCATCCCGGAGGGAGTCCTTGTCCAAACAGTAATGGGCTGTGAAGGTATGAACTGAGGCCCAGGTGGCCGCTCGACAGATTTGGTCGATGGACACAGAGTTTAGATGAGCCATTGAGGCTGCCATGGCTCTCACATTGTGAGCTGTGACATGGCCCTCCAGAGAAATGTTCCTACTCTGGTAGGCGAAAGAAATACACTGAGCAATCCAGTTGGACAATTTTCTCTTAGAGACTGGAAGTCCTAAATGAGAAGGATCAAAAGCAACAAAGAGTTGAGAAGACTTTCTATGTTGCTGTGTTCTTTGTAAGTAGAAAGCGAGAGCTCTCTTACAATCCAAGGTATGAAGATTCCTCTCTGCATTTGATGCATGAGGTCCTGGAAAAAAGACAGGTAAATATACCTCCTGGTTCAGATGAAAAGGCGAGACCACTTTAGGCATAAAGTGTGGATTGGTCCTGAGGACTACCTTATCATGATGGAACCTTGTATAAGGTGGATTAGCCACCAAAGCTTGCAGTTCACTGATGCGGCGTGCTGAGGTGACTGCAATGAGAAAAACAACTTTCCAAGAAAGAAATTTCAAGGAGGTGGTGGCTAAAGGTTCAAAGGGTGGCTTCATAAACTGGCCAAGAACCAGGTTTAAGTCCCATGCCACTGGAGGTGGTCTAATGGGAGGTTTAGTTAAAAGAAGGCCTCTCATGAATCTTGCTATAAGAGGGTGAGAGGAAATAGGATGTCCATTGAAAGGCTTGAGGGACGCTGCAATAGCACTCAAATGGACTCTTACTGAATTCGTTTTCAGGCCTGCATGGGATAGATGCAGGAGATACTCTAATAGAGAATTCAGAGGTATTGCAATAGGGTTTAGACCAGGGGTCTCAAACACGCGGCCCGCGGGCCGCATGCGGCCCGCGAGACAACTTTGTGCGGCCCGCGAAAGAGAAAAACAAAAAAACCCCAAAACCCTGACTTCTGCCGTTGCCGCGGCAGAATCAATTGTCAAATTAAAAAAAAAAAGACTTCTGCTGCTCAAGCAGCAATATCACCTGTCCTGCGGCCCCTTCCCCTGTGCCCGGAGATCCGAATCTGCTCATCAGCGGCGTGCTTTTCAAGCCGCGAAGAGTATTCCCCTCGCGCGGCTTGAAACCGCGCGAGAGGGGAATACTCTTCGCGGCTTGAAAAGCACGCCGCTGATGAGCAGATTCGGATCTCCGGGCACAGGGGAAGAGGCCGCAGGACAGGTGATATTGCTGCTTGAGCAGCAGAAGTCTTTTTTTTTTAAAATTTGACAATTGATTCTGCCGCTGCCACGGCGGCAACGGCAGAAGTCAGGGTTTTGGGGTTGTTTTGTTTTCCTCTGTCGGGGGGGGGGGGTATTAATGGAAATGGGCAGATGGGGGTTAGGACGGGAAGTGGGCTATTGGCAGGGGGGGGGGGGTTATGACTGGTAATGGGCTATTGGGGGGGCGAGGACGGGAAAAGGGCAGAGGGGGGTTAGGACTGGAAGTGGGCTATTGGCAGGGGGGGGGTTATGACTGGTAATGGGCTATGGTGGGGGCTAGGACTGGAAATGGGCAGATGGGGGTCAGGGCCGGCCCGTCCATTGAGCGAGAATGTTTTTTGCACAGGGCCCCGCGTTTCAGGGGGCCCCGCGCAAAAAACATTCTGATCCTACTAAAGTAAAATTAAAAAACAAAACAAAACTGTCTTCTCCGCTGCCGGGGCCGCCGCGGCAGAATCGAGTGTGCCGCGGGGCCCCCCCTGCCCAGCACAGCCTGCCCTCCCCCTCTATCCGTTCTCTCGTTCAGCTCACAGTCACGCCGCGCCTGCAGTTTCTCCCTCGCTGCTCTGTTGAGCCCGCGGGGGCTGATGGGAAGTTCCCATCAGCCCCCGCGGGCTTAACAGAGCTGCGAAAGGGAAACTAGTCCCTTCGCGCTCTGAAAGCCGGCGCGGGGTGACTGTGAGCTGAACGAGAGAACGGATAGAGGGGGAGGGCAGGCTGTGCTGGGCAGGGGGGGCCCCGCGGCACACTCGATTCTGCCGCGGCGGCCCCGGCAGCGGAGAAGACAGCTTTAAAAAGAAAAAAAATTCCCTCGGCTGGACTGGGCTGGGGGCTTAGGAATGCTGATGGGCGGGGGGCGGGGGCTGGGGGGGGGGGGGTTAGGAATGCTGATGGGGCGGGGGGCTGGGGGGGGTTAGGAATGCTGATGGGCTGGGGGGGGTAGGAATGCTGATGGGCTATGGGGGGGCTGGGGGGTAGGAATGCTGATGGGCTATGGGGGGGGCTGGGGGGTAGGAATGCTGATGGGCTGGGGGGTTAGGAGTGCTGATGGGCTATGGGGGGCTGGGGGGTTAGGAGTGCTGATGGGCGGGGGGGGGGGTTAGGAGTGCTGATGGGCTATGGGGGGCTGGGGGAGGTTAAGACTGGCAAGGAGGGCGGAAACGACAGGCTCTGGTCTGCGCTGGCCGGAGAAAATACTGGCAAACGGCTGGGCTGTGCTCGGGGGGTTAAGAGTGGCAATGGGCTGGGATGGGCGGGGCGGGGGTTAAGACTGGCAATGGGCTGGGCTGGGCTGGGCTGGGGGGGGGGTTAAGACTGGTGCTGGGCTGGGCTGGGGGGGGTTAAGACTGGCAATGGGCTGGGCTGGGCTGGGCTGGGGGGGTTAAGACTGGCGCTGGGCTGGGCTGGGCTGGGGGGGTTATGACTGGCGCTGGGCTGGGCGGGGGGGGGTTAAGACGGGCAAGGGGCTGGGCGGGGGGGGGGTATGACTGGCAATGGGCTGGGCTGGGCTGGGCGGGGGGGGTTAAGACTGCAATGGGCTGGGCTGGGCTGGGGGGGGTTAAGACTGGCAATGGGCTGGGCTGGGCTGGGCTGGGGGGGGGTTAAGACTGGCAATGGGCTGGACTGGGCTGGGGGGGGGGGTTAAGACTGGCAATGGGCTGGGCTGGGCTGGGCTGGGGGGGGTTAAGACGCGCTGGGCTGGGCTGGGGGGGGTTAAGACTGGCAATGGGCTGGGCTGGGCTGGGCTGGGGGGGGTAAGACTGGCAATGGGCTGGGCTGGGCTGGGGGGGGTTAAGACTGGCAATGGGCTGGGCTGGGCTGGGCGGGGGGGGGTTAAGACTGCAATGGGCTGGGCTGGGCTGGGCTGGGGGGGGGGTTAAGACTGGCACTGGGCTGGGCTGGGCTGGGGGGGGTTAAGACTGGCAATGGGCTGGGGGCTGTCTGGAAATGGGGCTATGGGGGGGTTAGGACTGATAATGGGCTATGGGGGGGGGCTAGGACAGTAATTGGGCTGATGGGGAGGGGTTAGGACGTAATGGGCTGGGGGCCGCTGGGGGGGGTTAAGATGGTAATGAGCTGTGGGCTGATGGGGGCTGTCTGGAAATGAGGTGATGGGGGGGTTAGGACTGCTAATGGGCTATGGGGGGGGGGTGGTTAGGACTGATAATGGGCTATGGGGGGCTAGGACAGGAAATGGGCTGATGGGGAGGGGTTAGGATTTGAGGTGGACTGATGTGGTTAGGACTGGTAATGGGCTGTGGGCTGATGGGGGGGTTAGGACTGGCAATGAGCTATGGGGGGCTGACTGGAAATGGGCTGATGGGGTTAAGACGGGAAGTGGGCTGATGGGGGGTTAGGACTGGTAATGGGTTATAGGGGGGCTTAAACTGAAAATGGAGTGATGGGGGGTTAGGACTGGAAGTGGGTTGATGGGGGGCTAGGACTGGTAATGGGTTGGGGGGTTGCCATGACTGGAAATGGGCTGAGTGGAAGGGGAGGCTTGAACTGCAAATAGCTGATGGGGAGGGAGCTTGGAATGGAAATGGGCTGTGAGGGAAGGGAGCTAGGACTGAAAATGGGCTGATGGAGCAGCTAGGATAGGACTGGAAATGGGCTGTTGGGGGAGCTAAGATTGGAAATGGGCTGTGGTGGGGGCTTGAATTGAAATGGACTCATGGAGGGGCTAGAACTGGAAGTAGGCTCATGGGGGGCTTGGACTGGAATTGGGCTGAGTGGAGGGGAGCTAGGATTTGACATGGGCTGATGGTGGGGCTAGGAAATGAGTAGAAATGGGCTGATGGGGGGACTAGGATTGGAAATGAGCTGATGAAGGGACTCAGACTGAAAATGGATGGGGGAGCTAGGACTGGAAATGGGTTGATGGGGGGCTAGGACTGGAAATGGGCTGATGCAGGGACTAGAAGGGAATGGATGCTGGGTGAGACTGGAACTAGAAGGGAGCTGATGTTGGGGGAGGATTAGAATGGGATGGGGCTGGGAGAGTAAAATGGAG
Source organism: Ichthyophis bannanicus (assembly GCA_033557465.1). Taxonomy (NCBI): domain Eukaryota; kingdom Metazoa; phylum Chordata; class Amphibia; order Gymnophiona; family Ichthyophiidae; genus Ichthyophis; species Ichthyophis bannanicus. The sequence continues at coordinate 17,277,288 of CM066041.1, read as the reverse complement.
AGGGGAAAAATATTTTGTGTGGGAGGGATGAAAAATCTACAATTGGCCGGGTATTGGGAGAGTAAGTGGGGATTGAGGATGGAGGGGTAAAATTTGTGTGGATGAAATAGGAATGAGGAAAGAGCAAAAGGAGAAAGATTAGTATGTTAAAGCAGATGTAGAGAGAGAGAATGGAAAAAAAAAAAACTAGAAGAGAGAAGAAAGGACAAATGGACAGCAGATGATGGAGAGTTAGCAGAAAACATGAAGAAACCAGAAGAAAGTGGCTGGAGCAATTGCAACTGAAAAAAAATGCACAAAAGGTAGAAAGATATCTCTTTATTTTGAATTTATTAACTGGAATATGAAAGCTCTGGGAAATGTGCATCATTAACGTCTGCGCTTTGTTTGGTACAAGAGGAAATTAATTTATAGTTTTATTTCTACAGTGTTGTTGTACATTCCAAGTTTGGCTTTTGGGGTTCCCAGTTTAATTTGCCTTCCTGTTTCTAAATTGTGATTCCTTGTTTGGTGATGGTCTATGTTCTGCATGTGTAACTGAGCTGAGGTATTCTATTTATGTAATTCCTATTTGACATTGCCACTTGTTCTCTTTCCCCAGTATTCTCTGAAATGTACTGGTTTAATATTTGCAGTGTTGCCTTTTGATAGGTAGAGTATGGTACTTTGTGAGTCCTGGTAATGCTGTCAGGAAACGGCGGGTTTGCTATGGGTTCTAAATGGGCAGCGTTTGTAGTAGTTCCTAATGTGCCTGGCGGTTGGCACTGGATTATAGTAATATAGAAATCTTTTAGTCTTTCTTTATCCATACACTCATTAAGAGACATGTTTACTAAAAGTTAGTGTATGGTAACATTATGCAAATATTTATGCAAATAAGGCCACTTATGCAAATGAGGCCCCGCACCGAGTCTCCGCACATGGCCCCGCACCCCCCTTGGGCCGCCCCTGATGGGGGTTAGGACTGGAAGTGGGCTATTGGCAGGGGGGGGTTATGACTGGTAATGGGCTATGGTGGGGGCTAGGACTGAAAATGGGGTGATGGGGGTTAGGACTGGAGGTGGGCTGATTGGGGGGGTTAGGACTGGTAATGGCCTATGAGGGGAGGTAAGACTGAAAATGGGGTGATGGGGGATACGACTGCACGTGGGCTATGGGGGGACTAGGACTGGTAATGGGCTATGGGGGGGGGTAAGACTGAAAATGGGGTGATGGGGGGGTAAGACTGGAAGTGCGCTATGGGGAGGTTAGGACTGGTAATGGGCTATGGGGGGTCTAGGACTGGTAATGGGCTGGGGGGTTGCTAGGACTGGAAATGGGCTGAGTGGAAGGGGGCTTGAACTGCAAATGGCTGATGGGGAGGGGGGCTTGGAATGGAAATGGGCTGTGAGGGGAGGGAGCTAGGATTGGAAATGGGCTGATGGGGGGCTAGGATTGGAAATGGGCTGATGGTGAGGCTAGGATAGGACTGGAAATGGACTGATGCAGGGACTAGAAAGGAGCAGATGCTGGGTGGGGCTGGAACTAGAAGGGAGCTGATGTTGGGGGAGGATTAGAATGGGATGGAGCTGGGAAAGTGAAATGGAGAGGGGAAAAATATTTTGTCTGGAAGAGAAGACAAATCTACAATTGGCCAGGTATTGGGAGAGTAAGTGGGGATTGAGGATGGAGGGGTAAAATTTGAGTGGATGAAATAGGAATGAGGAAAGAGCAAAAGGAGAAAGATTAGTATGTTAAAGCAGATGTAGGGAGAGAGAATGGAAAAAAAAAACTAGAAGAGAGAAGAAAGGACAAATGGACAGCAGACGATGGAGATAGCAGAAGACACGAAGAAACCAGAAGTGGCTGGAGCAATTGCAACTGAAAAAAAATGCACAAAAGGTAGATAAATATCTCTTTATTTTGAATTTATTAACTGGAATATGTCAGCTCTGGGAAATGTGCATCATTAATGTTTGCGCTTTGTTTAGTACAAGAGGAAATTAATTTATAGTTTTATTTCTACAGTGTTGTTGTACATTCCAAGTTTGGCTTTTGGGGTTCCCAGTTTAATTATTGTCTTCCTATTTCTGAATCTTTTAGTCTTTCTTTATCCATACTCATTAAGAGGCATGTTTACTAAAAGTTAGTGTATGGTAACATTATGCAAATATTTATGCAAATGAGGCCCCTTATGCAAATGAGGCCCCACGTCTTATGCGGCCCCCGGGTTACTTTACAAGTCCTCATTTGGCCCTCAAAGCAATTTGAGTTTGAGACCCCTGGTTTAGACCCTTCTCTGAACACCAAATGGTAAATCTTTTCCATTTGAAAGCATAGGAACGCTAGTAGAAAGCTTTCTAGAGGCATGAATAACATCTCTGACCTGCTGAGAGAGATGAAAATCTTGAAGGTCTAGGCCCTCAGCAACCAAGCCCTGAGATGGAGCGACTGGGGGTTTGGGTGCCATAATGTTCCCCCTTCCTGGGACAGAAGGTCTGGTGCAGAGCCCAAGTCCAGGGAAGGAGCTTGAGAGAGATGCAGAAGTAGAGGGTACCACACTTGGCGTGGCCAATGTGGAGCTATGAGGATCATGGTCCCTCGATCTCTCTGAAGCTTGAATAGTGTTTTGGGAATTAGGGGAATTGGTGGAAAGGCATAAAGGAAGTCTTGACCCCAGTGAAGGAGGAAGGCATCCTTAGCCTGAACTCCCTGAGATGGAATTCTGGAACAGAACCGGGGAAGTTTGGCATTCCACGGACTTGCAAAGAGGTCTATGTCCAGGGTTCCCCAAATTCGAAAACTCCTGGCTACCTGGTCCATGTGGAGGGACCACTCGTGTGGGAGCAGAACTCGACTGAGTCTGTCCGCCCAAGAGTTTTGAACGCCTGGAAGATATACTGCCAGAAGATGGATGTGATGCTCTCTGGCGAAGGCCCACAGTTGCAAAGCTTTGTTGCAAAGCGACAGAGAGCCAGTCCCGCCCTGCTTGTTCACATAGAACATGGCTACTTGGTTGTCCGTATGGATGAGGACTGTCCTGTAACTGAGCAAGGTATGGAACACTCAGAGCTAAGAATATTGCTCTGAGTTCCAATAGACTGATATGCAGAGAAGTCTCCTGTGGAGACCAGATGCCCTGGGTGGAGAGATCTTGCAGATGAGCTCCCCAACCCTTTGGAGAAGCATCTGTTGTGAGAGTTGCTTGGGGTAGCGGTTGCTGAAAAGGGGACCCCAGCAACAGGTTTTGAGAGGACTTCCACCACTGGAGAGACCAAAAAAGGCGACTGGAGTTTGCTATTTTGTCTGTCAGGCAACCTGATGCCTGAGTCCATTCGGTGGACAAAGTCCATTGAGCTGCCCTCATGTGAAAGCGAGCATATGGAACCACATGCACGGTGGATGCCATGTGGCCTAATAGTTGTAACATCTCTCGAGCAGTTAATTGGGACTTTAACTGAATCTGGGAGGCTAACTGCACCAGACGTAGGCAACGGGCCTGAGGAAGATAGGCCCTTGCAGTTCTGGTATCCAGTAAGGCCCCTATGAACTCCAGAGACTGAGTAGGGGTGAGATTGGATTTTGGGATGTTTATTACTAGTCCCAAATACTGAAGGATACGCATTGTGCAGGTTAGACAAGTCTGGGCCTCTGACTGGGATGTGGCTCGAATGAGCCAGTCGTCCAGATATGGGAATACGAATATTCCTAGAGTGCGGAGAAATGCAGCTACTACTGCCATGCATTTCGTGAACACCCTTGGTGCAGAGGCCAGACCGAAAGGAAGCACCCTGTATGGTAGTGCTTTCCTTGAAAAAGGAACCAAAGGAACCTTCTGTGTGTTGGATGGATGAGGACATGGGTGTACGCATCCTTGAGATCTAGAGAACAAAGCCAGTCCTGACTCTGAAGGTATGGAAGCAGAGCCCCTAGAGAAATCATTTTGAATTTCTCCTTGAACAGAAATTTGTTCAATTCTCTGAGATCTAATATGGGTCTGTAGCCCCCTGTTTTTTTTGGGATAAGAAAATAAGGGGAATAGAACCCTGAGCCCTGTTGAAGAAGAGGTACTTCTTCTATTGCCCCTTGGGCAAGAAGGGTAGCAATCTCCTGACCTAAAAGGTTGAGGAGAGATGTTGGAGAATTGAACTGTTTCACTATGGTGTGAGGAGGAAGGTTTAAGAAGTGAAGCTTGTACCCTTCCTTTATGATGGAGAGGGTCCATTGCTCTGCTGTGATTTGCTCCCATCTGGGAGCAAAGTAAGTCAACCTTCCTGGAATGGTGAGGGGCTCTGGTTTTTCCAGAGCTAGAAAGGCTAAGTTCTCTAGTTGCAAGTCAAAGGCCCTGAGGAGGTTGAGGCTGCTGGGCTGTGGTAGGCCTGGCAGCCTTTAACTTGGCCTGTTTAGGTGGTTGCTGACGCTTTGCAGCAAAACGACCTGCAGAAGATGTCTGCCCATGAGCAGGATAATATCTTCCCTTTTTAGAAAAAGATGTCTTTTTGAACAATCTTTTCTTAACAGGGGCAGAGGTAGACTTTGAAAGTCGATCCAAAGCAGAGTTCTCAGCATCCATCTGAGTGGCCTTTGCTTGCCAATCCCTGCCAAACAGGTTTTCACCTGTACAAGGAAGGTTTCCCAACTCATCTTGGACTCAGAGTTCCAAATCAGAGGCTTGTAACCAAGCAATTCTGCGTGCACCTATGGCAATAGCCGAGGCTCTGCTTACACACTCAAAAGAGTCAAAGGCTGCACGGTTGGAGAATTTGGAAACATCTTGGGCATGTTTGAGCCAAGTGAGAAATTCCTGCCTTTTATCTTCCGAAATAAAAGGAGCTAAAGTCTGCAGATGATCTGTGACTTCCTTTAGAAACATCCCCATATAGAGACTATAGGAGTTGATTCTGGCAGCAAGCATATTGGCCTGGAAAATCCTTCGGCCAAAAGCATCTAGAGTCCTACATTCACGTCCTGGAGGATTAGAGGAGTGTCTCTTTGCACTCTTTATTTTCCTCATGGCAGACTCTACCACAATACAGTGGTGAGGAAGCTGAGACTTATGAAAGCCAGGACAAGGAGGGACACAGTACATGGTGTCTAACCTACGAGAATGAGGAGAGGTAGTAAGAGGAGTCTCCCACATGCTCAACATGAGATAATAGAGAATCTCATGGATAGGTAAGGTGGCTGCTTCTTTAGGAGCCTTAGGGTATTGCAAAATATCTAATTGCTTGGCTCTAGGTTCTGACTCAGGGGCCACTGTAATGGAGAGGCCCCTAGCCACTTCCCTAATGAAGTCTTGAAAAGACAAGTCTTCTGGAGGAGACATTCTTCGTTTTGGAGAATCTGACTCCTGAGGAAGAAGTACCGGTGCTTCGACAGAAGCCTCCGACTCATCAGAGTCTTCGGAGGAATCGAAGTATCGCCTGTCTGGATGCTCCTGTAAAGCCCGATACGCGTACCGAGTGGGATCGACATCGGGAGTAAGCGGTACCGGTTCGGTACCGATGGGCATCATAGGACAGGGTACCGTTGCAGTCGACACCGAAGCCGATGTAATCGGTACCAGCACCGGAAATGATGCCGGTGCCGGAGTCGGTACCGGCAACGGAGATTGTTGCGGTACCGAAGGCGTTGAAGCCTGCATAAACGCCGTTAGGGTGCGCTGTATGGACAGAATCTTCTGATCCATCGACGCCACCAGAGTCTGGATGTCGGTACCGGTGGAGGCCACCGGTACCCCAGAACACAGCAACAGGTGATCGGTCGAGGCCGAGCCATCGATGTCAACCTGTGACCCCATAGATAATGCTTTGGAAGCTGGAACTTCCCGCCGGGGTAATTTTGCCAGTGCGGATTCATCGAGGACAAGCCCGGAGGCATCTCGATGCTTAGAGGGAGATTTGCCCTTCGAGGACCGGCTAGATTTATGTTTGGTTACCTGAGATCCATGGGAGGAAGAAGAAGCCCTGGAAGACATCGATGCCACCGAGGCTGCATCAGAGGGAAACAGGATACTGAACTTGGCTGCTCGGTTCTACCGACCTCTTTTAGACATCATGGTACAGGACACACAATCCGTGATGGAATGGTCAGGACCCAAACATTTTAGACACCAATCATGGGTGTCGGTGACGGAAATAGTACCGCCACACTTCGTGCACTTTTTAAACCCGGAAGCGGGCTTCTCCATGAGGAGAAAAATGTTCAGGCCTAAGGCCCAAACTGCAAATGTATAGTTGAAGAAAGAAAAGTTTTTTGGGGTTTTTTTGTAAGAAAGAAAAGAAAAGACCGGCGGTACCGGTCTGACGTCGAAGAAGGCAGACGTGACACAGAAAAATAAAGAATTCTTCTGCGGTGACAGGAACACGACCTGCTGGCTCTGCGGAAAAGAAGAACTGGAGAGAGGCGGTTGGGAAAGGCAGGAAGGCAGCGCGCAGGCACTGTGGGATGCTCCCAAAAGCTTTCTTACTGGACGCTGGGGAGCGTTCCCGCGCAGGCTCCGTCGGTACCGATGATACCCATATGTGAAGACTCATTCCTGCTTGTTCCTGGAGATTAAGGTACAAACACCAGCTGATACTCAAGCACCTTCTTCTAACCAAGACTCTAAGCTCTGACTTATTTGTGTCACCCAATCCCACAGGAAAAAGAGGATAGGTGAATGCAAACACATTCAACTATTGCATTATTAATTGGCTGAGCCAGGACATTATGAAAATGCTGAATCTCTTCCCATCTGTGCAGCTAAATCAGGCTGCTAGAGCCCCACTTCCCCACTTGGTCCTTTTCCTTTCTACCCTGCAGCATGTTTCTCCCCTCCCCCTTTCCTGGTGGTGGGAGGACAGCACTGGCAGCACTTCTTACACACCCCCTGCCTTCTTGGCAGGCTGCACTTTACAGTCTAAACTGCGCAGGACTCATCAGCATCATGCGGTCTGAGTTTCACAGAAGGATCCTAGATGAGACATTGACAGCTGTTTAAACTAGAGAAGCCACCGGACAAATGAAGACTGTAGAGTAAAACACAAAGGTGAGGAGCAAGAACGAGGCTACAGCGTAGACACCAGCCAAGGAGAAAGCTAAAAGCACCAATAACATTCCAGATCTGCAAACTCTTAGTGAAGAGGCAGACCTGGCCAGAGAGGTGGTGCAATGAGTCCTGGGACTATGTTCAGGAAGTGGGAGTAATAGCTCCTAGTATTAAAATGTACATCAACGCAACTGAAATGCAGAGGGACATGGAGAAAAAGGTGATGTTGTGGATTATCTTGGAAAGGGGAGTGGCACTTTCATTTACATTGCATGATCTATAGGACAGAGAGCTGGTTAAAAATATATAAAAGGTGCGAATGAAAAGGGAGGTGGTGTTAAGTGGGAAATGTTAACCTCCTAGATATGGACTGGAATATACTATATGCAGAAGTCAGAAATCCTGGTAAAGGAGCACACAAAGGAAGGGGGCAAACTAGAGCTGGTACTTATGAATGAAGAAAGCGTTTCTAGTGTCTAGGTAAACACCTACATGAACCTCAATGATTGAAATAGTGTGGTCTGAGATGACAACTGAGGCAGACAGAGGTTATTCCTGCATCTCAAAACTATTGACTTTGGATAAATAGGAAACTACTTTAAGGAGGAGGCGGCAGGTGAAGTGAAAGAAGGTGCCTCAAGTTCAGATTTGGAAAAGGAAGTAATAAATCTAAAATCTGAATCCAAGTTGAATTCATAGACCCACAGACCACATATCCAGCAATCGCTAATCTAAGCATTTTATATTATAGTCATAACAATCTGTTACTCCACAAACAATAGAGATCGGTGTAACAGAATATACTCAGGCGACAGCAGAGCCTCCTCTTAAACATCCTTAAAATCTATGTGAAAGCTTGGCCAACAATAGAGCTCTCATCTGTTTTCAGAATTTCCAATAACTCCCCTTAGCCCACAGTGACCCTGGCAGCACAATCCTGCATATTCCTTCAATGGAAGAAGCAGCCTTTCGGGTTATACTTAACTTAGCATCCCACACAGAGCACGGCACATGCTGTGGGACACATAGTACCAGAACAGCCTTTAGATATATTGTATTTCCCTTGTCCCCAAAGGGCTCACAATCTACATTTTGTACCTGAGGCAACAGAGGGTTAAATGGCTTGCCCAAGGCCACAAGGAGTGCTTGTGGGACTAAAAACCCCAGTCCCTCTGGCCCAAGGGATTTGAACCCCTAGCCCTCCGGTCTGAGACAACTTGCCCCAACCACTAGGCCACTCCTCCCTCTGCATATCTTATCGTAACACCCAAAGTTTGCACTACTGCAGAAAGAGTAAGCTCCAATCCATCATTCAGAATGACCTGAGAGCCCCCCTGCAGTGGTATCCTACTGACCCAATGGAATTCTGTCTTCTCTACTTTTAAGGATAGTCAATCGAGCAAACCTGCTTTCTTATCATTCCTCCAGTCCAGTCCCGACATCTGGGTTGTCAGCTCTCACCAGCAGCATGGAGACTGAACATGTCATCTCTGATGACATCAGTGTTCTTAGGCAGCTGGCGCCACTTACCAACCCCAGTAAATTCAGTCTCGAAGCAGCTGGAGAGCGCTGATTTGAAAGTCTGGGCTCACTGAAAGGACAACTAAGCGCATAGTTTGTTATTTTACAGATAATTTGGATGGAAAGAGGGGACTCTGCCTGGGTTTGTTCTGTTTGGTCAATAAAGTCAGGGTTTAAAAAAAAAAAAAAAAAGGCCTTTGAGGAGATGCACTAACATCCTTCCTTCAGGTGAGAGAGAAGAGGGTGATTGATTCTCCGGCAGACTCTGTGGCTCAAGAACCATAAGTCAGGTAAGGAGCTGCCAGTAAGAGACAGTGTACAGCCCTGTGATGAGCACCTTGTCAGACTTCTGCTTTACAGCCAAAGCAACAGGAGCTGAGTGTGGGAGCGGACAGAACCCTTGGAAGGGCCGGCCTGGAGCAGGCACGGGGGGTGCGGGTGCCTAGGGAAGATAAGTTCTTTGCTTTTTGGGGGTTTTGTTGGCAAGGCCAGGTTCAGAGGTCTTCACGGTGGCGCGAAAAACCACGTGACCTGCACACGGCTATTTTGTGCAGGGCGGGAAATGGCGCCAATTCAATGGGAGCTTAATTTTTCATTAGCAGTGAGTGAAAGCAGGATTGGACGTGGGGGATCATTTCCATCACGTTTTGTTGTTTTTTTCTTCCTCCCTCCAGCAGAATTGAATTGTAACGGCAGAGAGAGGAAGAACAACAACAAAAAAAAAAGTAAAAAATGACAGAGTGCTTGTGTTTGTACTCAGTGGGACTGGAGGAGACTTGGGACTCCCCCATCCATGAGACTGACATGTTTGCCAAAGTCACTTGCTTGGAGTGTGGCTCTAGGCGCAGCTCAATCTCGACCACTTATTTTTGCCGCGGTTTTGAGGTGGAGCCACGATCTGCAGAGGAAGGCTTCCTGGGGGAGATTAGGTCTCAAGGTGGTCAAGGAACTTCTGGAGTGTCTGAGGAGGATGCAGGCCCCAGAGGGCCATGGGTTGCATGTCGGGGGGCAGGGGACCCAGCCATAGTCGAGGAAGCCGACAGGCAGTTTCTACAAGTGCTTGACCAACAGGACAAGGAGTCGTTGCCCCTTCGATCATCTACATCCCACGTGTCACCCATGAGTAGGGGGCAGATGGGTTTGTTTTCTCCAGATTTTGTGCTGCTGATGTATACGGCATTCTGCATGAAACAGCAAGAAGCGCAGCCCTCCGGGGCATCGGAAAGAGGAAAAAGGAGAAGAAAGCCCGAGACAGCAGCAGATATTGACAAACCTATGGTCAGTAGGCGACGTCTGGAGAGGGACTCTTGGGAGGACAGGGGGTCACTCCACTTGGAAGACCCAGTGGAACTAGAAGGAGGCAGTTCTATGGTCGTGCCAGAGGAGCTGAAAGGAGAAGAGATTCCACAAGAGGAATCTCGCATTGTATGGGTATGCTGCTGGGAGGAATTGGCGGCGCTCATATCACAATCTTTGAAAGCGCTGAATATGTTGGCAGGAGTTCCCCAGCATGAGGAGCCCTTGGAGGACTCATAGTTTCAGGCTGTCCGAAAAGCATAGTGTTCCCGCTACATAGGGTTATTAAGCAAATGATACAGGATGAGTGGGAGGTCCCGGAGGCCACCCTAAAAGGCACGCGGTCCTTGGCATGTCTCTATCCTTTCCTGGAAAAGGAGAGAGAAATCTTGCACTCTCCTAAAATGGACGCAAAAGTATCAGCGGTCACTAAGAAAACCACCATACCAGTCGAAAGTAGCTTGGGTCTCAAGGATGTGTAAGGCAGGAAGTTAGAGACTTTGCTGAAACAAGCATTTGATATCAACGCACTGTCATTGAAGGCATTAGTCTGTGGGGCCTTCATGGCACGGTCCTGTTTGTGCTGGATGCAGGCCATCTTGGAGACGGCTGAAAAGGGTCAGTCTCCTCCAGAGGCAGCTAAGATGGAGTCGGGGGCAGCCTATTTGGCGGATGCCTTCTACGACCTGATTAGATGCTTAGCTAAGAGTATGGCTTCAGTCATGGCTGCCCATTGTTACCTGTGGTTACAGAATTGGGCGATGGATGTCTCCAGGTCACTTTTAAGTAGACTGCCCTTTAAGAACATAAGATATGCCATACTGGGTCAGACCAAGGTCCATCAAGCCCGGTATCCTGTTTCCAACAGTGGCCAATCTGGGTCACAAGTACCTAGCAGTGTCCCCAAAAGACACAGGTTCCACAGTGCTTGTACTGGGGCAAGCAGAGGATTTCCTGGGTCTTCTCTTGCACCAGCCCAGATCTCTTCTGTCCCACTGCCCTGGTCAGACCACTATCTCCTTTTTTGGGCTGTGCCTCCCATCCTTGCAGTGCCCGTCGCGCTGCCTTCCTCCCCTCCCTCCCAGGCTCTGTCGCCGCATCACTCCATCGACTCTTCAGCACTTCCCTCCAGCTGATTCCCTCTTTCCTTCATCTTTTCCATCCTTTCCCGTAGATGAACAAGCCAACCTTTGGTCAACCAATCTTACAGCTGCCCTGGATCGTCTCACTCCCTCCCCATCTATTCCCTCTTCCCCCCCTCCTCCCATCACCCCTGGTTTCACCCTGGTCTTAATCTCCAGCACACTCACCTCCTCCATGCCGAAGGGGTCTGGCGCAAGCACCCCACTCCTCACTCTCTTGCTTCTTTCCGCGCTTCTCAACTGCTCTACCGCTCGATGATCACTGAAGCCAAACGCTCCTATTACTCTGACCGTATTTCCTCTTCCTCCAGCTCCTCCAGACAACTCTACCAGATCCTTCGTTCTGCCATCGCACTGTCCACTCTCTCCACAACTTTCTTCTCCCCCCAATGCGCCCGATCTCAACTGTCTTGCTTCTTTCTTCTCTAATAAGATTGAAGCTCTTCGCGCAACCTTCCCAGCCTGTCCCCCACACATTCAGAGTACCTTCCTCCTTCTCCCCCCTCCCCTTCCGCTAATGGGGTTCACTCTCACACTTGGCACACTTTCCTTCCTGTCACTCAGGCCAATCTCACCAGGTCTCTTGCCTCCTCACACAAAACCACCTGCCCCCTTGACTCCCTGCCCTCATCTTGGCTGTCCAAACCTTCCCTTGCATTGCTCCCCTACATGCTCCAGCTACTTAATAATAGCCTCTCCTCCGGTGTCTCTCCCTCTGCCTGGAAGCATGCCCTCATTCGTCCGCTCCTTAAGAAGCCCTCCCTCGACCCCTCTGTTCCTGCCAATTGGCGTTCTGTGTCCAACCTCCCTTTTCTGTCCAAGATTTTGGAAAAGCTTGTTTTCTCCCAGCTCTCTGCCCACCTTGACTCTACTCTCTCTCTCCACACACGCCAGTCTGGTTTTTGCCCCGGCCACAGCACTGAAACCATCATCACCTCCCTCCTGAATGAAGTACACCAGTCTCACGACCGTGCTGACCTTTCCCTAGTGGTTGCCCTGGATTTGTCCTCCGCATTTGATATCGTTGACCATTGCACTCTTCTTGCCCGCTTGGCCAGTCTTGGGATCCGTGGCCCTGTTCTCTCCTGGTTTCGCTCTTTCCTCTCTTCTCGCACCTTCTCAGTCCAGACCAGCTCAGCCACCTCTCCTCCTCTGGCACTCCACTGTGGGGTTCTCCAGGGTTCAATACTTGCCCCTCTACTTTTTAATATCTTTCTCGCCCCCCTTGCACGCCTTGTTCAACAGTCTGGCATCTCAGGTTATTTCTATGCAGATGACATCCTTCTCATGCACCACACCAGTCCCCTTGCCCCTGATCTCTCTGCCCTCAATGTTTGCCTCACCTGTGTCGCCTCGTGGTTAAAATAGTAACTTTTTCCATGTCAACCCCTCAAAGTTCACTGCCCTTTGGTTCTCCTTCAGCTCCCCTCCTCCTACCTGCTCCCCACTTCCTCTCCACACCTGTCCCCTTGGTTTCTTCTCTACGCTACCTTGGGGTCTCTCTCGACTCCTTCCTCTCTTTTCATCTTCACATCTCCATGCTTGTCCGCCGCTCTTTTTTCTTCTTGCATCAAATCCGTGCCATCCGCTCTTTTCTTCCCTCTTCTTCCATCACCTCTTTAGTCCTCTCACTTGTTATCTCTCGGTTAGACTACTATAACATTGTTTTGGCCGGCCTCCCTCAGTATCAGCTCCGTCGCTTACAGTTGGTCCAGAACACCGCCGCACGCTTGCTCACTCACTCCTCCTCTAGCGACCACATTACCCCTCTCCTCCTCCATTTGCACTGGCTACCACTTAACTTCCGCTTCATCTATAAACTTCTTATTCTCACTTATAAGGCACTTCATACCGGTACCCCACGATATCTAGCAGACTCTATTTGCCTGCAGCCCTCCCCCGCCTTCTCCATTCAGCACACGGTAACCGCCTCTTCCTTCCATCCCCCTCCTGGGCCCACCTAGAGACGACTCGCTGCTCCGCCTTCTTCTTCCTGGCCCCGGCCCTTTGAAACTCCCTTCCCTCTACTCTGCGTACAGAACTATCCTTCAGCCATTTCAAGGGATTACTCAAGAAACACCTTTTCCAACAGGCATTCAACCTCCCAGACCCCAACGTCTCCCCCCTTGTTAGTCTCCTCTTCCGACAGCTCCTTTTGTCTCCTTGACTATCTTTGCTCTGTCCTGTCCAACCATTGGCGTTCCTTTTACTTTCTGCTTTCTTTGATGTTTTTATTGTACACCGCCCTGATGCATAGGCTTGGGCGGTATATCAAGCAATGTAATAAAGATAAAGACCTGTCCTCCAGGAACTTGTCCAAACCTTTTTTAAACCCGGCTACGCTAACAGCTTTTACTACATCCTCCGGTAGAAAATTCCAGAGTTTGATTACACATTGAGTGAAAAAATATTTTCTCTTATTAGTCTTAAATAGGTTACCCTATTGCTTCATTGCATGTCCTCTAGTCTTTCTATATTTTGATGGCGTAAACAATCGATCTGCGTTTACCCGTTCCACTCCATTCATTAATTTATAGACCTCTATTGTATCTCCCCTCAGTCGTCTCTTTTCTAGGTTGAAGAGCCCTAACCTTTTTAGCCTCGCTTCATTGGAATTTCCTTCCATCCCCTTTACCATTTTGGTGGCTCTGTACATTTTCTAATAATGCTATATCCTTTTTAAGATACAGCGACCAGAACTGCACATAATATTCAAGGTGCGGCCGCACCATGGAACGATACAGAGCATTATAATATCCTTTTGTTTTATTCTCCATTCCTTTCCTTATGATACCTAGCATTCTATTTGCTTTCTTGGCCGCCACTGCACACTGGGGAGAGGGTTTTAACATGTTATCCATGCAGGTGATCTTGGCAGCTCATGTGGCAGGAACAGACAATGTAAAAGCAGACTTTCTGTCGGGTTTGTTTGGACCACAGGGAGTGGTTGCTCAATGAGGCCACTACTATTACTGAACATTTGTACAGCGCTACAAGACGTACGCAACACTGCACAGACACATGTAAAAGATGGTCGTTGCTCATCAGAGCTTACAATCTAGTCAAGACAGACAATACAGTAGTTGTAGACATTTATTTATTTTATTTTATTTGTGAAGCTGTTCTATACAACCCCTTCCTAAGATCAAGGGCAGTTTACAAATAACAAAACATTTTACATTGAACATTTTGTCTCAAACCATGGAAAATTTACATCGAACACAATATTTATTTATTTTTATTTTATTTGGTTTTATAACGCACTATTCATGATCTGCACGGTTTACAAAAATAACATCTTACATAGAACAGTTTATTTTTAACATATTACATGGTGCAACAATTAACTTATTTACATTGATAGATCAATAGATCACATATAGTAGCATATAAGAGTGGGGAACTATTTACAATCTGACAGGATCTTGAGCATGATATTGATGGCTATGGCTATGGCTTTAAGTTACGTGGTTGAAAGCAAGGTGAAATAGGTGCATTTTGATTGCTTTACGAAAGGTGGCCAAATCTGATATGAGACAAATAGGAGCAGGTAGGAAGTTCCATAGTAGAGGGGCGAAGAGGGAGAAGGCTCTGTTCTTGGCGAATTGGGAGCTTTTTCTGGCTATGGATGGGATGGTAAGAGTGTTTATCATATTTGCTCTTCTCGCTCTGTTGTCAGGAATCCAATGTAGGAGATCTTCCAGTGAGGGTCCGGATAGGTGATGGAGAATTTTAAATGTTATCAGAAGAGTTTTGTGCTCGAGTCGACTGCTTATTGGAAGCCAGTGCAGGTGGATTAAGAGAGGAGTTACATGTTTGTATCCGGAAGCTCCGTAGATGGTTCGTGCAGCACTATCCAATGCTAATTGTAAAGGATGGATTGAATATCCAGGAAGCCCATGCAGGATGATATTTGCGTAATCGAAGAGCAGAGTGATCAGGGCTTGGAAGACAGTGCGGAAGTCAGTAGGCTCCAGTAAGGGTTGGAGATGGAGGGAACGTATTTTATGATAGACAGACTTTGTGATATTGCTTATATGTGGCTCAATGTTTAGAGACTGGTCCAGCGTGATGCCCAGATATTTAACCTCATGATTAGATTTCAGTTCAGCATTCTTAACCTGCAGAGTTGTCGGGGGTATGAATGTTAGGACTTTGTGACAAAAAGGACTTCTGTCTTTTTATAGTTCAATTGCAGGTTGTGCACAGCTAGCCAGTCGGAGACAGCATTGAAACAGTCATGATTCTGGTGAAATTTGGGTTTTCTGTTGAGAAAAGGAGTGTAGAGAAGATCATCTGCATAGATGTGATAAAGGATGCCGAAGGACTATATGATTGTACAAATCGGTTGTAAATATATGTTAAATAGCAAGGCGGATAGGGAAGAGCCCTGTGGTACAAACTTTGTGTTTGCAGATTGTGATGCAGTGGAACCTATGGAGGTTAGTGAGAGGGAAGAGCTTACCTTAAACTTGGCTGGACATGAAGACTCAGCATGTGTGAAGGCAGCTGAGCAGCCAGTGCCGTCAGCACAAGTAAAGCAGAAAGGGTTTAAAATGAAGTTTCCCTTCTCTAGTAATGACGCAGGTAGAATTAGAGAATCTCATCAGGAGCACCTGTCCTCAGAATCTGACGTAACGTGCAGAGAGGAGAGATATATAAGTTCCTGGTCTGAACCAGGAAGTGGTCAGAAGGGTCAGAGGAATCAGAGAAGGCAGAGAGCTCAGAGCAGTAGAGCAGCTGGTCTCTGGAACGACAGTCCCAGGAAGGATTTCCACACAAACAGGAAGTGGGGCAGAGTCTCTGAGGGATTGCATGAGCCACGGAGGAACCTAGCTCAAGCTGAAGGAACTGTGCCAGGGGAGAGGAAACTCAAAGCCGATTTCAAAGCCTGCAGTAAGGTAACAAGTTTGAAACCTTATCTGTATAGAGAAGAGGCTATAAGTTTTAATGAGCACAACCCTGAGCAGTCTTATAACTCAGACAGATACTCAGACTTCCTACTAAGAAAGCCAAGAGAGGCAAACCAGAAAGAGACATTACCTGTACCAGATTTCTGTAACCCTGGCTGGGATAAACACCTTGGAAGGAAAGGGGTTTATCAGCCACAAGAGAACAAGCCATGCTCCAGCACATGTAAGGAATGTGACACGGAGAGTATTGGGAGTGGTCCAGGCTTAATGCAGTGGGAGAGTGATAACATTTGCACAGACCCTGAGCCAATGGACTGTACGATTTGTCTATCAGATGACATAACCTCTTTGTGTTGAACTTCAGCCAATGTGACCTTGTGAGAGAAACAAGGAAAGAAGAAAAGATGTTCTAGCTGTTTTCGTTTAGTTGCTGTTTTGTTCTGTGTGTTTTTGCAAGGAATATTATCTGTCCAGGAAAGGGAATAAAACCCTAATTTTGCTTTAACCACTTGACTGACTGACTCTGTTCAAAGGAGAGCACCAGTTAGTAAAAACCACAATACCCTAGGCAGTGGCCTATTGGGTCTACGGAGGCTCTATCCAGGGTCGCCGTGACAAGATATATATATATCTGATGTTTGATTGCCCATACAGACTTGTTGCTGCCGATCTGTTAGATATGAGTGACATGCCCTTAAGCTTAAGCAGATTAATCAAATGGCTGTGACAGACTGTATCGAAGGCTGAAGCAATATCCATGAATATCATGATAAAGCCTTGTTTTGGATTATTTAAGCCTAAAATCAGGTTGTCAAATAAGGATGTGAGTACAGTTTCGACACCGTGATGTTGTCAAAAACCATGCTGTTGCGGATCAAGTGGTGCATGGAAATCAATATGGTCTTGTATTTGTTGCTGTACTATCTTCTCCAATATTTTAGACAAGAAAGGAAGACTAGATATGGGATGATAGGAGTTTGGGTCCTGTGGGTCTAAGCTTGGGATATTTTAGGAGCGGTTTGATTGTGACAGTTTTCAGTGATGCTGGGACAATACCCTTCTTGAAGGAAAGGTGGGATAATCTTGGCGATGTGGGAGCTTAATTCAGGGCAGGTAGATTTGATCCAATCAGAACGGCATGGATCAGTGGATGAGGTGGTAGAATTAAGACCTTTTATTACATTTTCAATTTGTTTGGGGGAGTATGGGTAGAAATGACTTAGGGCAGGAATGCTGATGCTTTCAGGCAATGGAGTGTCTATGCAGATGTCTTCCATATTGTTGAGGGTCACTTTGGTTTTATTGTGAAAGTGAATGGCAATGTCTTGAAGGTGGATTAAATTCTTTGTTCAAAGCAAGGATGACTCATTTGTAATGGACTGAATTAATCTGAAGAGCTCACGGGGCTTGTTGAGCGAGCGCATAAGAAGATTTGTATGGTATTCTTTCTTCCTTTGCGTAATGGTAAGGCGGTGTTCTTGCAAGGTCTTCATGTATAATTCTCGGTCATGGCGGAGCCGGGAATTGCACCATTTACGCTCGAGCTTCCTGAGATTCTTTAGTGATTTGTGTAGATCAGCTGTAAACCAGATAACCATATGCAGCCTTTTATTTGGGTGTTTATGTTGGGTTAGTAGTGCAGCTTTTCTTAGGGTAGCATCCCAAGTGTGTATTACTTCAGTTAAGTCAGTGGATTCAGAGTTGGAGTTAAGGTCAGGAAGAGTTTCAGCAAGGAATAACTCTGTTTAATGGTTTAAAATGATGAACAGGTGGTAAGTCAGAATTAACAGGAACTGTTGATACTGGTATGTTGAATGGGATATGAAATATGATAGCTTTATGGTCTGACCAGGGTACTGGGAAGACTTGTGGTTGTACAAAGTTGTTTGTACCATAAGTATAGGGGGGTGAAAAGATAAGGTCCAATGTGTTACCTTTAGTGTGGGTAGGGGCATGTATTAGTTGCTGATAGTTAAGAGCAGACATAGTATCCAGAAAAGCTGAGGAGTTCTTGTTCGATAGAGCTGGGAGGTTGAAGTCTCCTAGAATCCAGAGAAGTTTAGACAGTGGCGGGTGGTTACAGATTAGGCCTAGTGTTATAGAGAAGTCATCAGTACAGGTAGAAGGGGCAAGATAGAACAGTGCTGTTGCTAATTGCTTGTTTGCTATCATGATGGTGTTGAGGTTGCTAGTATTATGGGAAGAGAGGCATTGGAACTGCAGGTCAGATCTGGCCATAATGAGTGTGCCTCCACCTCTTTTGTTGGTCCTTGGGCAGTTGAAGATATCATAATTTGGAAGCTTGAGCTGATTAATAAGTACTGCATCCATATCTGCTAGCCATGATTCTATGATGAAGATTATGTCTAGCTTCTGATTCTCCACATAGTCACCAATAACCGGCAATTTCTTCCAAATGGATCTTGCATTTACAAGCATGCATTTTAGAGCTTTATCATCTGTAGACTTCCAAGTGAGAGGTTTTCCTGGTGGCTGCCATACGACATAGATAAGAAGTTGAGGTCTTATCAAACGAGGTTATCTCATAGTGGTGAAGACATCTTGTTTGTTTCCTCCAAAGCCATGCATAGTGGAAATTAGGCTATGTTGGTGAGAAAATGAGTCAGCAGAGATAAAGAATAGGGCAACACCATATAGGCATAGGATGGGGGGTATATAGTCAGGCATTGTGGTGGCAAGGTGAGTGGGATAGTGGTTAACTAGTTAACAGTAGTTATAGGTTCTTATAGGTGCATCAGGGAGAGGGAGCCAGCTATAATGCTCTACAGGGAGGACAGCAGATTAGTAGTTAAGGTATTAGGAACAACAGAAGCAGCACTATATAGTCAGGTTGAGGCAGTTATGCTCCGGAAGACACTATAGATGAATGAAGGAGGGGAATGAGCATATAGATCAATGTATGATACACTTACAATAATTATCCAGCATCGGAGGTGAACGCCTGTTGACTGTATTGCTTTTTATTTCTCCCACCTGCGTTACCCGCCTTGGCAAGGCCCTCAGGCGCGTGTGCGCCCGATGGCGCTCCTGAATTTAAAAGTCCTTTTAAAGCCCTGATTGGCCTTGGGCCGGTGAGCAAGGAAGGGATCTCCTTCCCTCTCCCTTGCTCGATGCCAGTCAGGGAGGAAGGGGTAGTGTTTCCTCTGCGGCGCTCCTCTGTTCTTTGCGCCCAATGGTGCTCCTGAATTTAAAATATATCAGATACATCTAGGGGGAATGTTAAGGAAACATGAAGGCGATCAGGTAAGTCAAGATCCGAAAGCAGTAGCGAAGAGGTACGTTTTTAGCCTGGATTTGAAAAGGGTCAGAGAAGGTGCCTGACGTAATGTCAGGTAGTTTGTTCCAGGCATAAGGAGCAGCAAAGTGAAAGGAATGAAGAAGTCTGGAGTTAGCAATAGAAGAGAAAGGCACAGATAAAACTAATTTGCCAGAACAGCGGAGCTCCCGAGGAGGGGTGTAGGGCGAGATAAGAGAGGAAAGGTAGTGAGGAGCTGCAGAATGAATGTAGGTGGGGGTACGCCAATCATGGATCTGATGGCAATCTTTGTGTCAGCCAAGGCAAACTGCTCCTTCAGCAGGAGAAGAGAGCAGATGTTGGAGGGTCTGGATGCCCTGGTTCAATGCTGGCTCACGAATGGACTGTTGTACATTTTTCTTCCGTGGACACTCAAAGGACGCTCGGTTCAAAGGAAAGAGGTGCATCAAGGCCTGGTCGGTCGGTCGTTCTCATTGCTCCCGACTAGCCCCGCAGGCTGTGGTATGCGGATCTATTCAAGCTAACAGTGGACCATCCGTGGCATCTTCCAAATCGACCCGAACCATTTTCGCAGGGGCTGGTCCTGATGCTACAAGTGAATCGATTCTCACTTATGGCTTGGCTCTTGAGAGGGTGCAGTTGAGAAAGAGGCTATTCTGCCCCTGTGATTTCTAGTGTTGAAGGCCTGTAAGCGGTCCACCTCACCTTCGCTTGTCCGGATCTGGAGGATATTCGAAGCTTGGTGCAAGGACAATGGCTGTCTTCCTCTGTTGGCAACAGTGTTTGAGGTTCTCGCATTCCTACAGGTGGGTCTGGAAAAAGGACTGCCTGCAGTTCCCTGTGAGTGCAGGTGGCGGCGATTACCTGTTATTGCGGTATATAAGGACAGTGGTTCCCCCGTGGGACTTTAACCTAGTATTATTGGTACTGACGGCTGAGCCCTTTGAATCGCTGGGGGCGTGTACATTGAAGGATTTGACGTTGAAGACCGTTTTACTGGTGGCTATCTGTTCTGCAAGGAGAATTTTGGAATTGCAGGCCCTGTCGTGCCAGGAACCCTTTTTCTCCATCTCTAAGGAAAAGGTGAAGTTATGACCCATGCCTTCATTTCTGCCCAAGGTGCTCTTCACCTTCCATTTGAATCAGCTGGTTACACTATTGGTGTTTGCAGGAACTAAGAAGACTCAAGGGGAGCCTGAGCTGCGCCTCTTGGACATCCGAAGGGCGTTGCAGCGCTATCTAAAGAGAACAGAGCCATTTCAAAAGTCAAACAGGTTGTTTGTTCTGTTTGGAGGGCCATGCAAGGGAGAGGCGACTTCCAAGGCCTCTATCTCTAGATGGGTTAGAGGGGCCATTTCTTCTGCTTATCTTTGACACAGGCAGCTGCCAGTAGGCCTACGGGCACATTCTACGAGGGCGCAGGCGGCTTCATGGGCTGAATTTAGCCTGGTTCCCTTGGCTGACATCTGTAGGGCAGCCGCCTGGGCGTCACTGCATACTTTTGTGAAACATTTCCTCATGGATGTGCAGGCGATGCGATGTTCGGTGCAGCAGTCATTCAGACCTGGCTCGCAGGTCCCTCCCGAGTGTAGTACTGCTATGGTACATCCCAGATGTTGGAACTGGACTGAAGTGGAGGGAAGATAAGGAAGGCAAAAATCAGGCCTTACCTGCTAATTGGCTGTCCTCAAGTATCTCCAGTCCGGTCCAGTCCTGGACCCTCCCAAAGGTTTCTGTAGAAGCGATCCCAGACCAAAGAAGGTCATTTTTACTGAGGTGAGGAGTTTTATTTCTCCTAGTGGAAGAAAAGGGAGTCTGTGTTAAAGGGAGAGAGAGGAGTTACTGCTTACAAGGTATTGATCATAGCGGCCATGGGCCTCAGTTCATTTAGAAAGGTCTACTCCAATGATCAATGGGCAAGCTTCTTCTTCCAAGGGGGAGGGCTGGTCTTGCTCAGAGTTTGGGGTAGTGTGTTAAAAAAAAGATGAAAAATAAAAATTGCATCTTATTTGTTGCTCCTGTGAGTCTGTTTTGTCAATAGTTTACTGGGGCTGGTGCCAGCTCCCTAAGAACACTCATGTCATCAAGGATGACATGCTCAGTCTCCAAGCTGCTGGTGAGAGTTGACAACCCAGATGACTTGACTGGAGGTACTCAAGGAAAGCCAATTAGCAGGTAAGGCCTGATTTCACCTTAAACTATCCACAATATCTGTCTCAGGATAAACTGTAGCATGTCGTTCACATATTTGCAGAACTGAACCAAGAAGGGCTGCTGACAGGGAAAAGTCCTGAAGGACACCTGATTGAAATAACCTCCAAGAGGACACCATTTCTCCAACAACCACCTGCATCTTCCTCTGCCTTCCATCCAAATATGACTGAAATTACTGCAGAGCAACTCTAGAAATCCATATATCAGTTAAGAAGGTAAACAGAATCACATAATCTACAATATCAAATATTGATGCTATATCAAGGAAGACTATTAACATGGCAATCCCTGTATCAATGTGCCAACACAAAGCATCTAATCACAGATAGCTACAGGCTTACAGTGGAATGAATCTAGAAGCAAAGGCTCACTCAAAAAACCCTCAGGATGGTACAGGACACATTTCTCGTCAGTCTTACTCATTATTAGTAAATTACAATTTGGGCGAAGGCGGGCAGGGTTGTTTTCATCCAAGTTTGGATTCTTTAGCAGGGATTGTACTACTGCCTGTTTCAATCCTGATCTTAGGGAGACATTTACAAGGCTGAGCCCATGACCTCCAATGCCCCCACACTAAACCAAGAGAGCAGGTATCAAGGACACACCCTTTCCCTGTCAACTATTTGACTATACATTTGGAGATGGTCCAAAAAAGGTCTACCAAAATTGCTATAAGACATAGGGATCAAAACAGTAGAGATTTCCTTAAAAAAGGCAGTATGTTGGCAACAATGGTAGCCTCTATCTTCCACTCTAGGAACATAAGAACATAAGATCAGAATATAAGATATGCCATACTGGTCAGACCAAGGTCCATCAAGCCCAGTATCCTGTTTCCAACAGTGGCCAATCTAGGTCATACGTACCTAGCAGTTTCCCCAAAAGACACAGGTTCCACAATGCTTGTAGTGGGTCAAGCATCGATATACTGGGTCCCTTCTTAATAATGGTTTATGGACCTTTCCTCCAGGAACTTGTCCAAACCTTTTTTAAACCCAGCTACACTAACAGCCTTTACTACATCCTCCGGTAACAAATTCCAGAGTTTGAGTACACGCTGAGTGAAAAACAATTTTTTTTTATTAGTCTTAAATAGTTTACCCTGTAGCTTCATTGCATGTCCCCTAGTCTTTCTATATTCTGATAACGTAAATACTCGATCTAAGTTTACCCATTCCACTCCGTTTATTAACTTATAGACCTCTATCATATCTCCCCTCAGCCGTCTCTTTTCCAGGTTAAAGAGCCCTAACCTTTTTAGCCTTTCTTCATAGGGGTATCCTTCCATCCCCTTTACCATTTTGGTGGCTCTTCTCTGAACCTTTTCTAATAACGCTATATCCTTTTTAAGATATGATGACCAGAATTGCACACAATATTCAAGGTGTAGTCGCACCATGGAACGATAAAGAGGCATAATAATATCCTTTGTTTTATTTTCCATTCCTTTCCTTATGATACCTAGCATTCTATTTGCTCTCTTGGCCGCCGCTGCACACTGGGTGGAGGGTTTTAACATGTTATCCACAATGATTCCTAAATCTTTTTCCTGGGTGGTGGTTCCTAATGTGGAACCTTGCATCGTGAAACCATAGTTTGGGTTGTTTTTCCCTAGGTGCATAACTTTGCACTTCTCCACATTAAATTTCATCTGCCATTTTGATGCCCAGTATTCCAATTTATCAAGATCCTCTTGCAATTTTCCACAATCCTCTTGGGTTTTTAACAACATTAAATAGTTTTGTGTCATCTGCAAATTTGATAACCTCAATCGTTATTCCCTTTTCCACGTCATTTATGAATATGTCAAAAAGCAGCGGACCCAGCACAGATCTCTGCGGTACTCCACTATTCACCTTTCTCCATTGGGAAAATTGTCCATTTAGCCCTACCCTCTGCTTTTTATCTTTTAACCAGTTCTTGATCCACAATAGTAAACTGCCTCCTATCTCATGACTCTTTAGTTTTGTCAAACGTATCTGATGAGGGACATTGTCAAAGGCTTTCTGAAAGTCCAAATACACTATATCAACCAACTTACCTTTGTCTACCTGTTTATTCACACCTTCAAAAAAACATAACAGATTAGTAAGACAAGATCTTCCTTGTCTAAAGCCATGTTGGCTGTCTCCCATTAAGCCATGATTATCTACATGTTCAGCAATTTTGTTCTTTATGATGGTTTCTACCATTTTTCCTGGTACTGACGTCAGGCTCACCGGTCTGTAGTTTCCCGGATCACCCCTGGAACCCTTTTCAAAAATTGGTGTTACGTTCGCCATCCTCCAATCTTCAGGTATTACAGATGATTTTAATGATAGTTCACAAATTACTAATAGCAGGTCTGCAATCTCATATTTCAGTTCTTTCAATACCCTTGGATGTATATCATCCGGTCCTGGTGATTTGCTACTCTTCAGTTTATCTAATAGTTGTATTACATCTTCCCGATGTATCGATATTTCCTTCAATTCTTCCACACCTTTAAATACCACTTCAGTCATGGGTAACATCCCTACATCTTCCTCAGTAAAGACCGAAGCAAAAAATTCATTCAGTCTCTCCGCTATCGCCTTGTTGCTTCTTAGCGCCCCTTTAACCCTTCTATCATCTAATGGACCAAAAACTCTCTCACAGGTTTTTTGCTACGAATGTACTTGAAAAAGTCTTCATTACGCGTTTTTGCTTCCGCAGCAAGCTTCCTCTCAAATTCTCCCTTTGCCTGCCTTATCAATGCCTTGCATTTAACTTGCCAGTGCTTGTGCTGTTTCCAGGTTTCATCATTTGGCTCTTTTTTCCAATTCCTGAAAGATGCTTTTAGGCAACAGCCTCTCTGACCTCACCTTTAAACCATGCTGGCAGTTTTTTTGACTTCCTTCCACTTTTCTTAACACGTGGAATACAGCTGGTCTGGGCTTCCAAGATAGTATTTTTCAACAACACCCAAGCTTGATGTAAGTCTTTAACCTTTGCAACCGCTCCTTTTGTTTTTTTCTTAACTATTTCCCTCATTTTATCATAGTCTCCCTTTTGAAAGTTAAAAGGTAGTACTGTGGATTTCTTTACTATCCCTCCTCCACTAATTTAATCAAAGGTGATCATGCTATGATCACTACTGCCAAGTGGCCCCAACACCCTTATCTCTTGCACCAGATCTGGTGTTCCACTAAGAACTAGTTCCAATATGGCTTCCCCTCTGGTCAGTCAAGAACCAGCTGCTCCAAGAAGCAGTCATTTATTTCATCTAGAAACTTTATCTCCCTAGCATGTCCTGCTGTGACACTGACCCAGTCGATACCGGGTTAATTGAAATCACCCATTATTAGTACTGTGCTGTAATTTTTGTTAGCTTCCTTGATTTCTTTGAGCATTTCATCATCCATTTGTTCATTTTGGCCAGGCGGTCGATAGTACACCCCCACTGCCATCGCCTTCCCCTTTTTACATGGAATTTCAATCCATAGAGTTTCTATAGCAAATTTTGTTTCCTGCAAAACTTTAATCCTGTCTGACTCAATGCCCCCTCTAACACAGAGCGCAACCCCTCCACCAATTTGATCAGCTCTATCATTACGATATAGTTTGTACCCAGGTATCACAGTGTCCCACTGGTTGTCCTCCTTCCACTCTCCCATCTTAGTTTTCAGACTTCTAGCATTTGCATACAAGCATTTTAGAGACTGTATTTTATTCGTATTAATCTGACTATTGTAGGCATGGGTGATTTGGGATCTTTAAGCTCTGTCTGCTCCATATTCGAGGGCATTTGGGCTACTTTACTCTTTTTTGGAACCTCTCTGCTTTTGGTAGTATCCTTCAAGGATACATTCTTCCGAACCATGCGCTCTTGTGCGACTGTCGGCTTTCCCCTATTATCTAGTTTAAAAGCTGCTCTATCTCCTTTTTAAAGGTTAATGCCAGCAGCCTGGTTCCATCCCGGTTAAGGTGAAGCCGGAAGAGCCCCTCCTTTCACCAGAATGTTCCCCAGTTTCTAATAAATCCCAAACCCTCATCCTTGCACCATCGTCTCATCCATGCATTGAGACTCCGGAGATCTGCCTGCCTTTTGGATCCTGCGCGTGGAACGGGAAGCATTTCGGAAAACGCTACCCTAGAAGTTGTGGATTTGAACTTCCCACCTAAAAGCCTAAATTTAGCCTCCAGAACCTCCCTACCACATTTTCCTATGTCATTTGTACCGACATGTACCAAGACAGCAGACTCCTCCCCAGCACTATCTAAGACCTTATCTAGGTGGCGCGTGAGGTCCGCGACCTTCGCACCAGGCAGGCATGTTTCCAGTCAATCCTCACATCCACGAGCCACCCAGCTATCTACATGCCTAATGATCAAATCACCAACTATAACGGTTGTCCTAACCCTTCCCTCATGGGCACATGGCCCTGGAGAAACTTCCTCGGTGCGAGAGGGTTTTACATCACCTGAAGGACAGGTCCTAGTTACAGGATCACTTCCTGCCACACCAGGCTCTAGCTGCAGTGAGAAAAAGGAAGCAAGTTATTCTGAATTTGGAAAGGTTCCAGATCATCAACCTGGCAGAAAATCAACAGTGGCTCTGATTATGTGCACTCTAGATGAGACAGATGAAATATGACAGAGACCTTCAAATAACCTGATGGTTCAGAAAGGAAATGGCAGGACAAGAGATCATGACTGACTGGGTTAGAAATAGGTGAGTGGGAGGTGACAAAGGGTACAGGTAAATGGTGCTCAGTTTGAGGAGAAGGAGGTTACCAGTGGCATGCCACAGGGATCTGTCCTTGGTCTGATTCTTTTTAACATCTTTGTTAGAGATATTGCGGAAGGGCTATTGGGTAAGGTTTGCCTCTTGGTGGATGATACCAAAATCTGCAATACAGTAGACACCCAGGAAGGAGTAGATAACATGAAGAGGGATCTAGCTAATCTTGAAGAAGGGAAAATTAGAGCTTGCCTGCTAATTTACTTTCATGGAGTCCTTCCAATCCAGTCCAGACAAGTGGGTTGTGTCTACCCAACAAGCAGCTGGAGACCAATTATGCAAATCTTTTTGTGATGTCACCCCATAATAATTAAGGAACTTTCCTCCTACCACCAGTCAGAGCAGCTCTAAATAAGCCTAACAAAAACCATATGCCCTCTGCAGAGCTCAGAAAACTAGCTTATCCAGCCACTTACCTAGAGAACAGCACAATAACTAACCAAACGTTATTTTATTTCTGCACATGCTTTCCTTCTTTGAATGTCTTCTGACGTGCGTTTTAAATATTGGAACTTTCTAGTCAAACTCATGAGCCCCTCATAGGGTCCAAGCATCTTTCTTGTGGCCATAGGGCAGCTCTTACTCCCAGAGCCAAGGACCCCTCCATCACACATCACAGCCTTACCATGGGCAGCTCATAGCAACTAACAGACAGAATTTACCCAGGTGGGTTCTGGACTGTTCTGGAGGGACTCCATGAAAGTAAATTAGCAGGTAAGCTCTAATTTTCCCTTTATCCACGTCCCTCTAAAGCGGAATGTACCACAGCAGTACCTAATGATGGGAGGGACCCAATGAGCCTCTCCCGAAGCATCCGAGCGCCAAAACGTACCTCCTGCCCCACCGGCACATCCAGATAGTAATGCTTACAAATGTATGCAAGGAGGACCACATCGCAGCCCAACAAATGTCCTGCGGAGGCATCAAGCGAACTTCTGCCCAGGAGATGGCCTGGGATCAAGTGGAATGTACCCTCAGTCCCTCCAGGACCGATCTGCATTTGAGAAGATACACCGAATAGCCTCTTTAATCCACCATGAAAGAGATGCCTTAGAGACTGCCTCCCACTGCCGAGACCCTTCGAACAAGACAAATAAGCAATCTGACTTTTGTAAGGACCGGGTATGCTTCAAGTAACAGTGCAGTGCTCTCTGGACATCCAGCAAATGAAGGCGAGCGTCTCTCTCCTCCCCAACAGATGCAGAAAACATTGAGAGGGTAACCGCTTGATTGACACGAAATAAAGAAACCACCTTTGGTAAAAAGGAAGGTATTGTTCCAAGAACCACCCACTCCTTAGTCATCAGTAGAAATGGCTCGCGACAGAACATCGCCTGCAACTCCAAAATATGTCTAGCCGAGTAGATGGCCACCAAAAAGACCACCTTCAAAGTCAAGTCTTTTAATGAAGCTTGGCATATGGGCTCAAAGGGCAAGGTGACTAGCCCTGATAACACTAAATTTAAGTCCCAAGAAGGAAAAAACACTTGCAGTGGAGGCTTCTCCTGCTTGACGGCCCGCAGGAACTAAGAAACATCCGGATGACATGCTAACGGAGATCCATGAATCTTTCCCCAATAGCAAGCTAGTGCTGCCATCTGCACTTTGAGAGAATTCAAAGCTAGCCCTTTATCCATGCCATACCGAAGGAACGCCAATATATCTACCAGAGGTGCCTAGGGGCTGCAGGCTGCATCGTTCGTACCAATCCTCAAAAACCCGCCACACTCACACATACGATAAGGAGGTGGATTTCTTTCTTGCTTTTAACAGTGTGGAAATCATCATGGACGGGTATCCTCACCTCGGTAACTGCGTCCACTCAAGAGAATCGATCCACCTATGGCATCCTGACTGGCTCCTGTACATGCAGGTTGGGCATCTGTGGAAGACGCCACAGCTGATCCACAAACAGCCTGATTAGGTCAGCGTACCAAGAACGCTGTGGCCAACTGGGAGCTACCAACACCACTCGTCCGCTGTGTACGGGGTTGCGCTGTAGTAAACAGTCAATCGGGACCCACAGAGGGAAGATGTACCCAGAAGATCAAGGATTCAGTTCCCACTGGCACTCCTTGTGACCTTGGGCAAGTCACTTTACCCTCCATTGCCTCAGAAAAATCCAAGTTATCAATGTCCCTGTTTAATGTACATTACCAAGTTGAAGTTACAATGTAAACTGCTTTGAATGAAATGATAAAGCGGTATAAAAAAACCTGTTAAATAAATAAATAAAAAGTATAGGATCTCTCCTGCGGCCAAGGCTGCACCATGGCATCCAGATCTTCTGACATCTGCTCCCTCTGTCGACTGAAGAAATGACTGGCCTTGGCACTGTCACGATGGGATCTATCACCAGATGACTCCAGTGTCAGACGATCGTAGCAAAGACAGTCTGCCAGAGTCCACTCTTCTGCATCTATGCAATGCCCCCTGAGATAATCCGCCTGCATGTTGTCTTTTCTGGCCACGTGTGCCACTGACAGGGCGCGTAGATGCTGCTCTGCCCATTGAAGCAGTGAAGATACCTCCTCTGCTAGTATCGCACTGCCCATGTTGCCCTGTCTGTTGATATATGCCACCGCCAAGGCACTGTCAGAGAACACTTGCACTGACCGGGCTTCTAGTAGCACAGCAAAGTGCTGCAGCACCATCCAAACCACCCGAATTTCCAGGAACTCTGCTCCACCGACCAAATCCCCTGTGCCACTTGAGAGATGCAATGTGCCCCCCAACCGCTGAGACTGGCATCCGTGGTCACCAGGATCCAATGACACTCCCCTTTTCAAGTTGACCTCCTGCAACCACGTCTGTAACTGCACTTTGGTGTCCCTTGGGCATTGAAGCCTGCGAGACAGGGGATGATAAAGAGGTGACCAGCGCAACAGCAGAGACATCTGAAGAGGCTGCATATGAAATCGGACCCAGGAACGAGGTCCAGAGCCGCAGCCAATAGCCCCAGAAACTGTAGATAATGCCATGCTGAAGGCAGTGTCATCCACAGGAATCAGCGTAGAAGCCTCGGGATCCGAAGGATGTGCTGTTCCATCAAAAAGACCCGGACAACTGACGTGTTGAAGCGGGCACCCAGATAAATCAACTGCTGGGATGGGGTCAACTTGCTCTTGACTGGATTGACCACCCATGCTAGGTCCTGCAGAAATGCGACCACCTTTCGC
This sequence comes from Ichthyophis bannanicus, assembly GCA_033557465.1. Lineage (NCBI taxonomy): Eukaryota > Metazoa > Chordata > Amphibia > Gymnophiona > Ichthyophiidae > Ichthyophis > Ichthyophis bannanicus. The sequence continues at coordinate 17,247,975 of CM066041.1, read as the reverse complement.
ATTGCTGCCTGACTCTCGTCCCTTGACTTTGCTCGAATGAGCCAGTTGTCCAGATATGGATAGACCAAGATTCCCTGTTTCCTCAGGGCCATCACTGCCAGCACCACGACATTGGTAAAGGTCCTGGGCACAGTTGATAGACTGAATGGCAGCACCTGAAACTGAAAACGTCCCAACCAAGTTGCAAACCTGAGAAAGCGTTGATAGTCTGGACGTATGGGAATATGCAAGAATGCCTCTGTAAGGTCCAGCACAATAGGGAACTCTCCCTCTGCACTGCCACCATGACTGACCACAATGTTTCCATATGAAACTGTGGAACCCATTTACATGCTTGAGGTAGTGGATGGGTCGGAACGAACCTTCCTTCTTGGGTACCATGAAATAGATTGAATATCAACCTGACCCTTTTTGCTCCGACAGTACGGGGACTACAGCCTTGATTGAAAGCAACCGTTGTAGAGTCACATGAACTGCCTGACCATTCTTGGAGCCAAACGAGGGGATAACATGAAGCAGTCTGCCAATCAGTGCTGAAATTTGAGAGCATAACCCTCGCAAATGATTTCCAATGCCCACTGATCCGAGGTTATTTGGATCCAAGAGTGGTAGAAGCGCTGAAGGTGTTCGCCAATGCACTCCCCCAACTCCTAGCCCCCCCCCCCCCCCGCATTTCATTGCAGGTTCTTGGAGGCCCCTGCGTAATATCCAAGGAAGGGGCCTCTGCCTTGAAAGGACTGGCCCCTGAATGGAAAACGTGCAGCCTGAAAGCGGCAGAAATATCTCTAACCCCCACCCCACCCATGACAGGCCAGACTGCCCCCGACCTCCTCGAAGTTTATCTTCCAGCAGCTTACTCCCTTTAGAATCAACAAGATCCTTAACCAGCTCCTTCAGCGACTCCTCAAACAGCAACTTACTCAAATGGATCTTGGAAGAGACATCTGCCGACCAGTTATGTAACCACAAAAAACATCAACATACCTGACGTATGCTTCTCCTGCAGATGGAAGACAGTTTATTCCCAAGGCTTCCTCTGAGGGGAGAGAAGCTCCCCCCTGGTTCTTTTCCAATCTATAAGCCCTAAGGAGTAACAAAATAAACTCCAGGGAAAAGAAGGAACTGCCTTCTTGCCCAGATCTTGCTGAGTCCTGAGGACCCTGCTTCTCCCCTAGTAACAGCAACTCTGACTGCTCAGACCCAGAAATGGCCACGGGAGAGCCGTTTCCTGCTGACAAAATGGTCGCCGGCATTTCAGTGTGGGAATTTTCCAGCCTGCTCAAGGGAGAAGAAGGTGGCTCACCATCGCCTTCCTGACATGCCACGGGCCCCCGCGACCCTGTGGTGCTCAATCTCCCGGCTCTCCCTGTCGCATGTTCAGCAACACCTGACTTGAGACAGTGAGCTGCGGCAGCATCCACATGCAGAACGCACCAATTTAGAGCCCGGCATTGTGACGCGCGCTGCGCCCAAGAGCTGAGACACCCCGCCCCCCCAAGCCACAAGAATAAACTGTCAAGGAACGCAGCACACTTATCGCAGCAGGCTATAACAGTGAGGCAGGCTTATTAAAACAATGTGCTGCCCGTAGCATCGGGAGACCCCGATGTCGACTCAACAACTCACGGGCTCTCCAAGGAGGTCGGCTTCCACCCATTGAAGGGCTGTGGAGCACTCTTCCAATGGTCCCGCTCCACCGAGAAGCTCTGAGCTGACAATTTTTTTTTTAAATTATTATTAAAGGAAGATTTATATAATCAGTATCCAGCTGCTGGTGGGCGGACACAACCCGCTTGTCTGGATGGGACATGGATGAATGGTCAAGAATTTGGCAGCTGAGATTTAATGCTAAAAAATGCAAGGTCATACATTTGGGCTGCAAAAATCCAAGAGAGCAGTACAGTGTAGGGGGCAAAGTACTTATATCCACGAAAGAAGAGCGGGACCTGGGTGGGATAGTTTCTGATGATCTTAAAAGTAGCTAAACAGGTAGAAAAGGCAACGGCAAAAGCTAGAAGAATGCTTGGGTGCATAGGGAGAGGAATAGCCAGCAGAAGAAAGGAGGTGATAGTGTCTCTGTATAAGTCTCTGGTGCAACCTCATTTGGAGTACTGTGTGCAATTCTGGAGACCGCACCTTCAAAAGGATATAAACAGGATGCATTCAGAGCAGAAGGTGGCTACTAAAATGACTAGTGGTCTTTATTATAAAGCTTAGGAGGACAGACAAAGATCTCAATATGTACAAGTCAGAGGAAAGGCGGGACAAAGGAGATATGATAGAGATGTTTAATTATCTCTGTGGCATAAATGCACAGGAGGAGAGCCTCTTTTGATTGAAAGCAAGCTGTGCTACGAGGGGACATAGGATGAGGGTGAAAGGGGATAGACTCAGGAGTAATATGCAAAAATATTTCTTTAGGAAAAGAGTGGTAGATGCTTGGAATAATCTCCCAGTGGAGGTAGTAGAGATGAGGACAGTATCTGAACTCAAGAAAGCGTGGGACAAACACAGAAGATCTCTAAAGGAAGAAAGGGGACTAGTAGTTGATGTGGAAGGGCAGACTAGATGGGCCATGTGGTCTTTCTGCTGTCATGTTTCTATAAGGCTCTGAGACAATAAACTCAAAAGCAATAGAAGGAAAGCAAGGCGAATGCACAGACTGCCAGCTAAAACAGTGGTGGTGGTTGCTAAAATGGGAAAAGACATCCAGAAAGCATGGGAAAAGCACAGTGGCAAAAATGTGAAGAGCCAGCAAAATTATTCATGACCTGCTGGGTCTGTCAGAGAAGCTGCAAGTAGAATAACAACTAGAAGTAAAAGTCTCCGCAGAAACACGAGCGCTTCCGTAGCTGGGTCTGTCAGACAAGCTGCAAGTAGAGTAATAACCATAAGTAACAGTCTCCGCAGAAACACGGGTGCTTCCGTAGCTGGGTCTGTCAGGCAGGCTATGCACTTCCTATATTAACTAACTGTATTGATGCAGCAGGTTGTTAGTAACAGGAAAGTTCATGGGGACCTGAAAGGCTTGATATTTAGGTGACAGCTGGGTCGGCGTTGGTGGCCTTTTTGATTATTGTGAAACTATATGGTTGAAAAATGACAGAAGGGGTACTACGTGTGAACTAAGAGGGTATCTTGTAGGCTCTGCTACCAGGGCCATCCCAAAGGTTTCTGCCATCCTAGGCAGAAACCCTGGCCTTACCCCCCCCACCTTCCAGCTGCCGCTGATTCCATTTCAAGAGGGGGGCCGGCAGCAGCAGTATTTCCAACCGCAGCTTTTTGCTGCCGCTTTTGGAAATACTGCTGCTACCCGCATCCCCCCCCCCAAATGTAATTGGCAGCAGCTGGGGGAACACAATGCAGCTGCCCATGTGTGCCACTGCCCACCCAGGCCAACTGTCTAGCTCGCCTAGTGGACTGGCTGGCTCTGCCTGCTACCCAAAATCGTGGTGTACCAGGGAAAAAAGCCAAAAAGCCTGTCTTGGATAAGGAGAGATCTCCTGCAGGCATTGGCTGGCGTGCATCCTTGGCAGTGTGGACAGAACTGTCTGGACAGTTTGCGTGGGCCAATTGATCTTTATGGGCTATTACCCACTATGTTCTTCCTTTATCCCGTGCCATTCCCCCCCATCATCTCCTTATGTCACTACTCTATCAATCCTCTTGCCAGCTACAGAAGCCGTCTCGGTGCGCCTCTTCCATTCTCTCTCAGTGCCACGAATGAACTCGCCTTCCTCTCGCTCTTCCCAGTTAGTGGCATTCTGCACATCCATATAACCATCCTTCTTCAATTCTGTCTTCCACACCACTGCATGCTGCTGTGTCCATACACACGAGAAAGCTGAATGATCAGCCGAGTGCACAGAGGGAGAATTTCACGTTCCCAGCATGGCGGAGGGTACTATTTATCAAAGAATCTAAGCAAAGTTCAACACTCATGACTGAGCTGATCAGACGTGCACTCATCTCTTCATAATATAGCTATAGGAAATCATTTTACTGTATCAGAATGCTGTTACTCTCTGAAAAGAATGTCTTCCTTCTATAATAAAGCAGATCAGAGATGTTCAGCTTCTAATAACTTGATTCCTCTAATTTCTATATAAAAATATCCACACACTGAGTCAATAAGAGTGGAGCGCATACCATTGCATGTATGACACTATCATTATAATCTACCTGAAAAAGACTAGGCGTCCTTCAGATCCAATCCCCTCCAATGGGTGCTAAAACCCTCGCTGGGACTGCTTCCAATTGTGCATAATATAAATTAACAATAATCTCACATCCAGCCATGTTCCACTCAGTTGGAAGAAGGCTATAATTAAGCCCCCAATAAAGGATCATCAGAGTGCTCTCAAGGACTCAGCAAACTATCATCCCATTTCCAGCTTGCCTTTCCTATCCAAAGTTCAGAGCGAGTAGTCTTCAAGCAGCTCTCAGACCACAGTGAACAAACAAACACATCGCATCCAAGACAACCTGTGTTTTGTCTGTTGCATAGCACAGAAACCATCATTACTGTGGCTCTAAATGTGATTTACAGGGCCGATGACCAAACTTCTTACTAGTCTCTTTATGACATAGGTATTTGTGGATCATTGTTTTTCATGGTTTTCTTCCTTCTTTGAGAATCGTTCTTTTCAGGTTAGCATCCGTGATTCAACTTCCCCTTCGCTACCTCTAATCTGGGGGGTCCCAGAGGGACCTGTATTTTCACCCTCATTATTCAACATCTTCCTAAATCCACTTGCTTCTCTGATTCAAAGTTTATGTATCTCCAGCTACTTCTACGCAGACGATATTCTCTTACTGTCCTACACAACTGAGCATTCTTCAGACCATTCTCAGTTAGCATCTGTGTAGATACATTGCCTCCTGAACTCAAACTCAATCTGCTTTCTTCTTCATAGGCCCCTCATTATGGAACTCCCTCCCCCCTGCCCTCTAGCTTGAACCCCAATTCCCTACTTTCAAACGCTCCCTCAAGACTCATCTCTTTTCCCTAGCCTTCGACCTCCCTTCTTCCCAGCCCTGACCCTCCTTCCTCACCCTTTATCCCACCCGCTTTTGTCTCTCTTCTTTTACTATTACATTGTAACCTTCCTTTCATTTTCTGGCTTCACGCCACTCTGTTTTGAAAATTTTTTGTTATTGTAAACCGCTCTGCTTACTACTGAAGGGCGGTCAAGCAAATGAATAAAGATAAAGAAGACAACAGCCACTTGGCTAACAGGTTCCCCCTATGGTCCTACTTGTGAAGGTATTCCAGTAGCTCTTCAGCCCACCTTCAGATACCTAGGCATACTTTCCTTTCCTCCTCAGCTGGTGCAGGTAGTTATATCATCTTTCTTGGTTCTCTGGCGTTTTAGGGCCATCGGGCCCTTTTTAGATCAGCTGATCCCAAATGACTGTAGTGCTTCACACATTAGTCTCTCACTTAGACTACTGTAACACAGTTTATGCAGGATTACCACAGTACCAGTTCAGGCGCGTAATATCAGTCCAAAATACTGCTATACGCATTCTTGCCCACACTTGGAAATTTGATCATGTTACCCCCTGCTAAAGCATTATCCCTGGCTACCGATACAATTCTATATTTCATTTAAAATCCCAGCCCTGGCATATAAAGCTATTCACGACACAACACCCATCTACATCTCCTTATTAATCACCCTATATGCCCCTGCTTGCACTCTTCATTCTCTATATGGTTTCAGACTACATATCCCACCACCATCCATAGTCAAATATGAATCCACTCGTCAATATGCGTTCTTTATTTTTAGCCTCTTCCCTCTGGAACAGTCTTTCCACCTCTCTTCACAGAGAGCCTAAACTTCAAATGTTTTAAGAAGGCGATCAAAACACACCTGTGTGAATCTGCTTTTTGTCACCTATCAGGCAGTCTCCTTTCAAGTTTTGAGGTGTCGCTGAGCCACTAACTGGCAGAGCCTAACCCTAACCTTCCCCTCTGTTCTGACCTAGCATTTTCCCTCCCTTTAAACTATTTTTCCTTGTGTTCTTCTTCTCTCCTATCAATAAAGTTGGCTTTCCTTTCCATGCTTCTAATTTTAGTTTTTTTCAATGTAAACCGCATTGATTGCATTGCTGAAATTGCGGTATATCAAATAAACCATACTGTTGCTGCTGGTATCATTTCATTTGCTCGCTTCCATGTTTACTTCACTATTCTAATTGTGTATTATGCTGATGTTTGGTCGTTTTGTTATAGTCATGCTGTGACAATGTAAATTGCAAATGTCCAGCTAGATCTGCTCTACACCATCTTGGGTGAATCAGTTCCTTAAGGTGATTAATAAATCATGAGTACTAAACGATGTCATGGGCAAGAGCAACACCTCCTCCAGCAGAAGAGCAATGGCGCCTTCCTCACTCAGGGCAGGGCGATTGGGATGTTGCACGAGCTCACCTGAATCTTATGGATGCAATCCTGGGTGCTGTGAGCACGAACACATGACACCCTGGCCAAGGAGCCTGGGACAGCAGGGGGCAAAACAGTAAGCAGGGCCCTGGACATATCCGAACATTTTCTCTGTTCCATCTCAGACAAAGTACACCAACGGACCTTCTTCCCTTAAAGAAGCAAAGATGCACACATTTTACAGGCAATAAATCTTAGTCTTTTAATCGAGTGTGTAAAATCCAAAAAATACTAATACACTCAAAGAAACAAAAAAATAATCATCCATTTGCATTTCAGTTCTGGGTATCTCATTCTCAATACTGCTGTTGCACTAAATACCAATAGTGGACCGAAGGTCTCAGCTTAATACGGGCTGGTGTAAAGTGTATCAGCTTAACACAAACACCACTGATCCAAGCCCAATTCACATCAGCGACCTCCTCCACTACAGCCCACATACAATAGAAATACAGAAGCCACAAGAAAACGTATCTTAAAAGTATATACATGTTCCAACCCCGACGCCTCACAATAAGCACTTATGAACGTTTCGCTGTACTTATAGCTTCTTCAGGGGAATAACTAAAAAAGAAACAAACCACATTGAATTAAAACCCCAAACCCATGCCTAATATAACCAAAAATCCACGAAACCCAATTCACTTACCCCAACATCCAACGGGTCAAACATGCTGACAACTAGCTCTGCGGCTACCAATTCACTGTCCCAAAGCCAACCTGCTTTATCTCTGCGCACAGACCTAAAACGCCTCCAACGACTATTTTGAGCGCGCTGGAATTGCATCCTGAATAAGTGCTCGTTGGATCTAATGGTGCTGGTAATTAACACAGCTAAAGAAAATTTGGAGGAATGGAATAAGCAATTGGAACGGATGTTAACAGCACTGAAATCCACTGAGAATGAGGCACGTTTTAAACTCCGCTCAGAAGAATGCCGTAAGCAAGTTGATTTATTGAGAGATGAAGTAAAAAAAGACAAGGAGAAGAAGTTAAAACGAGATTATGCTGATTACTCCACAGGGTATGTTTACCCGTGGATGAATATCAATCAGAAACAACAAAGGAAAGGGAAGAAGCGAGTTTATTTATTTATTTACATTCTCTTATATACCGCACTATTTTCCATCAGTGCGGTTTACATGGAACCATTTGCATACACATTTCAAACTAGTTGGTCTGTGTTTACAATTAACAGGTATAAGAACTTGGAAAGAAACATGGGTAACTATTTACATCTGTACAATGCGAAGAAGAGTTATCAGAAGAGTCCTCGGGGTCTGGTACTAGTAGGTCATCCCGGGAAGATTTTTTTAGAAGGCCAGAAGAAGAAAGAGAATACACGAAGTCGGACCAAAAATTGGGGAGGCTCTTGTCAAAAAGACTAATGTTGTCTGCTGAAAAGGATGGTTCAGTCCACTCATTGGTGGTCAATCTGTCTTCTTTCCCATTGTCTGAGGATTATTTAAAGGTACTTAACAGGGGATTATCTTTTGTTCCAGCTATTCAGTTTGACTCTTTTCAATTCAGGGTGGATCTTGAGAGTCTACTGAGAAAATTACATTTGAAAATGTTTTTTGCTTCGATTCAGAAAGGTACTGCTGAAGAGGCAGGTGTTCTTCAGAGAAGAGTTAAGATTCCAATTAAATCTACTTGGATGCTACCAGGACAGATTCCTCCAGCGTTGCAGGTGTTTAAACAATTAGTTTTGCAAGATGTGGAATGTTTGGAATCTGCACAACGGAGTTGATTCTGTGCTTTTTCTTCCCTATCTAAGACAGAGAAAGTTGCCCTAAATGATCTGGCTTCAAGGCCAGATCTTGTGATTAGAAAAGCTGATAAAGGTGGAGCTATTGTAGTGTGGGCTCGGGAAGATTATATATGGGAGGCTGAACGTCAGTTGCTGGATCAGAAGACTTATGTTTGTTTGCAGTTAGATCCCACGCAATGTCTGCAAAAGAAAATTAATGACCTCACCACAAAGGCTTTGGAGGCGAAGATTATTTCTAAGAAAGAATGTTGTTTTTTGAATGTTAGGTCTCCTGTGATAGCTAAATTTTATCTTTTGCTGAAAATCCATAAAAGTCGTACCAATTCTCCTGGGAGACCGATTGTTTCCACCAGGGGTACAGTGCTGGAGCCATTGTCAGTTTTTGTGGATTCGTTTTTACGTCCCTTGTTATTGGACATTCCGTCATATTTGAGGAATACAACTCATTTTTTGCAGATTTTGAACGAGCATTCGCAACTGGCTAGTTCTCCTACTGTTTTGTTAGTTACGTTAGATGTGACTTCACTGTACACTTCGATCCCGTAAAAGGCGGCATTCTGTGCGGTTGAAAGGGGGCTCCGGGGTCGTGGAGACTTAGTAGAAGAGTCAATTAAATTTTTATTGGCGATCGCTAGATTGGCGATTTTTCAAAATTATTTTGTTTTTGAGGATCGGATTTACCATCAAATTTCTGGGGTTGCGATGGGGGCCACGGTAGCACCGACGGTTACCAATTTATTTATGGGTTTGTTTGAATCGCAATGGATTTTGGGCTCCCGTTTTGAATCGTGTATTAAACTGTGGTGTCAGTTTATTGATGACGTGTTTTTGTTGTGGGATGGTCCGGCCACTGTTTTTCAAGAGTTTCTGATGTGGTTGAATAACTGTGATGGTAATATTCATTTTACCAGTATGGTTGATACCAAAGAGATTGTATTTTTAGATGTGGTGGTACAGAAAGGTCTGAATAGTTGGAGGATTTCAGTACATAGAAAATCCACCGATAGAAATACGTTTTTGCATTTCGATAGTGCCCACCCTCGGCGGTTACAGGAAGATTTACCTTTTTCACAGTTTGTGCGTTATTGGAGGAATTGTTCAGATGATTTGGATTTTAGATTACGTTCTAAAGTTCTGGCAAAAGTTTTTTGTCTAGAGGCTATCCTAGGGAGGTGGTTCAGAGGGCTTTCAAGAGGGCTCTGTATAGTAATAGGGCGCTGTTGTTGACTCCGCGTGAGAATTCTGATAAGGAGGATGAGGATTGCATTAATTTTATTTCTAAGTACTCTCCCTTTAGTGCACATGGGAGAGATTTGAATATTGTCCCGGGGTTACAGAATAAGTCTATCCGGTGTGTGTGGAAACGGCAGCGGAATTTGCAGGATTATCTCTGTCCTTCAGTTCTGCATCCTCTATGTAAAGTGGACGTGGAGGTGGGCCATAATCCGTGTAAGAATTGTTCTGTTTGTGTGGCGTCTAAGAAGATTTCTCAGTTGGTGTATCACGGCAGGATGTTTAAACTGAGAAAACAGACTTCTTGTGACTCTCGTTCGGTGGTTTATGGTATCCTTTGTCCTTGTGATCTATTATATATAGGCAAAACTGATAGGATGTTCCGGCAACGTATGCTTGAACATAAGAGTAGGATTGCATGTTAAGTCATTGAAGCTCCTTTGGTAGCACACTGTCTGGAAAAGGGGCATGTATTTTTGGATTTACAATGTTTTTGTCTGGATCAAGTGTTGGTAGGAAGAGAGGGTCGTACGCAGGAGCAGTCGCTAGTGGTGTGTGAGCAGAAGTGGATTTTTACAGTAGGAACAGTAATTCCTGCAGGATTGAATGTCCAGACAGAATGGGGGAGTTGTATTTAAATTTCAGTTGATTGGTTTGGATTTAGTGGTAATGGGAGAGGTTTGTTACATGCTGTGAGGTCATAGTTACATAGGGTTTTAAGTCGTTGGAGGCATTTTAGGTCTGTGCGCACAGAGATGAAGTAGGTTGGTTTTGGGACACTGAGCTGGTTGTCAGTGTGTTTGACCCGTTGGATGTTGGGGTAAGTGAATTGGGTTTCATGGATTTGGTTTTTGGTTATATTAGGCATGGGTTTGGGGTTTTAATTCAATGTGGTTTGTTTCTTTTTTAGTTATTCCCCTGAAGAAGCTATAAGTACAGCGAAACGTTCATAAGCGCTTATTGTGAGGCGTCAGGGTTGGAACATGTATATACTTGCAAGATAAGTTTTCTTGTGGCTTCTGTATTTCTATTGTATGTGAGCTGTAGTGGAGGAGGTCGCTGATGTGAATTGGGCTTGGATCAGTGGTGTTTGTGTTAAGCTGATACACTTTACACCAGCCCGTATTAAGCTGAGACCTTCGGTCCACTATTGGTATTTAATGCAACAGCAGTAATAATTGAGAATGAGATACCCAGAACTGAAATGCAAATGGATATTTTTTGTTTCTTTGAGTGTATTAGTATTTTTTTGATTTCACATTTTACAGGCAGCATTCCAGACCTTCCTAACAGGACACAAACAGACATTTATAAAGTTACCAGATATTCTGCAGGGACGCTTTGGGACATGTTTACTAAGCTAGGATAACGGTTAGTATGGGCTATTTGTAACTAGATCCCATTAAATAACATAAGACCTAGTTGCAAATAGCCTGTGCGAACAGTTACCTCTTTATGGGTTCTTTTGTCCCCCACAGGTCTCACAAATTCCAAGTTTGTGCAGCAAGTGTGGAGGATGGAAGAGGAATCATTATTCTAGGGAGGAGTGGCCTAGTGGTTGGGGCAAGTTACCTCAGGCTGGAAGGTCAGGGGTTCAAATCCCACTAGAGGACAGCAACCTTGGAACGGGGTTTCTAGTCCCACAGGTGCTCCTTGTGGTCTTGGGCAAGCCACTTAACCCTCCATTGCCCATGTTCCCTCTAAATAGTTATCTCCAAGTTATAATGCCCTGTTCAATGTCATTTCACTTTGTTCAATGTAAACCACCTTGATATCATGAAAGGTGGTATATAAGAAATGTTAAATAAAATAAATAAATACCCAATTAATCCATCCTCTTATGGGCATGGGAAGACATAGCTGCTGCCAGCAGGGATCCAATCTCCCATGGGTGGACTTGGCAGAAGCACTGGAAGACCTTGATCACCAGCATGGATCCAAACACCCACGGGCAGACAGGAGGGGAAGGTTGGCGATTGCAGCCTTTCAGTGCTTCTGCCAGCAGGGATCCGATCTCCCGTGGGCAGACAGGAGGGGAAGGTCAGCGATCATAGCCTTCCAGTGCTTCTGCCAGCAGGGATCCGATCTCCCGTGGGCAGGCAGGAGGGAAAGGGTGGCGATCGCAGCCTTCCAGTGCTTCTGCCAGCAGGGATCCGATCTCCCGTGGGCAGACAGGAGGGAAAGGGCGGCAATCATAGCCTTCCAGTACTTCTGCCAGCAGGGATCCGATCTCCCGTGGGCAGACAGGAGGGAAAGGGTGGGGATCATACCCTTCCAGTGCTTCTGCCAGCAGGGATCCGATCTCCCGTGGGCAGACAGGAGGGGAAGGTCAGCGATCATAGCCTTCCAGTGCTTCTGCCAGCAGGGATCCGATCTCCCGTGGGCAGACAGGAGGGAAAGGGCGGGGATCAAAGCCTTCCAGTGCTTCTGCCAGCAGGGATCCGATCTCCCGTGGGCAGACAGGAGGGAAAGGGCGGCGATCATAGCCTTCCAATGCTTCTGCCAGCAGGGATCCGATCTCCCGTGGGCAGACAGGAGGGAAAGGGCGGCGATCATAGCCTTCCAATGCTTCTGCCAGCAGGGATCCGATCTCCCGTGGGCAGACAGGAGGGGAAGGTCGGCGATCATAGCCTTCCAGTGCTTCTGCCAGCAGGGATCCGATCTCCCGTGGGCAGACAGGAGGGAAAGGGCGGCGATCGCAGCCTTCCAGTGCTTCTGCCAGCAGGGATCCGATCTCCCGTGGGCAGACAGGAGGGAAAGGGCGGCGATCGCAGCCTTCCAGTGCTTCTGCCAGCAGGGATCCGATCTCCCGTGGGCAGACAGGAGGGAAAGGGCAGCGATCTTAGCCTTCCAGTGCTTCTGCCAGCAGGGATCCGATCTCCCGTGGGCAGACAGGAGGGGAAGGGCGGGGATCATAGCCTTCCAGTGCTTCTGCCAGCAGGGATCCGATCTCCCGTGGGCAGACAGGAGGGAAAGGGCGGCGATCGCAGCCTTCCATTGCTTCTGCCAGCAGGGATCCGATCTCCCGTGGGCAGACAGGAGGGAAAGGGCGGCGATCGCAGCCTTCCAGTGCTTCTGCCAGCAGGGATCCGATCTCCCGTGGGCAGACAGGAGGGAAAGGGCGGCGATCGCAGCCTTGTGTGGTTCGGCCGGCCTGGGCCCCTGCGACAGTAAGTCATTTCCAAACAGAGACGGTGATGTATGTCACCTGTACTGTACAAAACGTAAAGATAATGGATGCACATTCTAAAAACTGATACATTCAAATCACTAAAGTGAAAATAATTTTCTCTCTCCCCATTGCTGAAACCAGAGATAGGAGGTTGCCACAGCGGTGAGAGTCGAGGACACAGCTCTAAAATCTGCGATCTTTAGTTACCTTAGACATTAAGCAACTACTTTTTCACTCTAACTTTTGTGGGTTGGGCCTTCTACTAGGGTTGCCAACTGGCTCCACAAGCACCCCACAGGCTTGACCCAGTCCTGGGTTTATCCGATTGCATGCAGGGATTTGTAGTCTTGCTTTTCTTAGAGTACAATGGAGAAATCGGAATACATGTCCCCGCATGCAATGGGGTAAACCCAGGACTGGATGAAACCTGACGAGCGCATCTGGAGCCAGTTGGCAACCTTACCTTCCACCCGCGCTTCGGAGGCTGACTAACACTCACTCGCCCGCCCTTCCGAGAGTTTCTGTGTGAACCTGCCCTCTGGGGACACGGAGCAGAAAGAAGCAATCTCCCCCCGTAAACGAGCGCTTGGAAGCCGAGAAGCGCATCGCTTACCCGAGCAAAGCAAGGGCGGGAAGGCGAAGAGAAGCAAGGCGGCGAGGAGACCCGTGCCCGCTCTTCCTGCTGCAGGCTTCGCCATGGAGGGACGTTATAAGAAGCGTGGGATAGGCTCTCCTCCCCTTTTTTGCTTTTCATGGATGCTGAATCCACTCCGGGATTTACCTTACGCCGTCCCGGGCTTTGCGTTGCGTCGCTCTTGCGGTCGCACTCGTATGACGTCATTCTATGACACGACGTGCGGAAGATGGCGGCGGCCGTGCAGTGAGTGGGGAAGGAGGGAGGAAAGGAAAGCGTGAGAGCCAGGCGAGGATGAGGATGTGCGTGAGAGAGAGGTGAGGGGCTGAGACCGGAAACGGGGGTCCTCACGGAGAAGGGCGCGTGTGAGTTAGAGACCGACGGATGGGGGAAGGGGCGTGTTTGTACGCGGGACGGGAGGCTTTGCCTTTCTAAGGGACACGGAAAGCGAAGAGGCAGTTTTATGACAGCTGTTTTTCGTATTTGTTTTATTATGTTTGATTGCAGCGTTTTCTGGTGGAGGAAGATCCAACTTTCTTTGCAGTACCAGCCTAGCAGGTGGCGTAGTACCAGTAAGTATATGCGTGTCTTTTATTTCAAATGCTTGACTTGTGCTCTGATCCAAATTACAAATGAGCACTACCCAAGGTCGTTGTGAATCTTGACTGTGCCTTAACTGTGAATCTTTCCACTGAGTTCTTTGGTACGACCTGCCATCCTCTGCACCTCCAGCTCAGCTCTGATGATGCACCTTTTAGCTCGGCCCTGAACTCTGAGTTCAAAAACTAGTTATGAACTTCTGACTGCCTTTTTCATGTACTTATGCAGCATTGTGTTCACTTTCTGGCGCTATATGAATGATCAATGTTAGTAGCATTAGTACTATTGCAGTAGTAATATACTTTTTCTACTTGCAACTTCATCTGTTCTAATCTGAAAGTAGCACTGACCTCTTGGTCTTCCTTTTTAACTAATTTTCTACTTGTTAATTGTACTCGTACACACTATTTTGTTTTCACCCCCTCCTTTCTTTTGTTAGAAACTATGCAGCCACTTCTTAAGATGATTTTTCTATTTCTTCTCCCAACTGCTTCCTTTCCTTCGATGTTTCTTCTACTAATCATTCATTCATTTCCTCTGTCTTCTGCTCTCCTCTCTATCTCTTCTTATGGCCCCACATTATTTGTTCTTCCTATTATTGACACTCCCTAACCTGCTCCCTTCATACCTACATCTTCATACCCCCTCCTTATCACTCTCTCTCTTCCTTTTCCATTTCTTCTCCCATATTGTCTTCCACCCTTTCTTCAGCTTTTAAACTAAAACTTCCTTCCTCATATTCATCCCTCTCCTTTATTTCTGAAAGAACGTCATCTTCATTTCTGCTTTTATATCTTCTCTCTTCCTTGCACTCTTCTGCTGCTTCTTAAGAACATAAGAAATGCCATACTGGGTGTGATGGACCTTGGCCTGTAGTTTCCCAGTTCACCCCTGGAACCCTTTTTAAGTATTGGCATTACGTTGGCCATTCTCCACTTTTCAGGTACTACAGATGATTTTAATGATAGCAGACCTATTAGTAAACTGAGAACTATCTCATATTTCATTTCTTTCAATACCCTCAGATGTATACCATCCAGTCCAGGTGATTTCCTACTCTTCAGTTTATCAAATAGTTGTAACACATTTCCCGGTTTATCAATATTTCTTGAAATTCTTCTGATATATTGCCTTTATATACCATTTCAGGCATGGGTAAATTTCCAACATTTTCAGTAAAGAATTAATTCAGTCTCTCCGCTATGGCCTTGTCCTCGCTTAGCTCCCCTTTAACTCTTCTATCATCCAGTGGTCCAACTGACTCACCGGGTTTTTGCTATGAATGTACTTGAAAAAGCTTTTGTTATGCATTTTTGCTTCCATGGCTAGCTTTTTTTCAAATTCTCTCTTTGCCTGCCTTATCAATGCCTTGCATCTGACTTGCCAATGCTTATGTTGTTTCTCGTTTTTGTCATTTGGCTCCTTTATCCATTTCCTGAAAGATGCTTTTTTTGGCAGCAACAGCCTCTCTGACCACGCCTTTAAACCACGCTGGCAGTTTTTTGGCCTGCCTTCCACTTTTCTTAAAGCATGGATTACATCTGTTCTGGCTTCCAAGATAGTACTTTTAAACAATGCCTACACTTTATATAAATCTTTAACTGTGCAGCTGCTCCTTTTAGTCTTTTCTTAATTATTTTTCTCATTTTATCATAGTCTCTCTTTTGAAAGTTAAATGATAGTATTGTGCATTTCCTTGCCATCCTTTTTTCCATTTATTAAATCAAATGCAATCAGGCTATGATCACTATTGCCAAGTGGCCCCAACACCCTTATCTTTTGCACCGGATCCTGCTTGCCACTAAGGACTAGGTCCATAACAGCTTCCCCTCTTGTCGGTTCATGAACCAGGTGCTCCAAGAAGCAGTCATTTATTTCATCTAGAAATTTATCTCCCTAGCATATCCTGTGTGACACTGACTCAGTCGTTACCCAGGTAATCAGAATCACCCATTATTACTGTGTTGTAACTTGTGTTAGCTTCCCTGATTTCTTTCAGCTTTCTTCATCCATCTGTTCATTCTGGCCAGGCGGTTTGTATTACACCCCCACTGCCATTGCCTTCCCCTTTTTATGTTGAATTTCTAGCCATAGAGATTCTATAACACATTTTGTTTCCCGCAAAACTTTAATCCTATGTGACTCAATGCCCTCTCTAACATAGAGTAGATCAAATTGGTGGAGGTTGCATTCTATCATTGCGATATAGTTTGTACCCGGGTATCAGAGTGTCCCAGTGGTTGTCCTCCTTCCACCAGGTTTCTGAGATACCAATCATATTTAACCTATTGTTTGGTGCTATATATTCTAACTCTCCTATTTTATTTTTTAGACTTCTGGTATTTGCATACAGACATTTTAGAGATTATATTTCATTCATATTAATCTAGTTATCAGTTGATGAGATAATTTGTAATCTTTCAGCTCTGTACTACAGGGCATCTGGGTTACTTTTATCTTTATTGGAACCTCTGTGTTAGGACATCCTAACTTTCCTTTTTTAGTATCCTTCAAGGATACATTCTTCCAAACCATGTGCTTTCAGGCAATTGTCGGCCTTCCCCTATTATCTAGTTTAAAAGCTGCTCTATTTTCCTTTTTAAATGTTAATGCCAGCAGCCTGGCTCCATTCTGATTAAGGTGGAGGCCACCCCTTCCCCAGAATGTTGCCTGGTTCCTAACAAATCCAAAACCCTCTTCTTTTATTTTATTATTTAACAGGTTTTATAAATAAATAAAACCCTCTTCTTTGCACCATCGTCTCATCAACGCATTGAGACTCCGGAGCTCTGCCTGCCTTTTGGGTGCAGTGCATGGAATGGGAAGCATTTCAGAGAATACTACTCTGGTAGTTCTGGATTTCAGCTTCCTACCCAAAATCCTAAATTTGGCCTCCAGAACCTTCCTCCCACATTTTCCTATGTCATTACTACCAACATGTGCCAAGACAGCAGATTCCTCCTTCCTTGTCTAGGTGGCTCATGAGGTCCACTACCTTTGCACCAGGCAGGCATGTTCCCCAGGCAATCCTCACATCCACCCAGCTATCCTACATGCCTAATGATCAAATCACCCACTATAACGGCCATCCTAACTCGTTCCTCATAGGCACATGGCCCTGGAGAATCCTCTGTGCAAGAGGGTTTTACATCTCCTGGTGAACAGGTTCTAGCTACAGGATCACTTCCTACCTCACCAAGGTGATGCTCTCCTTTCACGGGACCTTTCTTCTCCATGGCAACTGAGAGGCTGCCAGACTGGAGGTGAGGATTCAAAACTACATCCCTGTAGGTCTTGTTTATGACCTCTCTGACTTATGTCCTCCAAATCTGCTACTCTAGCTTCCAGAGATCAGACTCGTTCCCTAAGGCCAAAGAGCTCCTTGCACTAAGTGCACACGTAAGACGCCTTACCAACTGGGAGAAAATCGTATATGTGACATGCAATGCAAAAGACTGCATAACCCCATCTTGCTGCTGGATTGCTGTCTGCATCTTAGTTTGAAAGTTTTATTTAAATTGTTTGAGGTTACTAGGGATACTTATACTAATACAACTATATCAAATAAGTTTAAGGTACTTTGTCGACCTCAAGATTAATTCATTTCAGGGCCTTAATTCATCTATTCTTGGTGAGGATAACCAGCTGAACCTGAAAGTGAATTTGAATACCCCTCCCCCTTTGATAGGTCTAAGACCCTATAAAGCTAAAATTATGCCTGGGATGGGTGGGAGAGAACTAGCACTTCCTTATCGTTCCTCCAGTTTAGTCCTCCACCTCTGGGTTGTGCACCTCTTCCTGCAGCTTGGAGACTGGGCATGTCAAAGTCGTGACATCACTGGATGTAGCCTGCTGGTATCTCCCATCAGCCTCCAGTGTGTCCAGTCTCCATGCAGCAGGAGGACATAGTGAGCCTAGCTTCTGGGCTCACTTGGGGGGAACAGATAAGGAGCATTTAGTGTGACAAATTCTATTCTGATTTATTCAGTGGCCTTTTGCGTCCTGAACCCCAAGGTCAGGACACTGTTTGCTTCCAGGGGTTCTACTTTCTATTTTGCTCTTCAGCTCCCTGGCAGACGCAGCAGGCTGGCAGGGGGTGCGCAACACGTCCTGCAATGCTGAATCCCTCAGGATAAGGGGGGAAGGAAAACTGGGTGCAGCGGGGGCTGGTAGCTTCTTGCAAAGCTATAGGAGCAGATCGGGTAATTTTAGCAGATCTGCTTTGATTTCATTGGAGTCGGCGGAAACTTGGTTTTTGGAGTCCTATATTTAAAAAAAAAAAAGATTTACCAGAATCTCCTTCCGCTATCCATAGAAGGTCCTATAATGCGTTAAAGTCGGTTTATATGGCAGGGTAATATTTTGGCTTAGCTGCTGTGATATAGCACTATGATCCGCTGTAAACATATTCAAGTTACAAGGAATTATGGTGATAACTCTCTTGGACAGTTGTAACAGGTGCTTGGGTGAGCGCCATGGCCAGTCCACAGATGTGGCATGCTCTGCCATAAGCATTATGTCATGAGAGGGGTTTTATAGTTGTGCGGTTTCTTAATGGAAAATATTCCCGTTTAGTTTGGCTTTGCCCAAATTATAAGATTTTATGGTAGATTTGTAATGTCTTAATTTTGGCTATATGTGGTTTAATTTTACATATGGAAAAGGCAGCTCAGCGGAGAGAGGTTGCAAAATAGAACTCTGGCCTTTGAAGCTATCTATGCTCCCATTCCATTTATCAGAGGTTCTCCGGTACAGAGAGTCTCTGCTAGTGTTCAGCGAATGCCTTAATGGGGGCCAGAAGCACACAGCCAGGCTAGTTCAATAGCAGCAGCTCAGATTCTAGTAGGCATACATCATATGCTGGGCTTACAAGATGGCTTCTGCGCTGATCGGCATCAGCCAAGATGGCTGCCGGTTTAGACTGTGAATGTGGAGTCAGCCTGGAGGAGGGACCTTGCGTTCTCTGGAAAATGCCCTGCATACACTGAATCATTTCAAGTCGATCAGCTACTGGCAGGGCACAAGGCACTCTCGCATGCTTTTTTGCTTCAGTGGTCTAAAAGTAGAGTCTTTACCAGGTGGTATAATGGGAACTTGTCTGCAGTTTCTCGGCTTCTTCATTGCTGACTCAATTGCCACTGCGGACCAGGGGGTGTGGACTCACTGTATGGAAGAGAGCCCTAGCAATCTTCTTTAGCGCAAGATAGGAAAGTAGATGGTTCACTGAAGAGATCGTTGGGGGCAATGCTCTGTCCTTACAAGCTCCCATTTGTGGAGCCTGGGGAGGCGAGAGCATGCTTCAAGTGGTCGCAGTGTTTACGGCAATCTACTCGCCTGGAACAGGAAAGGATCAGGAAGTTGAATCAACTAGAGCCTGATTTGCTTTATGTGGCAAATGTGCATTATGGCTTAATTCGAGCGCTAGCTAATATTATTGGCTTCCTTGGGGTTCACCCAGAGATCTCTTTGGTGGAGGAATGGGGCGGCTGATGGTTCGTCCAAGTCGAGGCTCAGTAAGCTCCCATTTAAGTCTTTGTCTTGTCCTTTCCCCGTGGGCTCTCATAGGGCAACTAGTTGGCGTATCGAGGCTTTCGGGGAAAGGTACTCTTGGTAGCGCCCGGTTGGACGAGACAGCCGTACTAGGCTGATCTCATTCGCCTACTCGACAGGCTTTTCCTAGAAGTTGCCGGTAGCGGACGTTCTGCTGCGGCTAGGTTCGCGACGAATGTCTCAGGTGGATCGGTGCCCGCCTACGGTTTGGCCTTTGAATGGGCAGGGCTGAAGAAGAAGGGTTATTCTGCGGCAGTCTTCGCCACCTTGTTGAGAGCAGGGAGGCAGGCTGCTTCTGGTACATAGGTCCGTGCTTAGCGCCTTTTTGAAGGCTGCTGTTCATGGCGGCAAGTCCGGGCGACAAAGGTGTCCGGTATCCTTGGTCTGAGTTCTCTGCAGGACAGTGTCTGAAGGAACTAGCGGCCAGTTCCTTAGAGGGTCCAGCGGGTGACTGTTTCTGGCTGTAGAGGTTCTGTGGAGGGGGAATAGCGCTAGGTGTTCGGATCAATGTTTATTTTATTATTTATTTGTTGTTCTTATATACCGCACTCTTAAAAATCAGTGTGGTTTACATATAACAGATTTGTGCAGTCAAAGCAAAGCACTTACAATGAACAGGGTAGATTAACTTGGATTTCAACTGATGGTAACTATGTACAACAATTTACATCTATTTACAGACTGTATTTATAGTATGTACATCCATTGGTAAGGTTTACGTGTTCATACTTGATAGCATGTTAAGGGGTGGCGTGTTAGATTGCTGTGAATAGTGTAGGAGAAAGAGGTGATGTTTAAGCGCTCTTCTGAACTGAGCTAGGTCTTTGATGGCTCTAATGGGTGCAGGGAGTATGTTCCAGCAACTAGGGGCATATAGCTTGAATGCTCTGTTCCTGGTTGACTTTGTGCATTTTGTTATTTCTCTGGGAATCGTTAGTGTATTTGCTGTACGTGATCTCCTTTCTCTGTTCGCAGTGATGGGGTGGATGAGGTCCATTAAGGCTGTGGGGGCCATCTTGTTGATGGTTTTGAAAGTGATGATGGTTACTTTATATGTTAGTCGACAGTATATTGGTAGCCAATGTAAGTCTTTTAGTACCGGGGTGATGTGATCAGCTCTGGAGGCTCTGCTCAGGAATCTTGCATCTGTATTCATCGCTAATTGTAGGGGGCTTATTGTATTTTTGGGAAGGCCGTGTAGGATGACATTGGCGTAATCAAAGTGGGGGATCACCAAAGCTTGAAAGACTGTTCTGAAATCCTCAGCTTGTAGCAAGGGTCGAAGATGTCATAGGGTTCGTATCTTGTGGTATATTTGTTTATGTTGTTGTGTGTTTTGAAATTGAGTTGCTGGTCTATGGTCACGCCTAGATAGCGAATGCAGGGTCTGCATGAGAGTTCCGCATCTCTTGTCTTTATGGTTTTCGGAGGTATGACAGACTGGTTCCTTGTCACAGATAGAACTTCCATCTTCTTAAAGTTGATTTTGAGACTTTGGGAGAGGAGCCAATCGGTTATGGCATTGAAGCAGTTTATCAGTTGGGTGAAATCTGGGATCTCAGTTGTGAATGGAGTAAAGAGTAATAAGTCGTCTGCGTAGAGCAGGCAGGAGATTTTAAATGATCAAATTATTTCGCATATCGGTTGCATGTAAATATTGAAAAGGGGGATGAGCTCTGGGGCACTCCGTAGTGTTGTTTGAATGGTAGAGAGGTTGTAGCTCCTATTCGTATTTGCTGCCATCTGTCGGTTAAATAAGATTTGCACCAGTGCCATGCTAGGTCGCTTATCCCTTTATCTAGAAGTTGTTCGTGGTTTACAGAGTCAAATGCTGCAGCAATGTCGAGGAAAATTAGTACATATCCTTGTTTGATGGAGTCAATCCCGGTAATGTGTGTTGATGAGGATTAGAGTCAATATGATCCTGCAGCTGTTGTTGTACCTCCTTCTCGATTATCTTTGCTAGAAATGAGATACTGGATATGGGTCGGTATGATTCGATCTTCTGGGCGTCAAGTTTGGCGTTCTTTAAGAGGGGCCTGATGGATGACTTCTTAAGGCTTGATGGGAAATGTCCAGAGGAGAAGGATAGGTCTGATTTTGGCTATTATCGGACTGACGTCATGGCATAGTGACTTTATCCAGAGAGCTGGACAAGGGTCGTTAGGGGCCGTTGTGGCGTTGATGCTGGAAATGATGCTCTCAATGCTTCTTGGAGACGGTGTTGAGAAAGTGGAGAGCTGTTTGGGTGGGTTCGTGGTGGGGGAGGATAGTGTGGCTTTACTAGCGTTGTTGGTTTTGGCTATCAGGTAGTCGGCATAGTCTTGGGGGAGTATCAGAACTGGTTGTGTAGTGTTTCCTTAAGTTGGGACCTGACTGCGCTCCTCAAGGAGAGTTCGGGTGCTGCCGGGAGATCCCGATTGGGCTTTAAAGGCGTTAACTAAAGAGCCCTTTGATTCTTTACTCCAGGCATCGGTAAAGAATTTGCTGTTATAGACAGTGGCTTTGATAGCTCTTAGTTTGGCGCGACGAGTTTCGGAGTTTTAGGCATTGTCATGTAATGAGCCGTTTTTACCCTTTCTGGATAGAGGGTGGTGTTTGCGAGCAGTCCTGTCATCCTTCCAAAAGGTGGTATCTGATTTTTCTCCTGAGCCTATTGGTTTCTCTTCCAGTTCTTGGTTTTTCTGGAAGGGGAGGTTTTTATTCGTAGCTTACGCCGATAGGAAACATAAAATGCAGGGTGTGGCGTTCGTTTCTTTGTTTTTGTGTGTTGGTTGGAGGTCCCCGCAAAGGGGGAAGCAGCAGCGAAGGCGGCCATTTCGCACTGGGTTAAGGCGGTGGTTGCCTCAGCTTTCTGGTGGCGAGGTTGTATGATTCTGGGGGGCTTTCTGACTCTTGCTACCAGGGCGCAAGCAGCTTTATGGGTGAATCACTGTGTCATTACACCAGGGGGGATTGGTAGAGCAGCTTCCAGGTCGTCTCTTCCTTTCCTCAGTAACCTCTACTGCCTAAATGTTTTGGCAGTAAAGGATGCCTGTTCCGGGTCGACGGTGTGGTGAGTTGGCTGGTTAGGTCCCTCACAGTGATTACTGCTCTGTTACATCCCAGAGGTGGAGGACTAAACTGGAGGAACGATAAGGAAATAGAAATTACTTACTTGGTAATTGTCGTTCCTTGAGTGACGACAGTTTAGTCCTCATTCCTGCCCAGGGGTGTGATTTCTTCAGAGTTTATTTTCAGGCGGAGTGGAGCATCAATCTCAAGTAGACAGATCCTTTCAGTTTCAAGATCGCAGTGAGTATCCCTCTGTTTCTTCCTTCTCTCTTATTTAAATGAGGGGATGGTATAGGAAACGTGTTTGCATAGCGGGGACGTGAATGTAAAGTTAAAAGAAAATATAAGACGGATATGGTTAAAAAGATTCCTCAGGTTGAGGAATGGGGAGTTATTTAAAGTTATGGTATAGTTACTTATTTGTTGTTCCTTTGAGTTTGCTTTGTCAATAGTACACTGGAAAACAAACCAAGTGATAGTCACTTCTTTGAGCTTATATAGCAATATACAAAAAGGTTAATTTTTCAGCTCAATTGTAACCTAGGAGTTCTGGATAATGCTCATTAATGCTAAGCCAATACTAAAATACCCACTAACTGGATGCAACAAGGTCTCAGACTTATATGAGGCATTTAATCAGCCAGGCTTGCTGGAATGAAAGTTGCCTTCTTTTGCATCAACGACCTTCATTAATCATGCATCCTCATGGTATTGCTTGTTTCATATTTTTTTATTTTTTTCTCTTTTTTCTTTCTTTCTTTCTATTCCTTTCTAGAAATATGTAACAATCATAGTTGTGTGATTCTTCAAAACATATTATCTCCCGATCATTCT
This sequence comes from Ichthyophis bannanicus, assembly GCA_033557465.1. Lineage (NCBI taxonomy): Eukaryota > Metazoa > Chordata > Amphibia > Gymnophiona > Ichthyophiidae > Ichthyophis > Ichthyophis bannanicus. The sequence goes on along the minus strand of CM066041.1, from coordinate 17,224,676 downwards.
CATAACTTCAACCGGCTTTTGTCGTCACTATAGAGAAAGGTAAACTTTCTAATTATTCTCTATTGAAAATACTTTACGAAAGATAATGCTTATCTGTGGACTTCGTCAAAATCTGTAAGCTTCGTCAAAATCTGTAAGCTTATATTAGCTTGTATGATGTCGCCATGCTGTAGAGCAGGGGTCTCAAACTCAAATTGCTTTGAGGGCCAAATGAGGACTTGTAGAGTAACCCGGGGGCCGCACAAGACGCAGGCCTCATTTGCATAAGGGCATCATTTGCATAAATATTTGCATAATGTTACCATACATTAACTTTTAGTAAACATGCCTCTTAATGAGTGTATGGATAAAGAAAGACTAAAAGATTTCTACATTACTATAAACCAGTGCCAACCGCCAGGCACATTAGGAACTACTAGAAACACTGCTCATTTAGAACCCATAGCAAACCTGCCATGTCCTAACAGCACTACCAGGACTCACAAAGCACCATACCCTAACTATCAAAAGGCAACATTGCAAATATTAAATCAACACATTTCAGAGAATAACAATACATGACCTACTCGGGAAAGAGAACAAGTGGCAATGTCAAATAGGAATTACATAAACAGAATACCTCAGCTCAGTTACACATGCATGCTGGGCTTTGAGGCAGGGATTTGGAATGGGAAGTCGAGGTTGGTGATGGATTGGAATGTTATTACTTTGAGAGGCAAGCATATGTGTTGACGTTAGAAGGAATAGTAACAGTAGTAACATGACAAAGTAAGGTAGGAGATTTTGTAGCAACATATTGAGCTGTGAAGATGGCGGTTTACCTGAGAGGGCGTGTTGTTTTGCTGGATCGGTGTCTGCAGTCCTCAGGTATACCAGAGGGAGGCTTTGGCAGCCACATTGCGTGAGATAGCAATTATGATGGTTTTGTGCTGGGGAGTGTGGTTTGAGGTGAAGTCATCTTATTGGTTGTGTCCTCTCGATGTCTCCCTCGGTCCACACCTAAGGGTCACGCGGGAGAGGCCCTCAGGTGTGGGCATGTCTGGAGGCACGGGCATGCCTGAGGTCACTTCCTTTTGAATATTGCTGTGTCCGGGGATTATGGTGGCCCTGACTGGCCTTGTGGAAGTGATCGGGGAGGGGCTTTCCTTCCTGCTCACCTCCCCGACGCCGATCAGGCTTGTGGTGGCTGTAGCGGCATTAAGCAGCACCTGGAGGTGCTTCCTTTGGAATGTTGCTGTGTCCGGGGGTTCCGGTGGGCCTGATTGACCTTGTGGAAGTGATCGGGGAGGGGCTTTCCTTCCTGCTCACCTCCCCGATGCCGATCAGGCTTGTGGTGGCTGTAGTGGCATTAAGCAGCACCTGGAGGTGCTTCCTTTGGAATGTTGCTGTGTCCGGGGGTTCCGGTGGGCCTGATTGACCTTGTGGAAGTGATCGGGGAGGAGCTTTCCTTCCTGCTCAACTCCCCAACGCTGATCAGGCTTGTGGTGGCTGTAGAGGCTGCAGAAGCCGTTTTTTTTTTTTTTTTTTCCCTGTGCATCGCGGGCCGCACAAAGGTCTCATGCGGCCCGCGGGCCGCGTGTTTGAGACCCCTGCTGTAGAGGTTCCCAACGTCTAGCAAAAGCGCTTGCACGTTTCACTGTTCGTTTCCTCAGGGGAGCTGTAATACAGACCTCAGACCACGTTCTTCAAACTACGCGGACTAGAAAGAGATTAAAAGACAAACTAGCATTTTGCTTCCTGAACTCCATTGCATACACGTTTATAAATTATTAAGAACTGTCAGAAACCAGTTACCTTACTTTTCTCAGCTTACGCTTCTATCATTCTCATGGCACCAAAAAACGCCACGCATGCGGACTGTCCACTTCCTTCAGCTTTTATAGAGAAAATGTATTAAAGAGGATTTCAATTAAAGGGGCCCTGGCCATTAACTTACTTGCATAGGTGCCAATCTATCTGGGCATTTAAACCTTTTGGGTACACTGTGGATAAGAGGAAAATCCACCGTTGTTCTTGATATAGAAGTTGTTGTTCTCTTGTACGGCCCCTAAAGCCGCTATTTACAAGAATTTCAAAAAGGCCTGCGATAAATCGCCTCTATTGGACAATGCCTGTCGAACATTAAGATTTGCTGACTGCTGTGGGATACTTGTGTACAATGCTGTGACATCCATTGTCACTAACTTGATTTGCTGAATTTTTGTTAAACCCCCTAATTGAGACAGCAATTGCAAAAAATGTGTTGAATCTCTCACGTACGATGTCATCTTAGGCACTAACGGACGAAGAAACAAATCCAGGTATACCGACAAGGGTTCCAGTAACGAGCTTCTAGTGGCCACTATAGGTCTACCCGGAGGATGGTCAAGTCGTTTGTGTACTTTTGGAACCAGGTAAAATTTAGCCAATGAAAAGTTGACTGGATTTAAAAATCTCCATTCTTTTTTAGAAATCAATTTTACTTGTAGTGCTTGATTTGTCAACTCCAAAATACATTTCTGTAACCGGTTACTGGGATCTTCTATTATCCGGGCATAGATGGTATCATCTGACAATTGACGAAATGCCTCATCTAAATATTCTTGTCTGTCCATGACCACTATACCCCCTCCCTTAGCCGCCCGACGAATGACTATGTCCGTACGTGATCGAAGATTCTGCACTATTTTATTCTCTGTCCTTGATAGTGAGTGGCATACCTTGGAATGTCGTGTTCGTGATAGGTTGGTAACTTCTTTCAGAACCAATTCCTTATACAATATTAATGATGGTGGGAGCGGTTCAGGTGGACTCCAACTTGATTTTAACGGTAAAGGGACTCTATTCAATTGTTCCTGAGATGTAGATGGAAGAGGATTTGTTTCAAAATAAGCCTTCAAATGTAATTTTTGAATGAGTTGTTCAAAGTCTATATGAAATTGGAATAAATCAAATGAAATAGATGGCACGAAGGATAAGCCACGCTCCAAAATCGCTATCTCTGGAGGAGATAACGAGTGCTGTGAGATATTAATCACTGAAGAGACTTTTACAGACTCAAGTGCGTTTTGATCTACTTGTGTTCTTTGATTTCGACTGTTCTCGTGGTTGTGATTTTTTACGCTTTTCCTCCCCATCAGAGCCGGATTGATGAGATCTTTTACTCGAATCTGAGGTACTCCCGGCATCGGAACTATCCTCGAACTCCACTACTCGTTTCCGTTGTTTTGTTGCCCTATTTGGTTTTTTAGGGTTCAACCATGGATACACATAACCACTTGTGTAATCATCAAAATCCCGCTTAAGTTTTTTCATTTTTATTTTTTTGACCTCCTCTTTCGTAGTTTCCAAAAGTTTCTTGTGATCTTCCATTTGTTTTGAGAACTCTGCTGTAACTGTTGTTTCTTTCAATTTTTCAGTCATACTAGTAATCTCCTGTTGAAGTGTCACCAGACTCTGTTGAGTAGTGTCCACTATCAAGACCATAATGTCTAGCGAACATTTGTTCAGTATGTGCAACCATTTTTCCATAAACGTAGCATTCATTGTATGTAATTTTGGTTCCTTATAGATTCTCAGTCCTCGGGGTATATGTTGTCTTTTGATATATAAGAATCACACAACTATGATTGTTACATATTTCTAGAAAGGAATAGAAAGAAAAAAGAGAAAAACAGAAAAAAATATGAAAAAACAAGCAATACCATGAGGATGCATGATTAATGAAGGTCGTTGATGCAAAAGAAGACAACTTTCATTCCAGCAAGCCTGGCTGATTAAATGCCTCATATAAGTCTGAGACCTTGTTGCATCCAGTTAGTGGGTATTTTAGTATTGGCTTAGCATTAATGAGCATTATCCAGAACTCCTAGGTTACAATTGAGCTGAATAGTACACTGGAGGCTGATGGGAGATACCAGCAGGCTATATCCAGTGATGTCACGACTTTGACATGCCCAGTCTCCAAGCTGCAGGAAGAGGTGCACAACCCAGAGGTGGAGGACTAAACTGTCGTCACTCAAGGAACGACAATTACCAGGTAAGTGTAATTTCTATTTAGTGAAGGCTGGCTTGCTACACAGGTCCCAGACCTGTGCTAAGGTGATCTGTGAACAATTTCATGGGTGATTTACACAGCCCTTGCTTTGATAGAGGGAGCCTTTCAGATTGCCCCTTTTATCTGTCACTTGGCTTTAACACCTATTTAAAACAATTTCACATGCTTCCTTTACACTTAAATTTCCTTGGAATTGTTGTACTTCTTATCGGGGTAATATCTGGAGTGGAGAAGTGGCCTAGTGGTTGGGGCAAGGTACTTCAGGCCGGAAGGTCGGGGGTTCAAATCCCACTAGAGGACAGCAACCTTGGGCCGGAAGGACTGGGGTTTCTAGTCCCACAGGTGCTCCTTGTGGTCTTGGGCAAGCCACTTAACCCTCCATAGCCCATGTTCCCTGTAAAATAGTTATCTCCAAGTTATAATGCCCTGTTCAATGTAATTTCAGTTTGTTCAATGTAAACCGCATTGATGCAGAATAGCGCGGTATATAAGAGAATGTAAATAAATAAATAATAGATATGTCGTCTTAGAGGTTAACCAATTCAAAGATTTTCTGCAGTGGAAGGGCTAGATGGGGGTTTTCTTGTTAACTAATTTATTTATTTTGACCATGTATTAAGGGTTTATACTAAGTATTATTGGGAATCATATTATTATTTCAGCGTTCTCCATATTGTGGTCTAGTTAATATACTTCTGTGTATGTTTTTTCTTGTATTTGTTTCAAATGCATAATAAAAATAAAATTAATTTAATTTAAAAACAATTTCATAAGTCTCTTGCCCCTATCTAGAAGGCCTCTTTGTAATGGTCTCTAGAAACACTATATTCCTTTCTGCTCAAAGAATATTGACCCTATTTTTCCTTTTATGCTAAGCCATACTCTGAATCATTTTAAATTAAAGCTCTCTGCTGATATTAGGCTCTGACTGAGTTTAACACTTAAACTAGAAGCTCTCTGCTGAATTTTAAATTGAAAATAAAAGCTCTCTCCTGAATTCTAAAATTTTAAACTAAGGGGGGTTTTGTTGATGTCACAGCCACAATGGCAGCCTAACTCATGAGCTCTCAATTTTGTGGAGAATGCCTGTTTCTTCTACTCATCTCGGCTCACTCCTGGTTTGTTTGAAACCGCTATTGGCAATCTAAAATAGGACAATGTCTAATGTGCCAAAGAAAACGCTCGCAGACTTAAACAAAACTTTGCTTACAAGAGTGGCGATGCTGGCCCCGGCGAGAAGCAAAAGATGGAGCCATTGGACCCGTCTCCTACAAGCAAGGATACCGGTCAGGGTTAAACTGGGACAGGCATCTCAGAGGATATTGCTGCTTCCTATGCAGAGATACGGCAGTGGTTTAAAGACCTTGAGGGTGATGTCGGTGCTCTCCAGAAGGACTTTCAGTCATGGATGGCGAATATTCGATCCGATCTCCACGAGCTGAGTCAACGCATTGAAGATAACGGAGTTGCACGTTGAGGAGCAGGGGGAGGCCTTGGTGGGAGTTTTGTCACTGATTGAGGCCTTTCAAGAACAGCAGGAGCAGTTGCTAATTAAAATTGAGGACTTAGAGAACCGCTGCAGATGCTCCAATTTGAAAATCCAGGGGCTACCTAAGTCCAATACCCCTGTGGACTATCTGGCTCTGGCGGAGCGCATTTTCAAGCCAGTGATGCAACATGCCAAGAAGGAGTCGGGAAAAGTGTGTTCTAAAATTGAACATGCACACCTCCGCACTTGGTGCACCACAGGAAGGCAAGCCGTGGGACATTCTAGTGTGTCTGCATGAGTTTTCTTCCAAAGAAGCAATCCTGCAAGGTGGGGCGGCTGGCCTGGGAGAATGTCTCTCTTGAAATTTATGGAGACTTATCTGCCGTTACCATGTGAAAACGGAAAGACTTACGCCCAATCACCCAGCGTTTGAGAGGGGACATTGTGAAGTACAAATAGACTTTTTTGTGTGGCCTACAGTTCTCCCTGGGGGGCCATTCGGTCCAAGCGAGGACCCTGGCAGAAGCTTTGAACTTGTTAAAAGATGCAGGCTGGAGGGATCTATCCGCTCAATCGGCGGAACCAAAATAAAACGGTAGTCACTACCGTCTTGTTGCACCCTCTCCCACTGAGGTTTAAACGCTGCGTCACCAAATTGATCGAGAGGAGCATCTGAGGTCTTCTCCAGCTTGAAACAATGGACTGAGTTGGACTTTATTGTTTACCGTCTCAGTGGAGAGGAGGCAGGGAGTTTCTTAGTGTGAATTCAGAGGCTGAGAATGCGAATGAGCGGTTGTTGGAGTGCCCTGGGTGTTTAAGGGATGGGCCGGGACTATTTTGAATGGTTAAATTGTTTATCAGGAAATAATTGTTGAGGAATGTCTGAGTCGGGGTACTATTGGCTGGACTAGGACTTTGAGAGGTGGTGGTGTATGAAATGGAGGTAGGGGATGGGGGTAGAGATGGTGGGGTTTGGGGGGGAGGGTTACCTGGTTTAAGAGGATTGGCAAAGCTGGGACATGGCATGCAGTGGGAATTTGATTATAGGTGACCATGGGACTGTGAGAGTGGTTACCTTTTAATATCCGTGGACTCAATTCCCCAACCAAGCGCCAGCTGCTCTTTTAAGGAACTTGCCAAGGTGCAAGCCCAAATAGTACTTCTACAGGAGACGCACTTGGCGGGAAGGGATGAATATCGGCCCTCCTATAAAAAGTTTAGGAAAAGCTGGTATGCCTCAAATAGGATCAAAGCTAAATATGGTGGAGTAGCCATTCTGATGGACTCCTTGGTCCCCTTCATGGAAATTTTAATATCTGTCGGGATCACGAGGGATGATACCTATTCATTAAAGGTGAGTTGGGTGACCAAAAATATACTTTTGGTAGTGTATATGCCCCAAATATGGGACAGAAGATATTCTACGACCAGAATGCACAAATAATGACTGGGTTTACTGAGGTCTGTGCTGGTCAGAGGTGATTTTAATCTGGCTATTAATCTGTCCCTGTACATGTTGGGTGGTCAAGGGGCTTCGCAAACCCCTGGGCATAAGAGCCTATGGGTATGATCAAGTCTTTGTGAATTAGAAGATCTATGGAGGGTATTCATCCTGGTGAGCGAATTATACCTTTTACTCAGGGGCTCATGACTCGTACTCTAGGACTGACTATCTGAGGGGGGGAGTAAAGCTCTAGGAGATTGGGGAAGAGGTTGCAGAATTGAAGAACTGTACTTGTTCCGATCATGCACCTCTGTGGGCAGACTTGATGTTCCCTCATGCTGAACGCCCTACGAGCTTTTGACTCGGTGACACTTTACTAGAGGATCAGGAATATTGTGTAAAATTTGGTGGGGTAATACAGGAATATCTGAGTATAAATGATGTGGAAGGCTGTACTCCTGGTATCGTGTGGAATGGGTTGAAGGCAGAGTTGCGTGGCCACTTGATTAGTATCAGGGCCCATAAAAAGGGAAAAAAAGACAGCTGTGCTTAAACTCCATGGAGATATAGCAAGATTGGAGGGATTGGTGAAGCGGGGCAGCCGGGGAGCCTAAAGTCCTTGTGGATTTAGCTGATAAGAGAGAGGCCCTACAGGAGCTCCAGTTGGCCGAGATCTGATTTGCCCTGGATAGGCTGGGGCAAGAGCATTTTGAATTTGATAATAAAATGGGGAAGATGTTGGCCTTCTGCCTGAAGAAGATGAAGAAAAGTAATAATATCTGGGAGATTAAGGATAAAAAAGAAACGGAAGTGATCAACCAGAAGGCCATGCAAAATTGTTTTGTTGACTCTTACAAGGAATTTCATACTCCTGAATGGAGGGCTTCTGAAATCTCTATTGACCATTACTTAGAGGAATGTCGGCTTCCCAGACTTGTGGAGGAAAAGTGTGTGTGTGGGGGGGGGGGGGGTGTTGGGCCAACCAATTTCTGGAGTGGAAATCTTGCAGGTCATTAACACTAGAAGCTCCAAAGTGCGTCATTTTGACGCAAATGCATCTTCGAAGGTTTATATCAGCGCCACTGCTAGAACCATGTCAGTTTTGTAATGATGTCACATACTGCACGTAGTAAACAAATAAGTAACTTCAAATTAATTCACATCTGCATTTCATGCTCAACGCAGTCGTCGTGATAATGCGTCATTTGATGCACTTTGGGATTTCTAGATAAGATGCTTTTTTTGTGGCTTCTAGTGTTAAGAATTTACCTAAATGGAAAGCCCCGGGATTAGATGGTTATACCAATTTCTTTTATAAAATCTTCCAGAAACATTTAGTAGAACTGCTGGCTAGGGTATATAATAACTTTCTGGAAGAACAATTGATGCCCCCGTCAATGCGGGTTGCTGGTGTCTCCTTAATACATAAAGAAGAGAAGGTCCCCTTGCAATGTGGGTTGTACTGTCCCATTTCACTTTTAGGTATCAATCAAAAAATTCTTTGCAAAGGTGTTGGCTAACCATCTGCAACCCTTGCTACCCCATTTAGTGCATTATAATCGTGCTTTATTTCAGGGAGACGGTGCTCTGACAATGTGTGGAAGATCATGAATCTTATCTGCATTGTGAAATCAGGTGGGGAATCAGCACTGCTTCTCACGGTAGATGCAGAAAAGGCCTTTGATAGGGTCTTTTGGCCATATTTGTTTCGAGTCCTGGAAAAGTTTGGCTTGGGTGGCTTGTTCTGGCAGTGGATCCTGGTGCTATATACGCAACCTTCCACACATTTGAAGATCATGGTAGCAGTAGTAGAGATTATGGGGACTAGAGAGGGAGGAGGGGCCCCAAAAGTAATCCAAGTGGCGGTGGATTTAGATGGATTCAAATGGAGAAAGTTCGAGGTCATTCAGATATGGATAAGAGCAAGACAGGAGTTTATTGGGGTGAGGTCCGGAGCAGAAGAATCAGTACATGGAGAAGAATGATATCGTTGGTATAATAATATGCAGAGATACCGGATTGTTAAATTTAAAAGGGAGCGGGGAGCCAGGAAGTTATTGAAGAGAAGCAGGGACAGAACAGAGCACTGAGGAACACCACAGGACAAGAGGATATGACGTGAATGGACACCTAAGCACACACTTTAGATAGTGTTTCTGTGCGTGCTTACAGAATGGCGGCCATCTTATGTATGTTTATTGTGGGTGTGTACGGGGCAGAGTTTGGACAGAGCATAGAGGGGGCTCAAATTTATATGCATAAGTTTTATATTTTTAGAACATACATGTGTTTCTAGAAAACCTAGGTACAGACACTTTATGCCTGCGATAGAGTAAGCATCACTGCCATGATGTTTAACATCTGTTCTTGCACCATGTACATCCCTGTTTTATAAATTAAAGTACATGCACACTTGATAAAATAGGCCCCAAATATTTTGCATGACAGCGCATGTTAACTGCACGGGAGTTTATAAAATTACTCTCCTACATGCCTGGAATTGCATCATTCTATGTGGATGTATAGCATGATGATTGGGAGTCAGGGATGATACATGCTTGCAGTATATGATAGAGTTCTATAAATTAATAAATGGCGTAGAATGGGTAAACATAGATCGGTTGTTTACCTCATGACTAAGGGGATATGCAATGAAGCTACAATATAACCTATTTAAGACTAATAAGAGAATACTTTTTCATTCAATGCATAATCAAACTCTGGAATTAGTTACCAGAAGATCTAGTAAAAGCTGTTAGTGAAGTTCGGTTTAAAAAATGGTTTGGACAAGTTCCTAGAGGAAAGGCCCATAAACCATTATTAAAGAGGACTTGGGAAATCCACTGTTTACGTGGGGACGAGCATTGTGTAACCTGTATGTCTTTTGGGAACCTGCCAGGTGCTTGTGACCTGGATTGGCCACTATTGGAAACAGGATATTGGGCTTGATGGATCTTGGTCTGACCCAGTATGGCATTTCTTATGTTCTTATGTAAGACTGAGAAGGAACGGGCGGTGAGAAAAGACTGGCTCCATCTCAAAGGAGTGCCACAAATGCCCAAATCCAAAAGACAGGAGAGAAGGGTGCGGTGATCAACAAGGTCGAAAACGGAAGAAAGATCCAGTGAAACCACAAGAATAAAGTCACCACAGTTATGAGTAACATGAAGTTCGTTCAGAAGGGAAAGAAGGATAGACTCTGTACTGTGACCAATGTTCCCTCTAATTTTCTGTAGGCTGTGTGTGCATAAAATATCAGCTGTGCGGCTTTGAAGGAAGGTTAAATTTTTGTGCGCCACATAACGACACTCGGAGTTATATACTTTAAAATTTGACTACATGTCAGAATACAGTATGTACACCACATTGATTGCACTAGAAAATATTGTAGAACTTGTGAAAACCATAAATACAGAACTTATTTTAAATTTTAAGACGTCTGTGTTGTTTTCTATCAGAATCAGAACTGTAATTTTTGTGCGCTCTGTTATAAAGTATGTGCGCTCACTCGGCGAGGTGTGTGCGCGCGCACACGCGCACAGCTTAGAGGGAACAGTGACTGTGACCCATCCGAAAACCAGACTGACAGGGTTGGAGAGCATTGGTAAAGGTAATGTGAGTGGCCAACTGAGTAAAAATGAATTGTTTGAGAAGTTTGGACAAGAAACTAGATACAGGGCGCCAGTTGGCAAGAACAGAGGGATCAAGGCAAGGTTCCTTAAGAAAGGGACGGATCAGTGCGAGGTTCCTGGGGGCAGGGAAAGAACCAGTGGAAAGGCTGGTATTGAACATCGAGAGAAGGCTTGAGTAGCCATTTGGAGGCGATTGGGTCCAAGGAACACATCGTCTTCTGGGAGGAAAAGAGTGACTTGGATATTTTGGTGATGGAAATTGGGCGGAATGATGACCTGGTATGTGACAGGGGTAGCTCTAAAGGTGATGAAAGAGTTGGAGAAAGAGGTGTGCACAATAGGAACACTGAGCGGAGGGACAGGACCTTCTTGGATAAGAAATCTGCTAGGTCTGGGTAAGAAGGCGAGGACGAAGAGGTATAGGGAGCAGAGCGAGACCAAAATACAGTGTATAATTGATGAGAGGAATTGGAAGACGCAAGAACCAGGTTGGAATAGTATTCCTGCTTAGCTGAGTAAATCATGGAGTGGCATTCTCGGTGCTTAATAAGATGGTCCTGCAGTAAGGGAGGGTGGAATTAAGAAGCATGTTAAAAGAAACATTGAATAGATTCTTGGAAGTTTGTCACAATTTTTTTGAAGTAGGAATGTTATTTGGCACTTATATGGTTTGAGAACTGTAAATGTTTTGTATAAATAAAATTTAAATTTAAACTAAAAGCTCTTTGCTGATACTAGGCCCTGACTGAGTATTAAATTTAAACTAAAAACTCAAACTGAAAGCCCTCTTCTGTGTTTTAAATTTAAACTGAAAGCTCTCTTCTGTCATCCAGAGACATTAATCAGGTGGACAAAGGTGAGTCGGTTGATATTGTGTATCTGGACTTTCAGAAAGCCTTTGACAAGGTCCCTCATCAGAGACCTTTGGCAAAACTAAAGAGTCATGGGATAGGAGGCAGTGTACTATTGTGGATCAGGAACTGGTTAAAAGATAGAAAGCAGAGGGTAGGGCTAAATGGCCAATTTTCCCAATGGAGAAAGGTGAATAGTGGTGTACCCCAGGGATCTGTGCTGGGTCCGCTGCTTTTTGACATATTCATAAATGACCTGGAAAGTGGAATAACGAGTGAGGTTATCAAATTTGCAGATGACACAAAACTATTTAAAGTTGTTAAAACCCAAGAGGATTGTGGAAAATTGCAAGAGGATCTTGATAAATTGGAAGACTGGGCATCAAAATGGCAGATGAAATTTAATGTGGACAAGTGCAAGGTTATGCACCTAGGGAAGAACAACCCAAACTTTGGTTACACGATGCAAGGTTCCACATTAGGAAGCACCACCCAGGAAAAAGATTTAGGCGTCATTGTGGATACCATGCTAAAACCCTCGGCCTAGTGTGCAGCGGCGGCCAAGAGAGCAAATAGAATGCTAGGTATGATAAGGAAAGGAATGGAAAATAAAACAAAGGATATTATAATGCCTCTGTATCGTTCCATGGTGAGACCGCACCTTGAATATTGTGTGCAATTCTGGTCGCCGTATCTTAAAAAGGATATAGCGATTTTAGAAAAGGTTCAGAGAAGGGCCACCAAAATGGTAAAGGGGATGGAAGGATACTCCTATGAAAGGCTAAAAAGGTTAGGGCTCTTTAACCTGGAAAAGAGACGGCTGAGGGGAGATATGATAGAAGTCTATAAATTAATGAACGGAGTGGAACGGGTAAACGTAGATCGATTGTTTTACCTTATCAGAATATAGAAAGACTAGGGGACATGCAATGAAGCTACAGGGTAAACTATTTAAGACTAATAAAAGAAAATATTTTTTCACTCATCGTGTAATCAAACTCTGGAATTTGTTACCAGAGGATGTAATAAAGGCTGTTAGTGTAGCTGGGTTTAAAAAAGTTTGGACAAGTTCCTGGAGGAAAGGTCCATAAACCATTATTAAGAAGGGACCCAGGATATCAATGCTTGAACCAATACAAGCATTGTGGAACCTGTGTCCCTTGGGGAAACTGCTAGGTACATATCACCTAGATTGGCCGCTGTTGGAAACAGGATACTGGGCTTGATGGACCTTGGTCTGACCCAGTATGGCATATCTTATGTTCTTATGTTCTTATCCCAACCCTGGCACATCTAGACGTTTCTCTCACTCCCATGACAGTTCCTCACTTAACCACTCTGATCTCATTCATATTCCTCTCCTTTCCCCTCCTCTCTCCCTTTCTCGTGTGTCCTATGGAAAGCTCATTCCATACTAATAAACTCCTTTACTCACGATCTCTTCATCTCATGCTTTCCATCTTCTAACTCTTACTAAGACCTGGCTCCTTCCTGATGACACTGCTTCAGTAGCTGCCCTCTTTCACGGTGGCTACCAGTTCTCCCACACTCCTCATGCCACTGGCTGTGGTGGTGGTGGTGTTGGGTTTCTGCTTTCTCCTTCCTTTCAGCCCCTCATTCTATCTCCCTCTCACTCCTTTGAAGTCCATTCCATCCCCCTTTTTAAACCCTTACCTCTCCAGATAGCTGCTATTTGCAGACCCCCCTGACAAGTCCACCTCTACCTTTCTTACTGACTTTGACTCATAGCTTTCCTTATTTCTGGATCTTTCTTCCCCCTTTCTTATTCTTTGTGACTTTTTAATATTAATGTTGATAACCCTTCTGACCCCTATGCTTCTGAACTCCTTTTCCTTACTTTCTCATTCAACCTTCATCTTTGCTGTTCTGCCCCCACTCGTCAGCATGGTTACCTCCTTGACCTTGTTTTCTTCTCTAATTGTTTACCCTCTAATTTCCATACCTCAGTTCTTCCTTTATCTGACCATCACCTGCTAAGCTTTGCTCTCCACCACTCCCTGCCTCAATCTCGCCCAGTTTTCTCCTCCCTTTTTAGGAATCCATTGCTCGCTCCACTATTGTCTCATCTCTTTCCTCCACCTTCTCTTCTAAGTCTGTTGATGAGGCTATAGTCTCCTATAATACTGCGCTATCCTCTGCTCTAGATACTCTTGTTCTGCCCATCTCATGTCCCATGAGGTGCATTATACCTCCTCTGGCTGTCTTCATCTCTTGCTATCTACGCTCCTGTGCCCACTCAGCTGAGTGCATTTGGCTCAAATCCTGCTCTCTTTATGATTTTCTTCACTTTAAATTCATGTTTGCCTCCTTCCACTCCGCCATATCACTCACCAAGCAAAACTCCTCCTATCTCCATTTGACTAACTTTCTTGCCTCTAACCCCTGCCATCTCTTCTCAACTCTTTTTCTCCTCAAGGTGCCTTCACCTCCGAACCCCCTCCTCTTTCTGCCCAAACCTTTGCCGACTGTTTCCATGACAAAGTCCACAAGATTACACTCCAATTCCCCTCTAAATCAGCTTCATCCCCTCTTGCCCTCTTCAATATCAACTTTCCCCCTCAATCTCTGTTACCCTTTCATCCTTTTCTAAGATCGCCATAGAGGAAACCCCTGTTTCTTTTTTCCTCTAAACTTATTACCTGTTACTCTGATCCCATCCCCACCTATCCCCTTGTGACGTAGGAGACTCTTATGAAGCAATGGAAACTGATTGTGATCCGGTGGAGAGAACCGGTACTGCAAGGGAATGCAGGATTTTCTCTTCTGAGAGAAAAAAACACATAGCTAATCAGGAACCACACCTCACCTCAAGGCAGGAGAGAAGCCAAGTCCCTGATTGGGCACGCCCAAGCAGGAGGCGGGCAGTGCAGTACTCAGGCAGCTTGTTAAGAACGCAGAAACAGTTAGATCAGCAAGAGGAAGACGAAGAGGAGGAGTCAGGACACAAGCACCTGGACGAGGACAGGTCAGATGACCAGGAACAGGAACCGTTAGAGAGAGAACCACTAAGCAGCTGTGATCCACGAAGGAGCAGACAGGACCTGGGAGACTCAGGGGCAGAGAAAGACTTCTGTAACCAGAAGAATTCAAAGGCACGGAGAGACTCAAGGCTACAGCTCAGGAGTTTAAAGGACCAAGCAGAACCTTGGAACAGGAGGCAGAGGGATAGAGAATTACCCTGGAAGAAGCCCCAGCACAAGGTATCTGGTGGGTTTGGAACGGCTAGCAAGCTTAACAGTGGGAAGCCAGAAAGAGTGAACTTTAATTGTGAAAGACAGAACAAAGGTAGAAAGTTTGATAGTAATTGGTTAAGCCAAGAGAAGCCTGACTGTTTTCATTTTAACAATCTGAGAGACTCTCCAAGCACAGCTGAAGCGTTTTACCCTGCACTTTCATTTGGAGATAGGTGGGGGAAGGGAAATGCTTACACGCTGAACTGTTGTCCAAGTAAAAGCACTGATAATTGCCAAGGGATAAGAACATTAAACAAGCATTTACCTGAAGGAGGATATTCTCAGCTTAGCTCAGAAAATACACAGGCTGAATTACTTCTCACTGAATTCAGGGAGTTCCTTAAAAGTAGAGCAGTTTCTTCTCATGACGTAGCAAAGCCTATGAGCAGCTGTGAGGAAGAAATGCCTTTAATTTCTCTGCCGTCTACAGAGCAGGAAGTCCCGATGGACTGCTCTACCTGTGTGATTCAAAAGGACATTTAAGTGATGTGCTTGCCAACGTTATATGAAAGAATATAGCAAAGTTACCTCACTGATTGCTATGCAAAAGAAGCTTATGTGAAGAGAATAAGTGAAAGTATATTCTGTGCAATTCAGGAGCATTGCTGTTACCAGAGTTTTCTGTTACGTTACTGAAAGGAGGTCACGACAACCGAATGTGATCAGTAATGGACATTTAGCCAAGCAGTAAAAAGCCTTGTTTAGTTAAGTTTCTCAGTCTTGTTTTGTGCTACATTATTTCATTTACGTCTGCTGCATTTGAACTCCGGAGCGGGAGAAATAAACCTCACAAAAGAAATTTTCTTTGCCTTGCCTTACTACTTGAGCACCTACACAACTACAGCCGTAACCCTCAAGGGCATTCAAGGCCAGCCCCTCCCTTAACCCTCAAGGTCCAGGGAGTGGGTGGGTGGCACCCTTAATTCCATTTTCTCCTCTATCATCCCTCCATCTCACGCATTCTTAACCTGTTGTTCTCCACTGCAACTGTCCTTGCTGCCTTCATGCATGCTGTGGTCGCACCTCTCTGCAAGAAATCTTCACTTGACCCTTCTTGTCCTTCTAATTATCGACCCATCTCCCTTCTTCCCTTCATTTCCAAACTTCTTGAATGTGCCTCCGTTGCCTTGAATTTCTCTCCTCTCAAGCCCTGCTAGATCCACTTCAATCTGGCCTTCATCCCTTACACTCTACTGAGACGATTCTTGCCAGTCTCCAGTGATGGTTTTTCCTGGTTAAATCAAAGTGCCTCGACTAAATCCTCATTTTTTTACCTTTCTTCTGCTTTTGACACTGTTGACCACCACCACCTTCTCGACACATTGTCCTCACTTGGTTTTAGGGACTCTGTGCTGTCCTGGTTCTCTTCTTATCCCTTCCATTGCTCTTTCAGTGTTTGTTCTGGTGGTTCCTCCTCTACTGTTATCCTACTCGGTTGGTGTACCCCAAGGTTCTCCAGTCCCTTGGTGCTCTCATATCCTCCCCTGGCTTTCAATATCATTTTTATGCCGAAGACTCACAGATCTATCTCTCTACACCTGATATTTCTCTGACCCTCCAGTCTTGCATCTCTGCTTGCCTGTCTGACATTGCTGCCTGAATAACTCACTGCCATTTGAAATTGAACATAGCCAAAACTGAACTTCTTATTTTTCCGCCCAAAACCCTCCTTTTCCCTTTCTCTATCTCTGTAGATAATACTTCCTGTTTCCTCTGCCCACAACCTTGGTGTCATCTTTGAATGTAAGAAAGGCAGTATATAAAACTTGTTATATAAATAAAATCTTTGACTCCTCCCTCTCCTTCTCCACACATACCCAACAGATAGCTACAACATTAAAAAAAAATGTGTCCCTTCCTTTCTGAACCCACTACTAAAACACTTATTCACTCTTTAATCACTTCCCATCTTGACTATTGCAACTTCCTCCTTGCTGGTCTCCCTTTGAGTCACCTCTCTCCCCTTCAGTCTATTCAGAACTCTGCTGTGTGGCTAATATTCCGCCAGCCCCAATTTACTTCTATAACCCTTCTTCTTTAGTCACTTAATTGGTTCCCCTTCTGTTTCCATATCCAATTCAAACTTCTCCTTCTGACCTATTAACGTTTTCATTCTATTGCTCCTCACTACCTTTACTTTCTCCTCTCTCTCGCACCCTTCCTCGTGGACTCTGCTCCTCCTCTGGCTTCTCTCTGTGCCATTTTCTTCTACTGCTAACTCTAGGCTCTGTTCCTTTCACCTTGCTGCTCCGTATGCCTGGAACAAACTACCCAAATCTGTAAGTTGGGCTTCATCTCTCCCCCTTTTTAAATCCATGCTAAAAGCTTACCTCTTTGAGGCTGCTTTTGGATCCCGATACCGATCTCTTGTTTTCCTTGTCTTTTTTTTTACCCTTATTCTCATCTATTGTATTGTCTGTTTTGATTAGATTCTAAGCTCTAACGAGCAGGGACCATCTCTTATATGTCTATACAGTGCTGTGTAAGCCTTGTAGTGCTATATAAATGATTATTATTAGTAGTAGTTCTATATCATGTGACGGCCTTCCCTCCTTTATGTATAAGTCACTCCTCTTGATATCATATGAACATAAGATATGCCATATTGGATCAGACCAAGATCCATCAAGTCCAGTATCCTTTTTCCAACAGCGGCCAGTTCAGGTCACAAGTACCTGTCGAGTTCTCAAAAGGTACAAAGATTCCACAGTGCTTGTCCTAAGGAAAGCAGTGGATTTTCCTGGTCCACTATAACATAGTATATGACAGCAAATAAAGACCAGAATGGCCCATCTAGTCTGCCCAGTAAGATGACTAAAGTGGTTGTACCTGCTGCTCTGTGAACGTCAGCCCCTTCTATTAAAATATATTTGTTTGCTTTGATTTCTTTAATAATAGTTTATGGACTTTTAAGAACATAAGATATGCCATACTGGGTCAGACCAAGGTCCATCAAGCCAAGTATCCTGTTTCCAACAGTAGCCAATCTAGGTCACAAGTACCTAGCAGTTTCCCCAAAAGACACAGGTTCCACAGTGCTTGTATTGGGTCAAGCAGTAGATTTCATGGGTCTCCTTTAATAATGGTTTATGGACCTTTCCTCCAGGAACTTGTCCAAACCTTTTTTTAAACCCGCTACACTAACAGCTTTTACTACATCCTCCGGTAACAAATTCCAGAGTTTGATTACATGTTGAGTGAAAAAATGTTTTCTTTTATTAGTCTTAAATAGTTTACCCTGTAGCTTCATTGCATGTCCCCTAGTCTTTCTATATTCTGATAACATAAACAATCGATCTACATTTACCCGTTCCACTCTGTTCATTAATTTATAGACTTCTATCATATCTCCCCTCATCCGTCTCTTTTCCAGTTTAAAGAGCCCTAACCTTTTTAGCCTTTCTTCATAGGAGTATCCTTCCATCCCCTTTACCATTTTGGTGGCTCTTCTCTGAACCTTTTCTAAAATCGCTATATCCTTTTTAAGATATGGCGACCAGAATTGCACACAAGTTTTAGTGTGGTTGCACCATGGAACAATACAGAGGCATTATAATATCCTTTGTTTTATTTTTCATTCCTTTCCTTATGATACCTAGCATTCTATTTGCTCTCTTGGCTGCCGCTGCACACTGGGCGGAGGGTTTTAACATGTTATCCACAATGACTCCTAAATCTTTTTCCTGGGTGGTGGTTCCTAATGTGGAACCTTGCATCGTGTAACCATAGTTTGGTTTGTTCTTCCCTAGGTGCATAAATTTGCACTTGTCCACATTAAATTTCATCTGCCATTTTGATATCCAGTCTTCCAATTTATCAAGATCTTCTTGATATTTTCCACAATCCTCATGGGTTTTAACAACTTTAAATAGTTTTGTGTCGTCTGCAAATTTGATAACCTCACTCGTTATTCCCTTTTCCAGGTCATTTGTGAATATGTCAAAAAGTAGCAGACCCAGCATAGATCCCTGGGGTACACAACTATTCACCTTTCGCCATTAGGAAAATTGGCCATTTAGCCCTACCCTCTGCTTTCTATCTTTTAACCAGTTCCTGATCCACAATAGTACACTGCCTCCTATCCCATGACTCTTTAGTTTTGCCAAAAGTCTCTGATGAGGGACCTTGTCAAAGGCTTTCTGAAAGTCCAGATACACAATATCAACTGACTCACCTTTGTCTACCTGTTTATTCACACCTTCAAAAAAAACATAATAGATTAGTAAGACAAGATCTTCCTTGTCTAAAGCCACGTTGGCTGTCTCCCATTAAGTTATGACTATCTACATGTTCAGCAATTTTGTTCTTTATGATGGTTTCTACCATTTTTCCCGGTACTGACGTCAGGCTCACCGGTCTGTAGTTTCCCGGATCGCCCCTGGAACCCTTTTTAAAAATTGGCGTTACATTGGCCATCTTCTAATCTTCAAGTATTACAGATGATTTTAATGATAGTTCAGATTACTAATAGCAGGTCTGCAATCTCATATTTCAGTTCTTTCAACACCCTTGGATGTATACCATCCGGCCCAGGTGATTTGCTACCCTTCAGTTTATCTAATAGTTATAATACATCTTCCTGATGTATCGATATTTCCTTCAATTCTTCCGCACATTTACATACCACTTCAGTCATGGGTAACATCCCTACATCTCCCTCAGTAAAGACCGAAGCAAAGAATTCATTCGGTATCTACGCTATCGCCTTGCCGCCTCTCAGTGCCTCTTTAACCCCTCTATCATCTAATGGACCAACTGACTCTCACAGGTTTTTTGCTACGAATGTACTTGAAAAAGTCTTTATTACTTGTTTTTGCTTCTGCAGCAAGTTTCTTCTCAAATTCTCCTTTTGCCTGCCTTATCAATGCCTTGCATTTAATTTGCCAGTGCTTTTGCTGTTTCCAGTTTTCCAAGCATCCTTTCAGTGTAAAAGTATTTCCTGACTTTGCCTTTCAGTTTCCCCCCTTGCAGCTTCGTTATGTCCTCTAGTTTTGCCACATCCCTGTATTTGAAAAAGGTTTGTTTGTTCATTAATACTTTTTAAGTATTTAAAGGTCTGTATCATATCTCCCCTGATCCTCCTCTCCTTTACAGGATACACATTTAGGCCTTCAAATCTTTTCTCATATGTCTTCTGGCGCAGGCACCAAATCATTTTGGTTGCCTTCCTCTGAACCGTTTCCAGTCTTTTTATATCCTTTGTGAGATACGGTCTCCAAGAATGAACACAATATTCCAAGTGAGGCCTCACCAGCGACTTGTACAGTGGCATTAGTACCTCCTCCTTTCTAGTAGTAAGTCCTCTCTGTGTGCAATCCTGCAGCTTTCTGGCTTTGACCACCACATTGTTTTGCCACCTTGAGACCCTCTGAAACAATCACTCGGAGGTCCTTCTCCTGGTCCTTGTACACCAGCTTCTCGCCCATTATCGCATGCAATTTCCTTGGATTTCTGCATCCCAAGTGCATGAAACTGCACTTCTTTACACTAATTTTTAACTGCCAAGAATTGGACCATTCTTCCAGCTTTTGTAGATCTTTCCTCATGTTATTCTTTCCCTCAGGGGAGTCCACTCTTGCAAATTTTTGTGTCATCTGCAAAAAGACAGGCTTTTCAATTCAGTCCTTCAGCAATCATGGGAGAAAACCAACATGACTTTAGCCAATGAAGGTCTTATCTTACTAATCTGTTATTTTTTTGAAGGTGTGAATAAACAGGTAGCCAAAGGTGAGCCGGTTGATATAGTGTATCTGGATTTTGACAAAGTCTCTCATGAGAGACTCTTGGCAAAATTAAAAAGTTATGGGATAGGAGGCAGTGTACTATTTTCGATCAGGAACTGGTTAAAAGACAGAAAGCAGAGGGTAGGGCTAAATGGCCCATTTTCTCAATGGAGAAAGGTGAATAGTTGAGTGTCCCCAGGGATCTGTGCTGGATCCGCTGCTTTTTAACATATTTGTAAATGACCTGGAAATGGGAATAATGAGAGAGGTATTCAGATTATCAAATTTACAGATGACACAAAATTATTCAAAGTTGTTAAAAACCCAAGAGGATTGTGAAAAATTGCAATAGGACCTTGATAAACTAGAAGACTGGACATTCATATGGCAGATGAAATTTAATGTGGACAAGTGCAAAGTTATGCACCAAGGAAAGAACAACTCAAATTATGGTTACAGGATACAAGGTTCCACATTAGGAACCACCACCCAAGAAAATGATTTAGGTGTCGTCATGAATAACATATCGAAACCATCCACCCAGTGTGCAGTGGTGGCCAAGAAGGCAAATAGAATGCTAGCTAAACAGGTAGAAAAGGCTACGGCAAAAGCTGGAAGGATGCTTGGGTGCATACGGAGAGGAATGGCTAGCAGAAAAAAGGAGGTGATAATGCCTCTGTATAAGTCTTTGCTGCGACCTCATTTGGAGTATAGTGTGCAATTCTGGAGACCGCACCTTCAAAAGGATGTGAACAGGAGGGTGGCTACTAAAATGATTAGTGGTCTTCATTATAAAGCATATGAGGACAGACTTAAGGATCTTAATATGTACACCTTAGAGGAAAGGCGGGATAGAGGTGATATGATTGAGGTGTTCAAATACCTCCGTGGCATAAATTTTCAGGGAGAGAGCCTCTTTCAGTTGAAAGCAAGCTCTGCTATGAGGGGACATGGGATGAAGGTGAAGGGAGATAGATTCAGGAGTGATATGCGGAAATATTTCTTGACGGAAAGAGTAGTGGATCTGTGGAATAGTCTCCCAGTGGAGGTGGTAGAGATGAGGACAGTAATTGAATTCAAAAAAGCATGGGACAAACACAGAGGATCTCTAAAGGTAAAAAGGGGACTGTTGTTGTTGTTGTTGATATGGAAGGACAGACTAGATAGGCCATGTGGTATTTTTCTGTCATCATATTTCTATGTAATCATAAGGAAAGGAATGAAGAATAAAACAAAGGATATTATAATGCCTCTCTATCATTCTATGGTGTGACCACACCTTCAATATTGCATGCAATTCTGGTTGCCGTATCTTAAAAAAGATGTGTCGGAATTAGAAAAGGTACAAAATGATAAAGGGGGTGGAAGGATACCCATATGAGGAGAGGCTTAAAAGGTTAGAGTTCTTCAACCTGGAAAGGAGACGGCTGAGGGGAGATATGATAGAAGTCTATAAATTAATGAATGGAGTGTAACGGGTAAACGTAGATTGATTTGTTTATGGCATCAAAATGTAGAAAGACTAGGGGACATGCAATGAAGCTATAGTGTAGCACATCTAAGACTAATAAGAGAAAATATTTTTTCACTCTGTGTATTCAAACTCTGGAATTTGTTACCGGAGGATGTAGTAAAGGCTGTTAGTGTAGCTGGGTTTAAAAAAGGTTTGGACAAGTTCCTGGAGGAAAGGTCCATAAACCATTATTAAAGAGGACTCGGGAAATCCATTGCTTACTCCAGTACAAGCATTGTGGAACCTGTGTCTTTTTGGGAAAGTGCCAGGTACCGTGACCTGGATTGGCCACTGTTGGAAACAGGATACTGGATTTGATCGACCTTGGCATGACCCAGTCTGGCATCTCTTATGTTCTTATGAGGCGCATCAGAAGCCATATTGGGAATGACTTGAGGGTGCAGGAAGAGGGGAAAGGTAAGTGAGTGCGATTGAGTGAAGGGACAGTGGAGTCTGATCATGCATTGTGAGTTCAGTGTGCTGGGGAGGGAAGGGCAGACTGGGCAGGGTGTGTGTTGAGTGATGTATGCCAAGGTGGCTTGAAGCATATACTTTGTGATAAGTTAGGCAACAGTTAAGACACTGCATATGTTGGAAAATAAGATTTATTTTTATTTTATTTATTTAGAAGGATTTAGTATACCGCCTTATCATTAAATCAAGGCGGTGTGGCACATCAATCAAAATCAATAATAAAGTGTGGTTTGTAGCATGCAGTGTGATAACTGAGAAGTGTAGTGTGTGGGGCAGTGTGTTAGATTATATCGGTGAACTATTTACATAATGAGCTATATACATATATACAAAATGGGGCTGTTTGAGAGGCGTGCTAGGATTGAGATTCTGTAATGTCTTGGGGGGTAGGATCGTGATCCTGTAATGTCTTGAGGTAGAAAATTTATGTGAGGTCCTTGAAATGTACTGTAAATAGATCAGTCTTAAGAAGTTTTCTGAAGTCCTTGAGGTTCTTGGTTGATCTTATGTGGTCTGGGAGAGAGTTCCATATAGCGGGTGCTGCCAGGGAGAGTGCCCTCCTTGATGTGGCCAGCCTTGTTTTAGCAAATTCTTTTGGTGTTCTGATGGTGTCTGAGGTTCCTTTTCTTCTTGGTCTCCTGTTGTCATCGTTTTTTATTAGAGGGCGTAGGCTGTCTGCTGATAGGTTGTGTATTATTTTAAATATGTGTAGAAGTACTTTGAATTGGATTCTGGAGCTGATTGGGAGCCAGTGTAGGTGGTACAGTATGGGGGTGATGTGATCGTGAATGGTGTGATCTGTTGTGAGTCGTGCGGCTGTGTTTTGTGCTAGCTGTAGTGGTTTTATTGTCTTTTTAGGTAGTCCTTGGCAGATGTGATTACAATAGTCTAGGGTTGGAGTGATGATGGCTTGACAGACTGTTCGGAAGTGTTCATGGGCGAGGATGGGTTTGAGCCTTCTGACTGTCCTCATTTTGATGTAAGCGCTCTTTGTTATTTTTGCAATGTGGGACTGGAGGTTGAGGAAGATAAAATATAAATGAGAAGGTTGGCTCTGTCTGTCCCCCGAGTGTGTATGTGTATCCCATCTGCAGAGGACGTAGCATACTGGAACCAAAGAGCAGCGTCATCAGCGCAGAGGGACCACAGGAATTGAAGAACCGTGGGAGCTGGGGAGGGGGAGACAGAAAGAAAGAGAGAGGGTGCTTTGGTGAGAGAAGGGGGATGAAGACAGAACCTGCTTTGTTACTGGGTGGGGACAGGAAGGAAGAAGGCGTGTGTCTGGGTGAGGTTGCAGTGAGCAGGGGGTGAATGCTGGGACTGCCCTGTCCAATCGTTTTTGTCTGCTCTTGTTTAAGTACGGTTTGTCTGGTTTGTTTAGTGTTTGTCCTGTGTTGTGACCTCTTTGGTCCATCTTTTCCTTATTTTAATGGATTTCCTTTCTTTTAATGCTTTTATTTATTATTTTATTGTAAACCACCCTCACGTTTCGACAAGGGCGGTATATTAAATGTAAATAAAGATAAAGATAAAGAATCTCTGCTGTGCATCTCCCTGCGAAAGCCAGTTCCTTCTAATGATCCACATGCAAGCCTGCACTGCTTGATTTCTGCTAGTTTCTTGTTTTATTACACTTTTAAAGTTGGCCTGCATTGTACAAATGTAAAATGTTGCTTTTATTTCATCTGTTCTAGATGCAAGAATGCTCCACGTTGCGTCGACAGGTGTGGTGGTTCGTTGGCGTCCCCTCTCCTTTCTGGTGGCATCTGGTGGGGGGTACGTGGGCTACAGGCAATATGAGAAGTATAAAGATGAACAGCTGGAGAGACTGGGCGTAGAGGCATCCCCCAAGCTCGCAAAGCCCTTGCAGGTACGATTAAAGTGAGAGCAGTGAACTGCTCACAACCCTCTCTCCCACCAATTAGTAAGAGCCCATTTCCTGAGCTGCTAAAAGTCCAGAGACCTGGAGCAGCTAAGGCTCCTGGTGCTGTTCTCTCCATGTTTCCTCCTGCTTCTCTGCACTTCCACTTCAATTGATACTGACTTCGTTTAGTTCTCCCCCCTCCCCCAACACCCTAGCCCAGCCGTTTCTGTAACAGAGGCCTCAGACCGCAGGCTCCATCTGAAACCAGGTATGTGCACATTTTGAGTTCAGCTGTTAGGTGTTGCTACTCCGTGAAGACTGAGACACCTTACCCCCCCCCCACTCTACAACATCCCCTGCCTAGGGA
Organism: Ichthyophis bannanicus; assembly: GCA_033557465.1. NCBI lineage: Eukaryota > Metazoa > Chordata > Amphibia > Gymnophiona > Ichthyophiidae > Ichthyophis > Ichthyophis bannanicus. The sequence goes on along the minus strand of CM066041.1, from coordinate 17,200,029 downwards.
ACCGCATATGAGCCAAGGTCCTAGCATAAAAGAATTAGGACTAGCCACTACTGACAGAGTGTGAAAAGCAAATGTTTTGGTGATTATTTGAGGAGGCTGAGGGTCTTGTGCTTGTATGGGCAATTTTCTCAAGGATCAGTTATGCTTTTTCTGTCTTCTCATTTCTATAGTACAAAAATATCAATGCATGTTTTACTTTTACCTGATAAGCCCAAAGTCTGGACAGGAGCAGCTGTTTGTAGAGCTGACAACATTAGTGCAGAAAGAAGCAGTGAGGTTGTAGGCTTAAGCTTCCCCCCCTGCTCTCCTTCTCCAGCATGTCAGAGCTGATCTTTTTAATCTTCTAGGCAGATGGAATTCTCTGAAGGGTGGTACAGGGCCTGAAGATTGACTTCTGCAAATCACGGCCGCAGAGAATCTACCAGAAAGGCAGAACAAAAATGGCTTTATTCGAAAATCATCGCCAAAATTCCATAAACAGTAGGAGCAAAAGAAGGAAGACGGCTGCAGCAACAGCGCTCCCATGAGTACCGTATTTTCGCGCATATACCGCGCGCGCTATACACTTTTTTTTACCTACCGCGCAACCCTCCTGCGCGGTATTTGCGAGGGCGGGCTATACCTAAACTTTATTACAAGTAACCGATCCCAAAAAAGAGGCCTTACAAGAACATATTGGTTTAAAAATATATTTAATTAATTTTCATCATCCGATTCCATAAAACCTTTGAAATCACTCCCCTCATCAACATCATCATTAAAATAATTTAATTAATATAATTTTGCACATTTGTTTCTTTATGGGCAGCCATGAAATCGAATATCAACAAAGACCTTTTAGAAAAGAAACCTCCAGGCCTGGCCCTATAACATTTATCAATCCATATTTTCATGACCTCAGAGTCCATCCACCCCTTTTTGTTACAGTGAACAACAATACCTTGTGGACATTTTTTGTGGGGCATGGTTACTCGCTTGAAAATAACCATTGGCTTCAATTTATGCCCACTCGCTGTGCAACCCAGGACTACAGTGAAGCAAGCCCTCTCGTGTCCAGTTGTTGTTATTGTGACAGTTTTTGAACCCGAAGCAGCTACAGTCCTGGTTGGTGGAATGTCAAAAGACACAGGAACCTCATCCATGTTAACATCCATTGCCGAAATGCCGAACTCCGAAATTTTTTGCTGACAAATGTGCTGAAATCCACCATCTTTTGTTCCCAGTCATCCGGAATCCTCTGGCCTACAGTTGTTCTTATTCGCACGGAAAGACCATTCCTCTTCATAAATTTGCAAATCCAGTTGAAACTAGCGTGGAAACGTGAAATTCCTCTTTCATTGGCCAGCAGTTTTGCTTTGAATTGAATTGCGATAGTTGAGACAGCTTGATTTTGCTCCCTTCTAGACAGAATCCCCTTGTTTAAGTCACTCTCTAGCTCTGGCCACTTTTCTTTGGGACCCCAACGCGCACGTTTTCGCGGGTTCATCTCCTCTAGCGCCGTTCTCTCCTTTCTCCAGTCGCGAACAGATGACTCACCAACATCAAATTCTCTTGCTGCTGCTCTGTTGCTTGTTTCTTCAGCTTTTGCCACAACTTTCAGCTTGAAGTCCGCAGTATAAGACTTGCGTTTAATTCCGGGCATGATGACTGGATTATAATAGAAGAGATCGCAAAGTTTTTATGTAAGGTATAATGGAACCGAGGGCCTTTTATACACCTCACAGTGCAGTCGACACATGCGCGTTATACGAGAAATTCAATGCAGGACTGGCCAAAAATTGCGCTTTATATGTGGGTGCGTGTTATATGTGGGTGCGCGTTACATGTGCGAAAATACGGTAATAGGCTGCTGGGAAGTGCAGCAGCCTTTTGGCTTTGACACTTTTTGCTATTAATTGATGGGGCTTAGCTGAGTGGTACCCAGAAGAGGGGATGCTGCTTGGGTGGCATCTGGGGTCTGGCTGGCTGGAAGGTGGGGTCAGGACAGGGCTGGCACAAGGGCATCATCAACCCTTTTTTAATTGAATTTTTTTCTGGATTAAAGGGCTAAAGTAGGTCTGCTGCCAGTTTGGAGCAGATAAAAGCTGAAAGGCTGAAGGAATTTATAGATGAAGTGAGTGAGGGCTGCCTGACGTGATACTAATGGGATGGTAAGTGATCACAGAGGGAAAGCCTGCCCAGGACCTGGCCCTTTCTCCTGTCACCATGCAGTAACAAACAGCGTTTTAGTTCAGCTTTTACTTACACTAACAGTACAGAATTACTTTCTTACAGAGGATGAAAGCTTTTCAGCTTAGAGGTTGATTTGCTTTTCTCCTGGACTGAATTTTAACGTGTAGGGAGCCCTTTTGGCTCTTATGGATTTTCATCTGTTTTTGTTCTTATTTACAGACCATTTCCCAAGCTTCCATTCAAGTGGGAGCCAGATAGGAGAAGTGTACATGTGCACTTTCTAGGATTTTGGGAATTTTTTTACTTTTTGCATCAGCAGTGCAGCCATCGGTCATAGTGAAGGTTCTCAACTGAAAGGCATGCAGATGAGACAAAACTATTTAAAGTTGCTAAAACCCATGAGGATTGTGGAAAATAGCAAGAGGATCTTGATAAATTGGAAGACTGGGCATCAAAATGGCAGATGAAATGTAATGTGGACAAGTGCAAAATTATGCACCTAGGAAAAAACAACCCAAACTATGGTTACATGATGCAAGGTTCCACATTAGGAACCACAACCTAGGAAAAAGATTTAGGCATCATCGTGGATAACATGTTAAAACCCTCTGTCCAGTGTGCAGCGGCGGCCAAGAGAGCAAATAGAATACTAGGTATCATAAGGAAAGGAATGGAAAATAAAACAAAAGGATATTATAATGCCTCTGTATCGTTCCATGGTGAGACCGCACCTTGAATAGTGTGCAATTCTGGTCGCCGTATCTTAAAAAGGATATAGTGTTATTAGACAAGGTTCAGAGAAGAGCCACCACAATGGTAAAGGAGAAGGAAGGATACCCCTATGAAGAAAGGCTAAAAAAATTAGGGCTCTTCATCCTGGAAAAGAGATGGCTGAGGGGAGATATGATAGAGGTCTATAAATTAATGAACGGAGTGGAACGGGTAAACGTAGATCGATTGTTTACGTTATCAGAATATAGAAAGACTAGGGGATATGCAATGAAGCTACAGGGTGTAACCTATTTAAGACAAATAAGAGTATTTTTTCACTCAATGTGTAATCAAGCTCTGGAATTTGTTACCGGAGGATGTAGTAAAAGCTGTTAGTATAGCTGGGTTTAAAAAAGGTTTGGACAAGTTCCTGGAGGAAAGGTCCATAAGCCTTTATTAAAAGGGACCCAGGATATCACTGCTTGACCCAGTACAAGCATTGCCGAACCTGTGTCTTTTGGGGAAACTGCTAGGTACTTGTGACCTAGATTGGCCACTGTTGGAAACAGGATACTGGGCTTGATGGACCTTGGTCTGACTCAGTATGGCATATCTTATGTTCTTATGAGGCTGCAGGAAGAGGACTGTATGACTGAGCTGTTCTGTGCAAGGCTAGGTCTCCCTGCCTATCAAGGATAGTTTAAACACCAGCAGAGAACCGGGTTAGTTGCCCTGCCCGACTTATAATCAAACTGTGTCTTTACGCAGTGGAACACACTTTTAACCATGTAAATGTTTTTTTGAGCAATGACTCCTAGTCTTTTGCTCATTAAGGGCTAAAGTCTGTGGCTTTTTTCTCTAGTAGAGCAAGGTTTTGTCAAGGAAGCTGATGCTTTGTAGCTGAGCCCTAGGCATGTTTCAGCTGAGGAGGGCTTTCTCTGAGCTGCTTCCTATCAATCCTCTTATCTGACAACGTCATGGAGACCTTTGGCTTTTTCTTTCCACCACCTATCATTTCTAAAGTGCTACTAGATGGAGGCCGCGCTATACACATACATGTAAGAGGCAATCTTTGCTCCATGGAGCTTACAATTTGACCAAAAAAAATGAGGAATTTATTCTATTTATTTATTACAGTTTCTTATATACCGCGCTATTTAGAATCAGCGTGGTTTACATCATAACAAAACGACCATAACGACAAACTGTCAGGTTTTACATTGAACAGGAGTACAAACTTGGATAACTGGGTTAACTATATACATAAACTATCTAAACTGCAGTGTGAGGGCATTTCTAGATTGAGTCATTTCTTGGAGGGGATATCTAGTTCAGTGTGTTTAAGACTTTAAGGAATTTAATTTAAGGAATTTTAAGACTTTAAGGAATGTGTTTAAGACTTTAAAAGCATTCTCAAAAATACTAGACTATTGCAACCTCCTTCTTCCTGGTCTCCCTCTGAGTCATCTCTCTCCCCTTCAATCTCTTCAAAACTCTGCTGCGAGGTTAATCTTCCGCCAGCCTCGATACGCTCATGATACCCCTCTTTTCAAGTCGCTTCACTGGCTCCCTGTTTGTTTCTGTATCCAGTTCAAGCTTCTCCTACTGACCTATAAGTGTACTTACTCTGCTGCTCCTCTCTTATACCTCCCTACACCCCTCCTTGGGAACTCCACTCTTCTGGCAAATCACTTCTATCTGTGCCCTTCTCTTCTACTGACAACTCCAGACTTCAAGCCTTCCACCTTGCTGCTCCTTATGCCTGGAACAAACTACCTGAGTCTGTGCATCAGACTTCATTCATCTCTGGCCCTTTTCAAATCCAGGCTGAAAACTCACTTCTTCAAGGCTGCTTTTGGATCCTGATCCACTTAGTCTCCTACGTGTTCCCTTACCATTTCCCTAGATATTTCCTTATCACTTCTCCGGGCCAGTCCAGGGAAACGCTACGCTAGGGTAGTCAATCCCCTTCAGCAGCTGAGGACTGAATACTTCAAGTATGCCTTGTAGTGCTATACAAATGATAAGCAGTAGATTTAGACTGGATGTGAATATAGCCATTGAGGGAACATGATGCACCAACTCTGCAAGGTAGAACGTGCAGGGTTGGCAATGGAGGAGAGAGGTGCAGAGATAAGCAACTTCCGAATGTTTTCTTCCACTTGCCCCCTTCTACAGTAAGTGAGATCTGAGCTCTCATCTCATTTTGGTAGAGACAATATACACAGCATGAGATGAGGCCTCCCTATCTCACTGATTTATAATATGTACCGTACCATCAATGTGGTTAGTTTTGCATTTGAGATGTCTTATGAGCTTGTGAATCTCTTCCTCTCTTCCATTCTGATACCATGGGATTTGCGTGATCAGTGCCACAACGGAGTGACTGTACGTACCGGCAGGAGAGATCCAGAGAGGGAGCTTTTTCTCCTGCTCGACTAGCCTTTAAGAATTTGAGCTTGCTTAGATTAGATGTAGCTCAGACTTTTTCTTGAAACTACGTTTTTAATACATTTGTGACTGACCTTTATCAGATAAGTGCAGACTGAGCTTAAACCTTTAAATGGGCTCTTCCTTATCGTCCCTCCAGTCCAGTCCTGCACCTCTGTGTAGTGCACCTCCTCTCGCAGCTTGGAGACTGGGCATGTCAGATTCTGAAGCCACTCATACATATACTGCTGGCACCTCCCACCAGCTCCCAGTGTGCTCAGTCTCCAAGCAGCTGGAGGTGGTAGTGAGCGTACTACTACTATTCAGCACTTATAAAGCACCACGCACGCAGCGCTGTACAGCTAACCTACAAGAGGTAACCAACGTACAAGAGACAGTCCCTGCCCATCAGAGTCATGCTCATCGGAGCTTACAATCTAATTAGAAAGTACATTAGTTAGAACAGTACAGAGCATTTGTCGGTTCTGCGCAAGGTACGGTATGGTACAGATTGGTCTGTAGTTTGGTCATAAACATTGACGGGGGTTAGGGTAGGATGAGGAAGGAGTCAGGATCTGAATGCAACGGTGAAGAGGTGGGTCTTCAACCTGGATTTGAAGAGGGCCAGGGAGGATGCCTGGCGCACAGATGCAGGTAGGCTGTTCTAGGCGTAGGGTGCAGCAAGGTGAAAGGAGCGCAGTCGGGAGTTCGCAGTGTGGGTGAAAGGCATTGATAGAAGTGATTTGTTAGCGGAGCGCAAATTACGAGAGGGGACGTAGGGAGAGATGAGAGGTATTGAGGGGCCATAGAGTGAATGCATTTATAGGTCAGCAAGAGAAGCTTGAATTGGATGCGGAACTGGACAGGGAGCCAGTGAAGCGACTTGAGAAGAGGAGTAATGTGGGCATGGCGAGGCTGGCTTAGTCGAGCAGCGTGATTTTGTATAGATTGGAGGGGAAGGAGGTGGCTCCCGGGAAGACCAGCGAGGAGTAGGTTGCAGTAATTGTGCTGGGCTCACTATAGGGACAGATAAGGAGCAATTTAGTTAGTGTAGATTGGGTTTTATCTATTGATTTCTCCCACACTTTATTTTATTTGGGAGGGCAGTGCGTTTAAAATTTGCTTTTTTTTTTTTTTTTTTTTAAAGGGAGGTGCTCAGTTTCCTTTCTGTGTGTTGTGTGGGATCTACCTGATTGGCCCGGTGCCACGAGGGCTGTTCTCATTGGGGCAGGAGTCTTTGAAGAGCTATATACAGCTGGCCCCACCACAGGATGCCGAGGTGCTCAATTTCCTTCCTGTGTGTTGTGTGGGATCTACCTGATTGGTCCGGTGCCGCGAGGACTGCTCTGATTGGGGCAGGAGTCTTTGAAGGGCTATATACAGCTGGCCCCACCGCGGACGCGTGCCCGAAGGGGCATGATCAAAGGGGAGGTCCCACCCCTTTGGCGCACGTTGGCGCTAGGAGAGAGGCCCTATAATGGGGAAAAGGAAGAAACGGTATCCACTTGCCATCCAGACGAAGGCGGTTAAGGTGGTAGGCCCGATGGATGCCCACATTCGTGTGGGTGAGGGGTCGGACTCAGCTCAGTCGCCTGTTGTAGGTCTGGAGGACTTATCAACTGTGAGTACTGTTTATCAGTTACCTCTCCTAATGATTTGGGTTTAGTTCCGCCCAGTCAAGAGATTGGACAGATTTCTGGTGTGCACCCCCCACCAGGAGTTGTGGGGCAGGATGAAACCGGATCAGTCTTGCTTCCGCCTTCTTTTTTTAAGAATTGGATCTCCCTCAGGGGAACTACCATCCCCTCTTCCTTCTGTGATAGCGTTTACTCCAGTTGGGGAAGCCCAGGTTCTTCCTATAGATGTCTCCTTGAGAGATATCTGGGTTTGTTGTTTCGCGAATGGAGTTGGCTCTGTGGACTTCTCTTCAGAAAGTATCTGATTTTTCAAAGGAAACGGTGGTAAAGTTATCAGATCATGAAACAAGATTGTTATCTTTGGAGAGATCGATTGTAGCCCAGGAGACAGTCTTTCCCAACAAGGAGTGTTGGATACTTTTGTTCGAGACTCCAGGGCACTTCATCGTCAAGATGAGTCACTTGAGAATTCCTTGCACTCAAAAAATTTGCGTTTATTGAATTTTCCCCATACACATTATCTCTCTCCTTTAATTCTTTTTCAAAAATATCTTAGAGTAGTATTATTGTTTACTGATGTTAATTCTATTGCTGTATCTAGAATTTATTATGTTTCTTTGGGGAAAGTACTTAAAGAATCAGAGGGGGGGAGGGGGGAGTACAATATGACCATTTATCTTCCTTTACCCTAGATATATTTGAGATTTTGGCGTCCACTTCTGATGATATTTCCTTTAGATCTACATTGTTATTTACTCTAGCATTAGAGATGGATAAAGATAGAATTCTACGTGCTTATTTTCAAAAGAAAGCTGAGATATTTTGTGGACAAACAATTCAGATTTTCCCAAATGTTTCGAGGGTCACGCAGGGGCGTCGTAAGGCCTTTTTGGAGGTCCGCCCCTGTGTCTTGGCTCTTGGGGCTTTATTTTACTTAAAATTTCCTTGTAAATGTGTCATAATTTATCAGGGTAAACAATGTTTTCTTTGAGGTAGGTCAATTATTAGAATTTTTAAAAGGTAAGACTTAGCTTAGTCAATTATTATCGATTGGATATTTCCTTTTTCCTCTAAACTGAGTTAATGGAACTTGCTATTATTATAACCGGTAGCCTATCAGGGTTTCTTTTTTACCTTGTTTGTACTGAGCATCTCCTTGATGTGGACTTGGATTTCACAGGAGATCAAGTACTTTGGAGCAAGGTTCGACACCGAGAGAGGAAAGGTGTTCCTGCCAAAGCAGAGATTAAGGGACCTGAGGAACCTCTTATCGCAATTTCTGGCCAGGTGGAATCCTACGGCCTGGCATTACCTACAAGTGCTGGGAACTATGGCGGCAACGATAGAGGTAGTGCCGTGGGCCAGAGCACATATGCGGCCGCATCAACGGCCCTTGTTACGACGATGGTCCCATCAGCAGCATCCTTTGTCCATGAGGCTACCTTGCCTCTGACTGACCAGGAAGGCCCTACAATGGTGGCGTTGCCCAAAACACTTGGAACAGGGAATGCCTCTCGAACCTCCTCTGTGGGTGCAACTGACGACGGATGCAAGTCTGGTCGGCTGGGGGCCCATTGCGAGGGCCAGTTTGCCCAGGGTCGCTGGACTCCGGGGGAGGTTCAGTGGCTCATCAACAGATTGGAGATGCGGGCAGTGGCCTTAGCACTCAGAGCATTCGAACCCTTAGTTCGGCAAAGAGCAGTCTGCGTTCTCTCCGACAACGTTACGACTGGCCTACATCAACCGCCAGGGAGGAACAAACAGTCCTTCATTGAAGAAGGAAGCGGACAGCCTGTTGCAGTGGGCAGAATCTCATTTAACAGCTCTATCCACACAGCACGTGGCCGGGATAGAAAATGTCACGGCCAATTACCTGAGCAGATGCAAGATAGACCACGGAGAGTGGGAATTGATTCAGGAGGTGTTCGACCAGGTGGTAGCCCGTTGGGGGACTCCGATCATGGATCTCATGGCACGATGGGAATCGGGCAAGGCAAATCGATTTTTCAGTCGCAGGAAGGAAAGGATGTCGGAAGGCCTGGTCCAGAGGTGGCCTTCAGAAGGTCTCCTGTATGTTTTCCCTCCCTGGGCTCTCATAGGGAGAGTTTTACAATGGGTGGTAATTGGTAATTCTCATAGCCCCAGACTGGCCACGTTGGCCATGGTGTGCAGATTTGTTGAGGCTAACAGCAGAACGACCATGGCGGCTCCCCTGCAGAAACGATCTATTACTGCAGGGGCCAGTACAGATGCCCCACGTGGATCGATTCTCGCTTACGGCCTGGCTATTGAAAGGGCATGGCTCCGGAAGTGGGGATATTCAGGATCGGTAATTTCAACCTTGTTGAGCGTGCGAAAGCGCTCGACCTGCCTTTCCTATGCGAGGGCTTGGCGTATATTTGAAGCGTGGTGTGCTGGGCAACGGAAGAAGCCCTTTTCGGCCTCTGTCCCGGAAATCCTGGAGTTTTTACAAGCAGGTTTCGAGAAAGGCCTAGCGGCTAGCTCCTTGCGGGTCCAGTTAGCGGCCATTTCGTGTTATAGGGGTAAAGTCCGGGGAAAGCCCTTAGGAGACCACGCTGATATTGGCAGGGTCCTACGAGCGGTCAGGTGGCTGCGTCCTCAGCAGAGGTCAGTAGTTCTCCCATGGGACCTCAATCTGGTGCTGAGTGCGTTAACCGGGGAACCTTTCAAACCAGGGGGAAAAGCCTCCCTGAAGGATTTGACCCTGAAAGCAGTGTTTCTGGTAGCTATCTGCTTGGCTAGGCGTGTCTCCGAACTTCAAGCGCTGTCTTCTCGGCCTCCCTTTCTCTCCTTCTGCAAGGACAAGGTGGTCTTGCAGACAGCCCCTCCTTCTTGCCTAAGGTAATTTCTCCCTTTCATGTCAACCAGGTCGTATCTCTTCATCCTTTTCTGGTGAAGGGAAGAAGGGGGATGACGGGAAATTACGCCTCATCGACGTGCGCAGAGTGCTGAAGCGTTATCTGTCCCGTACGGCGTCTTTTCGAAAGTCTGAACGATTATTTGTTCAGTTTGGAGGGCCACACAAAGAAGAGGCGGCAGCCATGGCTTCCATCTCTAGGTGGATCAGGGAGACTATTGCGTCCGCCTATATCTTGAAAGGGAAACGGGTCCCTGTTGGTCTTCGAGCGCATTCAACTCGAGCCCAGGCAACTTCTTGGGCAGAACATAGTTTGGTCTCGCCACTGGACATTTACAGAGCAGCTACTTGGTCGTCGCTGCATACCTTTGCCAAACACTACAGGCTGGATGTACAAGCGGCAGCGGAGGCTAGTTTTGGGGATGCAGTGCTTTGGTCCAGGATGGCGAACCCCTCCCAGGCTTGAACTGCTCTGTTACATCCCAGAAGAAAGAGACTGGACTGGAGAGATAAGGAAGAAGTAATTAGACCTTACTTGCTAATTAGTGTTCCTGAAGCAACTCCAGTCCAGTCCCTGATCCCGCCCGGGTTCTTCAGTTGCAGAATTCCTTTTCCAAAGGGAGAACGCCAGACCGAAGACAGAGAGCAAAGAAGAAGCCAGAGAGTCCCTTAGGAATGTTCCGGTGGCGTGGTGGGCTACTAGGACAGGGTCCTTCAGAGTGTGGGTGAGAGCTAATGCGGGTTCAGGTAAGCCTTCTCTCTACATCTCCCCCCCACCCTTCCTTCCTGGGAGTTTGAAAAAAAAAGAGGAGTTTTATACTTTCCTTATAAAGTTATGGTTGCTTAATTGTCTATCCGATAAGTCTGCTTTTTCAATAGATTACTGGTGCCTGTGGGTGGTGCCAGTGGTACTTATACCAGAGCATCATCGAAACGATGATGGGCTCAGCCTCCAAGCTGCTGGAAGGCTTGCACAACCCAGAAGAGAGGGACTGGACTGGAGTTCCTTCAGGAACACTAATTAGCAGGTAAGGTCTAATTACTTCATTTCAATTACCCTGGTATTGACTGGGTCAGTGTCATGGCAGGACATGCTAGGGAGATAACGTTTCCAGATGAAATAAATGACTGCTGCTTGGAGCAGCTGGTTCATGAACCGACCAGAGGGGAAGCCATATTGGACCTAGTCCTTAGTGGAACACCAGATATGGTGCCAACAGATAAGGGTGTTGGGGCCACTTGGCAATAGTGATCATAGCATGATCGCGTTTGATTTAATTAATGGAGGAGGGATGGTAAGGAAATCCCCAATACTACCTTTTAACTTTCGAAAGGGATAAAATGAGGAAAATAGTTAAGAAAAAACTAAAAGGAGCATTTGCAAAGGTTAAAGACTTACATCAAGCTTGGGTGTTGTTGAAAAATACTATCTTGGAAGCCCAGACCAGCTGTATTCCACGCTTTAAGAAAAGTGGAAGGAAGTCCAAAAAACTGCCAGCATGGTTTAAAGGTGAGGTCAGAGAGGCTGTTTGGCAAAAAAGCATCTTTCAGGAAATGGAAAAAAGAGCCAAATGACGAAAACTGGAAACAGCACAAGCACTGGAAAGTTAAATGCAAGGCATTGATAAGGCAGGCAAAGAGAATTTGAGAAGAAACTTGCTGTGGAAGCAAAAATGCATAATAAAGACTTTTTTTCAAGTTTATTTGTAGCAAAAAAAACCAGTGAGAGAGTCAGTTTGCCCATTAGATGATAGAGGGGTAAAAGGGGCAGTAAGAGGGGACAAGGCTATAGTGGAGAGACTGAATGAATTCTTTGCTTCAGTCTTTACTGAGGAAGATGTAGGGATGTTACCTATGATTAAAGTGGTATTTAAAGGTGATACTGCAGAAGAATTGAGAGAAATATCGCTACACCGGGAAGATGTATTACAACTATTTGATAAACTGAAGAGTAGCAAATCACCTGGACCGGATAGTATACATCCAAGGGTGTTGAAAGAACTGTGAAATATGAGATTGCAGACCTGCTATTAGTAATCTGTGAACTATCATTAAAATCATCTGTAATACTGGAAGATTGGAGGATCGCCAATGGAACGCCAATTTTTAAAAAGGGTTCCAGGGGTGATCCGGGAAACTACAGACCGGTGAGCCTGATGTCAGTACCGGGAAAAATGGTAGAAACCATTATAAAGAACAAAATTGCTCAGCATGTAGATAGTCATGGCCTAATGGGAGATAGCCAACATGGCTTTAGACAAGGAGGATCTTGTCTTACTAATCTGTTATGTTCTTTTAAAGGTGTGAATAAACAGGTAGGCAAAGGGGAGCCAGTTGCTATAGTGTATAGATTTTCAGAACTACTTTGACAAGGTCCCTTATGACTTATGAGACACTCTTGGTGAAATTAAAAAGTCATGGGATAGAAGGAAGTATACTATGGTGGATCAGGAACTGTTTAAAAGATAGAAAGCAGAGAGTAGGGCTAAATGGCTAATTTCTTCAGTGGAGAAAGGTGAAGAGTGGAGTACCCCAGGGATCTGTGCTGGGTCTGCTGCTTTTTAACATATAAGTGACCTGGAAATGGGAATAACGAGTGAGGTAATCAAATTTTCCTTTTCTGTCATCCAGTTTAGTCCTCCACCACTGGGTAGTGCACCTCCTCCTGCAGCTTGGAGACTAGGCATGTCCAAAAACGTGACATCAGTGCATGTAGTCCACCGGCTCTCCCATCAACCCCCAGTGTGTCCAGTCTCCATGCAGCAGGAGGACATAGTGAGCCTAGTGCTGGGCTTACTTTAGGGAACAATTAAGGAGCATTAGAGTAGCAATCCCTTAGTTTTGGGTTTGATTTGAAGGTTATTTGCTGGTTTTTGGTTATTTTGTGATCTGTATCTTTAAATTAAAAAAAAAAAAAAAAAAGATAAACTTTTCTTCTGCCGGTCCCTGCTTGATCTCTCCTAACTTAAGCGCTGTCACTTTGCTCACGGCTCCGATCTCCTCCTTGCAAGTACGGGGGAGAGCTCAGTTATTCTTGGCGACACACTTGGACGCACACTGCCGATCAGATGCCCCAAGCCAGCAGAGAAGGAAGGCTGGTTAGCAGGTAGCTCGTCCGGTGGCTCCTTGCTCGCTTCGGGCTGAGCGGAGCTGTGCAGACTGGAGCCCCGCGATTGCGGAAAAGAGCATTTGAGCAGCGATCCCACGTAGGCAGGGGGCCGAGCAGTTGGAAGTCTAAGGCCGATAGCCTGGACTGTGAAGCGTCGCGGGACGTTTTGGCGCCATTCTTCTGCTTCTGTCAGCGGCGGCCATTTTGGCCTTGTGGTAGCCGCATGCAGACTGCAAGCGAGGGTGAGCGCGTCACATACAGATTAGGAAGTCAATGTTTTCGGTCAGCCCGTTGTAGATTTGATTTCTTTAATTTCTTTAGTTTCTTTAGTTTCTTTATTGGTGTTTGGGGGCTCTGGTGGGAAGGAGTCTGTTTTTTTTTTCTGGGCCTAGAATTTTTTTGGGGGGGGGGTAGGTTAAGCTACTCTTCTTATTGGGCAGCAATGTTTGTGCCTTGGGGGGCTCATTCTATCCTATTTCTTGGCAGGATTAGTACTGTCTACAGAAGAAAAATAAAGAAATAAAGAAGGTTGTTGCTGTCTCCTTCGGGGGAGATTTTATGGCGACATGCCCTCAGTGTGTGGTGTGTGGCAGCCGCAGAGGGGCGATTGCGGAGTCCAGAATCTGTCGGGGGTGTACGGCAGTATCCGCCAGTCTGGAGCACCAGATGGAAACGCAGACGTCCGAGCTTCCAGGCATTGTAGCTGGGACGGGAGGGGGAGTCTCCGTCCCCTTCTCAGCAGACAGCCGGTCAAGGTTCCCCGGAGGGACAGTTATTGGCTTCACTGCCGGGGGAATCAGGCCAACAGCTCGGAGATTTTTGCCCAGATTTTGTATTAATTATGCATCAAGCTTTCTGTTTGAGGCGGCAGGGGAAGTTGCCGGAACCTTTGCCATTGGCCACACCGAGTCCACAGGCCGCTACCGCTGGCTTGGGCAGTGGTGCCCTGAGACCACCCAAGAGAGTCAAGGTTCGCAACCTTTCGCCTCCGGAGGAATGTGAGACAGAGCTCGAGGCCGGTTTGGAGGAGTTGGAGGAAGGCGAAAATTATTAGGTTGTTCCAGAGAGAGGAATTGGTGGCACTTATCACAGAATCCCCCCAAACACTGAAATTAGCCACTGAACAACCGGTGGAAGACGAAGGTGGAGAAGACCCTATTATTCAGGCATTAAGACAGTCCCAGGTGGTCTTTCCCGTGCATCGGGTGGTTGACCGAATGATTCAGGATGAATGGGATTTGCCGGAAGCAGAACTTAGGGGAATTAGGACTATGAATAGGTTGTATCCCTTGGCGGATAAGGACAGAGAGAGGTTTCGCTCCCCGGGGATTGATGCAGCAGTCTCAGCGGTAACAAAGAAAACCACCATCCCGGTGGAGGGCAGCGCAGCGCTGAAGGATGCACAGGATAGAAAGGTGGATGGTTTGTTGAAGCAGTCCTTTGAGGCAAATGCTTTGTCTCTTCCAGCTTCCATTTGCGGAGCTTGGGTAGCCAGAGCTTGTCTCAGGTGGTCCCAGAGTTTACGCCAGGTTACTCAGCTAGAACAAGAGGGCCTGCGGGAGTTAGACCGCCTGGAGTCTGGTGCGGCCTACTTGTCCGATGTGCATTATGACTTAATCAGGGCGCTGGCTAATAGTATAGCGTCTTTGGTGGCCGCTCGAAGGTCCATATGGTTGAGGAATTGGGCGGCAGACGGTTCTTCTAAAGCGCGGCTCAGTAAACTTCCGTTTAAAGGAACCCTGTTTGAGGATTTAGACAAGCTGGTTAAGGATTTGGGAGAGTCTAAAGGGGGCAGACTTCCGGAAGATAAACCTAAGCAAGGGAAATCCTTTCAGTTCTTTCGAGGTCCGTTCCAAGATTTCAGGTGGTTTCGAACTTCTCGGTTGGGGGGCTTCCAACGAGAACGATTTGCCCCGCGAGCACGGGGATTTCGTGGGTTTCGTGGAGCCAGAGGTTTTGCAACAGCTTCCGCAGCACCCGTTAGGAAATCGCAATAAAGTGAGACGGGCCCTGGTCGGAAGTCAACTGATAGGCAGGAGACTTTGGTAGTTTCTTCCTGCTTGGGCCCAAATAACAACAGATCAGTGGGTTCTAGAGATAATTTGAGATGGCTATGTGCTGGAGTTCGCTCAGCCCCGTATAGGATTCCTTTGTGCTGTCTTCCTGCAAGAGCCAAAGGAAAACTATGGCGATCCACAGCACACTGGACCGTTTGTTGCAAACGCAGGCGGTCGTTCCCATGCCCGTAGACGACTATGGCAGGTGTTGATACTCCATTTATTTTGTAGTCCCAAAGAAAGACGGCTCGGTATGCCCTATATTGGATTTAAAAGGAGTGAACCGCTGTCTGAGTGCCACATTTCAGAATGGAGACATTAAGGTCCGTCATTGTCGCAGTGCGGCAGGGGGAGTTCTTAATGTCTCTCGATCTTACGGAGGCGTATTTGCATATCCCAATCAGAGAGAGCCGTCGCAGATATCTTCGCTTTGCCCTTCCATGGGGGCATTATCAGTTCCAGGCCTTGCCCTTTGGTCTTGCGACGGCACCACAAACCTTCACCAAGATTATGGTGGTGGTGGTGACGGCGTTGCAGAAGGAAGGGATTCTGGTTCATCCATATCTTGACGATTGGTTGATTCGAGCGAAATCCGAAGCTGAGAGTGTTCAGGTCACGAACAAGGTGGTGAAGTTTCTCGAAGAGCTCGGTTGGGTGGTCAATCTGACAAAAGTCACCTGGTACCGTCACAGGATCTCGAGTATCTGGGGGTCCGGTTCGACACTTGCAACGGGGCAGTGTTTCTGCCGTCCCGGTGAGTGCAAGGCTTAACAGCGTTGATTCGTCGCTACTTGGCTACTCCGATGCCTTTGGCTTGGAATTACCTTCAGCTGCTGGGGACCATGGCAGCAATGTTGGAGGTGGTGCTGTGGGCCAGGTTTCATATGCGTCCGTTGCAAGAAGCACTGCTTCGCTGTTGGCCCACCAGGAGAACTCGCTGAACACAAGACTTGTCCTCTCAAGGTCAAGAGAGCGCTACGCTGGTGGCTGCTTCCGTGCTCTTTGACCTCGGGGATGCATCTGGAACAGTCAGAGTGACTTCCATTGATGACAGATGCAAGTCTTGTCGGCTGGGGAGCACATTGCCGAAAACTCTTCACGCAGGGACTCTGGTCAGTTCAGGAGGCTGCGTGGTCGATCAGCAGGTTGGAACTGAGAGCGGTGACACTGGCGCTTCAAGCATTAGAGTCCACTGTGACGGGAAGAGCGATCCGAGTGCTATCCGACAACTCGGCGACAGTAGTCTACATCAATCGCCAGGGCGGCACGGGAAGTGTGCCTATGGAAGCGGAAGCAGAGGCGCTCTTCGAGTGGGTGGAAACTCGGCTGCTGGTAATTTCAGCGGCGAATATCGCAGGGAAGGACAATGTGACGGCAGACTTTCACAGCAGGGTGCAAGTGGATGCCGGGGAATGGGAGTTGCATCCAGACGTGTTTGCACAAATAGTCCAGAGAATGGGGGGCACCGATCATGGATCTCAGGGCGACCTTCCAGTCAGCAAAAACGAGTTGATTTTTTAGCAGACGGCGAGAGAGGATGTCTGAGGGAATCAACGCTCTGATGCAACCTTGGCCAACGTCAGGTCTCCCCTATGTGTTTCCTCCGTGGGCGCTAATCAGCAGGGTGGTGCAACGGATCGAGGCCCATCGAGGGAGAGTGTTGTTGGTGGCTCTGGACTGGCCAAGGCGACCATGGTATGCAGATCTCATTCGTCTACTCAGCGGGAATCCGTGGAGATTACTGGCGTCAGAGAGTCTATTACAGCAAGGTCCGCTTTGAATGCCTCAGGTGGATCGATTCTTGCTTACGGTCTGGCCATTGAACGGGTGAGGCTAATGAAGAGAGGTTATTCGGGGGCAGTTATCACAACTTTACTCAAGGTGAGGAAGAAGTCTACATTTTTGGCGTACGTTCGCGTATGGAGTGTCTTTGAGGATTGGTGTTCCAGGAGACGGGTGGCGACGGCATCAGTTCCAGTGATTGGAGTGGAGGAGTGGCCTAGTGGTTGGGGCAAGGTACTTCAGGCCGGAAGGTTAGGGGTTCAAATCCCACTAGAGGACAGCAACCTTGGGCCGGAAGGACTGGGGTTTCTAGTCCCACAGGTGCTCCTTGTGGTCTTGGGCAAGCCACTTAACCCTCCATAGCCCATGCTCCCTGTAAAATAGTTATCTCCAAGTTATAATGCCCTGTTCAATGTAATTTCAGTTTGTTCAATGTAAACCGCATTGATGCAGAATAGCGCGGTATATAAGAGAATGTAAATAAATAAATAAATAAATAAAATTCTCAGCTTTCTGCAAGACAGGTTTGAAAAGGGATTGGCTGCTAGTTCCTTAAGCCTACAGTTAGCAGCTATGGCGTGCTATAGGGGCAAAGTGCAGGGGGTGTCGCTCGGGGCGCATCCGGATGTGCTTCACTTTCTGAAGGCTGTTACCAAGCTGCGTCCTGCTCGTAGAGTCATAGTTCCTTCGTGGGATCTCAATTTGGTTTTAGGAGCCTTAGGTAAGGAGCCCTTTGAGCCTTTGCACAAGGCATCGGTGAAGGATTTAACTCTAAAAACGGTGTTTTTAGTAACCATTTGTTCAGCAAGGCGGAGCTTCAAGCACTATCTTGTAGAGAACCGTTTTTGTCCTTCTCTAGAGAAAAGGTGATGTTGAGGCCAGTACCCTCCTTTTTGCCAAGGTAGTCTCTCCGTTTCACCTGAATAAGACAGTTTCTCTTCCAGTTCTAGGTTTGTTGGACGGCAGTGCTGCAGACCGCTGTCTGCGCCGGTTGAACTTGAAGCGAGTGCTGCAGCGATATTTAAAGGTGTTGGAGTCCTATCGCAAAACGGATCGATTGTTTGTGTTATTCGGAGGTGTCCGTAAGGGTGAAGCGGCTGCTAAGGCGTCTATTTCTCGGTGGATTAGGGAAGCCATTGCTTCCACTTATCTCTTAGATGGCAGAGTGGTGCCGGCCGGTTTGCAAGCTCCTTCGACCAGGGCGCAGGCTGCATCGTGGGCAGAGTATAGCCTGGTGCCTCCTGTGGAAATTTGTAGGGCGGCCACCTGGTCGTCTCTTCATACTTTCAGTAAACACTACTGCCTGGATGTGCTTTTCGCAAAGGATGCTGTATTCGGGACGATGGTGTTGCAAGCCAGTTGGAAAGGTCCCTCCCAATAGTTACTGCTCTGTTACCTCCCAGTGGTGGAGGACTAAACTGGATGACCGATAAGGAAATAGGAATTACACTTACCTGGTAATTGTGGTTTCTTTAGGGAATCCAGTTTAGTCCTCATTCCTGCCCGGGATGGTATAGGGAGCTGAAGGGATTCAGGTCGAGTGTGGTTACTGGTAGGTAAGAGTTCTGGTAGGTAAGAGTTTGTCTACCAGTAGCCAAATTAATATGAATAAAATACAGTCTGTAAAATGCTTGTATGCAAATGCTAGAAGTCTAAAAAACAAGATGGGAGAGTTAGAATATATAGCACTAAACGAGAGGTTAGATATGATTGGAATATCAGAGACATGGTGGAAGGAGAACAACCAGTGGGACACTGATACCTGGGTACAAACTATATCGTAATGATAGAGCTGATCAAATTGGTGGAGGGGTTGCGCTCTATGTTAGAGAGGGCATTGAGTCAGAAAGGATTAAAGTTTTGCAAGAAACAAAATTTGCTGTAGAATCTCTATGGATTGAAATTCCATGTAAAAAGGGGAAGGCGATGGCAGTGGGGGTGTACTATCGTCCGCCTGGCCAGAATGAACAAATGGATGATGAAATGCTCAAAGAAATCAAGGAAGCTAGCAAAAGTTACAGTGCAGTAATAATAATGGGTGATTTCAATTACCCCGGCATCGACTGGGTCAGTGTCACAGCAGGACATGCTAGGGAGATAAAGTTCCTAGATGAAATAAATGACTGCTTCTTGGAGCAGCTGGTTCATGAACCGACCAGAGGGGAAGCCATATTAGACCTAGTCCTTAGTGGAACACCAGATCTAGTGCAAGAGATAAGGGTGTTGGGGCCACTTGGCAATAGTGATCATAGCATGATTGCCTTTGATTTAATTAGTGGAGGAGGGGATAGTAAGGAAATCCACAGTACTACCCTTTAACTTTCGAAAGGGAGACTATGATAAAATGAGGAAAACAGTTAAGAAAAAACTAAAAGGAGCAGTTGCAAAGGTTAAAGACGTACATCAAGCTTGGATGTTGTTGAAAAATACTATCTTGGAAGCCCAGACCAGCTGTATTCCACGCTTTAAGAAAAGTGGAAGGAAGTCCAAAAAACTGCCAGCATGGTTTAAAGGTGAGGTCAGAGAGGCTGTTGCCAAAAAAGCATCTTTCAGGAAATGGAAAAAAGAGCCAAATGACGAAACCTGGAAACAGCACAAGCACTGGCAAGTCAAATGCAAGGCATTGATAAGACAGGCAAAGAGAGAATTTGAGAAGAAGCTTGCTGCGGAAGCAAAAACATGAAATAAAGACCTTTTCAAGTACATTCATAGCAAAAAACCTGTGAGAGAGTCAGTTGGTCCATTAGATGATAAAGGGGTTAAAGGAGCACTAAGAGGCGACAAGGCGATAGCGGAGAGACTGAATGAATTCTTTGCTTCGGTCTTTAGTGAGGAAGATGTAGGGATGTTACCCATGACTGAAGTGGTATTTAAAGGTGCGGAAGAATTGAAGGAAATATCGATACATCGGGAAGATGTCTTACAACTATTAGATAAATTGAAGAGTAGCAAATCACCTGGGCAGGATGGTATACATCCAAGGGTGTTGAAAGAACTGAAATATGAGATTGCAGACCTGCTATTAGTAATCTGTGAACTATCATTAAAATCATCTCTAATACCTGAAGATTGGAGGATCGCCAATGTAACACCAATTTTTAAAAAGGGTTCCAGGGGTGATCCGGGAAACTACAGACCGAAGAGCCTGACGTCAGCACCGGGAAAAATGGTAGAAACCATCATAAAGAATAAAATTACTCAGCATGTAGATAGTCACGACCTAATGGGAGACAGCCAACATGGCTTTAGACAAGGAAGATCTTGTCTTACTAATCTGTTATGTTTTTTTGAAGGAGTGAATAAACAGGTGGACAAATGTGAGTCGGTTGATATTGTGTATCTGGACTTTCAGAAAGCCTTTGACAAGGTCCCTCATCAGAGACTTTTGGCAAAACGAAAGAGTCATGGGATAGGAGGCAGTGTACTATTGTGGATCAGGAACTGGTTAAAAGATAGAAAGCAGAGGGTAGGGCTAAATGGCCAATTTTTCCCAATGGAGAAAGGTGAATAGTGGTGTACCCCAGGGATCTGTGCTGGATCCGCTGCTTTTTGACATATTCATAAATGACCTGGAAAGTGGAATAACGAGTGAGGTTATCAAATTTGCAGATGACACAAAACTATTTAAAGTTGTTAAAACCCAAGAGGATTGTGAAAAATTGCAAGAGGATCTTGTTAAATTAGAAGACTGGGCATCAAAATGGCAGATGAAATTTAATGTGGACAAGTGCAAGGTTATGCACCTAGGGAAGAACAACCTAAACTATGGTTACACGATGCAAGGTTCCACATTAGGAATCACCACCCAGGAAAAAGATTTAGGCGTCATTGTGGATACCATGTTAAAACCCTCGGCCCAGTGTGCAGCGGCAGCCAAGAGAGCAAATAGAATGCTAGGTATGATAAGGAAAGGAATGGAAAATAAAACAAAAGATATTATAATGCCTCTATATCGTTCCGTGTGAGACCGCACCTTGAATATTGTGTGCAATTCTGGTCGCCATATCTTAAAAAGGATATAGCGATTTTAGAAAAGGTTCAGAGAAGAGCCACCAAAATGGTAAAGGGGATGGAAGGATACTCCTATGAGGAAAGGCTAAAAAGGTTAGGGCTCTTTAACCTGGAAAAGAGACGGCTGAGGGGAGATATGATAGAAGTCTATAAATTAATGAACGGAGTGGAAAGGGTAAATGTAGATCGATTGTTTACGTTATCAGAATATAGAAAGACTAGGGGACATGCAATGAAGCTACAGGGTAAACTATTTAAGACTAATAAAAGAAAATATTTTTTCACTCAATGTGTAATCAAACTCTGGAATTTGTTACCGGAGGATG
This sequence comes from Ichthyophis bannanicus, assembly GCA_033557465.1. Taxonomy (NCBI): domain Eukaryota; kingdom Metazoa; phylum Chordata; class Amphibia; order Gymnophiona; family Ichthyophiidae; genus Ichthyophis; species Ichthyophis bannanicus. Next base: position 17,178,916 of record CM066041.1, on the reverse strand, counting down.
TAGTAAAGGCTGTTAGTGTAGCTGGGTTTAAAAAAGGTTTGGACAAGTTCCTGGAGGAAAGGTCCATAAACCATTATTAAGAAGTGACCGAAGATATCAATGCTTGACCCAGTACAAGCATTGTGGAACTTGTCTCTTGGGGAAACTGCTAGGTACATATGATCTAGATTGGCCACTGTTGGAAACAGAATACTGGGCTTGATGGACCTTGGCCTGACCCAGTATGGCATATCTTATGTTCTTCTCTTTCTCTTTTTCTGTCTATGGCTTTGTTACAAGAGCTCAGAGGCAGGCATAAGGAAAAAGGCCTGTCTGTATTAAATAAATAAATATTTATTTTCTTTGTACAGCGCTTTAATGTCTTGACGTAAGCGGTCTATCAAGTGTAAAATAAAGATAAAGAAAAAGAAAAATTATTTCATGTTTTATTCTTACGGGTTTATTGTTATTTGCTATTTGTTGCTCCTTTAAATGTGCTTTGTCCTATAGTTCACTGGGGGTTGATGGGAGAGCCGGTGGACTACATGCAGTGATGTCACGTTTTTGGACATGCCCAGTCTCCAAGCTGCAGGAGGAGGTGCACTACCCAGTGGTGGAGGACTAAACTGGATTCCCTAAAGGAACCACAATTACCAGGTAAGTGTAATTCCTATTTGCAGATGACACAAAATTATGCAAAGTTGTTAAAACCCAAGAGGATTGTGAAAAATTGCAAGAGGACCTTAATAATTTGGAAGACTGGACGTCCAAATGGCAGATGAAATTTAATGTGGACATGTGCAAAGTTAGGCACCTAGGAAAGAACAACCCAAACTATGGTTACACAGTGCAAGATTCCACATTAGGAACCACCACCCAGGAAAAAGATTAAGGCGTCATTGATAATGCATTGAAATCCTCCGCTCAGTGTGCAGCAGTGGCTAAGAAAGCAAAAAGAATGCTGGGAGTCAGCATCTTATCAAATCCATTATGTAATGCTTCGTTGATAAGCTTTGGGAAGCAGAATGGATGAGGGTGATAGGTGCCTCTAGGTGCGTACATGTTGGCACTAGCTTAGGTTTTGCAGTCTTTCCTGAGTTCTAGAGGAGCAGTTCTGGCATAATGAGGTGATGACCTTTTCTATGTGTGACTGCCTTACTCTGCATGTTTTACCCGCAGTCCCATAAGCTGTAAGATCCCATCATTTTTCAGCTCATACCTTGAGATAATGACTGCTTCACCACCCTGAATGAGCCTGATTTAGGCTGCTCTCAGAAGTTAAACAGGGTTGGGGCCTGGGTAATACCTGGATGGGAGACTACCTTGGAATTCCAGGTGCTATAGACTTACTGGGCAGAAGAAACACCTGCCAATCTACTGCTGTCACACTTTGCCAAGAAAATCCAGGGGCTGGTTTGCCAGGAGTCAGCATTGATTCCCTGGCACACACATATCTTGAGGTTAGCCCTCTGTGGCAGAGGAAGCTTGTCCTCCCCTTCCCTCCTTTTTAGTCTCTGTGGATAATGCTCTACTCTTCCTTGTTTCCTCAACTCACAACCTTGGGATGGTCTCTGCCTCCTCTTTCCTTTTCCACACACATCCAACTGAGAGCTAAAACGTGCTGTTTCTTTCTCTACAACATCACCAACATTTGCCCATTCCTTTCTGAACATACTACTTAAGTCACTTATCCACTCTTTAGTCACCTCCTGTCTAGAGAATTGTAACCTACTTCATGCTGGTCTCCCTCTGAATCATCTCTCTCCCCTTTAATCTGTTCGATACTCTGCTGCGGAGCTAATCTTCCACCAGTCTTGTCATGCTCATATTACCCCTCTTAAGTCACTTCATTGGCTCCCTATCTGTTTCTGCATCCAGTTGAAACTTCTCCTACTGACTTATAAGTGCCTTCACTCTGCAGCTCCTCACTACCTTTCCTCTCTTATCTCTATGTATATAGTTACACTTAATTCTATGTTAACTGCCCCTGATCTCTGAAAAGCGTGGTATAGAAAACTGTCCAAATAGAACATTTTTATTTATTTATTTATTTGTAAGTCTTTTATATACCACCACTTCCCAAGATCAGTGGCGGTTTACATCAAACAACAAGAAATACATAGAACAGTTTAATAATCTCTCCCTATACCCCTCCTTGGGAACTCTGCTCTTCTGGCAAATCACTTGTATCTGTGCCCTTCTCTTCTATTGCTAACTTCAGACTTTGCTTCTTTCACCTTGCTCAGCCCTACGCCTGGAACAAACTACCTGAGTCTGTACATCAGGCGCCTTCTCTGACCCTTTTCAAATTCAGGCTGAAAACTCAGCTCTTCGCTGCCCACTTTCAGATCTTGATTCATCTGATCTCCTTTGTGTTTCTTTACCATTCCCCCTAGCTCCAGTATATCGCATGTCTACAGCTACTGTGCTGTCTTGACTAGACTGTAAGCTCTGCTAAGCAGGGACATGTCTGTGCAGCGCTGGGTAGTACTTGTATCGCTACCTCTAGTAGTACTATTAGGCGCTCTTCCTCCTGCGAGACGCCGGGGTTGAGCAGCCGGAGTAGGTATGGGTAAAACCCTGAATAAAGTGGAGGTGATCCCTTCTTCCCGGATTAGCTTAATTCCCACATGCTGAGCAGCCCGAGTAAGGCCAGCAGGAGTAGCTATACCCTGAATAAAGCAGGTGATCCCTTCTTCCCGGATTAGCTTAATTCCCACATGCTGAAGTTTCCGGAGGCAGTGCTGAGCAGCCCGAGTAAGGCCAGCAGGAGTAGCTATACCCTGAATAAAGCAGGTGATCCCTTCTTCCCGGATTAGCTGTTGGGGGCTTAGGCTGCTCGTCTGATCCTATCGCATTGCCCACGTACAGCAGGAGATCTTTAGAGCAGCGGAGCTAAATGACGTGGCGGCGGGAGGCGGGTCTGCGGCACGGAGAGGAGGAGCCGGAGGACTGCGGGCTGCAGGCGGGGACATGGTGCGGTACCGGGAGCCGCCGCAGTCCAGCGCGAGCAGCCGCTTCAGTCTCCGTGGGGTGAGGCTGCGGGGGTGCCGCAGCCGCCCCCGCCTCCAGGGGGCGCCGGAGCCGGGCAGCCGCACGCCGAAAGCACGGTTCAGGTAGCCGACCTCCGCGCTATAAAGGGGAGCGCAGAAGCTGCAGAGCGCGCTAACTTCAGGGAGCTGCATGCAGTCGTCTTGGTTGAGAAGTTTAAATGCATCGGGGGGGGGGGGGGGGGGGGGGGCTGAGAGGCTGCAAAGCCCCCGGGGGTGGGGCCAAAATACGCTTGTCTGCATTGCATGGCAAAGTGCCTGGTGACGGCTCGGATGAAAGCCGAAAGGAGAGGGAACATTTCCAAAGGCTCTGCTGGCCCTCTTCATGTCCAGTTTTGCTAGTTTCCTACAAACTTTTTTTTTATTTGTTAGCGATGCGCTCTGGCTATCCTTATGACTCATTTCGTTTCTTTTCCGTGAATTTCTCTCAGTATATTTATTTAGAAATATTTGTGACCTGCCTTTCTAGCGGGGTCACTAATTAGTACTTCACACAATAGCTGAAGAGACAGACAAATTATGGACAGCAATACAATTCATATTATAAAGGAATGAAGCCCTATTGCAAAAATTGATTGTTTGTAGTAATTCTGACTAAATAATTTTGTAAAGACTGGTGCTGATGATGCTTTGTGTCGGTGAAAGGCAAACATGCAGTGATGGGATTTTAAGAATGAGCAGTGAAAAGGAGACCTGTGGAGGGCAACACCGAAAAGTAGAAATACTGAGAAAATGTCTGTTTTTGAGCAGAGATGATGGGTTATTGGGAGCTGCTGTAGATGAGTGACGGACAGTTTTGGTGCATTTGCACTATAGGATCAGCAGTCTGGCTGGACCTTAGGCGTCTGTTCCTATTGCTTATGACATCAGAGGAGGAACCAGTAGGCCATCTGGGCTGCCATTTGGGCCAGCAGCCGTCCTGGCTGGTGATGTTAGTTTGCTGGCACGTTGCCCAGAATATATTAACACATTGGACCCTACCAGTGCAGGGCATTTATTTACAGGATGCTGTGCTATTCTTGTGTTTTGACATTGGCTCTCAATCCATCTCTTGAGCAGCTGAGTGCTGATTTATTTTCATGGCATTATTCAGAGAGGTGGTGTGATGCTTAGGCGGAAACATGAAACACACAATAGAATATGGGAGCAAGGAAAATATTGAGTTAGCTTCTGCTACAAGACTGGTGAGCAGGATGCGGTGTGATTGGGGGGGGGGGGGGTCAGGGGTCTATGTCTGTAGGATGCAGAGTTAGATAAGGCTGATACCATTGTGTGTGACTCTGCAGGTTGCAGTTTCCACAGCTGGCGCTGAGACGGAGATTGGGCCAGCTGAGCTGTGTATCTAGGCCCACCCTGAAACTCCACTCTTGGCCTCTGACAATCCTCTATTACCTTCTGCCCTTCGGTGCTCTTAAACCATTGGCTAGAGTGGGATGGCGGTCAGCCAGCAGGGTAAGTTTAAACCAAGGCTCTGTGGCTACTGTATAGTTGATGGTGTAGATGGTAAAAGTCTTCTCAGGCATTGCTATAGACCTATTTACAAAATGAACTTGATGGAAAACTTACTGTTAATATATGTGTGTAGTGTTTGGAGGATGATAATGGGCTCTAGAATGAGATGGGTTTGGAGGAAGCTCTGGGGACTCCATTTTGAATTGGGGGAAAATGAGTGATTCTGCATGGAGCAAATGGGTCTCTGGGGGAGGAAGAGGTTTCTGGATTGAATAGAGAATGGGAGAAGAGGGGAGCTCTAGATTTGGTGGGGAGGGGGCTAGAGGAGAGCGCAGAGCGTTCTATCGAGGTGTGTGGGAGCTCTGAAGTGATGGACGGGGAAGGCTTTAGATTGAATTGGTGAAGAGGAGGGGGAGGGAGTTGTTCTGGATTGAGCTGGGAGGTGAGAGGAGGAGAGCATGGACTGTTCTGGACTGAGCTGGGATATAGTCCTAGAGCTCTGCTCTTATTATGCTTTTATGACTCTATGCCAAGAAGAGCAGTCAGGACCCTATTTGAAGAAAGCAGGAGCTGGGCCCTTCCTTAGCACCTTGCCTAGGACTATTTGCTGAACTATAAGTCATGTCACATATCTTGTCTTTGTTTCTGAATCACTTTATAAGTAGTTAGGAAAACCTGTAGCTTTGTGGTGGGAGAGAAGGTTACAGGTTGAGATAGAGGTGTAATTTCTGCCTTTTTTTTTTTTATTATTCAAGGTTACCCTATACAAATCTGTCCCGACACGACTCCTGTCACGGGCCTGGGGCCGCCTCAACCAGGTGGAGCTGCCTACATGGCTCCGGAAGCCTGTCTACAGTCTGTATATTTGGACATTTGGTGTCAATATGAAGGAAGCTGCTATTGAAGATCTTCACCACTATCGAAACTTGAGTGAATTCTTCAGAAGAAAACTCAAACCGCAGGCGCGACCAGTCTGTGATTCACACAGCATGGTGAGCATGGGCGCTGAGTGAGGAGAAAGGGGTTTCTCTGCAGTAAATGGTGAACAGAGAGGATATTTTTGTAACCTTTATTTTATTTTTTTACAAACAGATACTCATATATTATTTAACAGGTCTTCTATACTGCCTAATCTTCCATTCAGGGCATAATAAATGATGACAAATAAAGATAGCATGGCCCAAATAGTCTGCCCAGGAAGGTGTTCAGGGTTGTGACTGCCACTCCGAGCAGGTTACCCCCACCCTGTGCTTTTTACTTTGTGTTGTATCTGCCATTTTGTGGAGGTTACCCCTGCTCAATGCTTTTTATTTTCTCTTGCCTTGCTGCAATTGCAACTTGATTCCGTGGAAATACATTAACATTTAATGTTTTTTCTAAATGTGATGCCTTCTGGTGTAATACTCCTTCCCACATCTTGAGGTGCAATCCATGGTGACCTACCAGAGCAAAGATCTGCGATCTAGGTATATACTGGATCCACTACTCTATGAGCAGTCAGCGGTTGTAAATCACGAAATTGAGATGTGCAACTCTTATGTTCATTGTAAACTGCACTGATGTCGAATAGCGCGGTATAAAAGAGACTGCAAATAAATAAAAATAAAATAAATGTAGGCGACTGAGCGTACTAAAACACACCATTTTTTGCATCCATTTGATTTGACTACTTTAGTTCAGTTCCTCATGGTATTGCAGAATGAGCTCCCTAGGTTACAGAGTGCAACAGAAAGCTTCCTCATAATATTAGTCTTGGGGATCATGCTAATCCTGTGCTCTGCAACCTGTACTGGCTGTTAGGTCTTTAAAGCAGTGTATGAGGACTCTTTAAATCCATATGTTCCTCTCAAGAGGAAGGTCTAAGCAGTTCTTTTGAGTGATAGCCCATGACTTTGGAATATATATATTTTTTAGACCTATTTAACAATTGTTTTTACTCACTCTGTGTATTATTTTAATTTGTTAATTTTATTTTTCTCTTATTTTCAAGTTTTATTGATTCTCGAAAGGCAGTATATAAGTTCAAGTAAATAAATAAATATTAGCTGAAGAGCTCAGGGGAATATTTCATAAAGCATTTTCCATATGTAAAGCTGATTTACATGTAGAAAAGAGTTGTTCCTTATCGTCCCTCCAGTCCAGTCCCGCACCTCTGGGTAGTGCACCCCCACCCCCTCTAGCAGCTTGGAGACTGAGCATGTCAGCTTCTGAAGTCACCAATACAAATACTGTTGGCGCCATCCACCAGCTCCCAGTGTGCTCAGTCTCCAATTAGCTGGAGGAGGTAGTGAGCCAGTGTGCTGGGCTCACTGAGGAGCAAATAAGGAGCTAGTTAGTTAGGATTCTTGTTCTTTCCTGTTGGTTTTAATTTGGTTTGCTTGTTTTGGTTTGTTAAAGTTAAAACAAAGAAAAAAGAAAGGTAACAGGAGTGCATTCAGGCACAGGAGCCTTGGCTAAGGAGGATCTCTGCCCGCCCTCTCCCTCCCCCCCCTTGGATATCGGGGGGGGGGGGTGTTGAGGTACCTGCTGGCATCCCAGGGCTTCGGCAGCTCCCAATCCCGTGATCGGGTGAGGAGCCGCTGTTTTGGCTGCAGTGATTCAGAAGGTGAATGATTTCTGTGTTCTCCCCCTTGGCGCCGAAGCCGTTTGCAGGCTGAGCGTGAGGAGTGTAGATTTCTCGGCGGAGGTCCGGAAAGTCTTTTCTTCCAGCACCATTCAGGTACTTTCAGGGAGACGTTCTAAGAAGCACGTGGCTGGTGGGGAAGGCCTGGCGCCTCGTGGTCTCTGCGGCTGCAGCAGCGTGGGAACACGCATTGTTTCTTCCAGTGTTTCCTCCTGACAGGGGGAAAAGCCCAGTCAGCCATTTTTGAAAAGCGCTGCTCACTTGGCAAAGTTCTCTGAGGAGGCATGCTTGTGTGTTCTCCTCTAAGTCTGTCTTTTAAAAAAAAAAAAAATAGTGAAACAGAGAATGATAGGTTTTAATTAGTGTTAGGAGTATTAGGTATCTCCAGGAACAAGCAGGAATAAGTCCTCACATATGGGTAAGTCGGAACCGACGGAGCCCGCGCGGGAAAGCTCCCCAGCTTTTCAGATGAAAAGCTTTTGGGGCTTCCCACAGCGCATGCGTGCTGCCTTCCCGCCTTCCTTACCAGCTCTCTTCAGTTTCTCTTTTTCCGCGGAGCCAGCAGGTCGTGTTCCTGTCACCGCTGAAGAAATTGTTATTTTAATTTGTTTCTTTTGACCGCGTACCTGCCTTCCCCATACCAAAACCGGTACTGCCGGTCTCTCTTTCTTTCTTTTAAAAAAAAAAAAAAAATCTTTTTTTATTTTCTCAGCACAGCTTGGTAACTTTTGTTAGGCCTTCAGGCCTACACAAATTCTCCTCATGGAGAAACCAGCTCCTGGTTTTAAAAAGTGTACCAAGTGCAATGCTGTTATTTCTCTCACAGACACCCATGAATGGTGTCTTAAATGTTTAGGACCTGACCACTCCATACCGGACTGCCCATTCTGCTCCCAGATGTCTAAACGTGGTATGCAGAACCGGGCCAACAAGTTCCATGTGCTGTTTGCTTCAGATAATCCAGCATCACAGTCATCCAGGTCTTCCTCTCCGGATGGATCTCAGGTAACCAAACTTTCTGTGGGCAAATCCTCTAAAAGCAAATCTCTTTCAAAAGATCGAGAGGCTCTCAATCTTGAGTTCGAGGATTCTGCCCAGACCAAAAAACCCCGGCGGGAGGCTCCGGCCTCCAAAGCATCACCTATGGGGTTACAGGTTGACATCGATGGCACGGCCTCGACTGATCACCTGTTAGACTGCTCTAGGGTACCGGTCGATACCGGTACCGACATCCAGGCAGCAGTGGCGTCCATGGGCAATACTGTCCAGACCATGCAGCAGGCCGTTTTGGCTTTCATTAAGGCTGCGACGCCCTCGGTACCGATTCCATCGGTACCGACCCCGGTTCCGGTATCCACACCGGAACCGAGACCATCGACTTCCAAGCGTCGATCGGTTCCGCTTGCTGGATTCAGGCTTTTGCCCGATGTCGATATCGATCGGTACGCGTATCGTGCATTGCAAGCACAGAGAGAATACTCAGATTCTTCTGATGAGTTCAATTCCTCTGATGACTCTGCTGAGTTTGATCTTCCTGAGGAGCCCTCTCCTCTAAAGAGGAGGATGTCTCCTCCAGAGGATTTATCCTTTCAGGATTTCATTGTTGATGTAGCTAAAGCACTTTCTATTGCTACATCTGCTGAAAAGGAACCCAGATCAAAAAAATTGGATATTTTAGGATACTCTAAACCTCCTAAAGAGGCAGTTACTCTGCCTATCCATGACATCCTTCAAGAACACTTGATGGATTTTTGGGAGACTCCTCTAACCCTGTCTCCTCATTCCCGTAGGTTGGACACCATGTACCGGGTCCCCCCTCCTCCTGGGTTTCAAAAGACTCAGCTGCCTCACCACTCCGTTGTGGTGAAGTCTGCTATGAAGAAGATAAAGAGTCCTAAAAGGCATTCCTCTACCCCTCCAGGGCGAGAATGTAAGACCCTCGACTCTTTTGGTAGAAAGATCTTTCAGGCTAGTATGCTTATAGCCAGGATCAATTCTTACAGCCTTTATATGGGCATGTTTCTCAGAGAACTTGCCCTAAAGGTACGGCATTTAGCCCCCTTTATCCCTGAGGATAAAAAGGAGGACTTCACTACTCTGGTGACACAACTTTCAGAGGTCTCCAAGTTTTCCAACAGGGCAGCCTTTGATTCCTTTGAGGTTGCTGGCAGGGCTTCGGGAATCGCTATTGCAGCCCGACGTCTTGCTTGGCTCCAGGCTTCTGACCTAGAACCCTGGGTCATGGATGGCTTAAGGAATCTGCCCTGTACAGGAGAGAACTTATTTGGTGAGGACTGGCAAATTAAAGCTGCTCAAATGGACGCAGAAAATGCCACTCTAGATAGACTTTCTAAGTCTACTTCTACTTCTGCCAAAAAGAAACCCTTTAAAAGGCCGTACTACAAGAAGGCCAGATTTTCCACAAATACTGGCCAACAATCTTCTCAGCCTCGCTTTGCTGCTAAACGTCAGCAATCTAAGCAAGTAAAGTCAAAGTCTGCAGTGTCTGCTACACCCCAGCAGGCTCAACCCCCTCAGGGGTTTTGACTTGCCCCTAGAGAACTTACCATTTCTGGCTCTGGAACAACCAGAGCCTCTCACCATACCGGGAAGGTTAGCTCACTTTGCTCCCCGATGGGAGCAAATAACATCAGAGCAATGGACCCTCTCTATCATCAGAGAGGGCTACAAACTCCATTTCTCCACCCTTCCTCCCCATACCATGGTGAGGCAATTCAGTTCTCCCCCATCCCTTCTGACCCTGTTGGGTCAGGAAGTCTCCTCTCTCCTTGCCCAAAAGGCAATAGAGGAGGTTCCTCTTCCTCAACAGAGGTTAGGGTTCTACTCCCCTTATTTTCTCATAACAAAGAAGACAGGGGGCTTCAGACCTATCCTAGATCTGAGAGAATTGAACAAGTTTCTATTCAAGGAGAAATTCAAAATGCTCTCTCTGGGCATTCTCCTTCCATACCTTCAGAGTCAGGATTGGCTTTGTTCTCTAGATCTCAAGGATGCGTACACTCATATACTCATCCATCCATCCCACAGAAAATATCTTCGATTTCTGTTCCAGGGAAAACATTTCCAATACAGAGTACTTCCCTTCGGTCTCGCCTCTGCTCCAAGAGTATTCACAAAATGCATGGCAGTCGTAGCCGCATTTCTAAGAGGCATGGGAATCTTCGTGTTCCCATATCTGGACGACTGGCTCATCCGAGCTCCATCTCAGTCAGAAGTCCAGATTTCCTTGGACCGCACAAGGCGTATTCTTCAATATCTGGGACTTGTGGTAAACATTCCCAAGTCCCAACTCATCCCTACTCAGTCCCTGGAATTCATAGGGGCTTATCTGGATTCCACCACTGCAAGGGCCTACCTTCCTCTGGTCCGAGGCCAACGGCTAATAAGCTTGGCCTCCCAGGCTCAGTCCAGAAGTCACTTGTCAGCCAGAGAAATGCTGCAACTTCTGGGCCACATGGCCTCCACGGTTCATGTGGTGCCCTATGCTCGTCTCCATATGAGAGCAGCTCAATGGACATTGGCCACCCAGTGGTCTCAAGCATCGGGACTGCTGTCAGACCAGGTACTCGCCTCAAAACGTCTGTTTTGGTCTCTCCAGTGGTGGACATCCTCCAAAAATCTGTTGTTGGGGACCCCCTTCCAACCTTCGTTGCCCCAAGCAACCTTCACAACAGATGCCTCCCAAACAGGGTGGGGAGCTCATCTTCAACATCTCTCCACTCAGGGAACCTGGTCTCCCCAAGAGACCACCCTTCATATCAACCTTCTGGAACTGCGAGCAATCTTCCTTGCCCTCACAGTCTTCCATACCCTCCTTGCCAACCTGACTGTCCTAGTTCAGACAGACAATCAGGTGGCCATGTTCTATGTCAACAAGCAAGGAGGGACGGGCTCTCTGTCGCTTTGCAACGAAGCTCTCAGATTATGGGCTTTCGCCAGAGAGCATCAAATTCATCTTCTGGCAGTGTATCTTCCAGGAGTTCAAAACTCTCGGGCAGACAGATTCAGTCGAGTTCTGCTTCCACACGAGTGGTCCCTGCATATGGACCAGATACACAGAATCTTCCAGGAATGGGGGACCCCGGACATAGACCTCTTTGCAAGTCCGTGGAATGCCAAACTTCCCCGGTTCTGTTCCAGGACTCCGTGTCAGGGAGCTCAGGCCAACGACGCCTTTCTCCTGCATTGGGGTCAGGAATTCCTGTATGCTTTTCCACCCATTCCTTTGATTCCCAAGACTCTGTTCAAACTTCAGAGGGATCACGGGTCGATGATCCTTATAGCTCCATGCTGGCCACGCCAAGTGTGGTTCCCTCTACTTCTACAGCTCTCCCAGGGCTCCTCCCTGGACCTGGGAGCTGCGCCAGACCTTCTGTCTCAGGAGAAAGGGACTTTGTGGCACCCAAACCCCAAGTCCCTACATCTCCGAGCTTGGTTACTGAAGGCTTAAGCCTTCATGAGTTTAATCTTTCTCAGCCAGTGAAAGATATCCTTCATGCCTCTAGGAAACCCTCTACCAGGCGTTCCTATGCTTTCAAATGGAAACGTTTTTCCATTTGGTGTGCTCAACAGGGTCTTGACCCTCTGGCACTTCCTTTGAATTCTCTACTAGACTATCTCCTGCATCTTTCCAATGCAGGCCTCAAGACGAATTCAGTACGAGTCCATTTAAGTGCTATTACAGCATCCTTAAAACCTATAAATGGACAACCTGTCTCCTCTCAGCCTCTCGTTGCAAGGTTCATGAGAGGCCTGACCCTAACTAAACCTCCCATCCGACCTCCGCCGGTAGCATGGGATTTGAACCTAGTTCTAGGTCAGCTTATGAAACCACCTTTTGAGCCTTTGGACTCTACCTCCTTGAAATTTCTTTCCTGGAAGGTTCTTTTCCTTATTGCAGTCACTTCGGCTCGCCGCATCAGTGAACTGCAGGCTTTGGTGGCTAATCCACCTTATACCAGATTTCATCATGATAAGGTGGTCCTTAGGACGAATCCCCACTTTATGCCCAAAGTGGTCTCGCCTTTTCATCTTAATCAAGAGGTATATCTACCTGTTTTTTTTCCCGGCTCCTCATGCATCCAGTGCAGAGAGGAACCTTCATACTCTTGACTGTAAAAGAGCTCTCGCCTTTTACCTCAACAGGACTCAGCCACATCGAAAGTCTTCCCAACTTTTTGTGGCTTTTGATCCTTCTCATTTGGGACTTCCAGTCTCCAAACGTACACTTTCCAATTGGATTGCTCAGTGTATTTCTTTTGCTTACCAGAGTAAGAACATTTCTCTGGAAGGCCATGTCACAGCTCACAATGTGAGAGCCATGGCTACTTCTATGGCTCATCTTCACTCTGTATCCATAGATCAGATCTGTCGAGCAGCCACTTGGGCCTCGGTTCATACCTTCACAGCCCATTACTGTTTGGACAAGGACTCCCGCCGGGATGCCTTGTTTGGTCAGGCTGTCCTCAAACACCTGTTCCATACTTAAGCAACTCCTGCCCACCTTCCCTGAATGGATGCCTGAGATCCATACGAAGATGGTTTACCCTTGGAGGGGGATCTCCCAGGCATCTTAGCTAGGGAGTCCCCATATGTGAGGACTTATTCCTGCTTGTTCCTGGAGATAGCACAGTTACTTACCTGTAACAGGTGATCTCTGGGAACAGCAGGAATTAGTCCTCACAACCCTCCCACCTCCCCTAGGAGTTGTATCTTCTATCTATCTACCTTCCTTTCCTCTCTCTATTGTCTCAGCTATAAACTCGAACTGAAGAGAGCTGGTAAGGAAGGCGGGAAGGCAGCGCGCATGCGCTGTGGGAAGCCCCAAAAGCTTTTCATCTGAAAAGCTGGGGAGCTTTCCCGCGCGGGCTCCGTCGGTTCCGACTTACCCATATGTGAGGACTAATTCCTGCTGTTCCCAGAGATCACCTGTTACAGGTAAGTAACTGTGCTTTATCTGGGCAGCAGGGAGAGAATAGAGACTGTTGGTGGCAGCCTTTCTTTCCCTGGTTTGGGGTTAGAGACCCCGGGCAGGTTGGAGCCAGGGCGCTACAGTCTGGCATCCATGCCTGCGTGCCCACAGTGTCTGCTCTGTGGAACCCGGCGAGGGGCCGTGTCCGACGCAGGAGTGTGGCATGGCTGTGTGGCAGAGGCTATCAGAATGGAGCATGCACTGCAGGACAAGGGGCAGGAGCCCGTGTCCTTACCAGTACAGGAGGTCCAGGTCTCAGTAGAACCCCCTCCCTCTCTGCTGGAAACAGCTTCAGCTGTGCCCGGCCCCTCTACTTCTCGGACTGGGGATTGGAAGGATTCTAGGGGAGATCTCTCCAGAGTTTGTGTTCTAACTGCATCAGGCTTTTTGCCTGTGCCAGTAGGGGAGTGGTAGTAGGTCCCTCTTCCACGGCGACCGGCGCAAAGCGTGGTCCCGCAGGGAAGGGGGGTGACCTAAGTGTGGTGCCGGCCAAGAAGGCCAGGACTTCAGAGGAGTGGCCGGAGCAGTCTTCCTTGTCTGAGGGGCCGGAGACTGATGGAGCTGGAGTCGGAGGGCGAAGACCTCAAGGAAGGAGAGATCGGAAGACCAGGCTCGCATTGTCGGGGTTTTTCAGTGAGAGGAGTTGGCGGCTGTAATCGCGGAATCTCTTAAGGCGCTCAATTTGCTCTCTAGTCTGCTGGCAGAGGATGAGTCGCTGGAGGATCCCCTCATACAGGCTGTGTGGAGGATGCAGTCGGCCAAGCAGATGATCCAGGATGAGTGGGACCTGCTGGAGGCGGGTCTGAAGGGGGTCAGGGCCCTGATGCGGCTCTATCCCTTGTCGGAGCAGGAGCGTGAGATGTTTAGATCCCCGTGAGTTGAAATGGTGGTGTCTGCTGTTACGGAGAAGACCACCATCCCGGTTGAGGGGAGTGCGGCGCTGAAAGACGGGCAGGACAGGAAGCTGGGCACATTACTGAAACAGGCATTTGTTGTCAACACACTGTCCTTTTAGGCTTCCGTTTGTGGAGCCTGGATTGCGAGGGCTTGCCTGTGGTGGTCGCAGCGGCTGCAGTAGCCAGGGGATCCTGCACTGGAGCACGCGGTGGAGGTAGCCAAGCTGGAATCGGGGGCAACCTACCTCGCCAGTGTCCACTATATCCTCATTCGCAGCCTCGCAAACAGCATGGCCTCAGTGGTGGCAGCCCGTTGCTATTTCTGGCTGCGAAATTGAACAGCGGATAGCTCTTCCAAGTCCCTTCTTAGCAAGCTCCCCTTTAAGGGCAAACTCCTTTTTTGGGGAGGACCTGAACAAGTTGGTCAAGGATCTTGGGGCGTCAAAGGGGGGACATCTGCCGGAGGATAAGCCGAAGCAGACTCGCAATACGTCGACTTCTCGGGACCAGTGTCATGATTTTTGGCATTTTTGTATGTCCTGCTTTGGTTCCTTCCAGAGGAGTAAGTTCCCCGCCTGGGGGCATGGGTTTCAATGTTTTCGAGGGGTAGACTGGTTTCTCTGCACCCTCCTCCTCGGGACGTAAGAAGCCCCAATGATGCGAGGGGGGGCCCGGGCAGGGGTACAACCCGTGGGGGTCGGCTACGGGAGTTTTACACTGCTTGGATCCAGATCACATCCGACCAGTGGGTCTTGAAGATCATCCGCGAGGGCAATGCAGCCAGTGAGCAATGCCTTCATACAGTCCCCCTGCAAGGTGGCAGCAGTCAGGAACACCCTGTCGCGGCTGCTTCAGCTCGGGGTGGTGGTCATAAGAAAGACAGAGAGATACATAGACGAGACCTGCAGGGATATAGTCCTGAAGACCCACCTCCAGTCTGGCAGCATTCCTGTTGCCATGGAGGAGAGAAGTCACGTGACAGGGAGAGCATCACCCTGGTGTGGCAGGAAGTGATCCTGTAACTAGGACCTGTCCTCCAGGTGATGTAAAACCTTCTCACACCAAGGAAGTTTCTCCAGGGCCATGTACCCATGAGGGAAGGGTTAGGACAGCCGTTATAGTTGGTGATTCGATCATTAGGCATGTAGATAGCTGGGTGGCTGGTGGACGTGAGGATCGCCTGGTAACATGCCTGCCTGGTGCGAAGGTAGCGGACCTCACGCGCCACTTAGATAAGGTCTTAGATAGTGCTGGGGAGGAGTCTGCTGTCTTGGTACATGTCGGTACCAATGACATAAGAAAATGTGGTAGGGAGGTTCTGGAGGCTAAATTTAGGCTTTTAGGTAGGAAGTTGAAATCCAGAACTTCCAGAATAGCGTTCTCCGAAATGCTTCCCGTTCCACGTGCAGGACCCAAAAGGCAGGCAGAACTCTGGAGTCTCAATGCGTGGATGAGACAATGGTGCAGAGATGAGGGTTTTGGATTTGTTAGGAACTGGGGAACATTCTGGGGAAAGGAGGGGCTCTTCCGAAGGGATGGGCTTCACCTTAACTGGGATGGAACCAGGCTGCTGGCATTAACCTTTTTAAAAGGAGAGAGAGCAGCTTTTAAACTAGATAATAGGGGAAAGCCGACAGTCGCCCAAGAGCGGATGGTTCGGAAGAATGTATCCTTGAAGGATACTACCAAGAGCAGAGAGGTTCCAAAAAAGAGTAAAGTAGCCCAAATGCTCTCGAGTATGGAGCAGACAGAGCTTAAAGATCCCAAATTACCCATGTCTACCAATAGCCAAATTAATATGAATAAAATACAGTCTCTAAAATGCTTGTATGCAAATGCTAGAAGTCTAAAAAATAAAATGGGAGAGTTAGAATATATAGCACTAACAGAGAGGTTAGATATGATTGGAATATCAGAGACATGGTGGAAGGAGGACAACCAGTTGGGCACTGTGATTTATTTACATTCTCTTATATACCGCACTATTCTGCATCAGTGCGGTTTACATTGAACAAACTGAAATTGCATTGAACAGGGCATTATAACTTGGAGATAATTAATTTACAGGGAACATGGGCTATGGAGGGTTAAGTGGCTTGCCCAAGACCACAAGGAGCACCTGTGGGACTAGAAACCCCAGTCCTTCCGGCCCAAGGTTGCTGTCCTCTAGTGGGATTTGAACCCCCGACCTTCCGGCCTGAAGTGCCTTGCCCCAACCACTAGGCCACTCCTCCACTCCTGGGTACAAACTATATCATAATGATAGAGCTGATCAAATTGGTGGAGGGGTTGCGCTGTATGTTAGAGAGGGCATTGAGTCAGAAAGGATTAAAGTTTTGCAGGAAACAAAATTTGCTGTAGAAACTCTATGGATTGAAATTCCATGTAAAAAGGGGAAAGCGATGGCAGTGGAGGTGTACTATCAACCGCCTGGCCAGAATGAACAAATGGATGATGAAATGCTCAAAGAAATCAGGGAAGCTAACAAACATTACAGCACAGTAATAATGGTGATTTCAATTACGCTGGTATTGACTGGGTCAGTGTCAAGGCAGGACATACTGTGGAGATAAAGTTTCTAGATGAAATAAATGACTGCTTCTTGGAACAGCTGGTTCATGAAACGACCAGAGGGGAAGCCATTTTGGACCTAGTCTTTAATGGAACACCAGATCTGATGCAAAAAATAAGGGTGCTGGGGCCACTTGGCAATAGTGATCATAGCATGATCGCCTTTGATTTAATTAGTGGTGGAGGGATAGTAAGGAAATCCACAGTACTACCTTTTTACTTTCGAAAGGGAGACTGTGATAAAATGAGAAAATAGTTAAGAAAAAACTAAAAGGAGCAGTTGCAAAGGTTAAAGACTTACATCAAGCTTGGGTGTTGTTGAAAAATACTATCTTGGAAGCCCAGACCAGCTGTATTCCACACTTTAAGAAAAGTGGAAGGAAGTCCAAAAAACTGCCAGCATGGTGTAAAGGTGAGGTCAGAGAGGCTGTTGCCAAAAAAGCATCTTTCAGGAAATGGAAAAAAGAGCCACACGACGAAACCTGGAAACAGCATAAGCACTGGCAAGTCAAATGCAAGGCATTGATAAGGCAGGCAAAGGGAGAATTTGAGAAGAAGCTTGCTGCGGAAGCAAAGATGCGAAATAAAGATTTTTTAACTACATTCGTAGCAAAAAACCTGTGAGAGAGTCAGTTGGTCCATTAGATGATAGAGGAGTTAAAGGGGCACTAAGAGGCGACAAGGCGATAGCGGAGAAACTGAATGAATTCTTTGCTTCGGTCTTTACTGAGGAAGATGTAGGGATGTTACCCATGACTGAAGTGGTATTTAAAGGTGCGGAAGAATTGAAGGAAATATTGATACATCGGGAAGATGTATTACAACTATTAGATAAACTGAAGAGTAGCAAATCACCTGGGCCGGATGGTATACATGCAAGGATGTTGAAAGAACTGAAATATGGGTGAGAGTACAGCCTTGTGTGGGAGCAGCCGCAGTACTTCCTGCCGCGGAGCAACGTGGTCGTCTGGAGCCGGGTGCCTGCTGAGACAGCTGCAGGCAGAGAGTGGTCGCCCCTGGTGTTGAGGACCCCCCACGAGCCCTACAAAGCGCAGCAGGTGCTGTACCTTGCTGGTGAGAGAGCAGCTTTGTGTGGGAGCAGCCGCGGTACTTCTTGCCGCGGAGCAACGTGGTCGGCTGGAGCCGGGTGCCTGCTGAGACAGCTGCAGGCAGAGAGTGGTCGCCCCTGGTGTTGAGGACCCCCCATGAGCCCTACAAAACACAGCGGGACTACACACACGGCCTGCGGGGTCGCGTCCTAAGGGGCGTGTCACAAGGGGCTAGACTTGCTCCTTGTGTGCTCCTTTGGTGCTTCTTTGGTGGTCTTAGGAGCGCCAGCAGTGGTGTGTTGTTCATGGGGAAACGGAAGGCGAAGTCATCAGCTAAAGCACCGGCAGGAGAAGGAGGTAAGGTGTCCGGTCCCATGGACAAGCATGTTACTGCCCTTCCACTTGCTAGCCACTCCTTGGATGGGCCTTCTTTGAGCCTGGACATCCGGACCCCACCTCCTTTCCCTCAGCCTACTCACTCGTCTACTCCTTTGAAGTTGCCTTCACAAGTTATATCTCCTGTATTAGTTCCTGTGGACCCTGCTGCATCTGTACAGGATTCTTTACCACTTAAAAGTGAGGTGACTCTTTCGGATATTTGGTCAATGCTTCAAAAAATTGAGACCAGATTGACTACTACTGTTACCTCTTTATATAATTTCTCACATGATGTTGTCACAAAGGTTAAAGTGATTGATTGATAATCAAATGACTGATCTTGTGGGTTCCTTGACCCTGGTGGATTCTCAACCCCGATCGTATAAAGATTCTCATCTTGGTTATCTTAAAGATATTTCTTCTGTTTCTTATCGCTTGGAGTTGTTTGAAAATCACCAGCGTGCAAGAAACCTTCGTTTCTTAAATTTTCCATCCACTCGTTTACTTTCTCCTGAGATATTGTTGAAAAAGTACTTTTCTGAAATCTTGCATTTAGAGGATTCTGTGGATATTGTGCAAATGTATTCTTTTTTTCATAAAGTTGGGACCTCGGGCCAGACCAAGGATGAATTTCCTTTGAATGACTCGGTAGGTCCTAATCTTACCGAGATTTTGCAGGATTCGCTCGATGTCATACCAAAGCGGTGTACCTTGGTGGTGACTTTTGGGTCTGAATCCCTTAAGCTGAGAATCATACGTGCTTATTTCAAATGTAAAGATGTGGTGTTTTGTGGATATAAGCTTCAGGTTTTTCTAGATGGGGGCAGGGTCACAGGCTCGACGGAAGCAGTTCCTCGAGCTCAGAGCTAGAGTGGTGGCTTTGGGGGCTTCCTTTTTTTTGAAGTTTCCTTGCTGTTTAGTAACTTATGAAGGTCATGATTATGGAGAAGGAGGGAGTTAGTGGGCAGGAAGATGTGTAGGTGGGTTGGCTCTTTATTTTAGCTCCTTGATTTGGAGTTAATTCTCCTTTTTTCTTCTATAAGATTTTCTTAGTCTCTCCTTCGGGAGTCTGTGGCTCTCTCTCTAGGTGTGTTTTGATGATGTGGTTGATATATTGCTCTTGAATGTATTATTTAAATGGTTGGAATTTTTTTCTTGCATATGTAATTTTGTATTCAAGAAAATCTAAATAAACAAAAAAAAAGAACTGAAATATGAGATTGCAGACCTGCTATTAGTAATCTGTGAACTATCATTAAAATCATCTCTAATACCTGAAGATTGGAGGATCGCCAATGTAACACCAATTTTTAAAAAGGGTTCCAGGGGTGATCCGGGAAACTACAGACCGGTGAGCCTCACGTCAGTACCGGGAGAAATGGTAGAAACCATCATAAAGAATAAAATTACTCAGCATGTAGATAGTCGTGGCCTAATGGGAGATAGCCAACATGGCTTTAGACAAGGAAGATCTTGTCTTACTAATCTGTTATGTTTTTTTGAAGGAGTGAATAAACAGGTGGACAAAGGTGAGTCGGTTGATATAGTGTATCTGGACTTTCAGAAAGCCTTTGACAAGGTCCCTCATCAGAGACTTTTGGCAAAACTAAAGAGTCATGGGATAGGAGGCAGTGTATTACTGTGGATCAGGAACTGGTTAAAAGATAGAAAGCAGAGGGTTGGGCTAAATGGCCAATTTTCCCAATGCAGAAAGGTGAAAAGTAGTGTACCCCAGGGATCTGTGCTGGGTCCGCTGCTTTTTGACATATTCATAAATGACCTGGAAAGTGGAATAACGAGTGAGGTTATCAAATTTGCAGATGAGACAAAACTATTTAAAGTTGTTAAAACCCAAGAGGATTGTGGAAAATTGCAAGAGGATCTTGATAAATTGGCAGACTGGGCATCAAAATGGCAGATGAAATGTGGACAAGTGCAAAGTTATGCACCTAGGGAAGAACAACCCAAACTATGGTTACACAATGCAAGGTTCCACGTTAGGAACCACCACCCAGGAAAAAGATTTAGGCATCATTGTGGATAACATGTTAAAACCCTCGGCCCAGTGTGCAGCGGCGGCCAAGAGAGCAAATAGAATGTTAGGTATCATAAGGAAAGGAATGGAAAATAAAACAAAAGAGATTATAATGCCTCTATATCATTCCATGGTGAGACCGCACCTTGAATATTGTGTGCAGTTCTGGTCGCCGTATCTTAAAAAGGATATAGCGTTATTAGAAAAGGTTCAGAGAAGAGCCACCAAAATGGTAAAGGGGATGGAAGGATACTCCTATGAAGAAAGGCTAAAAAGGTTAGAGCTCTTTAACCTGGAAAAGAGACGGCTGAGGGGAGATATGATAGAAGTCTATAAATTAATGAATGGAGTGGAACGGGCAAACGTAGATCAATTGTTTACGTTATCTGAATATAGAAAGACTAGGGGACATGCAATGAAGCTACAGGGTAAACTATTTAAGACTAATAAAAGAAAATATTTTTTCACTCAACGTGTAATCAAACTCTGGAATTTGTTACCGGAGGATGTAGTAAAGGCTGTTAGTGTGGCTGGGTTTAAAAAAGGTTTGGACAAGTTCCTGGAGGAAAGGTCCATAAACCATTATTAAGAAGGGACCCAGGATATCAATGCTTGACCCAATACAAGCATTGCGGAACCTGTGTCTTTTGGGGAAACTGCTAGGTACGTATGACCTAGATTGGCCACTGTTGGAAACAGGATACTGGGCTTGATGGACCTTGGTCTGACCCAGTATGGCATATCTTATGTTATGTCCCCTTCCCTCGGGAGCAGTACGGCTGCGGTCGATACTCCATCTATTTCGTGGTTCCCAAGAGGAATGGCGCCTTTCGCCCAAACCTAGATCTCAATCACGTGAACTGTTGCTTATGGGTTCCACATTTTCGCATGGAAACCTTGCGGTCCATAATCGTGGCAATGAGGGAGGGGGGGGAGTTTCTGATGTCCCTCGACCTCACGGAAGCGTATCTTCACATCCCCATCAGGTCAGACCACCAGCGGTTCCTGCGGTTTGTGGTGCCGATGGGGCACTTCCAGTTTCAGGCTTTGCCATTCGGACTGCTGACAGCTCCTCGCACCTTCACCAAGGTTATGATGGTGGTCCTGGCGGTGCTCCACAAAGAGGGGGTGCTGGTGCACCCTTACCTTGACGACTGGCTGATTCGAGCAAAGTCGAGGGATGAGAGCATGCGGGCGTCATCACGGGTGGTGCAGCTTCTGGAGAGTCTTGGCTGGGTGGTCAATATGGCCAAGAGCCACTTGGTTCCATCTCAGGAACTGGAATGCCTGGGAGCACGCTTCGACACCTGGGCGGGTAGAGTCTGCCAGAACAGCGAGCTCGGGGGCTCCGACAGTTGGTGCTCCAGTTTCTGTGCTGACTGGAACCGACAGCTTAGCAATACCTGCAGGTACTGGGAACCGTGGCAAGTACGCTCGAGATGGTGCCGTGGGCGAGAGCGCACATGCACCCCTTGCAAAGGGCCTTGCTCCGGCGGTGGTCCTACCAGATGGATCCCTTGTCCCTGTGGCTCCTGTGCCAGCAGGAGGTCAGGAAGACATTCCAATGGTGACTGTGTCCAGGAATTTGGCAGTGGGCATGCCCCTCGAGTCGCCACAGTGGGGCCTGATAATGACCGATGCCAGCCTGGCGGGCTTGGGGACCCACTGTGAGGGGCGCTTTGCTCAGTGGAGCTGGAACGAACAAGAGGCTGGGTGATCAATGAACAGGTTGGAGATGTGGGCAGTGGCCTGGGTGCTCAGTGCCTTCGAATCCTGCGTGGGAGGAAAGGCGGAAAGGGTCCTCTCGGACAATACAACCACAGTAGCCTGCGTCAACTGACAGGGAGGTATGGGCAGTGCGGCTCTGGAAGAGGAAGCAGAGCTGTTGTTTGGCTGGGCAGAACCTTGGCTCCAGGCCCTGTTGGCGGTGCACGTTGCAGACGTCAACAACGTGACGGCAGACTACCTCAGCTGGGTACCCATGGATCCCGGGGAGTGGCATTCCATTCAGAGGTCTTTGCGCAGGTGGGGAGCACCAGTCATGGACCTGATGGCAACGTTCAAGACCACCAAGGCAAGCTGTTTTCTCAGCAGGAGACTGGAAAGGATGTCCGAGGGCCTGGATGTGCCTTTGCAGCCTTGGCCCATGGAGGGTCTCCTGTATGTCTTTCCCCCGAGGGCTGTCATAGGCCAAGTGGTGCAGCGGATCGAGGCACATCGGGGGCGGGTCATTTTGATCGCCCTGGACTGGCCGTGTTGCCTGTGGTATGCTTACTTGGTTCGGCTTCTGGAGGATTGCCTGTGGCATCTGCTGGCCCAGGGAGACCTTCTGGTGCAGGGGCCATTGCGCATGCCCCCCATGTGGATTAGTTCTCACTTACAGCCTGGCCATTGAAAGGGCGAGGTTGAGGAAGACTGGTTATTCGGGACCCATTATCTCAACTTTGTTGAAGGCACGGAAGAGATCTCCCTCTCTCGCCTATATGCGTATTTTTGAGGCTTGGTGTGCAGAGAGGCAGGCACGGCCTGGCACGACCTCTGTTCCAGAGGTCTTAGCTTTTTTGCAGGACAGATTTGAAAAGGGCTTGGCAGCTAGCTCATTGCGGGTGCAACTGGCGGCGATTGCTTGCTATTGCGGTAAGGTCTAGAAGGTGCCGCTGGGATCTCACCCGGATGCGTTATTTAATTTATTTATTTAAACAGTTTTTCTATACCGCCTCTTTCAGAGGTCAGGGGCGGTTTACATTTAAACAAACTAGATGCATGGAACAGTTGTTACAAACCATAATGGTATAACTATGTACAGATACATAATGACTTTTCATGTTTTCTTGTTCTTAACTATGTACAGAGCAACTTCCTGGATCAGGAAGTTAGTGTTGTGCTTCCTGCTGGCGGTAGCCCATCTATGCCCCTCGTGAAGGGCAGTGGTCCCGCCATGGGATCTCAATATGGTTCTGATGGTGCTAAGGAGCCTTTTGAGTCCTTGAGCTGGACCTCGCTGAAGGACTTAACTCTGAAGACCGGTTTCTTGGTGGCAATATGCTCCGTGCACAGGGATCTCAGAGCTACAAGCCTTGTCGTGCTGGGAACCGTTCTTCTCACGGGAGAAGGTGGTTTTGCGGCTGGTTCCCTACTTAAAGTGGTGTCAGCATTCCATGTGAATCAACCCATGTTCCTCCCAGTCCTGGAGAGCGGGGGGGAGGATGCTGTCAGCCTCAGTCTGCGCTTGCTAGATGTGCGGAGGGCCCTCAAGCGATATTTGAAGTTGACAGCGGGCTTTTGCAAGTTGGATTGCTTATTTGTGCTCTTTGGGGGCCCATGCAGGGGGGGGGGGCGGCGGCTAAGGCGTCCATTTCCAGATGGATTCGGGAGGCGTTTGCGTCAAAATATCTCCTCCAGGGTCGTCAGGTGCCAGTGGGGTTGCATGCCCATTCCACAAGGGCTCAGGCGACTTCTTGGGCCGAATTTAGTCTGGTGCCTCCGGTAGAAATCTGCAAGGCGGCTACCTGGTCTTCCCTGCATACTTTTAGTAAACATTATCGCCTGGATGTCCAGGCCGCAAAGGATGCTTGTTTTGGTGTTTTGGATCGGTGGTGCTGCGTGCTGGTTTTGTGGGTCCCTCCAGTTAAGGTTACTGCTCTGTTACATCCCAGAGATGCGGGACTGGACTGGAAGGGAAGATAAGGAAAACAAAATTAGACTTACCTGCTAATTATTGTTCCTTGAGGAACTTCAGTCCAGTCCTGGATTCTACTCGGGGTTTCTGATATGGCTGTTCTGCCTGGGTTGCATCAGTTTTCTCTGGTGCCTCGGCGTTCGGGGCAGATCAGGGGTCTTTTTATCTTTCGCTGGCTGCTCATTGGCGTTCAGGGATCCCTCAGATGAGCTTCTTTCTATCTCTCTCACCCGGGGGGGAGGGGGTGGTTAGGAGTCCTCCTTTGGTGCGAGGGGAGTCACCAGGTCAGTTTCTTTTTAGTATAGTTTAGTCAGTTAGGCGGGGCTTGCGTCTTGCTGCTTTAACTGCTTATTTGTTGCTCCTGTGAGTCTGCTTTGTCAAGAGGTTACTGGAAGCTGGTGGGCGGTGCCAGTGGTATTTGTACTGGTGACTTCAGAAGTTGACATGCTCAGTCTCCAAGCTGCTGGAGGAGGTGCACTATCCAGAGGTGTGTGACTGGACTGGAGTTCTTCAAGGAAAAACAATTAGCAGGAAAGTCTAATTTCGTTTTCTAAAATAACCTGACCCTGGCAGGAGGGGATGTGGAGTTCTGATGTGGAAATGTATTTTTTAGAATACTCTCTGTGCATTTACCCACATACCTACACATTTGCACCTCTTTCGGAGCAGAGGTATAATTGCTTGAAGCATTTGCAAGCTATTGTTCCTAGTTCTGGGAGTCTTGTGCCTATGTTGCCGTTTATAAATTTGATGCCATTTTGGACTTCTCACGTAGATGCCTTCTTTTAAACATCCCCTTTAGCTCCTTCTGCTGGGATCTGAAATCCTGGCTTTTTCATAGGGCATCTAATTCTGAGTAAGTGCAGTCAGCAGTGATATTCATGATCCATTACAGCAAACCTTGTGTCATCACTTCCTTTTTCTGGACTCTTAAGTAGCTCTAATATGTAGATATTGCTGGGACTGAGGGTGATTTGTAGCACCCTTTCATTAATTTATCAATTTTATTACTATGCTGCATTAAATGCTTTGATCAGTTTTGTGTATGGTGTTAAGTATGTGTCTGTTATTGGTATGGTAATTTTTAATGTGTTTCGGTAATTAGTAAAGAGAGAGCTCTTGCACTCTTTTATTACATTTCTTATCAGAAGTTCTAGTAAAGGAAAGAGGTAACCATTATATGCTGAAAGGCTGGCTGAGGGCCCTGGTGTTGGGTTCCTGAATTGTGACCGCCGCGGCTGGGCAGACTGGATGGGCCCTGGTGTTGGGTTCCTGAATTGTGACCGCCGCGGCTGGGCAGACTGGATGGGCCCTGGTGTTGGGTTCCTGAATTGTGACCGCCGCGGCTGGGGAGACTGGATGGGCCCTGGTGTTGGGTTCCTGAATTGTGACTGCCGCGGCTGGGCAGACTGGATGGGCCGTTTTGGTCTTCACTGCTGTCATTGACTGTGCATTTAAAGAGGAGCTGTCATTCAGAAACCTGTCCAAGCCACTTTTTAAAACTGGCTATTCTGTTAACATGTATAAAGTCTACAGCTTATTTGTGTGATTGATTGAGGAAAGCTTTTCATTAAATTTGTTTTAAATCTGCTACCAGTTAGTTCTCCAGGACCAAGCAGGAAGTCAGTCCTCACTTATGGGTGACGTCGGCGCCGACGGAGCCCTCGCGGAGCAATTTTCCCCAGCTTTCAAAGAAAGCCTTTGGGAATTGCAGCGCGCATGCGCGGTCCTCTTCCCGCCCAAGGGTGCCATCTTAGCCAGTCTTCTTTTTTCCGCGGAGCCCTACAGACGTCCCCGTCTTGTCCCCGCGAAAAAGTTGATATTTCTTCATTATTTTATTCTTTTTCCTTCGGTTCGACGCCGGTCTTTTTCCCGCCCGGACTCGCGACGCCGGTCACGAGTCCTCTTCCTTTTTTTCGGTTTTTCTGACTTTGTCAGCTTTCGTTTTCGATTTTTCCCTGGCAGCCCGGTCCTTTGACATCGCAGGGGCCCTTTTTCCCCCGATGGCTGCCAGTGGGTTTAAGCGGTGTGGTCAGTGTGACCGAAATATGTCACTAACTGACACACACGACTTTTGCCTCCGCTGCCTGGGCCCGGATCATGAGGAACTGATCTGTGGGCCCTGCGGCAAAATGTCCTCAAAAGCGTTGAGAAGTCGGCGGCATCAGCGTGATAGAATCTTCGCTGACCCCAGCCGTACCCGGACCTCGTCGGAGGCCTCCGCGTCCAAAGGCTCCAGCTCGGACCGTCGCCGGAGTTCCTCCGACCGGGGTTCTCCCTCCGGGGACCATCGTCGGACGGTGAAACCCGCGAGGGCGGCGTCGGTGGACGCTCCTGGTTCCGCGAGGGCCAGGTCGCATAGCCCCGACAGCCGCCCCGGGTCCTTGGAGAAGGAACACCTCACGAAGCGACCTCGCCTGGAGTCGGAGATGCCTGCTCGGGTAAGTCCTGTGGTCCTTCTGGACTCGCCTCCGCGACAGCCGACGTCGGGCCCGACGCCGTCGGGGCCCGAGTCGGGGGCTGCTGGGTCACCTGAGCTCGGACTCAGGTTGACGGCCTTGGAGAGCAGACTGTCTGCCTTCATGGACCAGCAGCGGGCACTGCTCGCTGGCCTCGCTGGCGCCGCTGCCCCGACCGCCGGGACGTCGACGTCCAAGTCGACCCCGGAGACCGAGCCGATCCTCGAGTCGATG
Source organism: Ichthyophis bannanicus (assembly GCA_033557465.1). Taxonomy (NCBI): domain Eukaryota; kingdom Metazoa; phylum Chordata; class Amphibia; order Gymnophiona; family Ichthyophiidae; genus Ichthyophis; species Ichthyophis bannanicus. The sequence goes on along the minus strand of CM066041.1, from coordinate 17,152,519 downwards.
CGAACTCGAGTCGATCCTCGGTCGAGGTCACCCTCGGCCTCCCGTTCGGGACCGAGGTCGCCGACGCCGACTCCCTCGGCGTCGGGGCGGCAGGCGCCGTGCCCTGCCCGGGCTGACCCCACCGAGTCCTCGTCGGAGTCGGTCTGGGAGTCTGAAGAGGAAGAGTCGCCTGATTCTTTCCGGACTCGGTGTGTCCCCTCGGACTCACCGGAGTCCGAGCCTCGGAAGCAGTCCCCCCCGGAGGATGCCCGGTTCTCGGACTTCGTTAGGGATATGGCCAAGGCTTTGGCCTTCCCTGCGGACCCCGAGGAGGAGCCTCGAGCCGAAGAGCTCGACGCCCTCCAGTATGACTCTCCCGCAAGGGAACACTTTACTGTACCGGTTCCTCCTATGCTGGAACGACTACTCTTCCGCATGTGGGAGAGTCCGGCCTCCTCGCCGGTCCTGAGCAAGCGGGTCGATTCTATCTATCGAGTCCGCAAGAGCCCTGGCTTTCAAAAGGCACAGCTACCACACCATTCCATGGTAGTGGAATCGGCCATGCATCGTCTTAAGAGCCAGAAGATGCACTCCTCGGTGCCTCCTGGCAGGGAGGCCCGTAACCTGGATGGCCTTGGTAAGAAGTGTTTCCAGGGCTCTATGCTCGCATGTCGTGTCCAGACTTACCAGCTATACATGGGCATGTATCTCCGAGATCTGGCTAGGGAGCTAGCCGGATTCTCCGCTGGTTTGTCCGAGGAACCCTTGCGGAGGTTCCTGGCCTTGTCCACTGGCATTCGGGAATGCTCCAAGTTCATGTCCCGAGCAGCCTATGATGGCTTTGAAGCATCGGCTCGAGTGGCCGCAGCCGGCATCGGTGCCCGCCGACAGGCTTGGCTTCAGTCGTCAGACCTTGAGCCCTGGGTGCAGGACAAGTTGGTCGATGTCCCCTGCCGAGGCGAAAACCTCTTTGGCAAGCCCATGGCGGAAAAGGCTGCGCAAATTGAGACTGAGACTCTCACCAGGACCAGGCTTTCTAGGAAGACCTCCGCCCCTTCCCAGAAAAAGAAGGGCTCGGGGAAAAAGTCCTTTTACCCGAGGAAGGCGGCTGCCTACAAACAATACCCCCATTATCAGGCCCCTGCAGCTCCCCAACAGGGCCAGCAGGCCAAGGGACGGGGTAACGGGTCCCGTAGGCAGCAAGCCCCCAAGCCTGCACCACCAGCCCCTGCTCAGCAGGGTGGGGGTTTTTGACTCACTAAGCATAGCCTCTCCCCCCCCGCTGGTTCCTCCCAGCACCGGAGGCCGGCTGGTTCACTTCGCCCACAGGTGGTCCAGCATCACCGCAGATGCCTGGGTGCTTCAAGTCGTGCGAGAAGGCTATCTTCTCCACTTCCACCAGGTCCCTCCCTCCTATTTTCCGGGAGAACCTCCACGACCCCCTCTGCACAGGGAATTACTCCTTCAGGAGTTAGCAGGTCTTCTGCAGGAACAGGCGGTGGAACCGGTGCCACACCACCTGAGAGGTCAAGGCTTTTATTCCAGGTATTTTCTAATACCAAAGAGAACAGGGGGCCTCAGACCCATCCTGGACTTGCGCAACCTCAACAAGTTCCTTGTGCGGGAGAAGTTCAAAATGCTTACCCTTGGAATCCTTCTGCCCTACCTCCAGCAGGGAGATTGGCTATGCTCCTTGGATCTAAAGGATGCCTACACGCACATCCTCATCCACCCAAGCCACCGCCAATACCTAAGGTTTGTGGTGGCAGGAAATCATTACCAGTACAGAGTACTGCCCTTTGGCCTGTCCTCCGCACCGCGGGTCTTCACAAAATGCCTCGCGGTGGTGGCGGCCCATCTCCGGCTTCACGGCCTCTATGTCTTTCCGTACCTCGACGACTGGCTCATCAGAGCAGCGTCCGCTCGGGAGGTCACCAACGCCAGGCGCCGCACGGTGACTCTTCTGCAGCACTTGGGCTTTGTTATAAACTTCGCAAAGTCCACTTTGCTCCCCTCACAGGATCTCGAGTTCATCGGCGCAAGGCTGCACACTCCTCAGGCACGAGCATACCTACCGCTCGACAGGGCTCAACGGCTCATGGACCTAGCCGACCGCTTTCGCAGCCAGCCCCTGGTCTCCGCCAGGCGCTTCCTGAGACTACTCGGCCATATGGCTTCCACCGTCCATGTGACCCCCAATGCCCGCCTGAATATGCGGCCTGCTCAATGGTGTCTCCGCCAGCAGTGGCGACAAGCCACAGGCGGCCTAGCAGACCTAGTGCGCGTCTCCGAGCCGCTGATCTCATCTCTCCGGTGGTGGCTTCGGCAGCCGAACCTGATATTCGGAATGCCTTTCCAGTCACCTCAGCCGACCCGGGTGCTGACCACCGATGCATCCCTCCTGGGCTGGGGAGCACATTGCCAAGGGGCACGTACTCAGGGCCTCTGGACCACGTGGGAGTCTGCTCAGCAGATCAACTTCCTGGAGCTCAGGGCGATCCGCCTAGCTCTCAAGGCCTTCTCCCACCTGACTTCCCACCAGTCCGTCCTTGTCCAGACGGACAATCAAGTTGCCATGTTCTACGTGAACAAGCAGGGGGGCACGGGCTCCTTCCTCCTCTTCCGGGAGGCACAGAAGCTCTGCTCTTGGGCCGTCAGTCACGGCCTTCTCCTCAAGGCAGTTTATCTCCCGGGCCAAGAAAATTGCCTGGCGGACAAACTCAGCAGGGTCCTCCAGCCGCACGAGTGGCGTCTGGATCCCTTGATAGTTCAGAAGCTCTTCCTCAAGTGGGGCCTCCCCACGGTGGATCTCTTTGCCAGTCCTCACAACCGGCAGCTTCCCCGCTTCTGCTCTCGTCAGCCACACCCCCTTCGGATTGCGGCGGACGCTTTTCTAATCTCATGGTCGGGGAGCCTTCTGTACGCTTTCCCTCCCATCCCGCTAGTCTCTCGGACTCTTTTTAAGGTTCTCCGAGACAAAGCCTTCATGATCCTGGTGGCCCCTCGCTGGCCCAGACAGCCGTGGTTTCCGCTCCTACTGCAATTAGCGGTGGAGGATCCATTCCCTCTGGGGGTACAACCGGATCTCCTCACTCAGGATCAGGGGTCTCTACTACACCCCAACCTCAGGTCTCTCAACCTCATGGCCTGGCTGCTGAGAGGGTAGTCCTTGCTCCCCTTCTCCTGCCGGCGGAGGTGGAGGAGGTCGTCTTGGCTTCGCGACGGCCTTCTACCCGCAAATGCTACGCCCTTAAATGGCGTCGCTTTGCAGTCTGGTGTACCCAACAGTCTCAGGATCCCTTCTCCTGCCCGGTGTCGGTGATCTTGCAGTACTTGCTACACCTCTCTAATCTGGGACTTAAGTCCAACTCCGTCAAAGTTCACCTCAGTGCTCTTTCGGCACATCATGTGCCGGTGGACGGTAGACCTCTCTCCAGCGACCCTCTCGTAGTGAGGTTTCTCCGAGGTCTCCTTCTACTTAAACCACCTCTGCGCCCGCCAGCGCCTGACTGGGACCTGAATGTGGTTTTGCAGCGGATCACCTGTCCGCCTTTTGAACCTATGGCTACCTGTTCTCTCCGTTTTCTGTCTTGGAAAACACTGTTCTTGATAGCCCTCACTTCCGCTAGACGCGTAAGTGAATTGCAGGCCCTCGTGTCTGATCCCCCTTACACTCGGTTCTACAAAAATAGGGTAGTCCTACGGACTCACCCAAAATTTCTTCCAAAAGTGGTCTCCCCTTTTCACATCAATCAGGAGGTGGTACTTCCAACCTTCTTTCCCAGACCACACTCCAGCCGAGCTGAAACGGTCCTCCATACCCTGGACTGTAGAAGGGCTTTGAACTTCTACCTTGACCGTACGCGGGAGCACCGTAAAGCTGCTCAGCTTTTTGTGTCTTTTGACCCTAATAAATTGGGGCTCCCGGTCTCCAAGCGTACTCTGTCCATCTGCGTTGCGGACTGTATCTCTTGGGCTTATGGGGCAGCTGGACTCTCCTTAGAAAGCCGAGTCACGGCTCATTGCGTTCGGGCAAAGGCTACGTCAGTGGCTTACCTCCGCTCTGTTCCGCTGGCAGACATCTGCCGGGCCGCTACTTGGTCTTCGAGCCAGACTTTTGCGGTCCATTACTGTCTCGAGAGGGAGTCCCGCAGGGACAGTGCTTTCGGACAGGCAGTCCTCCGTAATCTCTTTGAGGTTTGAGCAACTCCTACCCTCCATCCCGGATGTGGGCTACCGGTGGGTGACAATTCAGCGAAGATTCTTTCCTTCTGTGCTGCTGAGCTAGAGGGAGCTCATTTTGTGCTTAGGGTCTCCGGTAGCCTTGAGCTTGGGAGTCCCATAAGTGAGGACTGACTTCCTGCTTGGTCCTGGAGAAAGCGTAGTTACTCACCTGTAACAGGTGTTCTCCAGGAGCAGCAGGAATCAGTCCTCACTACCCTCCCTCCTCCCCTTGGAGTTGCAATCGTCTGCTTATGTTTTTTTGCAAATATTTTTATGCTGTCTTTTTTAGCTATGTCATCTGACTGGCTAAGATGGCACCCTTGGGCGGGAAGAGGACCGCGCATGCGCGCTGCAATTCCCAAAGGCTTTCTTTGAAAGCTGGGGAAAATTGCTCCGCGAGGGCTCCGTCGGCGCCGACGTCACCCATAAGTGAGGACTGATTCCTGCTGCTCCTGGAGAACACCTGTTACAGGTGAGTAACTACGCTTTTCCTGGAACGTCCCCAGTCCTGTGTGAAAAGGTAAAACAGTTACTTGTAGCAGGAGTTCTTCATGGACAGTAGAATAAATCCTCATGCTTGGGTGATGTCACTGATGGAGCCCTGCGCGGGACCATTTCCCAGCTCCTTCTGGAAGCGTTTGGAATGGTCCCAGCATGCATGTGCATCTGTTCATGCTTGCTGCTGCCGCCGCCGCATGTCCTCTTCTGATAGCAGAATCCAACTCCAAAAGAAAGTGGGATGATTGTGAGGACATTATCTTGCAGTTACTCACCTATAGCAGATGTTCTCCAGGAACAAGCAGGATAATGTCCTCACGTATGGGAATCCCTAGCTACAGGCTGCTCCCAAAGAAAAGGGGATAATAACCAGTGTTGCCAACGAATATAAATAGTTTTATTAATGTCAGCTAGTTGCAACATGCCTTTTCATTATTTTCCGTTTTTTTTTTAATGGGGCAGCCTGGAAAGAAATTAACTGGGCCTAGGGAGGATGGAGTCTATTCCTCAAACAGATTCCGGAGTATGGATTGTCTTCTCCAGGACCAAGCAGGAATCAGTCCTCACATATGGGTGACATCGACGTCGATGGAGCCCCCGTGCGGAGCATTTCCCCAGCTTTCTAAGAAAGCCTTTGGGAATACTGCACGCATGCGCTGTCCCCTTCCCGCCTAAAGGTGCCATCTTGCTCAGTCAGATGACATAGCTAAAAGACAGCACAAAAAATGTAAAAATGAACTATGTACAACTGCAACTCCCAGGGGAGGAGGGAGGGTTGTGAGCACTGATTCCTGTTGCTCCTGGAGAACACCTGTTACAGGTGAGTAACTACTCTTTCTCCAGGACCAAGCAGGAAGTCAGTCCTCACATATGGGACTCCCCAGCTTCAGGCTACCGGGGACCCAGAGCTGAAAAATGAGCTCCCTCTAGCCGCAGCATCAGAGAAAGTATTTTACTGAAACATACCCCCACCGGTAGCCCAACCAGAGGGCTGGAGGGTAGGAGTTGTTTAAACCTCGAAGAGATTCCGGAGCACTGCCTGACCGAAAGCACTGTCCCTATGAGACGCCCTCTGCAGGCAGTAATGGGCCGCAAAAGTCTGGCTTGAGGACCAAGTTGCAGCCCTACAGATGTCTACCAACGGTACAGAGCAGAGATGAGCTACTGAGGCAGCCATTGCCCTGACACGGCAATGCAAATGCTAGAAGTCTAAAAAATAAGATGGGAGAGTTAGAGTATATAGCACTAAATGAGAGGTTAGATATGATTGGAATATCAGAGACGTGGTGGAAGGAGGACAACCAGTGGGACACTGTGATACCATGTAAAAAGGGGAAGGCGATGGCAGTGGGGGTGTACTATCAACCGCCTGGCCCGAATGAACAAATGGATGATGAAATGCTCAAAGAAATCAGGGAAGCTAACAAACATTACAGCACAGTTTTTTCTTAGACATTTTCCTGCAGTTTCTATTGTCAGAAAAAACTGCTGTAATGTTTAGCTTCCCTGATTTCTTTGAGCATTTCATCATCCATTTATTCATTCTGGCCAGGCTTTCCCCTTTTTACCTGAAATTTCAATCCATAGAGATTCTACAGCAAATTTTGTTTCCTGCAAAACTTTAATCCTTTCTGACTCAATGCCCTCTTTAACATAGAGCGCAACCCCTCCACCAATTTGATCAGCTCTATCATTACGATATGGTTTGTACCCAGGTATCACAGTGTCCCACTGGTTGTCCTCCTTCCACCATGTCTCTGATATTCCAATTTGCATACCCTGGACTGTAGGAGGGCCTTGTCCTTCTACCTTGAGCGTACGCAGGGGCATAGGAGGGCTACTCAGCTCTTCGTATCTTTTGATCCCAGTAATTTGGGGGTACCTGTGTCCAAGCATACCTTGTCCATCTGGGTGGCTGACTGTATCACCTGGGCTTACAGGGCAGCTGACCTTCCCTTGCAGGGTGGGGTCACGGCCCACCGTGTCAGGGCAATGGCTGCCTCAGTAGCTCAGATAGAAATTGCAGGAAAATGTCTTTAAGAAAAAACAACAGCTAAAATTAAGTGCTTTCAAAGTTACCCCCTGAAGAAACTGAACTTGGGTAAAACGCAAAGAAAGCGTGACAGATAGCGTTGGGGACTACGTCGAAAGCTAAAGCACTGTTTAACTTTATCCTTAACCTTATATAATTGAACCAAAGCGACTGCATGAAAATAAGGTCATTGATGCAATAAGGGCAGTTTCCAGTTGACACTTTGAGATTGGTCGATGGTTGCCCATAGAGTCTGAGACCTTGCAGTCGCACTTATGAAGTTTTTGACAACAAGTGGTTATGTAAATGAGAATTCTAAAGTCAACACAAGTGATACATTGTTCTTTCGAGTTAGAATACAGAGTGATAGATAAGATTGACTATGTACCGAGTGCCAAGTTGTCCTGGTTTTCAAAAAACTCAGTTACCACACCATTCAATGGTAGTGGAATTGGCCATGCAAAGAATCAAGAGTGCTAAAACACATTCTTCTAATCCTCCAGGCCGGGAATCCAGGACACTCAATGCGTTTGGGCGTCGATGCTTTCAATCCTCCATGCTATCAGCCAGGATCAGTTCCTACATTCTTTATATGGGAATGTTCCTGGAGGAAATCACAAAAGACTTAGAGCTCATTAGCCCTTGTGTCTCTGAGGGAAAAAGAGCAGACTACCTTATTCTGGTCAAGCACGCCCAGAATGTCTCTAAATTCATGAACCATGCTACCTTTGATTGCTTTGAATGTATTAGCAGAACCCTGCTATATCCATATGAGCACGTCATATTTCTTATTTATTTAACAAGCATTTCTATACCGCTCTTTCCCATGGTTCAAGTGCGGTTTACAAGGAACAATAGTCCTTCATGAAATCGCCAGCCACTTTCCCCAAGAAATGTACAAACTGTGGCGGTACAACTTTATTTTTAGACACTCACAATTGGTGTCTAACCTGCTTGGGTCCTGACCATTTTCCTTCGGAGCCCTTGGGCAATAGTATTGTGAGAAGAATTTTTCAACATCGAGTTCCCTTCGACATGCTCAGGGCACCAACCATATCTTCTTTTCCACAGGATCAGGTAACCCAAATACAGTCTGTTAAGACTAGCCAGTCCTCGAGCGGCAGTTCTCATGCACAGCACAGAGATGCCTCCGGCCTTGTCCTTGAGAATCCACTGGCTTCAAAACCCCAGTGGGAGTCTTCGGCCTCCAAAGCCTGTGTGGGGTTTCAGGTTGTTCCTGAGGTTCACCCCTCACAGAACATACCTGAGCCATGCCCGGTGGTGGCATCCGCTTCGAGCGGTACCGATACTCTGGCATCGGCACTGGTGTTGGATGAAACATTCCTCACCAAGGATCGTCGTCTGGCGTCCTCGGTACCTACGGGCCCGGTGGATACGCTTCAGACCGACTTTCCAGTATCGGTACTGACACCGATACTAGTACCGACGTCGGTACCCTCCAGACGTGCATCGATAGACTCGCTTCCTTCGATGCCGAGTCTGGAATCGATCTCCAGTCTGGAGGACTGGGTACCGACTCCCGTCGGTACCGAAGGCTCGGTTCCGATACTTCGGATCCGCAACTCTCGGTTCCTCCGATACCGTTAGAGTTGCCATCGGCTGGCCTTCATCCACCGGTATCAGATACGGTACCGAAGTCGGTACCGATATCCACTTTACCTTTGTTGTCGGTACCTTCCATGCTTTTCTCGTCAGGCTCGCTTCCCTCGATGCCGAGTTTGGAATCGATCCCTAGCATGGACGACTTGTTACCGACTGTCGCTGGTCCTGACCTGCAGGACCAGCGACCACCATCTAAGGATCCCATACTGCACCATTCAGGATCTTCTATTCCTATATACTTAGATAGATCCCTCGGTGCCAACGCTAGTTCTTCATCAAATCTAGCCTATCTAAGGGAAGTTCCCTCTGGGGATCCTTCTTTCCAGACTTTCCTCCTGGATATGGCAAAATCACTTGCCATTCCTATTCCTGGACAAGATCCTATACATGGGAATACAGAATACCTCTCTGTTCCTAACAAAGCAAAGGAGAACATAATGCTTCCTTTGCATCATTCTTTGCAGGATCTCCTTCTACGAATGTGGGCAGCTCCTTTAAAGGTACCCCCACCTTCTAGAGCATCTGATCTTCTATATAAGGTGCCCCCCTCTCCAGGGTTTCAAAAGACTCAACTTCCTCATCATTCCATTGTGGTAGAATCAGCAATGAGGCGAGTGAAGAGTAATAAAAAGCACTCTTCTTGTCCGCCAGGTCGTGAGTCTAAGACACTAGATGCCTTTGGACGTCAAACCTTCCAGACATCCATGCTTTCAGCAAGAATTCTCTCATATATTTTTTATATAGGTCTATCTCTTGAGGAGGTCACAAAGCAATTACATCTTTTGACTCCTTTTCTTCAAGAGCCCAGATGTACAGACTATTCCTCACTGGTTAGTCATACTCAAAATATCTCTAGGTTTCTTACTCGTGCTACAATAGACTCCTTTGAGTCTGTTAGCAGGACTTCTGCTATAGCTATAGGGGCACGACGTAGAGCCTGGCTTCAAGCTTCAGACTTGGACAAATGGGCACAAGAAAGACTGGGAAATACTCCTTGCACTGGAGAAAATCTCTTCAACAAGGAGTCTTTACTTCAGGTTACTCAGTTATCCACTGACTTTCCTTGTTCCAGAGGCTGTTCTACGCCGCCTTCTTTCCCAGTAGGTAGGAAATGTCCTACCAAACTTTCTTCCCCTAGGGGGAGAAGGTTTTACCCATCATCTGCCCATCATTCAGATGTTCCCAAACAGGGGAAACATCGCCCTGGTCTGAAGAATCCACAACCTCAACAGGGTCAACAAACCCAGCAGTCGCAGGGTTTCAAATAGATCATTGTCCCTTTTGGTTGGGGGTTAGGATAGCAGTCTGCTTCTTTTCACTTGAAGTATCTGCACTGATTTTCATCCTAACCTACCTAGATATCTCTTCATGAGACATCTTTCTCTAACTCTAGGAGTCTTTATGATGATCATGCCCATAGTCAATAGATTTTCCTCTTCCTCTTGGAGGAAAGAGAGGTAGCAACTATCAATAGACAGTTATTTCCCTGTACTGGCATGTATCATCTCATCTGTCCGAGACCTCCTCCATAGTCGGTCTCTTGCAACTCTGTCTTGCCTCCCTCTTACTACAACATTTGCTTGTAAGAGTGTCTCTTTAAACGGGTAAGCCCCTATGGTCCTCTACCTGTTCTACCGGGGGATTCTCCCTTCTGGAGATGTCTCCCCCCCTTCTTACCTTAGAGCAGCTCATCAGACAATAGGGACTCCTATCATGTCTGTTTCTTTTTCCCAGTCTAAAAAACGAGCAGGGAAAAGACCTTTTCAATACTGCTCTGGTGGTTGCTGCAGATACAGCAATTCCTAGTGGTTAAGCCACTGGTTTTGTTTCTCTACAGAACCAGGGATTATCACAGTCTGGTTGGTTAACTTCTATTCTTCTCCCCTTTGTCCTTGGCAGAATAGCTGGTTACCTGCTGGCTTTTCACAGCCAGTTTTTTCTTCTAACCAACCTGCAACATGCTCTCTGCATCTTTACAGAGTAGCTTTGCACTATGGGGCTTTGCTAGAGAGCATTAGTATCTTGCCTAGCAGATAACCCCAGATGGTTAGAGGGGGCTCCCCCAGTCCTGTTCATGTCTGGCAGGTATTCCCTACCCTTACCATCTCATCTTAAATCTCTTTTGAGGCATACGCCTCAGGCCTTTCATTGCGAGAAAGACTTAAGGAGGGCCAAATCCCTAGCTTGGCCTATATCTCCTTGGGTCTTCTCGCCAGAGGTCAATTTCTTCAATGGCAGCTAGAGAACGCCTAATACCCTTCTTGCCCTCATAGGCGGGTCACTAGAGTATCTTCCTCCAGAGGTGTCCATTCTCCATACTGCAATTCTGGAGATACCTGGACTTCCTGTCTGCAGACTGAAGTTATCCTTTGCCATTTTCACGTAGGCCATCCTGGTTATTCAAGAGCTCAAATTCTGCAAATAATTCAGACTTCTTCTTGTCAGGGAGACCTCTCCTCTGACTCTGCCAGTCATAACCAGGAAAAGAGGATTCTCTATGTATCTATTCAAGCAGGTATCAACCTTCTTGCTGTCAGATAAATCTTTCTCTCTCCCTATATCCCTAGGGGGGATGAGGTTTTATGGACATCTCTCCACCCTTATACCTGGAGTCATGTGTCTATATGCCTGCCTATTCATATAGGTACATATAGATATATAGATACATATATATACTTATCTATATCTATCGGTGTGTCTTCTGCCCATACATATCTCTTATACTTATATGCCTATATACCCTCTAGGTGTATATATTTAAATAGATATATATGTATATATGTGAGATATATATATATTGTCCTGCCCCTGCCTAGGGCCGGTGACTCTAGAGCAGGGGTCTCAAACTCAAATTGCTTTGAGGGCCAAATGAGGACTTGTAAAGTAACCCGGGGGCCGCACAAGACGCAGGCCTAATTTGCATAAGGGACCTCATTTGCATGAATATTTGCATAATGTTACCATAAACTAACTTTTAGTAAACATGCCTCTTAATGAGCGTATGGATAAAGAAAGACTAAAAGATTTCTACATTACTATAATCCAGTGCCAACCGCCAGGCACATTAGGAACTACTACAAACACTACCCATTTAGAACCCATAGCAAACCCACCGTATCGTAACAGCACTACCAGGACTCACAAAGCACCATACCCTAACTATCAAAAGGCAACACTGCAAATATTAAACCAATACATTTCAGAGAATAACAATACATGACCTACTGGGGAAAGAGAACAAGTGGCAATGTCAAATAGGAATTACATAAACAGAATACCTCAGCTCAGTTACACATGCAGAACATACACCATCACCAAACAAGGAATCAAAATTTAGAAACAGGAAGACAATAATTAAACTGGGAACCCCAAAAGCCAAACTTGGAATGTACAACAACACTGTAGAAATAAAACTATAAATTAATTTCCTCTTGTATTAAATAAAGCACAGACGTTAATGATGCACATTTCCCAGAGCTGACATATTCCAGTTAATTCAAAATAAAGAGATATTTTTCTACCTTTTGTGCATTTTTTTTTTCAGTTGCAATTGTGCCAGCCACTTTCTTCTGGTTTCTTGGTGTCTTCTGCTAACTCTCCATGGTCTGCTGTCCATTTGTACTTTCTTCTCTCTTCTAGTTTTTTTTCCTTTCTCTCTCTGCATCTGCTTTAACATACTAATCTTTTTCCTTTTGCTCTTTCCTCATTCCTATTTCATCCACTCAAATTTTACCCCTCCATTCTCAATCCACACTTACTCACCCAGTACCTGGCCAATTGTAGATTTTTCTTCCCTCCCACACAAAATATTTTTTCCCCTCTCCATTTTACTCTCCCAGCCCTATCCCATTCTAATCCTCCCCCAACATCAGCTCCCTTGTAGTTTCAGCCCCACCCAGCATCTGCTCCCTTCTAGTCCCCGCATCATCAGCCCATTCCAGTCCTATTCTAGCCCCACCATCAGCCCATTTCCTGTCCTTGCTCCCCCCAACTAAGCCCATTTCCAGTCCTAGCTCCCTCCCCTCACAGCCCATTTCCTTTCTAAGCCCCCTCCCCATCAGCCCATTTCCATTCCAAGCCCCCCTCCCCATCAGCCCATTTCCATTCCAAGCCCCCTTCCACTCAGCCCATTTCCATTCCAAAACCCCGTCCCCATCAGTTATTTGCAGTTCAAGCCCCCCCTTCTACTCAGCCCATTTCCAGTCCTAGCAACCCCCCCAGTCCATTACCAGTTCTAGCCCCCCCATAGCCCATTACCAGTCCTAAGCCCCCCAACAGCCCACTTCCAGTCCTAACCCTCCCATCACCCCATTTTCATTCTTAGCCCCCCCATAACCCCATTTTCAGTCTTAGCCCCCCCCAATCAGACCACCTCCAGTCCTAACCCCATCTGCCCATTTCCAGTCCTCGCCCCCCCATAGCCCATTACCATTCCTAAGCCCCCCAACAGCCCACTTCCAGTCCTAACCCTCCCATCACCCCATTTTCATTCTTAGCCCCCCCCCCATAACCCCATTTTTAGTCTTAGCCCCCCCCCCCAATCAGACCACCTCCAGTCCTAACCCCATCTGCCCATTTCCAGTCCTAACCCCCCCCCCCCAATCAGGCCAAGTAAATAAACTAAAAACAAAACCCTGGCTGCTGCTGCTGCTGCTGCCGCCGCCGCCGCCGCCGTGGTAGCAGCACAATCAGCTGTTCGCGGTCCCTTCTCCTATGCCCGGAAGAGCCCCGAGTCTGCTCCTTTAGCGGTGAGCTTTTCAAGCCGCGAAGAGAGTATTTTCCTCTCGCGCGGCTTGACAAGCCGCGCGAGAGGGAAATATTCTCTTTGCATCTTGAAAAGCCCGCCGCTAAAGGAGCAGACTCGGGGCTCTTCCGGGCTGAGGAGAAGGGACCGCGAACAGCTGATTGTGCTGCTACCACGGCGGCAGCAGCAGCAGAAGACAGGGTTTGTGTTTTTTTTTTTCCTCCGTCGCGGGCCGCACAAAGTTCGGTTGCGGGCCGCATGCGGCCCGCGGGCCGCGTGTTTGAGACCCCGGCTCTAGAGCAAGGGTGACCTCTACTTTGTCTTCAAGTGTCCTTTTTGACTAAGGTAGCAGCAAGGTACGCTGGGAGTTGTAGTCTAGGTTTACTATCAAACAAAGGTGTTGTGGCATGAGGGTCATTTGAACAGATATTTTTATTTGGGGTTTTCCCTTTCACACATAGATTCTTGGCTCAAAACATGACACGGATTACTTTCCAAAACAATAGGAAATAGGAGCAATTCAAAGTTAGAAAATAAAGCATATGGCAAACTGTTTCTTCACAGCAAACATTCAGGAGAAAACAACTTTGCATTACCTTCATGCAAAGGTTGTCTAACGTAGGTCCAAGTGATCAATCTCACATAAAGAACAATCCATCTCACAGATATCAGTTGTATCAGGAGTGCTTTCTACGTCAACAATCATCTCCTCGCTGTAATCATTATAATTCTGCTTAGGGGAACTTCTAGACTGCAGGTCCCTGAGAACTTCTTGCAGCTGTTCAATAAAGTTGTCCCTCTGATTGGCAGTAACTTTCTCTAGTGCAGGAAACTGATTCTTACGTAAGCTCTTAGCAACAGCCTTTACGTCTGTTTCAAAACACTTACTAAGAATGTTTCTGACTGGAACTGTTTTCACAGCAGTGCTATCTCTGCTCTTATTAGCACTGTTCTTTAACTGCTGTACAATCTCCTCAGCAAGTCTCTGGCTAGGAATTATGGCAGACGTACCTTTCTCACTCGCAATGCCTTTTCTATAATCAGAGCTTCCCTCCCTCGTATAGGTAAACTCTTCTACCTTTTCTTCGGGTAGTTTCCACAGAGGTTTTGGCTTTGCTTCTAGTGCTCTCGAGGTAAAGGAAATGGACCCTCCAGAATCCTCCTTTGCTAGTTCTGGGTTCCAAAGTTTCCCTCTTTGCTGCTCTCCTCTTTGCCTTCCTTGCCTGCGTTGCTCTGTCTGCTGTCGTTGCTCGCCTCGTGGCTTCTGTGTGCTCTCTCTCTCTCCACCCCTTTTCCTGAACTCTAGCTCTGAAGCAGGTTTAAAACGGCTTCCTTCAGCAGCCACACCCCTCTGGCTACTCAGGTGCAACTCATTAGAGTTCCATTCAGCTCCTACGTCACTGCTATGGCTGGGCTCAGTTCTAGTTAGAAGCTTTCGGTTTCTATGGGAACCTGACTTGTCCTTACTCTTAAAGGTACAATGATCATTATTTTCCCAATCCATCTGCTCAGCATTGCTGTCATTATTACAATATGTTTATCATTATAATGAGATATACTTTTAGAAAGATCTGTATCCATCTACTTATCTATCTGTCTGTCAGGTTCAGATATCCCTACATTCCTATATAAGCCTGACAGATGGGCACTAGCCCTATCAATGCTGTGCCAGCATTCTTAGAGGGCTACAGCTATAACCACTCCCTGTGGTAATTAACAAACTTTTTCCTTACCATAACCTTTTTAGGTTAGGTACTCCTGAAGCTCTCCATGTACCTTTTTTCTTTCCTACTTGACCCCATTTAGGAAAGACATTGCGGAGCTTCAGTTACTCTAAAGCTTAGCGCTCCTGAGTCTGTCCTTACTTTCTTATCAGATACAAGGGTCTCCATACCCTTTCTCCCCTACATGGACTGATTACAACCCCAGTCCAGTTAGGTCAGACTCATTTTTGCTCTTGGTCCAAGGTTTGTACTGTTTTTGGACAAAACAGCTTAAGCTTTCTTTCATAGTACCTTCTGCATCTCCGCTGAAGCTCTACTGCTCTCTTATACTACCCCAGTTTTTCCCCTGGGGCTATTTCTCACCCTGAAGGGTTCTGACCTCCGCTTGTTTTTGTTCTACTTTATTACCTCTACTTCTCAGTGAGGTACCCCTTGAGCACATTCACTGGCTCTTCTAACAGATCCATATGTAGCTCAGTGGACTTGTGCAATGCCAACAAGGGAGGCCCAGATTACAATATTACTAAATGCCCTCTGTACAGAGTCTTCCCCTTTTGAAGCCCTGTTCTAGCCAGCTGTTCCACAGCTCCTTTTCTGTATTCAACTCCTATCCTCCATCCCCAGGATGCCTGAGGTCCTGAGGAATAGCATGGCTCGTTCTAGACTTGCAACATGCTAGGACTCCCTCTGGGCATCTGAGCTTGGGAGTCCCCATATGTGAAGACTCATTCCTGCTTGTTCCTGGAGATAGCACAGTTACTTACCTGTAACAGGTGATCTCTGGGAACAGCAGGAATAAGTCTTCACAACCCACCCACCTCCCCTAGGAGTTGCTTTTTCTCTATCTCTATCTTTCCCTTCCTTGCGCTCTCTCTCTCTCTTTGTCTCAGCTTTAAAACTTAACTGAGGAGAGGCAGTTGGGAAGGCAGCACGCAGGCGTGTTGGGATGCTTCCAAAAGCTTTCTGATTGGATGCTGGGAAGCGTTCCCGTGCGGACTCCGTCGGTACCGACGTACCCATATGTGAAGACTTATTCCTGCTGTTCCCAGAGATCACCTGTTACAGGTAAGTAACTGTGCTTTATTGGTAAGTTTTTTTAGCTTTTGTATATTCTCTTGGTATTGCTATTTTATTTGTGTTTCTACTCCTTTGTGTGCGTTTAGGAATTTCCATGTTGATTAATGTATTAAGGGCAGATGGTGCAAGATTATTTACTAATTTGAAGGTGGTCACTAGTATTTTGTATTTTATTCTGCAGTAAATTGGTAGCCAATGTAGCTTAGCTAAGATAGGTGTAATATGTTCTATATCTCTTACTTTCAGCATAATCCTTGCTGCTACATTTTGAGCTAATTGAATCTTTTTAAGGTTTTGTTTCGTGATCCTTGAAGGATTATGTTTGTGAAGTCAAAGTGGGGTGTTATGATTGCTTGGACTATGGCTAATGAAGTCTTGCAAGTGAATCAACGGACGTATTTGTTTGTGTCTTGAGTTTAAAGTGTATATTTTTTGTTAGGTTTTTTATGTGTGAGTCCATATTGAGTTTTTTGTCAAGTAACACACCTAGGTACTTTAATTCATTCTTTGTTTTAATCTCATGGTTATTTAGGACAATGGAGCTTGGGGGTGTGTAGGTTTGATTTCTAGTGACATATAGAACATCAGTTTTTGCAAAATTGATTTGTAGGTATTCCTTGGCTTCAAGCATCAGACTTAGAACAGTGGGTGCAAGAAAAGCTGGGAAACGCGGAGTGATCTGCAGGAGCGAGAAGGAGGTGTGTTTGGCCCTGTCTCGTGGGCCGTTGGACTGCCGGGACTGTGCTGCCAACGCTGCTGTTCCATCGGGCAGGCACCCCCGGGGCAGTCTGCTCCTGGAGGGGCCTCTCTCTATAAAGTTTGTCTTTGCTTTCTCCGCGACCGCGGAGCGTGTTTGAAGGGATGTGTCTAAAGGGGCAGGTCTGCCCCTTTGACGCTCCTTCGACGTCACAGCGGCCTCTGGGAGTTAGTCTATCAGGGGTTCGGAGCTGAATGTTCGCTGCTTATCACCGGTACTTTCCTTGGCTATTTTTATTACCTGGTATTAGTGTTTACTATGGACAAAAGGAAGGCTAAAGTGCAGGGCAGATCCCAGACCGCTGATTGGTAACCCTGGAGGGCTCTTTTTAGCTCCCAGTGCTACCTCCGGACGCAGAAGTTACCTTAAAAGATCTTTGGGGGGGGCTTTGAAGTGTATCGATACTAAAGTATCCTTGGCTGTTGGCTCCCTGTGTACTTTCTCTCAGGAAACCTTTGTAGCTTTGCAGAAACTTGATCAGAAAGTATCTATGATGGATATGGCAGTTGTAAAATTGGAATCTCAGGTTCTTCCACTTCAGACTATTAATGTGGGAATTAAGGATTCATTAATTTTGCATTATAAATTGGAAGCGCTTAAAAATTCCATGCGGGCTTATAATTTGCGATTCTTGAATTTTCCTCAGTCTGCTCTTTTGTCACCTAAAATTCTTCTAGATAAGTATTAAAAAGACATTTTTGCCATACCCAATGTTATTGATGTTTTACAAATATATTACGTTCCCTCTGACTCTAAAAAGATAAATTCTGCGGAGGGTGAGCGGAACGAGATTATTCCTTCTATGGGTAATCTTACTGCCTTTTTGGAGGATTCCTCAGATACCATTACTTCACGTTCAACTTTGCTGGTTACCGTTTCATCTGTGCTGGTTAAACTGCAAATTTTGAAGGCTTTTTTCAAGGTTAAGTTAGCAATTTTTGGTGGACAGACAGTCAATATTTTTCCAGATGTATCTCGTAACACCCAATTGTGACGTAGGCAGTTTTTATCTCTGAAGCCTCGAGTTTTGGCTTTGGGTGCTACCTTTTTCTTACGATTTCCTTGCAAGTGCATCATTAATTTTGATGGCGCTGCTTGTTTTTCTTGACGTGACTCATCTCAAAATATTTTTGACTGATAGGCAGGGTATAGTAGGGGTAGGTAGTGATGATTAATACCTCCTATATTGTGGGCCGTGTAGGCTTTGTTTTCTGATTGATTTAAATTTTGGTTTATAGTTATGCAGCCAACTCTCTTGACATGGACTATATTCCCATTTTGTTTCCTTAATCTTGTGTGTACTTTGGTGTATGTATTCTTTTTACTTTATAGTGGGACTAAGTACCTTGTAATGATTTGGTTATTGTAATTGACTAAAATTCATAAAAAAAAGAAAAGATGGGAAACATTCCTTGTACAGGAGAAAATCTCTTTGGCAAGGACTGGCAAGACACAAGGCTAATCAGCTTGAATCTGAAAATACTACCTTGAACAGACTATCAAAGTCTACAGCCAACCCAGCAAAGAAGAAAACATTCAAAAAACCCTTTTTCAGCAAGAAAAAGAAGCCTTACCCATCTTACACCCATCAAAGCCACTGTCCGCTTCATGTTCCCCAGAAGGGGCAACAACAGAACAGACAGCAAAGAAAGCCGCAAGCTCAAAGAGCTCATCCGACCCAACAGACCCATCCCCCTCAGTGTCTTTGACTTCTACCTAGAGAACTAGGTCCAGAATCTTTAACCATTCCAGGAACACTATGCTATTTTGCCAAAAGATGGCAACAAATAACATCAGAAAATTGGACTCTGTCCATTGTACGACTGGGGTACAAGCTTCATTTTTTCAACTTTCCCCCACCTACAATAACAAAACAGTTCAATTCTCAGGCTCCTGCCACCGACCTTTTGTGGCAGGAAGTCACATCACTTCTCGCTCAAGGAGAAATCAAAGAAGTACCCATACTCCAAAAGGGGACGGTGTTTTACTCCCCCTATTTTCTTATTCCAAAGAAGACAGGGGGACACAGGCCTATACTAGACCTCAGAGAATTAAACAAATATTTGTTCTGAGAAAAGTTCAAAATGATCTCCCTTGTGACACTTCTACCATACCTTCAAAGTCAAGACCGGCTATGTTCTCTAGATCTAAGAGATGCATACACGCATATTCTCATCCACTCAGATCACAGGAAGTTCCTTCGATTCCTGGTCCAAGGAAGACACTCAGTACAGAGTTCTTCCTTTTGGACTGGCCTCTGCTCCAAGAGTCTTCACAAAATGCATGGCAGTGGTAGCAGCATTTATGAGGACTCTGGAAATATTCATCTTCCATTACTTAGACGATTTGCTTATTCGAACATCGACAGTTCCACAGGCCAGCTTCGCTCTTTCTCGAGCAATCAAAATTCTTCAATACTTGGGCTGGTCATAAACCTCCCAAAATCTCATCTCACTCCCTCTCAATCTCTCAAATTCATAGGGGCTTGTCTAGACACACAGTTAAGGGCTTTCCTGCCACAGCCACGCTGTCTACGAATAATACAACTGGCATCTCAAGCATCTATGAAGGTGTTCCTTACTGCTCGAGAGATGCTTCAACTTCTGGAACACATGGCATCCACTGTCCTTGTGGTTCCCTATTCTCACCTCCACATGCGAGCAGCCCAGTGGACCCTATCCTCTCAATGGTCACAGGCCTCGGGTCACTTAATGGACAAGATCAGAAACGCCACACATCTGATTTTGTCCCTGCAATGGTGGCAATCTCTAGAAAACCTCCTTGTAGGCTCTCCTTTCCAGCAGCCTCTATATCAGGCCACCCTAACAACAGATGTGTCCAAGATGGGTTGGGGGGCCCACTTGCACAGTCTCTCCACTCAAGGTTTTTGGACCTCACAGGAAGTTTCCCTTCACATAAACCTCCTAGAGCTGAGAGCCATTTTCAATGCTATTCACGTCTTTCAGACCCATCTCAGCAACAAAACCGTTCTGGTCCAAACCGACGATCAGGTAGCTATGTTCTATGTGAATAAGCAAGGTGGAACAGGCTCTCTGTCGCTATGTAACGAAGCTTTGTGGCTATGGGCCCTCGCCAGAGAGTTGCAAATTCACCTGTTTGCGGTATACCTTCCGGGCATTCAGAACTTATGGGCAGACAGACTCGGTCGAATACTGCTGCCACACGAGTGGTCCCTCCACTCATACCAACTTGCTAGAGTATTTCAAATCTGAGGAATACCAGATATAGACCTCCTTGCAAGTCCACAGAATGCCAAACCTCCCCGATTCTGTTCCAGAATCCAGCTCACAACTGTTAGGCAAGAGATGCTTTCCTACTCCACTGGGGTCAGGACTTCCTCTATGCCTTCCCACCCATTCCCCTCATTCCCAAAACTTTATTCAAATTTCAGAGAGACAGAGGTTCTATGATACTCATAGCTCCACGATGGCCACGAAAAACGTGGTATCCTCTTCTGCGTCTCTCTCAAACCACTCCTCTGGAGTTGGGGAATGCTCTAGATCTTCTGTCTCAGGAGGACAGATGCTTACTGCATCCCAATCCCCAGTCCCTACATCACAGGGTCTGGTTACTGAAAGCCTAGAATTCCAGGATATTAATCTTTCTCAACAAGTAAAGGATATCCTAGGCTTTTAAGTGGAAAAGGTTCTCTGGTGTTCACAAAAGGGACTTAACCCCCTTTTGGTACCTGTAGAGTCGCTGCTAGAGTATCTCCTCCAATTATCAACTTCTGGTCTAAAGACCAAGTCAGTGAGAGTCCATCTTAATGATATTGATGCTTTTCATAAACCTTTCAATGGACTACCTATTTCCTCTCATCCACTTGTATCAAGATTTATGAGAGGCCTACTCTTAACAAAACCTCCAATTAAACCACCACTGGTGGCATGGGATCTGAATCTTGTTCTTGGTCAGCTTATGACACCGCCCTTTGAACCTTTAGCCACTTCAGACCTAAAGTTTCTTTCATGGAAAGTTATTTTCCTAATTGCCATCACTTCTGCAAGGTGCATTAGTGAACTACAGGCGTTAGTAGCTGACCCTCCTTATACAAGGTTCCACCATGATAAATGTGATATAGTGGGTCCTTCCAGCCCGGTAGAAGAGCTAAAAAGCCAGGAACAGGAGTAGGGCTGAGTTGTAAACAAAAGCACATGGCTCCTGGTTACCTTAGAAACCAAGCACAGAGGCAAGAGAAACGCCAGTGCTACCATTCAGGGAATGAGTCACGAGCTAATGCAGGACACCTGCTAGGGGGTGGAGTTGAGCACTGTCCTAGAATTCACCCTGACAAAGAGAGTTCAGTTGAGCTTATGGAGTTAGAAGGGGAGGAAGGAGAAGAAGGAGAAGTGGATGAGGCATGTGTGCTGGATAAGGAAGCTAATGAGAGCTACGGTGAAGACAGCAGTGCCAGGAAAAAGCCAGAGTCTCTGTGGAAGGGTGAGACAGAGTCTTTCTTCAGGAAAAGAAAAGAAACCCCAAGGGAAAGGATATAATAAGGGCAGAGTGGATTACCTGCAGTATCCAGGGGAACACAGAAGTGAAGGGAAGCCAGGAAGGCGAGTGAAATCTTCTGTGCAAGGCTTAGGTTGGGAACTTACAGCCAGTCTAAAGCCACAAAGAAAACCTCCACCAGCTAGACTAAAAGGTAAGCCAAAAGGCTGGTATAAAAATAGTTACAGTGACTGTATTTACCCAGAGGGTTGGAGCTGGGAAGAGAATACCTGTGCTGATAACGTTTGTGAAAGCCAGTATTTAACTCAGGAATATCAGGTGAAATCTGAAGCAGTTAGAAAGGGCGTGGCATCAGGATTGCCGTTACAAACATTTCCTTCTAGCCAGGAAGAGTTAATGGACTTTGAACCTGAGTGTGTGAATATTGATGAAGATATCATGGACTGTACGATATCGCTTGCTAATGAAATAATCTCATTACGCTGAAGGCATGTTTTGAAAGAGAAAGTACAGCACTACTAGCATTGAGAAGCAGAGAGCTGTGAAGAAACAGCATTGTTACGTTGGAATGCTAGATATCAACCTGTTTATTGCTGAAGTAAGCCTTTTCTGTTAAAGAACCTTTGATTTGTCCTTATGCCAGTAAATACCTGGTTTGTGTTACTTTGTTCATGGTGAAATCCACCCCGGGAGGGGAAATAAAATCCTTTGGTTGCTTAAACCACTTTTCCACAACTGCTCCTCATTGATTCGGTGAAGGGACTACATTTCCCAAAAAGCCCAGCTTCAGGATTTGTAAAATAGCTGCTTCAGTGGGGAAAATCCACTCACTTAACCTCTACTCACTTATACACGGGGGTTTAAGGAGAGCTGGTGACATAAAGTAGTCCTCAGGATTCATCCTCAGTTTATGCCAAAGGTGGTTTTGCCTTTCCATTTAAACCAGTCGGTTTATCTTCCTATATTCTTCCCTAGGCCTCATGCCTCTAGTGCGGAAAGGAACCTTCACACATTGGATTGTAAAAGAGCCTTAGCCTTTTATCTCCAAAGAACTAAGCCACATAGAAAATCTTCTCAGCTTTTTGTGGCTTTTGACTCTAGTCATTTGGGACTTCCAGTTTCCAAAAGAACTCTGTTAAATTGGATTGCAAATTGCATATCCTATACTTATCAGAGTAAAGGACTTTCTCTCGAGGGCCATGTCACAGCTCACAATGTGAGAGTAATGGCAGCCTCAATGGCTAACCTTCGTTCAGTGTCCATTGATGACATCTGTAGAGCAGCCACTTGGGCTTCGGTACACACCTTCACACCCCACTACTGCTTAGACAAGGACTTTCATCGGGGTGCCTTGTTTGGCCAGGCTGTTCTTCAGCATCTCTTCCATACTTAATACAACTCCTACCCACCGTCCATGGTTTGGATGCTAGAGGTCCATGGGAAGAAGCATGACCCTTATCACCTGGGTTTGCAGCTTGCTGGGGTCATCCCTTGGCATCTTTCAGCTGGGGAATCCCCCCATATGTGAAGACTACATTCCTGCTTGTTAGTCTTCACAACCCACCTTCCCTAGGAGTTCTCTCGATCTAGCTCTTTCTCTACTTCTCTGCTTTGGTCTCAGCTATAAACTCAACTGAGGTGAGAGAGGTACAGAGGCGGGAAGGCAGCACACATTCACTGTGGGATGCTCCCAAAAGTGTTCCTATTAGACGCTGGGGAGCGTTCCCGCACGGGCTCAGTCGGTACCGACGATACCTATATGTGGAGACTAAATTCCTGCTGTTCCCGGAGATCACCTGTTACAGGTGAGTAACTACGCTTTTCACTCAACGCATAATGAAACTCTGGAATTCGTTATCAGAGGATGTAGTAAAAGCTGTTAGTGTAGTTGGATTTATAAACGTTTTGGACAAGTCCCTGGAGGATAGGTTCCTTAACCAGTATTAAAGAGGACTCGGGAAATCCACTGCTTAGCCTGGGACAAGCATTGTGGAACCAGCTGCTTGTGAGCTGGATTGGCCACTGTTGGAAACAGGATACTGGGCTTGATGGACCTTGGTCTGCAGGGGTGGCCCAAGTGTGATGAAGGGCATGGGTGATGACTCATTGTGGGGCCTCATTTGCATAAATATTTGCATATCCACTGGGCCTCATTTACATGCATTTAATTTTAAAATGTATATGTTGCCCATCTAAAATTTTAGGAGGCTTCCAAAGAAACTTCTCACAAACCTAATTTTTGTCCCAGCAATGAATTACGGACCTGCTTGCTAAACATTATTTTGTGTTAAATGCCACTATGCCCATAGAAATAAATGGATGCTGCTACACTTATGAATACACATTTATGAATACATATTATCCTTAAGACACTCATTAAGAGGCATGTTTACTAAATACCATTTGCATGGACTGTGATGATAAAGGCTACCATATTTCTACATTACTGTCCTCCAGTGTCAACTGCCAGGTACATTTCGAAGTACTATAAAACCCTGCTCATTGAGAGGATCACATGATGCAGTAAGCCGAGTGGTTGCTTTCCACTAGGCTCTGGGATACCCTGCCAAAAATCGCTAATATATCTTTTCAAATCCAACGAAATCGGCCCCCTATCTACTGAGAGAGTGAGTGGGAGTGGGCCCGGAACCGGAGATGCCAAGAAATAACCTATCTCCGATGGCAGCCAAAGCAGGGAAAAAAAGAAAAACCCTGCATTGCAGAAAACAAAATAGTGATGTTGGCCCAAGTCAGCCTGGGCTCAGAGCAGCAGTCAAGTATGGTGGAGGAGGTAAGAAGCACAGTGGTGGCGGCACTAGATGGAGCTTTCAAGCTCTATCAGAACAACTTACCAAAGTGGGACAAGCTGTGGCTTTATTTGACCCCCGAATAAACCAGATGGAGCAGTGCTTGGAGGGGGTGGAATAACCGCAATTAGGCCAGGCCCAAAACATAAAGCTCATGGAAGAATAAATAAGTCTACAGAGAAAAATTAGATGGTTTAGAAAATAGAGGTCAGCAGAAAAACCTGTGTTTTGTCAGAATACCAGAATCTATATCAGAATCATAACCAAGAGGTTACTTGGAAACCTGGGTACCTGCTAAGCTGACCCTGGAGGCATCCGTGGGGCCTCTTATTGAAAGAGCAAATCATTTGGGGCAACGATGAGAGGGAGCGGGCCCGCCGCAAGTGGTCATTGCCCACTTCCTCAACTATGCACAGAAGGAGGCAATCCTGAAGGCGGCCTGGAGCCAGCAGAATCAAATGCAGGTGGAGACCAGGAAAGTCCTTGTGTTTCAAGACAACTATGCCCAAGAGAGCAGCGCCGCCGGGACTTCGCAGGAGTATGCAGCACATTGGTAACTAAAGGTATTTGATTTGCGCTCCTATACCCAGCGAGGCTCAGAATAGATCCACAAGAGCGGCAGCAAAATTTACATCAGCAATGGAGGCACAGGCCTTTCTCAATGGTCTGGCAAGAAATTGAGAGTCGTGGCCCTGGAAGTGTCACTTTGCTAATGGGACCACCTAAACAAAGCCTTTCTGGAATATCTAGCAGGGGCCCTTGGCCCACCTGCACTTAAGAAATTTCACAAAAAGCAGACGGCTAGGTGCTATGGCCGGAGCTGTGGGGGGATGAGAGAGACATAAATTCATGGCCCTCTAGCTCCACTGGAACATAAGGGCCTTGAGCGTTTCCAATTCGAGGAGCTAGCCTGCCAGAATCCCATGTGCGCTGTGGACCCCAGATATGAGGCCCAGGGGATGCTAAAAATGCTGGGACCATGTGCATGGGACTAGCAACCAGCTGGAGCAGCTGGTTCATAAACCCACTAAAGGGGAAGCCATATTGGACCTAGTCCTTAGTGGAACACCAGATCTGGTGCAACAGATAAGGGTGTTGGGGATAGTAAGGAAATCCACAGTACTACCTTTTAACTTTCGAAAGGGAGACTATGATAAAATGAGGAATACAGTTAAGAAAAAACTAAAAGGAGTGGTTGCAAAGGTTAAAGACTTACATCAAGCTTGGGTGTTGTTTAAAAATACTATCCTGGAAGCCCAGACCAGCTATATTCCACGCATTAAGAAAAGTGGAAGAAAGTCCAAAAAACTGCCAGCATGGTTTAAAGGTGAGGTCAGAGAGGCTGTTGCTGCCAAAAAAGTATCTTTCAGGAAATGGAAAAAAGAGCCAAACGACGAAAACTGGAAACAGCACAAGCACTGTCAAGTTAAATGCAAAGCATTGATAAGGCAGGCAAAGCGAGAATTTGAGAAGAAACTTGCTATGGAAGCAAAAATGCGAAATAAAGACTTTTTCAAGTACATTCGTAGCAAAAAGCCTGTGAGAATCAACTGGACCGTTAGATGATAGAGGGGTAAAAGGGGCAGTAAGAAGAGACAAGGCTATAGCGGAGAGCCTGAATGAATTCTTTGCTTCGGTCTTTACTAAGGAAGATGTAGGGATGTTACCCAAGACTGACGTGGTATTTAAAGTTGATACTGCAGAGGAATTGAGAGAAATATCGCTACACCGGGAAGATGTATTAGAATACCTGAAGATTGAAGGATGGCCAATGTAACGCCAATTTTTAAAAAGGGTTCCAGGGGTGATCCGGAAAACTACAGACCGGTGAGCCTGACGTCAGTACCAGGAGAAATGGTAGAAACCATCATAAAGAACAAAATTACTCAGCATGCAGATAGTCATGGCCTAATGGGAGACAGCCAACATGGCTTTAGGACAAGGAAGATCTTGTCTTACTAATCTGTTATGTTTTTTTGAAGGTGTGAATAAACAGGTGGACAAAGGTGAGTCGGTTGATATAGTGTATCTGGACTTTCAGAAAGCCTTTGACAAGGTCCCTCATCAGAGACTTTTGGCAAAACTAAAGAGTCATGGGATAGGAGGAAGTGTACTACTGTGGATCAAGAACTGGTTAAAAGATAGAAAGCAGAGGGTAGGGCTAAATGGCCAATTTTCCCAATGGAAAAAGGTGAATGGTGGAGTACCCC
The DNA here is from genome assembly GCA_033557465.1 of Ichthyophis bannanicus. Taxonomy (NCBI): domain Eukaryota; kingdom Metazoa; phylum Chordata; class Amphibia; order Gymnophiona; family Ichthyophiidae; genus Ichthyophis; species Ichthyophis bannanicus. The sequence goes on along the minus strand of CM066041.1, from coordinate 17,126,368 downwards.
GGGGATCTGTACTGAGTCTGCTGCTTTTTGACATATTCATAAATGACTTGGAAAAGGGACTAACTAGTGAGGTTATCAAATTTGCAGATGACACAAAACTGTTTAAAGTTGTTAAAACCCAAGGAGATTGCGGAAAACTGCAGGAGGATCTGGATAAATTGGAAGACTGGGCATCCAAATGGCAGATGAAATTTAATGTGGACAAGTGCAAAATTATGTACCTAGGAAAGAACAACCCACACTATGGTTACACGATGCAAAGTTCCACGTTGGGAACCACCACCCAGGAAAAAGATTTAGGCGTCATCGTGGATAACATGTTAAAACTCTCCCCCCAGTGTGCAGCGGCAGCCAAGAAAGCAAATAGAATGCTATGTATCAGAAGGAAAGGAATGGAAAATAAAACAAAGGATATTATAATGCCTCTGAAGCGTTCCATGGTACGACCGCACCTTGAATATTGTGTGCAATTCTGGTCGCCGTATCTTAAAAAGGATATAGTGTTATTAGAAAAGGTTCAGAGAAGAGCCACCAAAATGGTAAAGGGGATGGAAGGCTACTCCTATGAAGAGAGGCTACATAGGTTAGGGCTCTTCAACCTGGAAAAGAGACGGCTGAGGGGAGATATGATAGAGGTCTATAAATTAATGAATGGCGTGGAACAGGTAAACATAGATCAATTGTTTACACTATCAGAATATTGAAAGTCTAGGGGGACATGTAATGAAGCTACAGGGTAAACTATTTAAGACAAATAAGAGAAAATATTTTTTCACTCAACGTGTAATCAAATTCTGGAATTTGTTACCGGAGGATGTAGTAAAGGCTGTTAGTGTAGCTGGGTTTAAAAAAGGTTTGGACAAGTTCCTGGAGGAAAGGTCCATAAACCATTATTAAAAAAGGGACCCAGGATATCAACGCTTGACCCAGTACAAGCATTGTGGAACCTGTGTCTCTTGGGGAAACTGCTAGGTACGTATGACCTGGATTGGCCACTGTTGGAAACAGGATACTGGGCTTGATGGACCTTGGTCTGACCCCCAGTATGGCATATCTTATGTTCTTATGTTCTAAGATATCATATCTGGAACATCTGAAATGGACACAGCAAGGGTTGGGACTTTATGGTAAATACACTGCGTAGGGCCCAAAAGATCTAGTACACGCAGTCTTCACTGCTCTATCCCTCTGAAATAGTCTGCGCTTGGCATGCAGGGCTGAAGAGTTATGCTTATGTCTAGGACAACTGGCCCATATTGATCTGTACTGGCTCCTTCTGGTTTTCTTCTCCCCTTTTTTTTTCTTTCTCTCTTCCTCCTTTCTTCCTCTCTTCCTCCTCTCTTCCTCTCTCTCTCTCTCTCTCTCTCTCTCTCTCTCTCTCTCTCTCACACACACCTTTTCTATTTAACTTCTGTTCAGTAGGGTTATATGTTCTCGCATCCCTATTGTTTATATACATACCATTATATGCTACAGAGAGGGCATCAAAGATATGATATATTGCGACACAAATTGGGTTAGCTCTGAACCTATTGTATAGGGTTCCATCTCCTCATCCTCTGCTGTATATTTACATACCATCAGTATGCATATAGAGATGATGCCAATGATAATTTATACTGCATTATAAACTGGATTAGCCCTAGATTGTAACTGTATAGGATTTTATCTTTTTGCTTTTTTACAGTCTATTCAAACAATATTTAGAGCCACATAGATGCCATTAATGCCTGTATATGTTTTGCTACAATTTGAATTAGCTTTACTTTACCCCGTTTGGGGGAAGGGGGCTATAGTTGTCCTTACTTACAAGTACCGGGGGGGGGGGTGAGGGGGGAACATTTATGGGGTAATAGACCCAAAAGAAAAGACAGGAAATGAAAGGGGGAGGGTGACATGTCGCTGGTGCCAAAGAAACCCAAAGTCTTCCCTTTTACTTCCTCTGTATGGTAACGGTGACTTTTTTGCCAGGTATGGAGGGGATAGCGTTTGGACAATGGGAATCTAAGGGCATTATGGCCATAGAGGTGGTGATTGATGAGGAAGGTAAGATGTTACCATTTGGAGAGATGAGGTCAAGGTATGGCCTAACAGTGATAGACACCTTTCGATACCTGCAGGTCAGCAGTTACATATGCAGCCTGTTTTTCCCTGATCTAAAGGGGGAAATCTGCTCCCGTTTGAAGGAGCTGCTATATGCCGGGGCATCACAACTAGCACGTATAGCTACTCTCCAGAAAGACTATTTAGCCCTGGAATAAAGGCAGACGGAAACAGCATTGGCGACACTATGGGTGCAGGATCTGAATGTTGATTTTCCAGAGGAGATGATAATAGCAGCCTTTCAACAGATCCCACAGTCCAGTATCAACTCAGACTACCGAGAAATGCAATATAGAATATTAAGGAGAAGTCATTATGCCCCGTGTAGAGCATATTGAGCAGGATGTGCTGCTACAGCGGATTGCCCAAAGTGTGGCTGCGTTAGGGCCACCCTGGGACATATGCGGTGGAAATGCCGCAGGGTTAACCGGTTCTGGAACGAAACATATACCTACGTAGGGACTATATTAAAAGTGGATATAATGGTTGAACCACAAATGGCGATATCAAGACTGGTAAATCGCAATGAAGTGGTCCCGCAGAAACACCGATGTTGGCTGGGCCGTCCATCGCCTCATCTTGCGAAATTGGTTAACGCAGAGTGGACCTACCTTGGAGATCTGGAAGAAAGAGTTGTATGCGCTTATGTTACTAGAGCATGTTGGAGCACAGAGGAATGAATGTCTGAGGGATACATTTTTAGAAGAATGGGAACCATTTGTCCAGACCCTGCTTCCAAAAGAAATAAGTCGCATCCTTAATGTACTATAATAGACAGTCATAGAATGGAGGAAAGTATAGTCCCTCCTGCTGCGAGCTCCAGAGGCAGACGGGGAAGGGGGCAGTGTGGGAAGAGAGAGGGCTATAGGGGGAACAAGGCAAGGGATGGGCATTAGATAACAGCCCAATTGACATTATTAGATACCAGGAAGCATGGGAGGGAGAAGTGTCCATTCATTCACCTGATAAGACATAGAGGAGCATCAGGCTGTTGTGCTTTTGAGGGAAAAAGATAAAGTTATTAAAAGAGAAGGGGAAGATTAATTTGGTAATATGGTGAAGTGATAAAATGCCATTATTGGGTTTGGTATAATAGCTTGCAATAAGCATAGGCTTTGTTTAAGATAAGATAGATGCACATCATGTAAATTTTGAATATAATGCTGTATCTGGTTATTGTAGGAATAGAGCTATATGATAAAAGGGAGGAGGGGACGGGGAGGGGGAATTTGGAGAGTTTAGAGAACATTTTTGTTTTCATAATTACAGATAAGAAGTTTGACTGTATGTTATAAGTCCTCTGGTAGTGTGTAAGAGCAACCACCTGTTGGGACTATTGTACTATTATTAACAATAAAAAGATCAAAGATAAAACCCTACTCATTTAGAACTCACTGCAGCAAACCCACCATACCATAACAGCACACCCAGGTCTTACACAGCACCAAATCCTACCTATCAAAAGGCAGCACTGAAAATATAAAACCAATACGTTTCATAGAAAACCATTACATCTCCTCCTGAGAAAAGAGAACAAGTAGGACAGTTACACAGAAACTACACAAACAGAATACCACAGCTCGGTCTTATAAGCAAAACATTAGACCATCACCAAACACAGAACAAGGGATCACAATTGAGAAATATTAAGGCAATAATTGAACTGGGAACCCCAAAAGCCAAACTTGGGATGCACCACAACACTGGAGAAATAAAACTATAAATTCATTTCCTCTTGTACTGAACAAACGCAAAGACATCAGTGATGCAGATTTCTCAGAGCTGACACATTCAGTTAATAAATTCAAAATAAAATAACTTCTCTCTACCTTTTGTTTGGACATTTTATTTTTCAGTCACAATTTCCCCAGTCTGTCTCTCTTCTGCTTTCTTCATATTTTTTGCTAACTTTCCATTGCCTGCTGTCCATTTGTCCTTTCTTCTGTCATCTTCCTTTTTTTCCACTCTCTCTCTTCATCTGCCTCTGACATATTGATCTTTCCCTTTTTGCTTTTTCCTCTATTTTTATTTATTTATTATTTATTTATTTATTACAGGCTCTTATATACCGCTCTATTTAGCATCAGCGCGGTTCACAATATAACAACATACCATATTGAACAAACTGTTTGGTTTTACAGAGAACAAGGTCAGAGAACTTGGATAAAACATGGAAGTCATTACTGCAACTATTTACAGGAGTATTTACAAGTATACATGACAGGATTTATTCTTAGTTTGGGTAGTGATCAAGATTGGTTAGTTGGTTAAGTGATATTGGGGGAAGAGGTGGGATTTGAGTGCCTTTTTTTACTCCTTCATCCACTGATATTTCACCTCCCCCCATACTCAATACCCCTTTGACATTTCAACTAGCAACTTTCCATTACTCCTCTAACCCTCCAGCCCAACCCATCTCTCCCATTTCCCATCTCACTCCTTAGCTAGTATTTTATTCTCTTCTGTCTTTCACTCACTCCCATTACCACATTTCCACCCTCTGTAATCACCATCCTCCTCTCACTCATCCCCTTGCCAACTTCTCATGGCCTCTCTCACATAATTCTGCTATGCCCACACTCTGTCTCACCACCCATTTTCAGCATCTCCCAGTCATAAGAACATAAGAAATGCCATACTGGGTCAGACCAAGGACCACCATCAAGCCCAGTGTTCTGTTTCCGACAGTGGCCAATCTAGGTCACAAGTACCTAGCAGTTTCCCTAAAAGACACAGGTTCCACAATGCAAGAAGTAGATATCCCAGGTCCCCTTTAATAATGGTTTATGAACCTTTCCTCCAGGAACTTGTCCAAACCTTTTTTAAACCCAGCTACACTAACAGCTTTTACTGCATCCTCCAGTAAGAAATTCCAGAGTTTGATTACACGTTGAGTGAAAAAAATATTTTCTCTTATTAGTCTTAAATAGGTTACCCTGTAGCTTCATTGCATGCCCCCTAGTCTTTCTATATTTTGATGGCGTAAACAATCGATCTACGTTTATCCGTTCCACTCCATTCATTAATTTATAGACTTCTATCATATGTGCCCTCAGCCGTCTCTTTTCCAAGTTGTAGAGTCCTAACCTTTTTAGCCTTTCTTCATAGGGGTATCCTTCCATCCCCTTTACCATTTTGGTGGCTCTTCTCTGTACCTTTTCTAATAACAATATCCTTTTTAAGATACGACCAGAATTGCACACAATATTCAAGGTGTGGTCTCACCATGGAACGATACAGAGGCATTATAATATCCTTTGTTTTATTTTCCATTCCTTTCCTTATGATACATAGCATTCTATTTGCTCTCTTGGCCACTGCTGCACACTGTGTAGAGGGTTTCAACATGTTATCCACGATGATGCCTAAATCTTTTTCCTGCGTGGTGGTTCCTAATGTGGAACCTTGTATTGTATAACAATAGTTTGGGTTGTTCTTTCCTAGGTGCATAACTTTGCATGTCCACATTAAATTTCATCTGCCATTTGGATGCCCAGTTTTCCAGTTTATCAAGGTCCTCTTGCAATTTTTCATAATCCTCCTGGGTTTTAACAACTTTGAATAATTTTGTCTCATCTGCAGATTTGATTACCTCACTTGTTGTTCCCATTTCCAGGTCATATACGAATATGTTAAAAAGTAGTGGACCCAGCAGAGATTCCTGGGGTACACCACTATTCACCTTTCTTCATTGGCCATTTATCCCTACCCTTTGCTTTCTATCTTTTAACCACTTTCTGATCCACAATAGTACACTGCCTCCTATCCCATGACTTTTTAATTTCGCTAAGAGTCTCTCATGACCTTGTCAAAGGCTTTCTGAAAATCCAGACACCTCACCCTTCCCCTTTACCCCCAAGGTCCAGTATCTTCTTCTCTTTCCCACCTCCCCAGCCCTTTTTTTCTTCCCCCTCCCCCATAGACCAGGAGCCTTCTATCCCCTTCCCTTCTCCGTCCTCTTCCCCTCTAGTGTCCTGGCATCTCGTCCCCTGTCTTTCCCCATCCCTAGTTCAATTTATTCCTTCTCTCTCATAACCCCAAATCTCTCTTTCTCTCTTGCTGCCCCTCTCCCCATTCCCCCAATCCAGCAAATCCCTTCTCTCTCTCATAAACCAAAATCACCTTCTCTGTTTCTCCCCTCTGCACCATGGCAGAAATATTGTGCCTGGCATCCGCTGTCTTTCTCCGAGTCAGCATGCTGCAGCCAGTGCTGCCTGTAGCTTTCACTTATGGTGCTCAGTACAGTGGTTCTGCATACCGGAAGTGAAGGCTACAGGCAGCAGTGGCTGCTCTCACTGACTTTTAGAAAGAAATATGAAACTTAGGATGGTGCCGCAGCATACCGTAATCTTTCTGCTGCCGGGGCTGCATGCAGTGAGTTGCTCTTGCCCTGGGCCTGCCGCCTGAACCCCTATGTACTCTTCTAATACCCAGCCAATCTAAGAGTTTGTCGTCTTCTTTTCTCCCACCCAATTTTAAAGTCTCCACTTAAATCCCAGTCCCTGCTATCCCCCTCCCTATTACCTGTCCACCTGCTTCCTACATCAACCCTCCATCCATCTACTTCCTTCTCCGATATTCATTAACTCTGCCTTTTCTCATCCAGAATCCATCTTATGCCTCTCCCTCTCAACCTTTTGCTTTGTATGACTTGTTTCTTCCCTCCTACACAAAATATCTGTCCTCCTCTCCATCTTTACTCCCCAGCCCTTTTCTCCACCCTGACGCCAGCCTGCCCCCTTTTAGCTCCACAGCCCCCAGTATCACCCCCTTCCAGTCCTTCCCAGCAACAGCTCCCTTCCAGTCTCAGCCCTCCCAGCATCAGCTCTCTTCCAGTCCCTGTCCCTCCCAATATCAGCTCTCTTCCAGTCTCAGCCCCTCCCAGCATCAGCTCTCTTCCAGTCCCTTTCCCTCCCAGCATCAGCTCCCTTCCAGTCTCAGCCCCTCCCAGCATCAGCTCTCTTCCAGTCTCAGCCCCTCCCAGCATCAGCTCTCTTCCAGTCCCTTTCCCTCCCAGCATCAGCTCCCTTCCAGTCTCAGCCCCTCCCAGCATCAGCTCCCTTCCAGTCTCAGCCCCTCCCAGCATCAGCTCTCTTCCAGTCCCTGTCCCTCCCAATATCAGCTCTTTTCCAGTTCCAGTCCATCACAGCATTAACTCTCCTTCAGTCCCAGTGCCTACCAGCATTTGCTTCCTTTTTGTCCCTGTCCCTCTCTGCATCGTTTTCCCTTTAGTCCCAGTATTAACTCTCTTCCAGTCCTTGCCCCTCAGCAGCAGTCCTCTTCCAATGCCATGTATTCCTCCCCAGTGCCTTCCACCTCTTCTCCTCCTTCCTCCTCATCCCAGTGGAGTGGACCTGTCTGTGGCAATCACTACACAGCTTCCAGGGCCATTCTTCTTTGGTCCCATGGCTGTGCTAAATGGCCTCCGCCAGCATGATCGCATCACCGTAATTTAAAAAGTGAAACAGGGGAACTTCCTGTCTCTTGTGCAAGACAGGAAGTTCCCCCTGTTTCATTTTTTAAAGTGCAGCAATTGATCATGCTGGCGGCTGCAGTTCAGCACATCCACGGACCAAGGAGAACGACCTCACGGCTGTGTACAAGTGAGCCAGTGAGCAGGTTTGCGATGCCCCAAGCCAGTGCCTTATCACTTAAGCTGGTCAGGTGTGGTGCCTGTTCTGGCGCAGAGTCATGTGCGGGCAACATTCCCGCACATGCCTAGGGCCGGCCCTGAGAGTCTGCCCCAGTATGGCACTTCTTATGTTCTAACCTTCCACCCAAATTAATCAATATATCTTTGTTCCCAATATCCCAGTCTTTCAAATTAGAAGCTCTTTTTTTTTTTTTTTTAAATCGGGAGGAAAAAATCATGAGAAAAAAGCCTTGGTTATATTCATTGAAGGGTATACTTTTTCTATAATGTAGTTTACAACATCCCAGTTCCTTATCGTCCCTCCAGTCTAGTCCCAGACCTCTGGGTTTAGCACCTTCTCCCACAGCTTGGAGACTGAGCATGTCACTCTTTTGGTGACACCCCCTATAAATAGTCCCGGAATCGCCTCCTTGGTCTAGTTAGCTCAGTCTCCAAGCAGCTGGAAGAGTTGAGAGCCCCAGAGATTCAGGGCTCACTAGAGGAATGATTGAGGAGTTATAGAATAGTTAGGGTTTCAGTGTAGGTTAATTGATTTAAAAAAAGAAGAAAAAAAAAAGGTGGTGTATGCCTTTAAGAGAATCGGTGCTGCCATCTCTGCAGTCTGCGAATTGCTGGCTGCAAAAGGGGTGTCCTTCTCGGTTCCCCACTCCCTGATAGCCGGTGGGCATTTACAGGGAAGTGTGCGGGACTACTTGATTAGGCCTCCGTTTCCCGAACCCGATCTTTGGGTGAGGAGCCATTGAGGCGTGTCTGTAGAAGAGCAGAAAAGAGAGCAGTGTTGGATCAGCAGTGGTCGTGTTGTCAGAAGCGGCGGTGTAGTGAGAGCTTAGCAGACGCACACGGCAGCCGCTGAAGCGGTGGCGGGGCACAGAGACCCGGAGGGGAGCGGAGAAGCGGAGGTAAGAGCCGCGCCGAGAGGCAGGCAAGAGGCTAGTGCTGTGCGCGGACAGCCGACAGGCCTGCTGAGAGCGGGAACCCGTGCCTCGTGGCGGCAGAGCGGGGAAACTATCTCTAAGCTTCTCTCTGTTTCCGCTTCTCACAGGCAGTCAAAATCACTTTATTTCTGTGGCAATAGGCTAGCTAGGGGTAGACAGAGCCTGGGACACAGGGCATACGTAAAAAAAAAAAAAAAAAAAGTTTGGGGGGGGGGGGTAATCAGTCCTGGGGTAGGACTGATTGTGCTTCACCAATTATGCCTTCTAAGCCTCTCTGCTGTGTGGAGTGCGATGAGGGTTGGTCTCGGCAGAAGGAGTGTGCAGGAGTTGTGCTCAAGAGGTGGTGTCAGGGTCTCTGGTTCCTCTGTCGCCGGCCGGACTACCCCCGGAACCACTTCCCACTTCCGGGGCCATCCACGGCGCGGACGTCCCCTCTTCCCAGACGCTTTTGCAGGGAGGTTTGGCAGCTATATTTTCACAAGATTTTGTGGCGCTGCTGCAGCAGGCCCTAGGGGGGTTTGGTAGGGGGTCTGCAGGGGCAGCTCTTGATAGGGAGCTGGGCTTGAAGCGCCCGGGGACTCCGCTAGTGGGGGGAGTGAGTGGCACCCCACAGAAAAAGCCGAGGCTGGTAAGAGAGGATGGATCAGGTTGTTCAAGCAGATGAGCAGTCAGAGAATTTGGAAGAGTCAAAGGTTAGAGCAGGAGCTAGAAGAAGGTGAGATCGCGGAGCAGGAGGACCAGGCAAGAGTGGTTCGAGTGTTCAGGCGTGAGGAATTGTCAGCGCTTATCGCAGAGACTATGAAAGCTCTGAATATGCCGGCAGCGGGGCAGGCAGAGGATTCCACGTTGGAGGATCCGTTGTTGTAGGCGATACAAAAGTCTGAGAGCATTTCCGATACATCGAGTGTTTAAGGAGATGATTCAGGAGGAATGGGACATGCCTGAGGCAGGGCTGAAAGGCGCCAGAGTGATGGCGCGCCTGTATCCGCTGGTGGAGCCGGATGTCAGCATACTGATCTCTCTCTCACACACATGCGCACACATAGTCTTTCATATACTCTATTCTTTCACACATGCACACACCCACACAGATTCATTGATGTACACTGAAGCAGCTTTTTAACAACCACTATATAACTTATATATCGTTTTCAAGATTCTGCTATTCACTTTTAAAGCTATTAACAAGCTCTCCTCTGAATCAATAAATGCCCTCATCCATACCACATCTCCTAATAGAGCAAGGAGATCCACAACTACAAACACCCTAAAAGTCCCGAAAGTATTAACAGATTGCACCACATCCACAGCCAATAGGGCGTTTAGTATCAGTGCGCCAAGATGCTGGAACGCACTACCTCCAGATATCCGGGCTATTAAGAACCTTACACAGTTTAGGAAAGCCCTCAAATACCACCTTTTCAATAAGTACCTCATAGAACCCAACCTCACCCACTGAGACTGAGATGTAATCCGCTAAGCTAATATATGGTTTCCCAACAACATGTCAAGAAAGATTCGCTAACCCTTAGTGGTGCAGTTGTTTCAATGGAATTCATGATTATACGACTCGATGTAGCAATATTTGTAAAAAGTTTACCACTGTTATCCAAGTTTATGTAGTAAGTTTGTAAATAGTTACCCCTGTTATCCAAGTTATCTGCCCTGTTATCTGTAAACTCATACGTGTTAACTGTACTGAGCATTTCTGTTCCATGTAAACCGCGCTGATGCCGAATAGTGCGGTATATAAGAGACTTTAAATAAAATAAATAAAATAAATAAATAACTCTGTTCTGTACCTATGTAATAAGCCTATTTCTACATAAAGACCTGTTTCCAAGCCCCACACCTGGTTGGTTGTCTTATTTGTGCTGCTTACCCTACTGTCTCTGTGAAATGAACCTAGGACCAAACGGAGAGTAGACCAGAAGATTACAAGGTCAGAAGATTACACCGGATAAGGATCTTTTTAAGTCTCTGAAGGTAGATGCGGCAGTGTCGGCCGTCACTAAAAAGATGACGATTCCGGTGGAAGGTAGCTCCGCTCTTAAGGATGCCCAGGATAGGAGGCTGGACTCTTTGCTGAAGCAGGTTTTTGAAATTAATGCAAAATCCATGCATGCTTCCATTTGTGAGGAATGGGTGGCAAGGGCTTGACTCTGGTGGTCCCAAAGGATCAAGGGATCACAGGTAGAGGAGGCGGTCGAAGAAGCGTCCAGGATGGAGTCAGGGGCAGCTTATCTGGCAGACATTCAATATGATCTTATCAGAGGGATAGCGAAGAGTATGGCGTCGGTGGTGGCAGTGCGATGATATTTGTGGCTGCATAATTGGCCAGCGGATAGCGCCTCTAAGGCCAGGCTAGGAAAGCTTCCGTTTCGTGGAAAGCTCCTCTTTGGAGAGGATTTAGATAAGCTCGTCAAAGACCTCGGGGAGTCGAAAGGTGGTAGATTGCCGGAGGACAAGCAGAAGCAGACACATTCGCTAGCGCCCTCTAAGAGCCGACAACGGGAGTTTCGTTGTTTTCGACCGGTGAGATTTGGTCAGTTTCAGAGAGAGGACGTTCGCAGTATAGATCTCAGGGGTTTCGAGGATTCAGAGGAGCTGGTAGGGGTTTTGGAGCCTCCTCTTCCCTGAACCTTAAGAAGTCACAATGAAGCGAGGGGGGCTCAGGCAGGACTTGTTCCCGTGGGGGGTCGATTAAGAGAAGTTTTTCCTGCCTGGGCCCAAATCACGTCCGATCAGTGGGTGTTGGAGGTCGTTCAGAAGGGGTATGCTCTCGAGCTCTAACGGTTGGTGATCGACACCTTTATGCAATCCCCTTGCAGGGGGAGGTCGAAACTGTCAGCAGTGCGAGAAACCTTGCAGAGGTTGCTGGCTCTCAAGGCAGTGGTGCCGGTCCCCGCGGACCAGTGCGGCTGTGGTCGATACTCCATATATTTTGTGGTGCCAAAAAAAGGAGGGATCCTGGAGGTCGATTCTGGATCTCAAGGGTGTAAACAGGTGTCTCAGAGTGTCACATTTTTGGATGGAAACGCTGAGATCCGTGATAGTGGCGGTACGGCAAGGAGAATTTCTCATGTCTTTAGATCTGTCAGAGGCTTATCTGCACATACCAATTCGATTAGAGCATCAGCCGTTCCTTCAGTTTGCGGTTCCCATGGGTCATTTTCAGTTCCAGGCGCTACCGTTTGGATTGGCGACAGCTCCACGGACCTTCACCAAGGTGATGGTGGTGGTGGTGGCGGCTGCTCTGCGCAGGGAAGGTGTATTGGTACACCCTTACCTAGACGATTGGCTGATTCGAGCGAAGTCTAGGAGCGAAAGCGAAGCGGCTACCCGCCGTGTAGTGCAATTTCTGCAGAGTTTGGGGTGGGTAGTAAATGTAGCAAAGAGCTAGTTGGGGTCGTCTCAGGAGCTGGAGTACTTGGGGGCACGCTTCAACATGAAAGGCGGCAGAGTGTTTCTCCCACATCTCAGGATTCTAGGGCTCAGACAGCTCGTCCAAGCATTCCTGGTAAGAAAGGCTCCCTCAGTGTAGCATTATTTTCAACTGTTAGGGACGATGGCGGCCACGCTAGAGTTGGTGCCGTGGGCCAGGGCCCACATGAGACCCCTCCAGAGAGCGCTCCTCAGAAGGTGGTCGCACCAGTCCGATCACTTGTCGCAGTGGTTGCCGTGCCCTCAGGAAACTCGGCAGTCCCTGCAGTGGTGGTTAGTTCCGGGGTGTCTAGAAAAAGGGATGCCGCTGGAAGTGCCAGACTTGGAAACCTTTGACGACAGATGCAAGTTTATTCGGCTGGGGGGTGCACTTCGAAGGTCAGTGGGCCCAAGGTCAGTGGACAGAAAGAGAAAAGAGTTGGTCGATCAACAGGTTAGAATTGCGGGCAGTCACCCTAGCACTGCAGGCGTTCTGGCAGTATCTGCAAGGGAAAGCGGTACGAGTGCTGTCAGACAATGCCACAGCGGTAGCTTATATCAGTCATCAAGGGGGCACCAGCAGCATGGTTCTCGAGGAAGAGGCAGAGGAGCTGCTGACCTGGGCCGAATTGCATCTGGAGGCATTATCGGCAGCGCATGTGGCAGGGGTAGACAGTGTGACGACCGATTTTTTTTTTTTTTTTTTAGTCTGGTGGATCTGGGAGAGTGGGGTCTCCATCAGGAAGTGTTCGACTTGTTGGGGCAGCAATGGGGACGTCCAGTGATAGATCTTATGGCGACGTTCGCTTCCGCAAAGGCAGAAAGATTTTACAGCAGAAGGAAGGAGAGAATGGCAGAGGGGTTGGACACTCTGATGCAGAATTGGCCAGAGGACCAGCTCCTTTACGTGTTTCCACCATGTTGATAGGTTGGGTCATACAGCGCATAGAGAGACAAAGGTCTGGTAATTCTGGTTGCGCCCGATTGGCCAAGAAAGCCGTGGTATGCGGACCTAATACGTCTGTTGGTAGAGCGTCCGTGGAGATTGCCCGACAGGGGAGACCTGCTAGTGCAGGGTCCGTTGAAGATGCCTCAGGTGGATCGGTTCTCACTTACGGCTTGGCTTTTTAAAGGGTGAGGTTGACGGCCAAGGGATACTCAGCACCAGTTATTTCTACCTTATTGAGGTTTAGGCGGCAGTCGACATCCATGGCATATATTCGAGTGTGGCAGTTTGAATCCTGGTGTGAAGATAGGAATGTGAGAGCGTTAAAGGCCTCAGTCCCACACATTTTGTCCTTTTTGCAGGATGGCTTTGACAAAGGCTTAGTGGCAGCGTCTTTAAGAGTGCAGTTAGTGGCGCTCTCCTGTTATCAAGGGAAGGTACAAGGATTGTTGCTTGGCTCACATCCGGATGTGCGGAGATTTTTACGAGCGGTGTCTCTGCTGAGACCGCCTTGCAGGTCTGCGATTCCGGTCTGGGATCTCAATTTAGTGCTAGACGCGTTAGTACAGGAGCCGTTTGAACCGGTGACTAAGGCAACGTTGAAGGACCTTACGCTCAAGGTGGTGTTTTTGGTGGTGATTTCCTTGGAGAGGAGAATCTCGGAGTTGCAAGCATTGTCGTGCAGGGAGCCATTTTTGGCGTTTTATGACAACAAGGTGGTTTTAAGAACGGTTCCTTCGTTCTTGCCGAAGGTGGTGTCTGTATTTCATGTGAATTAAGTGGTGTCTTTGCCGGTGTTCAAGAGAGAGAGCACAAGGATAAGTCCAAAAGACAACTACATAAGTTGGATGTTGGCAGAGTGTTACGGAAGTATTTGCAGAGAACGGCTTGTCTGCGCAGGACGGATAGATTTTGTCTTGTTTGGGGGGCAAAGGCAAGGGGAACCGGCTTCTAAATCGTCTATTGCTAGGTGGATTAAGGAGGCGATTGCGTCAGCTTATATTTTAAAGGGCAAGATAGTTCCACAGGGCTTGAGACCTCATTCGACTAGGGGGCAGGCTACGTCTTGGGCGGAGTTCAGTTTAGTGCCTCCAATAGAAATTTGTAAGGCGGTGACTTGGTCGTCATTGAATTCGTTTGTCAAACATTACAGAATTGATGTTCAGGCACAGGGGGACACTAGGTTTGGGTCAGCAGTGCTTCAGGCTGGCCTGGCAGGTCCCTCCCATTAAAGGTTTTACTGCTCTGTTGCATTCCCAGAGGTCTGGGACTAGACCGGAGGGACGATAAGGTGAAATTAGACTTACCTGTTAATTGTTGCTCCTTGAGTAACTCCAGTCTAGTCCCACATCCCTCCCTGTTTAGTATGTTGGACAGTAGCCTGAAGCAGATTAAGATTTAGAAATTGACTGTGGAAGCGGCTGTATGGGCTACGGTGCATGTGAGGGGGGGGGAGGTGGGAAGTTAGCAGTAGCGTTCCAAGCACCTTGGGGGGGGGGGGGGGTGGAGGAGGAACCCGAGTAAGGACGCAGCGCAGCAGGGCTGTGCAGTAGATCAGATGGCTGTTACTTCTTCACTTATTATCTTAACATTGAGCTTATCTTAAAATTCTGCAATTATACAATTTATTTATTTAGCTGTATTTATATCCCGCTTTTCACCGGGTCAAAGCAGTCAATTGCGAGATACATTTAACACGAGGGGATATGACACACATACGCTAATACTTACAGGGAACATGGGCAATGGAGGGTTAATTGGCTTGCCCAAGACCACAAGGAGTGCCTATAGGACTAGAAATCCCAGTCCCTCCGGCCTGAGATTGCTGTCCCCAGGTGGGACTTGAACCCCCGGCCCTCTGGCCTGAAGTACCTTGTCCTAACCACTAGGCCACTCCTAGTGGTTAGGACATTTTGTAATTATACAATTATGCAGTTATATATTGGTACAGGTTTAAAGTATGAATAGCTACTTACTTATTGCTCTGGTGAGTCTGCTTTGTCAATGGGTTACTGGACCAAGGAGGCAGTTCCGGGACTATTTATAGGGGGTGTCACCAAAAGAGTGTGACATGCTCAGTCTCCAAGCTGCGGGAGGAGGTGCTAAACACAGAGGTCCAGGACTAGACTGGAGTTACTCAAGGAACAACAATTAGCAGGTAAGTCTTATTTCACCTTAAAAGGTGTGAGAAAAAGAAAAGTGGGAAAACACACTAGGAGGGGAAAGAGTAGCACAATTAATATCTTAGGCACTCAGGTACTAGAAAAGAGGGAGGAAAGAGTTCTGCCACTCTGAATCTAGAATTGCCTAATTGTCCTTTACTTTGGACAACATCATGAGAAGAGAGAGATTATTAGAGAAAGACATAATGCTTAGCAAGGTTGAAGGTCAACACAAAAGAGAATGCCAGCATTGAGATGGATCAATACAATAGCAGCAACTATCAACAATGAGCCACCTGACTGAAGACCTAACACAGTTTAGAATAACTATCCAGAGGGTTGCCATGAGTCAATACCAACTCAACGGCACTTAAAAACAACAACCCTAGGGGAGACTATTTGCCCAGTTCTGGAAAGGCTTGTTAAAAAAACAAACAAACAAAACTGGTCTTGATGCCTCCTTACATCTATGATTATGAAGTTTCTAATCTTAAATCTAGTGGAAGAGAGTTCCATATAAAAGGAGCTAAATAGCTAAATGTGGATTTACAACCTGTTTTCGGCCACCCACTTCCATGCAGAGGTTAGAACTAGAAGATTTGCTTGAGAAGAAAGACCTAAATAGGCAACTGGGGATATAAGGAATGACTAAAGAATGCAAGTAAAAAGGGATACTAGTATACTAAATCAAATGTGTTAAGGTCAGGATTTGAAATCTGAAGTGGTATGGACAGGGAGCCAGTATTCCTTGAAAAAAGAGGGAGAAACATGCTCAAAATGCTTAGCATCATATAAAAGCTCTACGGCTGTGCTGTGCACCAGTTTGAGTCTTTGCAGGCAGTGTTGAAGTGAATTGCAATAATTCAAGGGGTTTGTTAAGAGAACCTGTATTAAGGTATGTAGGGCTTTGGGCTGTTTCTCCAAATGAGTGTTGAGAGGGTTTGGTGAGGGCTTTGGTGTTGAGATGACATGAGGAATCTAATCTGTCTCAGCACGTCAAAAGATCTTTGATCTAGGGCGAGAAGGAAAAAGAGCAGTCATGAATGGCTTCCAGTGGCCTCGCTGAATCTTTCAGAGGGATCTTCACCGCAGACATTACTTCTCTTGGAATGAGTCAGTTCTCTCTTGCAAACCAGGAAATTGCTTCACATTTTGCCGGATGGAGAATTAACCTATTGGATTTGACCCAGCTGGCAGAATTGTCTGGTTGCTACACTGTGACTGGAAATCTGCATCTCATCTGTCATGTGTGATAATAACTTGAGTACCATCAGCCAAAAGATATACATTGAGGCTAAGGGGGCAAGACAAATGTTGAAGGCTTGAGGAAAATCACAAGACAACCAATATTTGCTGAAAATTGATTTTTTGACTGAAAGTTTGATCAGAGAGAGATGATCTGAACCACTTAAGGACAATTCCAGCACTATCTATTTCCTATAAGCTGGATAAAAAAAGGCATTTTTTATAATGTCAGACAGCTTTGATCCAAAAGAATCAAAAAGAACTTTTCCCCTGGCATCCAGTGATGGGCAAATTTCATTTAACATTGCAACTAAGGCCATCTCAATACTGCATTTCCTTCTAAAGCCTGACTGCCTTGGGTGAGGGAAGTTGAAGATCTCAAGAAAAGGGTCAAATGTTGGGCAACTACTTTTTTCATAGCTTTAGCTAGGAATGGAAGGTTTGAAATGCAAGGGATTCATCTATGTTTGATTTCTTCAGTAATGGTCTTAGTACTATCTACTTTAAGGGTTTAGGCATCATTCCTGAGGACAAACTGGAACTACCCACATCAAGAATTATCAGAGTAGAAAGGGAGCTGGAATTACATTGGTGGTGGAGAAGCTGCTATTAATAGAGGCCATTGTTTTCCTGCCTTTGTATTGTTTTGGAAACATGGTATTTCTGTGCTGATCTAATCATATCTCTGTATCTCCTTTGGAGATGCTGACACGACTGAAGAAGAGCCGGAGTTTTCTCTCTTTGCCAATAGTTAATACTTTATGGGGGCAAAAGTACCTAAGGCAACATCTGTATGGTCTTTTTGCACTGGGAGCTCCTTTTAAACCTACTGGAGAATGTCTGGGACATGTTTGATTTTGTTGCTACTATTTTTTTGGACAACAACTTGATGTTGAAAAAATGCAGCTTATAGCACTTTGAAAGAAAAAGAAAGTAAACCTTAGCAACCAAAAAACCTACCTAAGGGAAAGCTACTTGGCAAGAAAAAAAGACGTGGTAAGAGGCAGAGGAAAAACATCCTCTAGTGATAAAAAATGAAAAATAGTGAAAAATGATAATGTCTGACAGACTGAAGGACATGTGTGTGAAACCTAAGACTGAGGACATCATGTGCATCAGCAGAAGGTGGGATCTGACCTCCTGACAAGTTAATCTCTTCTTTTCTCACTGACTTTGACTCCTGGCTTTCCTTCTTTCTGGACCCATTTTCCCGTTCCCTCCTTCTTGGAGATTTTAATATTAATGTTAATGACTCCTCTGACTCTTATGTCCCAAAACTCCTTGCCTTAACCTCTTCATTCAATCTCCAGCTGTATTCTACAGTCCTACGCACCAGCATCGTCACTGCCTTGACCATGTCTTTTTCTCCAACTGCTTGACTTCCTAACAGCTTCATCTCAGTTCCTATCCCCTATCTGACCCATCATTTGCTAACTTTCACCCTTAACCATCCTTTCCACAGTCTCAAGGCTGTCAATGAGCACTTGCGCATCCTGCACTTCCGGATGGAAACCTGGCGATCTATGATTCAAGCCGTGTGCTGAGGGGAGTTCCTGGCATCTCCAGATTTGGTCGAGGTGCATTTTCATATCCCGATCCGGGAGGATCAGCAAAGTATCTGCATTTTGCTGTGCTTGACTCTTGCTTTCAGTTCACCACCCTCCCATTCAGACTCTCCGTTGCCCCACAAATGTTCTCTAAGGTCATGGGTGGTGGTAGCTGCGGCGCTACAGCACCATGGGATTTGTGCGTACCCATATCTGGACATCTGGCTCATCCGAGCCCGTTCTCTTTCAGAGATCTCTCAGGTAGCGACTCGAGTCATGTCCTTTTTGGAAATCCTTGGCTGGGTGATCCATTGGGGAAAGAGCCAGTTGTTGCCTTCCCAGTATCTGGAGTTCCTGAGAGCACGTTTGAAGGACTAGAAAGGGGGGCTGTTACTTCTGGAGAGAAATCTGAAATTGTGAGTATATACTTCTGGGTATTTTTCTGAAAGGAATTTTTTTCTTTTAAAGCTAATTAATCTGTGAACCCACTATTTTTTGTTAAATCAGTCAGGGCCTAGTAGCAACAGTTTAAGATTCAATTTAAAACACAGAAGAGAACTTTCTGGTTACCTTTCATACCCAGTAGAGAGCTGTAGTTTAAATTTCATAGTCACTCAGGGTCTAGCATCAGCAAAGTACTTTTAGTTTCAATTTAAAGCACAGAAGAGAGCTTTCTGGTTAACTTTAGAATCCAGCAGAGAGCTTGTAGTTTAAATTTCATAGTCACTCAGGGCCTAGCATCAGCAAAGTACTTTTAGTTTCAAATTAAAACACAGAAGAGAGCTTTCTGGTTAAATTTAGAATCCAGCAGAGAGCTTGTAGTTTAAATTTCATAGTCACTCAGGACCTAGCATCAGCAAAGTACTTTTAGTTTCAAATTAAAACACAGAAGAGAGCTTTCTGGTTAAATTTAGAATCCAGCAGAGAGCTTGTAGTTTAAATTTCATAATAGGTTAGAGCCTAGCAGCAGCAAAGAGCTATAATTTAAATCAAATCAGAATATAGCTTACCTCAGCAGCACAGGACAGGGTACTGTGTAGCAGCCCTCTTTTAATAAGTGTTATATCCCTCCCTACCTCCCCACACCCACCGTCCCCTGGGATAATCACAGCTTTATAGGTTCTTGCACAACTTAAAAGACAGGAGGTGCTCTCAGGTGAAGCTCATTATCCAAATCAGTCATACACTAAGGACCTGAGATTAATTAAGCTTCAGGTGAACAAGGTATAATAAACTTATTAGGTACAGTTTTAGTGGCATAAATATCCATAGCACCCTTTAGTACGTAAAGAACTTAAAGATTTAAACACAAACTTAAAGCTAAGATGCAGACAGCAGTCCAGCAGCGGGATGTGGGCTTTCCAGTCTTTTGCATTGAGTGTCACATGTATGATTTTCTCCCAGCTGGTGAGAGGTCTTACGTGTGCACTAGGTGCAAGGAGCTCTTTGCTCTCAGGGAACAAGTCCGTTCTCTAGAGGCTAAAGTAGCAGACTTGGAAAGCATAAGACAGACAGAGAGGTACATAGACGAGACCTACAGGGATATAGTCCTGAAGTCCCACCTCCAGTCTGGCAGCATCCCTGTTGCCATGGAGGAGAGAGGTCACGTGACAGGAGAGCATCACCCTGGTGTGGCAGGAAGTGATCCTGTAACTAGGACCTGTCCTCCAGGTGATGTAAAACCCTCTCGCACCGAGGAGGTTTCTCCAGGGCCAAGTGCCCATGAGGGAAGGGTTAGGACAGCAGTTATAGTTGGTGATTCGATCATTAGGCATGTAGATAGCTGGGTGGCTGGTGGACGTGAGGATCGCCTGGTAACATGCCTGCCTGGTGCGAAGGTAGCGGACCTCACGCGCCACCTAGATAAGGTCTTAGATAGTGCTGGGGAGGAGTCTGCTGTCTTGGTACATGTCGGTATCAATGACATAGGAAAATGTGGTAGGGAGGTTCTGGAAGCTAAATTTAGGCTTTTAGGTAGGAAGTTGAAATCCAGAACTTCCAGGGTAGCATTCTCCGAAATGCTTCCTGTTCCACGCGCAGGACCCAAAAGGCAGGCAGAGCTCCGGAGTCTCAATGTGTGGATGAGACAATGGTGCAGAGATGAGGGGTTTGGATTTGTTAGGAACTGGGGAACATTCTGGGGAAAGGAGGAGGGGCTCTTCCGAAGGGATGGGCTTCACCTTAACCGGGATGGAACCAGGCTGCTGGCATTAACCTTTAAAAAGGAGAGAGAGCAGCTTTTAAACTAGATAATAGGGGAAAGCTGACAGTCGCCCAAGAGCGCATGGTTCGGAAGAATGTATCCTTGAAGAATACTACAAAAAGCAGAGAGGTTCCAAAAAAGAGTAAAGTAGCCCAAATGCCCTCGAGTATGGAGCAGACAGAGCTTAAAGATCCCAAATTACCCATGTCTACCAATAGCCAAATTAATATGAATAAAATACAGTCTCTAAAATGCTTGTATGCAAATGCTAGAAGTCTAAAAAACAAGATGGGAGAGTTAGAATATATAGCACTAAACGAGAGGTTAGATATGATTGGAATATCAGAGACATGGTGGAAGGAGGACAACCAGTGGGACACTGTGATACCTGGGTACAAACTATATCGTAATGATAGAGCTGATCAAATTGGTGGAGGGGTTGCGCTCTGTTAGAGAGGGCATTGAGTCAGAAAGGATTAAAGTTTTGCAAGAAACAAAATTTGCTGTAGAATCTCTATGGATTGAAATTCCATGTAAAAAGGGGAAGGCGATGGCAGTGGGGGTGTACTATCATCCGCCTGGCCAGAATGAACAAAGGGATGATGAAATGCTCAAAGAAATCAAGGAAGCTAGCAAAGGTTACAGTGCAGTAATAATAATGGGTGATTTCAATTACCCCGGCATCGACTGGGTCAGTGTCACAGCAGGACATGCTAGGGAGATAAAGTTCCTAGATGAAATAAATGACTGCTTCTTGGAGCAGCTGGTTCATGAACCGACCAGAGGGGAAGCCATATTAGACCTAGTCCTTAGTGGAACACCAGATCTAGTGCAAGAGATAAGGGTGTTGGGGCCACTTGGCAATAGTGATCATAGCATGATTGCCTTTGATTTAATTAGTGGAGGAGGGATAGTAAGGAAATCCACAGTACTACCCTTTAACTTTCGAAAGGGAGACTATGATAAAATGAAGAAAACAGTTAAGAAAAAACTAAAAGGAGCAGTTGCAAAGGTTAAAGACGTACATCAAGCTTGGATGTTGTTGAAAAATACTATCTTGGAAGCCCAGACCAGCTGTATTCCACGCTTTAAGAAAAGTGGAAGGAAGTCCAAAAAACTGCCAGCATGGTTTAAAGGTGAGGTCAGAGAGGCTGTTGTTGCCAAAAAAGCATCTTTCAGGAAATGGAAAAAAGAGCCAAATGACGAAACCTGGAAACAGCACAAGCACTGGCAAGTCAAATGCAAGGCATTGATAAGGCAGGCAAAGAGAGAATTTGAGAAGAAGCTTGCTGCGGAAGCAAAAACACGAAATAAAGACCTTTTCAAGTACATTCGTAGCAAAAAACCTGTGAGAGAGTCAGTTGGTCCATTAGATGATAAAGGGGTTAAAGGAGCACTAAGAGGCGACAAGGCGATAGCGGAGAGACTGAATGAATTCTTTGCTTCAGTCTTTACTGAGAAAGATGTAGGGATGTTACCCATGACTGAAGTGGTATTTAAAAGTGCGGAAGAATTGAAGGAAATATCGATACACCGGGAAGATGTCTTACAACTATTAGATAAACTGAAGAGTAGCAAATCACCTGGGCCGGATGGTATACATCAAAGGGTCTTGAAAGAACTGAAATATGAGATTGCAGACCTGCTATTAGTAATCTGTGAACTATCATTAAAATCATCTCTAATACCTGAAGATTGGAGGATCGCCAATGTAACACCAATTTTTAAAAAGGGTTGCAGGGGTGATCCGGGAAACTACAGACCGGTGAGCCTGACGTCAGTACCGGGAAAAATGGTAGAAACCATCATAAAGAATAAAATTACTCAGCATGTAGATAGTCACGACCTAATGGGAGACAGCCAACATGGCTTTAGACAAGGAAGATCTTGTCTTACTAATCTGTTATGTTTTTTTGAAGGAGTGAATAATCAGGTGGACAAAGGTGAGTCGGTTGATATTGTGTATCTGGACTTTCAGAAAGCCTTTGACAAGGTCCCTCATCAGAGACATTTGGCAAAACTAAAGAGTCATGGGATAGGAGGTAGTGTACTATTGTGGATCAGGAACTGGTTAAAAGATAGAAAGCAGAGGGTAGGGCTAAATGGCCAATTTTCCCAATGGAGAAAGGTGAATAGTGGTGTACCCCAGGGATCTGTGCTGGGTCCGCTGCTTTTTGACATATTCATAAATGACCTGGAAAGTGGAATAACGAGTGAGGTTATCAAATTTGCAGATGACACAAAACTATTTAAAGTTGTTAAAACCCAAGAGGATTGTGAAAAATTGCAAGAGGATCTTGTTAAATTGGAAGACTGGGCATCAAAATGGCAGATGAAATTTAATGTGGACAAGTGCAAGGTTATGCACCTAGGGAAGAACAACCCAAACTATGGTTACACGATGCAAGGTTCCACATTAGGAACCACCACCCAGGAAAAAGATTTAGGCGTCATTGTGGATACCATGTTAAAACCCTCGGCCCAGTGTGCAGCGGCAGCCAAGAGAGCAAATAGAATGCTAGGTATGATAAGGAAAGGAATGGAAAATAAAACAAAAGATATTATAATGCCTCTATATCGTTCCATGGTGAGACCGCACCTTGAATATTGTGTGCAATTCTGGTCGCCGTATCTTAAGAAGGATATAGCGATTTTTTGAAAAGGTTCAGAGAAGAGCTACCAAAATGGTAAAGGGGATGGAAGGATACTCCTATGAGGAAAGGCTAAAAAGGTTAGGGCTCTTTAACCTGGAAAAGAGACGGCTGAGGCTCCGAGATATGATAGAAGTCTATAAATTAATGAACGGAGTGGAACGGGTAAACGTAGATCGATTGTTTACATTATCAGAATATAGAAAGACTAGGGGACATGCAATGAAGCTACAGGGTAAACTATTTAAGACTAATAAATAAAATATTTTTTCACTCAACGTGTAATCAAACTCTGGAATTTGTTACCGGAGGATGTAGTAAAGGCTGTTAGTGTAGCTGGGTTTAAAAAAGGTTTGGACAAGTTCCTGGAGGAAAGGTCCATAAACCATTATTAAGAAGTGACCGAAGATATCAATGCTTGACCCAGTACAAGCATTGTGGAACTTGTGTCTGTTGGGGAAACTGCTAGTTACATATGACCTAGATTGGCCACTGTTGGAAACAGAATACTGGGCTTGATGGACCTTGGTCTGACCCAGTATGGCATATCTTATGATCTTATGAATGGGCAGAGTCTTCTTGCCAGAGGAAAAAGTCAAAAGGCTGTTGGATTGCCTGGGTGCTGTTCTGTTCACCAAGGGAAAACAGCGGAAGTATGACCACAGCCTACCAGATGATAATAAATAATCTTTATTTGGGTCCTTAATAAAGATTATTTATTATCATCTGGTAGGCTGTGGTCATACTTCCGCTGTTTTCCCTTGGTTGTCCGTTTGCGGAAGATACTCTTCTTTCTTCCCCTGCTGTTCTGTTCACAGCAGGCTCCCAGAGTCTGGCATTATCTTCAACTCCTCAGATTGATGGCAGCAACAATCAAGTTAGTGCCATAAGGACATGCTCATATGTGGCCGCTCCAACTATCCTTGCTGAGTCAGTCGTCCCTGATTTCTCAGGAGTTCGAGCTCAGACTCCCGCTCCTGATGATGGTGAAGGCTAGCCTGCGGTGGAGGCGGCAGCCCTGGTATCTGAGAAAGGGCGTGCCACTGGATGATTTCTCATGGATCCTTCTGATGATGGATGACAGTCTCTCAGCCTGGGGAGCCCATTGATATGACCGGTGGCCCAGAGCCATTGAAACCTCAGGGAAGCGACGTGGTCCATCATCTGCCTTGAGGCAAGAGCCATCAGGATGGTTCTTCTGTGTTTCTGGCTGCGGGCTGGGTGGTTCAGGTGTTTTCAGACAACACCACAGTAGTGTTTTATGTCAGCAGCAAGGTGGCAGGAGGAGTGCCAGGTTAACCCTGAAAATGGCTCTCCTGTTTGCCGAGCCAGAGAAGAACCTCCTAACTTTGTCTGCTCAGCACATTGCCAGGGTGGACAATGTGGCAGTGGACTTTCTCAGCCGGCACTCTCTGGATCCAGGAGAGTAGGAGTTTTCAGGAGGTGTTTCAGTTGATTCTGCACTGCTGTGATCGCCCCAAGATTGATCTGACAGTGACTCGCTCCATTGCCAAGTGTGCCGCTTTTTCAATTGTCACACGAAGATGGATCCGAGAGCATCAACGCCCTTGCCAAGTCGATGCCTGCTGTATATGTGTATCTCCAGGAACAAGCAGGAATAAGTCCTCACATATGGGTATCGTCGGTACCGACGGAGCCCGTGCGGGAAAGCTCCCCAGCTTCTTAGAATAGAAGCTTTTGGGACCTCCCACTGCACATGCGCACTGCCTTCCCGCCTTCCTGAACAGCTCTCCTCAGTTTCTCTTTTTCCGCGGAGCCAGCAGGTCGTGTTCCTGTCACCGCTGAAGAAATTGTTATTTTATTTGTTTCTTTAGACCGCGTACCTGCCTTCCCCATACCGATACCGGTATCGCCGGTCTTTTCTTTCTTTCTTTAAAAATTATAATTCTTTTTTCTTATTTTTTAGCTTTTTGGTCACTTCTGAGAGGCCTCTCGGCCTACTCAATTTCTCCTCATGGAGAAGCCAGCCCCTGGATTTAAGAAGTGTACCAAATGTAATGCTGTTATTTCAGTCACAGACACCCATGAATGGTGTCTGAAATGTTTGGGGCCTGACCATTCCATACCGGACTGCCCATCTTGCTCCCACATGTCCAAACGTGGGCTGCAGAACCGGGCCAACAAATTCCATGTGCTGTTTGCTTCAGAGAATACAGCATCACAGTCATCCAGGTCTTCTTCTCCGGATGGATCTCAGGTAACCAAACCTTCTGTGGGCAAGTCCTCAAAGAGCAAATCTCCTTCAAAGCATCGAGAGGCTCTTAGCTTAGAACTTGAGGACCCTGCCCCAGCCAAACAACCCCGGCGGGAAGTCCAACTTCCAAAAACGCCAATTCAGGGGTCTCAGGTTGATATCGATGCTACGGCCTCGACAGATCACCTGTTAGCCTGCTCTGGGGTACCGGGTCACTCCGGTACCGACATCCAGGCAGCTATGGCGTCCATGGGCGATACTGTACAGTCCATGCAGCAGGCCGTCATGGCTTTCATTAAAGCTGCAACGCCATCGGTTCCGCTTTCAGCGGTTCCGGGCCCGATACCGGTATCGTCCGCCATGCCGGTATCGAGGCCGTCCACCTCTAAACGCAAGTCGGTACCGTATGGGCTTTCGCTCCATACCGGTTCCATACCCGATACGCCCGATATCGATACCGATCGGTACGCGTATCGTGCGTTAGAGGAAAGCACCGATTCCTCTGAGGATTTTCACTCCTCTGATGATTCTGCTGAGTTTTCACTCAACTTACCTGAGGAGCCCTCTTCTCCTAAAAGGAGAATGTCCCCTCCAGAGGATTTGTCCTTCCAGGACTTTGTTTTAGATATGGCTACAGCCCTTTCTATTACCACATCCTCTGAAAAGGAACCCAGATCCAAAAAACTGGATATTTTGGGATACTCAAAGGCCCCTAAGGAGGCAGTTACCCTGCCTATCCATGAAATCCTTCAAGAACAACTGATGGATTTCTGGGAAAATCCTTTGACTTTGTCTCCTTATTCCCGTAGGTTGGACACCATGTATAGGGTCCCTCCTTCTCCTGGTTTCCAAAAGACTCAATTGCCCCACCACTCTATTGTGGTGAAGTCTGCAATGAAGAAGATTAGGAGTACCAAAAGGCACTCTTCCACCCCTCCAGGACGGGAATGTAAGACTTTGGACTCTTTTGGTAGGAAAATTTTCCAGGCTACTATGCTTATAGCCAGGATTAATTCCTACAGTCTCTATATGGGCATGTTCCTGGAGGAACTTGCCAAAAAGGTGCGGCATTTTGCCCCCTTTATCCCTGAGGATAAAAAGCAGGGATTCCTTTCCCTAGTGAAACAACTCTTAGAGGTTTCTAAGTTCTCTAATAGGGCAGCATATGATTCCTTTGAGGGAGCCAGTAGGGCTTCGGGCATTGCTATTGCAGCCCGACGTCTTGCTTGGCTCCAGGCCTCTGATCTGGAACCTTGGGTTCTAGATGGCTTACGGAATCTGCCCTGTACAGGTGAGAACTTATTTGGGGAAGAGTGGCAAATCAAAGCCACCCAGATGGATGCTGAAAATGCCACCTTGGAAAGACTTTCAAAGTCCACTTCAATTCCTACTAAGAAAAAGTCTTTTAAAAGGCCTTACTATAAGAAGGCCAGAGTTGCTTCAAATACTGGCCAGCAGTCTTCTCAACCTCGCTATACTGCTAAGCGTCAGCAATCCAAACAAGCACGAGCTAAGCCTGCAGCAGCTACTGTAGCTCAGCAGGCTCCAACCCCTCAGGGGTTTTGACTTGCTCCTAGGGAACTTGCCACTTCTGGTTCTAACACAACCAGAACCTCTCACCATACCCGGAAGGTTGGTTCACTTTGCTCCCAGATGGGAACAAATCACAACAGAACAATGGACCCTCTCTATCATTCGAGAGGGTTACAAACTTCATTTCTCCAGCCTTCCTCCCCATCATATGGTGAGACCATTCAATTCTCCCCCATCTCTCCTAACCCTGTTGGGTCAAGAGGTTTCCTCTCTTCTTGCCCAAGGGGCCATAGAAGAGGTTCCTCTTCCTCAACAAGGGTCCGGTTTCTACTCCCCTTATTTTCTCATTCCAAAGAAGACAGGGGGATTCAGACCAATCCTAGATCTGAGAGAATTGAACAAATTTCTCTTCAAGGAGAAATTCAAAATGCTGTCTCTCGGCATTCTCCTTCCTTACCTCCAGGGTCAGGACTGGCTTTGTTCTCTAGACCTACAGGATGCGTATACACATATACTCATCCATCCATCCCACAGAAAGTATCTTCGCTTTCTGTTTCAGGGAAAACATTTCCAATACAGAGTACTCCCCTTCGGTCTAGCCTCTGCTCCAAGAGTATTCACAAAATGCATGGCAGTCGTAGCCGCATTTCTAAGAGGCATGGGAATCTTTGTCTTCCCATATCTGGACGACTGGCTCATCCGAGCTCCAACTCAGTCACAGGCCCAGATTTCCCTGGACCACACAAGGAGCCTTTTGCAGTATCTGGGACTGGTAGTAAACCTTCCCAAGTCCCAACTCATCCCTACTCAATCTCTAGAATTCATAGGGGCCCAGTTGGACACCATCACTGCAAGGGCCTACCTTCCACATGTTCGAGGCCAGCGCCTCCTGAGTTTGGCCTCCCAAGCTCAGTCCAGCACTCACTTGACAGCCAGGGAAATGCTACGCCTACTGGGTCATATGGCCTCCACAGTGCATGTGGTGCCCTATGCTCGTCTTCATATGAGAGCAGCTCAATGGACCCTGGCCACTCAGTGGACTCAGGCGTCAGGAGCGCTCTCAGACCAAATACAAACCTCCGATCGTCTGTTTTGGTCCCTCCACTGGTGGACTTCCACCAAGAATCTGTTGTTGGGGGCTCCATTTCAACCATTGCTACCCCAAGCAACCCTCACAACAGATGCCTCCCAAACAGGGTGGGGAGCCCATCTGCAAACTCTCTCCACTCAGGGCACTTGGTCTCTACAGGAGACCACCCTTCATATCAATCTTCTGGAACTGCGAGCAATTTACCTTGCCCTCAAGGTCTTCCACTCCCTCCTAGCCAACCTCACTGTCCTAGTTCAGACGGACAATCAGGTGGCCATGTTTTACATAAACAAACAAGGAGGGACGGGCTCTCTGTCGCTTTGCAACGAAGCTCTAAGACTATGGGCCTTCGCCAGAGAGCATCAGATTCACCTGCTAGCAGTGTATCTCCCAGGAGTTCAAAACTCTCGGGCAGACAGGCTCAGTCGAGTTCTGCTGCCACACGAATGGTCCCTACATTTGGACCAAATAAACCGAATCTTTCAGGAATGGGGGACCCCGGACATAGACCTCTTTGCAAGTCCGTGGAATGCCAAACTTCCCCGGTTCTGTTCCAGAACTCCGTGTCAGGGAGCTCAGGCTACGGACGCCTTTCTCCTGAATTGGAATCAGGCATTCCTATATGCCTTTCCACCCATTCCTTTGATTCCCAAGACTCTGTTCAAACTCCAGAGGGATCATGGAACTATGATCCTCATAGCTCCACGCTGGCCACGCCAAGTGTGGTTCCCTCTACTTCTACAGCTCTCCCAGGGATCCTACTTGGATCTGGGAGCTGCGCCAGACCTCCTGTCTCAGGAGGAGGGGACTTTGTGGCACCCAAACCCCAAATCCCTTCACCTCAGTGCTTGGTTACTGAAGGCTTAAGCCTTCAAGACTTTCATCTTTCCCAACCAGTGAAAGATATCCTTTCTGCCTCTAGGAAACCCTCTACCAGGCGTTCCTATGCTTTCAAATGGAAACGTTTTTCCATTTGGTGTGCTCAGCAGGGTCTTGACCCTCTGGCACTTCCTTTGAATTCTCTTCTTGATTATCTCCTGCATCTATCCAATGCAGGCCTCAAGACGAATTCGGTAAGAGTCCATTTAAGTGCTATTGCAGCATCCTTGAAACATATAAATGGACAACCTATCTCCTCTCATCCTCTTGTTGCAAGATTCATGAGAGGCCTGACTCTCACTAAACCTCCCATCAGACCACCCCCGGTCGCATGGGATTTGAATCTAGTGCTCGGTCAACTTATGAAGCCACCTTTTGAGCCAATGTTTTCCACCTCCTTGAAATTTCTTTCCTGGAAGGTCATCTTCCTCATTGCAGTCACTTCGGCTCGCCGCATCAGTGAGCTGCAGGCTTTAGTGGCTAATCCACCTTACACAAGATTTCATCATGATAAGGTGGTCCTTAGGACGAATCCCCACTTTATGCCTAAAGTGGTCTCGCCTTTTCATCTTAATCAAGAGGTATATCTACCTGTCTTTTTTCCAGCTCCTCATGCATCCAATGCAGAGAGGAACCTTCATACTCTGGATTGTAAAAGAGCTCTCGCTTTTTACCTTAATAGGACTCAGCCACATCGAAAGTCTTCTCAACTTTTTGTGGCCTTTGATCCTTCCCATTTGGGACTTCCAGTCTCCAAGCGTACACTTTCCAATTGGATTGCTCAGTGTATTTCTTTTGCTTACCAGAGCAAAAACATTTCTCTGGAAGGCCATGTCACTGCTCACAATGTGAGGGCCATGGCAACTTCTATGGCTCATCTGCACTCTGTTTCCATAGATCAGATCTGTCGAGCCGCTACCTGGGCCTCGGTTCATACCTTCACAGCCCATTACTGTTTGGACAAGGACTCCCGCCGGGATGCCTTGTTTGGCCAGGCTGTCCTCAAGCACCTGTTCCATTCCTAAACAACTCCTGCCCACCTTCCCAGAATGGATGCCTGAGATCCATACGAAGATGGCGAACCTTTACAGGGGATCCCATGCATCTAAGCTAGGGAGTCCCCATATGTGAGGACTTATTCCTGCTTGTTCCTGGAGATAGCACAGTTACTTACCTGTAACAGGTGATCTCTGGGAACAGCAGGAATTAGTCCTCACAACCCACCCACCTCCCCTAGGAGTTGTATCTTTTATCTATCTATCTTCCTGTCCTCTCTCTGTTGACTCAGCTATAAACTCGAAACTGAGGAGAGCTGTTCAGGAAGGCGGGAAGGCAGTGCGCATGTGCAGTGGGAGGTCCCAAAAGCTTCTATTCTAAGAAGCTGGGGAGCTTTCCCGCACGGGCTCCGTCGGTACCGACGATACCCATATGTGAGGACTAATTCCTGCTGTTCCCAGAGATCACCTGTTACAGGTAAGTAACTGTGCTTTCCTCCATGGCCCTGGTGGGTTGTGTGATTCGGTGTATATAGCACAACCTGGGAAGGATGATTCTTATGGTGCCAGATTAGCTAAGGAGAGCATGGTTCAGAGATCTAATGCTGCTCCTTCAAGCGCCACCTCTTCATTTGCCTCTGTTTCAGGGTCTATTGTGCCAGGGACCGATCTTCCTGGAGGACCCAGTTCACTTGTCACTTATGGCTTGGCTCTTGAGAGAAGATGCCTAGCATGTAAGGACTACTCTCTGGTGGTGGTTTCCACTCTGCTCGGAATCTGCAGGAAGTCTACTAGCCTGACATACATGTAGGTCTGGTGCCTCTTGGACAAGGGTTTGCTTCATGGCAGCTGGCTCCTGAGGCAGCAAAGGTGCCATCTCTGTTGGCATTTCTGCAGGATGGTCTGGAGAAGGGATTTTCTTTTAGCTCTCTGAAGGTTCAGGTGGCAGCTTTGACCTATTTGAGGTCCAGTGGCTGATAAGTTTCTAGCCTTACACCCAGATGTTTCTGCTTTCTTCAGGGGGTTCAGCATCTGCGTCCTCCCCTTCGGTTTGTGGTCCCTTCCTGGGATCTATGTCTGATGCTCAGGCCTGATATCGGAACCCTTTCAACCGTTGAAGCACGCTACTCTGAAGAATTTGATGCTCAAGACTATCTTCTTGGTGCAGTTTGTTCTGCAAGGCGGATTTCTGAGCTGCAGGCTCTGTCTTGCCAAGATCCTTGCCTATCTATTTTTAAGGAGGCCATTTCCATTCAGCTTGTGCCTTCCTTCTTGCCTAAGGTGACTTTTCCCTTTCTGCTGAGCCAAGTGGTTTGCCTGCCCTCCTCTAAGGAGTAGTATCGGGAGAAGGATAAGAATATTCATCTTATGGATGCCCTGAGGGTGCTTCTCTTGTACTGGGGAGTTACAAATTTATTTTGTAAATCAGACCATATTTTTGTGTTTGCTGGCCACGCAAAGGTGACACGACGGTTAAGTCTACATTGGGGCGCTGGATTAAGGAGGCCATAGCCTCGGCATATTTGCTGCAGAACTGGCCATTTCCAGAGGGTTTGCACACCCATTCTATCTGAGCGCAAGCATCCTCATGGGCAGAGCGTAGCTCGGTAGCCCTTGCTGATATCTGTAGAGCGGCAATGTGGGCATCACTTGCCAATTTGCTTAAGCATTACTGCTTGGAAGCAGTATTGAAAGCCTTATCAAAGAACAAAGCACTGGGCATTGATGTCATTCATATTGAAGTATTACAGCAATTGGAATCGGCTGTTATCGTACTTACAAGGCTCTGCCAGAAAATTTGGAAGACATCATCATGCCCAATTGACTGGAAAAGATCTGTGTTTATTCCAAAACTAAAGAATGGTGATCCAACTACCTGTGGAAATTATCGCACAGTCACTCTGATCCCACATTGCCAGTAAGATTATACTGAAGATTATTCAACAGACTACAACTGTACCTGAAACGAGATCTGCCTGAAGTGCAAACAGGGTTCAGAAAGGGCGAGGAACAAGAGACATCACGGATGCGAGATGGATCCTTGAAAAAACAAAAGAATACCAAAAATATATCTATATATGTTTTATCAACTACAGCGAGGCTTTTGACTTTGTAAACTATGAGAAACTCTGGGTCCACATTAAGAAGCATGGGTATACCAGAACACCTGATAGTTCTCTTGCACAACCTTTACATTGATCAAGAAGCAACAGTTTGAACGGAAGGAGAAACAGAATGGTTTAAAATCAGCAAAGGTGTATGACAAGGCTGCATACTTTCCCCCTACCTGTTTAATTTATGCGCAGAACAAATCATCAGAGAAGCAGGACTGTATGAAGACAACCAAGATGTGAAGGTTGATAGAAGGCTCATCAACAACCTCCGCTATGCTGCTGATACCACATTGTCTTCATTTTCAGCCAGTAATCTGAAACATTTGCTTCTCAAGACCAAGGAACATAGTCTTAAAATGGGTCTGCATCTTAATGTAAAGAAGACGTAGATCCTGAGAACTGACAAAATCAATAAGTTCATCGTTGATGGAGAAGAAATTGAACTAGTTGACAACTTTAACCTTCTTGGATCAACTATCAATAAAGAAATAACAAGCAGTCAAGAAATCCGGCGACGCGTTGCTCTTGGCAGAATAGTTATGAAGGACCTAGATAAGATTCTCAGGAGTAGAGATGTCTCTCCATACAAAGATTCAACTTGTTCAAGCCATGTCATATGGATGCTAAAGTTGGACAGTGAAAAAAATAGGAAAAAAAAATCAATGCCTTTGAATTATGGTGCTGACAACGAATATTGTGTATATCATGGACTGCTCAAAGAGCAAGCTAGTCAGTACTAGAGGAGATCAAACCTAAGCTTTCCTTAGAAGCTCAGATGAAAAGACTGACTTTCATGCTTTTGACACATCATGCAAAGAGAGAGATCGTTAGAGAAAGACATCATGGTTGGCAAGGTAGAAAAGTCAACGAAAAGAGGAAGGCCAGCAATGAGATGGATCGATACAATAACAGCAGTTATGGGTTCCAGTCTGTCAACAATGAACCGCCTGACTGAAGACTGAACACAATTTAGGACAACTATCCAGAGGGTTGCCATGAGTCGACACTGACTCAACGGCACTCAACAACAACATTGCTTGGATGTCCACATGTAGGTAGACATAGCCTTTGGCTCTAAGGTTTTGTGAGCTGCTGTGTCTTCTACCTGCCCAGCAGAGTCATAGCTTTGGTGCATCTCACTTGTTTGGACTGGTCTAGCAGGACGATATGGAAGGTGACATTTTACTTACCAGATAATGTCCTTTCCTTGAGTCCTGCTAGACCAGTCCAGGGCCTGCTCCTGGAACTGTATTTGCTCTATTCTTCTGCTCCAGTACCCTTGGGTCTGCTATGATTTTTATACTTGGCTCTGCAGGTTCATCTTCTAATGACAGCCTTCTGCTTCTGCTTTCCTGTGCATAGTTGTCTACTGTTGATTACTACTAGTACTATTAATCATTTATATAGCACTACAGTTGTTGCCGACTTTGATGTTGTGTGAGGCTTGCCATGTTCTCCTATATGCTTTGGGACGGATACTGAAGAGACCTCTGGCGGCTGAGGTGGATAGAGGTATGGGAATGATCTCATTGAAGCCTGGACTTTTCGTTGGTTCTTTATCTCCACCAATCTGCTGGTAGGGGAACATAACCCATTTGTCTGGGCTGGTCTAGCAGGATTCAAGGAAAGGACATTCTCCAGGACCAAGCAGGAAGTCAGTCCTCACATGTCGACGGAGCCCTCGTGTGGAGCATTTCCCCAGCTTTCAAAGAAAGTCTTTGGGAATGCAGCACGCATGTGTGGTCCCCTTCCCACCCAAGGGTGCCATCTTGCTCAGTCTTCTTTTTTCCGCGGAGCCCGACGGACGTGTGTCCTAGTCACCCGGTTAAAAGTTGATTTTTCCTTCGAAGATTCGTGGTTTTTTGCCGGTTTGACGCCGGTTCCCCTTCCCACCTGGGCACGGTACACCGGTATCGAGCCCGGAGCTGTTTTTCGGTTTTTGTCCTTCGAGACTAGCGTTCGCGCTCTTTTTCTTTTTCACTGGCAGCCCGGTCTTTTGACCTTGCAGGGGCCCTTTTTTCCCCCGATGGCTGCCAGCGGGTTCAAGAAGTGTGATTGGTGTAATAAACTGATGTCTCTCACTGACACACACGACTGCTGCCTCCGGTGCCTCAGGCCCGATCATGACCCGATGATTTGTGGCCCGTGGGCAAAATGTCCTCGAAGGCGTTGAGGAGCTGTCAGCATCAGAGAGAAAGGATCTTCTCTGACTCCGCTTCCGGCCGGGCCCAGACTTTGTCAGAGGCCTCAACGTCTCTGGAGTCTGACCCCGAGCATCGTCGGGGCTCCTCTGAGCAGGGGTCTCCCTCACGGGAACACAAAAGGAAGAAGAAACCCGCGAGGGTGGCGTCGGTGGACGCTCTGGGTCCCTCGAGGGCCAGGTCGCATAGCCCTGACCGCCGTCCTCGGAACCGGTGAGGCTTGCCAAATTGCCTCGTGTGGAGCCGGAGTCCCCGAGTCACGTGAGTGCTGTAGTCCTCATGGACTCTCCTCCGAGGGAGCTGACGTCGGCGGGGGCCAAGTCGGGGGCTGCTGAGTCTCCTGAGCTTGGACTCAGGTTGACGGCCTTGGAGAGCAGTTTGGCTGCCTTCATGGAACAGCAGCGGGTGCTGATCACCGGTCTGACCGGTGCATCTGCCCCGACCACCGGGACCGTGACGTCCAAGTTGACCCCAGAGGCCGAGCCGATCCTCGAGTCCATGCAGTCTCGAGTCGACCCTCGGCCTCCCGTACAGGGCTGAGGTCATCGACGCCGGTACCCTCGGCATCGGGGCAGATGGCATCGGTGCCTGCCTAGCCGGAGCCGCTCGATTCCTCCTCGGAGGGGTTGGGGTGGGAGACGGAGGATGAGGAGTCCCCAGACACTTTTCGGACCCAGTGCGTCCCATCGGACTCACTGGAGTCCGAGCCTCGGAGAAGGTCCCCCCCGGAGGATACCTGGTTCATGGCCAAGGCCTTGGCCTTCCCCGTGGATCCCGAGGAGGAGCCTCGAGCCGAAGAGCTTGAGGTCCTCCAGTATGACTCTACCCCGAAGGAGGCCTTTACTGTACCGGTTCCTCCGATGCTGGAACGGCTGCTCTTCTGCCTGTGGGAGGCACCGGCCTCGGCGCCGGTTCTCAGCAAACGGGTCAATTCCATTTATCGAGTCCGTAAGAGCCCTGGGTTCCAGAAGGCACAGCTACTGCACCACTCCATGGTTGTGGAATCGGCCGTGCATCGTCTGAAGAGTCAGAAGATGCACTCCTCGGTGCCCCCCGGCAGGGAGGCCCGGAACCTGGATGCCCTCGGTAGAAAGTGCTTCCATGGCTCTATGCTGGCTTGCCGTGTCCAGACTTACCCAGCTGTACATGGGCATGTACCTCCGAGACCTGGCAAAGGAGATTGCCAGGTTCTCTGCTGGCCTCTCCGAGGAACCTTTGCAGAGGTTCAAGGCTTTGTCATCGGGGATTCGAGAGTGCTCGAAGTTTATATCTCGAGCAGCTTATGATGACTTCGAGGCTTCGGCCCAAGTAGCAGCGGCCGGCATCAGGCCTCGAGCCATGGGTCCAGGACAAGTTGGTCGATGTCCCTTGCCGGGGTGAGAATCTCTTTGGCAAACCCATGGCTGAAAAGGCTGCCGAAATCGAGACCGAGACTCTCACCAGGACAAGGCTGTCCAGGAAGAATTCTGCCCCTTCTCAGAAGAAGAAGGGCTCGGGGAAAAAGCCCTTTTTACCCGAGGAAGGCCTCTGCCTACAAATCCTACCTTCAATTCCAGGCCTCTGCAGCTCCCTAACAGGGTCAGCAGGCCAAGGGGCAGGGACATGGGCCCCGTAGGCAGAAAACACCCAAGCCGCCAGCTCCGGCTCCTGCACAGCAGAGAGCGGGGTTTTGACTCCCACTGCATAGCCTCTCCTCCACAGCTGGCTCCTCTCAGCACAGGAGGCCGGCTGACACTGTACGCCCACAGGTGGTCAGCCATAACAAGGGATACCTGGGTACTGAGCATAGTCCAAAAGGGCTATTTACTCCACTTCAACCAATTACCCCCCCTCCTATTTTCCAGGGGAGCCTCCAAGACTCCCTCTTCACAGAGACCTCCTCCTTAAGGAGTTGGCAAGTCTTCTAAGGGAGCAGGTGGTGGAACCGGTGCCTCACCACCTGAGAGGCCACGGCTTCTATTACGGTACTTTCTGGTACCAAAAAGGACAGGAGGCCTCAGGCCCATCCTAGACTTGCGAAATCTCAACAAGTTCCTGGAGAGGGAAAAGTTCAAGATGCTTACCCTTGGAATACTGCTGCCCTACCTCCAGCAGGGAGATTGGCTATGCTCCTTAGACCTGAAGGATGCTTATACTCACATCCTCATTCATCCAGACCACAGACAATATCTCAGATTTGTAATGGGAGGAGATCATTTTCAGTACAGAGTACTTCCATTTGGCCTAACTTCCGCACCCAGGGTTTTCACCAAATGCCTGGCGGTGGTGGCGGCCTATCTCAGAAACCGGGGCATCTTTGTCTTTCCATACCTGGACGACTGGCTCATCAGGGGTCAGTCTCCACAGGAGGCCAGACAAGCCACTCTTCACACTGTCTCTCTTCTCCAGCACCTAGGCTTCGTCAAACTTTGCAAAGTCCACTTTGCTCCCCTCACAGGACGTAGAGTTCATAGGGGCAAGGTTGGATACTCTACCAGAAATGGCTTATTTGCCTTGGGAACAGGGCTCACAGACTGATGGTTCTAGCACAGCAGTTTCGCAGGGGATCTCTGGTCTTGACCAGACATTTCCTGAGGCTTTTGGGCCACATGGCAGCCACAGTCCATGTAACTCCAAATGCTCGTCTGCATATGCGCCCTGTTCAATGGTGCCTCAGAGCTCAATGGATACAGGCCACAGGAGACTTAAGGGACAGAGTGAGAGTGTCCCAACTACTAGCGGCCTCCCTACAGTGGTGGCTGCATCTCCCGAACCTGATCAAAGGGGTGCCCTTCCAGGCACCACCACACGCACAGGTGCTGACGACCGATGCTTCTCTTCAAGGTTGGGGTGCACATTGCCAGGGGGCATGCACTCAGGGCCTCTGGTCCCCTTAGGAGGCCACACAGCAGATCAATCTGTTGGAGTTGCGAGCTATTCGATTAGCTCTACAAACTTTCTCTCATGTCCTCTCTCACCAGTCTGTCTTGATTCAGACGGACAACCAAGTAGCCATGTTCTATGTGAACAAACAAGGAGGTACAGGGTCCAGGCTTCTCTGTCAGGAAGCACAGGCCCTGTGCGCCTTTGCAGTCAAGCACAGCATGTTTCTCAAGGCAGTTTACCTGGCCAAGAAAATTACCTGGCAGACAGGTTGAGCAGGATTCTACAGCCTCACGAATGGCAGTTGAATCCCCTAGTGATCCAGCAGATCTTCCTAAAATGGGGTCTTCCAACCATCGATCTCTTTGCCAGTCCATTGAACCGTCAGCCGCCCAGGTTCTGTTCCAGACAACCGCATCCTCTGCGGATAGCAGCGGATGCCTTCCTAATCTCTTGGTCTACGGGCCTGCTGTACGCGTTTCCTCCAACGCCTCTAGTGGCCTGAACCCTATTCAAGGTTCTTCGGGACAGGGCCTCGCTGATCCTGGTAGCCCCCAGATGGCCGAGGCAACCATGGTTTCCACTCCTTCTGCAATTGGCGGTGGACACTCCACTCCCTCTGGGGGTGCAACCCGATCTCCTGTCTCAGGATCAGGGATCTCTCCTGCACCCCAACCTCCAGTCCCTCCATTTGATGGCCTGGCTGCTGAAAGGGTAGTTCTAGCCCCCTTACTTCTACCTAGGGACATGGAGGAGGTGGTTTTGGCCTCTAGGAGACAATCCACTCGGAAATCTTATGCCCTCAAGTGGAGTAGGTTCTCCACCTGGTGTGCTCAGCGCCAAGAGGATCCGTTTTCGTGCCTGGTACCAGTGGTGCTGCAGTATCTGCTTCACCTGTCAGATCTAGGCCTTAAATCCAACTCTGTTCGGGTCCACCTCAGTGCTCTATCCGTGCACCACTCGCCGGTTGAGGGCCAGTCCCTGTCGGTCCACCCCTTAGTGGCCCGCTTCCTCAGAGGCCTGCTTTTGCTCAAGCCTCCGATTCGTCCACCAACCCCTGAGTGGGATTTGAATGTGGTCTTTCAACAACTTACTCGCCCATCGTTTGAGCCGATGGCTACCTGTCATTTACGCTTCCTTTCCTGGAAGGCGTTGTTCTTAGTGGCTCTTACCTCGGCCAGGCGTGTGAGTGAACTACAGGCTCTGGTTTCTGATAGACCGTACACATGGTTCTATAGGAACAAGATGGTCTTACGGACTCATCCCAAGTTCCTTCCAAAGGTTGTCTCCTCTTTCCACCTCAATCAGGAGGTGGTTCTTCCGACCTTCTTTCCCAGGCCGCATGCCAGCCGGGCTGAAATGGTCTTGCCCTGGACTGTAGGAGGGCGTTGTCTTTCTACATTGACCGTACGCAGGGGCATCGAAGGGCTGTTCAGCTCTTCGTATCTTTTGACCCTAATAAGCTGGGGTCACCTGTCTCCAAGCGTACCCTATCCATTTGGGTAGCAGACTGTATCGCCTGGGCGTACAGGGAAGCCGGCCTCTCCTTGCAGAGTCGAGTCACGGCCCACCGTGTCAGGGCGAAGGCTGCATCAGTAGCTCATCTCCGCTCTGTTCCGTTGGCAGACATCTGCCAGGCCGCTACTTGGTCTTCAAGCCAGACTTTTGCGGCCCATTACTGCCTTGAGAGAGAGTCCCGTAGGGACAGTGCTTTCGGACAGGCGGTACTCCGTAATCTCTTTGAAGTTTAGGCAACTCCCT
The DNA here is from genome assembly GCA_033557465.1 of Ichthyophis bannanicus. Lineage (NCBI taxonomy): Eukaryota > Metazoa > Chordata > Amphibia > Gymnophiona > Ichthyophiidae > Ichthyophis > Ichthyophis bannanicus. The sequence continues at coordinate 17,087,850 of CM066041.1, read as the reverse complement.
ACCCTCCGGCCCTTGTGTTGGGCTACCGTTCAGGGGCGTTCTCAGAGAAGATTCTTATCACGCATGCTGAGGCTCTAGAGGGAGCTTATTTTTCAGCTTTGGGGTTCTCGGTAGCCTAGAGCTGGGGAGTCCCATATGTGAGGACTGACTTCCTGCTTGGTCCTGGAGAAAGCGTATTTAGTCACCTGTAACAGGTGTTCTCCAGGAGCAGCAGGAATCAGTCGTCATGACCCTCCCTCCTCCCCTTGGAGTTGCAGTCCTATATATTTGCTGTCTTTTAGCTATGTCATCAGACTGAGCAAGATGGCACCCTTGGGCGGGAAGGGGACCGTGCATGCGTGCTGCATTCCCAAAGGCTTTCTTTGAAAGCTGGGGAAATGCTTCGCACAACGTCACCCATATGTGAGGACTGATTCCTGCTGCTCCTGGAGAACACCTGTTACAGGTGAGTAACTACGCTTTATCTGGTAAGTAAAATATCATCATCCTCTGTTTCCTTGGCTCGCAACCTTGGGGCCACCTTTGATTCTTTCTTTCCCTGCACATATCCAACATATAGCTAAAACCTGTCATTTCTTTCTCTGTAACATCAGCAAAATGTATCCCTTCCTTTCTGAGCACTCTATCAAGACTCTTATGCACTTTGTAGTCACCTCCTGTTTAGATTCTTGCAACTTACAGTACTTCTCGCTGGTCTCCCCCTGAATAATCTCTCTCCTGTTCATTCCATTCAGAACTAATCTTCTGCCAGTGTCGCTATGGTCACATAGCCTTCTCCTCAAGTCACTTCATTGGCTCCCTGTTTCCGCATCAAGTTCAAACTACTTCTACTCACCTACAAGTGCATGCACTCTACTGCTCCCCATTACCTCTCCTCTCTTATCTCTCCCTACGCACTTCTCCTCAGGAACTCCGTTCATCAGGCAAATCTCCTCTGTCTGTGCCTTTCTCTTTCACTGTTAACTCCAGAATTTCAGGCGAATGCAAAAAACTAGCACGGCCTTTAAGCACAGATAATGCCACTTTTAAGTACACTTACTGCTACCGCTAACTGTAGAAAAGAGACTGACGTGTGTGTAAACTGCAAGGGAAAACCTAGTGCACAATGAACGCCAATAGTGTTTAAATGTTCCCTGTAAAATAGTTATCTCCAAGTTATAATGCCCTGTTCAATGTAATTTCAGTTTGTTCAATGTAAACCGCACTGATGCAGAATAGCGCGGTATATAAGAGAATGTAAATAAATAAATAAAAATAAATAAATAAATAAATTATAGGCAAATGAGCTGCACATAGACTGGTATGCAAATATTGGCTGCGCCCAATGCAGAGAAACGCGTAGGGGATTTCAGAATCGGCCTTAGCGCCATTATCTCTGCACCTGGGTCTGAGGTGGCATAAACATCTAGTGCAGGGGTTTTCAACCCAGTCCTCGGGGAACCCTAGGCCAGTCAGGTTTTCAGGATTCCCAGAATGATTATACATAAGATAGATTTGCATACAATGAAGGCAGAACATGCAAATCTTTATCATGCATATTCATTCTACGGTTCTGATCTAGTGCATGCCCCCCACAGTATTATGATGACATTGGGTGCTTTCCATGCTGCCAGGATCATCAAAGGCCCCGATGCCATCAAAATACTATTGGAGGCCACAGCCCCTGACAGAATTCAAACCCCTGGTGGCCCAGAGGTCCCAATTCCCCCTTCCCCCATCCACCCAAGTAAAATAATCCCTGGTGGCCCAGAGGTCCCAATCCCCCCCTTCCCCCCAAGTAAAATAATCCCTGGTAGCCCAGAGGTCCCAATTCCCCCTCCCCCTATCTATCAACGTAAAATAATCCCTGGTGGCCTAGCAGCCCTGAACCCCCCACCCCCTTCCCAGTACCTTCAGAAATGAGTGGGAGTGTTGCCCACACACTCTTGCTCCGCCAGCTTGAAAAATGGCAGCATCTGGTCCCGCATGGGGCCAAGTGCAGCCATTTTTCAAGATGGCGGGGCAAGAGTAGGAGCCACATGGGCAGCACTCCTGCTCATTCTGAAGGTACTGGGAGAGGGGTGGAGGGTTCGGGGCTGCTGGTCCTCCGGGGAGTCGCTTTCTGTCCTTGACAGTATTTTGATGGTATCGGGTGTTTCCCCGATGCCTTTGACATTTTCCCTTAGATGGTCTAGGCATCGGAGAAGGCCCTTGATGCTATCAAAATACTGTCTGGGCTCCTATTACAAATTAGCCACACGGTGCCCATTTCTCTGAGAGAGCATGCCAAACTTGCGCTAACTTCTTGTGCACATGTGTTTGGCTTGCTCTTCTAGTTTAACGCTGCCATTTTGCGCACAGTTTAATGCATGGCTAATTTGCATGCTCACCCCTTTCTGCATGCCTGCTCTGAAGTCATGCACTATCGGTGCGCTGCAAATAGGTGTAAAAACTTGATAGAGCGTGACTTCAGCCTGGATTTCTGCATTGGCCTGTTTGTTCTTTCCACCTTACTGCACTATATACTTGAAATAGACTATCTGAGTCTGTACATCAGGCCCCATCTCTGGCCCTATTCAAGTCCAGCTAAAAGCCACTTCTGAGGCTTCTTTTGGATGCTGACCCTTTATCACCCATGTGTGTTAAAAGCATCTCTTGTCCTCTGTTTGTTTGTGTTTGTCTTGCATAGATTGTAAGCTCTACTGAGAAGGACTCTCTCTCATGTATATCTCCAGCGCTGTGTACACGTTGTAGCACTATATGAATGATAATTAGTACAGTATGTAGTAATTGACACTTCCAGAAGCAGAGGGGACGTGGTTCCCATGCAGGGCTCTGTTGGTGACGTCACCCATACATGAGGACATCCTGTTTGTCCATGGAGAGCTAACCGTTCCTTGTTTATCTGTCCTACCCTATTTGTGATTTTATAAAGCACTATCTTATCCCACCTTAGCTATCTTCCTTCTAGGGGGGGACCAGTTCAACTCCCTTTATCATGTTTGTGCCCTTCTGGGGTAGAAACAGCAGCAATATTTGTTCTTTCACAGGGTCCCAGGCCTGATGTGTTTCTTGTTATTCAAGAAAAATGTTTTATCTGAAACATTTAAATCTCTAACAGAGTGGAGCATGGATGGATGGGGAGGCAGGGATTGGGGTATTGGTTGGACAGGTGATGGGATTGGTCATTTTCATTGTGTTTTTCTTGTACTTTAGATCAGCCCCTCAGATGGAAAGATCCTGCATTTTGGTCGTGTGAAGAACTGTGAGGTGGAGCAGGTGAAGGGTATAACATACTCACTAGAGAGCTTTCTGGGGCCACACACATGGACCGACACCAAATGTAAGCCATGAAGAAGTCTCCAGACTAAACAAACTTCTTTCCCTTTTTCTTTGAACTTGGTAGTGGGTGAGTACTGACAGTAGCGTCGTGCCCCTGATACTGCACAGAGAGGCGTGCTGCTCATATATTTCACATCAGAAGCAGTAATAGCAGCCTCTTGATATCCAGTGGGTTGAGAAGCAAAACTATGGAAGAAAGATCTTATTTTCTAGGTGCTGAATGCCAAGATCCTAGTGTGGCAGTATGCTGCTTGAACCTGCATCTGTCCACTGAGAAGCGCCTTCCTTTACAAAGTCTTGTGCTGCCTTGCTAGAGTAAGATCTTATGGTGTCCTGAAGTCCCTTGTGGCTGGAGACTGTCAGTCAGGACCAAATGCATGAATCTGCTATTTCCCCCTAGTTATCTGTAAAAAGTTGGAAATGAAGTGATTGCTTTTTTATTGGACTAGCATCATACACTTCTTCACTAGCTTTCAGGAGGTACTGCTCCCTTCATCAGGCTAGAACAAAATGGGCAAAGGGTGATGTTACCAGAAAATATGTTGACTGATAAAAATTGTTCCATTGCTAGTATGAAGGGACATGTGATAAATGAGCAGAAGGAAAGGATACACCAGGAGGCCGCCCCACTCATCCATCACCCTTTCTGTAAGGAAATAGATTACTCCCGCATCTCCCCCATTCATCTTCATCCAACATAACATCACTGGACCTGAGCAAACCCTCCCCCCACTCCCAAATGTCTAATAAACATAATGAAGTTCTTGGTCACCATTTTGCTGTGACCCTTTAACATTGCAAGGAAGGGCCACATAGTTATCTCATGTTACTGTTAACAAATTTCCAGATTTCACTTACCGAGTATAGCAAAGGTATAGCCGTCGTTCAGGTAATTTCCAGATTGTTTTGGTCATGGTCTGTACAATTGCTGTGATACAAGAGTCAGTGGAGGAGGGAAAATGGATTTAGCTCACGCCTTTCTCAGACGTTTCAGGTGAATTATATTCAGGTATAGTAGGTATTTCCCTCTCCCTAGAGGACTTGCAATCTAAGCTTGTACGTAAGGCAATGGAGGATTAACATCACAAGGGGAAACAATGGGATTTGAACCCTGGCTGCCGTCGTCAGCTACTCTTCTGCTCCAGCCTACCAAGGGGGCCAGATAGGAAGCTTAAGAGTGTGCAGACTTGCACTATAATGTACCCAGAGAAATAGGAATGAACCACACTAAGATGCATTTCATTATTAACATTCTGAAAGGTTGTTGATGGTTGTATGCTGATGTTGAATCTTTTTTTTTTATTTATTGAAAATTATGATTTACACATTCACTATATTAATGAATGAAGGAAAAGGAGCACAAAATCATATAAACAGGTGGTGGTTGTTAAGTGCCGTCGAGTCGGAGTCGACTCATGGCGACCCTCTGGATAGCTATCCTAAATTGTGTTCGGTCTTCAGTCAGGCGGCTTATTGTTGACAGACGGTACCCATAGCTGCTGTTATTGTATCGATCCATCTCATTGCTGGCCTTCCTCTTTTGCGTTGACCTTCTATCTTGCCAAGCATGATGTCTTTCTCTAATGATCTCTCTCTCCGCATAATGTGTCCAAAGTATGAAAGTCGAAGTCTTGTCATCTGAGCTTCTAAAGAAAGCTTAGGTTTGATCTCCTCTAGTACAGACTGGTTTGTTCTTCGGGCAGTCCATGGTATACACAGTATTCGCCGCCAGCACCATAATTCAAAGGCATCAATTTTCTTCCTATCTATCTCTTTTTCACTGTCCAGCTTTCACATCCATATGATGTTATTGAAAATACCATGGCTTGAACAAGTCGAATCTTTGTATGGAGAGAGACATCTCTGCTCTTGAGAATCTTATCTAGGTCTTTCATAGCCATTCTGCCAAGAGCAATGCGTCGTCTGATTTCTTGACTGCTTGTTGCTTCTTTATTGATAGTTGATCCAAGAAGGTTAAAGTTATTCACGATTTCAATTTCTTCTCCTTCGACGATGAACCTGTTGATTATGCCAGTTGTCATAATCTTTGTCGTCTTTACATTAAGGCGCAGGCCCATTTTGAGACTATGTTCTTTGATTGTGAGAAGCAAATGTTTCAGATCATCTTCACTTTCCGCCAGTAATGTGGTATCATGATACCACATAAACAGGTTAACATCTACAAAAAAAGAAACATAAGCTCCCATAAAATTAGTCCACAATTTAAGGAAATAAGGGGTAGTACAAAGAAAAACCTTAAGCTAAGACAGTGTCCCGCCATAAGCCACCAAAGGGAATAATCAGGCAGGCGGAGACTTAAACATCAGCCGTATGGGAAGGGACAGCTACCTGAACTAAACCTTCTCTAACAGTTAAGAACTCCACAAGCTGTTTTGGGTCAAAGAACATATATACATTATTCTTATAAGAAACGCAACACTTAACAGGAAATTTCAATTGGAAAGTTTCCCCTATAGCCAAGACCCTCTGCCGAAGGCATAGGAACTCCTTCCTCCTTGACTGAGAACCACAAGATAAATCAGGAAATATCCTAACCTGTGACCTCAAAAAACACTAATTAAAGTTCCTAAAATAAGAGCGGAAAATCATAGCTTTAACTAGAAGGGTGGACCTATCCATAATGATCTCTAAAGAATTCTCTAGGAACCCCTTTAGGTCACCTCCCTCCAAAGAAACAGCCCCTGGGGCAACCCCTCGACCACTAGTCCCAAAAGACAAGTATTGCACTCGGGTCAAAGGGGGAAAATGCCGCCATCTTGCTTCCTCCCCAGCAACACACACTCCTCAATGTTGGATCTTAAGCTCAGCAGGGTACTGCAGTTGGAATTTGATGCCTTTGTTGAAACGTTTGGTACAATGTGGTGTGATTCTGAGACGAGCAACAATAGAAACTTGTGACCTCAATACAGAAGATCTCCTATCCCTCTGCTATTTGCATTCATTGTTTCAACCTTGTCAATGTAGTTGAGAAGCTTAGCAACCATTTGTCTGGGTTTAGGAGAATCTTTGAACCCTCCCAGTACGTGTATTCAGCTCCCCTATCCTTGCTAAATTTCTGGCAATCCAAACTTTTGCATATTGCTTCCTCCAGATCTACTTTACAGATCTTTTTTCCATGAGCTAGTCATTTGATCTTTCCAGCACTGAAACCTGGGTTAAGTACATAATCTGTCCTGGATGATACCGGACTGAGATTGTCTATCTAGTTTGCCCAGTAGGTTAAGACAGAATCTGCAGCACAGTGCAGATTACTTTCTCTCTTGCTTTGTGATTTTTGATAGTAGTTGTACTTGCTGGGGCAGGGGCCAATAATCATGGACCATCCTGCTCCCTATTAGATTATTCAAAAGCAAATGCTCCCAAATAATAGTATTCCAATCAGTCAATCATCAAAAATAGAATACTAGATCCCCCAATGGAAATCACCAACTTTTTGTCGGGTATAAACCGCAAGGTAGAGAGGAAATACCTCTAAACCTCACGCAGTACATGCCCCTTTTTTTATTATTCTTTTATTATCAAGTTTTTTCTATATATAATATTAAAATCCAAAAAGCAAATCCCACTTAGCTGCTCAAGCACACGACGTGCACGTTTCGAAGCACTAGGCTCCTGCTTCAAGTGTATCGTTGAGGAGGCAGTGAAACCATTTCTCTCTTCTCAAAAAACGCCTATTCAATTAGATTATGGCTTGACTCTTGAAAGGTGCCGAATAGCTCCTAAAGGATACTTGGTTCAAATTGTGACTACCTTGTTTAAAGCACAGCGCCCTACATCACTAGCTTACACTCGGGTTTGGCGTTTATTGGTGTCCTGTGGATCTCCTTATGCACTTTTGTCGCGGCGAGCCCAAATATCTGATCTACCTGCTCCTCTGATCCTATTCCCACCTGTCTCCTAAGCCCCATCTCCTCCACTGCTGTCCCTTCCATCCCTCATATTCTCAACTATCACTCTCCACTGCAACTGTCCTTGCAAGCATGCTGTAATTACACCTCTTCTCAAGAAACTCACTTGACCCTACCTGTCCTTCTAACTATCGACCCATCTCTCTCCTCCCTTTCATTTCTAAACTACTTGAATATGCGGTTCACCACTGCCTTGACTTTCTCTCTTCTCAAGCCGTCCTGAATCCTTTACAATCTGGCTTTCGTCCTTTACATTCTACTGAAATGGCCATTGCCAAAGACTCCAGTGACTTGTTCCTGGCAAAATCCAAGGGCCTTTACTCAATCCTCATCCTTCTTGACCTCTCTACTGCTTTTGTCACTGTTGACCACAATACCTCCTTGATACCCTGTCCTCACTTGGTTTTAAGGGTTCTGTACTATCCTGGTTCTCCTCTTATCTCTCCCATTGCTCTTTCAGTGTTTGTCCTGGTGGATCCTTCTCTACTGCTATCCCGGTCTCGGTGTACCCCAAGGATCTGTCTTGGGCCCACTCCTTTTCTCTCTCTATACCCACTCCCTTGGTGCACTCATCTCTTTCCATGGCTTTCAGTAACATCTTTAGGCTGATGACTCTCAGATCTACCTCTCTATACTTTAAACCTCTCCAGAAATCCAGACCCGGATCTCTGCCTGCCTTTCAGACATTGCTGCTTGGATGTCTCACCACCGCTTGAAATTGAACGTGGCCAAAACTGAGCTGCTTCTTTTTTCCCCTAAATCCTCCTATCCCCTTCTTCCATTCTCAGTCTCTGTGGATAACTCTCTACTCCTTGATTACTTGGCTCACAATCTTGGGGTCGTCTTTGACTCATCTCTCTCTCCTTCTCCACACACATCCAACTGATAGCTAAGACCTGCCGTTTCTTTCTCTATAACATCAACAAAATCAACCCATTCCTTTCTGAACACACAACTAAGACACTTATCTACTCTTTAATCACCTCCCGTCTTGACTATTGCAACCTACCCTTTGCTTGTCTCACGCTGAATCATCTCTCTCCCCTTCAATCTGTTCAACACACTGCTGCGCGGCTAATCTTCTGCCAGCCTTGTCGTGCTCATATTACTCCTCTTCTCAAATCACTTCATTGTCTCCTTATACGTTTCCAAATCCAGTTCAAACTTCTCCTGCTGACCTATAAGTGCATTCACTCTGCAGCTCCTCACTACCTTTCCTCTCTTATATCTCCCTACATCCCTCCCCAGCTATGTTCCCTCTAATTTTCTGTAGGCTGTGTGCGCATAAAATATCAGCTGTGTGCAGCTTTTGAAGGAAGGTTAAATTTTTGTGCGCCACATAACGACACTCGGAGTTACATACTTTAAAATTTGACTACACGTCAGAATACAGTATGTACACCACATTGATTTTAATCAAATTAAATGAAAATAGACAATTACTAAATGAAGCGGGAAATTTCTAGTAATTACAATCATAACTTTTAAATTTTAAGACGTCTGTGTTTTCTATCAGAATCAGAGCCGTAATTTTTGTGCGCTGTGTTGTAAAGTATGTGCGCTCACTCGGCGAGGTGTGTGCGCGCGCACACGCGCACAGCTTAGAGGGAACAGTGCTCCCCAGAAACTCCACTTTTCTGGCAAATTGCTTCTATCTGTGCCTTTTTTTCTATTGCTAGCTCCAGACTTCGCTCCTTTCACCCTGCTGCCCCTTATGCCTGAAACAAACTACCTGAGTCCGTACATCAGGCGCCTTTTCTGGCCCTTTTCAAGTCCAGGCTGAAAACTCACCTCTTCCCTGCCGTTTTTGGATCTTGACTCACCTGAGATCCTTTGTATTTCCTTACCATTCCCCCTAGATGTATCCCTGTCTACATCTACTGTGTTGTCTGTCTTGACTAGATTGTAAGCTCTGATAGAAACATAGAAAAATGACGACAGAAAAAGACCACATGGCCTATCTAGTCTGTCCTTCAAAAAATCTTTGTCCACTGGCAGGACACAAACCCACAACCTTCTGATTCTGTATGCAGCGACTGTACTGGGTGCGCCACAATGCTGTCTCTTACATGTCTGTGCAGCGCTGCATATGTCTTGTATGCGTATGTCTTGTAGCGCTATACAAATGCTCAGTAGTAGTAGTAGTGTCCTTTCTGCAGAATGGCTTTCACCTGTTTTCGTGGCCCTGTTGGGGGTTGCTTGCTTGCCTCCCATTTGAATATCAGACATTTTTTGCGTGGAGTATGCGCCTTGCATCATAAAGTTTGTCCACTTGTCCCTTCTTAGGACTTGTCCTTGGTTCTCCAGGCACTCAAGCGGCTACCGTTCGAGCCCTTGAAGAGGGCCACTCTGAAATACTTTGCCCTCAAGATTGTCTTTTTGATAGCCATTATGTCAGCTCAGCGTGTTTCAGGACTGCAGGCGCTTTCCTGCCAGGGCCCTTTCTTATTCTTCTCTGCGGAAGGGTTGACGCTCAGGATGGTTCCTTCCATTTTACTGAAAGCTCTGTCCGACTTCCATATAAATCAGTCCATCTCGCTCCCATCCTTTCTGGAGGGGGAGTCTTCTATAGGCTCCATTGATCTTCGCTTGTTCGATGTTGCATGGTCCTTGCGCCATTATCTGAAGATTACAAATTCCTTTTGACTCTCGGATCACTTGTTTGTCCTCTTTTCTGGCCCCCATAGAGGGGCTGCTGCTTCTAAGCATACCATTGCATGGTGAATCAAGCAGGCCACCGAGTCAGCTTATATCTTAGAGTAAGCCTGTTCCTGCAGGTCTTAAAGCTCATTCTATGCGAGCACAGGCAGCTTCTTGGGCAGAACACACTCAAGTCGCTTCGATTGACATTTTCTGGGCAGCGACCTGACGTTCTTGACCTATGCCATTATCGCTTGAATCTCCAAGTGTGTGAGACGGTCCGTTTTGGCAGCGGCTGGCTCTTCCCGCCCTCGGGTGTAGCTGTGGTACTTCCCACTAGTCTGGACTGGTCTAGCAGGATGATTTGGAAGTGATATTTTACTTACCATTAATTTCCTTTCCTGGAATCATGTTAGACCAGTCCAGGACTCACCCACTTTCTGTTTGAGAACCAGCCTTGCCGACATTCAGAATGAATCTTGTCTTTAGCTTGGCTGTTTGGTGGTTCTTATGCTTCTACTGAATCCAGCGGCTCTGCTGCCTTGTATATAGTTGCACATTTGTGCAGTATATTTTGTTCAGCCTGTTGAGGAGGTTCTCTCTTTTTCTGAGTGCTGTTCTGAAGTCCTCTTGCTTTGACACTATCCCCTAGGGCAGTGGTTCTCAACCTTTTTTGTACCGTGACCCCTTTTACCATTGGTCAACTTGTGGTGACCCCCAATGATAAAATCAAATGCGTCTCTCTTCCTTTACCGTTAACGCATTGTCGCTGTAATCATTTGTTGAATTATTAATATATTATAGGACTTTGCAATATGTTTTTATTTATTATAAAATTTACTTATTTAAACCACAATAATTAATCACAATAACAAGTAACAATATTTGATTTCAAAATTATGATGATTTTGTAGTCAAATCACTAATATGAAATAAAATTATTTTTTCTACCTTTGTTGTCTGACCAATTTATTCTCTGATCATGCTGGTCCCGATCTGAGGCTTCTGCTTTCCTGTCTTCTATTAGTTCTCTTTCTGTGGTCTATGGTCCATCTAACATTTCTTATCTCCTCTTTCGTTTTCTTCACGTCTTTCCTTCAGCCTATTTCCAGTATCAGCCCCTTTTCTAGTCCTCCCTCCCAGTACCTTCCAATGTCAACTTGCATTCCCATGACTGCCACTGGTGTCCATTCCCTTCCAGTCCCCCTCCTTCCCTACTGACCAGTCCCTTCTAGTAGAAATACCATGGCAGCCCCTCTCAGATCCACTCCCTTCCAGTTCCATTCCCATCCCCTCGTATCAGCCCATTTGTAGCCTTAGCACCCAGTTTTCTTCCAGGGCCAGCAGCTCTATCCTCCCCTCCCCACAATCAGCCCATTCCCAGTCGAAGCCTCCCAATCAGCTCGCTTCCAATGCTAGTCCCCCCTCAACCAATTCCTTTGGATGCGGGACAATGCTGCACGGAGCCCGTTAAGAGACAGGAAGGCTCCGCAACAGTTTTACTGGCATAGCTGCGGTTCCCTAAGAGGCAGGGAGCCGTAGCTGCATTTGAAGGGACTGGGAGGCGGTGAGTTTGCCGCTGCCGAGAAGCGGACTCGGCAGCGGCAGCAACGTGTCGCTTTTTTTTTTTTTTTTTTTAACGGCGATGTGAGGCGACCCCCGCTAAATCCTGTGGCGACCCCTGTGGGGGTCGCGACCCACAGGTTGAGAACCGCTGCCCTAGGGGAACAGGTATATGTGCCAGTAATGATGTCACTGAAGCTTCTGATTGGTTCTTTCTCTGCCTCCATCATCTGCCTTGCAGGGGGATATAACTCACTAGTCTGGACTGGTCTAGCAGGATTCCAGTAAATGAAATTAATGGTAAGTAAAATTTTACCATGGATGTCCAGTCTCCTAATTTACCAAGGTGGTCTTGCATTTCTTTACAATCCTCTTGTGTTTTAACAACTTTGAATAATTTGGTATCATCTGCAAATTTATCATCTCACTTGTTCCCATTTCCAGGCCATTTATAAAATGTTAAAAAGCAGTGGATCCAGTACAGATCCCTGGGGTACTCCACTATTCACCAACCTCCACTGAAAAAATTGGCCATTTAGCCCTACTCTGTTTTCTATCGTTCAACCAGTTCCTAGTCCACAGTAGTATATTGCCTCCTATCCCATGACTTTTTAATTTCCCCAAGAGTCTCTCATGAGGGACTTTTTCAAAGGCTTTCTGAAAATCGATCCACACTATATCAACTGGCTCACTTTTATCTACTTGTTTATTCCCACCTTCAAAAAAAAAAGAGATTGGTGAAGAACATAAATTGGCATTGTTATGGTGAGAGATCCTGGGGATTATTTAGGGAAACAAAAAGGGCAGTGCGTTACCTGGAAGTGCAGCTGACTAGAGATCTGGGGAGGTTATTTCAACTAAATTGTTGTTGTTGTTGTTGTTGTTGTTAAGTGCCGTCGAGTCGGAATCGACTCATGGCGACCCTCTGGATAGCTATCCTAAATTGTGTTTGATCTTCAGTCAGGCAGCTCATTGTTGACAGACTGGTACCCGTAGCTGCTGTTGTTGTATCGATCCATCTCATTGCTGGCCTTCCTCTTTTGCGTTGACCTTCTATCTTGCCAAGCATGATGTCTTTCTCTAATGATCTCTCTCTCCGCATGATGTGTCCAAAGTATGAAAGTCGAAGTCTTGTCATCTGAGCTTCTAAAGAAAGCTTAGGTTTGATCTCTAGTACAGACTGGTTTGTTCTTCGGGCAGTCCATGGTATACACAGTATTCGCCGCCAGCACCATAATTCAAAGGCATCAATTTTCTTCCTGTCTATCTTTTTCACTGTCCAGCTTTCACATCCATATGATGTTGAAAATACCATGGCTTGAACAAGTTGAATCTTTGTATGGAGAGAGACATCTCTGCTCTTGAGAATCTTATCTAGGTCTTTCATAGCCATTCTGCCAAGAGCAATGCGTCGTCTGATTTCTTGACTGCTTGTTGCTTCTTTATTGATAGTTGATCCAAGAAGGTTAAAGTTATTCACGATTTCAATTTCTTCTCCTTCGACGATGAACCTGTTGATTATGCCAGTTGTCATAATCTTTGTCGTCTTTACATTAAGGCGCAGGCCCATTTTGAGACTATGTTCTTTGATTGTGAGAAGCAAATGTTTCAGATCATCTTCACTTTCAGCCAGTAATGTGGTATCATCAGCATAGCGAAGGTTGTTGATGAGTCTTCCACCAATCTTCACACCTCTGTTGTCTTCATACAATCCTGCTTCTCTGATGATTTGTTCTGCATATAAATTAAACAGGTAGGGGGAAAGTATGCAGCCTTGTCTTACACCTTTGCTTCTTTTAAACCATTCTGTTCGAACTGTTGCTTCTTGATCAATGTACAGATTGTGCAAGAGAACGATCTGGTGTTCTGGTATACCCATGCTGCTTAATGTGGCCCTGAGTTTCTCATGGTTTACACAGTCAAAAGCTTTGCTATAGTCGATAAAGCACAAATAGATATGCTTTTGCTATTCTTTAGTCTTTTCAAGGATCCATCTCACATCCGCAATGATGTCTCTCGTTCCTCGCCCTTTTCTGAAGCCTGCTTGCACTTCAGGTAGTTCTTGTTCCAGGTATGATTGTAGTCTCTTTTGAATAATCTTCAGTAGAATTTTGCTGGCATGTGGGATTAGAGCGATTGTGCAATAATTTCCACAGTCAGTTGGATCACCTTTCTTTAGTACTGGTATAAACACAGATCTTTTCCAGTCAGTTGGCCATGATGCTGTCTTCCATATTTCTTGGCAGAGCCTTGTAAGTACGGTAACAGCTGCATCAGATTGCTGTAATACTTCTATGGGAATGCAATCAATGCCTGGTGCTTTGTTCTTTGATAAGGCTTTCAATGCTGCTTCAACTTCTTCTTTCATCACCAATGGTTCCAGATCATAAGGTACAGGTTGAAACGGCTGTTGGTCCACTTGATCTTTATCATATAAAAACTCTGTATATTCCTTCCACCTTTTCTTGATCTTCTCAGCATCATTCAACATAGAACCTTGAGCATCTTGTAACATTCCAATTCGAGGCTGGAACTTTTTCTTTAACTCTCGTAGCTTTAGGAAAGCTGATCTTGTTCTTCCTCTAATAGTTTCTGCTTCTATTTCCTTGCATGCGTCATTGTAGTACTTTTCCTTGTCCTGTCTTGCTGCACGTTGGAAATCTCTGTTGAGTTCTGTGATTGTCTTTCTTTCTTTCTCTGGCTTTAGCTTCTCTGCGTTTCTGGGCAATTTTCAGAGTTTCTTCCATCATCCATTTTGGCCGTTTTTTCTTTTTTACCTTTTATAGAGACTTCTCGCTTTCTTCCAACACAACTTTCTTGATGTCATTCCATAACTCTTCTGGAACTCTATCATTTGTATCTAAAGCAGCAAATCGATTTTGCAGGCAGTCTTTAAATTCCAGTGGTATATTCTCAAGCTCATATTTTGCTGCATTCATGAGTGGTTTGCTCTTTTTCAGCTTTAGCTTGAGTTTGCATACTAGTAGTTGATGATCTGTACCACAGTCAGCTCCAGGTTTTGTCTTTGTTGATGTTATAGAGCTTTTCCATCGTTGACTTCCACAGATGTAGTCAATTTGATTTTTATACAATCCATTGGGTGAAGTCCATGTGTACAGTCGCCGCTTGTGTTGCTGGAAGAAGGTATTCGAGATGAATAGATCGTTGGTCTTGCAGAATTCTATCAGTCTTTCTCCAGCTTCATTTCTGTTGCCAAGTCAACTAAATTATCCTCCGCTAATTAAAGTACAGTGGAGGAGTAGCCTAGTGGTTAGAGCACTGACTTGGGAACCAAGAGACCAGGGTTTGATTCCCATTAATACTCCTTTTGGGGGCCTTGGGCAAGTTACTTAACCCTCCATTGCCTCAGAAGAATCCAAGTTATCAGTGTCCCTGTTTAAGTTACAATGTAAACCGCTTTGACTAAAATGATAAAGCGGTATAAAAAAAAAGCTCTGTTAAATAAAATAAATAAAAAGGGTGATGAGAGATCTGGAGAGATGGGATATGAAGAGAGCACTCATGGATGGGGCGGAAGATGATGGTCCTTCCTTTTTATGGCACTGGCAATGGCGTTTCCAGGGTGGAGCTTCGTAGGTTGAATAGGAAGCTGTTTGCTTTTATTTGGAGACATAGGCCTCCACGAATAGCACAACTTATTTTAACCTTGTCAAAGTCGGATGGACAGATGATATCTTACCATACTCTAGTCTCTACTTTCACTATGTGTTTTGTCTTGATTAGATTGTAAGCTCTGATGAGCAGGGACTGATCCCTTCTTGACATGAGCAGGGATTGATCCCTTCTTGACATGCCTCCTTAAGGCATGATGAGGGGAGAAAGTGGTACTACTGGGAGGGAGGACTTTTTCTTTCACCATGGACCTTAGCCATGTCAGAGAGATCCCCAGGTAATACGAACATAAGATATGCCATACTGGATCAGATCAGGTTTCCAACAGTGGTCAATCTAGGATACAAGTACCTAGCAGTTTCCCTAAAAGACACAAGTTCCATAATGCTTGTATTGGGGCAAGCAGTGGATTTCCTCGGTCCCCTTTAAGGTATATGGACCTTTCCTCCAGGAACTTGTCCAAACCTTTTTTAAACCCAGCTACACGAATAGCTCCCTCATTTGGTTTGCAGCTTGTCGTGCTGTGAGGGCTTGTGTGCATCAGTGATGCTGAGGGCTAAGCTATCCGTAGTTTAACTACTGGCAGGGTCTCCCAAGATGGACAGGTCTCAGCTGAGATGCCAGACCAAGACAAACCACCCATCTGGGCAGCAGCAAAATGGGATGTTGTTGGCGGCGGAGGATCACATTTCTGTGACAACGGCAACAACACTAAACTTAAACTGCACAGAGGAAAGGCCTGGCAATCTACTTCTGTATCTTGCCATGAAAATCCAATGGATAGTCACAACAAAACAAATTACACCATAGTGCTGGAAGATGACACCCCCAAGTCGGAAGGCACTCAACTAGCTACTGGGGAGGAGCTAAAGACTTTTCAGAGTAAAGCCAGCATTTATGATGTGGTTTGATCAAAGCCCTCGGGATGTCTGACTGTTGATGTAGCTGTGCATGAAATGAGTCAGAAGCTTTAAAGATGTCTTACATACTGGGACATGGAATGTACGAAGCATGAAACAAGGGAAGTTGGAGGTGGTCAAGAATGAAATGGAGCGTGTACAACTCAATCTGTTGGGTGTCAGTGAACTGAAATGGACAGGCATTGGGCACTTTGCATCAAACGATCACATGGTCTACTATGCTGGAAATGAAAGACAAAGAAGTGGTGGTGTATTTATAATAAAGAAGAAAATTGCAAGAACTGTAATGAAAAACAATGCAGTCGGTGAACGCTTAATCTGTTTGTCTACGAGGAATGCTTATCACAACTATAATTCAAGTATATGCCCCAACAACAGCTG
Organism: Ichthyophis bannanicus; assembly: GCA_033557465.1. Classification (NCBI taxonomy): domain Eukaryota; kingdom Metazoa; phylum Chordata; class Amphibia; order Gymnophiona; family Ichthyophiidae; genus Ichthyophis; species Ichthyophis bannanicus. The sequence goes on along the minus strand of CM066041.1, from coordinate 17,071,463 downwards.
CAGAAGAGGATGAAATTGATGAGTTCTATGAAGAAGTACAAGCTGAAATTGACAGAACATGCAAACAGGATATCCTGATAGTCATGGGTGACTAACAAAAGTTGGCAACAAAGAAGAAAGCAAAGTGGTTGGAAAATATGGACTTGGCAACTGAAATGAAGCTGGAGAAAGACTGATAGAATTCTGCAAGACCAATGATCTATTCATCTCAAACACCTTCTTCCAGCAACACAAGCAGCTACTGTACACATGGACTTCACCCAATGGACTCTACAAAAATCAAATTGACTACATCTGTGGAAGTCAATGATGCAAAAGCTGTATAACATCAACAAAGACAAAACTTGGAGCTGACTGTGGTACAGATCACCAACTACTAGTATGCAATTTCAAGCTAAAGTTGAAAAAGAGCAAGCCAATCATGAATGTAGCAAAATATGACCTTGAGAATATATCACTGGAATTTAAAGACTGCCTGCAAAATCAATTTACTTCTTTAGATACAAATGACAGAGCTCCAGAAGTTATGGAATGACATCAAGAAGGTTGTCTTGGAAGTAAGCGAGAAGTCTCTACAAAAGGTGAAAAAGCAAAAACGATCAAAATGGATGATGGAAGAAACTCTGAAAATTGCCCAGAAATGCAGAGAATCTAAAGCCAGAGGAGAAAGAGACAATCGCAGAACTCAACAGAGATTTCTGACGTGCAGCAAGACAAGACAAGGAAACGTACTACAATTATACCTGTAAGGAAATAGAAGCAGAAACTATTAGAGGAAGATTGGCTTTCCTAATGCTACGAGAGTTTAAAAAAAAATAATTCCAGCCTCAAATTGGAATGTTACAAGATGCTCAAGGTTCTGTGTGAATGATGCTGAGAAGATCAAGAAAAGGTGGAAAGAATATACAGAGTTTTTATATGATAAAGATAAAGTGGACCAACAGCCGTTTCACCCTCTACCTTATGATCCGGAGCTATGGGTGATGAAAGAAATCGAAGCAGCATTGAAAGCCTTATCAAAGAACAAAGCACTAGGCATTGATGGCATTCTTATAGAAGTATTACAGCAATCTGATGCAGCTGTTACCATACTTATAAGGCTCTGCCAAGAAATTTGGAAGACAACATCATGGCCAACTGACTGGAAAAGATCTGTGTTTATACCAATACTAAAGAAAGGTGATCCAACTGACTGTGGAAATTATCGCACAATTGCTCTGATCCCACATGTCAGAAGATTCTACTGAAGATTATTTAACAGAGACTACAACCATACCTGGAACAAGAACTACCTGAAGTGCAAGCAGGGTTCAGGAAAGGGCGAGGAACGAGAGACGGATCCTTGAAAAGACTAAAGAATACCAAAAGGATATCTATTTGAGCTTTATCGACTACAGCAAGGCTTTTGACTGTGTAAACCATGAGAAAGTGGGCCACATTAAGAAACATGGGCATACCAGAACACCTGATCGTTCTCTTGCACCATCTGTACATTGATCGAGAAGCAACAGTTCGAACTAAACAAGGAGAAACAGAATGGTTTAAAATAAGCAAAGGTGTACGACAAGGCTGCATACTTCCCCCCGCCTGTTTAATTTATATGCAGAACAAATCATCAGAGAAGCAGGATTGTATGAAGACAACAGAGGTGGTGGAAGACTCATCAACAACCTTCGTTATGCTGATGATACCACATTACTGGCTGAAAGTGAAGATGATCTGAAAGATTTGCTTCTCACGATCAAGGAACATAATCTTAAAAATGGGCCTGCACCTTAATGTAAAGAAGACAAAGATCATGACAACTGACAAAATCAATAAATTCATCATTGAAGGAGAAGAAATTGAAATCGTGGACAACTTTAACCTACTTGGATCAACTATCAATAAAGAAGCAAAAAGCAGTCAAGAAATACGATGATGCATTGCTCTTGGCAGAATGGCTATGAAAGACCTAGACAAGATTTTCAAGAGCAGAGATGTCTCTCTCCATACAAAGATTCGACTTGTTCAAGCCATGGTATTTTCAATAACATCGTATGGATGTGAAAGCTGGACAGTGAAAAAGATAGACACAAAGAAAATTGATGCCTTTGAATTTTGGTGCTGGCGGCGAATACTGCGTATGCCATGGACTGCCAGAAGAACAAACCAGTCCGTACTAGAGATCACACCTAAGCTTTCTTTAGAAGCTCAGATGACAAGACTTTGACTTTCATACGTTGGACACATCATCATGCAAAGAGAGAGATCAGTAGAGAAAGACATAATGCTTGGCAAGATAGGTCAACGCAAAAGAGGAAGGCCAGCAATGAGATGGATCGATACAATAACAGCAGCTACGGGTACCAGCCTATCAACAATGAACCACCTGACTGAAGACCGAACACAATTTAGGACAACTATACAGAGGGTCGCCATGAGTCGACACCCACTCGACGGCACTTGACAACAACAACAGGTTTTACTACATCCTCAGTTGACGAATTCCAGAGTTTGATTACGTGTTGAGTGAAAAAATATTTTCTCTTATTCTTAAATAGGTTACACTGTAGCTTCATTGCATGTCCCCTAGTCTTTCTATATTTTGATGGCGTAAACAATAAGTCTACATTTACCTCCATTAATTTCTAGACCTCTTATCATATCTCCCGTCAGCCATCTCTTTTTTCCAGGTTGAAGAGCCCAAACCTTTTAGCCTCTCCTCAAAGGAGTATCCTTCTATCCCCTTTACAATTTTGGTGGCTCTTCTCTGTACATTTTGTAATAACGCTATATCCTTTTTAAGATATGGTGACCAGAATTGCACACAATATTCAAGGTGCGGTTGCACTATGGAATGATATAGAGGCATTATATCATCCTTTGTTTTATACTCCATTCCTTTCCTTATGATTCCTAGCATTCTATTTGTTCTCTTTGCCGCTGCTGCACACTGGGCAGAGTTTCAACATAATGAAGCCTAAATCTTTTTTCTGATGGTGGTTCCTAATGTGGAACCTTGCAGCGTGTAACCATAGTTAGGGTTGTTTTTTCCTAGGTGCATAAATTTGCACTTGTCCACATTAATTTCATCTGCCGTTTGAACATCCAGTTTTCCAATTTATCAAGGTCCTCTTGCAATTTTTCATAATCCTCCTGGGTTTTAACAACTTTGAATAGTTTTGTGTCATCTGCAAATTTGATTATCTTACTCGCTATTCCCATTTCCAGGCCATTTACAAATATGTTAAAAAGCAGCAGACCCAACACAGATCCCTGGGGTACTCCACTATTCACCTTTCTCCATTGGGAAAATTGGCCATTTAGCCCTACCCTCTACTTTCTATCTTTTAACCAGTTCATGATCCTCAATAGTTCACTGCTCCCTATCCCATGACTTTTTAATTTTGCCAAGATTCTCTCATGAGGGTCCTTGTCAAAGGCTTTCTGAAAATCCAGATACACTGTATCAACAGACTAACCTTTGTCTACCTGTTTATTCACACCTTCAAAAAAACATAACAGATTAGTAAGACAAGACCTTCCTTGGCTAAAGCCATGTTGACTGTCTCTCATTAAGCCATGACTATTTACATTATCAGTAATTTTGTTCTTTATAATGATTTCTACCATTTTTCCCGGTACTCACGTCAGGCTCACCGGTCTATAGTTTCCCGGATCATCCCTGGAACCCTTTTTAAAAATTGACGTTGCTTTGGCCATCCTCCAATCTTCAGGTATTACAGATGATTTTATTGATAGTTCATAGATTAGTAATAGTAGGTCCGCAATCTCATATTTCAGTTCTTTCAACACCCTTGGATGTAAACCATCCAGTCCAGGTGATTTGCTACTCTTCAGTTTATCAAATCGTTGTAAATTCATCTTCCCGGTCTATCGATATTTCTTTCAATTCTTCTGCAGCATCACTTTTAAATACCAGTTCAGTCATAAGAACATAAGATATGCCATACTGGGTCAGACCAAGGTCCATCAAGCCCAGTATTCTGTTTCCAACAGTGGCCAATCTAGGTCATACGTACCTAGCAGTTTCCCCAAGGGACACAGGTTCCACAATGCTTGTATTGGTTCAAGCATTGATATCCTGGGTCCCTTCTTAATAATGGCTTATGGACCTTTCCTCCAGGAACTTGTCCAAACCTTTTTTAAACCCAGCTACACTAACAGCCTTTACTACATCCTCCGGTATCCCAGTCATGGGTAACATCCCTACACCTTCCTCAGTAAAGACCGAAACAGAAAATTCATTCAGTCTCTCCACTATGGCCTTGCCCACCTCTTAGTGCCCTTTTTACCTCTTTATCATCTAGTGGTCCAGCTGACTTTCTCACAGGCTTTTTGCTATGAATGTATTTGAAAAAGTCTTTATTATGCATTTTTGCTTCCACGGCAAGCTTCTTCTCAAATTCTCTCTTTGCCTGTCTTATCAGTGCCTTGCATCTAACTTGCCAGTGCTTATGTTTTTTCCAGTTTTTGTCATTTGGCTCCTTTTTCCATTTCCTGAAAGATTTTTTTTTTTGCAACGGCATCCTCTCTGACCTCACCAGTTAAGGTCAGTTTATAAGCGGTACATAAGAAATGCCATACTGGGTCAGACAAGGTCTATCATGCCCAGTATCCTCTTTCCAGCAGTGACCATTCTAGGTCACAAGTACCTGGCAGTTTCCCAAAAAGACACAGGTTTCACAATGCTTGTATTAATAATGATTTATGGACCTTTCCTCCAGGAACTTGTCCAAACATTTTTTTAAACCCAGCTACACTAACAGCTTTTACTACCTCCTCCAGTATCAAATTCCAGTGTTTGATTATGTGTTGAGTGAAAAAATATATTTTCTTATTAGTCTTAAATAGGTTATACTTTAACTTCATTTCGTGTCCCCTAGTCTTTTTACCTTTTGATGGTGTAAACAATCGATCTACATTTACCCGTTGCACTCCATTCATTAATTTATAGACCTCTATCCTATCTCCCATCAGCTTTCTCTCTTTTCCAGGTTGAAGAGCCCTAACCTTTTAAGCCTTTCCTCATTACCATTTTGGTGGCTCTTCTCTGTACCTTTTCTAATTCCGCTATATCCTTTCTAAGATACAGTGACCATAATTGCACACAATATTCAAGGTGTGGTCACACCATGGAACGATAGAGGCATTATAATATCCTTAGTCTTATTCTCCATTCCTTTCCTTATGATCCCTGCACATTGAGCGGAGGGTTTCAACGTGTTATCCATGATGTCGCTTAAATTTTTTTCCTGGGTGGTGTTTCCTAATATGGAACCTTGCATCGTGTAACCATAGTTTGGATTGTTATTTACTAGGTGCATAACTTTGCACTTGTTCACATTAAATTTCATCTGCCATTTGAACATCCAGTCTTCCAATTTATCAAGGTCCTCTTGCAAGTTTTCACTATCCTCTTGTGTTTTAACAACTTTGAATAACAAGGTCTCTCCAGCCTAACAGTGTCTCTCCATTTCAAAGCAAGGTACCAAAGCTCCACCAATTGAACAATGGCTGGGAAAAATCGTATTGCCAGAGCTGTTGCTCCCATTACAGCTTCTACCTCTGTCCAGACAAGAGATCCCAATGCCATTTGAATGACCGGTTCCATGTGCAGGATGCCTGCATGCAGAAGCTCGCAGGAAACAGGTAAAGGAGCTCAGAGAAGAGATTGCAAGGCTGAGGAGCATTCCAGATAGTGAGAGGTACATTGATGAGATGCTTCTTGTAACATCCAAGCTTTCCAGCAGAGGTGAGGATGGGAGCCTACAGAAGGACCAAGGTTGGTGACAAATCACCAGGGCCTGCAGAATCACCAATCCAACTCAAGCCCTTGAATTGAAGAACCATTATGCAGCCCTTGAAGTGGAGGAGGCGGAGGCATCCCAGGAAAGGGAAGAACCAGAGCTCGAGCACCCCAAATTTGCTGAATCAGTGACCACTAAGAAGTGAAGGGTAGTGGTGGTTGGTGACTCTCTTCTGAGGGGTACTGAGGCATCCATCTGCTGACCAGACTTGAACTCCAGAGAGGTTTGCTATCTGTCAAGTGCCAAAATCCAAGATGTTATGGAGAGTTTGCGGGGACTTATCAAGCCTACTTATTATTACCCGATGTTGCTCGTCCATGTTGGCACTAATGATACTACCAGGTATCACCTTGAGCATATCAAAAGTGACTTCATGGCTCTGGGACAGAGGGGGAAGCAGATAGGGTGTGCAGTTGGTGTTCTCTTCAAACCTCCCTGTTGAGGGTAAAGGCCAGGGCAGAGAAGCTCACATCGTGGAGATGAATGCATGGTTTTGTGGATGGTGTCATCGAGAGTGTTTTGGTTTCCTGGACCATGGGATGATGTTCCAAGGACTGCAACAAGAAGGAGCAACATGTCTTCAGTAGCAGACTGGCTAACCTATTGAAGAAGGCTTTAAACTAGATTCAAGCTCCCAGGTAAGCGAAACATTAAATAGAGAAGAAAAGAGCTGGTACACACACTGGCGGTCAAGAGGACTTTATTAGAACCCTGATGCAGTTCGGCTGTTTAGGCCTGCTTCAGGGGGATCAAGCCTCAAAAAAACATTAAAATAAAGGGAACATAAATACATAAACATATCACTCATGCATAACAAATAAATATATATAACTGCCAGTGTGTATAAACAACAAAATCAGAACAGATATAAATGCATAAATAAATAAATAAAACATATCATTTATGCTGTATCACAATGGCTTACAACACAAAATTTAAGGATCAACCATAGTAAAACAGATGTCTTATTCCTCACCAAGAACCAGATGTTCTCCCCACCCCCCCACATTAAAAGTAAACAATATTGAGTTGATAGCAAAATCAACTATCCGCTATCTCGGCATCACGCTTGACCAACGACTCGACATGTTTACACATGTGAAGAACATCACGAAAGCAATTTACCATAAGGTCCGGATACTACGTCACCTGCGCCCCCTATTGGACTTTAATGACTACCGAACTATCTTCCAAGCCTTGGTGCTCCCACATCTAGACTTTGCAAATATTATCCTTCATGGCCTCCCTCAGTCAACTCTTCGCCTTGCAATGAATGCTGCAGCAAGGGTACTTGCAGGTACATCAAGAGCTAAACATATAACCCCAGTCATGATGGATCTCCACTGGCTTCCACTTCAGGCTAGAATCCAGTATAAGTCCCTAGTACTAACATTCAAAGCCCTAAGGAACCAGATCACCTCACCCATCAGCAAACTCATTCAAAGACGGCCGTTCAACAGGATCAGGAGATCTAATCAAGCAAACACTCTAGAGATCCCCAACATTCTAACTAAGTGCAAAAAGGCTACTGCCAATAGAGCCTTCTCCCTATTTGCACCCATGACCTGGAATGCCCTCCCCACTGAGCTCCGTTCCACCCCAGACCTATTGTCATTTAGAAAAGCCCTCAAACACCTTTTCCTCATCCATTACCCAGAATCCAATCCCAGAAACAACCACCCATCCTCACATCCTACACCCTACTCCACCCCACCCAAAATCCAACACCATAAAGAAAATGACTAGCTCTACCACCATATCCCCTCTTATTTATTATTGGTACTGATCACACATCTTATTGATTAAACCTCTTATAAATATGTTGAAACCAAGCTATACTATATGAATAATTTCTCACCATACTATATGTATAATTTCTCACCATACTCCATGAATAATTACTCTGTAATTAGTTACCCCTGTTACCTCCAGGTTATCTCGTCCATGTTCAATGTAAAAACTCAATTGTCGTGTGACATTGCAGTATGTTTTTTGTTCAATTGTAAACCGCACTGATTTTAATAGCGCGGTATATAAGAGAAGTAAATAAATAAATAAAATAAAATCTAAAACGTATAAGCACATAATGAAAATCATATATATAAGAAATCATAAAATGAATATGATACTTAGGAGGCTAACAAACAGATACTACATAACATAGAAAGGAAGGAAAATATGCGCAATCGATGCAAACACATAAAAATCCTAATGAAAATACATGAAAGGCTCATTCATAAATAAATAAAACCTCCAACAGTATTTCTGAAATGGGTTGAGGAGGACACAAGGGAGGGAAGGAACTGCTTATATATCACATTCATATGAAAAGCCAGCCACATTATTAGACATCCTGAGCAGAAGAAGATAAAAGTGGAAAGGTAAAAATACCTGTATACTGTCATTGCTTATAAAAAAGATAATAGCCAACCATCGAAAATAAAACAGCAAAGTTTGTCAACTGAAAAAGAACAAAATATAAGATGACATGCATGAAAATGTAGTATAAGTAATAAAACTGGGAGCCTTGCCTGACACGCTGTAGTTTGAATTGAGAAAAGTGCATGCTCAGCCTGCAGGACTTTTAAAACACTGAGCTGAGTTTGCGCCAAAGCCCCATAGGTCAAGGGTTGCCATCAAGAGCACAGAAATTTTGTAAAAACAGTTGTATGCTTAATAATAAGGTATTTTTTAAAAAGAGATCGGTGCTATGTATTACTGAAATAAACGAGATTAAAAACCTCTAAAAATAAACTGGGAGCTACCCCTAAACAAACTGTATGTGTATTGTCCTTAGTTAGAAACGGAGAGGGTACTGCTGTGAGATCCGAGAGACGAGTCCCCAATATGTAATCTTCTGAATATGTAATCTTCTGGTCTAGTCTCCGCTTGGTCCTGGGTTCATTTCACTTCACAGACGCAGGAGGGTTTGTAATAAGACAAGCAAACAGGTGTGGCTTGGAGAAAGGTTTTTATGTAAAAATAGGCTTAATACATAGGTATTGAACAGAGGTATATAGTGATTGTTACAGAGCTGTTTCAGTGTGCATCAATGAATCTGTGTGTGCATGTGTGAAGTGTGAGAGAGATAGAGAGATAGGTAGGCCCGACCATGTGGCTCAGGGCCTCATGGTAGGCCAGAACATGTGGATCAGAGCCTCATGGTAGTGTCCAAACCTGTCCGATGAAGGAGAGAGAGAAGCAGGAAGTGTGTCTGTCCTTTATAGTGCCTCTCCAGCAGTTCCCCTTGAGGTCTGCTATTGTCTTTGGCCACTCCCTTTGAGGTCTGCCCTTCTTGATTTAGCAAGGAGGGGCTGCAGACAGGTCCTAGAGACTGACATCACCAGGGGGTCAGAGTTTAACTTTGTAGACTGAATTCACCAGAGTCCACAGCTGCACGAAATGTATGCTGACAAAGAGGTGTTGTAGTAAAGAATTTTTATATACTGTTATAACCTCCAATCTAATGTTAATCATTAGTGCTGTCCGGGCTGATATACAGACAAGGTTTTTCTTTTTTTTTTAAATTAATTATTTATGAAATATTTTCAAATATACAGTGAAAAATGTAAAAGGGAAAACATCATAACCATACAGTAAATGACGCCAATAATTATACAAAAAGAAATAGTCCACATCAAGGAAGTGAACAGCCAAACGATATCACAGAATAGACAGAAAAAAGAGTGCCACTTGATTCCTGTAAATATAAAACTCCATTTAACTAATCTTTGAGCTGAACAGGCAAAAAAAAAACCCAAAAGGAAAAAAAATAAACTTAAATGTTAGTCTAGAAATTCTAACAATTGTTCTGCCTCCTGGAAAGTATACTTCCGGCCTTGAAACACTATAAAACATTTACAAGGAAATTTTAGATGAAAAGTTGCTCCTAAAGCCAGAACTCGAGGACGAATCTCGATAAAGGACTTACGCCGCTTTTGGGTTACCCTGGAAACATCAGGGAACACCTGAATGGTTTGCCCACAAAAGTTTTCATTTTTCTTAAGAAAATGTGCCCGCAAAACTTCATCCTTATCCATTTCCAACAAAAAAGTAACCAAAAGCGTAGCCCTGCAGGAAATATCGTCAGTTTCAGATTCAATGAAATCAGAAATATCTAATGAAAAAGGAGTCGAGCCTTCCCGAGAAACAGCAGGTTCATCACAATTCCCTCCCTTCTCAAGCCTCCCTGGGGGCAGATAGAATAACTTGGAAATTTTAAATGAGTCAGCATCTTCAAACAATACCATCTCTTTAAAATACTTCCGTAAAAGAATTATAGGAGATAAGTAATGTGTGTTTGGAAAATTCAAAAACCGTAAATTTCGAGACCGTAAAGAAAACTCATCCTGACGATGCAAACAAAATCATAAGACATTTTAGCACAAAAATCATTCTGTGTCACAAACTTAGGATTTTTTGCAACAGTGTCATATCAGTGATAAAAAGAGGCGTGACTGCCTCAAAACTAGATAAGTGTAAAATGTCAAAAATCACACAAAATGGATGAGTCAAATAAATGGAGATAGGAAACATGTTTAGACCTGCATGCTACAAAGACATGTCATCCTTCATTTAAGCTGAGGAAGGACCATCATGAACACCACAGTACAATAAAAAAAAAAAAAAAGTCATAATGTGCTTGTCCGTGCAGAGAAACCATGTAAAGAATACGATACTGCCCAATTTTTTATTGCACAGAGGAGGGAGGGAATATTACTACATAGCTGGGGATGAAGGGATTGGTAATCATGGTATTGTCCAGTGAAATCAAAACTAAAAACCGAAGGGCAAATGAAAAGATAAAAAACTGCTGAATCTAAGAACGGGGATCAGTGCAGGTGCTATAAAAATGCCTGCGAGCAATCATTCTCACCTGTCTTATAAAAAACCTTCAGATGGAGATAAAAGCATATAAAAACATATAAAACATGTATTTATGTTCCCTTTGTTTTTAATGTTTTTTGAGGCTTGATCCCCCTGAAGAAGGCCTAGATGGCTGAAATGTGTTGGGTTTCTAATAAAGTCCTGTTGACCGCCAATGTGTGTACCGACTCCTTTATTCTCTAGTTACTCTGCTGCAGGTACCTGTTGCTCTGTCTTTATCTCTTAGTGAAACATTAAATACCTTTATAGAAATAGGTAAAAGGGGGCAGCATCTGGAAAGCAGTGTCTATAAATGCCCGTAGCATGGGAAATAAGATCCCAGATGTTGAGGCTTAAATGGGAGAGGCTGACTTGGATTTAGTGGCAGTTAGAGAAACATGGTTCATGGACAACAATAACTGGGATATAACTATACCAGGCTATACGTTATTCAGAAAGGACAGGGTAGGAAGAAGGGGAGGAGGAGTGGCACTATATGTAAAAAATAATATTCAAGCTATGGAAATACAGGTCTTAAAAGGGGTTAAACTAGAAGAAGGAAAGAGAAATCTATTTGCATTGGCATGATATACAGACCTCCATCACAGGGAGAAGACATGGATGGAGATTTAATAGAAGACATACGCAGCATTGCCAAGAAAGGGGAAGTGCTACTGATAGGGGATTTCAATATGCCTGATGTTAATTGGCGTATCCCTGCTGCAGTATCATCTAAAAGTAAGAAGATCCTGGATTCGTTACAGGGAGAACTATTCAGGCAACTGGTAACAGAACCCACACATGAAGGGGCCATACTGGACTTGGTGCTTACCAATGGGGAAAGTGTTTCTGATATTATAATGGGACATCATCTAGCATCCAGTGATCACCAGATGGTGTGGTTCAGTATTAGGATTAGGACTGATAAAATCCATTCAAAAGCGAGGGTCTTAGACTTTAGGAAAAACTAACTTTTCCAAGATGGGCCAATACCTCAAGGGATGGGAACAGCTGGGGAATGTAGAAAAACAGTGGGCAAAACTGAAAGGGGCTATTTTAAGGGCACCCAACCTTTTTGTTAGAATGGTAAATAAAAGGAAAAGGAGGCCGCTATGGTTCTAAAAAGAGATTACTGAAAAGTTGAAGAAAAAGACCTTCATGAAATACAAGAGATCACAGAGAGAGGAAGACGGGCATCTATATTTAGAAAAACTTAGAGGCTGGCAAAGTAGTGAGGAAAGCAAAGGGACAGAGAGAAGAAATAGCCAATGCAATAAAAGGGGGGAATAAGATATTTTTCAGATATGTTAGTGAGAGGAGGAAGGGCAAAAGTGGTCAAGCGTGAAGGGGAGGAATATGTAGAAGCTGATGAGGATAAAATGGAATTGCTTAACAAATATTTCTGTTCTGTGATCACAGATGAAGGGCCGGGAGCCAAGACCTCAGACAATACCCACAAATAGGAAAAAAAGCGAGGGGCATCTCAAATGTTTTTAAGGACAGTGTTCATGAGGAACTAGCTAAGCTAAAAGTGGACAAAGCTGTGGGACCAGATCGGATACATCCAAGAATAATGTAGGAACTTGGGGGGGATGTTCTAGCAGCTCTGCTGACTGACCTTTTCAATGCCTCTGGAGTTGGAGGGTGGTGCCAGAAGACTGGAGATAGGAACATTTGTTCTCCAGGACCAAGCAGGAAGTCAGTCCTCACATATGGGTGACGTCGGTGCCCTCGCGGAGCAATTTTCCCCAGCTTTCAAAGAAAGCCTTTGGGAATTGCAGCGCGCATGCGCGGTCGCCTTCCCGCCCAAGGGTGCCATCTTAGCCAGTCTTCTTTTTTCCGCGGAGCCCTACAGACGTACCCGTCGTGTCCCCGCTAAAAAAGTTGATTTTCTTGAGTTTTTCTCTTTTTTCACTTCGGTTCGACGCCGGTCGTTTTCCTGCCCGGACTCACGACGCCGTTGCGAGCCCTTCTCTTATTTTTCGGTTTTTCTGATTTTTGGTCAGTTTCGTTTTCGTTTTTTCGCTGGCAGCCCAGTCCTTTGACCTTGCAGGGGCCCTTTTTCCCCCGATGGCTGCCAGTGGTTTCAAGCGGTGTGGTCAGTGTGACAGAAATATGTCACTCACTGACACACACGATAATTGCCTCCGCTGCCTAGGCCCGGATCATGAAGAAATGATCTGTGGAGCCTGTGGCAAAATGTCCTCCAAAGCGTTGAGAAGTCGGCGGCACCAGCGGGATAGAATCTTCGCTGACCCCAGCCGTACCCGGACCTCGTCGGAGGCCTCGGCATCCAGAGGCTCCAGCTCTGACCATCGCCGAAGCTCCTCCGACAGGGGTTCTCCCTCCGGAGACCATCGACGGAAGGAAAAACCCGCGAGGGCGGCGTCGGTGGACGCTCCTGGCTCCGCGAGGGCCAGGCCGCATAGCCCCGATAGCCGTCCCGGGTCTTTGGAGAAGGAGCACCTCCCGAAGCGACCTCGCCTGGAGTCGGAGTTGCCTGCTCGGGTAAGTCCTGTAGTCCTTCTGGACTCGCCTCCGAGAGGTCCGACGTCGGGCCCGACGCCGTCGGGGCCCGAGTCGGGGGCTGCTGGGTCACCTGAGGTCGGACTCAGGTTGACGGCCTTGGAGAGCAGACTATCTGCCTTCATGGACCAGCAGCGGGCACTGATCGCTAGCCTCGCTGGCGCCGCTGCCCCGACCGCCGGGACGTCGACGTCTAAGTCGACCCCGGAGACCGAGCCGATCCTCGAGTCCATGCGAACTCGAGTCGATCCTCGGTCGAGGTCACCCTCGGCCTCCCGTTCGGGACCGAGGTCGTCGCCGCCGACTCCCTTGGCGTCGGGGCGGCCGACGCCTCCGCCTGCCCGAGCCGACCCCACCGATTCCTCCTCGGAGTCGGCCTGGGAGTCTGAAGAGGAGGAGTCACCTGATTCCTTTCGGACTCGGTGTGTCCCCTCGGACTCACCTGAGTCCGAACCTCGGAAACAGTCCCCTCCGGAGGATGCCCGGTTCTCGGACTTCGTCAGGGATATGGCCAAGGCTTTGGCCTTCCCTGCGGATCCCGAGGAGGAGCCTCGAGCCGAAGAGCTCGACGCCCTTCAGTACGACTCTCCCGCCCGGGAGCACTTTACTGTACCGGTTCCTCCCATGCTGGAACGACTACTCTTCCGCATGTGGGAGAGTCCGGCCTCGTCGCCGGTATTAAGCAAGCGGGTCGATTCCATCTATCGAGTCCGCAAGAGTCCTGGCTTCCAAAAAGCACAGCTGCCACACCATTCCATGGTAGTGGAATCGGCCATGCATAGGCTTAAGAGCCAAAAAATGCACTCCTCGGTGCCTCCTGGCAGGGAGGCCCGTAACCTGGATGGCCTTGGTAAGAAGTGTTTCCAGGGCTCTATGCTGGCTTGTCGTGTGCAGACCTACCAGCTATACATGGGCATGTATCTCCGAGACCTGGCTAAAGAGATAGCCGGATTCTCCGCTGGACTGTCCGAGGAACCTTTGCGGAGGTTCCTGGCCTTGACAACTGGTATTCGGGAATGCTCCAAATTCATGTCCAGAGCAGCCTATGATGGCTTTGAAGCATCGGCTCGAGTAGCCGCAGCTGGCATCGGTGCCCGCCGACAGGCTTGGCTTCAGTCGTCTGACCTTGAACCTTGGGTGCAGGACAAGTTGGTCGATGTCCCCTGCAGAGGTGAGAACCTCTTTGGCAAGCCCATGGCTGAAAAGGCTGCACAAATCGAGACGGAGACTCTCACCAGGACTAGGCTTTCTAGGAAGACCTCCGCCCCTTCCCAGAAAAAGAAGGGCTCGGGAAAGAAGTCCTTTTACCCGAGAAAGGCGGCTGCCTATAAACACTACCCTCAATATCAGGCCTCCGCAGCTCCCCAACAGGGCCAGCAGGCCAAGGGACGGGGTAACGGGTCCCGTAGGCAGCAAGCCCCCAAGCCTGCACCACCAGCCCCTGCTCAGCAGGGTGGGGGTTTTTGGGAAAGCCGACAGTCGCCCAAGAGCGCATGGTTCGGAAGAATGTATCCTTGAAGGATACTACAAAAAGCAGAGAGGTTCCAAAAAAGAGTAAAGTAGCCCAAATGCCCTCGAGTATGGAGCAGACAGAACTTAAAGATCCCAAATTACCCATGTCTACCAATAGCCAAATTAATATGAATAAAATACAGTCTCTAAAATGCTTGTATGCAAATGCTAGAAGTCTACAAAACAAGATGGGAGAGTTAGAATATATAGCACTAAACGAGAGGTTAGATATGATTGGAATATCAGAGACATGGTGGAAGGAGGACAACCAGTGGGACACTGTGATACCTGGGTACAAACTATATCGAAATGATAGAGCTGATCAAATTGGTGGAGGGGTTGCGCTCTATGTTAGAGAGGGCATTGAGTCAGAAAGGATTAAAGTTTTGCAAGAAACAAAATTTGCTGTAGAATCTCTATGGATTGAAATTCCATGTAAAAAGGGGAAGGCGATGGCAGTGGGGGTGTACTATCGTCCGCCTGGCCAGAATGAACAAATGGATGATGAAATGCTCAAAGAAATCAAGGAAGCTAGCAAAAGTTACAGTGCAGTAATAATAATGGGTGATTTCAATTACCCCGGCATCGACTGGGTCAGTGTCACAACAGGACATGCTAGGGAGATAAAGTTCCTAGATGAAATAAATGACTGCTTCTTGGAGCAGCTGGTTCATGAACCGACCAGAGGGGAAGCAATATTAGACCTAGTCCTTAGTGGAACACCAGATGTAGTGCAAGAGATAAGGGTGTTGGGGCCACTTGGCAATAGTGATCATAGCATGATCGCCTTTGATTTAATTAGTGGAGGAGGGATAGTAAGGAAATCCACAGTACTACCCTTTAACTTTCGAAAGGGAGACTATGATAGAATGAGGAAAACAGTTAAGAAAAAACTAAAAGGAGCAGTTGCAAAGGTTAAAGACGTACATCAAGCTTGGGTGTTGTTGAAAAATACTATCTTGGAAGCCCAGACCAGCTGTATTCCACGCTTTAAGAAAAGTGGAAGGAAGTCCAAAAAATTGCCAGCATGGTTTAAAGCTGAGGTCAGAGAGGCTGTTGTTGCCAAAAAAGCATCTTTCAAGAAATGGAAAAAAGAGCCAAATGATGAAACCTGGAAACAGCACAAGCACTGGCAAGTCAAATGCAAGGCATTGATAAGGCAGGCAAAGAGAGAATTTGAGAAGAAGCTTGCTGCGGAAGCAAAAACGCGAAATAAAGACCTTTTCAAGTACATTCGTAGCAAAAAACCCGTGAGAGAGTCAGTTGGTCCATTAGATGATAAAGGGGTTAAAGGAGCACTAAGAGGCGACAAGGCGATAGCGGAGAGACTGAATGAATTCTTTGCTTCGGTCTTTACTGAGGAAGATGTAGGGATGTTACCCACGACTGAAGTGGTATTTAAAGGTGTGGAAGAATTGAAGGAAATATCGATACATCGGGAAGATGTCCTACAACTATTAGATAAACTGAAGAGTAGCAGATCACCTGGGCCGGATGGTATACATCCAAGGGTGTTGAAAGAACTGAAATTTGAGATTGCAGACCTGCTATCAGTAATCTGTGAACTATCATTAAAATCATCTCTAATACCTGAGGATTGGAGGATCGCCAATGTAACACCAATTTTTAAAAAGGGTTCGAGGGGTGATCCGGGAAACTACAGACCGGTGAGCCTGACATCAGTACCGGGAAAAATGGTAGAAACCATCATAAAGAATAAAATTACTCAGCATATAGATAGTCATGACCTAATGGGAGACAGCCAACATGGCTTTAGACAAGGAAGATCTTGTCTTACTAATCTGTTATGTTTTTTTGAAGGAGTGAATAAACAGGTGGACAAAGGTGAGTCGGTTGATATTGTGTATCTGGACTTTCAGAAAGCCTTTGACAAGGTCCCTCATGAGAGACTTTTGGCAAAACTAAAGAGTCATGGGATAGGAGGCAGTGTACTACTGTGGATCAGGAACTGGTTAAAAGATAGAAAGCAGAGGGTAGGGCTAAATGGCCAATTTTCCCAATGGAGAAAGGTGAATAGTGGTGTACCCCAGGGATCTGTGCTGGGTCCGCTGCTTTTTGACATATTCATAAATGACCTGGAAAGTGGAATAACGAGTGAGGTTATCAAATTTGCTGATGACACAAAACTATTTAAAGTTGTTAAAACCCAGGAGGATTGTGGAAAATTGCAAGAGGATCTTGATAAATTGGAAGACTGGGCATCAAAATGGCAGATGAAATTTAATGTGGAGAAGTGCAAGGTTATGCACCTAGGGAAGAACAACCCAAACTATGGTTACACGAGAAAAAGATTTAGGCGTCCTTGTGGATACCATGTTAAAACCCTCGGCCCAGTGTGCAGCGGCGGCCAAGAGAGCAAATAGAATGCTAGGTATGATAAGGAAAGGAATGGAAAATAAAACAAAAGATATTATAATGCCTCTATATCGTTCCATGGTGAGACCGCACCTTGAATATTGTGTGCAATTCTGGTCGCCATATCTTAAAAAGGATATAGCAATTTTAGAAAAGGTTCAGAGAAGAGCCACCAAAATGGTAAAGGGGATGGAAGGCTACTCCTATGAAGAAAGGCTAAAAAGGTTGGGGCTCTTTAACCTGGAAAAGAGACGGCTGAGGGGAGATATGATAGAAGTCTATAAATTAATGAACGGAGGAGTGGAACGGGTAAACGTAGATCGATTGTTTACCTTATCAGAATATAGAAAGACTAGGGGACATGCAATGAAGCTACAGGGTAAACTATTTAAGACTAATAAAAGAAAATATTTTTTCACTCAACGTGTAATCAAACTCTGGAATTTGTTACCGGAGGATGTAGTAAAGGCTGTTAGTGTAGCTGGGTTTAAAAAAGGTTTGGACAAGTTCCTGGAGGAAAGGTCCATAAACCATTATTAAGAAGGGACCCAGGATATCAATGCTTGAACCAATACAAGCATTGTGGAACCTGTGTCCCTTCGGGAAACTGCTAGGTACGTATGACCTAGATTGGCCACTGTTGGAAACAGAATACTGGGCTTGATGGACCTTGGTCTGACCCAGTATGGCATATCTTATGTTCTTATGTTCTTATGACTTCCTCAGCATAGCCTCTCCCCCTCCGCTGGCTCCTCCCAGCACCGGAGGCCGGCTGGTTCACTTCGCCCACAGGTGGTCCAACATCACTTCAGATGCCTGGGTGCTTCAAGTCGTGCGAGAAGGATATCTTCTCCACTTCCATCAGGTCCCTCCCTCTTATTTTCCGGGAGAACCTCCTCGACTCCCTCTGCACAGGGACTTACTCCTTCAGGAGTTAGCAAGTCTTCTTCAGGAACAGGCTGTGGAACCGGTGCCCCACCACCTGAGAGGTCAAGGCTTTTATTCCAGGTATTTTCTGATACCAAAAAGGACAGGAGGCCTCAGACCCATCCTGGACTTGCGCAACCTCAACAAGTTCCTCGTGCGGGAAAAGTTCAAGATGCTTACCCTTGGAATCCTTCTGCCCTACCTCCAGCAGGGAGATTGGCTATGCTCCTTGGATCTAAAGGATGCCTACACGCACATCCTCATCCACCCAAGCCACCGCCAATACCTAAGGTTTGTGGTGGCAGGAAATCACTACCAGTACAGAGTACTGCCCTTTGGCCTGTCCTCCGCACCGCGAGTCTTCACAAAATGTCTCGCGGTGGTGGCGGCCTATCTCCGGCTTCACGGCCTCTATGTCTTTCCGTACCTCGACGACTGGCTCATCAGAGCGTCGTCCTCTCTCCGGCAGTCACCAATGCCACACACTGCACGGTGACTCTTCTGCAGTACTTGGGCTTTGTCATAAACTTCGCAAAGTCCACTTTGCTCCCCTCACAGGATCTCGAGTTCATCGGCGCAAGACTGCACACTCCTCAGGCACGAGCTTTCCTGCCTCTAGACAGGGCTCAACGGCTCATGGACCTAGCCGGCCGTTTTCGCAGCCAGTCCCTGGTCTCTGCCAGGCGCTTCCTGAAACTACTCGGCCATATGGCTTCCACCGTCCACGTGACCCCCAATGCTCGCCTGAATATGAGACCTGCTCAATGGTGCCTTCGCAAGCAGTGGCAACAAGCCACCGGCGGACTGGCCGACTTAGTACGCATCTCCGGGCCGCTGGCCTCTTCCCTACAGTGGTGGCTTCATCGGCCGAACCTGGTGCTCGGAATGCCGTTTCAGTCACCTCAGCCGGCTCAAGTGCTGACGACCGATGCTTCCCTCCTGGGTTGGGGGGCACATTGCCAAGGGGCATGTACTCAAGGTCTCTGGACCGCGTGGGAGTCTGCTCAACAGATCAACTTCCTGGAGCTCAGAGCAATCCGTCTGGCGCTCAAGGCTTTCTCCCACCTGACTTCTCACCAGTCCGTCCTTGTCCAGACGGACAATCAACTTGCCATGTTCTACGTGAACAAGCAGGGGGGCACGGGCTCCTTACTTCTCTGCCGAGAAGCTCAGAAGCTCTGCTCTTGGGCCGTCAGTCACGGCATTCTTCTCAAGGCAGTTTATCTCCCAGGCCAAGAAAATTGCCTGGCGGACAAACTCAGCAGGATACTCCAGCCGCACGAGTGGCGTCTGGATCCCTTGGTAGTTCAGAAACTCTTTCTGAAGTGGGGCCTCCCCACGATGGATCTCTTTGCCAGTCCTCTCAACCGGCAACTTCCTCGCTTCTGCTCTCGTCAGCCACATCCCCTTCGGGTAGCGGCAGATGCTTTTCTACTCTCATGGTCGGAAAGCCTTCTCTATGCTTTTCCTCCCATCCCGCTAGTCTCTCGAACTCTATTCAAGGTTCTCTGGGACAAAGCTTCCATGATCCTGGTGGCTCCTCGCTGGCCCAGACAGCCGTGGTTTCCACTCCTGTTGCAATTAGCGGTAGAGGATCCGTTCCCTCTGGGGTTTCAACCGGATCTCCTAACACAGGATCAGGGGTCTCTGCTACACCCCAACCTCAGATCTCTCAACCTAATGGCCTGGCGGCTGAAAGGGTAGTCCTCGCTCCCCTTCTCCTGCCGGCAGAGGTGGAAGAGGTCGTCCTAGCTTCTCGGCGACCTTCTACCCGCAAATGCTACGCCCTTAAATGGCGTCGCTTTTCCGTTTGGTGTGTACAGCAGTCTCAGGATCCCTTCTCCTGCTCGGTGTCGGTGATCTTGCAGTACCTGCTCTACCTCTCTAATCTGGGACTTAAGTCCAACTCCGTCAAAGTCCACCTCAGTGCTCTTTCAGCACACCATGCGCCGGTGGACGGCAGACCTCTTTCCAGCGACCCTCTCGTAGCACGGTTTCTCCGAGGTCTCCTTCTACTTAAACCACCTCTGCGCCCGCCAGCACCTGACTGGGATCTGAATGTGGTTTTACAGCGGATCACCTGTCCGCCTTTTGAACCGATGGCTACCTGTTCTCTGCGTTTTCTTTCGTGGAAAACCTTATTCCTGATAGCCCTCACTTCCGCTAGACGCGTAAGTGAATTGCAGGCCCTCGTGTCTGATCCTCCCTTCACTCGGTTCTACAAAAATAGGGTAGTCCTACGGACTCACCCAAAATTTCTTCCAAAAGTTGTCTCCCCTTTTCACATCAATCAGGAGGTGGTACTTCCAACCTTCTTTCCCAGGCCTCACTCCAGCCGAGCTGAACGGGTCCTGCATACCCTGGACTGTAGAAGGGCATTGAACTTCTACCTTGACCGTACGCAGGAGCACCGTAAAGCTGCTCAGCTTTTTGTGTCTTTTGACCCCAATAAATTGGGGCTCCCGGTCTCCAAGCGTACTCTGTCCATCTGGGTTGCTGACTGTATCGCTTGGGCTTATGGGGCAGCCGGACTCTCCTTAGAAAGTCGAGTCACGGCTCATTGTGTTCGGGCGAAGGCTACGTCAGTGGCTTACCTCCGCTCTGTTCCGCTGGCAGACATCTGCCGGGCCGCTACTTGGTCTTCGAGCCAGACTTTTGCGGTCCATTACTGTCTCGAGAGGGAGTCCCGCAGGGACAGTGCTTTCGGACAGGCAGTCCTCCGAAATCTCTTCGAGGTTTGAGCAACTCCTACCCTCCATCCCAGATGGGGGCTACCGGTGGGTGATAATTCAGTGAAGATTCCTTCCTTCTGTGCTGCTGAGCTAGAGGGAGCTCATTTTTGTGCTTAGGGTCTCCGGTAGCCTTAAGCTTGGGAGTCCCATAAGTGAGGACTGACTTCCTGCTTGGTCCTGGAGAAAGCGTAGTTACTCACCTGTAACAGGTGTTCTCCAGGAGCAGCAGGAATCAGTCCTCACAACCCTCCCTCCTCCCCGTGGAGTTGCAATCATCTGCTTAAGTTTTTTTTGCAAATTTTTATGCTGTCTTTTAGCTATGTCATCAGACTGGCTAAGATGGCACCCTTGGGCGGGAAGGCGACCGCGCATGCGCGCTGCAATTCCCAAAGGCTTTCTTTGAAAGCTGGGGAAAATTGCTCCGCGAGGGCTCCGTCGGCGCCGACGTCACCCATATGTGAGGACTGATTCCTGCTGCTCCTGGAGAACACCTGTTACAGGTGAGTAACTACGCTGTCCCTTTACACAAAAGCGGAAGTAAGGATGTGGTTGAAAACTAGAGGCCGGTTAGTTTAACGTCTGTGGTGAGTAAATTATTGGAATGCTGCTGAAAGAGAAAATAGTAAGGTTTCTGGAGTTCAACAGATTGCAGGATCCGAGGTAGCATGGACTTACCAGGGGCAGGCCTTGTCAGATAAATCTGATTAATTTCTTTGACTGGGCGGCCATGAAGTTGGACCGAGGGAGAGCTCTAGAAGTGGTGTATTTAGATTTCAGTAAAGCATTTGACACTGTTCCGCACAGGCGACTTATAAACAAACTAAGCATCCTTGCGATAGACCCTAAAGTTACTGCTTGGATTAGAAATTGATTGAGTGAGAGGTGTCAAAGGGTAAATGGAGCTCACTCTGAGGAAAAGGAGAATCTCCAGGAACAAGCAGGAATGTAGTGTTCACATATGGGTATTGTCGGTACCGACAGAGCCCATGCAGGAACGCTCCCCAGCTTCCATTAGGAACGCTTTTGGAAGCATCCCACAGTCCATGCGTGCTGCCTTCCCACCTCTGTACCTCTCTCACTTCAGTTCTTCGTTTTCCGCGGAGCAGAGAGGACGTGTACCCTGTCACCGCAGAAAATTTCCTTTTATTCTTTGTTTTTTTGTGGTCGCGTCTGCCTTCATTCGATGCCTACCGGTACCGACAGTTCTTCTTTCTTTTCAAAAAACCCTCAAAAAAACAACTTGTATTTTCTTCAGGGGTCTTTCCCCTGTTTCTGGTGCTAGGTGCCATTCTGGGCATTAGGCCCACTTTTCTTCAGGCACGGAGAAACCAGCTAGTTTCAAAAAATGCTCAAAGTGTGGCGGTACCATTTCCGTCACCGACACCCATGATTGGTGTCTAAAATGTTTAGGTCTTGAACATTGTCCAACGGAGTGTCTCTCCTACACGAAGATGACCAAAAGGGGCCTGCAGAATAGAGCTGCAAAACTCGGTACCTTTTTTGCCGCGGATACGATGTCACTTGCATTGACTTCTTCCAGGGCTTCATCTTCCTCCCGTGTATCTCGGGTAACTAAACTTAAGTATTCTAAGACTGGCCAGTCCTCGAAGGGTAAATCTCCTTCAGAGTTTTGAGATGCCACTGGCGTTGCCCTCGAGGATAGTTCACCGGCAAAACAGCCCTGACGGGAGTCTTCGGGCTCCAAAGCATTAACGGGGCTCTAGGATGTTCCAGCGGCTTCCACCTCTGCAGAACTACTGGTGCCATGTTCTGGGGTCGTAGCCGCTTCCACCGGTACCAACACCCAGGCATCGGCAGGAGCGGTGGACAAGAGAATCCTCACTATTGAACACAGTCTAGCGTCCCTCTTAGCAGCTTCGGTACCGCTAAGACCGCTACAAGACGGTTCAACAGGTATAGGTACCGACAGTACCTGCTTCGACAGGACTGCTTCCCCCCCCCCATGCCGAGCCTTGAGTCTATCTCGGGTATCAGGGATCAGGAACCGAGACATTTCGGTACCGACACCATGCGTTACGGGAGCACCCAGTACAAAGTGCCTTTGAGTCTTCCGATTCCGATGACTGACGATTCTACCGGTATCAGAGCGAACCTACTAGAGGAGTCAACTCCTTCTCCTCAACGCAGGATGTCTCCTCCAGAAGATATGTCCTTCCAGGATTTCATACGTGATCTAGCAAAGGGTCTTGCAATCACTGTGATTCCAGAAAAGGAACCTAGGGCAGAAGAATTAAGAATTCTACAATACCCTGTGGCTCCCAAGGAGGCAGCTATGCTTCCGATTCACAAGATCTTACATGCTCTGATGAGAATGTGGGAAACTCCTTTAACGATATCTTCACATTCCTGACGCCTTGACACTATGTGCCGAGTGCCAAGTTGTCCTGGTTTTCAAAAAACTCAGTTACCACACCATTCAGTGGTAGTGGAATCGGCCATGCGAAGAATCAAGAGTGCTAAAACACATTCTTCTAATCCTCCAGGCCGGGAATCCAGGACACTCGATGCCTTTGGGCGGTCCTCCATGCTATCAGCCAGGATCAGTTCCTACATTTTTTATATGGGAATGTTCCTGGAAGAAGTCACAAAAGACTTAGAGCTCATTAGCCCTTGTGTCTCAGAGGAAAAAAGAGCAGACTACCTTATTCTGGTCAAGCACGCCCAGAATGTCTCTAAATTCATGAACCGTGCTACCTTTGATTGCTTTGAATGTATTAGCAGAACCTCTGCTATATTCCATAGGAGCACGTCGTATTGCTTGGCTTCAAGCATCAGACTTAGAACAGTGGGTTCAAGAAAAGCTGGGAAACATTCCTTGTACAGTAGAAAATCTCTTTGGCAAGGACTGGCAGGGCAAAGCTAATCAGCTTAAATCTGAAAATACTTCCTTGAACAGACTATCAAAGTCTACAACCAACCCAGCAAAGAAGAAAACTTTCAAAAACCTCTTTTTCAGTAAGAAAAAGAAGCTTCACCCATCTTACACCCATCAAAGCCACTGTCCGCTTCATGTTCCCCAGAAGGGGCAACAACAGAACAGACAGCAAAGAAAGCCGCAAGCTCAAAGAGCTCAACCGACCCAACAGACCCATCCCCCTCAGGGTCTTTGACTTCTACCTAGAGAACTTAGTCATTCTGCCCCTGAAAGGTACAGAACCCTTAACCATTCCAGGAAGACTATGCTATTTTGCCAAAAGATGGCAACAAATAACATCAGAAAATTGGACTTTGTCCATTGTACGACTGGGGTACAAGCTTCATTTTCTCAACTTGCCCCCACCTACAATAATAAAACAGTTCAATTCTCAGGCCCCTGCCACCAACCTCTTGTGGCAGGAGGTCACATCACTTCTCGCTCAAGGAGCAATCGAAGAAGTATGCATACCCCAACAAGGGACTGGGTTTTACTCCCCCTATTTTCTTATTCCAAAGAAGACAGGGGGACACAGGCCTATACTAGACCTCAGAGATTTAAACAAATATTTGTTGTGAGAAAAGTTCAAGATGATCTCCCTCGGGATACTTTTACCATACCTTGAAAGTCAGGACTGGCTATGTTCTCTAGATCTAAGAGATACGTACACGCATATTCTCATCCACTCAGAACACAGGAAGTTCCTTTGATTCCTGGTCCAAGGAAGACACTTCCAGTACAGAGTTCTTCCTTTCGGACTGGCCTCTGCTCCAAGAGTCTTCACAAAATGCATGGCAGTGGTAGCAGCATTTATGAGGTCTCTGGGAATATTTGTCTTCCCTTACTTAGATGTTTGGCTCATTCGAGCATTGACAGCTCCAGAGGCCAGCTTTGCTCCTTCTCGAGCAATGAGAATTCTTCAGTACTTGGGACTGGTCATAAACCTCCCAAAATCTCATCTCATCCCCTCTCTCTCTCGAATTCATAGGGGCTCGTCTAGACACATGGCAGTCAAGGACTTTCCTGCCACAGTCACGCTGTCTACGAATAATACAACTGGCATCTCAAGCATCTATGAAGGTGTTCCTTACTGCTCAAGAGATGCTTCAACTTCTGGGACACATGGCATCCACTGTCCATGTGGTTCCCTATGCTCGCCTCCACATGTGAGCAGCCCAGTGGACCCTATCCTCTCACTGGTCACAGGCTTCGGGTCAGTTAATGGACAAAATCAGAAACACCACACGTTTGATTTCGTCCCTGCAATGGTGGCAATCTCTAGAAAACCTCCTCGTAGGCTCTCCTTTCCAGCAGCCTCTATATCAGGCCACCCTAACAGATGCGTCCAAGATGGGTTGGGGGGCCCACTTGCACGATCTCTCCACTCAAGGTTTTTGGACTTCACAGGAGGTTTCTCTTCCCATAAACCTCCTAGAGCTGAGAGCCATTTTCAATGCTATTCAAGTCTTTCAGACCCATCTCAGCAACAAAACAGTTCTGGTCCAAACCGACAATCAGCTAGCTGTGTTCTATATGAACAAGCAAGGTGGAACAGGCTCTCTGTTGCTATGCAACAAAGCTTTGCGACTATGGGCCCTCACTAGAGAGTTGCAAATTCATCTGTTTGCAGTATACTTTCCGGGCATTCAGAACTTATGGGCAGACAGTCTCAGTCGAATACTGCTGCCACACGAGTGGTCCCTCCACTCATACTAGCTTGCTCGAGTATTTCAAATCTGGGTAACACCAGATATAGACCTCTTTGCAAGTCCACAGAATGCCAAACTTCCCCGATTCTGCTCCAGAATCCCGGCTCACAACTGTCAGGCAAGAGATGCTTTCCTACTCCATTGGGGTCAGGACTTCCTCTGTGCCTTCCCACCCATTCCTCTCATTCCCAAAACTTTATTCAAACTTCAGAGAGAGAGAGAGGTCGTAAGATACTCATAGCTGGCCACGACAAACGTGGTATCCTCTTCTTCTGCGTCTCTCTCAAACCACTCCTCTGGAGTTGGGGAATGCTCCAGATCTTCTGTCTCAGGAGGACGGATGCTTACTGCATCCCAATCCCCAGTCCCTACATCTCAGGGCCTGGTTACTGAAAGCCTAGAATTCCAGGATATTAACCTATTTCAACAAGTAAAGGATATCCTTCTGGCTTCCAGAATACCTTCCACAAGACATTCCTATGTTTTTAAGTGGAAAAAGTTCTCTGTCTGGTGTTCACAAAAGGGACTTAACCCCCTTTTGGTACCTTTAGAGTCGCTACTAGAGTATCTCCTCCATTTATCAACTTCTGGTCTAAAGACCAATTCAGTGAGAGTCCATCTTAGTGCTATTGCTGCTTTTCGTAAACCTTTCGATGGACAACCTATTTCCTCTCATGCACTTGTATCAAGATTTATGAGAGGCCTACTCTTAACAAAGCCTCCCATTAAACCACCACCGGTGGCATGGGATCTGAATCTTGTTTTGGTCAGCTTATGAAACCGCCCTTTGAACCTTTAGCCACTTTAGACCTAAAGTTTCTTTCATGGAAAGTTATTTTTCTAATTGCCATCACTTCTGCAAGGTGCATTAGTGAACTACAGGCGTTAGTAGCTGACCCTCCTTATACAAGGTTCCACCATGACATAGTAGTCCTCAGGACTCATCCTCACTTTATGCCAAAGGTGGTTTTGCCTTTCCATTTAAACCAGTCTGTTTATCTTCCTATATTCTTCCCTAGGCCTCATGCCTCTAGTGCGGAAAGGAATCTTCACAAATTGTATTGTAAAAGAGCCTTAGCCTTTTATCTCCAAAGAATTAAGCCACATAGAAAATCTTCTCAGCTTTTTGTGGCTTTTGACTCTAGTCATTTGGGGCTTCCAGTTTCCAAAAGAACTCTGTCAAATTGGATTGCAGATTGCATATCCTATACATATCAGAGTAAATGACTTTCTCTCAAGGGCCATGTCACAGCAGCCTCAATGGCTAACCTTTGTTCTGTGTCCATTGATGACATCTCTAGAGCAGCCACTTGGGCTTCGGTACACACCTTCACGGCCCACTACTGCTTAGACAAGGACTTTCATCGGGGTGCCTTGTTTGGCCAGGCTGTTCTTCAGCATCTCTTCCATACTTAATACAACTCCTACCCACCGTCCATGGTTTGGATGCCAGAGGTCCATGGGAGGGAGCATGACCCATCTCACCTGTGTTCGCAGCTTGCTGGGGACACCCCTTGGCATCTTTCAGCTGGGGAGTCCCCATATGTGAAGACTACATTCCTGCTTGTTCCTGGAGATAGCATAGTTACTCACCTGTAACAGGTGATCTCTGGGAACAGCAGGAATTTAGTTTTCACAACCCACCCACCTCCCCTAGTAGTTGTCTCTATCTCTTTCTCTACTTCTCTCCTTTGGTCTCAGCTATAAACGCAACTGAAGTGAGAGAGGTACAGAGGCGGGAAGACAGCACGCATGCACTGTGGGATCTCCCAAAAGCGTTCCTATTGGACGCTAGGGAGCGTTCCCGCACAGGCTCCGTGTGTACGGACGATACCCATATGTGAAGACTAAATTCCTGCTGTTCCCGGAGATCACCTGTTACAGGTGAGTAGCTACGCTTTTTCAGTGGAGTGCCACAGGGATCTGTCCTTAGTCCGATTCTTTTTAACATCTTTGTTAGTGATATTGCGGAAGGACTGTCTGGTAAGGTTTGCCTCTTTGTGTTTGATATCAAAATCTGCAACAGAATAGACACTCAGGAAGGTGTAGATAACATGAGGAGGGATCTAGCTAAGCTGGAAGAATGGTCTATAATTTGGCAGCTGAGATTTAATGCTAAAAACTGTAGGATCATGCATTTGGGTGTAGTAATCCAAGGGAGCGGTACAGTATAGGTGGTGACATACTTTTGTCGAGGAAAGAAGAATGGGACCCTAGGCATAATTGTGTCTTATGATCTCAAAGTAGCTAAAGAGGTAGAAAAGGCGATGGCAAAAGCTAGAAGGATGCTTGGTGCATGGTTCAATTCCTGCATGGGGACAAGTAACCTCAGGCCAGAGGGACTGGGGTCTCTAGTCCCATGGCTGCTCCTTGTGGCCTTGGGCAAGCCACTTAACCCTCCATTGCCTCAGGTACACTTAGATTGTGAGCCCTGCGGGAACAAGGGAATAAAAAGTACCTGTTAATATACATGTAAACCGCTCTGATGTGTAAGTAAAGGGCGGTATATCAAATGCCTAAACCATAAACCATAGGGAGAGGAATGGCTAGCAGAAGAAAGGAGGTGATAGTACCTCTTTATAAGTCTTTGGTACGACCTCATTTGGCGTATTCTCCGGGAACAAGCAGATAGTCAGTCCTCACATATGGGTGACGTCGGCACCGACTGAGCCCTCGTGGAAGCATCCCCCCAGCTTTGAAAGAAAGCCTTTGGGAGATGCCACCACACATGCACGGTCCCCTTCCCGCCTAAGGGTGCCATCTTGCTCAGTCTCCTTTTATCCACAGAACCCTTCAGACGTTGTCTGCTTGTCCCCATAAAAAGTTGATAATTTTGTTCTTGAGTTTCCAACTTGTCTCCGGTATAGCACCGTTACTCTTCCCGCCTACTGACCTCGGTGCCTCCGTGTCAGGCTCGGTTCTTATTTTTGTATGTTTTTCGTATTTTTCTTTTCCTGGCACCTTCTCGCCCTTTTTTTCCTGCTGGCAGCCCAGAGAGTCTTTGACCTCGCAGGGTACTTTTTTCCCCCATGGCCACCAGTGGTTTTAAGAAGTGTGATCAGTGCTCTAAAATCATATCTTTAACCGACACACACGACTGCTGTCTTCGTTGCCTCGGGCCAGACGATGACCCGGTGGCCTGCGGTCTCTGCAAGAGGAAGTCCAGCAAGGCCCTCGAGCCGCCAGCAGCAGCACAACAAGTTCTTCCCCGAGTCCACGGTGCCTCCTAAAACCAGGGCCTCGTCTGAGGCCCGAACCCCTCGGACGAAACTTTCCGAGCCCGAGCCTCATCATGGGTCCTCAGAAAGGGTGTCTCCCTCGAGGGAAACCAGAAAGAAGAAAGCCTCGTAGGCGGCGTCCTTGGATGGTTCCAACCGGCTGGAAGCTCCCCGAACCCGGTCCCAGTGTCTGAGATGCTCGCCCGACGCATCGGAGAGGGAGCAACCTGCGAAGGTCCCCCGAAAGTATCCAGCCGCGGACAGGCCTCAGTCCCCAGACACCATCCTTGTCGAGGATTCCCCTTCATGGGAGCCGGCACCAGGCCAGAGTCCATTGGTGCCTGCGCCAAAGGCTGTGGAGCCTTTTTGGCTGGAGTCGAGAATGGCGGCCCTGGAGCTCAGTTTGACTGCCTTCATGGACCAGCAGTGGACACTGTTGTCCGGTTCGACCGGTTCATCCTCCCCAACCTCTGGGCCATTGACATCCAAGACGTCCCCGGAGGCTGAGCCGATCCTCGACCAAGGTCGCACTCTGAATCCTGCTCGTCGGGACCGTGGTCATCCACAGCAAGTCTAACGGGTGCTGGCTGTGGAGCATCAGGGCCCTCGAGACCCATGGAGCAGCTCTCTGGAGAGTCCTCCATGGACTACTCCAGGTGGGGACAGAGGATGAGGAGTCCCCCGATACCCGTTGCTATCGCGACGTCCCTTCCAACTCCCCCGTCTCGGAACCTCGGCAGCGGTCTCCGCCCGAGGACATGGGTTTCTTGTCCTTTGTTAAGGACATGTCCAAGGCCTTGGCATTCCCGACCAAGTCGGAGTAGGACCCTCGGGCGAATGAGTTAGAAATCTTCCAGTACGAGGCCCAGGAATCGCTCATGGTACCCATCCGTCCCATCCTGGAACGGCTCATGCTTCGCATGTGGGAAACACCAGCATCGGTACCGGTGATGAGCTGATGGCTCGACTCGATGTATCGGGTCCCCTGGAGCCTGGGTTTCCAGAAGTCACAACTGCCGCATAACTCCATGGTGGTGGAGTTGGCCATGCGTCGGCTGAAAAGCCAGAAGATGTACTCCTTGGTGCCCCCTGGAAGGGAAGCTCTGCACCTTGGATGCCCTCAGCAGGAAGTGCTACCAGGGCTCGATGCTCCTCTGTCGCATCCAGGCCTACCAGTTGTACATGGGCATGTACCTGAGAGACCCGGCGAAGGAACTTGCCAGATTTTAGGCTGGTCTCTCCAAGGAACCCTTGCAGAGGTTCAAGAGTCTGGCCAAAGCTGTTTGTGAGTGCTCCAAATTTATGTCTCAAGCAGCCTATGACTGGTTCGATTCAGCGGCTCGGGTAGCCATGGCGGGCATCGGTGCATGCCACCAAGCTTGGCTTCAGTCGTCCGATCTCGAGCAGTGGGTTCAGGACAAATTGGTCGATGTCCCATGCCAAGGGGAGAACCTCTTTGGCAAACCCATGACCAACAAGGCTGCCGAGCTGGAGACCAAGTTAATGATGAGGACCAGGCTCTCTAAGAAGACCACTGCCCCTCCCCAACAGAAGGGCTATGGTAAAAAGCCCTTTTATCCGAGGAAGGAAGCTGCTTACTGAAACTACCCACCCTATCAGGCCTCCCCGGCTCCCCTACAGGGTCAGCAGGCCAAGGGACATGGGCATGCCCCGTGTAAGCAGAATGCTCCAAAACCCCAGGCACTGGCCCCGGCCCTGGCCCAGCCAGAGGGGAGTTTTTGATTCCTTGAGCATAGCCTTTCTACCCCAAGGAGGTCAGCAGCCCACAGGGGGACGCCTGACCCTCTATGCTCAGAGATGGGTGGCTATCACCAAAGACTCCTGGGCACTGAATGTAGTCAGGGAGGATTATCTCCTCCACCTGGCTCAGACATTTCCCGGGAGAGTCCCTCAGGTCTCCCCTACACCGGGACCTTCTGCTGAAGGAGTTGGCAGGTCTTCTCAAGGACAAGGCAGTGGAACCGGTGCCCCACCATCTCAAGGGCAAGGAGTTCTACTCCAGATACTTCCTCGTCCCAAAAAGAACAGTCAAAATGCTCTCCCTTGGAACATTGCTGCCCTACCTCCAGTAGGGAGACTGGCTATGCTCCTTAGACCTCAAGGATGCGTATACCTTCATCCTCATCCACCCCAACCATAGGCAGTACCTGCGGTTTGTAGTGGGGGGCAGACATTTTCAGTACAGGTTGCTCCCCTTTGGCCTAGTCTCTGCCCCAAGAGTCTTCACAAAATGCCTGGCAGTTGTGGCCGCCTTCCTCCAGCTCCAGGGGATCTTTGTTTTTCCCTACCCTTGGTGACTGGCTCATAAGGAGAGGCACAGCCTCAGAGGTGCAGCAGGCCACCGCTTGCACCATCCTGGTTCTGGCAACACATGGGCTTTGTCATAACCCATTTAGCTGGCTCAAGGCAACAAAAGAGGAGTTTTCACCTATTATCCTCAATATAGTCAATTGGTCACTTCAAACAGGACACATGCCCCCTGAACTAAAACAAGCAACCATACGGCCCATCCTTAAATCCAATATAATGGACAAAACCCTCCCAAACTCATACCGGCCTTTCGCCAGCCTACCATTTCTGGCAAAAATTATTGAAAAAACTGTCCAAATCCAATTACAAGACTTCATAGACCTGAATGCTCAACTAGAAGATCAACAGCACGGCTTTAGACCTTTCCACAGCGTAGAAACCTTATTACTCACCCTAATGGACAAACTGCACCGTGGACTAAACCACACCAAACAAGCATTCTTACTTGTCTTTCTTGACATAGCTGCCGCCTTCGACAGCATCAGCCACCACATTTTAATCACAAGACTACAACAACTCTGCCTTCAAGGCTCTGTCCTAGAATGGTTCAAATCATATCTTTCTGACCGCACCCTACAGGTCCAAATAGGCGCAGTAGCCTCCTCAACTTTCAAACAAAGCCAGGGTGTCCTCTACTAGGAAGGCTTACGTCCTCAAATGGCACAGGTTCTCTGGTGCGCCCAACATAGGGCTGACCCTTTCTCCTGCCTGATGGCTCTGGTGTTACAGTACCTTCACTACCTCTCTCAGTCCGGGCTCAAGTCTAACTCTGTCCGAGTGCACCTTAGTGCCCTGGCGGCGCATCACCATCTCGGTCCAACCGTTGGTGACCCATTTCCTTTGGGGCCTACTCTTATCGAAGCCCCCGGTTTGCCCTCCGACAACCGAAAGGGACGTCAACGTAGTGTTGGGGCAGTTCACTCGACCCCTCCCCCTTTGAGCCTCTGGCTTCCTGACACTTTTGCTATCTCTCTTGTAAGGTGGTTTCCCTGGTTGCACTCACCTCCGCTTGCAGAGTTAGCGAGCTCCAAGCCTTTGTGGCGGAGGCGCCTTATACTAGGTTCTACAAGAACAGGTTGGTGCTTCGCATGCACCCCAAATTCCTGCCGAAGATAGTGTCGCCCTTCCATCTTAACCAGGAGGTGGTGCTTCCCACCTTCTTCCCAAGACCTCACTCCAGTCCAGCAGAGATGGTCCTGCACACCTTGGACTGTAAGAGAGTGTTGTCCTTTTATATACAACACACTCAGGGCCACCGCAAGGCTTCTCAGCTTTTCATCTCCTACGACCTCAGTAGGCTGGGGGAGGCAGTGACCAAGCGTATGCTGTCCACCTGGGTGGTGGACTGTATCGTTTCCGCTGGAAGGTCGCATCACGGCACACCATGTCAGGGCCATGATGACTTCAGTGGCAAACTTGCGCTCTATCCCAATGGTGGACATCTGCCAGGCTGCCACTTGGTCTTCAGTCCATACCTTCGCAGACCATTACTGCCTGGAAAGAGAGTTCCAACGGGACAGTGCCTTTGGCCAGGCTGTGCTCTGTAACCTTTTCGGGGTGTAGGTAACTCCTACCTTTCGACCCTTCTGTGTTCAGGCTACCGGAGTGCTGATTTCATCAGACAAAAGGGGTCCTGCTGTTGTCTGTGTACACAAATTCAGTTGCTGCTTATGACTCCCCTTGCGG
This sequence comes from Ichthyophis bannanicus, assembly GCA_033557465.1. Classification (NCBI taxonomy): domain Eukaryota; kingdom Metazoa; phylum Chordata; class Amphibia; order Gymnophiona; family Ichthyophiidae; genus Ichthyophis; species Ichthyophis bannanicus. The sequence goes on along the minus strand of CM066041.1, from coordinate 17,038,832 downwards.
GAGCTTAGTTTTTGCTATGGGCTTTCGGTAGCCTGTAGCAGGGGAGTCCCATATGTGAGGACTGACTTCCTGCTTGTTCCTGGAGAAAGTGTAGTTACTCACCTGTAACAGGTGTTCTCCGGGGACTAAAGGAATCAGTCCTCTCAACCTTCCCTTCTCCCCTTGGAGTTGCTCCTTTACCATTTTTTTTTTTTTGCTGTCTTTTAGCTATGTCATCTGACTGAGCAAGATGGCACCCTTGGGCGGGAAGGAGACCATGCATGCGAGGTGGCATCTCCCAAAGGCTTTCTTTGAAAGCTGGGAGATGCTTCTGCGAGGTCTCTGTCGGTGCTGACGTCACCCATATGTGAGGACTGATTCCTGCTGTCCCCGGAGAACATCTGTTACAGGTGAGTAACTATGCTTTATGTGCAATTCTGGAGACCGTACCTTCAAAAGGATATAAACAGGTTGGAGTCTGTGCAGAGGGTGGCTACTAAAATGGTTAGTGGTCTTTGTTATAAAGCATATGAGGACAGATTTAAGGACCTTAATATGTATACTTTAGAGGAAAGGCGGGATAGAGGTGATATGATTGAGACATTTAAATACCTCTGTGGCATAAATGCACAGGAGGAGAGCCTCTTTCAATTGAAAGCAAGCTCTGCTACGAGGGGACATAGTATGAGGGTGAAAGGGGATAGGAGTAATATGTGGAAATATTTTTTTATGAAAAGAGTGGTAGATTCGTGGAATAGGTTCCCAGTTGTAGAGATGAGGACAGTATCTAAATTCAAAAAAGCATGGGACAAACACAGAGGCTCTCTAAAGGAAGAAAGGGGACTCTTGTAGTGGATGATATAGAAAGGCAGACTAGAGAGAGGCCATGTGGTATTTTTCTGCCATCATGTTTTTGTTTCTAATAATTTTGTGTCATCTGCAAATTTGATTACTTCATGGTAGCGTGAGTGTGGGCTGTTCAGCCTCATACACTTATACGAGGGGGGTGTCGTGCGGTCATTTGAGGACCTGCAGGAGAAATTTGCTTTAAATCATGGTGATTTTTATGCACATCTACAAGTGTGGCATTTTCTTCAGGCCAGACAGAGGTTGGGGAGGGAAGGTGGCAGATTGTGACTGGGTTTGAGCAGTTGCTATTGGGGCGACTGGGTTTTTGGAGGGTTGGGTCTGAGTATATGCCTGTTTGGGGGTAAATACAATCACTAAATTGCCTCATATGTGTTAATAGGAATTATAAACTGGGAGGGCCTTATCTCTGGATGACTGGTTAAGGATTACAGTGAACCTCTCGCACATCTCAGTTTTTGCTAATATCAAAGAGAATGGATAGAAAGTGCCATATCAATGGTATATGATTCCAACTAGATTGCATAAGTTTTATGATCAAGTTTCAGATTTGTGTTGGCGTAATTGTGGGCAGATGGGGGATATGTTCCATATTTGGTGGGCCTGCCAACATGTAGAAAGGTTTTGGAGAGAGGTGCGGACTTTTATTTCTAAAGTGCTGGGTCAGGTTGTCCCTGAGAATGGTCCTTATTGTTGTTGACTGCTTTATATGCCTGGTGAGTGGACACCTGAGATGAAAGGATGGATAACGTGTTGTCTTATGTCAGCAAGATGTGAGATTGCTAAAGCCTGGAGGCAAGTGGAGGATCCCACTGTTTTATGTTACTGACTTGACTACAATGGTTATATTCTTTGAGCAGGTTAACAGCGCTTCAGAGAAACCAATTGGGGAAATTTGAGAGGATGTGGGGCCCATATATGGAATGGAATATAGGGGAAAGCAAATGAGGGAAGTGAGGGTGGTGGTCAAGGGTGGAGGGGGTAATGGGTGGGGAGAGTACCTGGGTGTGTCTAATTATGGTTTCCGAGTGAAGCAATGTTTTGGGCCGGGAGGATAGTCTTGGGTTGGGTGGAAGGGGGATGGTGGGATAAACAATGTAAAATGAACACAGTAATGTAGCGGTTGTTTCTTTTTGATGTGTATGGGGTGCAATAATTTCTATTTGTGTGCAAATGTATCTGTGATGTTTGGCAATAGTGATCATAGCATGATCGCCTTTGATTTAATTAGTGGAGGAGGGATAGTAAAGAAATCCACAGTACTACCTTTTAACTTTCGAAAGGGAGACTATGATAAAATGAGGAAAACAGTTAAGAAAAAACTAAAAGGAGCAGCTGCGAAGGTTAAAGACGTACATCAAGCTTGGGTGTTGTTGAAAAATACTATCTTGGAAGCCCAGACCAGCTGTATTCCACGCTTTAAGAAAAGTGGAAGGAAGTCCAAAAAACTGCCAGCATGGTTTAAAGGTGAGGTCAGAGAGGCGGCTGTTGCTAAAAAAGCATCTTTCAGGAAATGGAAAAAAAGAGCCAAACAACGAAACCTGGAAACAGCACAAGCACTGGCAAGTCAAACGCAAGGCATTGATAAGGCAGGCAAAGAGAGAATTTGAGAAGAAGCTTGCTGTGGAAGCAAAAACGCGAAATAAAGACCTTTTCAAGTACATTCGTAGCAAAAAACTTGTGAGAGAGTCAGTTGGTCCATTAGATGATAAAGGGGTTAAAGGAGCACTAAGAGGCGACAAGGCGATAGCGGAGAGACTGAATGAATTCTTTGCTTCGGTCTTTACTGAGGAAGATGTAGGGATGTTACCCATGACTGAAGTGGTATTTAAAGGTGCGGAAGAATTGAAGGAAATATCGATACATCGGGAAGATGTCTTACAACTATTAGATAAACTGAAGAGTAGCAAATCACCTGGGCCGGATGGTATACATCCAAGGGTGTTGAAAGAACTGAAATATGAGATTGCAGAACTGCTATCAGTAATCTGTGATCTGCTATCAGTAATCTGTGTCAGTATCACGGAGTTAAAACACTACTGCTGGCACTCCTTGACAATCTCCTCAGGGGTCTCGAAAACAAAAACGCTATGTTCATACTTAAATTCATTGATATCTCAGCGGCATTTGATACAGTCCACCACAACACCCTCTTAAACCGTCTTGCCTCCATAGGTATAGCAGGGACCCCCTTAAAATGGTTCGCATCATATATATCCAATAGGATGCAACACAAGTGCAGTTCAACAATGATAAAGCTGATGCCTTCCCTCAAACCCAAGGGATCCCTCAAGGGTCCGCCTTATCATCTCTCTTTCAGAAATGCAACATCAATTACCACATCTATGCCGACGATGTGATGCTATACACGCAGCTTGACATAACACAACCAAACTTCAATCCGCTAGAAGAATGCCTTGACATGCTCCAATCATGGCTTCAACAAAACATGTCAATAAACCACAAGAAAACAGAGGTCATGTTTATCTCCAAGAAAGCCAAATTCATCCCACCCACCACAGTCACCCTTAACAAAAACATATATCATACGAAACCTGTAATAAAATATCTAGGAGTCCTTCTGGACTGCAACCTTAGGATGGACAAACACCTTCGAACAGTGAACCGAGCCATCTTTTACAAACTGAAAATTCTGCAACCACTTCGCAATATCCTCGAGAAATCTGACTTTAGGTCTGTTGCGCAAGCTCTAATTATTCCCCACCTGGACTACTGCAACACCATCCTGCAAGGGCTTCCGAAGAACACCCTAAGCATCCTGCAAATGGCTCAAAATGTTGCTGCAAGAGTCATCATGGAAAAGAAAGTCACAGACCACATAACCCCAGTACTAATGGAACTGCACTGGCTCCCAGTGGCCGCTCGCATCATCTTCAAACTGCTCATAACAACGTTTAAACTCATCCATAACATCGCACCATCCTACCTCAATAACCTAATCGCTATTCAACCATGCAACAGGAACAGAAGAACCATGAATCTCAACACCCTATGTGTTCCGACCAGCATAAGATCTGTCAAGGTTGAAACAAGCAATAGGGCTTTCACATATACAGCACCAATCCACTGGAACCAACTTCCAAATGAGTTGAGACTCACAAACAACCTGAGTGAATTTAGACGAAAGCTTAAAACCCATCTGTTTCAAACCCACTACAACCTGACCTAACTGCGATACCCTACCCCAACCAGATGACCTTTGCCTCCCACGGCGGCGTTAGGACTACTGGCATGTAGTCATCTATTGATTGTACTTTTTGGCAAGTAATCATGTATAAATTGTATATATGGGGCCCCTCCCACACTATCGCAATCAAATGTATACCCAGATCTGTGTGCTCTAATCAAATGTATATGCATCCAACTGATTCTCCCGTGTTATGTAAATCATAGACTAATCAAAAATGTAAATCTGAAAGATCTCACTGCATTGTACAATACATTATGATTATGTAAAGTAAACCGCTGCTGATCGTAGGAAGCAGCGGTATACAAATGTTTACTAAATAAATAAATAAATAAACTATCATTAAAATCATCTCTAATACCTGAAGATTGGAGGATCGCCAATGTAACACCAATTTTTAAAAAGGGTTCCAGGGGTGATCCGGGAAACTACAGACCGGTGAGCCTGATGTCAGTACCGGGAAAAATGGTAGAAACCATCATAAAGAATAAAATTACTCAGCATGTAGATAGTCACAACCTAATGGGAGACAGCCAACATGGCTTTAGACAAGGAAGATCTTCTTACTAATCTGTTGTGTTTTTTTGAAGGAGTGAATAAACAGGTGGACAAAGGTGAGTCGGTTGATACTGTGTATCTGAACTTTCAGAAAGCCTTTGACAAGGTCCCTCATCAGAGACTTTTGGCAAAACTAAAGAGTCATGGGATAGGAGGCAGTGTATTACTGTGGATCCAGGAACTGGTTAAAAGATAGAAAGCAGAGGGTTGAGCTAAATGGCCAATTTTCCCAATGGAGAAAGGTGAATAGTGGTGTACCCCAGGGTTCTGTGCTGGGTCTGCTGCTTTTTGACATATTCATAAATGACCTGGAAAGTGAAATAACGAGTGAGGTTATCAAATTTGCAGATGACACAAAACTATTTAAAGTTGTTAAAACCCAAGAGGATTGTGGAAAATTGCAAGAGGATCTTGATAAATTGGAAGACTGGGCATCAAAATGGCAGATGAAATTTAATGTGGACAAGTGCAAGGTTATGCACCTAGGGAAGAACAACCCAAACTATGGTTACACGATGCAAGGTTCCACATTAGGAACCACCACCCAGGAAAAAGATTTTGGCGTCATTGTGGATACCATGTTAAAACCCTCGGCCCAGTGTGCAGCGGCGGCCAAGAGAGCAAATAGAATGCTAGGTATGATAAGGAAAGGAATGGAAAATAAAACAAAAGATATTATAATGCCTCTATATCGTTCCATGGTGAGACCGCACCTTGAATACTGTGTGCAATTCTGGTCGCCGTATCTTAAAAAGGATATAGCAATTTTAGAAAAGGTACAGAGAAGAGCCACCAAAATGGTAAAGGGGATGGAAGGATACTCCTATGAAGAAAAAGGCTAAAAAGGTTAGGGCTCTTTAACCTGGAAAAGAGACGGCTGAGGGGAGATATGATAGAAGTCTATAAATTAATGAACGGAGTGGAACGGGTAAACGTAGATCGATTGCTTACCTTATCAGAATATAGAAAGACTAGGGGACATGCAATGAAGCTACAGGGTAAACTATTTAAGACTAATAAAAGAAAATATTTTTTCACTCAACGTGTAATCAAACTCTGGAATTTGTTACCGGAGGATGTAGTAAAGGCTGTTAGTGTAGCTGGGTTTAAAAAAGGTTTGGACAAGTTCCTGGAGGAAAGGTCCATAAACCATTATTAAGAAGTGATCGAAGATATCAATGCTTGACCCAGTACAAGCATTGTGGAACTTGTGTCTCTTGGGGAAACTGCTAGGTGCATATGACCTAGATTGGCCACTGTTGGAAACAGAATACTGGGCTTGATGGACCTTGGTCTGACCCAGTATGGCATATCTTATGTTCTTATGTTCGGTAACACCAGTTGAGATTTGTTTTGTTGGGCTGTATATTTTGTGTTTTGTTTAATAAAGCCTAAATTGAAAAAAAAAAACTACATCAAGTAAGGCTCCCAGCACAACAAAGCCTGCAACTCTGAAATACAACACGCCAAACAGATTGCTTCCAGGAACACCATCTTCAACGTCTGAGCCTCTTAGAAGGGCTTCTCTAAAGGATCTAACGGAGGCACTGTGAGAGCAGAGAGAACCAAATTAAGATCCCGAATGCTTGACACTATTAAGGAAACGAACATCATCCACATAAGAGGCAACAGTCTGACCCTGCACATGATGCCGAAAACAAGCCAAGGCTGCAATCTGCACCTTAAGCGATCTCAAGGCCCAGACACCTTTTCAAGCCCCGTCTGCAAAAGGGCCAAAATCTCCAGGAACGAAGCTGCAAGAGGCTGCACACCCCGCTGTCCACACCAAGCCTCAAATATGCACCAAACACACACACAGGCTAGCGAAGTGGAATGCCTCCTGGCCCGCTGTAAGGTATCGATCAATTGTGCAATAGCCCTTATGTCTCAACTGTGCCCTTTCAAGAGCCAAGCTGTAAGCCACAAGCAATTATGTCAGGCATTTGCACGGGTTCTTGAGTTAAAAGATTGACTTTCTGAGGGAGAGGGAAGGGATCAGCCTCCAGCAGCCACACCAGTTCCACTTACCAAGGACACCTGGGCCATACTGGGGCCACTAACACCACACGCCCTGCGTTAGACTCGACATGCTGGAGCACCCGACCGATGAGCGGCCACGGGGGGGGGGGGGTGGGGAGGACATACAGGAGCCTGTCTCTAGGCCAAGGTTGAACCAGGGCATCAAGCCCCTTCCACCATGCATTCTTTGCATTGGCTGAAGAATAGACTTGTCATGGCATTCGTCAGGGTTGCCTGTAGCTTCATTGTATGTCCCCTAGTCTTTCTATATTCTGATAACATAAACAATCAATCTACGTTTACCCCAGGGGTCTCAAACTCAAATTGCTTTGAGGGCCAAATGAGGACTTGTAAAGTAACCCGGGGGCCGCATAAGACGTGGGGCCTCATTTGCATAAGGGACCTCATTTGCATAAATATTTGCATAATGTTACCATACACTAACTTTTAGTAAACATGCCTCTTTAATGAGTATGGATAAAGACAGACTAAAAGATTTAGAAACAAGAAGAAAATAATTAAACTGGGAACCCCAAAAGCCAAACTTGGAATGTACAACAACACTGTAGAAATAAAACTATAAATTAATTTCCTCTTGTACTAAACAAAGCGCAAACATTAATGATGCACATTTCCCAGAGCTGACATATTCCAGTTAATAAATTCAAAATAAAGAGAGATTTTTCTACCTTTTGTGCATTTTTTTCCGTTGCAATTGTTCCAGCCACTTTCTTCTGGTTTCTTCATGTCTTCTGCTAACTCTCCATCGTCTGCTTCCATTTGCCCTTTCTTCTCTCCTAGTTTTTTTTCCATTCTCTCTCTACATCTGCTTTAACATACTAATCTTTCTCCTTTTTCTCTTTCCTCATTCCTATTTCATCCACTCAAATTTTACCCCTCCATCCTCAATCCCCACGTACTCTCACAATACCTGGCCAATTGTAGATTTGTCTTCTGTCCCAGACAAAATATTTTTCCCCTCTCCATTTCACTTTCCCAGCTCCATCCCATTCTAATCCTCCCCCAACATCAGCTCCCTTCTAGTTCCAGCCCCACCCAGCATCCGCTCCCTTCTAGTCCCTGCATCAGTCCATTTCCAGTCCTATCCTAGCCTCACCATCAGCCCATTTCCAATCCTAGCCCCCCATCAGCCCATTTCCAATCCTAGCTCCCTCCCCTCACAGCCCATTTCCATTCCAAGCCCCCCTCCCCATCAGCCATTTGCAGTTCAAGCCCCCTTCCACTCAGCCCATTTCCAGTCCTAGCAACCCCCCCAGCACATTACCAGTCCTAGACCCCCCATAGCCCATTACCAGTCATAACCCCCCCTGCCAATAGCCCACTTCCAGCCCTAACCCCCATTACCCCATTTCAGTCAGCCCCTCCATAGCTCATTACCAGTCCTAACTCCCCCCATCAGCCCACCTCCAGTCCTTCCTAACCCCCACCTGCCCATTTCCAGTCCTAGCCCCCACCATAGCCCATTTCCAGTCATAACCCCCCCCTGCCAATAGCCCATTTCCAGTCCTACACCCCCCCTGCCAATAGCCCATTTCCAGTCCTACACCCCCCGCCAATAGCCCATTTCCAGTCATACCCCCCCCAATAGCCCATTTCCAGTCATACCCCCCCCTGCCAATAGCCCATTTCCAGTCCTACCCCCCCCCCGCCAATAGCCCATTTCCAGTCATACCCCCCCCAATAGCCCATTTCCAGTCATACCCCCCCCTGCCAATAGCCCATTTCCAGTCATACCCCTCCCCAATAGCCCATTTCCAGTCATACCCCCCCCCTGCCAATATCCCATTTCCAGTCATAACCCCCCTGCCAATAGCCCATTTCCAGTCATAACCCCCCCTGCCAATAGCCCATTTCCAGTCATAACCCCCCCTGCCAATAGCCCATTTCCAGTCATACCCCCCCCCCTGCCAATAGCCCATTTCCTGTCATTCCCCCCCCCTGCCAATAGCCCATTTCCAGTCATACCCCCCCCCTGCCAATACCCCCTTTCACTTCATACCCCCCCCCCCCCCCCGGTAAATATAAAAACAACCTGGCTTCTGCTGCTGGCTTCTGCTGCAGCAGAAAATCAGCTGTCCCGCGGCCCCTTTCCCTCTGCGCGAGAGCCCTGAGTGTGCTTCCTCTGCGGCATGCTTTTTAAGCCGCGAAGAGAGTATTTCCCTCTCGCGCGGCTTAAGCCTATTCACTTTTCAAGCCTCGCGAGAGGGAAATACTCCCTTCGCGGCTTGAAAAGCACGCCGCAGAGGAAGCACATTCAGGGCTCTCGCGCAGAGGGGAACGGGCCGCAGGACAGAGCAGCAGAAGCCAGTTTTTTATTTTTTTTTAATTGACCGTCGATTCGGCAACGGCAGCAGCAGAAGCCGTCGCGGGCCGCACAACCTTCTCCCGCGGGCCGCGTGTTTGAGACCCCTGGTTTACCCGTTCCACTTCGTTCATTAATTTATAGACTTCTATCATATCTCCCCTCAACCGTCTCTTTTCCAGGTTAAAAAACCCTAACCTTTTTAGCCTTTCTTCATAGGGGTATCCTTCCATCCCCTTTACCATTTTGGTGGCTCTTCTCTGAACCTTTCCTAATAACGCTATATACTTTTTAAGATAAGGCGACCAGAATTGCACACAATATTCAGGGTGCAGTCTCACCATGGAACGATATAGAGGCATTATAATATCTTTTGTTTTATTTTCCATTCCTTTCCTTATGATACCTAGCATTCTGTTTGCTCTCTTAGCTGCCGCTGCACACTGGGCCGAGCGTTTTAACATGTTATCCACAATGACGCCTAAATCTTTTTCCTGGGTGGTTGTTCCTAATGTGGAACCTTGCATCGTGTAACCATAGTTTGGGTTGTTCTTCCCTAGGTGCATAACTTTGCACTTGTCCACATTAAATTTCATCTGCCATTTTGATGCCCAGTCTTCCAATTTATCAAGATCCTCTTGCAATTTTCCACAATCCTCTTGGGTTTTAACAACTTCAAATAGTTTTGTGTCATCTGCAAAGTTGATAACCTCACTCGTTATTCCCTTTTCCAGGTCATTTATGAATATGTCAAAAAGCAGCGGACTCAGTACAGATCCCCGGGGTACTCCACCATTCACCTTTTTCCATTGGGAAAATTGGCCATTTAGCCCTACCCTCTGCTTTCTGTCTTTTAACCAGTTCCTGATCCACAATAGTACACTGCCTCCTATCCCAAGACTCTTTAGTTTTGCCAAAAGTCTCTGATGAGGGACCTTGTCAAAGGCTTTCTGAAAGTCCAGATACACTTTATCAACCGACTGACCTTTGTCCACCTGTTTATTTAGACCTTCAAAAAAACAGAGCAGATTAGTAAGACAAGATCTTCCTTGTCCTAAAGCCATGGCTGTCTCCCATTAGGCCATGACTATCTACATGCTGAGTAATTTTGTTCTTTATGATGGTTTCTACCATTTTTCCTGGTACTGACGTCAGGCTCACCGGTCTGTAGTTTCCAGGATCACCCCTGGAATGCTTTTTAAAAATTGGCGTTATATTGGTGATCCTCCAATCTTCAGGTATTAGAGATTTTAATGAAAGTTCACAGATTACTAATAGCAGGTCTGCAATCTCATATTTCAGTTCTTTCAACACCCTTGGATGTATACCATCCGGCCCAGGTGATTTGCTACAGTTTATCTAATAGTTGTAATACATCTTCCCGATGTATCGATATTTCCTTCAATTCTTCCGCACCTTTAAATACCACTTCAGTCATGTGTAACATCCTTACATCTTCCTCAGTAAAGACCGAAGCAAAGAATGCATTCAGTCTCTCCGCTATCGCCTTGTCGCCTCTTAGTGCCCCTTTAACCTCTCTGTCATTTAATGGACCAACTGACTCTCTCACAGGTTTTTTGCTACAAATGTACTTGAAAAAGCCTTTATTTCGCGTTTTTGCTTCCGCAGCAAGCTTCTTCTCAAATTCTCCCTTTGCCTGCCTTATCAGTGCCTTGCATTTGACTTGCCAGTGCTTGTGCTGTTTCCAGGTTTCGTCGTTTGGCTCTTTTTTCCATTTCCGGAAAGATGCTTTTTTGGTAACAACAGCCTCTCTGACCTCACCTTTAAACCATGCTGGCAGTTTTTTGGACTTCCTTCCACTTTTCTTAAAAGCGTGGAATACAGCTGATCTGGGCTTCGAAGATAGTATTTTTCAACAACACCCAAGCTTGATGTAAGTCTTTAACCTTTGCAACTGCTCCTTTTAGTTTTTTCTTAACTATTTTCCTCATTTTATCATAGTCCCCCTTTCGAAAGTTAAAAGGGTAGTACTGTGGATTTCCATACTATCCCCCTTCACTAATTAAATTAAATCAAATGTGATCATGCTATGATCACTATTGCCAAGTGGCCCCAACACCCTTATCTCTTGCACTAGATCTGGTGTTCCACTAAGGACTAGGTCCAATATGGCTTCCCCTCTGGTTGGTTCATGAACCAGCTGCTCCAAGAAGCAGTCATTTATTTAATCTAGGAACCTTATCTCCCTAGCATGTCCTGCCGGGACACTGACCCAGTCGATACTGGGGTAATTGAAATCACCCATTATTACTGCGCTGTAACTTTTGTTAGCTTCCTTGATTTCTTTGAGCATTTCATCATCCTTTTGCTCATTCTGGCCAGGCGGTCGATAGTACACCCCCATTGCCATCGCCTTCCCCTTTTTACATGTAATTTCAATCCATAGAGATTCTACAGCAAATTTTGTTTCCTGCAAAACTTTAATCCTTTCTGAATCAATGCCCTCTGTAACATAGAGCACAACCCCTCCACCAATTTGATCAGCTCTATCATTACGATATAGTTTGTACCCAGGTATCACAGTGTCCCACTGGTTGTCCTCCTTCCACCATTTCTCTGAGATTCCAATCATATCTAACCTCTCATTTAGTGCTATATATTCTAACTCTCCCATCTTATTTTTTTTAGACTTATAGCATTTGCATACAAGCATTTTAGAGACTATTTTATTCATATTAATCTGGCTATTGGCAGGCATGGGTAATTTGGGATCTTTAAGCTCTGTCTGCTCCATACTCAAAGGCATTTGGGCTACTTTACTCTTTTTTGGAACCTCTTTGCTTTTGGTAGTATCCTTCAAGGATACATTCTTCCTAACCATGAGCTCTTGGGCAACTCTCAGCTTTCCCCTATTATCTAATTTAAAAGCTGCTCTATCTCCTTTTTAAAGGTTAATGCCAGCAGCCTGGTTCCATCCTGGTTAAGGTGAAGCCCATCCCTTCGGAAGAGCCCCTCCTTTCCCCAGAATGTTCCCCAGTTCCTAACAAATCCAAACCCCTCATCCTTGCACCATCGTCCCATCCACGCATTGAGACTCTGGAGCTCTGCCTGCCTTTTGGGTCCTGTGCGTGATCCAAGTAGGTTAAAGTTGTCCACTATTTCAATTTCTTCTCCATCAACAATGAACTTACTGATTTTGCCAGTTGTCATGATCTTTGTCTTCTTTACATTAAGGTACAGGCCCATTTTAAGACTACTCATTGATCTTGAGAAGCAAATGTTTCAGATCATCTTCACTTTCAGCCAGTAATGTGGTGTCATCAGTATAGCAAAGGTTGTTGATGAGTCTTCGACCAATTTTCACATCTATGTTGTCTTCATACAATCCTGCTTCTCTGATTTGTTCTGCATATAAATTAAACCGATAGGGGTAAAGTATGCAGCCTTGTCATACACCTTTGCTGATTTTAAACCATTCTGTTTCTCCTTGTTCCATTTGAACTGTTTTTGCTTGATCAATGTAAAGGTTATGCAAGAGAACGATCAGGTGTTCTGATATACCTATGCTTCTTAATGTGGCCCAGAGTCTCTCATGGTTTGCACAGTCAATAGCTTTGCTGTAGTCAATAGAGCACAAATAGATACCCTTTTGGTATTCTTTAGTCTTTTCAAGGATCCATCTCACATCTGCGATGTTTTCTCTTGTTCCTTGCCCTTTCCTGAACCCTGCTTGCACATCAGACAGTTCTCATTCCAGGTATGGTTGTAGTCTCTGTTGAATAATCTTCAGTAGAATCTTGCTGGCATATGGGATCAGAGCAATTGTGCGATAATTTCCACAGTCAGTTGGATCACCTTTCTTTAGTATTGGTATAAACACAGATCTTTTCCAGTCAGTTGGCCATGATGTCTTCCAAATTTTCTGGCAGAGCCTTGTAAGTATGGTAACAGCTGCATCAGATTGCTGAAATACTTCTATGGGAATGCCATCAATAACTGGTGCTTTGTTCTTTGATAATCCAAAATGAAAAAGTCACCCTCAGTGTCCTTCAAAACAATCTTTTTGTCGGATATTGCCACAGGAGGGGAGAACCTGAATCACCCACGCCAGACTGCAGTATCCTTTTAAATCAATAAGCTTCAAACAACTTTGTAAAGTAATTCAATAAATAATAACACTTAGTTGAGGAGCCGTGGAATGCAAAGACCAGGAAGCACGACGTGCACATTTCGAGAAAAATCCTTGTGTCAAGTGCTGTGCCTTTCCTCAATAACGCTCCAACCATCATTAAACGCTGCCATTTCACACAGTGGTTCTTCTGAAGGACAGCTGTGATCCGGATAGGCTGATCTCGCACATCACTCATAATTGAACCTCCACTGGAAGCAGGGGAAACCCCATCGTCATTGGAGAATCCCAACTACCATAGGACAAAATTAGAACAGATATAGCCAATCACTCTCATCTACAAAACCAAAGGGGGCTGAGCCAGCATCAAGAATCAAAACCACCAATTGAGAAGGGGGATCCCCCAACGTCAACAGGGAAATCCCACCCCATTGGTACAAATCAGAGTATGCTGAACCAATCGATCTCTTTGTTCAAACTCGAGGGCTGAACCATGCCCAAAGTGTAAATCCAACATTGCTCAAGTCTTTGAAGGCAAGAGATCCGATTGTTCCCTCAAGGATCCTGAGGGATATGATCAATAATGCTCCAATGAAGATCAGAAAAAAGATATGTCAGGCAATGTTCCACAATCGAGGCTGATACAACCTTTTAATGGACTCGGGAGGCGTGTTCCCCAAGACGGATCTTTATAGAACGAATCGTCCGGCCCACATACAATAAGGCACACCGACATTGCAACAGGTAAACCATAAAATCAGATGTACAAGTGGTAAATCAATGACGTTTGAGCCTGCATTCTTGCTTTATAAAGCCGCTGATGTTTGCCTTCTCACATGGGTCAAGCTTGAGAGATATGCCGGTGAGGTCATCATTGCCGGTTGATAGACCGTTTAGCCCATCGGTGAACCCAGCAGGGCATTTTCCATGGGGGATTGTTTACATTGCTCCACGGCTTTGACGGGCCTTATTTGGACGGATCCGAGGTCTGGCCGTTCTTTTGAACGTCATTCCATCATCAGAGGCACCAACTTGGGAACAAAGTTCAAAGGGGAGAAGATGGTCAAATGCATCCCAGGTTCTTCAGCCTGCAGGAATACAAAGCAAATTGCTGGCATGCATAGTGCAGAAAGTGAGCACTCAAACTGATGTCATCATTCTTTTGGATACAAATGACTTGGCTAGAAACAGTGCCTCTACAGTTCAGAAGGATTTCCAGATTCCAGGAGAGAAACTCAAAACCTTTTCTAACAATATAGCATTCTCAGAAGTTCTAACTGTTCTTGGTAAGGGGGCAGAAAGGTTGCATCGCATAATCAACTTTAATACATGGCTCCAAACCTGGTGTAAACAAGAAGGATTTAGATATAAAGGCGACTGGGGAAATAGATGGAACAACAAGAGGCTATACTGTATTGATGGACTACATCTCTGTCGCAGGGAAAAGGATCTTAAGTGAAAAATTCAGGCATTATGTGGACAGGCATTTAAACAAGGGAAAGGTGGTGACGGATGGAAAAGAACAAGTACAGGACATCACTCTCAGCAGAAACATAACAGTGGAAACAGCTGCAATATTAACCAACACATCAATACCAAGTGGGAAGAGGTGTGTAAAACAGAATGCATGTAAAATACACGCAAGCCAGGCAACAGATGCTGGAAAGCAATGAGCACAAATGCTCAAAGCCTAGCCAACAAAGTTCCTGACCTGGAAGCCCTAATGGTGGAAATGGACTTGGACATTGTGGCCATTACACAAACATGGTTTAACGAGAAGTATGAATGGGATATAGCTATAGCTGGCTATAATCTATTAGAAGAGAGATAGAGAGGGTAGAAAAGGAGGAGGAGTAGCCCTATATGTCAAAAGTAATATTAAAGCTGCTAAAATGCAGGCGACGTAGAGAAAAGCACTGTGGATTGTGTTGGAAAGAAGAGATGGCACTGTCATCCATACTGATGTAGTCTATAGACCTCCAACTCAAACCAAAAAAATGGATAGCAAATTGATATTGCAGAGAACCATGAAGGGGGATGTGATCATATTGGGTGACTTTAATCTACCCTTCTACAAATCTGGAAAGAAGTAAAAAAAATTGTGGATGCCTTCCAAGATGCACTACTTAAACAAATGGTGATGGAACCGACCAGGGAATGCTGGATTTAATACTCGCCAACGGAGATAGCATGTTGAATATCTGGATCGGTGCCCAGGTGAGCAGCAGCAGCAATTATCACATGGTGTGGTTTGAAATAGAAGCCAAGGCAGAGTCCAGTCACAGCAAGTTCAAATTCCTAGACTTCAAAAATACTGACTTCAGTAAAACGGCCAAATGCCTGAAGGAGGAGTTGGTAGGGTGGGAGGGGATAAGGGAAGTGGAATTGCAGTGGGCTAAACTAACGGAGGCAATAAAAAGGGGAAACAGATACATATGCAAGGAAAGTAAATAAATGCAAGAGGAAAAGGAAACCCATTTGGTTCTCCAAAGAAGTGGCTGCACAAATAAAGGCAAAAAACACGGCTTTCACAAAATTCAGAAATTTGCAAACAGAGGAACACAGAAAAGAATACAAGATAAAACTAAAAGAGACAGAAAGAAATAAGGATAGCAAAATCCAAGGCAGAAGAAAAGATGGCTAAAGATGTGAAGTGTGGCGACAATTTTTCAGGTATATTCGGGAGAAGAGGAAAATCAGAGGTGGAAATGCAGGACTCAAAAGTGCTGGGAACAGATTTGTGGAAAGTGACATTGAAAAAGCAAAAATGCTAAACAAATACTTCTGTTTTTACTAAGGAAAATCCTGGAGAAGGACCACCTGTGATTGACAAATATACAAATGGGAATGGAGTAGATACCATATCATTCACATAAGATGATGTGTTTGAACAGCTTGCAAAACTGAAAGTGGACAAGAACATGGGACCGGATGGGATACATCCCAGGATACTGAAAGAGCTCAGAGAGGTTCTTGCAGGGCTGTTAAAGGATATTTTTAATAGATCCTTGGAGACAGGAGAAGTTCCACAGGACTGGAGAAGGGCTGATGTGGTACCTCTTCACAAAAGTGGTAATAGGGAAGAAGTGACAAACTACAGGCCAGTAAGCCTTACCTCTGTTGCGGGCAAAGTAATGGAGGCACTCCTGAAGGAACGAATAGTGGACTTTTTCGAAACCAACAGGTTGCATGCTATGAGGCAACATGGTTTTACCAAAGGACGATCTTGCCAAACAAATCTGATTGAGTTCTTTGATTGCGAGACCAGAGAACTAGATCAAGGGCATGTGATGGAGGTGATCTACCTAGATTTCAGCAAAGCCTTTGATACTGTTCGTCATAGGAGGCTTATCAATAAACTCAACAGCTTGGGAATGGGTCCCAAGGTGGTGAACTGGATCAGAAATTGGTTGACTGACAGATGACAGAAGGTGATAGTAAACGGAACTCACTCGGATGGAAGAAAGGTGATTAGTGGTGTGCCCCAGAGTTCGGTCCTGGGACCGGTACTGTTCAATATATTTGTGAGTGATATTGCTGAAGGACTGAATGGAAAAGTCTATCTTTTTGCAAATGACATGAAAATTTGCAACAGAGTGGACTCCCCTGAGGGAGTGGAGAACATGAGGAAAGATCTACAAAAACTGGAAGAATGGTCTAATGCTTGGCAGTTAAGATTCAGTGTGAAGAAGTGCAGTGTCATGCACTTGGGAAGCAGAAATCCAAGGGAACTGTATGTTATAGGGGGCAAGAGATTGGTGTGCACAGACCAGGAGAAGAACCTCGGAGTGATTGTTTCTGAGGATCTCAAGGTGGCAAAACAATGTGACATGGTGGTAGCTAAAGCCAGAAGGATGCTGGATTTCATACAGAGAGGAATTACCAGCCGAAAGGAAGAGGTACTAATCCACTGTACAAGTCACTAGTGAGGCCTCACTTGGAATATTGTGTTCCATTTTGGAGACCATATCTTGCAAAGGATATAAAAAGACTGAAACGGTTCAGAGGAAGGCAACCAAAATGATTTGAAGCCTGCGTCAGAAGACATATGAGAAGAGACTTGAAGACCTTAATATAATCTGAAGGAGAGGAGAGACAGGGGAGATATGATTCAGACCTTTAAATACTTAAGAGTATTAATGAACAAACAAACCAACCTCTTCCAAAGATGGGGAAGCTGTAAAACTAGAGAGCATAACATGAAGCTGCAAGGGGATAAACTGAAAGGCAACGTCAGGAAATACTTTTTCACTGAAAGGATGATGGATGCTTGGATTGTCCTCCCGATGGAAGTGGTGGGAGCAAATACAGTGACAGAATTCAAAATGGCATGGGACAGACACAGAGGATCCCTTTTATAGCAATAGGATAAAATCAAAATAAACATAACTCTCTCTTATATCTCAACAAATAGGGGTAACCTACACGGAGCAGTGGTTAGTTACATGCTTAAACAAAGGCATGGGGGAGGGGTGACCTGCACAGAGCAGAAGATGCACCTACTCCTACCACCTCGCTGGGCAGACTAGATGGACCATACTGGTCTTTATCTGCTGTCATTTACTATGTTACTATGTACAGTCCATTGAGTGAAGTCCATGTGTACAGTCGCTGCTTGTGTTGCTGGAAGAAGGTGTTTGAGATGAATAGATTGTTGGTCTTGCAGAATTCTATCAGTCTTTCTCATCTTCATCTCTGTTGCCAAGTCCATATTTTCCATCCATTTTGCCGCCTTCTTTGTTGCCAACCTTTGCTTTCCACTCACCCATGACTATCAGGATATCCTGTTTGCATGTTCTGTCAATTTCAGCTTGTACTTGTTCATAGAACTCATCAATTTCATTCTCTTCTGCAACTGTTGTTGGGGCATATACTTGAATTATAGTTGTGTTGATAGGCATTCCTCGTAGACAAATAGAAATTAAGCGTTCACTGACTGCATTCATTACAGTTCTTGCAAGTTTCTTCTTAATTATAAATGCAACACCATTTCTTCTTTATCTTTCTTTTCCAGCATAGTAGACCATGTGAACATCTGATGCAAAGTGCTTGATGATGCCAATCCATTTCAGTTCGCCGACACCCAACAGATCGAGTTGTACACGTTCCATTTCATTCTTGACCACCTCCAACTTCCCTTGGTTCATGCTTCGTACGTTCCATGCCCCAATATGTAAGACATCTTTGCAGTTGCTGACTCTCATTTCTTGTGCAGCTACATCAGCAGTCAGACATCCCGAGGGCTTTGATCCAACCACCTCATAAATGCTGGCTTTACTCAGAAAAGTCTTCAGCTCCTCCCCAGTAGCCAGTTGAGTGCCTTTCGACCTGGGGGTCTCATCTTGCAGCACTATAGTGCAATTTGTTTTGTTGTGACTATCCATTGGGTTTTCGTGGCAAGATACGGAAGTAGATTGTCAGGCCTTTCTTCCGCGCAGTTTTAGTGTTGCTGCCATTGTCACAGAAATGTGATCCTCCACTGCCAACACTGTCCCTATTCTGCTGCTGCCCAAATGGGTGGTTTTGTCTTGGTCTGGCACCTCAGCTGAGACCTGTCCATCTTGGGAGACCCTGCCAGTAGTTAAACTACCAATAGCTTAGCCCTCAGCATCACTGATGCACACAAGCCTCACAGCATGACAAGCTGCAAACCAACACTCCTCCTTAGTCGCCTAAAAAAGATTGACCATCCGCTTAACATTATCTTCTGCCTGGCTGCCGTGAATAAATCCTTGTCTGGTCAGCATTGACCAACTGGCATATAACTGCTCAAATGACTGGCAAGGATCTTAGCTAATATTTTGCATCTACATTCAGCAAGGAGATAGGGCAGTAAGACCCAAACTGAGTGGGCTCCTTATCAGGCTTTAGAAGCATACTGATACCAGCCTATCCCATCGATATAGGCAGCGGTTGGCATTAAACACCTCTGCTAGTATGGGAGCCAGTTGAGCACTATAGGTTTTGTATACTGCAGCCGAAATGCCATCGAGGCCTGAAGATTTACCCAAGGCCATCCCTTTAATAGTCACCTGAATTTCCCCCACCGAGATAGGTTGGCCCATGTGGTCCTCTCTTGGCCTCAGTCAGAGTAGGCGAAGGCACTTGCGCTAGATATCCTTCTACCTCTCGCTAGATCACCTGCTATCTCAGCTCTGTAGAGCCATTGATGATAATCCTGAAACTCGTTCCCTATGTCCTCGTTATTCACTGCCCGACCCACCGCGTGAACAGCCCGCTGTGTTTTAAGGCTCCACACCAGCTGTCTACCCGGCTTGCCGCTATGTTCATAATATCGCTTTTGTACACATTGCACCTGGAAGGCCATGTCCTCCAGTTGCCAGGCCCACACTTGCATTCGGGCTTACTCTAATTCCCATCCCATACTGCCTCTAAAGATATAGATATATACTCCTGCTCTAACTTCTTAACCTGCAAGTAACCATGCTTCAAGGCCGGTCTCCGCTGCCACTTCTTGTGCACCCCCCACATTGCATACCATCCCCTGAGGTAGGCCTTGAAGGCATTGATTGGATCCGAAAATGTCTTCTGTATCTTTAGCCATATCAGACCTGACCATCTTGTCATGAAGGAGACACTCATTCATGTGCCAAAAGGTGTACCCTCTCTGCTGCCCCCAACCAGACACCTGCATCCAAACTGGCCTGTGGTCCAACCATGTATAAGGTTCATATTCCACTCCCTCTATTGCCCCCAGGAAATCATGACTAAGCAGGAGCAGGTCAGTGCAAGAGTACAAATGGTGTGACGGCGAGTAGTACAAGTAAACCAGACTATGTAGGTTGCCCTCCCTCCTGGTATCTACTAGCTGCCACAATTGCATAAGGTCTTTCACCAGCTTCCGACTTCCCCCCTTCCTATTCAATTGTGGGTGGAGGGCCACATGAAAGTCCCCACCTATTACCAGGGACTTGCCCACAAACCCTGATACTTCCACCCCTAGGTGCTCATAAAAAGCCCCCTAGCCCTGATTAGAGGCATAGATGCTCACTATCATTAGAAGCTGCCCTTAAAGGGTTCCCTTAAGCGCTACATAGTGCCTCTCCCTATCTTTGATCACTTCCAATTCCTCCAAAGGGAGAGAATTGTGCATTAGAATTGCAAATCCTCTTCCCCCAGATTTGCTTCCCCACCCCCCACTACTTGAGGCAAATAAGCCTCTTTGATAGTTTCTACCCCATAGTAGTCCCTGGTTCCGAGCCCGACGATGTGTTTCCTGAATACAAACAACATCCCACCTCAAGTGTTCCATCTCTTTAAAGAATAGTTGCTGATTATGTGGCAGGTTAAGCCCTTTGACATTACATATTCCTAGCCTAAGTGTATCCATATTAACCCATTTCCCATCCTATCCGCACTCTATGCTTCCCCCCATGGACCAGCCCCCCACCCCCCTCCTAAACCATTATCCTGTCCAATCCCTCTGGATAGCACCTACATTGCAGGTAAGTGACAATCACCTCCCCCTCCTTGAACCCCCCACCTGATGATTCCCACACTATTACTCCCATTTTTCCCCGCAAATCCACACATTCCATGCTTTTCTCACTCACTCAATACATCATCCATTTCTCCCGTAGCCAACCCACTCTTGCCCATGAACCTAAACCATATACACCCCTAACACTCTACCACTACAATCCCCTGTCACCCCCTCCCAAGCCTGCCCAGGGAGACTATAAGGACTGAACATGTGATAGAGCTGCTGTCCCTCATTCATTTGAGTCCATAGAGTCTACTCGACTCTGTTGCGCTGACTGCTGCTGTAGTCTCTTGCTCCCGTCAATGCACTGCCATCTCACTGTGAGGTCTGTGTTGACTCCAGGGAGTGCAGGAGATCCTAAATCCTCTCAATCTCCAGATCCTTCAATTCTGCCAGTGCCTCTGCCCGATTCTGGGCCCAATCAGTCCAACCCTCCCTGGTGATAGCTACAGCGAAGGAGAACTGCCAGTGATTCTTATCCCTACTTCACATAATCTCTGTGTAATATCCCGCATTTCCCTTCTCCATTGAAGCCTAGCAGGTGCCAAATCCTTGTATATCTCAATCCGGTGGCCTTCCCATATCAGCTGTCCATGCTTGCTAGCAATCTGCTCCTTCACAGTAAAATTGTATAAACAAACCATAATAGTCCTGCATAAATTTGAACACTGGGGCCCCAAACGCTCTATGAGCCTGGTCTAGAAGGATTCACAGGCATCCTTCCTCCCCCTACCATAGAGCTGCCACAGTTTTTGCCACTATAGCTTCACAGTCATTATAGGCAGCCTCTTCTGTGATACCGCGAAACCGCACATTTCCCCTGCGATTACAGTTTTCCAAGTCCTCTCTTTTATCAAGCGCATCCACCCGGGCCTACTGTAAGGCAGTCACTTGTTCCTCTAGCTCCATGATTCTTATCGCATGCTCATCCACCTGGGCCTTCACCGTGTCCACCCTGCTGCCCATCTCTTGCAGGTCCTGACGCAGCTCAGCAGTCAAGGAAGCAATATCACTCAATGATTGCATTTTAGTTTTTAATTCCTGAAACCAGTGGTGGAATTCGGCAGGGAAGAGTTGCGCTTCTACATCCAAATCCATCCCGCTATCGCCGCATGTGAGGTTTCAGTCCTGTTGCGCTTCGTCGTTTCCAGTGCCATTTTAGCCTGCTCCTTCCTCAATACCGACATGTGGCCAAAGGCGAATTCCTGCAAGTCTGCAGTACGCTTTTTCACTGCCATCACTCTTCTTTTCGGTCCCGATTACGTTGCTGAAGCCATCAAGCTGTTAGGGGGTAAGGAGGAGGTGAAATGCTCCAAATTTGAGCTTTCAGGGGTCGGAGCTCTAAACCAGCACAACCATTAAGGTCAGTGATGTCACTTCCTCTTATCTACCTCAATTTTCTTAATAAACCTTTAGCTTCTTAGCCCCATGTCTGAGTTATCAGTGACCTGCAGGTTGATACTGGTACTGTTCTGTGTGTGTGTAGTCTGTGGGTATCATTTTGGGAAATTGTATGACCCTGGATTCTGTGAGGGTCCTAGGATCTCTAGGAAATGCTAGAGAAACGTTTGTGGGTTAGAGGAAGTGCCAGTGTGAGGATACATGTGCAGGTTCAGGCAGAGCCTGTGCATTCCTTAGTGGGACACCCCTCAGCGGCTGATGGGAACAGTGTGGAGGCATTAGGTGACAACTTATTACATAGTAAACTGCCTTGATGTGTAACATGAAAGCACTATAGTAAATAAACATCTAAAGATTACAAAAACATTTTAGAATGTAAGCATCCTAATGAGGTCCTTTACCAGAGAGCTAAGAAATCTTTGCTGTATTACAAACACCAATTGTATCAAAATGGCGATAAAACTGGTAAATTATTGGCCCATTGTCTAAAGGGTTCCCATGGTCAATGTTCCCGCTAAGCTGCACTGGGTCTGCCGCCAACATTCCTGCTGGCGGGGGGAGGTGCAGAGTGATCGATCGCTCTGCCCCTCCCCCCACTGGTGGGAATGCTGGCGGAGGACGCGGCGCAGATTAAAGAGAACATTGCGAGGGTGCTGCGGCGTGTGTTAGCACACCTCCCCCCACCGGCATTAATGTTGGCAACGGACCCAGCGCAGCTTAGTGGGAACATTGCCCATGGCACTCATTTTTTGATGGCTTT
Organism: Ichthyophis bannanicus; assembly: GCA_033557465.1. NCBI lineage: Eukaryota > Metazoa > Chordata > Amphibia > Gymnophiona > Ichthyophiidae > Ichthyophis > Ichthyophis bannanicus. The sequence continues at coordinate 17,016,123 of CM066041.1, read as the reverse complement.
ACGAGATCGGTAGGGGCGATTGGAGACATCTTCAGGGATTTCTATCAGGGTTCGTATAGTGGGGAACATGTGCGGTCATCTTGTATTACGAGCTATTTGGCTCAGGTGGATTTGCCCAAGCTTTCGCAGCAGCAGACTGGTCATTTTGGGACCCCAGTTATACTGGAGGAAGTCCAGAGGGTTATTGGCAAAGCCCTAGGTCCTGATGGGTTCATTTAGGAGTTTTACAAGATCCTGCAAGACAAACTGGGCTTGCCTATGGTGCCAATGTTTCATTATATAGAAACATAGAAACATGATGACAGAAAAAGACCACAAGGCCCATCTAGTCTGTCCTTCCATAACAACAACTACAACAGTCCACTTTTTACCTTTAGAGATCCTCTGTGTTGGTCCCATGCTTTTTTTAATTCAGTTACTGTCCTCATCTCTACCACCTCCACTGGGAGACTATTCCACGGATCCACTACTCTTTCCGTAAAGAAATATTTCCGCATATCACTCCTGAATCTATCTCCCTTCACCCTCATCCCATGTCCCCTCGTCGCAGAACTTGCTTTCAATTGAAAGAGGCTCTCTCCCTGAACATTTATGCCACGGAGGTATTTAAACATCTCAATCATATCACCTCTATCCCGCCTTTCCTCTAAGGTGTACATATTAAGATCCTTAAGTCTGTCCTCATATGCTTTATAATGAAGACTACTAACCATCTTAGTAGCAACCCTCTGCACCGACTCCATCCTGTTCACATCCTTTTGAAGGTGCGGTCTCCAGAATTGCACACCATACTCCAAATGAGGTCGCACCAAAGACTTATACAGAGGCATTATCACCACCTTTTTTCTGCTAGCCATTCCTCTCCGTATGCACCCAAGCATCCTTCTAGCTTTTGCCGTCGCCTTTTCTACCTGTTTAGCTACTTTAAGATCATCGGACACAACTACGCCTAGGTCCCGCTCTTCTTTAGTGGACAAAAGTACTTCACCTCCTATGCTGTATTGCTCCCTTGGATTGCTGCAGCCCAAATGCATGACCTTACATTTTTTAACATTAAATCCCAGCTGCCAAATTCTAGACCATTCTTCAAGCTTAGCTAGATCCCTCCTCATGTTATCTACACCTTCCTGGGTGTCTACTTTATTGCAGATTTTGGTATCATCCGCAAAGAGGCAACCTTACCTGACAGCCCTTCCGCTATATCACTAACAAAGATGTTAAAAAGAATCGGACCAAGGACAGATCCCTGGGGCACACCACTGGTAACATCCTTCTCCTCAGAGTGAGCTCCATTTACTTGTACTCTTTGTCGCCTCCCACCCAACCAATTTCTAACCCAAGCAGTAACTTTAGGGTCCATCCCTAGGGTGCTCAGTTTGTTTATAAGTCGCCTGTGAGGAACAGTGTCAAAGGCTTTACTGAAATCTAAATACACCACATCTAGAGCTCTCCCTCGGTCCAACTCCCTGGTCACCCAGTCAAAGAAATCAATCAGATTTGTCTGACAAGACAATATAGTGAATAGAGGTGCATTTGCTCATGATGTTAACTGGGCCTATATTACGGTTCTCTCTAAGCTGAGAAAAGACCCTCTGAGAGCTGAGTCTTATTGACCAATTTTGTTCCTTAACTTTGATTTAAAGTTCTTGGTTAAAAGTTTGGCAGACTGGTTGGCCTTACTGCTTCCAGGGTTGCTTCATGGGAGCCAGATAGGGTTCATTAGGGGGAAGTATGCGGTGCCATATGTTCGGAAGATCCTGGCGTTGTTGGAGCGGGTCCATTATGAGCAAAGACCTTCTCTGCTCATCAGTTTTGATGTGGAGAAAACCTTTGATAGGGTGAGTTGGCCTTATCTGTTTGGGGTTCTGGCAGTGCATGGGTTAGGTGAACCATTTTTGAGGATGGTTTGGCTACTGTATTGGCCTAAGGCTTTGATACTGGTGAATACATCATTGTTGACAGATTTTGAGTTACAAAGGGGAACTTGGCAGGGTTGTCCCTTATCCCCCCTTCATTTTGTTCTCTCTTTGGACCCTTTCCTAAGGTGGATTCATGACCGGCGGGAAGTAGAGGGTATAGCAGCGGGGGACAAGGAGTTTAAGGTGTCATCCTTTGCGGATGATCTGCTTGTCCACATTTCAAATCTGCGCCAGTCCCTGACTCATCGTCTAGCGTTCAGCAAGTTTGGGGCTTTAGCGAGACTGAAGTTAAACGTGAATAAGTCAGAGGCCCTGGATGTCCAGGGAACCTTGCTTGGGGGCTGGACTTTCCATTGGGAGGGTGAGGTGTTTACTTAGGCATTCAGTTGCCAGCAGATTCTCACAAATTATATTTGTTGAATTATAATGCCCTTTGGGAGTACATTTGGGATTGTCTACGAGACTGGAGGCTGTTACCACTATCCATGTTAGGTAGGGTGGTAACGTTTTGGATTACTTTTTCCGAAGATTCTGTATACACTCCAATTGTTGCTGCTTAAACTGTTGAAAAAGAATATGATTAAGAGTGAGAGGGAGCTTAGTAAATTTGTGTGGCAGGGGAGGAAACTGCAAGTGGCTCTGAATAGGCTATGGGGGAGTTGGAGAAAGGGTGGTGTAGTGTTACCAGATCTAACTCTATACAATATAGCTTGTCAATTGCATCACCTGAGGGATGGGTTGGGGTTCACATCAGTGTTTCCTCCTCCCAGCTCCTGGGGGTAGTTTGTCCAACCCTACAGTTTACTTGCAGTGTTGCATGCAGATTTGAGAGAGATGCCTAATCATCTTCGGAATAGTTCGCTGATCTGTCCACTTTGGTGGGCTTGATGTTATCTGTAAAAAGTGGCAGTTGGCCCCTGGGGTGAAGGGGTTTTTGCCTATAGGGGAAATGGCGGTCCCTCCCCCCCGAGTATGGAACTAGGTCCTCTAAGATCATGGGGGAATAAGGAGTTACATCTAATCCAGCAGGTGGTAGATGAGCAGGGTGTGATGCTTCCCTGCCAATGTTTGTGAGCAATTTGAGGTGGAAAAGTCCCACTTTGCATATCTTCAGTTGCGACACTGTGTTTGTTCATTGGAGAGGACTGGCCTCTGCATGACTGCTTTGGAGAAAGTGGATCACTTTTTTGAGTTGGTAGATAGGCAGAGAATGACACTTTCGCTTTACTGTCAGAAGCTGAACAATTGGCTTCAACATAGGGGCTTTGTAGATTTGGAAATTAAATGGTGAGTAGAGTTAGGCTGTTGAATAGAGGAAGACTTGTTGGGTAGGGCCATAGCACAAATCCTTAGTTGGATCAGAAGAGTGTGTCTACAGGAGGATACAATACAAGGTATTGTGTAGGGGATATTTTTCTCCAGTATGAGCATTCAGGGCAGGGCTGGGACACATGTGGTGGAGCTGTGATAAAATCCAAGCCTCTTGGAAGAGACTTCAGCAGTATCTACGGCAGCTTCTGGGTCAGGACTTAGTAATGACTGTGGAGTTGGTTGTTTTGATATGGTTAGAGGCTCAAAGGTTTGGGGGCGGTTGGCAGGCATGCTGATGTGGAAGTCAAGTTTGCTTAGAAAACTGTGTTTATTTGTTTTAAAATTTCTGTACAGAGCTGTGCGCTATATAAATGTTAAATAGTAGTAGTAATAGTAGTAGTAGTAGTAGTAGTAATTTGACTTTTTTATACCGTGTGGTGTACATTACAAGTTGTTATACATAGAACTATGGAACTTATTTTCAGAGTAATTAACATATGCTATAGATATTACATAGAACAGTGAAACTTATATAAATTATACTACCTTAGTGGTATAACATATATGGAGTGGAGGAGTGGCCTAGTGGTTGGGGCAAGGTACTTCAGGCCGGAAGGTCAGGGGTTAAAATCCCACTAGAGGACAGCAACCTTGGGCCGGAAGGACTGGGGTTTCTAGTCCCACAGGTGCTCCTTGTGGTCTTGGGCAAGCCACTTAACCCTCCATAGCCCATGTTCCCTGTAAAATAGTTATCTCCAAGTTATAATGCCCTGTTCAATGTAATTTCAGTTTGTTCAATGTAAACCGCACTGATGTAGAATAGCGCGGTATATAATAGAATGTAAATAAATAAATAAATATACATTGAAGTTCTTGGCAGAAGTGGTAAATACATTGCAAACAGGTTGACTGATTATTATGGGCGGATACTGTGTGTGTGTGTGTGTGTGTGGGGGGGGGGGGGGGGGTTTTTGTGATGTGACCAAACTGTTCATTAGATAGGTGCATTTTGAGAAATTTTCTGAATGTGGCTAGGTCGTTTGAGCGGAGGGTTCCAAGGAGGGAGTTCTGGAGGGATGGTGCATATAGTTCATATGCTCTGATGCAGGTTACTGGGTGCTTTTGGTTTTGTCTCTTTCTTGTGGTATTTGTAGCATGTTTGTATTGTTTTGCCTCTTTGATCTGGACGAGCTGGTGGTCTTCAGGAGGGATTGTAGGTAGTGGGATGATTGGTTAGTGATGATCTTAAATGTTAGTAGTAGTTTTGCAGCATTGGAGGGACAGTGAGCCGCCCTCCTTTCAGGAGTGGTGTAAGGCTTTTCATGGATTGATGATGTTGGAGCAGTTGGACTCAAGAAGCATCCATGCCAGGAAGAGGCCTTTTTGGCTTTGTGGGGAGATTCTATACAAGCTTTGGCCTCACGGATGCAGAATAAATTGTTGACCCTGTAGGACTTGTGGCGTTTGAAGTGTGGTTGGGAAGTGTGAGTGAGTCAGATGCTTATTGGGAGGATGTTTGCGCCTCTTCTTTCAGTGGCTGGGGAGGAGGGAGGGGGGGTAGGGTTGGAAGGGGTTGTGGTAAAGGTCTGTTTCATTGGGATGGCCACACCCATATGGACTGTGGGCTTCTCTCAAAGCTAGGAGGTTCTAAACTAATATAGATAGTGGAAGGGAGGGGGTGGGGTGAATCTGCCAACTGTTTTCTTGTTTGTTTGCATTGTCCTGGTACTCCTGTGCTGGGAATGTTGTGTTGTGCTTCAAAAAATAAGTCTATGTTTGAGACACTGGGGATTTGGGGAGGGAGGCTGGGAGGGTGGAGGATCAAAAATGTAAATAATAGTATCAGATGCTGTTTTGTATTATTGGGCGAGTTCCCACACACACGGATTGTTGCTGTGTTTTGTTTTGTCAATAAAACAGAATTGAATATAGAATGTGTCTTTCTTATTCTGTAACAAAACAAATTTACCAGCTTTTACCAGCTTAGGTATTATGCTTGACCAACAGCTCGATTTCAAGGGACACATTAAGAACACGACCAGGGCTATATACAATAAAATTAAAACTCTAAGGCTCCTAAAACTCTTGCTAGCTCCTGATGACTTCAGGACAATATTCCAGGCACTGGTAACACCTCATTTCGATTATGCGAACATCATTCTTCATGGACTCCCCAAGAGCACGCTTAATCCACTGCAACTTGCAATGTGGCATATCCAGAAGGACCCACATCACCCCCATCCTTAAGGACCTCCACTGGCTACCTATAAACTGCAGGCTCACATACAAGGCACTGCTCCTAATCTTCAAAGCAATCAACTTGATTTCCCCCTCATCTCTTACGGTTCTCATTAGATCCACCCCCAACAACAGGTCAAGAAGGGCTGTTGCCGCTAATACATTAATTATATCTAATGAATCTACAAGATGTACACAGACAACCATTAACAGAACCTTCGCCTTCTATGCACCAAGATGCTGGAATAACCTCCCTCCACACATCAGAGCTATAAAAGACCTAATTCAATTCAGGAAATCTTTTAAACATCACTTGTTTACATTACACTTCACTCAGCCAAACACAACACAGCCGTATCTCACATCCCAACTCACTCAGGCCATACCCAACTCACATACAACTGACTCAGGTTAGCCAAACATCTTACTCATTAACTTGTACTTAATAATCGGCTGTTATCCTACAATGTTGACTTTTTACTATCTGTTAGACTCAACCCTACTATCCTGTTTGTGCTTAATGTATAACCTGTAAATAGTTACCCTTCCACAACTCGAGTGGTTGGTTATGTAAATAGTTCACTAGTACAGCTCCAAGTTATATGATCCTGTTCTCTGTATGTGCAAAGCTGTTCCCTCGGTTTTTGCAGAATTTATTTGTAAACCGCACTGATATTGAAGAGTGCGGTATAGAAAAACTGTTAATAAATAAATTTTCAAGGCCATCACTGTAGCTATTTCTGGTCTCCCTCTTAGACAATGTAGTGTGCTTCATTCGGATACTGCATTGTGCAAAGACGTTATCTACATTTATAAAGGCAGAACATTGTTGCTAAGTGCACTTAATAGTTTTTAGTCGCTATCATGTGAAAACTGGCTGATAGCTGACTGAAATGATGGAAATGGCACATGCTGCTGTTTTTCAAGCACTGCCCCTCCTTTGCCACAAAACCTAAACTTTAGACTAGATAATGCCAAATTAGTAAGAGATGGGACTTGGGGGAGAGTCCTGAATGCACAGGAAGAGGGGTGAACACAGAGTTCAGCCATATGTATTCTCTTTTGTATGTGACATTGAAGCCATTGTCTCCTTTTTCCTTTGCAGCTTCTTTGAGCAGTTCCTTCCAAGAGCAGCTGGTCAGGCAGAAGGGGAATGAGCTCTATCACTGCGTTATCTATCTGGCCCCAGGAGACTATCACTGCTTCCACTCGCCCACCGACTGGAGTGTGCATCACAGGCGTCATTTCCCAGGTGACCTAGGTCTGGCAGGAGCAGACTGCTGCTGAAAGAACAGTCGCAGGACTTTTCCTCTTCTCAGAGACGCAGGAACTTCTCATTTGTCCTTTATATTCCATAGATTGTAAACTCTCATTTCTTTATTTCAGATGCACAGTAGTCTTTGTATCATCAGATAAAAGGCTTTATTCAGTTAGTATGTCGACAGAATCAGAGGACTATTTGGATGTCTCTAATGACTGAAAATACAAACTTTAGATTTATAGGACTATAGCAAAGCAGGCTCCTTAGCTAAGGAATGTTGTAGACTTGTATACATCATACATTTGCCAGGCTCTTTCAGTTTTTAGGTTTATCTTAGGAACGGAACACCAATTTCTGCATTTGTTAGCGCACGTACAGAGCAGGGGACTGTCGTCTGTGTATGGCAGTGATATAGCAATAAGTAGCAGTAGTAGGGCTTCCATGAGGGATTGCTGTCAATAGGAACAAGAGGGATCATTCCACCTCCTGAAGTAATACTATTATGTATTTATTCAGATCTCTTGTGGAGATGCAAAATCTATGTTTGAGTGATGAAAGAGAGTCCTCCTGTCCTCTGTCTCCAACAGGGTCCTTGATGTCAGTGAATCCTGGCATTGCTCGATGGATTAAAGAGCTTTTCTGTTACAATGAGCGTGTTGTGCTAACAGGAAGGTGGACGCATGGCTTTTTCTCTCTGACAGCAGTAGGAGCTACAAATGTTGGATCCATCCGCATATATTTTGACAGAGTGAGTATAAAGCATAGTTACTCAGCTGTAACGGGTATTCTCTGGGGACAGCAGGAATCAGGCCTCACATATGGGTGACATCAGCACCAACAGAGCCCAGGTGGAAGCATCTCCCCAGCTATCAAAGAAAGCCTTTGAGAGATGCACCACACCCAAGGGTGCCATCTTGCCTCAGTCCAATGACATAGCTAAGATGGCAAAAATAAAAGATGGTAACGAAGCAACTCCAAGGGCAGGAGGGAAGGTTGTGAGGACTGATTCCTGTTGTCCCCGGAGAACACCTGTTACAGGTGAATAACTATGCTTTCTCCGGGAACAAGCAGGAAGTCAGTCCTCACATATGGGACTCTCCAACTATAGGCTACCGAGAACCTTTACAAAAATGTCACAGCGACCCGCAAAGGTGAGACATGATCAGCAGCAGTTGAATCCCTAAGAGAGGCTCTCAAAAGACTCAGGTGTTCGGCAGAGAACCAGCACTCTGGTAACCTGAACACAGAAGGGTTGAAGGGCAGAAGTTGCCTACACCTCGAAAAGATTACGGAGTATGGCCTGGTTGAAGGCGCTGTCCCGTTGGGACTCCCTCTCCAGGCAGTAGTGAGCTGCAGAGGTATGGACCGAAGGCCAGGTGGCAGTCCAGCAAATTTCCATCATGGGGACGGAACACAGATTGGCCATGGAAGTAGCCATAGCCCTGACACGATGCGCCATGACCTTCTGGTCCAGTGGGATCCCCACTTAGAAGCATAGAAATATGATGACAGAAAAAGACCACATGGCCTATCTAATCTGTCCTTCCATATCAACAGATACAACAGTCCCCTTTTTACCCAGGTGGACAGAGTTCGCTTAGTCACTGGGAGCCCCAGACGGCTGGGGTCATAGGATTCGAAAAGCCACTGAGACTTGTGGTGGCACTGAGTCCATTGCAGGTAGAAGGACTGGGCTCTCTTGCAATCTAGAGTATGGAGAATGGTCTCTACCCTGCCAGTGTGAGGCCTGGGAAAGAAGGTGGGGAGTACCACCTCCTGATGTGGAATGGGGATGCCACCTTCAGCAGAAACTTAGTGTATGTGCGCAGAGCACCACCCTGTTCTTGTAGAACCTGGTGTAAGGAGGCTCTGCCCTCACAGCCTGGAGCTCGCTGACTCTGCGAGCTGATGTCTGTGTGCTACCGGGAAGGCGACCGTCCAGGAAAGGTCCCACAAGTGGCAGGTAGCTAAAAGCTCAAACAGAGGCTTAGTGAGCTGCGAGAGCACCACATTAAGGTCCCATTTCGCCGCCGGAGGGCAGATGGGAAGTTTGGACAACATGAGACCCCATAGGAATTGAGACACATCCCGTTGAAGGAAACTAACACTACTCTTTCAGCAGCCAAGCCATGAGTGAGAGGGAACCCAGGTTGGGGTGTAGGAGAGAGCCCTGCTCCTGCGAGAGTAGTCCTGGAGCTTGGCCCAGTGGGATCGACGGTACCATCGATAGGGAGAGGAGCAGTGGGAACCAGTGCCGTCTGGACCACCGAGGGGCTATCAGCACTAGCAATGTCGCATTGAGCCTTGAACAGGGTCTTGGCAATCAGTGGCATTGGGGGTAAGGCATACAGGAGGCCTTCCGACCATGGGATGAGGATTGCTGCTACTCGAGATGGGTGCAGTTGGCGGGAGCAGGAACAGGGCAACTGCATGTAGTCCAGGCTGGCAAACAAGTCCATCACTGGGACGCCCTAGAGCCAGAATAGCGGTGAGGCTACTGTTGGGTCCAGGCGCCACTCGTATGGCTGGAGTAACCTGCTCAGCTTGTCTGCCAAGACATTGTCCTTGTCTGGGAGGTAGACCGCCCTCAGAAGCATCCCTCTGCATGTGGCATAAGAGCAGAGGGCTACCGCCTCTTGGCAGAGGGAGTACGACCCTGTTCCCCCCTGTTTGTTGACATAGAACATCGTGACCTGATTGTCGATCTGGATCATCACAGTGTGGTGCTGGTAGCTGAAGGCTTTGAGGGCCAGGAATATGGCCCTGATTTCCAACAGATTGATCTGCATTTTGGATTCCCCCTGGGACCAGCAGCCTTGTGTCTGGAGGCTCTCGCAATGCGCTCCCCAGCCCATGAGAGAGGCATCCGTGGTGAGGGCTTTCTGGGGGGTGGGTGCCTGGAAGGGCATCCCAGCCTGAAAATGACCTGAATTCTGCCACCATCTGAGGAAGTCTGCCAGCTGGCGGGTCACGTGCACTCTGTCCCAGAGCCTGCCGGTAGCTTGGGTCCACTGAGAGTAGAGGCACTACCGGGCTGCTTTCATGTGTTGGCGGAGAAGAAGCCAAGCAGGCATTGTCCTGCACCATTGCACCTCTGTGGCTAGTTCCCTGAGATGTACTGACCTCTCCTGAGGGAGAAAGGCTTTTGCCTGAAGGGTGTCCAGCTGTGTCCCTATGAACTCTAGGCTCTGAGTGGGAGGTGGGATTTGGGGTAGTTTATGACAAACCCCATGTGCTGCAGGGTATTTATGGTGCATCCAGAGGCACATTGTGCCTCTGCAGCTGTGTCCCCTTTATGAGCCAGTCATCCAGGTAGGGGAAGACAAGGCCCCATGAAGTGTGAGGTGGGCTTTGACCACCGCCAGGCATTTTGTGAAGACCTTGGAGATGAGGCCAGCCCAAAGGGCAGTACCCTGTATTGGTAGTGCTGCTCCCTTCCCCACCATGAACCAGTTATTTTCTGTGGATTCAGATGCGAGTGTCAGCATCCTTTAGGTCTAAAGAGAAAAGCCAGTCTCCCTGCAGGAGGAATGACAGCAGTGTTCCAAGGGAGAGCATCTTGAACTTCTCCCTGATCAGAGACCTGAGGCCAGTCCTCTTGGGGACGAGGAAGTACCTGGAGTAGAAGCTGGTGCCCCAGAGGTGTTTTGGGACTGGCTTCACTGCTTTGTCCCTGAGTAGTCCTAGCTCAGTGAGGAGCAGGGTCTGGTGGAGGAGAGGCCTGGTGGGATCTCCCAGGAAGAATGGGGGCGGAGTCTGATGTAGGTGGAGGAGGTAACCCTCCTTGACCACCTGTAACACCCAGGCATCAGTGGTGATGGCTTTCCACCTTTGGGCAAACAGGGCTAGGTGCACCCCTGTGGGCAGCAAAGGAACCCCTGGGGGTGTGGGGGTCACACCCAGGTTGTCAAAAGTCTCCCCCGGCCTGAGCCGGTGCCTGGGGCTTCGGGGCTTTATGCTTTCTGGGACCATGTCCCTGGCCTTTTTGTTGCTGGGTCTGCTGAGGGCCCAAGAAGGGGCTTGGAAGTGTGGAGTAGTACTGAAGCCCCCTTTCTTCCTCGGGAAGAAAGGCTGTTATCCCTGGGTTTTCTTTCAGGGTTGCACCAAGATCTGGTTCTCATCACATTCTCGGTTTCTATCTCTGCTGCTTTATCCGCCATGGGTTTCCTGAACAGGTTTTCACCTGTGCAGGGGACCTCGATCAGTTTGTCCTGTACCCATTGTTCCAGGTCGGATGACTGCAGCCATGCTTAGTGTCGTGCCCTGATGCCTGCGGCAGCCACCCTAGCCGATGACTCAAAGCCATCATAGGCTTCTCGGGACAGGAACTTGGAACATTCCTTTACTGCTGAGGTTAGGGTCTTGAACCTCTGTTGGAGTTCTTCATAGAGGCCTGCAGAGAATCCCCCAAGCTAGGTATATGCCGATGTAGAGCTAGTATGAGTGAATTTGGCAGGTTAGCATCGAGCCCTGAAAAAAGCCTTTCGGCCAAAGGCATCAAGGATTCGGGCCTCCCTGCTGGGTAGTACAGATGACTGTGTCTTTTGGCTCTTAGGCCCTGCATGGTCCATTCCACGACCATTGAGTTGTGTGGGAGCTGGGCCTTTTGGAACCCCGGGCTCCAGCCTACCTGGTACATGGCATTGAGGCACCTGCTGACATTTGGTACCGTTGCCAGTGTTTCCCACATCTGGAGGAGGCAGCAGTCAAGGATCAGGGGCACCAGGACCATAAGGGTTTCCTTAGGGGGGTGCCTTGTTTTGGAGTATCTCCAGTTTCTTGGTTCGCAGGTCCATCTCTGTCTTGATAATGAGAGTCTTGGCCATATTGCTCACAAAATTGAGGAACGCAATGTCCTCGGGTTGGGGAGCCAGCATCAAGTCATCGGGGGAGACGGGTCTGAGGACACGTCACGGTCTCACCTCGTGTCCGGGGACTCTTCATCCTCTCTCTCCCATTCGGACTCGAAGTTGGAGTACGAATCCGATGCTGCATGATCACCTTGGTTGAGGACCGCTTCTCTGCGGTACAGGACCTCCGGAAGATCGTTGGTCCAAGCCATGGGTGCTCGTTGGGGAGGACTGGTATCCTGAAGAATGGGACCGGGACTGGGGTCGAGGGCGCTCTCGAGGCCAATGACGCTCGAGGACCGGCTCGACGTTCGGGGAAGCCCTCGATGTCACGGATCCCGTTGTCAGGGCAGATGATCCGGACATCAGCAGCCACTGCATGACCACTAGGGCAGATATACTGCTCTCTAGGGCTTGCCATTCTGGTCTCCATGCCAATTGACTCTACAGCCTTCAACGTGGGCACCAAAGACCTTGGGCCCAGCATCGATACTGTCGGGGAGTTCTCAATAAGGATAGCCTTGGAGGCCCGAGGTTGGACAGCGGGAGCCAACGACTCCTTGTGGGGCAACTTGAAGGGCCGCTCCTGCCCCATCTCCTCGTACTCATGCTTGTGGCTGTGGGACCTGGGGTGGGATTTCATCATCTTCCCTGATCCATCCTTCGAGACTGTCTTTGAAGATTTCTTCTTCTTATGCTCCACCTTTGCGGACTTCCGCTTAGAGGAGCCGCAGCCGCAGGACTCCAAAGAGGCTCTGGCTTCGTGGAGCACTGAGGTATCAGCGGGAACCCTGGAGCATGGTGTTACCGGAGACTCTGGGACGAAGTCAGACTTATGAAAAAAATTTTTCCTGCTGCTGATGGCGACTCTTTAAGGCCTTTGGGGGTCATTGTTCTGCAGAGTTCACAGTCAGAGTCATTATGCTCTGTGCCAAGGCTTCAGAGGCAGCAGTCGTGTGGTCACACTTTTTGAAGCCACTTGAGGCCATTAGAAAAAGGGGGTCTCTGCCTCCTGGCAGGGGTCTGAGGCCTTAGCTGAAAAAGGACACAAACGTCGGTCAAGGCAGACCTTGATGGAAAACTCAGTTCAGAAAAGCACTAAAACACCACCTCTTCCTTCTACACTACTCTCAACCCAGTATCTCAACCCCATCCACCATACACCTTTCCGAGAAATAGTAACTAGCAAACAGTCTCATGCAAATTTTGCAGATAACTGTATATAGCTGTAGATAGTTTGTCCCAGTTGAATCCCAAGTTGTATTGTCCTCTTCCACTGTAAGTGCTTAACAGAGCACCTGTTACACACAAAGTATGTTATAATGTAAACCGCACTGATTTTAAATAGTGCGGTATATAAAAGCAATAAATAAATAAATAAAATAAAATAAATAAATAAAACGTGGAAAATGGATAAATGAACCTGAGGAGCCAACGCCAAGGAGAGCTGGCTTGGGGGCAGGAAGGAACCGGTACGCAAACTGGACAAAATTTAACTATAAAAAATCTGTCTTTTTATGGGGATAAAAGGACGTCTGAAGTGCTCCGTGGGGGGAAAAAAGGAGGCTCGGGCAAGATGGCACCCTTGGGTGGGAAGTGGACCACGCATGCGTGCTGCATCTTTGAAAGCTTGGGAGTTGCTTCCACACGGGCTCGGCCAGCGCCAATGTCACCCATATGTGAGGACTGACTTCCTCCTTGTTCTCAGGGAACAAAGTGCAATCTTGAATTATCTGTCTCATGGAATGAGTGTGATTTGACTTGCGTTTTCTGGGTTTTCATAAATTGTTTAATGGCACTACTACATTACCTATTACCATTAAACACCACTGAGAAAAAGCAGGAACACCCCTCCCTCCCCCTACAGCTTTTTCATCATCTTGCTTTCATTGCTCTTGTGAGTTTTGGTAATTGAATTTGTAAAAGGGCCTTGCTTGGGGGAAGAGGGTGCGAATGTTTGCAATGAGAGAGGGGTGGGAATTTGCTCACTGATGTCTGTTCTGTCACATGTATATTCAGGACCTGCAGACAAACAGCCCACGTTACAGCAGAGGCTCTCATAACGATGTCAGCTACATCAGTGGCAGAAATCGGGACGGCATCTCTCTAAGGAAGGGAGAGCAGCTGGGAGAATTTAACTTGGGCTCGACCATTGTTCTCATCTTTGAGGCACCAAAGGACTTTACCTTTAATTTGAAATCAGGACAGAAAATCCACTTTGGGGAAGCTATGGGCTCCCTCTAAAAGTGACTGCTATAGGGATTTCTGCTCAATAGGGTTTTGATATTAAAACATCTTAAACCAGCATCAAGGTAAGGAAGCCCATGAGCATCAGGACCTGTATGATGATAAACCTAGAATCTGCTTTTTGGAAGGTGTGGCGCCTGGATCAATTAACTTGTGCATTCCAACTTTGGGTGCTCCAGAAGTGAAAGATGCAGCAATACTCAGCAGTCCAGTCTCCATCTGCCATTTCTTCCAGATGTATTCCATTGAAGTAACCGTCCATCACTACCTAGTTGAATGCAAGACTCTTACTGTGCCGGACTAACATATCTGTGTTTTTATCATTTTGTCACCTTGTCCCCGTTGTATCTTCCAGCTCCCTGGTGGAACTGATATTTTTGGTACTAGCAAAGTCATGGAATAGGACATGCTCTGTAGCTAGTCCTGAAGTTTAGCTTTAGTTAAAATTTGTTTCTACTTTGCAGTTTGTTCAAACAGTCAAATCAGTACTTATGTATTTCTTATTTTTACTGCAAAGCCAATATACAAGCAAAATCTTACTCTATGATAATTTGACCCAGAAGCACTAACCATGAAGCAGGAAGTGTGTATATGAGTAGATTACAACTGAGCTGAAGAGAGCAAAACCTTCTCCTAAGATCCTAGACCTGCCCGTTGAGTATTCACAATGAAGATGAAGAGGAAATACTACTTTCTTTGGGAATAAGCAGGAAGTCAGCCCTCACATATGGGTTATGTCGGTGCCAACAGAGCCCTCACAGAAGCATCTCCCCAGCTTTCAAAGAAAGCCTTTGGGAGGTGCCACCACACATGCATGGTCCTCTTCCCGCCCAAGAGTACCATCTTGCTCAGTCTCCTTTTTTCCGCAATGGACGGATGTCCGGTATCCCCAGAAAAATATTCTTTAAAACTTAGTAATTCAGTTTAGCTTTCGGTAAGTGTACCGGTTCCTCTTCTCGTCCCGAGCCGGCGTCTTTGACGTCATCGTCGGGCCAGTTCTTTTTCCATTTTTTTCCTCAAGGGTCCCTTGACCGGCGCTTTGTGCCCTTTTTCCCCTGGGGGTCATCTACCCCGTCCAGGTGCATCCCACCATGTCTCCTGGTGGGTTCAAAAAATGTGACCGCTGCAGTCAAACCATGTCCATCACAAACACCCACAACTGCTGCTTGCGTTGCTTGGGACCGGACCACGACAGTTCCATTTGTGACCTTTGCCAGGCCATGTCGGCAAAAAACAACAAAAAGAGGTTGGAACTGCGGGAAAAGATGTAACCAAAGGTTCGACTCTGCACCCCCATCACCCAGTTCCAAGGCAAACACATCCCGTGATGCCCAGGCTTCCTTGATTCCTGCGGCTGTGGAGGACCCCGGAGCAGGAGCAGAAGAAAAAGAAGTCCTCGAATATCCCAGAGGTTGGTCCGGAGAAACCCAATAAATTGCACCGGAGAGAGACTGAGGAGTCTGAGAGATGCCCGGCCAATCTTTCCAAAAGGGACCCTTCGGCAGGCGGAGACCAGCCAAGGGTGCTTGAGGCCGTGGTGGTTATCGAGGACACACCCTCCGGAGTGTCAGCATTGGGCCTGAAGCCGTTGGTGCCCATGCTGAAAGCCGCTGAGCCTTCTAGCATGGAGACCAGAATGGCGGCCTTGGAGCAGAACATCATTGCTATCCTGGCCCTGCAGCAGGCGATGATGGCCGATTCACCTAGCTTATCTGCCCTGATGACCGGCCCTTTACTGTGAGGGGGTCACCGGTCGTTGAGCCAAGCATTGAGTGCTACCAGCCTCGAGTAAGCTCTCTGCGCTGGTCAAGGTCCCCCTCTCATTCCTTGGGCATCCGGTCCTCATTGGCTAGTGTCTGTAAATCGGACTTCAAGTCCCTGACAGGCCTCTGGCCCCTGGGCAGAGGGGTTAACCAACGGCGTCGCAGGGCCTCTGAATCCTCGTCACTGTGTGACTCCAAGTGGGAGACTGAGGTCAAGGTACCCCAGACACCCGTAGACACAGAGATGTCCCCTTCCACGACTTCATATGGGATATGACTAAGGCGCTCTCTTGTCCAGGCCGCAGAGGATCTGCACACCAAGGAGCTGGAGATCCTCCAGTATGAGGCCCCTCCCCAGGAGGCTCTCAACCAATCCTCGAGCAGCTGCTTCTCCAGATGTGGGAAACACCGGCGTCAGTGCTCATTGTCAGCTATCGGCTCGATGCAATGTACCGCAAGAGCCTAGGCTTTCACAATATCCAGTTACCACATAACTCCATGATTGTTGAATTGACCATACACAAACTAAAGAGCCAGAAGACCCACTCTTCAGTCCTCCTGGGTAGGGACGTTCAAACCCTCGATGCCCTCAGGCACAAATGCTTCCAGGGCTCCATGCTAGGGTGCAGATTCCAGACCTATGAGCTATAGATCGGCATGTACCTCAAGGCATTGGCCAAGGAGCTTGCTAGGTTCTCAGCAGGCCTCGACGGGGAACCTCTCCAGCAGTTCAAGACCCCGACCTTGGCAATACAAGACTGCTCAAAGTTCCTCTCTCAACTGGCTTATGACTGCTTCGAGTAGTTGACTTGAATTGCGACTGCTGGTATTGGGGCTCGACGCCAAGCCTGGTTGCAATCATCCGACCTCGAACAGTGGGTCCCGGACAAACTACTCAATGGACAACATGAGGCCCCATATCAGGGAGAATCTTTTCTGCAAACCTATGTCTGACAAGGCTGCTGAGATCGAGGCAGAGTGTTTGACTCGACAAAGGCTCTCCAAAAAGACCTCAGGGCCTCCCCACAGAAAACCACCAGGGGAAAAGCCTTTTTTCCACAGAAAGAAGGGTGCCGCCTTTCATACCCAACAATACCATGGCTACGTAGGACCTCTGCAGGGTACAAAGCCCAAAAGACAAGGGCATGGGACCTAGAAGGCCAAAACCCCTAAGCCCCAGACTTTGGCTCCGACCCAGTCTGGGGGGAGCTTTGGACTCCCAGGGCATGGCCCCCTCTCCCCCAGGAGGCCTTATTCAGCCCACGGGGGCGCCTGGCACTCTTCACCCACAGGTAGGCCACAGTCACCACAGACCTCTGGGCACTGCAGGTGGTCAGGGAGGGTTACCTCCTCTTCCTACAGCAGGCACCTCCAGACTTCTTACCAGGAGAGCCACTGAGACCTCTTCTTCACCAGACCTTGCTCCTCACAGAGCTCACAAGTCTCCTTAAGGACAAGGCAATAGAGGCAGTACCCAAACATCTTTGTGGCAAGGGCTTATATTCCAGGTACTTTCTTGTCCCAAACAGGACTGGAGGCCTCAGACCCATCTTAGACCTGCAAAACTTGAAAACATTTCTGGTGAGGGAGAAGTTAAAGATGCTCTCCTTTGGAACACTGCTGCCTTACCTCCACCAGGGAGACTTGCTTTGCTCCTTGGACCTAAAGGATGCTTACACACACATCCTAATCAATCCCTTCCACAGGCAGTACCTAAGGTTCATGGTGGGAGGAGGGCACTACCCTTTGGACTGGCCTCCTCAACAAGGGTGTTCACTAAATGCCTAGCAGTGGTTGCAGCCCACATCCGTCTACAAGGGGCCTTTGTCTTCCCCTACCTGGACAACTGGCTCATAAGAGGCAGCACTGCCATAGTGGCACACCAGACCACAGGGCGCGCTATCCTCTTATTGCAGCACCTGGGGTTCGTCATCAACCACCCAAAGTCTCACCTGACCCCAGCCCAAAGCCTAGAGTTCATAGACAATCCGCAGGCTGTGCACCAGACCTTCTGTCTCAGGAGGGCGGTTCCCTCCTACACCTTAACTTGGGGTCTCTGACATTAACAGCATGGCTGCTGAAAGGGTAGCTCTTGCTCCCTTTAACCTCCCATGCTATGTAGAGGAGGTCTTGTTAGCCTCCCGCAAGCCCTACACAAGACGAGCATATACCTTTAAGTGGCACAGGTTCTCAATGTGGTGCACAGAGAGGCAGGAGAACCTCTTCTCCGGTCCCCGTGCAAGTGGTGCTCCAGTACCTGCTCCATTTGTCGCAGGCTGGACTGAAGTCCAACTCAGTCAGAGTGCACCTAAGCACAATTGTGGTGCACCACCCCCCTACCGAGGGAAAACCGCTCTCGGTTCAGCTACTGATCTCTCGATTCCTCCAGGGCCTCTTGCTTCCAAAACCCCCCCCCCCCCCCCCCCCCGTGTGGGACCTCAACGTGATGCTCTCGCAGCTCACTAGACTGCTATTTGAGCCTCTGGCCACTTGCCACCTGCAGTATCTTTACTGGAAGGTCGCCTTTCTGGTGGCACTTACATCTGCTTGCCGAGTAAACGAGCTCCAAGTTCTGGTGGCAGAGCCGCCTTATACAAGGTTCTACAAGAATAGAGTTGCTCCACATGTGCCTCAATTTCTCCTGAAGATGATATCCCCTTTCCACCTCAATCAGGAGGTGGTCTTCCCCTGGCCCCATGCAGGTCAGGAGGAGACCATACTCCATACTTTGGATTGTAAGAGAGCCTTGTCCTCCAACCTTCAATGGACTGAGGCCACTGCAAAGCTTCTCAACTTTGTTACATATGACCTCAGTAGGCTGTGACTCCCAGTGACTAAGCAAACTCTGTCCACTTGGGTGGCAGACTGTATTGCCCTCGCCAATGAGCGGGCTGGACTTTCCCTGGAGCACCGGATCACAGTGCATCGCTTGAGAGCAATGGCCACTTCGGGGGGGAAACCTGTGCTCGGTGCCGGAGATTTGCAAGGCTGCCAAATGGTCTTCATTTCACACGTTCGCAACATTACGACTGCCTGGAGAGCGAGTCCCGTCAGGACAGTGCCTTCGGCTAGGCAGTACTCCGCATTCTATTCATGGTGTAGGCAACTCTGACCCTTCTGTGTTCAGGCTACCGAAGTGATAGGCCCCTCTGGACACTAGGGTTTCGCAGAGTCTCTCAATTGGGGACATCTTCTGCAACTCATGGCTACCCTGCCAGTCACTGCTGGTGCTGTCATGGTTTGGTTTCCGGCAACTTAGAACTAGGGAATCCCATATGTGAGGACCGATTCCTGTTGTCCCTGGTGAACATCTGTTTCTCCAGGACCAAGCAGGAAGTCAGTCCTCACTTATGGGTGACGTCGGCGCCGACGGAGCCCTCGCGGAGCAATTTTCCCCAGCTTTCAAAGAAAGCCTTTGGGAATTGCAGCGCGCATGCGCGGTCGTCTTCCCGCCCGAGGGTGCCATCTTAGCCAGTCTTCTTTTTTTCCGCGGAGCCCTACAGACGTCCCCGTCTTGTCCCCGCGAAAAAGTCGATTTTCTTCATTATTTTATCCTTTTTCCTTCGGTTCGACGCCGATCTTTTTCCCGCCCGGACTCGCGACGCCGGTCACGAGTCCTCTCACTTTTTTCGGTTTTTCTGACTTTGTCAGCTTTCGTTTTCGGTTTTCCCTGGCAGCCCGGTCCTTTGACCTCGCAGGGGCCCTTTTTCCCCCGATGGCTGCCAGTGGCTTTAAGCGGTGTGGTCAGTGTGACCGAAATATGTCACTCACTGACACACACGACTTTTGCCTCCGCTGCCTGGGCCCGGATCATGAGGAACTGATCTGTGGGCCCTGCGGCAAAATGTCCTCAAAAGCGTTGAGGAGTCGGCGGCATCAGCGTGATCGAATCTTCGCTGACCCCAGCCGTACCCGGACCTCGTCGGAGGCCTCCGCGTCAAAAGGCTCCAGCTCGGACCGTCGCCGGAGTTCCTCCGACCGGGGTTCTCCCTCCGGGGACCATCGTCGGACGGTGAAACCCGCGAGGGCGGCGTCGGTGGACGCTCCTGGTTCCGCGAAGGCCAGGTCGCATAGCCCCGATAGCCGCCCCGGGTCCTTGGAGAAGGAACACCTCCCGAAGCGACCTCACCTGGAGTCGGAGATGCCTGCTCGGGTAAGTCCTGTGGTCCTTCTGGACTCGCCTCCGCGACAGCCGACGTCGGGCCCGACGCCGTCGGGGCCCGAGTCGGGGGCTGCTGGGTCACCTGAGCTCGGACTCAGGTTGACGGCCTTGGAGAGCAGACTGTCTGCCTTCATGGACCAGCAGCGGGTACTGCTCGCTGGCCTCGCTGGCGCCGCTGCCCCGACCGCCGGGACGTCGACGTCCAAGTCGACCCCGGAGACCGAGCCGATCCTCGAGTCGATGAGAACTCGAGTCGATCCTCGGTCGAGGTCACCCTCGGCCTCCCGTTCGGGACCGAGGTCGCCGACGCCGACTCCCTCGGCGTCGGGGCGGCAGGCGCCGCGCCCTGCCCGGGCCGACCCCACCAATTCCTCGTCGGAGTCGGTCTGGGAGTCTGAAGAGGAAGAGTCACCTGATTCTTTTCGGACTCGGTGTGTCCCCTCGGACTCACCTGAGTCCGAACCTCGGAAGCAGTCCCCCCCGGAGGATGCCCGGTTCTCGGACTTCGTTAGGGATATGGCCAAGGCTTTGGCCTTCCCTGCGGATCCCGAGGAGGAGCCTCGAGCCGAAGAGCTCGACGCCCTCCAGTATGACTCTCCCGCGAGGGAACACTTTACTGTACCGGTTCCTCCTATGCTGGAACGACTACTCTTCCGCATGTGGGAGAGTCCGGCCTCCTCGCCGGTCCTGAGCAAGCGGGTCGATTCTATCTATCGGGTCCGCAAGAGCCCTGGCTTCCAAAAGGCACAGCTACCACACCATTCCATGGTAGTGGAATCGGCCATGCATCGTCTTAAGAGCCAGAAGATGCACTCCTCGGTGCCTCCTGGCAGGGAGGCCCGTAACCTGGATGGCCTTGGTAAGAAGTGTTTCCAGGGCTCTATGCTCGCATGTCGTGTCCAGACTTACCAGCTGTACATGGGCATGTATCTCCGGGATCTGGCTAAAGAGCTAGCCGGATTCTCTGCTGGTCTGTCCGAGGAACCCTTGCGGAGGTTCCTGGCCTTGTCCACTGGCATTCGGGAATGCTCAATGTTCATGTCCCGGGCAGCCTATGATGGCTTTGAAGCATCGGCTCGAGTGGCCGCAGCCGGCATCGGTGCCCGCCGACAGGCTTGGCTTCAGTCGTCAGACCTTGAGCCCTGGGTGCAGGACAAGTTGGTCGATGTCCCCTGCCGAGGCGAGAACCTCTTTGGCAAGCCCATGGCGGAAAAGGCTGCACAAATTGAGACAGACTCTCACCAGGACCAGGCTTTCTAGGAAGACCTCCGCCCCTTCCCAGAAAAAGAAGGGCTCGGGGAAGAAGTCCTTTTACCCGAGGAAGGCGGCTGCCTACAAACAATACCCCCATTATCAGGCCCCTGCAGCTCCCCAACAGGGCCAGCAGGCCAAGGGATGGGGTAACGGGTCCCGTAGGCAGCAAGCTCCCAAGCCTGCACCACCAGCCCCTGCTCAGCAGGGTGGGGGTTTTTGACTCGCAAAGCATAGCCTCTCCCCCCCCGCTGGTTCCTCCCAGCACCGGAGGCCGGCTGGTTCACTTCGCCCACAGGTGGTCCAGCATCACCGCAGATGCCTGGGTGCTTCAAGTCGTGCGAGAAGGCTATCTTCTCCACTTCCACCAGGTCCCTCCCTCCTATTTTCCGGGAGAACCTCCTCGACCCCCTCTGCACAGGGAATTACTCCTTCAGGAGTTAGCAGGTCTTCTGCAGGATCAGGCGGTGGAACCGGTGCCACACCACCTGAGAGGTCAAGGCTTTTATTCCAGGTATTTTCTGATACCAAAGAGAACAGGGGGCCTCAGACCCATCCTGGACTTGCGCAACCTCAACAAGTTCCTTGTGCGGGAGAAGTTCAAAATGCTTACCCTTGGAATCCTTCTGCCCTACCTCCAGCAGGGAGATTGGCTATGCTCCTTGGATCTAAAGGATGCCTACACGCACATCCTCATCCACCCAAGCCACCGCCAATACCTAAGTTTTGTGGTGGCGGGAAATCATTACCAGTACAGAGTACTGCCCTTTGGCCTGTCCTCCGCACCGCGAGTCTTCACAAAATGTCTCGCGGTCGTGGCGGCCCATCTCCGGCTTCACGGCCTCTATGTCTTTCCGTACCTCGACGACTGGCTCATCAGAGCAGCGTCCACTCGGGAGGGCACCAACGCCACACGCCGCACGGTGACTCTTCTGCAGCACTTGGGCTTTGTTATAAACTTCGCAAAGTCCACTTTGCTCCCCTCACAGGATCTCGAGTTCATCGGCGCAAGGCTGCACACTCCTCAGGCGCGAGCATACCTACCGCTCGACAGGGCTCAGCGGCTCATGGACCTAGCCGACCGCTTTCGCAGCCAGCCCCTGGTCTCCGCCAGGCGCTTCCTGAGACTACTCGGCCATATGGCTTCCACCGTCCATGTGACCCCCAATGCCCGCCTGAATATGCGGTCTGCTCAATGGTGTCTCCGCCAGCAGTGGCGTCAAGCCACAGGCGGCCTAGCAGACCTAGTGCGCGTCTCCGAGCCGCTGATCTCGTCTCTCCGGTGGTGGCTCCGGCAGCCGAACCTCCTATTCGGAATGCCTTTCCAGTCACCTCAGCCGACCCGGGTGCTGACCACCGATGCATCCCTTCTGGGCTGGGGAGCACATTGCCAAGAGGCTCGTACTCAGGGCCTCTGGACCACGTGGGAGTCTGCTCAGCAGATCAACTTCCTGGAGCTCAGGGCGATCCGCCTGGCTCTCAAGGCCTTCTCCCACCTGACTTCCCACCAGTCCGTCCTTGTCCAGACGGACAATCAAGTTGCCATGTTCTACGTGAACAAGCAGGGGGGCACGGGCTCCTTCCTCCTCTGCCGGGCGGCACAGAAGCTCTGCTCTTGGGCCGTCAGTCACGGCATTCTCCTCAAGGCGGTTTATCTCCCAGGCCAAGAAAATTGCCTGGCGGACAAACTCAGCAGGGTCCTCCAGCCGCACGAGTGGCGTCTGGATCCCTTGGTAGTTCAGAAGCTCTTCCTCAAGTGGGGCCTCCCCACGGTGGATCTCTTTGCCAGTCCTCACAACCGGCAACTTCCTCGCTTCTGCTCTCGTCAGCCACACCCCCTCCGGGTTGCGGCGGACGCTTTTCTGATCTCATGGTCGGGGAGCCTCCTGTACGCTTTCCCTCCCATCCCGCTAGTCTCTCGAACTCTCTTCAAGGTTCTCCGAGACAAAGCCTTCATGATCCTGGTGGCCCCTCGCTGGCCCAGGCAGCCGTGGTTTCCGCTCCTGCTGCAACTGGCGGTGGAGGATCCATTCCCTCTGCGGGTACAACCGGATCTCCTCACTCAGGATCAGGGGTCCCTACTGCACCCCAACCTCAGGTCTCTCAACCTCATGGCCTGGCTGCTGAGAGGGTAGTCCTTGCTCCCCTTCTCCTGCCGGCGGAGGTGGAGGAGGTCGTCTTGGCTTCGCGACGGCCTTCTACCCGCAAATGCTACGCCCTTAAATGGCGTCGCTTTGCAGTCTGGTGTACCCAACAGTCTCAGGATCCCTTCTCCTGCCCGGTGTCGGTGATCTTGCAGTACTTGCTACACCTCTCTAATCTGGGACTTAAGTCCAACTCCGTCAAAGTTCACCTCAGTGCTCTTTCAGCACATCATGTGCCGGTGGACGGCAGACCTCTTTCCAGCGACCCTCTTGTAGCGAGGTTTCTCCGAGGTCTTCTTCTACTTAAACCACCTCTGCGCCCGCCAGCGCCTGACTGGGACCTGAATGTGGTTTTGCAGCGGATCACCTGTCCGCCTTTTGAACCTATGGCTACCTGTTCTCTCCGTTTTCTGTCTTGGAAAACACTGTTCTTGATAGCCCTCACTTCCGCTAGACGCGTAAGTGAATTGCAGGCCCTCGTGTCTGATCCCCCTTACACTAGGTTCTACAAGAATAGGGTAGTCCTACGGACTCACACAAAATTTCTGCCTAAAGTGGTCTCCCCTTTTCACATCAATCAGGAAGTGGTACTTCCAACCTTCTTTCCCAGACCACACTCCAGCCGAGCTGAAACGGTCCTCCATACCCTGGACTGTAGAAGGGCATTGAACTTCTACCTTGACCGTACGCGGGAGCACCGTGAAGCTGCTAAGCTTTTTGTGTCTTTTGACCCCAATAAATTGGGGCTCCCGGTCTCCAAGCATACTCTGTCCATCTGGGTTGCGGACTGTATCTCTTGGGCTTATGGGGCAGCCGGACTCTCCTTAGAAAGTCGAGTCACGGCTCATTGCGTTCGGGCAAAGGCTACGTCAGTGGCTTACCTCCGCTCTGTTCCGCTGGCAGACATCTGCCGGGCCGCTACTTGGTCTTCGAGCCAGACTTTTGCGGTCCATTACTGTCTCGAGAGGGAGTCCCGTAGGGACAGTGCTTTCGGACAGGCAGTCCTCCGTAATCTCTTTGAGGTCTGAGCAACTCCTACCCTCCATCCCGGATGTGGGCTACCGGTGGGTGATAATTCAGCGAAGATTCTATCCTTCTGTGCTGCTGAGCTAGAGGGAGCTCATTTTTGTGCTTAGGGTCTCCGGTAGCCTTGAGCTTGGGAGTCCCATAAGTGAGGACTGACTTCCTGCTTGGTCCTGGAGAAAGCGTAGTTACTCACCTGTAACAGGTGTTCTCCAGGAGCAGCAGGAATCAGTCCTCACTACCCTCCCTCCTCCCCTTGGAGTTGCAATCGTCTGCTTATGTTCTTTTTGCAAATTTTTATGCTGTCTTTTTTAGCTATGTCATCTGACTGGCTAAGATGGCACCCTCGGGCGGGAAGACGACCGCGCATGCGCGCTGCAATTCCCAAAGGCTTTCTTTGAAAGCTGGGGAAAATTGCTCCGCGAGGGCTCCGTCGGCGCCGACGTCACCCATAAGTGAGGACTGATTCCTGCTGCTCCTGGAGAACACCTGTTACAGGTGAGTAACTACGCTTACAGGTAAGTAACTACGCTTTCTCCAGGAACAAGCAGGAATTCAGTCCTCACAATCCTCCCTCTTCTCCCCTTGGAGTTGCCTTTTTTACCTTATTTTACTTTTATGCCTTCCTAGCTATGACATCTGACTGAGCAAGATGGCACCCTTGGGCGGGAAGGGGACCACGCATGCTTGGTGTCATCTCCAAAAGGCTTTCTTTGAAAGCTGGGGAGATGGTTCCACACAGGCTCCGTCGGCACTGATGTCATCCATACGTGAAGACTGATAGAGTAGTTACTCACCTGTAACAGGTGTTCTCCAGGAGCAGCAGGAATCGGTCCTCACATATGGGTGATGTCGGCGCCAACGGAGCCCTCGTGTGGAGCATTTCCCCAGCTTTCAAGGGTGCCATCTTGCTCAGTCTGATGACATAGCTAAAAGACAGCAAAAAACAAAATGAATGATATGACTGAAACTCCAGGGGAGGAGGGAGGGTCGTGAAGACTGATGCCTGCTGCTCCTGGAGAACACCTGTTACAGGTGAGTAACTACTCTTTCTCCAGGACCAAGCAGGAAGTCAGTCCTCATATATGGGACTCCCCAGCTCTAGGCTACCGGGAAACCTAAGCTGAAAAAATGGCTCCCTCTCAAGAGCCTCAGCATTCGTGATAAGAATATCCTCTGAGAACGCCCCCGTACGATAGCCCAACACAAGGGACCGAGGGTAGGAGTTGCCTAAACCTCAAAGAGATTACGGAGTACCGCCTGTCCGAAAGCACTGTCCCTTCGGGACTCTCTTTCGAGGCAGTAATGGGCTGCAAAAGTCTGGCTTGAAGAACAAGTTGCGGCCCGGCAGATGTCTGCCAACGGAACAGAGCGGAGATGAGCTACTGACGGGGCTTTCGCCCTGACACGGTGGGCCATGACTTGACCCTGCAAGGGGAGGTCGGCTGCCTTGTACGCCCAGGCGATACAATCTGCTACCCAAGTGGACAACGTATGCTTGGAGACAGGTAACCCCATCTTATTAGGGTCAAAGGAGACAAAGAGCTGAGTAGCCCTTCGATGCCCCCGCGTACGTTCTATGTAAAAAGACAACGCCCTCTTACAGTCCAGGGTATGCAAGACTTTTTCAGCCCAGCTGGTATGCGGCCTGGGAAAAAAGGTCGGAAGAACCACTGCCTGGTTGAGGTGGAAAGAGGAGACCACTTTTGGAAGGAACTTGGGATGGGTCCATAGGACCACCCTGTTTCTATAGAACCGCGTATACGGTCTATCAGAAACCAGAGCTTGTAGTTCACTCACACGTCTGGCCGAGGTAAAAGCCACCAGGAAAAGCGCTTTCCAAGAGAGGAAGTGCAAATGGCAAGTAGCCATCGGCTCAAACGGTGGGCAAGTAAGTTGCTGCAAGACCACATTCAAATCCCACTCAGTTGCCGGTGGACGAACCGGAGGCTTGAGTGGAAGCAGACCTCTGAGAAATCTGGACACCAAGGGGTGAACCGACAGACTGTCCTTCCACCGGTGAGTGGTGCGCTGACAAAGAACAGAGGTGGACCCGAACAGAGTTAGACTTAAGGCCTAGGTCTGAAAGGTGAAGTAAATACTGCAGTACTACTGGCACAGGGCAAGAGAAAGGATCTTCATTGCGCTGAGCACACCATACCGTAAACCTACGCCACTTGGAAGCAGTCCACCAGAAAGTCCTATGCCCTCTAGAGGCCACCTCCTCAACCTCCTTAGGTAAGGGAGCTAGCACTGTCCTTTCAGCAGCCAGGCCATTAGATTGAGGGACCTGAGATTGGGGTGCAGAAGGGAACCCTGTTCTTGAGACAGGAGATCGTGTTGCAACCCCAGAGGGAACGGAGTTTCCACCGCCAACTGCAGCAGAAGTGGAAACCAGGGCTGCCTCGGCCATCTGGGGGCTACCAGAATCACCGAGGCCTTGTCCCGGAGAATCTTGAACAGAGTTCGGGCCACCAGGGGCGTGGGAGGAAACGCATACAGGAGGCCCGTAGCCCAAGAGATCAGAAAAGCATCTGCTGCCATCCTCAGGGGATGCTGCTGTCTGGAGCAAAACCTGGGCAACTGACGGTTTTGTGGTCTTGCAAAGAGATCGATGGATGGAAGTCCCCAGCAGAGGTAGATCTGCTGGACCACCAATGGATTCAACTGCCATTCGTGAGGCAGGAGAATCCTGCTTAGATTGTCTGCTAGGAAAGTCTCCTGACCAGGTAGATAAACTGCTTTGAGAAACATGCCTTGATTGACTGCAAAGGAGCAAAGGGCCAGTGCCTCCTGACATAGGAGCCTGGACACCATGCCCCCTTGTTTGTTCACATAGAACATTGCCACCTGATTGTCCGTCTGAACTAGGACTGGTGAGAGAGGGCATGAGAAAATGTTTGCAGAGCTAAGCGGATTGCTCGCAGCTCCAAAAGATTGATTTGCTGCGTGGCCTCTCGAGGAGACCAGAGGCCTTGAGTGCACGTGCACTGGCAATGTGCACCCCAGCCCTTTAAGGAAGCATCGGTTGTCAGCACCCTTGTGTATGCTGGAGTCCGAAAAGGTACGCCCCCCTGAGAAGGTTTGGGAGATGTGTAGCCACCACTGTAAGGAGTCCAAAAGTAGTTTGGACATCTTTACTCTGTCTCGGAGGTCGCCTGTGGCCTGCGCCCACTGATCTCTGAGGCACTATTGAGCAGCCCGCATGTGCATACGGGCATTCGGAGTCACATGTACCGTGGATGCCATGTGGCCCAGGAGCCGCAGGTAGTACCTGGCGGAAACATGAGAACTGCTTTGGAACTGGTTAGCCAAGTCCATCAGTCTGTGGGCCCTGTCCTCGGGTAAGTAGGCTCTTGCCTGCAGGGTGTCTAATCTTGCCCCTATAAACTCTAGGTTCTGAGAAGGGAGCAAAGTGGACTTTGCGTAGTTTATGACAAAGTCCAGATGTTGAAGAAGAGAGACAGTGTGACGAGTGGCTTGTCGGGCGTCCTGGAGAGACTGGCCCCTGATGAGCCAGTCGTCCAGGTATGGGAAGACAAAAATTCCCTGATTCCTGAGATAAGCCGCCACCACCGCCAGGCATTTGGTGAAAACCCTGGGCGCAGAAGTTAGGCCAAAGGGAAGTACCCTGTACTGAAAATGGTTTCCTTCCACCACAAATCTGAGATATTGTCTGTGGTCTGGCGAATGAGGATGTGAGTATAAGGATCCGTTAGGTCTAAGGAGCATAGCCAGTCTCCCTGCTGGAGGTAGGGCAGCATTATCCCAAGGGTAAGCATCTTGAACTTTTCCCTCTCCAGAAACTTGTTTAGGTTTCGCAAGTCTAGGATAGGCCGGAGGCCTTCTGTCCTTTTTGGTACCAGGAAGTACCTGGAGTAGAAGCCTTGCCCTTCCAGGTGGTGAGGCACCGGTTCCACTGCCTGTTCCTTTAGAAGACTTCCCAACTCCTGAAGGAGGAGGTTCCTGTGTAGAGGGAGTCCTTGGAGACTCCCCTGGATAGTAGGAGGGGGGTAGCTGGTGGAAGTGGAGCATGTAGCCCTTTTGGACTATAGTCAGTACCCAGGTATCCCCTGTGATGGTTGGCCATCTGTAGGCGTACAGGGTCAGCCGACCTACTGTGCTGAGTGGAGCCACTGGCGGAGAAGAGGCTATGCTGTGGGAATCAAAACCCCGCTCTCTGCTGTGCAGGAGCCGGAGCTGGTGGCTTGGGGGTCTTTTGCCTGCGGGGCCCCTGCCCCTAGGCCTGCTGGCCCTGTTGGGGAGCTGGAGAGGTCTGATATTGAGGGTAGGATTTGTAGGCAGCACCCTTCCTCGGGAAAAAGGGCTTTTTCCTGAGCCCTTTTTTTGAGAAGGGGCAGAAGTCTTTCTGGACAGCCTTGTTCTGGTGAGAGTCTCAGTCTCGATTCCTGCAGCCTTTTCAGTCATGGGCTTACCAAATAGGTTGTCACCTCGGCACGGGACATCGACCAACTTGTCCTGCACCCATGACTACAGGTCCGATGACTGTAGCCAGGCCTGACGGCGTGCACCGATGCCGGTCACGGCTACCTGGGCCGAAGCCTCAAAGCCATCATAGGCTGCTCGAGAGATAAACTTCAAGCACTCTCTGATCCCTGTCGACAAGGCCTTGAACCTCTGCAAGGGTTCCTCGGAGAGGCCAGCTGAGAACCCGGCAATCTCCTTTGCCAGGTCTCTTAGGTACATGTCCATGTACAGCTGGTAAGTCTGGACACGGCAAGATAGCATAGAGCCTTGGAAGCACTTTCTACCGAGGGCATCCATGTTCCGGGCCTCCTGGCCGGGCGGCACCGAGGATTGCATCTTCTGACTCTTCAGGCGGTGCATGGCTGATTCCACAACCATGGAATTGTGCGGTAGCTGCGCCTTTTGGAACCCAGGGCTCTTACGGACTCGATAAATGGAATCGACCCGTTTGCTAAGAACCGGCGCCGAGGCCGGTGCCTCCCACATACGGAAGAGCAGCCGTTCCAGCATCGGAGGAACCGGTACAGTAAAGGCTTCCTTCGGAGGAAAATCATACTGGAGGGCATTGAGCTCCTTGGCTCGAGGCTCCTCCTCGGCGTCCGCAGGGAATGCCAAAGCCTTGGCCATGTCCGTCACGAAGTCCGAGAACCAGGTATCCTCTTGGGGGGGGGGGGGGGAGCCTTCTCTGAGGCTCGGACTCCAGTGAGTCCGAAGGGACGCACCGGGTCCAGAAGGTGTCCGGAGACTCCTCGTCCTCTGTCTCCCATGCTGACTCCTCCAAGGAGGAGTCCAGCGGCTCCAGCCGTGTGGGCCTCGGTGCCACCCACCCCGACGACCTCAGCCCCGCACGGGAGGTCGAGGGGGACCTTGACCAAGGATAGACTCGAGACTTGATTTACTCGAGGATCGGCTCGGCCCGGCCTCCGGGGTCGACTTAGACGTCGAGGTCCCGGTGGTCGGGGCAGATGCACCGGTTAGACCAGCGATCAGTACCCGCTGTTGCTCCATGAAGGCAGCCAGGCTGCTCTCCAGGGCCGTCAACCTGAGACCGAGCTCAGGAGACTCAGCAGCCCCTGACTCGGGCCCTGACAGCGGTTCTCCCGGAGGAGAGTCCACGAGGACAACCGAACTTACATGACTCAGTGATTCCAGCTCCATGTGAGGTAGTTTGGATGGCCTCTCTGACTCTGAGAGCCTGGGGCGGTGGTCAGGGCTATGTGACCTGGCCCTCAAGGACCCAGGGGCCTCCACTGACGCCGCCCTCACGAGCTGCTTCTTCCTTTTATGCTCCTGGGTGGGAGACCCCCTTTCAGAGGAACCACGACGGCGCTCGGGGTTGTACTCCCGAGATGTCGGGGCCTCTGACGAAGTCTGGGCCCGGCCGGACGTGGACTCTGAAAAAATTCTTTCACGTTGATGCTGACAGCTCCGAAGTGCCTTCGACGATATTTTGCCGCACGGGCCACAGACCAGCGGGTCATGGTCGGGCCTGAGGCATCGGAGGCAGCAGTCATGTGTGTCGGTGAGAGACATAAGTTTCTTGCACCGATCACATTTTTTGAAGCTGCTGGCAGCCACGGGGGGAAAAAGGGCCCCTGCAAGGTCAAAAGACCAGGTTGCCAGTGAAAATAACAAAAAAGGCGCGAACGCTAGTCACGAAGGACAGAAACCGAAAAAAGAAATTCCGGACTCAATACCAGTGTACCGAGCCCAGGTGGGGAGGGGAACCGGCGTCGAACCGGATAAGAAAAAAAGCGAAAATCGCAGAAAAAAATCTACTTTTCCCAGGTGACACGAACTCACGTCCGTTGGGCTACGCGTAAAAAGAAAGACTGAGCAAGATGGCACCCTTGGGTGGGAAGGGGACCACGCATGCACGCTGCATTCCCAAAGGCTTTCCTTGAAAGCTGTGAAAATGCTCCGCACAAGGGCTCCGTCGGCGCCAACGTCACCCATATGTAAGGACTGACTTCCTGCTTGGTCCTGGAGAATTCTCCTATCCCTGGAGAACACCTGTTACAGATGAGTAACTACACTTTATCCATCCAGATGCTTGGGCTTATGCTCTCCTACCAGCAGAGGGAGACTAAGAACTACTAAAGATGTTGCCCTATATAGGGGTCTGGTGCAGTCCTTAACCAGCCACAATTTCTCAGGTTCTAGGAGATGGTAAGTGAGTAGGCCTATGCAGTATGGTTCGGGTATGTTTTCATTGCCACTGGGAAAGGCGTGATCTCTTTTCTTGGGGGTTTGGTTGCTTTCAAAGAAATGAGAAAGCTGTACTTGGCTGAGACTAGTTTTTGGAGCCCCAGGGTGCAAATCCAGTAGTACCAGATTCCCCCCCCCCCTTTCTTTTTAGCCTGGGGAATGTAATGGCAGCAGTACCTTTTGTCCTTCTCTCCCATTTTTGGGAAGGTGGTGGAGAACTGCTATTCCATTGGCTGCCATACGTCCTGTTGCCTTACCCTGCCTTTTAGAGCTTGAGTAGAGTTTAAGGACATAAAGATTTAAAAAAGGCAACCATGGTGCTTTTGGATGTGAATGTAGGAATGCTGGCTGGGGGGGGGGGGGGTTTTGAGAAGAAACTGTGGAGGCTATCAACCAGGGGCAACAGTCTCTGTGCAGCTGGCAGTGGCAGCTGCCACTTGCAAGTCATTGCTAGCAGCTAGGACCACCATGATATGCAGCAACCTAAAATATCTGGCTCTGTACCAGGCAAAGGCAGCAGGGCACAGCAGGCACTGCTGTGGGCCTAGTGTGAGGGGGATGCTGCACCATTCACTGGCAGTGGGTGAGGCAGAAGTTTTTTGGCAGTTTTTCAGCAACATCAGAATATGGCAGGGTGGCGGTGGCTAACTATCACCACTGAAAAGACCCGACTATTCAAGGCTGCTGCTTCATCTAGCTGCTGACATTGAATATCTGGGTGGAAGCTAACCAGGCAGTGGTGATGCTCAGCTGCTGCCTCATTAGCTTCTGTGGCAAAAATGAGGCGAGGCTTTAAGGTACCTAACAGAGATTACAGGGCAGGGACTGAATATCCCCAGGTGCCGCCCTGATGCTAGCCTGCAGGCATTTAGTGGCAGCCACCGGGGATTACACCGTGTCTTTTTTTTTTTTTTTTTTTTTTTTTTTTTTTAATGCAGTACTCAAGCTGTGGCCACAGCATGAAGCAGTGTGATACCCTTTGTTTTATTCTCCATTTCTTTCCTAGCCATCTCCTGCTGTCATGCTTGTCCTACTGGGCAAGAATGGCTCCTCAGAGGCATGACGTTTTTAGCAACTCTGGACAAGGGTTTGCCTTGTGTGTGAGGCCAGGAAGGGCAAGACAGTGTCAACGGCTTCAGTTGTTCTCTAGGTTTAGTTGCTTCGGTGTTCTTGTCAGGGAGCTGGCAGACTCGCAAGTTCTTTGCTCAAGGGTGACTGCACTTCTTTCTGGATGGCGTATAATTTTGTTCCTTCTCTGGCGACTAGTGAAGTAGGCACTTTCATTGGTTAGGCTTTATAGATTGGACATTCCATATCATTCTGCTAGACTAGTTCAGACAAGTGGGTTGTACTCCCCTACCAGCAGATTAATGGAGAAAACCAATGAAATGCTCACGCTTGAATGACATCACTCCCATGCCTCTATCAGCCTGAGCTACTAATGCTATCCTTTCTTAGTTTGGTTTTTTAATTAATTGTAAATGACTCTGATACAATTATGAAGGGTGGTATAACAAACCACTAATAAACACTAGAGAGCACCTTAGTATTCTGTCTTCAGCAGATGGTGGTTGGATAACAATCTGATGCCAGTGGATCTCAGAGCTCACTTCACCCATGCACAGCACAATTGACAGGAAGAAGATTGATTTTGCTCTCTCACTTGAGCAGTACATGGGAGGCTCTACTAGACTAAGGTCACTTTAGTAGCCAAAGGAGAAGGGAAAATTGGTTCATCTCCATGCTCCTGTCATGATAAGGGCCTGTTCAGTAACCAGAAAATTAGAAGAATTTGAGAGATCAGGAGTCTTACACAACTTCGATCTCCCCCTCCCTACCTGCTCTCCCCGAAGACTGAAGGACACCTCAGAGGTATGTAGCTATAAGCTTGATAAGAAAACATAAGAAAGAAATAAAGAGAGCGACTGAGGAATAGTACCAAGGCTTGACTTTATCATTGTCTTTTGTTGGGGTCTCCTGCATTTGGCTGTTTTGGGGCATAAGTCAGGGTAGACTGCGGGCAACTGTTGGCTCGGCGTTAGCGCTTCCTGTCATTTTCCAGTACATGCTATTAACGTTTGCTGCCTTTGTGTGCTTTGAGCTCAAGTGGTCCCAACGCACTTTGTCTGAGCAGCTTCAGTGCACACCCCATGTTTGTGCTCCATTAGCACACGCTTTTGTACCTAAGTGCCTTAGCAGACACAGATGTTTGCCTTGCCTTAACTGTTTGTCTTCTTCCAGGAAGGGTTGTTTGACCTGTGGCAAGTGAATAGCCTTCTCACTGGATTCAGCCTCTGACTTTTCACTGGTGGGCTTATCTCCCTTCTTCCAATGTAAGGAATCTGTTGACCCAGCATTTTCCACTTCAAAGTAGGTGGTCATTGATGGTGCTGTGAATAAGAATAGCCTGGCCTTGAGTTCTGGTGTCAATACTTCTGGGCGCTCCTCTTCTTTGGAGTGCTTGGCTCTAGCTGTGTCCCCTGTGTTGGGGATCATTCTCAGGGCAGCAAGCTCCCAGAATCCAGGTTGTCCTCTCTGGAATTCTTTTCCTCCTTTGACAAGCCTGGTCTTTAGCCAGAAACGCATACCCTGCAGCCTTGGATTCCCTCAAGCTCAGTCACATGAGGGATGGGGAAGAGTTTAGAAGCCCAACTTGAGTGCCTTCTGGAGAAGTGGGGCAGCTAGGGTCTGTGCAAGATTTGGATTTGAGGGCTGGTTCTGACATCTCGATTGAGGAATCTGATGCAAAAAAAAAAAAAGTGTTTTCTCTGTCACATTTGGGGGCAGGCTGGTGGCATTGATTGCTCCATTGCTGGAGCGCCAGCCACATACCAAGTGAAGGAAACTTGAGTAGTGACCATAGGTTCTCCGCTTCTATAGGTAGGTATGAATATTCACTGCAGTCTTCCCATTTCCAGAAATAATCCAGAACATGTTCCAGTTGGAATGGGTTCTTACCTATTTCCCGCTTAGGGGGATAGAGGCATGTAAAGGGGGATATGAACTCTTACCCAAGAAGTGTGTCGCATGGTCTGGCCCATGCAAGATGGAGGCGGAAGTCAGTGGTCATGAAGTGGGCCTTCACTTGCATGGAAGTCGGATTAGATTTGAAGGGCACTGCAGATAGAAAGATGGCCTCTGTGCTGAAAAGCCAGTTTGGAGCAACAGCTGCTATTCTTTCATTAAACCAATAATACCCTAAACTATGATGGTAAATCTCCAAGAGACACTATCAAAACCACCATAAAATTAAACCCAAAATTACTTAATTTTTGTCGAAGCCCACCGAGGGAGGGCCAGGACTGACAACCTAACCCCCACCAGACTGTGGGCTGCTTTTATTCGTATTATTTCACCCTTATGAATTTAAAACAAGTACTTAGCTTCTCCACCAAATTAGCAGTTCTTTTTTCTTTTGCGTTGCAAATAGAGGTCTGTAGTACACGACGTGCACGTTTCGGGTGTGCGCCCTGTATCAAGTGTCTTCTCCGTACAGCTATGCAACGATCTGCTGTGCTTCTCTTATACCAGTACAACTAAACGCCATCCTCATCATGGCTTCTTGGGCTTTGTGTGCAGGCCTTATGCCTTGCTCCTGTGGATTCAGGTTCTCGTGATGGATGATGCTTCCCCTCCTTGGAGCCGGTTAGTGCCATCCTTCTGATGCTATGTATGTTCTAGCCCATTTGGTGGCTAGGGATATTGTCCTGGTGGCAGTGACACAGTGTGGGTTATAGCTTCGCCACTGGGCACCTGATACGCTCTCCAAAACCCAGATAATTCAACTGGCCTTAAGGGAGGTTTCCCTTGTGGGGATGATTGCCTCAGCCGACTCCTTTACCAACTTCTCCAGAGTCTTATCACCTTCCAGAGGATAGACCGAAAGGGCCTGGGAAGCAAGCAGGGTCTTTTCTCTCTTTGGCCTATGCCTGTCCATTGTGGGCATGCTAGACTGACTTCCAGGAGTCTCGGGACTCCTGGTATTTCATCTTGGAAAGCCCTTCTCTACTTCTGGATTTCAGACCTATAATTAGTTCTTTTAATGATGCTCATGGGCCCAATTTATTTATTTATTTAATCAGTTTTATATATCACCTTATCCTTCAATCAAAGTGGTCAACAAGACAACAGAGGCACTACATCGAGGGGGGGGACAACAAGATAGTACATTACAGTAAACTACAGTACATTACATTAAATTATACATAAACTACAGCAAAGTTACATTTCATAATTCATTACAATTACATTAAACAAATAACTTCAAGGCAGTCAGTGCTCCTTTGCGGGTGTTGCGCTTCCAAATGGAAACTCTGAGATCGGTGATTTTGGCGATGCTCTATAGAGAGTTCCTAGTATCTCTGGTTTTGGCTGAAGCTTGGTTTTCATATCCCGATCCAGAAGGATCAGCAGAGATGTCTGCGTTTTGCCATTTGGTTCACACCTTCAGTTTGCCACCCTCCTTTCGACCTCTCCACTGCCCAGAGTGATGGTGGTGGTGGTGGTAGTGGTTGCTGTGCTATGGTACTAAGGACTGTGGGTACACCCATTTCTAAACAACTGGCTCATTTGAGCCCGTTCTTGGTAAGAGGTCTCTCTAGTTTTGGTGTCCTTCTGGAAGGCCTCAGTTGGGTGATCAATCAAGGAACGTGGTAGAGCTTTCCCAATCTCTGGAATTCCTGGGAGCACGATTCGATGCTTAATTGGGCAGAGTCTTCCTGCCGGAGAGAGCAAGCAGAACGACTTGAAGTATTCTATTCTGTTCTCAACAGATACCCAGAGTTTGGGATTATCTCCAGCTTCTCGGCTTGATGATGGTGGCAGTCAAGATGGTGCCATCATATGAGGCTGTTCCATTGGCCCTTCGTGACTGGAGTTCAAGCTCAGGCTCCTGCTCGAGCTAGGAGTGAGAGCCAGCTTGAGGTGGTGGCTATGCCCACGTTATGTGAAGAGGGGCAGGCCGCTGGATGATCACTTGATTCTTCTGGCACCACATGCCAGTCTTACAAATGGGGAAGCTTTTGTCAGTATTGAATGGCCCAGGGCTGTTGGAGCCACAGGCAGGCAGTGTGGACCATCAACTGTCGTGAAGCAAGGGCTATCTGGCTGGACCTCTTGTGTTTTCCTGCCCTTGGTCAAGGGCAGGGTGGTGCGAGTGTTCTCTGTCAGTGCCACGGCAATGGCATATGTCAATCATCAAGACAGCACGAGGTGTGCAGGAGTGGCCTTGGCGATGGCTTTCTGGTTCACCTGGGTGGAAATGAGCCACCTAGTTTTGCTGGCTTGACACATTGCCAGGGTGGTCAATGTGGAAGCGGTCTTCTTCCATCATCACTCTCTTAGGCCCAGAGAGAGATGGAATTGAGTCAGGAGGCGTATCATATGTTTTTTTGTTGTTGGAGTTGTGTCGTGATGGAATTGATGGTTTCCTGCTCCAATGACAAAGTGTGCTGTTGCTTCATTCACCACACAAAAAATGGGTCCAAGAGTATTGTCGGTCTGCTTCAGTCCTGGCCATGACAATGTCCTGCTGTATGTGATCTCTCCATGGTTGCTATTGGGGCATGTGCTTTGGTACATAGAGTGCCATCCAGGCTGGATTGGATGAGGTGCATGTGTTTTAGGGACCTGATGTGGTTCCTGCAGGTTCCTCCTCTTCATCTGCCCCATTTCAAGGCTGGTTGTCCTGGATGGCCAGACTCCCTTCTCTTTTATGGCTTGCCTCTTGAAGGGAGTTGGCTGATGCATAAGCGCTATTCTCTTGTAGTAGTTTCCGCTCTGCTCAGAGCCCAGAGGGGTTCTATCAGCCCTGGCAAACGTGTGAGTCTGGTACCTCTGAGTGTGGGTGCTGTGCATGAGAGCTTGTTCCTAAGTATGCCAAGGTGCCA
Organism: Ichthyophis bannanicus; assembly: GCA_033557465.1. NCBI lineage: Eukaryota > Metazoa > Chordata > Amphibia > Gymnophiona > Ichthyophiidae > Ichthyophis > Ichthyophis bannanicus. Next base: position 16,979,370 of record CM066041.1, on the reverse strand, counting down.
GCTCTGTTGGTCTTCTGCAGGACAGTCTGGAAAAGGTTTTTTTTCCTTACCTTCCTGAAAGTCCAGATGGCAGTCTTGTCCTGTTTCGTACCCACACTCCGATGGCTGGAAAGTCTTCAGCCTTGCACCTGGATGTTTCACATTTTCTTCAAGGGATTTGGTGTCTGCATCCTCTTCTCTGGTTATTTGTCCCTTCCTAGATCTCTGGTGCTCAGAGCCCTGGTGTTGGAGTTCTTTAAGCTTCAGAAGTGTGCTGCTCCAAAGGGCTTGACTTTCAAGACTGTTTGCTTGGTCGTGATTTGTTCGACAAGGTGGATTTCCGAGCTGCAAGCTCTGTCTTGCTGGGATCAATATTTGGCCTGTTCCTGGTTCATCTGAAAAGGTGGTTTGTTTATCCTCCTTTTCTAAGGAGCAGGGTAGAGGGATACCCTTGTGGCTGTCTGGAGGGTTTCTTCTTCAGAACTTGGAGGTTATGAATTCCTTCTGTACGTCTGATCATATTTTTGTGCTATTTGCTGACCCACGCAAGGGAGTTGCTGCAGCCAAGTCCACCTTGGGGCAATGGATCAAGGAGGCAATTGCCTCAGTGTATCTGTGGCAGAACTGGCCTGTTCTGGAGGGTTTGCATGCCCATTCTACTCTGGTGCAAGTGTCCTCATGGGCGGAGCATAGCTCAGTAGCCCCGTCAGAAATTGTCAGGTGGCAACGTGAGCATCACTTTCCACTTTTTTGTTAAGCATTACTGCTTAGATGTCCATGCTTAGGCAGACTCTGCTTTTGACTCAAGGTTTATGAGCTGCTGTCTCTTCCCATGCAGTGGAGGCATAGCTATGGTATGTTCCACTTGTTTGGACTGGTCTAGCAGGATGATATGGAAAGTGACATTTTATTTACCGGATACTGTCCTTTGCTTGAGTCCTGCTAGACCAATCCAGTACCCACTGCTGGAACCAGGGGTGGCTCAAGGCAATCTGCTGCCTGAGGCGAGAGATGAGATGGTGCCCCACTCCCCCAGAGTCGGCGGGGGGGGGGGGGGGGAGGATTGTCTCAGAACTCCTCTCAGGGACTGAACCAAACCAAAAAGCCGATTAGATAATATGTAACAAATGCAAGATGTTCACACCCCAAGGAACTAAAAGAAAGATCGAGAACCACAGCAGTTTATAACTTCAAATTATAATTAATTTGTATTTTGTTATAAACTGCATTATGGTGCTTGCTTTTTCTTTTTGAACATATATTTTGTATCACAGAGCCCGCTCTTCAACGATGGGTGCAGAGCAGAGGTAGGACATTCGCTCGCAGAACTCAGTATATAAAAAAAAAAAAAAAAGTGATACTGGTCATCTCACCAGCAATAAACATTCTCCAGTACCAGGCATATTGGTAACTAATATAAAACCCTACAAAAGTCACCGAAGATCTACAAGGCCAAATCTACCCTACCACATACCAGCATAAACTTCCCATATTTATACAAGGGGCCTACCCAGAAAAAGCAGTAATATAAATACTGCAGTGGGCCCTGGAACACCTGTTTGAAAAGCTGAACAAATCAAATTCTTATAGTATAGATCCCTATGTACAAATTAGCAGAAGCAGAACACCTGGCCTCAGTCATGCACTCAGACCCTCACCAAGCATAGAATGTGACCATAACCTAAAGGAAAAATAAAAAATAGGTAGACAAAATTTAAACTAAAACCCCAAGGTGTTGCATTGTTACATGGCCTGTTACAAGATATTAGATTAATGATTCCATTCAATTAGCTTCACTATTCTAATATTATATATCATACTTGCTATATTATTATAAAAGGAATTTATTGCAATGATGCATAGAAACAGAAGGTCTGTGAGGCAGCAGCTTGTTTTTATTTCAATAGATGTGAAAGGAAGCATAAAATATTACAATCCCTATTATAATATAGCAAGTATGATTATAGAATTCTTTACTAGAAAATGAAATATAAAATACAAGATGTTATGATGTATTTCCTTGGAGGCCTGCCTCTGCCGCCAGCGGGATGAAACCCTGAATTTGGAGCTTCCGCACCCACCATCTTGCTTCTGAATGCTACCCTAGGTTCGAGTAGAGGTGGAGGAGGGGATGTGCCGCACTAAGGGAAATTTGGAAAACTTCAGCACGCTCTACTGTTCTACAAATTTTCAAAAATTGTTTGTTTCAGAAATTAAATGTGCTATTTCTTAATGAATTTGATACGCTGAATTCAAATATGATATAGAAACAGGAGCTAATTGACCAATTTCACTATGTTGAAGAATTTACATTTTACCATTATGTATGGTGAAAATCGCCTAAATCCTTAGATGTAAATCAAAATCTTATTACAAATGAAACTTTGCACAATAACAAGCATGTTTTTATAAAATAAAGTTCATAACCATACTTAGAAGAAACAGAGGAGTAATTATGTCTGCAGTTTAACTTTCATTAAGAACATTTGTAAGTACATTCTAGCAAGTTTTGTTCTCATTCAGTGGCTTCACGACTCTTGCTGATCTGTTTCTTGTACTGAAGCAATGGAATATCCCTTGTCACTGTCCAGCAGTAGTCTGCAAGCATTGATGGTCTCCATTTACCCTGATACCTCTTTTCCATGGCTGCAATGTCTTGGTGAAATCGTTCTCAATGTTCATCACTTACTGCTCTTCAATTTTGTGGGAAAAAATCTAGATGATAGTGTAGAAAATGAATCTTTAAGGACATGTTGCAACCAAGGTTTTTGTATGCCTTGAGAAGATCTTGAACCATCTCTTGGGAATTATTTGCTTTGTTGTTTCCAAGAAAATTTTGTGTCACTGATTAAAATGCTGTCCATGCAGCCTTTTCCTTTCCACGCAATAAACAAAGAAATTTGTCATCTTGAAGAAGTACACGAATCTGAGGGCCAACAAAAACTCCTTCCTTAACTTTAGCATCACTCAGTCTAGGAAATTTACCACTAAGATACCTGAAAGCAGGTTTAGTTTTATCCATTGCCTTGACAAAGTTTTTCATTAGTCCCAACTTGATGTGCAAGGAAGGCATCAAAATCTTATTGCTGTCTATAAGTGCTGGAAACAGAACATTTTTGTTTCCAGGATCCAGTGACTGACAGAGTGGCCAGTCCCTTTAAATGAAATGACAATCTCTAGCACAACTATCCCATTCACACAGGAAGCAGCAGTACTTGGTGTATCCACCCTGAAGACCAAGCAAGAGGACGACCACTTTGAAGTTACCACAGATGTTGATCATAGTTTATACATTTAAAAGTTGTTTCATATTGTCATGAGTCTCTTTCATAAAAGCTGCATGGCCAATAGGAATTGATGGTAGCAAGTTGCCATTATGCAGCAATACAGCTTTAAGACTTGCTTTGGAATCAATGAAGAGCCTCCAGTCATCTGCATTGTAATTGATATTGAGAGCTGCCATTAAACCTTTTACGTTGTTGCGTGCAGCAAGATCACCTTCTTTGAAAAAGAATGACACCGAGTCTTTCTGACGGCCCCGGAAAAAATAAATCCAACCGTCACCAACCAGAAGATTCCACTGCTGTAGTCTGAAACCCAAAAGCTCAGCTTTATTCCTCAGGAGATCCAAATCCCTGACAAGGTCGTTCAGTTTACCTTGCGTTATGAGGTATGGCTCATTAGCAGTGGCCAGAAGAAACTCTGGGTCATGTGAGGTCGACGGTTCATGACTATAAACTTCTTCCTCACTTGATTCTAATGATAATGATTCTGACATTTTTGGAATCAGCAACCCTTCTTCATGAGGCAATGGGCGTATTGCAAATGGAATGTTTGGATACTGCATGGTCCACTTACTCTTTCTGGATATGCCTTTCTGAATTGGAGGAACCATGCAGAAGTAGCAATTGCTGATGTGATCCGTGGGCTCTCTCCAGATCATTGGAACTGCAAAAGGCATTGATTGCCTTTTCCCATTCATCCATTGCCTGAGATTTGTGCACATGTATTGCAGCATATGTGTGGCGCCCAGCTCTTATCCCGATCTCCTATTCTGCAGCCAAAATATAAGTTGTAGGCTTTCTTAACCACCATAGTCATATTCCGTTTTTGTGATGTAAAAGTCACTTCACCACAAATATAGCAGAAATTATCTGCACTATTAACACACGTATGATGCATCGCCAAATACGCTGTGATTGATCTATCAGCATAAAATAATGAAAAATAATTAATTTTTCTGTGACTAATACACCTTAAGATTTATACTGTCAAGTGATGCAAATTTAAATACTGATTGCATCATCTGGTTTTGGACAGATATTTCTATTGGTTGCAATTAGAGATTACACAATCTCACGCAAATGTTGGATAATACACATTTAATGGCCCCTAATGACTAATTAATAGCATATATCTTAGCGACTAGACCTAATCAGTCATTTTCATTATGATTTCTGTGTTCAGCAGCCTTAAATTAGTTTAGAATAGCTGCGTTTGTGTCCGAAGCATTTTGGCTGTTGAACAGTGGGATTGGCAGCCATGAGAACTAGAGGGTCCAGACTGATGATGTCCAATGCTTGGAATCCCTGCCAGAAGTCACAGCAGTGTTTTTTTTCTGATTTTGCCACCTCTGTCCTGCCACTGCCTTCCGGCTGCTTTTTTTCTCATTCAGATGAGCTTAAGTGGGAAAAACAGCAGCAGAAATGCAGCAACAGCAAAATCAGAAATAAACACAGTTGGTCTTGAAGGACTACAAAGAGAGACTGTTACTTCTGGAGAGAGATCTGCAAGTGTGAGTATATACTTCTGGTAATTTTCTAAAAGGAATTCTTTGTATTAAAGCTAATTAATCTGTGAACCCACTATTTTTGTTAAATCAGTCGGGGCCTAGTAGCAGCAGTTTAAATTTAAAACACAAAGGAGAACTTTCTGGTTACATTTCATACCCAGCAGAGAGCTTGTAGTTTAAATTTAATAGTCACTCAGGGCCTAGTAACAGCAAAGTACTTTTAGCTTAAATTTAAAACACAGAAGAGAGCTTTCTGGTTAAATTTAGAACCCAGCAGAGAGCTTGTAGTTTAAATTTCATAAGAAGTTAGAGCCTAGCAGCAGCTAAGAGCTATAATTTAATTCAAATCAGAATATAGCTTACCTCAGCAGCACAAGACAGGGTACTGTGTAGCAGCCCTCTTTTAATAAGTGTTATTTCCATCCCTGGGATAATCATAGCTTTATAGGTACTTACACATCTTAAAAGGCAGGAGGTGCTCTCAGGTGAAGCTCATTACCCAAATCAGTCATACAGGACCTGAGATTAGTTAAGCTTCAGGTGAACAAGGTATATTACACGTATTAGGTACAGTTTTATTAGTATAAATATCCATAGCAACCCTTAGTAAGTAAAGAACTTAGATATAAACACAAATTTAAAACTAAGATACAGACAGCAGTCCAGCAGCGGGATGGGGACTTTCCAGTCTTTTGCATTGAGTGTCACATGTATGATTTTCTCCCAGTTGGTGAGAGGTCTTACGTGTGCACTAGGTGCAAGGAGCTCTTTGCTCTCAGGGAACGAGTCCGTTCTCTAGAGGCTAAAGTAGCAGACTCGGAAAGCAAAAGACAGAGAGGTACATAGACGAGACCTACAGGGATATTGTCCTGAAGTCCCACCTCCAGTCTGGCAGCATCCCTGTTGCCATGGAGGAGAGAGGTAACATGACAAGACAGCATCACCCTGGTGTGGGAGGAAGTGATCCTGTAACTAGAACCTGTCCTCCAGGTGATGTAAAACCCTCTCGCACCGAGGACGTTTCTCCAGGGCCATGTGCCCATGAGGGAAGGGTTAGGACAGCCGTTATAGTTGGTGATTCGATCATTAGGCATGTAGATAGCTGGGTGACTGGTGGACATGAGGATCACCTGGGAACATGCCTGCCAGGTGTGAAGGTAGCAGACCTCACGCACCACCTAGATAAGGTCTTAGATAGTGCTGGGGAGGAGTCTGTTGTCTTGGTACATGTCGGTACCAATGACATAGGAAAATGTGGTAGGGAGGTTCTGGAGGCTAAATTTAGGCTTTTAGGTAGGAAGTTGAAATCCAGAACTTCCAGGGTAGCATTCTCCAAAATACTTCCTGTTCCACGCGCAGGACCCAAAAGGCAGGCAGAGCTCCGGAGTCTTAATGCGTGGATGAGACAATGGTGCAGAGATGAGGGTTTTGGACTTGTTAGGAACTGGGGAATCGTCTGGGGAAAGGAGGGGCCCTTCCGAAGGGATGGGCTTCACCTTAACCGGGATGGAACCAGGCTGCTGGCATTAACCTTTAAAAAGGAGATAGAGCAGCTTTTAAACTATATATTAAGGGAAAGCCGACAGTTGCCCAAGAGCGGATGGTTTGGAAGAATGTATCTTTGAAGGATACTACCAAAAGCAGAGAGGTTCCACAAAAGAGGAAAGTAGCCCAAATGCCCTCAAGTATGGAGCAGACAGAGCTTAAAGATCCCAAATTACCCATGTCTAACAATAGCCAAATTAATATGAATAAAATACATTCTCTAAAATGCTTGTATGAAAATTCTAGAAGTCTAAAAAATAAGATGGGAGAGTTAGAATATATAGCACTAAATGAAAGGTTAGATATGATTGGAATATCAGAGACATGGTGGAAGGAGGACAACCAGTGGGACACTGTGATACCTGGGTACAAACTATATCGTAATGATAGAGCTGATCAAATTGGTGGAAAGGGTTGCTCTCTATGTTAAAGAGGGCATTGAGTCAGAGAGGATTAAAGTTTTGCAGGAAACAAAATCTGCTGTAGAATCTATATGGATTGAAATTCCATGTAAAAGGGGGAAGGCAATGGCAGTGGGGGTGTACTATCGAGTGCCTGGCCAGAATGACCAAATGGATGATGAAATGCTCAAAGAAATCAAGGAAGCTAACAAAAGTTACAGCGCAGTAATAATAATGGGTGATTTCAACTACCCCGGTATCGACTGGGTCAGTGTCACGTCAGGACATGCTAGGGAGATAACGTTCCTAGATGAAATAAATGACTGCTTCTTGGAGCAACTGGTTCATGAACCGACCAGAGGGGAAGCCATATTAGACCTAGTCCTTAGTGGAACACCAGATCTAGTGCAAGAGATAAGGTTGTTGGGGCCACTTGGCAATAGTGATCATAGCATGATCGCCTTTGATTTAATTAGTGGAGGAGGGATAGTAAGGAAATCCACAGTACTACCTTTTAACTTTCGAAAGGGAGACTATGATAAAATGAGGAAAACAGTTAAGAAAAAACTAAAAGGAGCAGTTGCAAAGGTTAAAGACGTACATCAGGCTTGGCTGTTGTTGAAAAATACTATCTTGGAAGCCCAGACCAGCTGTATTCCACGCTTTAAGAAAAGTGGAAGGAAGTCCAAAAAACTGCCAGCATGGTTTAAAGGTGAGGTCAGAGAGGCTGTTGTTGCCAAAAAAAGCATCTTTCAGGAAATGGAAAAAAGAGCCAAACGACAAAACCTGGAAACAGCACAAGCACTGGCAAGTCAAATGCAAGGCATTGATAAGGCAGGCAAAGGGAGAATTTGAGAAGAAGCTTCCTGCGGAAGCAAAAACGCGAAGTAAAGACCTTTTCAAGTACATTCGTAGCAAAAAACCTGTGAGAAAGTCAGTTGGTCCATTAGATGATAAAGGGGTTAAAGGAGCACTAAGAGGCGACAAGGCGATAGCGGAGAGACTGAATGAATTCTTTGCTTCAGTCTTTACTGAGGAAGATGTAGGGATGTTACCCATGACTGAAGTGGTATTTAAAGGTGCGGAAGAATTGAAGGAAATATCGATACATCGGGAAGATGTATTACAACTATTAGATAAACTGAAGAGTAGCAAATCACCTGGGCTGGATGGTATACATCCAAGGGTGTTGAAAGAACTGAAATATGAGATTGCAGACCTGCTATTAGTAATCTGTGAACTATCATTAAAATCATCTCTAATACCTGAAGATTGGAGGATCGTCAATGTAACACCAATTTTTAAAAAGGGTTCCAGGGTGATCCGGGAAACTACAAACCGGTGAGCCTGACATCAGTACCAGGAAAAATGGTAGAAACCATCATAAAGAATAAAATTACTCAGCATGTAGATAGTCATGACCTAATGGGAGACAGCCAATATGGCTTTAGACAAGGAAGATCTTGTCTTACTAATCTGTTATGTTTTTTTGAAGGAGTGAATAATCAGGTGGACAAAGGTGAGTCGGTTGATATTGTGTATCTGGACTTTCAGAAAGCCTTTGACAAGGTCCCTCATGAGAGACTTTTGGCAAAACTAAAGAGACATGGGATAGGAGGCAGTGTACTATTGTGGATCAGGAACTGATTAAAAGATAGAAAGCAGAGGGTAGGGCTAAATGGCCAATTTTCCCAATGGAGAAAGGTGAATAGTGGTGTACCCCAGGGATCTGTGCTGGGTCCGCTGCTTTTTGACATATTCATAAATGACCTGGAAAGTGGAATAACGAGTGAGGTTATCAAATTTGCAGATGACACAAAACTATTTAAAGTTGTTAAAACCCAAGAAGATTGTGGAAAATTGCAAGAGTATCTTGATAAATTGGAAGACTAGGCCTCAAAATGGCAGATGAAATTTAATGTGGACAAGTGCAAGGTTATGCACCTAGGGAAGAACAACCCAAACTATGGTTACACGATGCAAGGTTCCACATTAGGAACTACCACCCAGGAAAAAGATTTAGGCGGCATTGTGGATACCATGTTAAAACCCTCGGCCCAGTGTGCAGCGGCGGCCAAGAGAGCAAATAGAATGCTAGGTATGATAAGGAAAGGAATGGAAAATAAAACAAAAGCTATTATAATGCCTCTATATTGTTCCATGATGAGACCGCACCTTGAATATTGTGTGCAATTCTGGTCGCTGTATCTTAAAAAGGATATAGCGATTTTAGAAAAGGTTCAGAGAAGAGCCACCAGAATGGTAAAGGGGATGGATGGATACTCCTATGAAGAAAGGCTAAAAAGGTTAGGGCTCTTTAACCTGGAAAAGAGATGGCTGAGGGGAGATATGATAGAAGTCTATAAATTAATGAACGGAGTGGAACGGGTAAACGTAGATCGATTGTTTACCTTATCAGAATATAGAAAGACTAGGGGACATGCAATGAAGCTACAGGGTAAACTATTTAAGACTAATAAAAGAAAATATTTTTTCACTCAACGTGTAATCAAACTCTGGAATTTGTTACCGAAGGATGTAGTAAAGGCTGTTAGTGTAGCTGGGTTTAAAAAAAGGTTTGGAGAAGTTCCTGGAGGAACGGTCCATAAACCATTATTAAGAAGGGACCCAGGATATCAATGCTTGAACCAATACAAGCATTTTGGAGCCTGTGTCCCTTGGGGAAACTGCTAGGTACATATGACCTAGATTGGCCACTGTTGGAAACAGAATACTGGGCTTGATGGACCTTGGTCTGACCCAGTATGGCATATCTTATGTTCTTGGAGTGCCACCTGAGGCCACCGCCTCAGTTGGCCTAATGATAGAACTGCCCCTTTCTGGAACTGTGTTTAGTCTGTCATGTTGCTGCAGTACCTTGGTCTGCTGTGATTTATATGCTTGGTTCTGCAGGTCCATATCCTACTGACAGCTTGCTGTTCAATCTCTCCTGTACATAGTTTCTCTACTGTTTGATTCATCATTGTTGTCCACGTTGAGATTTGCCATGCTGTCCCCATATGCTTTGGGATGAATACTGAGGTGCCTTCTAGTGCAGGCGTACCCATACCTGTACAAGGGCTTCCCTAGCCAGTCCAGTTTTCTGGATATCCATAATGAATATGCATATGAGTGATTTGCATTCAGTGCATGCAAATCTCTCTCATGCATATTCATTGCACATATCCTGAATGGCTGGGAGGCAGGTTTGGGAACCCCTGCTCTAGTGCCTCAGGCTGATACAGGCATGGGAGTGGTCATTGAAACCCAGGCATTTCATAGGCCATCTGTCACCAGCAATCTGCTGGTAGGGGAATACAACTCACTTGTCTGGATTGGTCTAGCAGGACTCAAGGAAAGGACATTATCTGCTAAATAAATAGTCACCTTCAACCAAGGCAGGATGGTAAAATTATACTTACCTGATTACTTATTTTCCTGGAGTACTGCCAGTCCAGATAAGCCAGATTTGATTCTTTCAGTGACATCAGCACTGGTACAGCTAGGGGGCACCCTTCTGTATTTAACTCACAAAGCATATTGTACAAGATTACCAAACACACCCTTTGGAGGGGGATGAAAATCAGCATAACTGTATGCTCAAATTTGGCTGAACTCAGAATTCTTGACTGTATTTACAGAATGCAATGACAACTCTTACTGCAGAGACAGAAGTAAATCTCTCAGCGTGGATGCTAGACTGGTTGAGCAGGACTCTAGGAAAGGAAATTATCAGAAGTTAAATATCACCTTCTAGGAGCATCCTGCTAGACCAGTGGGAAGTGCTAAAGCTATGACTCAACCACTTGGGAAGATAAAACTGCACTAAAGACATCCACCCTGAAAGATGCACTTGCTCCGCCACAGAGATCCAACAGGAAATGCCTGACAAAGGTAGAAAGGGAAGACAATGTCACAACCTAACAAACATCAAGGGAGTGAAGAACCTTAACTCTGCCCACAAAGAAGGCTGGGCCCGGGTGGAGTGAGTCCTCGGACCCACTGGCACCAGATTAAGTAAATCATAGGCAGAGGCCACCACCTCTTTTATCCAGCACCCCAAGGTGGACTTAGAGGCCACCTTTCCCCTATGCAGTCCAACATACAGTATAAACTGTATGTCCAACTCACAGAAAAGGATAATCCACATTCACATAACACAGAAGGACTCTGCAGCCATTGATCAGATGCAGATCATTATCTCTACGGTGGCACTGTCAGGAGGAAGAGGACAGGAGCAAAACCGTATGGTTAACATGAAATGCAGAAGGCACCTTGGGCAAGAAGGAAGGAACCAGGAGAAGCAAGACCTCTTCCACCAAAAAAGGGTTTCTAGTAAAAGAGGGCTTGCAGCTCAGATGTGGCATGCTGAGGAAATGGCTACCAAAAAGACAAGCTTGAGAGAGAGCTCTTTAAAAATGATATGAAGCTCCAAAGCTGGGCCATACAGGGGGGTAGGGGGAGGGTGGACACCCATCCCAGAGGAATCAGGACATGTCTAGAAGAGAAACCATTTAGTATCCTGCCACCAGACCTAAAAAAAACAAAACCTCATGCTAGCCCCATAACCTGAAGTCAATGCAAAAACCTTGTTGAACCCATCCTGAAGAAATGCCAACAAGGAGGGCCAACCTGCATAACTAAGCAACAAGCCTTTCTACCGCCACCATGCCTGAATATAGGTCAGCCAGGTAGCTCTGTACCTCATTTTCAAGAGAGCGAAGATCAGCAAGGTTGAAAAACCCTTTCACCCTAACTAACACCTTCCAAAGCATTATGTGGCAGGACAAACCTTCACTGCAGCAGCCTCCTCCCCTGATTGAACAGAAGGGGCTGCCCTTCCAGAAACCCCATTAGATTGGTATATCCATACCTCCATTGCTAATCCAGAGCTACCAGGTTTAGCAACTCCAGATGATCCTGTATCCAGCAAATCACATGCCTGATTAGAGGCTATGGTAGGAAGACATACAAGAGGGACATTCATGACCAGGGCAGCACAAGAGTGTCTATGCCCTTGGCACCAACCTCCTTTTTACTGTTGAAGATACCTTGCACCTTGGCTCTGATGGCAACACAAGACAAGTCAGGGATGGATGTCTCCACTGGGCCAGGATACGCTGGAGCGGGATCAAGAGTGTACTGACAGAAAATCCATTTTGACCTTGTCAGTGCCAGCAACGTGCTGAGCTCAGTGTGCTAGGAAGTGGTGCTCCTTTCATGGAAATAAGAGGAGCTACTTCCACACCCCTGGTTCCCTCTTGCTAGTTGACAAACTACTGCCGTGGCATTGTCCAAGAAGACCTAGACTGCTTGGTCTCAGATTTTCCAGAACACCTCTGGCATAGTCTACCATCCCTTTGCAGTCTGTTCCAGGAACTGTGCATCTCAACCTGAGAGACCAGCATTGAACGTTACTACCAACAATTGTGGACTCCCTAGGGGCATGCTTTTCATCATATCAGAAGGAAGGAACCAGCAGAGCAGACTATTTGCCACCAACAGCAGAAAGGGAAAGTGGATAGTATAGTTCTGAGAGAGAGAGGAGACCACTGAGACAACAGGGCTGTCTGGAACAGATGGCTATGGGCCTGTCCCCTGGGAACCATCTCTATCATGACCGCCATGGAGCCCAGCAGCTGCCACTAGTCCCTGGCCCTTGGAGATGGTTGTCTCTGGAACGTAGCAAGCTAGTTCAACATCTTGGTCCGCCCTTCCTTGATCAAAAAAAACTTTGCTTAACAAGTGTGAATCATGTCCTGAGATACTGCAGGGGAATGAGATGGCTCTTGTAGCAGTTCATCACTCAGCCCAGACTTCTGAAAAGTAAACCACACAGGCTGGAGCCAGGGAGGTCTCAAACAGCAACGTCTCAGATGAACACAGATGGCTGCCTGCAGGAGAGCTGCCACTACTACCACTATGGTCTTTGAAAAAGGCTGTAGGTGCAGTCGCTAACCAAAAGGACAGGGTACAGAACTAAAAGTGCCTGCCTAGAATGGCAAACCTGAGAAATCGCTGCTGATCTTCTCTGATGTTAATATGAAAGTAGACTTCAGCCAAGTCCAGAGAAGTGAGAAAATCTTTCCTCCTGACCTTCTGGATGACAGACTTAAGCATCTCCCTGTGAAACTGAGCCACTCTGGTAAGCATTGGCCCCTTTGGTCCAATGTCAGCTGGTTAGAGTGTGGTGCTAATAATGCCAAGATAATGGGTTCCATCCCCATATGGGCCATGCTGCCCTTCCTGAAAGTTTCACTAAGTTTGGGAACCTGACAGGTACTTGTGACCTGGATTGGCTGCTGTTGGAAACAGAATACTGGACTTGAGGGACCCTTGCTCTGATCTAGTATGGCATAGTTTGTTTTGGCAGATGTTGATTTGGCACATCCCTGCTGCAGTGTCATCTAGAAGTAAGGAGATCCTGGTATCTCCAGGAACATGCAGGAATATAGTCATCACATATGGGTATCGTCGGTACCTACAGAGCTTGCGCGGGAACGCTCCACAGCGTCCAATCGGAACGCTTTTGGGAGCATCCCACAGCGCCTGCGTACTACCTTCCTGCCTTTCCCAACTGCCTCTCTCCAGTTCTTCTTTTTCCGCAGAGCCAGCAGGTCGTGTTCCTGTCACCGCAGAAGAATTTCTTTTTTCTTTCTTTCTTTTTGTGGTCGCCTCTGCCTTCTTTGACGCTCTACCAGTACCGCCGGTCTTTCTTTTCTTATTTCTGTAAAACAAAAAAAAAATTATTTTTTTCTTTTCCTCAGGTGCACGCGCCTTTTTTGGGCCTTAGGCCCAAAAACCTTTTCCTTAACATGGAAAAACCCGCCTCAGGTTTTAAAAAGTGCACCAAGTGTGGCGGTACCATTTCCGTCACCGACACCCATGAATGGTGTTTAAAATGTTTAGGTCCTGACCACTCCATCATGGATTGTGTTTCCTGTGCCATGATGTCTAAAAGAGGTCGGCAGAACCGAGCTGCCAAGCTCAGTACCCTGTTTCCCTCTGATGCGGCTTCGGTGGCATCGATGTCTTCCAGGGCTTCTTCCTCCCGTGGAACTCAGGTAACTAAACATAAATCCTGCCGGTCCTCGAAGGGTAGATCATCTCCTAAGCATTGAGATGCCTCTGGCGTTGCCGTCGAGGATTCTGCACCGGCAAAATTACCCCGGCAGGAGGTTTCGGCTTCCAAAGCATTATCGGGGTTCCAGGATGTTCTCGATGGCTCGGCCTCGACAGATCTCCTGGTGCCATGCTCTGGGGTACCGGTGGTCTCCACTGGTACCGACATCCAGGCATTGGCGGCATCCATGGACCAGAGAATTCTGACTATGGAACGCAGTCTGGCGGCTTTCCTTGTGGCATTGACGCCCTTGGTACCGCGACAGACAACTCCACTGGTACCGGCATCGGTACCAGTGGCATCAACATCGGTGTCTGCTCTGCCGGTACCCTGTCCTCCAATGCTCTCCGGTACCGATTCTCTGGTACCAGTTATTCCCGGTACCAACCTTGGTCGGTACGGGTATCGAGCTCTACAGGAGCATCCGGACAGACGATACGTCGAGTCCTCAGAAGAATCTGGAGGATTCTGAAAGTTCTGTCGATGCAGCGATGCTTCCTCCAGAGGAGTCCTCCTCCCTTAAACGCAGGATGTCTCCTCCAGAGGACATGTCCTTCCAAGACTTCATCAGGGAGGTGGCTCGGGGCCTGTCCATTACTGTGGCCCCTGAAACAGAGCCAAGGGCCAAGGAGTTGGAAATTCTACAATATCCTAAAACTCCTAAGGAGGCAGCTACCTTGCCCATTCATGAGATTCTATATGATCTCATGTTGAGGATGTGGGAAACACCTCTTACCACCTCTCCTCATTCTCGGAGATTGGATACTATGTATCGAATCCCTCCTTGTCCTGGGTTCCATAAGACTCAGCTTCCTCACCACTCTTTTGTGGTGGAGTCAGCTATGAGAAGGATCAGAAGTGCAAAAAGACATGCCTCTAATCCTCCAGGACGTAAGTGCAGAACCCTGGATGCTTTTGGACGTAGAGTCTTCCAAGCTTCCATGCTTGCTGCAAGAATCAGTTCCTATAGACTCTACATGGGAATGTTCCTAAAGGAGGTCACAGATAATTTACAGACTTTAATCCTTTCATTTCTGAAGATAAAAGACAGGACTTTCTCACTTGGGTCGAACATGCCCAAGATGTTTCTAAATTCTCCAACCGTGCAGCCTTTGACTGCTTTGAGTGTATAAGCAGAACCTCAGCTATTGCCATAGGTGCACATAGAATTGCTTATTTTTATTTATTTACATTCTCTTATATACCGCGCTATTCTGCATCAGTGCGGTTTACATTGAACAAACTGAAATTACATTGAACAGGGCATTATAACTTGGAGATAACTATTTTACAGGGAACATGGGCTATGGAGGGTTAAGTGGCTTGCCCAAGACCACAAGGAGCACCTGTGGGACTAGAAACCCCAGTCCTTCCGGCCCAAGGTTGCTGTCCTCTAGTGGGATTTGAACCACCAACCTTCTGGCCTGGAGTACCTTGCCCCAACCACTAGGCCACTCCTCCACTCCACTCCATTCCTGGAGCCTGCTTGGCTCCAGGCATCTGATTTAGAGCTCTGGGTACAAGATAAATTGGGAAATATCCCTTGTACTGGTGAGAACCTGTTTGGTAAAGATTGGCAGGAAAAAGCCAATGAAATGGATGCTGAAAATTCCACCTTGGATAGACTATCCAAGTCCACTGCTGATCCTGTTAGAAAGAAGTTGTTCAAGAAAACATCTTTTTCTAAAAAGAAAAGATTTTATCCTGCTTATGGTCAGCAGGCATCTTCTGCAGGTCAGTTTTCAAGCAAACGTCAGCAACCACCCAAACAGAAGAAAGCCTCAGCCCTCCTCAGCGCCTTTGACTTTCAGCTAGAGAACTTAGCCTTTCTGGTTCTGGAGGGACCAGAACCGTCCACCATTCCAGGAAGGTTATGTCATTTTGCCCCCAGGTGGGGGCAAATAACAGCAGAGCATTGGACACTCTCCATCATAAAGGAGGGGTACAAACTTCATTTTTCAAGCATTCCCCCTCACACAATGGTAAAGCAGTTCAATTCTCCGATCTCTCTCATCGACCTGTTAGGTCAGGAAGTTGCCATCCTTCTTGCCCAAGGGGCAATAGAGGAAGTACCTCTTCATCAACAGGGCACATGGTTCTATTCCCCTTATTTTCTTATTCCAAAGAAAACAGGGGGTTACAGACCTATCTTAGATCTCAGAGAATTGAACAAATTCCTTGTCAAGGAGAAATTCAAGATGATTTCTCTCAGAGCTCTGCTACCATACCTTCAGAGTCAGGATTGGCTTTGTTCTCTAGATCTCAAGGATGCGTACACCCATGTCCTCATCCATCCAACCCACAGAAGGTTCCTTCGGTTCCTTTTTCAAGGAAAACACTACCAATACAGGGTACTTTCTTTTGGTCTGGCCCCAGCACCAAGGGTGTTCACGAAATGCATGGCTGTGGTAGCAGCATTTCTCCGCACTCTAGGAATATTCGTCTTCCATTACTTGGATGACTGGCTCATTCGAGCTCCACCACAGTCAGAGGCCAAGACTTCTCTATCCTGCACAATGCGTATCCTTCAGTATTTAGGGCTGGTAATAAACATCCCAAAATCCAGACTAACTCCCACTCAGTCTTTAGAGTTCATAGGAGCTTTCCTGGATACCACAAGGGCAAGGGCCTATCTTCCCCAGGCCTGTTGCCTTCACATGGTGCAGTTAGCTTCTCAAGCAGTGCTAAAGCCCCATCTAACTGCTCGAGAAATGTTGCAATTACTAGGCCACATGGCATCCACCGTGCATGTGGTTCCATATGCTCACCTCCACATGAGGGCAGCTCAGTGGATTTTATCCACCCAATGGACCCAGGCATCAGGGTGCCTGTCAGACAAAATAGCAAACACAAGTCACCTCATTTTGTCCCTCCAATGGCGGAGGTCCACTCAAAACCTGTTGCTGGGGTGCCCCTTTCAACAACCCTTACCCCAAGCAACTCTCACAACAGATGCTTCTCCAAAGGGTTGGGGAGCTCATCTGCAAGACTTCTCCACCCAGGGCACCTTGTCTCCGCAAGAGAGTTGTCTACATATCAATCTCTTGGAACTCAGAGCAATTTTCCTGGCTCTGCGAGTGTTCCACTCCCTGCTCAGCTACAAGACAGCCCTCATTCATACGGACAATCAAGTAATCATGTTCTATGTGAACAAGCAGGGGTGAACGGGCTGTCTGTCGCTTTGCAACAAAGCTTTGAGACTATGGGCCCTCGCCAGAGAGCATCAGATTCATCTGCTGGCAGTATATCTTCCAGGCATTCAAAGCTCTTGGGCGGACAGACTCAGTCGAGTTCTGCTTCCACACGAGTGGTCTCTGCATGCAGACCAGGTGACCAGGATATTTCAACTTTGGGGCACCCTGGACAAAGACCTCTTTGCAAGTCCATGGAATGCCAAACTTCCCTGGTTCTGTTCCAGAATTCCGGCTCAGGGGGCTCAGGCCAGGGATGCTTTCCTCCTTTCCTGGGGTCAAGACTTCCTGTATGCCTTTCCACCAAATCCCCTAATTCCCATAACCCTCTTCAAGCTTCAGAGAGACACAAGCCACATGATTCTCATAGCACCACTTTGGCCACGGCAAGTGTGGTACCCTGTGCTTCTACATCTCTCTCAAGCTCCCTCCCTGGAGTAAGGGTCTGCTCCAGATCTCCTATCTCAGGAGAATGGAATGTTATAGCATTCCAATCCCCAGTCTCTGCATCTCAGGGCTTGGTTGCTGAAGGCCTAGATCTCCAAGATCTTAATCTTTCTCAGCAAGTGAAAGATGTTCTTTATGCTTCCAGAAAACCTTCCACTAGACGCTCTTATGCTTTCAAGTGGAAAAGGTTTACTATTTGGTGTTCGGAAAAGGGTCTTAACCCCCTTACGATACCTCTGCAATCTTTGCTGGAATATCTTCTCCATTTATCTAATGCAGGCCTTAAGACAAATTCAGTAAGAGTCCATTTGAGTGCTATTGCAGCTTCTCTTAAACCTCTAAATGGACAGCCTATTTCCTTTCATCCTCTTATAGCAAAATTTATGAGAGGCCTCCTTCTAACTAAGCCTCCCATTAGACTACCTCCGGTGGCATGCGACTTAAACCTGGTTCTTGGGCAGCTCATGAAACCACCTTTCAAACCTTTAGCTACCACCTCCTTAAAATTCCTTTCTTGGAAGGTTATCTTTCTCATTGCAATCACATCAGCACGCCGCATTAGTGAGTTGCAAGCGCTAGTAGCTAATCCACCTTATACAAGGTTACATCATGACAAGGTAGTCCTTAGGACTCATCCATAATTTATGCCTTAGGTGGTCTCGCCTTTTCATCTAAACCAAGAGGTCTACCTACCTGTCTTTTTTCCAGGACCTCATGCATCAAATGCAGAAAGGAATCTTCATACCTTGGACTGTAAAAGAGCTCTAGCTTTTTACTTACAAAGAACACAGCAACATAGAAAGTCCTCTCAACTCTTTGTTGCTTTTGATCCTTCTCATTTGGGACTTCCAGTCTCCAAGAGAACACTAACTGGATTGCTCAGTATATTTCCTTCGCCTATCAGAGTAAGAACCTTTCTCTGGAGGGCCATGTCACAGCTCACAGTGTGAGAGCCATGGCAGCCTCAATGGCTCATCTGCACTCTGTGCACATCTGTCGAGCAGCCACTTGGACCTCGGTTCATACCTTCACAGCCCATTACTGCTTGGACAAGGACTCCCGCCGGGATGCCTTGCTTGGTCAGGCTGTTCTCAAACACCTTTTCCATACCTAATCAACTCCTGCCCACCATCCCTGGTAGGATGCCAGAAATCCATGGGAGGAAGTGGAGCCCTTTTCAGGGACACACAACTTCTGGGGACTCTCCCTGGCACCTAAAGCTAGGGAGTCCCCATATGTGATGACTACATTCCTGCTTGTTCCTGGAGATAGCATAGTTACTCACCTGTAACAGGTGATCTCCGGGAACAGCAGGAATTTAGTCCTCACAACCCACCCACCTCCCCTAGGAGTTGTATCTCTTTATCTCTTTCCTTTCCCTCTCTCTCTCTTTGTCTCAGCTTTAAAACTCAACTGGAGAGAGACAGTTGGGAAAGGCGGGAAGGCAGCACGCAGGCACTGGGATGCTCCCAAAAGCGTTCTGATTGGACACTGGGAAGCGTTCCCGCGCGGGCTCCATCGGTACCGATGATACCCATATGTGAGGACTAAATTCCTGCTGTTCCCAGAGATCACCTGTTACAGGTGAGTAACTATGCTTTCTTTACAGGGAGAACTATTCTGGCAACTGGTAACAGAGGCCATACTGGACCTGGTGCTTACCAATGGGGAGAGTGTTTCTAATGTTATACTGGGAGATCATCTCACATCCAGTGATCACTATTACTACTACTTATTTGTATAGCACTACAAGGCATTTGCAGCACTTTAGAGACACTTGTAAAAGACTGTCCCTGCTCATCAGAGCTTGCAGTCTAGTAAAGATAGACAACACAACAGCTGAGAACAAGAATATATCTAGGGGAATGGTAAGGAAAAACATAGGAGACTAAGCGAATCAGAATCCAAAAGCAGCCTCAAAGAGATGAGTTTTCAGCCTGTATTTGAAAAGGGTCAGAGATGAAGCCTGATGCACCTACTCAGTTTGTTCCAGGCATAAGGAGCAACAAGGTGGAAGGCTTGAAGTCTGGAGTTGACAGTAGAAAAGAAGGGCACAGACAGAAGGGATCTGCCAGAAGAGCAGAGTTCCCAAGGAGGGGTGTAGGGAGAGATAAGAGAGGAAAGGTAGTGAGGAACAGCAGAATGAGTGCATTTATAGATTAATAGAAAAAGTTTTAATTGGATACGGAAACAAATAAGGAGCCAGTGAAGCTACTTGAAAAGAGGGATTATATAAACATATCGAGGCTGGTGGAAGATTAGCCGTGCAGCAGAGTGTTGAACAGATTGAAGGGGAGAGAGATGATTCAGAGGGAGACCAGCAAGGAGGAGGTTGCAATAGTCGACAGGAGGTGACTAAAGAGTGGATACGATCCACAACTGATTTAAGACTTCCACAAGTTACTCAAAACTACCTTTTATTTATTTAGCTATATTTATATCTCGCTTTTCACCGGGTCAAAGCGGTCAATTGGGGAATACATTTAACACAAGGGTATATGAGACACATACGCTAATACTTACAGGGAACATGGGCAATGGAGGGTTAAGTGACTTGCCCAAGACCACAAGGAGTGCCTATAGGACTAGAAATCCCAGTCCCTCTGGCCTGATATTGCTGTCTCCAGGTGGGACTTGAACCCCCGGGCCCTCCGGCCTGAAGTACCTTGTCCTAACCACTAGACCACTCCTCCCAGCTCCTACCTTATTCATTGAACATTATAACGAAGACCAACAATCCCACCAATCTTAATATGGGAAGGTACAAGACTGTTTACGTTTGAAATGCAATGTCACAATTTACAATTGAACACTCCTAGTAAAAGGTGCATGAAGTCACAAGCATGCTTAAATTGTTAGCATATGATGTTAATATTTACAATTGAAAGTTCTTTGTAGACGCTATTGTCATTGTTTAACATTGATGTCCTTGTATGTTAATATTAAGTTATTGTTTGAAAGACCCCCCAATGTACCCCCCTACCCTCCCTGTATATAACCACTTGTACATAGCTCATCCTGTAGATAGCACACCAAGAAATCATCACCTCCACTCCATATTAACACTGCATGCCTACCCCTACTGACACTGATTTTTGATTGTTTGAAGTGTAAACCGCTTTGATTTCAGGACAAAAGGTATATAAATCCTTTTAAATAAATAAAATTAAATAAATAAATAAGTGTTATATTAGGGTGTGTAGAAAGGAAGGGATGAATTTTGCCAATGCTATAGAGCACTTCAACAAAATCACCAAAATCAACCCCAAAAATGTAGAAACTATATTTTTTTTTCGGATGTTGTCAGGAAAGGAACATTGTATTAAAACTATGTCCACCACACAGTCACATCCTTTTTATTATAAAACAAAGATACTTTACTTAACTGAATCGCAGATTACTGAGGCACGCTCAAGCACGACGTGCACGTTTCGGGTAAAAACCCTGTGTCAAGTGCTGCCATTAGCAATATCATCTGTCTCCTGAAACGCCGAAATCAGCTGTTACCTTCAAAAAGGGTCTGATACTTTTCTGAATGGCCATCACCGCTGTCAATCCATTACAGCCCACCAATGAAACACCAGGAACACCCCACCAATCAGGGGAACCCCGGGATCACTGGAGGCATCAGCAAACACTGAGCCAATCAATCTCTTTGTTAAGACCTGCAGGAGATACTGTACGTAGCTGGAAAATCCAACGTTGTTCACAACTTTGTAGTCGATCCACTCGATTTCCACCTCGGGGATCCAAAAGTATATAATCAATGATCGTCCATCGTAAATCTGTAAATGCATGCCCTACGGTCAAGCAATGTTCAACCATCGGGGCTATAGAGCAGGCATGTCCAACAGGTAGACCGTAATCTACCTGTAGATTGCGGAGGGGTCAGAGGTAGATCGCCAGCCCCACTTGGCTCCATCTCTCCAGCAGCTCGCCCGTCACTAGGAGAGAGCTCGTGCCGGCAGGTTGCCTGCCAAGGGCTTGCCGCCACTGCTGATCCTTTGCCTGTCTTTTTTCCCTGCCTGCGGGAATCTTGCCTGCGAGTGTATTGGGGCGCTTGTTGTTTTTGTGCCACTAGTTTGTGGGTACCCCAGGGGGCTGCTGCCTGTGTCCTACGACGAGACGACACAGGCCTGGTGTCATACCTGGTGTCCTGCCTCTCAGAATCACCCATTCTCCAGAACCAAGCAGGAAGTCAGTCCTCTCATATGGGTGACGGCGCCGATGGAGCCCTCGTGCGAAGCATTTCCCCAGCTTTCAAAGAAAGCCTTTGGGAATGCAGTGCGCATGTGCGGTCCCCTTCCCGCCCAAGGGTGCCATCTTGCTCAGTCTTTCTTTTTCTGTGGAACCCAATGGACATAGTTCGTATCACCCGGTAAAAAGTTGATTTTTCTGCAATTTTTTTTTTTTTTGCGTCCCTTTATCCTGTTCTATGCCTGTTCCTCATCCCACCTCGGCTTGGTACACTGGTATCAAGCCCAAATCTTCTTTTTCGTTTTTTGTTCTTTGTGATTAGCGTTCGCACTTTTTCTGTTATTTTCACTGGCAGCCCTGTCTTTTGACCTTGCAGGGGCCCTTTTACCCCCGATGGCTGCCAGCAGGTTTAAGACGTGGGATCGGTGTAAGAAACTTATGTCTCTCACAGACACACACGACTGCTGCCTCCGATGCCTTGGGCCTGACCATGACACACTGATCTGTGGCCTGTGAGACAATTTGTTGTCGAAGGCGGTTCGGAGCCGTCAGCATCAACGTGAAAGAATTTATTTCGGAGTCTGCGTCCGGCCGGGCCCGGACTTCATCAAAGGCCTTGACATCTCAGGAGTCTGACCCCGAGCACCGTCATGGGTCCTCTGAAAGGGGGTCTCCCGCCCGGGAGCACAAAAGGAAGAAGCTCGTGAGGGCGGCGTTAGTGGAGCCACCTGGATCCTCGAGTGCCAGGTCGCACAGCCCTGACTGCCGTCCCGAGCTCTCGGAGTCGGAGCGGCCGATAAAACTGCCTTGCCTGGAGCCGGAGTCCCTGAGTCAGGTAACATCTCTTGTCCTCGTGGACTCTCCTCTGGGATAACCGACGTCGGGCCGTCAGGGCCCGAGTCGGGGGCTGCTGAGTCTCCTGAGCTCGGTCTCAGGTTGATGGCCCTGGAGAGCAGCCCCCCCCCCCCCCCGGGGATACCCGGTTCTTGGACTTTGTTAGTGACATGGCCAAGGCTTTGGCATTACCGGCAGAGGCCGAGGAGGAGCCTCGAGCCGAAGAGCTCAATGCTCTCCAGTATGACTTTCCTTCAAAGGAAGCCTTTACTGTTCCGGTTCCTCCGATGCTGGAACGGCTGCTCTTCCGTATGTGGGAAGCACCAGCTTCGGCTCCGGTTCTTAGCAAACAGGTCAATTCCATTTATCGAGTCCGTAAGGGCCCTGGGTTCCAAAAGGCGCAGCTACCGCACAACTCCATGGTTGTGGAATCGGCCATGCACAGGCTGAAAAGTCAAAAGATGCACTCCTTGGTGCCTCCCAGCCGGGAGGCCCGGAACCTGGATGTCCTCAGTAGAAAGTGCTTCCAGGGCTCTATGCTATCTTGCCGTGTCCAGACTTACCAGCTGTACATGGGCATGTACCTACGGGACCTGGCAAAGGAGACTGCCGGGTTCTCGGCTGGTCTCTTCGAGGATCCCTTGCAGAGATTCAAAGCCTTGTCTACAGGGATCCAAGAGTGCTCAAAGTTTATCTCTCGAGCAGCCTATGATGGCTTTGAGGCTTTGGCCCAGGTAGCCGCGGCTGGCATTGGTGCACGCCGTCAGGCCTGGCTACAGTCATCGGACCTGGAGTCATGGGTGCAGGACATGTTGGTCGATGTCCCGTGCCGAGGTAACAACCTTTTCTGCAAGCCCATAACTGAAAACGCTGCAGAAATCGAGACGGAGACTCTCACAGGACAAGGCTGTCCAGAAAGACTTTTGCCCCTTCTCACAAAAAGAAGGGCTAGGGGAAGAAGCACTTTTTCCCCGAGGAAGGGTGCTGCCTACAAAACCTACCCTCAATATCAGGCCGCTCCATCTCCCCAGCAGGCCAAAGGGCAGGGGCATGGGCCCCGTAGGCAGAAAACCCCGAAGCCACCAGCCCCGGCTCCTGCACAGCAGGAGGGGGTTTTTGACTCCCACAGCATAGCCTCTACTCCGCCGGTAGCTCCACTCAGCACAGGAGGTCGGCTGACCCTGTACGCCTACAGGTGGTCAGCCATCACAGGGGATACCTGGGTACTGAGCATAGTCCAAAAGGGCTTCATGCTCCATTTCCATCAACTACCCCCCTCCTACTATCCAGGGGAGCCTCCAAGACTCCCTCTACACAGAGACCTCCTCCTTCAGGAGTTGGCAAGTCTTCTAAAGGAACAGGCGGTGGAACTGGTGCCACACCACCTGGAAGGGCAAGGCTTCTACTCCAGATACTTCCTGGTACCAAAGAGAACAGGAGGCCTCAGACCTATCCTAAACTTACAAAATCTGAACAAGTTTCTGGAGAGGGAAAAGTTCAAGATGCTTACCCTTGGAATACTGCTGCCCTACCTCCAGCAGGGAGACTAGCTATGCTCCTTAGATCTAAAGGATACTTACACACACATCCTCATCCATTCAGACCACAGACAATATCTCAGATTTGTGGTGGGAGGAAACCACTTTCAGTACAGAGTGCTTTCCCTTTGGCCTGACCTCTGCCACCAGGGTTTTCACCAAATGCCTGGCAGTGGTGGCGGCTTTTCTCAGCAATCAGGGAATTTTTGTCTTCCCCTACCTGGACGACTAGCTCATCAGGGGTCAGTCACTCCAAGAGGCCCGACAGGCCACTCTTCGTACTGTCTCTCCTCTTCAGCATCTGGGCTTTGTCATAAATTAAGCAATGTGCACTTTGCTCCCCTCTCAGAACCTGGAGTTTATAGGGGCCAGATTGGGACACCCTTCAGGCAAGAGCTTACTTGCCCGAGGACAGAGCCCACAGGCTTATAGACTTGGCCTGCCAGTTCCAAAACATTTCTCTTGTTTCTGCCAGGCAATACCTGCGACTCCTGGGCCACATGGCCTCCACTGTACATTTACCCCGAATGCCCGTTTCCACATGTGGACGGCTCAATGGTGCCTCAGAGAGCAGTGGACACAAGCCACCGGCAACCTCCGAGACAGAGTAAAGGTGTCCAGATGACTTCTGAACTCCTTACAGTGGTGGCTACAGCTGCCAAACCTTCTTAGGGGTGTACCTTTTCAGCCTCCAGCACAAACAAGGGTGCTGACGACAGATGCTTCCTTGAGAGGCTGGGGTGCACATTGCCAGGGCTCATGCACTCAAGGCCTGTGGACCCCTCAGGAGGCCACACAGCAGATCAACATTTTGGAGCTGCAAGCAATCTGCTTAGCTCTGAAAACCTTCTGTCATGCTCTCTCTCAGCAGTCTGTCCTAGTTCAGATGGACAATCAGGTGGCAATATTCTACGTGAACAAACAAGGGGGCACAGGGTCCAGGCTCCTATGTCAGGAGGCACTGGCCCTTTGCTCTTTTGCAGTCAAACAAGGCATGTTTCTCAAAGCAGTTTACCTTGGCAGGAGAACTTCCTAGCAGACAAATTTTGCAGTCAAACAAGGCATGTTTCTCAAAGCAGTTTACCTGGGCAGGAGAACTTCCTAGCAGACAAGCTAAGCCGGATTCTCCAGCCCCACGAGTGGCAATTGAATCCATTGGTGGTCTAGCAGATCTTCCTCCGCTGGGGACTTCCATCCATAGATCTCTTTGCAAGTCCACTAAACCGTCAGCTGCTCAGGATTTGCTCCAGACAGCCACATCCCCCGAGGATGGCAGCAGATGCTTTTCTGATCTCTTGGTCTATGGGCCTCCTATATGCGTTTCCTCCCACTCCCCTGGTGGCCCAAACTCTGTTCAAGATCCTCCAGGACAAGGCCTCTGTAATACTGGTAGCCCCCAGATAGCCGAGGCAACCGTGGTTTCCACTTCTTCTACAGTTGGCGGTGGAAGCTCCGTTCCCTCTGGGGCTGCAACACAATCTCCTGTCTCAAGAACAGGGTTCCCTTCTGCACCCCAATCTCAGGTCCCTCAATCTAATGGCCTGGCTGCTGAAAGGATAGAGTAGTTACTCACCTGTAACAGGTGTTCTCCAGGAGCAGCAGGAATCAGTCCTCACATGTGGGTGATGATGGCGTCGACGGAGCCCCCGTGCTGAGTATTTCCCCAGCTTTCAAAGAAAGCCTTTGGGAATGCAGCACGCATGCGCGGTCCCCTTCCCGCCCAAGGGTGCCATCTTGCTCAGTCTGATGACATAAGTAAAAGACAGGAAAAAACAAAATGAAGTATATGACTGCAACTCCAGGGGAGGAGGGAGGGTCGTGAGGACTGATTCCTGCTGCTCCTGGAGAGCACCTGTTACAGGTGAGTAACTACTCTTTCTCCAGGACCAAGCAGGAATTCAGTCCTCACATATGGAACTCCCCAGCTCTAGGCTACTGGGAACCCCAAGCTGAAAAAATGGCTCCCTCTTAAGAGCCTCAGCATCCGTGATAAGAATATCCTCTGAGAACGCTTCCGTACGGTAGCTTAACACAAGGGCCGGAGGGTAGGAGTTGCCTAAACCTCAAAGAGATTACGGAGTACCGCCTGTCCGAAAGCACTGTCCTTTTGGGACTCTCTCTCGAGGCAGTAATGGGCTGCAAAAGTCTGGCTTAAAGACCAAGTAGCGGTCCAGCAGCTGTCTGCCAATGAAACAGAACGGAGATGAGCTACTGACGCGGCTTTCGCCCTGACACGGTGGGCCGTGACTCAACCTTGCAAGGGGAGGTTGGCTGCCTTGTACACCCAGGCGATACAATCTGCTACCCAAGTGGACAACGTATGCTTGGAGACAGGTAACCCCAGTTTATTAGGGTCAAAGGAGACGAAGAGCTGAGTAGCCCTTCCATGTCCCCACGTACGTTCTATGTAAAAAGACAATGCCCTCTTACAGTCCAGGATATGCAAGACTGTTTCAGCCCGGCTGGTATTCGGCCTGGGAAAGAAAGTCGTAAGAACCACCTCCTGGTTGAGGTGGAAAGAGGAGACTACTTTTGGAAGAAACTTCGTGTGTGTCTGTAAGACCACCCTGTTCCTATAGAACCATGTGTACGGTCTATCAGAAACCAGAGCTTGTAATTCACTCACACGTCTGGCCGAGGTAAGAGCTACCAGGAAGAGCGCTTTCCAAGAAAGGAAGCGCAAATGGCAAGTAGCCATCGGCTCAAATGGTTGGCGAGTAAGTTGCTGCAAGACCACGTTCAAATCCCACTCAGTCGCCGGTGGACGAACTGGAGGCTTGAGAAGCAGACCTCTGAGGAAGCGGGACACCAAGGGGTGAACCGACAGAGACTGTCCCTCCACCAGTGAGTGGTGCGCTGATAGAGCACTGAGGTGGACCCGAACAGAGTTAGACTTAAGGCCTAGGTCTGACAGGTGAAGTAGATACTGCAGTACTACTGGCACAATGCAGGAGAAAGGATCTTCATTGCACTGAGCACACCAACCTACACCACTTGGAGGGCATAGGACTTTCTGGTGGCCTGCCTCCTAGAGGCCAAAACCACCTCTTCAATCTCCTTAGGTAGAAGCAAGGGAGCTAGCACTATCCTTTCAGCAGCCAGGCTATCAGATTGAGGGACCTGAGATTGGGGTGCAGAAGGGAACCCTGATCTTGAGACAGGAGATCGTGTTGCAACCCCAGAGGGAAAGGAGTTTCCACCGCCAATTGTAGTAGCAGATAAAACCATGGTTGCCTCGGCCATCTGGGGGCTACCAGAATCACCGAGGCCTTGTCCTGGAGAATCTTGAACAGAGTTCAGGCCACCAGGGGCGTGGGAGGAAACGCATACAGGAGGACCGTAGCCCAAGAGATCAGAAAAGCATCTGCTGCCATTCCCAGGGGATGCGGCTGTCTGGAGCAAAACCTGGGCAGCTGACTGTTCAATGGACTTGCAAAGAGATCAATGGATGGATGTCCCCATCGTAGAAAGATCTGCTGAACCACCAATGGATTCAACTGCCATTCGTGGGGCTGGAGAATCCTGCTTAGCTTGTCTGCTAAGAAGTTCTCCTGACCAGGTAGATAAACTGCTTTGAGAAACATGCCTTGTTTGACTGCAAAGTAGCAAAGGGCCTGTGCCTCCTGACATAGGAGCCTGGACCCTGTGCCCCCTTGCATATTCACATAGAACATTGCTACCTGATTGTCTGTCTGAACTAAGACAGACTGGTGAGAGAGGGCATGAGAAAACATCTGTAGAGCCAAGCGGATTGCTCGCAGCTCCAAAAGATTGATCTGCTGTGTGGCCTCCCGAGGAGACCAGAGGCTTTGAGTGCACGTGCCCTGGCAATGTGCACCCCAGCCCTTTAAGGAAGCATCAGCCGTCAGCACCCTTGTGTGTGCTGGGGCCTGAAAAGGTACCCCCATGAGAAGGTTTGGGAGATGTAGCCACTACTGCAAGGAGTCCAAAAGTAGTTTGGACACCTTTACTCTGTCTTGGAGGTCACCTATGGCCTGCGCCCACTGAGCTCTGAGGCACCACTGAGCAGTCCGCATGTGCAGACGGGCATTCGGCATCACATGTACTGTGGATGCCATGTGGCCCAGGAGCTGCAGGAAGTGCCTGGCAGAGACCTGAGCATTGCTGTAGAACTGGTTGGCCAATTCCATCAGTCTGTGGGCCCTGTCCTTGGGCAAGTAAGTTCTTGCCTGCAGGGTGTCTGATCTTTCCCCTATAAACTCTAGGTTCGGTGAGGGGAGCAAAGTGGACTTTGCGTAGTTTATGACAAAGCCTCGATGCTGAAGAAGTGAGACAGTGCGAAGAGTGGCTTGTCTGGCCTCCTGGAGAGACTGGCCCCTGATGAGCCAGTCGTCCAGGTATGGGAAGACAAAAATTCCCTAATTCCTGAGATAGGCCGCCACCACCGCCAGGCATTTGGTGAAAACTTTGGGGGCAGAAGTTAGGCCAAAGGGAAGTACTCTGTACTGAAAATGGTTTCCTCCCACCACAATTCTGAGATATTGTCGGTGGTCTGGATGAATGAGGATGTGAGTATAAGCATCTTTAAGGTCAAAGGAGCATAGCCAGTCTCCCTGCTGGAGGTAGGGCAGCAGTATCCCATGGGTAAAGATCTTAAACTTTTCCCTCTCCAGAAACTTGTTTAGGTTTCACAAGTCTAGGATAGGCCCGAGGCCTCCTGTCCTTTTTGGTACCAGGAAGTACCTGGAGTAGAAGCCTTGCCCTTCCAGGTGGTGAGGCACCGGTTCCACCGCCTGTTCCTTTAGAAGACTTGCCGTTTAAACCAACTTCATACCGGTGCAGAGCCTTCTTGCTGCCTCTGTGAAGGAAGCCGTGCAACTGGGTCCTGTCCCCAAAGGAAGTACTGGGGTGTACTTCCTTTGGGGGCAGGGCGCAGTTGCACAGGTTCCTTCACAGAGGCAGCAAGAAGGCTCTGCACCGGTATGAAGTTGGTTTAAACGGACAACCATCGCTAGCAGCAGCACAGTCATGGCTCTAAGAAGCAGGAGCCGCGGCTGCCATAGGAAAGAGAGAGCCAGTCTACCACTGCCGAGAAGCGGACTCGGCAGCAGCAGCAACTTGTGCACCATCTGTCTCTTTGGGCTGTGATCTCTTGCATTGCCCCTGCCTGCAGAACATGCTGTTTCTCTTGGGCTGTTGCCTCTTGCACATTACAAGGGAAGGGGGAATGGACATTGAGGAGGGTATTGGGAGTGGTCATGGGGTGCATTGGGGGTGGACAAGATATGCTGGATATGGAGGGGCATAGACTGACAGGAGATGAAAGATGCAGGGGGGAAAGGAAAACAGTGGAGACAAGCTAGAGGTGGGGGCTAGGAGAAGAAGGGAGATACTGGACATGGGAAGAGGAATAGGGGGAACGGGCATAGAGAGAATCAAGGACGGGAGATGGAGTGCTGGATGCAGGGAGTTGGGAAGGGAGAGGACAGATATGGAAGGATAGGGAGAGAAAGAATGGATACTGGATGGAAGGAAAGAGAAAGAGACACTGGATGAAGGGTGAGAAATGGTAGACATCAGGGGTGGTTCTTCCATTAGGCCGTCTGAGGCGATCGCCTCAGGTGGCACTCCCAATGCCAGCGGCACTCCAGATGTGTTTTAATTTTAGATTTTACAGCCTCTGGCCTGCCTCTAACTTCCCGCATGGTAAGGCAGAGGTGGCAAAATCTAAAATTAAAACAGCCGGAGTGCCCCCGCTGCCACCAGATGAGAGGTGCAGGTGGAGGGAATGGGGACAGGAGGAAGACAACAAGGAGAGACAACGGTGAGTGATGGGGGGGGGGGGAGACGGGACATGCTGGACAAAGGAGGAGACGGGACATGATGCTGGACAAGGGGAGACGGGATATGCTGGAGAAAGGGGGAGATAGGGGGACAAGTGCTGGACAAAGGGGGAGACACGGGCACGCTGTTCAAAGGGGGAGATGGGGACATGCTGGACAAAAGGGGG
Source organism: Ichthyophis bannanicus (assembly GCA_033557465.1). Lineage (NCBI taxonomy): Eukaryota > Metazoa > Chordata > Amphibia > Gymnophiona > Ichthyophiidae > Ichthyophis > Ichthyophis bannanicus. The sequence goes on along the minus strand of CM066041.1, from coordinate 16,949,352 downwards.
AGACAAGGGGCTAAATAGTAGACAAAGGGGAGTGACAGGAGAGAAATGCTGGACAAAGGGGATAGAGAGTGCAGGTTAGGATTATAATGGGATGATGGGGGGGGCTAGCACTGGTAATGGGCAGATCAGGGGGGCTAGGACTGGTAATGGGTTGATTAGGGAAGGCTAGGACTGGTAATGGATTGATTGAGGGGGGCTGGGACTGGTAATGGGCTGATCAGGGGGGGCTAGCACTGGAAATGAGTTGATTGGGGGCTAGGACTGGTAATGGGCTGATTAGTGGAGGTTAGGACTGGTAATGGGCTGCTTAGGGGAGGCTAGTACTGGTAATTGGGTTGAGGGGGGACTAGCACTGGAAATGAGCTGATTAGTGGAGGCTAGGATTGGTAATGGGCTGATGGGGGAGTAGGACTGGTATTGGGCTAGCACTGGTAATGGGGTTGAGGGGGGACTAGCACTAGAAGTGAGCTGATTGGAGGGCTTCGACTGGGAATGGGCTGATGCTGGGGAGGGGAGGATAGAGCTGCTGGCCCTGGAAGAAAACTGGGGCCTAGGGCTACAAATGGGCTGATGCGAGGGGATGGGAGAATGGAACTAGAAGGGAGTGGGATGCTGAGAGGGGCTGCCATGGTATTTGGACTAGAAGGGACTGGACAGTGGGGAAGGAGGGGGACTGGAAGGGAATAGACACCAGTGGCAGTCATGTGAATGCAAGTTGACATTGGAAGGTACTGGGAGGGAGGACTGGAAAGAGGCTGATACTGGGAAGGGTTATTGGGACTGGAAATAGGCTTATGGAAAGAAGTGAAAACAAAAGAAGTGATAAGAAATGGCAGATGGACCATAGACCATAGAAAAAGAGCTAAGAGAAGACAGGAAAGCAGAAGCCTCAGATCGGGACCAGCATGATCAGAGAATAAAATGGTCAGACAACAAAGGTAGAAAAAATAATTTTATTTCATTTTAGTGATTGGACTTTGTGTTATCTTTATATTTTATACTGCATGGGGGAACTGCATATTTATCTGATGTTGCACTGCTTGAAGAGTCTGGCTTCTTGGGGTTTCAGTTTAAATTTTGTCTACATATTTTTATTTTTACTTTAGATTGTAAGTCACTTATTCTGTACTTGGTGAGGGTTTGTGTTCTGAGTGTGTAACTGAGCCCAGGTGTTCTGTTAACAGAGTTTGTACATAAAGATCTATACTGTACTGTAATAATTTGACTTGTTCAGATTTTCAAATAGGTGTATGGATGTTCCAGGGTCCACTGTAGTATTTACAGTGACGCTTTATTTTGGTGGGCTCCTTATGTGAATTTTGGAAGTTGGTGCTGGTATGGTATGGTAGATTTGCTCTATAGAGGGTTTTGTATTAGTTCACAATATGCCTGGTACTGGAGAATGTTTTTTTTTTTGTTAGTGAGATGATCAGAATCAGATTTGTTTGTTTTAAGATATTGAGTTTTGTGGGTGAATGTCCTGGTTCTGCTCTGCAACCACTGTTGAAGGGGGTTCTGTGGATGCAAAATATATGTTGAAAAAGAAAAGGTAATAACCATAACGCAGTTTATAACAACAAAATAAAAATGAGTTATAATTTAGTTTAATGAACTGTGCTGTGGTTCTCACTCTCTTTTTAGTTCCTTGGTGTGCAAACATCTTGCATTTCCTCCATATAATCTAATCATCTTTTTTGTTTGGTTCAGTCCCTGATTGGAGTTTTGAAAAGCTCTGCCCACTTCTACGGGGGGGTGGGGGGGGTGGGGGGGGGGGAGAGGCACGCCATCTCATCCTTCGCCTCAGGCAGCAGATTGCGTTGAGCTGCCCCTGAGGTTGAGAAAGTGGTCTTGACCTTTAGGAGGCAGTCCACCAGAAAGTCCTATGCTCTCAAGTGGCGTAGGTTTACGGTATGTGTGCTCAGCGCAATGAAGATCCTTTCTCTTGCCTTGTGCTAATAGTACTGCAGTATCTACTTCACCTTTCAGACCTAGGCCTTAAGTCTACCTCTGTTCAGGTCCACCTCAGTGCTTTGTCAGCGCACCACTCACCAGTGGAAGGACAATCTGTCGGTTCACCCCTTGGTGTCCAGATTTCTCAGAGGTCTGCTTCTACTCAAGCCTCCGGTTCGTCCACCGGTGAATGAGTGGGATTTGAACGTGGTCTTGCAGCAACTTACTCACCCACCGTTTGAGCTGATGGCTACTTGCCATTTGCGCGTCCTCTCTTGGAAAGCGCTTTTCCTGGTGGCTCTTACCTCAGCCAGACCTGTAAGTGAGCTACAAGCTCTGGTTTCTGATAGACCGTACACGCAGTTCTGTAGGAACAGGGTTGTCCTCCGGACCCATCCCAAGTTCCTCCCAAAAGTGGTTGTCTCTTTCCACCTCAATCAGGAGGTGGTTCTTCCGACCTTCTTTCCCAGGTTGCATGCCAGCCGGGCTGAAACAGTTTTGCATACCCTGGACTGTAAAAGGGCATTGTCTTTTTACATAGAATGTATGCGGGAGCATCGAAGGGCTACTCAGCTCTTCGTCTCGTTTGACCCTAATAGGATAGGGTTACCTGTCTCCAAGCGTACGTTGTCCACTTGGGTGCCAGATTGCATCGCCTGGGCGTACAGGGCTGCCGACCTCCCCTTGCAGGGTTGAGTCACGGCCCACTTTGTCAGGGCGAAGGCTGTGTCAGTAGTTCATCTCCGCTCTGTTCCGTTGGCAGACATCTGCCGGGCCACAACTTGGTCTTCAAGCCAGACCTTTGCAGCCCATTACTGCCTGGAGAGAGAGTCCCGGCGGGACAGTGTTTTCGGCCAGGCGGTACTCCGTAACCTCTTTGAGGTTTAGGCAACTCCTACCCTCTGGCGCTTGTGTTGGGCTACCATGAGGGGTGCGTTCTCAGAGAAAATTTTTATCACAGATTCTGAGGCTCTTGAGAGCGAGCCAATTTTTCAGCTTGGGGTTCATGGTAGCCTAGAGCTGGGAAGTCCTATATGTGAGGACTGACTTCCTGCTTGGTCCTGGAGAAAGCGTAGATCTCCAGGAACAAGCAGGAATGAGTCTTCACATATGGGTACGTCGGTACCGACGGAGTCTGCGCGGGAACGCTTCCCAGCGTCCAATCAAGAGCTTTTGGAAGCATTCCAGCACGCCTGCGTGCTGCCTTCCCGCCTTTCCCAACTGCCTCTCCTCAGTTTTCGCTTTTCCGCGGAGCCAGCAGGACGTCCTCCTGTCACCACAGAAAATTCTTGTTTTTATTTTTTAGTTTTCTTGTCGCGGCTGTCTTCCCGACGCCACCGGTACCACCGGTGTTTTTCTTTTCTTGAAAAATTTTCCTTTTCCACGGGATATTTTTTCTTCATAGTGTCCCACGGTCTCTTAGGCTTCTTCTTTTTCCTTCATGGAACTGCCAGGCACTTTCTCCAAGAAATGTTCAAACTGTGGCGGTACAACTTTATTTTTAGACCCTCAAAGTCGGTGTCTAACCTACTTGGGTCCTGACAACAGTTTGGTGAGAAGAGGTCTTCAACATCGAGGTTCCCTCGATACACGGTTGCCCTCCAACTTCGGGGCACCGTCCCCTTCTTCTTCCACACAGGATCAGGGAACCCACAAACAGTCTGTTAAGACTAGCCAGTCCTCGAGTGGTAGGTCTCATGCACAGCATGAAGACGGCTCCGGCCTTGCCCTCGAGGGCCCACTGGCTTCAAAACCCCGGCGGGAGTCTTCGGTCTCCAAAGCAGATAAGGGGTTTCAGGTTGTTCCTGAGGTTCACCCCTCACAGAACATACCTCAGCCGTGTCCGGTGGTGGCTTCCGCTTCGAGCAGTACCAGTACCCCGGCATCGGCACTGGTGTTGGATGAAACACTCCTCACCAGGGATCGTCATCTGGCGTCCTCGGTGCCTTCGGGACCGGTGGATACACTCCAGACTGACTTTCCATTATCAGTACCAGCACCGATACTACCACCACCATCGGTACCCTCCAGACATGCATCGATAGACTCGCTTCCTTCGATGCCGAGTCTGGAATCGATCTCGTCTGGAGGACTGGGTACCGGCTCTCGGCGGTACCGAAGGCTCGGTTCCGATGATTCTGATCCACAACTCTGGGTTCCTTCGAGGCCGATTGAGTTGCCACTGGTTGACCTTCCTTCACCGGTGTCAGACACGGTACCAAAATCGGTACCAACGACCTCATTACCTTTACGGTCGGTGCCTTCCATGCTTCGCTTATCAGGCTCTCTGCCCTCGATGCCGAGTTTGGAATCGATCTCTAGTCTAGAAGACTCGGTACCAATAGGTTTTGGTACCGACATCGATCGATACCAGTGTTTCGGTACCGAGGATACTGGTCGGAGGTTTTCGGTCACCTCTGTACCGATTGAACTGTCACCGATGACTACTCCGATGTCTTTGTCGGGCTCGACTCCGACATCGGTACCGGTATCCACAGTAGCATCGTGGCCAACTCCTGCCATGCTTTTTTCAACAGGATCGCTCCATTCTATACCAAGCTTGGAGTCGATACCTGGCATGGACAATGTGGTAAGGACAGTTGCTGCTCCTGATACCCAGTACCAGCAACCATCCCTTCAGCATTCCACACTGCACTGTGCAGGATCTTCTATTCCTATATATCTGGATACCTCTGTGGGTGCTCAGGCTAGTTCTTTAAATCTAACCTGTCCAAGAGAGATTCTTGTCGGGGATCCCTCTTTTTAGAGTTTCCTCCTGGATATAGCAAGATCCCTTGCCATTCCTATCCCAGGACATGATCCTGCACAAGGCTCTCTTTCTACCAAAGCAAAGGGGAACATAATGCTTCCTTTGCATCATTCCTTGCAGGATCTCCTTCTAGGAATGTGGGAAACACCTTTCGGGGTACCCCCACCTCCCAGGGCAACTGATCTGTTATATCAGGTGCCCCCCTCTCCAAGGTTTCAAAAGACTCAACTTCCTCATCATTCCATAGTAGTGGAATCAGCAATGAGGCGGGTAAAGAGTAAGAAAAAGCACTCTTCCTATCCGCCAGGTCGTGAGTCTAAAACACTAGATGACTTTGGACATCAAACCTTCCAGACATCTATGCTTTCTGCAAGAATTCTCTCATATATTTTTTATATGAGTCTTTCTCTTGAGGAGGTCACAAAGCAATTGCATCTTTTGTCTCCTTTCCTTTCAGATTCCAGGAGTACAGACTATTCCTCACTGCTTAAGCATATCCAGAATATCTCTTGGTTTCTTTCTCGTGCTTCCCTAGACTCTTTTGAGTCTGTTAGCAGGACTTCTGCTATAGCTATAGGGGCACGACGTAGAGCCTTGCTCCAAGCTTCAGACTTGGACAAATGGGCACAACAAAGGCTGGGACATACTCCTTGCACTGGAGAAAATCTTTTCAACAAGGAGTCTTTACGTCAGGTTACTCAGTTGTCCACTGATTTACCTGTTCCTAAGGGTTGTTTTACCCCTTCCTCTGTCCCAGTAGGTAGGAAATGTCCTACCAAACTTTCTTCCCACAGAAGAAGGTTTTATTCATCATGTGCCCATCATACAGATGTTCCCCAACAGGGGAAGCATCATCCTGGTCTGAAGAATCCAACCTCTCACCAGGCTCAGCAAACCCAGCACTTGCAGGGTTTCTGATCATTCATCATCAGATGCTTGTGACTCTTGGGGTTAGAATCTACAGTTGCTTCTTCTCAATAGAGGCAATCCACCGCTTTATTCTAACCCCTACACATAAAAATGGATATTTCTTTGAGCTGTCAGGATGTTCATGCCTATAAGTCACAGGTTTCTCCTCTTTTTCCTGCCAGGGAAAGAGGTCTAACCACTATCAAATGATAGTTCCTGTGCCAGCATGTATTTTTCCTTTCTATAGACTTCCTACTTTGTAAGTCTTCTTCAGCTCCATTCTCTTCACCCTTTTACCAAGTTTTTCCCCTGTAATAGGGAATTACTTACTGGGAGGCTTTCTTCAGCCTCTCTACTTTTCTCACTTTCCAGTACGGAGTTTACCTCCTCTACTCAATCTTGCTTTGGGGTAGCTCATCAGACATGTCCAGAGTTTCCTACTCCTGTTCTGTCCTTTCTGTTTTTGAACAGTAAGATTCTTTCTGCTGTCTTGCTAACAGCTGCCTATGCAGGAGCTTTAATGTTTGGACCACTGGTTCTTGTCCACGAACAACCAGATTGTCCTCCACTAACATTCTGTCTAGTCTTAGTAGTGGCTCCAAGTCCGTGCTTCATCTCTCTTGGAGATCTCACTACAAGCTTTCTAGATTGTCTTCTATTCTGCCATCTCCTTTTTTCTGAGTTTGGCAGCATAGTTGGCAGAGATACTGGCTCTCTAACAGCCAGTTCTATCTCCTCATTCTCCTGCATCATGCTCTCTGCAATCTACAGCGAAGCTTTCCACTATGGGCCCTTGCTAGAGAGCATGGGGTTTTTTTTCTCCAACAGCTATCCTAGCTGGTTAGAAAAGGCTTTTCAGTCATGTCTCCCATGACTAGAAAGTTCTCCCTTCTTTTACTATCTCCTTTTTTGATATAAAGGACATAGGCCTTCTCTTACATGAAAGCTCAAGGAGTTGCCAGTTCCCTGCTTTGGTCCATAGTATTCCCAATCGGGGATATGCTCGTCCTCATGGTAAGAACACATGATACCTTTGCCCTTAAGCAGGTCAACATGGTATCTCATCTCTAGGCGTCTTCTATCTACTTACCATGCTAGAGTCCTGGAAGACTCGGGACTTGCTGGCTGCACTTTGACATTATCCTTTGTTTTTCACGTAACAGTCCTGGTTATTTTTCACTAACTAGCATTCTTGCAGATCATGACCAGGAGGAATAGATTCTCTATATGTCTTCTCAAGTAGGTTCCACCTCCTTGTTATTAGATGAATCTTTCCTCTCCACATATCCTATGTGATCACTGTGCTGTAGGCATATCTCTGTCTGTTTAATTGCAGACACCCATATGTAGGCCTACATATCCATATTTATTTTTTGTGTGTATTTTATGCCCTGCCATATCTCACTATAGATATATTCTTATATGTCTGTCTATATACGTATCTGTTGAGATATTTTATTATAGATAGATATGTGGATACATATCTATCTCACTGTCTATTCTCATATAGCTAAATGATTCTGACAGAGGGGCTTTACCCATACCTATGCTATCTAGCAGGTTTGGGGTTCTACACACACAACCACTCCTGTGGTAGTCAACAATTTTTATACCATAACCTAACAGTTTAGGTACCTCTGAAGCTCTCCGTGCCCAATATCTCTCCTAGCTTACCCCAGTTAGAAGAGACATTGTGGATCTTCAGTTAATTATAGGCTTTAACGCCTCAGGCATTTGTCCTCTCTTTTTGGGATACAAGGAGTTCCCACACCTTTTCTCCCCCCAAGGACTGTGCCTGTTCGTCCAAATCGGTTAGCCTTCTCTTTTTGCTCCTAAGAGTGACTCACTCTGCCTCCAAAAGAGCTAAGGTTTTTCTCATAAAGCCTTCCGCCGAAGGCCCACCGTTTTTTGGACTACCCCAGTTTCCCTACTGGGATTACCTGTTACCTTTCAAGATTCTGACCTCCACTGGTTTTCCTACAGGATTATTACCTCCACTTACAGTGAGGTCCTCTTCAAGGTTCCTCTACTAGGTTTCCCAGTAGATTCATGAACCTCCATACTTCTCTGAAATCCTGTCAGGGGAGGTCCATATTGCAATATTATTGATGACCATCATCATCCACACATGGACTCCATCCCTGCAGTCCTATGCTAGGTTAGCTGTTCCACAGCATCCTTCTTTCTTCAACTCCTACCCTCCATCCTCAGGATGCCTGGTGTTCTGGGAGATAGCATGTTCCAGCCTTTGACATGCTGGGACTCCAGGCATCTCAGCTTGGGAGTCCCCATATGTGAAGACTCATTCCTGCTTGTTCCTGGAGATAGCACAGTTACTTACCTGTAACAGGTGATCTCTGGGAACAGCAGGAATAAGTCTTCACAACCCTCCCACCTCCCCAGGAGTTGTATCTCTATCTCTCTTTCCTTTCCTCTCTCTTTGTCTCAGCTTTAAAACTTAACTGAGGAGAGGCAGTTGGGAAAGGCGGGAAGGCAGCACGCAGGCGTGCTGTGATGCTTCCAAAAGCTCTTGATTGGACGCTGGGAAGCGTTCCCGCGCAGACTCCATCGGTACCGACGTACCCATATGTGAAGACTTATTCCTGCTGTTCCCAGAGATCACCTGTTACAGGTAAGTAACTGTGCTTTACTCACCTGTAAAGGGTGTTCTCCAGGAGCAGCAGGAATCGGTCCTCACGACCCTCCCTTTTCCCCTGGAGTTGCAGTCCTTCATTTTAATTTTTTGCTGTCTTTTAGCTATGTCATCAGACTGAGCAAGATGGCACCCTTGGGCGGGAAGGGGACCACGCATGCGTGCTGCATTCCCAAAGGCTTTCTTTGAAAGCTGGGGAAATGCTCTGCACGAGGGCTCTGTCAGCGCCGACGTCACCCATATGTAAGAACTAATTCCTGCTGCTCCTGGAGAACACCTGTTACAGGTGAGTAACCACGCTTTCCTGCCCCAACACCGCTTAGAAGTGTGTTATATACCAGGCAATATCCATTCGCTCGGGCTTTACCTGAATACACTTACCGTATTAGTTGTGTCGTGTGCTGGTCGTTGATCGCTTTATAGTTTGCTTTCATTAAACATTTTCAGGTAGACACAACAAAGTGTCAAGAATTTGGTGATTTTGGCAGGCTTTTCCAATTTTGTTCTAACTTGCCTTGCCTTCGAATTGGTTCAAACCACTGTGACGTTTGCTTGCCTCTGCAATTTTATTTTGCCTAGCCTTTGCATTGATTCTACACTGCAATTTTATTTCACCTTGCCTTTGCTTTGATTCTACACTGTGTGCAGAATTTATTAAATCACTTGTGGTGGTATTTGAACTTGTTTGGCAGTATTTGATTTTATCTGGTTTGCTGGACAGGTGTTTGAGTTTTTTGATGATTGGTGGTATTTCCAGTATGATGAATTCTTATTTTTACTTTTAGAACTACATGTATGGTTTTGGCATCTCCAGTCCTTGTATTGCACATCATCCAGAGGTCTTCACTTCCTCTTGATCTTTAATACTTTGGGACAGTGACAGTTCTGGACCAGATTCAGCCAGTGTTTATACTAATTTAGCAGATTTGGCCGCCTTAAATCGAGCCAACCCAATATAACGAAGATGAGTGTTCCAAAGAAGAGCAAAACCTACCACTTTCATGATAAATGGGAAATGGACTGCTTCATCATGGTGAAAGACAAGTGTTGTCTAATTTGTAATGCCCCAGTATCCTTGCCCGAAAAGGATAATCTGGAACGTCATTATAAGGCTCTGCATAGCAATACGTTTGATGCTGATTTTCCACCCAAAAGTAAAATTCGTAAACTGAAGCTCAAAGAACTTAAATCGAAATTGGCTACTCAGCAACAGTTGAGGGCAAAGCCAAGGTCACATTCAGTCAATGCAACCATAGCATCTTTCAAGGTCAGCAACCTGATCGCAAAGAAATGCAAATCTTTCACTGAAGGGGAATTTGTAAAAGATTGTTTTCTTGAAGCAGCTGACAATCTTTTTGAAGGATTTAAAAATAAAGAGATCATAGCTGCTATTCAAGATGTACAATTGTCAAGAAACACCATCGTGCGGCGAATAGAAAAGATGTGTGGAGACACAACTGAACAATTGCTGGAGGATGTTTCAAATTATGTTGCTTTCTCACTCCAACTGGATGAATCTACAGACATAAGAGACATAGCCCAGTTACTAGTCTTTATCTGGATGGTTTTTGAAGACTTCAGTGTTAAAGAAGAACTACTTGGAATGATTTCTTTAAAAGGGAGAACTACAGGTCAGGAAATATTCAGTTCTTTCCATTTTTTTGTGACAAAGTTTAATCTTCCATTGCATAGACTTGTTTCCATCACTACTGATGGAGCAAGAGAAATGACAGGTGAGGTTAACGGTTTCATAGCCCTCTGTAGACATGACAACTTCCCAGATTTCCTTTCTTACCACTACATCATTCACCAGCAAGTTTTGGCAAGCAAGAGACTCAATACAAAGACTATCATGGACATCACTTTCAAAATTGTAAATTCAGTTCATGGAAGATCACTTCAAAGACGGCTTTTCAATCTTACTCTCGATGAAGGGGCAGCGGAAATAATTTTGCACACAGATGTAAGGTGTTTAAGTAGGCACAAATTTCTGCAAAGATTTTGTGATTTGCTGAATGAAATAAGAAGTTTTTTGAAGGAGAAGTGAGATGACCAAGCAGAGTTGGAAGATGGAGTGGTTATGTGATCTGGCATTTCTCGCTGACTTTACAGGCGAACTAAGTGATATGAACCTTGAACTACAAGGTAAAAACAAATGCATTGGCGAGATGAGTACAGTTTCATCCTACAAGAGCAAATTTGAGCTAATGATGACTGACCTTGCAAACAACACTTTTGATCATTTTCCTAATACGCAGGATCATCTGGGACAGTATCCAAATTTAGTTTTTCAGAATGAGAAGTATGTGACAGAAATCTGTTCTGTTATCCAGGAATTTGAAAATAGATTCTGTGACTTTCAAAAAATTGTAACAGTTGTGGAGTACTTGTCATACCCATTCAAAGTAGATGTGGACATTAAAGAAACTGCAGCTGCTATCAGTAAAAATTACTCATTGAACAAGCCATCTCTTGAAAAAGCGTAGTTACTCACCTGTAACAGGTGTTCTCCAGGAGCAGCAGGAATCAGTCCTCACTTATGGGTGACGTCGGCGCCGACGGAGCCCTCGCGGAGCAATTTTCCCCAGCTTTCAAAGAAAGCCTTTGGGAATTGCAGCGCGCATGCGCGGTCGTCTTCCCGCCCGAAGGTGCCATCTTAGCCAGTCAGATGACATAGCTAAAAAAGACAGCATAAAAATTTGCAAAAAGAACATAAGCAGACGATTGCAACTCCAAGGGGAGGAGGGAGGGTAGTGAGGACTGATTCCTGCTGCTCCTGGAGAACACCTGTTACAGGTGAGTAACTACGCTTTCTCCAGGACCAAGCAGGAAGTCAGTCCTCACTTATGGGACTCCCAAGCTCAAGGCTACCGGAGACCCTAAGCACAAAAATGAGCTCCCTCTAGCTCAGCAGCACAGAAGGATAGAATCTTCGCTGAATTATCACCCACCGGTAGCCCACATCCGGGATGGAGGGTAGGAGTTGCTCAGACCTCAAAGAGATTACGGAGGACTGCCTGTCCGAAAGCACTGTCCCTACGGGACTCCCTCTCGAGACAGTAATGGACCGCAAAAGTCTGGCTCGAAGACCAAGTAGCGGCCCGGCAGATGTCTGCCAGCAGAACAGAGCGGAGGTAAGCCACTGACGTAGCCTTTGCCCGAACGCAATGAGCCGTGACTCGACTTTCTAAGGAGAGTCCGGCTGCCCCATAAGCCCAAGAGATACAGTCCGCAACCCAGATGGACAGAGTACGCTTGGAGACCGGGAGCCCCAATTTATTGGGGTCAAAAGACACAAAAAGCTGAGAAGCTTTACGGTGCTCCCGCGTACTGTCAAGGTAGAAGTTCAGAGCCCTTCTACAGTCCAGGGTATGGAGGACCGTTTCAGCTCGGCTGGAGTGTGGTCTGGGAAAGAAGGTTGGAAGTACCACCTCCTGATTGATGTGAAAAGGGGAGACCACTTTTGGAAGAAATTTAGGGTGAGTCCGTAGGACTACCCTATTTTTGTAGAACCGAGTGTAAGGGGGATCAGACACGAGGGCCTGCAATTCACTTACGCGTCTAGCGGAAGTGAGGGCTATCAAGAACAGTGTTTTCCAAGACAGAAAACGGAGAGAACAGGTAGCCATAGGTTCAAAAGGCGGACAGGTGATCCGCTGCAACACCACATTCAGGTCCCAGTCAGGCGCTGGCGGGCGGAGAGGTGGTTTAAGGAGAAGGAGACCTCGGAGAAACCTCGCTACGAGAGGGTCATTGGAGAGAGGTCTGCCGTCCACCGGCACATGATGTGCTGAAAGAGCACTGAGGTGAACTTTGACGGAGTTGGACTTAAGTCCCAAATTAGAGAGGTGCAGCAAGTACTGCAAGATCACCGACACCGGGCAGGAGAAGGGATCCTGAGACTGTTGGGTACACCAGACTGCAAAGCGACGCCATTTAAGGGCGTAGCATTTGCGGGTAGAAGGCCGTCGCGAAGCCAAGACGACCTCCTCCACCTCCGCTGGCAGGAGAAGGGGAGCAAGGACTACCCTCTCAGCAGCCAGGCCATGAGGTTGAGAGACCTGAGGTTGGGGTGCAGGAGGGACCCCTGATCCTGAGTGAGGAGATCCGGTTGTACTCCCAGAGGGACCGGACCCTCCACCGCCAGTTGCAGCAGGAGCGGAAACCACGGCTGTCTGGGCCAGTGAGGGGCCACCAGGATCAAAAAGGCTTTGTCTCGGAGAACCTTGAAAAGAGTCCGAGAGACCAGCGGGATGGGAGGGAAAGCGTACAGAAGGCTCCCCGACCATGAGATCAGAAAGGCGTCCGCCGCAACCCGAAGGGGGTGTGGCAGACGAGAGCAGAAGCGAGGAAGCTGCCGGTTGCGAGGACTGGCAAAGAGATCCATCGTGGGGAGGCCCCACTTGAGGAAGAGCTTCTGAACTACCAAGGGATCCAGACGCCACTCGTGCGGCTGGAGGACCCTGCTGAGTTTGTCCGCAAGGCAATTGTCTTGGCCCGGGAGATAAACTGCCTTGAGGAGAATGCCGTGACTGACGGCCCAAGAGCAGAGCTTCTGAGCCTCCCGGCAGAGGAGAAAGGAGCCCGTGCCCCCCTGTTTGTTCACGTAGAACATGGCAACTTGATTGTCCGTCTGGACAAGGACGGACTGTTGGGAAGTCAGGTGGGAGAAGGCCTTGAGAGCTAGTCGGATCGCCCGGAGCTCCAGGAAGTTGATCTGCTGAGCAGACTCCCACGTGGTCCAGAGGCCCTGAGTACGCGCCTCTTGGCAATGCGCTCCCCAGCCCAGGAGGGATGCATCGGTGGTCAGCACCCGGGTCGGCTGAGGTGACTGGAAGGGCATACCGAATGTCAGGTTCGGCTGCCGGAGCCACCACCGGAGAGACGAGATCAGCAGCTCGGAAACGCGCACTAGGTCTGCGAGGCCGCCCGTGGCCTGTCGCCACTGCCGGCGGAGACACCATTGAGCAGACCGCATATTCAGGCGGGCATTGGGGGTCACATGGACAGTGGAAGCCATATGGCCGAGCAGTCTCAGGAAGCGCCTGGCGGAGACCAGGGGCTGGCTGCGAAAGCGGTCGGCTAGGTCCATGAGCCGCTGAGCCCTGTCGAGCGGTAGATACGCTCGCGCCTGAGGAGTGTGCAGCCTTGCGCCGATGAACTCGAGATCCTGTGAGGGGAGCAAAGTGGACTTTGCGAAGTTTATGACAAAGCCCAAGTGCTGCAGCAGAGTCACCGTGCGGCACGTGGCGTTGGTGACCTCCTGAGCGGACGCTGCTCTGATGAGCCAGTCGTCGAGGTACGGAAAGACATAGAGGCCGTGAAGCCGGAGATGGGCCGCCACGACCGCGAGACATTTTGTGAAGACTCGCGGTGCGGAGGACAGGCCAAAGGGCAGTACTCTGTACTGGTAATGATTTCCCGCCACCACAAACCTTAGGAATTGGCGGTGGCTTGGGTGGATGAGGATGTGCGCGTAGGCATCCTTTAGATCCAAGGAGCATAGCCAATCTCCCTGCTGGAGTTAGGCAGAAGGATTCCAAGGGTAAGCATTTTGAACTTCTCCCGCACAAGGAACTTGTTGAGGTTGCGCAAGTCCAGGATGGGTCTGAGGCCCCCTGTTCTCTTTGGTATCAGAAAATACCTTGAATAGAAGCCTTGACCTCTCAGGTGGTGTGGCACCGGTTCCACCGCCTGTTCCTGCAGAAGACCTGCTAACTCCTGAAGGAGCAACTCCCTGTGCAGAGGGGGGGCGCGGAGGCTCTCCCGGAAAATAGGGTGGAGGGACCTGATGGAAGTGGAGAAGGTAGCCTTCTCGCACGACCTGAAGCACCCAGGCATCTGCGGTGATGCTGGACCACCTGTGGGCGAAGTGAACCAGCCGGCCTCCGGTGCCGGGGGGAACCAGCGGGGGGGGAGAGGCTATGCTGAGCGAGTCAAAAGCCCCCACCCTGCTGAGCAGGGGCTGGTGGTGCAGGCTTGGGGGCTTGCTGCCTACGGGACCCGTTACCCCGTCCCTTGGCCTGCTGGCCCTGTTGGGGAGCTGCAGGGGCCTGATAATGGGGGTATTGTTTGTAGGCAGCCGCCTTCCTCGGGTAAAAGGACTTTTTCCCCGAGCCCTTCTTTTTCTGGGAAGGGGCGGAGGTCTTCCTAGAAAGCCTGGTCCTGGTGAGAGTCTCAGTCTCAATTTGTGCAGCCTTTTCCGCCATGGGCTTGCCAAAGAGGTTTTCGCCTCGGCAGGGGACATCGACCAACTTGTCCTGTACCGAGGGTTCAAGGTCGGACGACTGAAGCCAAGCCTGTCGGCGGGCACCGATGCCGGCTGCGGCTACTCGAGCCGAGGCTTCAAAGCCGTCATAGGCTGCTCGGGACATGAACTTTGAGCATTCCCGAATGCCCGTGGACAAGGCTAGGAACCTCCGCAAGGGCTCCTCGGAGAGACCAGCGGAGAATCCGGCTAGCTCTTTAGCCAGATCCCGGAGATACATGCCCATGTATAGCTGGTAAGTCTGGACACGACATGCGAGCATAGAGCCCTGGAAGCACTTCTTGCCAAGGCCATCCAGGTTACGGGCCTCCCTTCCAGGAGGCACCGAGGAGTGCATCTTCTGGCTCTTAAGACGATGCATGGCCGATTCCACTACCATGGAATGGTGTGGCAGCTGTGCCTTTTGAAAGCCAGGGCTCTTGCGGACCCGATAGATAGAATCGACCCGCTTGCTCAGGACCGGCGAGGAGGCCGGACTCTCCCACATGCGGAAGAGTAGTCGTTCCAGCATAGGAGGAACCGGCACAGTAAAGTGTTCCCTCGCGGGAGAGTCATACTGGAGGGCGTCGAGCTCTTCGGCTCGAGGCTCCTCCTCGGGATCCGCAGGGAAGGCCAAAGCCTTGGCCATATCCCTAACGAAGTCCGAGAACCGGGCATCCTCCGGGGGGGACTGCTTCCGAGGCTCGGACTCCGGTGAGTCCGATGGGACACACCGAGTCCGGAAAGAATCAGGTGACTCTTCCTCCTCAGACTCCCAGACCGACTCCGACGAGGACTCGGTGGGGTCGGCCCGGGCAGGGTGCGGCGCCAGCCGCCCCGACGCCGAGGGAGTCGGCGTCGGCGACCTCGGTCCCGAACGGGAGGCCGAGGGTGACCTCGACCGAGGATCGACTCGAGTTCTCATCGACTCGAGGATCGGCTCGGTCTCCGGGGTCGACTTGGACGTCGACGTCCCGGCGGTCGGGGCAGCGACGCCAGCGAAGCCAGCGAGCAATGCCCTCTGCTGGTCCATGAAGGCAGACAGTCTGCTCTCCAAGGCCGTCAACCTGAGTCCGAGCTCAGGTGACCCAGCAGCCCCCGACTCGGGCCCCGACGGCGTCGGGCCCGACGTCGGCTGTCGCGGAGGCGAGTCCAGAAGGACCACAGGACTTACCCGGGCAGGCATCTCCGACTCCAGGCGAGGTCGCTTCGGGATGTGTTCCTTCTCCAAGGACCCGGGGCGGCTGTCGGGGCTATGCGACCTGGCCCTCGCGGAGCCAGGGGCGTCCACCGACGCCGCCCTCGCGGGTTTTTCCTTCCGACGATGGTCCCTGGAGGGAGAACCCCGGTCGGAGGAGCTCCGGCGACGGTCCGAGCTGGAGCCTTTCGACACGGAGGCCTCCGACGAGGTCCGGGTACGGCTGGGGTCAGCGAAGATTCTCTCACGCTGATGCCGCCGACTTCTCAACGCCTTTGAGGACAGTTTGCCGCAGGGCCCACAGATCAGTTCCTCATGATCCGGCCCCAGGCAGCGGAGGCAAAAGTCGTGTGTGTCGGTTAGTGACATATTTCGGTCACACCGATCACACCGCTTAAACCCACTGGCAGCCATCGGGGGAAAAAGGGCCCCTGCGAGGTCAAAGGACCGGGCTGCCAGGGAAAACGAAAACGAAAGCTGACTAAGTCAGAAAAACCGAAAAAAAAAAGTAAGAGGACTCGAGACCGGCGTCGCGAGTCCGGGCGCGAACCGAAAGAAAAAAGGATAAAATAAAGAAGAAAATCAACTTTTTCGCGGGGACAAGACGGGGACGTCTGTAGGGCTCCGCGGAAAAAATAAGACTGGCTAAGATGGCACCTTCGGGCGGGAAGACGACCGCGCATGCGCGCTGCAATTCCCAAAGGCTTTCTTTGAAAGCTGGGGAAAATTGCTCCGCGAGGGCTCCGTCGGCGCCGACGTCACCCATAAGTGAGGACTGACTTCCTGCTTGGTCCTGGAGAACAAAATATTAACCCTTAAAAATGGCATTTTTCTCAAGACCTATGCTGAGCAAAAATCGTTTTGGAAGCTAGTGCCTAGAGACAAATTTCCCTACTTGAGAAGATGCAGTGAAGCTGTATACTCTTGTTTCGGTTCAACTTATTTGCGTGAATCTGTGTTTTCCCATCTGAAAATGACAGAGTACAGAATATTCCAACATGACAGATGAACATCTCCAGGATTCCCTGAGACTGGCCCTCATGCAATATTCACCCAACTTCAAAAAGCTGGTGGATGAAAAGCAGGCTCAGACGTCTCACTAATGAGCATGGGCGAAATATTAAAGATTGTTCAAGATCAGCCTGGATCAAAACTCAACCTAAATTTAACACAAATTACTCAATAAAAGTTAAAGAAAGTTATTACTCAATAAAATTTTAAGAAAAAATGTACTTTCCATTTCCCCTCGCAGTTCTTACTGGATCTTCGTCTCTCTGTTTTGTTTTTGCTTAATAGCTGATCACATCCAAGTAAATGACAGAAGATTCATTAAAAATGGGGGGGGGGGGGGAAATCCTCCAACTTTACTGGGTTAAAATTTAATTTGAAACTTAATTTTCATGGTGGTAGATCACCGGCACTTTTGGCTGGAAAAAGTAGATCATGACCTGTTCGAAGTTGGACATGCCTGCTATAGAGAAAGAAGCGACAAGTTTTACCTGCCTGTTGGATGTGTGCAGAGAAAAAGAGAGTTGAATGGAAGATGACCCCAAGGTTGTGAGCACTGTTCCCTCTAAGCTGTGCGCATGTGCGCGCGCACACACCTCGCCGAGCGAGCGCACGTACTTTATAACAGAGCGCACAAAAATTACGGTTCTGATTCTGATAGAAAACAACACAGACGTCTTAAAATTTTAAAGTTGTTGTGTATTTACGGTTTTCACAAGTTCTACAATATTTTCTAGTGCAATCAATGTGGTGTACATACTGTATTCTGACGTGTAGTCAAATTTTAAAGTATATAACTCCGAGTGTCGTTATGTGGCGCACAAAAATTTAACCTTCCTTCAAAAGCTGCACAGCTGATATTTTATGCGCACAAAGCCTACAGAAAATTAGAGGGAACATTGGTTGTGAGTTGAGGAAACAGGGAGAAATGTAGTGCTATCCACAGAAAGAGGAGGGGGTTTAGGGAGAAAGATAAGGAGCTATGTTCAGTTTCAGATGGCGGTGAGACATCAAGGCAGCAATATTGGATAAGCAGGCAGAGATCCAGGCCTGGATTCCTGGAGAGATTTCAGGCGCAGAAAGGTAGTTCTGAGAGTCATCAGCATAAAGATGGTACTAAAAACTATAGGAGGAAATAAGTGCACCAAGGGATCGAGTGTAGAGCGAGAAAAGGAGAGGTCCCAAGACAGAGCCCTGAGGTATATCAACTGAAAGCGGAATGGCAGTAGAGGAGGAACCATCAGAATAGACAGATGGTATGGTTCAGTATTAGGACTAGGGCTGATAAAGTACATTCAAAAGCAAGTGTCTTAGACTTTAGGAAAACTAACTTTGCCAAGATGGGACACAATACTGGCTTCCTGTACAATACTGAATTCACTACAAGATACTTATCTCAGTTCACAAGGCCATCTACCCACAGACTCCTCAGTATCTAAACCGTATGTAAACCACACTGATGCACAATAGCGCGGTATATAAGAGAATGTAAATAAATAAATAAAATAATAAATCTGATGATCTCAACTTCCATAATGCAGCTCGCAGTCTTCATTCAGCATCTTCACCTTCCATCACCAAACAATGCACACCTCGAATCCACTCGTCATTCTACTTTCTTCTTCTTGGGCCCTTCCCTATGGAATTCCCTCCCAACTGCTCTCTGCCTAGAACTTTCCTTCCCCAAGTTTAAGTCTCTTATCAAAACTCATCTCTTTTTCTGTGCTTTTGATCTACCTTCTACTGCTTCTTGACCTTTCTTTTGCTATTTTTCTCCTCTGGTTGTATGACTGACTGTCCTGTCAAACGTTGTAATTCTTTTATTTTCTCTGGCCTTTGGGCCTTCTTTCATGTAATTTACAATATTGTAAACTGCCCTGACGTCTTAAAGGCCAGTATAGAAAGTGTGTAAATAAAGATACCTCAAGGAGTCATTAGCAGGATGGGAACAGCTGGGGGATGTAGAAAAGTAATGGGTAAAATGAAAGGGGATATTTTAAGGGCAACAAACCTTTTTGTTTGAAAGGCGTATAAAAGGAAAAGGAGGCCATTGTGGTTTGCAAAAGAAGTAGCTGAAAAGGTGCAGAAAAAGAGGGTGGCTTAATGGAATACAAGCGATAACAAAAAGAGGAAGACAAGCATCAATACTTCTAAAACCTTAGAGAAGATAGGAAAGTAGTCAGGAAAGCAAAGGTACAAAAAGAAGAAATAGCCAATGTAATAAGGTGGGAGGGACAAGACATTTTTCAGATATGTTAGCGAGAGGAGGAAGTGCAGAAGTGGTACTGTCAGATTCAAGGGGGAAGGGGAGGAATATGTAGACGTTGATGAGCATAAAGCGGAATTGCTTAACAAATATTTCTGTTCTGTGTTCACAGACGAAGGACCTGGATCAGGACCACAGAAAACACCCACAAATAGGAACAGAAGTGAAGGGGTTCATGAACAATTTCCGAGAAGACTGTGAGGAACTAGCTAAATTAACAATAGACAAAGTGATGGGACACATTCCAGAGGATTGAAGGAGCTTGGGGAAGTTCTAACAGCTCCATTGTCTGACCTTTCCAATGCTTCTTTAGAGTTGGGAGTGATCCCAGAGGATTGGAAAAAGGCTCATGTGGTCCCTTTACAAAAAGCAGAAGTAAGAATGAGGTTGAGAACTACAGGCTGGTTAGTCTAATTTTTGTGGTAAGTAAACTAATGGAAGGCTGCTAAAACAGAATATAGTGAGGTTTCTGGTGTCCAGTGGAATGCTGGATCCGAGATGGCATGGATTTGCTAGAGGCAGGTCTTGTCAGACAAATCTGATTGATTTCTTTGACCAGAGTTTTGGACAGAGGGAGAGCCCTAGATGCAGTGTACTTCAATTTCAGTAAAGCCTTTGACACCATTCCACACAGACGACTTAAAAATAAATTGAGCACCCCAAGGATGGACCCTAAAGTGACTGAGTTAGAAATTGGTTGAGTGGGAGGCGACAAAGGATACAGGTAAATGAAGCCCACTCTGAGGAGAAGGTAGTTAGCAGTGTTGTGCCAGAGGGATCTGTCCTTGGTCTGATACTTTTAACATTCTTATTAGTGATATGCAGAAGAACTGTCAGGAAAGGTTTGCTTTTGTGGATGATACCAAAATCTGCAATAGAGTAGACACACAGGAAGGAGTAAATAAAATGAGGAGGGATCTACTTAAAGCTTGAAGAATGGTTGAGAATTTGGCAGCTGAGATTTAGCGCAAAAAAATGCAGGGTCATGCATTTGGGCTGCAAAATTCCAAGGGAGCGGTACAGTTTCAGAGGTGAAGTACTTCCGTCCACAAAAGAAGAGCAGGACCTTGGCGTGATTGTTTCTGATGATCTTAAAGTGGCTAGAAAAGTAGAAAAGGTGACAGTGAAAGCCAGGATGCTTGGGTGCATAGGGAGAGGAATGGCCAGCAGAAAAATCGTTGTGATAGTGCCTCTGTGTAAGTCTTTGGTGAGGCCTCATTTGGAGTATTGTGTGCAATTCTGGAGACCACACCTTCAAAAGGATATAAATAGGATGGAATCAGTGCCAAGAGTAGCTACCAAAATAGTCAGAAGTCTTCATTATAAACCATATGGGGACAAACTTAAAGATTTCAATATGTATACTTTAGAGGAAAGGCAGGATAGAGAAGAAAGATAGAGATGTTTAAATACCTCCGGGGCATAAATGCACAAGAGGAGAGCCTCTTTCAATTGAAAATAAGCTCTGTAACGAGGGAACATTAGAACGAGAGTGAAAGGGGATAGACTCAGGAATAATATGCAGAAATATTTCTTTATGGAAAGAGTGATAGATGCAGGGAATAGTTTCCCAGTGGAGGTAGTACAGACGAGGATAGTATCTGAATTCAAGAAAAAATGGGACAAAGACAGAAAATCTAGACAAGAAAAAAAAGGGGACTATATATAGTAGTTGATATCGAATGGCAAACTAGATAAGCCATATGGTCTGCTGTAATGTTTCTGGTCTTCTTCAGCCAAACTGGATCATGCAGTACACTGTGACCCGATGCACCTTTGCCCAGAGCATTGTAAGTTGGCCACCACTCCCTCTCCAAGGCTTCCACAGCTGTGGTTGTACTAGAATACTAGCCAAGTCCAGTGCTGCATACCAGACTAAGCCTGCGGAGGCAGAATCACCCCATGGCAGGCCCTCCCCCCCTCCCCCTTGCACCCAGTCAAGGAGAAGGGCCCACTGTATATCATGAGGCACATGTAGTACTCCATCACAAGGCCCATTTCTGTCACACTCTGGAGCAGCCAATTGTAAACTGGATTTATTTTTTATTTTGTTATTAGAGGTATTTAGCTCACTTTTCCAGTTGTAGTTCAAGGCGAGCTACAATCAGGTACTGCAGGTATTTTTGTGTGCCCAGAGGGCTTACAATCTAAGTTTGTATCTGAGGCAATGGAGGGTTAAGTGTCTTGCTCAAGGCCACATGGCGTGTCAATGGGATGCCTTTTTTCTTTTTTTTAACATTTAAAAAAATAAAACAAAATTGGTACCAAAGAGGAGCGGTGGTGGAGGGAAGGTCCAAGGGGAGGAAGCAAAAGAGGCTCTAAAGTAAGGCAGAAGGGGATGGAGCCCCAGCCCAAGCCACATCTCACTTTAATACCTCCAAGGTTCAACTTGACAGCAGAGCTGGGAGCCACAGACTGCTCACCGTCAGGACAGCCACAGCTGCGCTCTGGAAGCCATCCCTAAAAGGGGCTCAACTAGGGGGGGGGATGACTTTTAGGCCCAGTAGCCTACTCCAACAAAAAGGC
The DNA here is from genome assembly GCA_033557465.1 of Ichthyophis bannanicus. NCBI lineage: Eukaryota > Metazoa > Chordata > Amphibia > Gymnophiona > Ichthyophiidae > Ichthyophis > Ichthyophis bannanicus. The sequence continues at coordinate 16,927,825 of CM066041.1, read as the reverse complement.
AGACAGCTGGAGCTGATGGGGTGCCAGGATCCACAGGCCTATGCAACAGCAGGGCAACCATAGCTGCATCCCGGGAGCTGGCACTGAAATGGGCTCAACTGGAAAAGTGACTCTTAGACTGAGCTCTTGGGATGCTGGCCTAACAAAAATCTGACTCATAGAAACATGATGGCAGAAAAAGACCACATGGCCCATCTAATCTGCCCTTCCATATCAACTACAATAGTCCCCTTTTTACCTTTAGAGATCCTCTGTGTTTGTCCCATGCTTTTTTGAATTCAGATATTGTCCTCATCTCTAGCATCTCCACTGGGAGAGTATTCCACGCATCTACCACTCTTTCCAAAAATAAATATTTCCGCATATTATTCCTGAGTGTACCCCCTTTCACCCTCATCTTATGTCCCTTTGTAGTAGAGCTTGCCTTCAATTGAAAGAGACTCTGTTGTGCATTTATGCCATGGAGGTCTTTAAATGTTTCTATCATCTCTCTCCTGTCACACCTTTCCTCTAAGGTATACATATTAAGATCTTTGTCTGTCCTCATATGCTTCATAACAAAGACCACTAACCCATATTAGTAGCCACCCTCTGCCCCGACTCCAACCTGCTTATATACTGTTGAAGGTGTTGTCTCCAAAACTGCACAGAATACTCCAAATGAGGTCACACAACAGACTTATACAGAAGCATTATCACCCTCTCTTTTTTTTTTCTGCTGGCCATTCCTCTCCCTCTGCACACAAGCATACCTTTCCTATCTGTTTAGCTACTTTAAGATCATTAGAAACAGTCACGCCAAGGTCCTGCTCTTCTTTTGTGGACAGAAGTACCTCACCCCCTATACTATACCCCACCCCTTTGGATTTTTGCAGCCCTAATGCATGACCCTACATTTTTTAGCATTAAATTTCAGCTACCAAATTCTAGACCATTCTTCAAGCTTAGCTGGATCCCTGCTCATGTTATCTACTCCTTCCTGAGTGTCTACTCGAATGTAGATTTTGATATCTGCAAAAAGGCAAACATTACCCGACAGCCCTTCTGCAATATCACTAACAAAGATGTTAAAAAGAACCAGACCAAGGACAGATCCCAGAGGCACACCACTGGTAACCTCCTCCTCAGTGAGCTCAATTTACCTGTACCCTTTGTCACCTCCCACTCAACCAGTTTCTAAGCCAGTAACTTTAGGGTTCATCCCTAGGGTGCTCAGTTTGTTTATAAGTCGCCTGTGCAGAACAGTGTCAAAGGCTTTACTGAAATCTAAGCACACCACATCTAGGGCTCTCCCTTGCTCCAGGTTACCTTGTCAAAGAAATCAATCACATTTGTCTGACAAGACCTGTCTTTGGTGAATCCATGCTGCCTTGGATCCTGTAATCCATTGGATTCCAGAAACTTCACTATTCTCTCTTTTAGTAGCCTCTCCAATCTAACCAACCAGCCTGTAGTTCTCAATGTCATCCTTACTTCTGCTTTTGTGTAAAGGAACCACATTTGCCTTTCTCCAGTACTCTGGCACCACTCCTGACTCCAAAGAGGCAGTGAAGAGATCAGACAGAGCCGCTAGAACGTCCCCATGCTCCCTCAGTATTTTTGAATGTATCCTATCCAGACCCTTCACTTTGTCCGCTTTTAGTTTAGCTAGTTCTTCACAAACAGTCTTCTTAAAATTGTTCGAGCTCCCTATCACTTTTGTTCCTATTTGTGGGTGTTTTCGGAGGTCCTGCTCCTGGTTCTTCATCTGTGAACACAGAACAGAAATATTTGTTAAGCAATTCCACTTTATCCTCATCAGCTTCTACATATTCCTCCCTTTCATCATTGAGTCTGACAATACAGAGTAGTTACTCACCTGTAACAGATGTTCTCTAGGAGCAGCAGGAATCAGTCCTCACATATGGGTGACGTCGGCGCCAACGGAGCATTTCCCCAGCTTTCAAAGAAAGCCTTTGGGAATGCAGCACGCATGCGCGGTCCCCTTCCCGCCCAAGGGTGCCATCTTGCTCAGTTTGATGACAGCTAAAAGACAGCAAAAATAAAGCATATGACTGCAACTCCAAGGGGAGGAGGGAGGGTTGTGAGGACTGATTCCTGCTGCTCCTGGAGAACACCTGTTACAGGTGAGTAACTACTCTTTCTCCAGGACCAAGCAGGACGTCAGTCCTCACATATGGGACTCCCCAGCTCAGGGCTACCAGAGGCCCCAAACCGAAACAATGAGCTCCCTCTAGAGCCTCAGCATGCAAGAACAGAATCTTCTCTGATAACGCCCCCGAACAGTAGCCCAACACCAGGGCCGGAGGGTAGGAGTTGCCTAAGCCCCAAAGAGATTATGGAGTACCAGTTGTCTGAAAGCACTGTCCCTGCGGGACTCCCCCTCAAGGCAGTAGTGGGCCGCAACAGTCTGGTTTGAAGACCAAGTAGCGGCCCGGCAGATGTCTGCCAACGGAACAGAGCGGAGATGAGCCACTGACGCAGCCTTCGCCCTAACACAATGAGCCGTAACTCGACCCTGCAACGAGAGGCCGGCTGCCCTGTAAGCCCAGGCGATGCAGTCAGCTACCCATATGGACAAAGTACGCTTGGACACAGCCAACCCCAACTTATTGGGGTCAAAAGAGACGAAGAGCTGAACCGCCCTCCGGTGCTCCTGTGTACGGTCAAGGTAGAAGGACAATGCCCTCCTACATTCCAGGGTATGCAAGACCATCTCAGCCCGGCTGGCATGAGGCCTGGGAAAGAAAGTCAGAAGAACCACCTCCTGATTGAGGTGGAAGGAGGAGACAACCTTTGGAAGGAACTTAGGGTGAGTCCGTAAGACTACTCTGTTCCTATAGAACCTAGTATATGGTGCTTCTGATACTAGGGCCTGAAGCCCACTCACTCGCCTTGCTGAGGTAAGGGCTACCAGAAATAGCGCTTTCCAGGATAGAAAACTCAGAGGGCAAGTAGCCATAGGTTCAAATGGTGGGCAAGTAAGCCGTTGCAAGACCACATTTAAATCCTATTCAGGGGCAGGTGGATGCACTGGAGGCTTAAGCAAAAGCAGGCCTCTGAGGAAGCGAGCCACCAAAGGATGGCTGGATAGAGACTGACCCTCCACCTGTGAGTGGTGTGCTGAAAGAGCACTAAGATGAACTCTAACAGAATTGGACAAGGCCTAGGTTGGACAGGTGAAGCAAATATTGCAGCACCACTGGTACCAGGCATGAGAAAGGATTCTCGTTGTGTTGAGTACACCAGGTAGAGAATCTACGCCACTTAAGGGCATAAGACTTTCTGGTGGACTGCCTCCTAGAGGCCAAGACTACGTCCTCCACTTCCCTAGGCAATAGTAAAGACGCTAGAACTACCCTTTCAGCAGCCAGTCCATCAAATTGAGGGACTGGAGATTGGGGTGTGAGAGAGATCCCTGCTCCTAAGACAGGAGATGGGGTTGTGTCCCCAGAGGAAGAGGAGTGTCCACCGCTAGTTGCAAAAGCAGTGGGAACCAAGGTTGCCTTGGCCACCTGGGGGCCATCAGGATCAGCGAGGCCTTGTCCCTGAGCACCCTGAATAGCGTCTGGGACACCAGAGGCGTGGGAGGACACGCATATTTATTTATCTATCTATTTTCTTCTATACCGCCCCTTCTAGAGATCAAGAGCGGTTTACATGGAACAGTTAACAATTTTGTATACTTCTGTATACATTTACATTGAACAGTAATTCTAACTTTGTGCAAGTAATAAAGCATACGTCAAAACTATTTACATTGGCTATTTACAAAAGGCTATAAACAATGTGTTACAGGGTGTAGTAGTAGACATTGGGCATGTGTGTTATTGGAATTTATTTCCTTTTCATCGTCAGTCGTGTGTGTGTGGTGGAGGTCTGTCTGGGGTAGTTAATTGTGATTTCAGGAGTTTTGTGGAAGAGTGTCTGTGGTTGCTGTGGGGTTGGTTTTGGGGGGTAGGAGATTTCAAAATGCTCAGAGAATAGATATGTTTTGAGTTCTTTCCTGAATTGAGGAAGATCTTTTATCATGCGAAGGGTTAGGCCTGTAGACCATGGAATGAGAAATGCATCCGCTGCAACTGTGAGAGGATGCGGTTGCCTGGAACAGAACCTGGGAAGTTGACGGTTCAGAGGACTGGCAAAGAGATCCATGGTTGGAAGACCCCATCTCAGGAAGATCTGTTGAACCACTAGAGGATTCAACTGCCACTCGTGCGGCTGCAGGATCTTGCTCAATCTGTCCACCAGGTAATTTTCCTGACCTGGGAGATAGACCGCTTTGAGAAGAATGCCATGATTGACTGCCCAGGAGCACGGTTTCTGCGCTTCCTGACATAGAAGTTGGGACCCTGTGCCCCCTGGTTTGTTCACATAGAACATAGCAACTTGATTGTCCGTCTGAATCAAGACGGACTGGCGAGAGATGAGGTGGGAGAAAGTTCTCAGGGCTAAGCAGATAGCTCTCAGTTCTAAGAGGTTGATCTGCTGTGCAGCCTCCCAAGGAGCCTTGAGTACATGCTCCTTGGCAATGTGCACCCCAACCTTGAAGAGAAGCATCGGTTGTTAGCACCTGAGAGTGTGGAGGTGCTTGAAAAGGCACCCCTTGCACCAGATTCGGAAGATGAAGCCACCACTGTAGAGAAGACTGTAGTAGGCTGGACACCCTCACTTTGTCCATGAGGTTGCCTGTGGCTTGGTGCCACTGAGTCTTGAGTCCCCATCGAGCTGGCCTCATGTGTAGACGGGCATTTGGAATTACATGGACCGTGGATGCCATGTGGCCTAAGAGCCTCAGGAATTGTCTGGCAGAGACCAGAGAATTGCTGTGGAATAGTCTGGCTAGATCCATCAATCTGTGGGCCCTGTCCACTGATAGAAAGGCCTTTGCCTGAAAGGTGTCTAGTTGAACTCCTATGAACTCCATGTTCTGGGAGGGTTGCAAACTGGACTTTGCGAAGTTAACAAACCCCAGGTGCTGAAGCAGAGCAACAGTGCGAAGGGTGGCTTGATTGGCCTCTTGCGGGGATTGACCCCTGATGAGCCAATCGTCCAGGTATGGAAAGACAAAGAGGCCTTGAACCCTGAGGTAGGCCGCTACCACTGCCAGGCACTTGGTGAATACCTTGGGGGCGGATGTAAGGCCAAAAGGCAGTACTCTGTACTGATAGTGATTTCCTCCCACTACAAATCTGAGATATTGTCTGTGGTCTGGATGAATGAGGATGTGAGTATAAGCATCCTTTAGGTCTAAGGAGCATAGCCAATCTCCCTGCTGGAGGTAGGGCAGCAGAATTCCAAGGGTAAGCATCTTGAACTTTTCCCTCTCCAGGAACTTGTTCAGATTTCGCAAGTCTAGGGTGGGCCTGAGGCCTCCTGTTCTTTTCGGTACCAGGAAGTACCTGGAATAGAAGCCTTGACCTCTCAGGTGGTGGGGCACCGGTTCCACTGCCTGTTCCTTGAGAAGACTTGCCAACTCCTGCAGGAGTAAGTCCCTGTGCAGAGGAAGTCTGGGAGGCTCCCCTGGAAAATAGGAGGGGGGTACCTGGTGGAAGTGGAGGAGATAGCCCTTCTGGACTATACTTAGTACCCAGGTATCTTTTGTGACGGCTGACCACCTGTGGGCGTACAGGGCTAGCTGGCCTCCAGTGCTGATAGGGGCCAGCTGAGGAGGAGAGGCTATGCCACTGGAGTCAAAACCCCGCTCCTTGCTGTGCAGGAGCCGGAGCTAGTGGCTTGGGGGTTTTCTGCCTACGGGACCCATGTCCCTGCCCCTTGGCCTGCTGACCCTGTTGGGGAGCTACAGAGGCCTGAAAATGAGGGTACTGTTTATAGGCAGATGACTTCCTTGGGTAAAAGGTCTTTTTCCCTGAGCCCTTCTTCTGAGAAGGGGCAGAGGTTTTTCTGGACAGCCTTGTCCGGGTAAGAGTCTCAGTCTCGGTCTCGAGTTCTGCAGCCTTTGTCAGCCATGGACTTGCCAAAGAGGTTTTCACCTTGGCAGGGGACATCGACCAACTTGTCCTGCACCCATGGCTCGAGGTCCGATGACTGTAGCCAGGCTTGACGGCGTGCACCGATGCCGGCCGCAGCTACCCGGGCCGAAGCCTCGAAGCCACCATAGGCTGCTCGAGAGATGAACTTCGAGCACTCATGAATACCCGAGGACAGAGCATTGAACCTTTGCAAAGGTTCCTCGGAGAGACCAGCAGAGAACCCGGCAATCTCCTTTGCCAGGTCTCGAAAGTACATGCCCATGTACAGCTGGTAGGTCTGGACACGGCAAGCAAGCATAGAGCCCTGGAAGCACTTCTTATCGAGGGCATCCAGGTTCCGGGCCTCCCGGCTGGGAGGCACCGAGGAGTGCATCTTCTGACTCTTCAGACGATGCATGACTGATTCCACAACCATGGAGTGGTGCGGTAATTGTGCCTTTTGGAACCTGGGGCTCTTACGGACTCGATAGATGGAATCGACCCGCTTGCTTAAAACCGGCATCGACGCCGGCGCCTCCCACATGCGGAAGAGCAACCGTTCCAGCATTGGAGGAACCGGAACAGTAAAGGCCTCCTTCAGAGGAGCATCATACTGTAGGGCCTCGAGCTCCTCGGCTCGAGGCTCCTCCTCGAGATCCGCGGGGAATGCCAAAGCCTTGGCCATATCCCACACGAAGTCCAAGAACCGGGTATCCTCCGGTGGGGACCTTCTCCGAGGCTCGGACTCGGGTGAGTCCGAAGGGATGCACCGAGTCCAAAAGGTGTCGGGTGACTCATCCTCCACCTCTCAGCCGGACTCCTCAGAGGAGGAATCAAGCGGCTCCGGTCGGGCAGGCATCGATACCATCCGCCCCGACGCCGAGGGTACCAGCGTCAACGACCTCAGTCCCGAACGGGAGGCTGAGGGAGACCTTGGCCGAGGATCGACTCAAGCGCGCATGGACTCGAGGATCGGTTCGGCCTCCGGGGTCGACTTGGACGTCGATGACCCGGTGGTCGGGGCAGATGCACCGGTGAGACCGGTGATCAGTGCCCGCTGTTGTTCCATGAAGGCAGCCAAGCTGCTCTCCAAGGTCGTCAACCTGAGTCCGAGCTCAGGAGACTCAGCAGCCCCTGGCTCGGGCACCGGCGGCGCTGGGCCCGACGTCAGCTCCCCTGGAGGAGAGTCCACGAGGACTACAGTACTCGCGTGACCCAGGGACTCCATCTCCACACGAGGTTGTTTTGCAGGCCTCTCCGACTCCGAAGACCCGGGACGGTGCTCGGGGCTATGCGACTTGGCCCTCGAGGAGCCAAGTGCGTCCACCGACGCCGCCCTCGCGTTTTTTTTCTTCTTGCGATGCTCCCGCGAGGGAGACCCCCTTTCAGAGGAGCCTCGACGCTGCTCGGGGCCAGAGTCCCGAGATGTCGAGGCCTCTGACGAGGTCTGGGCCCAACCGGACGCGGAGTCAGAGAAGTTTCTTTCCTTTTGGTGCTGCCGACTCCTTAACGCCTTAGAGGACATTTTCCCACACGGACCACAGATCATCGGGTCCGAGGCACCGGAGGCAGCAGTCATGTGTGTCAGTGAGAGACATGAGTTTCTTACACCGATCACACTTTTTAAACCCGCTGGCAGCCATCGGGGGGAAAAAGGGCCCCTGCTAGGTCAAAAGACAGGGCTGCCAGTGAAAACAGAAAAAATGGCACGTATGCTAGTCACTAAGGACAAAAACCAAAAAAAGAGGTCCGGGCTCGATACCGATGTATCGGGCCCAGGTGGGAAAGGGAAACCGGCGTCGAACCGAAGAAAAACATGTTCACGCAGAATAAAATCGACTTTTTTCTCGGGTGAAACGAAAATACATCCGTCGGGCTCCGTGGAAAAAAGACTGAGCAAGTTAGCACCCTTGGGCGGGAAGGGGACCGCGCATGCACGCTGCATTCCCAAAGGCTTTCTTTGAAAGCTGGGGAAATGCTCCGCACAGGGGCTCCGTCAGCGCCGACGTCACCCATATGTGAGGACCGACTTCCTTCTTGGTTCTGGAGAACACTTTTACCCTTCCTCCTCTCACTAACATATCTGAAAAATATCTTATCCCCCTATTTTATTGCATTGGCTATTTATTCTTTTTGTACCTTTTGCTTTGCTAACTACTTTGCTAGCTTCTCTAAGTTATTCTAAATATAAATGCCCGTCTTCCTCTTGTCTGTGATCTCCTCTATTTCATGAAGGCCTCCCTCTTTTTCTTCACCTCCTCAGCTACTTCTTTTGAGAACCATAGCGGCCTCCTTTTCCTTTTATATTTACCTTTCTAACAAAAAGGTTTGTTGCCCTTAAAATATCCCCTTTCAGTTTTGCCCACTGTTTTTCCACATCCCCTAGCTGTTCCTATCCTGCTAACAACTCTTTGAGGTATTGTCCCATCTTGCCAAAGTTAATTTTCCGAAAGTCTAAGACTCTAACTTTTGAATAGAGTTTATCAGCCCTAGTCCTAATACTGAACCATACCATCGGGTGATCACTGGATGCGAGATGATCTCCCACTTCAACATCAGAAACACTTTCCTCATTGCTAAAGCACAGTTACTTACCTGTAACAGGTGATCTCTGGGAACAGCAGGAATTAGTCTTCACTTATGGGTACGTCGGTACCGACGGAGCCTGCACGGGAATGCTTCCCAGCATCCAATCAGAAAGCTTTTGGGAGCATCCCTCGCGCCTGCGCGCTGACTTCCCGCCTTTCCCACTGCCTCTCCTCAGTTGAGTTTCATAGCTGAAACAGAAGGAGAGAAAGAGGAAAGGAGATAGATAGATACAACTCCTAGGGGAGGTGGGTGGGTTGTGAAGACTAATTCCTGCTGTTCCCAGAGATCACCTGTTACAGGTAAGTAACTGTGCTATCTCCAGGAACAAGCAGGAATGAGTCTTCACATATGGGGACTCCCTAGCTGTGGGTGCCAGGGGAGATCCCATAAAATGCGTATCCCTGGAACAGGACGGCATTTCCAAAACCTGGATCCCCGGCATCCCCTGAGGGATGGGGGGTAGGAGTTGAATAGAGAAGAGCTGTAGAGGAACAGCGAATCTAAAGACTACAAAGAAAAAGAGTCTTTAGAATGTATGTCAAGTATCATTAAAATATTTAATGAACTAGTACAATATAGAGCTTACCTACTGGATTGTAGGAAGTAGAACTGTGATGGAGTGTACTGTAGATGCAGTAGCGGAATCCTCAAGGTAACTTCACAGCAGTGAGGATAAAGTTCCAAACCTGGAATGGGCAGGTGACCCAGGTGTCAACTGGGGTAGGAGAAGAACGGCAGGTCTTCAATGGAAAGCTTTATGGGAAAAAGCTGAAAACTCTTTTAGGTACAGAGTTATTAACATTGAGGACTAAAAGAAGAAGACTGACCGATCTGAAGAATTAGCCCAGTCCTGAAAGGAAGAGGGGGTATCGAAAAAAGCCCCTATTCCCAAGGAGAACAGAAGTGTACTCAGAAATACTGAAGATGTACACTGCCTTTCCTAGCTGGTAAGAGATAGGAAGACATTGAAGTTTGATACTTCATAGACAGGGAGATCTATAACAAAAATAGAAGCTGTTGACATCACAGCAGTAATTGTGTGTATAACCGCTCCCAGTTACTGAGCCGTATGAGAATAGGCAAGTTGACTGTCTGGACCCCTTAAGAAGGTAAAAGCTTTATAGCACAGACAGTTAGGGAGATAGTAGGTAATACATAGCGTCCTATGGACATCTCCCAATGGGCACACATATATATATATATACATACATACATACATACACATATATAGGGAGATACATACATATCTATATATATGTGAATATATGTCTAGATATGTGTGATATATATATATATATACATATATATATATATATATATAGGCATGAATTATGCCCACACAGACTACAGAAATATGTATGTATAGGACATATACATACATGAATATAAGTCTGAGGATACATGCCTGCAACTGAGCCCCACAAAAAACATTCACATGGGGAATGTGAGGGGAAAAGATTCATCTAATAATGAGGGGGTAAAAACCACCTGAAGATATATAGAGAATCTATTTCTGCGGTGCAGGAATGTGGTTCAGTGGAATAACCAGTATGGTTGCGTGAAAAAACAGAGGGTGATAGCCGTCTGGCAAGAGCACGTCAGGAGTACTTTAGGACTCTGACATGTCCAAAGGACAAAAAAAACCACATAGACTAAGATACCAGGATGACCCAGCCAAGGGACATAGGGGTATCATGTACAGCAAAGGAGTATGTGTTGTCCAAGTGGAGCAGAAAAACAGAATGCCAAGCTGCAAGGAAAAAAGGGGTAGATTCCTGCAAGATTGGGAACTCCTTGGACATTCACGCCATGGAATGATTATATAAACTTTTTCTACTATATGGGAAAAACCCTCAGAGACAAAGTTCAATGCTCTGTAGCAAGGGCCCATAGTAGAAAGCTTCTCTGAAGATTGCAGAGAGCATTGTGCAGGAGAAATATAAGATAATACTGACAGAAGTCAGGTGTGTTGCCACATCCTAGGAAAGGATATGGCTAGAAGAAGATAACCTGCAGTGAGTAGTATTATGCAAGATAGTTGAAAGTAGCTTGCAATGAGTATTAAAGTAATCACTGGAACTCCTGCATACACAGCAGCTGAACAAAACAGCAGAGGGGATTCTCCTGTATAAAACAGAGAGAAAACAGGCAAAGGGAGCGGAGATATTCCCGTCCCTGTCTGATGAGTTGTTCAGAGCATGCAGTGAAGGATAACAAAAAGTCTACACTGGAATAAAGAGAAGTGCTTCAGTATGGTACCAACCCAAGCAGGGGAAACCCTGGAAGAGAGGGGGTTGGAAAGTGACTTACCATATGGCAAGTCAGCTGAAGGAAAAGATGTCCATGTGGGGACAGAAACTATCATGGGATAGTTGTAAACTCCCTTCGTAGTAGTAAGAAGGGGAGAATTCTGTAACCCATGGACAAAAGTATCCTAACAGCTTAGCATAATGAAAAGGAAAAAACCAGTGTAGGGTTTGAGAATAAACTTCTGCTAAGAAGAAGTTAACTGTAGATTGCAACATACAGGAACCTATGGTTGCTGGTTATGATTAGACTGGCTAGAGTCTGGAGACTTCAGACTAGGATGAGATGTCCCTTGCTTGGGTACATCTGGAGGATGGGCAGAAGGGTGAAACCTTTTCTTAGGGAAAGAAGGTTTGGCAGGACATTTCCTACGTCCTGGGTTAAAAGAAGGCTTAGGATGGTTTCCAGAACCAGGGAAGTCAGTGGAGCAATGAGCAACCTGACGTAAAGCCTCTTTATTGAAGAGATTTTCTCCAGTACAGGGAGAATTACCCAGTGTATGTTGTGCCCATCTGCTCAAGTCTGAAGCTTGCAGCCAGGCTGTACGACGTGCTCCAATGGCAATAGCAGAGGATCTGCTAACAGACTCAAAAAGAGTCTAGAGAAGCACGAGAAAGAAACCAAGAGATATTCCTGCTATGATTAAGAAGCAAGGAATAGTCAGTGGCCTTAGGTTCTGACAAAAAAGGGGACAAAAGAGATAATTTCTCTGTGACCTCCTGAAGTGTCAGACTCATATAAAAATATATGAAATAATTCTTGAAGCCAGCATAGAAGTTTGGAAGGTTTGACGTCCAAAGGCATCAAGTGCTTTAGATGCACGACCTGGTGGATAAGAAGAATGCTTCTTCTTGCTTCTTACCTTCCTCATTGCTGATTCCACTACAATGGAATGATGTGGAAGTTGGTGTTTTTGAAACCCCGGAGAGGGAGGCACCTGATACAGAACATTAGTGGCTGTAGAAGGCAAAGGAACCTTTAAAGGTGATTCCCACATCCTCAGAAGAAGATCCTGCAAAGAATGATGTAAAGGAAGCATGATATTTTCCTTTTCTGCCGGATCTTGGCCAAGAGTAGAGCCAGGAATAGGAATGGCAAGAAAGGTTGCCATGTCAAGGAGAAATTTCTGAAAAGAAAGATCTCCAATAGGAACTATTCCTGGGTAGGCTGAGGTTGAAGGAGCAGCTTGAGCACCAGAAGACATAGTGGACTGGTGCAGAAAAAGAATCCTGCTAGATGGACAGTGATACTGACAGTTCTGATTCGAGGCAGTTAGTACTGCATCGTCAGTGCCCGGTATCGATTCCAAGCTAGGCATAGAAAGGATCGATGGCACCGATGGAACTGCAGGAATCGACATCGATACTGATACCGGTATCGGAGACGATAATGTCATCGAAGCAGTAATCGGGGGCTGCTGAAGCGATACTGAAGGGATAATTGGAATAAAGGGATAATCAGCTCAGATCTGCTTTATATGTTTGCCTTATGATTGCATATATATCTGCCTTATAACTGCACTCTGGCCTGTTTGAAACAGACACAGCAACATATGGTTGGTACAAAACAGGTGGGCAACAGGAAAAGAGTACATGCAGCTTATGACTGTTATAAAGCCTAAAAAAAGCTATACTTTGGACAGAAGTGTCCAAGGATATAAGCCTAGGTTCAAACTGGTCAAGCCAGGAATTCAACTAATGCTCTTGCCCTGAAGGTTTCAATTGGTGCCAGCAGATGGAAAAACACAGGAGGAGGCAGAGGGCTATGATTGATTGCATAGATAGGCGAGCCTTGATCAGCAGATCTAGCTGCATAACCATAGAAGGCCCTGGGAAAGAGTTTTGCATTTGCTGAAACTATTTAGAATTTGAAGCAGAGAGGTATATATAAGACAGCAATTTTAAGAGGTTTGTTTTTTTAAACATGTCTGTCTAGTTCTGTTGTCCATTTGCATTTCTTGAGATAGCATGCTGGTAAAGTGAAGCTAGCCCGAATACTGACTTGAAGTCTCCCCCTGACATGCAACAGTATCAGTGTCATGAATGACTCAGGATAATTATTTTGCCTTGTTCAGCACTCTCACTGAGAACAGTATATACAATAGATTCTAGTCATACGTGAGAGAGACATGTGGCTGTCATGTTAAAAGTCATGATTTGTCCTATTACGACTGCCGTTATAAAATGTTACAAAAATATTTTTATACTGTAGGGACTTTATTCAGATTGTTTAAGACAATTGCTATTTTGAATGAGCACATATGTCCATTTTTGAACCATACCAATTAAGTTGGTGAAAAAAAAGACACTGTTTACTCATGTTGTTATATTTATTAAGAAGAATCCAAGTTTATATTTTCTATATACTATTTGTTTACCACAATACTAAGTTTCTAACAATTGTTTGATGTTCTTAGCATGCCAATTAAGAGGTGGTACTCTGATGGACATTAAACTGATGAAGGTTATTTAAAGTGACATATCTGTCTAATGAACATGTAAACAAATTTTATTCAACTATGCTGTCTCCAGAATCTTTAATTCAGGAAGTCATTTAAGCCCCGACACATATTCAACAATTGGAAATAGACACCTGGAGACAGGCTAGGTGCATTTTGCACCCTGATATGCTTTGGAACATCCACACTGGCCATATGGTACTTCCAGATGCTTTTTGCCTCATTTTGCCTTTGTATGTCCTGGCCAGACATGCATGGGTAAAAAGAGGGATGATTTGATGACAAATTTTCACAAATAAAAATTGGAGTAATTCTGAAACTTGCCAAACTTGCAGAATATGTGCTTGCAACTTGTCTAATCTATTAATATGTAAAGATCAGTTAAGAGTATGGTGGAGTATTTCCTACCAGCGAATGAATCTCCAGTGATGGAGAGACAAGAAGTTTGTCAAACTGAGAGACACAGTTGATACCATATGAGATAGTTATGATCTTAAGTAAATGTGGATGAAATTATGTTTGTCACATTGCATTGTCTCATTGTAAAATCTAATCTAGAATATTTTAGTCTTTTCATTTAATATTGGTTGCTGCTCTTCTGAATGGGACCTGGAGCCATGTCACCAATTGAAATCCAGAGATTCGAACAGAGGGAATTGGCCATAATCCAGAAGAAACAGTCCACCCCAAGACCTCTGAACTAAACCACACCTAAACTTCGGAGACAGGTGAAGCGCACGACGCAGTCCTGAAAAACTGCTGGGAAGCAGGCCCAAATTATCTGAAAATAAAGACTATTAAGACTGATTGGGACTTTTGGGAAAATCTACAAGCCATTTGTGCTACAGCAATTGCAATATCCACACCAGCTCAAGTTTTGCTGTAACATTTTCAAAGCTTTCTTCATCACTTTGTTGAATATTTGATGTGTTCAGTATTATTGCAAGCTGTATGTCTTCCATTCTCTTAGAATGTTGCCTGCTGGTTTTTCCAGACTCGGAGGAGGCCTAACAGCTTTCTTTATAACTCTTTTAAGTATAGCTTGTTTTGCAATCATTGCCTGTTGTGCCTTATCCATTTTACTTGCCTGTTGTAAACGAATGATGCTGCAAAGCACTAAAACCATGTACATTGTATCTATGGAACAATACCAGTGGTTACCTCTCAATGATCCCTCTCTGTCTCAAATGGTTGTTATCAATGCCCCTTAGTGGGATTACTTTCGCTTCCCTCCACACAGAAAAAAGAAGGAAAAGAAAAAGTGGGGAATGAAGGGATAATTGGAATAAAAGGATAATCAGCTCAGATCTGCTTTATATGTTTGCCTTATGACTGCATATATATCTGCCTTATAACTGCACTCTGGCCTGTTTGAAACAGACACAGCAACATATGGTTGGAACAAAACAGGTGGGCAACAGGAAAAGAGTACATGCAGCTTATGACTGTTATAAAGCCTAAAAAAAGCTATACTTTGGACAGAAGTGTCCAAGGATATAAGCCTAGGTTCAAACAGGTCAAGCCAGGAATTCAACTAATGCTTTTGCCCTGAAGGTTTCAATTGGTGCCAGCAGATGGAAAAACACAGGAGGAGGCAGAGGGCTATGATTGATTGCATAGATAGGCGAGCCTTGATCAGCAGATCTAGCTGCATAACCATAGAAGGCCCTGGGAAAGAGTTTTGCATTTGCTGAAACTATTTAGAATTTGAAGCAGAGAGGTATATATAAGACAGCAATTTTAGAGGGTCTTGGGGCAGTTCTTTTCTCCCCTTGCAGAGAGAAGGCTGCCCCACTGTCCCTCAGACAGGTACTTGCTATCTGCATCTATAACCATTTGTTTGCTGTGCCAAATAAAAAGTTTCTTTGTAGCTGAGCAACTTGCTGTCTGAACTGTTTATCGGTAATTGGGGAGGCTTTGTAGGTGGACCCGACCTACAGTACCGAGGTAGCCAGAGAACTCTGGTGAATATCCTCGGTACTGCATAGTCGGAAACGACATGGATCGGTTCCGAAACGCGTTGGTACCAAATCATCTAGACTGGATATCGATTCTAGACTCGGCATCGAAGGGAGCGAGTCTATCGATGCATGTCTAGAAGGTACCGATGTTGGTGGTGGTATCGGCGATGCCGATACAGAAAAGTCAATCGGAATCGTATCGCTCAGTTCCGAAGGTACCGAGGATGTCCGAAGACGATGCCTGGTGAAGAGAGGAATACTCGACACCGGCGCCGATGTCGGGGTATCGGTACCACTGGAAGCCGATACCAACCCCGAGCATGGCGAAGATACAGTAAAGTCAATCTGGGTGGTACCGATCGGTCCCGAAGGTACCGAGGATACCAGATGACGGATACCAGGTGAAGAGTGGAACACTTGACACCGATGTCGGGGTATCGGTACCGCTCGAAGCCGGTACCAACCCCAAGCATGGCGGGGATACAGGAAAGCCAATCTGGGTCGTATCGATCGGCCCCGAAGGTACCGAGGACACCAGATGACGATCCCTGGTGAAGAGTGGAACACTCGACACCGGTGCCGGGTTATCGGTACCGCTCGAAGCGGATACCACCCCCGAGCACGGCTCAGGTATGTTCTGTGAGGGGTGAGCCCCACGAACAACCTGAAACCCCGTTAATGCTTTGGAGTCCGAAGACTCCCGCCGGGGTTTTATTGCCAATAGGGTCTTGAGGGCAAGGCCAGAGCTGTCATCATGCTGAGCATGAGACTTACCCTTCAAGAATTGGCTAGTCTTAACAGACTGTTTGGGTTACCTGATCGTGGAGAGAAGAATAAACCGGTGTCCTCACCTCAGGAGGAAAAACGGCATCGAGGGAAACTCGAAAAAGGGAAGGTCTTCTCCCAATAATACAGCCTGATGGATCAGGGAAAAAAGGGTCAGGACCCAAACAGGTTAGACACCAAGCATTGGAGTCTAAAAAGAAAACTAAGTTTCCACAGTGAAGGCACTTCTTAGGGGAAGAAGGCTCCATGTTGGAGAGGCCTGGTAGGCCCAAAAAGTTAAAACAAAAACTGAGGAGAAAATATTCTCTAAGTTTAGAAAAGAAAAGAATAAAGCACCGGCGGTACCGGTATCGGCGGGAAAAACAGCCGCGACCACAAGAAAAATAAGAATTTTAAAGAAAAACGTTTCTGCGGTGACAGGAGGACGTCCTGTTGGCTCCGCGGAAAAATGAAAACTGAGGAGAGGCAGTGGGAAAGGTGGGAAGTCAGCGCGCAGGCGCGAGGGATGCTCCCAAAAGCTTTCTGATTGGATGCTGGGGAGCATTCCCGTGCAGGCTCTGTCGGTACCGACGTACCCATATGTGAAGACTCATTCCTGCTTGTTCCTGGAGATGCACTAAATCCACTATGGCCCCTTCACATATGGTTACTGTTACCAGTTGCCTTAATAGTTTTCCCTATAGAGCATCCAGGATGTCCTTACTTCTAGATGACACAGCAGCAGGGATGTGCTAATCCACATCTGGATTAGCACATTACCTACCTGTAGAACTTCGCCTTTCATGGCAATACTGTGTATGTCTTCTATTAAATCTTCATTCACTTCTACTCCCTGTGAGGGGGATCTGTATATAACACCAATGCAAATGGATTTCCCTTTCCCTCTTTCTAGTTTAACCCACAGTGCCTCCTCTCTTCCTTTTAAGCCCTGCAATTCTATAGCTTTAATATCATTTTTTACATATAGTGCCACTTCATCTCCCCTTCTCAATTGGGGGAACAGCAACAGTGAACCAAGGAATATAGGAAAGAAAAAAAAAACACTGCACCAATCCAGCAACCACCATTTGCTGGAGACAGAGAAATACTGAAGAGTGCCTCTAAGCCTTAGTACCAGTGGTGATGTCGCTGGAAGCTTCAATTACTATTATCACTACTGATCATTTGTATAGCACTACAAGGCAAATGCAGTGCTGTACAGAGACATATAAAAGAGAGTCCTTACTCAGAGTTTATAATCTAGCCAAGACAGACAACAGAACAGCTGGGGACTAAGATATGTCAATGGGAATATTAAAAAAAGCCCACATAGTTGGAGAGGAGACTATGTGGATTAGGATCCAAAAGCAGCCTCGAAGAAGCGAGTTTTTAGTTTGGATTTGAAAAGGGCCATGGATGAAGCTTAATATACTAAGGTAGTTTTTTTCTAGGCATAAAGAGCAGCAAGATGGAAAGATCAAAGTCATAATAAAATAAGAAATGCCATACTGGGTCAGACCAAGGTCCATCAAGCCCAGTATCCTGTTTCCAACAGTGGCCAGTCCAGGTCACAGGTACCTGGAGGGTTCCCAAAAAGGTACTTAGGTTTCATAATGCTTGTCTCGGAATAAGAAGTGGATTTCTTGGGTCCTCCTTAATAGTAGCTTATGGACTTTTCCTTCAGCAACTTGTCCAAACCTGTTTTAAATCTAGCTACACTAACAGCTTTTACATCATCTGGTAACGAATTCCAGAGTTTGATTACACGTAGAGTGAAAAAATATTTCTCCAGGAACAAGCAGGAAATCAGTCCTCACATATGGGTGACAGTGCATTTCCCCAGCTTTCAAAGAAAGCCTTTGGGCCATGCTACCATGCATGCGGGGTTCCCCTTCCCGCTCAAGGGTGCCATCTTGCTCAGTCTCCATTTTTCAGTGGAGCCCAACAGCCATCTGTCCTGTTTCACCGAAAAAAAGTCATTACTAATTATCCTTAAAAGTTAGCTTTCCTGGTTTGCGTACCTGTTCCTCTTCCCTCCTCAAGCCGGTGCCAATCTTAGCACTGTTCTCGGCCCCTTTTTCCTTTTTTGATCGAAGCTTGCCTTGACCTGCATTTGTTCCTTTTTTCGCCTGGGGTCGTTGACCCCGTCTGGGTGCTCCCTACCATGTCACCTGGTGGGTTCAAAAAATGTGACCGCTGCAGTCAAACCATGTCCGTGACCAACACACATGACTGCTGCCTGGAAAGCACCTCTGCTGCCATGAAAGCACCTCCTGTGACAGGCCATGATGCTTAAGACCAACAAAAAAAGGTCGGAGTTGCAAGAAAAACTGTTCCCCAGGTCCAACCCGGCCCCGACCTCCTCAGTGCCGGGCTCAAAGCCCAGCACTTCCCGTGAGACCTGAGCATCCTCGGAATCCCGCAGCGGCAGCGCCTCCAAGAAGACCTCTGACCTGAGAAAAAGAAGAAAAAGTCCACAGAGGCTGCACTGGAAAAACCCGGTAAAATCGTCCAGAGGGACTCGGGCGGCTCCAAGAAGCACCCTATCAAGGTCCTCAAGAAGGATTCCTAGGCCGGCGGAGACGGTGTGAGGTTCCTTGAGGCCGTAGTCCTCATTGAGGATGCACTCGCGAGTGTGCCGGCGCCAGGCACAAGATCCTCGGTGCCCGTGCTGAAAGCTGCAGAGCCTTCTGGTTTGGAAACCAGAATGGAGGCCCTGAAGCAGAATATCACTGCTATCCTGGCCCTGCAGCAGGCAATGATGGGTGGTTTGTTCACATCATCTACCCCGACTGGGCCCCCAACTGCGGGGGAGTCCCCAGATGTCGAGCCAAGCTCTGACTGCCTCCCGCTCAAGATCCCCGTCCCATTCCTCGGGCATCCGATCCTTTCCGGCTAGTTAAAGCGACTCGGACCCCAGGTCCTCTGGAGGCCGCCAACCTCTCAGCCCCAGCCTCGAGACAATGAGTCGTAGGGCCTTGGACTCATCGTTACCACGTGACTCCGAGTGGGAGACTGACGACAGACGACAGGCTGGAAGGTCGGGGGTTCAAATCCCACTAGAGGACAGCAACCTTGGGCCGGAAGGACTGGGGTTTCTAGTCCCACAGGTGCTCCTTGTGGTTTTGGGCAAGCCACTTAACCCTCCATAGCCCATGTTCCCTGTAAAATAGTTATCTCCAAGTTATAATGCCCTGTTCAATGTAATTTCAGTTTGTTCAATGTAAACCGCACTGATGCAGAATAGCGCAGTATATAAGAGAATGTAAATAAATAAATAAAGACATCCCTGGAAACTAAACAGCACCAAGATATTCCCTCAGACTCGTCTTCCCACTGCCAATCTCCTCCGGAGGACATGGCCAGAGCCCTCTCGGTGCAGACCGATGTGGAGGAAGATCCGTGCACCGAGGAGCTGGAGATCCTCCGAGTCTCCACCCAAGGAAACCCTCACGGCATCTGTATAGCTGATCCTTGAGCCAGCTACTGCTCAGAATGTGGTAGGCATCGGTACCGGTGATGAGCCAGCACCTCAATGCCATGCACCATTTCTGGAAGGGCCCAGGGTTCCACAAACCCCAACTCCCACATAGCTCCATGGTCATCGAGTCCACCATGCAAAAACCTAAGAGCCAAAAGACCCACTCCTCCGTTCCCCCCGGAAGGTAGGCCAGAGCCCTTGATGCCCTCGGGCGCAAGTGTTACCAGGGCTCAATACTCGGGTGCCGGATCCAAGCCTATGAATTATACATAGGTATGTACATGAAGGCTCTAACCCAGGAGCTGTCAGGGTTTTAGACTGGTTTTGTTGGGAAACTCCTCCAACAGTTCCAGTCCGTGACCTCGGGGATCAAGGACTGCTCCAAGTTGCTGTCTCGAGCAGCCTATGACGGCTTCAAGTCAATGGCTCGAGTTGCAACAGCTGGCATCGGCATCCAATGCCAAGCCTGGCTACAGTCTTCCAACCTCGAGCAATGGATCCAAGACAAGCTAATAAATGTCCCCTGCACTGGGGAGAACCTATTCGACAAACTCATGGCCGACGAGATCGAGACAGACATGGTGACCTGCCAGAGACTCTCTAAAAGGACCTTATCCCTGCCCCACAGGAAACCAGCAGGGAAAAGGCCTCTGTTCCCGAAGAAAAAGGGTCCTTTTCCACAGGGTCACCACTACACCACACTTCCCTTGAGAATCCTGAATGCCTGTCTTTCACTTGTCACCACCTGGCTATCTTCTAATTTACTCTACCTCAACCCAGTCAAAACGTCTGCAATGTGGTTCACCCACGGTGGTCCCCAACCTGCCCTTTCCCCTCTTCTTTTGGATGCCCCAATCCCCCTTGCAACCTCACTCCGGTACCTGGGGTTTATCCTGGATCCTGACCTCTTCCACACTCACATCTCCTCCCTTGTGTGCCGCCTCCCACTTTATTCTTCGTCAGATTCGAGCCATCAGTCCTGTGCTCTTCCCAGCATCCCTCACAACTCTCTCTCTAGTAATTTTGCGTCTTGATTATTGTAATGGTTTATCTCCAGGAACAAGCAGGAATGTAGTCATCACATATGGGTATCGTCGGTACCGATGGAGCCTGCACGGGAACGCTCCCCAGCGTCCAATCAGAAAGCTTTTGTGAGCATCCCACAGTGCCTGCGTGCTGCCTTCCCGCCTTTCCCAACTGCCTCTCTCCAGTTCTTCTTTTTCCGCGGAGCCAGCAGGTCGTGTTCCTGTCACCGCAGAAGAATTCTTTTTTATTTATTTCTTTTTGTGGTTGCGTCTGCCTTCCTCGACGCTCTACTGGTACTGCTGGATTTTTTTCTTTTCTTATTTCTGTAAAAAAAAAAAAAAAATATATATATATATATATATTCTCTTTTTTCTTTTCTTCAGGTACACGCGCCCTTTCGGGCCTTAGGCCCAAAAACATTTCCTTTCTATGGAGAAACCTGCCTCAGGTTTCAAAAAGTGCACCAAGTGTGGCGGTACCATTTCCATCACCGACACCCATGAATGGTGTCTAAAATGTTTAGGCCCTGACCACTCTATCGCGGATTGTATGTCCTGCGCCATGATGTCTAAAAGAGGTTGGCAGAACCGAGCTGCTAAGCTCAGTACCCTGTTTCCCTCTGATGCAGCTTCGGTGGCATCAACGTCTTCCAGGGCTGCTTCTTCCTCCCGTGGATCTCAGGTAACTAAACATAAATCCAGCCAGTCCTCGAAGGGTAGATCTCCTTCTAAGCATCGAGATGCCTCTGGCGTTGCCCTCAAGGATTCTGCACTGGCAAAATTACCCCGGCGGGAGGCTTCGGCTTCCAAAGCATTATCGGGGTTCCAGGATGTTCGAGGCCTCGACCTCGGCAGAACTACTGGTGCCATGCTCTGGGGTACTGGTGGTCTCCTCCGGTACCGACATCCAGGCATTGGCAGCGTCGATAGACCAGAGAGTTAAGCTATGAAACGCAGTCTGGCGGCTTTCCTTGCGGCATCGAAGCCCTCGGAACCGTGACGGACAATTACACCGGTACCGACACCGGCCTCGGTACCGATAACATCGACATCGGTGTCTGCTTTGCCGGTACCCAGTCATCCCATGACCTCCGGTACCGATACCCCGGTACTGGTTACTCCCGGTACCGACTTTGGTCGGTACGGGTATCGGGCTCTTCAAGAGCATCCGGACAGATGATACTTCGAGTCCTCAGAAGAATCTGAGGATTCTGACAGTTCTGTCGATGCAGCGATGCTTCTCCCAGAGGAGCCCTCCTCCCCTAAACGCAGGATGTCTCCTCCAGAGGATATTTCCTTCCAAGATTTTATCAGGGAGGTGGCTCGGGGCCTGTCCATTACTGTGGCCCCTGAAACAGAGCCAAGGGCCAAGGAGTTGGAAATTCTACAATATCCTAAAACTCCTAAGGAGGCAGCTACCTTGCCCATTCATGAGATTCTATATGATCTCATGTTAAGGATGTGGGAAACACCTCTTACCACCTCTCCTCATTCTCGTAGACTGGATACTATGTATTAAGTCCCTCCTTGTCCTGGATTCCATAAGACTCAGCTTCCTCACCACTCTATTGTAGTGGAGTCAGCTATGAGAAGGATCAGGAGTGTAAAAAGACATGCTTCTAATCCTCCAGGACGTGAGTGCAGAACCCTGGATGCTTTTGGACGTCGGGTCTTCCAAGCTTCCATGCTTTCTGCCAGGATCAGTTCCTATAGTCTCTATATGGGAATGTTCCTGAAGGAGGTCACAGATGATTTAGAGGCTTTAAGTCCTTTTCTTCCTGAGGATAAAAGACAGGCTTTTCTCACTTTGGTCAAACATGCCCAAGATGTTTCAAAATTTTCCAACTATGCAGCCTTTGACTGCTTTGAGTGCATAAGCAGAACGTCGGCTATGGCCATAGGTGCACGTAGAATTGCTTGGCTCCAGGCCTCTGATTTAGAGCTCTGGGTACAAGACAAATTGGGAAATATCCCTTGTACTGGTGAGAACCTGTTTGGTAAAGATTGGCAGGAAAAAGCCAATGAAATGGATGCTGAAAATTCCACCTTGGATAGATTATCCAAGTCCACTGCTGATCCTGCTAGAAGAAAATTCTTTTTAGAAAAGAATGGTTTCTTGAACAAAAAATTCTATCCTGCTTATGTTCAGCAGGGACGTTCTGCAGGTCAGCTTGCCAGGAAAGGTCAGCAACCACCCAAACAGGCTGCTAGGCCTCAACCGGCCCAGCAAGCTCAGCCTCCACAGGGCCTTTGACTCATCTAGAGAACTTAGCCTTCCTGGTTCTGGAGGGACCAGAACCTTCCACCATTCCAGGAAGGTTAAGTCATTTTGCCCCCAGATGGGGGCAAATAACAGCAAAGCATTGGACACTCTCCATCATAAAGGAAGGGTACAAGCATGCCCTCTCACACAATAGTAAGGCAGTTCAATTCTCTGACCTCTCTCATCAACCTGTTAGGTCAGGAGGTCGCTATCCTTCTTGCCCAAGGGGCAATAGAAGTACCCCTTCATCATTGGGTACATTTTATTTATTTATTTTATTTATTTTAATTTCTTTTATACCGCACTCTTCGACATCAGCGCGGTTTACAGAGAACAAAACAAAAACCAGAACAACAGGCTGTTCGGAGTTACATATAACAGGATTATCAACTTGGAAAACAAGGGAGAACTATTTACATGGAAAATGTAATCTATTAACTAGATCACATGCTCGAACTATGTACATGAATTAGCACGATTGTTGGGAGCAAGGGAAAAAAAAAAACCGAAGTTGGATATGTAGTGGGACTAGATGTTATCTTCATATGGGGTAGTATCTGGTGAATAGGGTGAATTTAAGGGCCTTTCTGAACTGGGTTAAGTCGGTTATGGTACGGATGTCGGCAGGGAGCGAGTTCCAGCATTTTGGTGCGCAACACAAGAAGGTTCTGTTAGCTGTTGATAGATTATATGTTGTAATGGCCTTTGGTGTTGATAAGGAGTTTAATGTTGCCTGTCTTCTGTTTCTGTTTCGTGGTACAGTTTGGATGAGCTCAGAAAGGGAGTTGGAAGATAGTCCCTTTATGGCCTTGAATGTTAGAATCAGGATTTTGAACATCAGCCTTCCGTGTATGGGGAGCCAGTGGAGCTGTTTGAGGATTGGTGTAATATGTTCACTCTTGGACGCTCCTTGAAGAACCCTTGCGGCAGTGTTCATAGCGAGCTGTAATGGGCTCAAGGTGGATTGTGGGAGTCCTTGAAGAATTGAGTTGGCGAAATCAAAATGTGGTAGGATTAGGGCTTGGTAAATGGTTCTGAAGTCTTCTGGGTCAAGTAGGGAGCGTAGGTGCTTGAGCGTGCGTATCTTGAAGTAGACAGCTTTTACGATATTATTTATGTGTGGTTTCATGTTGAGCCGGTGGTCCAGTGTGACTCCAAGGTATTTTATTGCTTCCTTAGTGCATAGTTCAGCTCCTTTGACTTTTAAATGTGAAGGTGGGGTGAAGTTGGTGTCTCTGGTGATAAAGAGAACCTCGGTTTTCTTGTGTTGAATGCGGAGGTTCTGTGACAGGAGCCATTCTGAGACTGCATCGAAGCAGTTTGTTATAGGTAGTAAATCCATTTGCTTTGTGGAAAACGGCATGTAGAGTAGGATATCGTCTGCGTATACCATACATTTCACATTGAATGACCTGATGATATTGCAGATCGGCTGCATATAGATGTTGAACATGAGGGATGAGAGAGAGGACCCTTGCGGAACCCCTTGTTTTTGATGGAAGAGTTCGGATTCTCCTGTTGCAGTTTTTACATATTGCATTCTGGTATCAAGGTATGATCTGCACCATTCAAGTGCTGAGTTATGGACGCCTTTTTCTTTCAGTCGAACGAGGAGAATCTCATGGTTTACCGAATCAAACGCTGCTGCTATATCCAGGAAGATTAGCACAACGCCTTGCTGTAAGTTGTCTATAGTGGTGAGAACATCATTGAATAGGGTGGTGAGCAGTGTCTCAACCCCGTGGAATTCTCTGAAGCCGTGTTGAGAATGGTCAAGGGGGGCTGCGGAATCTATATGGTCTTGGATTTGCCGTTGTGCCTCTTTCTCAAAAATCTTTGCTAGAAGGGGGATGCTGGCTATAGGCCTGTAGGAGTCGGGCCGTTTAGGGTCTAGTTTCACGTTCTTTAGCAGAGGTCTAATGGATGTGAACTTTAATGCAGATGGGAAGGATCCAGATGTAAAGGAGAGGTTAATGATTCTTGCAATGAAGGGGCTAAATGCACTTCGAAGATCCTTTATCCAAAAGGCTGGGCAAGGGTCGGTTTGTGCAGTTGTGGTGTTGAGTGAGGCGATTGTGTCTTCAATGTGTTTAGCAGAGGGTGTGGTAAGTACAGACAGGGATGTTAGACAGGTTGTTGCTTGTACAGTGGTTTTTGAGAGCTCATCTGTTTGAAGAAGTTTTGATTGTAGGTAATCAGCAAATTCCTGTGGGTGGATATCTTCATTTTGTTCAGAGGATGGTTCCTTTGACAGTGATTTGACAAGATTGAAGAGGTCGCGAGGTTTGTTCAAAGATCTTTTGAGCAAATCGGTGTGGTATTGCTTCTTTAAGGTTGTGATTGCTTCACGGTGAGATGCAAGGTGGAGATTGTAGGCTGCATGATCGTCGATGGAAAGTGAGCGGCGCCAGCGTTTTTCGAGTCTTCGTAGGTGGGTAAGGGAGGACCGTAACTCGGGGGAAAACCATGGAGCAGAGGATTTTTTCCTGGACATGTTCTTTTTGTGTGGGAGTTGAGCAATGGTGTTAAGGTTGCTGTTCCAGGCGGTGATAGACTCATCAAGATTGAGTGCTGTGTTGTCAAGGAGTGATTGGGTGCTTGATAGTATAAGTTCCCTGTTGAATGGTCGAAAGCCTCTTGTAGCTCTAGATGTGTTGTCCAGTTTTCTGTTGTTGCGAAGCTGATTGTTGCTCAGAGGAATTTGTAAGTTTATAAGTTTATGGTCCGACCATGGTACATTGGTGATCGATTTTACAATGTTGCAGCTCTGTTCGGATATAGAGTGTGGAGCAAAGACCATATCAAGAATGTTTCCTTTGGTGTGAGTGGGCTCCGTGATCAGTTGTTGATATCCAAGATCTTCAATGGCATTGAGGAGTGAAGATGATTGGTTTTGCTGTAATGATGGGAGATTGAGGTCTCCCAATATCCAATTAGGAGTGTTGGGGTTGCTGGTATTGGCGGCCAGGTCCAATATGGTGGGAAGTTCATCCGGTGAGCTCGAGGGGGCTCTGTAGACCAGGTTGATGGAGCATTGTTTGTTCACTATGGTGATTATATCTAGGTTGCTTGTGCTATGCGAGTTGGTCATGTAGAAAAGGTGTTCCGTCTTGGTGAGTATGAGTGCTCCTCCTCCCTTCTTGTTTTCTCTATGGGTTGTGTGTATGGAGAAGTTAGGTGGAATAAGTTGGTTGATGAGGACATTGTCCTCTTTGGATAACCAGGTTTCGGTGATCATGAGTGCATCAAGATCATGAAGGGTGATAATATCAAGGATTACAGGCCATTTTTTTCGAATTGAACGTGCATTTATGAGGGCACATTTTAATCTTTGTGTTGTTTGGGATTTGTGTTGCTTAAGATTGCTGGTTTGGTGTATTGCAATGTGGATGAGGTGGGAGTGTCGTATACGGGCTTCCCTATCTGGATGATGGTAAGGGTTGCCTGACCATTGTTTTCCGTGGTTCTTGAGGATCGGTATATGGTTGGTGGAGGGAGAGTAGGCAAGAGAGGTCCCGAGCCAGTCTGTGAGAAGGTAAAAACTGAGAAAGGTGATGAGATGGAGAGACATTTTGGTTTTGAGTGTGCTGTTTCAGGTGGGGGCTGAATGAGTCCTGCCAGAGCACCGCTTTTCTCTTCAAAACACATGCAACGCTCATTCCACCAACACCTCTCCGGGCCTCTGTCTTCCCCGCCGCCAGCCCCGAATTCCGATATAACGGCAAGGCCGGAGAGGACGGCCCCGAGAAGCGCTCCGACCCCGCTCGGCACCGATACTCACCGGCGGAGCGCTAGGATGAAATTGGATTTCAGTCCCGGGACCGTCCGCCTCCTAGCTTTCACTCCGACAACATGGCGGCACATGGTTCTATTCCCCTTATTTTCTTATTCCAAAGAAAACAGGGGGTTACAGACCTATCTTAGACCTCAGAGAATTGAACAAATTCCTTATCAAGGAGGAATTCAAAATGATTTCTCTCGGATCTCTGCTGCCATACCTTCAGAGTCAGGATTGGCTTTGTTCTCTAGATCAAGGATGCGTACACCCATGTTCTCATCCATCTAACTCACAGAAGGTTCCTTCAATTCCTTTTTCAGGGAAAGCACTACCAAAACAGGGTGCTTCCTTTTGGCCTGGCCTCAGCACCAAGGGTGTTCACGAAATGCATGGCTGTGGTAGCAGCATTTCTCCGCACACTAGGGATATTCGATCTTCCCTTACTTAGATGACTGGCTCATTCGAGCCCCAACAGAGTCAGAGGCCAGGACTTCTCTATCCTGCACAACGCGTATCCTTCAGGATTTAGGGCTGGTAATAAACATCCCAAAAACCAGTCTGACTCCCACTCAGTCTTTAGAATTCATAGGAGCTTTCCTGGATACCACAAAGGCAAGAGCCTATCTCCCCCAGGCCCGTTGCCTTCGCTTGGTGCAGTTAGCTTCTCAAGCAGTGCTAAAGCCTCATCTAACTGCTCGAGAAATGTTAAAACTACTAGGCCACATGGCATCCACCGTGCATGTGGTTCCCTATGCTCGCCTCCACATAAGGGCAGCTCAGTGGACTTTATCCACCCAATGGTCCCAGGCCTCAGGATGCCTGTCAGACAAAATAGCAAACACAAGTCGCCTCATTTTGTCCCTCCAGTGGTGGAAGTCCACTCAAAACCTGTTGCTGGGATCCCCTTTTCAGCAACCCTTACCCCAAGCAACTCTAACAGATGCTTTTCCAGTGGGTTGGGGAGCTCATCTGCAAGACCTCTCCACCCAGGGCACCTGGTCTCCACAGGAGAGTTATCTACATATCAGTCTCTTGGAGCTCAGAGCAATCTTTCTTGCTCTGCGAGTGTTCCACACCCTGCTCAGCTACAAGACAGTCCTCTTTCATACGAACAATCAAGTAGCCATGTTCTGTGTGAACAAGCAGGGGGGGAACAGGCTCTCTGTCGCTTTGCAACGAAGCTTTGCGACTATGGGCCCTCGCCAGAGAGCATCAGATTCATCTTCTGGCAGTGTATCTTCCAGGCATTCAAAACTCTTGGATAGACAGACTCAGTCGAGTTCTGCTTCCACACGAGTGGTCTCTGCATGCAGACCAGGTGACCAGGATATTTCAACTTTGGGAACCCCGGACATAGACCTCTTTGCAAGTCCATGGAATGCCAAACTTCCCCGGTTCTGTTCCAGAATTCCGGCTCAGGGGGCTCAGGCCAGGGATGCTTTCCTCCTTTACTGGGGTCAAGACTTCCTGTATGCCTTTCCACCCATTCCCCTAATTCCCAAAACCCTCTTCAAGCTTCAGAGAGACAGAGGCCATATGATTCTCATAGCTCCACATTGGCCACAGCAAGTGTGGTACCCTTTGCTTCTACATCTCTCTCAAGCTCCCTCCCTGGAGTTAGGGTCTGCTCCAGATCTCCTATCCTAGGAGGACGGAATGTTATGGCATCCCAATCCCCAGTCTCTGCATCTCGGATGCTGAAGGCCTAGATCTCCATGATCTTAATATCCCTCAGCAAGTGAAAGATATTCTTCTTGCTTCCAGGAAACCTTCCACAAGACGCTCTTATGCTTTCAAGTGGAAAAGGTTTACCATATGGTGTTCGCAAAAGGCTCTTAACCCCCTTGCGTACCTCTGGAATCATTGCTGGAGTATCTCCTTCATTTATCCAATGCAGGTCTTAAGACTAATTCAGTAAGAGTCCATTTGAGTGCTATTGCAGCTTCCCTTGAGCCTCTAAATGGACAGCCTATTTCCTCTCATCCTCTTATAGCAAGATTTATGAGAGGCCTTCTTCTAACTAAGGCTCCCATTAGGCCACCACCGGTGGCATGGGACTTAAACCTGGTTCTTGGGC
This sequence comes from Ichthyophis bannanicus, assembly GCA_033557465.1. NCBI lineage: Eukaryota > Metazoa > Chordata > Amphibia > Gymnophiona > Ichthyophiidae > Ichthyophis > Ichthyophis bannanicus. Next base: position 16,899,149 of record CM066041.1, on the reverse strand, counting down.
AGCTCATGAAGCCACCTTTCGAACCTTTAGCTACTACCTCCTTGAAATTCCTTTCTTGGAAGGTTATCTTTCTCATTGCAATCACATCAGAACGCCGCATTAGTGAGTTGCAAGCGCTGGTAGCTGATCCACCTTATACAAGGTTCCATCATGACAAGGTAGTCCTTAGGACTCAACCACACTTTATGCCAAAGGTGGTCTCGCCTTTTCATCTGAACCAAGCGGTCTACCTACCTGTGTTTTTTCCAAGGCCTCATGCATCAAATGCAGAGAGGAATCTTCATACCTTGGACTGTAAAAGAGCTTTAGCTTTTTACTTACAAAGAACACAGCAACATAGAAAGTCCTCTCAACTCTTTGCTGCTTTTGATCCTTCTCATTTGGGACTTCCAGTCTCCAAGAGAACACTGTCTAACTGGATTGCTCAGTGTATTTCCTTCGCCTATCAGAGTAAGAACCTTTCTCTGGAGGGCCATGTCACAGCTCACAATGTGAGAGCCATGGCAGCCTCAATGGCTCATCTGCACTCTGTGTCTATCGACGACATCTGTCGAGCAGCCACTTGGGCCTCGGTTCATACCTTTACAGCCCATTACTGCTTGGACAAGGACTCCCACCGGGATGCCTTGTTTGGTTAGGCTGTTCTCCAACACCTGTTCCATACCTAATCAACTCCTGCCCACCATCCCTGGTAGGATGCCAGAGATCCATGGGGGGAAGTGGAGCCCTGTTCAGGGACACACAACCTTTGGGGTCTCTCCCTGGCACCTAAAGCTAGGGAGTCCCCATATGTGATGACTACATTCATGCTTGTTCCTGGAGATAGCATAGTTACTCACCTGTAACAGGTGATCTACGGGAACAGCAGGAATTTAGTCCTCACAACCCACCCACCTCCCCTAGGAGTTGTATCTCTCTATCTCTTTCCTTTCCCTCTCTCTCTCTTTGTCTCAGCTTTAAACTCAACTGGAGAGAGGCAGTTGGGAAAGGCGGGAAGGTAGCACGCAGGCGCTGTGGGATGCTCCCAAAAGCTTTCTGATTGGACGCTGGGGAGCGTTCCCGCGCAGGCTCCGTCGGTACCGACGATACCCATATGTGAGTACTAAATTCCTGCTGTTCCCGGAGATCACCTGTTACAGGGTGAGTAACTATGCTTTTTTGCCGGTATCCGTCTATCACTAATTCAGAACACCGCCACTTGTCTCCTCACTCATACTCCTCGCTTCAATCATATCCACCTGCACTGGCTCCCCTTCCCCTACCCCATTACCTTCAAACTCCTAATCCTAACACACAGGAACCTGCATCAGCACACCTCTCAGTATCTCACAGGCTCAATACACTTTCATACAATACCTTGTAACCTCCGGTCCCTGCACACCAACCAGCTTGACCTCCCTTCTCCTGCCCGTGCCCGCCTGGATCAAACCAGGCATTCTGCCTTTTTTTTTCTAGCCCCATCACTGTGGAATTCCCTTCCTCCCCTAATCCGTCAAGCAGAATCATTTCCCAAATTCAAGTCTCTACTAAAAGCCCTCCTCTTCTGTACTGCTTATGACTTCCCTTTCCCTGACCCCTCTGTTTTCTCTTTTTCCACTTAGGCTCTTTTTCTCTTTAGTCCTGTATGTGTGTGCACTTTCCTGTCTAGCACTGTAGTTCCTTTTCTGTATCTGGCTTTTCTAATAAATATAATTATTGTAAACTGCCCAGATGGCTTCCAGTGGGTGTCTATCAAATGTTGTGATAAAGATACCAGCCCTTCTTGGGCCAGCAACAAGGTTCTCACCCTAAGAGGCAAGGCCATGCGGCTCAGAAGGCGAAAGCACCAAAGCCTCAGGCCCCTGCTCCCACCCAACCCAGAGGGAGCTTTTGATTCCCAGGGCAGGGCCTCTCCTCCCCCAGGAGACCTTCACCAGCCCACAGGGGGGCACCTGGCGCTCTTTGCCCTCAGAGAGGCCAACATCACCTCGGACCAGTGGGTACTGCAAGTGGTAAGGGAAGGATACCTCCTCCACCTACAGCAGATACCACCCAGGTTCTTCCCAGGAGAGCCGGTGCGACCCCTCTTTCACTAGACTCTTCTGCTCACAGATCTGATCAGGGACGACGACGACGTAGAGCCTGTAACCAAACACCTATGGGGAAAGGACTTCTACTCCAGGTACTTCCTTGTCCCAAAGAGAACTGGGAGCCTCAGGCCCATATTAGACCTGCAAAATTTAAACAAGTTTCTGGTGAGGGAGAAGTTCAAGATGCTCTCTCTTGGAACACTGCTGTTTTACCCCCACCAGGGAGACTGGCCGTGCTCCTTGGATCTAAAGGATATGTAGACACACATTCTAATCCACCCCTCCCACAGGCAGTACCCTAATGTTTGTAGTAGAAGGAGGGCACTACCAGTACAGGGTACTACCCTTCGGCCTGGCCTCCTCGCCAAGGGTCTTTACCCAATGCCTTCCTGTGGTGGCTTCCCACCTGTGTCTGTAAGGGGCTTTCGCCCTGCCTAGATGACTGGCTAATCAGGGGCGGCACAGCCTCAGAGACCAATCAGACAGCAGAGTGTGCGTCCCTCCTTCTGCAGCATCTGGGGTTCATGATCAACTACCCCAAATTTCACCTCTCTCCAGCCCAAAATCTGGAGTTCATAGGTGCTCAGCTCAAAACGCTGCAGTTCAAGGTGGTCCTCCCCAGAGAAAGGGCAGACCGCCTCAGACAACTGGTAAGAGAGGTACAGCATCGCCGGTCAGTGCCAGCTCTTCTCTTCCTCTGCCTACTGGGCAAATTGGCCTCTAGGGTACACGTAGCACCCTCAGCCCATTTGCATATGTGGACAGCCCAGTGGTGCTTCCACTCTTAGTGGACTCAAACCATTGGCAGGCTACAGGACAGGGTCAGGGTTACCCCCCAATTGGCGAAATCCCTCAACTGGTGGCAACACTTCCGCCACCTTCGGGCGGGAATGCCCTTCCAGGTACCCACACCTCAGATAACCCTGACTGCGGATGCCTTCCTCCTAGGTTGGGGGGCGCATTGTGGGGACCGCCGCACACATGGCAACTGGTCCCAGGAGTCGTCCCTCTTACAGATCAGTCTTCCTAGCCCTACAAGCGTTCTGTCACCGCCTGTGATACCAGTCCGTACTGATCCAGATGGACAATCAAGTTGCCATTACTATATCAACAAGCAGGGTGGCACAGGTTCGTACTCGCTTTTCCAGGAGGCAGTGGCCCTCCTCTCCTTTGCAGCTCGCAACATGCTCTTGCAAGCAGTTTACCTCCTGGGCCATGACAACTGCCTAGCTGACAGGCTGGGCAGAGTCCTTCGGCCGCACGAGTGGCCCTTGAACCCCAGAGTGGTGATGAGGTTCTTCCGCCTCTGGGGCAAGTCCGTGATGGATCTATTTGCCTCTCTGGATGACACACAGCTGTCTCACTTCTTCTTGTGCCAATTGTACCTGGAGAGAGTGGCGGTAGATGCCTTCCTGATCTTGGGGTCCGAAGGGCTACTCTATGTGTTCCCACTGATTTCCGCCCCCTCCCCCCCCCAGTCGCCAGGTCCCTCTTCAAAGTCCAGAGCGAGAAGGTGTCAGTCATACTAATTGCCTCCAAGTGGCCGAGGCAGCCCTGGTTTCCACTGCAGCTCTCCCTGTCAGTGGCACTCCCAGGCCCATTGGGCCTAGCCCCGAACCTCCTGTCTCAGGTGGGGGGCTCACTCCTGCACTCCTAATGTTAACAGTGTGACTTCTAAAAGGGTAGCATTGGCCCCTTTCAATCTTCTGAAAGAAGTCGAGAAGATCCTAGTGGCCTCCCGAAAGCCCTCCACCAGATGGGCTTATGCTTTTAAGTGGAGAAGGTTCTCCGCCTGGTGTGCAGAAAGAAGAGAACCCATTCTCCTGCCATGTGCAATTAGCACTCCAGTACCTAGTGCACTTGTCTCACACTGGCCTGAAGTCTAACTCAGTGAGGGTGCACCTGAAAGCGATAGCAGCTCACCACCTCTCTGTTGAGGGAAAACCTCTCTCTGCCAGCCCCTGATCTCCAGGTTCCTCTGTGGCTTCCTGTTATCCAAGCCCCCTCTCTGCCCTCCAGCAACGGAGTGGGACCTCAACGTGGTGCTCTCACAGCTCACCAGACCGCCATTCGAGCCCCTAGCCATTTGCGGTACCTGTCTTAGAAAGTGGCCTTTCTGGTGTCCCTTATGTCCGCTCGAAGAGTGAATGAACTCCAGACCCTGGTGGCGGATCCACCATATACAAGGTTCTACAAGAACAGGGTGGTGCTCTGCACGCACCCCAAATTCCTCCCAAAGGTGGTATCTCCTTTCCACCTCAACCAAGAGGTGGTCCCCCCCCACCTGCTTCCCGCAGCCTCACGCTGGCAGGGAGGAACTCGTACTTCATGCACTGGATTGCAAACGGCAGCACAACGAAAGAGCATCGCGTGAAGGCAATAGCCACGTCCGTGGCCAACTTGCGCTCAGTGCTGGTGACTGAGATCAGCAAGGCCCACCACATGGTCTTCAGTTCATACATTCGCAGCTCACTTCTGCCTGAAGAGCGAGTCCTGCAGGGACAGTGCCTTTGACTTGGCAATACTCTGTAATATTCTGGGGGGTGTAGGCAACTCCTGCCCTCCGACCCTTCTGTGCTCAGGCTACCGGAGTGATAGTGTCGCAGGATGCTAGGGTCCTGCAGAGTCTCTGTGGGGATTCATCTTCTGCAACATATGGCTATCCCATTGGTTGCCATTGGTGATGTCGTGGTTCGGTCCTCAGCAGCCTAGAGCTAGGGATGTCCCATATGTGAGGACTGACTTCCTGCTTGTTCCTGGAGAAAGTGTAGTTACTCATCTGTAACAGGTGTTCTCCAGGGACATCAGGAATCAGCCCTCACAACCTTCCCTCCTGTGGGAGTTGCCTCCCTATCTTTTTTTAGCTTTTACTATTGTCCTAGCTATGTCAGCTGACTGAGCAAGATGGCATCCTTGGGTGGGAAGGGGACCATGCATGCATGTTATGATGTCCCAGAGGATTTCTTTGAAAGCTGGGGAAATGGTCCAGGTAGGCTCGATCAGTGCTGACATCACCGACATGTGAAGATTGATTCCTGCTGTCCATAGAGAACACCTGTTACAGTTGAGCAACTAGGCTTTTCTCTTATTAATCTTAAATGGATTACATTGTAGCTTCATTGTGTCCCCTAATCTTTCTACTTTTTGATGGAGTAAACAACCAGTCTACATTTACAGAGTAATGATACAAGTTAATGAGATGTCAATAAATTAATGAATAGAGTAGAAAAAGTAACATAGTAAATGACGGCAGATAAAGACCAATATAGTCCATCTAGTCTGCCCAGCAAGGAGGCAAGGGTAGGTGGCACTTACTGCTCTGTGCAGGTCAACTCTCCCCATGCCTTTTTTTAAGGGTGTAGCCACCGTTCCATGTAGGTCACCCCTATTTGTTCAGATATAAGAGATAGTTATGCTTATTTTGATTTTATCCTATTGCCATAAAGGGATCCACTGTCTGTCCCATGCCATTTTGAATTCTGTCACTGTGTTTGCCCCCACCACTTCCATTGGGAGGGCATTCCAAGCATCTACCTCCCTTTTGGTGAAAGGTATTTCCTGCCATTGCCTTTCAATTTACCCCCTTGCAGCTTCATGTTATGTCCTCTAGTTTTACAGCTTCCGTGTCTTTGGAAGAGGTTTGGTTTGCCCATTAATACCCTTTAAGTATTTAAAGGTTAGAATCATATCTCCCCTGTCCCTCCTCTCCTCCAGTACATATTTAGGTAAAGGACAGGAAAGACTAGATAGACCATACTGTTCTTTATCTGCCGTCATATACTATGTTACTATATTACTTTTTCTACTCTATTCATTAATTTATAGACCTCCATCATATCTCCCCTCAGCCCTCTCTTTTCCAAGTTGAAGAGCCCTATCCTTTTAAGCCTTTCCTCATAGGGTATCCTTCTATCCCCCTTTACTATTTTGGTGGCTCTTCTCTGTATCTTTTCTAATTCTGCTATATCCTTTTGAAGATATGTCAACCAGAACTGCACACAGTATTCAAGGTACATTTGTACCATGGAACAATAGAGACATTATAATATCCTTGGTTTTATTCTCCAATCCTTTTCTTATGATTCCTAGCATTCTATTTGCTTTCTTTGCTACCACTGCCCACTATTATTTATTTATTACATTTCTTATACTAGGCAGAGGGTTTCAACATATTATACACGATTACACTTAAATCCTTTTCCTGGGTGATTGTTCCTAATATGGAATCTTGCATGATGTAACCGTAGTTTGGGTTGTTCTTTCCTAGGTGTATAACTTTGTACCTGTCCACATTAAATTTCATCTGCTTTTTGGATGTCAAGTCTTCCAATTTTTCACAATCAACTTGGTGTTTTAACAACTTGGAATAATTTTGTCTCATCTGAAAATTTGATCACCTCACTCATTATTCTCATTTCATGGTCATTTATGAAGTGTGATCAAAAAGTATTGAAACTTGTTGTGTAGCTATATAACAATACATTGCACCATGATGCTATTAAGCATGCAGTGACCTAATTATGTGCTCTGAATGTGCAGAGTGTAGCATGGCTGCAGCACACCTGTACTTTTTCTAATCACTTGATGTTTGGTATTGTGTAAAAACAGTGTCAGATTTACTATGAGTGGAAAAACTTGAACAGCGAATTTGCATTAAATTCTGCCAGAAACTTGGAGATTCGTGCAAAGAGACTCATGACAAGTTAGAGCAAATGTATGGCGATGAATGCATGAGCTGTATTCGAGTATGACTGTACAAATGTTTCCAAGAGGGCCACTGATGTGTTGACTGTGATGATTTTTCTGGAAGGCCATCTATGAGCAGGAATGAAGACAAAGTTGAAGCAGTGCATGCCACACTACGCTGAAATCATTGATCATCAGGGAGCTAAGGACATGGACATACGTTTTGGGTCAGTACAGTCCATTCTTATTATCAATTTGGGGGTGAGACATGTGTCTGTAAAATTTGTACAAAAATACCTGTCCCCTGGCCAAAAAGAAGCTTGATTGTCTGCAGCCAGGGAGTTGTTGGAAAGCATGGAAAATGGCTTGGATTTTATCAAAAGGATTACTACTAAGTCCTCACATTAGAAGATGCCAGACTCCCCCCGACCCAAGATGAGGAGCAATGTCAGTCATGCTCAGTTTTCTTTGATTACCAGCGTATTGTTCATCACAAGCATGTTCCAAAAGGCCAAACCATCAATAAGGATTACTACATCCAAGTTCTGACTTGTTTGAGAGATGCAGTTCATTGTAAGGACACACGAATGGTGAATAGTTGTTTCATAATAACATCTCAGCTCATGCATCACATCTTGGCCAAACACCAAATCGAGCAAGTCTGTTCACCTCTCTACTCACCTGACCTTGCACCCTGTGACTTTTTCTTGTTTCCAGAACTGAAATTACCACTGAAAGGAAGGAGATTAGACAGCTTGGAGACCATTAAGCAAAATTTGACACAGCTGCTTCACAGCATAAGGGCACAGGCATTTCAAAAGTGTTTCCAGCAGTCGCAGGAACGCAGGAGGAAATGTGTTTTATCGGACCAGGACTACTTTAAAGAAGACTGAGTGCAATAACTGTCAGTGTTATACTTCTTGTGTTATTGTACAAGTCTCAATACATTTTTATTGCACCTCATATGACTGCTAAAAAGCAACAGGCCCAGCACATATCCCTCAGGTATTCCACTATTCATTGAGAAAATTGGCCATTTAGCCCTACTCTTTTTTTAAATCTTTTAACCAGTTCCTAATCCACAATGGTACACTGGCTCCTGCCCCATGATTTTTAATTTTGCCAAGTCTCATGAGAAACCTGGTTAAAAGCTTTCTGAAAATCCAGATACACTATATCAACCAGCTCACCTTTATCTACCTTTTTATTCACACCTTCAAAAAAATATAACAGATTAGTAAAACGAGATCTTCCTATAACAAGAAATGGCTGCCATCTGCACCCTCAGGGAAGTAGCAGCCAAGCCCTTCTCAAAACCTACTTGCAGGAACACCAACACGTCTGAGACAGTAGTGAAGAATGGTCTACACTGTTTCTCTCTGCACCAAACCTCAAAGAGCACCAGACCCAGATATAAGATAGGGAAGTGGACCTTTTCTGTGCTTTTAGTAAAATGGCAATCACCAGCCCTGAGTAGCCATGCATCCTCAACCAAGCCTTCTCAAGAGCCATGCTGTAAGTACGAACTGATCCCCCTGAGGCATGCACACTGGCCTCTGGTCAGGACATTCGCTTGGGCTGGCAGCCATCAAGGCTGCTTCGCCTATGGCTGCACCAGGTCCACATACTATGGGTGCTGTGGCCAGTCCGTGGCAATGAGAATGACTAAGCCAGGATGCACTCGATCCACTACAAAATGCAACCTATGAGTGCCCAAGGAGAAAAAACATAGGGGAGACCCTCTGTGGGTCACTGCTGCACCAGGGCATCTAGGCCCTCAGACATCCCCTCTCATCATCTGCTGTAGAACTGGCTTGCCTTCGCTGAGGCAAGCATTGCCATGAGATCCATTATCAGTGCACCTGATTGCTCCACCACTTGCATGAAGACCTCCTGGCTGAGCATCCATTCCCCAGGGTCCACCTGAATGTGGCTTAGGTAGTCTTTTCATGGTCTCTGTTCCGCAATGTGCGCTGCTGAAATTGCCTGAAGATGCTCTTCTGTCCATGTCAACAGTGCCTCGGCCTCTGCTTCCAAGTACATGCTACCCGGCCACCTTGCTGATTGATGTAGGCCACCATGATGTCATTGTCCAAGACCCAAACCGCTTTTCCCTGCAGCCAGGGGCAAAAACTCTGCAACACCAAGAATACTGCCTGCATCTCTAGTCTGTTGATGGACCACGTCACCTCCTGCATGTTCCACTGTCCTTGAGTAATGTGTTCCTCATAGTGGGCTCCCCAGCCTGAAAGACTTGCATCTGTTGTCAACTGGAGCCAGTGTGGCGATTCAAGGGGCATCCCTGCCACCAGGGATCCTGGGGTGGAGCAACCATCTGAATGCCCTCCTGGTTGCCATCAGACAGGGTAGCCACTGCGACAAGGGCTGTCACTGATGTGACCATCTGCACAACAGCACCCCCTGCCATGGTTGCATGTGTGCTCTTGCCCACAGCACAAGCTTGAGAGTTGCTGCCATGGTCCCTTGCAACTGCAGATAATGCCATGTTGTCAGCTCAGTCATCTGTAGGAATTTCCCCACAAGCCGTCACAGCCCTTATGCCCAATGTTCCAGAAGGAACACCCAGCCCCCATGAGTATCAAAATGAGCCCCCAGGTACTCAAGGTCCTGGGAAGGCATCAATCGACTCTTGGACATGTTGATCACCCATCTGCGACTGCAGGAACATCACCACCTTTGCTGTTGCCCGTTCGCTTTCCTCCCTTGACTTTGACTGAATGAGCCAGTTGGTCAAAAGGTGTCGAGGTAAGGGTGCACCAGGATCCCCCTCCTGGTTCAGCGCCACCACCATCACCTTGGTGAAGGTATGGGAGGCAGTTGCTAGCCCGAAGGGCAATGCTTGAAACTGAAAATGCCCCATGGGCACAGCATAACACAGATATTGGTGATGCTCTGGTCTGATAGGAATGTGCAAATGTGCTTCAGTGAGATCTAGGGATGTCAAAAACTCTCCTCCTCTCATTGGCACGATGATGGACCACAATGTCTCCATGCAAAATCGGAGCACTCACAAACACCAGTTGATGCGCTTGAGGTCCAGAATAGGCCGAAAGGGGTCCTCTTTCTTCGGCACCACAAAATAAATTGAGTGTTGGCCTGATCCACACTGGTCTTTGGGAAATCACACCACGGCCCCCAACTGGATAAGCCGTACCAGGGTGTCTTCTACCACTGCAGCCTTGCCAATCACCTTGCAGGGGCACTGTACTAAGGATGGGCCCAGGAGTCTGACAAATTTCAACGAGTAATCCTCTCTGTCCTCCTCCAGGACACATTGTTTGGACATAATCTGGACCCAGGCAGGGTAAAACTCCCGCAGCCAACCTCCTACAGGCTGCTCTGCTACCTCAGCCTCCCTTGCTTCATTGTGATTTTTTTCGGCCCTGCGGCCGGAGAGGTTACATAATAATCTCACCCTGCTCCTTGAAAGGGCTGTCCCCGAGAGGAGAACCGACCCCTTTGGTAAGGAGCAAACTGCACCAAGCAGAAGCGTCGGAAATCTGTGAATGACCTCATGCCGGTGTCGAGATGAGGAGCTGTTTCTGTCTGTCTTCGGGGAGGTGCCCTCCCTTTGGACTCGCCCAAGTCCTTAACCAATTTTTCCAACTCCTCCCTGAAGAGAAGCTTCCCCTTAAATGGGAGCTTGCTAAGCTGTGCCTTGGAGGAGACGTCTGTCACCCAATTCCGTAGCCACAGATCAACGGACTGCCACCACCGAGGCCATACTCTTCAAGAGACCTCTAATCAGATCATAAAAAGTGTCCGCCAGGTACATTATCCCCGATTCCAGCCTGGCTGCTGTTGCATCTTGAACAGACTCCTCAGGCTCCAGCACCTCCTTTACCCACCGCAAGCAGGCCCTGGCTACCCAGGCCCCACAAATAGATGCCTGCAATGAGAAGGCACTGATAAACGCTTCAACAAGGTGTCCAATTTCCTATCTTGGACATTCTTGATCGCCGTACTGCCTTCGATCAGGATTGTGGTTTTCTTCATAACTGCCGCATCCACCTTGGGTGAATGGAGCAGTTCCCGTTCCTGCTCTGACAGGAGGTACAGCTGAGTTATAGCTCTCACTCCCCTGAGGCCAGACTCCAGAAGATCCCATTCATCCTGGATCATCTGCTTGACCACTCTATGGACCGGGAATACTTTGTGTCTTCCGAACCGCCAGGAGCAGCGAGTCTTCCAATGTCTCCTCTGTCGGAAACCCTGTCGGCATATTGAGTGGCTTTAATGCTTCTGCATTGAGCGCTGCCAATTCCTCCTGGCGGAATATGCAGACTTTCCGGGACTCCTCTTCCTGAGGAATCTCCTTCCTCCAGCTCCTTATATTCCCCTCCAAGTCAGCTTCTGGATCCACCCTCTCGGGTTCTTCCGAAGGAGGAGACTGGTCCCTCCAGTCTATGCAGTTTGGGCAATTCCACATCAGTCTCCTTCCTCTGCCCTGGAGCAGACCTCTTCCTACCCTGTTCTGGCACCGAAGACTGACCCTTCGCCCCTTACTGCCTCATGTAGGCGGCTTTATGCATCAGGAGCACAAACTCTGGCAAAAATCCCCCAGGGCCATTTTGCTCTCTAGCCCCCGGGAAGTGGAGGGTCTGGGAGAGGCCTGATCATTACCGTATGGCTAGAGGAGAGGCAACGCAATATCCAGCACCCTTACCTCCCCCCTGCCATCAAGCTCGACTCTCCTGGGAATGAGACATGCCTGCATGCCCCGGTAAACCTGCCTCGCTATTCTGCAGGCCATGTTTGGCCATCTGGGCTTCCTTTTCACAGTCGTGGCAGATGCCCGCTTCAAAAACTGACCTTCACTAGGCCCCACAGGCCATGCATTGCAGTCTCGCCGGCATGGTCACCTTCACTCCCTTAAAGGTTCCTTCCTGTTATGAGGCCCCTAAAAGTTTAAATGGGAGAAGAAAAAAAAACCCAGTCACTTTCAACCCCATGCAGCCTTTGGGGTTTCCCCATTTGTGCTTCCCTGTTCTGTTTTTTTTTTCTTCTTCTATGTGGAGCTCACACAACGTGAATCATGAAGGTACACAATAATAAAACGCGAGGGATCAAACACCCCATCGGCTGGAGAGTCTTAATCCCCCTCCTGCTACCTGCCTAGTCTGCTCTGCAAGATGTCACATTTCCTGTGCTGCTGAGAAGCCTGCTGCAAGCCACATGGTTACTCAGTCATGCACTGACAAACCAGCCCTTAGGGTGCTGCTGCCACCGCATTCTCGCTGTCACACACTCACCAGGAAAGAAGAAGCTAATGCGCGTCTCCTCTGTCTCTTGTTCAGCTCCGTCTAGGCTTCAACAAGCAGGCGGGAACTGAAACTGAGGTCTGACAGAGTGCTGCCTGCAGGCCTTCCATACAGTCATGGTTCCTCACCCGATGATGGGTTCGGGAGCCGCTGCTGCTTCAACCTCCAGACTTTAGCCCACCAGCACCCTCCTGCTCACAGGGGCGAGGACCCTTTCTGCTCTGTTACCTTTTTTTCCTCCTTATTTTTTGTTTGATTTTAAAATTCACAAGTCCTTCTTATTTTCTTATTTTATCTTGTTAGTATTATATATATATTTTTTTATAGTCAAGTAGTGCTAATCACTTAGCAACAAGAAACCTAATCCAATTCTGAGTCCTAAAAACACTTCTTAGTTGTTCCTTTAGTGAGTCTAGCCCTCTGGATCACCCCCCTCCTGCTGCTTGGAGACTGAGCTTACGGGGGGGGGGGGGGGGGAGGGGGTGCCAGCTGCCTAAGTATATTGATGTCATCAAAACAATGACATTCTCTGTCTCCATGTTGCTGGAGAAGGTTGACTACCCAGTGGTGTGGGACTGGACTGGAGGGATGATAAGGAAGGTGAAATTAGGCTTACCTGCTAATTGTTGTTCCTTAAGGAACTCCAGTCTAGTCCCGAACCTTAGAGGTTGAGTACGTCCTCCCGCAGCTTGGAGACTGAGCATGTCACAGTTTTGATGACACCAGTACAAGTACAGCAGGGACCGCCTTCAAGAACCAGTACCCTATTTACAAAGCAGACTCACCAGAGCAATTATTAAGTAATTAGATAAACGTTAACTAGACTAACTACAAGTAGAAAACCTCTGTTAGCAAAAACCTACCTTCGTCATTACCTCCTTTTCTTAATTTTTTTTTTTTTATACATAGAAAATTGCGACACCTGCCAGTGATGTTTCCATAACTTTTTATTTATTTATTTTTAAACCTTCTCTGAAATACTGCAGGACTACGGCCCGCGACGCCTCCCCCGACTGTCCGCACGGCTACGCGTAAAGCTTCAGAGCACCCTACGGCAGGTCAACAAAGGGAGGGATGCGGGACTAGACTGGAGTTCCTTAAGGAACAACAGTTAGCAGGTAAGTCTAATTTCACCTTCCTTAGCGTCCCTCCAGTCTAGTCCCGAACCTTAGAAGAAGTAACAGAGCAGTAAATACTTCACTGGGAGGGACCTGCCAGACCAGCCTGAAACACCGCCGATCCAAAACCACAGTCCCGTCCTGCTTGAACATCAATGCGATAATGTCTCACAAAGGTATGCAAGGACGACCAAGTCACCGCTCTACAAATGTCCACTACCGGCACTAAGCTATTCTCCGCCCAAGACGCCGCCTGCGCCCTTGTGGAATGCGCTTTCAAACCAGACGGGACAACCTTTCCTTTCATGAGATAGGCTGAAGCAATTGCTTCCTTAATCCACCTGGAAATCGAAGATTTAGCCGCCATCTCACCTCGCTTCTGTCCCCCAAACAGGACGAACAATCTGTCTGTTCTACGAAACGCAGCCTACGCTGCAAATACTGCTTCAATGCTCTACCGACGTCTAACCTATGCAGCCGCCCTTCCTCTTTTCCCTTGCCTGTCTTCTGGAACACCGGCAAAGACACCACCTGATTCATATGAAAGGCTGACACTACCTTAGGCAAGAAAGAGGGCACAGTTCTCAACACCACCTTGTTGACCTCAAAGACCAAAAACGTCTCTACAGGATAAAGCCTGTAACTCCGACACCCTTCTCGCCGAAGCGATGGCCACCAAAAACACAACCTTTAAGGTAAGATCCTTCAGAGTCGCCTTTGCCAAGGGTTCAAACGGCTCCCGCACTAACGCCTCCAGCACCATATTCAAATCCCACCCCGGGACCGAAACTCTGCGGGGAGGGCGCAACAAGGACAACGCACGCAAAAACCTCTGCACATCCGGATGCGCCCCCAGAGCCTTCCCCTGGACCTTCCCTCGAAAACATGAAAGAGCCGCCAGATGTAGCCGCTGCGAGCCCCTTCTCAAAACCATCCTGCAAAAAGGCCAAAACTTGAGCCACCGAGACCGCTAACGCCTGAATACTTCTATCTTCGCACCAGGCCTCAAAAATCCGCCAAATCCTGACGTACGCCAGCGACGTCGACCTCCTCCGAGACCGCAACAACATCTATACCACCGCTGGTGAGTATCCTTTGGCTAACAATCTCGCCCTCTCAAGAGCCAAGCCATAAGCGAGAACCGATGCACCTGAGGCATGACCAGTGGACCTTGCTTCAGTAGATCTTTCCTGTCGGGTAGCCTCCACGGCGGCTCCACTAGCAGATGCCTCAGGTCGGCATACCAGGGTCTCCTTGGCCAATCCGGTGCCACCAGAATTATGGTCCCCTGATGCCTCTCTATACGTTGCAGGACTCTCCCTATCAGCACCCACGGAGGGAATATATACAGTAGCCGATCCTCCGGTCACCTCTGGATTAGAGCATCCAAGCCTTCCGACATCCGCTCTCTTCTTCTGCTGACGAATCTTTCCACCTTTGCGGACGCATAAGTTGCCATGAGATCCATTGCCGGCAGACCCCAATGCTGCACCAGCAACTCTAACACCTCCTGATGGAGCTCCCATTCTCCTGGATCTATCTTGACCCGACTCAAGAAATCGTCCATCACATTTTCCACCCTTGTCACATGCGACGCTGACAACGCTACCAGATGCTGCTCGGCCCACTCGAGCAGCTCGTCCGCTTCTTCCTCTAGGGCTCTGCTGCCCGTACCACCCTGATGATTGATGTATGCTATCGCCGTGGCATTGTCCGAGAACACTCTGATCGCTGACCCCTCCAGGCTTTGCCGAAGGCCCTTCAACGCCAGCGCAACCGCCCTCAGTTCTAACTGATTGATTGACCACGACTGCTCCAACTCCGTCCACTGTCCCTGCGCATACTGCCCCTCGAAGTGCGCTCCCCAGCCGAACAGACTCGCATCGGTCGTCAATGCCTTCCACTCCGGGGCTTCTAGCGGCATTCCCTTTTCCAGAGAACCTGGGCTCAACCACCACTGCAACGAGATCCTTGCCGCTGGGGGACAGACTAACCTCTTGGACAACTGATCTGACTGATGAGACCACCTTAGGAGCAGAGCCCTCTGTAGCGGACGCATGTGTGCTGTGGCCCATGGCACCACCTCCAGTGTGGCCGCCATCGTGCCCAAGAGCTGCAAATACCTCCGCCGAGGGAGCTGCTCCGTCCAAGAAGGCCCGAACTAACCTTCTCAATTTGCTGATCCTTCCTTGCGGCAAAAACACTCTGCCCTTGTCCGTGTCGAAGCGAGCTCCCAGATATTCTAACCCCTGAGAGGGAAGAAGCTTGCTCTTTGCTACATTTATCACCCATCCTAGAGATTGCAGAAACTCTACCACTCGCGTCGTGGTCACCATGCTCTCCTCCTTCGACTTTGCCTGAATCAGCCAATCGTCTAAGTAAGGGTGAACCAACACTCCTTCCTTCCGCAACGCTGCGGCCACCAACACCATGACTTTGGTGAACGTCCTTGGCGCAGTGGCCAATCAAAAAGGCAGCGCTTGGAACTGAAAATGCCCCATAGGGACTGCAAACCGTAGAAACCGTTGGTGCTCTAACCTGATCGGTATATGCAGATACGCCTCCGAGAGGTCTAGAGACGTGAGGTACTCGCCTTGGCGAACTGCCGCTATGACCGACCGTAGAGATTCCATACGGAAATGCGACAATCTGAGACACCTGTTGACCCTCTTGAGGTCCAGGATCGGCTTCAAGGCCCCGTCCTTCTTTGGCACCACGAAATAGAGTAGCGACCGCACACGCATTTGTCCTGCGGCACCGGCACCACCGCCTTTAGCTCTAACAACCGCTCCAAGGTTTGATGAACCTCTGCCGTCTTCGCCCGAGACTGACAGGGAGACTGAACAAAGACGTCTCTCACTGGACATTGAAAATCTAGTGCGTACCCCTTCTGCACAATTTCCAACACCCACTGATCCGACGTAATCTGGGCCCAAGCTGGAAAGAATTCCCTTAAGCGGCCGCCCACGGGGACTATTCCAGCGTGGACCCGCTTCACCTCATTGCGGTTTCTTACTACTAGAGGGGGCGGTGAACCCAAAACCTCTACCTGCCCCTCTGAACCCTCGAGGATCTGTACTGAAACCTTCCTCTTTGAAATTGACCAAATCTTGACTGACGAAAACGCCGAAACTCACGCTGCTGGCTTCGCGACGGGGCCACCTGTCGACCCCTGCTTGAGCTTGTCCTCAGGCAATCTGCCACCTTTCGAGTCCCCTAAATCCTTTACTAGTTTCTCCAGGTCTTCCCCAAAGAGAAGCTTTCCTCTAAAGGGGAGCTTACCTAATCTCGCCTTGGACGCCGCATCTGCTGCCCAATTCCGGAGCCAGAGCACTCTTCGTGCTGCCACCACCGACGCCATACTCTTAGCCAAACCTCTTATAAGATCATACTGGCTATCCGCTAGATACGCCGCCCCTGACTCCAACCGGGCCGCTTCGTCCACAGCTTCCTCAACCTGCAGTCCCTTCATCCTTTGGGACCATCGCAAGCATGCCCTCGCCACCCAAGCCCCACAAATCGAGGCCTGCATGGAGAGCGCGTTAATCTCAAACACCTGCCTCAGCAGCGTATCCAGCTTCCTATCCTGCGCATCCTTGAGCGCTGCGCTGCCTTCCACGGGAATGGTAGTCTTCTTAGTCACTGAAGAGACCGCCGCATCCACCTTAGGAGGCTTAAACAGGTCCCTATCCGTCTCCTGTATCGGATATAACCTGTGCAACAATCGGGACCCTCTAATACTTGCATCGCGTGTATCCCACTCTATTTGTATCATTTCCTTAAAGACCCTGTGAATTGGAAAAGCCATCTGTGACTTACGCACTGCCTGTAACAAAGGGTCCTCCAAAGAAGCATCCACACCTTGTTCCTTGGTCGGCATATTTAAGGCTTTCAGCGTCTCCCCAATCCATGCCGCCAGCTCCTCCCTACGGAACACCCGAACCACTCTAGCCTGGACCTCCGGCTCCGGCAACTCGCCTTCCTCCAGCTCCTGATCTAGGTCTGAATCCTCAAAATCCTCCGACTGTCCAACCTGTCCCCCACCAGTTTGGACTTTTTCTCAGGGACCCCTCTCTTCTCCCCTTCCAGGGAAGGCCCCTGCCTCTTGGAACCGGGCGCCACGTACATCGAGGGCCCCTTCAAGTTGGCCCCCGACCCCCCCCCCCCCCGAGCGCCTGCTGCAACAAAAGCATAAACTGCTGAGAAAAGATGGCACCCAACCCCTCCTGTAAAGGGGTTTGGGACAAAGGCACCTCCGGCGCCGAAGACGGACCCAGCACCGGCTCCTGAGAAAACCCAGGGGACTCGAGGAGCCCTTCCTCCCCTCTGCGCTCCCTGGGCCGCTCCGGTGCATTGTTTTCCTCCATACTTGACCTTAAATCCTCGTGGGCACAAGCTCCACAGACACCTGCCTCTGATAGGGACCCTTTCTTGATCCCACAGAGGAGGCAACGAGGTTTTGAAGGCCTAAGTCTGAACTTGTGCCTTCAAATCTCTGTCCCCTTAACTCCTCAGATTGCTCTTAATATGAATATTCACTTTTTTTTTTTCGTTGGTTTTTAACACTAATTATCCGTTAATCCAGCTTCTCCCGTGAACCGGCAAACTAAGCAGGCCCATCTTCCTGCCGAAATTCCACGCGGCGGGAAAATGGCCGCCGGAGCCCTAAGGCACCTCAAATTCAAAACTAATTAAGGAAGCAACTCGCTCCGCACATCGCCGGACCCTGCGCACCTCGGAGTCGCGATCCCTGAACCCCCCAGGACACTCACCGCTCCAGAGAGACTGTGGGCCGACATGGACCGTTTCGCCGCTCCCGCACTAAAGCAAGACCGGCTTTGCGCTCAATCACGCAAGCGGCAGCACTCGACGGCTCCTCTCACCTCAGCAGAGAGGAAGCCGGAGCCCCTGCTCTCGCCTCCTGCTCTCTTCTCTGCTGCTCTCTTCTCTGCTGCTCCCGAGTATTACAGAGAAGGGGGGAGACGGGGGATCAGATCACTCAATCTTACATTTAAAGCCGCACTATAAAAACTTCGCTGATTTAAAGGAACTGCAATCCCCAAATCCAAATTTTTTTTTTTTTTACACCAAGAACCACTACCAAACCTAATCTACTCTATCCTTAATGATTCCTCCAGTGAGTCCCGAGCCTTAGAACTCACGCCTCCTTCCGCTGCTTGGAGACTGACAAACTGGTTCTTGAAGGCGTTCCCTGCTGTACTTGTACTGGTGTCATCAAAACTGACATGCTCAGTCTCCAAGCTGCGGGAGGACGTACTCAACTTCTAAGGTTCGGGACTAGACTGGAGGGATGCTAAGGAATGAGGGTTAATTCCACTCATGGCCCACTTTTTGAAATTTCTTAGTGACTCTCTTTGGGATGGATTTTTTTTTGTAGTACTGATGTTGTCTTGTTAGTGTACCTTGCACTTTTGTGTACCCTATATAGGGTGATGTCATCAAGTCAGTGGTTCTGTCTCCATCTGCTGGTAAGAGCATAAATCCATGTGTCTGGAGGGACTTGAGGAAAGAAGATTAGTAGGCACAACCTAATATTACCATAGTGTAAATTAGGCCTACCTGCTAATTGTAGTTCCTGAAGGAACTCCAGTCTAGTCCCGGAAACTCTAAGGTTGTCAACCTCTTCCAGCAGCTTGGAGACTGACAGATGTCATTCTTTGATGACACTGGTATAAGGACACAGGCACCGGCTCCTCCCACTCCAGTAACCTATTGACAAAGTAGACTCACCAGAGCAACAATTAATTTTGAACCAACACTGAAGCTAGTGCCTACTAACTATACAACTACCGAACTATAACCAAACAGCAAAACAATATCCCACACAATGATATTTAGCTGAACTGTTAAGGGTCTCGCTTCCCTGCCAGGAAGAGAAAAATTGCCTGGGGTCTCTCAAACCCTATAAGACTCCCAACCCGCCCCCTGAACCCAAAGCTCCACAGCACCCCATGTGCTCTTACCTGTAAAATC
Organism: Ichthyophis bannanicus; assembly: GCA_033557465.1. Lineage (NCBI taxonomy): Eukaryota > Metazoa > Chordata > Amphibia > Gymnophiona > Ichthyophiidae > Ichthyophis > Ichthyophis bannanicus. The sequence continues at coordinate 16,880,000 of CM066041.1, read as the reverse complement.
TGCGCTTCAGGCTCAAACTCTCTGAAAGAATTGGGACAGGATCCGGGACTAGACTGGAGTTCCTTCAGGAACTACAATTAGCAGGTAAGCCTAATTTACACTTCCTTATCATCCCTCCAGTCTAGTCCCGGAAACTCTAGGGATGTAACAGAGCAGTAAAAGAACTCAATGGGCGGGACCTGCCAGAGCAGCCTGAAGCACCGCTGATCCAAAACAGGTATCCCGACTCGCCTGAATATCCAAACGATAGTGCTTCACAAAGGAATTCAACGACGACCACGTCGCGGCCTTGCAAATTTCAGCTGCCGGTACAAAACTGTATTCCGCCCAGGACGCTGCTTGCGCTCTAGTAGAGTGTGCTCTTAAACCGTCCGGCACCGATTTTCCTTTGAGGAGGTATGCCGAACCTATTACTTCCTTTATCCATCTAGCAATCGACGCTTTGGACACAGCTTCCCCTCTGCGAGGACCTCCGAACAAGACAATCGGTCCGACTTTCTGAAATTTGCCATGCGCTTGAGATATCTTTTCAATGCCCTCCGTACATCCAAAAGATGCAACTGCGGATTCCCAGAACCACCTAAAGCTGTATGGAACACTGGCAGCGAAACAACCTGATTCACATGAAAAGGCGACAGGACTTTTGGCAAAAAGGACGGAACCGGCCGTAAGACCACCTTCGACTCATAAAAAGCCAAGAACGGTTCCCTACAAGATAACGCCTGCAACTCCGAAATTCGCCTCGCCGATGTAATGGCTACTAAGAACACTACCTTCAGAGTGAGATCCTTCAAGGTCGCTTTCACCAAAGGCTCAAACGGCGGAGAACCTAATGCCGTCAACACCAACTGCAGATCCCACGTCGGAACTACTTGTCTGCACGGTGGCCTCAACACACCCACCGCTTTCAGAAATCTTTTAACATCTGGATGGGAACACAGCGCCTGCCCCTTAATCTTCCCTCTATAACAGGAAAGCGCCGCTAACTGCACTTTCAAGGATGCCGGCGCTAATCCTTTTTGGAACCCATCCTGCAAAAACGCCAATACCTGCGGTATACTGGCCCGCAAGGCCCCACAGTTCCTATCCCCACACCAAGCTTCAAAGACGCGCCACAAACGAACATACGCCAATGAAGTAGACCTTTTGCGCGCCCTTAACAACGTCGCAACCACTTCCGCCTAATATCCTTTAGCTCTTAACCTCGCCCTCTCAAGAGCCAGGCCGTAAGCGAGAACCGAGCTACCTGAGGCATACACAATGGACCTTGTTTCAGGAGATCCTGCCTGTCCGGCAGACGCCACGGCTTCCCCACTACTAGTCTCCGGAGATCCACGTACCAAGGCCTTCTCGGCCAATCCGGCACTATCAGAATCACGAAGCCTCTGAGACGCTCGATTCGCTGCACTACCCGGCCGATTAACACCCATGGCAGAAAGATGTAAAGAAGCTGATCTGCTGGCCACTCTTGGACGAGCGCATCCAGACCTTCTGACATTCGCTCTCTGCGTCTGCTGAAAAAACGTTCCACCTTCGCGGAATTGAACGTCGCCATGAGATCCATAACAGGTGTGCCCCATCGTCAAACTACCGCCTTGTAAACCTCCAGATGAAGTGTCCACTCTCCCGGATCTACTCTCACCCAACTTAGAAAATCGGTCGCTACATTTTCCACTCCTGCAACATGCACCGCCGACAGCGCCTGAAGGTTTTGCTCGACCCAAAGAAACAGCTGATCTGCCTCGGCCTCTAAGGGAGCACTGCCGGTGCCCCCTTGCCTGTTGATGTAAGCTACTGTTGTCGCATTGTCTGAAAATACTCTGATGGCTGCTCCCTTCAGATACTGCTGGAACTCCAGCAACGCCAATCCCACCGCTCGAAGTTCCAACCTGTTGATCGACCAAGATTTCTCCTGAACTGTCCACTGTCCCTTCGCGAACCTTGACAGTGCACCCCCCAACCTAGGAGACTTGCATCCATAGTCAGCGGCACCCAGTCTGGCACTTCCAAGGGCATGCCCTTCTCCAAAGACCCCGGAAGTAACCACCACTGCAACGCTGCTCGCGTCGCGTCTGGGCAAAGCAGCCTCTTGGAGAGTGGATAGTTTTGATGAGACCATCTCCTGAGCAACACCCTTTGCAAGGGTCTCATATGTGCTCTCACCCAGGGCACCAAGTCGATCATTGCCGCCATCGTCCCTAGGACTTGTAAGTAATGCCACGCTGTCGGACGCGGTCGGCCGAGGAACTGCCGAATCAATCTTTGTAAAGCTAACACTCGATGTGGGGGCAGAAAAACTCTGCCTATTCCGGTCTGGAAACGCGCTCCCAAATACTCGAGATCCTGAGAAGGAACCAAACTGCTCTTGACCACATTGACCACCCAACCTAGCTGCTGCAGACAGTGGACCACCTTGGCAGTAGCCTCCTCGCTTTCCTTGAGGGACTTCGCCCGAATCAACCAGTCGTCCAGATACGGATGCACCAGAACACCCTTGTTCCGCTGCCACGACTACCATGACCTTCGTAAAGGTTCTTGGCGCCGTTGCTAGTCCAAAGGGCAGCGCTCGAAACTGGAAATGTCCCATTAGTAGAGCAAACCTGAGGAACCTCTGATGCTCGTGCCGAATCGGAATGTGCAGATACGCCTCGGACAAATCCAGGGAAGTCAGATACTCTCCTTTCCTGACTGCTCCAATGACCGACCTCAGAGTTTCCATGTGAAAGTGAGAAACTCTGAGACACTTGTTTACCTTTTTTAAATCCAAAATTGGACGATAAGTTCCCTCTTTTTTGGGAACCACAAAATAAAGGGAGTATCGACCTGACCCGCATTGATCCTGAGGCACCGGCACTACCGCCTTGAGATCTAGCAATCTTTGCAAGGTCTGTTTGACTGCCGCGCGTTTGCAATGGGCCTTGCAAGGAGACTGAACGAACGCATCTGTCACCGGTCTTTGAAACTCTAAGGCATAGCCTTCTCGAATTACTTCTAGCACCCACTGATCTGACGTAAGCCTGACCCAGGCAGCGTAAAACTCCTGAAGACGATCCCCTACTGGTACGTCCACCTGGGCCTGCCTGACTTCATTGAGGCTTTTTGGCACCCGACGTGGCGGCAGCAAAACCTCTGCTGGCACCTTGGAAGCCCTGAAAGCTTTGGCCTTGAAATGGGAAGCGCCCTCGCTGACTCTGGGGAAACCTGGAGGGGCGAAACCGTCGAAAATCTCTCTGAGGAAATCTAGCCAACGGAGGGAATTTTCCCTGCTTTTGCTTATCTTCTGGTAGCCTACCACCTTTGGACTCTCCCAGATCTTTAACTGTCTTTTCCAAATACTCTCCAAATAACAGTCGTCCTTTGAAGGGAAGTTTACTTAACCTGGCCTTGGAAGAAGCATCCGCTGCCCAATTCCGCAGCCAGAGATATCTCCTTGCGGCCACCGCCGAAGCCATAATGTTCGATAGCCCTCTTATGAGATCATAATGAATATCTGCCAAATATGCAGCTCCGGACTCCAAGTGAGCTGCCTCACCAACTGAGTCCTCAGCGTGCTCTCCCTGAACTCTCTGAGCCCAACAAGGACAGGCTCGAACAAATGGAAGCTTGCATCAAAAGAGCATTAACCTAAAAAACCTGCCTTAACAAAACATCCAGCTTCCTATCCTGAGTATCCTTAAGAGCCGCACTGCCTTCCACCGGGATGGTGGTCTTCTTGGTCACCGCTGAAACAGCCGCATCCACTTTGGGCGACTTAAAGAGCTCCTTATCTTGTTCCACTAACGGATAAAGACGAGACATCACCTGCGAGCCTCTGAGTGTGGACTCAGGCATATCCCACTCACTTTGTATCATCTCTTTAATAACTCTATGCATGGGGAAAGCTTTTTTGCGACTTATGAAAGGCCTGCAATAGAGGATCTTCCAAGGCAGCCTCCTCCCCCAGCTCCGACACTGGCACATTTAATGCCTTCAGTGTCTCCGCAATCTGCGTGGGTAACTCCTCTCGTCGAAAAATATGGACTACTCTAGCCTGATCCTCCTGTTCCGTAATCTCTCCTCCTTCCAGCTCCTCTTCCATCTCTGGATCATGCTGTTCACCTTCCGTGAGCATATCCTCCGAAAACTCGGACAGACACCGCTTATCCGACTCTACCCGGGACCTCTTTGGCCCTAAGGTCGAAGGAGACCCCCCTAGTGGAGTGCCCAGCTTCTTTTGCCCCACATCTGCCACCATGGCCCCCGCTGCCGAGGCAGAAGAGTCTCTAGGAGCACTGATGAACGCCCTTTGAATAAGAGCTATAAAGTCTGGAGAAAAGATTGAAGTCAAATCCCCCGCCAAGGGACCCGCAGCCCGCGGGACCTCCGGAGCCGAAGAGGGACCCAGCACCGGTTCTACGGGGTCTGCAAGAGAAGGCATCGTGACCTGCGCCACTATGTCCCGGTCCTCTGCCGAATCTAAGCGTTGGAGCTCCCCTGCCGAGCCCTGGCTAAAGGTCTTACAGATGCCTGCTTCTGACACTACAGACCGCTTGACGCCACATAGCAAGCACAAGGTCTTTGCAGGCATCCTACTTGTAAAAGTGTCCACTCAATGCTTCCAAATAACAAAGACACTCACACAGTAGTAGCAGAAATATTTAATTGAGATCTGCCCTCAAAGAACCCAACGGGTGGCGTCTCAGACCCGAGTTTTTTTTTGTTTTTTTTGTTTTTTTTTAATAGAAATGAAAGCAGGAAAGCCCCCGACCTGAAATCCACTCAAAATACTGAAAAACGAAGCTTCCTGACCTCACCACCTCAAGTTGTTTCCCCAAAGCCTCTACCGGCTTTTCCCGCTCAAAACGGGACGCGGCGGGAAAACTGCTGCCTACCCGGGCCTGAATCCCCGACCACCAGCTCCGAGTTCACCAGCCAAGGTAATTTAAATGCAACTTACCTTACCTCTCAGACTCGAAAGAAAGAGTCCGTGCTGCTCCACAACACCGTGCCCAATTCGGGAAGGCAAAGGTGCTGCGATTAAGAGCACATCAGAGACCTGTGTGCTGTCGTTTTCACCCGCTGCCGAACTGACCAAGCGCCTGCAGGTACTCCTTCTGCGTTGCGCTGGAGTCAGCGGGCCAAATGAATTCGGGCCCCCCCGCCGGGCCTAACCCGGTCCCCAAACCTTCTCACCCTCTGACTCTCTGCTAAGAGGGAGGAAGCATGGAAGAGAGGCCCTGCAGCCGCCAAAAATTAAAGTGGTACGGCCCTTGAAAGAAACCAATAAAGTAAAAATAAAATCCCAGTGAGCACAAAAATGCCCAATTAAATTTAACTCAACCCCTTTGAACTAAAATAACTACACTAAGTCCTTAATTGTTTCTCCTGGGAGCCAGCAACTCTGGCTCACATCCTCCAGCTGTTTGGAGACTGATATAACTGGAGTGGGAGGAGCCGGTGCCTGTGTCCTTATACCAGTGTCATCAAAGAATGACATCTATCAGTCTCCAAGCTGCTGGAAGAGGTTGACAACCCTAGAGTTTCCGGGACTAGACTGGAGGGATGATAAGGAACTGGCTTTCTAATATATGCAAATTTATATTGCCCACGGATTCCCTGAAAACCTGAAGGGCTCTAAGAGTAGATTTGAAGGCTTTGCATATGCAACTACTTGGATTGACAGAAGGTAGCCATGTAATCATCATTTTTTTTTTATTTTGAGAGTACTAATGTACTAGCATAGACCCATCACAGATGTGAGGAGATAAGAACTACTTGATTTTCCCCCACCTCAGTGTGCTTGTTTGTACTGTCGCAGATTCTGTGCAGTCTTTTCCTGCCACTAAATCTCGTGTCCACCACTGTGTCAATGAAAAAAACTCTTTTTTTGAAGTTTCTGTGCTTTTCTCCCTTCTCCATACGATGACACACCTGTTCTGGAAGTCTTCATCCTATTGAAAATGTTCTTTCAGTTGGCTGTTTTAATAGTTATATCTTACTGTCTTAAATTTTCAGCCTGTACACTATTGTGGTGGTCCTCCACTGAAGTGCCTCCATCTTGCCCCTGTCCTTTTGGTAGAAGTGATATCTAGAACCACACACAGATGTGCACGTAGTTAAATATTGTTCACGCAATATTATTCCAACATAGATAAAGAACTGGCTAAGACCTCTCATCCTCCTTAGATCTATGAACGTTCCCTATAATTATTGCAATGCTATCCTAGATCTCCATAATATGCTCGCCCTAATACTTGCAAAACTACTTCCAATAGAAACCCATTGATAAAACCTCAATATATATATGTAAATAGTTTCAAATATTAATCAAATCTATCTATATATAGTACTGATTTCTGTTCTTAGTACTTGATATTAACTACCTGTATATAGTTTTGAACACTGTTCAATATACCTGTATATAGTTTAAATACTGTTCGATGTAACTGCTTACCATAGCAATGTTTTATGTATTTGTTGTTTAATGTAAACCGCCACTGATCTTGGGAAGTGGCGGTATATAAGAGATTTGCAAATAAATAAATAAATAAATAAATAAAATATGATGTCGCCCCTCCTACTGGTGATCCCTCTACCTAGATATGCTTTGTCACACTTCCTAGCTACTTTTATGTACTACTCTAGGGGCAATTGTGTGTGCAGAAGTTAAAAATTCTATGTAATCATTGTTTTTGAGTAATACATTTTAAATTACAATACAGAAAAATGTCTCAAAGATGCAGTATGTTTAAGCTTTGGTTGAAAATTTCCCATAAATATTTTATTCACCATTAGCTAGGCCAAAATGTTTTGGAGGATTTTAATTAGGCAACCTGCAGAGCCCAAAGATGTTCTGAGCTGTGGCTTTGGACATTTCAGCTGCCTGCATTTGTAATAAACAGTTATATACCTGCACCTTAGAGCCCCTCTCAGGCTCTGTAGGTTAGCAAATAAAGTCCCCCCCAAAAAAAGCCTAAATAAGCAGGAAGCAGCAGAACATTATCCATTTTACTCCTCTGTTGCTTGACAAGGCTTTCATCTGCCTCAGCGATCCTATCTCCTGTAACTCTCGCTACTTTATTTTCTCCAATTTTGTACAGGAAAATTTAGTGGTGGGAGGGTAATTCCGTACCTGCATGTACTACAGATTTCCCGAGGTAATGGATTGCAAGCTTTGTACATGGCAGTTTGCACCATAGTCCTCATCTTAATCCTATTAGAAACATTTTACCCTCCTTTCTGTAGTTTGAGAGGCATTATGCCTTGTGTAGACTCATAACGTTTTTCACACCAGGTTGCAAGGTATCTTGGGGGAGGGGGGTGCATGAAGATTCTGTAATGGGACAGGGGGGTGGATTGTACCATGTTTACAGTTATTGTTTCCTAATAAGTGTCTGGGTTTGTCCATGAAAATCTATAACCTGTTAAGCGTAGTTACTCACCTGTAACAGGTGTTCTCCAGGAGCAGCAGGAATCAGTCCTCACATATGGGTGACGTTGGCGCCGACGGAGCCCTCGCGGAGCAATTTTCCCCAGCTTTCAAAGAAAGCCTTTGGGAATTGCAGCGCGCATGCGCGGTCCTCTTCCCGCCCAAGGGTGCCATCTTGCTCAGTCAGATGACATAGCAAAAAGACAGCAAAAATTAGCAAAAACGAAAGCATAAAACTGCAACTCCAAGGGGAGGAGGGAGGGTTGTGAGGACTGATTCCTGCTGCTCCTGGAGAACACCTGTTACAGGTGAGTAACTACGCTTTCTCCAGGACCAAGCAGGAAGTCAGTCCTCACATATGGGACTCCCAAGCTTAAGGCTACCGGAGACCCTAAGCACAAAAATGAGCTCCCTCTAGCTCAGCAGCACAGAAGGAAGGAATCTTCTCTGAATACGTCTCCAACCGGTAGCCCAACATCCGGGATGGAGGGTAGGAGTTGCCTATACCTCGAAGAGGTTACGGAGGACTGCCTGCCCGAAAGCACTGTCCCTGCGGGACTCCCTCTCCAGGCAGTAATGGGCTGCAAAAGTCTGGCTTGAAGACCAAGTAGCGGCCCGGCAGATGTCTGCCAAGGGAACAGAGCAGAGGTAAGCTACTGACGTAGCCTTCGCCCGAACACGATGATCTGTGACTCTACCTTCCAGCAGGAGGCCGGCTGCCTCGTAAGCCCAAGCGATACAGTCCGCAATCCAGATGGACAGAGTACGCTTGGAGACAGGGAGCCCCAACTTGTTGGGGTCATAAGACACGAAGAGCTGAACAGCCTTTCGGTGCTCCCGCGTACGGTCAAGGTAGAAGGTCAACGCCCTTCTACAGTCCAGGGTATGCAGGACCATTTCAGCTCGGCTGGAGTGTGGCCTGGGAATGTAGGTCGGAAGTACCACCTCCTGGTTGATGTGAAAAGGGGAAACCACTTTGGGAAGAAATTTAGGGTGAGTCCGTAGGACTACCCGGGTCTTGTAGAACCTAGTGTAAGGAGGATCAGAAACCAGGGCCTGCAGCTCACTAACGCGTCTAGCAGAAGTGAGGGCTACCAAGAACAAGGTTTTCCAGGAAAGAAAACGTAGTGGACAGGTAGCCATAGGCTCAAAAGGCGGACAGGTAATCCGCTGCAACACCACATTAAGATCCCAGTCCGGGGCTGGGGGGCGCAAAGGTGGTTTAAGGAGGAGGCGGCCTCTGAGAAAACGAGCCACCAGAGGGTGGCTAGAAAGAGGCCTGCCATCCACCGGCATGTGATGCGCAGAAAGAGCACTGAGGTGGACCTTGACCGAGTTGGACTTAAGTCCAAGATTGGAGAGGGAAAGCAAGTACTGCAAGACCACTGATGCTGAACAGGAGAAGGGATCTTGAGACTGCTGAGCACACCAGGCGGAGAACCGACGCCACTTAAGAGCGTAGGACCTCCGGGTGGAGGGCCGCCTGGAGGCCAATACGACCTCCTCCACATCTGGAGGCAGGCAGAGGGGAGCAAGGACTACCCTTTCAGCAGCCAGGCCATCAGATGAAGGGACCAGAGGTTGGGGTGCAGGAGAGTCCCCTGATCCTGTGACAGGAGGTCGGGCTGAAACCCCAGAGGAAGAGGAGTGTCCACCGCCAGCTGCATCAGAAGCGGGAACCAAGGTTGTCTCGGCCACCGGGGAGCCACTAGGATCATCGATGCTTTGTCTCTGAGAACCTTGAAGAGCGTCCGAGACACCAGTGGCATGGGAGGAAAGGCATACAAGAGGCCGGTGGACCACAGAATTAGAAAAGCATCCGCCGCTACCCGGAGAGGATGCGGCTGTCGAGAGCAGAACCTGGGCAGTTGTAGGTTCAGAGGACTGGCAAACAGATCCATGGTGGGGAGGCCCCACTTGAGAAAGATCCGCTGAACCACCAGCGGATCCAACCTCCACTCGTGTGGCTGGAGGATCCTGCTGAGCTTGTCGGCCAGGTAATTTTCTTGACCTGGGAGATAGACAGCCTTGAGGATGAGGCCGTGGTGGACTGCCCAAGAGCATAGTGTTTGGGCCTCCTGACAGAGAAGGAAGGAGCCTGTTCCACCTTGTTTGTTCACATAGAACATTGCCACCTGATTGTCTGTCTATCAGCACCGACTGGTGAGAAAGCAGGTGAGAGAATGCTTTGAGCGCTAGGCAGATGGCTCTGAGCTCCAGGAAGTTTATCTGCTGAGCAGACTCCCAAGGAGTCCAGAGGCCTTGAGTACATGTCCCTTGGCAATGTGCTCCCCAATCCAGGAGAGAAGCATCGGTCGTCAGGACCTGAGAATGCGTAGGGGGCTGAAAAGTCACGCCTAGTACCAGGTTTGGCAGATGAAGCCACCATTGTAGAGAAGAGACCAGCTGGTCGGAGATCCGTACGGAGTCCGCTAGGCTCCCGGTGGCCTGATGCCATTGCTTGCGAAGGCACCACTGAGCAGGACGCATGTTCAGTCGGGCAATGGGGGTCACATGGACCGTGGAAGCCATATGGCCGAGCAGTCGCAGAAAATGCCTGGCTGAGACCAGCGCATTGCTGTGAAAGTGGCCGGCGAGATCCATGAGCCGCTTGGCCCTGTCCAGAGGGAGGAAGGCCCGCGCCTGAAGCGTGTCCAACCGGGCGCCGATGAACTCGAGATTTTGAGAGGGGAGCAAAGTGGACTTTGCGAAGTTTATGACAAAACCCAAGTGCTGGAGCAGAGCCACAGTGCGATGAGTGGCTTGAGTGGCCTCCTGGGAAGACTGGGCTCTGATGAGCCAGTCGTCCAGGTAGGGGAACACAAACAGACCTTGAAGTCTCAGATAAGCCGCCACCACTGCGAGGCATTTGGTGAACACCCTGGGTGCGGAGGATAGGCCAAAGGGCAGCACTCTGTACTGGTAATGATTTCCTCCCACAACAAATCTGAGATATTGTCTGTGGTCTGGATGAATGAGGATATGAGTATATGCATCTTTCAGATCCAAGGAGCATAGCCAGTCGCCCTGCTGGAGGTAGGGCAGCAGGATTCCAAGGGTAAGCATCTTGAACTTTTCCTTTGCAAGGAACTTGTTGAGGTTTCGCAAGTCCAGGATGGGTCTGAGGCCTCCTGTTCTTTTTGGAATCAGGAAGTACCTGGAGTAAAACCCTTGGCCCCTCAGGTGGTGGGGCACCGGTTCCACGGCTCGTTCTTGAACAAGACTTGCTAACTCCTGAAGGAGTAAGTCCCTGTGCAAAGGTAGTCTGGGAGGCTCCCCTGGAAAGTAGGAGGGAGGTACCTGGTGAAAGTGAAGAAGATAGCCCTTTTGAACTATGTGAAGTACCCAGGTATCTGTGGTGATGTTGGACCACCTTTGGGCAAAGTGGACCAGCCGGCCTCCTGTGCTGAGAGAAACCAGCTGAGGGGGAGAGGCTATGCTGAGGAAGTCAAAAACCCCCACCCTGCTGAGCAGGGGCCGGTGGTGCAGGCTTGGGGGCTTGCTGCCTACGGGACCCATTACCCCGTCCCTTGGCCTGCTTTCCCTGTGGGGGAGCTGCTGAGGCCTGATACTGAGGGTAGTATTTATAGGCAGCACCTTTCCTCGGGTAAAAGGGCTTTTTCCCCGAGGCCTTCCTTAATAGACGAGTCCTGGTGAGAGTCTCCGTCTCGATTTGTGCAGCCTTCTCATCCATGGGCTTGCCAAAGAGGTTATCACCTCGGCAGGGGACATCGACCAACTTGTCCTGTACCCAGGGCTCGAGGTCGGACGTCTGAAGCCAAGCCTGGTGGCGTCCACCGATGCCGGCCGCAGCTACTCGAGCCGAAGCCTCAAAACCATCATAGGCTGCTCGAGATATAAACTTGGAGCACTCCCGAATACCAGTGGATAAGGTTTGGAACCTCTGCAAAGGTTCGTCGGAGAGACCAGCCGAGAACCCGGCTATTTCCTTAGCCAGGTCTCGGAGATACATGCCCATGTAAAGCTGGTATGTCTGGACTCGACAAGCAAGCATAGAGCCCTGGAAGCACTTTCTACCGAGGGCATCCAGGCTTCGGGCTTCCCTACCAGGGGGCACCGAGGAGTGCATTTTTTGACTCTTAAGTCTATGCATGGCCGATTCCACCACCATGGAATGGTGCGGTAGTTGTGCCTTCTGGAAGCCGGGGCTCTTGCGGACTCGATAAATGGAATCGACCCGCTTGCTTAATACCGGTGACGACGCCGGGCTCTCCCACATGCGGAAGAGAAGTCGTTCCAGCATCGGAGGAACCGGTACAATAAAGGCCTCCTTCGGGGGGAGAGTCATATTGGAGGGCATCGAGTTCTTCGACTCGAGGCTCCTCTTCGGGATCCGCGGGGAAGGCCAAGGCCTTGGCCATATCCCTCACGAAGTCCGAGAACCGGGTATCCTCCGGGGGGGACCGTCTCCGAGGTTCGGACTCGGGGGAGTCCGAAGGGACACACCGAGTCCAAAAGGAACCAGGTGACTCTTCGTCCTCCGATTCCCAGGCCGACTCCTCGGAGGAGGAGTCGAGCGGCTCCGGTCGGGCGGGCACCGATGCTATCCGCTCCGACGCCGAGGGAGTCGGCGTCGACGACCTCGGTCCCGAATGGGAGGCCGAAGGAGACCTCAACCGAGGATCGACTCGAGCCCTCATGGACTCGAGGATCGGCTCGGTCTCCGGGGTCGATTTGGAGGTCGACGTCCCGGTGGTCAGGGCAGAAGCACCGGCGAGGCCAGCGATCAATACCTGCTGCTGGTCCAAGAAGGCAGTCAGACTGCTCTCCAAGGCCGTCAACCTGAGTCCGAGCTCAGGAGACCCAGCAGCCCCTGACTCGGGCCCCGACAGCGTCGGGCCCGACGTCGGGTCCTTCGGAGGCGAGTCAACGAGGACAACAGTACTCAGGTGAGCGGGTAAGTCCACCTCGAGTCGAGGATGTTTTGACAGCCTCTCCATCTCCGAGGACCCGGGACGGAAATCGGGGCTATGCGACCTGGCCCTCGAGGAACCAGGAGCGTCCACCGATCCCACCCTCGCGGGTTTCTTCTTCCGATGATGTTCCCGAGTAGGAGACCCCCTCTCAGAGGAACTTCGACGATGCTCAGGACCAGAGTCCCGAGACGTCGAAGCCTCTGACGAGATCCGAGCCCGGCCGGAGTCAGAGAAGATACGCTCCCGCTGATGCTGCCGACTCCTCAAAGCTTTTGAGGACATTTTGCCGCAGGGCACACAGATCAGAGAATCATGATCTGGGCCGAGGCAGCGGAGGCAGAAGTCATGAGTGTCTGTAAGAGACATGAGTTTCTTACAGAGATCACACTTTTTAAAGCCGCTGGCAGCCATCGGGGGAAAAAGGGCCCCTGCGAGGTCGAATGACCGGGCTGCCAGGGAAAAAGGAAAAAGGCGCAAAATCTGTCACGAAGGACAAAAAACCGAAAAATAAGGGACGGACTCGCAACCGGCGTCGCGAGTCCGGGCGGGAAAAGAAACCGGCGTCAAACCGAAGAAAAAAGAGAAAAATAGAGAAAAAAATCAACTTTTCTGCGGGGATTCACAGGCAACGTCTGTAGGGCTCTGCGGAAAAAAGAAGACTGAGCAAGATGGCACCCTTGGGCGGGAAGAGGACCGCGCATGCGCGCTGCAATTCCCAAAGGCTTTCTTTGAAAGCTGGGGAAAATTGCTCCGCGAGGGCTCCGTCAGCGCCGACGTCACCCATATGTGAGGACTGACTTCCTGCTTGGTCCTGGAGAATTAATAGTGCTGCAGCCTAGGCCTCCTGTTCCTGTACAGCCTGGGGTGGGATACATGGATCAGTGCTATGTAGAGGTAAAACATGTCAGCTGGTAATACAGGCCTGGCTTTGAGGGGATTTTCTGCAAGCCATGGTTGTTTAACATATCTGTTAATATCGAGTCCCACTTGGGGGATTCCGAGAGCTCATGTGTTATATACCACCTAAAGGATGCTCTGTTTCCAATCCTTTTTTTATTACATTTAAGTGGGCTTTTAAGAGGTATTAATCTTTCCTTGCATTCACTGTATGGAAGAATATGTCATATTAATCAGAAACATATTCAAAAGATTTCTACAATAGAAAATGTAGCACTGGTGGAGCCTTCCTGGGTCACATATACACTTGATATAGACACAATGAGCTAATGAACCAGCACCACCCAAGGATTTACAAAAAAAAAAAAATTAACCATTCTTAAATGGAAAAATAGGAAAGTACAGGCTGCAGCTCTAAAACCACAAGCACCAGCTTACTGCTGTTAGAAAATACAAAATGGATTTAAAGTCCAGGGCCATGTAGCCTCAGAGCCGTTCTTTAGTTACTTGTGCCCCAGATTAAATGAACCTGCCTGGGCTGGAATGAGCTTGCAGCTAGAGCCCATTAAGTGTGCACAGGGCTATGATCTGCTCGTTCCTGTATAGAAGTAGCATATGTTAGAATACCCACACCTGCTAGCACCCCGTCCCTGCACTGTGCGAAGGTAAGCCGGCAGCTGCTCAGGGCCATGTTGACTTTGGTTACTTTGCTATGCAAAGTTTAGTGCATCAGCTGCCTTTTTTAAGTAGAGCAACCCTGCACTAGGAAATGAAGAGATTTTAACCCTTTCTTGGGGGAGGAAGGTTGTTCCTTCTGCTGCAGCAACACTTACAAAACTGAAAACAGGGTGTCTGCAGCACATTTCTTCACATGGAGATGCCACTGAAATGTTTTCACTGTATCAGTAGTCTAGCATTGTATATAAAGAATGTATAGCAACATACTTAAAATATTCATTTAATTTCTGACCCTTTGAAATAAAAATCAAAAAAAGAAAAGCAACACAGCCTCCATTTTCTCTGTACCATAAGTGAAACAGCAGCCAAACTGAATTCTTATACTGATTGTACAGATACGTCATATGAGTTATTTCTGTGCTAATACAGGCTCCTTGGGAATGTGGTACCTAGGACACTGGTCAGTAACTGCACTGTAGGCACGCCTGGATTATACAGTATGTTTTAGATCGTCACACACTAGTGGAGCTCAGAGGTCCAGGCCAGTACGGATTGCACAGACACGCTCTATGGCAGATTGCACTTGAAGTCTCTCTTCTGGCATCAGCTGGGCTACTTGCCCAATGTGCAACTCCAGCTGCAGATAGACCAGAGAATATCATGAATCTACTACTTAAGCATAATTCCTCACCTGCAAGAACATGCACCCACGTGACCTCCTTACCTGCTGTAAGTCCTCTTGCACTTGTTGAACTTCTGAGGCATTTGGGTTGAAGGCTCCAGCATTGGTCTCTAGCCATCGCTGTAGAACTCCCACCTGTCTTCGCCATGTCCTAAAAATTACAAAGAATCTGCAAACTTGCTCTTATACCTGGCCTCCCTGTCTCTTGGTCAGTATGGCATGTTGTGAGATTCAGACTCAGGTTTATATGTTAAAAGCCACAGAAGGAATAAAGGGTTGCTGAGTAAATGCCTCCTCTGCATCTATCATGACGACAACCTAAGATATGTTTGAAATCCACCTTGTTCACTCCTGAGCCAAAGCTCTAGGACAGTGGAGGATGTTTCTGAAATGGAATTGTTAGAAAACTCCTGCTGGGGACCCCGAGTTCTAGTACAAGGGGAAATGGCAGAAGTCTTTACATGCACCTCTCACTCAGGGCTCTGAAATGGGTTTAGTTTGGGGGGGGGCTGGGGGATTCAGTGAGAGAACCCCCAGAGACACCACACTGCACATTTTGAGAAGCCATGCTCTAATGCTCTCATCCTTCCAAAGATCCAGACTGGGAAATCTCACTGACACAGTGGGTATAGTGCAATTAGACCTTACTTGCTAATTTTCTTTCCTGGAGTCTCTCCAGTTCAGACATGTGGGTTATGCTCATCCACCAGCAGATGGAGACTGAGAACACACAGAGTTGCAACACTCCTCCTGGAGTAGCCTGTGCCCACATGACAAGTCAGTATGAATCTCTTAAAGCAGAAGGATGGATCTCAAAACTCCATTTCTCCGCCAGCACTTGAACTATCTTATACCAACTACCTCCTTCAGGGAACTGATGGATACTCTCCTCCATTTCTTCTTTTTGGTTTGTTTTTGGGAAAGGTATTACTTAAAAACCAACACCCCAACTAGGACCACGGGCTCCAAACAGGGGAAGAACAGCAGAAACACAGTGCAACCTTTGGTCTCAGATTGAGCCAGCAGAGGTTACCAACCAACCAAACAGCTGCCCCAAACTTGCCTGCTCCACTGAACATCCTCCGAGAATAGACATGCAACAGCAAAAGAAAGGTCACAGCCAAGTCCCAGGTGGGTTCTGGACTGGGGTAACTCCAGGAAAGAAATTAGCAGGTAAGGTCTAATTTCACCTTCTTTATCGTTCCTCCAGTCCAGTCGGGTGGGATGTAACAGAGCAGTACTACCAATGGATAGGTACCAACACACTGGCTCACAGCACCCAAGCCCCAAACTTTGCGTCCTGCCTGGCCTGGATATCCAGCCTATGACACAGAGGAATGCAGAAAAGACCAAGTCACCGCCTGACAAATGTCCCGAGGCGGAACCAGACTAAATTCTGCCCAAGACTTTCGCCGAAAGTTAAAGACACTTCTTTTCCTGGAGTATTTTGACTCAGATACATAACCAACCCTCATTACTCTCACCATACTCCAACCCGTCCCATCAAACCACAGCCTATACCCAACCCCACAAACACATGACATAGAACAACCCACAGCTCTGTCCCCTGTGCCTTTTCCTTTGCATAACCCATCCTGTGTAGGTACCTTGTATAATAGTTTCCTATAACACAGGTACACTACCAAAAAACTGCCTCCAGTTTTGCAACTGATTCCTATAGATTTTGGGGTGCTGAATCCAGGAAAAATAGCCAAAATGTTCCATCACGTCACGTTTTCTTGCAAAATTAGATTTCTTACCCATATAAGGAATGTTCACATAATTTCTTTTTAGCCGACTGCAGTTTATTTTCTTGGCCCAAAATAGAGGTTGTAATGGTTAACTAACTAGAAACACTCCCTCATGATATTTTAGAGTGTTTTGTATTCATTTTATACATTAAGAGGACAATTGGGAGGCGGGGGGCTAAATCCAGTACTCGCGCTGGCGCATGTTCTTTCCTGTTCGCCTCGCCTCGTTCGCTCGCTCAAACACGGTGGTTGCGACATGAACGTTCCTGTCAAATTTCAGTTTCTTGCAAGTTCATTATTACCTTTTGTTTGCTCAGTCGTAATCCAGCTTTATTCCGAAGTGGTTCACTACAGTTGTAGTTTGCAGTGCTGTGTATTTGTGATGGCTCACAGAGCCAGAGGTTGCGTCAACTCTCTGGACAGTTTTTGTTTTATCTGTGGGGAATATACCGTGAAAAAGCGGTAGAGGAACATTTCTGCATTTATTAAGTATATTTCGCCTATTTCGGTTTGAAGTTAGGCGATCAAGACAAACCGTGGGCTCCTCACAAAGTGTGCAAGACATGTGAGGAAGATCTACGCTTATGGATGAAAGGTAAAAAACAAGCATTTCGTTTCGGAATACCTATGATGTGGCATGAACAAAGAGACCACAGCAGTGACTGCTATTTTTGCTCTTGCATTGTGAAGGGATACAACTTAAAAAATAAGAACGTAATAAGTTACCCCAACCGTCCCTCAGCAATTAGGCCTATGCCTCATAGCAACAAAGTACCTGTGCCTGAACCACCAAAATCTTTGGATCATATTTGTGTGGACGGTTCTGATCATGATGAGACTCATCAGATGGCTTTTCCCGATGAGTCCAGTACTTCGAGTTTGAAACTGAACCAGATCCGAAACCTGAACTTTTCTCTCAAGCTGAATTGAATGATTTAGTCCGGGATTTAGGACTCCCAAAAGATGCTGCCCAACTGCTAGGTTCTCGGCTTAAACAGAAAAATCTATTGTCACCAGGAACAACTTTTTATTGGTACCGCAACCGCGAGACACAATTTTTGAAGTATTTCAGCAAAGAGGAAGATTTGGTATTTTGCAACGATATATACGGAGTGATGGAAAAGTTTAAACTCAAGTATGATCCTGCTGAATGGCGGCTGTTCATTGATTCGTCAAAAGACAGCATAAAAGGTGTTCTTCTTCATAATGGCAACACATTCGCTTCAGTTCCTATTGCTCACTCTGTTATTCTCCAAGAAAAATACGAGAATTTGGCCCTGATTCTTCAGAAGATTCGTTATGATGAGCATAAGTGGATGATTTGTGGAGACTTTAAAATTCTATCCATGCTATTAGGGCAGCAATCCGGTTTCACCAAATATCCCTGCTTCCTTTGCTTGTGGGATAGCCGGGCCCGCAACCTACACTGGGGGAAAAAAGACTGGCCAATTCGGGAGTATTTGAGACCCGGTGAGAAAAATGTTCTTCATGAGAGCTTGGTACCTCGTGATAAAATTCTATTACCACCTCTCCACATTAAGTTGGGTCTCATTAAGCAATTCATCAAGTCCCTTCCAAAAGATGGTGAGTGCTTTCGGTACCTTTGCTCAAAGTTCCCCCGACTTTCTGAAGCAAAGCTAAAGGAAGGAGTGTTTGTTGGCCCTGATATAAGGAAACTCATTTCAGATGGAGCATTCGCTGAAACGATGTCTGAGAAGGAAAAAGAAGCCTGGGATTCCTTCAAGGATGTTGTTCTCAAATTCTTGGGGAACAGGCGGGATGAGAACTATAAGGATATTGTTGCCAGGATGCTCAATGCCTTCAAAGAACAAGGCTGTAACATGAGCCTGAAAGTCCATTTCTTGCACTCCCATGTGAACTACTTTCCCGAAAACTTGGGGGCGTCCAGGACATCAAGGACGCAGAGAGAAGGTACCAAGGAAGATGGAACACCACTATGATGGCTGATTTCTGCTGGTTGCTGCTGCGGGAAACCCCAGATGAAAAATACGCCAAGCAGCGCACCAAGAGAAGCATTCGGGGGAAGAAGAAACGGGCCCACCAGGAGATTGATTGACCCAAGAATGACTTTAAAATCTAAACTGTGTTGACAAATATCGTGTTTTTACTAAACTTTGAAATAAAAATTTGCTAGTTATTACCACAGTGTCGGATCTCATTTATTAGAATTTTATTTTCACACCATCGGGTGTTTGTCTTCATGTATTGCAATGGTGCGGTTTGCGTTTTCTATTCTTACATACATACCTGTACAACATTTTTTGCACATTTCTTTGATTTGCTTTGTGTCTAACCTCGCTCTTATATGCTCAATGTTTGTGCACATGTATGTGGCTGTTTTAAGTGCAGACAATTTTGCTACCATCACAGTGTGTTTTGTTGACATTACTCTATTCTTATGTGCTGCCTTGTTACAATTTTCTTTATTCTTATTTGAATAACTACTAAACAATTAGTATAAAGAATTCATCCAAGAAACTTTTATCTCGATCGCACTCAATCTGAAACGTTCACCTCAAACTGCTAACCCAATGTAGCAAAAAATCTGTACGTGATGGAGCAAATTGGTTACCAGATTTGGATTCAGCGCACCAAAAAACGTAAAAAATCAATCGAAACATTAGAGGCAGTTTAAAAAAATTTTTTTTTAGTGTACCTGTGTAATTTATGTTGTACAGTCTACATTGTTCAAATGTTCCAGAGTTTAAGTTGTATGATTTAATCTTAATTTGTTCCGTGTAAAGTTCAAGTTCTCCATTCAGATTAGTTCTATGTAAAGCGCCGTGAATAGTAGATACAGTGGTATAAAAGAGGTGTTAACTAAAGGCTTTAGAAGCAGCCTCTCTCTTCCTGGGCCTGTTGAATAGGACAAAGAGCATTTCCAAGCACCTAAACACCTCCATAACCTTCACATAGTGCTTTTGCGACAGATGTAGTCCAGCAAATGAAGAATCCTGGACTCAGCTTAGACCGGAGAGCCCACAAAGGCTGGTAACGCCACCACCTGGTTCAAATGGAAGGGCGGAATGATCTTGGAAAGGAAGGCAGGCACTGGCAAAAGGAACACTTTTTTTCCTCTGAAAACACTAGATAAGGCTCCTAACACGACACAGCCTGCAGTTTGGAAATAAGAACATAAGATATGCCATACTGGGTCAGACCAAGGTCCATAAAGCCCAGTATCCTGTTTCCAACAGTGGCCAATCTAGGTCATACGTACCTAGCAGTTTCCCCAAAAGACACAGGTTCCGCAATGCTTGTACTGGGTCAAGCATTGATATCCTGGGTCCCTTCTTAATAATGGTTTATGGACCTTTCCTCCAGGAACTTGTCCAAATCTTTTTTAAACCCAGCTACACTAACAGCCTTTACTACATGCTCCGGTAACAAATTCCAGAGTTTGATTACATGTTGAGTGAAAAAATATTTTCTTTTATTAGTCTTAAATAGTTTACCCTGTAGCTTCATTGCATGTCCCCTAGTCTTTCTATATTCTGATAACGTAAACAATCGATCTACGTTTACCCGTTCCACTCTGTTCATTAATTTATAGACTTCTATCATATCTCAACTCAGCCGTCTCTTTTCCAGGTTAAAGAGCCCTAACCTTTTAGCCTTTCTTCATAGGAGTATCCTTCCATCCCCTTTACCATTTTGGTGGCTCTTTTCTGAACCTTTTCTAATAACGCTATATCCTTTTTAAGATACGGCGACCAGAATTGCACACAATATTCAAGGTGCAGTCTCACCATGGAACGATATAAATGCATTATAATATCTTTTGTTTTATTTTCCATTCCTTTCCTTATGATACCTAGCATTCTATTTGCTCTCTTGGCTGCCGCTGCACACTGGGCCGAGGGTTTAAACATGTTATCCACAATGACGCCTAAATCTTTTTCCGAGCGGAACAGATGGCCACCAGGAACACCATCTTCAAGTCAAATCCTTCAGGAAAGCCCCCCCTAAGGGGCTCAAACAAAAGCCCCGCAAGGGTCAAGAGCACCAAATTTGAGGTCCCAGGATGGGACCACAAGATGGATGCAAGTGTTTGACACCCTGCAAGAAGCGAATGTCATCAGCATGTGAAACTATAGTCTGGACCCTGCCTACAACTCCGAAAGTAGGTAAAGGCTGTGACCTACACCTTCAAGGAACCCAGGCCCAGACCTCTCCCAAGTCAGGCTTGCCAAGACGACCAAAATCTCTGGAAACCTTAAGGGTTGCGCTCGCTGCACCAAGCCTAAAAAATGAGTCAAACCCGCACATAGGCTAGTAACGTGGACTGCCGCCAGGCCCACAGCAAGGTATCAATTACATGCGCAGAATAGCCCTTTCACTTCAACCACGCCCACTCAAGAACCAGGCTGTAAGCAGGAACAGACTCGCTTCTAGCATCCTCACCGGTCCCTGCGTCAAGAGCCTATCCTCCCCCAGAAGATAGGGGTGGTCTGTCACAACAACCACATCAGATCCACATACCAAGGATGCCAGTCCAAAGCTACCAACACCACACGCCCCAGGTAACACTTGAACCATTGGAAACACATACAGGAGCCTGTCTCTTGGCCAGGGCTGAACCAGGGGATAGAGGCCTTCTGCCATTTGCTCTCTGCACCAGCCGAAAAATCAAATTGCCTTGGAGTTTGCCAGGGCCACCATCAAGTCCATCAAAGGAACACCCGAGTGCTCCACAATCAGCTGAAATGAAAATTCAGTGAGCACTCCCCTGGGTCCAACAAATGCAGACTCAGATAATCCGTTTGCACGTTCTCCTTCCCAGCTGCATAAGACGCCAACAATGGCAGAAGATGAATCTCCACCCATTGGAGAAGAGGGATCGCCTCCACCACCACCAATGAGCTCTGCATGCCGCCTTGGTGATCGATATAAGCCACTGTCGTGACATGTTTATTTATTTATTTAAATTTCTTGATATATCGCCCAGGCTTTAGAAACACTACAAGCAGGTACTGGATATATTCCCTCATCACCGAAGGGCTCACAATCTATGCATGTACCTGAGGCAAAGGAGGGTTAAATGGCTTGCCCAAGGCCACAAGGAGCAGCTATAGGACTAGAGACCCCAGTCCCTGCAGCCCAAGGTTGCTGTCCCTGAGCGGGAATCAAACCCATGGCCCTCCAGCCTGAGGTAATGTCCTAATCACTAAGCCACTCCTCCCTCTTGTTGTTGGACAGGATGCGCACCACCCGCTGGTGCACCAGGGGGAGAAAGACTTCCAGGGCCAGACGCACCATCTACATCTCAAAACGATTGATGAACCATAAGAACATAAAAAATGCCATACTGGGTCAGACCAAGGTCCATCAAGCCCAGTATCCTGTTTACAATCCAGGTCACAAGTATCTGGCAGGTTCCCAAAAAGGTACACAGATTCCACAGTGCTTATCCCTGGTCCTCTTTAATAATGGGTTATGGACTTTTCCTCCAGCAACTTGTCCAAACCTTTTTTAAACCCAGCTACTCTACATCTTCTAATGGATTCCATAGTTTGATTATTTGTTGAGTGAAAAAATATTCTATTAGTCCTAAATGAGCTACATTGTAGCTTCATTTAGTATCCCTTAGTCTTTCCATTTTTTGAAGCAGTAAACAACTGATCTACGTTTACCCGTTCCACTCCATTCGTTATTTTATAGACTTCTATTATATCTCCCCTCAGCCGTCTCTTTTCCATATTGAAGAGCGCTAATCTTTTAAGCCACTCCTCATAAGAGCATCCTGCCATCCCCTTAACCATTTTAGTGGCTCTTCTCTGTATCTTTTCTAATTCTGCTATATTCTTTTTAAGATACAGTGACCAGAATTGCACACAATATTCAAGGTGCGGTCTCACCATGGAACGACATAGAGGCATTATAATATCCTTCATTATGTCCTCCATTCCTTTCCTTATGACTCCTAGTATTCTATCTGCTTTCTTTGCCACCGCTGCACACTGGGTGGCATAGGGTTTCAATGTATTATCCATATTGATGCCTAAATCCTTTCCCTGGATGGTGGTTCTCAATGTGGAACCTTGCATCTTGTAACCATAGTTTGGTTTGTTCTTCCCTAAGTGCATAACTTTGCACTTGTCCACATTAAAGATTGAGAAGGTTGTGAAAATCCAACTGCAGGATTTTAGACTCATCTACACCACTAGATGAGCATCAATATGGGTTCTGCCCATTTCACGGTGTCGAAACCCTCCTCCTAGCACTCTTAGACATTATCAAGGACATTGATAATGCTAAACAGGCCATTATGCTCATATTTCTTGACCTCTCCTCAGCATTTGACAGTGTAAGCCATGGCATACTCATCTCCAGACTCACGCAACTAGGCATTAAGGATAAGACCCTTGAATGTTTTTTAAATCCTACTTCACTAACCGGAGCCAATTTGTACAAATAGACCAGGTACCATCACTGCCATTCCCGCAAGAGCAGGGTATCCCACAAGGTTTTGCCCTCTCTGCTCCTCTTTTTAATTTGTATCTTCAACCTATCTGCTCTATTTTCAAGCGACACAACAAACTACTGCATCTATGCGGACGACATTATGTTGTTCTCGCCATTTGACGTATCCAACCCTAACTATGACAACATTGCAATCTGTCTCTCTGAAACAGAAAAGTGGCTCCGCGCAATGAACATGAATATTAACCTTAAAAAGACTGAAGTACTTTTCGCATCTAGAAATCCTAACTTCACTCCACTCCCCCCCCCAAGTTATCAATCTTATGAACATTTCCCTACCAGTTAAATCGGAGGTAAAATATCTAGAGGTTACCCTCGACAGGACACTTAGCCTTACACCCCATATAAAACAAACTGTCAAAACTATTTCCTTCAAACTTAGGACAATTCAGCAGCTCAGACCACTAATAGACTTAAACGACTTCAGGACTGTGACCCAAGCGCTAACACCACCACATTTAGATTACTGCAATGGCATTCTTCACGGTACCATCAAGAAAAATCTACAGATACTACAAATGGCTCAAAATGTCACTGCTAGGATTATCTCCAAAGCAAAACTATCGGACCATATCTCCCCTATTCTATATGTCCTGCACTGGCTCCCTGTTGCCAGTAGAATTCAATATAAATCAATTATTACCACTTTCAAGCTTTTCAATAAAATAGCACCATCTTATCTTTCAACACTAATTAAATCCTCCCCTGAAAGCAGGTCAAGAAGGAGAACGAATCTCAACAATTCTGCTAGTTCCCGAATCCATTCGTAAAATGAAACAGAAAACAAGCAACTCTTCTTTCTCATACTATGCACCAACACTGTGGAATAACCTCCCAGTCAACCTAAGCGAGATTAAAGACCTTCGATCATTTAGAACAGAGTTAAAAACCCACCTGTTTATACAACATTTCTATAATTTACAGTACATTGACGTCCAGTCCTCATAGGGCTTGGATGATCACCAACCCTATGCCGATCCTACTTAGACACTCCTACTCGAAGCAAAAATCACTCACTCTGCCTCAAATGCATCCAATACTCCAGCCCAGGTAGTTTCACATAGAGACAAATTAAACCATATATTAATTTATATGCATGTAAATAGTTCCTTGTAAGTAGTTTTTGTTACAATAGTTTCTTTGATGTTTGACCAGATTTTGTTTTATGTTGATAGTTAACATATGTTTCAGACTGTTCTTTGTAAAATAATAATTTATTTTATTATTACTGTTCTGTTCGCTGTAAACCGCCCCTGATCTCTGGAAGGGGCAGTATAGAAAAAAAATGTACAAATAAAATAAATAAATTAAATTTCACCTGCCATTTGGATGTCCAGTCTTCCAATTTATCAAGGTCCTCTTACAATTTTTCACGATCTTCTTGTGTTTTAGTAACTTTGAATAATTTGTGTCACTGCAAATTAAATCTTGTTATTCCCATTTTCAGGTCATTTATGAATATGTTAAAAACAGCAGGCTGAGCACAAATCCATGGGGTACTCCACTATTCACCTTTCTTTAATGAGCAATGTGGCCATTTAGCCCTACTCTCTGCTTTCTATCTTTTAACCAGTTCCTGATCCACATCAGTACATTGCCTCCTATTCGTCAAAGGCTTTCTGAGAATCCAGATACACTATATCGACTGGCTCACCTGTTTATTCACACCTTCAAAAAATACAACAGATTAATAAGACAAGACTTTCCTTGGCTAAATCCATGTTGTTTTTTCCCATTAAACCATGACTATCTACATGTTTAGTAATTGTATTCTTTATAATGGTTTCTACCTGCCCTGAGCCACCTGCGAGAGACAGTGGCCCCCCCAGCCGAAGAGACTGGAATCTGTTGTCGCTATCACCCAATTTGGGGTCTCCAGAGGCATGCCCACTGACAGCCATGCTGTATCCAGCCACCAACATAGACTCACCCGTGCGGTGCCCCACAGGACAAGCCAAACTTCCATTGACTGCGATTGCGGGGACCACCTTGCCAGCAGCGCCACCTGAAGAGGTCTCATATGCAACCAAGCCCAAGGCACCAGCTCCAATGCTGTGCCACCATGGAATCGCAAGTAGCCCCACACTCTCGGGCAAGGAACTCTCCTCAGTGCCCACACATGCAATTTGGCTATCCTGCCTTCTGGCAGATTGACCAACCCCTGCAGAGTATCAAAGTGGGTTTCCAAATGCGCCAGAGACTGGGATGGAGTCAGACTGCTCTTTGCAAAGTTGATGACCCAATCCAAGTCCTGAAGCTGAGAAATAACACAGGCCATCACCTCGTGACTCTCCTGAAAGGGCTTTGCTCGAATCAACCAATTGTCCAAGTACAGGTGTACCAGGATGCCCTGCTTTTGCAGAATCACGCCACCATCACTTTTGTGAATACTAGAGGGAGGCCATAGCTAATCCAAAGGAATCAGTCCTCACATATGGGTGATGTTGGCATCAATGGAGCCCACGCAGTAATCACTACCCAGCTTTCAAAGAAAGCCTCTGGGAGTTAGGCCGTGCATGCATGGTCACCTTCCCGCCCAAAAGTGCCATCTTATCTCAATATGTCAACATAGCTTAATCAAGCATAGAAAAGAAGAAAAAACTCTACGGGGAAGAGGGAGGATTGTGAGGACCAATTCCTGCTGTCCCTGGAGAACACCTGTTACAGGTGAGTAACTATGCTTTCTCCAGGAACAAGCAGGAAGTCAGTCCTCACATATGGGACTCTAAAGCTACAGACTACCGAAAAAACCTGTAGGAACCCTGGGCGACCCAAAAGGCGAACCATGAAGGGCAGCAGGGAGCACTGAATGGCTTGAAGTCATGTGATCCAGCCCCAACATTGATGTTAGAATCCCCTCTCCAGTAGCCTGGACACAAAGGGCCGGGGGGAAGGAGTTGCACTATTCCCCAAAGAGGTAATGAAATACTGCCTGCCAAAGGCACTATCGCACCATGAGCTCTCCTCCAAGCAGTAGTGCCTGCAAAGGTATGGACCAAAGACCAGGTGGCAGCCCAGCAGATGTCCTGCAGGGGGACCGAGCGCAGGTGAGCCACCGAGACTGCCATCGCATGCACATTATGTACAATGACATGACGCTCCAGAGAGAGTCCATCCTGCTCATAGGTGAAAGAGATTCAGTTTGCCATCCAGGTAGACAGGGTATGCTTAGAGATCGCAACCCTGAACCTGATGATTATAGGAGACTAACAACTGTGACGAGCAGTGCTGGGCCTTTATCCTCTAGAGGTAAGCGGCCAGTGCCCTTTTGCAATCCAAGGTGCAAAGCAAGGCCTCCACCTGGGATGCATGAGGCCTGGGGAAGAAGGTGGGAAGAATCACCCCTTGGTTAATGTGAAAAGCAGACATCACCTTAGGCAGGAATGTCTGGTGAGTCCAGAGAACGACCCTGTTTTTGTGGAACCTAGTGTAGGAGGCATGGGCCCACCAGCACCTGCAGATCACTGACCCATCTAGCCGAAATGAGCGCTACCAGGAACATTACTTTCCATGACAAGAACATGAGATGGAATGAAGCCAGTGGCTCATATGGGGGAGCCATCAGGTTCCTTAGGATAACATTCAGGTACCACACCACCGGCAGTGGGTGGATAGGCAGCTGCGAGAGGAGAAGCCCCCTCATAAAACGGCCCACAAGTGGGTGCACAGAGATGGGTTGACTGTCAACCAGGTAGTGATGTGCAGCCAGTGCACTGAGGGGCACCCTGATGAAATTGGATTTCTGATCAGACTGGGAGAGATACAGCAGATAATGGAGGATGTCTTGCACCGAGCAAGAGAAAGGGTTGAGATTCGTATCTGTGCACCAGACCGAGAATCTACACCATCTGAAGGCATACATGTGCTATGTTGAGTCTTTGCGAGATGCCAGTAGGACGTCCTTCAAATCTCGAGAGAGGTGGAGGTGTGCTAGGGCTAACTGTTCAACAGCTGCGCCATTGGGGGGAGGGACTCGAGATTGGGCTGGAGAAGGGTACAGTCCTCCTGTGAGAGCAAGTTCGGGGCATGGCCCCGAGGTATCAGGGCTGCCCACACTAGCTACAGGAGGTAGGGGAAACCACGGCTGCTGGTGCCACCGAGGAGCAATGAGAATTACTGAGGCTCAGTCCAACTGCACCTTGCGTAAGGTCTTGGGGGGAGGCAGCTAGGCTCCCAGACCAAGACAGGAGAAAAGTGTCTGCCGCCACCCATTCTGGAGTAGAAGTGCAGCAGACTTTGTATCTCTTTGGCAGAGATCCAATGTCAGGGTCCCCCATCGTCGAAAGATGGAGATGGCTACTGCTGAATTGAGGCACCTCTCGTGGGGCTGAAGGACTCTGCTGAGTTCATCTGCAAGCAGACTGTCCTGACCCAGCACGAAGACCGCCTGGAGGATCATGCCCTTCTCCGCAGCAATGGTACCGCCTCCTAACAGAGGAGGTATGAATCCATTCCCCTCTGCTTGTTAATGTAAAACATTGCTACTTGGTTGTCCATTTAAACAAGGACAACCTGGTTCACCAAGTGGGCCTGGAACACCCGAAGAACTTTTGTTACAGCTCAGAGTTCCAGGTGGCATCCATGCTAAGAACGCATTGGGCCGACGGGGCCTGGAAGGGTAGGCCGACCATGAGATTCTGCTCCTATGAACTCCAGGCGCTGGGTTGGTTGCAGATGCGACTTGGGGAAGTTGATCACGCACCCCCGATGGTGCGGTGGGCCGCATGGTGGACCTCCTCTGGCAAGCTATCCTTCAGGTGCCTGTCATCCAGATAGGGGAAGACAAAGACTCCCAAGCAAGCGGAGGTGAGCGGCAACTATCGCCAGGCACTTGGTGAACACCCGGGCAGCTGAGGAGAGGCTGAAGAGGAGCACCCTGTACTGGTAATGGCAGCCTCCGATGACGAAGCAGAGGTATTGACTGTGCCTGGGATAGATCAGGATGTGGGTATAGGCATCTTTGAGATCCAAGGAGCACAGCCAATCTCCCTGCTGGAGGTAGGGCAGCAATGTTCCAAGAGATATAACTTCTCCTTGATCAGAAAGCAGTTTAGGTCCTGCAGATCCAGGATGGGCCAAAAGCCCCGTCTTTTTTGGGACGAGGAAGTACTGGGAGTAGAACCCCATGCCCCAGAGGAGCAGAGGGACTGGCTCTACCACCTGATCCTCGAGCAAGAACTCCAGTTCCTTCTGCGGGCGTTCTCTGGGAAGATGTATCTGGTCGAAGTGCAGAAGGTAACCTACCTGCAGCACCCATGCTTCGGTGGCGATGCCTGGCAAAGAGGTGAGCGAAGTAAATCAAATATCCTCCCGTGTGCCTTGGGCCCTGGTCCTCGGTCCTCGCGAGGAGGGGGGAAGAAGAGCTATGCCCAAGGAGTCAAAAGCCGCACCCCCCCCCCCCCAGGCTGTGGCTGGAGTGCTGTTTGAGGCTTGGGGGCTTTCTGCTCATGGGGGCCATGCCCCTGGCCCGCTGACCCTGTTGGGGAACCTGATAGGCTGGAAATTGGGGGTATTTTCCATAAGCCTTTTTCACCTTCGTGTGGAAGGGCTTTTTCCCCAATGCCTTCCATCTGGAAGGGTCAGGGGTCTTCTAGGACAGCCTAGTCCTAGTCAAAGTCTGACTCCAATTCGGCGGCCTTGTAGGTCATTGGTTTGCTGAAGAGGTTCTCTCCCCAGCAGGGGACATTGGCCCGTCTGTCCTGTAGCTATTGTTCCAAGTCAGAGGACTGTAGCCAAGCCAGGCAGTGGGCACTAATGCCCACCGCAGCCACACAAGCCATGGACTCGAAGCCATCATAGGCCGCTCAAGTCTGGAATTTGGAGAATTCCTTGATCGAGGAAATGAGGAACCGGAAGCGCTTGAGAGATTCACCTGCCAGTCCAAATGAGAACCCGATGAACTCCTTCGCCAGGTCCCTCAGGTACATGCCAATGTACAGCTGGTAAGCCTGGATGCAGGCATCGAGCCCTGGTAGCACTTTTTGCCAAACCTGCCCATGGTGTGGGCCTCCCTACCAGGAGGCACCAAGGAGTGCGTCTTCTGATGCACTCCTTGGTGCCTCCTATGTGACACATGACAGACTCCACCACCATGGAGTTGTGAGGCAACTGTGTCTTTGTAAAGTCTGGGCTCGTGCCAACTCGATACCGGGGGATTGTGTCGACGGTTCACTATTGACACCGTCATCCTGAACAGCAAGCGCTCCAGAATGGAAGGTATCGGCACCATCAGTACCTCCACCGGAGGGGCCTCGTACTGGAGGATCTCAAAGTCCTCAGCACAAGTCTCGTCCTCTGGCTCCTCCATGAAGGCCAGGGCCTTTGACATTCCCTGGACAAACTCGAAGAATGCAGGGTCCTCGGGCAGGGAACACCAGTGCTCCTGAGGAGAAGGGGGGTCAGAGGATATCCCTGTGGAACCTGGTGTCTGACTCATTGTCTGTCTCCCAGTCAGACTCTGAGTCGGACGAGACCTTAAGCTCCGGTCAGTCATCAGGGTGATGAGCAGCCAGTGTTGAAGGAGAACGAGGTGCTTGTGGGTGAGTTGCACCTCGAGTGGGAGGCCGACTGACACGGCTCAAAGCAAGTCGTGAACTGTTCCAGCACAGGCTGGGCGTCCTCAGAGGAGTTCCTCATATGGAGGGTCCAGATGTCAGGACAGATGACCCAGAGGCTCCAGGCATTGGGCCCCTACTGAACCTCAAGTAAGGCAGCCAGGCTGCATTCCATGCCAGTAGGCTCCACAGCAACCAGGTTCAGGCCTCGATGGTATCGAGCCTGAAGCTGGCTCCCTCGATGAGGAATCACCAATGGTAATCACTTCAGAGGACTGAGCCTTATCTCCCAACACGGTGGGAGTCTCCTCTCGCCAGGACAGCTTAGAGGGCCACTCCTGGCCATCACCCTCGGGTCAAGGGCTCCGAGGCCGGGGACCAGAGGTCTTACCCCTGGTTCTGGGTTCGAATTTCAATTTTGGCTTGGACGAGGTCTTGGATTCATGGGGGAGATCCTTGGAGGACGATTCCCAGTCCGAGGCTCCACGACCTGGGGCTCAGATCAAGCACGTGTGCACAACACAGAGTTGTCAGATGCAGTTTACGAGTACAGCGATTCCAGACTCTATGCTGGAACCACGGCAGAGGCCTTCAAGCCAATAAGCTCCCCCCTCCGGTTCTTAATTGACATCTGCAGGCAGAGTGAACAAGTGGAGTTGTCGTGATCTGCACCGAGGCACTTGATACAGCAACTGTGGCGGTCTGTGATGGACATAGTACGGGGGCATGTGCCACATTGTTTAAATCCGCTGACGGAAGACATAGCGGGGAAGACGGCACCCGTGAGGTCAAACTCAGATGTCTCTGTCAGGGAGAGCACGAGAAAATATCCACGCACTGAAAAAGGAAAATAAAAAGGACCAGAGAAAAGCGCGATGCCAAGGCAAGGGCGGACTCGGGTGGCAAGGTGGTGATCGGGAATTGCAAAAAGAAGAGCGAAAAAGCGCTAAGTAGAAGGGTTAGAAAAATCAGCTTTTATCAGGGACAACAGACAGGACATTGGCAGGGCTCCGCAGAAAAAAAGACTAAGATGGCACCTTTGAGCAGGAAGGTGATCGCGCATGTGCAGCCTAACTCCCAAAGGTTTTCTTGAAAGCTGGGAAGTGATTACCACACAGGCTCAGTCGATACTGATGTCACCTATATGTGAGGACTGACTTCCTACTTCTTCCCGGAGAAGAAAAAAACAGGGAGCAGGGAGGGTAGTGAAGAGTGATTCCTGCTGTTCCTGGACAACACCTGTTACTGGTGAGTAACCACACTTCCTTCGAGACCAAGCAGGAAGTCAGTCCTCTCATATGGGACTCCCCAGCTAGCTACAGGCTATAGTTGACATGGAAGGGCAGACAAGATAGGCCATGGGGTCTTTTTCTGTTATGTTTCTAGGCTACTGAAAAAAACCTGTAAATTGCCCCAAGGGGCAACCAGAAAAGCCGAACTGGGAAGAACAGTGGAAGAGACTCTGAAAGGTTCCGAGAGTTGACATACGGCTCTGGCATCAAGCAAGAGAACGACTCTCCAGTAGCCTGGACAGATAGATAGGCTGGAGGGAAGGAGTTGCATTAATACCCAAAGTATGGCTTGGCCAAAGGTGCTGTCATGCTGGGAAT
Source organism: Ichthyophis bannanicus (assembly GCA_033557465.1). NCBI lineage: Eukaryota > Metazoa > Chordata > Amphibia > Gymnophiona > Ichthyophiidae > Ichthyophis > Ichthyophis bannanicus. Next base: position 16,848,979 of record CM066041.1, on the reverse strand, counting down.
CCTCATCCAAGCAGTAATGGGCTGCAAAGGTGTGGATAGATGACCATGTAGCAGCTCTACAGATCTCCAGCAAGGAGACAGAGTATAGGTTAGCCACAGAGGCTGCCATGGTATGGATACTGTGTGCCATGACATGCCGTTCTAAGGAAATTATCTTTATTCAGTTTCTTGATATACCGCTCTCGTTCACGCATCATAGCAGTTTGACTACTACAGAAAATAGGAAAGGAAAGGAACACAACACCAATTATAATAGGAAAGAGAAAGACAGTTAAATCAGAGGAAGCATTAATTATAAATAGGAAAGGGAGAAGCGGTTGGGTGGAGGGAGCAGCGTATATAATAGGTGGTAAGTGGGTCAGGGAGTATGGCGGTCAAAGGCAGTGCAGGCAGCCTGGGTACAGGCAAAGGAGATACAGCTAGCCATCCAGGTGGAAAGGATGCATTTAGAAACAGCCATGCCCAGCCTGTTTGGGTCATAAGAAATGGAGAGCTGGGAGGAATGGCAGTGGGCTTTTGTCTGTTCTAGATAGAAAGCCAATGCCCTCTTACAATCCAGGGTATGGAAATAGGCCTCTGACCTGTTCACATGAAGCCTAGGAAAGAAGGTGTGGAGTATCACTGACTGGCTGAGATGAAAAGGCGAAACCACCTTAGGCAGAAATTTAGGATGAGTGGATAGGATCACCCTATTTTTGTGGAACCTGGTATAGGGTGTGTGCGCCACCAGCACCTGTAGTTCATGGACTCTGTGCGCTAAAGTAAGCACCACCAAGAAAATGACCTTCCAGTACAGAAACTTGAGAGGGCAGGTGGCCAGCAGTTCAAAAGGTGAAGTGAGCAGTTGTCAGAGGACCATGTTAAGGTCTCATGCCACAGATGGTGGTCAGATCGGTGGATATGATAGCAAGAGGCCCCTCATGAAGTGACCAATAAGGGGGTGAGCAGAAAGGAAACAACCATCTATTGTATGATGGTAGGCTGCCAGAGCACTAAGATGTACGTGGACTGAGTTAGACTTAAAGCTAGCATGAGAAAGCTGTAGAAAGTATGTTAGGTCCTGCTCCACCAAGCAGAAAAAAGGGTTAAGGGCTCTGTCCGCATACCAGACAGAGAATCTGTGCCATCTGAAGGCATATGCTTTGACCCGGTGAAAAGCAGGATATAAATACAGTTAAATAAATAAATAAATATGCATGCATGTTTGATAGAATCCTTGTGAGATTTGAGGAGAATATTCTCCACATCTCTAGGCAGGTGAAAATGAGCAAGAGCTACCCTCTCAGCATCCAAGCTGTGAGGGTTAAGGGCTTGAGGCTGGGATGGAGGAGGATCCCCTCCTCCTGAGCGATCAGATCCGGGGCATTGCCGAGGTGAAGAGTGGTGTCCGGCAGAGGCAAAGCAACAGGGGGTATCATGGTTGCCTGGGCCAGAATGGGGCAATGAGTATCATAGTGGCCTTGTCCGTCTGGACCTTGAAAAAGGTCTTGTCCACCAAGGGAGTTAGTGGGTAGGCATTAAGCAAGCCCTTGCCCCAGTTCAGAAAGTATGCATCGGCGGCTACCTGATTGCAACAAGGAACTCTGGAGAACAGCGGCAGCTGGGTATTTTGAGGAGCAGCAAAAAAAAGGTCTATGGACAGAGTGCCTCGCTTCTGGAAGATGTTGTGGGCTACTTGTGTATTGAAAGTCCATGTGTGTGATTCAGCACTCTGTTTAGCCTGTCCACCAATATGTTGTCCTTTCCCAGGAGGTAGACCACCCGGAGAAGCATACCGTACTTGCTGGCAAATCTCCAGAGTTGAACAGCCTCCCAGCAGAGGAGGTATGAGTCCAGGCCGCCCTGCTTCTTGATGTAGAACACTGTCACCTGGTTGTCTGTCTGGACGAGGACTACCTTGTTGGACAGCTATTGCTGGAAGACTTGAAGGGCATTCGCTACTGCCCTGAGCTCAAGGACGTTTATCTGATGGAGATTCTCCCCCATCATCCAGAATCCCTTGCATCCTGGAGATAAATGCATGGTTGCGTGGATGGTGTCATCAAGAGCGTTTTGGTTTCCTGGACCATGGGATGATGTTCCAAGGGATGCAGAGCAGAGATGGCGTCCATCTGTCCAAGAAGGGTTGATATGAAAGGGGGAGGTATCTGGGTCAGGTTGGAGGTAGCCCTCCTTGACCACTTGGAGTGCTCAAGAATCTTTGGTGATGGCTGGCCACTTTTGGGCATAGTGAATGAGATGTCACCCTGTGGGCTGCTGGCCTCCTTGGGGTGGAGAAACTATGCCCAAGGATTCAAAAGCTTCCCCCTGGCTGGGCCACGGCCGATGCCTGGGGCTTGGGAGCCTTCTGCTTATGAGGGCCATGTCCCTTGGCCTGCTGACCCTGCTGGGAAGCCGGAGAGGCCCGAAAAGGTGGGTAGTTTCTGTAAGCAGCCCCCTTTCCTTAAGTAGGAGGACTTTTTACCCGAGCCCTTCCGTCGGGGAGGGGCAGCAGTCTTTTTAGAGAGCCTGGTCCTCGTCATGAACTCAATTCCCAGCTTGGCAGCCTTGTCGGTCATGGATTTGCCAAAGAGGTTCTCTCCTTGGAATGGGACGTTGACCAACTTGTCCTGAACCCACTGTTCGAGGTCGGATGACTGTAGCCAAGCCTGGCATCGGGCACCGATGCCCACCGCTGCTACTCGAGCCGCTGACTTGAAGCCGTCATAGGCTGCCTGAGACAAACTTGGAGCACTCACGGACAGCTTTGGCCAGGTTCTTGAACTGCTGCAGATGTTCCTCGGAGAGACTAGCTTGAGAACCTGGCAAGTTCCTTCACCAGGTCTCTTAGGTACATGCCCATGTACAGCTGGTATGCCTAGATCCAGCCAATGAGCATCGAGCCCTGGTAGCACTTTCTGTCGACGATGTCCAGGGTGCATGCCTCCCTGCCGGGAGGCACCAAGGAGTGCATCTTCTGACTCTTCAGGTGATGCATGGCCGACTCCACCACCATGGAGTTGTGCAGCAGTTGTGACTTCTGGAAGCCTGGGCTCTGGCAGACTCAATACATCGAGTCAAACTGCTTCTCACCACCGGCTCCGATGCCAGTAATTAACCGTTCCAGGATGGGGGGATGGGCACCGTAAGCAATTCCATGGAGGGGCCTCATATTGGAGGATTTCTAGCTCCTCTGTCTGAGGGTCCTCCTCCGATTCAGTCGGGAACGCTAGGGCCTTGGACATGTCCCTGATGAAGTCAAGGAACTCCATATCCTTGGGTAGGGACCGACATAGGGGCTCCGAAGGAGGGGACTCCGAGGGGACGCTGCGGTAGCAATGGGTATCCGGCAACTCCTCGTCCTCTGTTTCCCAATCAGAGTAGTTCATCGAGGACTCGAGGGAAGGATGGCTCATGGGCCTTGGGGCTGATCCCCACCCTCAGTCCTCAGATGCCCCATGGCTGGTGCCAAGCACACTGACTGGGTAAGATCTCAGCCCCATGGAATGGGAGCCAGATCGAGACCTTGGCCGAAGGACCTTGAGGATCGGCTTGGCCTCCGGGGACGTCCTCGACCCAGAGGGCCTGGTGGTGTTGGTGGAGGAACCGGTGGTACCAAACAGCGCCCGCTGCTGGTCCATGAAGACAGACAAGCTGCACTCCAGTGCCGCAATTCCGGACTCCAGGTCAGAAGGCTCCACAGCCATCAGCACGGGCACTGAGGGAATCGGCCCCGCTGCCAGTTCCCGAGGGGGAGTCCTCAATGAGGATGGTGTCAGGTGACCGAGGCAGAGTCCTTCCGGGTGACCTTTGCAGGGGCTCCTTCTCAGATCCCTCAGACGAGCATCTATGACTGCGGGACCTGGCTCGGGACTTGCCGGGCCCATCTGAGCCATCCAAGGATGCTGTCGCCTTCTTTTTGGGTTCCCTCAAGGGAGACTCCCTTTCTGAGGAACCACAGCGTCAGTCGGGGTCCGTAAGGCTACCCTGGGATTCTGCTGTTTCGGAGGAGGCCTGGGACTTTGGAGGTAACGGGAACTCTGGGAAAAAAATCATCATGCTGCTGCTGGCAGCTTTGAGGGCCTTGGTGCAGTGGTTCTCAACCCAGTCCTCGGGGACTCCCAGGCCAGTCAGGTTTTCAGGATATCCAAAATGAATATGCATGAGATAGATCTGCATGCCCTGCTTCCATTGTATGCAGATCTATCTAATGCATATTCATATTGGATATCCTAAAAACCTGACTGGCCTGGGGGTCCCAGAGGGCTGAGTTGAGAACCACTGCCTTGGTGGATATCATCTTAAAGAGGCTGCATGCCACGGGTTCGTGGTCCAGTCTCAGACAGCGAAGGCAGCAGTCGTGTGCATCGGTTAAGGACATTATTTCAGCACACTGATAACACTTTTTAAAACCACTGGTAGCCATGGGAGTAAAAAGTAACCCAGCGAGGGAATAAATGACTACAAAAGGGGACTGCTACTTCTGGAGAAAGATCTGCGATTCTGAGTATATACTTCTGCGAATTTTTCTAAATCTTGGGGAAAAATGAATTTTTTAGATTAAAGCTGACTAATCTGTGAACCCAGTGTATTTGTTAAATCAGTTAGGGCCTGGTAGCAGCAAAGAGCTTTCAGTTTAAATTTTAAACACAGAAGAGAACTTTCTGGTTAATTTTACAACCCAAGACTCCCTCTAGCCAAGCAAGGGCTGTGGGACTCCCCCTGGAAATTGGTCATATATTACCCTAGAAGCACAGGACAAGGTACTGTGTAGCAGCCAGCTTTTTATAGGTCTTCTTTCCCTCCCTCCCTCCCCAACACCCACAGACACCTGGGATAATCATAGCTTTATAGGTTCTTAAACCTCTTAAAGGAAAGGAGGTGCCATACTCACTCTCAGGTGCAACTGTTTATCCTCATCAGGCATACATTAAGGACCTGAGATTAATTAAGCTTCAGGTGAACAAAGTACATTAAACATATCAGGTCTAGTTTTATTAGTATAAGTATCCCCAGCAACCCTTAGTAAGTAAAGAACTTAAATATCTAAACACAACCTAAACTAAAATGTAGACAGCAGTCCAGCAGCAAGATGGGGGCTTTCCAGTCTTTTGCATTGAGTGTCACATGTATGATTTTCTCCCAGTTGGTGAGGGGTCTTACGTGTGCACTAGGTGCAAGGAGCTCTTTGCTCTCAGGGAACGAGTCCGATCTCTGGAGGCTAGAGTAGCAGACTTGGAGGACATGAGTAAGACAGAGGTACATAGACGAGACCTACAGGGATATAGTCCTGAAGTACCAGCTCCAGTCTCGCAGCATCCCTGTTGCCATGTAAGCGAGAGGTCACGTGACAGGAGAGCATCACCCTGGTGTGGCAGGAAGTGATCCTTTATCTAGGACCTGTCCTCCAGGTGATGTAAAACCCTCTCACACCGAGGAAGTTTCAGCAGGGCCATGTGCCCAGGAGGGAAGGGTTAGGACAGCTGTTATAGTTGGTAATTCGATCATTAGGCATGTAGATAGCTGGGTAGCTGGTGGACATGAGGATCGCCTGGTAACATGCCTGCCCGGTGCGAAGGTAGCGGACCTCACACGCCACCTAGACAAGGTCTTATATAGTGCTAGGGAGGAGTCTGCTGTCTTGGTACATGTCGGTACCAGTGACATAGGAAAATGTGGTAGGGAGATTCTGGAGGCTAAATTTAGGCTTTTAGGTAGGAAGTTGAAATCCAGAACTTCCAGGGTAGCGTTCTCCGAAATGCTTCCCATTCCACGTGCAGAACCCAAAAGGCAGGCAGAGCTTCGGAGTCTCAATGCGTGGATGAGACGATGGTGCAAGGATGAAGGTTTTGCATTTGTTAGGAACTGGGGAACATTCTGTGGGATGGTAAGGAAATCCACAGTACTACGTTTTAACTTTCAAAAGGGAGACCATGTTAAAATGAGGAAAATAGTTAAAAAAATATAAAAAAAACCAAAAAAAAAAACCCCTAAAAAGAGCAGTTACAAAGGTTAAAGCTTGGGTGTTGTTTAAAAATACTATCTTGGAAGCCCAGACCAGCTGCATTCCACGCTTTAAGAAAAGTGGAAGGAAGTCCAAAAAACTGACAGCATGGTTTGAAGATGAGGTCAGAGAGGCTGTTGCCAAAAAAGCATTTTTCAGAAAATGGAAAAAAGAGCCAAATGACAAAAACTGGAAACTGCACAAGCACTGGCAAGTTAAATGATAAGGAAGGCAAAGAGAATTTGAGAAGAAGCTTGCTGTGGAAGCAAAAACATAATAAAGACTTTAAGTCCATTCGTAGCAAAAAGCCTGTGAGAGAGTCAGTTGAACCATTGGTTGATAGAGGGGTAAAAGTGGCACTAAGAGGGGACAAGGCCATAGCGGAGAAACAATGAATTCTTTGCTTCAGTCTTTAATGAGGAAGATGTAGGGATGTTACCTGTGAGTGAAGTGGTATACTGCGAAAGAATTAAAGGAAATATCGATACACCGAGAAGATGTATTACATCTAGTTGATAAACTGAAGAGTAGCAAATCACCTGGACCGGATGGTATACATCCAAGGGTGTTGAAAGAACTGAAATATGAGATTGAAGACCTTCTATTAGTTCACAGATTACTATCATTAAAATAATCTAATACCCGAAGATTGGAGGATGGCCAATGTAACACCACTTTTTTTTTCTTCTTCTATTTATGCAGTTTACATATATAATCCAAGCAAATGCTTGTACAGAAAAACACAACTGTGCAAAAAAAGATAAGAAACAAAGGAAACCTCTCAACATCAAACTTAATTAAACACAGTATAGTTGTAGTCCACTAAGATAGGGGGGACATGTGAGGAAAACAAGCAAACGAGACCAGGTACAGCCACGTTCCACTACCAGGAAATACAAAAATAAAAATATCCAAGAGGGGAGGCATGATACAGAGCATATTACATATAACGATCAATTAACCACAGGTGTTGAGGTCAATAAATGAGAGGATATAAACATGGACAGGTCCTCAGGTTGAAAAAAACATACTTATGAGCCTTGAAGTAAACAATACACTTACAAGGAAAACGCAATAACATTGTAGCTCCAATAGAGAGAACACCTGATCTCAAAAGCAAAAAAGCCTTCCGCCTCTTTTGGGTTTCCCGGGATACATCAGGGAAAATAATTATTTTACCCATAAATAAAACCGAGCGTTTTTTAAAATACAACTTTAATAGCCAATCCCGGTCCGAAGATAATGCAAAAGTGACTAATAGAGTAGATACCTTAATATCAGGCTGACTCGGTGATTCTAAAAGGGCAGACACATCAAGAGTATCTACCCCGGAGGACGCCAAAACAGCCTGAACTCCATTTTTCTTCACAGGAAGAAAGTATGCCTTAACTGGAGGAACTAAATTTTCAGGGACCAACAAAGATTCAATTAGATATTTTTTGAACATATTAACCGGGGAAACACCAGTCAACATGGGAAAATTTAGCAGACTATATTAAACGCACGAGCAGCGTTTTCTAAATTTTCCAATTTCCTTTGAATCACAAAATTGTCCTTCACAAGTGAGTCAGTTAAAGTCGAGTTACGTAAAAGTTTCTGTTCCCCAGTATTAACCTTCTCAGCCAAAACAGTCAGTTCTTCCTTATTACCCTCTGTAGCACTTTCCAATCTCTCCAGGCGCTGGGAAGACACCACCAGCTGCTGGGACACCATCACCGAGAGCTGCGATATTGCCTCCCAGATGGATTCCAGGGAAAACTCCTTCGGGCGTTTCAGCAAAGTAAATTGAGGTAAAATTTGGCTAGGTGAGGGAACTGGTCCAGTTAAATCCCCACTCGGATGTACCAAGACCTCAGACTCCACCATCTGGCGCCTAGTCACATCTCCTGCCGCCAACATCGAGGGGGCCACTCCGGAGCTCCAATCCAGCGAGGCCTGCACCAGCAAGCCAGCTCCGACGTCATCAGAAGGGGCCGACTCGCCTCCCGCGAGGGGAAGCTCCGGGAGAGTCAGACGCTGGGGAGGCTGCCGATCGTCCGGGGAGAGAGACACCTCCAGGGCAAGCAACTCCGGGTCTACCTCCACCAGTGCCACAGCGCCCGCTCTAATCTCCGCCTTCTTTTGCTCCGAGAGGTGGACAAAACGGTCCATAGGACCCGAGGTAATAGCAGGAACAGGCTCCGCGGGCAAAGCCTTGTGCTTACTCTTGCGTTTAGGCATACTTCAGAAGGAACTCAAGCCGCCACCATCTTGGAGATGTAACACCACTTTTTAAAAAGGGTTCCGGGGTGATCCGGGAAACTACAAACCGGTGAGCCTGACGTCAGTACCCCTAAAAATGGTAGAAATCATAATAAAGAACAAATTTACTGAACATGTAGATAGTCATGGCTTAATGGGAAAAAAACATCAAACAAGCAATATCCAAACTCCAAAAAGCAGCTCTATTTGATGGCAACTGGGTCTCAGACTTGAATCAGGCGACTTACTGAACCCATATACATTTACAGGTATAGCGCCTTAACTTGCATCAATGACCCAACATGTTGCTCTTAACTAAATGAGCTAACCTACTTAATTTACAAAGTATTAAAGTTTAATCCATTAAAGGATGAATAGGAAATGCTTATCTTAAATTTTGTAAATTATTATCCCAACGCCGGATATCAGCGCCGTGGCATTTCACAATTAGACAGTTCTTCAGGGGATTCTTCCTCCATTACACCCAGTTGCCAACAAATATAGCTTCTTTTTGGAGTTTGGATATAGCTTGTTTGATGGTGGTTATATCTCTGAGGTGAAGAGTGGAGCCGGTTTTTTGACATTACTGAGAAGTTGTATTGAGCTCTGAAAGGTGACGAGATACAGATTTGATGGCTTAATGGGAGACAGCCAACATGGCTTTAGACAAGGAAGATCTTGTCTTACTAATCTGTTATTTTTTTTGAAGGTGAGAATAAACAGGTAGACAAAGGTGAGTCAGTTGATATAGTATATCTGGACTTTCAGAAAGCCTTTGATAAGGTCCCCCCATCAGAGACTTTTGGCAAAACTAAAAAGTCATGGGATAGGAGGCAGTGTACTATTGTGGATCAGGAACTGGTTAAAATATAGAAAGCAAAGGGTAGGGGCTAAATTTCCAATTTTCCCAATGGAGAAAGGTGAATAGTGGAGTACCTCAGGGATCTGTGCTGGGTCCGCTGTTTTTTGAGATATACATAAATGACCTGGAAAAGGGAATAACAAGTGAGTTTATCAAATTTGCAGATGACACAAAACTATTTAAAATTGTTAAAACCCATGAGGGTTGTGGAAAATTGCAAGAGGATCTTGATAAATTGGAAGACTGGGCATCCAAATGGCAGATGAAATTTAATGTGGACAAGTGCAAAGTTATGCACCTAGAAAAGAAAAACCCAAAACTATGGTTACATGATGCAAGGTTCCACATTAGGAACCACCACCCAGGAAAAAGATTTAGGTGTCATTGTGGATAACATGTTGAAATCCTCCGCCCAGTGTGCAGTGGCGGCCAAGAGAGCAAATAGAATGCTAGGTATCATATGGAAAGGAATGGAAAATAAAACAAAGGATATTATAATGCCTCTATATCGTTCCATGGTGCGACGTCACCTTGAATATTGTGTGCAAATCTCCAGGAACAAGCAGGAATGAGTCTTCACATGTGGGTACGTCGGCGCCGACGGAGCCCGCACGGAAAATGCTCCCCAGCATCCAATAAGAAAGCCTTTGGGAGCATCCCCCGCGCCTGCGCGGTGACTTCCCGCCCTTCCAACAGTCTCTCCTCAGTTTTTCGTTTTTCCGCGGAGCCTACAGGACGTACCTCCTGTACCGCAGAAACCTTTTTTTCTTATATCCTTTTATTCTTACTTTTTCTTGTTTTGTGCGGTCGCGGCGGTCTTCCCCGCTGATACCGGTTCCTCCGGTGCTTCACTCTTTCCCTTGAGAAATAATTCCTTCGTCAGTTTTTTTCTTTGTTTATCCTTTGAGGCCTGCTAGGCCCTTTTTTTCCACATGGAGCCTTCTTCCCCCTTGAAGTGCCCCCACCGTGGAGACTTGGTTTTCTTTTTAGACTCCAAGGCCTGGTGTCTATCCTGTTTGGGCCCTGACCCTTTTTCCCCGGGTCCATGGGGCCTTAGCGTCGGGAGAAGACCTTCTCTCTTTCGGGTATCCCTCGATGCCGTTTTTCCTCCTCGGGTGAGGTCCTCAGTTTATTCTTCTCTCCAGGATCAGGTAACCCACAAACAGTCTGTTAAGACTAGCCGATCCTTGCAGGGCAGGTCTCATGCCCAGCATAACGACGGCTCCGGCCTTGCCCTCAAGACCTCCTCGGCAATAAGACCCCGGCGGGAGTCCTCGGGCTCCAAAGCATTTACGGGGTTTCAAGTTGTTCCTGGGGTTCACTCCTCACAGAACATACCTGAGCCATGCTCGGGGGAATCGGTACCGCTTCGGGCGGTACCGATTCCCTGGCATCGGCACCGGTGTCGAGTGCTCCACTCCTCACCGAGGATAGTCAGCTGGTGTTCTCGGTGCCTTCGGGGCCGATCGATTCGATCCAGACTGGCTTTCCTGCACCCCAGCCATGCGCGGGGTTGGCACCAGCTCCACCGGCGTCGGCGTCGAGTGTTTCACTCGCCGCCGGGGATTGCGGTCTGGCTCCGAGCGGTACCGCTCCCCTGGCGTCGGCACCGGTGTCGGTGGCCCCACCCTTCACCAAGGATCGTCGTCTGGCGTCCTCGGTGCCTTCGGGGCCGGCCGGTTCGACCCAGACTGGCGTGCCTGCACCCCAGCCATGCGTGGGGTTGGTACCGTCTTCGGGCGGTTCCGCTCCCCCGGCATTGGCCCCGATGGCGATTGTTCCACTCGCCACCAGGGATTGCGGTCTGGCTTCGCGCAGTACCGCTTCCCTGGCATCGGCACCGGTGTTGAGTACTCCACTCTTCACCGGGGGTCGGCGCCTGGTGTCCTCGGTAACCCCGGGACGGTTTGACCCGACCCGGGCTGACTCTTTGGCCTCCCAGCCTTGCGCGGGGGTGGTGCCGCCCTCGAGCGGTGCCGGCCCACCGGCATCGCCACGAGTGTTGAGTGCCCCGCTCTCCACTTGACTGGAATCCCCGGTACCTTCGGGTCCGATCAACGCGGACCAGGCTAGCATACCTATATCCGGGCCAGCCGCAGAGCGGATGCCGACTTCGAGCGATACCGATGCCCCGGCATTGGCATCAGTGTTGGGTGTCCCACTCTTCACCGGGGTTCGTCACTGAGTTTCCTGGTCGGAGCCGATCGATACGCCCCGGAGGGACGTCCATCCCCCTTCGCCATGCTTGAGGGGGGTACCGGCTTCAGGCGGTACCGATACTCCGGCGTCGGGGCCGGTGTCGAGTGTTCCTCTCATCCCAGGGCATCGTCTTCGGACGTTCGCGGTGCCTTTGGCACCGACTGCCTCGATCCCGATCGCCTCTCATGTGGGGGCACTGCCGGTACCATCACCAACGTCGGTGCCTTTTCGGCGTGCATCAATAGCCCCGCTCGCTTCGATGCCCAGTCTAGAATCAATATCCAGTCTGGATGACTTGGTTGTGGCATCGCCGATGCCACCTCCGACGTCGGTGTCTTCTCGGCATGCGCCGATAGCCTCGCCTTCTTCGATGCCCAGTCTAGAATCGATATCTAGTCTGGATGATTCGATTCCGACGCGGTGGGGAACCGGTCCAGGTCATCTCCGACTATGCAGTACCGAGGGTAATCTCCAGAGCTCTCAGGTTACCTTGGTGCCGTTTCGGCAACCTTCGCTACCGGCTCAGCTGGCACCGATGCCGGCATCGATGTCGATTCCTGCGACTCCATCGGTGCCATCGATCCTTTCTATGCCTAGCTTAGAATCGATACCGGGTGCCGATGAAGAACTACTGACTGCCTCGACTCGGAGCTGTCAGTACCGTCCCCCATATGGCAGGATTCTTTCTCTGCACCAGTCCCGTGGGTCTTCTGGTGTTCATGATCCTCATTCTGCCTCAGCCGACCTGGGAATAACTCCTCTGGGAGATCCTTCGTTTCAGAAATTTCTCCTTGACATGGCTGCTTTTCTTGCCATTCCTATCCCGGGCGCTACCCAAGATTCTGCCGAACAGGGGACCGTCATGCTTCCTTTACATCATTCCTTGCAGGACCTTCTTTTGAGGATTTGGGAATCACCTTTGAAGGTTCCTGCGCCCTCTACGGCCATGGATGTTCTGTATCAGGTGCCCCCCTCTCCGGGGTTTCAGAACAACCAGCTTCCGCATCACTCCCTTGTAGTGGCATCAGCGATGAGGAAGGTCAGAAGACACACCCTTCTTATCCGCCTGGTCGTGCATCTAAAGCACTCGATGCCTTTGGACGTCAAACCTTCCAAACTTCTATGTTGGCTTCCAGAATCATTTCATATATTTTTTTATATGAGTAACACTTCAGGAGGTCACAGAGAGATTATCTCTTCTGTCTCCCTTCTTGTCAGAACCTAAGGCCTCTGACTATTCCTTGCTTCTTAATCATAGCAGGAACATCTCTTGGTTTCTTTCCCGTGCTTCCCTAGACTCTTTTGAGTCTGTTAGTAGATCCTCGGCTATTGCCATTGGAGCACGTCGTACTGCATGGCCTAAAGCTTCAGGCTTGAACAGATGGGTACAACATATACTGGGTAACTCTCCTTGTACTGGAGAACATCTCTTCAATAGGGAGGCTTTACGTCAGGTTGCTCGCTGCTCCACTGACTTCCCTGGCTATGGAAACCATCCCAAGCCTCCTTTTTCCCTGGGACGTGGGAAATATCCTACGAACCCTTCTCTCCCGAAGAGGAGGGTTCACCCTTCTTCTGCCCATTCCCCCGGTGTACCCGAGCAAAGGACGTCTCCTCCTAGCCTGAAGTCTCCAGGCTCAGACCAGTCTACCCATACCGGCGCTCATCGGGTCCGGCGTGGTGCACCATACAGTTAACTTCTTCTCTGCAGAAGTTTCTTTCTCAAACCCCACGCTGGGTTTTTTCTTTTTTCCAGTATGCTATGCTCTTGGGATACTTCTCCATGGGTCCCAGACTTCTCCCATTCTTCTACCATGAAGGGAGGTTGCAACTATCCCAGGATAGTTTCGGTCCCCACTTGGGCATTTTTCCTTCAGCGGACTTACCACATAGTGGGTCACTTTCCTAATCCCTCTCTTCCAGGTTTTTCCCCTGCTTGAGTTGGTGCAATACTGAAATACTTCTTTTTCTTCCCAGCGTAGTCAGGTTGTCTTCCTTCAATGCATATTCTGAACAACTCATCCGGCAGGGACAGAGTCTCCGCTGCCTTGCCTATTTTCTCATACAGGAGAATCCCCTTATTGTTCAGTTGCTGTCGGGTTTTTTTCTTACAAGAGACAAGTTCCTTTGCGTGAATGTACACGGAGCTCTCCTTCTGATTGGAGTATACCCTGCTCCACAGAACTGGAGTCTCCATATCTCTTCTGGTGGGTTCACCCCTATTATTGAACCATCACATTCCCCATGTGAAGGTTGTTTTTTTCAGTGGCAGGCATGTCTTCTAAGATTATTTCATATCCGTAGGCGCATACCTGTTTTTTTACGCCTGGGTGGCATGACCACCCCGTTTTGCTGTATATCTATACCTTCCTCCCCGTAGGTATATATATCACCCTGGTCTAGACATATATACTCTCACATGCTTCTACATTGCCATTCCGTATGCATATATCTATATATATGTATGCGCATGTCCGGAGATGTCCTTAGCGCCCTCTGTCATGCCTATCTCTGTGACTGTCGGTGCCTAGGTTTCATTTTCTATGGGGTCCAGACAGTCACCTTGCCTGTTATCATATGGCTCAGTGACTGGGACTTGTTATTCTAACCATTACTGCTGTGACGTCAACAGCTTCTATTTTTGTTATACTTCTCCCTGTCTTTACAGCCTTCCCTCACTGTCTTCCTCTCTCTTGCCAGTTCGGAAAGACAGTGTGCGTCTTCAGTATTACTGAGTTCGCCTCGGTTCTCCTTGGGAATAGGGGCTTTTTTTCCATCCCCCTCTTCCCTCCCGGACTGGGCCAATTTACCAGATCGGTCAGTCTCCTTTTTTGTTTAGTCCTCACTGTTTATGACTCTGTGCCTGAACGAGTCGGAGCTTTCCCATCAAAGCTTCCCTGTGGGGACCTGCCGATCTTTTCCTGCCCCGGTGGACACCTGGGTCTCCTGCCCATTCCAGTCTGGGACTTCTCCTCGCTGCTGTGGAGTTTCCTTGAAGATTCCGATACTGCATCTACTGTCTACTTCCTACAATCCAGTAGGTAAGCTCTTCTTTGTGCCAGTTCATTAAATTTTCTTTAATGATGCTTGTCATGCCTTCTAAAGACATTTCCCTGTAGTCTTTAGTTTCGCTGTTCCTCTACAGCTCGGCTCCTCTCAACTCCTACCCTCCATCCCTCGGGGGATGCCGGGGATCCAGATGGGAAAATGCCGTCCTGCCGGGATACGCATTTTATGGGATCTCCCCTGGCACCCTTAGCTAGGGAGTCCCCACATGTGAAGACTCATTCCTGCTTGTTCCTGGAGATAGCACAGTTACTTACCTGTAACAGGTGATCTCCGGAACAGCAGGAATTGGTCTTCACAACCCACCCGCCTCCCCTAGGAGTTGTATCTGTCTATTTCCTTTCCTCTTCTCTCCTTCTGTCTCAGCTATGAAACCCAACTGAGGAGAGACTGTTGGAAGGGCGGGAAGTCACCGCGCAGGCGCGGGGGATGCTCCCAAAGGCTTTCTTATTGGATGCTGGGGAGCATTTTCCGTGCGGGCTCCGTCGGCGCCGACGTACCCACATGTGAAGACTAATTCCTGCTGTTCCGGAGATCACCTGTTACAGGTAAGTAACTGTGCTTTTTGGGTCGCCATATCTTAAAAAGGATATAGCATTATTAGAAAAGGTACAGAGAAGAGCCTGAATAGGTTAGTGCTCTTCAACCTGGAAAAGAGACGGCTGAGGGGAGATATGATGTTGTTAAGTGCCGTTGAGTCGGAGTTGACTCATGGCAACCCTCTGGATAGCTATCCTAAATTGTGTTCGGTCTTCAATCAGGCGGCTCATTGTTGACAGACTGGTACCAGTAGCTCCTGTTATTGTATCGATCCATCTCATTGCTAGACTTCCTCTTTTACGTTGACCTTCTATCTTGCCAAGCATGATGTCTTTCTCTAACGACCTCTCTCTTTGCATGATGTGTCCAGAGTATGAAAGTCAAAGTCTTGTCATCTGAGCTTCTAAAGAAAGCTTAGGTTTGATCTCCTCTAGTACCGACTGGTTTGTTCTTCGGGCAGTCCATGGTATACACAGTATTCGCCGCCAGCACCATAATTCAAAGGCATCAATTTTCTTCCTATCTTTTTCACTGTCCAGCTTTCACATCCATATGATGTTATTAAAAATACCATGGCTTGAACAAGTCGAATCTTTGTATGGAGAGAGACATCTCTGCTCTTGAGAATCTTATCTAGGTCTTTCATAGAGATATGATAAAGGTCTATAAATTAATGAATGGAGTGGAACAGATAAACGTAGATAGATTATTTATGTCATCAGAATATAGAAAGACTAGGGGACATGCAATGAAGTTAGAGGGTAAACTATTTAAGACTAATAAGAGAAAATATTTTTTCACTCAACGTGTAATCATACTCTGGAATTTGTTATTGGAGGATGTAGTAAAAGCTGTTAGTGTGAGGGTGACATCATAAGACTAAATGGTGGCGAAGTAATCAAGCTCCGCAACCAACGCCTGCCAAAACGGGAATAAAGTACCCCCAGAAGAAGCGAGGCAGAGGCGTAATGTTGGGGTTCTAATACAGAATATCCCCAAACCCATGCGGAAGACAGTGTGGGCCGCGGTTACCTCCTGACAAGGCAGATCTGACGGAGAATGAGTCCGAGCGGGGCGCCACGTGGCCAATCAGTGCGGCAGCTGGGGAGGCCTGGTGAGTGAGTGAAGGCAGCACAGCACAAGAGTACCGGTAGTTTGAGTGACCCCAGAGCGGCACACATCGAGAGCTAGAGGAAAGGAAGAGCGGGCCAAGACATCGAGCCAGCGCAGCTGGAAGGGCTGGCAGAGTGAGGAGTCTGATCAGGGGAACAAGAGGACTTGAGGAGAGAAAGACCGCGGCAGGAGGGCTGGTGAGTGAAAGAGGAGCAGCGAAGTTTAAGCCGGAGTGGCAAAGCAACGAAAATTGAAAGGAGGCCAGCAATGGAGAGGAATATAGGAAGGCTGTAAAGGGAGACAGCCACTAAAAGCAAAGGAAGAAACATAGAATACTACACGCTAAGCTCATGTTAATAGCTTTAAAGAATATTAAATAAATAAAACAAACATTTTGAAGCTCTACAAAGGCAAGAGCCATACTGACAGTGACCAGAAAGACAGACAAGTGAAGAGACTCCGATACCTTTTGGCAGAAGCAGACCACTGAAGAAGCACTTGGCATCACCGGTGCAGGGGGAGAGAGTGCGGATGGAGAAAGCTAAAGGAGAGCTTACAGCCAAGAAAAAGCTGGCGGAATTTAAATCTTATGTGATATGAAAAGGAAGGAAAGATGGGGAGAAGGAAAATAAAATGGTGGCTGAACACATGGAAGAGCAGGAGGACGAGATGAAGGGACTATGGACCCAGGGAGTAGCAGAGATGATTAAGACGTGGTTGGTGGAGCTGAAAGAGGAACTTAAAATGGAAATCAGTGGAGTCAAAAATGAGTTAAAAGACTTTATAATCTTTAAGACAAGATATTGTGGACCTGGGGATCCAGGGTGGAAGAAACAGAACAGCAGGTGGAACTACAAGGGGAGGTAATGGAGGATTTACAAAAAGGATGGGAGGAGTTAAAGCAAAAGGGGCGGAGATGGATCCAATAAGGTGGTCGGACCACGCCTTAGTGGAAGTCAGGATCTCAATAGGGGGGGGGGGGAGGCACCCAGTTTTGGAGGCTGAATGAATCTCTATTAGAGGACGGGAGAGTCAGAGAAGAGATAGAGAGGGAACCAAGGGAATACTTCAGATGGAACGATAATGGAGAGGTGGCATGGGGTGGAGTTTGGGATGGTTATAAGGCAGTAGTGAAGGGAGTTTTAATCAAATGGGGGGGCATGTAAAAGGAAGGAAAGGGAGGGGCGAGATAGGGAATTGAGCGCAAAATTAATGCAATTGGAAGAATTAGATGCGCAGGATAGAAAGGGAACATATAGGAGGGCAAGTGTTGGCAGTTAAAGCCCAGATCAATGCAATGCAGGCAGAAACTATAAGGTATCGTATGCAGCTTTTGAGACAAGAATTTTTTGAGGGGGGAAAACAAAGCTGGGAGATATATGGTGCAGAAATTGAAACAACAGAAGTTACGGTCACAAATATTGCAAGTTAGAGATTCTGGAGGGAAGCTAGTACAGAAAGATGGTGACATTCGGGAGGCCTTTAAAAGATTTTACCAGTCGTTGTACAAAGAAAGAGCCCCTCCAGAGATGGAGAGGACACAGAGCTATTTGGACTCCATAATGCTTCCGAAACTGGAAGAGGAGGAACAAAAAGAATTAGGAGTGGAGGAGTGGCCTAGTGGTTGGGGCAAGGTACTTCAGGCCAGAAGGTCAGGGGTTCAAATCCCACTAGAGGATAGCAACCTTGGGCCGGAAGGACTGGGGTTTCTAGTCCCACAGGTACTCCTTGTGGTCTTGGGCAAGCCACTTAACCCTCCATAGCCCATGTTCCCTGTAAAATAGTTATCTCCAAGTTATAATGCCCTGTTCAATGTAATTTCAGTTTGTTCAATGTAAACCGCACTGATGCAGAATAGCGTGGTATATAAGAGAATGTAAATAATAATAATAAATAAATAGAGCTATAAAGGAAGAGGAAGTTTTGAAAGCTATAAAATAATTAAAAATAAATAAGGCACCAGGATTGGACGGGCTAACAGCGAGGTTTTATAGAAGATTTGGAGAGATACTAGTTGCACCACTAGTGAGGTTGTTTAACCTACCCAGAGAGGGGGGTAGGCTGGCAGATACCATGGGGTGGGCAGGAACAACAGTAATACACAAAGAAGGAAAGGACCCACAAGAATGCTCATCCTATAGACCAATCTCATTGCTAAATTTAGATGCTAAATTATTGGCTAAAATATTGGCTACACGGTTAAATGGGATAATAGGTATATTGATCCATCAAGATCAAGCGGGATTTATTCCCGGTAGGCAAGTAGCAGATAATATTTCCAAGATCCTAAACATTATCTGGTCAGTTGAACAAAGTAAAAAGGAGACGTTGCTGATATCCTTGGATGCCGAAAAGGCTATTGACCAGGTGTCATGGCCATTTCTAAGTAACGGAAAAAATGGGGCTGGGGGAAGAGTTCATGGGGTTGGTGAGAGCATTATATCCTAACCCGAAAGCTTGTGTTCGGGTGAATGGAGCCTCTTCTGCTTTCTTTGAGCAGGGGAGAGGGATGAGACAAGGGTGCCCACTTTCGCTTCTTATTTGCGATTTCTGTGGAGCCGTTTGTGGAGAGGGTGCGAGAATGGGAGGATCTGAAGGGCATAGTAATAGGAAAGACAGAATGTAGGATATCATTGTTTGTGGATACTTATGAGCGTAGCTAGACCGAAGCTCTCCATACCAATATTAATGTGGGAATTGGAAGAATATGGAAGGCTGTCGGGATTTACTATAAACTGGACAAAATCTGAAATATTGAACTTGTCAGTACAAAAGGAAGTGCAGGGAATGCTACAAATGAAATATCCATTTAGGTGGGCCAAGGGGGCTATTCGGTACCTAGGGATCCAAATAAGCAATAGTCTGGAAGGATTATATGACTTAAATTATCGAAAATTATTTGGGCAAGTTGAAAGCCGCCTGAGTGGGTGGGGGCAGGATATCTATCTTGGTTTGGGTGCATTGCAGCTATAAAGATGATGCTATTGCCCCGCTTTCTGTTCTTATTTCAGGCGCTGCTGATATTGGTACCGCAAAGAAAGTTAAAGCAATTGCAAAGAAACATTAATAGATTTATATGGTAAAATAGGAGGCCCAGGGTAGCTCAGTCAATTTTGCAGAGAGCTAAGGGGGGGGGGGGCTAGGAATGCCCAATTTTCAAAAATATTATGTGGCAGTGCAGTTGAAAACGATATATGAATGGCAAAGAGAAAAACAGAAACATTGGGTCCAAATAGAAGAAGACTCAGTAAGGGGAGTGGGATTGGAAAGGATGGTGTGGAGGGGAAGTAGAGTACTAGACATTAAACCCATAAACCCCATCATTCTGCATATGTTGACTGTGTGGAAACAAAATAGGAAATTATTAATACAAGACAAAGGATATACGCAGGGGATGACATTAGAGGCATGCTTTGAGAGGGGACAGGGACTAGGGGTGAGCACATTGAGAAGATGGGGAAAGTTGGGACTTACACACATTTCCCAGATTGTGGCTCCAGAGGGTGTTAGAGAGTTTGAGGGTATTAAGGACTTATAAGGGTTATCAGGTAATGACTCATATAGCTATATACAGGTTAGTCACTTTGTGAGACACCAGAAAGTATGGAAGGATCTTTGGAATAATAGGGGGTGTTCAAGGCCTTTTGTGCAGGACAACTAGGTCGAAAAGGAGCATTGTCAAAAATCTATAAAGGATTAATGGAGGGAGGAGAGGGAAAACTAGAGTTTATGAAGAAATGGGAGGTAGACTTAGAAGTGCAATGGAACAAAGAGGTGTGGGATAAAGTAATACAGACAGTGGCAGGCAGGTCCATAGCTACTCAAATAAAAAAAATGCTTATAAAGTATTATATCGGTTGTATTAGACACCAACACGTCAAAAAAGAGCGGGATGGGGGCAATCTGATCAATGCTGGAGGGGGTGTCAACGAGAGAGGCGATATGCTACACATGTGGTGGAAAGTGTGGGCAGATTCAAGCATACTGGGATAAGGTACTGGAGATAATTTATGCAATGACAGGATATAGACTACAAAGGAAGCCAGAGGTCTGCCTATTGCACCAATTGGAGGAGGATATTTTGGAAAGGGAGAGGGGGGTTATTGCACCATTGTATAGCGGCAGCAAGATGTGAGATAGCAAAATATTGGACTGGAGTGGGGACATCTCATAGTGAAGGTTTTGTCAGGAGAATAGAGGACCTGTGTTTGATGCATGGATTGATGGGGATGCAACAAGGGAAAGAGGAGAGGAGCATGGAACAGTGGAATAGAGTATGGCATTGATTGGGAACCTGGAAAGGTGGAGAGAAGGGAGGAGGAAGTAAAGGAGAGATCATGGTAAGATTACTATCAGTAGGAAGCAAGGACCCTGAGCTGAATGGTGATAGATGGTATATAAGTGTGATGTATAAATGCTTTATGATGGGACAACGAAGCTTGTACAAATGAAGGGGGAAATAAAGCAGGGAGGGATGAGGGGGGGAAGGGAAAAGGGGGAGGCTGAAGATTAGGTAATTTAGAATGTTATAATAGTTAGTAGGGGATAAAAGCAAGGTTGATTATATGATGGTTGTGGAATATGTACAATGCTGAGTTCAAAGGATGTTTGTACTATCTATTGAAACATTTAATAAAAAGTTAAACGAAAAAAAAGCTGTTAGTGTAGCTGGATTTAAAAAAGGTTTGGACAAGTTCCTGGAGGAAAGGTCCATAAACCATTATTAAAAGGGACCCAGGGATATCACTGCTTGACCCAATACAAGCATTGTGGAACCTGTGTCTTTTGGGGAAACTGCTAGGTAATTATGACCTAGATTGACCACTATTGGAAACGGGAAGGCAGAGGCACTATCCACAAAAATAAGTTTTTCTGTGGTGACAGGATGTGTTTCCTGCTGGCTCTGCGGAAAATGAAGAACTGAAGAAAGGGAGTTGGGAAGGCAGTCGCGCAGACGCAGTGGAGTGTTCCCAAAAGCTTTCCAATTAGATGCTGGGGAAAGTTCCCGCGTGGACTCTATCGATACCGAAGTCACCCATAAGTGAAGATTACATTCCTGCTTGTTCCTGGAGATATTAGACTTTACCTGCTAATTTTCTTTCCTGTAGTCCCTCTGGATCTTTGCGAGTCATATGGGAATATACACATTGCTTCAGAGACAAGTGCATGTTTTTTTGGTGCTTGTTGGCAGGATTGCTGTTCAGGTAAGTGTTTTGCCTTCTCAAATTTGAAACAAAATAAAAGACAAAAAACAAAATAAACTAATATGGCAGCAACCTTGGGCCGGAAGGACTGGGGTTTCTAGTCCCACAGGTGCTCCTTGTGGTCTTGGGCAAGCCACTTAACCCTCCATAGCCCATGTTCCCTGTAAAATAGTTATCTCCAAGTTATAATGCCCTGTTCAATGTAATTTCAGTTTGTTCAATGTAAACCGCACTGATGCAGAATAGTGCGGTATATAAGAGAATGTAAATAAATAATAAATAAATTTATATACCGCTTTATCCTGAAATCAAAGCGGTTTACACATCAAACAAATCAAAATGTGTGTGGGTTCGGGCATGCAGTGAGAATCGATAGTGTAGGTGTGGGTGGAGTAAAGATGATTGCGGGGTGAGCTATATACAATGAGGTCTATGTACAGGAACTATATACATATTGCAGGAAGGGGGAGGTGGAGGGGGCGGCTGCATGGATAGGAGACGAGGTGGGCGAAGGGAGGGCCGGTCAGGTCAGGTGATGTCCTTATAGTGTTCTGTGAAGAGCGTCGTTTTGAGCATCTTCCTGAAATCCTTGAGGTCTGTAGTTGATCTCAGGTTGTTGGGAAGTGAGATCCAGAGTGCCGGCACGGCCAGGGATAATGCTCTTCTTGGGGTATCCTGTCTTGTTTTAGTAAATGCTTTGGGTGTGTTGATGTTGCCTGAGGTGTCTCTCCTCCTGGGTCTGGTGCATGGGTCAGATTTGATGAAGGGTTTCAGACTGTCTGCTGAGAGGTTCTGTTTGATTTTGAAAGTGTTTAGTAGCACCTTATAACGGATGCAGGTGGTGATTGGGAGCCAGTGGAGGTGGTTGAGGATGGGGGTGATGTGATCGTGCCTTGAAGCACCAGTTATTATTCGGGCGGCACTGTTCTGCGCCATCTGTGGTGGCCGGGTTGCTTGTTTTGAGAGTCCGAGGTAAATGGGGTTGCAGTAGTCTAAGATGAGAGTGATGAGAGCTTGACAGATGGTGCGGAAGTGATCCTGTGAGAGGATTGGCTTGAGGCGTCTTATGGTTCTCATTTTGAGGTATGTGTTCCTGGTGGTTTTGGCGATGTGAGATTGAAGGTTGAATTCTTTGTCGAGAATCACACCTAGATACTTAATTCCGGGTTTTATTGGTATTGTGATGTCATTCAGCTTGATGACAGGAGGAGGGGTGAAGGCAGAGTTCCTGGTGATGACTGGTGCTTCTGTCTTGGTGTAATTTAAGGTTAAGTTGTTTTCCAGAAGCCAGCTTGTCATCTGTTGCAGATAGTTGGCTATGCTGGAGTAGTCTGGGCAGTCAAGGGTGATAGGGGCGTATATCATAATGTCGTCTGCGTAGATGGTGTATTGGATTCCGTTGTTTTTGATGATGGAGCAGATCGGTTGTATGTAGAGGTTGAATAACAAGGCTGAGAGGGCCAAGCCTTGTGGAACACACTGGGTGGCTCTCAGAGTTTGGGAAGTGGTTGAGCCACATTTGACCTGGAGGTGGCCTGTCCATGAGATAAGATGTGAACCAATTCAAAGTGGTGCCGTGTAGACCAATTCCCTGAAGTCTTGACTGCAGAGTACTGTGGTTGACGGTGTCAAAGGCTGAGGAGATGTCTATAAATATCATGACGCCGCCTTCTTTATATTGTTGATAACCTGGATCAGGTTGTCAAAGAGGTAAATCAGTAGGGTTTCAACGCCATGGTTTGGGCGGAAGCCATGTTGATTGGGGTCCAGAGGGGCATGGCTGTCGATGTGGTCTTGGAGTTGTTGTTGAACCACCTTGTCGATCTTCAAAAGGAGGGGAAGGCTTGAGATGGGTCTGTAGGTGGCTGGATTGGTTTTACTTAGTGTGGATTTTTTAGGATTTGGGCATATTGTTGCTAGCTTTAGAGTGCTAGGCATGAAACCTTGGGTTAGGGAGTTGTGTACCATGTTGCAGATGAATTGACAACTGGCTATGTGCTGACATCAGCTGCAGTTACTTATAGAATGTGTGAATAGAGCTCTTTGCTCTCTAGAAATTAGTTTTATTTTTTATTTTAAATGTTAACTTTGTTTTTATTGGTAGCTATCGGTTTCTTTTAGAGTTCCCCTGCGTTGAGTTATATTTTTTTCATGGTGTTCCCCTAGTTTTTATGAAATTGTGAGAGAAGTGTGAGAGTCTGTGATTTCTGGTTTATCAGAGACTTGTTTTCCATTTTGTGTGGATATCTTGGGTTCGATACCAGTAAGTTTTATCATATTTTTTTTTTTTAGTTTATATTGTATAATGGGGCATTAAGGTTCTACCTTTTTTTGTAGGTGGGTGGCAGCAGTTTATGCTCTACTCTCTGAGGAGTAGTGTGTTGCCTCCAGGAGGTGGGTATATTTGTACCCTATTATATTAAGTTATTGTATGTGTTATGATTGCTTTATAGTTTGTTTTAATTTTCTTAGTTCTAGATTGTATGATGTTAATGTTTTCATTTTTACTTTTATTTATGTTGCAGGTTGTACCTCATATCTTTGCGCACTATTTGAAATGTGCCCCTGAAGCAGGCGAGTCAAACATGTTGGGCTCTTTCTAACTTTTATAAATGGGCAATTTTATGCATGTTTATGTAATTTTGTATTTATGTTTTATGGTTACAAATTGTATGTATTAAAATTGTATTTATTTGATTTGTACCCTTTGTCTGCTTTTAGCACCACTCTTTGTTTGGTTTTACTTTGTGGTGTATAGCACTCCTGTGTTTTGTGGTAAGTGGCATTAAATCAATCCAAAACTGAATTGCTAAACACAAACTTACCTTAAAACTAATGTGCAGAAATGTGTTGCCTGCAGTATGTGTAAGATCGATCGCTGTGCTCTTTTGCCATTTAAATACAGACCAGAGACTCCATCCAAAAGGATAAGCCTGATTGATAGGCAAACCTCACTTTCATAGGGTACATAATATTAAATGTTAATATAACTAGGAAGAAGTCCTGTTTTCCTTAACGGAGGGCAGAGAGAATTCCCTGAGGCTGTATTGCTGCAGGAGGGGCCTGGTGAGCTGATTGTGGGGAGGAGAGATCGCCTCCTTTCCGATGTCATTTGGGAGTGCCCTTGGGGACTGGATTTAAACAGCTGTAGTGTCCTGCGAACATGGGTCTGCGGGCATGTGGTCCAAAGGGGCACATGACCAAAGGGGCATATCCCCTTTGGTGCCCTTTTGGTGTGATCGTGGAGTAGTTTAATGGTTCCCGGTGTGGGTTTGCAGCAACGAAAGGTACTTTTTGCATTAAATGCGTGTTGCCTGTTATGCCAAGGGGCAAACGAAAAAACAAGGGTTCTGCCTCCAAAATGAGGGTCTCTGAAAAGACTCAGGTACCACTAGATAGATTTCTTGTTGTACCTGAGCCAACCCTCTCTGGGGGAGGATCCTATTTTCCCCACTGCTCTCTGGAGCTTCTTTAAGCTCCATATACAGATCTCCACTACTTCAACTAGTGCACAGTCCCCTCTGATTATGGAGGCCATCCCTGATTTCCCCAGTTTTTATGGTGATGCTGGTTTGGCCCCCGGTGGGGAGAATGGAATTTCTTCTTCCCCACAGATTTTTCCTAAACCTATTGTCTTTTCACAGCTTGAGGTGTTAGATGCAATGTCTTGCAGATATTTCAAAGGTTGTCACACATAATAATGTTCTTTTGCATGGTACACAGGAACAGATTTCTGCCTTTTCACAGTATGCAGTAGAGGCGCTTTCTGTGCAGCAACTGTAGCTGCGGAAGAATAATTCATACGTGAAAAAACTGCTCAGGTTACTTGACAAAATGTGTCTACTTCTTATATTAGAGATTTTACTATTGTGCATCAGCAGTTAAAGTCTTTGGAAAATAGCGCTCACTTTTGTAACTTGCGTTTTTTAAATTTTCCAAAGGCTCACTCTGTGTCCCCAGTTGAGCTTCTAAGGAAGTATTTTAAGGAAATACTATGTTTCAGACCTGGAACGAATTTTGATTACAAATTCTTATTATGTTCCTTCTTTATGGAGGGAGAGTCTGTCTGGGGTTTCTCCAGGTGAGGGGGAAGTCATGAGTCTTTGAATATATTTGAGTTTCTTGAAACATCTAAGGACCTCATCCCCTCCTGGGCTACTCTGGTAGTCTCCTTCTCAGTTGTGAAGGATAAATCAACTATCTTAAAAACTGTATTTTGGGAAGGAAAATGAATTTTTCTGTGTGGCTAGAGTTTTGATTTTCCCTGATGTTGCCCACTCAACAGCAGCGAAAGGCTTTTCTCTTGCTGAAAGCAAAAGGTTTGGCCTTAGGGGCAAGTTTTTTTTGTTTTTTTTTTTAAGTTCCCCGTAAGTGCATAACAACTTACCAGATTCTGCACAGTTAGAAACCTTCCTTGCAGATAAGGTGCTTTCTTGATGCCTCAGCTGGGAAAGGCAAGATTTCCTTGTTCTTGTATGGTGGTCTGCTGTTTTGTTGAAGTTTCTTTATTTTTGTTTGGTATTGGGGTTTTTTTGTTGTTGTCTGGAACAAAAATGTTCTCTGATTCCTGGTGGGAGAACGCTTGCCTTCCATAATGTGGGCTTTGTCAGCATTTCCTAAGTATATTGCAATATTAAGTTTCCTTTTTTTCACTGTATTGCTGGAGCTTCTTTTGCTTTTTTGTAAGCATATTTTCAAAATTTAATTTAAAAAAATGCTAATATAATATAACTAGAAGCCAAATAAAAATTAAAAAATAAAACAATAAAAATTAATAATGGCCCATGCATCAACAAATTAAAAGGGAAAGGGGAACTACACTAAAAACGAGTAGGCAACTCCTATTAAAACTAAAAAAAACCTCTAAAAATAAACCATTTATCAGGTGATAAAATGATATTGCACTATTTAGAAAAAGGAAAAGAAACACAAACCAAGAGCAAATAACATCAGGAAAAAGGAGGAGGAGGAGGAAAGAGGAGAAAAAGATCCGAAAAAATAAATACACACACACATACATATATATGGCAAAAACAAATCATAATATAGAATAATAAAACTTCAATCATATAAAAATAGACAAATATCAATAAATATAAAAATACAAATGATAAACCAAAAAAATAAAAAACAAATCATAATCTGCACGGAGCTGCAGTTACAACCACTCTAGCCACCTTACTGGGCAGACTAGATGAATCATACTGGTCTTTATCTGCCATCATTTACTATGTTTCTATATAATATAAATTAAAAACTAAATCATATAAATAGCAATAAGGAGGCCTCCATATGCCAGCCCTCTGGGTCCTTCAGTGCTGCACCCCCTCCAAACAGGATGATAGTCTTCCTGGTGACCGCAGCCACCAAGAGATCCACCCAGGGAAGATGTAAATGCTCTCGCTCCTCCGGTGGAACATGACAAAGCTTGCCATACTGCGGCCAACAAACAACCCTGTGTCTGCTACCTTCCAGAGTGTCATTCATTTCCTTCAATGCTCTGTGGACCGGAAAGGACCTAGCGAGCTTACGAATGTCTTTCTAGCAATGGATCTT
Organism: Ichthyophis bannanicus; assembly: GCA_033557465.1. Classification (NCBI taxonomy): domain Eukaryota; kingdom Metazoa; phylum Chordata; class Amphibia; order Gymnophiona; family Ichthyophiidae; genus Ichthyophis; species Ichthyophis bannanicus. The sequence goes on along the minus strand of CM066041.1, from coordinate 16,822,215 downwards.
CCTCAAGCTCTGGTGCCTCTGCAATCTGCAAGGCCGCCAGAGTTTGCACTATGAGGGCAGGGAGCTCATCCCTGTGGAAAATTCACAGTGCAGACTGATCCTCACCCACACGGAGCTTCCCCTCTTCCAGCTCCTCCTGGAATTGGTCCTCCAAAAGGTCCGACAAGCCCTCCAATGGCCCCAAGGAATTGAGAGACCCAACAGACTCCCCGTCATACTTGTCCAGCGACATGTGCCATCGTGAACACTTGCCCCTCACTGAGAGCGCCTGCCCCCCCCTCCTGCCACAGGGGGAGAAGCCAGTAAGGAAGAACTGCATGAATTCCAGAGAAAAGGGGGCACCGCCCTACCTCCAGACAGTCCCTCCGAGGTCCCAGACAAATCCATGGACATAGGCTGCAAAGCTGGAGGCTATAGGGCTGGTACCCCTGCAATTCTACACCTGCAGTTCTCCGGCCTGCTCAGCAACTCAGGCCTGAACCAAGCTGAACAGACAAGATGGATTCCTCACTACACTTTTGCTGTGTTCAGCTACAAACGTGACCTCCAAGCAACTGCTTGTGCAGCGTTTTTGTGTGCGCATACAGAAGCCATTGTCCCTGGCTGATTCACTGCCCACATGCAAGAAAAGCACAGTTACTTACCTGTAACAGGTGATCTCTGGGAACAGCAGGAATAAGTCTTCACATATGGGTACGTCGGTACCGACGAAGCCTGCGCGGGAACGCTCCCCAGCGTCCAATCAGAAAGCTTTTGGGAGCATCCCTCAGCGCCTGCGTGCTGCCTTCCCGCCTTTCCAACTGTCTCTCCTCAGTTGAGTTTTATAGCTGAGACAAAAAGAGAGAAAGAGGAAAGGAAGAGAGATAGAGAGATACAACTCCTAGGGGAGGTGGGTGGGTTGTGAAGACTTATTCCTGCTGTTCCCAGAGATCACCTGTTACAGGTAAGTAACTGTGCTATCTCCAGGAACAAGCAGGAATGAGTCTTCACATATGGGGACTCCCAAGCTAAGATGCCTGGAGCCCTAGCATGTTGGTGATTGAAACATGCTCCACCTCATATGCCCAGGCATCCCGAGGATGGAGGGTAGGAGTTGAAGAAGAGAGGAGCTGTAGGAAACAGCTGACCTAAAATAGGACTACAGACAAGGAGTCCCTGTATATATGATAAGCATCATGAAATGAACAATCACCATATGGACCTCACCTACTGGATTGCAGGAAGTAGAGAGGCTGATGGAATCTACTGGGGATCTAGTAGAGGAATCTTCAAGATGATCTCACTGAAGTGATTTGAAGGTCAAAATCTGGAACTGACAGGTGACCCCAGGATTCAACTGGGGAAGAACAAAAACGGTAGGTCTTTAGTAGAAAGCTTCATGGAAAAAGCTGAAAACTCTTTTGGCTACAGAGTTAATTATAGTTAGGAGCAAAAGAGGAAGACTGACCGAGTTGGACAAAATTGGCTTAGTCCTTGAGGGAAGAAGGGGTATGGAGAAAAACCCCGTAATCCCAAGGAAGGACAGATGTCTGAGGAGTTGGAAACCTCAGACCTACTGAAGATCCCCCCATGTCTGTCCTAACTGACGAGAGGTAGGAAGAAAAGGAATAGGGAGCTTCAGGGATACCTGAACCTAAGGTTATTTATTTATTTATTTATTTAACAGGTTTTCTATACCGCCTTTTCCTTAAATCAAAGCGGTTACCAAGACACAAGAAGGGAGAACAGAGACAGGGGGGCATACACTGACTAAACTAAAGAGTGAAGGTAAAATTGGGATACACAACATCAAGGAACTGTTACAGTAAAACAAGTTACATGCAGGCTATAATAATAGAGACTGTTAGATATCTGTGCCATAGTACTCAGTGAAGAGTACAAATTTCAGTTGTTTTCTGAACTCCTTTAAATCATCCATGGATCGCACATCGGGAGGGAGAGAGTTCCATATAAGTGGGGCCGATAAGGAAATTGCCCTTTGTGTAGTACATTTACACGCTTTTCTGAAACTACTTGGGGTGCTGAGGGTGTTTGATGTAGTTATTCGTCTTGGCCTGTTGTTATTCTGGAGTAAGAGATTATGAAGGCTAAAAGCAGAGCATTTATGTCTGATCTTGAATATATTAATTACAATCTTGTATTTGACGCGCTGGCTTATTGGAAGCCAGTGGAGCTCTTTGAGAGTAGGGGTAATGTGATCTTGAGATGCTGAGCCAGCAATAATTCTGGCTGCCGTGTTCTGAGCCATCTGAAGAGGTTTAAGTGAGTGTTTTGAAAGACCGTAGTAGATAGGATTACAAAAGTCCAGAATAGGAGTTATTAAGGCTTGGCAGACAGACCGGAAGTGGTCATATGAGAGTAAGGGCTTGAGGCGTCTAATCACTTTCATTCTGTAGTATGCAGACCTCACAGTTTTTCTGATGTGTGACTGGAGGGTTAGACCTTTATCGAGGGTAATTCCAAGATATCTAACTTCATCCTTAACTGGTATTGTAATGTTGTTGTATTTAATGAAAGGTGGGGGGTTGAAGTCGGTGTTTCGAGTGACAATAAGCGCTTCTGTTTTATTGTAGTTTAAGGCAAGGTTATTGCATGTGAGCCAGGAAGACATGTTGTCAAGGCAATTTGTGATCTTGCTGTAGTCGGGGTTGATGAGATCAATCGGTGTATAAATCATGATGTCATCTGCATAAATCGTATAACTTATTTGATGGGCTGCCATAATTTGACAAATTGGCTGAATAAAAATGTTGAATAGAAGGGAAGAAAGCGCAGATCCCTGAGGTACTCCTTGCTTGATATTTGTAGGCTGTGAAGTGTTGTTTCCAATTTTAACCTGAAACTGCCTGTTTGTTAAATAAGAATTAAACCAACTAAGGACAGTACCAGAGATACCGATACTTTCCAATCTTGATAGGAGGATAGTGTGGTCAACTGTGTCGAAAGCCGCTGATATATCTAAGAAGATCAATAAAGATCCTTGCCTGTAATTGTCTATGGTCTGGGTGATATCATTGAACAGATATAGCAGCAGTGTTTCAACTCCATGGTTGGGGCGAAAGCCATGTTGATGTAGATCGAGTGGGGCATGGTCGTCAACATGGTCTTGGAGTTGTAGCTGTACTGCTTTTTCTATTACTTTGGCTAGGAATGGTATGCTAGAGATTGGCCTATAAGCCGCTGGATTGTTCTTATCCAGGTTTGTTTTTTTGAGGATAGGCCTTATTGAGGCTAGTTTAAGTTGTTTGGGTATTATTCCTTGAGATAGGGATATGGATACGATATTGTGTATATAACTGAGGAAGTTATGCTTGGTTGCTTTGAGCCATTGAACTGGGCAAGGATCAGTAGGGGCAGTGCTAGTATTGAGAGCAGAGATGATATCCGAAATCTGTTTGGTTGAAGGAGTGTGGAAACTGTCCCAACTTGTTATTGTTGTTGTTGTTGTGATGGAGCTGTAGGTTTCGGTATGTATTTGAGTCGTATGTGACCTATTTTCTCATGGAGAAAGTTTGCAAAGGTTTGAGGGTTGATTTGTATGTCTTTGTCAGGACTTGGTTCTTTAGTTAGGTCTTTTACTATCTCAAAGAGTTCTCTGGGTTTATTGTAGGCTTTCAGAATGGTGTTTGTGTGATGCTCTCGTTTTGTATCGTTAATAAGATAATTATATCTTTTTTGCTTTGTTAAGTAAGTGTTTTGTGCAGTTGGAGATTTGGAGCGTCTCCAGTGGCGTTCTAGCTTTCTTAATTCTCTTTTAGCGTTGCGAATTGTATTGGAGTACCATGGAGCGTGTTGTCTTACGTTCTTTGATTTTATGTACGGTTTGGATTTTGCTGCTGTACTGATGGTAATGTTCCAGTTCTTAACCAGTTTGTCCAAGTTAGGTTCATCCGAGTTGAGGTAGGGTAGTGTGTCTTAAGAATTGATCTTTTTTGAAAGCTTTAAATCTTCTGATTCCAAATGAAGCAGAATGTGTTATGTTGAACTTGGCCGTATTGTTTGTCAATTCAATTTTGATTCTGTGATGATCAGACCAAGGAATCGGGGTGATTATGGGTGAGGAAATAAATCCCTTGTCTAAGAGATAATTTGGGGCAAAAACTAGGTCTGGTGTGGAACCATGTCTATGGGTGGGAGTGGTTATTAGCTGAGAGAATAGTAAAGAGTCCATTGCCTGAAGGAAGGTTTGCCTATCATTGTTAGTTGCAGAGCTGAGATTAAAGGTTTGTGAATTGTGGTGATTGCGCAGACAGTTTCAAGAGTGGTAGTTAGCTCTTCAGCTGGTGCGTGGGGGGCCCTATAAACAAGGCAAATAGTTAGATACTTGTTTCCCACTGCAATAGAACTGCAATGCTCAGAGTTGCTAGAAGTGAGTGTTTGAAGTTGCAATGAGTCTTTAGCAATGATCAGAACTCCGCCACCTCTCTTCAGAGTGCGAGGGTTATTAAAGGCGGAGTATGTAGAGGGGACCAGTTGGTTGAGGAGGACACTATCAGAGGGGGAGAGCCAAGATTCTGTAATGCATAAAATGTCTGGGTGCTGGTCCACAATGTGATCTCTGATTAAATGAATTTTGTTTCTTACTGATCTAGTATTCATAAGTTCTATAGAGGTGATGTTTAGCGTGTGGGGTTTTTTAGGGCATGCTTTAGGATTCAAATGATTGAGGTGGCTGCCAACATCATGTTTGTTACAGGATTTAATGTGAGATCTCGTGGAAGAGCAATTCCAAATGTGGTATATTGATATGATTGTTATGAAGGTTATGGTGAAAGCTGTCAGTACCACAGCAGTGGCTGTGTGCATAAAACCGAAAGATACTGTGAAATAGTATGAACATGTGAAAACCCACTGTCTGGAACAGATAAGAAGGAAAAAACACCTTTATGAGCACAGACAGTTAGAGAGATAAGTATGTGAATACATATCTACCTAAAAGTAGTATCTCGACAGATACACACATATCTATATCTATCTATCTAGATATGTTTATGGTGAGATCCAGGGGGTATAGCCTATGCACACATGGCTGACAGACATATGCATCTAAAGAAAGCATATAGACATATGTACATATATGAATATATATATATAGGTCTAAAGAGAAATGTCTGCAATTAAGCAGAAAGAGCTATGTCTACAGGAATCTTCACATGGAAGATAAGAGGAATGATTCATCTCATAACAAGAAGGTGGAACCTACTTGAGAAGATATAGAGAATCTATTCCCTCTGGTTAAGATGGAGTAGAATGCTACCCAGTAAAATAACCAGGCTGGTTGCGAGAAAACAGAGGATAATATTAGTCTGTAAACAGCAAGTCCTGAGTCCAGTAGAACTCTAACATGGTGAAGGGACAGAATACGCATAGAAAGACACACCAGGTACACCCACTTGAGGGACAAGGGGTAGGGTATCATGCGTTATTTAGTTAAATATGTGCTGTCCATGAAGGATTAGGATACCATGAGGACAAGCTGCAAGGAAAAAGAGCATATTTCCTGTAGGAATTTGGTAACTCTTTAGACTGTCACGTAGGAAAGGCTTATGTCCTTTATTAAAAGGAAATAGAAGGGTGTAAAGAACCCTCACAGTCATGGGAGGTGACTGAGGAAGCCTTTTTCAACCATATAGGATAGTCATTAGAGAAAAAACCCTCATGCTCTCTAGCAAGGGCCCATAGTGGAAAGCTTCTCTGTAGGATTGCAGAGAGCATTATGCAGGAAAGTTGGGAAAGAAAACTGGCTGTTGGAGACAACCAGCTGCCAGCTCAACTATGCTGCCAACTCCAAGGATTTGGAGATGGCAGAAAAGAAGTTATAAGGATTATCCAAGATAGATGAGCACTATCTTGGAAGCACTACTAAGGTTAGACAAAAAGTAGTGGAAGACAATACTGGAACTTATAGAAAAGTACCAGTAGACCAATCACTGAAGCTCCTGCATGGGCAGCTGCTGAATGGCAGAGCAGAGAGATCTTTCTGTTTTTAACAGAGAGAACAGACAGAACAAGAGGAGAATATCCTGTCCCTGTTTGACGAGCTGCCCAGATGAAGAAAAAGGAGGTTTACTCAAGAGAAAGAACTCTACACTGGAATGGAAAGGAAGACTGGAAAGGCTAAGAAAGCCTTCCATTGGTATGGTACCACTCTTACAGGGGAACCCTGGAAAAGAAGGTAAAGAAAAAATAGGAGCTGAGGGGAGACTTGCCATATGGTAAGTCTGTAGAAGGAAAAATTCATGGTGGTACAGAAAAACTATCATGAGATAGTGGGCAAACCTCTCTTCATTGTAGGAAGAGGAGGAAAACCCTGTGACCCATAGACATGAATATCCTGACAGCTCAGCATACCTAAAAGCAAGTGGATGTCCTGGAAACAGGAATCCAAGTGTAGAGGTTTAAATGAAAAAACAGTGAAAAAAACTTCTAATGAGAAGAAGTGAACTGTATGTTACAACAGATTAATTGGAACCCTATTGAGGGTTAATTTTCCTGGCTTGAGTTTGGATTCTTCAGACCAGGGCGAGGTTTCCCCTGTTTGGGAACATCGGCATGATGGGCAGGAGAAGAATAAAACCTTCTTTTAGGAAAAGGAGGTTTGGTAGGGCATTTCTTACCTGCTGGGGAAGGAGAAGGTTTAGGATGGCCCTCAGAAGCAGGGAAGTCAGTGGAGCAATGAGCAACCTGACGCAAAGACTCCTTGTTGAAGAGATTTTCTCCAATACAAGGAGTGTTACCCAGTCTTTGTTGTGCCCATCTGCCCAAGTCTGAAGCTTGGAGCCAGGCTCTACGTTGTGCTCCTATGGCTATAGCAGAGGTTCTGCTAACAGACTCAAAGGAGTCTAGGGAAGCACGAGAAAGAAACCTAGAGATATTCTGGCTATGACTAAGAAGCAAGGAATAGTCTGCAGCCTTGGGCTCTGAAAGAAAAGGAGTCAAAAGAGATAATTTCTCTGTGACCTCCTGAAGGGATAGACATATAAAAAATATATGAGAGAATCCTTGTTGCCAGCATAGATGTTTGGAAGGTTTGACGTCCAAAGGCATCCAGTGTTCTAGATGCACGACCTGGCGGGAAAGAAGAATGCTTCTTCTTGCTTTTTACCTTCCTCATTGCTGATTCCACTACAATGGAATGATGGGGAAGTTGAGTCTTTTGAAACCCTGGAAAGGGGGACACCTGATACAGAAGAGCAGTTGCTGTAGAAGGTGAGGAAGCCCTTAAAGGTGTTTCCCATATTTTCAGAAGAAGATCCTGTAAAGAATGATGTAAAGGAAGCATTATATTTTCCTTTTCCCCAGAAAAGCCTTGTGTAGGATCATAGCCAGGGATAGGAATAGCCAGGAATGTTGCCATGTCAAGGAGAAATTTCTGAAAAGAAGGATCTCCAATGGGAACAATCCCTGGACAGGCTAAACTCGAAGAACTAGCCTGGGCACCAGAGAATGTACTTGTCCGGTGCAAAACAGGATCTCTAATGGATGGATACTGGGACTGGCGGGTATGACCTGAGACAGTCAGTACTGTATCGTCCATGCTAGGTATCGACTCCAAACTAGGGATAGAAAGGAGCGATCCTGGTGAAAAAAGCATGGATGGAGCTGGTCCCGATGTTACTGCAGGTACCAGCATCGACACCGATACCGGTAGCTGAGCCGGAATCGAAGGCAATACCGACATCGAAACAGTCATCGGAGGCTGCTCAAACGGTACCGAGGTTACTCGAAAGTCTCGGTGAATATCCTCAGTACCACGCATCCGGAATCGGTGCGTGTCGGTTCCGAGATGCGTCGGTACCCAGTCTTCCAGACTAGATATCGATTCTAGACTCGGCATCAAAGGAAGCGAATCTATCGATGCATGTCTAGATGGTACCGACGTCAGGGGTCGTATCGATGGAGCTGCCAATACTGGAAAGTCAATCTGGGTATTGATCGGTCCCGAAGGCACCGAGTACACCAGATGACGATCCCTGGTGAGGAGTGGATCGCTCAACACCAGTGCCGATGCCGGGGTATCGGTACCGCTCGAAGCGGATGCCACCCCCGAGCATGGCTCAGGTATGTTCTGTGAGGGGTGAGCCCCAGGAACAACCTGAAACCCCTGAAAGGCTTTGGAGACCGAAGACTCCTGCCGGGGTTTTGAAGCCAATGAGGTCTTGAGGGCAAGGCCGGAGCCGTCATCATGCTTGGCATGAGACCTACCACCCAAGGATTGGCTAGTCTTAACAGACTGTTTGTGGGTTACCTGATCCTGTAGAGAAGAAATGGTCGGTGCCCTTACACTGGAAGGGAAAACTGTATCGAGGGAAACTCGAAATGGAGAATTTCTTCTCATAAAATTGTAGCCTGATGGCTCTGGAGGAAAGGGGTCAGGACCCAAACAGATTAGACACCAGTTATTGGAGTCTAAAAAGAAAACTGTATTTCCACAGTTAAGGCACTTCTTAGGGAAAGAAGGCTCCATAATGGAGAGGCCTTACAGGTCCAAAAATTCAAGACAGAAACAGAGGGAAAAAACCTCCCTGAGTTTTAGGAAAAAGAAAAGAAAAAACCACCGGCGGTACCGGTGGAGTCGGGGAAACAGCCGCGACCACAAGAAAACAAAAAGTAAAAGATTTAAAGAAAAAATTTTCTGCGGTGACAGGAAGACGTCCTGCCGGCTCCGCGGAAAAACGAAAACTGAGGAGAGACAGTTGGAAAGGCGGGAAGGCAGCACGCAGACGCTGAGGGATGCTCCCAAAAGCTTTCTGATTGGACGCTGGGGAGCGTTCCCGCGCAGGCTCCGTCGGTACCGACGTACCCATATGTGAAGACTCATTCCTGCTTGTTCCTGGAGATATCTGCTTCTCCGGTGCTTTATAGCTAGTTCTACTGGCCTTGGACACTTGTACCTATGCCCAGAAAACTACATACTGTTTTCTCAGCATGACATCTTACTATGGATCCTTTGTCTGCAAGAAGATGCCCATCATCTCCTCCTGATTCGCTGAGAACACCTCTGACTGTCTTGTGCCAACCAATCATCGGACCTATGACGGAGAATTCTCACAAAGAATAATACAATCTGCGCAGGAATTTTTGGGGCTTTTTCCACACTTTCATACAGACTGTTACACAGGTTTGCTGCCGTCTGTACACCGCTGACCTGTTTCCTGCGACCTGATCTGTCTGCAAGACAGCCACACTACGTGTGGGCGAGGCAGTCTTCCAAAGGTCTGAGATAAGACTTTCACAGATACCTCCGGTTCTGTGTCCTACCGCGGCTCGCCTCCGAGAAGGGCTGTAGCCTGCATTACCTAGCTCAGCTGCCTCCTTGGACGGGTGCTGTTCCAGCGTCTCCTGACGTCCGCCCGAGTGACAGGCAAAGCTAAGGTACTGACTTATCCCTCCTCCTCCGGATGCGCAAGGGTTAGCTAAAACTTATTCCATAATTTTCTCAGTGCAGAGCGAATCAGTGACGTCTGGTTAATAATTAGAGATTTATTACTGTGTCCAATTGTAATTCTGTGTCGTAACAAATTTCTACCTCATGTTCTAATTATATATATGTGTTTGTATATTTTTCTACCTGGATGTCCATAATAAAATCTAATATATATATAGACCAGACTTATTTCGTGGCTCATTGCCAGAATAGCTCACAGAACTTCGGGCTGGGTATCAGTAGCCAATTTCCCCTGGACAACAGAGTCTAACTTATTTTATGCTACTAATAATCCCGACAAGGCTCTGACCGCTCCAGAGGAGATTAGCAAGCTGCCCCTAAAATGCTGGCTGTTCCCACCAAAACCATGGGACCACTGACAATCGTGCTCCCCCAGGCCTTCACAAACTACCTCTGATGTTGCAGGGACACTAAGGCTGCAATCTACAGCAGGCATGCTCTCTCAGCCAGCCGTGGCACAACCCAGCTTCTGAAAGCTGAGCCCGGTAGCTGCCACATGCGGTGCATCGGGTGTATTCGCCATCAGATATGTGCGCTACGATCCAGGGCTCTCTGTGCTGCTGCTCCCCTCCTTACAGTCTGGATCCTGTGTCCTTAGTTTTTTCTTTTTTTTTTTTAAACAACATTAGGCAGACACACAGGTTAACCTCTGGGCCCCCTCCCAAGAGTTGAGGAGGAGGAAAGAGGGAGCTGCCATCAGCCTACCTCTCCCCAAGGGCACAATGAGGGGCAGCTGGGGGAGAAGCAGGGGAGGGACCTAACTACTGGGTTCTGCATCCCAAATGTGGCCTAGCACCCCACCAGAATGCAGGTCTCCGCACAGGCTATGCTCCTCCACCTGCTGCAGACTGAGAAATGCTCTTGGCCTGTAGGCACAGGCTACCTAAGGAGGAGTGTTGCAACTCAGTATGCTCTCACTCTCCATCTGCTGGTGGATGCACATAACCCACATGCCCAGACTGGAATGGAGGGATGGTGAGGAGGTCCTCAATCCCTTGAGGGGGAGGGAAAGAAAAGAGCTTAGTGCTTACTCCCTCCTCTCTGATAGCGAAAGTAATGTGTCTGTATTACCTAAGTCAACAGCTCTAGAATGCCTGAACTGCTGGGCAGCTTTGGGTGAATCCTGAAACATCTGTGCAGGTCCTGCTCACAGTGAGCCTGGGGTAACAATGGCTGCAGCCCTACCTGAGTTTCTGCTTGTTGTCCTGGTAGTGTTGCATTTTATACTGGATCTGTTCCAGCTCCAGCTGCAATTCTTTATGGAGCTCTAATTCCTCCTGAAAATCACTTTTCCTTTCTTCATCTTTGTCTGAAAGGAAAATGCAAGAAAAGGAATAATGACCTGCTATTTATTTAGTTTGAGGATAAGCAAAACCATGAGCAGAACAAAAAGCTGCAGCTAAATACCCAATACACATGCCCCTGAGGGAGAGTATAACAACTGTAGTCTTCTGGGAGAGGTGGCAGAGCTGGTTCAGTAGCACTCTGAGTAATCCCCTCCCTCCCCAAACCACACACACACAGGAAACGGCTACTCCTACCCCACTCCAAGAAGGGACGATTGGAACTAGTCTACTCCTACCCCATTCCAAGAAGGGACGACTGGAACTAGTCTACTCCTACCCCATTCCAAGAAGGGCTGACTGGAACTAGTCTACTCCTACCCCACTCCAAGAAGGGACGACTGGAACTAGTCTACTCCTACCCCATTCCAAGAAGGGCTGACTGGAAGAAGGGCTGACTGGAACTAGTCTACTCCTACCCCACTCCAAGAAGGGCTGGCTGGAACTAGTCACTCTTTTGAGAGAGAGGCAGTGGCCTCCAACTGTCTTGCTTGCTGCACGATTGCATTCAACTTATCAGAGAAACACTGGGCTCACACCTAACTGGATTGTAGAGAAGGGAGGAAATGAGCACAACATTCCCATTCCTACAGATAAAATGCTCAACTCTAGACACGATAAAGGTAAAACATACAAAAACAAATATTGCTAAGAGAAGCAGCACTACTAAGTGACTATTTGATATTCCATATGGAGAAAGAACAATCTATTTTAATTTCATTTAATTTCTATATTTATATTCCGCTTTATCCTATCTAGTCAAGAGCAAATTATAGCAACAGTGTTTACATAATTAATTTAAAATGAAAAGTACCAAGTCAAAATATGAATAATTGTATTTTTAACATTACTATTTCTGATGCTCTGATAATTTTTGAAATGAATGAAACAAGTTATTATATAGTAGTCAAACTTTAACCTTGCACATCTCTCTATACCCGTCACTCTAATCCTTGTGGATTCAAATATTTTTGAAAAAGAGGAGTCTTGAATAAGCGCAAAAGGATAAGTATGCACACTGGACTCCCTAATTTCCCCTGGTAGAGAATTCCATTCCTTCACTGCCAGGAATGCAAATAACTCCTCTAATAACCTTTTATGATGGAAATTTCTGGCTGTCCAGTCCGTCAAGCTACTGCTCCCCCTAGAGTTAATGCTCTAGAATTCCTGGGTCAAACCAATAATTGTATCATATAATCTAGGGTTAGGCCATGTCTAGTTGTAAAAACATAGTACAACAATTTAAAAATAAACCTTTGTCTGAACAGGTAATCAATGTAATTGATGCAAATGGGGATGGCTTTGTCATACGTATGATGTCTTAGTACTCGCTTGGCAGTAGCAGCTGTAACCTAAGAAGGTTGTTTCACTGTTAGACCCAAATATAAGACATTACAATAAATTGCACCAGGAATCTAAAATGTTCCTCAAAGAAACCTATCTGAATTTGCCTAAAAGATAACCTAATTAAAAAACAAAATAAACAACGTTACTACCCATGAAACCTGTGCCTCAACGGTTAAAGCTGAATCTAGAATAACTTCCAAGACTTGTAATAAGATATTATTTATTTGGTTCCACTATTAAAAAAAATGGCATGTCAACATAATTACTTAATCATAATAGTTTAGTCTTATTTCTATTTAAGTGCAAACAATGAGTACGCATCCAAGCTTCTACAATAGGAAAACCTTTTAATATAACTTGAATTTGACTAAAATCCATTAAAGTAGGAACAAGTAACACACTATCATCTGCATTAAGGGGGGGGGGGAATAGATATATTCCTATTCTATCCTTGCCATTTTGGGCAAGGCAGGGTTCCAAGAAGCACTGCTATCTGCCAGTGTTGCAGCTCATCAACTTTATATAGTGCAATATATGCAACCATCTTTCTGAAGCTGAAGAGTTTCAGACCTTGTCTATATCTACAAGCACACTCAGTTTGTAGTCATTTTAGTAGAAGCTGATGAGTGTGGAGCCCCTCTTATATACAGCTTATGGCATCTCTTCTAGATTCTTGGCTTCCACCATTGCGATCAGACATCAAGGCATGGCTGTGTGCTTCTGACTGACAAAGACTAGCAGACGCTCCATGTACTTACTGTCAATTCCTTATTTGGAGATAACGTGAGGGAGACAATGAATACAATAAAGGAGCACTACTCCACTTTCAGTGCCTCTCTACTAAACTAGGAAGTATGTTTGAAAATTCCTTGCATTTTCTCACTTTCTTCATAGCTGACTTGATGATGGAGGAGTGTGAGAGCTTATTTCACTGAAACCCAGTTGGACCTTATGTTTATGTTTATTAATTTGATATACCGCTTAGGAAAAACCTTATTTCATATCCATTATTTTTGGAGTCTGCAACTTTCTACGCAGCCTTCAAGTATGCTGTGGTCACTCCTCTCCTCAAGAAACCCTCACTACATCCTATCTGTCCTTCTCATTATTGACCAGTCAGTCTCCCTCCTCCCCTTCGTTTCTCTCCCCTCTCAAACCCTTCTGGATCCTCTACAATCTGGCTTTCTTCCTTTACATTCTATCAAAATGTCTCTTGCCAAAGTCTCCAGTGACCTTTTCCCTGGCAAAATCCAAGGGCCTTTACTCAATCCTCATCCTTCTTGACCTTTCTGCTGCTTTTGACACTGTTCACCACAACCTTCTCCTTGATACCTTGTCCTCGCATGGTTTTAAGAGTTCTGTGCTATCCCGGTTCTCTTCTTATCTCTCCCATCATTCTTTCAGTGTTGGTTCTGCTGGATCCTCCTCTACTGCTATCCCACTCTGTTGGTGTACCCAAAGGATCCATCCTGGGTCCATTCCTTTTCTCTCTCTATACCCAGTCCCTTGGTGCATTCATCTCTTCCCATGGCTCTCGGTACCATCTTTATGCTGATGACTCCCAGATCTACCTCTCTATACCTGAAATCTCTCCGGTAATCCAGGCCAGGATCTCTACTTGCCTTTCTGACATTGCTACTTGGATGTCTCACCGCCACTTGAAATTGAACATGGCCAAAACTGAGTTTCTTATTTTTCCCCCTAAACCCTCCTCTCCCCCTTCCTCTCCTTTCTCAGTCTCTGTGGATAATACTCCTCCCTGTCTCTTCAGCTCGCAACCTTGGGAAGTCTTTGACTCCTCTCTCCTCCACACACATCCAACCGATAGCTAAAACCTGCCGTTTCTTTCTCTACAACATTAACAAAATTCAATCATTCCTTTCTGAACACACTATAAAGTCACTTATACACTCCTTAGTCACCTCCCGTCTAGACTATTATAACCTACTCCATGATCGTCTCCCTCTAAATGATCTCTCTCCCCTTCAATCTGTTCAACACTCTGCTGCACAGCTAATCTTCCGCCATCCTCGTCATGCTCATATTATCCCTCTTCTCAAGTTACTTCATTGGCTCCCTATCCGTTTCGGCATCCAGTTCAAACTTCTCTAGCTGACTATAAGTGCATTCACTCTGCAGCTCCTCACTACCTTTCCTCTCTTATCCATCCCTACACCCCTCCTCGGGAACTTGGCTCTTCTGGCAAATTGCTTCTATCTGTGCCCTTCTCTTCTATTGCTAACTCCAGACTTTACTCCTTTCACCTTGCTGCTCCTCATGCCTGGAACAAACTACCTAAGTCTATATGTCAAGCGCCTTCTCTGGCCCTTTTCAAATCCAGGTTGAAACCTCACCTCTTTTCTGCTGCTTTCAGATCTTGATTCACCTACTCTCCTTTGTGTTTCCTTATCATTCCCCCTAGATGTATCCCATGTCTACAGCTACTATGTTGTCTGTTTTGACTAGATTGTAAGTTCTGATGAGCAGGGACCGTCTTTTACATATGTCTGGGCAGCGCTGCGTATGTCTTGTAGTGCTACACAAATGCTCAGTAGTAGAGTCAAATTGAATGTAAGTAGGGTCTGATACATTTTTTATTTATTTACAGTCTCTTATATACCGCACTATTCATCATCAGCGCGGTTTACATGGAACAAAATGCCCAGTACATTTAACACGTATGAGTTTACAGGTAACAGGGTATAAATAACTTGGATAACCGGGGTAACTATTTACAAAACATACTACATGGAATCATATACACAGAAGATACATAGAAAAACCAGTCCACTATAGCAATGAATAACACACTTGGTGAGTTGTTGATATTCCCTAGATTTATCTGGGACTGGTATCAGTGGGTGTTATTGGGCTCTAGGTGATGCCATTGGGTTCTAAAAGGTATTTGTTGAAGAGGTGGCATTTGAGGGCTTTCCTAAACTGTGTCAGGCTCCTAATAGCCCGGATATCAGGGGGTAGTGCATTCCAGCATATTGGGGCACTGAGACTGAAGGCTCTGTTGGCTGTCGATTTAGTGCAAGTAGTAAGTTCCTTCGGGATTTTGAGGGAGTTTATAGCCATGGATCTCCTTGCTCTATCTGGAGATGTGCTATGGATGAGTGAGGATAAGGATGCCGATGTGAGATTATTGACAGCTTTAAAAGTAATTGTCAAGGTCTTGAAAACTATTCTAGCTTGAATAGGAAGCCAATGCAACTGTATCAGCAGGGGCGTAACGTGGTCGTACCTGGAGGCTCCATGGATGACTCTTGCTGCCGCGTTCATGGCTAGCTGAAGCGGGTTTAATGTAGATTGGGGAAGACCTTGTAATATGACGTTGGCATAGTCGAAATGGGGTATAACCAACGCCTGGAAGATTGTCCGGAAATCGGTTGGATCAAGCATGGAACGTAGGTGTCTAAGTGAGCGGATCTTGTAGTACACTGATCTGACTATGTTTCCTACGTGGGCTTTCATGTCTAGGCATTGATCTAGTGTGACTCCCAAATATCGTATTGAGGATTTAGATTGCAACTCCGCTTCTTTTACTTTAAGATATTGTGGGGGGGTAAAATTGGGATTCCTTGTTATGAAGAGTACTTCAGTTTCTTATGTTGTATTCTGAGGTTTTGAGACAGGAGCCAGTCAGATATTGCATTGAAGCAACTCGTCAATGGGGAGAGGTCCAGATGCTCGGTAGAGAAGGGAATGTAAAGCAGGACATCGTCTGCATATAACATGCAGTCAACCTTGAAAGACCGGATGATATTACAAATTGGCTGCATGTAAATATTGAAAAGGAGCGCAGAAAGGGAGGATCCTTGAGGGACTCCTTGGCTTTGGTGGAAAGGTTCAGACTTTATCCCTCCAGAACGAACATGCTGCCATCTTTCGGACAGGTAGGATCTGCACCATTCAAGCGCTTTTCCATTAATGCCTTTGTCAATCAGACGTCCTAGTAGAAGCTCATGATTTACTGAGTCAAAAGCTGCAGCGATGTCCAGAAAGATGAGTGCAAATCCTTGACGAATGTCGTCAATGCCAGTGATTATTTTGCAGAAGAGGGTGGTAAGGAGGGTTTCCACTCCATGGAATTCCCTAAAACCATGTTGGCAGGGGTCTAATGGTGCAGCGGAGTCAATGTGATCCTGCAGTTGCTTTTGGGCCTCCTTTTCGATGATCTTCGCGAGTAGTGGAATACTAGATATGGGTCTATAGGATTCCACCTGTTGGGAGTCAAGCTTGCAGTTTTTTAGCAGAGGTCTGATAGAGGTGTGCTTAAGGGCTGAAGGGAAGGAGCCAGTTGAGAAGGAGAGATTCATTATTTTGGCCAGTACTGAGCTGAAGTGACTGCGAAGCTCCTTGATCCAGAAGGCTGGGCATGGATCGGTCTGAGCAGTACTGGTGTTAAGGGCTGCAATAGTGTCTTCAATTCCTCTCTTGGAGGGGGTAGAAAACATGGTTAGGATTGTTTGGCAGTTTTGCTCTGTGGTAGAGGCTATAGTAGAGGTTTTGTTGGTCTGACATATCTTGGATTGTAAATAGGTTGCAAAATCTTGTGGGTGTAGCTCAAATGGAGGTCCAGAGGATGGTTCCTTGGATAAAGTCTTGACCAGGTCGAAGAGGTCATGTGGTTTATTAAGTGATCTCATTAAGGTGTCAGAGTAGTACTGCTTCATCGTGTTGGTGATTGTGTTGCGATGTGCAGCCAGATGACAGTTGTATGCTGACAGGTCATTTAAAGAGTGAGATCGGCGCCAGCGTTTCTCCAGTTTCCGTAAGTGGCTAAGTGATGCTTTAAGATCAGCTGAGTACCATGGGGCACTTACTCTTTTACCTGAAGGCTTGTTGGATGTTGTACGTAGGGCAATTGAGCTGAGGCAATTGTTCCATTGAGAAATTAGGTCGTCAAGGTTCTGGGTGGATTCAGAGATGAGTTGCTGCGTTTCAGCAAGGATAAGATCTCTGTTGTAAGGCTTGAAAGATCGAGAGGGCGGTCTTGCGGTGTTGCTTTGGATTTTGTTGGTTTTTGTGTAGGCTTTGTAAGAGGGAATCTGAATGATGATCAGTTTGTGATCTGACCAAGGAACAGAAGTTATGGAGGTTATGGGATCCTGGGCTGGGTTAAGAGAGGTTTGCGGGGCGAATACAAGGTCCAAGATATTTCCCTTAATATGGGTAGAATCATTAACTAGTTGCTTGAAGCCAAGATTTTCCAGGGCGTCCAAGAAGGCTGTTGCTTGATGATCTTGCAATGTAGGCAGGTTGAAGTCGCCTAGGATCCAATTTGGGAGGCCTGGGTTATGAGTGTTGGATGCCAGATCAATGATAGCCGCGAGATCATCTGGGGAAGCTGAAGGTGCTCTGTAAAGCAGGTTGATTATGCAGCGTTTGTTGGAGATGGTGACGGTCTCAAGGTAGTTTGTATTGGTGGTGTGCACTGTTCGAAACTGGAGGTCTGTCCTGGTGAGGATGAGCACGCCACCTCCTCTTTTTTCTTGCCTATGACTTGAATGTATGGTGAAATTCTGAGGGAGGAGCTGGTTGAGTATTACGTTGTCTTCAGCAGATAACCACGTCTCAGTGACCATGAGTATATCAAGGCCGTGGCTGGCAATTAGGTCAGTGACGGCTGGCCACTTCTTCCGGATAGAACGGGCATTGATGAGGGCACATTTTAGGCTGTGAGGGTAGGAGTTTTGAATTTGTTTAGATTTCATATTGTGTTGAAGAGCAATGTGTAACAGATGGGGGTGGTGTGAGCGAGAGTCACAAGTTATGTTGTTATGGGAAGCACTAGACCACCTTCTCCCATGGCTCAGTAATATTGGAATCTGGTTGGGTGCTGTGGTTGAGGCTAGAGAGTTGGAGAACCAGCCTGAAAGGACGAAATAGCATCCTATTATGGTGGTAATGAGGGAACCCATCTTGTCAGAGCACTATGTGAATGGGAGCGGGTCAATCTGGTTAGACTAACAGGAAGTTATTGACAAACTCTTGGTACTTAGTGTAGTATACTGTGTGACAGCAGACACTATGATCGCAGGCAATGGTTAGTTAGCTAACTAGTACAATAACTTGATGACTGGAACTGGTGAGACTACTGATAACAGTAAAGTAGATTGTTGACAATAGTAGGTTATTGTTAGCACTACGATGGTGACTGGAGTTAATAAGGCTACTGACAACAGTATAGAGTTTGATTTGCAATGGGATGTAACTGGCAATGGAATATTACTGGCTACTGACCACAGTATAGAGACTGGCTACTGACAACAGTATAGTGGCTGATTTGCAATGGAATGTTACTGGCAATGGAATATTACTGGCTACTGGGTGCTGGCTACTGGATACATGGGTGCTGTTCTTGCTGAAGGTCAAGTAAGAGTAGTTACTCACCTGTAACAGGTGTTCTCCAGGAGCAGCAGGAATCAGTCCTCACATATGGGTGTCATCGGCGCCGATGAAGCCCCAGTGGAGCATTTCCCCAGCTTTCTATGAAAGCCTTTGGGAATGCAGGCACACGTGCGCGGTTCCCTTCCCGCCTAAAGGTGCCATCTTACCTCAGTCAAATGACATAGCTAAGAACAGCACACAAAAATGAAAAATAAACTATGTACAACTGCAACTCCAAGGGGAGGAGGGAGGGTTGTGAGGACTGATTCCTGCTGCTCCTGGAGAACACCTGTTACAGGTGAGTAACTACTCTTTCTCCAGGACCAAGCAGGAAGTCAGTCCTCACATATGGGTGACTCCCAAGCTCTGGGCTACCAAGGAACCCAGGCTGAACAAGAGAACTCTCTCTAGTCTCAGCAGCAAAGAAAGGATTTTCAAGGACACAACCTCCACCGGTAGCCCAACAGAGGGCAGGAGTTGCCTAAACCTCAAAGAGATTCCGGAGTACTGCTTGGCCAAAAGCACTGTCTACGGGACTCCCTCTCCAGACAGTAATGGGCCGCAAATGTCTGGCTTGAAGACCAAGTTGCAGCCCTGCAGATGTCTACCAAGGGCACAGAGCGGAGATGAGCCACTGAGGCAGCCATTGTCCTGACACGATGGGCAGTGACCCTACCCTGCAAAGGAAGGTCAGCCGCCTTGTAAGCCCAGGTGATACAGTCAGCCACCCAGATGGACAAGGTACACTTGGACACAGCCAACCCCAACTTATTGGGGTCAAAGGATACGAAGAGCTGAGTAGCCCTCCTATGCCCCTGTGTACGGTCAAGGTAGAAGGATAGGGCCCTCCTACAGTCCAGGGTATGCAGGACTGCTTCAGCCTGGCTTGCATGAGGTCTAGGGAAGAATGTGGGAAGAACCACCTCCTGATTGAGGTGGAAAGAGGAGACAACTTTTGGGAGGAACTTTGGGTGAGTCCTAAGGACTACCCTGTTCCTATAAATCCTGGTGTAAGGCCTATCACAGACCTGGGCCTGAAGCTCACTCACTCGCCTAGCCGAGGTAAGGGCTATCAGGAAGAGTGTCTTCCAGGATAGGAAGCGTAGTGGACAAGTAGCTATCAGCTCAAAAGGTGGGCGAGTCAGTTGCTGCAAGACCACATTCAACTCCCACTCAGGGGCAGGACGACGGATTGGAGGCTTGAGCAAAAGTAAGCCCCTGAGAAAGCGGGACACCAAGGGGTGACCCGACAGAGAATGTTCCTCCACCAGGAAGTGGTGAGCTGCTAGAGCTGAGAGGTGGACCCGAACAGAATTGGACTTAAGTCCCTGATTGGATAAGTGCAGTAAGTACTGAAGCACTACTGGCACAGTACAGGAGAAAGGATCCTCTGTACGTAGCTGACACCACACAGAAAACCTTTTCCATTTGAGAGCATAGGTTTTCCTAGTGGACTGTTTCCTAGAGGCTAGGACAACCTCCTCAACTTCCTGAGGTAGGCCCCAGGGAGCCAAAACTACCCTTGCAGCCTCCAGGCCATCAAATTGAGAGCTTTGAGATTGGGGTGCAGAAGGGAACCCTGCTCCTGTGAGAGAAGGTCGGGTTGCAACCCCAGAGGCAGTGGGGGATCCACCGCCAGTTGAAGCAGAAGTGGAAACCAAGGCTGTCTCGGCCACCTGGTAGCCACCAGCAGGACCGAGGCCTTGTCCTGAAGAATTTTGAAGAGAGTTCGGGCCACCAAGGGCGTGGGAGGAAACGCATACAGGAGGCCCTGAGACCATGGAATCAGAAAAGCATCTGCTGCTATTCTGAGAGGATGCGGTTGCCTGGAGCAGAACTTTGGCAGTTGCTTGATCAGGGAGCTGGCAAAGAGATCTATCAAAGGGAGACTCCATTGTAGGAAGATCTTCTGAACTACTGAAGGATGCAGCTGCCACTCGTGGGGCTGCAGAATCCTGCTTAACCTGTCGGCCAGGTAGTTGTCCTGGCCTGGAAGGTACACAGCCTTGAGGAGCATGTTGTGCTTGAGGGCAAATGAACAAAGGTCCCGAGCCTCCCGACAAAGGAGTCTGGACCCAGTCCCGCCCTGTTTGTTCACATAAAACATGGCTACCTGGTTGTCTGTCTGAACCAGGACAGATTGATGAGCCAGGGTAGGCGAGAAAGCTTTGAGTGCTAATCGAATAGCTCTGAGTTCGAGAAGATTGATCTGCTGTGCAGCTTCCCAAGGAGACCACAGGCCCTGGGTGCACTTGCCTAGACAATGAGCTCCCCAGCCCTGCAGGGAGGCATCTGTGGTCAGTACCACCGTGTACCCAGGAATCTAAAAAGGCACCCTCTGTAGTAGATTGGGTGGGTGCAGCCACCAGTTGAGGGAGTTCAGACATTGTCTGGACACCCTTATTCTGTCTCTTAGGCTGCCTGTGGCTTGTGACCACTGAGTCCAAAGGCACCACTGCGCAGGCCTCATATTGAGCCTGGCATTGGGGGTCACATGCACTGTCGAGGCCATGTGGCCAAGCAGCCTTAGACAGAGCCTGGCGGAGACCAGTGACCTGTTGAGAAAGTGGTTTGCTATGTTTATCAGTCTTTGGGCTCTGTCTGCTGGCAAGAAAGCCTTTGCTAGCAGGGAGTCCAGCCTTGCTCCTATGAACTCCAAGTTCTGGGAGGGGAGCAAAGTGGACTTTGTGAAGTTTATTACAAACCCCAGGCTCTGAAAAAGAGCAATAGTTCGGAGGGTGGCTTGTCTGGCCTCCTGACACATCTGACCCCTGATGAGCCAGTCGTCCAGATAGGGGAAGACAAAGATTCCCTGATTTCTCAGGTAGGCCGCTACCACTGCCAGGCATTTGGTAAAGACCCTGGGAGCGGAGGTGAGGCCAAAAGGCAGTACTCTGTACTGATAATGGTTTCCTCCCACAATGAACCTGAGGTACTTTCTGTGGTCTGGATGAATGAGGATGTGGGTATACACATCCTTTAGATCTAAGGAGCATAGCCAATCTCCCTGCTGGAGGTAGGGCAGAATTGTTCCAAGAGTAAACATCTTGAACTTTTCTTTCTCTAGGAACTTGTTGAGGTTCCTGAGGTCCAGAATGGGTCGAAGGCCACCAGTTCTTTTGGGGACCAGGAAATACCTGGAGTAGAACCCGTGACCTTGCAAGTGGGGAGGCACAGGCTCCACCGCCCTGTCCACCAACAGACCTTGAAGCTCTTGAAGGAGAAGGTCTGTGTGCAGGGGAGGCCTTGGAGGCTCCCCTGGAAAGTATGGAGGAGGCAGTTGGTGAAAATGCAGTGCATAGCCCCTGTGGACTATGTCCAACACCCAACTGTCCCCGGTGATGAGGGGCCACTGGTGGGCAAAGAGGGCGAGGCTACCTCCTGTGCAGGGTTGAGATAGCAGGGATGGAGAGGCTACGCTCAAGGAGTCAAAAACCCCCACCCTGCTGAGTGGGAGCAGGGGCCGGAGGCTTGGGGGTCCTCTGCCTACGGGGCCCATTACCCTGCCCTTTGGCTTGCTGACCCTGGGGTGCAGCTTGGGTAGCCTGATATTGAGGGTACTGTTTGTAGGCAGTGCCCTTCCTCGGGTAAAAGGGCTTTTTACCCGGGCCCTTCTTTTTATGAGAAGGGGCAGAGGTCTTCCTCAACAGCCTTGTCCGTGTAAGGTGCTCTGTTTCGAGCTGAGCTGCCTTCTCGGTCATGGGCTTGCCAAAAAGGTTCTCACCTCGGCAAGAGACATCGACCAACTTGACCTGAACCCATGGCTCGAGGTCCGATGACTGCAGCCATGCCTGACGTCGAGCCGCGATGCCGGCTGCCTTAACTCGGGCCGAAGCCTCGAAGCCATCGTAGGCGGCGCGGGACATGAACTTCGAGCAGTCCCGAATCACCGAGGACAAGGACTTAAATCTCTGCAAGGGTTCCCCGGAGAGTCCAGCAGAGAACCCGGCCAACTCCTTGGCCAGGTCCCGCAAGTACATGCCCATGTACAGCTGGTACGACTGGACACGGCAAGGAAGCATCGAGCCCTGGAAGGACTTTCTACCGACGCCATCGAGGTTTCGGGCCTCCCTGCCAGGAGGCACCACGGAGTGCATCTTCTGGCTCTTCAGACGATGCATGGCTGATTCCACAACCATAGAATGGTGTGGTAGCTGCACCTTCTGAAAACCAGGGTTCTTTCTGAGTCGATAGATCGAGTCGACTCGCTTGCTGAGAACTGGCGCCGAGGCCGGTGCCTCCCACATACGGAAGAGGAGCCGTTCCAGCATCGGAGGAACCGGGACAGTAAAGGCCTCCTTCGGAGGAGAGTCATACTACAGCGCCTCGAGCTCCTCAGCTCGAGGCTCTTCCTCGGGGTCCGCCGGAATAGCCAAGGCAGTGGCCATATCCTGGACGAACTCCGAGAACCGAGTATCCTCCGGAGGGGATCTACTCTGGGGCTCAGACTGCGGTGAGTCCGACGGGACGCACAAAGTCTTGAACGTATCGGTAGACTCCTCGTCCTCCATCTCCCAGGCGGACTCATCCGAGGAGGAGTCAGGGTCTGACCCCGAGGGGCCCTGGAGCACCCGCCCCGACGCCGGCACCAGCGTCGACGCCCTCAGTCCCGAACGGGAGGTCGAGGGAGACCGCGACCGAGGTCGACTTTGAGCCATGATGGACTCGAGTATCGGCTCGGTCTCCGGGGTCGACTTCGAAGTCTATGTCCCAGTGGTCGGGGCAGATGCGCCAGACAGGCTGGCCATCAGTGCCCGCTACTGCTCCATGAAGGCAGACAGTCTGCTCTCCAAGGCTGTCATCCTGAGACTCAGCTCGGGAGACGCAGCAGCCACCGACTCTCTGGGAGGAGAGTCCTCGAGGACTACGGGGCTTACGTGTCCAGCAGACTCCGGCTCCACGCGAGGAACTTTGGCAGGCTTCTCTTGTTCCACGGGCCCGGGGTGACGGTCGGGGGTCTTAGACCTGGCCCTCGAGGAGCCAGGGACCTCCTCTGACGACGCCCTCGCGAGCCGCTTCTTCCTCTTCCGTTCCCAGTCGGGGGACCCCCTGTCCGAGGAGCTTCAACGGCGCTCGGGATCAGAATCCCGAGATGTCGAGGCCTCAGATGTGGTCCGGGCCCAGCCGGAGGTCGAGTCCGAGAAAAGCCTTTCTTTTTGCTGCTGTCGACTTCGGAGTGCCTTGGAAGACATCTTCCCACATGACCCGCACGACTTAGGGTCGTGATCGGGGCCGAGGCACCGAAGGCAGCAGTCGTGTGTGTCGGTGAGGGACATTAACTTCTTACACCGATCACACTTTTTAAAGCCACTGGAAGCCATCGGGGAAAAAAAAGAGTCCCCGCGAGGTCAAAGGACCAGCCTTCCAGGGAAAAAAGGAAGCGAACGCCAGCCACGAAGGGCAAAAACCGAAAAAGAAGAATCGGGCTCGATACCGGTGTACCGAACCCGGCGGGAGGGGAACCGGCGTCGAACCGGGAGAAAAAATAGCGATAATCGCCAAAAGAAAATCTACTTTTAACCGGGAGAACAGGACACACGTCCGGTGGGCTTCTCGGAAAAAAAGAGATTGAGATAAGATGGCACCTTTAGGCAGGAAGGGAACCGCGCATGCGTGCCTGCATTCCCAAAGGCTTTCATAGAAAGTTGGGGAAATGCTCCGCTGGGGCTTCATCGGCGCCGATGACACCCATATGTGAGGGCTGACTTCCTGCTTGGTCCTGGAGAATCAAGAAATGCAATCACGGACCAAGCAAATGTAGAAAGTTTATTACAAAGAACTTCTGACTGCACTTCTATATATCAGAGCCAACTCTCTGGCCTTAGAAAAACTTAAGAGTGAAATTACATCCAACAGACCCTGGCTTAGAGGCAAAGTTCATTTCTGTCACAATATGCACTAAACAAATCCATTTAGAGATGATTGGAACACTACTATTTCTAATGCCACCATTTCAAATCCACTATACAACCAACACCCAAAAAGACAAACGAGACAAAATGCCCCATGATTCCAACCAGAAATTAAACTAAGAGCAGAGCTACGCAAAGCTGAATGCAAATGGAGACCATCAAAATCCAAAACTCACCAAGCCATCTACCTAAATATACTCGAACTATACAGAGAAAGTATTAATGCTGCCAAGAAAAATTACATAGCAACATAAGATATGCCATACTGGGTCAGACCAAGGTCCATCAAGCCCAGTATCCTGTTTCCAACAGTGGCCAATCTAGGTCATACATACCTAGCAGTTTCCCCAAAAGAGACAGGTTCCACAATGCTTGTATTGGGTCAAGCATTGATATCCTGGGTCCCTTTTTAATAATGGTTTATGGACCTTTCCTCCAGGAACTTGTCCAAACCTTTTTTAAACCCAGCTACACTAACAGTCTTTACTACATCCGCCGGTACTACTCTAACCTACTTACTAAGTCCTTAAATTGCCCAAGAGAACTATTCAGAATTGTTCAATCTTTAACTAAGAACAATGCCAACAAAATCTGAATGGATCATGTAATATCACAGCAGATCCTGGCAAACTATTACATGAACAAACTAAAGCAACAGGCACTTCCTGAAAGCGACCATCACATAGATCACCCCACTCAATCACATCTTGGTCTACCTGTCACCCATTATCTAAAGACTCACTTAAAAATACTTTCTCCAAACTAAACACCATTGCATCCAGCAAGCTGGATAAAAGCATCTTTCTCCGAACTATCCTCATTTATCATCTTCATCATCAACTTCTCACTTATGGAAGAGTCCATACCAGCCTCACTGAAACACACTCAAATCCGCCTCATTCTGAAAAACAAAACCAGTGACAAAAACTCCCCTACTTCATATAGACCAATTTTGAGTCTCCTGTTCATGGCAAAACTAATGGAAAAAACTGTCCAAATAAAACTACAGGACCACAGACACCTCTGCCCCATTAGACAAACAGCAATACGGGTTTCACCTTTACCATAGTGTCGAAACACTTCTCACAGTCCTAACAGACAATCTGTAAGAGGAATTGATAACACAAAGCACGCATTTCTACTTATCTTTCTTGACATCACTGTGGCGTTTGATAGCGTTAACCATCAAATAATGCGAACCAGGCTACAGCATATAGGTATTAAAGATATTGTACTAAAATGGTTTTCTTCATACTTATCAGATAGGACTCAAGAAATTAGAATTGAACAGCAAGCCTCCGATACTGACAAACAAGAACAAGGTCTCCCCTCAAGGCTCCGCTCTTTCCGCCCTACTCTAACATTTATCTCTAACATTTACCTAACATTTATCTCTAACATTTTACTCTAACATTTACCTTCCCTGTTATCTGTAAACCTAGATCAGTTATATATTGACAGGTATGTTGTTGTTTAATGTAAACCGCACTGATGATGAATAGTGCGGTATATAAAAACTGTTAAATAAATAAATAAATAAAATAAAATCTCCAACCTATCTGCTCCATTTTTAAGAGATTTTGCGTAAATTACCATATTTATGCGGATAACAATGATATATCTCCCGTGGGACACTTTGAACCCACCAACCCAATTACTTGCTGACTGCTTCTCAGAAATTATGAAATGGCTAGCGAACCACAACCTCAATATCAACTTTACAAAATCGGACACCATGTACGTCACCAGAAATTAGAACTTCTTCCCCCCCCCCATCATCAATCAGAATCAATGACATTAACATTTCAGTTAAAAATGAAGTAAAATACTTAGGGGTAATCATTGATCGCTCCCTTAGCTTCACATCCCACATAACCCAAAACAACTAAAAAGATTTTCTACAAACTCAAACTGTTAAAAACTCCGTCCGCTCCTTCACCTCCATGATCTTAGATCAGTAATCCAGGCAATGATTACTCCTCACCTTGATTTTGCAAACTCCATTTTACAAGGCATCACAAAACAGGACTTAAAACGACTCCAACTAGCTCAAAATGTGGCTACAAGAATAACCATGAATATCAACTCTATGGAACACATCCCCCTACACTCTATGCCCTCCCCTGGTTACCCATACAAAGCCATATTAAGTACAAAATTCTTGTTACAACATTTAAATTAATAAACTACATATCCCCATTATACCTATCCACACTCATCTCCAGGGAAAACAACAACCGCAGCCAAAGCAACCAGAACAAAAACAAACTATGTATTCCAATAGATTTCAGGAAATCCAAAAAGATAACTAACAAGGCCTTATCCCACACTGCCCCTATGCTCTGGAACGTTTTCCCTGACCAACTCAGAGAATTAAATGATTTACAAACATTTAGAAAGAATCTCAAAACCCATCTATTTACCCTCCATTTTGGCGTCTACGAGCAACACAACATACCCACAACAACCCCTTCCCCGTTCCAACCATAACCCACGACTCTCCACCTACTTATGGTGATGCATATAGTTAATGCTAGTTTACTTGCATGTCTGTTATTGTCTCTAGCTTAATGGACCTCAGTTTAATGTCATAGTTATCTGCTCTTCCACGTATATGAGTATGTATCCGTTTATGTACTACTAAAATTATTGTTACTTGTAAACCACAATTGATCTTTGGAAATCGCGGTATAAAAATTGTAACTAAATAAATAAATGACTGCTGAAGCCTGGCTGCCATGCAGAGATACATCACTAAAGTGCTTCCCCCCAACAGTTAACAATGACCAAGAAACAAGCTGCACTTCACTGGCAAATTGTTTCTCCATACCCCAATGCTTGCAGTAATGAAAGAGTAGAACTGTGTTGAGTAAAAGGGAAACAAAGAACAGAAGATTAATACATTTTGGACTACCTTTGAAGGTTAAAGAGTACTTACTCACCTGTAACAGGTGTTCTCCAGGAGCAGCAGGAATCAGTCCTCACATATGGGTGACATCGACGTCGATGGAGCCCCTGTGGAGCATTTCCCCAGCTTTCTATGAAAGCCTTTGGGAATACTACACGCATGCGCGGTCCCCTTCTCATCTTGCTCAGTCAAATGACATAGCTAAAAGACAGCACACAAAAATATAAAATAAACTATGTACAACTGCAACTCCTAGGGGAGAAGGGAGGGTTGTGAGGACTGATTCCTGCTGCTCCTGGAGAATACCTGTTACAGGTGAGTAACTACTCTTTCTCAAGGACCAAGCAGGAAGTCAGTCCTCACATATGGGTGACTCCCTAGCTCTGGGCTACCAAGGAACCCAGGCTGAACAAGAGAACTCCCTCTAGTCCCAGCATCAAAGAAAGGCTTTTCACTGAAAGAACCTCCACCGGTAGCCCAACGGAGGGCTGGATGGCAGGAGTTGCCTAAACCTCAAAGAGATTCCGGAGTACTGCTTGGCCAAAAGCACTGTCCCTACGGGACTCCCTCTCAGGCAGTAATGATCTGCAAAAGTCTGGCTTGAGGACCAAGTTGCAGCCCTGCAGATGTCTGCCAATGGTACAGAGCGGAGATGAGCTACTGAGGCAGCCATTGCCCTGACTCGATGGGCCGTGACCCGACCCTGCAAGGGAAGGTCAACCACCTTGTAAGCCCAGGTGATACAGTCAGCCACCCAAATGGACAAGGTACGTTTGGACACAGCTAATCCTAAATTATTAGGGTCAAAAGAGATGAAGAGCTGAGCAACCTTTCTATGTCCCTGCGTATGGGGAAGGTAGAAGGATAAGGCCCTCCTACAGTCCAGGGTATGCAGGACCGCTTCAGCCTGCCTTGCATGAGGCCTAGAGAGGAATGTTGGAAGAACCACCTCCTGGTTGAGGTGGAAAGGGGAGACAACTTTAGGGAGGAACTTTGGATGAGTCCTAAGGACTAACCTGTTCCTATAGAAGCAGGTGTAAGGCCTGTCACAGACCAGGGCCTGAAGCTCACTCACTCGTCTGGCCGAGGTTAAGGCTACCAGGAAGAGTGTCTTCCAGGAAAGGAAGCGGAGAGGACAAGTAGCCATCGGCTCAAAAGGTGGGCGAGTCAGTTGCTGCAAGACCACATTCAACTCCCACTCAGGAGCTGGAGGACGGACAGGAGGCTTGAGCAAGAGCAAACCTCTGAGAAATTGGGACACCAAGGGGTGAACCGACAGAGTGTCCTTCCACCAGTGAGTGGTGAGCTGCTAGAGCTGAGAGGTGGACCCGAACAGAATTGGACTTAAGGCCCTGATTGGACAAGTGCAGCAGGTACTGAAGCACCACTGGTACAGCACAGGAGAAAGGATCCTCTGTACGCAGCTGACACCACACAGAAAACCTCTTCCATTTCAGAGCATAGGTTTTTCTAGTGGACTACTTCCTAGAGGCCAGGACGACCTCTTCAACTTCAGGAGGTAGGCCCCAAGGAACCAAAACTACCCTTGCAGCTTCCAGGCCATCAAATTGAGAGATTTGAGATTGGGGTGCAAAAGAGACTCCTGGTCCTGAGAGAGAAGGTCGGGTTGCAACCCCAGAGGTAGTGGAGTGTCCACGGCTAGTTGAAGCAGAAGTGGGAACCAAGGTTGCCTCGGCCACCTGGGGGCTACCAGAAGGACTGAGGCCTGGTCCTGTAGAATCTTGAACAGGGTTCGGGCCACCAGATGCGTGGGAGGAAATGCATATAGGAGGGCCCTGGGACCAGGAAATCAGAAAAGCATCTGCTGCTAGTCTCAGAGGATGCAGTTGCCTGGAGCAGAACCTGGGCAGCTGTCTGTTCAGGGGACTGGCGAAGAGATCTATGGATGGAAGTCCCCATCTCAGGAAGATCTTCTGAACTACCAAGGGATGGAGCTGCCACTCGTGGGGCTGCAGAATCCTGCTCAACCTGTCTGCCAGGTAGTTTTCCTGGCCAGGGAGATAAACCGCCTTGAGCAACATGTTGTGGCTGAGCGCAAACCAGCAAAGGTCCTGTGCCTCCTGACAAAGGAGCCTGGACCCAGTGCCTCCCTGTTTGTTCACATAAAATATGGCTACCTGATTGTCTGTTTGCACTAAAACCGACTGGTGAGCCAGGGTGTGGGAGAAAGTTTTGAGGGCTAAGCGAATAGCCCGAAGTTCCAGTAGATTGATCTGCTGCTGGGCCTCCCAGGGAGACCACAGGCCCTGGGTACACTTGCCCAGACAGTGTGCACCCCAGCCCTGTAGGGAGGCGTCGGTGGTCAATACCACTGTGGACTCAGGTGGCTGAAAAGGCATCCCTTCCAGTAAGTTGGGGGGATGCAGCCACCAACATAGGGAGTGCAGGAATGGTCTGGACACCCTTACTCTGTCGCTGAGGCTCCCTGTGGCCTGCGACCACTGACTCCTGAGGCACCATTGTGCAGGCCTCATATGAAGCCTGGCATTGGGAGTCACATGTACTGTCGAAGCCATGTGGCCGAGAAGCCTCAGGCAGAGCCTGGCGGGGACCAGTGACCTGCTGAAAAACTGGTTTGCCAAGGTCATCAGTCTTTGGGCTCTGTCCTCTGGCAAGAAAGCTTTTGCCTGCAGAGAGTCTAGCCTTGCCCCTATGAACTCTAAGTTTTGGGAGGGGTGCAAAGTGGACTTTGCGAAGTTTATGACAAATCCCAGATGTTGGAGTAGAGAAATCGTTCGGAGGGTGGCTTGTCTGGCCTCCTGGCATGTCTGACCCCTGATGAGCCAGTCGTCCAGATAGGGGAAGACAAAGATACCCTGATTCCTCAAGTAGGCCGCCACCACTGCCAGGCATTTGGTAAAGACCCTGGGGGCGGAGGTGAGGCCAAATGGCAGCACTCTGTACTGATAACAGGGCCTTCAGTCTCAGTGCCCCAAGATACTGGAATGCATTACCCCATGATATCCGGGCTAATAAGAACCTACCACAGTTTAGGAAAGCCCTCAAAGGCCACCTATTCAACAAGTACCTTATAGAGCCCAACTGCATCCCCTAGAGCTTCAAGGCACCCCCGATACCATTCTCAGACAAATTTATAGTATCTCAATAACACACCAAGTGGATACTCAAACCTATGACGTGGATTGTGTTTTCTATGCAACCTCTTTGATTATGACTCCATGTAGTAAGTTTTGTAAATAGTTTACCCCTGTTATCCAAGTTTTTGTTCCCTGTTATATGTAAACTCATACATGTTAACTGTACTGAGCATTCTGTTCCATGTAAACCGCGCTGATGCTGAATAGTGCGGTATATAAGAGACTGTAAATAAATAAATAAATGGTTTCCTCCCACAATGAACCTGAGGTACTTTCTGTGGTTGGGATGAATGAGGATGTGAGTGTATGCATCCTTTAAATCTAAACAGCATAGCCAATCTCCCTGCTGGAGGTAGGGCAGAGGTGTTCCAAGAGTAAGCATCTTGAACTTTTCCTTCTCTAGGAACTTGTTGAGATTTCTGAGGTCGAGAATAGGCCTGAGATCCCCTGTTCTCTTTAGTACTAGGAAGTACCTGGAGTAGAACCCGTGACCTTGTAGGTGGAGAGGCACAGGCTCCACCGCCTGGTCTCTTAACAGACCCTGGAGCTCCTGCAGGAGGAGGGCTGTATGAAGAGGAGGCCTTGGAGGCTCTCCTGGAAAATAGGGAGGAGGCAACTGATGAAAATGAAGCAGGTAGCCCTTGTGGACTATGCTTAAGACCCAATTGTCCCCTGTAACGAGTGGCCACCGGTGGGCAAACAGGGCTAGGCGACCTCCTGTGCAGGGATGGGACTGCAGAGACGGAGAGGCTATGCCTTGGGAGTCAAAACCCCCCACCCTGCTGTGTGGGAGCAGGAGCCGGGGGCCTTCTGCCTACGGGGCCCATGTCCCTGCCCCTTGGCCTGCTGACCCTGTGGGGGAGGCCTGGTAAGGTGGGAACTGTTTGTAGGCAGTCGCCTTCCTCGGGTAAAAGGACTTTTTACCCGAGCCCTTCTTCTTGTGTGAAGGGGCAGAAGTCTTTCGAGACAGCCTTGTCCTCGTGAGGTGCTCGGTCTCTAGCTCAGCAGCCTTCTCGGCCATGGGCTTGCCAAAAAGGTTCTCACCTCGGCAAGGGACATCGACCAACTTGTCCTGAACCCATGGCTCAAGGTCCGATGACTGCAGCCATTCCTGGTGTCCAGCCGCGATGCCGGCAGCCGCAACACGGGCCGAGGCCTCGAAGCCATCGTAGGCCACTCGGGACATGAACTTAGAGCATTCCCGGATCCCCGAAGACAAGGGACTTGAACCTCTGCAAAGGTTCCCCAGAGAGACCAGCCGAGAACCCGGCAAGCTCCTTTGCCAGGTCCCGCAAGTACATGCCCATGTACAGCTGGTAAGACTGGACATGGCAAGCAAGCATCGAGCCCTGGAAGCACTTTCTACCGAACGCATCCAGGTTCCGGGCCTCCCTGCCAGGGGGCACCGCGGAGTGCATCTTCTGACTTTTCAGACGATGCATGGCCGATTCCACCACCATGGAATGGTGCGGTAGCTGCGCCTTTTGAAACCCAGGACTCTTATGGAGTCGATAAATGGAATCGACCCACTTGCTCAGAACCGGCGCCGAGGCCAGTGCCTCCCACATCCGGAAGAGGAGCCATTCCAGCATCGGAGGAACCAGCACAGTAAAGGCCTCCTTCGGAGGAGAGTCATACTGGAGGGCCTCGAGCTCTTCGGCTCCTCCTCGGGATCCGCTGGGATCGCCAAAGCAGTGGCCATATCCCGCACGAACTCCGAGAACTGGGTATCCTCCGGAGGGGACCTACTCCGGGGCTCAGACTGCGGTGAGTCCGACGGTACGCACCGAGTCTTGAAGGTATCGGGGGACTCCTCATCCTCCGTCTCCCAGGCGGACTCGTCCGAAGAAGAGTCGGGCTCCGACCGCGCAGGGCCCGGTAGCACCCGCCCCGACGCCGAAGGCACCGGCGTCGACGCCCTCGGTCCTGACCGGGAGGTCGAGGTTGACCGCGACAGAGGACGACCTCGAGCCTTCATGGTCTCGAGTATCGGCTCGGTCTCTGGGGTCGACTTCGACGTCGATGTCCCGGTGGTCGGGGCAGATGCGCCAGCGAGGCTGGCCATCAGCACCCGCTGCTGATCCATGAAGGCAGACAGTCTGCACTCCAAGGCTGTCAGCCCGAGACCCAGCTCAGGAGACTCAGCAGCTACCGACTCAGGACCTGGCTGCGCCGGGCCCGACGTCGGCTCCCTGGGAGGAGAGTCCTCGAGGACAACAGGACTTACGTGTCCAGCAGACTCCGGCTCCACCTGAGGTACTTTTTTTTTTTTTTTTGCCTTTCTGGATATTTATTTATTTAACATTTCTTATATACCACCTTTCAGTGGTATCAAGATGGTTTACATCTAACAAGTGTTACATGGAAAATATTACAACTAACTAGGTACAAGTAACTGGGATAGCAATACAACTAACTATTTACATTTTAACTGACAGGCAGTAAGGTATTTAGTGTCTGAACAGTGATCTGATAACTATTTACATTTGGTAAGTATATAAAGCATGCTTTTGAATTTTGTACATCTAGGTTTGTGTGTAGGTTTGGATTGTGGGTGAGAGGTCTAGACAGTCAGTCCCATAATATTTGTTGAATAGGTGCGTTTTTTATTTTTTTAACTTAATCTTTATTAGTTTTATTGCAATCCATGAACCACGCACAACATAACACAATGTTTTAACACACTTTTGTAACCAGCAAACACTTCACCACAGAGCTTAATTGCAGGTTATATAATTACAGGGTATATAATCAGCCCCTCCCCCCTCGTATCCACCCCCCCTTACCTTGCTGTCAAAGCCCGCAAGTACCTTATAATCTCTCTACCCAATTCCCGTCTACCCCTCCTACATGACTAATTATCCTTTACATGAGGCAGCTAAATGTTCCAATAAAGGTTTCCATTGATTTTCAAAACGTTCCCCCTGATTTTTCCTGATGGCTATCAAATGTTCCATATGTATCACTTTATATAACCTCGTAACCCAATGATTGAGATCTGGAGATCCCCCCTGTCGCCACTTCCAAGCAATTTCACACCTCGCCGCCACTATACATGACTGCATTGGTCTGAGCCATTTGTTTGTCAGATTGGTTGGCCAGACGCCTAAAAGAAACAGAGAGGGGCAAAGCTCCAATCTCACCCCAAAGATTACTCCCATCTGGTCACGGACCCGTGTCCAATAAGAACGAACCAATGAACACTCCCACCACATGTGAAAATATGTTCCCCGAGCACCACAACCCCTCCAACAGAGATCCGAGACCGCAGGGAACATCTTATGATACCGCTCTGGGGTATAATACCATCGCATTAAAATTTTGTATGTATTCTCTTGAATCATAGTGCAAACAGAGGATCTGGCCGCAATTTTGTATATGGCCTTCCACCCCTCCACATCCCAATTCATCCCCAAATCTTTTTCCCAGTCCACCATATATTTTAACTTTGTCTCAACCTCCAGGGCCGCTCGCAAACTGGCATAATGCAAGCGTATCAATCCTCGGGAGGAATGATGGCCTACCCACAGGGCCTCAAGGGCATTAAGTCCTTCCTCAATACGGTCTCGATTAAATTGCTGGCGCAGGTAATGAATCACCTGCAAGTAAGCGAAAAAATCTCGCTTTTCTAAATGAAATTCAGCTTTCAACAGTTCAAAAGACTTGACTGTATCCCCATCAATAAAATGCACAAATTGAGTTAAGCCCTGCTCTCCCCAAGTCTGAAATATTCGTTCCCTGCCCGGCTCAAAAGCTGGAGTGGCATTAATCGGTGAAAGCAAAGATGTTCCTGGGCGAGCATTTACTCTCCGCCATCCTCTACCCCATTCACCCCAAAGATGACGTATAAAAGGATTGCTCGTCCAGTCCCCCTGTAAAAGTCCCTTCTGTAACCAGGGTAAACAATGAAGTTTATACTGTGGTACCGCCTGTTGTTCAATAGATAGAAATCCTTTCAATAATACAGGTTCCCTCCACTCCATCACTTGCCGCATTTGCGCTACTAAATAATAATCCGCAATCACTGGCATTCCCAGCCCTCCCTTCCCCCGTGCTTTATACATTACAGTCCTTGCTATGCGTGGAGGGTGTCGCCACACAAACAAGAACAGCTTCCGTTGAAGCTTATGTAGCACTCTTTGAGGGACCTTGATAGGCAATACTTGAAAGAAATACAGCAATTGGGGTAGGATCATCATCTTAATTGTTGCGATCCTACCTAACCAAGAAATCTCCTTATTCCACTTCTCCAAGTCCCTGCCTATCCATTCAAACAGCCCCGGATAATTGGCACCATAAAGCTTATCCAGATCACGGGTGAGATACACTCCCAGATATTTGATCTTACTTGAGGCCCAAAGAAATTGAAAGCACTCCCGTAAGTGCGATGTTAAGGTTCCGGGCAAATTAACACTCAATGCCTCCGTTTTATCCCAATTAATCTTAAATCCTGCAACCGTCCCAAATCGCTTCAACTCAGCCATAACAATAGGCAATGTCAGCAGCGGACGAGTGATAAACAGCAGGTCATCTGCGAACATCGCCAGCTTATGTTCTATCTTCCCTATGGTTAACCCCGTTGCATCGTTATTCTGCCTCAAACGCCACGCTAATGGTTCCATAGTTAAAGCAAATAGTAAAGAGGACAAAGGACACCCCTGTCTCGTGCCCCTCTCTAAGGAAAAGAAATCGGAATGTCTCCCATTTATTTTAACCGTTGCTACCGGATGAGCGTACAACGCTCTTATCCATATCATCATATTGGGGCCTATCCCTACTGCTTTTAACACTTCAAACATAAATCCCCATTCTACCCTATCGAACGCCTTTTCGGCATCCACGGCTAACATGAGAAGTTCTTGCTTGTGTTGCTTGGCGGTCCACATTACCTGACTTGCTCTCCTGATATTATCTCCCGTATTTCGTCCCTGAATAAACCCCGTTTGATCAGAATGGATAAGCTTTGGTAGGATGCGCCCTAATCTGTTTGCTAAAATCTTTGCCAATATTTTCCCATCTGTATTCAAAAGAGAGATGGGCTGGTAGGAACCACAGACTGTGGGATCACGACCTGACTTCGCTATCACTGAGATCCCTGCCTGGCTCATTGAAGGAGGCAACGGATGCCCCTGTAGTACAACATTAAATAACCGCTGTAATATCGGGGCTAACTGTGTCGCCAATTTTTTATAGAACAGCGTTGAAAATCCATCTAATCCCGGTGATTTATTCAGAGCTAACCCTTTAATTACTTGGCTAATTTCTTCTAGGGTAATGTCCTGATTCAATATGTCTCTATCTAAGTTAGATATTACCGGAAAATCCCCTCCTTCCTGGATATAATTTACCGCTCCTGTTAGGGCCCCCTTCATCTCGCTAGTATATAAAGTTTTATAATACTGCATGAATTGCTCTCTAATATCTTTTGTTTGGAATAGAAGCTTGTCCCCGGGGCCTTTAACTTTCAAAATAGTGGAGCGCCGTTCCCTATCCTGCAACTTCCTTGCTAATAATCTACCCGCTTTATTATTAAATTCATAATAGTGTTGATTAATGCGTCGCAATTGAAAGTTAATTAATTCCATCTGCAAGGAGGTTAACTCTGCTCATGTGTGTTCCAATTGCGCCTTAATCTTTGTTCCTCCCCCTGTTTATGACGGTATTCCAACTCTTTAACCTTCTGGAGCAATTGAGCTATCTTTTCCCCTCTATCTTAAGTTTTTCGGACTGCCCACTGTATCAAAACCCCTTGTAAGACGGCCTTTAATCCGTCCCATTGAATCCCCGGTGCTACCTCCCCTGTGTCGTTCACGAGATAATAATTTTGAATTTCCTCAACCACATTGGCAAGCACCGCTTTATCCTGTAGGAGGCTTTCATTAAGACGCCAAAAGGACCTTCCGTCCTTATCCCTCTCTCCCCCGAACTCTACCCAAAATTTGGCCATGATCAGTCCAGGTTATGGGCTCAATGCCAGCCGTAAGAATCCTTTGGATCCAAGAGGCATCCCCAAGGAAGAAGTCAATTCTACTATAACTATGGTGGACTTGTGAATAATATGTATAATCAATTCCCTGTGGATGCACCTGGCGCCAAACATCCCACAGCCCATAGTGTTGCATCAGGCTCCGCAATTGTACCCGCCCTCTGGTCTCCGCCCTATTTCCCCCCAAAGATCTATCCCTCTGCGGGTTCAAAACCTCATTAAAGTCTCCGCCCATCAATAATGCCCCATGAATTTTATCTGATAGCCAACTAGACAGTGTGGCCCAAAAATCCGTATGAGGATCGTTGGGACCATAGATGTTTATAAAGGTAACCTCCTGTCCATATAACTCCCCCCAGACTAACAAGACTCATCCTTTTATCCCTTTAATCACCCCCCCCCAATTGAAAGGAAACATCTTTATGAACCATAATAGCTACTCCTGCTTTTTTATGCGAGCCTTCAGCATTAAACCAGATATCCCTATAAGCGCCATGCCGCAAAAGATGTTCGTCTTTCGGCATTAAATGTGTTTCTTGTAAAAAAAATTACTTGCCAGCGCTGTAGTTGAGCCTCCCGAAACAACGCTTTCTGCTTTTGGGGAGTATTTAGACCTCGAACATTTATAGAGCCTACCTTAATTCCAGCCATCAGGAAATTTCAGACACTCTATCCATAACAACCCCAGGCTATTCGCAGGCTTAGAACTCTCCCCTCTGTCCCTTTTCCCCACCCTCTCTCCCATCCCCTTCCCTCCCTCTTCCCCCCTCATGTTCTCTATCCACCCCCTCCCCATTTTTCACATCACAGGCCCAAATCCTGTCTCCCCTCTCCGGAGGAAGAAACACACCTCCCGGGACTCTTTGCCCTCCAATTATTTCGAGCCCCCCCCCCTTTAACAAAAGAAAGTAATCACCCGCTTCTGCCCCACGCTCGACCGCATGCCTTCATCCCTCATTACAACCAAGAACATAAACTCTCAACATTGAAACATGTAATAGACACCTGCAGTCTAATATTCTCCTGATTAGAAGCGTTGAGAGAGGTGGAATAGCCACTGATCAGGCCTTCCCCCTTATCCCACAAATGGAGCCGAAACTGCTCCCAAGACTCATCCCAAGTCCAAGGCCTAGAATCCTCGAACTCAGGTGGTTATCAAAGGTCCACCAGTCTCAGACTCTCCATCCTGAGAAGTTTCCCCAGATGTGCGATGGAGACGATGTCCCCGCGCTGGAATCCGTTGCCACTTCAACTTGTCCAGTAGAATGGACTGCTCCCGCTCCGGATCTGAAGTATCTGGAAGAATTCGAGTCCGAGGAAAGTTTGGGGCCTTAGCCTTCTCTAAACACACCCATGCTTCCGATAGAGACTTAACCCGATAAGGCTTGCCCCCGGCATCAAACTGCAAGCCGAAGGGGAAAAGCCATTTATATTTAATATTTTCACGTCTCAAGTATTCAGTAACAGGGCGCATTGTTTTCCGGCGCTGTAATGTCAATGGTGCCAGGTCTTGAAACACCTCGATAACTGAGCCCTGCCACTGCAGCTTCCCTTTTCTTGTCGCCGCTCTCATGACCGCTTCTTTTAAGGGGAAGCTAGTCAAGCAAGCAATAATATGTCTGGGGCGATTCCCCGGGGGGAACTTGAGGGCTCTGTGCGCCCATTCTATTCCAATCTCCCTTGTTGCTGGCGTCTCGGCCTGGTCATCCTCTGTCAGCAGGGTCTCACATATTTCGTGGACCACTAACGGCCTGCTTGTACTGATCCTCCTCAGGAACCCCTCGGATGCGTATATTACAACGCCGAGATCTATTCTCTAGATCTTCAATTTTTCCACGTAATTCCTCCGTCATTTCCTGCCACTTACTATTCAAGCTGCGCACCGTCTGTGCTGCTGTGGCCATCTCGTCCACGTGCTCCTCCAGAACTTCTACACAGTGCCCCAGAGCCTGTACGTCCTGACGGAACTCAGCAAGTAATTCTTTCACCTCAGTTTTCACTCCAATGACTTCTGTTTTTATTTCGCGGCACCACCACTTAAGATCACCTTTGGTACAGTGCTCCTCAGCATTCTCCAACTCTTCCTCCATCTCGGTGTCCTCCTTCTCGTCCCTCTCTTTCTGAGAGCGCAACGGAGCGTAAGCAGAGCGGTATTTTTCTAACTTTTTCCTGGCCGACATCGCAAGCCTTATCAACGTCGTCCACAAAATACCCTTTTTCCCGGGGGGGGGGGGGGGAGCCCGATGCTTATAAATATTGCTTCGTTTCTCTGCGTCCCGAAGGGAGCTTCTCTTTCAGGCTGCCATCCCGGTCGGTGATGTCACTTCCTCCCCACCCAAGGTACTTTTGACGGCTTCTCCTGTTCCACGGGCCCAGGGCGGCGGTCGGGGGTCCGAGACCTAGCCCTCGAAGAGCCAGGGACCTCCTCCTACGCTACCCTCGCGAGCCGCTTCTTCCTCTTTCGCTCCCGCTCGGGGGACCCCATCTCCGAGGAACCCCGACGATGCTCGAGGTCAGATTCCCAAGATGTCGAGGCCTCGGACGAGGTCCGGGCCCGGCCAGAGGCCGAATCGGAGAAAAGCCTTTCCTTTTGGTGCTGACGACTTCGAAGTGCCTTAGTGGACATTTTTCCACATGGTCCACAGATCTTAGGATCATGATCAGGACTGAGGCACCAAAGGCAGCAGTCGTGTGTGTCGGTGAGAGACATTAGTTTCTTACACCGATCACACTTCTTAAAACTACTGGAAGCCATCGGGGAAAAAAAGAGTCCCCGCGAGGTCAAAAGACCGGCCTTCCAAGGAAAAGGAAAAAAAAGGGCATGAACGCCAGCCACGAAGGGCAAAAACCAAAAAAATAAGATCGGGCTCGATACCGGTGTACCGAACCCGGCGAGAAGGGGAACCGGCGTCGAACCGGAGAAAAAAACACAAAGAATTGACGACAAAATCTAACTATTTTCCGGGTGAACTAGGACACACGTCCGACGGGCTCCACGGAAAAAGAGAGACTGAGCAAGATGGCACCTTTAGGCGGGAAGGGGACCGCGCATGCGTGCAGTATTCCCAAAGGCTTTCATAGAAAGCTGGGGAAATGCTCTGCAGGGGCTCCATCGACGTCGATGTCACCCATATATGAGGACTGACTTTCTGCTTGGTCCTGGAGAAAACAATCTTCCTCGGGTTAGAACAGTATGAGTAAAAGAGGACTTCTTTTTTTTTAAAGACTATTACAGTGGCCTAACAGCAACCCCACAACTTTATCCTAAGTAAAATTAAGACGTTAAAGCATGAATGTGTACAAGAGGTTAAAAGGCACTGCTCTCAGCTCTTTCTTGGCCCTGGCATTTTTCCAACCTAGTCATTTAGATTTCATAGGGTTGGAAGTGTTCACTGTCCTGTGACTCTTACTATTGCAAATATTTCTATATTTGTTGCTGTCTCTTTGCACAAGCAAGCCGGGCCAGCACTACCACTAGGCAGTCGCCTAGGGTACCACCCCTCTCTGGAGTCTGCAGTGACAGCAATAGCCCTCAAACTGTGACACAGCACTGACTTAACACCCCAGCACTGCATCGCGGTTTCCTACTCATCTTCATGGAGAGCAACGATCGTCCAGCCGCACACATGGTGACATCATCCATGGCGCAAGCCAGTAAAATTAACGTAAAGCCTTTGCAGTTGCACAGGAATTCCCATGCTCCTGGCTAACCAAAAGTCCCGTCAATTTAAGTTTAGCTGCGTTGCAACTAGACATTTCCATGCTTCTCTCCCTTAGTCTTTCACAACATTGTTCACCGAGTTTGACTTGGCATCACTAGTTTTCATTATGCCTCAACCCGGCTTCAAAAGATGTCCGAACTGCCCTAAGAAAATGTCACTCTCAGACTCCCACATTGAGTGCCTCCGATGTATGGGGCCCACCCATCAAGTAGAAAACAGTTCTAGTTGCTGCAAAATGTCCCCCCAACTCCAAGTTTTGTCAATATAAATTAAGGGATTATCTGGAATCCAGCAGCAAGAGAGTACACTCACCAGCAGACCGCCCCCCTCAGAAAAAATTGAACCCGACCTCAGAGGGCTTTCAGGGCTGAGGTTGCAGGGAAAACTGACAAAAGCATGCTGTTAAAAACTACTAAGAAAGTACTGCACGGCTCCAAGACTTCTGACGGCACCAATCACTCTACCCACAATAGTTCCGATTGTCCTGCTCACCGAGCTGCCTCAGCCAATGGCGCTGAACAGCCCTCCCGTTGTTCCACTACAGCCAATGGTGCTGAAGGGAAAGCTGCTGACATCACCAATAGCTCCACCCAACCTCCTAAGGCTGCCAATAGCAAGAAACCTATTCACAACAGTAACAGAGCAAGCCACCGTGCCAAAGGCCCTTGCCATCTCTCTCACAGCTCCAGCAGCTCAGCTCACTCAGCGCTGAGAGAAAGGCCCTCAAGAGATTTAAAGGGCCACCTACTAATAATCATTTGTATAGTGCTACAAAGCATACGCAGCGCTGTACAGACACATGTAAAAAGACAGTCCCTGCTCATCAGAGCTTACAATCTAGTCAAGAGACACCACAACACAACAGCTGA
Source organism: Ichthyophis bannanicus (assembly GCA_033557465.1). NCBI lineage: Eukaryota > Metazoa > Chordata > Amphibia > Gymnophiona > Ichthyophiidae > Ichthyophis > Ichthyophis bannanicus. Next base: position 16,781,165 of record CM066041.1, on the reverse strand, counting down.
GGACAAGGATACATCTAGGGCAGTGGTTCCCAACCCTGTACTCTGGCCTCCCCAGGTCAGTCAGGCTCCTAGGGTATCCACAAAGAACATGCATGAGAAAGATCTGCACCTAAAAAGATCCCGGTTTTCTCAGTTTCTCCATCTCCTAGCCCAGGGTGCAAGGGCAAGAAGTGCTGCAGAAAGACATCTTATCTTTCTTCTGAGTCTGATGACTGCAGTCCTCCACTTAAAGGGACGGTACACCTAAAAAAAAGAAATCCACTTTCAAGGATACTGTTTTTTCTCCAGGAACAAGCAGGAAGTCAGTCCTCATATACGGGTGAGGTCGGCGCCTGCGCAGATCTAATCCCCAGCTTTCAAAGAAAGCCTTTGCAACCTATACTGCGCATGTACGGTCACCTTCCCACCCAAAAGGTGCCATCTTACCTCAGTCTTCTTTTTTCCGCGGAGCCCTGCAGACATGCTGTCTGTGCACATGGATAAAGTTGATTTTTTTTCCACTGGTATTGGTAATATTTTCTTCTTTTTGGTAATAAATCACCTTTCTGCACCTGAGTCCAACGCCTCGGCGTAGTGCTTTTCGCTTGGGTATCTCTTATTTTATTTTTTGGCCTGTGGGTTTTTTGGTTTTTTTTTTTACTCGCAGCCTAGCTGGTTGAGATGTCGGAGTTTAACCTTGCTGGGCTTGTTTTTCCCGTTATATCTTCGACCAGCAGCTTTAAGCAGTGTGGCAAGTGCGATCGCACTATGTCCCGTATGGGCCACCACAGTTCCTGCATTTATTGCTACGGGGCAGACCACAACGTGTCTTTCTGTCCATTCTACCTTTTGATGTTGGCTAAGACCTGGAAGGAACGTGAAAGGTGGCAGGGAGTGCTATTCAACAAGTCGGCTCCAGGATTGGCATCGGGGATAGAATCCCTGCCTTCGAAACCTGGGTCGGGCAACTTGGTGTCGCGCTCTCGGCCCAGTCGGAGCCACAGAATCAACAGGTATTGGAGTCATCCTCGCCAGCAGAAGACTTCATCGAAGCCCAAGTTGAGATCCAACCCCGGCTGGGAGGTAAGACCTCGGGGACCCAGGCATGGAGTCCCTGACTCAACGCCGGGGATGACAGAGTGGCCCCCCAAGCTACCTCAGAGGGACATGTTTGTTTTTTGTATTAAAGTTTTTATTTATGCACACTCATTTAAACATAACAGTACAAAACTGAAAACTACAGCAACATTGGCTCACCCTCCGGGGCTCACCCCAGATATATCATTTTAAACCATAAACACAGTACATAAAGCCACTCACAGACGATTTCCCCACCCCGGAACCATATAGCAGCTAAAACATAAGAAGTGCATATGTTTAACCAAGAACATGACCCAGATCCGGCTCTTCAGAACTCCCCCCCTAACATTACCATATCATAGACCTTCAAACCCCCCCATCCCCTCTTCCCCTCCTCACCATGGAACCAGCCACTCCTTATCTGTTGCCCAATTCCCCCCCTCAACTTATCCTTACCCCACCCCAATCTAGAACCACCACCCACCCCGACTCTCGCCCCTCCCTTCAGCACCCCTCCCCCTCCATCTCAAGAAAGGCTGCCACTTACGATAATAACTACTCATTTTATTAGTCAAACGCGCCTGTAATTCCGACATTTGACAAATGAATACAACCCACTTCAACACTCGATCCACTTCCGGCCCACTAGTTCCCTTCCACCCCCAGGCTATCTCCATCCGTATGGCAATGGAGATCATCTTCAGCAAATACCCCACATCATACTCCAGCTCACCCCCATTCCCCCAACACCACCTGTTCGAGCCACAACTTCCCCTTCCAACCCATCATATGCTCTACCAGGTCCTGCATCCAACCCCATATTCCCTGAATCACTGGGCACTCCCACCACACATGCAAATACGTACCCAAAGCCCCACAGCCTTTCCAACAATATGGCTCCTTTGTTTTATCTATTTCGGCTAGTTTTTTTGGCGTAATATACATGTGGTACAGCATTTTGTAGCAATGTTTCTGCACCAAAGCCGAGCTGGACACAATCTTAACTGCCTCATGTACCGCCATCCACCTTTCCTCGTCCCATACTCCTCCCAGGTCCCTCATCCACGCCACCTGGTACGCCGCGTATGTCCCTACCCTTTCCAAGTCCTTATAAATCAGCGAAACTAATCCCTGCAATACCCCTCCCCGGCGTAACACCCTTTCGAAAGGGGTACACCCCCCCCCTTTCCACCCCCTTTAAACTACTCTGCACAAAATGGACTATTTGCCGGTAGCCATACCAATCCTCCTCCCCCAGGGCGTATTTTGCCTGCAACTGTTCAAAAGTACCTAGCTGTCCATTCTCCATGAACAACTGTCCCATCCACACCAAACCTTTATCTTCCCATTTTTTTATATACCACAGCTCTCCCCCCCTCAGAAAATCCACTGCAACTCCTAATTTTCTGGAGTTGGATTGCAACCCTCTTAATCACCAAGTGTGCTTCTCTCGCTTCCAGACCTCTAAAGTAAGCTCCGTAAATGGGCTCATCTCCTGCTTCTCCCCAACCTTAATTCCCCCCGATCGCAACCCCACAAACGCTCTGGCAACTCACAATGCCCACTTAGGGCCTCCTCCACTCGAACCCATCCTCGGGCTTCCGGCCCTATCCGCCAATACACTAGCGCCCGCAACTGCGCCGCCCTATATTTATTTATTTATTTATTACATTCTCTTATATACCGCGCTATTCTGCATCAGTGCGGTTTACATTGAACAAACTGAAATTACATTGAACAGGGCATTATAACTTGGAGATAACTATTTTACAGGGAACATGGGCTATGGAGGGTTAAGTGGCTTGCCCAAGACCACAAGGAGCACCTGTGGGACTAGAAACCCCAGTCCTTCCGGCCCAAGGTTGCTGTCCTCTAGTGGGATTTGAACCCCCGACCTTCCGGCCTGAAGTACCTTGCCCCAACCACTAGGCCACTCCTCCACTCCATAATAGCGCATCAAGTCCGGGACCCCCATTCCACCCTCACATCTATGCATACACATCACCCTTCTAGTCAACCTAGGAGGACGCCACCTCCAAATAAAGGAGAAAATTCTTTGCTGCAGCATCCTCAGTTGAGCCACTGACAGCTTAATAGGCAGTGCCACAAACAGATACAGTATCCTAGGCAACAGGTTCATTTTTACAATGGCAATACAGCCTACCCACGAAAAAGTAACCTTATCCCACCGCACCAGATCATTCAGAATCTCAGCGATTAAGGGGTCATAATTCAGTCTTCGCATTTGCTTCCAATTGCTACAAATCCAAACCCCCAAATATTTTAACTTCTGCTTGGCCCACCGAAAAGGGTACTTCTCCTTCAACTGGGTTTCCGCATTAAGTCCCAGTCCAATCTTCAGAATCAGTTTTACCCATATTCATTTTATATCCCGATACTAGACTATAGTCCCCTATTTCTTCCAACAAAACTGGTAACGTCTCTACCGGCCTATTCACAGTATAAATGACGTCGTCCGCAAATAGCGCAATTTTATATTCTCCGTCACCCACCTGAATGCCCCTAATGGAATCATGTTCTCTAATCCGTTGCGCTAGAGGTTCAATGACTAAAGTGAATAACAGAGGTGACAAAGGACACCCCTGTCGCGTGCCCCGCTCCAACTCAAACTCTGCAGAATAAGTACCATTCACCTGAATCCTAGCTGTAGGCTAGTCATATAGTGCACCAATCCACTGTTGAAACCCCTCCCCGATCCCCATTCTCTGCAGCACAGCAAACAAAGGGCCATTCTACTCTATCGAACGCCTTCTCAGCATCCACCGCCATAACCAAGGAGTCTATGCCCATTGTCCTAGCTGCCCATATAATATTTAATAGTTTCCGGATATTATCGCTGGCCTGCCTTCCTGGTATAAAACCCGTTTGGTCATTATTTATCAACTTCGGCAGAAAGTTCTGCAATCGGGTAGCCAGAACCTTTGCCAAAATCTTCGCATCCAGATTAATGAGAGATATTGGTCTATATGACTCACTCACGCCTTTATCCTTCCCCGGCTTAGGCACTAAGGCGATCCCCGCCACCGCCATAGATCGCGGGAGAGCCCCCCCCCCCCTGCCGGACCCCATTAAAGACCTGTGTGAGCTCGCCACAGATTTCAGGACAGAAAATCTTATAAAACCGGGCCGTGAGACCGTCTAATCCCGGGGCTTTGCCTTCCTTAAGACCATTAATTGCCACTCTCAGCTCCCCTTCCTCAATCGCCCTATCCAACCATACCTGCTCCGTCTCTTCCAGATTCGGGAGGCAAAGTCTTCCCAAATATTGTCGAATCTCCTCCTCCGATCCCCTCCTCTCTGCCCGATAGAGGGCCCTATAATATCTACAAAAAATCTCCTGTACCTTCACAGTCCCACATTGCCATTCCCCCTGCTCATTCTTCAGCTTAAATAGCTGCTGCTGCACCTGTCTTTTTTTAAGTTGCCGTGCCAAATACCTACCCGGTTTATTTCCCCCCCATATAATAGGTTTGCTGCAGCCTCTGCATTTGGAAAGCTGTATCACCCAATCTTAGCGCCTCCAGCTCCTCCCGTATCCTAGTCAGCCTTTGCAACACCACCTTATTCCCCGACCTTTGATGCTCTCTAATCAATTGCTGGAGTTGACTTCTCAACCCTTCCTCCACCTCATCCCCCTGCCTCTTCTTTTTTGCCGCCAGGGCTATTAATCGCCCCCGAACTACCGCTTTCATACCATCCCACACTGTCTCTCGGGTGACTTCCGCTCCCCCATTCAATTGGAAATACTCCTTAATACAACCCCTCAAGCTGGCCACTCCCTCCGGATCAGCCAACAACGATTCATTCAAGCGCCAGAACCGAAGGCCAGTTCTTTCCTTATAAAAATCAAGGACCAGGATTACCGGCGCATGATCCGTCCAGGACACTACCCTAATATCCACTGCACCCACCCTATCCAGCCACTTCGGATTAATCCACAACATATCTATTCTGCTATACGATTTATGCGGGTGTGAGAAAAAGGTGTATGCTCTTTCCCCAACATGACTATCTCCAAACGTCCACTAGCCCCAATGCAGACATCATTTTAACCAACTTTTTCCTCCCCATTTTATCCCACCTCCTAACCTTCTCAGAGGTATCTAGGCGGGGGTCTACTACCACATTAAAATCTCCCCCCACCAAACAACCCCTTCTATGCTCCTCTATAAGTGGGAGAACACTATCAAAAAAAGGGCCCTGGGCTACATTAGGAGCATAAACACATCTAACATCCCACACCAAAGGACATACCCTCCCCTCCCTGTCTCTAATAACCTCCTTAGTGTCCACTAAGAGGTCCTTTGCAAACATTATCCCCACACCTCCCTTTTTATAAGCTCTACTATTGGCAGCAAAAAATCCTTTATCATACTGCCCTGATATAGCCCCCCACCAGGTGAACTCTTTAAATGGGTCTCCTGCAAAAGGAGTACATCCGCCTGAACTCGGGCCCCCTCTCTTACTACTGCCCGTCGCTTTTGCCAAGAATTAAGCCCACGCACATTAAGCGTGAGAATCTTCAATTCACGTTCCATTATCAAGAATCTCTTTTACTTTCAATATATTCCCTTCCATGATGAGCTCCCCCCTCTCCCCTCCCCCACAGCCCCTCTTCACTTAATATTACCCTCACTCCCCCCCTCCAAATCACCCCCTAACCCCCCCTCCCAAACTTCGCCCACCCCTACAGCCCTCTACCGTGCTCACCTTTTCCACATCCACCCCACTCCCACCATCCCAGACCCAAGAACCCCTATACCCCCTCACTCCCACCTTCCCCACCTCCACAGGCCATCGTACCCAACTCGCAACCCCCTACACATAACATACATTTGCCCACAAACACTGTCTGCTCTCCCCTCCCCCCTTCAACAGTGCCACATCACCCCCTCCCATCATTTATTCAAACAAACAAATATGTCCCTCAGCTTCGGAAGGGTGCTTTCTTCCCCCCTCGTGTAGATTTCCGCTCCCGTCTCTCCACCCGACTCCATCTCTCATCAGGAATTCGCCGCTGTATGATCCCCGTCTGCTCCTGCTCTGGAATCCGCTGGATGCCTGCCTCTTTCATAGCCTCCTTCAGTGCCAGGACAGTCTCAGCTCGCCAGGTCGTTCCGTTGACAGTGAAAGCAAGTCCCACAGGGTACATCCACTTATATCTTATAGCCGCGCCGTAAATTCCCTCCAGGCCCGCTGGCGCTGTAGCGTTGCCGCAGCCAAGTCTGCGTAGATAGCAATCTCTGTTCCTTGCCACTTAAATTTCCTCATTGAACCCATCTTACTGGCTATTTTGTCCTTGATACGGTAGTCATGGAAACAGATAATGTCGTCTCTAGACTGCTCCCGCCGTGCTGCTCCAAGCGATCTATGTGCTCAATCCAGCACTACCTCTTCCACTTCCTCCCCAGCCTCCTTCAGGACCGCCTTGCAAATATCCTTTGCTGTTTTCATACAATCAAGATATTCGCCCACTTCTGGCACTCCTTTTATGTGCAGATTCTGATGCCTGGCTCTGTTCTCCAGATCTTCCAGCTTCAAAGTCATACTCAACCTAACTTCTTCCAGAGCCTTCATACCCGTTTCCAACGTCTCAGTGCGCATCTCCAGGTCCTCAAGGCGGCCCTCCACTTCTGCCACCCAACAGCCGACTTCAGTTATATCAGCTCTCAACTGTGCAAACATCTCTTCCACCTCTCCTTTGAACCCAGCAATGTCCTTTTTAATCTCATGAAACCACGATTTGAGCTCATCTTTTGTAATGTCCACCAGAGCGCTCGCAGCAGGGGTATCCTTCTTGCCAGCTTCAGATATTTCCAGACTCCCTGGCATTTCCTCTATTGTTTGCTTTTCTCTCTCTTGAAGGTATGCTCGCCCACTGTTATACGCAAACTCCTTTAAATCCGCTGCTTTTTTCCTGGTAGATGTCATCTTCTAATTTCAGTTGTGGGGCCCTGTATCCCACAAACCAGCATAATTACCAATTATCACTAATATCCCATAAAGTCCAGAATCAAATGTTAGTACAGGTGCAATCATGGTATAGTTTTTATTGGATAACCAATGGATATTACAGGGGCAAGTGAGAGAAGCTCCCCCTGAGTGCAATAATCATATCACTTATATACATTTTTCTGATTTCCGTATACGTGCACAGCTCCCAAATCTATCTCCACCCCCCTTGTATCTCATCTCCTCTTGCCATCTGTTTCCTGTTACTTCCTTTCTATCCCCTTGTTCTTGTTTTGATACCCACCCAGGTTCCTTCTTCGTTTGCTCTTACTCCATACCTAACAACTATCAACCGTCTTCCTTCTTCAGGGCTGATGTGCTCAGCATATACTTTGTTCATGTTTGCTTGTTCATGCTTGCATGACTATTCCTGGGCCTTCCAGCTCAGTAATATGCAGTGCAAAGATTTATATGATTTCATGCTGGCATGTTTTTCCTTGCCAACTGTAATGACAGACTGGTTGATATATATTTTTATTAGAGCAGTCACTATCAGGACCCTTGAGTGATTATGAACCAGGAACATATCCCTAGCCCTTATAATCCCTACAGGCTCCACAGCTATCTCCCAAGCTTTTTTAACCTCTATTACAATGCTGGGTCTCTGGTACCTCGTTCCACCACCAGATGGTGCCACGCTATCACTTTTGCTTAGCCATGTGCTCCTCTGAAGAAAATAGGAATGCCCGTTAAGCAAATTTGAACTAGCTGCAGCTAAATCGGGCCACTTTTCTCAAAAAGTTGAAACTTTAGAGCCTTGCCTTCCTGCAGGCACTTCTCACATCAGCCACCTCCACAGATTACCAGCCCAGGAGACAGCTCCGCCGCAAAACCATGTCCCCCGCTGTCACAAACCACCGCAGTCAGTTCTCCACCTCTGGCCTTCTCAAATCGCTCTGCTCCCCACCTTCGGGCGTTTGCTTCCACAACGGTCACCGGCTCAGCTGCAGCCCCGACACCGCGCCTTCCCCTCCTCCGTGGGGATCAAAAGCAGCACCAGCTTCCTCGTCGGGTAGGCTTGTTTTCACTGCTCTTCTAGCATTCGGGGGAAAGGGCTAGACAACACAGCCCGCAGACATACCCCTTTCCGCTCACTCACGGCTCCTTTCCCTCTCCCGGGGTTGCGTCCACCAGGCCTCTCCTCTCTGCAAGTTAGGGGTCTTTTTCAAGCCGGCGGCAAGTACATTTCTGCTCAGCCCTGCCGATTTCACCTCAGCCCGTGTTCCGCCGCTCTCACCACTCAATTGCACTTCCCATTTCCAGGTCCTTGTGGTCCCCACGAGCAAATGTGGAAGGCACCGGCACGGAGCTTCAGGGAGATGCGGCCATTTTCGATCAGGCTTACTAGCACCCCCCCTCAGAGGGACATGTTGACAGTGGAATTGGGGGATCACACCTGTTTCCCCGAGGCCATCACCTTCTGGGACTCACCATCCCAGGACCTGGCTCCAGCTTCAGAGCCCCTGAGGTCGGAATCCGCTCTGTTGGCACCATCGGTCATCGAGACCAGGATGCTGGCCCTCAAATGCAGCTTCGCTGCATTTGTCAAGGCTCACAGGAGCTTGACTCCCAGTTACTCCGTGTCATCGGCACCCTTGACAGGGCCATCCTCCTCCAGGACATCCCCAGAGGATGCCCCTCCTATCCTGGAGAGGTTGGCCCATTCAGTGTCAACCGTCGGCTTCCAAGTCATAGGCTGGCATGTCATTGGGTGCAGCTGCGCCGGAGCCATCAACACATAGTTAGTCCGACTATCATGAAGCACTAGCAGACTCCTCTGGTTTGGAGTGGGAGATGGAAAAAAAGTCTCCCGACAGTTCTCCACCAGGACATCCCCTCCGATCTGTCCCCACCACACCATCAGCAACAGCCACCTCCAGAGGACATGGCTTTCCTTGAACTCGTCTGGGAGATGTCCCAGGCACTCGCCTTCGTGGCAGTGCCCGAAGACAAGTCACGTACCGAGGATCTCTAGATCCTCCAGAAAGCTCCCTCTCAGAAGGCGCTGACAGTGCTCATGCCCCCCATCCTGGAGCGGTTGCTCTTCAGGGTGTGGGAGACCCTGGTGACGGTGCCTATTGTGAACCATTGATTTGATTCACAGTATCAAGTCGGCCGAAGCCCCAGCTTCCAGAAATCGCAACTGCCACATGACTCCATGGTCGTGGAGTCAGCTATGCGCCACATTAAGAGCCAGAAGACATACTCCTCGGTGCCTCCAGAAAGGGAGGCACACACCATGGACGCTTTTGGCAGAAAGTGTTTCCATGGCTCCATGCTCACAGCCCTGATCCAGGCATACCAGCTGTACATCGGCATGTACCTGAGGGACCTGGCTAAGGAAATCGCCAGGTTCTCAACTGAGTTTATTTATTTATTTATTTATTACAAGTTCTTATATACCGCACTATTCGGCATCAGCGCGGTTTACATTATAACATAAAGACCATAACAACAAGCTGTTTGGTTTACATCGAACAGGAGTACAAACTTGGAGAACCGGGGTAAACTATATACATGAGATAATTACATAGAAAAGAATAGAGTCTTAGAGTTAGTAGATGAACCTCTGGAGCACTTCAGAACCTTGGTGTAATTGGTCAGACAATGCTCCAAGTTTCAAACTAGAGCAAGCCTTTAACAGCTTTGAGTCAGTGACACAAATAGCTGTGGTGGGCATTAGTGCCTGATGCCTTGCCTGGCTACAGTCCTCCGACTTGAAGCAGTGGTGTTCAGGACAAGTTAGTCGATGTCCCTTGTCGGTGGGAGAATCTCTTCGGTAAGTCCATGAAGGAGAAGGCTGATGAGCTGGAGAACACCAGGCTGTCCAAGAAAGTGTCTGAGCTTTCCCATAAGGTGGCTTTGGGGAAAAAGTCCTTCCACCTGAAAACCAAGGCGGCTTACAGAAATGACTCCAAGTTTATTTATTTATTGTCTCTTTTATACCACGCTCTTTAAAATCAGTGCGGTTTACAGAAAACAAATTTGTGCAGTGCAGGCAGGACCTACACTGGACTTACAATGAACAGGGGTTTCTAACAAGGCTAACAGGGTAACTATGTACAGACAAAAAAACCAGCTGTCACTGGCTACGTGGGCAGCTCATAACTATTTACAGGTTGGCCTAGCTATATACAGATTGGCAGGTTAGAGTAGGTATACAAGTTTCAGGCCTATCACATTCCCCCACAGGGGCAGCAGGACAAGGGCCAGGGGGGTACAGCCCCTGTAGGCCGAAGGCCCCCAAACAGCACCTCAGCTTCAGCCTGGGGGGGGGGGGGGTTGACTCCTTGGGCATAGCCTCCCTCCCCCCAGGAGGTACAGGGCTCAGGGTTCACAGGAGGATGTCTGGTCCACTTCGCTCACAGGTGGCCCAAAATTACTATGGATGTCTGGGTGCTGTAGGTGGTTGGGGAAGGTTATCTCCTCCACTTTGCACAGCTGCCTCCTCCCTTCTTTCCCAGGGAATTACCGATGGACTCCTTGCACAGGGAGCTTTTGCTGAAGGAGTTTGAGAATTTGCACAAAGATCAAGTGGTAGAGCCTGTCCTCCTGCACCTTCTGGGCAGGGGGTTCTACTCCTGCTACTTCTTTGTCCCCAAGAAGACCGGGGGCTTCCGGCCCATCTTGTATCTACGGGACCTAAACTGCTTCCTGGTCAAGGAAAAGTTCAAGATGGTATTCCTTTCCACCACACCGGGAGAAGCCTGCAATGCAATGCAATGCACCATCGAGCTACTCCAGAGCCTGGGATTTCTCAAATTTCTGAAGTCCTACCTTCGGCCCACCCATCAACTGGAGTTCATCGGCACCCTCCTCTATTCCATTCAGGCAAAGGTGTTTCTGCCTTGGCCCAGACCATCCAGGGAGACTCAGTAGTGACAGCCAAGCAAATGCTCAGTCTATTGGGGCATATGGCCTCCACCGTCCACGTCACCCCATTTTCCCACTTCTGCATGAGGCAGGCGCAGTGGTAACTCAGCACCCAGTGGACGCAAGTGTCTGGACATCTGGAGGACCATATCCTGGTAACACCAGCCATGAAAACCTCCCTTAACTGGCGGCAGGACTCCCTCAATCTCAGAGCCGGCTATCCCTTTCAGGCTCCCCCAGCATGATGCACCCTCAAACGGACGCATCCAAGCTGGGCTGGGGGCCCACTGTGATCATCTGTAGTTGCAGGATCCATGGTCAAAGGAAAGTACTTTGCAGATCAACCTGCTGAAACTCAAGGCAGTCTATCATGCACCGAGTGTCTTACAGGATCATCTGGAAGGCCAGGTGGTTCAGGTCCGGATGGACACCAAGGGTAGTGATGCACTACATCAACAAGCAAGAGGGCATAGGTCATACCACCTGTGATAAGGAAGCTTATCATAGCTCAGGAAGGAGCTATAGTAAAGGTGAAGTGTCTCTGAACAAGCAACCTGTCAGTTTTGGTAGGAATAAGAAAACAGAATTTTCTCATAAAAGACTACCAGTCCCAGAATGCACCAGGTTTCCAACAGCCATTAGAGGAGCTGAAGTGGGGAAACGTGTGTTCAATCAAGAGGGCTATGAGGTAATCCCCAAGCACTCATCTCAAAGGGCAGGGCCTGATTCAGCACAGCTGCACTGTGCTAGGGTGGAGCACTCAAAGCAGAATAAAGCTAGAGTTTATTCTACAGAGAATTATCCTCAGAATCCTCATCCTCAGGGTCAGCTTGGAGATCCTCATCTTGGACAGCTTCATCATCTGGAGGATCATCAGAAGCAGAAGCCAAACCGGACGGACAGAGAGGGCAAGAAACCCTTTGGAAGAAAGAAGAGAAAAGCCTTTGGGAGGTCTAAACGAGTCCAGAGCAGTACGTATACTGGAAGGCATTCCAAGAGCCAGCATACACCATTGGACTGGGGAAAGCCAGAGGAATGGTGCTGCAGGGCTAGGAATCTCCAGACGGTACCTGTGAGGGAGACGGCTGCACGTGGAAGGGACCCTAAGACCCGTGCCAGAAGGTATGTGAAGAGAGATCCAGTGTCCAGGGATCTGGATTGGAAGGCTGCACATAAGAACTGGACTACATACTGGCCAGGCTATTTAGAGAGGAACTCTAACAGCAATGGAAGCTCAGGTATGAACACTGATCTATGCCCTAGCTATAACCTTGAAAGACAGCAGGGAAACAAGTATTCTCCTGAAAGTGCTCCATTGAGAAATTCATCTGTGCCAATCCCTGATATTGAACCCATGATTGTTGAAGAAGGGGAAGGAGCGGTCTTAGATACAGGCTGTGAATATATGGATTGCTCTCTGTCTAAACTCCTTTGGTAATTTTCTGTTACAATGTACAGCAACCATCACAAAGAAATACAAACTTGTTCTTTAATCTACTCAGAAAAGCTCCTGAAGTAGGATTTGAGCCACGCAGTAGAAAGCAAGCCAGCTAAGGGGTTTCAGCTGGGTAACTGCTAGCAATTGAGCCTTACCTAATTGCTTGTGAGCTCTGAGGGAATCACTTCCGAGTCTATGTGGGAAGATATAAGAAGTTAACCTGAAAAGAACAGTTTTTTCCCTTCTTTGTGGATTTTGTTTGTTGTTTGATACACTGCTAAGAAAATATTAGCTAAAGCCTACAGAAAAGACCAGTTTGTTACCAACCAGGTCTTTATTCTTTTGCTTTGATTGCCTGACAAGTTCAACTGTTGTTTTCCTGATTTTGTTTTTCTAAGTTTAACACTGAAAGCAAGTATCCTGTTTTATGTGCTACCAAGCATATCTGTGTTGGGAGAAATAACCCCATAAATAAATATCTTATTGGCTTTACACTCAAGCACAACTAATTATTGTGAGTGGCTGTGTCTGGTGTGAATGGACTGCATTTCCCACAATCCCTTGCAAATCATATTGATATATGCACTTGCCAAGACTGTGAACATTCTCACCCAGGCAGCCGTCTGACACACCTCTGTTGGAGGTGGTACGCCTCTGGAATTTTGCAGTAGGGAAATACATCCCCTCAGGGTGGTGTACTTACCGGGCCAGGACATGTTGGCTGACCAACCGAGCTGTGTTCTTCAGTCCCATGAGTGGAGGCTGAACCTGGCAGTGCGAGGGGATATTTTCCAGTGTTGGGGGACCCCGGAGATGGACCTCTTTGTCAGTCAGGGCAACGCGCAGCTGCTGCATTTCTGCTCATGGAGGCTGGGCCCGGACCAGGAGGCAGCGGACGCCTTTCTCCTCCCCGGTCCAGAAGCTTCCTCTATGCATTCCTGCCCACGCCCCTGATGCCGTGGACCCTCCTCAAGATCCAAACAGAAGCAGCCTCAGTGATTCTCGGTGCACCCAGGCAGCCCTGGCTCCCCCTACTTCTGCAGCTGTCCCGGAGGGACTCGCTACCTCTGGGGAGCACCCCAGACCTGCTATTGCAAGACAATGGGACCCTACTGCACCCCAATCTCCCATCACTGGCTCTGATGGCCTGGATACTGAGAGGCTAGCTGTAGCACACCACGGCCTCTCCAGGTCGGTTGAGGACGTTCTCTACTTAAGGACTCTACGTGATGGGCGTATGCCTTTAAGTTTCACAGGTTTTCATGCTGGTGTGCGGAGGAAGATCTTAACTCCTTCTCCTGTGCAATTCCAGATATCCTGTGGTATCTACTGCATTTGTGAAGGGCTGGCCTTAAGTCCAACACAATTCGCGTGCACCTCTGTGCCATCTCGGCTCACCATCACATAGTGGAGGGCCAAGTAGTGTCACTGCACCCCCAGGTGAGCAGATTCATGTGGGTCCTCCTTCTCTCCCAGCCCCCAATTCGTCTGCTGCCAGTGGCTTGGGACCTCAACGTGATTTTGCGTAAGCTTATGACTCCACCCTTTGAACCCTTGGCCACCTGCCATCTCAAATTTCTTTCCTGGAAAGTCGTGTTTCTGGTGGTACTCACCTCGGCCAGAAGGATGAGCGAACTGCAGACGCTGGTGGATCATGCACCTTATACCAGATTCCACAAGAACAGGGTTGTCCTTCGGACTCAACCGAAATTCTTACCGAAGGCTATCTCGGCCTTCCATTTAAATCAAGAGGTGGTGTTGCCCACCTTCTTTCCTAGGCCTCATTCATCAAGGGCGGAGGCCTCACTGCACATGCTCAACTGTAAGCGAGCATTGTCCTTTTACATTCAGAGGACGCAGTTCCATCGCCGCTCAACGCAGTTCGTCGTCTTTTTTGATCCCAGTCGGCTGGGGCTTGCAGTCTCCAAGTGCATCTTTTCATGCTGGGTGGCCGACTGCATCTCCTTCACCTACCAACAGGCGGGGCTCTTTCTCGAGCATCATGTAACAGCGCACAATGTGCGTGCCATGGCAGCCTCGGTAGTGAGCGTGCACTTGGTGGCTGCCACCTACACAACTACTGTCTGGATTAAACCTCCTGGAAGGACAGCGCCTTCAGCCAGGCAGAACTCAGTCATCTCTTAGGGAGTGATGCAGTTCCTCCCTCCAACCTGTGATGTCCAGGCTACCGGGATGGGGATGGCATCCTTGATGCTGCTACACAAGAACACAAGATATGCCATACTGGGTCAGACCAAGGTCCATCAAGCCCAGTATTCTGTTTCCAACAGTGGCCAATCTAGGTCACATGTACCTAGCAGTTTCCCCAAGAGACACATGTTCCACAATGCTTGTATGACGCCTAAATCTTTTTCCTGGGTGGTGGTTCCTAATGTAGAACCTTGCATCGTGTAACCATAGTGTGGGTTGTTCTTCCCTAGGTGCATAACCTTCCACTTGTCCACATTAAATTTCATCTGCCATTTTGATGCCCAGTCTTCCAATTTATCAAGATCCTCTTGCAATTTTCCACAATCCTCTTGGGTTTTAACAACTTTAAATAGTTTTGTGTCATCTGCAAATTTGATAACCTCACTCGTTATTCCACTTTCCAGGTCATTTATGAATATGTCAAAAAGCAGCGGACCCAGCACAGATCCCTGGGGTACACCACTATTCACCTTTCTCCATTGGGAAAATTGGCCATTTAGCCCTACCCTCTGCTTTCTATCTTTTAACCAGTTCCTGATCCACAATAGTACACTGCCTCCTATCCCATGACTCTTTAGTTTTGCCAAAAGTCTCTCATGAGTGTACTGTACTGTACTGTAGTGTCAGACTTCCAACCAAATAGCACCTCTGCTGCTCTTACAGTTTGATTTTTGGTCACCCATGGCATTTACAGTTTTTTTTCAGTAGCCTATAGCTGGGGAGTCCCATATGTGAGGACTGACTTCTTGCCTGTTCCTGGAGAAAACGTAGTTACTCACCTGTAACAGGTGTTCTCTGGGGACAGCAGAAATCAGTTCACAACCTTCCCTCTCCCCGTGGAGTTTTTTATGTTTTCTGCTTTTCAGCTATGTCATCATACTGATGTAAGATGGCACCTTTGGGTGGGAAGGTGACTGTGCATGCATGGTGTAGGTCCCAAAGGCTTTTTTTGAAAGCTGGGAATTGGATCTGTGCAGGCTCTGTCGGTGCCGATATCACCCATATGTGAGGACTGATTCCTGCTATTCCCAGAGAACACCTGCTACAGGTGAGTAACTGCTTTCCTGTAATAGCCATGGGAACTCCTTTCCCTCTCTGCCATGTCTCTCGTCTCACCCATGGACCTCCGTCTCCCCATTACAGCCACACCCAGTCGTCACTGAACTGTGGCGCAAATTCTTAAGGAAACAATATGGCACAGATAGATCTTGCCAGTCATCTCCAGTTGACAACCCTAAGATTCTGAAGAGACATGAATCTCCTCTTGCCTCTCAGATGCCAGCATCTCCAAGCTCATTAGCTTCAACTTCTAACTGCAGCCCCCCCCCCCCCCCCCATAGCGGCATCGAAGGTTCTTATCTTCCTTTGCATCCAATGATAGTTTGCTGAAATCATCCCCACAATGAGATTCTCTGGAATTATCTTCAGACCTCTTCACCTTTGCAATCCCAGAACACGTTACAACCGGATGATACATCCTACCCCCATTTCTTACAGATGTAAAAAATGCTTAAATCTGGCCACTCAAGACAAGCCTGATTGCACGGCATGCCTAGGAGCCTTAAAATATTTGGAATGTACCTAGAAACACAGTGAGGCCTATTCTAATGTCTACGTCCAGGGCCACTGTGCGTCCAATCGGAACTAGACGCACAGTGGTAGACACGATTCTGATCCCGCAGGGCATGTCTAGCCCCCACGGGATCAAAATTGCATCTAAACCTGTACATGCAGGCCGGGACACAATGCTGGTCGACCTGCACGTACATGATGCTGCCCGGCTGCCACAGACTTTGTTCTTTCCCTGCAGCCCAACCCCAATCTGGCCTCCCAAGGCCAGGGTCGGGCTGTGGAGAAAGTGTAGTTACTCACCTGTAACAGGTGTTCTCAGGGAACAGCAGGAATCAGTCCTCACATATGGGTGGCATTAGCGCAAACAGAGCCTGCACAGAGCATTTCCCTAGCTTTCAAAGAAAGCCTTTGGGATATGCTACCATGCATTCATGGTCCCCTTCCTGCCCAAGGGTGCCATCTTGCTCAGTCAAATGACATAGCTAGCAGTAAAAACTAAAACATGGTAGGGAGGCAACTCCCAGGGGAGAAGAGAGGGCTGTGAAGACTGATTCCTGCTGTTTCCGGAGAACACCTTTTACAGGTGAGTAACTACGCTTTCTCTAGGAACAAGCAGGAAGTCAGACCTCACATATGGATCTCCCTAGCTCCAGGCTGCTGAGGACCAAACCATGACAGCACCAATGGTGACCAAGTCGGGTTGCTGTAAGTTGCAGAAGTTGAGTCCCCACTGAGAGACTCTACAAGACACTAGCATCCAGCGACACTATCACTCCGGTAGCCTGAACACAAAAGGGTCGTAAGGCAGGAGTTACCTACACCCCGAGAATATTATGGAGTACTGCCTGGCCAAAGGCACTTTCCCTGCGAGAATCACTCTCCAGGCAGTAGTGAGCTATGAACATATGAATTGAAGACCATGTGGTGGCCTTGCAGATTTCCATCACTGGCACTGAATGGAGGTTGACCACCGACATGGCCCTCGCCCTCAAGCAATGCGCTGTGATCCAGTGCTCGAGGGAGAGGCCAGCTCGCTCATAGAGAGTCCAGCTGACCCGGACTCTCCACCTCCTTTACCACTGCAGCTCCTGCCCAATCGGGGCAGTGGGAGCGATAGCAGCCAGCAGCCAGAAGCAGATAAAAGCGGTGTCCTTGCAGGGCGGGCCCATGCCTGAGGGCCTCGCCAGAGGGCCCTTTGGCGTGGCCCTTAGGCGCGGTACGAAGGCGAGCAAAAGGAATAAAAAAAAAAGACACACGCTCTCCGACAGCACAACAGAAGAAATCACCAGAACATAAGAACATAAGATATGCCATACTGGGTCAGACCAAGGTCCATCAAGCCCAGTATTCTGTTTCCAACAGTGGCCAATCTAGGTCATATCTACCTAGCAGTTTGCCCAAGAGACACAGGTTCCACAATGCTTGTACTGGGTCAAGCATTGATATCCTGGGTCCCTTCTTAATAATGGTTTATGGACCTTTCCTCCAGGATCTTGTCCAAACCTTTTTTAAACCCAGCTACACTAACAGCCTTTACTACATCCTCCGGTAACAAATTCCAGAGTTTGATTACACGTTGAGTGAAAAAATATTTTCTTTTATTAGTCTTAGTTTAACCTGTAGCTTCATTGCATGTCCCCTAGTCTTTCTATATTCTGATAAGGTAAACAATCAATCTACATTTACCTGTTCCACTCCGTTCATTAATTTATAGACTTCTATCATATCTCCCCTCAGCCATCTCTTTTCCAGGTTAAAGAGCCCTAACCTTTGTAGCCTTTCTTCATAGGAGTATCCTTCCATCCCCTTTACCATTTTGGTGGCTCTTCTCTGTACCTTTTCTAAAATCGCTATATCCTTTTTAAGATACGGCGACCAGAATTGCACACAATATTCAAGGTGCGGTCTCACCATGGAACGATATAGAGGCATTATAATATCTTTTGTTTTATTTTCCATTCCTTTCCTTATCATACCTAGCATTCTATTTGCTCTCTTGGCCGCCGCTGCACACTGGGCCGAGGGTTTTAACATGGTAGACACAATGACGCCTAAAGCTTTTTCCTGGGTGGTGGTTCCTAATGTGGAACCTTGCATCGTGTAACCATAGTTTGGGTTGTTCTTCCCTAGGTGCATAACCTTGCACTTGTCCACATTAAATTTCATCTGCCATTTTGATGCCCAGTCTTCCAATTTATCAAGATCCTCTTGCAATTTTCCACAATCCTCTTGGGTTTTAACAACTTTAAATAGTTTTGTGTCATCTGCAAATTTGATAACCTCACTCGTTATTCCACTTTCCAGGTCATTTATGAATATGTCAAAAAACAGCGGACCCAGCACAGATCCCTGGGGTACACCACTATTCACCTTTGTCCATTGGGAAAATTGGCCATTTAGCCCTACCCTCTGCTTTCTATCT
Organism: Ichthyophis bannanicus; assembly: GCA_033557465.1. Taxonomy (NCBI): domain Eukaryota; kingdom Metazoa; phylum Chordata; class Amphibia; order Gymnophiona; family Ichthyophiidae; genus Ichthyophis; species Ichthyophis bannanicus. The sequence goes on along the minus strand of CM066041.1, from coordinate 16,762,557 downwards.
TTTAACCAGTTCCTGATCCACAATAGTACACTGCCTCCTATCCCGTGACTCTTTAGTTTTGCCAAAAGTCTCTGATGAGGGACCTTGTCAAAGGCTTTTCTGAAAGTCCAGATACACAATATCAACCGACTCACCTTTGTCCACCTGTTTATTCACACCTTCAAAAAAACATAACAGATTAGTAAGACAAGATCTTCCTTGTCTAAAGCCATGTTGGCTGTCTCCCATTAGGCCATGACTATCTACATGCTGAGTAATTTTATTCTTTATGATGGTTTCTACCATTTTTCCCGGTACAGACGTCAGGCTCACCGGTCTGTAGTTTCCCGGATCACCCCTGGAACCCTTTTTAAAAACTGGTGTTACATTGGCGATCCTCCAATCTTCAGGTATTAGAGATGATTTTAATGATAGTTCACAGATAAATAATAGCAGGTCTACAATCTCATATTTCAGTTCTTTCAACACCCTTGGATATATACCATCCGGCCCAGGTGATTTGCTACTCTTCAGTTTATCTAATAGTTGTAATACATCTTCCCGATGTATTGATATTTCCTTCAATTCTTCCGCACCTTTAAATACCACTTCAGCCATGGGTAACATCCCTACATCTTCCTCAGTAAGGACCGAAGCAAAGAATTCAGTCTCTCCGCTATCGCCTTGTCGCCTCTTAGTGCTCCTTTAACCCCTCTATCATCTAATGGACCAACTGACTCTCACAGGTTTTTTGCTACGAATGTACTTGAAAAAGTCTATTTCGCGTTTTTGCTTCCGCAGCAAGCTTCTTCTCAAATTCTCCCTTTGCCTGCCTTATCAGTGCCTTGCATTTGACTTGCCAGTGCTTGTGCTGTTTCCAGGTTTCGTCGTTTGGCTCTTTTTTCCATTTCCTGAAAGATGCTTTTTTGGCAACAGCCTCTGACCTCACCTTTAAACCATGCTGGCAGTTTTTTGGACTTCCTTCCACTTTTCTTAAAGCGTGGAATACAGCTGGTCTGGGCTTCCAAGATAGTATTTTTCAACACCCAAGCTTGATGTACGTCTAACTTTTGCAACTGCTCCTTTTAGTTTTTTCTTAACTATTTTCCTCATTTTATCATAGTCTCTCTTGCGAAAGTTAAAAGGTAGAACTGTGGATTTCCTTACTATCCCTCCTCCACTAATTAAATCAAAGGCGATCATGCTATGATCACTATTGCCCAGTGGCCCCAACAACCTTATCTCTTGCACTAGATCTGGTGTTCCACTAAGGACTAGATCTAATATGGCTTCCCCTCTGGTCGGTTCATGAACCAGCTGCTCCAAGCAGCAATCATTTATTTCATCTAGGAACTTTATCTCCCTAGCATGTCCTGACGTGACACTGACCCAGTCGATACCGGGGTAATTGAAATCACCCATTATTATTACTGTGCTGTAACTTTTGTTAGCTTACTTGATTTCTTTGAGCATTTCATCATCCATTTGGTCATTATGGCCAGGCGCTCAATAGTACACCCCCACTGCCATTGCCTTCCCCCTTTTACATGGAATTTCAATCCATAGAGATTCAACAGCAGATTTTGTTTCCTGCAAAACTTTAATCCTTTCTGACTCAATGCCCTCTCTAACAGAGAGCAACCCCTCCACCAATTTGATCAGCTCTATCTTTACGATATAGTTTGTACCCAGGTATCACAGTGTCCCACTGGTTGTCCTCCTTCCACCATGTCTCTGATATTACAATCATATCTAACCTTTCATTTAGTGCTATATATTCTAACTCTCCCATCTTATTTTTTAGACTTCTAGCATTTGCATACAAGCATTTTAGAGAATGTATTTTATTCATATTAATTTGGCTATTGTTAGACATGGGTAATTTGGGATCTTTAAGCTCTGTCTGCTCCATACTCGAGGGCATTTGGGCTACTTTACTCTTTTGTGGAACCTCTCTGCTTTTGGTAGTATCCTTCAAGGATACATTCTTCCGAACCATCCGCTCTTGGGCGACTGTCAGCTTTCCCCTAATATCTAGTTTAAAAGCTGCTCTATCTCCTTTTTAAAGGTTAATGCCAGCAGCCTGGTTCCATCCCGGTTAAGGTGAAGCCCATCCCTTCGGAAGAGCCCCTCCTTTCCCCAGAATGTTCCCCAGTTCCTAACAAATCCAAAACCCTCATCTCTGCACCATTGTCTCATCCACGCATTGAGTCTCCGGAGCTCTGCCTGCCTTTTGGGTCCTGCGCGTGGAACAGGAAGCATTTCGGAGAATGCTACCCTGGAAGTTCTGGATTTTAACTAACACTTATTAAAAGAGGGCTGCTACACCGTACCCTGTCTTGTGCTGCTGAGGTAAGCTATATTCTGATTGGATTTAAATTATAGCTCTTTGCTGATGCTAGGCTCTAATTTATTATGAAATGTAAACTACAAGCTCTCTGCTGGGTTCTAAATTTAACCAGAAAGCTCTCTTCTGTGTTCTAAATTTAAGGTAAAAGTACTTTGCTGATGCTAGGCCCTGAGTGACTATTAAATGTAAACTACAAGCTCTCTGCTGGGTATGAAATGTAACCAGAAAGTTCTCCTCTGTGTTTTAAATTTGAACGTAAACTGCTGCTACTAGGCCCTGACTGATTTAACAAAAAATAGTGGGTTCACAAATTAATTAGCTTTAATACAAAAAAATCCTTTTAGAAAATTACCAGAAGTATATACTCACAGTTGCAGATCTCACTCCAGAAGTAACAGTCCCTTTTTCTAGTCCTTAAAGACATCACCAGGGAGCAGACAGAAGCGAAGTACATCAGAAATGCAAGTAAAACATAACGGGCCTTCAGAAAAGTCAACATGCATGCTACAATGTTTCTCCCCCTCAGCCTCCTCATCACACAACTCCTTCAACCACCCACACACTTCCACCACCCACACTCAAACTCACCATGGCACCCACCGACGACTTGGACATACATAGAATCACAGTACACTCATAATGACACACACAGAACATCCTTGACAAAAAGACAAACCAAGCACAAATCAAACACCCACACTAGTCCAAAGGAAACACATAAAACAAATTCTTCTAAGCCTATAACATTAGAGCTCATAAACGCCAGAGCCATATGCAACAAGATACACACAACAGCAGACCACATAGATGACCATCAACCCGACATACTTTGCATCACAGAAACATGGCTCAGTCCCACCGACAATGTGCTACTCAATCAATTGGTACTGGACACATACACAGCATACAACTGCCCACGCACCCACAGGCGAGGAGTCATCGTCCTGATAATTGCAAAAAAGAGCCTAAAGTTCAAAGCTGAGAGTTTCATTGACACACAACAATGTAACACAATCAGCATCGAGAACAAACACATGGCACTCTGCCTAACCTACAGAGCACACAGAGCTTCACCCGAACTAGCCTCAACGCTCGAAGCAGTCTGCGCTATCACCGCAACCCACAAACCCACTCTACTGCTAGGAGACTTCAACCTCAAGTCCACCAACACCAAAGATGTAGAAGCTTGCCTTCAAGCGATGACGTCACTTCAGTTCACCCAAATAGTCAATGCCCCGACGCACAGACACGGATCGTCCCCAGACCTCATCTTCGCACCCAACTACCTAACCTCGAGAGGACTAATATCAACACCCACCATCACACCAGTTCCATGGTCAGACCATTACATAATTGAGATAAAGATGGTATCACAAAAAGAAAATCTAAACGAACGCTCAGACAACACACCCACACAAAGACGATTCAAGAACTTCGACAGGGACATGTTCCTACAGGACACGATACAACAACTGACCATAGAAACAGACGACCTGGAGGCTCAAATCAGCGACTGGAACAGCACCCTATATAACTCCGCCAAAGCAACAGATGCTAGACCCATGAAACATCGTTGCAACAAGTTACAACACAAGCCGTGGTACTCCAAAACCATACGACGAGAAAAGAGGGAGCTCAGAAAAATAGAACGGAGATGGAGAAAGACCAAGGCATCTGAAACCCAGCAACTATACCTAACAAAGCAAAAACAATACAATGAACACATCAACCAAACAAAGAGAGAATACCATACAAACATGATAAGTAACTCCAACAATAAACCCAGAGAGCTATTCGAAATCGTGAAAATCCTCACAAAAGAGCAAAGGTCAGAAGACAAAGTACAAATAGACCCGCAAAAATTTGCTGACCATATCAAGGAAAAATTCCACTCTGCAGAACAAACAAGACCCAGCGCACCCACAAAGTCTAACTCACACCCTAAGACCTGGGACACATTCAGCACACCATCAACAGAGCAGCTCACCCACATCACCGCAATACAAGCACCGCTCCTACAGACCCTTGCCCAGTGTCATGGATCAAAGCCACCAAATCAAGCTTCATCCAAATCATATACAACATGGTGCACAACTCCCTCACTCAAGGATTCATGCCAAATCAACTAAAGCTCGCCACAGTAAGACCTATCCTAAAGAAAACTCCTCTCAACAAAAACCACCCAGCAGCATACAGACCAATCTCCAGCATACTCTTTCTGGCAAAAATCATTGAAAAAAACAGTACACCACCAACTACAAGAACACATTGACAACCACGCACCACTGGATGACAACCAACACGGCTTTCGCCCCAGCCATGGAGTCGAAACATTACTGATTTACCTCTTCGACAGCATTCTCCGAATCAAAAACACCAATAATGGAATCATAATGATCTTCATTGACATCTCATCAGCATTCGACACAGTAGACCACAAAACTCTCCTGGAAAGACTACAAAACATTGGGCTATACGGTCCCACCTTAAAATGGTTCCACTCATACCTAACCGACAGGCAGATACAGGTCAAGGTAGGCCACAACACCTCTCGACCCATAAAAGTCCTCCAAGGAGTTCCACAAGGATCGGCCCTCTCAGCCCTACTATTCAACATCTACATCCAGCCAATATGCGACATCCTGAAAAACAACAACATTCAAAATACAATCTATGCAGATGATATCATGATATACACACCTATCAGTCAACAACCCGGACTACTCCAAAATAAACTGCCTCACACAAATGACAAGATGGTGTCAAAACAACCACCTCGCAATGAACTACAGCAAGACTGAGGCACTAATCATCACTCGTAAACCAGACTTCATCCACCCACCGGACATCAAGATACAAAACACAACCATACCAATAAAATCAGAAGTAAAGTACCTCGGAGTGACCCTGGACAATGAACTGAATCTCAAGCCACACGTAAGCAAAACAATCAAAAATGCATACTACAGGATGAGAATCATCAGAAGACTCAAGCTCCTTCTCGCCACTGAGCAATTCCGTACCGTATGCCAGGCTCTAATAACCCCCATACTAGACTTCTGCAACCCAATCTACCTTGGACTAGCAGAACAAACACTCAAACCACTACAACTAGCACAAAACACGGCGGCCCGCATAATAACTGGATCAACAAGACATGAACACATCACACACATTCTGAAAGACCTACACTGGCTCCCAATCAGTTCACGCATCAAATACAAAACAATCATAAACATATTTAAGATCAAACACACATCAGCCAACAGCCTACACACCTCATACAACCAGACACCAGCACACGCCCAAGAAGAAAGGGCACCTCCAACCGTGTTAACACTCCTAGAGACTTCAGAAAAACACGCAAGGACACCACAGAACGAGCTCTCTCCCTGGCTGCCCCAACAATCTGGAACACCCTCCCAGACGATCTGAGATCAACGATGGACCTTAAAGATTTTCGCAAACAGCTGAAGACAGCGCTATTCACAGTGCACTATGGACATGTCACATGATCTAACTAGCAAGAACAACCAACCTACCCCCCCCCGACCTTCGTATAAAAGAATGTACAACAGCACACGATGCTTCATAACGCACAATGTATAGAAGAATGTATTATAGCACACGATGTATTATAGCGCACAATGTACATAGCTCCACCTAATCAATCACACACACAACACATCAGACACACCAATCACGATATACCCTTCACTGCATGAAAAAACACGATCACTCCTTTTGATTGTTTGCTGTGATACCGCTTTGATTGTAAGATAAGGCGGTATAGAAATACTGTTAAATAAATAAATAAATAAAATAAAAAGGCGAGGGCAATACAGTCTGCCACCCAAGTGGACAGAGTTCACTTAGTCACGGGAAGCTCCAGTCTATTGGGGTCATAAGACACAAAAAGCTGAGGGGCTTTCCGATGGGCCTGAATCCATTGCAAGTAGAAAGACAGGGCCCGCTTTCAATCTAGTGTATGAAGTATTAATTCCTCCCTACCGGCGTGAGGTTGCAGGAAGAAGGTGGGAAGAACCATCTCTTGGTTGAGGTGGAACGGAGATACCACCTGCGGGAGAAAGTTGGGGTATGTGCAGAGCACATCCCTGTTTTTATAGAACCTCACATTTGGCTGGTCCGCCACCAGGACCTGGAGTTCACTCACCCTTCGAGCAGACGTGAGGGCCACCAGGAAGGCCACTTTCCAAGACAGGTATCTCAGGTGGCACGTGGCTAGGAGCTCGAATGGAAGTTTAGTGAGCTGGGAGAACACCACGTTGAGGTCCCCATTCTGCCGCTGGAGGGAGGGGGTCTTGGATAACAGGAGGCCCTGGAGGAACCTAGAGACCACTCCAGGGGCTGGCTAAAGAGGAATTTTCAATCAATAGAGTGGTGGTGCGCCGCTCAGATGCATCCTCACCGAGTTGGATTTCAGCCCTGTGTGCGATAGATGCAGTAGGTACTGAAGGACCAGTTGCGCATCACAGGAGAAGGGATTCTCCTTTTTGCACACCAGACTGAGAATCCTCTCCACTTAAAGGCATAAGCCTGTCTGGTGGAGGATTTTCGAGAGGCCAATAGGATCTCCTCGACTTTCCTTGGAAGTTGAAAGGGGCCAGTGCTACCCATTTAGCAGCCACGCCGTTAGCGACCCTAGGATGGGATACAGAAAGGAGTCCTCCCTCCTGGAACAGGAGGTCCGGGGCTGGCCCAATGGGACTGGGAATGCCATCGACAGGGATAGCAGCAGAGGGAATCAGGGTTGCCTGGGCTAACTGGGTGTGCTCTGAGGACCAGGGGGTTTGGTGGAAATGCATAGAGTAGGCCCCCTGATCACGAGATCAGGAAGGCATCTGCTGCCACTCTCCCCAGATGTGGCTGGCAGAAGCATGGTAGCTACGCATTGTTTGGGGAGGCAAACAGGTCTATCACGGGCCTGCTCCAGCACTGGAAGAGTTGCTTCGATACCCTGGAGTTTAAGCGCCACTCGTGTGGGCAGAGGACCCTGCTCAGCTTGTCTGCTAAGCAGTTGTCCTCGCCTGGCAGGTATACGATTTGCAGAAGCATGCTGTTGCGCACTGCGAAGGACAGGAGGGCCACTGCTTTCTGGCAGAGGGAGTACAAGCCCGTGCACCCCTGCTTGTGGATATAAAACATGGCAGCCTGGTTGTCCATCTGGATCAGCACAGGTTGGTGCTGCAAGCGGTGGCAGAAGGCTCGCAGGGCCAGGAAGACTGCCCCGAGTTCGAGGAGACTGATCTGCAAGAGAAACTCCTCCTGAGACCAGCTGCCTTAAGTACAAAATGCAGATTGTGAGCCCTTCAGGGACAAGGGAAAAATATAAATGTACAGTAACTGAATGCACACTGCTTTGACTGGTAGAAAAAGCAGTATATAAGCCTAGTTAAATAAATAAATGAAAGTGGTAAAGGGAGAAGAGGTGACAAACTATAGGCTAGTAAGCCTTACCTCTGTGATGGGAAAAGTAACGGAGGTGCTCTTGAAAGAAATAGTGGACTTTCTGGAAACCAATGGATTGCATGATCTGAGGCAACATGGTTTTAGCAAAGGATCATCATGCCAAATAAGTGATTTATTTGACTGTGTGACCAGAGAACTAGATCAAGGACATGCAATTGTGATCTACTTAGATTTCAGAAAAGCCTTTGATACTGTTCCTCACAGGAAACTTATCAAACTATTAGCTAAGATCCTTGCCAATCATTTGAGCAGTTATATGCCACAATTGGTCAATGTTGACCAGACAAGGGTTTATTTATGGCAGTCAGGCAGAAGATAATGTTAAGCGGATGGTCAATCTTTTTTAGGTGGTTAAGGAGGAGGGTTGGTTTGCAGCTTGTCGTGCTGCATCAGTGATGCTGAGGGCTAAGCTATTGGTAGTTTAACTACTGGCAGGATCTCCCAAGAAGGAGAGGTCTCAGCTGAGGTGCCAGACCAAGACAAACCACACATCTGGGCAGCAGCAGAATGGGACAGTGTTGGCGGCGGAGGATTACATTTCTGTGACAATGGCAGCAACACTAAATTTAAGTTAAATCAGTCAGGGCCTAGTAGCAGCAGTTTAAGTTTAAATTTAAAACACACAAGAGAACTTTCTGGTTAAATCTGGAACCCAGCAGAGAGCTGTAGTTTAAATTTAATAGTCACTCAGGGCCTAGCATCAGCAAAGTGCTTTTAGTTTAAATTTAAAACACAGAAGAGAGCTTTCTGGTTAAATTTAGAACCCAGCAGAGAGCTTATAGTTTAAATTTCATAATAAGTTAGAGCCTAGCAACAGCAAAGAACTATAATTTAAATCAAATAATAATATAGCTTACCTCAGCAGCACAGGACAGGGTACTGCGTAGCAGCCCTCTTTTAATAAGTGTTATTCGGAGCAAATAACACTTATTAAAAGAGGGCTGCTATGCAGTACCCTGTCCTGTGCTGCTGAGGTAAGCTATATTATTATTTGATTTAAATTATAGTTCTTTGCTGCTGCTAGGCTCTAACTTATTATGAAATTTAAACTATAAGCTCTCTGCTGGGTTCTAAATTTAACCAGAAAGCTCTCTTCTGTGTTTTAAATTTAAACTAAAAGCACTTTGCTGATGCTAGGCCCTGAGTGACTATTAAATTTAAACTACAGCTCTCTGCTGGGTTCCAAATTTAACCAGAAAGTTCTCTTGTGTGTTTTAAATTTAAACTGAAACTGCTGCTACTAGGCCCTGACTGATTTAACAAAAAAATAGTGGGTTCACAGATTAAATAGCTTTAATAGAAAGAATTCCTTTCAGAAAATTCCCAGAAGTATATACTCATAATTTCAGATCTCTCTCCAGAAGTAACAGTCCCCTTTTCTAGTCCTTCCAGACTCAATATGCCTCAAGTTAACTGGTATGCATAAAGAACTGCCTCTACTAAGGGCAGAATTAGCTGCACTTAAACACACCTTCTCAAGGGTACAAACTGTACAAAATCCACCACCGCTTCCACAAAGAATCAAACAGCCCAGGAACAAATGGATCACAGTGGGCTCTGGTAGATTGTGACCTGTAACACGGAGACACCCTCTACATCAAGAGATATCCTTGCATTATGCCTTCTCTGCCTTAGATAATGAGGATGCCCAATCTGTGGAAACCAAAGTGCCCTTAAATGAAAGGCTTAATATCAAATCTACTGAGAGTACACCAATTATGAAGAAAAAAAAATCACAAAACAGGAAAGCACAGTTACTTACCTGTAACAGGTGATCTCTGGGAACAGCAGGAATTAGTCCTCACATATGGGTACGTCGGTACTGATGGAGCCTGCGCGGGAAAGCTCCCCAGCTTCCCAGAAGAAAGCTTTTGGGAGCCTCCCACAGCGCATGCGCACTGCCTTCCCGCCTTTCTGACCAACTCTCCTCAGTTCAAGTTTAAAGCTGAGACAATAGAGAGAGAGTAAAGGAAAGACAAAGAAAGAGAAAAATACAACTCCTAGGGGAGGTGGGTGGGTTGTGAGGACTAATTCCTGCTGTTCCCAGAGATCACCTGTTACAGGTAAGTAACTGTGCTATCTCCAGGAACAAGCAGGAATAAGTCCTCACATATGGGGACTCCCTAGCTAAGATGCCTGGGAGATCCCCAAGGGTATGAGACCCTGAAAGGTTCCCCGTCTTCCTATGGATCTCAGGCATCCATTGAGGGAAGGAGGGCAGGAGTTGTTCAAGAATGGAACAGGTGTCTGAGGACAGCCTGACCAAACAAGGCATCCCGGCAGGAGTCCTTGTCCAAACAGTAATGGGCTGTAAAGGTATGAACCGAGGCCCAGGTGGCTGCTCGACAGATCTGATCGATGGACACAGAATGAAGATGAGCCATAGAGGTGGCCATGGCCCTCACATTGTGAGCTGTGACATGGCCTTCCAGAGAAAGGTTCTTACTCTGGTAAGCAAAAGAGATACACTGAGCAATCCAATTGGACAGTGTTCTTTTAGAGACTGGAAGTCCTAGATGAGAAGGATCAAAAGCAACAAAAAGCTGGGAAGACTTTCTATGTTGCTGTGTCCTGTGTAAGTAAAACGCAAGAGCTCTTTTACAATCTAGAGTATGAAGGTTCCTCTCTGCAGTGGATGCATGAGGAGCTGGAAAAAAGACAGGTAAATATACCTCTTGATTAAGATGAAAAGGTGAGACCACTTTAGGCATAAAGTGAGGATTTGTCCTAAGGACTACCTTATCATGATGGAACCTTGTATAAGGTGGATTAGCCACTAAGGCCTGCAGCTCACTAATGCGGCGAGCAGAAGTGATTGCAATAAGGAAAATAACCTTCCAGGAAAGAAATTTCAAGGAGGTAGTGGCTAAGGGTTCAAAAGGTGGCTTGATAAGCTGACCAAGAACCAAGTTCAAGTCCCATGCCACCGGAGGAGGTCGAATGGGAGGTTTAGTTAAAGTTAGGCCTCTCATAAATCTTGCAATAAGAGGATGAGAGGAAACAGGTTGTCCATTGATAGGCTTAAGGGATGCTGCAATAGCACTTAAATTGACCCTTACTGAATTCGTCTTAAGGCCCGCATTGGAAAGATGCAGGAGATATTCTAATAGAGAATTCACAGGAAGTGCCAGAGGGTCAAGACCCTGTTGAGCACACCAAATGGAAAATCTTTTCCATTTAAAAGCATAGGAACGCCTAGTGGAAGGTTTCCTGGAAGCATGGAGGATATCCTTCACTTGCTGCGAAAGATTGAAGTCTTGAAGGTCTAGGCCTTCAGTAACCAAGCTCTGAGGTGAAGGGACTTGGGGTTTGGATGCCACAAAGTCCCCTCCTCCTGAGACAGAAGGTCTGGAGCAGCTCCCGAGAGGGGGCTTGGGAGAGATGCAGAAGTAGAGGGTACCACACTTGGCGTGGCCAGCGTGGAGCTATGAGGATCATAGATCCTTGATCCCTCTGAAGTTTGAACAGAGTCTTGGGGATCAAAGGAATGGGTGGAAAGGCATACAGGAAGTCCTGACCCCGGTGAAGGAGGAAGGCATCCTTGGCCTGAACTCCCTGACACGGAATTATGGAACAGAACCGGGGAAGTTTGGCATTCCACGGACTTGCAAATAGGTCTATGTCCGGGGTACCCCATTCCTGAAAGATTCTGAGTACCTGATCCATGTGCAGGGACCATTCGTGTGGAAGCAGAACTCGACTGAGTCTGTCCGCCCAAGAGTTTTGAATTCCTGGGAGGTATACTGCCAGGAGATGGATTTGATGCTCTCTGGCGAAGGCCCATAATCTGAGAGCTTCGTTGCAAAGCGACAGAGCCGGTTCCTCCTTGTTTGTTTATGTAAAACATGGCTACCTGATTGTCCGTTTGAATGAGGACTGTCTGGTAGCTGAGGAGGGTATGAAAGACCTTGAGAGCTAAGAACACTGCTCGAAGCTCCAAGTGATTGATATGAAGAGAGGTCTCCTGTGGAGACCAAGTACCTTGGGTGGAGAAGTCCTGCAGATGAGCTCTCCAACCTGTTTGGGAGGCATCTGTTGTGAGGATTGCTTGGGGCAACAAAGGTTGGAAGGGGGACCCCAGCAACAGATTTTGAGTGGACATCCACCATTGGAGAGACCAAAGGAGACGTTTGGAGTTTGCTATTTGGTCTGAGAGAGCTCCTGAGGCTTGAGTCCACTGGGTGGACAAAGTCCATTGAGCTGCTCTCATGTGTAGGCGAGCATAGGGGACCACATGTACTGTGGAAGCCATGTGGCCTAGCAGTTGTAGCATCTCCCTGGCAGTTAAGTGGCTCTTTGACTGAATCTGGGAGGCTAGCTGCACTAGACGTTGGCAACGGGCCTGAGGAAGGTAGGCCCTTGCAGTGGTGGTATCCGACCAGGCCCCTATGAATTCCAGGGACTGAGTAGGAATGAGCTGGGACTTTGGGAGGTTTACCACCAGTCCCAGATATTGCAGAATGCGCCTTGTGCGGTCCAGGGAAATCTGGGCTTCTGACTGAGATGGAGCTCTGATTAGCCAGTCGTCCAGATATGGGAAGACAAAGACTCCCAGAGTGCGCAGAAATGCAGCAACTATTGCCATGCATTTGGTGAACACCCTTGGAGCAGAGGCCAGACCGAAAGGAAGGACTCTGTATTGGTAATGTTTTCCCTGGAACAGAAAACGTAGGAATTTTCTGTGGGATGGGTGGATGAGTATATGGGTGTACGCATCCTTGAGATCTAGAGAACAAAGCCAATCCTGACTCTGTAGGTATGGAAGGAGAGTGCCTAAAGAGAGCATCTTGAACTTCTCCTTGTACAGAAATTTGTTCAATTCTCGGAGATCTAGAATAGGTCTGTATCCCTCTGTTTTCTTTGGAATGAGAAAGTAGGGGGAGTAAAAACCTGACCCCTGTTGAAGAAGAGGAACTTCTTCTATGGCCCTCTGGGCCAGAAGGGAGGTTACCTCCTGATCCAGAAGGTCGAGGAGAGATGTGGGAGAATTGAAATGTCTCACCATGGTGTAGGGAGGAAGGTCTGAGAAATGAAGTTTGTAGCCCTCTCTGATGATGGAGAGGGTCCACTGCTCTGATGTGATTTGCTCCCATCTGGGAGCAAAATGAGCTAACCTTCCTGGAATGGTGAGAGGTTCTGGCTGTTGTAGAGCCAGAAAGGTTAAGTTCTCTAGCAGTAAGTCAAAACCCCTGAGGGGCTTGGGACTGCTGGGTTGCAGCAGCCCCTGCAGGTTTAGGCCTAGCCTGTTTGGGTTGCTGACGCTTAGTAGCAAAGCGACCTGCAGAAGACTGTTGACCAGAAGTGGAAGGAAATCTGCCCTTCTTGTAAAAAGACTTTTTAAAAGACTTTTTCTTGGCTGGAGTGGAGGTAGACTTAGAAAGTCTATCAAGAGCAGCATTTTCTGCATCCATTTGAGTGGCTTTAATCTGCCACTCCTTGCCAAATAGGTTTTCACCTGTACAGGATAGATTTCCTAAACCATCTTGAACCCAGGGTTCTAGATCAGAAGCCTGGAGCCAAGCAATTCTACGAGCAGCTATAGCAATGCCTGAGGCTCTGCTGGCAACCTCAAAGGAATCAAAGGCTGCTCTGTTGGAAAACTTTGAGATGTCTTGCGTATGCTTAAGCCAAAGAAGGAATTCCTCTCTTTTATCCTCTGGAATAAAAGGGAGAAAGTTGTGCAGCTTTTCTGCAACCTCCTTCAGAAACATACCCATATAAAGGCTGTATGAATTGATTCTGGCAGTAAGCATGCTAGCTTGGAAGATCTTTCTACCAAAAACATCCAAAGTCCTGCATTCTCTTCCTGGAGGAGTAGAAGAGTGTCTTTTGGTACTCTTTATTCTCTTCATAGCTGACTGCACCACAATAGAATGGTGAGGAAGCTGAGTTTTTTGAAAACCAGGAGAAGGAGGGACACGGTACATAGTGTCCAATCTACGAGAATGAGGAGAAAGGGTGAGAGGAGTCTCCCACAATTCAAGCAAATGTTCTTGGAGAATTTCATGAATTGGCAAGGTGACTGCCTCTCTGGGAACCTTAGAGTATCCCAAAATGTCTAATTTTTTTGCTCTAGGTTCTTTTTCAGAGGTTACTGAAATAGAGAGTCCTTTAGCTACTTCCATGATGAAGTCTTGAAAGGACAAATCCTCTGGAGGAAACATTCTCCTCTTTGGAGAAGAGGGCTCCTCAGGAAGAGCAAGAGATACTTCGGGAGAGTCATTCGATGAATCGGAATCATCAGAAGACTGGAAGTATCGTCTGTTGGCTTCCAGGGATCGATACGCGTATCGACCGGTATCGACATCAGGCGTACCCGGAACCGGATCGGTATCGGGAAAAGCCCCGGAACCGGGAACCGGAACCGGTATCCTGGTCGACGTGAATGCCCTGGGTTCCGGTATCGATTGTGGTACCGGTATCGATTGTGGTAACGGAACCGAGGTCGGTACCGCTTGCTGCGGTACCGTGGGCGTCGCAGCCTTAATGAAAGCCATTATGGCCTGCTGCATGGATTGAACTGTATGATCCATGGACGCCACGACTGCCTGGATGTCGGTACCGGAAGAATGTGCCGGTACCCCAGAGCAGTCTAACAGGTGATCGGTCGAGGCCGTGCCATCGATGTCAACCTGTAACCCCATAGGAGGAGCTTTGGAAGCCGGAGCTTCCCGCCGGGGTTGTTTGGCTGGGGCAGGGTCCTCAGGGTCAAGCCTGGAGGCATCTCGATACTTAGAGGGAGATTTGCCCTTTGAAGACCTGCCAGAGGAATGTTTGGTTACCTGAGATCCATCAGGAGAGGAAGACCTGGAAGACGTCGATGCTGGAGTATCTGTGGAAAACAGCATATGAAACTTGGCTGCTCGGTTCTGTAAGCCACGCTTAGACATCAGAGAACAGGACTGGCAATCCGGAATGGAGTGGTCAGGCCCCAAACATTTAAGACACCATTCATGTGTGTCGGTAACTGAGATGGTACCGCTACACTTGGTGCATTTTTTAAAACCAGAAGCTGGTTTTTCCATGAGGAAAAATTGTTCTCTAGGCCTGGGGCCTAAAGAGAGAAAATTTCACCAAGTAGTGAAAAGAAAAATAAATTTTTTTTTTTTGAAAAGTAAAAAGAAAAAAGACCGGCGGTACCGGTCCGGTAGCGGGGAAGGCAGACACGCGGCCAAAGAAACAAATTAAAATAAGAACTTCTTCAGCGGTGACAGGAACACGACCTGCTGGCTCCGTGGAAAAGAAGAACTGAGGAGAGTTGGTCAGAAAGGCGGGAAGGCAGTGCGCATGGCGCTGTGGGAGGCTCTCAAAAGCTTTCTTCTGGGAAGCATTCCCGCGCAGGCTCCGTCGGTACCGACGTACCCATATGTGAGGACTTATTCCTGCTTGTTCCTGGAGATACTACTACTACTTGGAGAGTCCATCATCAGAGGCACCAACTTGAGAACACAGTTCAAAGGAGAGAAGATGGTCAAATGCCTCCCAGGCTCTTCAGCCAGCAGGAATACAAACCAAATTGTTGGTACAGTTAGTGCAGAAAGTGAGCACTCCAAAATAGAGTAGTTACTCACCTGTAACAGGTGTTCTCCAGGAGCAGCAGGAATCAGTCCTCACATATGAGTCAGTCCTCACATATGGGTGTCATTGGCGCCGATGAAGCCCCAGCGGAGCATTTCCCCAGCTTTCTAAGAAAGCCTTTGGGAATGCAGGCACGCATGCGCGGTTCCCTTCCAGCCTAAAGGTGCCATCTTACCTCAGTCTTTTTTTCCGTGAAGCCCACAAACATTGAAAAAAGCCAAAAACCCAGAGCCAAAACAATCAGAAATAAGTATTCAAACTTTAGCAACCCACTTCGCAGAAAAACTATAGTGCAAACTTAATACCACACCAACGTTATTACCCTCAAATACTGAAATTAATAACAACTGGACAACCTTCCACACGATAGATCAAAAACACCTCCTCAGGATCATAACAATTATCAACACCACAACCTCTCCACTCGATCCTTGCCCTGTGTCATGGATCAAAAGTACTAAGGAAGAACTAGCTGGAAACATTCAATACATAGTAAACCAATCCCTCTCCCAAGGCATTGTGCCCGATGCCCTAAAACTCACAACGATCCGCCCAATAATAAAAAACAATAAACTCGACCCAAAAGACCCAAACTCATACAGACCGATAGCCAGCATTCCATTTATGGCTAAAATAATAGAAAAGACAGTTCAACTACAATTGCAAGAGCATATTGATGAGCACAGTCCCCTTGACTCACACCAGTTTGGTTTCCGCCCCTTCCTTTTAATTACACTGATGGACTTCCTCATCAAACGTACAGATGATAACAGTCAAGGCCTCCTACTCCTTTTCATAGACATCTCCGCCGCCTTTGACAACATCAACCATTTTACACTGATCAATAGACTAGAAAACTTAGGAATAGGTGGGACTGTCCTCAAATGGTTCAAGTCCTACATCACACACAGACTAATGCGTGTTCAATTAAACCAAGAAGCATCAGAAAACTTTCCCCCAGGACAAGGAATACCTCAAGGATCAGCCCTTTCTGCTCTCCTTTTCAACCTGTACCTACAACCCATCACAAAAATATTTAGAAAACACAGGATCAATCATTTTATCTATGATGACGACATCATGCTCGCTCTCCCCATAACCACTAAAAACCCCACTTACAACACTCTATCCGAATGCATGGCGGAAACCACATCGTGGATGGAAACCAACTACCTCAGCATCAATCTCAAAAAAACTGAAGCAATGTTCGTAACAAGATCATCTGTGGCCGAGGACACTTATCCAACAGCAATCTCAATCAATAACACAACTATACCTGTTAAAAAAGAGGTAAAATACCTAGGTGTAATAATCGATCATACACTCACCATGCTACCACACATAAAGCAGACAGTAAAAACCATATTCTACAAACTCAAAACCATTCAACACTTAAGGCCCCTTCTTGACACACATGACTTTAGATCAGCTGTTAGCTCACTCATAACCCCTCACTGACTATTGTAATAGTCTTCTAATCGGCCTACCACAAAAAAATATCTACCTATTACAAAGAGCCCAGAACATTTGTGCAAAAGTAGTAACTAAAGCCCGCCTAGCAGACCATGTAACCCCTATACTGCTAGAACTACACTGGCTCCCTATAAACAGCCGAATCAAATATAAAATTCTAACAACTTTCAAGCTCCTAAACGATATCGCCCCCTCACATCTATCCACACTACTTCACGCCCCAACTGATTCAAGAGCCCGCAGACTAAACGCAACCCACTCACTGGAGTTACCAAAAACATTCACGAAGACTAAAAAATCCACCAGCGCCAGAGCTTTCACATTCACTGCTCCCACGCTTTGGAATGAACTCCCAATAGACATCCGTATCATAAAAGACCTCTCCCAATTTAGGAAAGAACTCAAGACATACCTATTCTCCGAACACTTTGAAATCCCCTACCCTCCAAGTCCAGCTACACAGCGTCCACAGACACACAAACAAAAAATCCGCAAAAACACAATTAGTTAACCATACACAGTCCTCTCACAGACAGTTCTCCCACAGACACACCAAAAATCCACAGACAGTTCTCCCACAGACACACCAAAAATCCACGAAAAAATGGAAATAAATTCCACCACACACACACACACCCACACCCCCACTTGACTGACGAATACTCTACTCTATAACTCATTGTATTTTAACCTTTTTGTAAATAACCTCTGTAAATAACATTGGCAGTTCTTTGCCTATTCCCTGTAAAAAGTTAGAAACTTCTGATCAATATAACGATACAGAAGTATACAAAAGTATACACCTTGTAAATAGTTTTAAGCAGTTTAACGCACTGTTATATGTAAAAAGTTAAAAAATTTCTGTTCAATGTAATGGTATACGAATGTATACAAAACTGTTAATTTGTTCCATGTAAACCGCCCCTGATCTCTGGAAGGGGCGGTATAGAAGAAATAGATAAATAAATAAATAAATAAATAAATAAAATAAATAGCTGGCTATCTATATAGAAGAGATAGAGAGAGTAGGAAGGAGGAGTAGCCGCCCTATATGTCAAAAATAGGAATTACACTTACCTGGCAATTGTGGTTCCTTGAGTGACTCCAGTTTAGTCCTCAACCTCTGGGGGAAGTGAACCTCCTCCTGCAGCTTGGAGACTGGGCATGTCAAAAACTCATGACATAACTGGATATAGCCTGCTGGTCTCTCCCATCAGCCCCTAGTGAACTATTGACAAAGCAGACTCAAAGGAGCAAAACATTACTAACTTTTTTTTTTTTAAAATCTTAACATTATATTCAAGGGCACGCAGAACATATAACCTATCTAGCTACTACTCCCCTTCCAGAAGGAAAGGGACTGCTTCCTGCATGCTCTCCTTTCCGTCGAATGCCTAGCCCTAAACAATCCAGAGCAATATAGAGCGTAGTTACTCACCTGTAACAGGTGTTCTCCAGGAGCAGCAGGAATCAGTCCTCACTTATGGGTGACGTCGGCGCCGACGGAGCCCTCGCGGAGCAATTTTCCCCAGCTTTCAAAGAAAGCCTTTGGGAATTGCAGCGCGCATGCGCGGTCGTCTTCCCGCCCGAGGGTGCCATCTTAGCCAGTCAGATGACATAGCTAAAAAAGACAGCATAAAAATTTGCAAAAGAACATAAGCAGACGATTGCAACTCCAAGGGGAGGAGGGAGGGTAGTGAGGACTGATTCCTGCTGCTCCTGGAGAACACCTGTTACAGGTGAGTAACTACGCTTTCTCCAGGACCAAGCAGGAAGTCAGTCCTCACTTATGGGACTCCCAAGCTCAAGGCTACCGGAGACCCTAAGCACAAAAATGAGCTCCCTCTAGCTCAGCAGCACAGAAGGATAGAATCTTCGCTGAAATACAACCCACCGGTAGCCCACATCCGGGATGGAGGGTAGGAGTTGCTCAGACCTCAAAGAGATTACGGAGGACTGCCTGTCCGAAAGCACTGTCCCTACGGGACTCCCTCTCGAGACAGTAATGGACCGCAAAAGTCTGGCTCGAAGACCAAGTAGCGGCCCGGCAGATGTCTGCCAGCGGAACAGAGCGGAGGTAAGCCACTGACGTGGCCTTTGCCCGAACACAATGAGCCGTGACTCGACCTTCTAAGGAGAGTCCGGCTGCCCCATAAGCCCAAGAGATACAGTCCGCAACCCAGATGGACAGAGTACGCTTGGAGACCGGGAGCCCCAATCTATTGGGGTCAAAAGACACAAAAAGCTGAGCAGCTTTACGGTGCTCCCGCGTACGGTCAAGGTAGAAGTTCAGAGCCCTTCTACAGTCCAGGGTATGGAGGACCGTCTCAGCTCGGCTGGAGTGTGGTCTGGGAAAGAAGGTTGGAAGTACCACCTCCTGATTGATGTGAAAAGGGGAGACCACTTTAGGCAGAAATTTCGGATGAGTCCGTAGGACCACCCTATTCTTGTAGAACCTAGTGTAAGGGGGATCAGACACGAGGGCCTGCAATTCACTTACGTGTCTAGCGGAAGTGAGGGCTATCAAGAACAGTGTTTTCCAAGACAGAAAACGGAGAGAACAGGTAGCCATAGGTTCAAAAGGCGGACAGGTGATCCGCTGCAACACCACATTCAGGTCCCAGTCAGGCGCTGGCGGGCGCAGAGGTGGTTTAAGTAGAAGGAGACCTCGGAGAAACCTCGCTACGAGAGGGTCATTGGAGAGAGGTCTGCCGTCCACCGGCACATGATGTGCTGAAAGAGCACTGAGGTGAACTTTGACGGAGTTGGACTTAAGTCCCAGATTAGAGAGGTGCAGCAAGTACTGCAAGATCACCGACACCGGGCAGGAGAAGGGATCCTGAGACTGTTGGGTACACCAGACTGCAAAGCGACGCCATTTAAGGGCGTAGCATTTGCGGGTAGAAGGCCGTCGCGAAGCCAAGACGACCTCCTCCACCTCCGCCGGCAGGAGAAGGGGAGCAAGGACTACCCTCTCAGCAGCCAGGCCATGAGGTTGAGAGACCTGAGGTTGGGGTGCAGGAGGGACCCCTGATCCTGAGTGAGGAGATCCGGTTGTACCCCCAGAGGGATGGGATCCTCCACCGCCAGTTGCAGCAGGAGCGGAAACCACGGCTGTCTGGGCCAGCGAGGGGCCACCAGGATCATGAAGGCTTTGTCTCGGAGAACTTTGAAAAGAGTCCGAGAGACTAGCGGGATGGGAGGGAAAGCATACAGAAGGCTCCCCGACCATGAGATCAGAAAGGCGTCCGCTGCAACCCGAAGGGGGTGCGGCTGACGAGAGCAGAAGCGAGGAAGTTGCCGGTTGAGAGGACTGGCAAAGAGATCTACCGTGGGGAGACCCCACTTGAGGAAGAGCTTCTGAACTACCAAGGGATCCAGACGCCACTCGTGCGGCTGGAGGACCCTGCTGAGTTTGTCTGCAAGGCAATTTTCTTGGCCCGGGAGATAAACCGCCTCGAGGAGAATGCCGTGACTGACGGCCCAAGAGCAGAGCTTCTGTGCCTCCCGGCAGAGGAGGAAGGAGCCCGTGCCCCCCTGCTTGTTCACGTAGAACATGGCAACTTGATTGTCCGTCTGGACAAGGACGGACTGTTGGGAAGTCAGGTGGGAGAAGGCCTTGAGAGCTAGGCGGATCGCCCTGAGCTCCAGGAAGTTGATCTGCTGAGCAGACTCCCACGTGGTCCAGAGGCCCTGAGTACGTGCCTCTTGGCAATGTGCTCCCCAGCCCAGGAGGGATGCATCGGTGGTCAGCACCCGGGTCGGCTGAGGTGACCGGAAAGGCATTCCGAATATCAGGTTCGGCTGCCGGAGCCACCACCGGAGAGACGAGAGCAGCGGCTCGGAGACGCGCACTAGGTCTGCTAGGCCGCCTGTGGCTTGTCGCCACTGCTGGCGGAGACACCATTGAGCAGACCGCATATTCAGGCGGGCATTGGGGGTCACATGGACGGTGGAAGCCATATGGCCGAGCAGTCTCAGGAAGCGCCTGGCGGAGACCAGGGGCTGGCTGCGAAAGCGGTCGGCTAGGTCCATGAGCCGTTGAGCCCTGTCGAGCGGTAGGTACGCTCGTGCCCGAGGAGTGTGCAGCCTTGCGCCGATGAACTCGAGATCCTGTGAGGGGAGCAAAGTGGACTTTGCGAAGTTTATAACAAAGCCCAAGTGCTGCAGCAGAGTCACCGTGCGGCACGTGGCGTTGGTGACCTCCTGAGCGGACGCTGCTCTGATGAGCCAGTCGTCGAGGTACGGAAAGACATAGAGGCCGTGAAGCCGGAGATGGGCCGCCACGACCGCGAGACATTTTGTGAAGACTCGCGGTGCGGAGGATAGGCCAAAGGGCAGTACTCTGTACTGGTAATGATTTCCTGCCACCACAAACCTTAGGTATTGGCGGTGGCTTGGGTGGATGAGGATGTGCGTGTAGGCATCCTTTAGATCCAAGGAGCATAGCCAATCTCCCTGCTGGAGGTAGGGCAGAAGGATTCCAAGGGTAAGCATTTTGAACTTCTCCCGCACAAGGAACTTGTTGAGGTTGCGCAAGTCCAGGATGGGTCTGAGGCCCCCTGTTCTCTTTGGTATCAGAAAATACCTTGAATAAAAGCCTTGACCTCTCAGGTGGTGGGGCACCGGTTCCACCGCCTGTTCCTGCAGAAGACCTGCTAACTCCTGAAGGAGCAACTCCCTGTGCAGAGGGGGGCGCGGAGGTTCTCCCGGAAAATAGGAGGGAGGGACCTGATGGAAGTGGAGAAGGTAGCCTTCTCGCACGACCTGAAGTACCCAGGCATCTGCGGTGATGCTGGACCACCTGTGGGCGAAGTGAACCAGCCGGCCTCCGGTGCTGGGAGGAACCAGCGGGGGGGGAGAGGCTATGCTGAGCGAGTCAAAAACCCCCACCCTGCTGAGCAGGGGCTGGTGGTGCAGGCTTGGGGGCTTGCTGCCTACGGGACCCGTTACCCCGTCCCTTGGCCTGCTGGCCCTGTTGGGGAGCTGCAGGGGCCTGATAATGGGGGTATTGTTTGTAGGCAGCCGCCTTCCTCGGGTAAAAGGACTTTTTTCCTGAGCCCTTCTTTTTCTGGGAAGGGGCGGAGGTCTTCCTAGAAAGCCTGGTCCTGGTGAGAGTCTCAGTCTCAATTTGTGCAGCCTTTTCCGCCATGGGCTTGCCAAAGAGGTTTTCGCCTCGGCAGGGGACATCGACCAACTTGTCCTGTACCCAGGGCTCAAGGTCTGACGACTGAAGCCAAGCCTGTCGGCGGGCACCGATGCCGGCTGCGGCCACTCTAGCCGAGGCCTCAAAGCCATCATAGGCTGCTCGGGACATGAACTTTGAGCATTCCCGAATGCCCGTGGACAAGGCTAGGAACCTCCGCAAGGGCTCCTCGGAGAGACCAGCGGAGAATCCGGCTAGCTCTTTAGCCAGATCCCGGAGATACATGCCCATGTAGAGCTGGTAAGTCTGGACACGACATGCGAGCATAGAGCCCTGGAAGCACTTCTTGCCAAGGCCATCCAGGTTACGGGCCTCCCTACCAGGAGGCACCGAGGAGTGCATCTTCTGGCTCTTAAGACGATGCATGGCCGATTCCACTACCATGGAATGGTGTGGCAGCTGTGCCTTCTGAAAGCCAGGGCTCTTGCGGACCCGATAGATAGAATCGACCCGCTTGCTCAGGACCGGCGATGAGGCCGGACTCTCCCACATGCGGAAGAGTAGTCGTTCCAGCATAGGAGGAACCGGCACAGTAAAGTGTTCCCTCGCGGGAGAGTCATACTGGAGGGCGTCGAGCTCTTCGGCTCGAGGCTCCTCCTCGGGATCCGCAGGGAAGGCCAAAGCCTTGGCCATATCCCTAACGAAGTCCGAGAACCGGGCATCCTCCGGGGGGGACTGCTTCCGAGGCTCGGACCCCGGTGAGTCCGATGGGACACACCGAGTCCGGAAAGAATCAGGTGACTCTTCCTCCTCAGACTCCCAGACCGACTCCGACGAGGACTCGGTGGGGTCGGCCCGGGCAGGGTGCGGCGCCAGCCGCCCCGACGTCGAGGGAGTCGGCGTCGGCGACCTCGGTCCCGAACGGGAGGCCGAGGGTGACCTCGACCGAGGATCGACTCGAGTTCTCATCGACTCGAGGATCGGCTCGGTTTCCGGGGTCGACTTGGACGTCGACGTCCCGGCGGTCGGGGCAGCGGCGCCAGCGAGGCCAGCGAGCAGTGCCCGCTGCTGGTCCATGAAGGCAGACAGTCTGCTCTCCAAGGCCGTCAACCTGAGTCCGAGCTCAGGTGACCCAGCAGCCCCCGACTCGGGCCCCGACTCGAACCGAAAGAAAAAAGGATAAAACAAAGAAGAAAATCAACTTTTTCGCGGGGACAAGACGGGGACGTCTGTAGGGCTCCGCGGAAAAAAGAAGACTGGCTAAGATGGCACCCTCGGGCGGGAAGACGACCGCGCATGCGCGCTGCAATTCCCAAAGGCTTTCTTTGAAAGCTGGGGAAAATTGCTCCGCGAGGGCTCCGTCGGCGCCGACGTCACCCATAAGTGAGGACTGATTCCTGCTTGGTCCTGGAGAACAATATATATAACAATATCTAACAATATCATAATATAATAATATAACAATATAGCGCAAAACAAATGGAAGCATCAAAACGACTGAACACCAGTGAAGGCCTATATCCACTTTTAACCTTGCACTTCCCCCAACAGAATAACCACTAAGACCCCATCCCCGTGCGGGAATGAGGACTAAACTGGAGTCACTCAAGGAACCACAATTACCAGGTAAGTGTAATTCCTATTTCCTTATCGTTCCTCCAGTTTAGTCCTCAACCTCTAGGATGCATCAGAGCAGTAATTATTGGGGGGGGGGGGGGGGGACCATTACAGCCGGATCTCAACACCGCCTCCCTGAAAACAGCATCCTTAGCCGCCAGAACATCTAGGCGGTAGTGCTTACTGAAAGTATGGAGAGACAACCAAGAGGCCTCCCTACAGATGTCCACTGGCGGAACCAAACTGTGCTCCGTCCAAGATGACGCTTGCACTCTGGTAGAGTGAGCTCGTAAGCTCCCTGGGACTGTACGGTCCCGTGGAAGATAAGCCGATGCACTCGCTGCTCCAAGCCATCCAGAAATGGACTCCTTCGCCGCCGCTTTCCTTTGCGGGGCCCTCCAAACACCCCGAAGAGAGACGATCCACCTTGCGAAAGTTTCTGAAACCTTTAAACACTGCCACAGCGCTCTCTTGATGTCCAAACAGCGCAAGTTGTGGTTCAATACGCTCCCCTCCGCTGCACCTAGCGCTGGAAGAGAGACCATCTTAGTTAGGTGAACGTAGAAACCACCTTTGGCAACAACGACGGAACCAGCCCCCAGGCCACCTTCTATCTGGAGACAGACAAAAAAACATTCCTGACAGGTCAACGCCTGCAACTCCGCAAATCACCTCGCCGAACAGATGACCAAACATACCGTCTTCAAGGCAAAACCCTTAACCTATGCCTGTTGCAAGGGCCCCAATGGCGCGCTAACGCTCCTAAAAGCAACTTGAGCTTCTCTGGTGGAATTAATATCCTACGACAGGGCTACAGTCTGGTAACTGCCTGAGAAAGCGTACCACATCGACCTGTGCATGAGAGCCACTCCCTGTCCTTTGCCCCTATAGCAAGACAGAGCTGCTAACTGAACTCTCCAGGACCTGCCTTCACCAAACCCGTCCTGCAGAAAACGTAATACCAAGGGTACTGACACCGTTGTCGCGCGAGCATGCCTCCGCAAGCACCCGTCCTCAAAGATGCGCAATCTACGCACATATGCAAGGACTCAGACTTTTTTTTTTTTGCGGCAAGGTGGCAAAGACTGCTGCCGAGCAACTCTTTTTCTTTAAGCTTGCCCTTTCAATGGCCACCCCGTAAGCAAAAACCGATGCACCTGAGGCATTCAAAGGGAACTCTGTAGCAACAGAATCTCCAATGTCGGAAATCTCCATGGATTCCCGTCGAGCAACTGCGATAAGCAGAACCACTCGACCTATGAGTGCCACTGGTGGAAGACAGAGAAGACCGGACGATGGCTGCCATTGAAACAGTGCGCCGATGCCTTCCGACCTCCTTTCGCGTCGTCTGCTGAAGAAGCGACCCGTTTACGCAGCGTGAAATGCTGCCATGAGGTCCATTACTGACTGTCCCCAGAGGCGACCGATCTGTGCGAACACCTCCAGATGCCACTCCCATTCTCTGGCATCTACTCGGACCCAGCTGAGGAAATCCACCATCACAATTTATTTAACTTTTTTTTTTTTTTAAATGTGAACACCCAGGCCACCATAGTTCCTCTCCCCACATACACTAGACACTAAGAGCCCTTAGTGGAGTGGAGGAGTGGCCTAGTGGTTGGGGCAAGGTACTTCAGGCCGGAAGGTCGGGGGTTCAAATCCCACTAGAGGACAGCAACCTTGGGCCGGAAGGACTGGGGTTTCTAGTCCCACAGGTGCTCCTTGTGGTCTTGGGCAAGCCACTTAACCCTCCATAGCCCATGTTCCCTGTAAAATAGTTATCTCCAAGTTAATAATGCCCTGTTCAATGTAATTTCAGTTTGTTCAATGTAAAACGCCTTGATATCATGAAAGGCGGTATATGAAAAATGTTAAATAAATAAATAAATAAATAAATGTCCTTACCCACAACATGCGCCACCGAAAACACTGGCAGCCAAAGCTCTATCCACACACACACAGACCCTCTGCCGCGGCCTCTATGGCCACACTTCCGGTTCTGCCCTGCCGACTGATGTAAGCCACCGCTGTGGAGTTGGACAGTACTCGCACTGCTCGACCTATCACCGTAGCTTCGAACGCCTGCAACGCCTGGTGTATCGCTTGCATTTCCAGTCGGTTGATTGACCACTGGGTCTCCTGTGTACTCCAAGAGCCTTGTGAGAAACAATCTCCGAACGTAGCGGAGTTTAACAAAGTTTTTGGCCAAGCTCCCAGAGGAAAGGTTCATAACCTTTTATTAGAGAGAAGCTGAAAAATTATAATTTTTTTTTATACCAACTTTCACCAATTCAAGATGTTCTACAAGTCACATAACCCAACAGAGCATCACATCTGTTGTACATGCAACGGAACCCTTAAAATATGAGCATATATGAATCCACCGCTTGCCCCGATACAAGCATTGAGTAGCCTATTCGTCTTTTTGGAAACCAGCCAGGTCCTTAAGACCAGGATTGGCCACCCTAGGAAACAGGATACTGGACCTGAAAGAGCTTGGTCTGACCCAGTATGGCATTTCTCGTATCCTTATGAATGGAACCTCCCCAAGGTCTCTGCCTTGGAAGTAACAGGCTGCGCCTGGCCCTATGGCCTGTGGCTTGCTCATACACAGCAGTGCAGCCTAGTGGTTGAGGCAAGTTGCCAGAGGACCAAGGGTTTGAATTCCAATCGAAACCACCAACCTTGGGCCATAAAAACTGGGGTTTCTGGTCCCACAGGTGGTCCTTCTGGCCTTCATTAAGCGACTTAACCCCCCTGCCTCAGGTATCAAAACAAATTGTGAGCCATTCAGGGACAAGGGAAATAGAAATACCGTAATCGACTGTATGCCATCCTGACCTGTAGGCAATCAGTATACTCAAATAAATAACCGACAGGGAATATGTGACCGTAGCAAACACTGGCAGTGGAGAGACATCAGAGCTGGTGCTAGTTCCTGGTCTTCCTTTCTCGCTCTCCCAGTCCTTCTGCCAGCATTGAGAAAAGGCTGAGTATTGATTGTCCAGTGAGCCGGGGACCTTGCGTCCTGGACAGAGAGAAAGAGGGGCTAGGATCTGGGAGCAAAGCCCAAAGAGAAAGGGAAACTGGTGACTGACACTGTAGCTCCTCCGGACGGCTCACTCCACAGCAGATCCCACGACTGCATCTCCAACCCCATGTAACACCATGAGGACTTCACGCACTTTATTACAATCGACATCCCCCCATTACTGGAGAAATTACCTTAGTCTGATAATACAGTCTGAGCAAAGAAATGCAGTCTCACTCTGCAAAGAGTGCACCCAAAAATCATGCCTAAGCAATTGCGAGCACATACAAAATGCACATCTACATATATGGGTGACCCAGCACCTGTCACCCAAACATAGTGCAGTGAGCACGCTTGAACACAGGCTGAATGCATGGAACATACACAGAGTATTGACTTCCTCTATGAAACCTTCCAGTGCCCAGACTGTGCTACCTAAACGTCTTTCTTTTCACCCTCAGCATGGGCCCTTTAACAAGATGGCACAGACTGGTCAGTGCCCCTGCTAAGTGCTTAAAGCCCTGCTCTGACAGCATAGGCTCTAGAAATAGTTGAGAATTTCCTGGGAAGGGCATGCTAAGTGGAGCTATGAAACACAGGCACCCCCCCCACCCTTCCTGCAGTCAGAGAAATAGCAGTGGGATACACCAACAACCTTGCAAGAGGTGGTCTTAGAGGTTTAGAGGTTGCTGCCTGTGTGAACCTGATGAGGAATACGATTTCATATTTTACCCCCCCCCCCCCCGGGATGGGGGCACTGAATACTATATGTGATTCATGAGCAGCGCTGCCATCCGGTGGCCTTTAGGGCACCAGAGCCCAACAAACGATACAGAAGTTAAGAGCTTTAAATCTTGGTCATATAATCTTGATTTGCAGAACATTACAGTTGCTTGTTAAGTCATTAACCCTTGAGTGTCCATGAGGTGGCCCTGTGGTTATGTCTTCCCTGACTTGCAGAGATCAATCTGATGATGGCTGAATACCCATGGTTACAGAAAGGCACTATTGAGTGTACCAGCTGCCCTCTGGTGGCCATAGACCGTAGCACAGGTACTTCTTGGTTGACAGCTTCAACTGTTATTATATATTTTTTTATATCCTAAGGTTTCCTAAACCTGTCCTTGTGAAACCACAGGCGTTTGGGCAACTTTCACTATAGAATACACAAAAGCACACTTCCAGCCTGTCCCTCCTTCCACCTACAAGTTATGGCTCTGCTCTTGAAGAACCTAAAAGCTGGCAATTTGCCTAATATCTGGGGACTTAACAGATGCTCCTCAGAGACATGATTAGGAGGGAGAGAACATGTAGCATCAGAGATCAATGCCAAAACTGCTGCCCTATAAAACTAAGAATAAACTTAAAAATAAAGAGGACTGACAACAGCCCCCTTAAGGCTGAGGAACCCCCCGAGCCTCAAAAAAATCTACAAACAAAAGACAAACACTAGACCTAAAAATCTAGCTATTCTGCCTGTTGTCTTCCTCACACAGGCAGCTCACTGCAACTCTCGCCATGCGGTCCAAATACCTAGAGAGAAAATGGCCGCCCCTTTGCCAATGAATTTTGGCACCAAGAATAGCCGCCGCTGCAAAAAGGAGGCCTCAGCAGACCGACAGAGCCCAAAGGCCTTACCCTGCAGGGCCAAAAGCCACGCAGCCTGCTCCTACTGCCTTGAATTCATCCGATCCTCAAGCCGCGCTGTCGCGCCCAGCAGCCGGTTCCACAGAGTAATATTAAAATCCCGCAGCAACGGAGAGGCTCCGTCTCACACAGCTTCAGTGTGGCTGTACGGGTCCTGGAGCTCTCTCCATACCGTCCAGGAAGAGATCCACACCGGCGAATGCCTGCAGCAAGTGAAAATAACTGACAAGGAGGGAAGGCGAGAGCTGCTACTAATTTAAAGAGCCAGACTCAAATTTAAAATTACTGTAAATATAAGGAAATTTGCTCCTAACAACTAAAGGGAACTAATCCCTGATTGCCAATTAACCAAAGGTAACTGAATTAAAAGTAAAATTAAAGGTAAAAATCAAAAGTAAAATCAGAATAGAATTTGTCACACTAAATGCTCCTTATCTGCTCCCCCAAGTGAGCCCAGAAGCTAGGCTCACTACGACCTCCTGCTGCATGGAGACTGGAAACACTGGGGGCTGATGGGAGAGACCAGCAGGCTATATCCAGTGATGTCATGAGTTTTTGACATGCCCAGTCTCCAAGCTGCAGGAGGAGGTTCACTACCCCCAGAGGTTGAGGACTAAACTGGAGGAACGATAAGGAAGCAATATTAAAGGTACTGAAATGCAGGGGACATGGGGAAAAGAAGCACTGTGGATTGTGTTGGAAAGAGGAGATGGCACCGTCATCCATATGAGTGTAGTCTACAGGCCTCCAACTCAAACCGAAGAAATAGAGAATTGATTATTGATATTGCAAAGATAGCCATGAAGTGGGAAGGGATCATATTGGGCGACTTTAATTTACCTGATGTGGACTGGAGGATTCCTTCTTCAAATCTGGAAAGAAGTAAAAATAATTGTGGATGCCTTTGAAGATGCATTACTTAGACAAATGGTGATTGTGCAGACTAAAGAAGGCTCAATGTTGGATTTAGTACTCACCAACGGAGATAGCATGTTGAATATCCAGGTGGATGCCCATGTGAGCAGCAGCGACCATCACATGGTGTGGTTTGAGATTAAAGCCAAGGCAGAGTCCAATCATAGCAATCTCAAAGTCCTAGACTTCAAAAACACTGACTTCAGTAAAATGGCTAAGTACCTGAAGGCGGAGTTGGCAGGGTGGGAGACGATAAGGGAAGTGGAATTGCAATGGGCTAAACTAAAGGAGGCAATAAAAGGGGCAACATATACATATGTAAGGAAAGTAAATAAAAACAAGAGGAAAAGGAAACCTATCTGGTTCTCCAAAAAAGTGGCTGCACAAATAAAGGCTAAAAACAGAGCTTTCACAAAATTCAAAAGCTTGGAAACAGAGGAACACAGAAAAGAATACAGGATAAAACTAAAAGAGACAAAAAGAGAAATAAGGATAGCAAAATCAAAGGCAGAAGAAAAGATGTGAAGTGTGACAAAACTTTTTACAGGTATATTCAGAAGAGGAAAATCAGAGGTGGAATTGCAGGACTCAAAAGTGATGAGAACTGATTTGTGGAAAGTGATATCGAAGCAGCGAACATTCTAAATAAATACTTCTGCTCTGTTTTTACTAAAGAAAATCCTGAAAAAGGACCATCTGTGATTGACAAATATACAAATGGGAATGGAGTAGATACCACACCATTCACAGATGATGTAGTGTTAGAACAACTCGCAAAACTGAAGGAGGACAAGGCAATGGGACCGGATTGGATACATCCCAGTATACTGAAAGAGCTCCGAGAGGTTCTTGCAGGGCTGTTAAAGGATGTTTTCAATAGATACTTGGAGACGGGAGAAGTTCCACAGGACTGGAGAAGGGCCGATGTGTTACCTCTTCACAAAAGTGGTAATAGGGAAGAGGTGACAAACTACAGGCCAGCAAGCCTTACCTCGGTGGCAGGAAAAGTAATGGAGGCGCTCCTGAAAGAGCGAATAATGGACTTTCTTGAAACCAACAGATTGTATGACTCAAGACAACATGGTTTTACCAAAGGACGATCTTGCCAAACAAATCTGTTTGAGTTCTTTGATTGGGTGACCAGAGAACTAGATCAAGGGCATGCGATGGATGTGATCTACCTAGATTTCAGCAAAGCCTTTGATACTGTTCCTCATAGGAGGCTTATCAATAAACTCAATAGCTTGAGGATGGGTCCCAAGGTGGTGAACTGGATCAGAAATTGGTTGACTGACAGACAACAGAAGGTGATGGTAAACGGAACTCACTCAGATGAAAGAAAGGTACTTAGTGGTGTGCCCCAAGGTTTGATCCTGGGGCCGGTACTGTTCAATGTTTTTATGAGTGATATTTTGGAAGGACTGAATGGGAAAGTCTGTCTTTTTGCAGATGATATGAAAATTTGCAACAGAGTGGACTCCCCTGAGGGAGTGGAGAACATGAAGATCGATCTACATAAGCTGGAAGAATGGTCTAATGCTTGGCAGTTAAGATTTAATGTGAAGAAGTGCAGTGTCATGCACTTGGGAAGCAGAAATCCAAGGGAATGCGATAGGGGGCGAAAGGTTGGTGTGCAAGGACCAGGAGAAGGATCTTGGAGTGATGGTTTCTGAGGATCTCAAGGTGGCGAAACAGTGTGACAAGGTGGTAGCAAAAGCTAGAAGGATGCTGGGTTGCATACAAAGAGGAATGACCAGCAGAAATGAAGAGGTACTAATGCCACTGTACAAGTCACTGGTGAGGCCTCATTTGGAATATTGTATTCAGTTTTGGAGACTGTATCTCGCAAAGGATATAAAAAGACTGGAAAGGGTTCAAAGGAAGGTGACCAAAATGATTTGGAGCCTGCATCAGGAGACATACGAGAAGAGACTTGAAGACCTGGGCAGACTAAATGGACCATACTGGTCTTTATCTGCCGTCATATACTATGTTACTATGTTATGAGACCTAAATATGTACACTCTGGAAGAGAGGATGGACAGGGGAGACATGATTCAGACCTTTAAATACTTAGAGTATTAATGAACAAACAAACCTTTTCCAAAGACGGAGAAGCTGTAAAACTAGAGGGCATAACATGAAGCTGCAAGGTTTTAAACTGAGAGGCAATGTCAGGAAATACTTTTTCACTGAAAGGGTGGTGGATGCTTGGAATGCCCTCTCGATGGAAATGGAGGGGGCAAAGACTGACGGAATTCAAAATGGCATGGGACAGACACTGTGGATCCCTTTAGAGCAACAAGATAAAATCAAAATAAACATAACTATTTCAACCAATAAGGGGTGACCTACACGGAGCGGTTGGTACACCCCTAAACAAAGGCATGCGGAGGGGTGACCTGCACGGAATGGCAGATGCACCTACTCTTGCCGCCTTACTGGGCTAGGCTCAGATGGATCATACTGGTCTTTATCTGCCGTCATATACTATGTTAATATGTTACAATGTTATGTCTCCATGTAAAACTGGGGTACCCGCAGACACCTGTTCACATGCTTGAGATCTAAAATGGGTCAAAAGGAGCCTTCCTTTTTGGGGACCACAAAATAAATTCAGTATCAACTGGAGCCGCACTGGACCTCTGGAACCCGCTCTACAGCTCCCAACTGCAGTAGGTATACTGAGGTGTTCTTTACCGTCCCGGCCATGCCTCGAGCCTTGCAGGGAGGCTGCATGAAGGAGGGAGCCAGAGGCCTGGAAAACTCCAATGCATAACCCTCTCTGATGGCCTCCAGCACCCATTGGTCAGATGTGATCTGGACCCAGGCAGGGTAAAAATTCCACAGCTGACCTCCTACTGGGTCCCCTTTGCTTCATTGTGTCTTCTTAGGTCCCAAGGACAGTGAGGCGGTGAAATAGCCCCGCCCTATTCCTCAAACCCACAAAAACCTTGCCCCTCTGGTAAGGAGCATACCTCACCGACCTGACATGCCAGAAATCCCTCGATTGACCCCGAAGCAGTGCCAAGGGGCAGGCCTGGGATCCCAGGGGCAGGGGTGGTAAGGGGTCAATGCCTCCCCGAGGCCTGCTTCTGGCTTGTCCTCAGGAGGCATCCTCCTTTTTTTTCTTGATTAATTCTTTCACCAGCTTTTCCAACTCCTCCCTGAACAGAAGCTTCCCCTTGAATGGATGCTTACTAAGCCAGGATTTGAGGAGACATTCACCACCCAATCTGCAGCCATAGATAGCGGCAGGCCGCCACCAATGAGGCCATACCAGAGAGACCTCTAATCAGATCGTAGAAGATGTCTGCCACGTAGGCAGCTTCAGACACCAGCCTAGACACTGCCTCTGCCGGATCCAAAGGCTTGTCCTCGGGTTCCCGTACCCCCTGCGCCCAGCAGAGGCAGGACTTGGCCACTAAGGCCCCAAAAAAAGAAGCCTGCAAAGATGCATTGATGTCAAATGCTTGTTTTAACAATGTGTCCAACTTTCTATCCTGGGCATCCTTGAGTGCCATACTGCCCTCAATCGGTATCATAGTCTTCTTAGTAACCGCAGACACGGCAGCATCTATTTTTGGCAAATGGAGCATCTCTCGCTCCTGCTCTGGCAGTGGGTATAGGCGCGTCATAGATCGAACCCCTGTGGGGCTGGCCAGCCTCTGGGAGATCCCACTCATCGTGGATCATGTTTGACCACTCTATGTAAAGGAAACACCTTCTGTGGCCTCCTAACCACTTGCAGTAGTGAATCCTCCAATGACTCCTCCTCTGGAGGGAGACCTGTAGGTATATTTAGTGCCTTCAGGGATTCTGCAATGAGCACTGCCAACTCCCCCCTGCAGAAAACCCGGACTATTCAGGATCCTTCCTCTTACGGGATCTCTCTTTCCACCAGCACTTCTGCGGCTTTGTCTAAGTTGGATTCCATATCCAACTCCTCTGGCTATTCCGCTCATGGGGAGTCTTCCTCCAAGCCCCCTGCATGCCCGGGCTGCTGCTTTGCTGGCCTCTCACCTGCTTCCTGCTCCATGGTGGCTGCCGTCCTTTTTGTGATTCATTGCTACACCATGACTGACCCTCCCGTCCCATGCAGCTTCATGCAGTAGGCCTTATGCATGAGAAGGACCAATTCCAGCAAAAATCCTCCTGAGGTCCTACAGCTGCCTAGCTCATGGGATGTAGACGGGCTGACAGAATTTTGCTCATGATTGTAGGGCTCTAACAGGAGGGGGGAGGGAGAAAGGGCGTTGACCCCTTATCACCCCTGCCCCTCCTGTGCTTGCCAGGTGCTCCCTGCTGGCCCCAAGGAGACTGCTCACCCCAAAACATCTGCCCCATCTTCCTGCAGACCTTGTTCCGCAGTATGTGCCTCTTTTTCACAATTGCGGCAAATGCCTTTATCAGAGACTGACCCCCACAAACCAAACACTGCAGCCGGGCTGGCATTGTCACCCCCATAGGACTGACCAGTCTCTTTTGCCCCTCACTAGCTCTGCTTGCTGAAAGAGTAGCCACATACCGTGAGAGGAAGGGAACCTCTGTCTTTCCCTACGCCCCCCCTCAGACATCAGTGGAGTTCCCTTTGATCTTTGTTTCTGGGGGGGGGTTTTGTCTGGTGAATCCTCTGCTAACCAGAAAAAATAAACCGTGGGAGCCAAGACCCAGCTGGAAAACATCTCACCCCTCTGTGCCCCCCTCTAATATGCGCCCTGACTGCCTACTGGTGTGCTTCCTGTGCTGAAGAAACAAGCCTTCCCTGAGCCATGTGGTCAGTGGTCTTCTCCCCACACTGTGCAGAAGAGGAATATGAAGAAGGTAGGGGCCAAAGAAGTTGCTGCCGCTGATCCTGCAACTCTCCCGCACTTACTAGCACCAAACGACTGCTGATCTTACCCCTTCCCCCGCCTTGCGCACACCCCGTTAACGGCGTCAGTGTCGAGGTGGGAGGTCTGGAGAAATGCTGCCTGCAGCCTTGCCATTCCCACATGGCTCCTCATCAGATTCCAGGAGGCACTACTGCTGATTTGAGGGGGTCAGAGTCCACAATACCCCCACTTCCTTCCCCGGGGGGAGAGTCCCCTTCTCAATGCACTCTTGCAATGAGATTTTCTTTTTTTTTGCTTTCGTTTAACTTTCTGTTCAGAGCAGCAAGGTAAATTAAGGCACTTTCATAGAGCCAATGCCAAATTGATATGTAGCCAAGCAAATCAAGAGTACCCTAGACCTAACTAAACTAACTCACTCCTTAGTTGTCCCTTCAGTGAGTCCAGCCCTCTGGATTACCATCTCCAGCTGCCTCGAGACGGAGCTTACTGGGGCTGGTAGGTGGAGCCAGCTGCCTAAGTACACTGATGTCATCAAGAAAATGACATGCTCAGTCTCCAAGCTGATGGCGGGGGTTGACTATCCAGAGGTGCGGGACTGGACTGGAGGGACGGTAAGGAAAAATTTGTTAAGACAAGGAAGAACTCTATACAGCCAGACTAGGTAAGAGGGAGGGAGGCCATGGAGGAACAGATATCATCGGCAGGAGGCCCGGCGTATCTTATGATGGGGATGTTCTCCAGGGACAGCAGGAAACAGTCCTCACTTACGGGTGACGTCGGCACCGACGGAGCCCACACGGAGCAATTCCCCAGCTTTCAAAGAAAGCCTTTGGGATTGCTACCACGCATGCATGGTCCTCTTTCCGCCCAAGAGTGCCATCTTGCTCAGTCAGGTGCCTTAGCTCGAGCCCTACCAGCAGATGGCAAGGGAAGGACCAAAATTTAGCAACTCATCACGGGAGGCGGGAGGGTAGTGAGGACCGATTCCTGCTGTCCCTGGAGAATAACTGTTACAGTTGAGTAACTATGCTTTCTCCAGGAACAAGCAGGAAGTCAGTCCTCACTTATGGGACTCCCTAACTACAGGCTACCGAACCTTTAACCAAAAGAAAAATACGCCTTTGAGAGGCTGTAAGCAGAAGCCGAAGCCTGAAGGAGTCCGAGCCCTTGGGTCCTTGGGGCGAAGCCCTTGGTAGCCGTGAAGAAGGGTTGGAGGGCAGGAAACGCTTATACCCCGAACAGATTACGGAGCACAGCCTGGCCGAAGGCGCTGTCCCGACGGGACTCCCTCTCCAGGCAGTAGTGGGCGGCGAAGGTATTCGCAGAAGACCATGTTGCCGCCCGGCAGATGCCCATCATGGGCACGGAGCACAGAGAGGCCACCGAGGCCGCTTTGGCTCAGACCCCATGTGCAGTGACTTGACGATCCAGAGGGACGCCTGCCTTCGCATGGGCGAATGTGATGCAGTCCGCCACCCAAACCGAGAGGGCGTGCTTGGTGACTGCTTGCGAGGCCTATTGGGATAGTAGGTCACGAAGAGCCGGTCAGGTGTAAGGGGTGCCAGACATGAGTGCCTGAAGCTCACTGACTTGGCAAGCCAAGGTCAGCACCACCAGGAAGGCCACCTTCCAGGACAATGCCAGGGCGAACATGTCGCCATTGGCTCGAAGGGTGGACGAGTGAGCTGCATGAGCACCACATTCAAGTCCCATTCCGCCGGAGGGGGATGGATGGGTGGCTTGGATAAGAGAAGGCCCCGCATAAAGCAGGAGGAGTAGTGGTTGCCCCGAGAGAGGCTTTCACTCGATAGGGAGATGATTAGCCGATATGGCGCTCAAATGAACCCTAACAGCGTTCAACTTCAGCCCTTCCCTCAAGAGATGGAGAAGGTACTGGAAAACCCACCGAACTGGGCATGAGAAGGGGTTGATCTGGAGCTCCGAGCACCAGACGGAGAAGCGTTTCCACTTAAAGGCGTAAGCCTGCCTAGTGGAGTCCTTTCTCGAGGCAAGGAGGATTTCCTCAACCTCCTCCGGAAGGGCCAGAGAGACCTGTTCAGCCGCCAGGCCGTGAGGGATAGGGAGGGTAGGTTCGGGTGCAGTATCCAACCCTCCTCCTGCATCAGCAAGTCCCTGGCAGAGCCCAGGGGAATTGGAGGCTCCGACGACAGCCGGAGCAGGAGTGGGAACCAAGGCTGCTGAGGCCACGAGAATTAGCGATGCCCCGTCCCATTGAGCCTTGAACAGAGTCCTCGCAATGAGGGGGAAAGGAGGGAATGCATATAGGAGACTGGAGGACCAGTCCAGGAGAAATGCATTGGGGCCCTCCCTGCTCAGCCCCGATGCATTTCAGGGACTGTTCAGGGGCTGGCGAAGAGGTCTATTGCTGGAGAGCCCCAGCGTAGAAACAGCCAGCCTGCCACTCTGGGATCCAGGCACCACTCTTGGGGGGCGAAGGATTCTGCTGAGCCTGTCCACCAGGCCATTCTCCTGACCCGGGAGGTGTCACCTTGAGGGACATCTTCCGCTGGGTGGCAAAAGAGCAGATGAGGACTACTTGCCTGCAGAGAAAGCACGACCCCATGCCCCCCCCCCTTTGTTGATGCAGAACATCGCTATCCGGTTGTCGGTCTGCACCAGAAACGACTTCCTGCTGAGGACATTCTCGAAGGCCCTAAGGGCCCACTGGATGGCCCGGAGCTCGAGCAGGTTTATCTGCTGCTGAACCTCCACAGGCGACCACTGCCCTTGCGTGCAGAGAGGCCCTCAATGGGCTCCCCACCCTAACAGGGAAGCATCCGTGGTCAATACCACATCGTGCTGTGGGGCCTGGAAGGGCGATCCCCGCAGGAGGTTGCGGGGGGTTTTGCCACCAGTTCAGGGACAAACGAAGGTCGGGAAGAACCCTGATGGGGTCCCTGAAGTGTCTGAGGGATTGACTCCACTGGGAGCTGAGACACCACTGGGTCGTCCGCATGTGCAGGCGGGAGTGAGGAACTACATGCACGGTCAAGGCCATTTGGCCAAAGAGATGTAGCATGGACCGAGCAGTGACCTGGTGGGCGCTTTGGACGCGATCTGCCAGAGCTCGGAGGCGGGTGGATCGATCCACCAAGAAAGCCATGGCCTGCCGAGTATGCCCTGATGAACTCGAGAACATGTGTCAGCTCGAGATGAGACTTTGGGTAGTTGACCAAGAACCCCAAGCTCTCCAAGAGGAGAATGCATGACATCACTCGCCAGGCCTCCTCAATGGAGGAGCCCATAACGAGCCAGTTGTTGAGGTAGGGAAACACTGGAATGCCCCGGCACTGAAGGTGAGCGGCAGCCATGACGAGGCACTTCGTGAAGACCCGAGAGGCGGATGGAAGTGCTCTTCCTGCACCCTGAAACACAGGTACTGCCTGTGTTGGGGGTGGATCAAGATATGGGCATAAGCATCTTTTAGATCCAAGGAGCATAGCTAGTCGCCCTGCCGGAGGAATTGCAGCAACACGCCATGAGGTAACATTTTGAATTTCTCCCCCACCGGGAACTTGTTTAGCCTGCGGAGGTCAGGGATGGGCCACAGACCCCCCCCCCCCTTTTTCGGGATGAGGAAGTACTGAGAATAAAAGCCCCGACCTCGAAGGTGGGGAGGGACCTTTTCGACTGCCCGTTGGGCAAGGAGTGTGTAATTCCCGCTGCAGCAAAAGCTGGTGTGCTGAGAGTTGAGGCGGCTCTGCCAGGGAGAAAGAGGGGTGGAAGTCAAAGTGGAGGCGATAGCCCTCCCAGATGACCTGGAGGACCCAGGTGTCCGAGGTGATAAGGGCCCACGATGGGGCGAAACAGGACAGGCGCCCCCCCACTGGCTGCTGTATTGCCAGAGGGCGAGGAGCCATGCCGCTTACCAAAAAGTTGTTCGCGGAGGAAGGGCACGTCCAGGAGCTTCTCTTGCACCCACAGTTCCAAATCTAAAGATTGGAGCCAAGCCATCGTAGGAGGCTCGGAAGATATACTTGGAGCAATCAACCACAGATTTCAACAGGGTGCGGAACCTATCGAGGGGCTCGCCCTCGAGGCCCGTGGAGAAACCTCCAAATTCTTTTGCCAAGTTGTGGAGGAACATACCAATATATAACTGGTATGCCTGGATGTGACAAGTGAGCATGGATCCTTGAAAGGCCTTGCGGCCCAGGGCATCAAGGGCTCTCGATTCTCAGCCTGATGGGCCCGATGAGCAGGACTTCGGGCTTTTCTGCTTCCTCATGGCCAATTCCACCACCATCGAGGTGTGTGGAAGTTGGGTCTTCCGGAAGCCTGGCCCTTGCTGCACCTTGTACATTGTGTCAAGGCGCTTACTCACAATGGGAACTGAGGCCGGGGCCTATCACATGTAGAGCAATAGCTGGGAGAGGATCGGCGGCACCAGCACGGTGAGGGATTCCCTGGGCGGGGCCTCGTACTGAAGAATATCGAGTTCTTTCAGCACGAGGGTCTTCCTCGGCCTCAGTGACCTGGTTGAGGGCCCGAGCCATGTCCTGAATAAACACAAAAAAGGAGGTATCCTCGGGCGGTGAATGCCGCTGGAGACCAGGTGGCGAGGGGTCCGATGGAAGATCCCAGTGAGTGCGGGTCTACAGGGATGTGTCCCCATCAGATTCCCAGTCCGAGAAGTCGGACGAGGGATCCGAACCGGGCAGTTCGTCCTGTCTGATGGCCAGCGGCCTGGAGCAGGAGGCCCTGGACGATCTCGCCCCCGAAGAATGGGAGAGCAAGCAAGACCAACGTCGAGGACCCTCACGAGGCCCGTGGCTCTCGGGGGTTTCCTAGATGGATTTGGGTATCCCACTCGAGAGACCCACGGTCTCTGGGTGCAAGTCAGCAAAGCTGGCCGTGAGCGCCTGCTGGGAAGCAATGAATGCAGAAACACTGAGTTCCAGCGGCAGCATACGGCATGGGGCCCTGGGACACCGATATCGGGGTCACCGGATCGGGCGTCGAGGAGGAGAGGGGGTCCTCACTGGGACGGCCCTCAGGAAACTGGGCACCTTCGCGGGAGGACTCCATTTCTCTGCAAGGTACCTTGCAGGACTGCTCCTTGTCCAACTCTCGGGAACGCGACTGTGCACGGGAGCACTCACGCTTGTTGGGGGCCTCAGACAGCGACTTCGAGACCTCCTTTTTTGTGCCATTCCACCTTGGGGGACCCCAGGTCAGAATGCCGCCTGGAATGTGGTGCCACAGGAGGAGAACCCACCA
Organism: Ichthyophis bannanicus; assembly: GCA_033557465.1. NCBI lineage: Eukaryota > Metazoa > Chordata > Amphibia > Gymnophiona > Ichthyophiidae > Ichthyophis > Ichthyophis bannanicus. The sequence continues at coordinate 16,723,255 of CM066041.1, read as the reverse complement.
GAGGGGAGACGACCGAGGGTGCCACCGGAGACTCCAAGGCAGCCTTTCAAAAAATGTCTTCAGACTTATGCTTATGGCTGAGCAGGGCCTTAGAGTACATTTTCTTGCAGAGCGAACAGAGCTCTGGGTCATGGTTGGCTCCCAGACACCGCAAACAACAGTCATGAGAAATGATGAACAAACAAAGCTCTTCCAAAGACGGGGAAGCTGTAAAACTAGAGGGCATAACATGAAGCTGCAAGGTGGTAAATTGAAAGGCAATGTCAGGAAATATTTCTTCACTGAAAGGGTGGTGGATGCTTGAAATGCCCTCCCGATGGAAGTGGTGGGGGCAAACACGGTGATGGAATTCAAAACGGCATGGGACAAACACAGTGGATCCCTTTACAGCAATAGGATAAAAGCAAAATAAACGGTACCATCTAACTTCTGAACTATCTAGCGTCTCAACAAATAAGGGTGTCCTACATGGAGTGGTGGGTTCACCCCTAAACAAAAACAAAAACATGGGGGGGGGTGGCCTGCACAGAGCGACAGGTGCACCTACTCTTGCCATCTTGCTGGGCAGACTAGATGGACCATGCTGGTCTTTATCTGCCGTCACTTACTATGTTACTATGAGTGTCCGTAAGCGACATGTTCCTAGAGCATCTATCGCATTTTTTTAAACCCGGTGGCCATGGGGGCAAAAACGGTCCCTGCGAGGTCGAAGACACACGCAGCCAGCGGTTCGGAGGAAAAAGGGCACAAAGCCCGAAAAGAAAAAATTTAGAAAAGGTATCCCCGTAAGCTCCAAAAGAGAGCTAGGGGAGGATGGGTAGAAGACCGGGGCAACCGGAAAAAAGAAATAAGAGCCTGTTAAGGTGAGGAAATGAAACTTTTTCTGAGGGATGAGGACGTGTGTCCTTAGGGCTCCTCGGAAAAAGGGAGACTGAGCAAGATGGCACCCTTGGGCGGGAAGAGGACCATGCATGCGTGGTAGCAATCCCAAAGGCTTTCTTTGAAAGCTGGGGAATTACTCCGCACTGACGTCACCCATAAGTGAGAACTGACTTCCTGCTTGTTCCTGGAGAACAGAAAAGTTTTGAGTTGAGATTTGAAAACAGTATAAAAATTCCGGTCAGAGGGAAGAGTATTCCAAAGATAAGGGCCAAGGAAATAGAAGGCGGAATGTCGAATGGCGTATTTGGCTTGGGAGGCGGAAGAGAGATGTAAATGATTGGAGTGGCGTACATGGAAGGAACCATGTGGAACATGAAGAATGATAAAGGAAGCAAGGTAAGAGGGAATACCTGTATGGAGGATTTTATGAATCCACATGAGAATCTTAAAGCAGATTCAATATTGGATGGGGAGCCAGTGGAAGTGGTCATGGTCATAACGGGAGGCGTGAGCGAGAAGATGGATGGCAGTATTCTGGATAAGTTGAAGTCTATGGAGCTGATGTTTGGGAAGTCCTGTGTAAATGACATTATAGTAATCTAGACAAGGGATCACACGAGTGAGTATCAGTGTGGTTAAGGCTGAGGAAGACAGAAGGGGACATACAGCTCTAACCTGGCGCAGTGAGTAAAAAGAATAATGGACAATAGACGTGATGTGATCATGAAAAGTCAGGGCTGAGACCAGGATGATGCCAAGGTATTGAAGGGAAGAGACCAGAGGAATTGGAGCACCGAGAAGGGGTGCAGTAGTGGGTGAGAAAGTGTGCCCAGTTAGCCAAATGGCTGAGGTTTTGCTGAGATTAAGCACAAGCTAGTTTACATGGAGCCAGTTTGCCACCGAGAGATCAGGTGAGGACAGATCAGAGTGTAGTAGCAGCTAGATGACATCAACGTAATAATAGGCAGAGACACAGAGTTGCTGGATAAGAAGTGCAAGAGAGGAGAAAAAGACATTGAAGAGAAGTGGAGCAAGGACTGATCCCTGCAGGACACCGCAGTCCAGCAGTTAAGAGGCCTAGGATGACAGAGTTGTCTAGAAGTGGGACAACAGAAGGGGCTGAACTGCTAACCAGTAAGCTAGGTGGCAGTAGTTTTATTGAGGTTACGCTGCAATGCATTGGAGTAGAATCAAGCAGAGATTTTTTTCAAGCCTGGAGTTGACCTGTGTTAGGTCAGTGTGACAGAGATCAGTATAAAAGATAAGTAGGATGTCATTGGCGTTGATTTGGAAGGAATGACCTGTAGATTGGATGAAGGAGGCTAGGGGGCTAAGGAAAATATTGAAAAGTAGGGGTGACAGCTTGTGGTACACCACAAGGCAAGGCATGAGACTGAAAGATAGAAGGACAAGTGACAATTTGATATGTTCAGTCTGAAAGAAAGGATGTAGTACTGGTATACAGTCCATCGTAACTGCAATTGTTTAATAAAGTTTTGCTTCAAACTCATCCAAAATTCCTACCCGAAGTGGCATCGGTCTTTCACCTCAACCAATCGATATCTCTTCCAGTTTATTTCTCACACTGCACCTCACTTGACACATTTACCCCACATACACTTGACTGTGTAAGAGCGCTTTGCATTTATCTAAATTTCAGACCATCCCAACTTTTTCTTTTGGTGGCTCCCACTTCAGTTCCAAAACCAGTGGGAGAACAGCTTTATGAACTTGGATATCAAAGTGCATTGATCTCTTTTACCAAAGAGCAGGACTGCATTTACAATCAGACATTACAGTGCACAAACTCAGGGTTGCAGCTGCCACTACCACTCTCCTAGCCCGGTTGTCCTATGTTTCTTTTCCTGTTTTATGTAAACTCAATGTTGCTTGTATGCATTGTAGTATGTTTTGTTCGATGTACACCGCACTGATTATAATAGCGCGGTATAGAAGAAATGTTAAATAAATAAATAAAATAAATAATAAAAAGTGTCTGTGGAAGAGAGATGTAAAGCTGCTACATGGTTGACTCACCATATCTTCATCCATCAGTATTTATTTATTTACATTCTCTTATATACCGCGCTATTCTGCATCAGTGCAGTTTACATTGAACAAACTGAAATTACATTGAACAGGGCATTATAACTTGGAGATAACTATTTTTACAGGGAACATGGGCTATGGAGGGTTAAGTGGCTTGCCCAAGACCACAAGGAGCACCTGTGGGACTAGAAACCCCAGTCCTTCCGGCCCAAGGTTGCTGTCCTCTAGTGGGATTTGAACCCCCGACCTTCCGGCCTGAAGTACCTTGCCCCAACCACTAGGCCACTCCTCCACTCCAGTATTGCTTGGACAACTTCCACAGTCTGACCTTGACTTCAGTCAAGCAGTGTTTGAATCCTTGAAACTGCTATCTCCTCCATAACTACGGTTGGCATATACAAGAAAGCAGTAGCAATAACCTGATGCAGCCCTTTGCTTGGGGAGTCACCATATGTGTGGCTGAAGTAATCCTTGTGGTCCATGGAGAAAAAGTTGCATACCTGTAATGGGTGTTCTCCTTGGCCAGCAGGATACTATAGCTACACACTTTCTGTCCGCGTTGAAGTTCACTACAAAAGGACTGAGGGAAACATTGGTCAGCCGGGAGTGTGGGAATTCCTGCGCAGTCGCAAAAACTTTACTTTAATTCTACTGGCTTGGGAAGGAAGAACCGCTCTGGCTCAGTAATGGACTGTCCAAGGAGAAACCCATTACAGGTATACAACTTTGTTTTCACAATATGCCATTCCCCTCCCCTCCCCCCCCCATATCCGGCAGTGGCGTTTGAGAGGAGTGGAAATGGCATATTGTGAAGAGTAGGAATCTGCAATGTAGTGCCGGAGTGTTAATAAGTACTTCGTTGTGATGTGGAGGCTACTGCCGTTGCTGCAGGTCCTGGAGAGGGATGGCGGCAGCAGCAACGGAGGGCTCGCCTAGGGAGCCTCCAATCTTTGCACCAGCCCTGCAAGCAAGTAGTAGATTTTGGTTAGTCTGTGAATTTGTAATTGAAAGCCTGAATGTCCTTGAACATCTCTTGAAAAAGACAACCAACCGACCAACCCTGAAAGCAGTTCATCTCTAGAAGATAGCAGCATACTTGCTCCCCTGACCATGCAACAATTTTGGCTGTTTTCCCAGGAATTAATATGAAGTACATTTTCAGTTGCAGCTTTCCACTAACAAACTGATACAATTGAGACAGTTTCCCCAAAATGCAGCCCTTTAATAATGGAAGCTCCACACCCACAAAAGACATCCTGTCCTAGTAAGAGGGTGAAGGCAGTTTTACATCCCACACCTGTGGCCATTAGAAAGGAATGACGAGGCTCTCCTCTTCTCGATAAGTCTGTGCGTGAGAGCAGAGTCCTTTTGCTTTGGGACCTTTTTTCCTTTTCTTGAGGCTCTCTATGACAGATGGTGTGCTGACTCCCCCGAGACATGCCTGTGCCCTGAAAGAGCAAAACAGAAAAACTGCCAGAGCCTCTATTTTCCATGACAACAGATTAAGTGGTATATCTGCATAAATTAGAATTATTTTGCATATGAATTAATGTGACTGTCGCATAATAAAAAAGTTGTTTTTCAGGCTCTCTCTCTGTGCTCTTTGGTCTTTTTGGAAATTTAGGTACTGATGTGGTGGAGAGGAAGAGGAAAGACTGAGGCTGCGCTATCAGGAAGCAAGGAAACCTTTGGGGAGGGGGGCAGCACCCAAAGGCATCGCATCCCTCTCTCACCACCCCTTCCTCTCTGCATCTTGCAGTCCCTTTTTCTATCCCTGGCTCAGGTGCCCATGCCCCACCCCTTCACACAAGAGCAATCCGACCCTCTTACATCCCCCTCCCCCAAATCCTCACAGCATCAGTCCTTCTTTTACGTTGGCCCAAGCTTCTGTTTCACAGAACCTTTCTCCATTGCCCTGCCTTGAAAAGGAGGCGAGCAGCTGCATGCCAGGCTACATCCTCCCCTCTGCCACCCAGGGCCAGCTGTTGCAAAAGGAGAAAGTGGTTCCAGTGCTACTGCTCTCCTTTTCTATTCATAAAGCTAGGAAAATACAAATGCAAGGTGAAGACTGTATGAACACACCACAGCTTCCTGACCCAACTTGAACCACAAGTCTCCCATGGCAATTTCACAGGAAGGGCTGGATTCTGTAGCATTCCTGTGGCATTATGGGAGACAGGAAGTTTCAACTAGAGCCTTCATTTAATGTATTAATCAGGAACACATACATACCCCCTATAGATCCTAAGGTATTTTCCAACACAGTACATCCACGGGTAGCCATTTGAAAGGAACACATGGAACGCCTCTCCACCTCCGCTCCCCCCCACAAAGTATATTAGTGGGGTTAACCCAGAAGCACTCTAGGAGCCATGGCGCTGGTCACATTTAAAACTCTGAATATGGCAGCTTGGCTTTCTGAATTTCTTACACACCCCCTCCCTATAGCACCTTCTAGACACAGCTCCAAAACAAGTTGTTTCTTGCTATCGCCTGGCAATTTCTGTATTTTTTTCAATCAATGCTTTTTTCATTCTTCTGGTCAGTTCTCTAGGATGTGAAATCTCGGTTTTTGTCCCTTCTCAGGGCTTACATCTCTTAATGCTATTTATTTCTCCAATAATTTTGAGAAATACTGGAATGAAGGAATTGATGGCCTAGACCAGGGGTAGGCAACTCCGGTCCTGGAGGGCCGCAGACCAGTCAGGCTTTCGGGATATCCCTAATGAATATGCATGAGATATATATGCATTAGAGATCCTGCCAACCTGACTGGTTTGTGGCCCTCCAGGGCTGGATTTGGAGACCCCTGCCTTACACCTCTGTCATTTAAGATTGTGAGTGGGCAAGGTACAGATGTCCAAGACATCAAAAAGGTTAGACAGAATTTGTCACATTCCTCCTCGCTTCTCACCACCACCAAAATATTGTCTATTAGACAACGTTTTGGTGGTGGTGAGAATCGAGGAGGAATGTGACACATTCCATATACCCTTTCGATGTCTAGGACATCTGCACCTTGCCCACTCACAATCTTAAATGACAGAGGTGTAAGGCAGGGGTCTCCAAATCCAGCCCTAGAGGGCCACAAACCAGTCAGGTTGGCAGGATCTCTCTAATGCATATGCATATTCATTAGCTCCATAGCCCATGTTCCCTGTAAAATAGTTATCTCCAAGTTATAATGCCCTGTTCAATGTAATTTCAGTTTATTCAATGTAAACTGCACTGATGCAGAATAGCACGGTATATAAGAGAATGTAAATAAAATAAATAAATTAGGGCTATCCTGAACACCCGACTGGCCTAGGGGTTTCAAGGACTGGTTAAGAACCACTGTGCTATTATGGGAAGGCAGCATATAGAAAGATGTGTAAGAGAACAAGAAAAGATGCAATTGGATGTATATGCTAGCCTTGTCACCATAGCAGCTTACTGTGTCTGAAGCTCTTCTGTGCAGCAGAGTGAAAAACGAAGGCAGCTTGAGCTCTATGCATGGCTCTGGCTGACCAGGGAGCTCATGTGGCGAGGTCAGAGGTAGTATACCAACAATCCCAAGATCCTCTACAGGTTTCTGAGTTTCTGCATAGAACAGTTCTTCAGCATACGGCTTCTCAGAAGTCACCCTTGGACAGTTTGCTGCCGAGGACGGTACAGCCATTTGCAACACACTGTCCAGCATCACTGGTCCTTTCAATCTGAATATATGAGAAACAGGAAGAAACGTTATGTACTGTAAAACTGGGCATCAGATAGCTTATCACTGAAAAGTACTACAAAATGTATCAATTCAAACCAAAATGAAAAGGACTAGCTTCAGCAAAATGATGATTCCTACAAGTCTGGCTCATGTGCATGTAAGTACAAAACCTTAAAGGTGACTTCTGGCAGCCTCCTGTTTCCAAAGCCTTTTTTTTTTTTACTTGACCACACTTCCCCATCAGAATTTTGCCTCTCTACTGCATGGAGCCTTAACCCCTTGACGTCTGCCTTCCCATGGGAAAAAGCCCAACACTGAGATTTGTCCTGCCCTCTGCTAAACCCCTGAGATGTGCCCTTTTGCTTTCTCTGGGTAAAGTTCCATTCCTTAGACATGGCGAGACCAGGGGCAGCTCTATAACGAGGTGGTGACCTCAGGCGGCAAACCTTTGAGGGTGGCAAAAAATGCCCCCAAAACAGCCACCACCTTCAGTTAAAAAAAAATGTGGACAAGCTGCTGCGGCCGCGATAGCGGTCATTTAAAATGGAAGGAAAGCGGTGCAGAGTCTCCAGGCCCTATGAAACCCTTGCTGCTGTGTCCTGCTCTAGCGTCACTTCCCTTTGGGGGTGGGACGCAGCGGCAGGGATTGCATAGGGCCAGAAGGCTCTGCACCAGTTTCCTTTCATTTTAAATTACCACTATCACAGCTGCAGAGGAAGGGAAAGGAGCAGAATGGAGACATGGGTGGCAGAAGAGGGAGCAGAACGAGCTACATGGAGGGGGGGGGGAACAGAACAAGCTACACAGGGGAAGCAGAGGGAATGGAGCTGACAGGAGGGGGAGCAGAACGCAGCAACATGGGGGAAGGAGAGGGAGCGGAACGAGCTACATGGGGAGGAAGGAGAGGGAGCGGAACGAGCTACATGGGGAGGAAGGAGAGGGAGCGGAACGAGCTACATGGGGAGGAAGGAGAGGGAGCGGAACGAGCTACATGGGGAGGAAGGAGAGGGAGCGGAACGAGCTACATGGGGAGGAAGGAGAGGGAGCGGAACGAGCTATATGGGGAGGAAGGAGAGGGAGTGGAACGAGCAACACGGGGGGGGAATGGGGGAGCGGAACGAGTTACACAGGGGGGAAAGAGGGAGCGGAACGAGTTACACGGGGGGGGGGGAAGGAGAGGGAATGGAACAAGCTACACAGGGGAAGGAGAGGGAATGGAGCTGACAGGGGTGGCAGGAGGGGAAGCGGAACGCAGCTACATGGGGGGAAGGAGAGGGAGCAGAATGAGCTACATGGGGGGAGGCGAGGGAGCGGAACAAGCTACACGGAGGGGAAAGGGGGAGCAGAACAGGGATGAAATGGAGGAAGGAGAGGGAGCAGAATGAGCTAAAATGGGGGAAGGAGAGGGAGTGGAACAGCTACACAGGGGGGAAGTAGGGGGAGAAGAACAGGGCTGTCACGGGAAGGGAGGGAGCAGAACGAGCTACACAGGGGAAGGAGAGGGAGCTGAATGGAGCTGACAGAGGAGGGAAAGAGGGCTGGAAGGAAGTGGGGAAAGAGTGGGCTGGAAGGAAGTGGGGAAAGAGGGCTGGAAGGAAGTGGGGAAAGAGGGCTGGAAGGAAGTGGGGAAAGAGAGGGCTGGAAGGAAGTGGGGAAAGAGAGGGCTGGAAGGAAGTGGGGAAAGAGAGGGCTGGAAGGAAGTGGGGAAAGAGAGGGCTGGAAGGAAGTGGGGAAAGAGAGGGCTGGAAGGAAGTGGGGAAAGAGGGCTGGAAGGAACTGGGGAAAGAGAGGGCTGGAAGGGAACAGAGAGAGGAAGGAGATAGCTGGAAGGACACTGATATGGGGGGGAAGGTGGGGGCTGGGAACTGACATGGGGGGAAGAAGAGGGAATGGAACGAAAGAGAAGGGAAGGAGATAGAAACATAGAAATATGATGACAGAAAAAGACCACATGGCCTATCTAGTCTGTCTTTCCATATCAACAACTACATATCAAAACAGATAACAAGTAAAAGTGCTTTCTCCTATGTTGCACCGATACAATGGAACAATCTTCCAGTTCAGCTTAGGGAGACTAAAGACCTCCAAGCTTTTCGAAAGGACCTGAAAACATACTTATTTACACAGTATTATTATAACTTAGACCATCCCGCTGAAAAAACCACGCAGTCCCAGTCTGACCACCCAACCTAACACCCTACCTATAAAACCTTAGCCTTACCCTACTTCAGCTAAGACAATAGATTTCTCACACCTTGCACATATGTAGTATATACCTCGGTACCTTCTGGAGCCCCAGTGATTCTAGCTGCAAATAGTTGCTATGTTCAATCACAGTTGTATAAATAGTTCCAAGTTCAACTAAGTCCATCTGTTTGTTGTAATGTTATAATGTTCAGAACGTTCAATGTATGGTTCCTTGTTGTTACTTTTGTTCAATGTAAACCACCCCTGATCTCTGGAAGGGGTGGTATATAAAAGTTTACAAATAAATAAATAAAAAACTACAACAGTCCCCTTTTTTCCTTTAGAGATCCTCTGTGTTTGTCCCATGCTTTTTTGAATTCAGATACTGTCCTCATCTCTACCACCTCCACTGGGAGACTATTCCACGGATCCACTACTCTTTCTGGAAAGAAATATTTCCGCATGTCACTCCTGACTTTATCCCCTTTCACCCTCATCCCATGTCCCTTCAAAGCAGAACTTGCTTTCAATCAAAAGAGGCTCTACCCCTGTGCATTTATGCCATGGAGGTATTTAAACATCTCAATCATATCATCTCTATCCCGCCTTTCCTCTAAGGCAGGGGTCTCAAACTCAAATTGCTTTGAGGGCCAAATGAGGACTTATAAAGTAACCCGGGGGCCGCACAAGACGCGGGCCTCATTTGCATAAATATTTGCATAATGTTACCATATACTAACTTTTAGTAAACATGCCTCTTAATGAGTGTATGGATAAAGAAAGACTAAATGATCTCTACATTACTATAATCCAGTGCCAACCGCCAGGCACATTAGGAACTACTACAAACACTGCCCATTTAGAACCCATAGCAAACCCGCTGTATCCTAACAGCACTACCAGGACTCACAAAGCACCATACTCTACCTATCAAAAGGCAACACTGCAAATATTAAACCAATACATTTCAGAGAACAACAATACATGACCTACTGGGGAAAGAGAACAAGTGGCAATGTCAAATAGGAATTACATAAACAGAATACCTCAGCTCAGTTACACATGCAGAACATACACCATCACCAAACAAGGAATCACAATTTAGAAACAGGAAGACAATAATTAAACTGGGAACCCCAAAAGCCAAACTTGGAATGTACAACACTGTAGAAATAAAACTATAAATTAATTTCCTCTTGTATTAAACAAAGCACAGATGTTAATGATTCACATTTCCAAGAGCTGACATATTCCATGTAATAAATTCAAAATAAAGAGATATTTTTCTACCTTTTGTGCATTTTTTTTTCAGTTGCAATTGTTCCAGCCACTTTCTTCTGGTTTCTTCGTGTCTTCTGCTAACTCTCCATTGTCTGCTGTCCATTTGTCCTTTCTTCTCTCTTCTAGTTTTTTTTCCATTCTCTCTCTACATCTGCTTTAACATACTAATCTTTCTCCTTTTGCTCTTTTCTCATTCCTATTTCATCCACTCAAATTTTACCCCTCCATCCTCAATCCACACTTACTCTCCCAATACCCGACCAATTGTACATTTTTCTTCCCTCCCACACAAAATATTTTTCCCATCTCCATTTCACTCTCCCAGCCCTATCCCACTCTAATCCTCCCCCAACATCAGCTCCCTTCTAGTTCCAGCCCCACCCAGCATCCGTTCCCTTCTAGTCCCTGCATCATCAGCCCATTTCCAGTCTTATCCTAGCCCCCACCATCAGCCCATTTCCAGTCCTAGCTCCCTCCCCTCACAGCCCCCATTTCCTTTCCAAGCCCCCTTCCACTCAGCCCATTTCCATTCCAAAACCCTGTCCCCATTAGCTATTTGCAGTTCAAGCCCCCCCTTCTACTCAGCCCATTTCCAGTCCTAGCAACCCCCCTAGTCCATTACCAGTTCTAGCCCCCCCATAGCCCATTACCAGTCCTAAGCCCCCCAACAGCCCACTTCCAGTCCTAACCCTTCCATCACCCCATTTTCATTCTTACCCCCCCATCACCCCATTTTCAGTCTTAGCCCCCCAATCAGACCACCTCCAGTCCTAACCCCCATTTGCCCATTACCAGTCCTAGCCCCCACCATTGCCCATTACCAGTCCTAACCCCCCATCAGCCCATTTCCAGTCCTATCCCCCATCAGCCCATTTCCAGTCCTATCCCATCACCCCATTTTCAGTCTTAGCCCCCCCCCCATTACCAGTCCTAACCCCCTCCCCCACATCAGCCCAAGTAAATTTAAATATTAAAAACAAAACAAACCCCTGGCTTCTGCTGCTGCCACTGTCGCCGTGGCAGCGGCAGAATCAACTGTCCCACGGCCCCTTCCCGTCTGCCCGGCAGAGCCCTCAGCTGTCAGCTCCATCAGCGGCGGGCTTTTCAAGCTGCGAAGAGAAGAATGGATTTCCCTCTCGCGGCTCTGTTAAGCCTGCCGGAGCTGATGGAAACCCATCAGCCCCGGCAGGCTTAACAGAGCCGCGAGAGGGAAATACTACTCTTCACGGCCCTGAAAGCTGCTGCTGATGGAGCTGACAGCTGAGGGCTCTGCCGGGCAGACGGGAAGGGGCCGCGGGACAGTTGATTCTGCCACTGCCACGGCAGCAGCGGCAACAGCAGAAGCCAGGGGTTTGTTTTGTTTTGTTTTTTTTGTTTCCTCTCCGTCGCGGGCCGCACAAAGTTCTCTCGTGGGCCGCATGTTTGAGACCCCGGCTCTAAGGTATACATATTAAGATCCTCAAGTCTGTCCTCATATGCTTTATAATGAAGACCACTAATAATTTTAGTAGCCACCCTCTGCACCGACTCCATCCTGTTCACATCCTTTTGAAGGTGCAGTCTCCAGAATTGCATACTATACTCCAAATGAGGTCGCACCAAAGACTTATACAGAGGCACTATCACCTCCTTTTTTCTGCTAGCCATTCCTCTCCGTATGCACCCAAGCATCCTTCTAGCTTTTGCCGTCACTTTTTCTACCTATTTAGCTACTTTAAGATCATCAGACACAACCACGCCTAGGTCCCGCTCTTCTTTAGTGGACAAAAGTACTTCACCCCCATACTATATTGCTCCCTTGGATTGCTGCAGCCCAAATGCATGACCTTACATTTTTTAACATTAAATCCCAGCTGCCAAATTCTAGACCATTCTTCAAGCTTAGCTAGAGCCCTCCTCATGTTATCTACACCTTCCTGGGTGTCAACTCTATTGCAGAATTTGGTATCATCCGCAAAGAGGCAAACCTTACCCGACAGCCCTTCCGCTATATCACTAACAAAGATGTTAAAAAGAATCGGACCAAGGACAGATCCCTGGGGCACACCACTGATAACTTCCTTCTCCTCAGAGTGAGCTCCATTTACCTGTACTCTGTTGCCTCCCACTCAACCAATTTCTAACCCAAGCTGTAACTTTAGGGTCCATGCCTAGGGTGCTCAGTTTGTTTATAAGTCGCCTGTGAGGCACAATGTCAAAGGCTTTACTGAAATCTAAATACACCACATCTAGGGCTCTCCCTCGGTCCAACTCCCTGGTCACCCAGTCAAAGAAATCAATCAGATTTGTCTGACAAGATCTGCCTCTGGTGAATCCATGCTGCCTCAGATCCTGTAATCCACTGGACTCCCGAAACCTCACTATTTTCTCTCTCAGCAGCGCTTCCAATAATTTACTCACCACCGAAGTTAAACTAACCGGCCTGTTTTCAACCACATCCTTACTTCCACTTTTGTGTAAAGGCACCACATGAGCCTCTCTCCAGCCCTTTGGCACCACTCTCGACTCCAACAAGGCATTGAAAAGGTCAGTCAGTGGAGCTGCTAGAACGTCCCCAAGTTTCCTCAGTATTCTAGGGTGTATCCCATCTGGTCAGATCATTTTGTCTACTTTAAGTTCAGCTAGTTTCTCACGAACACAGTCTTCTGAAAATTGTTCAAGATGCCCCTCGCTTCTGTTCCTGTTTGTGGGTGTTTTCTGAGGTCCTGTTCCTGGTTCTTCATCTGTGAACACAGAACAGAAATATTTGTTAAGCAATTCCGCTTTATCCTCATCAGCTTCTACATATTCCTCCCCCTCATCCTTGAGTCTAACAATACCACTTTTACCCTTCCCTCCTCTCACCAACATATCTGAAAAATGTCTTATCCCCTTTACTGCATTGGCTGTTTCTTCTTTTTTGTACCTTTGCTTTGCTAACTACTTTGCTAGCTTCTCTAAGTTATTCCAAATATAGATGCCTGTCTTCCTGTCTTTGTGATCTCTTGTATTTCATGAAGGCCTCCCTCTTTTTCTTCACTTTTTCAGCTAGTAATAATGCCTCACTTTGACTATGCCAATGCGATCTTGTATGGTCTACCTAAGTGCACGACTAACCCCTTACAACTTGCAATGAATTCAGCTGCAAGAATCCTTCATGGAGCCTCAAGAAGTTCTCATATTACCCCAATACTAAAACAATTGCACTGGCTACCCATACAAGCCAGGATCTCATTCAAGATCCTAATTATGACCCATAAAGCCATCAATAAATACCCTGCTACTGCCATTACTGATCTAATTTCAATCACACCTCCCAATCGAGCAAGGAGATCGAATGCTGCAAATACTCTCATATTACCTAAGGCAAGCACGACGTGTTCTCAATTCACTAGATCCAGAGCCTTCTTCTTTGCTCCATCCTGCTGGAACGCACTACCAGCAACTATCAGAACCATCAGTGAACTCTCCCAATTTAGGAAGGCACTGAAACGGCACCTCTTTCTTCATCACTACGATGATGCAGTCTTCTCCCCACACTCACATCTCAATGCAGCACCTCAAACTCATGCACGTCACATTCCCAGACTGATCACTCGCAATCACACCTTCCCCTCCAACCACCATGAGAAACTTATGCAGTGCCGCATAACTCATTATATTGTTGCATAAAGTAGACTGTATTTATTCATCGTGTCTCCTTGTTAAGGGACTGGTTATTTATACCCTATTTTACCTGTTATACCTGCTTAATGCATACCCAAGTTTAATTTTCCTGTTTAATGTATACCCAAGTTATTATACCTGTTTCACTGTAAGCACAAATCACAAAATTGAGATGTGCAACTCTTATGTTCATTGTAAACCGCACTGATGTCGAATAGCGCGGTATAAAAGAGACTACAAATAATAATAATAATAATACTTCTTTCGAAAGCCATAGCGGTCTCTTTTTCCTTTTACCTTTATTTACCGTTTTAACAAAAATGGCTGGACGGGAACTGATATGGGGGGGGGAAGGTGGGGGCTGGAAGGGAACTGAAATGGAGGGAAAGAGGGTGATAGAAGGGAACTGACACCTAGGAGTGGGACTGGTAGGTGGCTGGGTTATGGGGAGGAGACTGGCAGGGAGGGGGCACTGGGACTTGGAAGGGAGTTGACACATGGGGAGGGTTACTGGGACTGGAAATAGGCTGATGGAAGGAAGTGAAGAAAACAAGAGACAAGAAATGGCAGATAGAGTGCTAAGAGAAGACAGGAAAGCAGAAGCCTCAGATAAGGACCGGCAAGACTAGAGAATAAAATGGTCAGACAACAAAGATAGAAAAAATAATTTTATTTTCAATTTAATGATTGGACTTTGCGCTATCTTTATATTTTACACAGTATGGAGAACTGCACCTCTTATCTGGTATTGCACTGTATGCAGAGACTGGCTTCCTGGGGTTTCGGTTTAATTTTTGTCTAAATATTTTATTTTTACTTTAGGGTGTGATCACTTATTCTGTACTTGGTGAGAGTCTGTCTTGTGAGTGTGTGACCAAGGCTGTGTGTTCTGTTAACATGAAATTTGTACGCAGGGATCTGTACTGTAGTAATTTGCCTTGTTCAGCTTTTCAAATAGGTGTTAGATGTTCTAGGGCCCGCTGCAGTATTTATAGTGCTGCTTTTTTCTGGGTAGGCCCTTGTATGAGTTTTGGAAGTTTATGCTGGCAATGGTATGGCAGATTTGGCCTTGTAGATCTTTGGCAACTTTTGTAGGGTTTTATAATAGTTCCAAATATGCCTGGCACTGAAGAATATTTGTTAGTGAGATGACCAGAATCAGATTTTTTTTTTAAGATATTGAGTTTTGTGGGTGAATGTCCTAGTTCTGCTTTGCACCCACTATTGTGGGAGGGGGGTTCTGTGGATGCAAAATATATGTTCAAAAAGAAAAAGCAAGAACCATTACGCAGTTTATAACAAAATAAATATGAGTTATAATTTAGTTTTATAAAGTGTGCTGTGGTTCTCGCTCATTCTTTTAGTTCCTTGGTGTGCAGACATCTTGCATTTCCTCTTTTATCTAATCGGCTTTTTTGGTTTGATTCAGTCCCTGACTGGAGTTTTGAGAAAGCGCCCACCCCCCACATACTAGGGGAAGAGGTGCCATCTCATCCCTCGCCTCAGGCAGCAGATTGCCTTGAGCCACCCCTGGGCGAGACCTACCCACTGACAGCTAGATTCTCAAGCTCCTCTCTTTCCAGAGACTCCATCAAGAATGTTGGTCTTCGTGGCTGGAGCTTCGTCTGGTGTATTACAAATCTGCAAGAGGAAGGATGATAATCTCAGGTTTTGGAATGATTCCTGGACTCTTGTGGTTAGGATCAAATGACAGAACTCTAAAGTTCATTTGCCTTATGGGCAATACCGCTTGTGCACGTTTTGGGAAAGATGGTGTCAAGACAAACCCATGGAGCAAACTTCTACCAGCGCAGACATGCACAATGTAACAGTCTTAAACAATTAAAGGCATCTCCACAAACAAAGCTTTCATAAGAGCCTGCAAAGTTTAAGCAGCACAAGCACACTGGCAGCATACAATATAGGCAGGTTTCTTGCTACTCTGCAGGGAATGTCAATTCTAATAAGTGTGGGCTCTCTTAGCCCCCTCCTCACCAGCAACCTGCGGGGCTCTTGGAGCCACAGAAAACTACATTCAAAACAATGGGAAGGTGATCTAAAAGAACTCAATAAAATACCACACTCATATATATATATATATATATACACACCAAAGCTTTGTGGAGAGAAACGAAGTGAACCAAAGTTCTCTTTGTTTACTCTAACTACTAGCCATGGTTCACTTTATTTACACGTCAGGCATTACATATTTATCACATCATAGGTCAACTTCTAATCAGTGTAGGTCAGTATGAGGAGACATACATGTATTCCAAGACATAACTGTTTACTGCTGACTGCTTGATATCTAATAACCCTGAGACAGAGAGGCTAGAGTACAGCCTGCCCTTTCTTTATTTACAGGATATGTAAACCTTTACTTACTTAGTAAGCAAATATATGAAGTTTATTTCTAAGCAAAGTTCTGAACAAAATTAACTCTCTCAGGTTTTCTTAGACAGTCTGGTTGTGTACACCACCCTGTACAAACATACTTTTAAATAAGATCCCGTTTCCATCTGTATAACTGCAGCTCACTCCCAAAGGTGGGTGCTTTTTCCAATTCAGGGCTGCAGTTATACAAACCACAAATAACAAAAATCAAAGAATGGGTTGTGGTAGGAAAGAGGCTGCAGCTTCCCACCAAAAACTCTCACCACCTGATATTTAACTCTACAGTTATTTTTTTAATGTTGGCTTGTCTGAATAGAAAGCAGATGTTCAGAAAGTGACCAGTGCTGAATATCCATATTCAGCGTGAGCCACCCAGTGCCACTCGGATAGCAGCGACTGTCATCCACTAAGCAGAACATAGGACAGCAAAAAGCTATTCTAAGTTTTGGATAAATTCCCCCACTGCCTGGACTCCACCCCAAGCAGCCCTAGCTACACTGTGCCACTGAGCAGAGGCTGTTAACTGCATAAGCCCAGCCAAATATCGGGCTCAGATTTATTTACTCAAAAGGATTCTTGTGTGAAAATTTGTGCGAGCCCTCCGTTCATTCACTAACTGGTAGTGCTTCATTAGACAGCTATAACTTCAACTAAACATTTCCTATAACAGTTTATCAGACTCCCATATTGCTCTTTAGGAATTGCGACACTCTTCCGTACAGAACAGTTTCAGCTCTGATATTCCTTGCATGAACAGCCAACTTCAAATCTTGCCACTATTTTGGTACGGTTTAGGTTGGGGCTTTGACTTGGCAAATTCCAAATGTAAAATTTCTTCAGCCATTCTGTAGAAGATTTACTTGAATCGTAGATTGTTTTGCTGCTTGACCCAATTTTGGTTCAGCTTATCAACAGATAATCTGGACATTATCTTCTAGAATTTTCTGATATAAATGTAGAATTCATGATTCCATCAATCACCACAAGGCATCTAGGCCCTGATGCAGCACATCATGCTACCGCCACCACCATGCTTGAAATTCAGGAGAGGTTCTTTATTTTTTTTATTTTTTTTTTTATTTCCACAACATTCATCAAAAGACATACATAGGAAATATAAAGAAATTAATATACAATCCAATTGAATAAAGAACAAATTATTAACTCCCAGCCCACAAAATGGAGTGTGTCAATTAAATAAGATAATCACTAAACCAAAGTCGAGAGAAAACACAAAATGATACAATCCCACATTATACTAAGCAACAGCCACAAAAATTCATCAAGTCTGATTATTTAGAAAAGTTTCCAATTGAGAAGAATCAAAGAAGATATACGATTTACCCAGATGAGTGACGACACATTTACAAGGATATTTAAGAATATAAGAGGCTCCCAGAGCAACGACACGAGGCCGAAGCTGAAGGAAAGCCTTCCTTTTCAACTGTGTAACACGGCAGACATCTGGAAAAACCTGTATCTTCTGTCCAAAGTATTTCTCTTGCCGAAATTTAAAATAAGATCGTAAAATCATCTCCTTATCCCTTTCCAATGAAAAAGTTACCAACAAGGTAGCACGAGTTGAAATTTCTTCAACAGAAGACTCTAGGTACGCTGATAAATCCATACTCTGATCAGATAAATGATCTAATTCCCCACCTGCAACATCACCTGTCTCCAAATCAGCAACCGGATGTTCTCTAACGCCGCTAGGCAAATAATAAATTTTGGACAAAGCCATAGAATCCGGTTCTGAAATTTTCAAAACTTCCTTCAAATATTTAACAAATAAAATAGTTGGAGAAAGGTAATAAGTGCGAGGGAAATTTAGGAATATAAGGTTCTTCCCCCGCAAAGCATTTTCAAATATTTCATCACGACGATGCGATTGCAAGGAGTCCAGCACATGATATGTCAAGACTCCTTGAATAGAGACTATCTGACCATCAATTTTAGCATTATGAGATTCAAGAATTTTCAATCTATCCCGATGGTCAGTTAAAGGATTAACTGTCTCCTGTGAAAATGTAGAAAGTTTTACTAGAGAAGATTTTAACGAAAGTTCAGTTCTAGAAACTATTTGCCAAATATCCTGTAATGATACATCCTTAGGGGGTTAGAGATCTTCAATTGGCAAAGAAGAGAAATCAATTGGGCTGGGAATAGCAGTCTCATCAGCACGAATTCTCAAAAACGACTCTGAAAGCACAGGTAAACATGATGACTTACTCTCCACAGCACCACGAAACAATTCTCCATTCGATGACCGAGGCTGAATGCTGGGTGGGGATACTACCCTACGCGGATCTGGAGACTTGTTCAGCGAGGCCGGGCTGACTGAAGCTAAAGAGTCCGATGACAATTGCAATAAAGGAGACGATACAGCCTTAAGATGGTTGTCCATAGGTCCAACAACTTTAGCTGACTTACCAGACGACACTGCAGATTGAAGCGGCTTCTTCCGCTTCCCCATATACAGACCAGGCCAAACTTCCCCGAACTGCCCGAAGGGGCTCCAAAGGGGCGTGGTCTGCCCCTTAGGACACGTCCCTTCGGAGCACGTCCTGCGGTGGGGCTATAGGACTTATAGCCCGCTCTGCTCACGTGTTCCAGAGTGCTCTCCGGGACAGAGCAGCAGTTCCTCTCAGCTTCCAAGCAACACTGTAGCAAGTAAAAGACACACACCGAGAGGTTCTTACTTTAGAAGACAGTATTTTGGTTTTGTCATATAAAAATAATTACTGCGACCAAAAGCTTCAATTTGACTCAAATAATTTCAGCAAGGGATCTACCAGCCTTTATGTGCCAACAGGCCCTACGGTACCCTGGCTCTTACACAGATTTTAATAAGAAGTCCTATAAAATAAAGGGTGGAACACTGCAGGGCCTATTAACAAATGAGTGCTGATAATTTCCTTTCCTAGAGTCTTGCTAGACCAGTCAGACAAATGGGTTCTCTCTCCTTGCCAGCTGATGATCGAGACAGAAAACACAGAACACAAAAACTATGCCATTACATCACCACTGACATAAAACCCAGTGCAGCCAGGGGCACCCTCAAGTATTTTGTAACAAAGAAATGGAAAACCTTGAGAATCCTCCCAAGAGCCCCCCGCTCCTGCATGAGACCAATTAAGTAACAATGAACAAACGCCAAACTATGTACATAAGTTATGCATGAAAATGTCCCTTGCCAAGGCAAAAGGCTGAGAAAGCGGGCAGGTCCTGAACTGGTCAGCAGGACTCCAGGAAAGGAAATTATTGGTAAATAAAACATCTTCCAGATCTTCCTGCTAGACCAGTCCAGACAAATTGAAAGTACCAAAGCTACTCCACCACAGGGTGGAAAGACATCATAGCCATGAGCACACCCAAGCCAAAACATGTTGTACCCTAGCTAGTACATCCAAATGATAATGGCTTGCAAAGGTACATAAGGAGGTACAGATAGCCAAGTTTGAAACATGGGATAATTCTGCCCAGAAAGCTGCTTGGGCCTGGGTCGAGTGAGCCTTTAAGCCCTCAGGAACAGGCTTACTCTGCTTCAAATAGGGCTAAGAAATTGCCTCTTTAATCTAGCGGTCTTTAACGCTGTCTGCCCTTTATGAAATCCGACAAAGAGGTGCACCAAAAGCTAAAAAGGATTAGTTACTTCCAGATAATGCAAAAGCACTTTGCAGACATTCACAAAGCAAAGGCCCTCATCTTTCCCGATACACTGATCCAGAGAAAAGGTGAGTAGAAAAATAACTTGGTTGACATGAAAAGTAGAAAGCACCTTGGACAAGAAGGAAGGCACCAGTTGCAAGGCCACTCCTTCAGATGAAAAAAGTCAGAAATGGATTGTAGAAAGAGACTCGAAGGGGGGCTGAGGTCTAATGGGGAAAGGTTGAGTGTCAGAACAGCCCTGAATATGCTGACAGTTTCACAAGGGGTGTTTATGATGTATAAGTCAGACAGTCAAGGTTATATCTTGCAAGACAGAGAGCTTCTGTTTGCAGGAAGTTGTCCTGATTAAGCGTGAGCAATATGTTTATGCTTGGCTTGACCGGAAACATGTAGGGCCCGATATTGAGCTAGGCTCATTTTTGAAGGGTTGTGAGCTGCATTAGTGCATAGCCCTCCCCACCAACCTTTAAGCATAGTTATTCACACATAACAGGTATTTCTCCAGGGACAGCAGGAATCAGTCCTCACATATGGGTGATGTCGGCACCGACGGAACCCTCGTGGAAGCATCTCCCCAGCTTTCAAAGAAAGCTTTTGGGAGATGCCACCACGCATGCTGGTCCTCTTCCCACCCAAGGGTGCCATCTTGCTCCGTCGGGTGCCATAGCTACAGCCCAATCAAGAAGATGGCCAAAATAAACAGCAACTCCAAGGGGAGGAGGGAGGGTTGTGAGGACTGATTCCTGTTGTCCCTGGAGAACACCTGTTACAGGTGAGTAACTATGCTTTCTCCAGGAACAAGCAGGAAGTCATTCCTCACATATGGGACTCTCTAGCTCCAGGCTATTGAGGACCGGTAGAAAAACATGGCCTAGCCATAAGCAACCACAAGCGAATCTGAGGACAGACTCCGAGGACCCCAGTGTCCAGTGAGAACCATGGCTCTGGTAGCCTAAACAAGAAGGGTCAGAGGGTAGGAGTTGCCTAAACCCCAAAGAGGTTCCAGAGTACGGCCTGGCTGAAGGCACTGTCCTGTTAGGACTCCCTCTCAGGCAGTAGAGGGCTGCAAAGGTGTGGACGGAACACAGGTGGCAACCTGGGAGATGTCGACCACAGGCACCGACCAGAGGTTCACGACTGAGGTCGCCATTGCCCTAACATTGTGCGCTGTGACTTGGTGCTCCAGCGGTACTCTGGCCCAGCTATGAGCGAAGGCGATACAATCTACCACCCAGATGGATATGGTCTGCCTAGTCCACCAAAAAACAGCAAACTGCCACGTGGGCAACCAAGAACCAGTCAGGAAACGTGGCAGGGAGTTCCAATAATGCCTTTATTATTCCACGGGTCAAGTGTGCCTAAAAACCCACGATGCCGTGTTGATATGAGGCAGCTGGAAGAAGGGAGAACCTTCTTCCCTAACTTTCTCTTATATCTCAACAAATAGGGGTGACCTACACGGAGCAGTGGGTACACCCCTAAACAAAGGAATGGTGAGGGGTGACCTGCACAGAGCAGCAGGTGCACCTACTCTTACTGCCTTGCTGGGCAGACTAGATGGACCATACTGGTCTTTATCTGCCATCTTATACTATGTTACTATGTAACCACCTCCTAATTGAGGTGGAAGTCGGAGACTACCTTCGGTAGGAATTTGGGGTGAGTGTGAAGCACCACCCTGTTCCTGCAGAACCTAGTGTAGGAAGGTTTGGCTATGAGTGCCTGGAGTTCACTGACTCTGTGAGCCGATGTGAGCGCCACAAGGAAGGCAACCTTCCAGGACAGGTGGTACAGGGAGCAGGTGGCCAAGGGTTCAAATGGCAGCTTGGTGAGCTGCGCCAGAACCACATTGAGATCCCACTCCGCTGGCGGCAGCCAAATGGGAGGTCTGGAGAGTAATAGGCCCCACATAAACCTGGTGATGAGGGGCTGCATGGAGAGAGGCTACATGGAGAGGGGTTTGCCCTCAATGGGGTGATGATTAGCCGAGAGAACGCTGAGATGCACCCTGATGGAGTTGGACTTAAGCCCAGATTGCGATAGGTGGAGGAGGTACTGAAGGACTGAGTGCACGGGGCAAGAGAACGGGTCGAGGTGGTACTCCGTGCACCACACTGCAAACCTCCATCATTTAAAAGGCATAAGCCTGCCTCATTGAATCCTTGCGAGAGCCAGGATGATTTCTTCCCCCTCCCTGAGAAGGTTTAGCAGGGCTAAGGCGACCCGCTCAACCGCCATGCTGTGAGGGATAGGACACCCAGGTTAGGATGGAGGATTGAGCCCTTTCCTGTGTCAGGAGTCCCGGAGAGCTTCCAAGGGGACCTGGGGGCTCCAGCAAGAGATGGAGCAGTAAGGGAAACCAAGGTTGCTGGGGCCTCCGTGGGGCTATGAGAATGATCGATACTCTGTCGCGCTGGACCTTGAATAGCATTCAAGCAATTAGTGGAGTGGGAGGGGAAGGCATACAGGAGAGCCCCTGACCACGAGAGAAGGAAGGCATCAGCCGCCACCTGGGAGAGGTAGGACTGAGGGCTGCAAAACTAGGGCAGCTGAGCATTAGTTGAGTTGGCGAAGAGGTCCATGCTGGGGGTCCCCTATAACCAGAAGAGCCTGAGCACCACCTTGGGGTCCAAACACCACTTGTGCGGTTGAAGGACCCTGCTCAGCCTGTCTGCCAGGGTATTGTTCAGGCCCAGGAGATAGACAGTTCTGTGGAGCATCCCCTGGCTGGCCACGAAGGAGCAGAGGGCCATGGCTTCCTGGCAAACAGCAAGAATTCAAGGCCTGAGATAAGCATAGGGAATCCTCAATGTGGTGTAGTGAAGAGAAACTGCAATCTAAAAACCACACCAAGAATTATATACACACAACCTATCTACACAGTCCTCAGTTCAAATCTTAATTTTCAGTAATACCCTTATTCTTTTTTTTTTAATTTAATATTATCAATTATTCCAATCAATAATTATTTAAATCAATATTTGTTCAAAGAACCACAGTTTCCCTTCAAAGTGCTGTAACAATTATAACTCTCAAAGTGGAAGAGAAAGCACAGTTACTTACCTGTAACAGGTGATCTCTGGGAACAGCAGGAATAGTCCTCACATATGGGTACGTCGGCACCGACGGAGCCTGCGCGGGAAAGCTCCCCAGCTTCCCAAAAGGAAAGCTTTTGGGGCTTCCCACAGCGCATGCGCGCTGCCTTCCCGCCTTCCTGACCAACTCTCCTCAGTTCGAGTTTAAAGCTGAGACAATAGAGAGAGGAAAGGAAGAGAAAGAGATACAACTCCTAGGGGAGGTGGGTGGGTTGTGAGGACTATTCCTCTGTTCCCAGAGATCACCTGTTACAGGTAAGTAACTGTGCTTTCTCCAGGAACAAGCAGGAATGAGTCCTCACATATGGGGACTCCCTAGCTGAGATGCCTGGGAGATCCCCTCCGTAGGTATTTCATCTTCCGATGGATCTCAGGCATCCATTAAGGGAAGGTGGGCAGGAGTTGTTTAAGAATGGAACAGGTGTTTGAGGACAGCCTGACCAAATAAGGCATCCCGGCGGGAGTCCTTATCCAAGCAGTAATGGGCTGTGAAGGTATGAACCGAGGCCCAGGTGGCTGCTCGACAGATCTGATCTATGGATACAGAGTGAAGATGAGCCATAGAGGTGGCCATGGCTCTCACATTGTGAGCTGTGACATGGCCCTCCAGAGAAATGTTTTTACTCTGGTAAGCAAACGAAATACACTGAGCAATCCAATTGGAAAGTGTTCGTTTTGAGACTGGAAGTCCCAAATGAGAAGGATCGAAAGCAACAAAAAGTTGGGAAGACTTTCGATGTGGCTGAGTCCTATGGAGGTAAAAGGCAAGAGCTCTTTTACAATCTAGAGTATGAAGGTTCCGCTCTGCACTGGATGCATGAGGAGCTGGAAAGAAGACAGGTAGGTATACTTCTTGATTAAGATGAAAAGGTGAAACCACTTTAGGCATAAAGTGTGGATTTGTCCTAAGGACTACCTTATCATGATGGAACCTTGTATAGGGTGGATTCGCCACTAAGGCTTGCAGCTCACTGATGCAACGAGCTGAAGTGACTGCAATGAGGAAAATAACCTTCCAGGAAAGAAATTTCAAGGAGGTAGTGGCTAAGGGTTCAAAAGGTGGCTTTATAAGCTGACCAAGAACCAAGTTTAAGTCCCATGCCACCGGAGGAGGCCTAATGGGAGGTTTAGTTAAAGTTAGGCCTCTCATGAATCTTGCAATAAGAGGATGAGAGGAAATAGAGTGTCCATTGAGAGGCTTGAGGGATGCTGCAATAGCACTCAAATGGACCCTTACTGAATTCGTTTTAAGGCCTGCATTGGAGAGATGCAGGAGATATTCCAATAGAGAATTGATAGGAAGAGCAAAAGGATCAAGATCCTTTTGAGCACACCAAATGGAAAATCTCTTCCATTTAAAAGCATAAGAACGCCTTGTGGAAGGTTTTCTGGAAGCATGGAGGATATCTTTCACTTGTTGAGAGACATTTAAGTCTTGAAGGTCTAGGCCTTCAGTAACCATGCTCTGAGGTGGAGGGACTTGGGGTTTGGGTGCCACAAAGTCCCCTCCTCCTGAGACAGAAGGTCTGGTGCAGCTCCCAGGTCTAGGGAGGGACCCTGGGAGAGATGCAGAAGTAGAGGGAACCACACTTGGCGTGGCCAGCGTGGAGCTATGAGGATCATAGATCCGTGATCCCTCTGCAGTTTGAACAGAGTCTTGGGAAACAAAGGAATGGGTGGAAAGGCATATAGGAGGCCCTGACCCCAATGAAGGAGGAAGGCATCCCTGGCCTGAACCCCCTGACACGGAGTTCTGGAACAGAACCGGGGAAGTTTGGCATTCCACGGACTTGCAAAGAGGTCTATGTCCAGGGTTCCCCATTTCTGAAAGATTCTGAGTACCTGATCCATGTGCAGGGACCACTCGTGTGGAAGCAGAACTCAGCTGAGTCTGTCTGCCCAAGAGTTTTGAATTCCTGGGAGATATACTGCCAGAAGATGGATTTGATGCTCTCTGGCGAAGGCCCACAGTCTGAGAGCTTCGTTGCAAAGCGACAGAGAGCCAGTCCCTCCTTGTTTGTTTACGTAGAACATGGCTACTTGATTGTCGGTATGAACAAGCACTGTCATGTTGTAGAGGAGGGTATGAAAGACCTTGAGAGCAAGAAAAATTGCTCGAAGCTCCAGAAGGTTGATATGAAGGGCAGTCTCCTGCGGAGACCAAAGGCCTTGAGTGGAGAGGTCTTGAAGATGAGCTCCCCAGCCTGTCTGTGAGGCATCTGTAGTGAGGGTTGCCTGGGGTGGTAGCGGTTGGAAGGGGGACCCCAGCAACAGGTTTTGAATGGACATCCACCACTGGAGAGACCCAAAGAGACATTTGGAGGTTTCTATTTGGTCGGAGAGAGCTCCTGATGCTTGGGTCCACTGAGTGGACAGAGTCCATTGAGCTGCTCTCATATGCAGGCGAGCATAAGGCACCACATGAACTGTGGAGGCCATGTGGCCTAGCAATTTTAACATCTCTCGGGCAGTCAAGTGAGTTCTGGACTGAATCTGAGAGGCCAGGTGCACTAGCCGGTGGCAACGTGCCTGGGGAAGATAGGCCTTTGCTGTGGTGGTATCTAACCAGGCCCCTATGAATTCTAGGGATTGAGTAGGGGTGAGTTGAGACTTTGGCAGATTGATGACAAGTCCCAGATACTGCAGAATGCAGATGGTGTGGTCCAGGGAAGTCTGAGCCCGAGACTGAGATGGAGCTCGGATGAGCCAGTCGTCTAGGTATGTGAAGACAAAGATTCCCTGAGAGCGTAGAAATGCAGCCACTACTGACATGCATTTTGTGAACACTCTTGGAGCAGAGGCTAGACCGAAGGGGAGTACTCTGTACTGGAAATGTTTTCCCTGGAACAGAAATTGAAGGAATTTTCTGTGGGATGGATGGATGAGTATATGTGTGTACGCATCTTTTAGGTCTAGAGAACAAAGCCAGTCCTGACTCTGAAGGTAAGGAAGGAGAATACCCAGAGAGAGCATTTTGAATTTTTCCTTGCACAGGAATTTGTTTAATTCTCTCAGATCTAGGATGGGTCTGTGTCCTCCTGTTTTCTTTGGTATCAGAAAATAGGGGGAGTAGAACCCTGAGCCCTGTTGGAGGAGGGGAACCTGTTCTATGGCCCCTTGGGCAAGCAGGGTATTCACCTCCTGATCCAACAGGTGTAGGAGAGATGGGGGAGAGATGAAATGTCTCACCCTGGGATAGATAGGAAGGCTGGAGAAATGCAGTTTGTATCCCTCTCTGATGATAGAGAGGGTCCACTGCTCTGATGTAATCTGTTCCCATCTGGGAGCAAAATGAGTCAGCCTTCCTGGAATGGTGAGAGGCTCTGGTTGCTGCAGAGCCAGAAAGGGTATGTTCTCTAGAAGTAAGTCAAAAACCCTGAGGGGGTTGGGACTGTTGAAGCGTAGCAGCTCCTGCAGGCTTTGTTCTGGCCTGTTTAGTCTGCTGTCGCTTAGGAACAAAGCGAGCTTGAGCAGATGACTGGCCAGCATTGGAACCAAATCTAGGCTTTTTGTAGAAAGACTTCTTAAAAGACTTCTTTTTGGCAGGGAGTGAAGTAGACTTAGAGTCTATCCAAAGCAGCATTCTCTGCATCCATTTGAATGGCTTTGACTTGCCACTCTTTGCCAAAGAGATTTTCACCTGTACAAGGTAAATTGCCTAGGCCATCTTGCACCCAGGATTCCAGGTCAGAGGCCTGGAGCCAAGCAATTCAACGAGCAGCTATGGCTATGCCAGATGCTCTACTAGCACCCTCAAAAGAGTCAAAGGCAGCCCTATTGGAGAACTTTGACACATCTTGGATATGCTTTAACAGAAGCAGGAACTCCTCTTTT
Source organism: Ichthyophis bannanicus (assembly GCA_033557465.1). Lineage (NCBI taxonomy): Eukaryota > Metazoa > Chordata > Amphibia > Gymnophiona > Ichthyophiidae > Ichthyophis > Ichthyophis bannanicus. The sequence goes on along the minus strand of CM066041.1, from coordinate 16,696,519 downwards.
CTATCCTCTGGAATAAAGGGGAGAAAATCTTGTACTTTAAGAGCAAGCTCCTTTAGAAACATGCCCATATAGAGGCTGTAGGAGTTGATTCTGGCAATAAGCATACTAGCTTGAAAGATTTTCCTGCCAAAAGCATCCAAAGTTCTACATTCTCTTCCTGGAGGGGTAGAAGAGTGCCTTTTGGTACTCTTAATCTTTTTCATAGCAGACTTCACCACAATAGAATGGTGAGGAAGCTGGGTTTTTTGAAAACCAGGAGAAGGAGGGACCCGATACATGGTATCCAACCGACGAGAATGTGGAGATAGTGTAAGAGGAGCCTCCCATAAATCCATCATATGTTCTTGGAGAATATTATGAATGGGTAAGGTGACTGCCTCTTTGGGAACCTTAGAGTATCCTAAAATGTCTAATTTTTGAGCTCTAGGTTCCTTTTCAGAGGATACTGTAATGGAAAGTCCTTTGGCAACTTCCAAGATGAAGTCCTGAAAGGACAAGTCCTCTGGAGGAGACATTCTTCTCTTTGGGGAAGAAGGCTCCTCAGGAAGAATAAGGGATGCTTCATCAGAATCATCTGAGGTATCGGCATCCTCAGAAGACTCGAAGTATCGCCTACTTGCTTCCAGAGATTGATACGGGTACCGACCGGTATCGACCTCGGGCGTACCGGGAGCCGGGTCGGTACCGAGAATATCGCGGGAAGCAAAAACCGGTACCAGCCTTCTACTGGAAGTAGATGCTCTGGGTACCGGTATCGTTTGTGGTACCGGAACCGGGGTCGGAACCGACGGTTGCGGTACCAAGGGCGTCGCAGCATTAATAAAAGCCATTATGGCCTGCTGCATGGATTGTACCGTAGTACCCATTGATGCCACAACTGCCTGGATGTCGGTACCGGTTTGAGCCGGTACCCCAGAGCAGTCTAACAGGTGATCGGTCGAGGCCGTGCCATCGATGTCAAGCTGTAACCCCATAGGAGGAGCTTTGGAAGTCGGAGCTTCCTGCCGGGGTTGTTTGGCTGGGGCAGGGTCGAACCCAAGGGCCTCTCTCTGCTTTGAGGGAGATTTGCCCCTTGAAGACTTGCCCGAGGAACTGAAGAGAGTTGGTCAGGAAGGCGGGAAGGCAGCGCGCATGCGCTGTGGGAAGCCCCAAAAGCTTTCCTTTTGGGAAGCTGGGGAGCTTTCCCGCGCAGGCTCCGTCGGTGCCGACGTACCCATATGTGAGGACTCATTCCTGCTTGTTCCTGGAGATAATTAGATTAGACTAATTGATAATATTAAAGAATAAGGGCATTATTCAAGATTAAGGTTTCAATTGAGGACTTTGTAGATAGGAAGTGAAGAGAAAGACAGACATCAACTAGTATCTAAGGCAAACTTGATCTCCAAGGGCCACGACCCATCGAGTTCAGGATTTCTACAACCAATATGGCCAAGATTTAGCTGCATACAATAGAAGTGGTTTATGGAAATCTCTCCCATACCTATTCATGGTGAAAACTAGACTGGGTTGTGGCCATCAAGAACAGAGCTCGGAGACCCCTGGTCTAAGGTATCATAAAGCGTAGTTACTCACCTGTAACAGGTGATCTCTGGGAACAGTAGGAATTTAGTCCTCACATATGGGTATCGTCGGTACTGACAGAGCCTGCGCGGGAACACTCGCCAGCGTCCAATAGGAACGCTTTTGGGAGCATCCCTCAGCACGAGCGCTGCCTTCCCACCTTTCCAACTATCCCTCTTCAGTTAAGTTTGTAGCTGAGTGAAAGGATAGAGGGAGAGAGGAAAGAGACAGAGAGAGAGACAACTCCTAGGGGAGGTGGGTGGGTTGTGAGGACTAAATTCCTGCTGTTCCCGGAAATCACTTGTTACAGGTGAGTAACTACACTATCTCCAGGAACAAGCAGGAATGTAGTCCTCACATATGGGGACTCCCTAGCTGAAGATGCCAGGGAGATATCCCCAGGAAGGTGCCACCGTCGAAGGTGAGAATCCTTCCTCCCATGGATCTCTGGCATCCCACCAGGGTTGGTGGGTAGGAGTTGGTTTAGGTTTGAAAGAGATTTTGAAGAACAGCTTGGCCAAAGAAGGCATCCCGACGGGAGGCTTTATCTAGGCAGTAGTGGGCTGTGAAGGTGTGTACCGAAGCCCAGGTGGCTGCTCGACAAATGTCATCGATAGACACAGGGTAGAGATTAGCCATAGAAGCTGCCATGGCTCTCACACTGTGAGCTGTGACATGGTCCTGAAGAGGAAGACCCTTACTCTCATAAGTAAAGGATATGCATTGGGCAATCCATTTAGATAAAGTTCTTTTGGAGACTGGAAGTCCCAAATGACTAGGGTCAAAAGCTACAAAACGTTGCGAGGACTTTCTATGTTGCTGTGTTCTTTGAATGTAAAAGGCTAAGGCCCTTTTACAAACCAAAATATGAAGGTTTCTTCTGCATTAGAGGCGTGAGGCCTCGGAAAAAATACAGAAAGATAAATTGATTGGTTTAAATGAAAAGGCGAAACCACCTTTGGCATAATGTGTGGATGAGTTTGAAGAACCACCTTATCATGATGAAATCTAGTATAAGGAGGATCAGCCACTAAAGCTTGCAATTCACTAATGCGACGGGCAGAGGTGATGGAAAGTCATCTTACTGACTGCAAAGTCAAAAACCTAAGGGCTGTAGTGGCTAAAGGCTCAAAAGACGGCTTCATGAGCTGCCCGAGAACTAGATTTAGATCCCATGCTACCGGTGGTGGCTTGATGGGAGGTTTAGTGAATAAAAGGCCTCTCATAAATCTCGATAGGAGTGTATGAGAGGAAATTGGTTGTCCATTTAGAGGCTTATAAGAAGCTGCACTTGCACTAAGATGGACTCTTACCAAATTGGTCTTTAACCCAGAATTCGATAAGTGAAGGAGATACTCTAGTATCGATTCTAAGGGTATGACCAGGGGGTTTAATCCCTTTTTGGAGCACCATAGAGTAAAACGTTTCCACTTGAAGGCATAAGATCTTCTTGTGGAAAGTTATCTAGAAGCCTGAAGGATATCTTATCTGCTGGGACAGGTTGAAATTCTGGAGGTCGATGCCTTCAACAACCAGGCCGTGAGGTGCAGGGACTGGGGATTTGGGTGCCATAGCGTCCCGTTCTCCTGGGAAAGGAGATCTGGAGTATGCCCTAACTCCAGTGGTGTCGCTTGAGAGAGATGCAGAAGCAGGGAATACCACGTTTGGCATGGCCATCGTGGTGCTATGAGAATCATGCGACCCCTGTCTCTCTGAAGTTTGAAGAGTGTCTTGGGGATGAGGGGAATGGGTGGGAAGGCATAAAGAAAGTCCTGACCCCAGTGAAGAAGGAAGGCATCCCTTGCCTGACAGTTGTGCGCCGGAATACTGGAACAGAACCGGGGAAGTTTGGCATTCAGTGGACTTGCAAAGAGGTCTATGTCTGGAGTGCCACCTGGTCTAGGTGGAGTGACCACTTGTGAGGTAGCAGCACTCGACTGAGTTTGTCTGCCCAAAGGTTTTGAATGCCTGGAAGATATACCACTAGAAGGTGAATGTGATGCTCTCTGGCGAGGGCCCATAGTCGTAAAGCTTCGTTGTATAACGACAGAGAGCCCGTCCCGCCCTGCTTGTTCACATAGCATATGGCTACCTGATTGTCCGTCTGGACTAGGACTGTCTTGTAGCTGAGCGGGGCGTGGAATACTCGAAGAGCTAAATAAATTGCTCTTAACTCCAGGAGGTTTATGTGTAAACCAACCTCCTGTGGAGTCCAGATGCCCTGGGTAGAAAGATGATTCAGGTGTGCTCCCCAACCCACCTGTGATGCATCTGTTGTTAAGGTGGCCTGAAAGAGGGGTTGATGGAAAGGAGACCCTACTGTCAGATTTTCTAATGATTGCCACCATTGGAGGAACAAAATTAGTCGTTGAGAGATTGTTATTTTGTCTGACAAATGACCCGTGGCCTGTGTCCACTGAGTGGAGAGGGTCCACTGAGCTGCTCGCATGTGGAGGCGAGCATGTGGGACTACATGAACTGTGGATGCCATGTGTCCCAGTAACTGCAGTAGCTCCCGAGCAGTGAGGGAGGATTTGCCTGCTGCTTGGGAAGCTAATTGCATTATGTGAAGACACCGGGCTTGTGGAAGGAAAGCCCTTGCCTGTCTGGTATCCAGACAGGCTCCTATGAATTCTACAAGAAATCAAGCTTGGTCTTCGTGGAGTATGATAAGATCATATAAAAATAACAGATTACTCCATGCAAACATACATCCATGTCCAAAATACTTGGTGATATACTAAAATTACTTTTGACACTATTAGCAATCCCAATTGTAGTCTCAGACCTCAGTGGCGCTTCAAACCATTAACTTGGTAGAAAATCAGCACTTTGATAGCATCAATGACTACTGAGGGAAAACTCTTTTTTTATGTATAAATATCACCGATTCTCCACCACCTTCATGTTTATAGCTATTGAAAAGCTTATCTTTGTTGAAGTTTTCTCATTGGGTCTCCTTTGCTGAAATTTTCTCATTGAATCTCTACACCTCCCTCGGCACCTTTTGAGCGTTGGACATTGATGTATGTTTGCATGGAGTAATCTGTTATTTTTATATGATCCTATGAATTCTAGGCATTGGGAAGGAACTAGTTGAGATTTCGGGAAGTTTATTACCAATCCCAAGTATAGGAGGATTCGCATTGTACGAGACAGTGCAGTGCTGGCCTCTGTCACTGTGGAGGCTCGGATGAGCCAGTCGTCTAAGTAGGGGATGACAAAAATCCCCAGGGTTCGTAGAAATGCAGCTACTACTGCCATGCATTTCGTGAATACCCTTGGTGCTGAAGCCAGACCAAAAGGAAGAACCCTGTACTGGAAATGTCTTCCCCTGAAAAGGAAACGTAAAAATTTCCTGTGATCTGGATGGATAAGAATGTGAGTGCATGCATCCTTTAAGTCTAGAAAGCAAAGCCAGTCCTGGCTTTGAAGGTATGGCAGAAGAGTTCCCAGAGAAATCATCTTGAATTTTTATTGAAATAGATATTTGTTCAATTCTCTGAGGTCTAGAATGGGTCTGTGTCCCCCTGTTTTCTTTAGGATAAGAAAATAGGGGGAGTAGAACCCTGCACCCTGTTGAAGAATGGGTACTTCCTCTATTGCCCCTTAGGCAAGAAGTGTGGAGACCTCGTGATCTAGCAGATTGTCTGCAGAGGTTTGTGAATTGAACTGCTTTAGAATTGTAGGAGGGGGTATGTTGTGAAAATTAAGTTTGTACCCCTCCCCTACAATGGACAAAATCCAGTCTTCTGCTGTTATCTGATGCCATCTGTTGACAAAGTGGCATAACCTGCCGGGAATATTGGGGGGTTGAGAACCCCTCAGAGGCAGGAAGGCAAAGCTCTCTAGGAAGGAGTCAAAGCTCTTGAGGGGGCTGAACCTGGAGAGCTGGTTGGGCTCTCGGGCCTTTTGGTTTCTTTTGTTGTCTAGTTTGTCCCTTTTGGGCAACCTGACCTGGAGTCTGAGTCTGCTGGGTATAGGAAGGATAAAACTTCCTCTTTTTGCTAAAAGAGGGTTTTTTATAAGGCTTCCTTTTGGCTGGAGTGGCTGTAGACTTTGACAATCTAAGGTAGAATTGTCAGCATCTAACTCGTTAGCCTTCTCCTGCCAGTTCTTGCTGAAGAGATTTTCTCCCGTGCAAGGAATGTTGCCTAACTTATCCTGCACCCAAGTCTCCAAGTCTGATGCCTGTAGCCAGGCAATTAGTCGTGCGCCAATGGCAATAGCAGAATTTCTGCTGATGCATTCGAAGCAGTCAAAGGCTGCACGATTGACAAACTTGGAGACATACTGAGCATGCTTAACCAGAGTAAGAAAGTCTTGTCTCTTATCATCTGGGAGAAATGGGCTCATAAATTCCAAGTCTCCTGTGATTTCTTTGAGGAACATTCCCATATATAGGATATATGAGCTGATCCTAGTTGAAAGCATGGAAGCTTGAATAGTTCTGCGTCCAAAAGCATCCAGAGTCCTGCATTCACGACCTGGAGGATTGGATGCATGTCTTTTAGCACTTTTCATCCTATGCATGGCTGACTCCACTACCATTGAATGGTGTGGCAGCTGAGTTTTCTGAAATCCAGGACATGGTGGGACTCGATACATAGTATCAAGTCTCCTAGAGTGAGGAGAAGTAGTCAGAGGCCTCCCACATTCTGAGCATCAAGTTATGCAGAATTTCATGGATAGGCAGAGTAGCTGCCTCCTTAGGAGCTTTAGAATATTGGAGGATTTCCAATTCCTTTGCTCTGGTTTCCTCTTCAGGAGCTACTGTGATTGAAAGACCTTTAGCCATATCACGGATGAAATCCTGAAATGACATGTCCTCTGGAGGTGATATTCTGCGCTGGGGAGAAGAGGGATCCTCTAGGAGAAACCCTCTAGTGCCAGCAGAATTGTCAGAGTCTTCGGAATGAAGAGGACATCGTCGGTACCGGAGTCGGTACCGGCATCGGTGTCGATGTCAGCACCGGTGCCCTTGGGACCACCGGTACCACAGCTGAGAGAACAGCTGCGATACTGCGTTTGATAGCAAGAAATCTCTGGTCTATCGATGCTGCCGATGCCTGGGTGTCGGTACCGGTAAGAATGGCCGGAACCCCTGAGCATGGCACAGGTAGTTCTTGCGAGGTTGAAGCCTCGAGAACATCCTGAAGCCCCATCGATGCTTTGGAAGCCGAAGCCTCCCGCCGGGGCTGTTTTGCCGGTGTGGTTCCCTCAAGGGCAATGCCAATGGCCTCTTGATGCTTAGGAGAACTACCCTTTGAGGACCGGCTTTTGTATTTAGTTACCTGAGATCCATGGGAGGAAGAAGAGGCCCTTGACGATGTCGATGCAATGGATCTGGCATCTGAAGAAAAGAGGGTACCGAGCTTTGCGGCCCGGTTCTGTCTTCCTCTTTTAGTCATCCCCATGCAGGAGAGACATTCAGTTGGAGAATGATCAGGTCCTAAACATTTTAGACACCAATCATGGGTGTCAGTGACGGAAATGGTACCGCCACACTTAGTGCATTTTTTAAAACCACTAGTTGGCTTTTCCATGATTTTGGAAAAATGGGGCCTAATGCCCAAAATGGCGCCTAGCACCAAAACAGGAACGTTTCTGAAAAGAAACAGTGAAAGTCTAGGGGTTTTTTTTGGGGGGGGGGGGTTTAGGAAAAGAAAAGAAAAGAACTGGCGGTACCAGTAGGCGTCGTGCGGGAGGCAAACGCGACCACAAAAAAGAATTTTAAAGACGGAATTTTTTGCGGTGACAGGGAATAGGTCCTGTTGGCTCCGCGGAAAATGAAGAACTGAAGAGGGACAGTTGGAAAGGCGGGAAGGCAGCGCTCATGTGCTGAGGGATGCTCCCAAAAGCGTTCCTATTGGACGCTGGGGAGCGTTCCCGCGCAGGCTCCGTCGGTACCGATGATACCCATATGTGAGGACTACATTCCTGCTTGTTCCTGGAGATTAAGAAATACACCGAGCAGTCTGGATGGATGTCACAATCCTTTTATGACATCGTAGGTTCTACTCTACAATTCTGTTTCAAAGCACATTGCTACCATTGCTGCCAATGCCAGACTTTGATCTTTCTGCTTTGCTGCTCCTTATGTCCTGGAACAATAATACCCGAGTCAGTACGTCAGGCTCCATCTGTTGCCCTGCTCAAATCCAGGCTAAGAAACTCACCTCTTTGAGGCTGCTTTTGGATCCTGATCTGTTTAGTCTCCTGTTCTCCAACTATGTGTTTCCTTACCATTCCCCTAGATATACCCTAGTCCCCAGCTGTTGTGTTGTCTGTCTTGACTAGACTGTAAGCTCTGATGAGCAGGGTCCATCTCTTACATGTCTCTGTACAGCCTTGTAGCACTATACAAATGATATTAGCAGTAGTAGTATCAAAATTCTTGGACATTATTTTTAAGGAGCACATGATGCTTACAAAATGCTTACAGGCTGCAAACTTAAAGACAGAACTGGCATACATACAGCTCAGACAGGAGGGAGTCCCCAGCATCCAGACACTCTAAAGGACTGCACTGCAGAGCCTTCTCCCCTGTCATCCCCATCATACTGCCCCCTGCTGGCATCTGGAAGGTCACTCGTTTCTTTTGCTGGGACAAGATGGACTGTAGCAGCTTTTTTTCTTTCTTGCAAAGAGTTTTGTTTTTCCAGAGCATGGCGCAACGATTTACAGTGTGATAAAGGTTGCAGGCCACCTGCCAGTCATAAAAAAGTGGATTATTAAGTGGGGAAAAAGGCAAATAAGTGCTTAAAAATCCTCCAGGCAAATAAGCACCTTGCTACTCAGGTAGAGCTGCATCTGCTTTCTCAGGACTAAACATAATGCACACTATTTGTGACAGCACCACCCCACTCGAATGGCCAATAAGCAAACCATATAGTATTGTCTGCGCTCTGCTGCAACAGTATCTCTTACCCTGTATATACCTTGTACATAGTTACTCTCTATAAATAGTTCCATGTATTGTTTCTAATTTCTGACACACTTATTTATCCTTGTTCATTGTTCCATGTAAACAGTTGAAACATACTGCTATATAATGTTCTATGTAAACCGTCCTGATTTGTAGAAGGACGGTATATAAAAAAATGTTAAATAAATAAATAAAAATCATTAAGAGAATAAACCCTTACTTGATTGCAAATTTGGGGAAAAAAGGAAAACACATTACAATTTTATAAAATTGAGGGCATCATTGTTGCTCATAGTTGGAATGTTTGTGGCAGGTAAAATGGGACAAAATCAAATCATCACTCAAGAATAAACTTTTTTCAGCATGCATTTCAGCTTCCATCGTAAATGACAGCAGATAAAGACCAATATGATTCATCTGGTCTGCCCAGTAAGGTGGCCAGAGTGGATGCATCCGCCGCTTTGTGCAGGTCACCCCCTCTATTTGTTGAAGTATAAAATATACTTAGCTTTGATTCCATCCTCTTGCTATTCATAAAATCTACCAAATATGCAAAAAATGTTCTTTATAAATTATTCTTAATTTTCTCTGTTCGTATGTTTTTAAATATTACAATGGAAGGAGATTGTCAGCATTTCAAGGAATAGCTGTGCCAGGGAGTACCTATTCAAAACGCGGAGCTTATTACAAACTAATTCATTTAAACAGATTATGCAGTCACAAAAACATTTCATCAACCTGGCTCAAGACTTTTTGAAAACTGCAAATTAAGACATTACAGACTTGCTTAAACAGTGTTTTACTTCTTGCCAAGAGCAGCTCGTTCTTCTGATTCAAAAGTGTTACATATGCGCATTAATCTTATACGCAGGAATACCCAACATCAACTAATGGGCAATCACTTCTTCCTGACATCACAACTGCATCTCCTTAACCGCTCATTGGCTGCAAAACCTCTAACTGCCATCATTCCACTATTCAAAGCCTGATATTGATGCAAGTGAAAATGGATTGCCACATGCAGAGATGGTGTTCTCCTCAATCCTCCCTGAGGGGTAAAGGCTGAGGCAGAAAAGTTTGCATACCAGAAATGAGTGCATGGCTACATGGATGGTGTCAGAGCGTTTTGGTTTCCTGGACCATTTTCCAAGGGCTGCTGAGCAGAAATGGTGTCCACCTATCCAAGAAGGGCCAAAGTGTTTTTCACCTCAGACTGGCTAACCTACTGAAGAGGGCTTTAAACTAGATTCATGGTCCACGTGATGCGTGAATGAGTGAGGACGTGCCTCGCTTGCTCCGGGGCTGCCTTGGAATTTAATCTGTTTTTTTTATCACCCCATTGTGCGCAAATTATATCTCCAAAGGAGAGGTTGCAGAATCGAAACTGGTCTCTGGTGAGCTCAAGTGGGAAAGCAGCATGCCTTTGCCGATGAAAAAAAGAGCAGGAGCGGCCAGCCAGGACAGGGCCCTCGTCCTCTACCTCGCAGCAGCAGCCGCCATCGCCAGGAGTGCAAAGCACTGATTCCACTTCAGAAGAGGTGGTAAAGCTTTTAGACCCAAAGTTTGACCTCATAATGAAGAAACTTGACAGAGTTGGCAAATCGCTAGCGGAATTCGGGTGGAGAGTTGAAGAACTGGAGCATCGCCTGGCGTGCATTGAAGATGGCGAGGGCTGGCAAGAAAGGGAGAGAAAGGAGCAAATGATTTCAGGACAATCAACCAGGCATTGATCATTCCTCATTTTGACTATGCCAATGCCATCCTACAAGGTCTTCCCCAATCCACCTTGAACCCGCTGCAGCTCGCCATGAACGCAGCAGCAAGGGTCCTCCACGGAGCCTCCAGGAGTGACCACGTGACGCCTCTGCTGATACAGTTACATTGGCTACCCATCCAGGCTAGAATCATTTTCAAGACCTTGTTACTCACTTTTAAAGCAGTTAACAAGCTCTCCTCTGCATCCTTAACTGCCCTCATCCATACCACATCTCCAAATAGAGCAAGAAGATCCACAGCTATAAACTCTCTAAAAGTCCCGAAAGCACTAACAGATTGCACTACATCTACAGCCAATAGGGCCTTTAGTCTCAGTGCGCCAAGATGCTGGAATGCATTACCCCCAGGTATCCGGGCTATTAAGAGCCTAACACAGTTTAGGAAAGCCCTCAAATTCCACCTTTTCAACAAGTACCTCATAGAGCCCAACGACACCCCTTAGAGTCCAACGATACAATTTGCTAAGCAAATATACAGTATCTTAACAACACGCCAAGACAGATACTCTAACCCTTAGTGGTGCATATATTCTATGAAACTCCTGTTCATATGACTCTATGCAGCAAGTTTTGTAAATAGTTTACCCCTGTTATCCAAGTTTTTTGCCCTGTTATTTGTAAACTCATACGTGTTAACTGTACTGAGCATTTTTGTTACATGTAAACCGCGCTGATGCTGAATAGTGCGGTATATAAGAGAATGTAAATAAATAAATAAATAAATAAATAAAAGCAAGTGTTGGAAGCTATACAACGAAAGTTGGACGATCTGGAAAACAGATCGCAAAGAAACAATCTACGGCTTGTGGGACTCTCAGAAATCAACAACGGATCGTGAGCTCTTCCCGTTCTTGCAGAAAGGCTCCCGAAGGAGCTTGGCCTGGAAGCACTGAAAGGTCAGTTCATGATAGAAAGAGCCCACCGGCTGGGAGCTCAGAGGGAGGGCGGAGATAGACCGCGAGTGGTGATCCTGAGAGTGCTGAATTTTCAGCATAAAATACAGGTCCTACAAGCTTACCGACGGAAGACTGAGCTAAAACTAGATAACCAAAGAATTCTAATATTCTAAGATTATTCTGCGGCTGTAGCGGCAAAAAGGAAGGAATTCTCTCCCATATGTATGGAGTTGTTCAAGTGCAGGGTGCGATTCACCTTGGCCTTCCTGGCAGTCCTGAGGGTTACCAACCAGGGGAAGAACTTCACCTTTGAGAAGGCGGATGAGGCAAAACAGTTCGTGGAACAGCTTGGGAGCGGCAGCAATGGGGAACTGGAGCAGACTTGATATCAGCGTGGATGTTGCGGCCGCATGGAAGAGACAGGAAATATGCTTATAGTGTATTTTGGACTGTGTCGCAAATAAGCTGGCAGCGTATGAGCTGGTGTATGGAGCGGACTATAGCCACCAGAAATGGACCCTATACACAGAGCGGACTCTAATAGTAATATATAGCTTGGAGAATAAGTTAAGTGTGCAATGGGGGTTACTGGAATATCATTGTTAGGGTAGTATGTTATATTTACTATAAGATTGGTTCAGTAATGGAGTACAGCTATGGTGGGAGGGGGGATAGGCCGAGGCGGCCCTGCAGCATCAAATAGGGCCCAGGCCTAAGTGAGCACAACTGAGGGCAAAGACTAGGCTGATTTTAAGGGGTATAGGGGGGGAAAGGGGGAGGGGATGGGGGGCGGAGGGGAATGGGGGGAAGCGGGAGGGGGAGGGAGCGGGCGAGACAGCGGGGAGGGGTAGGGGGAACAGGAAAAGGCACTCTGGAGAATAGCGGGTAAGGTAGAAGAGGTTAACTCTGCAGTACACCTCGGGGGTCTAGGCAATAGATTGTCTGAGGGACTGCAGTCCAGGTTGGAGGCTGGGCGACCCTGGACTAGCTTTAAAAGTAATGTTAACATGGTGAACATGCACCCCAATAACAATGGGCGATGAGGCATGACCTGCGGATACTGACCTGGAATGTGGGAGGGGCGAGTATGCCTGTAAAGCGGACTAAAATAATGCAGGCTTTAAAGCGCGAGAAGGCACAGGTAGCATTGCTGCAGGAGACGCACATAAATGCAAGGGAGCATGAAACGTTACAGAGAGACTGGGTGGGCTGGGTAATGGCAACATCATCCAGAGGACGGAGAAAGGGAGTGGCGATATTGGTGCATAAAAGCCTCACTTGTGAAGTCCTTGGGGAGGTGGTGGATCCATTGGGCAGATTCTTATTTGTGCATGCTCGGATCCAAGGAGAAGAGATTTATTTAGGGAACATATATGCGTCCAACGTCTATGACCATAAATTTTTTCAACAAATATTAGCAAAAGTCCTGGGGGCCCCTAAGATACCTTTGATAATCGCGGGAGATTTCAACTGCCCACATGATCCAGAATTAGATAGATCGCAGCCACAAAACGGAGGATGGACAAAAAAGGGTGTGAGATATCTCTGTTCTATGGGAGAAATGGTAGATTCCTGGAGAGTCCTGCATCAGGGGCGGTGAGATTACACAAATCTGTCCCGAGCCCAGCAGACGTGGTCTCAGATCGATTACATACTCGTTACTAGGCACTTCTTTGGTAAAGTGGTGAATGTTGAGATAGAGCCTATAGTTGTATCGGATCATGCGATGGTACGACTGGATTGGAGGGGAGGTCGTAGCGGAGGTAACAAATGGTCTTTTCCGAGTTATATGTGGAGGAAACCGGAATTTCAACAATATGTGCTGCGGCATTGGGAAGAGTATGTGCAATTTAATGACGAGCAGACCAGCACGGCGGCGTTTTTTTGGAAAGCAGGGAATGCGGTCCTCCGGGGACACATTATGGCATTTGTCACGGCTGAGACACAAAGAAATAATGAGGACCTATTCAGATTATCTAGGGAACTAAGTGAAGCAAAGGCATCAGTGGTACGGAGGCGAGAAGACCTCAAAAAGTATATTGAAATACAAAACAGCTGAATGGCGTGTTGCAGGAAAGAGCTATTCAGTCTATGCAATATTATAAGCACCAATTTTTTCGATATGGGGACCGCACTGGCAAGCTGCTGGCTAGGTTAGTGCGTGATCGGGCAGGCCCTAGAGGAGTAGCTGTGATTCGGGATAAAAAGGGGACGAAATATAGTGAGGCAGGGCAAATTGTGCGGGTCTTTCGGAAGTTTTACGAGGAGTTATACACCTCGGAAGGGGATAATGAGGAGCAAGCAAAAGCCTTTTTAGACACGGTGCAGCTCCCGCTATTGTCAGAGTCGCAGCAAAGGGAGTTGAACAAGCCGATTACTGGGGAGGAGATACAGAGAGTAATACAGAAAGGAGCGCCGCATAAAGCACCGGGCCCGGATGGGTATGGGACGGAGTTTTATAAAATGCTGTCTGCCCAGGTGACTCCAACGCTGGCGGCGGTGTATGGGGAAGCCTTGGAAGTGGGCCGTTTCCCAAGGGAAATGAGGACCGCGATCACTACCCTTATCCCGAAACCCAGGAAAGATCAGGAGGACCCAGCCTCGTATCGGCCGATCTCTCTAATTAATTATGATATGAAAGTACTCGCCTCTGTGCTGGCGAACAGACTGCAGCAGTTCCTCCCAGGCTTAGTGGGTCCACATCAGTCGGGTTTTGTAAAGGATAGAGAGGCCTTTGTGAATATTAGAGTGCTGCTGGGGATGGAGAAGTGTATGTTGGAACGAGACCCATTGCTTCTTGTCAGTTTAGACACAGAGAAAGCTTTTGACAGGGTCTCCAGGGTTATATGTTTGCAGCCTTGCGAAAGTTTGGTTTTCAAGAGCAATATTTGCAGTGGATACAGGCATTATATATGGACCCGTTGGCAGTAGTGGATTGCGGGGGGGGGGGGGGGGGGGGGAGAAAGCAACCCTTCTCACTGAAAAGGGGCACGAGACAGGGGTGCCCTTTGTCCCCATTGCTTTTTGTGCTCCAGTTGGAACTTCTATTGAAGTTGCTTATCGACTCAGAGGTGATAGAGGGTATAAAGTGGAATGGAGGAGGGATTAAGGTGAGTGCGTTTGTGATGACATTTCTTTGGAACCCCCTTAGATCATTGGAAGTAGCGCTACAACACATTGTGCGATTTGGGTCTTTCTCAGGGCTGAAGATAAACAGGAGTAAATAGGTAGTATTAGATGTGGGCGGCCTGGCGCGGGGAAACTGGCACAGAGAATTCCCGTTAAGTTGGGCGCCGGGGCAAATTCGTTACTTGGGCGTTCAAATCCCACACAATCCAAACAGATTGTACGAGGTCAATGCGCGGCCAATGTTAGATGCGACAACAGATCGATTGAAAAAATGGAGAGATCTCTCAGTTTCTTTGATGGGACGTATAGCACTCGTAAAAATGATAGAATTGCCCTGCTGGTTGTATCTCTTGAGGCAGCTGCCGATATGGTTGTGGAGGAGAGATTTGTTGGTATTGCAACGACAGGTGAGCAAATTTGTTTGGAGGGGGAGGAGAGCATGTATTGCATTCTCAGTGCTTATGAAGAGCTCAGAGGAATGGGGGGGGGGGCAGGTTTGCCTTCCCTGAGATACAATCTGGTTTATTTAGCAAGGCCTTTGAGTGACATGATTGCGGGCAACGGGGAGCGCACGCCGATAGATCTGATTGATCAGATGTCGGGGCCGTGGCATAGAGTATACTTACTGCATAAAACAGGGACGGACTTGCCGTTGGCCTGGAAATAATCGCAGTATTTAGGGGCTGTTCGGAAGGCTTGGCAAGCCCTGTGCCAACAGAGTAAATGGAACTGGAAGGTCACAGATTGCCTTCCCCTGATGGGAAATGGGGATTTGTAGTGGGGTGGCTAGGACTTGGAGTAACGCGGGGATAGATTACTTGGGACCACTAAGGATGGAGGGAGACACTCATATGGCTTCATTTCAAGCGTTAAGTAAGAGATATCAGTTGGCAGCTAATATGTTTTACTTTTACTTACAAGTCCGGCACTATTTGAGCAGTCTGCAAAATAGGGGCGAGGAGATGCTGCGGCTGCAAAGCCTATGGGAGTTAGTGGAGAGGATGCAGGAGAATACGGCATCGCGAGCTATTAGGGAAGAGCTCTACTTGGAAGGAGACTCTACGGCGTTAGTTCCCTTAGCACAAAGATGGCAGCGAGATGGTTTGCCCGGAGTCACAGATGATATGTTGTGGCAGGTGTTTAAGCAGGTGAAAGTTATCTCTGAGGCGGTGTGGAGCGAAGAAATGCAGTATAAACTGATTTGGCGGACGTATGTGCCTGATGTCCCTAGCTGCGAGGATGGGAATCTCGAAGACAGATGCATGTGGCCTCTGTGAAAGGGACGTAGGAACACTCTTTCACTGGTTCTGGTCATGTCCCCGTATACGGATGTTCTGGGAGGGGATCCATGAGCGGTTGGTGGTCTGGACAGAAGTTAAATTGGAACTTCAGCCAGAATGGTGTATATTTCATTTACCCCAATCAGATAGTGTGGGGAAGAAGACCCAAAGGAAGCTATATGAGAAAAGTTTCATTGTGGCAAAGCAATGCATCCTACGGCAGTGGATGTCGGAGCGGGGTCCACAGCTGAGGGAATGGGAGCAGCACATGAGGGAACTGATGCAGATGGAATGCAGAACTGCCCAGATGTTGGGGCAAAGACGCTTGGAAGAATTCCAGTATACTTGGGGACCCCTGTTGGGTGCGCCTATGGGAGTGCAGCAGCGACAGGGTGCGGGAGAGAATGACGATATACTTTGATACTCACTGATTGCTTTAGGCCGTCAGTATCGGGCACGGAGGGTGGAGGGCAGGTG
Source organism: Ichthyophis bannanicus (assembly GCA_033557465.1). Classification (NCBI taxonomy): domain Eukaryota; kingdom Metazoa; phylum Chordata; class Amphibia; order Gymnophiona; family Ichthyophiidae; genus Ichthyophis; species Ichthyophis bannanicus. Next base: position 16,680,471 of record CM066041.1, on the reverse strand, counting down.
GACTGTGGAGATCTAAGCGGACAAAAGGGCCCTGAGGAAGTGCAGGTCTCCAGAGGGAAACTTGGTTTGCTGCTTAGTCTATGGGAGGGAGGGGAGGGTTGAGAGGGGTGGATGGGCACTGTGGAGGAGGGTACATAGATTCATGTTGTTGTTGTTAGGTGGGGGGGCTTGTGGTCATGTATGTAAATTAAACGAAACTGTTTGCTGTGGGAGTGGGAGTTTGATTATCTATTTACTGTACCGTTTTCCAATATGTTGAATACCAATAAAAATGATTTTTCATAAACTAGATTCATTGGGGGCAAGGGCAGGGGAAGAAAGCCCCCAGATAAGTAAACCATTAAATACCTCTGTAGAAATGGGTAAAAGGGGCAACATCTGGAAAACAGTGTATATAAATACCCGTAGTATGGGAAATGAGATTCTAGATGTTGAGAACTTAATGGAAGAGGACAAATTGGATTCAGTGGTGGTTATGGAGACATGGTTAATGGACAACCATGACTGGGATGTAATTATACCGGCCTATAATTTATTCAGGAATGAACAGGGTAGGCAAAAGGGAAGAGGAGTGGCACTATATGTAAAAAAAAAAAAAAATTATATATATATATTTTTTTACATATAGTGCCACTCCTCTTCCCTTTTGCCTACCCTGTTCATGCCTGAATAAATTATAGGCCGGTATAATGCCAGATGCATCAGGAGGATGAACTCGGGTAAAAATGCCCCAGCAATAGGTGTGGACAGTAGTTCTTACGAGGTAGAGGGCCTGGGGGAAAAACACTCACTGTCCCAGGTATCTGCCATCTGAGGAGAGGGACTCCCAGTTTCTTCCAACATGGCCGCTGTTCTCGCCAAAACTGCAGCTGATTTTAACGCTGGGGACGGTTGTGCAGGTGCATCCAACCCCCTGGATGAAGCCCCCGGGCCAGATGCATAGTAATAATAATGGGTGACTTCAATTACCCTGGTATCGACTGGGTCAGTGTCACAGCGGGACCTCAGTACCTTTCTTCTCTTCTCTCCTCACAACCCCACTCGGGAACTCCGCTCTTCCAGCAAACTACTTCTATCTGTGCCCTTCGCTTCTATTGCTAAATCCAGACTTTGCTCCTTTCAACTTGCTGCTCCTTATGCCTAGAACAAACTACCTGTATCTGTGCGCCAGGCACCCTCTCTAACCCTCTTCAAATCCAGGCTGAAAACTCACCTCTTCGCCGCTGCTTTTGGATCTTGACTCACCTGATCTCCTTTCTTTCCCCTTTTCTCTCCCCTAGTTCTATCCCCGCTACACCTTCTGTGTTTTGCCTTGACTAGATTGTAAGCTCTGTTGGGCAGAGACTGTCTCTTACATGTCTGTACAGCGCTGTGTACGACTGGTAGCACTTTACAAATGCTTAGTAGTAGTAGTAGGACATGCCAGGGAGATAGTTCCTAGATTAAATAAATGACTGCTTCATGGAGCAGCTGGTTCATGAACCGACCAAAGGGGAAGCCATATTGGACCTAGTCCTTAGTGGAACACCAGATCTAGTGCAAGAGATAAGGGTGTTGGGGCCACTTGGCAATAGTGATCATAGCATGATCGCGTTTGATTTAATTAGTGGAGGAGGGATAGTAAGGAAATCCACAGTACTACCTTTTAACTTTCGAAAGGGAGACTATGATAAAATGAGGAAAATAGTTAAGAAAAAACGAAAAGGAGCAGTTGCAAAGGTTAAAGACTTACATTAAGCTTGGGTGTTGTTGAAAAATACTATCTTGGAAGCCCAGACCAGCTGTATTCCACGCTTTAAGAAAAGTGGAAGGAAGTCCAAAAAACTGCCAGAATGGTTTAAAGGTGAGGTCAGAGAGGCTGTTGCCAAAAAAGCATCTTTCAGGAAATGGAAAAAAGAGCCAAATGACGTAAACTGGAAACAGCACAAGCACTGGCAAGTTATATGCAAGGCATTGATAAGGCAAGGAAAGAGAATTTGAGAAGAAGCTTGCTGCGGAAGCAAAAACAGGTAATAAAGACTTTTTCATGTACATTCGCAGCAAAAAACTTGAGAGAGTCAGTTGGTCCATTAGATGATAGAGGGGTTAAAGGGGCTCTAAGAGGCGTCAAGGCGATAGCAGAGAGACTGAATATATTCTTTGCTTCGGTCTTTACTGATGAAGATGTAGGGTTGTTACCCATGACTGAAGTGGTATTTAAAGGTGCGGAAGAATTGAAGGAAATATCAATACATCGGGAAGATGTATTACAACTATTTGATAGACTGAAGAGTAGCAAATCACCTGGACCAGATGGTATACATCCAAGGGTGTTGAAAGAACTGAAATATGAGATTGCAGACCTGCTATTAGTAATCTGTGAACTTTCATTAAAATCATCCATAATACCTGAAGATTGGAGGATGGCCAAAGTAACGCCAATTTTTAAAAAGGGTTCCAGGGGTGATCCGGGAAACTACAGACCGGTGAGCCTGATGTTAGTACCGGGAAAAATGGTAGAAGCCATCATAAAGAACAAAATTGCTGAACATGTAGATAGTCATGGCTTAATGGGAGACAGCCAACATGGCTTTAGACAAGCAAGATCTTGTCTTACTAATCCTGTTATGTTTTTTGAAGGTGTGAATTTACAGGTAGACAAAGGTGAGTCGGTTGATATAGTGTATTTGGACTTTCAGAAAGCCTTTGACAAGGTCCCTCATCAGAGACCTTTGGCAAAACTAAAGAGTCATGGGATAGGAGGCAGTGTGCTATTGTGGAGCAGGAACTGGTTAAAAGATAGAAAGCAGAGGGTAGGGCTAAATGGCCAATTTTCCCAATGGAGAAAGGTGAATAGTGGCATTTGATCTTGTGGATCACTCACTTCTTCTCACACACCTATGGGACGCAGGCCTTCGAGGTACTGTCTATCGCTGGTTTCACTCTTTTCTTTCCTTCCGTTCCTTCTCCGTAGCTTCCTTCACTGGGTCACACTCTCTCTCTGATACTACCCCTCTCCCCTGTGGTGTCCCTTCAAGGTTCCGTCTTGGCTCCTCTTCTGTTCAATCTTTTCCTTGCACCACTGTCTCTTTGCATCCAACAGTCCGGTCTATCTGCTTTCTATTACGCAGACGACATCATTATCCTTCACCACACTAGTCCCCTTCATCCTGATCTTACTCCCTTGAACTCCTGTCTCACTCTTATTTATTTATTTATTTACATTCTCTTATATACCGCGCTATTCTGCATCAGTGCGGTTTACATTGAACAAACTGAAATTACATTGAACAGGGTATTATAACTTGGAGATAACTATTTTACAGGGAACATGGGCTATGGAGGGTTAAGTGGCTTGCCCAAGACCACAAGGAGCACCTGTGGGACTAGAAACCCCGGTCCTTCCGGCCCAAGGTTGCTGTCCTCTAGTGGGATTTGAACCACCGACCTTCCGGCCTGAAGTACCTTGCCCCAACCACTAGGCTACTCCTCCACTCCTTGTAGCTGATTGGCTATCTTCTAACTGTCTTCATCTTAATCTGACTAAAACATCTTCTACATGATTTACCTTTGGGAGCCCCTGTCCTTCCCTTGCCCCCTCTCTTGGAAGTTCTACAATCCCTATAGTCTCTTCCTTCCGATACCTGGGGTCCTTCCTGATTCTAACCTCAACCTCAGGGATCACATGTCACACCTAGCCAAGACATCCTATTTCTTCCTCCGACAAATTCAATCTATCCGCCCTTTTCTCTCTCCTTATGCCTTGACTACCCTCACTTTATCCACAGTCATATCACGGCTTGATTTTTGTAACTCCATCCTCGCAGGTATCACTCACGCCCAGCTACATCGTCTACAACTTATACAGAATACCGCGGCCGGAATTATCACTCACTCCTCACGTAGAGATCATATTACACCTTTACTACTTCACTTACACTGGCTTCCAGTAGAATATCGCATTCATTTCAAGATACTAACTATGGTGCATCGAGTCATTCATACACACACACCACAATACCTCGCTGATCTTCTCTGCTTTCATATACCTACACATAACCTCCGTTCCCTTCACATTAATCGACTCCACCTTCCTCCCCCATCACGCGCACGTCTACAATCTACTTGACACTCTGCCTTTTTCTTCAACGGCCCGGCTCTTTGGAACTCCCTGCCTACATCACTCCAGTTGGAACAAAACTACATTACATTTAATTCACTACTCAAAACTCATCTGTTCACCTCTGCATACAACCTCTTGGATGCACACAGCTGACCTGGTTTATAAGTGTTATGCTGACCTCTCCTCTATGTCCTGTTCATGTTTTTTGCTGCTTCTTTCCTGTTATAATTGTAGTTCTTTTCCCTTTATCTGGCCTTGAGCCAATCTCTGATTGTTGACATAATTGTGAACTGCCCTGATGTAATAAAGGGCGGTATATCAAAACTAAATAAACATAAACCCCAGGGATCTGTGCTGGGTCTGCTGCATTTTGACATATTCATAAATAACTTGGAAAAGGGAATAATGAGTGAGGTTATCAAATCTGCAGATGATACAAAACTATTTAAAGTTGTTAAAACCCATGAGGATATGGAAAATTGCAAGAGGATCTTGATAAATTGGAAGATTGGGCATCAAAATGACAGATGAAATTTAATGTGGACAAGTGCAAAGTTATGCACCTAGGGAAGAACAAACCAAACTATGGTTACATGATGCAAGGTTCCACATTAGGAACCACCACCCAGTAAAAAGATTTAAGCATCATTGTGGATAACATGTTAAAACCCTCCACCCAGTATGCAGCGGCAGCCAAGAGAGCAAATAGAATGCTAGGTATCATAAGGAAAGGAATGGAAAATAAAACAAAAGATATTATAATGCCTCTGTATCGTTCCATGGTGCGACTGCATCTTGAATATTGTATGCATTTCTGGTCGCCGTATCCTAAAAAGGATATAGCGTTATTAGAGAAGGTTCAGAGAAGAGCCACCAAAATGGTAAAGGGGATGGAAGGATACCCCTATGAAGAAAGGCTAAAAAGGTTAGGGCTCTTTAACCTGGAAAAGAGACGGCTGAGGGGAGATATGATAGAAGTCTATAAATTAATGAACAGAGTGGAACGGGTAAATGTAGATCGATTGTTTAAGTTATCAGAATATAGAAAGACTAAGGGACATGCAATAAGCTACAGGGTAAACTATTTAAGACAAATAAGAGAAAATATTTTTTCATTCAACGTGTAATCAAACTCTGGAATTTGTTACCGGAGGATGTAGTAAAGACTGTTAGTGTAGCTGGGTTTAAAAAAGGTTTGGACAAGTTCCTGGAGGAAAGGTCCATAAACCATTATTAAGAAGGGACCCAGGATATCAATGCTTGACCCAGTACAAACATTGTGGAACCTGTGTCTTTGGGGAAACTGCTAGGTACGTATGACCTGGATTGGCCACTGTTGGAAACAGGATAGTGGGCTTGATGGACCTTGGTCTGACCCAGTATGGCATATCTCATGTTCTTATGTCTCTCTGCAGATGATACCAAAATCTGCAACAGAGTAGACACTCAGAAAGGTGTAGATAACATGAGGAGGGATCTAACTAAACTTGAAGAACGGTCTAGAATTTGACAGCTGAGATTTAATGTTAAAAAAAATGCAAGGTCATGCATTTTAGCTGCAGCAATCCAAGGGAGCGATATAGTATAGGGGGTGAAGTACTTTTGTCCACAAAAGAAGAGCTGGACCTAGGCATGATTGTGTCTGATGATTTTAAAGTAAATGAACAGGTAGAAAAGGTGATGGCAAAAGCTAGGAGGATGCTTGGGTGCATAGGGAGAGGAATGGCCAGGAAAAGAAAGGAGGTGATAGTGTCTCTGTATAAGTCTTTGGAGTATTGTGTGCAATTTTGGAGACTGCACCTTCAAAAGGATATAAACAGGTTGGAGTTGGTGCAGAGAGTGGCTACTAAAATGGTTAGTGGTCTTCGTCATAAAGCACTTAAGGACAGACTTGGGGATCTTAATATGTATACTTTAGAGGAAAGATGGGATAGAGGTGATATGACTGAGATGTTTAAATACCTCTGTGGCATAAATGCACAGGAGGAGAGGTTCTTTCGATTGAAGGCAAGTTCTACTACAAGGGGAGATAGGATGAGGGTGAAAGGGGATAGACTCAGGATCAGCATCTTCCTTCAATCCCTCTCCCCTCCACTGCCACTTCCTGGGATGTTACCTGCAGTAGCAGCCAAATAAAGAAACACAAAATAGGTTCAGAGGACTTAGACTCAGTCGGCACTGCTACTAGCTCTGCCAGTCCTGCCTCCTCTGACTTAAGACTATGAGTTGAGGGGGCAGTCCAGTAGAACTAGCAGCAGTGCTGGAGTCATCGTCCCTACACGTTTTTTTTTCTTTGTCACTGCCACAGGTGACAGGTTCTGGGAAGCAGCAGCAGCAGCGAAAAAATAATGCAAGCTGGTTGACAACATTGCTTTGTACCCTGGCAGGCTCCCAACCATGGCAGGCAGCAAGGAGTGGCTAATTCTGCCTGCCAGGCATCTATGCCTACCATGATGCAAAATTGATCAGTGAGGTTTTGCATATACTAAGTTTTATGTGATATCTACAAGATAGTTAGAATTATTAATATTTGATCTGAGGAAGTGTAATTATAATCTGAATGACACACAGGGCAGAAGCTGCATCATGGATTCCAGCCTATGGCAAAATTACCTTCATCTGGTTCCGAGTTGTAAGTTGCTTCCGAAAATGCTTCACGTCTGTCACGTATCTTAGGATTCGTGTTACTCCATCTCTCAGCAACTCTGTCTGATATACATCGAAAGCATGAGTGAGGCGTGCTTTCTTCTTCCTCTGCTCCAAAACATATCTAGTCCACATATCAAACACCTATAATAAGTAACAGTAGAAAAAGAGAAAGGGCAAAAATTAGCAACATCTTCCACCATTTTGTTGACATGCAGAGATTCAGGCAGGGGGATGAATACATATGGACTGTCTCTTCAGAATAAACAATACAACATTTGTCATCGCTATGCTTGTGCATGAATTCCAGCTCAACGTGAACAGAAAAGAAGTTACCTCACCCTTATCAGAGGGTAGGTGTATCCAGGCTCATGCTCCATGTAAAAATTTGCTATAGATGGGAGACATGGTCTTTAAACTGTTAGTATAAAGATCAAGAGGGGTTTATGTGTACCACTGAGATTTAACCAGCATATAGAAAACTTTTACACACACACACACACAAGTGAAAAAGTGAGATGTTGTGGCATCTGCATTTGATCAGTTGTTTTACCTGTTTTTGTACGTAGTTTCAGAGGGATTTCTGTAACTTTTAACTTAAAAAGATCAAATCCCATGGTAGGCCTTAAATGTTAGGCATAACTTAGATTTATCTGCCCCTCTAATGGAAGCCAAACGGAAGAAACTCAGAGATCCATCCCTGCTATCGAGAGTGATCTGCACCATGGCAGAGCCAAAGCCAGGCTTCAAGAACTGTATGTACAGCAGAAGCCCACCACAGCCCTGCTCCACTTCTGCTTAAATGTAAACCGCCTTGAATCATAGAAAGCACAGTTACTTACCTGTAACAGGTGATCTCTGGGAACAGCAGGAATAAGTCTTCACATATGGAGTATCGTCGGTACCGACGGAGCCTGCGCGGGAACGCTCCCCAGCGTCCAGTAAGAAAGCTTTTGGGAGCATCCCACAGCGCCTGCGCGCTGCCTTCCCACCTTTCCCAACCGCCTCTCTCCAGTTCGAGTTTTAAAGCTGAGACAAAGAGAGAGAGAGGAAAGGAAAGATAGAGAGCTACAACTCCTAGGGGAGGTGGGTGGGTTGTGAAGACTTATTCCTGCTGTTCCCAGAGATCACCTGTTACAGGTAAATAACTGTGCTATCTCCAGGAACAAGCAGGAATGAGTCTTCACATATGGGGACTCCCTAGCTGCAGATGCCAGGGAGAAACCCCAAGTTGTGTGTCCTTGAAAAGGACTCTACCTCCCCCCATGGATCTCTGGCATCCGACCAGGGTAGGTGGGTAGGAGTTGATTAGGAATGGAACAGGTGTTTGAGAACAGCCTGACCAAACGAGGCATCCCAGCGGGAGTCCTTGTCCAAACAGTAATGGGCTGTGAAGGTATGAACCGAGGCCCAGGTGGCCGCTTGACAGATTTGGTCGATGGACACGGAGTTCAGATGAGCTATTGAGGCTGCCATGGCTCTCACATTGTGAGCTGTGACATGGCCCTCCAGAGAAATGTTCCTACTCTGGTAGGCGAAAGAAATACACTGAGCAATCCAGTTGGACAGTGTTCTCTTAGAGACTGGAAGTCCTAAATGAGAAGGATCAAAAGCAACAAAGTTGAGAAGACTTTCTATGTTGCTGTGTTCTTTGTAAGTAAAAAGCGAGAGCTCTCTTACAATCCAAGGTATGAAGATTCCTCTCTGCATTTGATGCATGAGGTCCTGGAAAAAGAGACAGGTAAATATACCTCTTGGTTCAGATGAAAAGGTGAGACCACTTTAGGCATAAAGTGTGGATTGGTCCTGAGGACTACTTTATCATGATGGAACCTTGTATAAGGAGGATTAGCCACCAAAGCTTGCAACTCACTGATGCGGTGTGCTGAGGTGACTGCAATGAGAAAAATAACTTTCCAAGAAAGGAATTTCAAGGAGGTGGTGGCTAAAGGTTCAAAGGGTGGCTTCATAAGCTGGCCAAGAACCAGGTTTAAGTCCCATGCCACTGGAGGTGGTCTAATGGGAGGTTTAGTTAAAAGAAGGTCTCTCATGAATCTTGCTATAAGAGGATGAGAGGAAATAGGTTGTCCATTGAGAGGCTTGAAGGACGCTGCAATAGCACTCAAATGGACTCTTACTGAATTTGTTTTCAGACCTGCATGGGATAGATGCAGGAGATACTCTAGTAGAGAATTCAGAGGTATTGCAAGAGGGTTTAGACCTTTCCCTGAACACCAAATGGTAAATCTTTTCCATTTGAAAGCATAGGAACGTCTAGTAGAAGGCTTTCTAGAGGCATGAATAACATCTCTGACTTGCTGAGAGAGATGAAAATCTTGAAGGTCTAGGCCCTCAGCAACCAAGCCCTGAGATGGAGCGACTGGGGGTTTGGGTGCCACAAAGTTCCCTCTTCCTGGGACAGAAGGTCTGGTGCAGAGCCCAAGTCCAGGGAAGGAGCTTGAGAGAGATGCAGAAGTAGAGGGTACCACACTTGGCGTGGCCAATGTGGTGCTATGAGGATCATGGTCCCTTGATCTCTCTGAAGCTTGAATAGTGTCTTGGGAATTAGGGGAATTGGTGGAAAGGCATAAAGGAAGTCTTGACCCCAGTGAAGGAGGAAGGCATCCTTAGCCTGAACTCCCTGACACGGAATTCTGGAACAGAACCGGGGAAGTTTGGCATTCCACGGACTTGCAAAGAGGTCTATGTCCGGGGTTCCCCAAATTCGAAAAATCCTGGCTACCTGGTCCATGTGGAGGGACCACTCGTGTGGAAGCAGAACTCGACTGAGTCTGTCCGCCCAAGAGTTTTGAACGCCTGGAAGATATACTGCCAGAAGATGATTGTGATGCTCTCTGGCGAAGGCCCACAGTCGCAAAGCTTCGTTGCAAAGCGACAGAGAGCCAGTCCCGCCCTGCTTGTTTACATAGAACATGGCTACTTGGTTGTCTGTATGGATGAGGACTGTCCTGTAGCTGAGCAGGGAATGGAACACTAAGAGCTAAGAATATTGCTTTGAGTTCCAAGAGACTGATATGCAGAGAAGTCTCCTGTGGAGACCAGATGCCCTGGGTGGAGAGATCCTGCAGATGTGCTCCCCAACCCATTGGAGAAGCATCTGTTGTCAGAGTTGCTTGGGGTAGTGACTGCTGAAAAGGGGACCCCAGCAACAGATTTGGAGGGGACTTCCATCACTGGAGAGACCAAAAAAGGCGACTGGAGTTTGCTATTTTGTCTGACAGGCAACCTGATGCCTGAGTCCATTGGGTGGACAAAGTCAATTGAGCTGCCCTCATGTGAAGGCGAGCATATGGAACATGCACGGTAGATGCCATGTGGCCTAATAGTTGTAACATCTCTCGAGCAGTTAAATGGGACTTTAACTGTATCTGGGAGGCTAACTTGCGGGGTACCACAAGGTTCTGTTCTCTCCCCTCTTCTGTTTAACATTTTTCTGGCTCCCCTGTCACTGGTGATCCAGCAGTTCCCTGTGTCATTTTACATGTATGCTGACGATATTATCTTACTTTTTCATACTTCACCTCTGACTCCGGATATCACTCAGCTAAATCTTTGTCTTTCCCAGATCTCCTCCTGGTTATCCCAAAACTTCTTACACTTAAATCCATCTAAGTCCACAGCTATGTGGGTCTCACTAAGTGGTTCCTGCCCTTCTATAGCCCCCTCGATTGACTATTCCTCTCCCTCTTGTGTCATCCTTCCGTTATCTTGGTGTAATTCTTGATTCCACGCTTTCCTTTCACCAGTACCTTACTTATCTTATTCGTCTTTCCTTTGCTGCCTTGCGTCAGATCAGGGCAGTTCGTTCCCTCCTCCCCTTCTCTTCCTTAGTTACCCTTGTCTTAGCCTTAGTTATAAGCCGTTTAGACTATTATAATGTTTTTCTTGCCAACCTACCTAAATTTCAGCTACTACGTCTTCAGCGCATCCAAAATGCCACTGCTCGACTCATCACATTTTCACACCGCTTTGATCATATCACCCCTATTCTACTCCGCCTGCACTGGTTACCCCTCCGTTTTCGTTTTCAGTACAAGTTCCTTATTTTAATTCATCGTGCCCTTCATACCAACACTCCCCTATATCTAGCAGACCGGATCTCGCTTCACACCCCCTACCGTCAGCTTCGTTCTCTCCACGCCAATCGTCTGTCCCTCCCCTCCCCGTCACAAGCACACCTCGAACAAACCCGTCATGCAGCTTTTTTTCTTCTTAGGCCCAGTACTATGGAATGCACTACCACCGCTTCTCCGATTGGAACCTTCCTATTCTCAATTTAAAACACTACTCAAAACCCACCTGTTTCAGCAAGCCTTTCAACTTTCACCCGATGGTTCTCCCTGATGTTTTTTTTCAGTTGATATGAGTTGTTGTTTGTTTGTATACTTGTCCTTGTCTTGTACTTTGTTTACCCATAGTCTATCTCTGTCTTCCCCAATGTGGGCCTATTTTTATCCTTGCTCTAATTTTTTGTTTTTAGTAACTTTATGCTTTTAAATACTGGCCCTTTTGTTCTGTTTTGTTATGTTCTGTCCATTTTACCTGTTTATGCTTTTATACTTCTGCTTTCCTGTCTTACTTTGGCGTTCTTTTCTTTATATGTGCATTGCCAACCTTTTATTGTACACCGCTTTATGTTTCGACGAAAAGCGGTTTATCAAATTTTAATAAAGATAAAGATAGATAAAGATAAGATAACTGCACCAAGCGTAGGCAACGGGCCTGAGGAAGATAGGCCCTTGCAGTTGTGATATCCAGCAAGGCCCCTATAAACTGAGTAGGGGTGAGATGGGATTTTGGGATGTTTATTACCAGTCCCAAATACTGAAGGACACGCATTGTGCAGGCTAGAGAAATCTGGGCCTCTGACTGGGATGGAGCTCGAATGAGCCAGTCGTCCAGATATGGGAAAACGAATATTCCTAGAGTGCGTAGAAATGCAGCTACTACTGCCATGCATTTCGTGAACACCCTTGGTGCAGAGGCCAGACCGAAAGGAAGCACCCTGTATTGGTAGTGCTTTCCTTGAAAAAGGAACCGAAGGAACCTTCTGTGTGTTGGATGGATGAGGACATGGGTGTACACATCCTTGAGATCTAGAGAACAAAGCCAGTCCTGACTTTGAAGGTATGGCAGCAGAGTACCGAGAGAAATCATCTTGAATTTCTCTTTGAATAGAAACTTGTTCAATTCTCTGAGATCTAATATGGGTCTGTAGCCCCCTGTTTTCTTCGGAATAAGAAAATAAGGGGAGTAGAACCCTGAGCCCTGTTGAAGAAGGGGTACTTCTTCTATTGCCCCTTGGGCAAGAAGGGTAGCAATTTCCTGACCCAGAAGGTTGAGGAGAGATGTTGGAGAATTGAACTGTTTCACCATGGTGTGGGGAGGAAGGTTTAAGAAATGAAGCTTGTACCCTTCCCTTATAATGGAGAGGGTCCATTGCTCTGCTGTAATTTGCTCCCATCTGGGAGCAAAGTAAGCCAACCTTCCTGGAATGGTGAGGAGCTCTGGTTCTTCCAGAGCTAGAAAGGCCCAAACCAAAAATGCACAGTTGAAGAAAGAAAAGTTGTGGGGGTTTTTTTGTAAGAAAGAAAAGAAAAGACCGGCGGTACCGGTCTGATGTCAAAGAAGGCAGACGCGACACAGAAAAATAAAGAAAAAAAAAATAAAGAATTCTTCTGCAGTGACAGGAACACGACCTGCTGGCTCCGCAGAAAAGAAGAACTGGAGAGTGGCGGTTGGGAAGGCGGGAAGGCAGCGCGCAGGCGCTGTGGGATGCTCCCAAAAGCTTTCTTACTGGACGCTGGGGAGCTTTCCCGCGCAGGCTCCGTCAGTACCAACGATACCCCATATGTGAAGACTCATTCCTGCTTGTTCCTGGAGATAGGCGTTATATTAACAAGTTTAAATAAGTAAAATAAAATTAATTTATTGCCCAGGCTGTGCAAGCATGATGAATGGAACCAAACATCCATGAGGTCTGTGTCAGTCTCCTTGTGCTAGCATACCATATGGACTCCTGCCCACACTGCTGGGGAACATCACCTCAGACATAGCCGCAGCAGTTCCAAATCTCACACCAGCTTCAAACCCTTCCATCCCTGATTTTGATGTAGTAACCACAGGGCTCTCCTCCCCCTTTCTGGTCACCTTAGTGCCACTGGCAGACTGTTCTCAGTATCCACTGGCTCTCTAAACCTCCCAACCACACTGGGGAATCTCTCTGTGGATGACAGCTCTGACCACACCCAGTGGCACCAGAGATTGCATCTTCCCCATTCATCACTGCCAGAATCACTCTGGGAGCTTCAAACTACATAAGCCCACCGTGTGGAGAATCATACAGGTTCCCACAGTGCTAGCATTCCCCGTCGCCCCTTCTGTTTTGGGTGGCAGTTAATCTAATGAGTACTCTCATCAACTCTTTGGGATATGGATTTAGCATGAATCCTACAGAAGGTAACAACTCAGACACATCATCTCATTTATTATTTGTAGACGATCTGAAGCTCTATAGTTCCAGCGACCAACAACTAGCAGAGCAACTCCGTGTGGTGAAAAGCTTTTCTGATGGCATCAGGATGACCTTTGGCCTTGACAAATGTGCTAAGGCAGCCTTTTTTTTTTTTAGAAAAACTGAGCAAAACAGAAAACATCTCCCTGGCTGAAGACTGTGACATCAAGGACCTTGAACAGGAAGGCATATATAAGTATCTCAGAGTAGAAGAAGGAACACTCAAGCAGAAATTACTGAGAGAAAAGATAAGTAAAGAATACTATAGGAGATTAAAATAATTGCTGAAAAGTGCTTTAACATCACGGAATAAGATACAAGTCATCAAACAGCAGGCAATTCCTGTACTTTCATACAGCTTTGGGGTTGTGGACTGGCTGCTTAAAGATCTTAAACGATGTGCGAACATAAAAACTCCTCCATGTCCATGAAGTGATTTACAAGAATCAATGTATACCAAGACTGTACATCCCTAGGGCCGAAAGTGGGTTAGAACTAATAGAGATTGATTACACATATAAAGCTAGTATCATAGGCCTCCAGGCCTATTTAACTGCATCCTCGTATCTGAATACGCAAAAAGTGCTGAAATATAAGAGTAAGGCAGTTATTCCAAATCACAAATATCTGTGCAGCTGTAGGCCCCCCAAATAACTTTCCCACTGGTTGTGTGGGGAAGTTAATTGGGGGCGTGGAAGAGGCAGCCTGGGGGCAGTCGTCAACCCTGGACATATAGGGCCGATTCTAATGTCGGCACTGGAATTGGCCGGGGAGGTTATTCCACCCCCGGGGTGGAATAACCTCCCTGGATGTTTTTTTTCTTTCGATTCAGGGCATAGAAAAGGCTAGGGGGGGATAAAGTTCATCCCCCCAGCTCGACCCTGGCCTTAGAAGGCCGGATCGGGGGTCGGGCTGCGAGGAATTAACTTTTTGGGGCAGCGGCTGGCATCGCAGCTTTTAAATGGAGCTGCAGTGCCATGGCAATGGGACGCCACGGTGCCGCGGCTCCATTTAAGAGCCCTGGCTGAATTAGCCGGGCTAGTGCTGTATGTGCAGGCCGGGACTAAATTGCAGTACAGTACAGTGCTTTCGCGATTCTGATCCTGCGGGGCTGGATGTGCCCCACGGGATCAGAATCGCGATCTCCTTTGTATGTCCGGGTCAGCCCGGACATACAAAGGAGATCTATGTCATGAATAGAATCGGGTCCTAAATGTTCAGAATTGAACACACTGTGCCCGAAACACACTGGGATCATGACCCTAAGAGAATTACAGAGAATGAGGTCATGATCACCTGGAATACTCCCATGCCAACCGATAAAAATCTGGATGCGAGGAAGCCTGATATAGTGGTTAAGGAGAAAAACACCAGAACAGCATTGATAATAGAGGTGTCAGTTCCAAGTGATTACTCTGACTCGTGTGGAGAGGCAGAGGATCCTGAAGTACCAGGAAATGCAGTCAGAGTCCAAAAAATGTGGCAGAAAGATAGAGAAATATTTCCCATTGTGTTGGGTGCCGCCGGCTTGATAAAGAAGCACAGTGTGACAAATTACCCATACATGTTACATCTTACGAACGCCAGGAGGAAGCTCTCTTTGGCACAATGCAAGTATTACGCTGAACCTTAGCAGTAAATTTGAGAGACTGAGATCATACTCCCCATGCCCTGGCTTAGAAGTGAGATTCATGCCTGTCAGGGTATGTGCAAAACTAACCTATTTGGAGAAACTGCCCCTAGAATGCACTCTAGATACAGAAAATGCTCCCAAAGCTCCTCCACCTCCTCACACTGCTCACTCTTCCCCTTCAAAGTGCAGAGAGGAGGGAGAAAGAATCTTCCTGCAAGCACTACAACAGGGGGCCACTAGGTGACCCCACATCTGTTCCCTACCTCCAGCCAGACCTGTCTCTGACTCAACATCTCATGGACCTCTTCAGCAGATTTGTGGCTCAGTATCTTCTGCACAGACACCCACACTCTCAGAACAGTCAATGGCTCGACCTACAGACACACCATTGGGGGTTATCACCCCTCTTCACCATCTCTCTATACTCCCTGCATCCGATCTCTCTGGAACCCAGCTTCACAGCTGGAGACAGGGTGAGATCCATAACCAAGGAAGCCCCTCCTGGGAATCAGACAGCTCACACCAGCTTCATCAGCATTTTCAGGTACTCCATCACATGATCAACTATCACCTCCGTTCCCTGCCTTATTATCAGAGGACCTCCAGAAACTCACTAAAGCAGCTCTCACCATCACCTTGTGACAAACCTGGGCATCATAAAATACCTGAATACATAGAGTTCAATGGTAGCACGCCTTATGCACAAGATCCTCTTTGAATGCAGGGACAATGTTTGGCAGACATCCTTCTCCAGCACGCCAACCACCAAGAGTCTGGAGGGAAAATATGAGTTCATGCCATTCCCTGATTCAACAAACCCCAGCTGCCATGCCAGTCCATCATAGTAGAGTCATCCATGAAGTCTAAGAAATTTCACTCCCACTCCAATGCCCTTCCTGGAAGAGAACAGAAAACCTGAGACTTCATGGGCAAGATGGCCTTCCAAGGTGCCATGCTGTGCTCAAAGACTGTTGCCCATCAGTTCCAGCACATTCCTGTAACATGACTCCTTATTAGAAAAATGTTAATCATACCTTGGCATCTTCCCCCACTGAAGCCAAGAACCTCCTCTCTAACTTCCAGGATATGTTAGAATGCAGAAAACATCTCATCCATGCGGCATCTGAGGCTTGAGACCTCCACTTGTACGGAGTCTCCATGGGCTGCCAAGCAGGTGGCATCAAGTCTCTGTGACAATACCAACAGGTATCTGGCAGATGCCCCCTGCTCAAGAGATAATCTTTGGTGACAAGATCAAGGAAACTTAATGTCATCAAGAACCATTGTGCCATCCTGCAAACTCTCCACAAATGGCCTGGATTGGGCATCTACATCCAGGAGACAACAGTGATTGCAGTACCAGAAGCCTTACTCTTTTCTGTACTGTAACAGTACCTAACCAAGATATAAATCTAGGATCTTTGGTACTGGGATTGCTAACAGCCCATATCAGTAGAAACCAAGTCTGAAGGAGCAGAGGCCAAGACTAGTTTTTGACTATCCAGACTGAGTCCTAGCAGTAAGAGGCTGCTTCACACACTGTGCGGGTGCCTGGGTGCACATAACCATAATAACATAGTAAATGATGGCAGATAAAGACCAGTATGGTCCATCTAGTCTGCCCAGTAAGGTGGCTAGAGTGGTTGTAACTGCAGCTCCGTGCAGGTCACCCTCTATGCCTGTGTTTAGGGTTGTACCTGCTGCTCCATGCAGGTCAGCACCCCTCTATTTATTGAGGCATAAAACATACTTAAGTTTGTTTTGATTTCATCTTCTTGCTATAAAAGGGATCCACTGTTTGTCGCATGCCATTTTGAATTCCATCACTATATTTGCTCCCACCACCTCCATTGGGAGGGCATTCCAAGCATCCACCACCCTTTCAGTGGAAAAGTATTTCCTGATGTTACTTTGAAGTTTACCACTGAGTTTCATTGTATGCTCTCTAGTTTTACAGCTTCCCCTTCTTTAAAAAAAGGTTTTTGTTTGTTCATTGATACCCTTTAAGTATTTAAAAGTCTGTATCATATCTCCTGTCCCTCCTCTCCTCTATGGTATACATATTTAGGTCTAAGTCTCTTCGCATACTGGTCAACAACTTTTTATTTCAGTAACATGACTTTTGTAAAAATAGTCATTTCTTATCAATTCTTATATGCTGAACATGAATATGACAGTGAAATTGCAAAGTTGGCTCTAGTTTTTTTGTAATCTACAAGAATTAATGTTTACATCACAAAATGGATATCCTCTCGCCAGAAACCTCTTTCATACTAGTAGCATGTGTTTCAAAGGAAGAATCCGTTGTGCAAATACGTTTGGTACGTAAAAATTGTCCTACCGGCAAATTATTTCGCAATGCAGCATTATGAAAACTTGAGTAGTGCAGTAAATGATTGCGATCTGTTGGCTTTCTATATAAAGAAGTGGTTAAACAATCACCAGATTTAATAATCAATAAATCCAAAAAAGGAATCTGAATGGGATCGTAAGTCAATTGAAAACGAAGATGGATATCACAATCATTGATCCAGGTATTAAATTCTCCTAATGTATCAACTGAACCCTGCCAAAAGGATGAAAATGTCATCTATATACCTTATCCACAATTTCACATGTGCATCGAAGGGATTGTTTTTTTATGAATTTGTCCTCGAAATTGGCTACGTACAAATTGGCCACATCAGGGGCCATTGAAGAGCCCATAGAAACACCTTTAATCTGCTTGTAAAACAAGTCTCGAAAGCAAAAGTAATTTTCGCACATTGCGAAACGGGCAAGATCAATCAGAAAAACTGTAGGTATGCGTCTGTTATCTTTTCTCAAATATAAAACCTGTTCTAAGATCTGTAAGGCTTCTGCCTGAGGGATGTTGGTATATAATGACTCAACGTCAAGAGTAACCAAAAGCGTATCAGGGTGTAAGTTAGTGATAGATGCAAGAATATTATATTATAGACCGGTGAGAGCCTGATGTCAGTACTGGGAAAAATGGTAGAAACCATCATAAAGAACAAAATTTCTCTGCATGAAGATAGTCATGGACTAATGGGACTATAATAATGAATTCTCTGCAGTACAACTAGAAAGTAATTATAAACCTTTTCATTGACTTGAAATTTAATATTATGATACCAGTAGCTGTAAGGTCTCAGAAACTCGGGCTGCCATTGACTTTAAGACTTCGTCAAAATGGACTAAAAGCCCTTAAAACATCAACGACCTTTACTAACCAGCTACTGTTATAATTATTCATCTTCTTAATGGAAAAATATTTAGTGCTTAGCTTTTGGAGGAGATTTCAGCTTTCATATCCCTGAAGTGCAGTGCTCAGCTTTCAAGAAGAGTTTCCAACTCTTAATGCATATCCCGACGCTGTCAGGCGCGCTATTTTCTGCGTTTCTGCCTTACGGCTTCTTCAGGGGAACACTTCAAGCACTATAAATTTAAACAAGTTCATTAGGTATTACTTTCACATAGCTTCTTTCATTTTGAGGAAATTCAATATCTTTACCTGTATGCATATGGGTACTGCTTCTCAAACACTAACTTGCTCGATGTTCTCCAACTGTTATAAAACGCCGTGCATGCGGACTAGTTTTATAAGGAGTGATCTCAAACTACATCTACGGAGCCCAGTTTCTTCAAAAACAGTTTTACCATTCAATCCGGGCATTTAAGCCACACGGAACTACTGTGTGTAATGTAAATATCCAGCGTTGTTCTGTATAGAGTAGAGCTTGTTCCCTTGTCCTACCATATTGTGCTTTAGTAATTTGTGCGATGCAAAAACACTAACTCTTCAAAGGTATGGTGAAACTGCAGACAATGGTCCACTATAGGCGCTTCCCTTCGTTGGCATTTCAACTTACTTTTGTGCTCATTTATCCTAAGTTTAAATGCTCTGATCGTTTTGTCTACATATAATAAGTTACATGGACAACGAATGCAATACACCACGTATGTAGATGTACACGACGTCTGACTCTTAAGTTGATAAACCCTATCTCGATGACTAAATTCACTTCGTTCTTCAGTGAATGCACAAACACTGCACGCCCCGCATTTCTTATGTCCGGCCTCATTCCTTTCTTCACTAGATGACAAATGTGGCAATACTGCCGGGCTTAAGATCTCCTTGAGATTTCATTGTCTTCGCCAAACGTACCGTACCTTATAATGTTGGAGACCTGGAATACTTGTGAGTACATTTCTGTGGCGTTTAATACGTCGAAGTAAAGGTGCACTGTAGGGAGAGAAAGATGTAACTAAATTCACCTTCTTCTTCTTCACCTGTCCTTTTCTGGAGGATGTATCAACAAATCCCAATTGATAAACAAAGCTCTTTTGTATTCTTGATTTATCACTGCAGTTGGATAGCCTCGCTGTTTAAAATGTTCTTTCAAAACTCGAGACTGAATCTTAAAATCATGTATATCAGTGCAATTTCATCTATACTGAATGAATTGAGACAGAGGCAAGCTATTACGTAATTGTAAAGGGTGCGCACTCCCATAGTGCAAGAATGTATTCTTATCAGTGCGCTTCCTATACACAGAGGTGTTCCATCCCTCCTCAGTTCTATTAATAAGGACGTCCAGAAATGTGATATAATCAGTATGGTAAGTAAGAGTAAATTTGATATTGTCATCTCTAGTATTCAACCAATGGAAAAAAACCTGCAGCTCTCCCTCTGTACCTTGCCAAAGAACAAAAACATAGTCGATGTATCTCTTCCATACCTTCAGGAACTGATTATAAGGGGAGCCTTCTAACCATGCTCGTTCAAAATATTGCATGTAGAGATTAGCAATAGAGGGGCACACGTGGCCCCCATCGCTACTTCGGACAATTGATGATAGAGAATCTTCTCAAAAACAAAAAAAATTATTCATCAGAACAAGAGTTGCTAGTTCTGACAAAAAATCCAGTTGTTGATCGGATAAATCACC
Source organism: Ichthyophis bannanicus (assembly GCA_033557465.1). Lineage (NCBI taxonomy): Eukaryota > Metazoa > Chordata > Amphibia > Gymnophiona > Ichthyophiidae > Ichthyophis > Ichthyophis bannanicus. Next base: position 16,660,603 of record CM066041.1, on the reverse strand, counting down.
TCTATTTAGAAGTGCTTGAATGACCACGGAATGGGCTTGTGCTGGAGGAATAACTGTATATAAGGATATAACATCAAGCGTTACGAGAAGAACGTTAGGCTTTTTAGCCAGCTGTGCATAGTGTTGTAAAGTACATAAAAAATGAGTAGTGTCCTTTATGAATGAAGGAATAGCGGTCATTAAAGGCCTTAAAAAAGAATCTAAATAAGCTGACAAATATTCCAGCAATGAATTCCGAGTGGAGACTATAGGTCTTCCCGGGGGATTATTAAGATTTTTGTGAACCTTAGGGACCAAGTAAAACTTAGCTATAGTTGGATCCACAGGATTTAGATAAGCCCATTCTTTTTTGGAAATAATTCGGGCTTCCAATGCCTGTGTGGTTAGATTTTTTATAAGTTCTTGAAGTGATATAGTAGGATCTATAAATAAAACTTCATACACCATAGGATCCTGTAACTGATGATACGCTTCTTTGCAATATTGTTCCCGGTTCCAAATAACTATTCCTCCTCATCAGCCCGCTTAATGACAACATCGGTTCGAAACCGGAGAGCCTGTAAAGCTGCATGTTCTGTAAAATTAATATTGTGTCAAACTGCATGAAGTAGATTCTGCTTGTTGTAAATCTTTCAATATCAGGTCACAATACAGTATTAAAGAAGGATGAAAAGGACCCGGCGGGGACAAGCACAAGCCCATTCCATGGTCATGCAAGCACTTCAAAATAGAGGTGATTTATCTGATCGACAACTGGATTATTTTATCGGAACTAGCAACTCTTGTTCTGATGAATAATTTTTTTTGTTTCTGAGAAGATTCTCTATCATCAATTGTCCGGAGTAGCGATGGGGGCCACGTGTGCCCCCTCTATTGCTAATCTCTACATGCAATATTTTGAACGAGCATGGTTAGAAGGCTCCCCTTATAATCAGTTCCTGAAGGTATGGAAGAGTAGTTCCGTGTGGCTTAAATGCCCGGATTGAATGGGAAACCTGTTTTTTAAGAAACCAGGCTCCGTAGATGTAGTTTCAGGTCACTCCTTATAAAACTAGTCCGCATGCACGGCGTTTTATAGCAGTTGGAGAACATCGAGCGAGTTAGTGTTTGAGAAGCAGTACCCATATGCATACAGGTAAAGATATTGAATTTCCTCGAAATGAAAGAAGCTATGTGAAAGTAATACCTAATGAACTCGTTTAAATTTATAGTGCTTGAAGTGTTCCCCTGAAGAAGCTGTAAGGCAGAAACGCAGAAAACAGCGTGCCTGTCAGCGTCGGGATATGCATTAAGAGTTGGAAACCCTTCTTGAAAGCTGAGCACTGCACTTCTGGGATATGAAAGATGAAATCTCCTCCAAAAGCTAAGCTCTAAACATTTTTCCATTAAGAAGATGAATAATTATAACAGTAGCTGGTTAGTAAAGGTCGTTGATGTTTTAAGGGCTTTTAGTCCATTTTGACAAAGTCTTAAGAAAGTCAATGGCAGCCCGAGTTTCTGAGACCTTACAGCTACTGGTGTCATAATATTAAATTTCAAGTCAATGAAAAGGTTTATAATTACTTTCTAGTTGTACTGCAGAGAATTCATTATTATAGTCTTATATTTACTCTGACAGAAAAGACCATTTATATCTTTGTATGGCCTAATGGGAGACAGCCAACATGGCTTTAGACAAGGAAGATCTTGTCTTACTAATCTGTTATGTTTTTTTGAAGGTGTGAATAAACAGGTGGACAAAGGTGAGTCAGTTGATATAGTGTATCTGGACTTTCAGAAAGCCTTTGACAAGGTCCTTCATCAGAGACTTTTGGCAAAACTAAAGAGTCATGGGATAGGAGGCAGTGTACTATTGTGGATCAGGAACTGGTTAAAAGATAGAAAGTAGAGGGTAGGGATAAATGGCCAATTTTCCCAATGGAGAAAGGTGAATAGTGGTGTACGCCAGGGATCTGTGCTGGGTCAGCTGCTTTTTGACATATTAATAAATTACCTGGAAAGGGGAATAACGAGCGATTATCAAATTGGCAGACGACACAAAACTAAAGTTGTTGAAACCCAAGAGGATTGTGGAAAATTGCAAGAGGATCTTGATAAATTGGAAGACTGGGCATCAAAATGGCAGATGAAATTTAATGTGGACAAGTGCAAAGTTATGCACCTAGGGAAGAACAGCCCAAACTATGGTTTCATGATGCAAGGTTCCACATTAGGAACCACCACACAGGAAAAAGATTTAGGTGTCATTGTGGATAACATGTTAAAACCCTTGGCCCAGTGTGCAGCGGCAGCCAAGAGAGCAAATAGAATGCTAGGTATCATAAGGAAAGGAATGAAAATAAAACAAGAGATATTATAATGCCTCTATCATTCCATGGTGAGACCACACCTTGAATACTGTGTGCAATTCTGGTCGCCATATCTTAAAAAGGATATAGCGTTATTAGAAAAGGTTCAGAGAAGAGCCACCAAAATGGTAAAGGGGATGGAAGGATACTCCTATGAAGAAAGGCTAAAAAGGTTAGGGCCCTTTAACCTGGAAAAGAGACGGCTGAGTGGAGATATAATAGAGGTCTATAAGTTAATGAACGGAGTGGAACGGGTAAACGTAGATCGATTTACGTTATCAGAATATAGAAAGACTAGGGGACATGCAATGAAGCTACAGGGTAAACTATTTAAGACTAATAAAAGAAAATATTTTTTCACTCAACGTGTAATCAAACTGTGGAATTTGTTACTGGAGGATGTAGTAAAGGCTGTTAGTGTAGCTGGGTTTAAAAAAGGTTTGGACAAGTTCCTGGAGGAACGGTCTATAAACCATTATTAAGAAGGGACCCAGGATATCAATGCTTGACCCAGTACAAGCATTGTGGAACCGGTGTCTTTTGGGGAAACTGCTAGGTACGTATGACCTAGATTGGCACTGTTGGAAACAGGATACTGGGCTTGATGGACCTTGGTCTGACCCAATATGGCATATCTTATGTTCTTATGTCATCTTGGCCGTCGAGGGCCTGGTGGTCGGTGCGGATGAACAGGTCATGCCAGATAACAGCACCTGCTGCTGTTCCATGAAGGCAGACAAACTGTGCTCCAGGGCCGCCATTCTGGACTCCAGACTAGAAGGCTCCACAGCCTTTGGCATGGACACCGAGGGACTTGGGCCTGATGCCAGCTCCCCGAAGGGGAATCCTCGATGAAGATGGTGTCTGGGGACAGAGGCCGGTCTGTAGCCGGATCCTTCTGGGGAACCTTCGCAGGTTGCTCCTTCTCCGACGCCTCGGATGAGCGTTTAGGACTGCGGGACCAGGCCTGGGGAGCTCCCGGCTGGTCAGAACCATCCAAGGACGCCGCCATCGAGGGTTTCTTCTTCTTCCTGGGTTCGCTTGATAAAGACCACCTTTTTGAGGCCCCACGATGAGGCTCGGGTTCAGAGAGTTCTGCCCGAGATGTCGTTGCCAGAGGAGGCCCTGGCTTTCGGAAGCATTGGGGACTAAGGGAAAAACTTATGCTAGTACTGGCGGCTCTTGAGGGCCTTGCTGGACATAGTCTTGCAGAGACCACAGGCCACCAGGTCATGGTCTGGCCTGAGGCAGCAAAGACAGCAGTCATGTGTGTCAGTCAAAGACATGATTTTAGAGCACCGATCACACTTCTTAAAACCACTGGTAGCCATGGGGGAAAAAAGTACCCCTGCGAGGTCGAAGACTCTCCAGGCTGCCAGCGGGAGAAAAAAGGGGCAAAAGGTGCCAGAAAAAGTAAATAACGATAGACTATAAAAATTAAACCAAACCTGATGCTGAGGCTCCGAGGTCGGTAGGCAGGAAGAGTACCAGTGCAATACCGGAAGTGAGCTGGAAACTTGAGGAACAAAATAATCAACTTTTTCCAGGTACAAGCCAGACAACGTCTGAAGTGCTCCGCAGAAGAAAAAAAAAAAAAAAAGACTGAGCAAGATGGCAGCCTTCGGTGGGAAGGGGACCACGCATGCGTGGTGGCATCTCCCAAAGGTTTTCTTTGAAAGTTGGGTGGATGCTTCTGCGAGGGCTCCGTCGGTCCCGACGTCACCCATATGTGAGAGCTGACTTCAAGCTTGTTCCCAGAGAAAAGAAAGTAAAACTATGGTGTGACATCACCACTGACATAAAACCTAGCACAGCTAGAGGGAGACCTCAGTATTTTCGTAACAAGCAATGGAAGGTAGTCAAATCCTGCCAAGCACCCCTCAACGAGGACAACTATATACAATCTCGAAAGGACAAATACATAGAAGGTTGCAGACTAAGGCATAAGGCTGAACAGGGCGGGTCTTGGACTGGTTTAGTAGGACTCCAGGAAAGGAAATCAATGATAAGTAAAATTTCTCCTTCCAGATCTTCCTTCTAGAGCAGTCCAGACAAGTGGGATGTACCAAAACTACTCCATACCAGGGCAGGAAAAGAGTGCAGTCTAAGAACACCCGAGCCAAACCACATGGCCACTTGGACATGCGCGTCTAGCCAGTATTGTCACGCGGAGGAGGACCAAGTAGCCGCCCTGCAACTGTTCAAGAGTGATGCACGAGATGACTCTGCCCAGAAAGTTGCCTGGGCCTGAGTCAAATGAGCCTTGAGGCCTGGGGAAACAGGCCTACCCTGCATCAAGTGGGCTGAGGTGATGGTGTCCTTGATCCAGCGACCTAGGGTCTCCATGGACACTGATTGTCTGTTTGGCAAAAAGGACAAAGAAGTAATTGGAAAGACAAACTTAATTTTTCACTTTCAAATACCGCAAGAGTGCACGACAAAAGTTCACAAAAAGCAATGCTGATCTGGACTGGTGCATTGGTCTGGTGAAAAGGCCGACAAGAACAGCACCCGATTGACGTGAAAGCGAGAAAGCACTTTCGGCAAGAAGGAGAGTACTGGGTGAAAGGCATTCCCTTTAGCTGAGAATGTAAATAAGGAGTTGCAGTAGGAAAGCACCTGCAATTCCAAAATCTGCTGCGCTGAAGTGATAGCTACCAAGAACCTTGTCTTCAAGGACAGAACTTTAAACGTAGCCCACCTGAAGGGTGGACACATGAGTGCTTGGAGAAGGAGCATCAAGTCCCTTGGCAGGACTATGGGGTCTACTAGTGGATGAAGGGCCTGAACCCCATGGAGAAAGTAGCTCACATCCCAGTGCACCGGCAGCACATAGCCCACCACTGAACTGCGAAAACAGGAAAGTGCCACTACCTGCACCCTGATCGAGCTCATTAAACCCTTCTCAACTCCCTCCCCGAAAAGATACCAGATCCAGGCCTAAGACAATGAGGTGGAGCTCAGCCTGATCTTCAACAGGGAATAGCCCTTCTGGCTTAGGCGACCCTGCCATAGTAAGCCCCTCCTGTCCCCGAGGCACAGCATCTGGGAGGTGAGGAGACAGATGATATCCGTGTACCACGGCTGATGAGGCCAGTCTGGAACCACCAGGATCACCAGACTCAGGTGACTCTTGATGCACCAAGAGACTCTGGGAATAATGGCCCATGGGATGCAGGTGATCTGGGGGCCAGGGCTGGACCGTTATGTCCACTCTCTTGGACTTGAGCTCCGAACAATGGCTGAAGGAGGAGGAGACCTTTGCATTGGCTGCTGTCACCATCCAGTCCATCCCCGGGAGGCCCCATCAATCCACTATCTGGTTGAATGTCCATGGGGTAATTTCCCAATTCTTGGGATTGAGGAGGGGACGGTTAAGGAAATCCACTTCCCGACTGTCCTCGCCCGTGATGTGCTAGGCCAGAGGTTCCCAACTCCAGTCCAAGCGCTTAAGTAGTAGTAGTAGTAGTAGTATAGCCTAGCACAGAGGTTCCCAACTCCAGTCCTGGAGGACCAAACACCATTCAGGTTTTCAGTCTGCCCCTAATGAATATGCATGAGATACATTTGAATACAATGGGGGCAGTGCATGCAAATGCATCTCATGCATATTCATTCAGGTTTCAGGCTGTCCCTAATAAATATGCATGAAATGCATTTGCATGCACTGCCCCCATTGTATTCAAATGTATCTCATGCATATACATTAGGGACAGACTGAAAACCTGAATGGTGTTTGGTCCTCCAGGACTGGAGTTGCGAACCTCTGTGCTAGGCTATACTACTACTTCTACTTAAGTGCTTGGAGGTGCAGTTCCACGCAGGGGAAAAGTAGAGACATTTCCCAAGCTAATCCTAGGGACTTTGTTCCGTCCTGACTATTGACATAGCCCACCACGGTTGCTTTGTCTGAGAGGACTCGCACAGCACTCCCGTGGAGCAGCTAGCTTAAATGCAGCAATGTCAGATAGATGGTCCTGCTCTCTAGGCAATGGATGTCCCATTTTGCTTCCACCAGAGACAGTGGTCTGGCCAAGATGGTGAACTCCCCAACCAGAGAGATTGACATATGTGGTGAGGAGCACCTGGGCTGTTATTTGAAGGGGCATTCCCCTCAGGCCCACCAGAGGCGGCTATGTCGATATGAGAAAGGAAGCAGGAGGTGGACTTGATAGTCTTGCGAGCACAGGAACCAGTCAGTCAGCAAGCCCGCAATAGAGGACGCATGTGTGCTTGTGCCGAGGGCACCAGCTCTAGGATTGCAGCCATAGCTCCCAAAAGCTGAAGGTAGCTCCACGTTGTGGGAGTGGAGTTCCCAAAAAAGTCTTGAGGGGTCGTGGAACTTGGCCCAGTGCTCCTCGTAAGGAAGACTTTGCCTATGCAGATGTCAAAACGGGCCTCAAGAAAGTTCAGGTTCTGAGACAGCATCAGGCAGCTCTTGCTGCTGTTGATGACCCAGCTGAGCTGCTCAAGGAGTTGGATCACTCAATGCAGTGCCCAAATGGTTTCTGGCTGAGACTTGGCCCAGATAAGCCAAACATCCAGGGGTGAACCCCGATGCCCTTGTGCCTTGGCCTTGCCGCAACTACCACCATCACCTTGGAGAATGTCCAAGAGGCGGTGGCCAGGCTGAAAGGGCATCACTCAAAACTGGTAGCGAGAGACCAAAAATGCAAACTGAAGAAAGTGCTGCTGGTCCTCCCGGATGGGAATGTGAAGACAGGCCTCTGCCAAATTCAAGGCGGCAAGGACTCATCCTTCTGGACCACATGGATAACAGGTCCGCAGCATTTCCATGCAGAACCGTGGAACTCTCAAACTGCAGTTGACCCTTTTGAGCGCACTCTAAAACATATCCTTGTCTTATAATGTTGAGCACCCAATGATCATTTTTTAGATGGCCTCCCACACTTGTGGGAGGTAGGAATGGGCCCTGGAAGAGTCAGCAGGATAGGCAGGAGGAAGAGAGCTTTCCTGCCACGGAAGTCTGCGAATAGGCCTAGCGTCTTCCTTGAAAGGAATGAGACTTGGATCCTGTTCCAGAAGATGAGGAAGTCTGCTTATTCTGTTGATACTGACAAGAATCGCGCAACTTCAGCTGTGAAGATGACACCCCTGCTGACAAAGAAGTAGAGTGCTTGGAGGAACCCTTGGGCTTATCCTCTGGCAGCCACTGGGGCTTGATCTCTCTGAGGTCCTTGACTAACTTTCCCAAGTGCTTGCCTTAGATGCAACATCCACTGAATAATTTCTGAGCCATAGCCCTCAGCGAGCCACTGTTGCTGCTGTGACTCCCCGTGCAGAAAGGCGTAAGAGATCATAAAAGGCAACCACCAGATATTCGAATACTCACCGCACCTCACTGACACCTGAAAGGCTAGGGAGGTGGAAGAGAAGGTCGTCTGAAGGAGTCCTTCCACTTTCCAGCCCTGCAGGTCCTGAAGAGTAGTTCCACCTCTATAGGAATGGTGGTATGCTGGTGACTGCCATGATCAAAACGTCAATCCTGGGAAACCGTAACCAGTTTCCAAAGTTTTCGGAGACCAGGCGTAAATGCAACTCAATCACTGGGCCTTTCTGAGGGGTGCATCAGGAGAAGCTCCAGCGGGAAAGAAAAGGCTCTGGGAAGGGCCCCAATGCCAGGATCAGAAGTGAAAGGAGTCGGGCCAGTCCAGAGAGCTCCAGAATGTGCATTTCAGTGGCAATCTAGACAATCAAGGGGGGGGGGGAATCTCCTCTCGGCGACACCACGTGATACACACCATACGAGTCTCGCTATGGTCCTCGCCCTGAAAGAGTTCCCTCTCCTCTGCATTAGAGGCATCTGAACCGGAGTCATCGTGGGAAACATCCTCAGGGTACTCATCGTTAAAAATTCTGCCTTGCTCCAATAAGGGACTTTGGAAGGGGCCACAGAACCTCCCGGAAAAAGTCCTGCCCTCTTGATCGTTTGTGGGACCCGCCCACAAGAACTATTGGAGGAACAGCAGAAGATGGGCCGAGCTGAGAGGGAACAAGGGCAGGATCCCCCTTCCAAAGCCCCCAAGCATGTTGGAAGATGGGTGAAAACTCTGCTGCTGTGGGATCTGACAGTTACTGTGGCTGAAACACTTGTGACTGCTGTGGCTGGAAGCGCTGCGACTGTGGAAACAGAGGGAAAGAAGACTCCCTGTTGGCCACAGGAGCTGGTCCCATGGTGAAATTCAACATCGCGGGAACAGCCTGGAGAAGAGCACTGATCATCCTTGGTGTGGAAGGCAGCAAAGAAGCCTCAACTGCATTGGGAGCCAAAACTGCTAACAGACGCTGAATTGGCTGAAATCTCCCCCCGGATTGGCTGTACAAGTGGCACAAAGCCAGAGGGCCCTTTGGCATGGCCCTTAGGCAGGGACCCACAGTAGAAGATCAAAGGATTCCCTCCTAGCAGCAGAAACTTCAGAACAATGTTAGAAAGGGCATTGAGTCAGAAAGGATTAAAGTTTTGCAGGAAACAAAATCTGCTGTAGAATCTATATGGATTGAAATTCCATGTAAAAGGGGGAAGGCAATGGCAGTGGGGGTGTACTATCGAGCGCCTGGCCAGAATGACCAAATGGATGATGAAATGCTCAAAGAAATCAAGGAAGCTAACAAAAGTTACAGCACAGTAATAATAATGGGTGATTTCAACTACCCCGGTATCGACTGGGTCAGTGTCACGTCAGGACATGCTAGGGAGATAAAGTTCCTAGATGAAATAAATGACTGCTTCTTGGAGCAGCTGGTTCATGAACCGACCAGAGGGGAAGCCATATTAGACCTAATCCTTAGTGGAACACCAGATCTAGTGCAAGAGATAAGGTTGTTGGGGCCACTTGGCAATAGTGATCATAGCATGATCGCCTTTGATTTAATTAGTGGAGGAGGGATAGTAAGGAAATCCACAGTACTACCTTTTAACTTTCGAAAGGGAGACTATGATAAAATGAGGAAAACAGTCAAAAAAAACTAAAAGGAGCAGTTGCAAAGGTTAAAGACGTACATCAGGCTTGGCTGTTGTTGAAAAATACTATCTTGGAAGCCCAGACCAGCTGTATTCCACGCTTTAAGAAAAGTGGAAAGAAGTCCAAAAAACTGCCAGCATGGTTTAAAGTTGAGGTCAGAGAGGCTGCTGTTGCCAAAAAAGCATCTTTCAGGAAATGGAAAAAAGAGCCAAACGACGAAACCTAGAAACAGCACAAGCACTGGCAAGTCAAATGCAAGGCATTGATAAGGCAGGCAAAGGGAGAATTTGAGAAGAAGCTTGCTGCAGAAGCAAAAACGCGAAGTAAAGACCTTTTCAAGTACATTCGTAGCAAAAAACCTGTGAGAGAGTCAGTTGGTTCATTAGATGATAAAGGGGTTAAAGGAGCACTAAGAGGCGACAAGGCGATAGCGGAGAGACTGAATGAATTCTTTGCTTCGGTCTTTACTAAGGAAGATGTAGGGATGTTACCCATGACTGAAGTGGTATTTAAAGGTGCAGAAGAATTGAAGGAAATATTGATACATCGAGATGATGTATTACAACTATTAGATAAGCTGAAGAGTAGCAAATCACCTGGGCCGGATGGTATACATCCAAGGGTATTGAAAGAACTGAAATATGAGATTGCAGACCTGCTATTAGTAATCTGTGAACTATCATTAAAATCATCTCTAATACCTGAAGACTGGAGGATCGCCAATGTAACACCAATTTTTAAAAAGGGTTCCAGGGGTGATCTGGGAAACTACAGACCAGTGAGCCTGACGTCAATACCGGGAAAAATGATAGAAACCATCATAAAGAATAAAATTACACAGCATGTAGATAGTCATGAACTAATGAGAGACAGCCAACATGGCTTTAGACAAGGAAGTTCTTGTCTTACTAATCTGTTATGTTTTTTTGAAGGAGTGAATAATCAGGTGGACAAAGGTGAGTCGGTTGATATTGTGTATCTGGACTTTCAGAAAGCCTTTGACAAGGTCCCTCATGAGAGACTTTTGGAAAAACTAAAGAGTCATGGGATAGGAGGCAGTGTACTATTGTGGATCAGGAACTGGTTAAAAGATAGAAAGCAGAGGGTAGGGCTAAATGGCCAATTTTCCCAATGGAGAAAGGTGAATAGTGGTGTACCCCAGGGATCTGTGCTGGGTCCGCTGCTTTTTGACATATTCATAAATGACCTGGAAAGTGGAATAACGAGTGAGGTTATCAAATTTACAGATGACACAAAACTATTTAAAGTTGTTAAAACCCAAGAGGATTGTGGAAAATTGCAAGAGGATCTTGATAAATTGGAAGACTGGGCATCAAAATGGCAGATGAAATTTAATGTGGACAAGTGCAAGGTTATGCACCTAGGGAAGAACAACCCAAACTATGGTTACACGATGCAAGGTTCCACATTAGGAACCACCACCCAGGAAAAAGATTTAGGCGTCATTGTGGATACCATGTTAAAACCCTCAGCCCAGTGTGCAGCGGCGGCCAAGAGAGCAAATAGAATGCTAGGTATGATAAGGAAAGGAATGGAAAATAAAACAAAGGATATTATAATGCCTCTATATCGTTCCATGGTGAGACCGCACCTTGAATATTGTGTGCAATTCTGGTCGCCGTATCTTAAAAAGGATATAGAGTTATTAGAAAAGGTTCAGAGAAGAGCCACCAAAATGGTAAGGGGATGGAAGGATACTCCTATGAAGAAAGGCTAAAAAGGTTAGGGCTCTTTAACCTGGAAAAGAGACGGCTGAGGGGAGATATGATAGAAGTCTATAAATTAATGAGCGGAGTGGAACGGGTAAACCTAGATCGATTGTTTACCTTATCAGAATATAGAAAGACTAGGGGACATGCAATGAAGCTACAGGGTAAACTATTTAAGACTAATAAAAGAAAATATTTTTTCACTCAACGTGTAATCAAACTGTGGAATTTGTTACCGGAGGATGTTGTAAAGGCTGTTAGTGTAGCTGGGTTTAAAAAAGGTTTGGACAAGTTCCTGGAGGAAAGGTCCATAAGCCATTATTAAGAAGGGACCCAGGATATCAATGCTTGAACCAATACAAGCATTGTGGAACCTGTGTCCCTTGGGGAAACTGCTAGGTACATATGACCTAGATTGGCCACTGTTGGAAACAGAATACTGGGCTTGATGGACCTTGGTCTGACCCAGTATGGCATATCTTATGTTCTTATGTTCTAACAATTTTACCGCATGAAGAAAAGAAAACCACAAATGGACATCAAGAACAAGTTACCCTAAGGTACCAGCTTTATAACATTCCATACATTGCTAGCTAATTATAAAACCTACTGCAGATTTTACCTTTCAATTGTTCATATCTTCAGTGTACTGACTCAATACAGCATTCAATCTATGAAAACGTCAGATAATCACATATGTGTCTCCAATAAATAGCATCGAAACAGCTCACCAACCAATTAAAACAGCAAACGACTTTGCATCCCACATGTATCAACTATGGATCGCCACAAGTCTCTAGCCTATGCTATATTAATATTGATATTAATATTAATACAATGGCACACCTCAACATGCCATAGCTTTACCAAATCCCTCATTGTCATGCCACCTACCCAAGTTTGGTACATCCCCATATGGCAACCTCCTAACACTCCCAATAGGAGAACCCAACCCCTCATAAAACCACACCTAGTAAAAAAGCCACACATTGGAAACCCATTCTTGAAACCCCTATCACATGCACCCTTATTAATGCAAGATCGATACGAAAAACAAACATCAATGACTACTTAGATTCAAGCAAAACAGACATCCTATTCATCACGGAATCCTGGCCAACAGACAGACCAATTCACCATCAATCAAATCACACAAGATACCTACTCATCATTTAAATGCATAAGAAATCAGAAAAGAGGAGGTGGAACTTTGATATTAGCAAAATCTCATTTTAAATTTAAAACACAACTACCAGCTCAAATGACTCAAATTCAATTACTATCACCAATAACTATATAACCTTCAGCCTGATTACAAGGCACCATCAGCAAATAATGATGAAATGTCTAAAGTGCTCGAGACAGTACGTGCATACAACTCTCCTCAAAAACCACTCAAGGAGACTTCAATCTTGGGTCCTCACCTAATAAGGAAGCCAAGTCCTTTACCAAAGCTATGGAAGTACTGCACTACCAACCAATCATAAAAACACCCACACCCTAATCTGGTACAACCCCGACCACATATTCTCCCCAAAATCAATGATAGACTACAATCAAATTACGCAACCCATAATCACCCCTATACCGTGGTCAGATCACCACCTAATAAATTTCACCCTACACATTGTGCGTACACCAATACAGGAACCCAAGCAACAAAACTACAGAAAATACAAAAGATTTAATAAAGATGAATTCCTAAAAGAAGTTATCCCTGGATTACAGCAAGATACAGAAAACCTGGAAGAGGCAATAAACAACTGGAATAGATGCATATACAATGCAACAATACCCATCAGAAAATAGTCCCCCACATGCAAATCAAGGATAGCTCCATGGTATTCTGATGAAATCAGGTCAACCAAACAAATCCTAAGGAGACTCGAAAGAAAATGGAGACAGACAAAAAAACCAGCTCATCTACTTCAAAACCAATATGACGACACAATCAATCGATATAGAAAAAGAGTACCATACAAACCTCATTATGTGTTCGATTAATAAACCTAAGGAACTATTTAACATCATGAGAACCCTCACTAAAGAACCCTAGAAATCCACCCCCAAATAATGGCAGATTATCTACTGGAAAAATACAACCAACAGAACCACTCAAACTTAAATACAACTATCTTTCCACATAACCAGTGGAGTGGAGGAGTGGCCTAGTGGTTGGGGCAAGGTACTTCAGGCCGGAAGGTCGGGGGTTCAAATCCCACTAGAGGACAGCAACCTTGGGCCGGAAGGACTGGGGTTTCTAGTCCCACAGGTGCTCCTTGTGGTCTTGGGCAAGCCACTTAACCCTCCATAGCCCATGTTCCCTGTAAAATAGTTATCTCCAAGTTACAATACCCTGTTCAATGTAATTTCAGTTTGTTCAATGTAAACCGCACTGATGCAGAATAGCGCGGTATATAAGAGAATGTAAATAAATAAATAAATAAATAAAATAAATAACCATAATCACAAAGAAATATGGGGAACCTTCAGTATCCCATCCATACGTCAAATTGAAGATACTATTTCAATCAATCAGCACTATAACCTCACCCTCTGATCCTTGTCCGGTCGCTTGGTCAAAGGCAGCGAAAGAACAAATGAAGCACTTCATTCACAGGATAAACTGTATGTCGCTCACACAAGGATACATGCAAACGCTTAAACAAGCCATCATACAACCGTTAAGGATACCTCACTTAACCTGAATGAACCTATGTACAGACCAATCTCCAGTTTACCTTTCATTGTGAAAATAGAGAAATTAGTTCAAACACAACTTCAAGACCACATAGACCAACATGCTCCATTGGACCTGCACCAACATGGGTTTAGATCCAACCATGGCACAGAAACACTCCTGTTATCACTGTTCGACAACATCATAAGAGGCATAGACAATGTGAAGAAAGGATATGTCCTTATATTCATGGACATATCCTCAGCTTTCGACACAGTCTCCCACAACATCCTACTTTAATGTCTACAAGAAATTGGCTTACACAACACCACACAAACATGGTTCCAATCCTATCTAAGCAATAGACAAGTGAAATGTGTTTCAGTCAAATCAAAACCCTTTCCAGTAAAACAAGACGTCCCACAAGGATCATCCCTCTCTACAATATTATTTAACATTTACATAAGGCCAATATGCGACATTATAAAAAAACACAAAATAAAATACAAAATATACGCTGATATTATCGTATACACTCCTATAGAAATACTCAAACCTGACCTTTCAAGTATAACGGCGTGTGTAAAAGACATGGTTAAATGGTGCAACAACAACAATTTGTCAATAAACTACAAAAAGATAGAGACATTATTCATCACCAGGGACACATCATTTACCCCACCACAAACAATCACAATATTGCAAAAGCAAATAGCAGTCAAAAAAGAAATTAAATATCTTGAAGTAATCATAGACCAAAACCTCACCATGCAACCACACATTGCAAAAACCACCGCAAATGCATACTTTAAGATGAAGATAAGAAGACTTAAACCAATTCTAGACCCTGATCACTTCCGAACCATCTGTCAAGCAATTATCACACCAATGCTAGATTATTGCAACTCACTATACTACGGGCTCCCAAAGCAAACCATCGTACCACTTCAACAAATGCAGAACACTGCAGTCGACTAATCACAGGAACGGACAGATATGGTCACATCACACCAATTCTTAATCAATTACATTGGCTCCCTATATATGCACGAATCCAATACAAAGCAACACTAACCATTTTCAAGATCATTCACCAGCTATCAGCAAACATCCTACAAGACATGATAACTAAAGATTCAAGTAACCGGCCCAGGAGAAATAAGAACATCATTATCCCACCTCTTGGATATCAAAGGACATACAATCCACTTCTGGAAGAGCAGTATCGCTGTATGCTCCAACATTATGGAACGCTCTCCCGGATGACATGCGTGCAGTTTCAGACATTAAGGATTTTAGAAAGAATCTAAAAACAAGAGCTGTAGGCCTTAAGGAAGGAATGATCAGGAGCGGTTTACATTATTATGTATTATGTAGGCTGTACATATGGTATATGTATAGCCTACATAAAACAGCTAGATCCATATTTATCTCTTATATAGTACAGACAAAATACTTATGAAATATTATGTGCTATGATACCATAATTAGCTGTTGTCATTATTCAGCCTTATTAAACATTTTTATTCTATATCCGAACTGTCTCTAACCTATTTATTCTGTCAAATGCATTTAACTTGAACTTTAATTTTACAATTGTCCTCATTTCCTGTAATACCAATTTCTGCAAAATTAGACCATATATCTTTGACAGAATTTTGTGCTTAGCCTCTGGGATCCCACAAAGCTTCTCAAAATCTGTTAGCCCTTTTTTAATCGAGTCCTGCCATTCCCCCCTACTCAACCGGTGTCGCACTTGTAAATAACCATACAGGTTATATGTTTCCTTTAACTCTGCAAAGGAATGCAACTGCCCTCCGGTCCATAGCTGTAAAACTGTGTACAATCTCTTTTTGCGCCATATTTGAAAAAGTGGATAGACTATCCTGGGGAAAATTCAGATTACCACAGACTGAAGAAGTGAGGGCCCCCCTTTCAGCTTACATTGAGCCCCATACTGGTTCCATATCTGCATGACATAGCTTGGATGCCCGTACCCCATATTTGTTTATCCCTCCATGGTATGGCCGCCAATCTCCGTCCTAGTCCTTCTGGTTGGACCATTATCACCCATTTCCTAGGCTTTTCTTCATGCCAATACGCGATACTAGACAACTAGTACCAACTCAGATTAAGTATCCCTAGTCCTCCCGTTCTCTAGTTCTATACAAGATATTTTTTTCCATTCTCAGGGGCCTATGGTTCCATATATACTGAAATATTTTACGCTGCATTCTTTGCAACCCCTTACTGCAGCCTCTGGCCTTGAATATAATGTCTGTACCCACGTTATGTACTCCCAACCCCCATTCTCTGCATAGTGGCCCACAAAAATTTCCAGCTGACCTTATCGAAGGCCTTCTCAGCATCGATAGTTATCACCACGGCCGGGCACCACCCTCCTTTTGCCACTTTGCACAACTGGACTACTCGTTTAAAAATGTCTGCCGCTAATCTCCCTTTCACAAATCCCGTTTGATCCGCATCAATTATCCTGGGCAGATACCCACTCAATCTATTGGTCAGTATTCTTGCTAAAATCTTGGCATCCAAATTGATTAATGATATAGGCCTATAGGAAGAGCACTGTGTTGGCTCCTTCCCTGGCTTAAGTAGGACACTGATTCCCACTTGGCTCATGGTTCTTGGTAACCTTCCTCCTATACTTATGCCATTATACACCCTAATGAGCCATGGGGTGATATGCTCCCTAAAGCATTTGTACACTTTTGCAGTGATCCCATCTAGCCCGGGTGATTTGTCATTCGCTTGTGCCCCTATCATTTTGTCTCCTTCCTCCTCGCTGATAGGTCTATACATCCTATCCCTTGCTTCTTCCTGCAGCCGAGGGAGTTTTAAGTCCTGCAAGTACTCTGCTATATCCCTATCTCTTTCTTCTCTCTCAATATCATACAGCTGATGGTAAAAGGTTTGAAACCCCTTCTGAATTTCCTCGTCCCCATATACCCACTCCTTTCACTGTGTCCTAATTTTCCCCACTGCTATTTGGGCTTGCTGAATTTTGAGACTGCGTGCCAGTAAACGTCTTGGTTTAAATCGCCATGCTTATAAAATCTTTGTCAGGCACAATTTAATTGGTGGGCCATCTGTTCAGAATATATATTGCACCCGTGCTTTGGCTGCAGCCAGTTCTAATGCTTGTCTGCTTTCCCCTCTTTGATAGTATTCTCATTCCAAGGCCCTGAACTCTTTCAATGCTACTTCTAGCTTTTCTTTTTACATGCATTTTTTCTGTGCTCCCCACTTTATGACCCGCCCCTTAGAAAGACCTTAAAGGCATTTCATATGACTTCATCTCCCACATCCCTGGTATCATTTATCTTAAAAAAAAATTCCTCAGTGTCCTGCATAATAGATCTCACTACTTTATGGTCACTCAATCGGCTGTCATTCATCCTCCAAAACCTTCTCCCGGATCTGGGTCCCCACTGCTCCAGTTCTGCCCACACCAGACCATGATCAGACCACGCTATCGGCTCATAGTCTATTTTTCTTAGTCCACCCATAAGCGTATTCAAGATGAGTATCGTATCTATGCGTGCTGATGTTATGGACTTTGGAATAATGGGAGTACGTTTTGTTTGTCTGGTATCTTTCCCTCTACCCATCTAAAAGTTGCCAAGTAAACATTATTTCTTTCAGCCTCTTCTGATGTACTCCTTCACCCTTTCTCAATAATCCTGTGCTATCCAGCTTTGGGTTAAGCCCCATATTAAAATACCCCATAACTACTACAGGCCCCTCTAAAAAAACAAAATTGAGATTTCTATGCCCATTCTATCAAAAACGTTCCCCTGCTGCTGATAGGGCATAAATGCTAATTATTGTTAAGCTTTCCCCTTCACCACCACATACTGGCCCTCCTCATCAGTTAGTACCCCACCTTCTTCAAAGGACACCGAGTTGTGCGCTAAAATAGCAGTGTGCCTTTATCCCCCTCCCCTCTTCAATGACGAGTAGATGTGCTGATAATTATATTCCTTTAATAGCTTATGGTTGCACCTCCTCAAGTGTGTTTCTTGGACACAGGTTATATCTAGCCGCAGATGGCCTAATTCTTTAAAGAACAGGTGTTGCTTCCTTGGTAGGTTCAGGCCATTGGCATTTAAGCTTTCTAGTCTTAATCCTCCTATTTGTGGGTCCCCCCTCCTCTGTTCAAGCCTCACAGCAGTCAAGTTCCCCCCTCCCCTGCATCTCTCTTTTCCCCATTTTTCTTAGCATCCCTTCTCCCCGCCTCACCCCCTCTCATAAATACACTGCCCTCTTGTCCTGGGCAGCTCCTCTCTCCGGAGCAAGTGTCGTACATCACACCCCCGCCCCATCCCCATTTTTTTTTTAACAGTCCACTTACCCCGTTCACTTCCCCCCCACTGATCATCTCCATGCACACTCAATCTCACTGCCAAACTATCATTCGCACATATCCTTATACCATATAAGATTCTTCCTCCTCGTTCCTCCCCATCTCCCCACCTTCCCAGTTGGAGTCCACAACTGCTATCCTGAACCACTCAACTTCCCCTACAGATCAGTTCCTTTTTTGGCCGGGGGTATTCTAATGTAGTTATGTCTTGTGATGAGGACTTCTGTTGACCGCTATTCTGTCTCCTCAGCCTGCGATCTCTTTTGCTGCATTGCCATGTTGCCCCTCTTTTATTCTCCAGCAGCTGTTCTGCTGGTAGGTCCGCAGTCCCTTCAATGTGCAGTTCTTTTACAGCTTTAAGGACTTCTGCTCTAGTTTTACATTTTATTGTCTTTCCTTTCATGTGATATGGCCAGAGCAAAGGGCAATAACTATTTGTATTTACTTCCCCCTTCCCGGAGCTTAGCAGTTATGTCCCCAAGTTTTCTCTGTCTACTTAGGGTAATTTGTAGGAGCAGCCATAACAAAAGCAGACAGAAGGAAAAAACTGTCCTCTCGCTGTGGCTGCTCCTTTTAATACTTTAAGAGTGAGCAAAAAACTTAGCACTTAACTTTCATTTTTCCGAACTTGTGAAGCAAGTGAATCCATTTGTAACAATGTGTCCCGTTTCAGGTTCCCACCTTGATGACCCTGCTTCAGGTTAAAGAACTCCCGTAGTCACCAAGCTTCAGTTAAACAAAGAAACCATTCAGTATTCTAAAGAGCTGCCATCTGACGTCGATGCTGATGCAAAGAATTTTAATCAGCCTATCAAATGCTCACTGACTGCTCCGCTAGTGGAGCATTGTCTTCAGTGCACTCATAACTTTGAACATCTGCGTTGGCGCATATTAGATCATGCACCATTAGATCCAAGAGGAGGTAATCGGACCTTTAAGTTGCAAAAGTTAGAACGCTGGATCTATAAATTGAGCACGGTCTCTCCATCGGGTCTTAATGCTATGCTGGAATGGCATAGCATTTTGTGATTACGTTTGCCCTATTGCATCTCACGGGACAGTACTGACAGCAATTTGTTCCAATCAGATTGGGGGGTTCCCTTTGTCATAGGGTTTCCCCTTTCTGATTGGCGGGAGAGTGACTGTGAGCATTTCATAGGCTGATTAAAATTCTTTGCGTCAGGGGATCCAAGATGGTGTTTAGTCTGTGAGCTCTAGTGGTGGCGTTTTTTTACCTTATATGTGCTGAGTAAAAGGAAGGCGAAAGGGCTCAAGAAGTCCTCCTCTAGCCCGGCAGTCCCCTCTGCCCTTCCCTCTCAGGTGGTTGGACCACTGGATTCTTTCGTTACGCTGGTCTGCAGTACCGACGGAGGAGAGCCCCATTGTGTCACGGTCGGGGCTGGGTGGCTCGATGGGTGACTCGGGGCCTGAGATCTCTCCGCCGGAGCAGTGGCGACCTCCCAAAGATCCATTGCTGAGGCGGTCTCCGGCGCGGGCTGAGGAGGAACTTCCTGCCGTTGTGGGGGATAGTTCTGGCCCTGGAGTATCGGCAGTGCAACAGAGGTTTCTGGCTCCGCTCTACTTTCCAGCACAGTGGATCCGGGTTTCTGGAGGTCTGCAGGCAGAATGGCGGCTGTCCTTTCTGCATCTGGGGATCCAGGAATTGAGCGACGGTCAACGGAGGAACCCTTGGGGCAGTCTCAAGTTTTTTCATTGGAGCGACCAGCCGTTTTTATTTTGGAATCAAACTGGTCTGCCATAGTCAAGCTTGGAGAACTTAGCTCCCCAGGTGGTGGCTTTGGGCGCCCAGGTTCAGGTTCATACTAATTTACTTCAACAACATTTTTCCCTGTAAAATAGTTATCTCCAAGTTATAATGCCCTGTTCAATGTAATTTCAGTTTGTTCAATGTAAACCGCACTGATGCAGAATAGCGCGGTATATAAGAGAATGTAAATAAATAAATAAATAAATAAACATACTCTCAAAGTTACAGCTTTACAATCTTCTATAACAGAATTGCAGCAGAAGGCTTCTACCTTGAAGATGGTGTTTCTCTTCATCAGAAAGATATGTTGGCTTTGAAAGCAAGGATTGAAATCTTTGCTTTCAAGTCATAATCTCCAATCTGTAACCTGAACTGTAAATTAACCACAGGTGAATTATCTGTTTGTATATAGTTTCCCCTGTTATCTCCAAGTTACTGACCCTGTTATAATGTAAGCAAAGGATTGTTCCAATGCGAAAATTTGTTATCTGTGAACCGCGCTGATACCAAAGAGCGCGGTATAAGAACTGTAAATAAATAAATAAATAAATAAATGCTTGAGAATTCCTCTAGATATTGTAACCTTCGATGTATAAGTTTTCCTAGGTTGCCTTCTATCTCTGCTAAAGAAATGTTTAAGAAATATCTTTTGGAGGTGTTGGGGGTTCCAGTAGTATCTCATCCCCCCTATGCTTAAGGTTTATTATCTACCTTCAGGGAAGGGAACTTTGGAAAGAGGGGATCAGTTTGATGTATTAAATATCTCTGCTATTTTGGAATCATCCACAATTGAGGGTGTCCTACCTTCGACATTGATAGCTACGTTTGCGTTAAGTTTCAGATAGGGATTGGTTTTTATTATGGTTTTTAAGAAACGTACTGTGCAATTTTGTGGGTTAACTGTTCGTGTTTTTCTTGACTTGGCCAAAGAAACTCAAACACATAGGAAAGAATTTATGTTATTACGTCCTGGAGTATTGTTGTTGGGGGGTTTATATTTCTTAAAGTTTCCCTGTAAATGTATGGTTAGGTTCAATAATAAGTCATATATTTTCTATGAGCCATCCCAGTTGGTGGGCTTTCTCAGTGCTCGCCGCCCTGCTGAGGTGTCCACAGATTCGCTGCTGATAAGTTAGGCAAGATCGTTTGCTCACATTCTTTTTCTTTCTTCTGGTGGGTGTCTTTTTTTTTCCTTGGATTCCTTCTTATGGTGGGCTATAGTAAGCGCTGGAATTTGTTTTCTTTAATATTACCTTATTTCTCATTGATGGATATCATTGTTGTTTTCTATACCAGTGTCTTAATTTCCATGAAGTTTTGGTATATGCTTCATTGTATGTAAAAATTGATAAAGTTTAAATAAAAACAAATACTTTGCGTCAGCATCGACGTCAGATGCCAGTTCTTTAAAAATACTGAATGGTTTCTCTTCGTTTAACTGAAGCTTGGTGACTACAGGAGTTCTTTAACCTGAAGCAGGGTCATCAAGGTGGGGACCCGAAACAGGACACATTGTTACAAATGGATTCACTTGCTTCACAAGTTCGGAAAAATGAAAGTTAAGTGCTAAGTTATTTGCTCACTCTTAAAGTATTAAAAGGAGCAGCCACAGCGAGAGAACGGTTTTTTCCTTCTGTCTGCTTTTGTTATGGCTGCTCCAACAAAAAAACCTTTCACTTTTGATCAGGTTTTTTTTTTTTACATACTTTATTTAATAACCATCATCACAGTTAGCATACAATGTACAACAATCCTCAGAGGGGTGTACTCTGAGCCCCTCACAGAGGATAAACAAAGCAGAGATAACAGATGGAATGATTTTTCCCCCTTAATCCCCCGTTCCCCTCCCACCCACTACCCACCCCCCCACCGCCCCCCACCCAAAGCACACCACCCGACTGCCTCCAGGCTCCCCCCACTGTGTTTCATACAATTCCCCATGATCTCCAAACACATGACTCCTCAGTTACCAACATGTAAAATCTCATTGCGACACCTGGTAGTAAGCTGCTGTATGTAAGGCTCCCAGACACGCATAAAAGCTGTCCAGCGTTTGACACTGCCCCGTGCCCTCCATCTCTCGGTGAGCAATAGTTGGTGGAAACAGTTGCGCCATTCACCAAAGGAAGGTGGACTATTTTCCCTCCAGAGGCGCAGAATGGGTCCCTTCCCAACCAAGCAGGCCTTACGCACCAACACCCGTTCCCCCTCCGTCACTGGGCAGGGTGGGTCAAGTCGGTCTAGCACAACAAGGGCCCCAGTCCATCGCACTCGCCGCTGTAATAATCGGTTTAGAAAAGCACTAATCCTAACCCAATAAGAGCGCACGAATCTACACCCCCACCACATATGGAAAAGAGTTGCCATAGGCTCGGAGCATTTCGGGCAAGACCCGTCTAACGTTATGCAGCTGCGGAACGCCCTCCGCGGAGAAAAATGCGCCCGAGTGACACATTTAAATTGAGTTTCCCTCCATTTTGATCAGGTTTTTGTATATTGATTGTTTGGTTTATTCCTGACAAGGGTTTTTGGTTTTGATATTTATAGGGTAATTTGTGGCAAGTCCTCAAATTTCAATGGGTATGTTTTTCCATTTAATTTCCTCCTGTTTCCTGGCTCTTGCAATATACGGTTCCATAATTGAGTACTTATGGAAGCATACGATAATGTCTCTGGGTTGCGCAGGCTTTGGTGTGACTAGCAAACGGTACGCCCGGTCTAGCTTTATTTGGGGGCATTCCCCCTCTGGCCACAACAAATGCTCTATCTGCCTGACCACCTCCCCGCAGTCCTGATTTTCCTTGTCCTCTGATACTCCCCGTATTCGAAGATTGCATCTGCAGTTTCAATTCTCCAATTCTTTCATTCGGTCAGCCAGCTCCGATTGAGCCTCCGAGTTGTCTGAATTAGGTGGCATGCTCCACTAGAGTAGTCTCGTGCTCTGCGGTTGTTTCCTCAAGGGTTTCCATATGGCCTCCGATCTCATGAAGCTCTCCTCTGAGGTCTGCCGCCATGGTCTCAAAATCTTTTTAAGCTCTGCATTTCCATCTTCAGATCTAGCAGCAATTGCTTTATTTCACTGTTCTCCATTGCTGTAGGGCAGTGGTTCTCAAACCCTTTTGCTGCAAGGCCCACATTTAAAATTCAAACATTTTTGCGGCCCACGTGTTAAATAAAGTTAATAAAGTGCTTTATATTTATACTATAAATATAAGTATTATGTTATATTTTTCTCT
Source organism: Ichthyophis bannanicus (assembly GCA_033557465.1). NCBI lineage: Eukaryota > Metazoa > Chordata > Amphibia > Gymnophiona > Ichthyophiidae > Ichthyophis > Ichthyophis bannanicus. Next base: position 16,637,474 of record CM066041.1, on the reverse strand, counting down.
AAATGTTTAACTGCGTATTGATTGGTACACAAAAGTTCTTTTCATTTACCTTCATTGTTAAAGATGGCACTGTTTCCGGTTGGGTATCATGTGTATTCTGGCTGGAATTTGTGACAAACACACTCGAAGATCATCCTCCACATTCATTCTTGACCGATATTTGGTTTTCATGGCAGTCAATGCAGAAAATGAAATCTCGCATAAATAAGTTGTTGAAAAAGGTAGAAGAACTTTTATTGTCAAGGCTGACAATAATGAATATTCCAGCGAAACAGTACACCAAAAGGAAGAGATATCCACAGCGGGGTCGTTAAATTTGATTTGTAATGTGCGATCACTAGACAGCTCCGCTAATTCTTCTTGTGCACGACCGGTTCATTCAGAGAATGCACACTGAAAAGGATTATGAATCCAGTCGTAAGCTTCAATGTCTTCATGCGTGAAATATTTGTTGAAATATTCAGCAAGAGATGTCAGGTGCTCTTTGATTACACCGGTTACCCCTTTCAACATCTCGCCATTAACTTCATTGCTCTCTATAAATTGACAAAACAAGTCAAACACGTCTTGTGAACTGTTCGAGTCGCGTGCTCCAAAGTCGTAACTTCTTCTTAAAGGCTGCAACTTTGTCGTATGTCTTGAGTATACTGGCATCTTTACCCTGCAGTGATATGTTCAAACTGTTCAAAAGGCTAAAAATGTCAGCAAGGTAGGCCAGCATGGCAAGCCACTCAGTATCAGCAACCTTAGCTGCCAGGTCGAGATTGTGTTCGGTCAAAAACTGCAACAATTCTAAACAAAGCTCAAACACCCTTGCAAAAACTTTTCTTCTGGACAGCCAATGCACAGCCGAGTGCAATAGGAGATGCTTGTGTTCTGCATCTGACTCAATACAAAGTTGAGCAAATAATTGTCTGTAAACTTCATTAGAACTAGAACAGAGAACAATCTGTACACAGTCTTCGAGTACATATCCCAGAGTTTCATTCAACTTCTTTGAAGCCAACGCCATACGATGGATCATGCAATGGGTGCCTACAATCTCGGGTGACACTTGCTTTATGCGAGTTACAACACCACTGCTGTGGCCAGTCATTGTGGCAGCACCATCGGTGCAAACACCAATGCAATTCGTCCACTGCAGTCCAAAAGTTGTGAAAAAAACATTTAACATACAATTTCATCGGCCATCGTTCTCGCTGGCAATGACTTGCAAAAAAGAAATTCCTCTTGTATACCATTTTGCCAACAACAGCAAACAAACAAGCAGCTGTGACTCGCCGGCGATGTCAGTTGACTCATCTAATTGAGAACAAATTTGAAAGTTTAATCTGTGGGTGTGTAAATTTGCCAGACAGGTCATTGATGCTATTAGGCACTATAATAGATAGGTTCCAACATCTAAAATGCAGTGCCGACAAGTCTGAGACCGCCCGTGCATTAAACAGTTGTAAAGGTTGGATAAGGGAGTAGTTTGAAACCCAACAGCTTTGGATATAAGAATAAGGTAGAAAATACCCACACCAGGAGAGAAAAGCAGATAGTAAAACAGAATTTCACGTTTTACTAGTGTTTAAATGGAGTGATTAACATTTTTAGGTCATCTAATTGAATAGCAAACTTAGTAGATTGTAATCGTTCAGTTAGCTGCGTGACAATGTCTTCGGACATTTCAGATATTCTTCTGCGGATGGTATCGTTTGAGATAGGAATGCTTTTCAGTTTTGTAGCATATTCTGAGCTGAACAATACATCACAAATCTCAACAGCAGCTGGCATGATAAGATCTTCTCCAGTCGTGTGCAGTTTCTTTGATTTTGCGATTCTCTGGGCAATCAAGTACAATGCTTTAAGAGCTTTTTCATTGAGAGTGACTCTTGTTTTTAATACTGTCTTCTGTTTACTATATTCCTCGGCTTTACGTTCAAAAAAATCTTTGGTTTTATTCTGTAGATTTGGATGTCTTGTAGTTAGATAACACATTTTCATCGGCTTCATTGCCTCAGAGAGGATTTTCAAACAAAACACACTGTGGCAGATTTTGGTCATTTGCTGATGGAAAGAAACCGTACTTAATATACTCCACATCATATTTTCAAACATATTTAGTTTTCTTACAAGTATCAACTTTAACAACGCCTTGATCACAATCACTTTCACTGCCACTACTATCAATTTATTTGCATGAAGTCGAAGGCTTACGGTTCACAAATTGATCCACTGCCTGCCTCAAATGGCGCCAGGTCTCGCTCTCATGCTGCGCATGCTGCTCAGATGCGTGGCTGGCTGCCTGCCTCAAATGGCGCTGAGTCTTGCTCTCGAGCGTTGCGAGAGCAAGTCACACTCTCACAGTAGCTACTCACAGTGCTCTCAGAGACTCACAGTCACACTCACACAGCAGCGACTCAGCAGCGAGCAGGCCTCCTCAAATGGCGCAGGCAAGTCACATTCTCACAGCACCGACTCAGCAGTGAGCAGGCAGCAGCTAATTGAGCTCCTGTCGGGAGGGGGGCAGCTCGTGCACAACTTACTCGAGTCCTGATTGGTTGGTGAGAGTGATGAATCTTATCTGATGATGACGAGCATAAGACCGGAAGTGACGTGACTGAAGTCACATAACCGGAAATGACAACTCGCCGCGCGGCAACACATGGTCTTTTAAAAAAACCCAAGCTTTCCAATGAAAATCCCCAGATCTGATCAAAAAACCCAAGATCTCGTGAAAAAAGCCCAAGAGTGGTCTGACTTCAGCACGGCCCACAATACTCCCTGTCACGGCCCACCTTTGGTCCACGGCCCACAGGTTGAGAACCACTGCTGTAGGGCCTATCCCCTCTGATGGTCTCTTTTCCTCTCCCTGCCTTCCTGCCACACAGCTGCTAAGAGGGCCACTCATCGTCATTTTGTGGTCTTTGCAGGAGGTTCCAGCTTTTTCATAGGTGTACTCTCTGAAGTCTACTTTTTTCTTACACGCCATGTATATCTGGGGCCTCACTGGGTAATCAGCCTTCAAGGTACCCGGTGCGTGTTGAGGTACGTGCCATGCTGTAGTACTAGTTATGCCTGGGAGTTGAAGAGTTCTCGGCTTACACCGCCATACTGTGTGGTGATGTCACTCCCTCCCTACTTTTTTGTTGTTTAAAGAAAGAAAAGTAAAGTAAAGAAAGAAAGAAAAGAAAAGAAAGACCAAAATACAGTTAAGGGTCCTTCAGAAAGATCCTCGTGATCAAACGTCCCCACCAAGTTACTCAGGCTCTCCTAGCCAGGAGCTATCCCCAAAGTAACAGATCAACCAGAAAAGGGTATCTCATATACCCCCTGGGATCTAAAGTGGCCGAGCTGCACTGCACCCAGATACAGACTGGGCAGGAGCTGTAGGCCTCTGTAGGACTCTAGAACAGTGGTTCTTAACCTTGTTGGAGGTACTGAACCCCACCAGTTTCATATGCACATTCACCGAACCCTTCTTTATTGAAAAATAAAATATGATTTTTTTTCAAATTCAAGACATAGGTATATGTTTTACTGGTTCACAAAATGAATTGTGCATTAACATCACTGTGTTCAAAGAACAAAACCAATACAATGCATGAACTCACAACAAATTACATACATAACTTTTCACAAAGACATGACCTTTTTTAATACTACCACACTGAAATGGTTTTAATTTTTAACCTTATGTATTCCAATAATGAACTTACTGTATTTATGCTATTTATTTTTAACATTTTAACACACACCCATCACCTAATTTCCATCAGACTACACCGCTACAATAATAATGAATATTTACTGCAAATCAGTGTGACTTCTGCTGTTGCCAAGGTGAAGCCACGCATTTCTGAACTGGTCTCTCAAAGGCAAGTGCCACTCTCATGTCATTTTCACAGCAAAGTCTGTTCCTTTTCTTCGTTTTTATGTCCAGCATCCTCGAAAAGGATTGCTCGCAAAGATATGTTGTAACAGATGGTATAAAAATTTCCAGGGCTTTCCTAGCAATAACAGGATACGTTACCATTTGACGACACCAAAATGTTGAGCGCGTTGTTGTTCTGAAGAGTTGCTGTTGAACCTGGCTCTGCTGAATTTCAATGATTTCGTCGAGGTATTCATCATTGACATCTGCTGTCTCAACACCAAACGTGAACGGCTGTCTCACCCATGCTGGATATGACTCTCTTGTAGGGAAGTATCGGTCGAGAGACTTTGCAAGCTCATCTAAGTGCATGGCAATTGCTTGCTTCAGTTCCATGGGCACAGAAATGTCTCCGATTCCAGACACATCTTCGATCTTACTTACACAGTCGTCCAAGCAGGGGAAAGTTTGCGAAGTTATCGTTCTCTGTTCATCGTTTCCATAACGGTAGCTTTTTTGAAAAGCCTTCAGGTTTTCTTCCACTTCGATGTTGACTCCACCACCCTGCATCTGCTGATTGAGATGATTGAGAGATGCGAATATATCAGCCATGTACGCTAAAATGAGAATGAACTTAGAATTTTTGAAGCAATCTGCATGACAGTGTTGGTGCTCTTGCAAAAACAGGGCTAATTCCACACGCATGGCAAAAACACGATTCAGCACCGGTCCCCGGGATAACCACCGAACGTTAGAATGGTACAGAAGTACCTCGAATTCAGAGCCCATTTCTTTACACAGCTCACTGAAGATGCGGTGCCTCAGTGCACTATTTTGCACATAGTTCACACATTCCACTACAATTTTTAATATTTCTGTCATTTCTGGAGGCAAGGTATTTGTTGCCAGCACATGCCTGTGCAGAATACAATGCGTAACAATGATGTGTGGTGCATCGGCTTTCACTAGCGCACCAAAACCAGACTTTCTTCCCAACATGACTGGAGCTCCGTCCGTACAAACTGCAGAAACCATATCCCACGAAAGATTGTCGTCTCTGAAGAAGTCATCCACAAGTTTCTTCACATCGGCTGCCTTTGTTGTTGTTGTAAGAGGCTTACAAAATAAAAAATCTTCCTTTATCATTTCGTCTTTCACATAGCGCACAAATACAGCAAGCTGACTTAGATTAGAAACGTCTGTGGTCTCGTCGAGTTGGAGGCTGAATTTTGCCAGGCTTGAAATCAGATCTGCAACTACTTGAGCCAAGATGTCTTTGCTCCTGTCCTCTATTCTGTCGCTGATGGTGTCATTTGAAAGAGGAATTTGGGATAATTTAACTTCGGCCGCTTTTCCCAGCATCAGATTCGCCATCTTCAACACAGCTGGTTTTATGAGTGTTTCACCAATGGTGTGTGGTTTGCCCTGCTTTGCGATCAGGTAAGCAACTTCGTACGATGCTGTGAGGATCGGTTTGTTGATGGGTACAAAGCCGAGAGCAGGCAGAGTAGCCTTTTCATCGAATATGGCTCTCTTCACCTTGAATTCAGCAAGCCTTGTGTTCTTGTATTCCCATCTCCATGCAGGTTAAAGAAGTGTTCCTTTAGTTTTGCCGGTACTAGACTAGAATTGCTTAACTTGGCATTGCAAATCATGCAGATAGGACGCTGACTCCCATCACGTTCTGTTATATATGCGAATCCATGTTGTACATATTCGTCCGACCACTTTCTCTTTTTGCTTGACATAGTTAGTATGGATTAAAATATTAAGAAAGAAATCACACGACATACCATGACGACAGTCACAAGTAGACTACTGAGTGCACCAAATTCCCTGCAGCACAGATTGGCCAAGCAATGTAGCATGATCACCTGCAGCCAATGATGGCCAAGCGGGGCGTGTCATCACGAATCATGTGAGTCGGGTGCGTGTCTTGTGTCTTGACCTCCGCCGAACCCGAGACTGACTCACCGAACCTCTAGGGTTCGATCATACCCAGGTTAAGAACCACTGCTCTAGAAGAATGCACCATCTGCTGAGACAAGAGAAAATACTGAGGGCTCCCTCTGGCTGTGCTAGATTTTATGCCAGTGGTGATGTCACAGCATAGTTTTACTTTCTTTTCTCTGTCTCCCATCTGCTGGCAGGGGGAAATAACCCACTTGTCTGGACTGGTCTAGCAGGAAGATCTGGAAGTGGAATGTATTCATAGCAATACAGACAATAAGTGGGCAGACTGGTCTTTTTCTGCAATCACTTTTTATGTAAAAACCTGAGCTCCATATGCTTAATGATCCTTATCCTATGGATGGGCCAAGAACTGGGTCAGGTATACCTTTCCCTGCAGCGAGAGGGACCAGTGCCACAGAGCTTGCATTGTCTGCTTCTCTTCATGTTTCTTCTCAGTCAGCTGTTAGAAAAACAAGAGATGCAGGGTCACAGTCTATAAAACAGTAGCAGAGAACAAACTCTTCCTTCCCCATCATGTTAGCAACTATAAGGCACTAACTTGATCTGAACCTAATTAAATGACTATAGAACCTTCTGCTATTCCAGTACTGAAGACTGCCCTACCCATACACAATTCTGTCAGTAAATCACTCCTGCCCTGTAGCATGCCCTGCTAGATCCCTCCCTCCTACCCTGTAGGATGTCCTACTATTCCAGTACCTAGACCCCATCCTCACCCCACCACACACACAGCTGTCTGCCTTCTTTCCTGCAGAAATGCCCCAATCTTATTCTACAGCACCCTCTATTATTCAAAAAATGTTATAAATTCCCTAATACCTGCGCCTTCCACCTGGAGAAGCAAGAATGCCAAAGTCTGACCTTCTTCAGCCAGTTTCCTTGATGTTGCAATAACTGAGAAAGAAAAAGTAAAAAACCCTTTTCAGAAACCTGGGAAACAAAAGACTCAGGCATACAAGTGAGCTAAATCAGCAGCAGGCAATGCAGTACGAGCCATGCCCAAGGCTCTTCTGGACTACAGGGCATAGCTTTGTTTACTCTATACTGGAAAGCTATGCATTTGATTGAACCAACTTACAGAAAATCAACAAAGTTTATAAGTTGAAACTAGCACAATAGCTAGAAGGGGGTCACTTCTTAAGAGCTACCACCTCCTCTTCTGCCAGCTTTCTTCTGAAGTCAAACTACACAAGGCCGGTGGGTCTTGCAAAGACTGAATATGGAACCACAGGGATCCCATAATCTTGCAAGACCCACCAGTCTCATGCACTTCTGAGGGAAGCCTGAAGAGAGGGCAGCAGCAGCAGGTACAAAGGTGATACTGGGATGGGGAGGCAGGAAAGAAGTGGCTGATTTGCCATGACAGAGTAAACTCAGTGCTAGGAGTATCACGTTACCAAACAATGGGAAATACTGGGTTAATTTATTTTGGTGGTGGTGGAGAGGGGGAATTAATATCACTCTTTTGAAGAGGATAAAAAACACCCAAAAACACTGATCTTTAATCCAGCAGGTTGTGGGATCTTAGGCAGCACTGTTTTCTATGAATCTGATCAAGTCTGCATAAATTGTTTCTTTGAAAGTTTTCATCCGAAAAATTAAAAAAGTGAGATAGTTACCCCAGACAACATGCAAAAAATAACTGGTATCCCTATTCTTTTTAGCCATATAGCGTAGTTACTCACCTGTAACAGGTGATCTCCGGGAACAGTAGGAATTTAGTCTTCACATATGGGTAACGTCGGTACTGATGGAGCCCGGGCGAGAACGCTCCCCAGCATCCAATAGGAAAGCTTTTGGGAGCAGCCCATTGAACCTGCATAGCTGCCTTCCCAGCTCTCCCTCCTCAGTTGAGTTTGTAGCTGAGATAAAAGGAGAGAAGAAGATAAAAAGAAGACGACGACGACGACCTACAACTCCTAGAGGAGGAGGACGGGGCTGTGAAGACTAAATTCCTGCTATTCTCGGAGATCACCTGTTACAGGTGAGTAACTACGCTATCTCCAGGAACAAGCAGGAATGTAGTCTTCACATATGGGACTCCCTAGCTCGAAGATGCCAGAGAGATGACCTCCGGGTGAGCTGTGGATTAAGGAGGTCATGTATCCTCCAAGGATTTCTGGTATCAAAACCCAGGACGGAGGGTAGGAGTTGATCTGAAAGAGATGCTGGAGAACTGCTTGGCCAAACAAGGCATCCCGGTGGGAGCCCTTGTCCAGGCAATAGTGGGCAGCAAAAATGTGGACAGAAGACCAAGTTGCTGCTTTGCAAATCTCATCAATCGCTACAGAGCGTAGATTTGCCATGGAGGCAGCCATGGCTCGAACATTATGTGCAGTGACATGACCCTTACGAAAAAGACCTGCACTTTCATAAGCAAAGGAAATGCAATCCGCAATCCATCTGGAGAGAGTTTGCTTAAATACTGGCAAACCCAGGTGACTAGAGTCAAAGGCGATGAAAATTTGGGAAGCTTTTCTATGCTCTTGAATTCTCTGGAGATAGAAAGCCAAGGCACGTTTGCAATCCAGAGTGTGAAGGATTGTCTCTGCCCTAGAGGAATGAGGTCTAGGGAGAAAGACAGGAAGGTAGACTGACTAGTTTAAATGGAAAGGCAAGATCACCTTTGACAAAGTGAGGATGAGTCCTGAGGACTACCATATCATGGTAGAATCGTGTATAAGGAAGTTCAGCCACCAAGGCCTGGAGCTCACTAATGCGTCTCAATGAAGTGACAGCAATAAGGAAGGTGACCATCCAGGTGAGAAACTTCAGAGAGGTGGTGGCTAGAGGTTCAAAGGGCAGCTTGAGAAGCTGTCCTAGAACATTGAGATCCCATGCCATTTGAAGGCATAGGAACGTCTGGTGGAAGGCTTTCTGGATGCTAAAAGGATATCTTTAACCTGCTGAGAGAGGTTAATATCCTGGAAGGCTATGCCTTCAGCAGCCATGTCATAAGATGGAGGGACTGTGGAATGGGATAGAGCAGTGGCCCCCCTCCTCGTCAGAAAGAAGATCTGGAGCAGATCCCATATCTATGGGTTGAACCCAAGACAGACGCAGAAGGAGAGGATACCACGATTGTCATGGCCAGCGAGGGGCTATGAGTATCATGAAGCCCCTGTTTCTCTGGAGTTTGAAAAGTGTCTTCGGAATGAGGGGAATGGGAGGGAAGGCATACAGGAAGCCTTGACCCCAGTGGAGGTGAAAAGCATCCAACTGCTGGCTGTCCGGTGCAGGAGTCCTGGAGCAGAAGCGAGGAAGCTTGGCATTCTGAGGACTTGCAAACTGTTCTATCTCTGGGGTTCTCCAGATCTGAAAGATGTGAGCTACCCCATCTGCATGGAGAGACCACTCGTGAGGGAGAAGACTCGACTGAGTTTGTCCACCAAGAAATTGTATTTGCCCGGAAGATACACCACAAGTAGGTGAATGTGATGCTGTATGGCAAAAGACCACAGATGCAGGGCCTCGCTGCAGAGGTTCCAGAGCCTGTTCCGCCCTGCTTGTTCAGTAGAACATGGCTACTTGATTGCCTGTCTGTACTAGAACTGAGCGGAATCAAAGATGGTCCTGGAAGACCTTGAGAGCATTGTGAATGGCTCTGAGCTCCAGCAGATTTATGTGGAGTTGTGACTGCTGATGAGACCAAAGACCCTGAGTGGAGAGATTGTTCAGATGAGCTCCCCAGCCCAATTTGGACACATCTGTCAAGGTAAATTGATGTGCTGGCATCTGAAAAGGTGACCCTACGAGGAGATTTTCTGGGGATTGCCACCACTGGAGAGACGAGATTAGGTGGGTAGAGACCATTATCTTGTCTCCCAGGCGACCTGATGCCTGAGACCACTGAGAAGCCAGTGTCCATTGAGCTGCGCGCATATGTAGATGAGCATATGGAACAACATGCACTGTTGAGGCCATATGACCCAGCAGTTGTAGTAAACCTCGAGCAGTGAGAAACCTCTTGAGGCTTGCTTGAGATGCTAACTGATTCAGCTGTGCACAGCGGAGCTGAGGCAGAAATGCCTTTGACTGCTGAGTGTGAGAGGGAACAAGTTGGAACTTTGGAAGATTTATTACAAATCCCAAGTGTTGCAGCACCTGCATGGTGCGCGAGTGGGAAAGACTAGCCTCTAGAGAGGTATTTGCTCGAATGAGTCAGTCGTCTAAGTAAGGGAAGACAAATATCCTGAGAGTTCTTAAGAATGCGGCTAATACTGCCAAGTACTTTGTGAAGACTCTTGGGGCAGAGGTGAGGCCGAAAGGCAGGACTCTGTATTGATAATGTCTCCCCTGAAACATGAAGCGCAGGAATGTTGTGTGCTGTGAGTGAATCAGAATATGAGCATATGCCTCCTTGAGGTCCAGAGCCAGTCCTGACTCTGGAGGTAGGGAAGAAGGGTACCTAGGGAGATCATTTTGAATTTCTCCCATATGAGGTGCTTGTTCAGTTCTCAGAGGTCCAGAATGGGCCTGTATCCCCCTGTTTTCTTTGGAATGAGGAAGTAGGGAGAATAAAAGTCTGTTCTCTGCTGGGATGGTGGAACCTCCTCTATTGCTCCCTGAACAAAAAGGGAGGTAATCTCTTGAAGCAGAGCAGAAAGAGGGTCCTGAGAGCGGAACTCTTGGAGGAGTCTGGGGGGCAGACTTTGTAGATGAAACTTGTACCCCTCCCGTACTATGGATAGTGTCCACTGCTCTGATGTGATAAGATGCCACCTGTGGGCAAAGTGGCAAAGGTTGCTGGGGATGAGGGTAGGATTTGGAATCTCCAGAGGCAGAGCAGCTATGTTCTCTAGAAAGGAGTCAAAGACTACTACTACTACTACTACTATTTAGTACTTATAGAGCGCCACGCATGCAGCACTGCACAGCTAGCCTACAAGAGGTGGCTAACAAACAAGGGACAGTCCCTGCCCGTTCGAGTCATGCTCATCGGAGCTTACAATCTAGTTAGAGCAGAACAGAGCATTAGTCAGTTCTGCAGAAGGTACGGTGTGGTACAGTTTGGTACAGCTTGGTCTAAAGTTTGGTCATAAACGTTAATGGGGGTTAGGGTAGGATAAGGATGGAAGTCAGGATCTGAATGCAACGGTGAAGAGGTGGGTCTTCAACCTGGATTTGAAGAGGGTCAGGGAGGGCGCCTGGCGCACAAACACAGGAAGGCTGTTCCAGGCGTGTGGTGCAGCAAGGTTAAAGGAGCGCAGTCAGGAGTTTGCGGTGTGTGTGAAAGGCATTGAAAGAAGTGATTTGTTAGCAGAGCGCAAATTTCGAGAGGGGACGTAGGGAGCGATAAGAGATATGAGGTATTGAGGGGCCATAGAGTGAATGCATCTATAGGTCAGCAGAAGCAGCTTGAATTGGATGCAGAATTGGATAGGGAGCCAGTGAAGTGACATGAGAGGGGTAATGTGGGCATGGCGAGGCTGGCAGAAGATTAGTCGAGAAGCGTGATTTTGTATAGACTGAAGGGGAAGGAGGTGGCTCACGGGGAGACCAGCAAGAAGTAGGTTGCAGTAATCGAGGCGAGAGGAGATCAAGGAGTGGATAAGCATTTTGGTAGTATGTTCAGAGATGAAGGGGCGGATCTTGCTGATGTTGTAGAGGAAAAAGCAGCAGGTCTTAGCTACAAGCTGGATATGAGCGGAGGAAGAGAGAGAGGTGTCAAAGATAACCCCTAGATTGAGGGGCCGAGGAAACAGGAAGGATAGTAGATCCATCCACATGGACAGAGAGGGGGAAGTGGAGGGGAGGAGTTGGGTGGAAAGACAAGGAGTTCAGTCTTGGCCATGTTCAGTTTCAATCGGCGAAGAGACATCCAGGCAGCGATGCCCGAAAGACAAGCAGAGATCTTGGACTGCGTTGTCGGAGAAATATTAGGTGTAGAGAGGTAGATTTCGGAGTCATTGGCATAGAGATGGTACTGAAAGTCATGGGAAGAGATAAGCCCGCCAAGGCCTTGGGTATAGAGAGAGAAAAGGAGGGGGCCCAAGACAGATCCCTGGGGTACACTTACATGGAGCGGAGTAGGGGAGGAGGAGAAGGCCCCAGAGCATACAGTGAATGAGCGATGGGAGAGGTAGGAGGAGAACCAGGATAGTACAGAGTCCTTGAAGTCAAGCGAGGAGAGGGTGGTGAGGAGAAGATCGTGGTCAACGGTGTCAAAGGCAGCAGAAAGGTCAAGAAGGATGAGGATAGAATAGGGGCCCCTTAGAGTTAGCCAGGAACAGATCATTGGTGACTTTTGTGAGTGCCGTTTCAGTGAGTTTAGGGGACGGAAGCCTGATTGTAGTGGGTCCAGGAGGGCCTGGGAGGTGAGGAAGTTGAGGCAGCGACGGTGGACTGCTCGTTCTAATAGTTTGGATATGAAGGGAAGGAGGGAGCTGGGTCGATAGTTAGAAGGGCATTTGGGATCAAGTGAGGGTTTCTTGAGGAGGGGTGTGACACCAGCATGTTTAAAGTCAGCGGGGACAGCTGTAGTGGAGAGTGAAAGGTTGAGGATATGAGTGATGGAGGAGACAATGGTGAGGGAGATGGAACGTAGGAGATGGGTAGAGATAGGGTCTGATGGACAGGTGGTGGGTTTGGAGGAGGAAAGAAGTGTGGTTTCCTGTTCAGAGATAGGGGGGAAGGAGCAGAGGGTGGTAGGGGGAGTATGGATGGGGGAGGAGAAATGGGAGGGAGGGGAGGTAGATGAGGGGGTAGGGAATTGGAGGGTAATTTTGAGGATTTTGTCATGGAAGTAGTCGGCTAGGGTTTGGGCAGAGAGGGAGGGCGGGGGGACCTTGAGGAGAGAATTGAGGGTGTTAAGGAGACGGCGAGGATCAGAGGCAAGGGACTTAGTCAGATGGATGTAGTAATCTTGTTTGGCAAGTGCTAAGGCTGACTGGAAGGAGCCAAGTATGAATTTGAAGTGTAGGTGGTCTTCCGGGGAGTGGGATTTGGACCAGGCTCGTTCAGCCGAACGGGCACAGATGCATAGGTAACAGATTGTGGGTGAAAGCCAGGGTTGGGGAGTAGATCGTTTTACAGGACATGAGGTGGAAGGGGCAAGAGTGTCAAGGGCTGAGGATAGTGTAGCACTGTATGAGGATAATGCTTCGTTTACTGACTCGGAGTATAAAATGGAGGAAAGAGATGGAGAAATGGTGGAGGAGAGTGTCAGGGGATTAATATTATGAAGGTTTCTAAATAGGTCGGAGGAGACAGGACGAGGTTGGGACGGCGGGAGCTGAAGAGTAAATGTTAGTAGGTGATGGTCAGATGAGGGAAGGATAGATTTGCGGAAGTTTGAAGGAGAGGAATTGGAGAAGAATATTAGGTCAAGGCAGTGGACGTGTAGGTGTGTGGGGGCAGTGGAGCAAAGTTGGAGGTCGAACGAGGAGGTAAGAGCGAGGAACTTTGAGGCATGGGGGTCGGAGGGGTTGTCGATGTGAATGTTGAAATCGCCAAGAATAAGAGTGGGGGAGGAGGGATCCATAAAAGCAGAAAGCTAGGAGTCGAAGTCAGTGAAGAAGGTTGATTTGGAGTTGTCGGGTGGACGATAAATAACGGCTGCACGGAGGGGAAAGTGGTGTGAGGAGGCAAATGGAGTGAACTTCAAAGGAGATGGAGTGTGATTGCGGAGGCAGTAGGGAGAGAGAAGGAGACCAACGCTACCACCGCAACCAGTAGATCGAGGTGTATGGGAGAATTGGTAGCCCCCATAGCAGAGAGGCAATGGATGCGGTGTCATCTGGGGGAGCCAGGTCTCGATCAGGGCAAGAAGGTGTAGGGCATTAGAGATGAAGAGATCGTGAATAAAAGTCGTTTTTTTAAAATGACTGAGCATGCGTTCCATAGGGCGCAAGTAAACGGGAGGGCGGAGGGGGGGGGAAGAGGGGGTTGTGGATAAGGGTGGATAAGTTACGTGTGGATTTCCTGTCAGAGTAGCGTGGGGGTCTATTTCTAAGGTAGTACCGAGATTTAGAGGGAGTAGGGTGTGGGTGGGTATGTCTGGGTGTATGTGATCTCCAAGAGGGACATGAGGGAGGGGAAGTGAGGGATAAATTGATGGTATCAGATAGGTTACGTGAGGAATTATATTTGGGGGTAGGGTTGGAGTTGATATCTATGGTTGAATGATTGTGGGATGAATGGTGGAGGGCAGATGGAGGGAGGAGCGGGATGTGGATGAGATTAGATAGGGTACGTGAGGAACTTTCTTTAGTATGGGAAAGAAATCGGGGGGGGGGGGGGGCAGGGTTGGGGTTGATGTTACCTGATGAGAGAAGGAGAATGAGTATTAGAGAGCGAGGTAACGTGGAGATAGGCAACCCCATCCTCGCTTCCGCTGTACTAAGAGAGAGGGGGGCTGGTTGAATGTGGGGATGGTGTGAAGAAGCTCAAGAGCAGGTGCTAGGCTAGGGGGCAGAATGGAGGGAGAAGTGAGGAGGGTAGGGGGAAGAAGAGGGAGGATGTTGATAGGAGGGGAGGCAGTTGGGGAGGAAGACGAAGAGAAGGACAATGAGATGTGGGGTCATGGTAGTGGGCAGCAAGGTCTGAGCAAACAATGGACAGCAGTTCTAAGCAACAATGGAAAACAGTTCTTATGCAGACAATGGGTAGCAATGCAGGCAATGGGTAGCAGTTCTAAGCAACAATGGGTAACAGTTCTACGCTGACACTGCTGCCTGGATGTCCCACCGCTGCTTAAAACTGAACATGGCCAAAACTGAGCTTCTTAACTTTCCACTGAATGCTTCCCCTCCTCTTTCCCCTTTCTCTCTCTGTTGATAACTCTGTACTCCTCCCTGTTTCTTCAGCACGTAACCTTGGTGTTATCTTCGATTCCTCTCTCTCTCTCTTCACATATCCAGCTCATTGCTAAAACTTGTCATTTCTTTCTATACAATATTTCCAAAATTCGCCCCTTCCTCTCTGTTGACACCACTAAATTGATTGTCCACTCCTTAATCACCTCCCGTCTTGATTATTGTAACGTTCTCCTTGCCGGCCTCCCTGCAAGCCACCTCTTTCCTCTTCAGTCAATTCAACACTCTGCTGCTCGACTCATTTTCTGCCAGTCTTGTTTTTCCCCACATCACTCCTCTCCTCATGTCGCTTCATTGACTTCCCATCCGTCTCTGTATCCAATTTAAACTTCTCCTCCTGACCTATAAATGTATTCACTCTTCTGGCCCCCAGTACCTTTCATCTCTCCTTACACCCCCTCTCGGTTGCTTCGCTCTTCTAACAGTCTTCGCTTATCTGTGCCCTTTACTTGTACTGCCAATTCCAGACTTCGCTCCTTCCAACTGACAGCACCCTTTGCTTGGAATAGTCTTCCTATCTCTGTGCGCCAGGCGTCCTCCCTGGTCATTTTCAAGTTCAGACTAAAATCCCACCTCTTCACTATTGCTTTCTGTTCCTGTCTTACCCTATCTTGATCTCTTTATCAACATTTGCTTACTTTGTCCTGTAAATTTTTGTTATTTGTATTACGTAACTTATTTTGTTTTCTGTCTTATTAGATTGCGAGCTCTGATGAGCAGGGACTCTCTCTCTTCTATGTTTGTACAGCGCTTCGTATGTTGCGGTGCTTTATAAGTCTTTAATAATAATAATAATAATAATAATAATGGCAGTTCTGCACAGGCACTGGTGGCAGTTCTATGCGGACAATGGATAACTGTTCAATGCAGGCAAAGGATAGCAGATCTAAGCAAACAATGGGTGGAGGAGCGATCGTGCTTACTCAGATCCAGGGGGCCGCGGTGAATTGGAGGAGCAGGATAGAAGGACCACACCAGAGCGCCCCCGGGCCCGTGCCGAAGGGCCACGCCAAAGGACCCTCTGGCGAGGCCCTCCAGCGCAGGCGCGCCCGCTGGAGCACGCCGCTTAAAGGGCCGATCGCCCTTTGATCTCCTGGTGGCGGCGGTGGCTGCCAAAGACCCTGAGGAGGCTGGGTCTGTTGAGGTGGCTGTGACCTAGGAGCCTGAGCCTTCCTCTGCTGTTTTGGTGGCTGCTGCCCCTTCTAAGGAGCATGGTGTTGACGCTGTACAGCAGAGGTGTAAGAAGGATAGTAATTATTGAAAAAAGCTTTCTTTAGTGATTTCTTCTTAGCTGGGTTGGCCGTAGACCTAGATAGTCTATTAAGTGTAGTGTTCTCAGATTCTAACTGAGAGGCCTTGTCTTACCAATCCTTGCCAAAAAGGTTTCCACCAGTGCAAGGGATGTTACCCAGTTTGTCCTGAACCCGTTGTTCAAGATCTGATGCTTGAAGCCAAGCAATTCTGTGTGCCCCGATGCAGATAGATGAAGCTCTGCTGATGCACTCAAAACAGTCAAAAGTTGCCCTGTTAACAAACTTTGAAAGATTTTGAGTATGTTTTACAAGGGCGAGATAATCTGCTCTCGTCATGGGGGAAAAGAGAAGCCATTAACGCCAAATCCCTAGCCACCTCTGTGGAACATACCCATATAGAGTATGTAGGAACTGATTCTAGCCGATAACATGGTGGCCTGAAAGCAACGTTGACCAAAAGCGTTGAGAGTTCTCTATTCTCTACCTAGAGGGTTCGAGGAATGTGTCTTAGCACCCTTTATCAGACGCACTGCCGATTCCACTACCATATATTATTTGGTCACGTAACTGAGGGTTGACCTAAATCACTATGATAATGAAAGCCCTCAAAAAATTAAGGTAGTGGCTAGTGAACAATGTATGCCTGTAATGATGGAAAAGAACCAGAAGTCTCAGACTAAAACAAGCACGATGTCTCAGGTGTGCCCTGAATTTGTGCCACAAACTGCATCAACGACTTCGGTTCTCGTGAAGGAGTTGTTTCTTAATTTTCAATTTTTTCAATTTTTTACTTTTTTTGCTTTGTTTTCTGTGACTATATTGATATACCTTCCAATTTTTTGCTTATTTATTATAACTATATTGGTTAACCCATCTACAGTTCATAATGTGCACAACATAGTCACACTTATCTTAAATAGCTGGATAAGCTAAACTCCTCCTTCGCCGTTTCTAAGTTTTCGTCCGGCAATACTCAGATGGTATGTCCCATATTCCTCTAGATGTTGCCTCCCTCAGGGAGAAACGATTTTGTTGTCCCCCAACACCATGGGATGGTGTGGTAATTGCGTCTTTTGGAAACCGGGACACTCCGGTACCAGATACATGGTATTGGGTCGTTGGGTATATGGGGAAACGGTAAGGGGCATTTTCCACATACGAAGCATAAGGTTATGAAGAATGCGATGAATAGGGAGAGTTGCAGCTTCCTTCGGGGCTGCAGGGTACTGAAGAATTTCTTCGGCTCTAGGCTCTTTCTCCGATGTCACCATTATGGACAGACCCTAAGCAACATCGCAAATAAAGTCTTGGAAAGACACGTCCTCCGGAGGGGACATGCAACATTGTGGGGACGGAGATGGGTCTTCCAGGAGAGTTCTCATGTCCCGGGTATCAGCCGATTCATTGTCCGAGGACTCTGAATCCGAAAACTCAAAGTACCGATGGCCAGGATGTTTGCACTGTACCCGTACCAGATACCGATCAAAATCGGTAGCTGAGGATGGTGGTGCCAGAACTTCAGTACTGAAAACAGATTCGAGGGATGGCATGGGTGGCAGCGTGGTAAGCAGCAAAAAAGTCGATGCAGACTGTGTTGGTACTGGAGCCGGTACCAGAGCCAGTACCGGTGCCTGAGGGATCAACTGTAAAGGCTTTACCGGTACAGAGGCCTCCAGTAAGGCCACTAAGCTACGCTCAATAGCCAGGATACATTGATCCAAGAAACTTGCCGATGCCTGGGTATCGGTACCAGAATTGTGGGCCACGATCTCTGAGCATGGCACCAGGAGCTCTCCAGAGGTAGAGGCCTCGGGAGCATCCTGGGACCCCACTAAGGCTTTGGCAGCAAGGTCCTCCCACCGGGGTTGTTTGGCCAGTGTGTCCCCCTCCAGGGCAATGCCCGAGGCATCTCAATGCTTAGAAGGAGATATAGAAATTACACTTACCTGGTAATTGTAGTTCCTTGAGTGACGACAGTTTAGTCCTCCACCTCTAGGTTGTGCACCTCTTCCTGCAGCTTGGAGACTGGGCATGTCAAAGTCGTGACATCACTGGATATAGCCTGCTGGTATCTCCCATCAGCCTCCAGTGTACTATTGACAAAGCAAACTCAAAGCAATAACAAATACGTAACTATACCATAACTTTAAATAACTCCCCATTCCTCAACCTAAGGAACCTTTTTAACCGTAGTCATATATATATATATATATATATATATATATATATATATATATATATATATATATATATATATATATTATATATTATATATATATATATATATATATCCTCTCTCTATATATTATATATATATATATATATATATATTGTGATGGGGCCCGTGGTTAGAGCCCTTATTGCCCTGTATAGGCGGTTGCCTAGGGCCTATGAACAAGTAATTGCTCTGGCTTGTTAAATAAAAGAGTCTTTCAGAGCAACTTTTGAATGAACTTAAAGTGGGTTTTATTCCCCGTCCCGCTCGGACTTGTCAAGAAAACAGAAACTTAAAGATGAACAGAGCAACAAATTAATGGCAAACAAATAATCCTTATTTCCTGTACAAAGTTCTCTTTGCATTCATTCACATAGCAAGGCTGCGTTTGTAACACATGCTGCATTCCATGGGAATGGGCTCCGGAAGATTGCTAGCGTCTTCCCATATCATATTCTCCTCAGCCGTGCCCAAACTCCCTGTGTCAGACTCCTCATACAAATCGCGCTCAGACACAGTGTCCTGTGATAAATCACTGTAATAATCAAAAGAGGCTCTTCTCCCTTCAGGGCTATACCTCTCTGGCCTGTGGTATCTTCTGCCTGGGCTCTCCTCCCAGAATAACAGTTCTGAACCACCTTGCTGCTTGTAGTTATATTCAGGACCACGCCCTTGGCACTTAGGGGTTTTAAACTTCTCCCTATAATCATATGGAGGATTCCTTCTCTCTGCAGGGACTGCCTTAATACTTGGCTCCCTATACCTTATGGCTTTTGCCTTCCAGGCTGGTTGTGGAGGAGTGTAATTAGACTTAGTTTTACACCTACTTCTTAGGCTGCAGACATGCTTGGAGTTCCCATCCCCCAACACTTTCCTCTCACAGTGACCTCTGCCTTGAGCTGGCACCTACCGGTCTCTAGTGTGGTGGGATCCTCCTAGCTTCTCTTTCAGGTTATTTCTGGTAGCAGGTTTACTCTTGGAACAGCTTGCCTTGAACCTCTCTTCTCGAGAGCTGGAGTCAGACTCACTTCCTGGTTCTCCGTGAGAAGAGTTTCCTCCCAGCAATCCCCTGGGGTTTCTGCTCAGCTGATGAGAGCCACACCTCCTGCTATCCTCTGCAACCCGACCTGCAGTCCTACTCTCTGCAGTTCCCTTTGGTGTTCGTGTTCTTGCTCCTCCTCTTGCCACTCCCAATCTACTCCACTGACTGGAACCTTGCCTTAAGTAATCCCCCGCTCTGCACGTGACCTGGGGATTTTCACTCAGGTGTTCCTGATGGGATTTTTGTTTGCTACGTAGCAAGAATTTCCCTTGCTCCGGTGAATCAGAGTGCCTAGTGCTGCTTTCTAAAGCTGACTCTGAGGTAAGTCTTTCTTTTACCTGAATTTGCATAGGCTGTGTACCCCTTGCTGCATCACAATATATATATATATATATTTTTTTTCTTTTTTTTCTTTTTAACTGTACATTCACGTCCCCCCTATGCAAACACGTTTCCTACACCACCCCCTCGTTTAAATAAGAGAGGAGGAAGAAACAAAAGAGAGGAATACTCACTGCGATCCAGAAACTGAAAGGATCTGTCTACTCCTTGAGATTGACGCTTGTCAGACGGCTGCCTGGGTGAGAATCTTCACAGTCTTGACAAGTGCATATATCTATATGATTTGCAAGGTATTGTGGGCAATGTAGTTCATTCACACCAGACACAGCTGCTGACAATAATTTAGTTGTGCTCTTGGGTAAAGCCAATAAGATATTTATTTATGGGGTTATTTCTCCCAACACAGATATGCTTGGTAGCACATAAATTAGGTTACTTGCTTTCAGTGTTAACTTGGAAAAACAGTCAAAATCAGGAAAACAACAAATGAAAAGCCACAAAGCAAGAAACAAACTGTTCTTTTCAGGTTAACTTCTGATTACTTCCCACATAGATACAGAAGTGATTCTCTCCTAGCTCACAAGCAATTAGGGTAAGGCTTAATTGCTAGCAGTTATCCAGCTGAAACCCCTTAGCTGGCTTGCTTTCTACTGGGTGGGTCAAATCCTGCTTCAGGAGCTTTTCTGAGTAGATTAAAGAACAAATTTGTATTTCTTTGTGATGGTTGCTGTACTTTATAACAGAAAGTTACCAACGGAGTTTAGATAGAGAGCAGTCCATATAAACAGGATCCTCATCTGCTATTATTCCCCCTTGTTCAACAAGCATGGGTTCAATATCATGGACTGGCACAGATGAATCTCTCAATGGAGCATTTTCAGGAGAATACTTGTTTCCCTGCTGTCTTTCAAGGTTATAGCTAGGGCATAGATCAGTGTTCATACCTGAGCTTCCATTGCTGCTAGAGTTCCTCTCTATATAGCCTGGCCAGTATGTAGTCCAGTTCTTATGTCCAGCCTTCCAATCCAGATCCCTGGACACTGGATCTCTCTTCACATACCTTCTGGCACAGGTCTTAGGGTCCCTTCCACGTGCAGCCGTCTCCCTCACAGGTAGCCTCTGGTGATTCCTAGCTCTGCAGCACCATTCCTCTGGCTTTCCCCAGTCCAATGGTGTATGCTGGCCCTTGGAATACCTCCCAGTATACGTACTGCTTTGGACTCTTCTAGACCTCTCAAAGGCTTTTCTCTTCCTTCTTCCAAAGGGTCTCTTTCCCTCTGTCCGTCCGGTTTGGCTTCTGCTTCTGATGATCCTTCAGATGAAACTGATGATCAAACTCAAGCTGATTCTCAGGATACTGAGGACAATTCTCTGGATATCCAAGGTGATCATGAAGATGGTCATCTGTAGAATAAACTCTACTCTTATTCTGCTTAGATGAGCGCACCTCCCCCCTAACAGCGCAGCTGTGCTGAATCAGGCCTTGCCCTTTGAGATGAGTGTTCCATCCTAGCACAGCGCAGCTGTGCTGAATCAAGCGCTGCCCTTTGCAATGAGTGCTTGGGGATTACCTCATAGACCTTTTGATTGAACACACGTTTTCTCACTTCAGCTCCTCTCATGGCTGTTGGAAACCTGGTGCATTCTGGGACTGGTAGTCTTTTATGGCAAAATTCTGTTTTCTCATTTCTACCAGCACTGACAGGTTGCTTGTTCAGAGACACTTCACCTTTTCTATAGCCCCTTCCTGAGCTATGATAAGCTTCCTTATCACACGCTCCACTCCGCCTGAAAATAAACTCTGAAGAAATCACACCCCTGGGCGGGAATGAGGACTAAACTGTCGTCACTCAAGGAATGACAATTACCAGGTAAGTGTAATTTCTATTTCCTTATCATTCCTCCAGTTTAGTCCTCCACCTCTGGGATGTAACAGAGCAGTAATCATTGGGAGGGACCTATCCAGCCAACTCACCACACCGTCGACCCGGAACAGGCATCCTTTACTGCCAAAACATTTAGGCAGCAGTGGTTACTGAGGAAATGAAGAGACGACCTGGAAGCTGCTCTACCAATCCCCCCTGGTGGAATGACACAGTGATTCACCCATGAAGCTGCTTGCGCCCTGCTAGCAAGAGTCAGAAAGCCCCCCGGAATCATACAACCTCACCACCAGAAAGCTGAGGCAACCACCCCCTTAAGCCAGTGTGAAATGGCCGCCTTCTCTGCTGCTTCCCCTTTGCGGGGACCTCCAACCAACACAAAAACAAAGAGACGAACGCTGCACCCTGCATTTTGTGTTTCCTATCGGCGTAAGCTACGAAGAAAAACCTCCCCTTCCAGAAAAACCGAGAACTGGAAGAGAAACCAAGAGACTCAGGAGAAAAATCAGATACCACCTTTTGGAAGGACGACGGGACTGGTCGCAAACACCACCCTCTATCCAGAAAGGGTGAAAACGGCTCATTACATGACCACGCCTGAAACTCCGAAACTTGTTGTGCCGAACAAAGAGCTATCAAAGCCACTGTCTAAAACAGCAAATCCTTTACCGACGCCTGGAGTAAAGAATCAAAGGGCTCTTTAGTTAATGCCTCTAAGGCCCAAATCAGGGTCCCCCGGTGGCACCCGAACTCTCCTTGAGGAGCGCAGTCGGGTCCCAACTTAAGGAAACGCTACACATCGATCCGAACACCTAGCGCTATTCCCTCCACAGAACCTCTACAGCCGTTAACAGTCGCCCGCTGGACCCTCTAAGGAACTGGCCGCTAGTTCCTTCAGACACTGTCCTGCAGAGAACTCAGACCAAGAATACAGACACCTTTGTCACCTGGAATTGCCGCCGTGAACAGCAGCCTTCAAAAAGGCGCTAAGCACGGACCTATGTACCAGAAGCAGCCTGCCTCCTTGCTCTCAACAAGGTGGCGAAGACTGCCGTAGAATAACCCTTCTTCTTCAGCCCTGCCCATTCAAAGGCCAAACCGTAGGCGGGCACCGATCCACCTGAGACATTCGTCGCGGACCTAGCCACAGCAGAACATCCGCTACCGGCAACTTCTAGGAAAAGCCTGTCGAGTAGGCGAATGAGATCAGCCTAGTACAGCCGTCTCGTCCAACCGGGCGCTACCAAGAGTACCTTTCCCCGAAAGTCTAGATACGCCAACTAGTTGCCCTATGAGAGCCCACGGGGAAAGGACAAGACAGACTTAACTGAGAGCTTACTGAGCCTCGACTTGGACGAACCATCAGCCGCCCCATTCCTCCACCAGAGAGACCTCCGGGAGAACCCCAAGGAAGCCAATAATATTAGCTAGCGCTCGAAGCAAGCCATAATGCACATTTGCCACATAAAGTAAATCAGGCTCTAGTCGATTCAACTCCCTGATCCTTTCCTGTTCCCGGTGAGTAGACTGCCGTAAACCCTGCAACCACTTGAAGCATGCTCTCGCCTCCCCAGGCTCCACAAATGGAAGCTTGTAAGGACAGAGCATTGCCCCCAACGATCGCTTCAGTGAACCATCTACTTTCCTATCTTGCATTAAAGAAGATTGCTAGGGCTCTCTTCCATACAGTGAGTCCACACCCCCTGGTAGTGCAAGGTGTGCATCCACCCACGTGGTACCCAGACCTGCTCTTGCTTAGCCTCAAAATGTCAATCAAGAACAGGCGAATTCAGGACAGCTGAATATTTTTTTTTTTTTACAAAAACATCTCTTAAAATAAATATGCTGAAGGAATTTTTGGTTATTTATTTTATTTACATTCTCTTATATACCGCGCTATTCTGCATCAGTGCGGTTTACATTGAACAAACTGAAATTACACTGAACAGAGCATTATAACTTGGAGATAACTATTTTACAGGGAACAAGAGACGCTCTTTCCGTGCCAACAATATGAAGTAGAAAGAACTCCGAAACACAGGCATACTAATCCGCGGCCTTCCTGCTAGAGTAATGCCCCATTCCGTCTGAATGCACAAAGATGGACTTTATATTTTAAGTTCAACTAGCACCTGGTGTTAGGAAACACAGCTTTCTCATTCCGCAGTGGCAACTGAGTCAGCAATGAAGAAGCCGAGAAACTGCAGACAAGTTCCCATTATACCACCTAGTAAAGACTCCACTTTTAGACCACTGAAGCAAAAAAGCATGCGAGAGTGCCTTGTGACCTGCCAATAGCTGATCAAATTGAAATGATTCAGTGTATGCAGGGCATTGTCCAGAGAACGTAAGGTCCCTCATCCAGGCTGACTCCACATTCACAGTCTAAACCAGCAGCCATCTTGGCTGATGCCGATCAGCGCAGAAGCCATCTTCTAAGCCCAGCATATGATGTATGCCTACTAGAATCTGAGCTGCTGCCATTGCTGCTAGAGAACTAGCCTGGCTGCGTGCTTCTGGCCCCCATTAAGGCATTCGCTGAACACTAGCAGAGACTCTCCGTACTGGAGAACCTCTAATAAATGGAATGGGAGCATAGATAGCTTCAAAGGCCAGAGTTCTATTTTGCAACCTCTCTCCGCTGAGCTGCCTTTTCCATATGTAAAATTAAACCACATATAGCCAAAATTAAGACATTACAAATCTACCGTAAAATCTTATAATTTGGGCAAGCCAAACTAAATGGGAATATTTTCCATTAACAAACCACACAACTACAAAACCCCTCTCATGACATAATGTTTATGGCAGAGCATTCCACCTCTGTGGACTGGCCATGGTGCTCACCCAAGCACCTGTTACAATTGTCCAAGAGAGTTATCACCATAATTCCTTTTGACTTGAATATGTTTACAGCGGATCATAGTGTTATATCACAGCAGCTAAGCCAAAATATTACCCTGCCATATAAACCGACTTTAACGCTTTATAGGACCTTCTATGGATAGCGGAAGCAGATTCTTGCAAATCAACATAGCTATGCCTCCTCTTTTTTTTTTTTTTTTTTTTTTTTAATATAGGACTCCAAAAACCAAGTTTCCGCCAACTCCAATGAAATCAAAGCAGATCAACTAAAATTACCCGAACTGCTCCTATAGCTTTGCAAGAAGCTACCAGTCCCCGCTGCACCCAGTTTTCCTTCCCCCCTTATCCTGAGGGATTCAGCATTGCAGGACGTGTTGCGCACTACCTGCCAGCCTGCTGTGTCTGCCAGGGAGCTGAAGAGCAAAATAGAAAGTAGAACCCCTGGAAGGAAACAGTGTCCTGACCTTGGGGTTCAGGACGCAAAGGCCACCGAATAAATCATCAGTGTTAGCTAAAAGTGAACAAGGCAATCTCTCTCTCACTATTGAGAGTTTCGTTTTCTTTTTGAAATCCCACCGAAGTCCGTGGGACCCAAGCTTTCGAGCCCCTAACGCTGTGCATTAACCACAACCAGAGAAACAAAATGAAATGAAACCCTGCTCTAGAAATAGATGAGAAGTTCCTGGGAAGGGCATGCTAATTGGAGCTATGAAACACACAGGCCCCCCACCCCCCCGGACTTCGTGCAGTCAGAGAAATAGCAGTGGGGTACACCGACAACCTTGCAAATGGAGGTCTTAGAGGTTGCTGCCTGTGTGAACCTGATGAGTAATACGATTTTGTATTTTACCACCTCCCCCAGGGATGGGGGCACTGAATACTATATGTGATTCATGAGCAGCGCTGCCATCCGGTGGCCTTTAGGGCACCAGAGCCCGACCAACGATACAGAAGTTAAGAGCTTTAAATCTTGGTCATATAATCTTGCTCTGTGGCTCTGTGGTAATTTCTTTCCTGACTTGCAGAGAATGATCAATTTGATAAGGGCTGCATAGACACAGTCATAGAAAGGCACTATTGAGTGTACCAGCTGCCCTCTGGTGCCATAGACCGTAGCACAGGCACTTCTTGGTTGACAGTTTAACTGTCAGTTTATGTTTTTATATCCTAAGGTTTCCTAAACCTGTCCCTGTGAATTTTGAGCAACTTTCACTATAGAATACATAAAAGCACACTTCCAGGCTGTCCCTCCTTCCAACTACAAGTTAGGGCTCTGCTCTTGAACCTAAAAACTGACAATTTGTCTAATATCCTGGGGCTTAACAGATGCTCCTCAGAGACATGATTAGGAGGGAAAGAACATGTGGCATTAGAGATCAATGCCAAAACTGCTGTCCTATAAAACTAAGAATAAACTTAAAAATAAAGAGGACTGACAACAGCCCCCTTAAGGCTGAGGAACCCCCCCGAGCCTCAAAAAAAACCCTACAAAAGAAACACTAGGCCCAAAAATCTAGCTATTCTGCCCGTTTTCCTCACACAGGCAGCTCCCTGCAACTCTCGCCATGCGGTCCAAATACCTAGAGAGCAAATGGCCGCCCCTTCGCCAATAAATTTTGGCGCCAAGAACAGCAGCCGCTGCAAAAAGGAGGCCTCAGCCGACCGACAGAGCCCAAAGGCCTTACCTGCAGGGCAGAAAGCCACACAGCCTGCTCCTACCACCTTGAATTCCTCCGATCCTCAAGCCGCGCTGATGCGCCTGGCAGCCGCGGCGAGGATCACACACCGGTTCCACAGAGTAAAATTAAAATCCCGCAGCAACGGAGAGGCTCCGTCTCGCACAGTTTCAGTGTGGCTGTACGGGTCCCAGAGCTCTCTCCCGTACAGTCAAGGGAGAGAGATCTGCACCGGCAAATGCCTGTAGCAAATGAAAATAACTGACAAGGAGGGAAGGCGAGAGCTGCTACTAATTTAAAGAGCCAGGCTCAAATTTAAAATTACTGTAAATAAGGAAATTTGCTCCTAACTAAAGGGAGCTAATCCCTGATTGCCAATTAACCAAAGGTAACTGAATTAAAAGTTAAATTAAAAGTAAATTAAAGGTAAAAATCAAAAGTAAAATCAGAATAGAATTTGTCATACTAAATGCTCCTTATCTGTTCCCCCCAAGTGAGCCCAGGAGCTAGGCTCACTATGTCCTCCTGCTGCATGGAGCCTGGACACACTGAAGGCTGATGGGAGATACCAGCAGGCTATATCCAGTGATGTCACGACTTTGACATGCCCAGTCTCCAAGCTGCAGGAAGAGGTGCACAACCCAGAGGTGGAGGACTAAACTGGAGGAACGATAAGGAACTACCCTTGGAGGGCCGATCAGTCTTCGAAGAACACCTAGGTCTCGATACCTGAGATCCTTGGGAGGAAGATGAACCTCTCAATGATGTTGATGCTGCATCGGAGGCAAAGAGGGTGCCTAGTTTAGCAGCTCGGTTTTGTAGGCCTCTCTGTCATCTTCCTGCAAAGAAGACACTCTGAGGGCAGATGATCTGGACCTAAGCATTTTAGGCACCAGTCATAGATGTCTGTGGCCAAAATGGCACTGCCACATTTTGAACACTTTTTAAAACCACTGGATGTTTTTTCCATTTTGTCTATGACAAGAGGGGAGGCCTAGGCCTAAGATGGTGTCGATGCGCCTGAAGGAAGACAAAAAAATTCCTTCCTCACAGATTTTTTTTTTTAAGAAAGAAAGAAAGAAGAAAAGAAGAGTACAGACAGGGGTCGGTACCAGCGTTGACGGGAAGGCAGACACGACCACAAAAAACAAGGAAAAAAAAAAAACATTTTCTGCGGTGATAGGAATTGCTTCTTGTCAGCTCCGTGAAAAACAAAGAACTGAGGAGGGAGAGCTGGAAAGGCGGGAAGGCAGCTACGAAGGTGCAGTGGGATGCTCCCAAAAGCTTTCCTATTGGACGCTGGGAAGCGTTCCCACACATACTCCATCAGTACTGACGTTACCCATATGTGAAGACTACATTCCTGCTTGTTCCTGGAGAAAGATCCTACTCTAGTGTCAGATCCCAGCTTTGTTTCAGATCACATCTCAGTCTCATCCCATGCAGATCCCCCATCACCTTGTGTAGATGCTGTTTTCCTTCCCACACTTCACCCTATGCAGGTGGCTACTCATTTACACACACTGCACTGCATGCACCCTCATCCTGGTAAATATCCCTGCTACGCTCCCTGTACATGCCTATTCCATGCAGATTCAAGGGTTGCACCCCCACCCCATGCAGATGCCTACTCTATCCCCTCTGTACTCCCACCCAGCACAGATCGCTGCTTTACTCCCTACAGATCACCCATCCTACTCTGCCCACACAGCTCTCAACCCATAGATCCTTGTGTTGAAGTCAGTTCTATCATTTAGACATTGTGGATTAAGTTACAGCCCATTGCTTTTACACTTCAAACGGAGTTGCATCAAGGGTTGCCTTTGCAAGCTGAAGCAAAAGGTTAAATACCAGTCATTTTCTCCCCACAGCTGTCCCAAGAAAGACCAAGCCAGGTCACTTGGAATTGCTTAGCAAATTCTAACAGGGGGATCTATTCCTCCTTGCTTATCCCCAAATGTTGTCTAGAAACTTGCTCCTCCCTACCAGTTTCCTCAGGCAGTGCTGGTGATGTGCTTTCCACCTTGCTAGATACTTCCTGAGCAGCACTTTCCTATCATGTTGAGCAGCAGCCACCAACTTGGTTTTCTCCAGCTTGGACATCTTGCTGGAGACTTTCCATTGAAGAAAAGCAGCTCTTAAATGCACTGAATAGCAAAAGAACAAAAAAGGGACGTTACCTGCATAACTCTCAAAGACTGAGCACATAGCTGGGAGCTGTCATGTAGTAATCATAAACAATGATTTTGGGCAAACCATCAAATCAGACTAAACAGCAGAGACACTTATTAAAAAGCTCTATATGTTGAATACAGGACACATTTTCAGCTGCAGAAGCTGTTCAGAGAAAAGCCTGGGTACATTTTATAGCCACATAGGCTGTCTAGTGTTACCACCTCCCCCAACATCAGCTTGCTTTTTTTTTTTCTTTTTTCTATTGGAATCCAAACAAAAAAAACCTACCTAATACAAAACTTTAAGAACTACCTAACCTCCTTAGTTGTCTCTTCAGTGAGCCAGCATCCTGGATCACTCCTCCAGCTGCTTGGAGACTAAGCTTACTGGAGACAGGAGGTGGAGCCAGCTGCCTTAGTAACTGCTGTCATCAAAAGATGACATGCTCAGTCTCCAAGCTGCTGGAGGAGGTCCACTACCCAGGGGTACGGGACTGGACTGGAGAGACGATAAGGAATATGTTTTTTTAATGGCAAAAATGGGAAGTCAGAACTACAAACAGACCCATAAATCCATGTGTGCAATGTAACAAAAACTAGCAATGGGCTGGCTGAGGTGGAGAGTAAGGCTGCAAGCAGAACCAGGCCCACCAGCTGCATTCAGCTTATTACATTTCAAGGGCTCTTGCTCCTCTGCGTAATGATTACGTGGAGCCATTTACAGTGGCATTCCCTTCTAGGGATGACCACTGGTACAGGTTCACTGCACTGGACAAAGAAGCTCGAGCATATTTCCTTTTAGGAAATACAGGTACAAATTTTGTAGTTCTCTCGTCTCCACATCTGCTGGTAGGGACTGGCCTAGCAGAACAATCCGGAAGTCTCATCTTCCTGCCAATTATTTCTCTCCTGAGAAGTGCTATGTTCTCCATTTCTCATATACCTGCTATAGAGGGGCATTTGTTTGGTTGTTGGCTGAACTGTGGTTAAACTTGCTTGAGAGATTGTGATTCTTGCTGGCACTAGCCCACTGAGTCCTATTATCAAGGGCCTGCATATTCCATCAAGTTGGAACACGCTTTCAGTTCCTATCACTCTACAGCCTTCAAAGTTTACCTCTGGCCAGATGCTGCTTGGCTTCTCTTACAGCTGCTGCCTCCCGCTGTCGGCAATGAAGAAGCACAGCTACTGTCTGCCTCCACTGTAGCACAACCTAGTGACATCCATTACACAGACACACGCACAAACCAGAAACCGTGGTGAAAGTCAAAGCAACTACCTCCTTATATCAGCTATCAATCAAACAAGGAACTGTAAAGCACTGCTCTTACATCATTCCCTACAGTAACACCTGCTGGGAGAGGGCTGCAGGAGCTGGGAGCACCCCCCCAGTCCCTGCTCCTTCAGCATTACCTGCAGTGCCTCCTATTGGCACAGAACATAGAAAAAGTTAGCTTTTTTTTTTACAGCATTCTACGCAAGAACTCCTACTAGATATATCTAAGACAAGGATTTTGCCCTCCATATAGTGATTTACATTTCTGACCCTTAAATGCTGCATATCATCTCCACCCCCCAAAGTGCCAAATATGACTACCTTGAACAGAAGGACATTCCTGTAGTGATGTTCTGCTTGCACTTTCTTCATTGCAATCCCTGCAATGATGGTTGCGCTTCTCCTCCATCTACAAAATACACTTCTGACCACAAAGAATCATACAGGGTTAAGAACTATGCACTGTACACAAGTGGAATGAGTAGGCAGAGTTGGAGGGCTAATGGATGGGGAGGAACGTGAAAGTGTATGAGAAAAGTGAGAACTAGGATGCCTACTAGGTGGTAGTAGATGAAGAGAGAGCAGCAACATTGGCAGTAAACTTACCGAAGAATCATTTCATTCTGCCTCTTCTCCTTTTCAGCAACACAATCCAAAATGGACCTTATATTATGCTGGTATTGCTATAAAAAGAATGAGGATGCGAAGAAAGCTTTAAAGAAAATGCAAGTATGTAGCTTTCACCCCCTTTGCTCTCAGAGTGTAGACACATGCTGCGTGTTCACTCTGCTCTCAGTATGCGCGCGCATGCTCCCACGCAAAACCTCAAATACCAAGAAACGCAGTCTATGACCAGGAAAATATAGCTGAAAGATACAGATTTAGAGAGATTGTTTTGGGTACCACAGGCTTAAGAGGAATTTCAAAGCACAGCTTGATAAATGTTACACTGTAGCTTCATTGTAAGTCCCCTAGTCTTTCGGTATTCTGATGGTGTAAACAATCTAACTACGTTTACCCATTCCACTCAATTCATTAATTTATAGACCTCTATCATATCTCCCCTCAGCCGTCTCTTTTCCAGGTTGAAGAGCCCTAACCTTTTTAGCCTCTCTTCATAGGAGTAGCCTTCCATCCCCTTTACCATTTTAGTAGCTTTTCTCTGTAACTTTTCTAATTCTGCTATATCCTTTTTAAGTTACGGCGACCAGAATTGCACACAATATTCAAGATACAGTCGCACCATGGAACGATAGAGGCATTATAATATCCTTGGTTGTATTCTCCATTCCTTTCCTTATAATTCCTAGCATTCTATTTGCTTTCTTGGTCGCTGCTGCACACTGGCCAGGAAGTGACTTTTGGCATGATGCAAGTACTACGCTGAGTATAAGTAGTAAATCTGAAAGACAGATCATGTTCCACATACCTTGGGGGCTTAGGAGTGAGTTTTGACTGAGGTTCATAACTGTCATGATATACATAAAGTTAATCCATTTGTATGTTCTTGTGTTCTTATGGAAAAACTGTACCCCCCCCCCCCCCCCACCCCAGAACTGCATGGTCACCCTGCTCTCAGTGCATTCACACACACTTACTCACACTGCTCTCAGCATACTCTTCCACTGAAGCACTGAACCTTTATTTTAGTTTAATGATGAAAGACAGATAGGGTGGAGGTGGGGGTGTCTCTCCTGGCTTCTTGGCTACATATTTTTAAGTTAATGAACAAATCATTCAGTGAAAATATACCTACCTTCCAGGCAGCCAGCACCCTGCATAGTAACCAGTGTCAATAGTGCTTATCAGCTAACACCATTCTCCTCCACTTTTTACACCAATCTTTTATGAACTACCCGTGTATTACAAATACCACATGGGACAGAAGTGAGAAAGAAAGGTTGCTTACCTGTAACAACGGTTTTCAATGGACAGCAGGATAAAACAGCCACATGGGTGGTGTCATACCCAACAGCACCAGGCTGGACCTGCTCTCCCAGAACACAGAAAAATCTAGAAAACTCTACTGGGCATGTGCGAGTGATTTGTCTTGTTTGAGTGTTCCTCCTCCTTCTCAGTCAATCACAGAGCTGCAGTGAAACCTAGGCAAGAACAGAAGCTTCAACCGAAAGAGGAGGGAAGAGGGTTTTGTGTGGCTGATTTATCCTGCTATCCATAGAGAACCACCATTACTGGTAAGCAATCTTTCTTTCTCCATGGACAAGCAGAATAATGATCAGCCACACACATGGGTGAATCCCAAGCTGAAGGTGCAAGGGCTATTACATTTGGACAGCTAACATCCCTCCTTGCACCCAGTGAATTAGGACGATGTAGGTTGAAACTAATTGCAGGTATAAAGTGCTTTTGGCTCACAAGTGGTTTTGAAAGAATGGCTGAGGTTGTGAGGCTTCCCACTGATGATGGCCTGGTCAAGAGCAGCCAGGTGCACTGCCTTTTCCTCCCCTGCGAGAAATGGAATCTGTGATGAAAGTGGGACCGTGCCAAAGGCAAGAATTGTTTTAAAAAGCTAGGAAAGCTGCTCAGGATGAGTGCAGAGGATGAGTTTACACCCAACCATGCTGGTTTTCCTTTTTTTTTTCCTTGCAAATATAACAAAGTTTCGGTAGCTTCTGATCTCCCAGGCAGAGACCGATTTCAAATCAGTGACTTGTATCCCAGACAGAGGTTGATGTCAAACCAGTGACCTTTGAGTTGGAAGGCAAACCTCTTGCAGATGAGCCAACGCATTCTGTGCTGTTCGTAGTTGTTCTTGGCTCCTGATCCGACCCAGATGCAAGCGAGTAATACCCTCATTTGCCTGGTCAGATGCAGCCTTGCCTTGTATCTGGATGGCTCTGCGATGGAGACCAGGGGTCGAAATGCTGTTTTGCAGTTCTCCTGCATCTGTTTTGTCTTTATTTATTTTATTTTAATTAGCTGGGCTTATATACTGCTTTTCACTGGGTCAAAGCGGTCTTTCCATTTTTTTTTTGTTCTCCTCTGGAGGTCATGGAGAGGCCACCTATGGCAGATGGATAGAGTGGGCCAATGAGAGCTGGAGGTAGCAGAGTGTGCAAAATGGTGCCCAAATCAGGAAATGGGGTGGGCCAGTGAGAACTGGAGACGAGGGGGACACAAAAAGAGATGCGAGATTCTAGGATAAGCAGCATGGAATCTGGATACCTTTTGGGAACCTGACAGGTACTTGTGACCTGGATTGGCCATTGTTGGAAAAAAGACCCTTGGTCTGACCTAGTATGGCATATCTTATGTAGGAGTAGAGAGTGTCACTCTCAGCAGCGGGAAAGAGAGACTGAGTCCTGGCGATAAAAAGAGCCATGAGATGGCTTCCGGTGACATCACGGATCCCACGGTGAATCAGCAATAATAAGCCACCCCTTACCCTCAAAGGTGGATGGGGAAAGAGCCTCAGATATCCTCACATCAGTGAGAAAGCGACTGGAGGGATTTTAATCAGAATATGCACGGAGGGATGCTAAGGCAACGACGGACACAGCAAAGCAGGTGGAGGCAAGTGGCTCAGAGTTCAGCAGAGGAAAAGGCTGATGAGTGAGAGAGAAACTGAGGGGGCTGAACTTAAGGGCTGGCTGCAAGCACTTAAGATATCCAAGGCAACTTAAAAGCTATGAGGCATGATATTAAGGCAACCCTGATGAATATACAGCAGATCTGGGGGCACTGGGGCAGCGCGTAGAAGAAATGGAGGAGAGCATGGACAGACATGCAGTGGGACTGCAGGAAATGGAGACGGAGCGGAGCATGATTAAGGCCCAGCATAAGGAGATCAAAGAGAAGATAGAAGAGAATGAAGATCGAGCGCGGTGCTGTAATCTACGCATCAAAGGGATTCCTGAGGCAGAAAATTAAAAAAATTGTACCCAGGTGGCCCAGAAGCTATTTCAGCATATCCTGAGGTTAGAAAGAGGCGGGAAGTGAGGAAGTAGGCCAGGTGGGTGTGGAGCAAGCACACCGAAGTTTGGGGCCTCAGCAGGATAAACAGCCATGGGACATTGTCTGCCTGAGCTCCATCCCAATGAAAAAAAACATCCTTAATGTGGCAAGGAAATACAGACGCATTGTGTGGGAGCACAGTGAAGTGGAGATCTTCAATGATTTATCCAGAGGTACCCTAGAGAGACGTAGGGGGATGAAAGAGGTGACGACCTACCTATGACAGAACGGACTGAGTTGTAAGTGGATGTTTCCCTCTAGACTTTGGCTAATGGTAAATGGGACGTCCAGAAAAGTAAAAGTAGTAGAGGATGCATGGGCAGCATTGCAGGAGTTGGACTGTGAGAACCTGCTGAAGTAGATGGAGAGAGAGTGTGCACAGAGGGGTAAACGAGAATGCCCAGGACATAACCCCACTTGCAATGGAAAAGAGTGGCAGCGAAGGGGAAAAGATTAAAGAGACTATTCCAAGAAAGAAAGGACAGAACAAGCATGGACACCTGAGACTATCTACAGAGAGTTGGTGAGAAACACCTGGGTCAAAAGGGCCAGAGACACATGGTCTCATGGACGCTGGACTTATTAGGAATTAAAGAGGGGAAAACGGATGTGATATAATTGATGGAAGGGGCAGGGGGTAATAATAAACTATAGGAATAGAAGCAAGGAGGCTTATATGGAGGGGAATGAGGGAGGGTGGTGAGGGGGGAAGGAGAGGTAGGGGGGAGTGGACAAGGAAGAACAGAGAAGAGGGATAGAACATGACACACACGGAAGGATGGAAGGGGGCGGGGCAACGGTGGGGTTAGACCTCAGAAACCAGGGACACAAGTGGTGTGGGTAAGATGTGAAAGGGGGAAGGAGTTGGGGAAGGTGGAAAGGGTGTGGGGGAAGAAAGGAGAGAAGGGTGAATGGGAGGGCAGGACTCACTGGAAACGAAGGGGAGAGTGTTGAAGAAACAGGGGATGATACGAATAGGGTCACTGAATGTAAAAGGGTAAAATTCACCTATGAAACGCCGACAGCTGTACCAGGATGACAAGAGGAACAAATAGGATGTAATACTAATACAAGAAACTCACCTAAAGAAACGGGACATGGGGCAGAGGCGGAATAGGGGAAACTGGAAGTAGGAGGGATGGCGTAGCTATACTGGTGCGGGAGGGATGTGGAATTCAAATACAAGACAGCTTTAGAGACCAGGAAGGATGGGTGGTGGGCAAAAGGGAGAACATGCGGACAGAGGATGTCACAGTAGTGACAGTATATGGGCTGAGAGGGAAACAAGCCCCTTTCTGGAGAGGGGTAAAGAAATTACTCGCCGAATGGGTCTAAGGGAAGCTACTGGTAGGGGATGACTTCAATATAGTGTTGAACCCAAAGCACGACAGCCAATCCAGCACCCTGGAAGGAGGAGGGAGCAATAGAAAATGTTTAGCCCAGCTGATGCGCTATTATGGTTTAGTGGATTCCTGGAGAGAGCTTAATCCAGGGGGAAGGGAATATACATTCTACTCGTCACCACATAACAGATGGAGCAGAATTGATATGATGTTAGTAGACAAGGAATGGATGATGGAGGTTAGAAGGAGGGTATAGAACCAATAACTTGGTCTGACCATGGGTGGTATGGGTGGAGTTCCAGGGACAACACCAAGAGGGTTTAAAATTCCGGAGATTAAACGAGAACCTATTAAAGTGGACGGAAGTAATTGTGGATATAAGGGCAGCGATAAAAGAATCTCTCTCCCTTAATGATACGGGGGAAGTTCATAATCTAACGCTACGGGAAGGGCTCAAGGCAGTGGTCCAAGGAAGGTTTATTGTGTGGGTGGTAAAAATTAAAAAGGCTAGCATGCAAAGGAAGGAGGAGCTGAACACAGCTATTAAAACAGCAGCAATAAGCTATCAACAGAAAGGAGCGAAATGAGAGTGGGGCAAGGTAGACCAGCTGCGAAGTAAATTACAAAGCTTACAAGTCGAAAGATTAGTCTTTGCAATGCAACAAGTGAAGCAAATATATTATGAATTTGGAGATAAATCTGGCAGACTGCTGGCAAGGAGGCTGAAAAAGAAGAAATCTTAGAATATGATATACCAAATTAAGGGTACAGATGGGACCAAATACAAGGAACAATATAAGATCAGAGCATAATTAGCTCAGTTCTATCAGGCGCTATATAGCCAACAGGAAGGGACTGAGGAAGAGCAAATCCGAGGGTATTTGGAAGGAAGGAGCTGCCGGTCTTGTCGGAGCAAGCACGCCTTATTCTGGAGGGGGAGATCGCGGAGGAGGAAATTGGGAGGGCAGTGAGAACTGGCAGTGGAAAGGCCCCAGGGTTGGGTGTCCTCCCTGGTAGCTTTTACAAAACTTACTTGAGTGAATTGGTGACCCTTTTGGGACACATTTTCAATGGGATGTTAGAGGAGGATGGGAAACTGACAGGGGAAATGCTCACAGCGGGTATTACGGTATTGCCATAGCCAGGGAAGGATCCCATGCAATGTGGCTCCTACTGGCCAATTTCATTGCTTAATGTGTATGTCAAACTTTTGGTGAAGATCCTAGAAATGCGGTTGGCTCACTGGATGGAGAAGTTGATAAATAGGGACCAAACGGTTTATACCAGGGAGGCGGGCAGCGGATAATATTAAGAGGGCGGTAGAAGTGGTGTGGGCAGAGCGACAGGACCAAGAACTTCTTATGCTGGTGTCAATTGATGCCGAGAAGGCATTTGACAGGATGCACTGGGCCTTTCTGATGGAGATGATGGGAAGGATAGATTTTGGGCCAAATTATGAGAAGTGGGTGAAGGGATTGTATACAGATCCAAGAGTGCGGCTTAAAGTGAACGGGAGCTATTCAAAGGATTTTGTGCTAGGGCGG
The DNA here is from genome assembly GCA_033557465.1 of Ichthyophis bannanicus. Taxonomy (NCBI): domain Eukaryota; kingdom Metazoa; phylum Chordata; class Amphibia; order Gymnophiona; family Ichthyophiidae; genus Ichthyophis; species Ichthyophis bannanicus. The sequence goes on along the minus strand of CM066041.1, from coordinate 16,601,237 downwards.
GAAAACAGGCAAGAGTGCCCAATGTCACCGTAGAAAGAAGGTGGGGAGCATCACCTTAGGAAGAAACTTGGGGGGGGCCGTGTGGAGCACCACTCTCCTCTTCTTATAGAACCTTGTGTATGATGTTTGACTGCCATAGTATGCGCAAAACTAACCCATTTGGAGAAACTACCCCGAGTAAACTTTGTGTATGGCGGATCTGCCACTAGCGCCTGAAGCTCGCTGACCATATGAGCAGACATGAGCACCACTAGGAAAACTACCTTCCATGAGAGGTACTGCAGGTGGCAGGTAGCCAGGGGCTCAACAGTGGCCCGGTGAGCTTGGACACCACACTGAGCTCCCACTCCAATGTTGGAGGGTGGACAGGGGGCTTGGATAACAGGAGGCCCTGTAAAAAGTGGGACACAAGTGGATGGACCGAAAGGGGCTTGCCCTGGATAAGGTGATGGTGCACTGACAGAATTGGACTTCAGTCCTGCCTGCGACAGATGGAACAAATATTGCAGTACAAGCTGCACGGAGCATGAGAATGGGTTAACTTGCCATTACGCACACCACACTGAGAATCTGTGCCATTTGAAGGCATAGACCCGTCTCGTGGAGACCCTACAGGAGGCCGGTAGGATCTCCTCTACCTCTCCCCTGAAAGATTGAATGGGGCCAAGGCTACCCTTTCAGCAACCAAGCAGTGACAGGAACCCCAGGTTGAGGTGTAAGAGAGGGTCCTCCTCCTGTGAAAGTAACCCCGGGGCATTCTCCAGGGGGACTGGAGCCATCCAGGACAAGCAGAGAAGCAGCGGGAACCATGGTTGCATGGGCCACCAGGGGGCAATTAGTATTAGCGATGTCCCATGTGCTGAGACTTGTAAAGGGTCTTGGCAATCAGTGAGATGGGCGGGAAGGCATAGAGAAGGCCCTCCCCATCCACGGGATGAGGAACACATCTGCTGCCACCCGTGAGGGGTGCAATTGGCAGGAGCAGAAGCAGGGCAGCTGAGTGTTGGTCGGACTCATGAAGAGGTCCATCGGCAGAACCCCCCAGTCGGAAGAGCCGAGAGGCCACCCTGGGATCCAGCCGCTACTTGTGGGGCTGGAGAACCCTGCTTGTCTTGTCTGCTAAAGCGTTGAACTGGCCCGGCAGATACACCACCCAGAGCATTCCACTGTGAAGTGCAAAGGAGCAGAGAGCCACTGCCTCCTGACAGACAGCATAGGATCTTGTTTTCCCCTACTTGTTTAAGTAGAACATTGTCACCCAATTGTCTGTTTGAACCAGCACAAACTGGTGCTGCAGGCGATGGCGAAAGGCTCGGAGAGCCAGGAATATGGCCCGAAGCTCCAGCAGGTTGATCTGCAGTTGGTTCTTCTCTTCCTGCGTCCAGCTGCCCCGGGTGCAGAGATATTTGCAGTGGGTGCCCCAACCCAGCAGGGAGGTGTCAGTGGTGAGGATCCTCTGGAGATTGGGGGCCTGGAAGGGCATCCCGCTTGGAAGCGATGTGGAGCCTGCCACCAGCTGAAGGAGTCCACAAGTTGGTGGGTCACCATCATGCTGTCCCACAGCCATCCAGTGGCCTGGGTCCACCTGAACCAGAGGCACCATTGGGCCACCCTCATTTGGAAGCAGGCATCCAGGGTGACATGGACCGTGAATGCCATATAGCCCAGCAGGCATAGCAGGAGACAAGCAGACACAGTGTGTCTGAGTTGTACAACTGCGGCCAGCGCCCTGAGGTGGTTGACCCTGCCCTAGGGTAGGAACGCTGTGGCCCGGAGGGTGTCTAGCTGGGCTCCTAGGAACTCCAGAATGCATCAGGAGGTGAGACTTGGGGTGGTTTATGACGAACCCCAGATGCTGTAGAACGCTGATGGTGCCGGATGTGGCCTGCTGCATGTTGGCGACCAAATCTCCTCTGATGAGCCAGTCGTCCAGGTAGGGGAAGATGAAGGATCCCTGTAGATGGGGGCAGATGAAGGATCCTTGGAGATGGGGCCATGACCATTGCTAGGCACTTGGTAAAGACCCTCGGGGCAGAGTCAGGCCAAAGGGTAGAACCTTATATTGGTAGTGAGCACCCCTCCCCCATAATATTGGTAGTGAGCACCCCTCCCCACATCTACGGTCACAAATCCAGATCTTGACCTACTTAAAGTCGAGAGCATGGCATTATCCATCTGCCTAATCTATCGACCTCCCTCACCACAGCACGAAACACTAGCCACAGCACTAGAAACCATCACATCCACACAAAGCAAAAAATTCCAGATCATCCTCGGAGATTTGAACCTAGCATCAATTCCTCCGTCCCACACGGACTCCTTCTATGAAGCCATCGACCAATTGGGTTTCCAACAAATAAGCAACCCCACACACGATAGAGGAAACATCCTAGATATGATTTTCATACCCAGAAATCCACAACAAAGCAATGAACCACCTATAATAAACATAACTCAAGTACCATGGTCAGACCACCACCAAATCAACTGTAAACTTAAACTACAGTGCCAACCCAAAAACTCAAAGGAGATGAGAATGACCAACCCCATTAGGAAATTCAGCAAACTCAACGAGGAACACCTCATAAGCACCATTGCATCCCACATAAACCTAGATTCCACAGACCTAGACGAACTAACAGATGGAACACACACATCCAAAATACATCTAACCCAACTCTGAAACACACATCAAACCCACATAAGATCAACTCGGAACCCTGGTACACAGGAACTCTAATAAAATCAAAAAGGGAGCTCCGTAAAATAGAGAGAAAATGGAGACAAACCAAATCCTCCGATCTCAAAACTAAATACATGGCCCATCTCGCAAAATACAAAGACGACGTGAACAATGCAAAAAAATTACATCACACCAACATCCTAAACAAGGCAATCAATCGCCCACGAGAGTTATTTGAACTAGTCAAATCACTAACCAAAACCGACCAAAATGCCAACCTCAACAAATCCATCAAGGTCCAAACACTGGCAAACCACTACGCGACCAAACTGACGGCCCCTGGTCCTCCACCCCCCCCACCAACACCACAAATCAGAAGTGAGAACACCACAACGCAAAACCAGTTATGGGAGCACTTCCACAAAATAGGAACCAAGCAAATCACAGCCATTGTCACAAGCCTGAAAAGCACCACCTCCCCACTAGATCCCTGTCCTGCATCCTGGATCAAGGCAGTGAAACAAGACATAGCACCTCACATAGCACACATAGTTAACCTATCCCTACAACAAGGAATCATGCCCTCAGAACTAAAGAAATCAGTCATTAGACCGATCCTAAAAAACACTACACTCAACGGAGAAGACCCAGCCTCCTACCGTCCCATATCAAGTATCTCATTCCTGGCAAAGATCATAGAAAAAAACGGTCCTTCTACAACTCCAAGACCATCTGACTGACAGTGCTCCTCTTGATGACCAGCAATATGGCTTCAGGCAACATCATGGAGTTGAAACCCTGTTACTAGTTCTACTTAACAACCTCCTAAAGGGCCTTGAAAACAAAAAGAAAATGTACATTCTTGTATTCATTGACATCTCAGCTGCCTTTGATACAGTTAATCATGGGACCCTCATAAATAGGATAAAATCAATAGGAATAACAGGAACCCCACTAAAATGGTTCTCATCCTACATCTCAAATCGAACACAACAGGTTCAATTCAACGGAGAAAAAGCAGAATCTTTCTCACAAACACAGGGAATCCCCCAAGGCTCTGCTCTCTCAGCACTTCTGTTTAACATATATATGCAGCCACTATGCAAAATTTTCTCACGGCACGAAATTAATTACCACATCTATGCCGATGATATCATGCTATACACACAACTAGACACTAAAAACCCAGACTACAACCCACTGGAGACATGTATCGGAGAGATGCAAGACTGGTTACAACAAAGTAGTATGTCAATTAATCACAAAAAAACCGAAGTAATGTATATCTCCAAAGAACCGAATTTTGACCCTCCCACATCAATAACACTATGTAACAACACTTACCAAACAAAAAAAGAAATAAAGTATCTAGGAGTCACATTTGACTGTGACCTAAAGATGGAAAAACACCTCCGAAAGACCAACAGAGCAGTTTTCCACAAGCTTAGAGTGCTCCAACCCATTCGGAATATTATTGATCCCCAAGACTTCAGAACAGTGGCCCAAGCACTCATCATGCCACATTTTGACTACTGCAACGCCATCCTACAAGGTTTACCTAAAAAAAAACCTAAACATATTACAAATGGCACAAAATGTAGCTGCCAGGGTCATAAGGAAGAAAAATCTAAGTGACCACATCACACCAGTACTAATTCAATTACACTGGCTACCCATAACAGCTCGCACAAAATACAAAATACTAACAACCACCTTCAAACTCATCCACAACTTAGCACCTTCCTTCCTCAACAACCTAGTAAGATTGCAACCTCCTACCCGAAACAGAAGAACCCACAATTCCAACATCCTTCACACTCCAACAGATATAAGATCTGCCAAAGCTAACACCAGCCACAGGGCTTTCTCATATGCGGCGCCAACACTGTGGAACCAACTCCCACCAGAACTACGAGCTAGCAATGACCTTCTAGACTTCAGAAAGAAACTCAAAACGCACATTTTCCAATCACATTTCAACCTGAACTAAACCCACAGATGGAGCAGCCCCTGACCACTGTGTCCAAGAAGATTATCCTGTATATATGTATTTATGTATATATGTAAATGAACTCCCCCATAGCTAAGAAGTGTTAACTCTGTATGATGTGCTTTTCTGACAATCTGTATGTAAACAAAATTTGTACCTGCCTTGATTCGGCAGTTTCACAATAGTAATCCTACCCGCTTCTGATCGCTGGAAGGAGCGGGCTACAAATGCTTGCTAAATAAATAAAATAAACATGAGGTATTGTCTATGGCTGGGATGAATGAGGGATCCTAAGTCCAAGGAGCATAGACAGTCTCCCTGCTGGAGGTATGACAACAGCGCCCCAAGGAAGAGCATCTTGAAAGTCTCTGTTATCAGGAACCTGTTCAGGTCCCGCAGGTCTAGGAGCCTTAGGCTCCCTGTTCTTTTTGATACGAGGAAGTACCTGGAATAGAACCCTCTGCCCCAGAGGTGTGGGGGTACAGGTTCCACCGCCTTGTCCTTGAGAAGGCCTGCAAGCTCCTGTAGTAGCAAGGTCTGATAAAGGGATGTCCTGGTGGGCTCTCCTGGGAAGAATGGAGGGGGGAGTCTGCTCCAAATGGAAGAGGTAGCTCTCCTTGACCACCTGGAGTGCCCAGGTGTCAGTGGTGATGGTTGGCCACCTATAAGCAAATAGGATCAGATGCCGCCCTGTGGGCTGCTGGGGTGGGATTCCTGGAGGTGGAGAGGCTATACCCAAAGAGTCAGAAACTCCTACCAGGATGTGTGGGAGCCAGTGCCTGAGTTTTGGGAGGCTTCAGCTTATGAGGGCCATGCCCTTGTCCCTTGGACTGCTGACCCTGCTGCGGAGGCCTGATACTGAGGGTAGTTTCCGTAAGCTCTTCCCTTCCTCACATAAGGGGGGAGTTTTACTTGGGGCTTTCCATTGGGGAAGGGTAGTGGTCTTCTTGGAGAGCCTAGTCCTCGTAAGGAACTCAGACTCCAACTCTGCAGCCTTATCCATCATGTATTTGCCAAAGAGGTTCTCTCCTTGGCAGGGGACATTGACCAACTTGTCCTGAACTCATTGCTCCAGGTCGGAAGATTGTAGCAAAGCCTGGCATTGGGCACGGATGCCCTCTGTGGCTACTCTAGCCGCCGACTCGAAGCCATCAAAGGCTGCTCAAGACAAATTTTCAGCACTCTGACAGCAGAGGACAGGCTCCAGAACTACTGGAGGGGTTCCTCGTACAGAGCAGCCGAGAACCTGGCGAGTTCCTTCACCAGGTCCCTCAAGTACATGCCCATGTACAGCTGGTATGCCTGGATCCGGCTGATGAGCACTTCCTACCCAGGGCATCCGAGGTGTGGGCCTTCCTACACGGGGGCACAGAGGACTGCATCGTCTGGCTCTTGAGCAGACGCATGACAAACTCCACCACCATGGAGTTATGTGGCAGTTGTGCTTTCTGGAAGTCCAGGCACCAGCGGACCTGATGCATCAAGTCCAGCCACCTGCTCACGAATGGTACCGATGCCAGTGTTTCCCACATGTGGAGAAGCAGCTGTTCCAGGATTGGGGGGACGGGCACTGTAAGTGCCTCCTTCAGAGGGGTCTCATACTATAGGATCTCAAGCTCATCCATGCGAGGGTCCTCCTCTGACTGTGTTGAATGATACGCTTTTGACATGACCCGCACGAAGTTGAGGAAAGCCATATCCTTGGGTGGGGACCGGCGCAGGGTCTCGGAGGAAGATGGATCAGAGGGTACTTGGTGGTGGTGATGGGTATCTGGCAATTCCTTGTCCTCGGTCTCCCAGTCCAACTTGTAGTTGGTGCAGGTCAGGCTGGGTCTGAGGGGCAGAACAGCAGCCACTCATCGGGGAAGACCTCAATCCCGAGGATGAGGACCAGAATCAAGACAGATGTCGAGGATCAACTCGAGAATGATGCTCGAGGATCAGCTCAACGTCCGGGGAGGTCCTTGAGGTCGAGGCCCCAGTGGTCTGGGCAGATGACCCAGCAGAACCAGGCATCAAGGCCCACTGCTGGGCCATGAAGGCAGACAAGTTGCCCTCCAAGGCCACCATTCTAGTCTTCAGTCCAGATGGCTCTGCAGCCTTCAGCATGGGAACAGAGTGCCTTGGGCCTGGCGCCAGCTCAGACGAGGGAGAGTCCTCAACCAGGATGGCCTTGGAGGCCTGAGGCCAGTCACCAGAGGCTGATGCTTCTTTTCGGGCAACCTTGGTAGGCCGCTCCCACTCCGATCCCTTGGACTCGCGGCATGGACTGTGGGACCTGACGCAGGACTTAACTGCCCTTTCCCGACTCGTCTATGAATGATGCCATTGAGGATTTTGTCTTCTTCTTGTGTGTCACTTCCGAGGTGTTCTGCTCGGAGAACCCACGGCCTTGGTCAGAGGCAGTGGGGTCACTTCAGGGCTCCAGGGTCCCAGATGGGGGCGTGGAGTGCGACATCACTAGAGACTCCAGGGCAGAGTCTGACCTTTTGAAGATCTTGTCATGCTGCTGCTGTTGACTCTTAATGGCCTTGGAGGACATCCTTTTTTTTTTTTCTTCCAGAGGCCACAATCCAAGGGGTCATGATCTGCTCAGAGGCAGCAGTCGTATGTGTCTGTGAGGGACACTGTTTGCAAACACCTATCTTACTTCTTTAAACCTCTGGCAGAGGCCATGTGGGGAAAAAAGGGCTCCAGTAAAGTCAAAGACCCGGGGCTCTGCCAGTGAAAAGGGTGTGAAACCACACCAGTCAAAAAAAGTAAGAAAAAACCAAAACAAACCTGAGACAGGATGCCAAGGCAAGCGAGCTCGGGGGCGGGAAAGGGAACCGGTGCAACCGGGGAAGAAAACTTTCAAGAAAAAAACTGACTCGTTTTCTTGGGAAATCAGACACACATCCAGTGGGCTTCATGGAAGAAAGGAGACAGAGGCAAGATGGCACCGTTGGGTGTGAAGGGGACCATGCATGTGTGGTACATCTCCCAAAGGTTTTCTTTGAAAGCTGGGGAGAAGCTTCTGCACAGGGCTCCATCGGCATCAATGTCACCCATATGTGAAGACTGACTTCCTGTTTGTCCCCTGAGAACAGGCTTATGCCACAACCTGCACCTGGTGCAATCTGCAAGCTAAACCTTTTTTCAATCCCATCTGCAGGAAGGCCAAGATCTCCAGCATGGAAGACGACAACGGTCAACTACTATGCCCCGCATACCAGTCCTCAGAGACTCGCCAGACTCAAACCTATGACGGAGAGGTGGACTACTTCCTGGTTTTCAGCAATGTAGCAATTCTGGAATGAGTTTTTCCTCTCCTGCTCAAATCTCGCCCTCTCAATAGCCAAGCTGTAAGCGAGACTCGATCTACTTGAGGCATTATCACGGGTCCCTGCATGAGCAAGCCACCATTAGCTGCACCAGATCTGCATACCTTGGCTTCTGTGGCCAGTCTGGAGCCATCAGAATGGCCAGCCCCCCGATGTGCTTCGATGCATTGAACCACCCAACAGATGAGGGCCCACGGTGGAAAGGCATAAAGGAGACCCTCCAGGGGCCATGGTTGCACCAGAGCATCGAAGCACTCCAACATCAGTTCTCTTCTCCGACACTAAAACCTCAATGCCTTCACGGAGCGGAACATGGTCATCAGGTCCATGATGGACTGCCCCCAGCACCGCACTAGCTGTGCAAACACTGTTGGATGCAGCGTCCACTTTCCTAGATTGATATGAAACTGACAGATAATCAGCCGCCACATTTTCCTTTCCAGCCACGTGTGCTGCAGAGATCACCTGTAAATTGAGTTCCGCCCAGTCCATCAGCAGAGCTATCTCGTCCTCCAGTTGGGAGCTGCCAGTGCTCCCTTGTCGACTGATGTAGGCGACCGTGGTGGCATTGTCTGAAAACACTCATACCGCCTTGCTGGGTAGGTGATCTTGAAATCGCAAAATTAGGAACACAGTATGCATCTCCAACCAGTTGATAGGCCAGGCCGACTCCACTGCTGACCACTAGCTCTGAGCTATCTGGGCCTCGCAATGCGCTCCCCAACCGGTCAGAATGGCATTCGTCATCAATGCGACCCAAACTGGCGTCTCTAGGGGCATTCCTGTCAAAAGTTTTCCCAACTCAGATAAACCTCTAGATTTTAAAAACTGACATACATAGAACCATCTTCATCCATCAAAACAGACTGACACATTTGTCCTATTCCCTCTGTACACTGGTAACTATAAATTATGATTATTTTAAAACAGGTGAAAATATCTGAGGCTTGGCCATCGCAAATAGATGCCATTTTTTATGCGGACTATACCTGATTAGCAATGCTGCTCAATTAATGGATTGGTATCTGTTAAATATCCACCATCTTTGCAAGGACTGCCTAGTGTCCGGCGGGCAAGGGAGTTGTACCGTCAGCAACTTATGCTGCACCATCTCCTTAACAGTGCTCTCTGTAGTACTGTGTGCTCGAGCGCATGGCCCCAACTTGATTGACACCACCATCGACCCCAACAGCTGAAGATAATGCCACATTGTTGGGACCTTTTTCCTGAGAAATTGTCGGCCCTGTTCTTGCAGAGTTTGCATCCAGTCTTCTGGCAGAAACACCCAACCAGTGTCTGTGTGGAATCAGGCCCACAAGTACACCATGCCCTGTGGTGGCTGTAGTTGTCTCTTTCCTACACTGATGACCCAACAGAGCTCTTGCAATCAAACAATGACTCTCTTCGTGACCCGTTCACTTTCCTCCTTTGATTTTGCCTGTATAAGCTAGTTGTCCAGGTAGGGATGTGACCAGAATCCCCTCCTGCTGCAGGGCTGCTATGACTACCACCATGACCTTGGTGACTGTATGGCAGGACAGTTGCCAAGTCAAAGGGCAAGGCCCAAAACTGGAAGTACCCCATGGGCACCATGAACCGGAGAAACTGTTGATGCTCTGCTCAGATAGGGATGTGTAGATATGCTTCCCTGAGATTGCGTGACATCAGAAACTCTCCTTCATGGGCCTATGATGGAACGTAATGTCTCCATATGAAAGTGGGGCACATTGAGGCAACGATTGACACGCTTGAGATCTAATATGGGCTGGAACGAGCCTCCCTTTTTGGGTACCACAAAATAAATGGAAGTACCGACCCAAGCTGTACTGGTCTGAAGACACCTCCACGATGGCCTGCAACTCTTGGAGCCACAACAGTGTGTTCCGCACGGCCTCATGCTTGAAGGGCACATTGCAGGGGGACCTTATCAATGTCTCCTTCAGAGGACACGCAAACTCCAGTGCATACCCTTCTCATACAACCTCCAGCACCTACTGGTCAGTAGTGAGCTGGGTCCTACAGGACCCCCCCTTCCTTCATTGTGCCTTATTTGCCATATTCGCAGACAAGGTATAAAACACCCAGTTGGTCCCTCGAAATCCATGAAAAGACTGGCCTCGAGAAGGGAAGCATCCTCTTTGGTACGGCACAAACCGCACTGTGCAGAACCTCCGAAAGTCTCGGGGCTGACCCCTCGTAGTCCTAACTGGCATAAATCCTAACTGGCTTAGGTCTGTCCTCCAGAAGCCAGCCCCCTTTAGACTCCCCCAAATCCTTCACCAATTTATCTAAGGCCTCTCCGAACAAAAGCTTCCCTTTAATGGAAGCTTACTCAACCTGGCTTTGGAGGAGATATCCACCAACCAATTCTGCAGCCACAGATAGTGTCAAGTGGAGACCATAGAAGTCTAATAAGATCATAAAAGGCATCCGCCAAGTAGGCCGCCCCCAACTCCAGCTTGGTGGCCTCTGGCTAGAGAGACTAACTCCCCTGTTGATTCCAAAATCCCTTGTGCCCAGCACAAACACATGCAAGCCACAAAGGTCCTGCAGACTGACGCTTGCAAAGACAGCATATTCACATCAAAAGCCTGCTTCAACAAGGTTTCCTGGAGGGCTGAGCTGCCCTCCACTGGAATTGTGGTCTTCTCTGTGACTGCAGACACCACCGCATCCACCTCCGGGAGCAGATACAGCCTCGTCACTGCTCTCGTGCCCCTCAGGGCAGCTTCTGGAACATCTGACTCATCCTGCATCATCTGCTTAATGATCCAGAAAGAAGAAACACAGTCTATGGCTTCTGGATGGCCTGGAGTAACAGATCTTCCTGGGGCTCTTCTTCCAACAGGACCTCCGTGGACATGTTAAGGGCTTGCAGGGAATGTGCAATGAGAGCTGCGAGCTCCTCTCTGCGGAAGACCCGCACAATCTGCACCTTGTCCTGTGAAAGCTCACCCTCTTCAAGCTCCGCAGACGTGGGTCCCAAAGCCATCTCTGAATCCCTGTCCGCTGCCTCCTCTGAGTGGATGGATGCAATATCATCCCACATACCATTGTCAACAGGCCAGTGGTTAGGTCCTGGTTCCTCACCCCACTTGCTGCTGCTCTTGGGCCAACTTCTCTTTGCCCCCTTGTCCTGAGCAACTGACATGCATTCCTACCCACGCTGCTTCATGCAGAACAATTTATGCAGGAGCAGGATGAACTCTGCAACACCCCTGCAGCAATTCTCCCGATGTAGAGACCTTCTGAGACCTGTCATCCGTATCCTGCTCCTCTTAAAGGGGCGGCTTGGGGTCCTCCTCCCCCTCTCCCAGGGGAACTCCAGTCACCCTGACCAAGAAAAGGGATCTTGAAATGCACTGAAGCGGCCCTCTGACCACTCTCTTTGATTTTTCTGGCTTAAGACTGTCCTCTGTGAACTTAGCCTCTGTCTCACAGACGTAGCACACCCCTGCCGCAGAGACTGAGGTTCCACACAGGCCACAGGCCAGACATGTTGCTTTTGAGGGCATCCTGCCCTACTGCCTCACTCCCAGAAGCTGGGCGATTCTTTAAATTTCGATGAGAAAAAGACTTTTTTTTTTTTTTTTTAAAACACACCAAGTACCTGGGGCATTAAAGTAAAAACAACAATGTGAAGGGAAATGTCCTACCATCCGTGCCCACCCACCAAACACCCCTGAAATAAAATCAGTACTGCTCTAAAATGGTGCCAGTTCCCATGCTCTGCAGGACAGCCCCTTAGTGACACACGCAGTCAGCCAACTCTCACCGGCACTCCCGTGGCTTGAAGATTGCCCCGTAGCGGCCCAAACAAAAAACGTTTTCGCTTATTGCAGTGTCAAAACTGCCCAGGTGCTCACTCAGCCCTCTGCCTTCGGCAGCAGAGGGAAATGTGTGTTGGGGCTCCTCCCGCCAGCACCAAAAATTAATCAAACAGCCTTAGCTGTTCCTGCTAGTGAGTCCACTCTAAGGGATTCACCCCCTCTCCAGCTGCTTGGAGACTGAGAATACTGGAGCTGGTGGGTGGTGCCAGCTGCCTAAGTACATATTATCAAATTGGACATGCTTAGTCTCCAAGCTGCTGGTGGGGGAGTGAAAACCTGCTAGTTGGGCCTGGACTGGAGATATGACAAGGAAACCATTAAAGAGGACCGGGGAAATGCACTGCTTACCTGTTTGACAAGCAGTATGGAATCTGTATACCTTTTGGGGATCTAATTGGCCACTGTTGGAAACGGGATACTGAGTATGACCACCCTTGGTTTGACCCAGTATGGCATATTTTATGTTCTTATTTCCTCCCAACTGGATTTAGGAGGGGAGTGGGGTTGTTGTTGTATCTTCAGCAAATGGATCTCGCAGGTGATGTAGTGTTTGTTCCTAAAGGATTCTATAGATCATAGGGTGGAAAAAGCAGAGTTGTGCGAAACGTCACTCTGGAACACCCACACTGCATGTGGTGGCAGAGGGGTATGGAGACTTCTGCAAAGTGAGGTCCCTGGCACAGGTGCTTGGAGTGTTGGCCTGCAGGAATAAATGTGGGCGGGGGGAGAAGAGGGAGCCCCTCCGTGCTTGGGATTAGGCATGTAAGTAGCAAACTCGGGGGGGGGGGGGGACTCTGGGAATGTAGGGGTGGGCCCAGAGCAACTTGTGCTTTGGACGACCACCCGCTGGGGCCCTCCAGTGACAATGAGGTGGGTGATGAGGAGACGTGGAACAAGGACTTCAGTACTTGAGTACTGACCTTGACTTGTGTCTCCGCACCCAAAGGCAACCACTGACATTTCATCCTGGGTAATGGTATGTTGACTTCCCCTCCATTCATTCAGCAGCTCTCTGTAGCCTGTTAGGGAGGTTAGCCAGTCAGGAGGCTTACAGTCACACTGCCCACCTGTATAGCTAGGCCTGAGCAGAAGCACATGGAAGCCTGCCGAGATGCCATGGGCCACTCCTACAGCAACAAAGAGGCGGCGGCACCTGCGGCTTTGAGACAATGATGCTGGCTCACACTTCTTTTGGTTTTTTTTTTTAAAGCAACCTGTGAACATTCTGCGGCAGGAGCAAGATACCTCCCAATGCACTGTGGGTCTCATCCCCATCCCTAGGGCTGCAGGCGAGGCTCGACTTACCCGTCCAGCACGACTGCAGCCACAGGGTTGCCATGAACGAGCCCCTGCGGCAGAGGGTGTTGCAGCCAGAGGGTTATATGATGCTATGGAAGAGCCCCTGCGACAGAGGGCCTCTGCTTCAGAGATGAGTGCAGTGGGGAGGGGGGGGACCAGAGCGGTGGCAGGAGTCACACACCCCCCCCCCCCCCGGTAGAGGAAGGTGGTGGGACCTTACAGGCACTTTGGGAATGCATGGCGGAAAGCTGCAGCCACCCCTGGGAAGCTGGAAAAAAACCCAAATGTTTCATCCGGGAACCGGGCCCACCTTTATCCCCTCCCCCCATAGCCTCTGAAGCGATCTGAGGTCAGGACCATGGTGACACAGGAAGACTGGGATAAGGTACATCTGGGAACCTGGCCTGCCTTTTTGTTGACTTTTTTTTTTTTTAAATCTATTGAAGCGATGATGGGGTCTTGACCACCGATGAGGTGGAGACCCCCAGTGAGGCTGGTGATAACACTGACAACCATCATGGACCCAGCCTACTACTACTACTGAGCATTTGTATAGCGCTACAATTTGTACGTAGCACTGCAAAGACATGTAAAAGACAGTCCCTGCTCATCAGAGCTTACAATCTAGTCAAAACAGACAACACAGAAGGTGTAGACCGGGATAAAACAAGGGGAAAAGGTAAAGAAACAAGGAGATCAGGTGAGTCAAGATCCAAAAGCAGCAGCAAAGAGGTGAGTTTTCAGCCTGGATTTGAAAAGGATCAGAAAAGACGTCTGGCATACAGACACAGGTAGTTTGTTATTTATTTATTTAACTTTCTTATATACCGTGCTCTTCTGTATCAGTGCGGTTTACATCAAAACACAACTGTCCAGCACAGAAAGGTCTGCACTGGATTTACAATATAACGTGGGTATATGTACAGGTAATAACAGGATAACTATATACAAATATATACAGGTAATTTACAGCATACGTTTGGAAATGACTTGTTGCAGGTGTAAGGAGCAGCAAGGTGAAAGGAGTGAAGTCTGGAGTTAGCAATAGAAGAGAAGGGCACAGATAGAAGCGATTTGCCAGAAGAGTGGAGTTCCCGAGACGGGGTGTAAGGAGAGAGGAGAGAGGAAAGCTAGTGAGGAGCTGCAGAGTGAATGCCTGTTTCTTTGCCGCCAGAGCAGATAAGTTATGGCCGGGCCACAGAAAACCCAGCAGCCGCCTCTTCTCCTTTTTGTACAAGCAGGCACGCACTGTCTCCTGAAGGAATGAAGCTGCCTCTGCCAAAGAGTCTGCTCTGGATGGGGCAGGCCGGCTGAGGCTTTCAGGACACCTCCATCTCAATGTCACCACAGCCAGATTGGTCTCCTACGTGCTGCCACTGCTGGAGAAGTCCACTGCAGTCTGGGCTAGCACAACCAGAAAAGGTAAGAATCTTCGAGAGGTGCAGAAGACTTAAGAGATTTGAAAAATAAAGGAAAATCAGGGAAGAAAAGAAAATGGATGGATAGGGAGAGCTATGTCCACACTTGTCTGCGGATGAAGACTGAGGGAGGAGCAACACTCACACAGGAGACAGTCACTTGCATATGCCTAGTAGAGTTTTATAGACGGTTCTGGGACAGCAAGTCCAGCCTGATACTCCCAGGGAAGACGCCACCCATCTGTGTGGCTGATTAAGTCTGCTGGACATGGAGAACCACCGTTACAGGTAAGCAACCTTTCTCTCTCACTTCTGTCCTATGTGTATCTGAAAGATAGATAGGGTGGAGGTGGGGGTGTCTCTCCTGGCTTCTTGGCCACATATTTTTAAGTTAATGAACAAATCATTCAGTGAAAATACACCTACCTTCCAGGCAGCCAGAACCCTGCATAGTAACCAGCGTCTATAGTGGTTATCAGCTAACACCACTCTCCTCCACTTCTCATGCCGATCTTCCATGAACTATAACTCAAAAGGGAAGACACACCAGTGTATTACAAATACACATGGGACAGAAAAAAAAAAAGAGAGAGAAAGAAAGTCAAATGACTACAGAGCTTTTCAGACAGAAGGTTTGCAAGTTCACTCAGCTGAGAGTTACAGATATTGTATACAGATATTCCAAGCTGTGGAATGATCTCCCCACATCAACACGTGAGATCAAAGATCTAACAGACTTTAGAAAGGCGATAAAAACCCATCTGTTCCTGGAACACTTTGGATCAACCCCGGAAGATGAGTATTAACAGTAACCGCAACTGGACCGTGAAACACAGCTAGAGTTCTTATATATAGTTAGCAACTGACAATTGCTTGTTTTACCCCATGTAACCTCCAAATTGAATAACCCTGCTCAATGTAAAGCTCGTTGCTATAACTGTTCATTGTAAACCGCTTTGAATGTATATGATAAGGCGGTATATAAGACCTGTTAAATAAATCAATAAATAAATTGTGTGATCAGGAAACTACTTTGTTCTGCTGGGGTAGTCAGAGCACTGGGCCACTCACTTTTTTCCATCTTATCCAGGTGTGCCACAGACAATGGGATTCCTGGAAGTGCACGGCACTTATTTCCTGGGCTCTCCTACAGCACAAGAAAAGAGACATGAAGCTCCATTTATATAGATTATCTAAGTCAGAAAAGGGACTTCAACTGGGAATGTTCACAGATTACAGCTTATTTTGCAATATGTTCACTGAACAGGGTCTGTAAAATATGTACAAGGCCACAGTAATTATACATGAATTTGGCAACATGCACAGCAAAGGGAAAAATTTGGTCTTGCCTGCTGAATTTTCTTTCCACAAGTCTACCAGACTAGTAGAGAACAAACAGATTATTCCACTCTACCAGCAGATTGAGTGAGACCAAAGGATTGTGAGCTCTTTCCTATACAGGAATCCAGACCAGAGTTCAATTCCCACTAACACTCCTTGTGGCCTTCGGCAAGTCACTTAACCCTCCCCATTGCCTCAGAAGGCAGGCCTGGCAATCTACTTCCGGTTGCACTGCCAAAACCTCCCCAGAAACTGCTGGGTTGCCAGGAGTCCGCACTGACTTAAAGGCACATATTGCACTGCATTGCAGCCACATGCTCATTTCTCATCACCCCTCCAGTCCAGTCCAGTCCAGACGAATGGGTTCTGATCACCTATCAGCAGATGGAGACTGAGAACCATTAGTTTGATGTCGTCATGGTATAAGGTCCTGTGCAGCCCTGCTCTCAGCAGTATTTCTCAGTTTCCAGCAGATGGAAGTTAGTTAAATCTGTGCAGGTCGAATTGGTCTCAAGTAGAGGATGACTGGAAATTTGGGGCAACTATTGGCAGTTTCGGACAGCAGGGTGCAGAATTTGGTGGTACTAGGTCCCTCCCCCTTCTCCCCCACCCATCCACCATGCCTCAAAAATTTTGGGAAGCTCATTGGAGTAGCCTAGGCATGACGACCTCCCTTCCTCCTCCCCAACTTCTGGGAGGGGGCCAGGAAAGGACTGCTGCTGTCTCAGATGAAGGAGCCAAGGAGGTAGAGGACTCAATGCTCAGCTGTGGGTGAGGTGGAGTCTGAGGCCTCCTGTGTCTACCTGGGGGTAGAGGCCACCATGGCAGATGCCCCCATGGGGAGGAGGCAATTGCTACATTTAAGCTTTCCATTTAAAGAGGACAGGAGTCTTATTTTTTCCAGCTTCTGCTACCACGGTAGTCATGGCCAACTGCCAATTTTGCCGACTGTCGAAGCAAAGACATGCAGAAGGGTTCTCCTGTGATGCTGGAAGCTGTCTCCAGCAGTTTCAGGCTGTAGCAGGCACAACTGCATTCGGCTGTCCTGCCCTGGTTTTGGCAAGAACATTCGTGGATGTGTCCCTGGCCCCTACTGCATTTGATAGTTTGTTTCTGAAGGGACAAAAAGAAAAGGTGGCGGCAAAACCAGGAGGTACTGGAAAATGGCAGTGTCACAGTAAGGGATAGGCAAAGCAGACCAAATAGAAAACCTGAGGCATTTTCAAAGTGAACAGCTGCCATTTTCTTTGCCACTTCTTGTTCTTTGCCACTTCCTGTCCTCTGCTTTGGCAAGGTGACAGAGGTCCCTGTTAAGTTTCCTTGCAGAGCAAACTGGAAATGGAGAAAAAGAGGCAAAAAATGCGAAATAAAGACTTTTTCAAGTACATTCGTAGCAAAAAACCTGTGAGAGTGTCAGTTGGTCCATTAGATGAAAGAGGGGGTTAAAGGGGCACTAAGAGGCGAGAAGGCGATAGCGGAGAGCCTGAATTAATTCTTTGCTTCGGTCTTTACTGAGGAAGATGTAGGGATGTTACCCATGACTGAAGTGGTATTTAAAGGTGCGGAAGAATTGAAGGAAATATCGATACAAACTATTAGATAAACTGAAGACTAGCAAATCACCTGGGCCGGATGGTATACATCCAAGGGTGTTGAAAGAACTGAAATATGAGATTGCAGACCTGCTATTAGTAATCTGTGAATTTTCATTAAAATCATCTGTAATACTTGAAGATTGGAAGATCGCCAATGTAACGCCAATTTTTAAAAAGGATTCCAGGGGTGATCCGGGAAACTACAGACCGGTAAGCCTGACGTCAGTACCGGGAAAAATGGTAGAAACCATCATAAAGAACAAAATTACTCAGCATGATAGGCATGGCCTAATGGGAGACAGCCAATATGGCTTTAGACAATGACGATCTTGTCTTACTAATCTTATGTTTTTTTGAAGGTGTCAATAAACAGGAGAACAAAGTCGAGTCGGTTGATATAGTGTTTCTGGACTTTCAGAAAGCCTTTGACAAGGTCCCTCATCAGAGACTTTTGGCAAAACTAAAAAGTCATGGGATAGGAAAGCAGTGTACTATTGTGGATCAGGAACTAGTTAAAAGATAGAAAGCAGAGGGTAGGGCTAAATGGCCAATTTTCACAATAGAGAAAGGTGAATAGTGGTGTACCCCAGGGATCTGTGCTGGGTCCACTGCTTTTTGACATATTCATAAATGACCTGGAAAGGGGAATAACGAGTGAGGTTATAAAATTTGCAGATGAGACAAAACTGTTTAAAGTTGTTAAAACCCAAGAGGATTGTGGAAAATTGCAAGAGGATCTTGATAAATTGGAAGACTGGGCATCAAAATGCCAGATGAAATTTAATGTGGACAAGTACAAAGTTATACACCTAGGGAAGAACAACCCAAACTATGGTTACACGATAAAAGGTTCCACATTAGGAACCACCACCCAGGAAAAAGATTTAGGCGTCATTGTGGATAACATGTTAAAACCCTCGGTCTAGTGTGCAGCGGCGGCCAAGAGAGCAAAAGAATGCTAGGTATCATAAGGAAAGGAATGGAAAAAGCAAAAGATATTATAATGCCTCTATATCGTTCCATGGTGAGACCGCACCTTGAATATTGTGTGCAATTCTGGTCGCCGTATCTTAAAAAGGATATAGCGTTATTAGAAAAGGTTCAGAGAAGAGCCACCAAAATGGTAATGGGGATGGAAGGATACTCCTATGAAGAAAGGCTAAAAAGGTTAGGGCTCTTTAACCTGGAAAAGAGACAGCTGAGGGGAGATATGATAGAAGTCTATAAATTAATGAACGGAGTGGAACGGGTAAACGCAGATCGATTGTCTACGTTATCAGAATATAGAAAGACTAGGGGACATGCAATGAAGCTACAGGGTAAACTATTTAAGACTAATAAAAGAAAATATTTTTTCACTCAACGTGTAATCAAACTCTGGAATTTGTTACCGGAGGATGTAGTAAAGGCTGTTAGTGTAGCTGGGTTTAAAAAAGGTTTGGACAAGTTCTTGGAGGAAAGGTCCATAAACCATTATTAAGAAGGGACCCAGGATATCAATGCTTGACCCAGTACAAGCATTGTGGAACCTGTGTCTTTTGGGGAAACTGCTAGGTACGTATGACCTAGATTGGCCACTGTTGGAAACAGGATAGTGGGCTTGATGGACCTTGGTCTGACCCAGTATGGCATAACTTATGTTCTTAGGAATTGAGCTTTTGGAGGATAAATGTGTCTTCAATCAGCAGGGAGATTGTCTTTCCTGTACGAGGAGCTCTCTCCTCTCAGAGACAGTACAGAAGGCCTCAGGGGTTCTAGCTACTGGTTACTTTTCAGATTGGATTAAAAAAAAAAAATTGATGTTAATGAATAGGTCCCAAAAACCATATATTTTTTGTTGGGTGTGGGGGGAGGGTGTCTAGGTACAATTTTGTGTTTTGCTGGCATCATAGCTCATGTTTTTCTTTAAGCAACAATTTCCTTATTGTCCCTCCAGTCCAGACACATGGGTTATGCCCTACCCACCAGCAGATGGTAGAGACTAAGAATCACAGGTTTTGATGATGTCATGCTATAAGGGTACACCTCTCATTCCAGTATTTCTCAGTCTCCAGCAGATGGTGCTTAGCTTCTGTGCAATCAGGACTCCACTGACAGAACTTTAAGGAAAGAAAAAAATGATTAAGCAGCTTTAAGAGGATGCAGTTCTGCTCTTTGGAGAACCAGGGCTGTTGAATCAGTAGTTAGTTCTTTGGGGTGTAAAACCTGGTGGTACAGGTCCCCCTCCCTATCTAACTCTTTTCACCCTTTCACTTGCCTTGCAGGTTTGGGACGTTCCTCCTCTCCAACTTGTGAGAGGATGCCTGATTGGATATATATAGTTATCGTAGCTTGGCCCTTTAATTTCTTGTGTTTAAAAAAAATAAAAGTAGAAAAGGCCTCACGCAGTGATTTGTCTGAGCCGAAGCGGCAGGGGGGGCCCCAGATAAACATCTCGGTCACAATATCAACTTCCACACTTATTAAGGTGAATAGGCTTAAACTATTTCTTTTGGAGCAGGCGTTTCTCTTGTTTGAAACTGCATTATCTTTAATGCTGTTGGCAAGAGTGGTATGTGTGGCTTATGGAAGCCGTCGGGGATCATTGTGGGGTTTTGCCGCGTATGTATTGAGGGCTGGGCCATGGAGGATGTGCTTAAAAAGGGACCAAATCTGCTACAGGGGAGATTCATTCAGCATCGGAAACCATCTTTCTCAGCCTTCTTAGCAGCGGGTCCCATGGTTTTGGTGGGAACTGTGGCCATTTTGTTTCTGGCTGATGAGGCACACAACTCCTCTGTGGTGCAGGGTCCACTCCTTCGAGGGGGCATTTAAGGGAACCCAAGTCTGGGGAGAGCTCAAAGGGTTTACCCTTTTTTCTCTGGAGTTTTACTCTTGTAACATAGTAAATGACGGCAGATAAAGACCAGTATGGTCCATCTAGTCTGCCCAGTAAGATGGGAAGAGTAGATGCACCTGCCGCTCCGTGCAGGCCACCCCTCCCCATGTCTTTGTTTAGGGGTGAACCCACCGCTCCATCTAGGACACCCATAGTTGTTGAGAAATTAGATAGTTCAGTTTATTTTGATTTTATCCTGTTGCTGTAAAGGGATCCACTGTGTCTGTCCCATGCCATTTTGAATACCGTCACTGTGTTTGCCCCACCACTACCATTGGGAGGGCATTCCAAGCATCCACCACCGTTTCAGTGAAAAAGTATTTCCTGACATTGCCTTTCAATCTACCACCTTGCAGCTTCATGTTATGCCCTCTAGTTTTACAGCTTCCCCGTCTTTGGAAGAGGTTTTTGTTCGTTCATTATTTCTCTTTAAAGTATTTAAAGGTCTGAATCATATCTCCCCTGTCCCTCCTCTTCTCCAAAGCGTACATATTTAGGTCTTCAAGTCTCTTCTGATAAGGCTTCTGACGCAGGCTCCAAATCATTTTGGTCGCCTTCCTCTGAACCGTTTCCAGTCTTTATACATCCTTTGCAAGATATGGTCTCCAAAACTGAACACAGTATTCCAAGTGAGGCCTCAGTGACTTATACGGTGGCATTAGTACCTCTTCCTTTCTACTGGTAATTACTTTTTGTATGCAGCCCAACATCCACCTGGCTTTTGCCACCGCCTTGTCGCACTGTTTTGCCACCTTGAGATCTTCAGAAATAATCACACACAAGGTCCTTCTCCTGATCCTGGGATGTATCCCATCCGGTCCCATGGCCTTGTCCACTTTCAGCTTCGCAAGTTGTTCTAACACATCAACTTCTGTGAATGGTGTGGTATCTACTTCATTCCCATTTTTATATTTGGGAGTCACAGGTGGTCCTTCTCCAGGATTTTCTTTAGTAAAAAGAGAGCAGAAGTATTTGTTTAGCAATTTCACTTTTTCAATGTCTCTTTCCACAAGTCCGTTCCCAGCACTTCTGAGTCCTGCAATTCCACCTCTGATCATCTTCCTTTCCCGAATATACCTGAAGAAAGTTTTGTCGCCACACTTCACATCTTTAGCCATTTTTTCCTCTGCCTTTGATTTTGCTTTCCTTATTTCTCTTTGTGTCTCTGAGTTTGATCCTGTATTCATTTTTGTGTTCCTCTGTTTGCAAGCTTTTTAATTTTGTGAAAGCTGTGCTTTTTGCCTTTATTTGAGCAGCCACTTCTTTGGAAAACCAAATAGGTTTCCTTCTCCTCTTGTTTTTATTTACTTTTCTTACATATTTATCTGTTGCCCCTTTTATTGCCACCTTTAGTTTAGCCCATTGCAATTCCACATCCCTTATCCCCTTCCACCCTGCCAACTCTTCTTTTAGGTACTTGGCCATTTTACTGAAGTCAGTGTTTTTGAAGTTTAGGACTTTGAGCTTGCTATGATTGCACTGAACCTTGACTTTTATCTCAAACCACACCGTGCGATGATCACTGCTGCTCACAGGGGCACCCACCCAGGCATTCGACACGCTATCACCGTTGGCGAGTACTAAATCCAGCGTTGAGCTTTCCCTGGTTGGTTCCATCACCATTTGTCTAAATAACGCATCTTGGAAAGCATCCACAAAGTTTTTGCTTCTTTCCAGATTTGCAGAAGAAGTAATCCAATCCACATCAGTTAGATTAAAGTCAGCCAATATGATCACTTCCCCCTTTGTGGCCATCTTGGCAATATCTATAATCAATTCGTTATCTATCTCTTTGATTTGCGTTGGAGGTCTGTAGACTACAGCAGTATGGATGACAATGCCATCTCCTCTTTCCAACACAATCCAGAGTGCTTCTTTTCCCCATGTCCCCTGCATTTCAGTAGCTTTAATATGGCTTTTGACGTACAAGGCTACTCCTCCTCCTTTTCCACTTTCTCTGTCTCTTCTGAATAGATTATAGCCAGCTATGGCTATATCCCTATCATGTGATTCATTAAACCATGTTTCTGCAATGGCCACAATGTCCAAGTCCATTTCCACCATTAGGGCATCCAGGTCTGGAACTTTGTTGGCTAAGCTTCGAGCATTTGTGCTCATTGCTTTCCAGCATTTAACTGGCTTGCATGTATTTTGCATTGATTTTGTTCTGCCCACTTCTTCCCACTTGATTTTGACGTGTGGTTTAAAAGTGTGGCTGTTTCTGATGTTATTCTGCTTTTGCCGGGAGTGACATCCTGAACTTGTCCTTCCCCATCCATCACCCCTTTTTTCTAGTTTAAATGCATATCCACATACTGCCTGAATTTTTCACTTAGGATTCTTTTCCCTGCGACAGAGAGATGTAGTCCATCAGCACAGTATAGTCTCTTGTCGGTCCATCTGTTTCCCCAGTCGCCTATAAATCTAAATCCTTCTTGTTTGCACCAGGTCTGGAGCCATGTGTTAAAGCTGTTTATGCAATGTAGCCTTTCTGCCCCCTTGTCAAGAACAGGCAGAACTTCTGAGAATGCTACAGTGTTAACAATGGGCTTCAGTTTCTCTCCCAGAGTTTGGAAGTCCCTTTGAACTATAGTGGCACTCTTTCTAGCCAGGTCATTTGTACCCAAGTGGATGACAACATCAATTTTAGCGTGCTCACTTTTAGCGTCAAGTACATCAACAATTTGGTTTGTATTCCTGCTAGCTGAAGATCCTGGGAGGCATTTGACTAACTTCTCTCCTTTGAACTGTGTTCCCAAGTTGGTGCCTCTGATAATGGAATCACCAAGTAGTAGTAGTTTTCTGTTCCGTGAGTTTTTCTTCATATTTAGTGCTTTATCAGGAGATTGGGCACTGACTGTCTCATTTAAGGGCCCTTCAGTTTCCATGGATTGGATATTGCATGAAGCAGGGCCTGGTGGATGTTCCTGCTCACAAGAGTGTTTCTGGTAATGCGATTTGAGAGCTCTTTTCACGGGCAAAGGATTCTGTAGAGCCTCCTTCTAAACACCATTGGTTTGATGATGAGGCTTGGGAGGACTAAGCTTCTGTTTTTTTCCGGTGCTTCGGAGGAGGATCCTTTTGAGGGTCTTTCTGGGCTTTGGGGTGAGACCTCTCATGTGGATCTTGAGGAAAGAGCAATTGCTCCAGGGGGAGGATCCCAGCATCAGAGTTTTCTGTCGGGAAGAATTAACTGTGTTAATTGCTCAGTCCTTAGTGGTACTAAATATTCCTCTAGGTTCCCCAGTTAAGAAAGAAACACTAGATCATCCTCTGTTACAGGGATACGGAAGCCTCAGAAGTCCTTTCTGGTGCACAGTGCCATAAAACAGATGACTGAGGCAGAAAGGGAGGTTCCGGAGACTGGTTTGCGGAGTGGAAGTTCTATGTCCCGTTTGTACCAATTCCGCCAGTTAAGAGGAATCTCCTCAAATTACCGAAGGAAGATGCTCTAGTTTTGACGGCTACTAAAAAGACAACCATTCCAGTTGAGGGAGGAGCTGAGTTAAAGAATGCTCAAGATAGGAAGATGAAACCCCGTTGAAACAGGTCATTTGAGATTAACGCTTTAGCATTGTAAGCTTCAATTTGTGAGGCATATACTGCTCGAGTGTGTTCTACGGTGGGCAGAGAGTTTGCCTGATTCAGAGCCGGATCCTCACCAATAGTTGCTGGAGACAGCTACATTGCAATCAGCATCTATGTACCTGGCAGATGTGTTCTATGACTTGGTTAGAGCCTCTGCTAGGAGTATGGCTTCTGTCTTCTCAGCTCGTCGATTTTTTTGGCTACATAATTGGTCAGCAGACCTATCATCTAAGACACGTCTCAGTAAGCTTCCATTCAAAGTAAAACTTCTCTATGGAGAAGCTTTAGATAAATTGGTTAAGGACTTGGTGGAATCCAAGGATGTCAGACTTACGGAGAACAAGCCTAAGAGTGGGAAGTCTGCAACTCCAGAAAGGGAACAGTTTAGATATTTCCGTAGGTTTCGTGCAATCTACTTTGCTCAGTTTAAGTGGGCTCGCTGTCCTTCCAGAGGACAGTCCTTTCGGGAAGGTAGAGAAAAAGGTAGAGGCTATTATTGTGGGGCTGCAGGTGAATCCAAGAAGCTCCAATGAAGTGAGGGGGACCCAAGAGTCGTCGATTCTGGTAGGAAGTCCGCTACAACACTTTTACTCTGCTTGGGTCCAGATTACTTCCAATCAGTGGGTTTTAGGGGTTATTTAGAAACATAGAAGCATGACGACTGAAAAAGACCACATGGCCTATCTAGTCTTTCCTTCCATATCAACCACTACAACAGTCCTCTTTTTTCCTTTACAGATCCTCTGTGTTTGTCCCATGCTTCTTTGAATTCAGATACTGTCCTCATCTCTACCACCTCCACTGGGTGACTATTCCACGCTTCCAACACTCTTACTGTAAAGAAATATTTCTGCATATCACTCCTGAATCTATCCCCTTTCACCTTCGTAGCAGAGCTTGCTTTCAATCGAAAGAGGCTCTCCTCCTATGCATTTATGCCATGGAGGTATTTAAACGTTTCAATCATATCACCTCTATCCCGCCTTTTCTCTAAGGTGTACATATTAAGATCCTAAAGTCTGTCCTCATATGCTTTATAATGAAGACCATTAACCATTTTAGTAGCCACCCTCTGTACCGACTCCAGCCTGTTTGTATCCTTTTGAAGGTGCGGTCTCCACAATTGCACACAATACTCCAAATGAGGTCATACCAAAGACTTACACAGAGGCACTATCATTTCCTTTCTTCTGCTGGCGATTCCTCTCCCTATGCACCCAAGAATACTTCTAGCTTTTGCTGTCACCTTTTCTACCTGTTTAACTACTTCAAGATCATCAGAGAATCACGCCTAGGTCCCGCTCTTCTTTAGTGGACAAAAGTACTTCACCCCCTATACTATATTGCTCCCTTGGATTGCTGCAGCCCAAATGCATGACCTTTCATTTTTTAACATTAAATCTCAGCTGAAAAAAACTAGACCATTCAAGCTTAGCTAGATCAATCCTCATGTTATCTACACCTTCCTGGGTGTCTACTCTATTGCAGATTTTGGTATCATCCGCAAAGAGGCAAACCTTACCCGACAGCCCTTCAGCTAGATCATTAACAAAGATGTTAAAAAGAATCGGACCAAGGACAGATCCCTGGGCCACACCACTGGTAACTTCCTTCTCCTCAGAGTGAGCTCCAGTTACCTGTACCCTTTGTTGCCTCACACTCAACCAATTTCTAACCCAAGCAGTATCTTTAGGGTCCATCCCTAGGGTACTCAATTTGTTTATAAGTCACCTGTGAGGAACAGTTTCAAAGGCTTTACTGAAATCTAAATACACCACATCTAGGGCTCTCCCTTGGTCCAGCTCCCTGGTCACCCAGTCAAAGAAATCAATCAGATTTGTTTGACAAGACCTGCCTCTGGTGAATCCATGCTGCCTCGGATCCTGTAATCCGCTGAACTCCAGAAACCTAACTATTTTCTCTTTCAGAAGCGCTTTCAATAATTTACTCACCACCGAAGTTAAACTAACTGGCCTGTAGTTTTCAACCACATCCTTACTTCCGCTTTTGTGTAAAGGGACCACATGTGACTCTCTCCAATCCTTTGGCACCACTCCCGACTCCGAGGCATAGAAAAGGTCAGTCAGTGGAGCTGCTAGAATGTCCCCAAGTTCCCTCATATTCTAGGGTGTATCCCATCTGGTCTCATTTCTTTGTCTACTTTTAGCTAGTTTCTCACGAACACATTCTTCTGAAAATTGTTCAAGATGCACCTCGCTTCTGTTCTTGTTTGTGGGTGTTTTCTGAGGTCCTGCTCCCAGTTCTTCATCTGTGAACACAGAACAGAAATATTTGTTAAGCAATTCCGCTTTATCCTCATCAGCATCTACGTATTCCTCCCCTTCACCCATGAGTCTGATAATACCAATTTTGCCCTTCCTTCCTTTGCGATGGATATGCTCATGAGTTGGCTTGGCCTCTCTGATGCCTTTGTGTTATCCCCCTGCAAGGCTCATACCAAAGTAAAAGTGGTAGTGGACACACTCCAGAGGCTAATCCAACTAAAAGCAGTGGTCAAGGTCCTCTCAGACCAGTTCGGACAAGGTCGATACTCCATTTATTTTGTGGTTCCCAAAAAAGAGGGTTCCTTTCGTCCAATTCTCTATCTCGTTTGTCAACAGAGCCTTGCAAGTGCCTCATTTTGCGACGGAAACGTTATGTTTAGTAATAGTAGCCATGCAAAAGGGCAAGTTTTTGACTGCTCTGGATCTCAAAGAGGCATATCTATACATATTCCCATTCATCCGAAGCATCAACATTTCCTTTGGCTTGCAGTGTCAATGGCACATTTTCAATTTCAAGCTTTGCTCTTTGGCCTGGTAACTGTCCCCTGGTCCTTTACAAAGGTAATAATGGTGGTAGCACAAGGGGGTTGGTCCATCCATACCTTGTTGATTGATTAAATCAGAGCAAAGTCAGTGCACAAAAGTCACGAAGTCACACAATGAGCGATATCTTTCCTTCAAAGGCTAGACTGGATCATCAACTTCAGCAAGTGCAAACTGGTTCCAACTCAAGATTTGATTTATCTAGGGGCACATTTCAACATAGAAAAAGGTCTGGTGTGTCTGCTGTTGGAACAAGCCAGAAGGGTACAGAACCAAATCTGGCAGTTTTTACAGATGCATGATCCATCAGCATGGCACTACCTACAGCTCTTGGGCTCTATGATGGTGACTTTGGATCTAGTGCGATGGGCTAGAGCACAAGCGCGCCCTTTGAAAAGGGCACTATTGTTGTGTTGGTATCCCCAGAAGCATGTGCTCTTGAGGTGGTTACCATGGCTGCAGAAGGCAAAGGTGAGCCTGCACTGATTGTTGGACTCCATGAAACTGTTGGCAAGATTGCCATTGGAACCGCCTGATTGCATAGTGGTGACCACCAATGCCAGCCTGTTTGAATGGGGAGCGCATTGTCTGTCCCAAGTAGCACAGGGTTGATGGTTTCCGGACGAGAACACTTGGTCCATAAACCACTTGGAGATACAAGCAGTGTTTCTGGCTCTGCAGTTCTTTCTCCCTCTACTGCAACGCAGAGCGGTGAGGATCTTCTCTGACAATGTGACTACAGTAGTTTACATCAGTTGTCAGGGAGGCACAGGAAGTGCAAGTCTGGCGGAAGAGGTGTCTCTGTTTCTTCATTGGGCAGAGGCAAATCTTCTGGCACTATTGATGGTGCACATAGCTGGAAAGGAGAATGTTCAGGCAGATTTCCTCAGCTGGTATTAAGTGAATCCGAGGGAGTGGTCCCTGGAGGACTCCATGTTTTGCAGCATAGTTAAGTCCTGGGGTTCGCCAATCATAGATCTGATGGCATTCGCCTCCAGTGCCAAAGTGGGCTGCTTCTTCAGTTGCCAGCAGGAGAGGTTATTCAAAAGTCTAGATGCTCTAGCTAAATATGTCCAAAGAACAGCCTTCTCTATGTTTCTTCCATGGCCCCTGATCAGGCGCTTACTTGAGAAAATAGAGACATTGAGGCCTAGTGATTCTTGTAGCATGGAATTTGCCTCAGAGGCCTTGGTATGCGGATTCAGTCCAGCTAATGATGGGCATTCCATGGCACCTTCCAGCTGTGGACAATCTTTTGTCGCAGTGTCAGATTCTCATGCCACAAATGGCTTGAATGTCGCTTACAGCTTGGCTCTTGAGAGGGCTAGGTTGAGAAAGAAAGGCTACTTGGCTCAGGTCATAGCTACTTTGCTTCAACAAACCACTGCTATTAAAGCTGTATGTGTAGTTCATATGATAACTGCACATACCACAAGGGAATAAAGAGGGGACTTCAGCAACATATATAACGGAGCTAAAATGGCATGGCCTATGTGGAATAGCAGGACTTGTAAATGCCCCTTAGTATGAACACATCACGGGTCTACCCTTTTATTCCAATCATTGGATTTTATTATTGAGAAATTTTTTAAAAAATGATTTGCACTTCTCTGCTTATAAATGATATCTCAACATACCTTAACGTCTCAACGCCATCGGCATTTCACTGATGCTTCATTAGGAGGCTCCCTTGGGATAAATATTGTCAGTTGAAAGTCACTGCTACATGGCTTAAGGCAACAAACCCGGCTGTGCTTTCTCTGTCAATTCCCCTTTATCCTATCCTCCATAAGGCAATGACATGTGGACTCACCTAAATCCTAAATCAGCTTCTCCAAGTCCTCTCCAAACAGCAGCTTTCCTTTAAAGGCAAGCCAGAACAGCCAGAGCTTGGAGGCCAGGCCCACTGTCCAGTAGCTAAGTCCAAGCCTGCATCGTGTCATCAAAAAAAAGCAATATCTTTAGTCGCCATGTGGAAGAGATCATATATAGTGTCCGACAAAGGCTGTTGCTAACTCCAGGAGAATGGTAGTATCCTCAAGAACAAGTGACTGAATCCACTTAAATGTTCAAGTCGTCAGACCGACACAGCCAACTGGAGAACAAAGGCAACTGAGAACCGACTCTTCAGGAGAGCTTTCATATGATCCAGGTGGTCTTTTAGAGCTGCCCCATCCTCCACTGGGATGGTGGTCCATAATTGCAGTGGCGTGAGCATCCATCCAAGGCATGTTGAATCACATTGCATAGTCTTTCTGCAGCAGGGGATAAAGCTTCTTAAGGACATTCATCCCTTTCACTTGGGAAGTTGGGTAGATCCCACTCAGAATGGGCCATTCTCTTGATCACCCCTCTGGGAAAGGCTCTTGTAGATTTACAAATCCTCTGCAGGAAGGAGTATACCTGTGGCACCTGTTCTGTTGCCAGAGAGTCAGCAAAACTCAGAGCTGAGGACACTTAATCAAAACTGCCAGTTCTTTTATGAACAGGAAGATAATACCAGAATCATTGTGATCCTCCGAATCGGTAGACATTTTGTCCTCAAGATTGGAAACTTTGCCCAAAATATTGGAACAGAACTCTGAGCCTTGGCCAAGGTAAGACTGACCCATATCTCCCAACTTCAATCATTCCCAGATTGCTTAGGAGGTGCTCGGACTGGGTTTCGACTTGCCACTGGGTCCCTCTTCTGAGCATGCAGAAACAGCAAGTTGACCCAGAGGCCTCAAGGTCTGAGTTGCCATGCCAGGAGGACCAAGCTTGCTGTAGAAATGAAAAGAATTCTAGGGAAGACAACCTGGCAACTGGGAGCACTCTGGCTAGACTTGGGCCCCCATTTGTGGGGAAGGATTTCCTGTCAGACTCTTAAGAGAAGGGGAGTGGCCAGAAGGCTGTGTGCACTTGAGTCCAAGGTCTGGAGGTCATCTGCCTGCTGTGGTAAAGGTGACAAGGTGTGTCCCCTCACTGTAGGAGGGGAGATGAGCCCTCCAATGTTTTATCCAAAGCTTTCATGCAAGAACCACAGAAATCAGAATCCAGCAATGAAACTCTGCTTTCTGCAGACCAAGCAGTGCTTCTTATAGGTAGGCATGTGGCTATGCCAACAATATGATGCTGAAATAACGACAACAGCCCATACAGGCTTAGAGTGCACTGAAAGGGCACACTAATGCATGCTTTGGGCGCAGAGGCACCAGTACAGCATGCTGTACTAGCACTGTGCACACAGATGAAGAGCACATACTTAACACACAGCATAGTAAGGCATGTACAAAAGGGCAAATCACAGTTATCGCACACAGGAAGATCAGCAAGGCAGGAAAGCTGGCACCACACTAACTGAACCAATGGATACTGCAGTGGACGAGGTCAGGTAGCCCCTGCTGTCAGGGCCTGCAGACACATACCTCTGAAGAGGCTTCTTCTAATCTTCAGGGAGAGCCAAGAGGGGGCACCAAGGTTATGTGTGGCTTGAAGAATCCTTTTCCAAATCCTTTCCAAACTTCTGGCTGTTCAACTAGCCTTAGCAACATAAGGATGAGCAGTTGCACCAATTTCCCTCTTCCATATGGCAATATCGAAAAGAGCAGTGGGGTTTTAAGGGTGACTAATGAAGCATCCTGTGCTGCACTCGTGAGTCACTCAGAGGATGGTGAAACATAAGCAAACTCAATCTCTATTGGATCCTCTTTTCTTCCCAGATTTCAGAGCTATAAGAACTTTCATCCACCATCTGCTGGAGACAGAAGTACTGGAGTGTGCCCCTAGGCATACTGGCTGTTAAGGTTTAAGGTTTAATTATTTGATAAAAACCGCCTTTCAAAACAATCAAGGCGGTGCACAATAATAAAATACATAAAAAAATCATAAAATACATAAATTACACTATGCATAAAACATAATACATAAAAACTTTGGCCAAGGCCAGAAAAAGAAAAAGAAATGTACAAATTTTATAAAGGACAGAAGATTGAGTGCAGGGAACACAGGACAAGATACAAAAGGCAGATAGGTACAATAGAAAAAGACTCATACAAATGGGGAGGGAACACTGAAGGCTATGGAGAACAGGTGGGTTTTGAGATTTTGTTTAAAGACAGTGAATTG
The DNA here is from genome assembly GCA_033557465.1 of Ichthyophis bannanicus. Classification (NCBI taxonomy): domain Eukaryota; kingdom Metazoa; phylum Chordata; class Amphibia; order Gymnophiona; family Ichthyophiidae; genus Ichthyophis; species Ichthyophis bannanicus. Next base: position 16,570,357 of record CM066041.1, on the reverse strand, counting down.
TGATTCCAGACGGAGGGAAGAAGGGAGGGAATTCCAATGTGCGGGGCCAGCAAAGTAAAATGCAGAAAGGCGTGTGAATTGGAGGTGGGCGTGGGAGGGGGAGGGAAGGGCGAGACGGTTGAGATGGAAAGAACGGGGTGTGTGCCGAGGGGAGTGGAAAGATAGAAGGTCAGACAAATAGGATGGAGTACCAGTGTGATAAACCTTGTGAAGAAGGGTCAGTAGCTTAAACTGTGAACGAAAAGAAACTGGCAGCCAGTGAAGATTGAAAAGTAAGGGGGTAACGTGATCTCGAAGAGCGGAGTATGTGACCAGACGTGCAGTGTTCTGTATCCTTTGAAGCCTTACCACCTGATTCTTAGGAAGACCGAGAAACAGTGCATTGGAAAAGTCCACCTGTGACATAACTAAGGATAACACCAGTGTAGACAGAGCAGAAGGAGAAAGAAAAGGACGAACTGAACGAATTTGCCGGAGAAAGAAAAAAGAAGATTGGTGATATGGGAGATATGAGAACGAAAGGAAAGATCTGAATCAAAGTGAACACCTAGATACCGAAATGTAGAAACCAACGGGACTGGGGAATTGGAAAAAGAGGGGGCCAAAGTGGGGGAGAGGGGGATCACCATAAGAAAACCAAATGGCAAGAGTCTTAGTAAGATTAAGATGGAGACAGTTAGTAGTAAGCCAGCTTGCAACAGAGAAAAGGCAAGAATTCAAGGGAGTGAGGTCAGGACAGGAAGGGGAGGTGTGATGGAGTAAGAGAATATCATCGGCGTAGAAAAAAGCTGAAATACCTGACTGTTGGATAAGAAGGGCAAGAGGGGCAAGAAAAAGATTGAAAAGAAGGGGGGCAAGAACGGAACCCTGTGGAACCCCACAAGGAAGGTGCTGTGGATCGGAGGGGGAGAAAGTAGACGAGGAAGAAAGGACTGTGCAGGAGCGAGAGAAAGGAGTGAAACCAATTATGAACAGTGCTACAAAGGCCAGCTTCCCGGAGCCGGTGAAGAAGAAGAGAGTGATCGACTAAATCAAATGCCGCTGAAAGATCCAAAGCAACTGCCACCGAAACGTCACCTCGATTGTGAGCTACGTGCAGTGCATTAGTGAAAGCCAAGAGAACGGTGTCAACACTGTGCCCAGAGCAAAAACCTGATTGACGGGGGAGAAGAAAGTTAACAGAATCAAGATGGTGGGAAAGTTGTGCAAAAACAAACTTCTCCAGGAGCTTAGATAGGAAGGGGAGATTAGAGACAGGACGATAGTTAGACGGAAGAGAAGAGTCGAGGGAGGGATTCTTCAAGAGGGGACGAACCAATGCGTGCTTCCATGATTTAGGGAAAGTCCCAGTGGAAAGACTAGAATTAAACATGGTGAGGATATAAGGAAGGACACCCAGGGAGGGAGTGAGGAGCCAAGAAGAAGGAATAGGATCAAGCGAGCATGAGGTCTTTCGAGAAGAAGAGATAAGATGATGGAGTTCGGGTGCAGTGATGGGCGAGAAAGTGGCCCAAAAATGAGAAAGCTGAGAGACCGGCGGAGGCGAGGGAAGAGGAGGGGGGGAGGTAATGGGAGAAGGACATGAGGGCAAAGAGTCTCTCAAGGCAGCAACCTTTGAGATGAAAAAAAGAGGCCAGCTGGGTGGGTGAAGGAGAAGACTGGGTAGAGGGAATTGATGGGGGAGTGTGTAGAGAGATAAGGGAACGAAAAGTGGAATATAAATGATGGGTTTGGTTGGGAGCCTGCGAGATGGCATTAGAAAAGAAATCACGTTTGGCAGTGTGGAGTTGGGTGCGGTAGAAAGAGTGGTGGGTTTTAAAAATGGATACATTGGTGGGAGAAGGATCCTTGCGCCAAAGTCGCTCGGCCCTTCGAAGGTGTCTACGTAAGAGCCGCAGACCACCATGGAACCAAGGATGAGAGGGACGCCGACGGGAATGACAAGGACGTAAAGGGGCTAAAAGGTCGAGTGTGGCAGAGAGGGAAGAAGACCAGAGAGCAGCTTGAGAGTTAGGTGAGAGGAGTGAAAAATCGTTCGGCAGAAGCTCAGAGGCAGGAGGAAATCTTTGTAATGTGAGAGGAGTGAGGGCTCGGAAAAGACGCATAGGAGAGACTAGAACCGGAAGGGATGAGACTCCTAAGAAGGAGCAAGACAGGGTGAGATAGAAGTGGTCCGTCCATGGGAGAGATGTGGCAGTTGGAGCTGATAAGGTTAGGGAGGAAGAAGCGGGAGACAAGAACAATCACGGGTGTGGCCAGCTTGATGGGTGGGAATAGTGACATGCTGAATTAGGGAGAGATCCTGGAGAAATGAGAGAAAAGAGAGCTCTCTCGATGAAGAGGGGGAATCCATGTGAAGATTAAAATCACCTGCTATGATTAAGTGGGGATAAGCCAAAGAAACATCGGTGATTGTCAGCAGAAGAGCGTCCCATAATGGAAGGCGAAGGGCAGGCGGGGAGTAGATAAGAAGAAGATGGATAGGAGGAGAAGTATGAAGACAAAGAAGAAGCGCTTCAGCATAGTGTAAAGAAGGGGGGGAGATGGAAGTGTAAGATAGGGAAGGATGAAGAATGGCAGCTACACCACCACCAGAACGCCCCAAGCGAGGGACGGAGGCTGCAGAGAAGCCAGGGGGGAGACAACGTGCGAGGAGAGCGTCCTCGCCATCACGGAGCCAAGTCTCCGTGAGGAGGGTGATTCCAGGAGAGGAGCGAAGGACAAGATCTTGAAGAAGAAGGGATTTGTTCCGAAGAGACCTACAGTTAAGGAGGCCGATAGAAAAGGAGGTCCGGGAAGAACCAGGGGGGACAAAGGGGGGAGAGGAAGAAGATGGAGAAAGGGGGCATGGACGTAGATTAACAGAACAGCGGGAGCGGTGAGTGAGGCGTTTGACAGGCCACCTGCCCCAGAATACAGGGATAGGGGCCATAGAACTAACAGAATGACAAGACGGGGAAATGTAGGAGGAGGGTACTGCTGGAGAGGCTAGTCCAGAAGCAGGCCTGAATGTTGACAAGGGGCAGGAAGGTAACGAATGTAACTCACCAAGTAAGGGGATGTTGAAAAGAACAAGGAATAAACCAATCCAACTGAAGAATACAGAGGGGGCCTTCGCTGCTGGAGCGACCCCAAGGAGCGCACCTAAGGAGCACGATGTCATAAGAAGCCTCTGGAATGTTTCTGTCTCCACATCTGCTGCTAGGGGAACACAACCCACTTATCTGGACTGGTCTAGCAGGATGATATGGAAATGGTGTTTTTCCCTTGCAATCATAGCAGCCAGCCCTCAAGAGTCAGTCCCTTGTGAAATCACTTGCTCAACTAGCACCCCCAGAGCACCCACCTCACACCCCACTCAGACCAACTAGCCTAACCCTACTCCGTAGCCATCCCTGCAATATATGACACAAACCTATTTAATGATGATATGCTCTTACTTTGTGACATACAATTAGAATGTATCTAGTCATATGTTACATAACCCTGATATCTGACAATAACCTATATACTGATGCGTTGTCCCCACTACGCGACTCGCACCTAGATTGTATACAATCAGGTTGTTGCTTAACCTGTAAATAATGCCAGCTGCAATTACGATCTTGGCCAACGATTGTATATAGTTCACATGTTATCCCTGTTAAATGCCCCGTTTATTGTAAGCTCATTGTAGACCTCCTAAATAGAGCGTTTTTGTTACTTGTGAACCGCACTGATGACAAATAACGCGGTATAGAAAAAACATTAAATAAACTGCCCAATGGATTGAGCCTCTACAATAAACTGGCACCATTTCCTTCACAGTTGTGGCAGCCTTTCATAAGTCAGCCTTTAAAGTCACAGTCTCCCCAGCACTGTGGTGACAAGAACTTTCAGGCAGTGAAAGTACCACGATCCTCGAAGATGGTGGCGTTTCCCATCACTTCCAGTTCCATAGACAAGCCCAATGCCAAGTGCTTCACAGGGACCAGCTACTTTGGTAAGGGCAGACAAACCCTGCCATGCCCTCCCACCAAAAGCTCCTCAGGGTCACTGTGCATTTAGAATATAAAGCTGACCATTAATGCATGTTGGGCCAATGCACTGTACAAGTCAAGCTGCAGTCTGGCATGTTTCAACAGAATGACCTGCCCTGGAATACGCCTTATTCCCAGAACTGCTGAAGACCCTGGAAATTAAACAGCCTGCAGCCAGCGACTGGCATGGCCCAGCAGCCAACCTTCCTGCTCCCACACTACCAAAAGGTCTGGCGAACAGAGGCATGTGGTAGAAGAGGCCAGCACTCAACAAAGCTGACAGAACCTTACTACTACTACTATTCAGCACTTATAAAGCGCCACACACGCAGCGCTGCACAGCCAACATACAAGAGACAGTCCCTGCCCGTCAGAGTCATGCTCATTGGAGTTTACAATCTAGTTAAAAGAAAACAGTACAGAGCATTAGTCAGTTCTGCGCAAGGTAGGGTGTGGTACAGTTTGGTCTATAGTTTGGTCAAACGTTGATGGGGTTAGGGTAAGATGAGAATGGAGTCAGGATCTGAATGCAACGGTGAAGAGGTGGGTCTTTAACCTGGATTTGAAGAGGGCCAGGGAGGATGCCTGGTGAACAGGTGCAGGTAGGCTGTTTCAGGGATATGGTGCTATAAGGTGAAAGGAGCGTAGTCGGGAGTTCGTGGTGCGAGTGAAAGGCATTGATAACAGTAATTTGTTAGCGGATCGCAAATTACGAGAGGGGACGTAGGGGGAGATAAGAGATATTGAGGGGCCATAGAGTGAATGCATTTATAGGTCAGTAGGAGATGCTTGAATTGGATGCAGAATTGGACAGGGAGCCAGTGAAGCGACTTCAGAAGAGGAGTAATGTGGGCATGCGAGGCTGGCAGAAGATCAGTCGAGCAGCGTGATTTTGTATGGATTGAAGGGGGAGGAGGTGGCTCACGGGGAGACCAGCGAGGAGTAGGTTGCAGTAATCGAGGCGAGAGGAGATTAAGGAGCGGATAAGCGTTTTGGTAGTGTGTTCAGAGAGGAAGGGGCGGATTTTGCTGATGTTGTAGAGAAAGAAGCGGCAGGTCTTAGCTACAAGCTGGATATGAGCAGAGGAGGAGAGAGAGGTGTCAAAGATAACCCCTAGATTGCGGGCCGAGGGAACAGGAAGGATAGTAGATCCAGTCAAACATGGATAGCAAGGAAGGATCGGTTTTATTGAATTAGCTTAAAGTCATTCAATTCAATAAAACCGATCCTTCCTTGCTATCCACGTTTGTTTGACTGGGTCATCGTTTAGCATGTGGACGTAGTGCTTCTCTGTTGGTGTACGTAGGATAGTAGATCCATCTAAATGGACTGAGAGAGGAGGAAGTGGGGGGAGGAGTTGGGTGGAAAGACAAGGATTTCAGTCTTGGCCATGTTCAGTTTCAATCGGTGATGAGACATCCAGGCAGCGATGTACGAAAGACAGGCAGAGATCTTGGACTGGGTTGCTGGAGAAATATCAGGTGTAGAGAGATAGATCTGGGAGTCATCGGCATAGAGATGGTACTGAAAGCCATGGGAGGAGATAAGCGCACCAAGGCCTTGGGTATAGAGAGAGAAGAGGAGGGGGCCCAAGACAGATCCCTGGGGTACACCTACATGTAGCAGGGTAGGGGAAGAGGAAGAGCCACCAGAGCATACACTGAATGAGCGATGGGAGAGGTAGGAGGAGAACCAGGATAGTAGAGTCCCTGACGCCAAGCGAGGAAAGGGTGGAGAGGAGAAGGTTGTGGTCAACGGTATCAAAGGCTGCAGAGAGGTCAAGAAGGATGAGGATGGAATAGAGGCTCTTAGATTTAGCCAGGAACAGGTCATTGGTGACTTTTGTGAGTGCCGTTTCAGTGGAGTGTAGGGGACGGAAGCCGGATTGTAATGGGTCCAGGAGGGCCTGGGAGGCGAGGAAGTTGAGGCAGCGTTGAGGACTGCTCGTTCTAATAGTTTGGATATGAAGGGAAGGAGGGCGATGGGTCGATAGTTAGAAGGCCATGTGGGATCAAGTGAGGATTTCTTGAGGAGGGGTGTAACCACAGCATGTTTGAAGTCGACGGGGACAGTTGCTGTGGAGAGTGACATGTTGAGGATATGAGTGATGGAGGGGACAATGGTGAGGGAGATGGAACGTAGGAGATGGGTGGGGATAGGGTCTGATGAACAGGTGGTGAGTTTGCAGGAGGAAAGGAGGAGCGTGGTTTCTTCTTCAGAGATCGGAGGGGAGGAGGAGAGGGTGGCAGGGGGAGTATGGATGGGGGAGGAGAATTGGGGAGGAGGGGAGGTAGATGAGGGTAGGGAATTTGAGGGTAATTTTGAGGATTTTGTCATGGAAGTAGTCGGCTAGGGTTTGGGCAGAAAGGGAGGGCGGGATCGGGGGCGGGGGAACCTTGAGAAGAGAACTGAGGGTATTAAAGAGGCGGCGAGGATCAGAGGCAAGGGAGTTGGTCAGATGGACGTAGTAATCTTGTTTGGCAAGTGCTAAAGCTGATTGGAAGGATCCAAGCATGAAGTGTAGAAGGTCTTCCAGGGAGCGAGATTTGGACCAAGCTCGTTCGGCAAAACGGGCGCCGATGCATAGGTAACGGATTGTGGGTTAAAGCCAGGGTTGGGGAGTAGATCGTTTGACAGGACGTGGGGTGGGAGGGGCAAGAGTGTCAAGGGCTGAGGATAGTGTAGCATTGTATGAAGATAATGTCTTGTCGACGGACCTGGAGGATAAAATGGAGGAGAGAGATGGAGAAATGGTGGAAGAGAGAGTCATGGGATCAATATTATGAAGGTTTCTAAATAGGTCGGAGGAAACAGGACTAGGTTGGGACGATGGAAGCTGAAGAGTAAATGTTAAGAAGTGATAGTCTGATCAACACTACGCTACAGAAACTTATTAATGTATATAAAATGTAAATAGTTTTGACAATTAATGCACAGTTATTTGTATAAAGTTACAATGTTAAAAATCTCTGTTAATAACTATTATCTGTATAAAGTTAAAAAATCTCTGTTCCATGTAATGTATACACTAGTATACAGATTTGTTTACTTGTTCCATGTAAACCGCCCCTGATCTCTGGAAGGGGCGGTATAGAAGAAATAGATAAATAAATAAAATAAATAAATAAAATAAAATAGTCAGATGAGGGGAGGATTGATTCATGAAAGTTTGAGGGAGAGGAATTGGAGAAGAGTATTAGGTCAAGGCAGTGGCCGTGTAGGTGTGGGAACAGTACAAGAGCAAGAACCACGCAAAGCTAAGGGAAATCAGTCCAAAGCGTGATAATGTGGAAAGACAAGGATCTTTATTAAGCCTTGGATTTGTCGGGTGGGCGATAAACAGCTACTCGGAGGGGAAGTGGTGTGAGGAGGCGAATGGGGTGGACTTCGAAGGAGAGGGGGGGGGGGGGGAGTATGATTGGGGTGGCAGGAGGGAGAGAGTAGGAGGCCAACGCCACCACCGCAACCAGTAGATCGAGGTGTATGGGAGAATTGGTAGCCCCCATAGCAGAGAGGCAATGGATGCAGTGTCGTTTGCGGAGAGCCAGGTCTCGGTCAAGGCAAGAAGGTGAAGGGCATTAGAGATAAAAAGATCGTGAATAAAAGGTTTTTTTTAATGAGTGAGCATGCATTCCATAGGGCGCATGAGAACGGGAGAGCAGAGGGGGGAGGAGAGGGATATGGATAAGGTTGGATAAGTTACGTGTGGATTTCTTATTAGAGTAGCGTGGGGATCTATTTCTCGAGGGGGCAGGGCGTGGGTGGGTATGTATGTCTGGGTGTGTGTTCTCTCGAAGAGGGACATGAGGGAGGGGAAATGAGTGGGTAAGTTGATGGTATCGGGTAGGTTATGTGAGGGATTATTTTTGGGGGTAAGGTTGGAGTTGATATCTAGGGATGAGTGATTGTGGGATGAATGAGGGAGGGCGGAAGGAGGGAGGGCGGAAGGAGGGAGGACGGAAGGAGGGAGCAGTGGGATGTGGATGAGATTAGATAGGGTAGGAGAAGGAAATCGGGGAGGGGGGGCCAGGGTTGGGGCTGATATTACCTGATGAGAGGAGAATGAGTATTAGACAGCGAGGTAAAGTGGAGATAGTATGGCGGAAGCGAGAGTGGGGTTGCCTTAATGAGAGGGGGGATGGTTGAATGCAGGGGATGATGTGAAGAAGCTCAAGAGCAGGTGCTAGGCTAGGGGGCAGAATGGAGGGAGAAGTGAGGGGGCTGGTTGAGTGCAGGGGATGGTCTAAAGAGGCTCAAGAGCAGATGCTGGCTAGGGGGCAGAGTGGAGGGAGGTGATGAGGGTAGGGGGAAGAGGAGGGTAGGGGGAAGAGGAGGGTAGGGGGAAGGTAGGGGGAAGAGGAGGGTAGGGAGAAGGTAAGAGGAAGAGGGAGGGAGGGTTTTGGTAGGAGGGGAGGTAGATGGGGAGGATGAGGAAGAGAAGGACAATGAGATGTGGGGCCATGGTAGTGGGCAGCAGGCTCTGAGCAAGCAAAGGGTGGCAAGTTCTAGGCAAGCAAAGGGTGGCAAGTTCTAGGCAAGCAAGCAGGCGGTGGGTAGCAGTTCTATGCAAACAATAGGTAGCAGTTTTATGCAAACAATGGGTATCAACAGTATGCGGACAATGGGTAGCAACACTCTGTAAGCAATGGATAAGCAATGGGTAGCAGTTCTATGCAACAATGGGTAGCAACACACTGCAAACAATGGGTAGCAGTACTAAGCAAAACAATGGGTAGCAAGCAATGGAAAGCAGTGGATAACAGTTCTATGCAACAATGGGTAGCAGTTCTATGCCCAGTAATGGGTAGCAGTACCGTGCAGGTGGTGGGTAGCAAGTTCAAGGCGGGTAATGATCAATGCCAGCAGTGGGAGGCAAGATAGAGTTAGTTGAAAGAACCGTGGTGGAGCATGTGAGATGGTTAGGTCAAGAGTTGATGTGTCGGGGAGCGAACGAGGCTGGTCAACCTGGCAGCTACGGAGCACCGGAGCACCCCGGGCCCTCAGGCACGGTCGCTCTGGGAGGCGCTTCCTCTTTCACGCTGCTGCACGGCATGCAGAGGGGGAGATGGTGTTTGTGCCGGGAGGCGCTTCCTCTTTCATGCTGCTGCAGGGAGGGAGGAGCGTCTCTTCCTGCTCAGCTCCTAGACGCTGCAGCAGCTTCCGGGTGCTCTGCCGGTGCTGCGTCGGTCAGATTGAGCCAGGGGCACCTGTGGTCCCCGCTTAAGGGCCTTGCCCAAGGGCCCTCTGGCAAGGCCCTCAGGCACACGCCCACCGGGGCTTTAAATTTAAACAGTGCCTGCTGGCTCCTGATTGGCCTTCGGTGCGGTGTTCGGGGAGGAGCAGACTTCCCGCTCTCTCACCCAATGCCGATCAGGGCCTATGCAGGGCTTCAGTGGCGCTGGGGATCCTTGCTTCTGATTCTCGCCCGCCGGGGCTTTAAATTTAAACAGTTTAAATTTTAAACCCCCCTCCCAGAAACACAGTGGTCTTGCTGGAAGACCCCCTTTGTGATCCCAGCTCCTAGAGCTTGTAAGTCCCCATGCTCTGTGCAGAAATGGAGAGGATTGGGTAGTGAGGGAGGGAGGGGGGAGAGTGTCCAAGGAAAAGAGCCAGAGACCTAGACCTAGCGGGACAGACTTTACCCCAACTCTTTTCAGGCTCAACCAGCCCACCTCTGCTGACTAGGAGCCCGGACCCAATCAGTGAGCTTATCCAGAGGAGTAAAGCGTAGTTACTCACCTGTAACAGGTGTTCTCCAGGAGCAGCAGGAATCAGTCCTCACATATGGGTGACGTCGGCGCCGACGGAGCCCTCGCGGAGCAATTTTCCCCAGCTTTCAAAGAAAGCCTTTGGGAATTGCAGGGCGCATGCGCGGTCCTCTTCCCGCCCAAGGGTGCCATCTTGCTCAGTCAGATGACATAGCAAAAATTAGCAAAAACGAAAGCATAAAACTGCAACTCCAAGGGGAGGAGGGAGGGTTGTGAGGACTGATTCCTGCTGCTCCTGGAGAACACCTGTTACAGGTGAGTAACTACGCTTTCTCCAGGACCAAGCAGGAAGTCAGTCCTCACATATGGGACTCCCAAGCTTAAGGCTACCGGAGACCCTAAGCACAAAAATGAGCTCCCTCTAGCTCAGCAGCACAGAAGGAAGGAATCTTCTATGAAATACGTCTCCAACCGGTAGCCCAACATCCGGGGATGGAGGGTAGGAGTTGCCTACACCTCGAAGAGGTTACGGAGGACTGCCTGCCCGAAAGCACTGTCCCTGCGGGACTCTCTCTCCAGGCAGTAATGGGCTGCAAAAGTCTGGCTTGAAGACCAAGTAGCGGCCCGGCAGATGTCTGCCAAAGGAACAGAGCGGAGGTAAGCCACTGACGTAGCCTTCGCCCGAACACGATGAGCGGTGACTCTACCTTCCAGCACGAGGCCCGCAGCCTCGTAAGCCCAAGCAATGCAGTCCGCAATCCAGATGGACAGAGTACGCTTGGAGAAAGGGAGCCCCAACTTGCTGGGGTCATAAGACACGAAGAGCTGAACCGCCCTTCGGTGCTCCCGCGTACGGTCAAGGTAGATGTTTAGTGCCCTTCTACAGTCCAGGGTATGCAGGACCATCTCAGCTCGGCTGGAGTGTGGCCTGGGAAAGTAGGTCGGAAGTACCACCTCCTGGTTGATGTGAAAAGGGGAAACCACTTTAGGAAGAAACTTAGGGTGAGTCCGTAGGACTACCCGGTTCTTGTAGAACCTAGTGTAAGGAGGATCAGATACCAGGGCCTGCAGCTCACTAACGCGCCTAGCAGAAGTGAGGGCCACCAAGAACAAGGTTTTCCAGGAAAGAAAACAGAGGACAGGTAGCCATAGGCTCAAAAGGCGGACAGGTAAGCCGCTGTAAAACCACATTGAGATCCCAGTTCGGAGCTGGTGGGCGCAAAGGTGGTTTAAGGAGGAGGAGGCCCCGGAGGGAAAACGAGCCACCAGCGGGTGGCTGGAAAGGGGTCTACCGTCCACCGGTAGGTGGTGCGCAGAAATAGCACTGAGGTGGACCTTGACCGAGTTGGACTTAAGTCCAAGATTGGAAAGGGAAAGCAAGTACTGCAATACCACTGATGCTGAACAGGAGAAGGGGTCTTGTGACTGCTGAGTACACCAGACGGAGAACCGACGCCACTTAAGAGCGTAGGACTTCCGGGTGGAAGGCCTCCTGGAGGCCAAGACGACCTCTTCCACATCTGGAGGTAGCTGGAGAGGAGCAAGGACTACCCTTTCAGCAGCCAGGCCATCAGAGGAAGGAACCGAAGGTTGGGGTGCAGGAGCGACCCCTGATCCTGCGAGAGGAGGTCGGGCTGAAACCCCAGAGGAAGAGGTGTGTCCACCGCCAGCTGCAGCAGAAGCGGGAACCAAGGTTGTCTCGGCCACCGGGGAGCCACTAGGATCACCGACGCCTTGTCTCTGAGAACCTTGAAGAGCGTCCGAGACACCAGGGGCATGGGTGGAAAGGCATACAAGAGGCCTGTGGACCATGGAATCAGAAAAGCATCCGCCGCCACCCGGAGGGGATGCGGCTGTCGAGAGCAGAATCTGGGAAGCTGTCGGTTCAGAGGACTGGCGAACAGATCCATGGTGGGGAGGCCCCACCGGAGAAAGATCCGCTGAACCACAAGCGGATCCAACCTCCACTCGTGCGATTGGAGGACCCTGCTCAGTTTGTCTGCCAGGTAGTTTTCTTGACCTGGGAGATAGACAGCTTTGAAGACGATGTTGCGATGGACGGCCCAAGAGCAGAGCTTCTGTGCTTCCTGACAGAGAAGGAAGGAGCCGGTTCCGCCTTGCTTGTTCACGTAGAACATGGCAACCTGATTGTCTGTCTGGACAAGTACTGACTGGTGAGAAATCAGGTGAGAGAAGGCTTTGAGCGCTAGGCGGATGGCTCTGAGCTCCAGGAAGTTGATCTGCTGAGCGGACTCCCAAGGAGTCCAGAGACCCTGAGTACAAGTCCCTTGGCAATGTGCTCCCCAACCCTGGAGAGAAGCATCGGTCGTCAGGACAGGAGAATGTGTAGGGGGCTGAAAAGTCACCCCGAGTACTAGGTTTGGCAGGTGAAGCCACCATCGGAGAGAGGAGACCAGCTGGTCAGAGATCTGTACGGAGTCCGTTAGGCTCCCAGTGGCCTGTTTGCGAAGGCACCATTGAGCAGGTCGCATGTTCAGGCGGGCATAGGGGGTTACATGGACCGTGGAAGCCATATGGCCGAGCAATCTCAGAAATTGCCTGGCCGAGACCAGGGAATTGCTGTGAAAGCGGCTGGCGAGATCCATGAGCCTTTGGGCCCTGTCTAGGGGCAGGAAGGCCCGCGCTTGAAGAGTGTCCAACTTGGCGCCGATGAATTCTAGATCTTGAGAGGGGAGCAAAGTGGACTTTGCGAAGTTTATGACAAATCCCAAGTGCTGGAGCAGAGCTACCGTGCGATGAGTAGCCTGAGTGGCTTCTTGGGCAGACTGGGCCCTGATGAGCCAGTCGTCCAGGTATGGGAACACAAAGAGACCCTGAAGCCTCAGATAGGCCGCCACCACTGCCAGGCATTTGGTGAACACTCTGGGGGCAGAGGATAGGCCGAAAGGCAGTACTCTGTACTGGTAATGGCGTCCGTCCACCACAAACCTTAGGTATTGTCTGTGGTCTGGATGAATAAGGATATGAGTATACGCATCCTTCAGATCTAAGGAGCATAGCCAGTCTCCCTGCTGGAGGTAGGGCAGCAGGATTCCAAGGGTAAGCATTTTTAACTTTTCCTTTGCAAGGAACTTGTTGAAGTTTCGCAAGTCCAGGATGGGTCTGAGGCCTCCTGTTCTTTTTGGAACCAGGAAGTACCTGGAGTAAAACCCTCGACCCTTCAGGTGGTGGGGCACCGGTTCCACGGCTTGTTCCTGAACAAGACTTGCTAACTCCTGAAGGAGTAAGTCCCTGTGCAGAGGGAGTCTGGAAGGCTCCCCTGGAAAGTAGGAGGGAGGTACCTGGTGAAAATGAAGAAGATAGCCCTTTTGAACTATCTGAAGCACCCAGGTATCTGTGGTGATGTTGGACCACCTGTGGGCAAAGTGGACCAGCCGGCCTCCTGTGCTGAGAGAAACCAGCTGAGGGGGAGAGGCTATGCTGAGAAAGTCAAAAACCCCCACCCTGCTGAGCAGGGGCCGGTGGTGCAGGCTTGGGGGCTTGCTGCCTACGGGACCCATTACCCCGTCCCTTGGCCTGCTTTCCCTGTGGGGGAGCTGCTGAGGTCTGATACTGAGGGTAGTATTTATAGGCAGCACCTTTCCTCGGGTAAAAGGGCTTTTTCCCCGAGGCCTTCTTCTTTTGAGAAGGGGCAGAGGTCTTCCTTGAGAGACGAGTCCTGGTGAGAGTCTCCGTCTCGATTTGTGCAGCCTTCTCATCCATGGGCTTGCCAAAGAGGTTATCACCTCGGCAGGGGACATCGACCAACTTGTCCTGTACCCAGGGCTCGAGGTCGGACGTCTGAAGCCAAGCCTGGCGGCGTCCACCGATGCCGGCCGGGGCTACTCGAGCCGAAGCCTCAAAACCATCATAGGCTGCTCGAGAGATAAACTTGGAGAACTCCCGAATGCCAGTAGACAAGGATTGGAACCTCTGCAAAGGTTCATCGGAGAGACCAGCAGAGAACCCGGCTATTTCTTTAGCCAGGTCTCGGAGATACATGCCCATGTAGAGCTGGTATGTCTGGACTCGACAAGCAAGCATAGAGCCCTGGAAGCACTTCCTACCGAGGGCATCCAGGCTTCGGGCCTCCCTACTGGGGGTCACCGAGGAGTGCATTTTTTGACTCTTCAGTCTATGCATGGCTGATTCCACCACCATGGAATGGTGCGGTAGTTGTGCCTTTTGGAACCCAGGGCTCTTGCGGACTCGATAAATGGAATCGACCCGCTTGCTTAACACCGGCGACGACGCCAGGCTCTCCCACATGCGGAAGAGAAGCCGTTCCAGCATCGGAGGAACCGGTACAATAAAGGCCTCCTTCGGGGGAGAGTCATATTGGAGGGCATCGAGTTCCTCGACTCGAGGCTCCTCATCGGGGTCCGCAGGGAAGGCCAAGGCTTTGGCCATATCCCTCACGAAGTCCGAGAACCGGGTATCCTCCGGGGGGGGACCGTATCCGAGGTTCGGACTCGGGGGAGTCCGAAGGGACACACCGAGTCCGAAAGGAACCAGGTGACTCTTCGTCCTCAGATTCCCAGGCCGACTCCTCGGAGGAGGAGTCGACCGGCTCCGGTCGGGCGGGCACTGATGCCATCCGCCCCGACGCCGAGGGAGTCGGCGTCGACGACCTCGGTCCCGAACGGGAGGCTGAAGGAGACCTCGACCGAGGATCGACTCGAGCCCTCATGGACTCGAGGATCGGCTCGGTCTCCGGGGTCGACTTGGAGGTCGACGTCCCGGCAGTCAGGGCAGAAGCGCCAGCGAGGCCAGCGATCAATGCCCGCTGCTGGTCCAAGAAGGCAGACAAACTGCACTCCAAGGCCGTCAACCTGAGTCCGAGCTCAGGAGACCCAGCAGCCCCCGACTCGGGCCCCGACGGCGTCGGGCCCGACGTCGGGTCCTTCGGAGGCGAGTCCACGAGGACAACCGTACTTACGTGAGCTGGCAAGTCCACCTCGAGTCGAGGATGTTTTGACGGCCTTTCCGACTCCAAGGACCCGGAACGGGAATCGGGGCTATGCAACCTGGCCCTCGAGGAACCAGGAGCGTCCACCGATCCCGCCCTCGCGGGTTTCTTCTTCAGATGATGTTCCCGGGTAGGAGACCCCCTCTCAGAGGAACTCCGACGATGCTCAGGACCAGAGTCCCGAGACGTCGAAGCCTCTGACGAGGTCCGAGCCCGGCCGGAGTCAGAGAAGATACGCTCCCGCTGGTGCTGCCGACTCCTCAATGCTTTTGAGGACATTTTGCCGCATGGCGTGCAGATCATGGGGTCATGATCTGGGCCGAGGCAGCGGAGGCAGAAGTCGTGAGTGTCTGTAAGAGACATAAGTTTCTTACAGAGGTCACACTTTTTGAAACCACTGGCCGCCATCAGGGGAAAAAGGGCCCCTGCGAGGTCGAACGACCGGGCAGCCAGGGAAAAAAGGAAAAAAGCGCGAAAACTGTCACGAAGGACATAAAACCGAAAAATAAAGGATGGACTCGCAACCGGCGTCGCGAGTCCGGGCGGGAACAGAACCGGCGTCGAACCGAGAAAAAATAGATAAAAATAGAGGAAAATCAACTTTTCTGTGGGGATTCACAGGTAACGTCTGTAGGGCTCCGCGGAAAAAAGAAGACTGAGCAAGATGGCACCCTTGGGCGGGAAGAGGACCGCGCATGCGCGCTGCAATTCCCAAAGGCTTTCTTTGAAAGCTGGGGAAAATTGCACCGTGAGGGCTCCGTCGGCGCCGACGTCACCCATATGTGAGGACTGACTTCCTGCTTGGTCCTGGAGAACCACTGCTATGGCCCAGGTAGCTGCCAACTGGGCAGGCACTCCACAGGACAGCCCCCAGGATACCCCAAGGATCAAAAAACCTGAACTAGGCATGGAAAGTCTACTTAGCATCAACAAGCTAAAATCTGTGCTGCTGCACCAATCTAGCACTATCTGCTGGAGACAAATACTGAAGGGTGCTGCTAGATGCAGCAAATCCTTATACCAATGTCACTAGAAACTTCTAGTCTTTGTCTCCATTATCTGCTGGCAGGGGGGTATAGCCCTCTTGTCTATTGTTATAGCGGGACAAAGGCGAACTTAGAAATTACTTGCTAATTGTCTTTCCATGAATCCCTCCAGTCCAGTTTCGACGAATGGGTTCTCTCCCATCTTCAGCAACTAAGAACTGAGCATGTCAGAATTCTGATCTCCCATGTAAGAGCTCCCTCTTCAGCTCCAGGATCCAGTATCCTATTGGCACAGTGGCTAAACTCAAACAACCTCAAAATAAACTATAAAAAGACTGATGTTCTATATTCCACCATCCACGATCCAATTCTCAGAAGATGAACTTAAAGTGAAAAGTGAAGTTAAATATCTCGGGGTAACTCTCAATCAGACCCTTAGAATGGTTACACACATAAATCGGACCACTAGCTCAATATATTATAAACTAAGGAAGCTCCAACAGTTGAGACTACTACTCTCAACTTAGATTTCAGATCCCACACAGATCGATTTTTTAACAGTATCCCAAACAGACTATCCATCAGCTCTAGATGGCCCAGAATGTTGCAGCCCGTATAATTTACAAAGCACATAGCACTGAACATATAACACCCATTTTGTGCAGTCTTCATTGGTTACCGGTTCTAAGTAGGATAAGATATAAAGCTCTAATGATAATTTTTAAACTACTCATGAATATAGCCCCCTTTTACCTATCCTCCTTATTAAACATACCAGAGTTCGAAGAGATTGCACCCAGAACACTAATAGTCCCTAGCAATTTTCAAAAGACTAATCGCTCTATAAGTAATAGAGTGTTTTCATAGTTTGCTTCTACCTTCTGGAACTCTTCCACAAAAATTAAGATCCATCAAGGACTTACAAACATTCCGGAAGGAAATGAAGACATTTGTATTCTGCAAACACTTTGGGGACCCACCGGAGCAGAGTAAAACATTGCCAACAGTGCATCAGAGCCCCCTCTTACCATAATACAAAATCATACCCTCCTTTTAATTAGCCATGAATATAAGCTCTATCTGTAATTACAAGCTCTCTCTAAATATGCTATCTGTAAATAGGTTAATTGTAAATGAGTTACAAACAATCCAAATATAAATTCAGTGTTCAAAGTCTACTTCCTGACTGACACCGTTTCTAATTGTGATCATTTTTCTGTGTAACAAGTTTTGTTCACTGTAAAATGCCTTTGATCTCTGGAAAGAGCAATATAGAAAAATAATAAATAAATAAATTAAAATAAAATAAAATGACAAAGTAGAAGAACAAGAGCTTATTCCAAAACTAACAAACCCGAATATTTCTAGTACCCTCTGACAAAACTGTCCCTTGGAGACCAGAGTAGCATGTACATGAAAGGGCTACCAAGCACATCCAGAGCTACCCAGCAAACAGCAACACCTGTGAACTCAAAAGAGCCCCCAGAGAGGATATTGTTCACTTTTTCTTCTGAATCCTCCCCCCTTTTTTAAAATTTATTTTTATTGTTTTTGGTTTGTATTTATGTGTTCTGCTGTACTTGCCACACCATCATCCATGAGACCTCAACAACCTGACTGATTCTGGGAGGGAATGAGACTGGACTGGAGGGATTCATGAAAAGATAATTAGCAGGAAATGTCTAAATTTGCCTTCCATATCATCCCTCCAGTCCAGTCTCGACGAATGAGACTTATCAAAGCAGTACCTAAACATGGGAAGGACCCATGAGTCCTGCTTGGAGTACTCATGCCCTAAAGCCCATATCCCCCGTCGCTTGTACATCGAGATGATAGTGGCGAGCAAAGGTATGCAGCAATGCCTGTGTCACTGCTTTACAAATGTTCACTTGTGGAACCTGACCGTGGCTCTCCCCATGATGCCCCGAAGGCTCAAGTCAAGTGGCCCGCAGTCCTGCCAACACCTTTCTGCCTCTGGTCATGTATGCAGTCACGACAGTCTCCTTCACCCAGTATGCTCTAGTTCGAGGCTGCCTCTCCCTTGTGAGAACCCCCAAGCAAGACAAACAGTCTGCTTTACAGAATGACGATGTCATTCTCACACACCAACGCAACACTCTTTGCACATCAAGCTTGTGCAGCTGCTGATCCTCCCCTGAGCTCCCCAAACTTGGGATCAGTGGGAGAGACACTGACTGACAGTAAAACAGACACCAACTTAGGAAAGAAGGACTGCACCAGTCGCAACACGACTTTCTCCTCTGATGAGAAAAGGCTCTCGGCACGACAGCGCTTGCAACTCCGAAATCCGGCATGCCGAGCATCATGGTCACAAGGAACACAGTTTTCAAGGTGACATGCTGCAGCGAGGCCCCTGACAATGACTCAAAAGGAGCTGCCACCAGCTCTGACAGCACCAGATTGACATCCCAGGGGGCACCACCAGGCGTATCGGCAGCTGGATCTACTTCCCCTACTCACAAGAACCAGACCGGATGGTTTGCCTTGGTCCAGCCCCGAACTCACCCTCTGTAACAGGCAAGGGCTGCTACTTGCACCTTCAGAGAAATGAGTGCCAATCTCCTCTCCAAGTCATCCTCTAGGAATAAGAGAATCTCTGAGATATTTTCTGCAAAAGGTTGAATGCTCTTCTGACTCCAAACACTCTTGAATACTCATCAGACACGTATATAGGCCAGCTTTGTGGACTTCTTCCTGGCTTTAGGAGGGTGGCAATGACTGAGGCCGAATATCCTTTACGCCTCAATTGCGCCCTCTCAAGGACCATGCCATAAGCGAGAATTGATACACTTGCAGCAATAGTAGTACCAGACCGTGCATTAATAGATTGCTCCAGTAGGAAAGTTGCCATAGCTTGTCCACTAGAGGCTGTACCATTTCCATGTACCATGGTCTGCAGGGCCAATCCGGGGCTATCAGAAACATCTGCCCCCAGTGCAGTGCTATGTGCTGCAAGAGCCGACCAATCAGCAGCCCAAGCAGAAAAACATACAGGAGACTGTTCCTTGATTACTGTTGTGCTATGGCAAACCCTTTGGACATGCGCTCCCTGCAACGGCTGAAGAAGCTGGTCACAATGGCAATGGCAAACAATGCCATCAGATCCATGACAGACATGTCCCAACGCCTTGTGATACTGTGAAACCCGGTCTTGTTCAGCTCCCATTCGCCCTGATCCAAGTAGCGATGTCTGAGAAAACCGGCCTGTATATTTATTTACAGTTTCTTTTATACCGCGTTATTCGACATCAGTGCGGTTTACAGTGAACATCAAAACCACACGTCTCAATTAATTGATCTGTGCTTACAATGAACAGGTAAAATAAACTTGGAAATACATTAAACAGGTTTCTTGAACAGTGAAACATGATAACTATGTACAAAGCAACTAAATGCAGCTATATGTAGGGTTATGTGAAACTAGGTACATTTCTCTTGGTGAGAGGAGGTGCAAAGTGAGATTACGGATCTACAGATTAAGAATGTGAAGTGCATGGGTTTAAGGTGTTGGCCTGGGGTGTGGTGGTGGGTTGGTATGAGGGGGTATCCAAAACATCGTAGTGCAGCAGAAATAGGTGATGCTTCAGTGCCTTCCTGAACTGGGAGAGGTCACTGATGGTTCTGATGCCTGATGGTAGAGCGTTACAGCATGATGGTGCAAAGTAGGAAAAGGCTCTGGATCTAGTGGCTTGAGAGCACTTCGTGATTGCCTTCGGTAATACGAGAGAGTTGGAAGCAGTCGATCTCCTTGCTCGATTAGGGGGTGTAATTGATATCAGGTCAGTGATAGCAGTCACAGAGTATTTATTGATCGCTTTATGAGTCATAGTTAGGATCTTGAAAGAGATCCTAGATTGTATAGGCAGCCAATGTAACTGTTTCAGTATTGGAGTGATGTGGGTTCTCTTAGGGGCTCCATGAAGGATTCTTGCAGCTGAGTTCATTGCAAGTTGTAAGGGGCTAATGGTGCTCTTTGGTAGGCCATGTAGTATCGCATTGGCGTAGTCAAGGTGAGGCATTATTAGGGCCTGAAAGACTGATCGGAAGTCATCTGGCTCTAGCAGCTGACGCAGATGACGAAGGGTCCGGATTTTGTGGTAGACAGATTTTGCTACGTTGCCGATATGAACTTTAGCAAAATCTGTCTACCACAAAATCCGGACCCTTCGTCATCTGTGTCAGCTGCTAGAGCCAGATGACTGCGTCAGCTGCTAGAGACAGATATTCTCCTTGCTGGTGACGTGCTGTCAAAAGAGTGGTAAGCCACTGCTCTGCCCACAGAAGTAGAGAGGCTGAGCCCCCTCCACCAGGGCTGCACTCCCCCCGTGCCTCCTTGGCAGTTGATATAGGCCACCATGGTCGCATTGTCTAAATACACTCGCACTTCTTTTCACTGGATCAGTGGCCAGAAGTACTGGAGGGCCAGAAACACTGCCCTCAACTCTAGCCAATTGATGGGCCAAGCCCTCTCCTCCAGGGACCACTGACCCTTTCTCACTTGTCATTGACGATGTGTTTCCCATCTTGTGAGAGTGGCTGCTGTCATCACCAGAATCCAATCTGGCTGCTCCCAAGGACATCCACACTGCCAAATTTTCTCTCCGTAGCCACCAATCCAAACTTTCCCAAACCGAGACTGGACAAAACAGCTTGTGCAACAATGGCTGGCTCTGTGGAGACCAGCGCACAAGCAGTGCTTGCTGGAGAGGATACATGCGATTTTGTGCCCAGGGCACCAATTCCCATGCTGCCACCATGGATCCCAACAGTTGCAGATAATACTATGCTGTTGGTTCTCTCATAGCCAGAAACTGGCGAATCTGATGCAGGATCTGTCGTATCCTGTCCTCTGGAAGCAAGATGAGGCCCATTTCTGCATTGAACCTTTTCCCCAGGTACACTAATTGCTTGATGGGTTGCAACTGATTTGGCCAGATTGACCACCCATCCCGGACTCTGAAGGAACTGCACAGCCCACTGGGTGGCCAGCTGCGCCTCCTATTCAGTCTTTGCTTGACACAATCAGTCATCTCAGTACGGATTGACCATGATACCCTTCCACAGAGCAGCCGCTACCATCCACATCACTTTTGAGAAGATGCATGGAGCTGTGGCCAGACCAAAAGTCTGGTGTGCAAGCCCTGTGGAATGAAAGGCCAAGCGGCTGTTCCTGCCAACTTGTGCCACCAGTGAAAGATAAGCCCTTTGGAAACAATACCAGTCCTTTGGCTCATGTATACACACACACCCCTGAGACTTGAGCTCGGCTTGGCTTGGATGTGAGCAACCACTAGGCAGCGAGGCACGTCCAAGAACACAGAAATGGCGGATTGAACCAAAGGATCACTACTACTGCCCCTAGAAAGAACTCCTCTGAGGGCATCCATCTTCAGTATTCAATAAAATTACTACATTGATGTCCTTGACTGCATAAACAGTCTGTACATCAGAAATGTCATTTAGATTAGACAAGACTGAGATCACGTGGGGCATTGAGCCGGTAAGGATGCATTCGGATCGGCTCCGGGCAAATCACCTATAAATTCATTAAACCCAACTCAGATGGCTTGATAAACCATTCTGGCTAGTATCGGAAGGGATAATAGTCCCTGGTGGATCTTTATCTGGCGTTACAACAAACCTAGCAGTATCCATAATGTCCAAAGCAGTTTGAAAAGACAAAGGACGCATGTTAGAGGGGAGGATGGCAGATGGTGCCCCGGCAAGCCCCCAATCTGACAATAATACCATGAAGGAAGTTACAATGGCAGTGGTCAGGGCCTTAGAAGATCAGTTTCGGTCCCTTTCAGAACAGACCCAAGTAAGTCAGGCAATTACAGATTTTATGGGGCGCATGGACTATGTGGAGCAACATTATCGAACATCAAGGACGCTCAACACATACAAGCTGAAAGACTCAAAGCCCTGGAGGACCTGATCAACCAACAAGGCACAAAAAATGATGACTTGGAAAACAGAGGATAGCGGAAAAATCTCAGTTTCATAGGAATTTTAGAGACGGTTGCAGATGAAAAGTTGCAGGGCTTCATGGAGACCTGGATTTCACAACACCTTACCTGGAACACGCCATTGGGCTCGCTGAAATTGAATGTGTGCATTGACTGGGGGTCAGGAAAGAGGTGTCCTGTCGCCTGAGAGCAGTAATTGCCCGCTTCCTAGAATTCCATCAAAAAGAGGCTGTTCTTCAGGCAGCCCGAAGTCGCCAAGACCAAGCAGAGGGATCAACGCGCGGATCCTGCTGTTCCAAGATTACTCCACATTGGTGAATCAGATGTGCCACGTCTTTTTGGAAGTGTGCAGACAGTTGGTCAATAAAGGCCTGCACTTCTCCCTGCTGTATCCAGCCAGATTGAGAGTTGACCACCATGGCAGCCCAAATGGCAGCGATGCCAGAGGACGCTCAGGCATTTCTAGCCACGTTGAACTCTGCTTCCAGAACCTGATGCAACAAGCAGATATGACGATGAATTACAGACCACATGGAGAAAGACCCAGTCCCTGGCAGGCTACTAGAAGCTGGAGAACTGAGGCCAAAGCCATTAACTTTTAAATAACAGACTTTGGCTTTGGGTTCCTAGCCGAGGCCTAACAAGTTCTCAAAATGGCCACAGGCTACAAAGGTTGTTTTTTCCTTTCTTTCCTTTACTGGGAAGACAGGGACCTATGGACAATGCATCGTCCCTACTAGATAGGATGAGTACAAACAAGAGGGGTAAGCATCGTGGGGCATTAAGGGTATGTAGTAGGACAGTGGGGTGGGGTGGGTGGTTTCTTCCATAGGTGAAGCCCCAGCAAAGGGCAGAGGAGGGGTTAGGCTGGGAGGACCCCCCCCCCCACACAAGATTTCAACTTCAATATTATGCATATTACCAATATACAATCACATGAGCATTAGAGATATCCGATTTCTTTCTTGGAATGTCTGTGGGATTGGTTGCCCAATAAAGTGATACAAGGTACTCAAGGCAATTTGTGACAAACACCGCTGATGTCATCAACGGGCTCCCCTGATCGGGTTTGAGCCAAAGAGCACAGGGCAGAGCTACTCCCTGCATCGGAGCTCAGCCCAATCAATGGGAGCGGCAAGGATCTTTAAATTAGAGGCGCCATCGAGCGTACCTCACACGCTGCAGCCGCCGCCATCAACAGGCTCCCCCTGATCAGGGTTGAGCCGAAAGGCACAGGGCAGAGCTCCTCCCTGCATCGGAGCTCAGCCCAATCAACGGGAGTGGTGAGGATCTAAATTAGAAGCGCCATCGGGCACACCTGCGCCCAGCGGGCCCACCTGCGCTCAGCGGGCCCGTGCATGAGGGCCTCGCTAGAGGGTCCTCTGGCATGGCCCTCAGGTGGGAGACCCAGGCGGAAAACGCAAGTAGACAAACAGAGCAGTACTGATCGTTTGCTAGCCAACTCATTGCTTTGAACCAAGTAGTATCATGTCCCGTGATCGCTACAGCATTGTTTGGAACAACTTATGCTGCCTCATTGCTTCTATATCAACATTTGCTGCTGTGCCTGGACACTCCATTGCTACCTCATTGCTTGTAGGTTTACATATACTGTCATGCCTGACACTCCATTGCTGCCTCATCATTGCTTGAAACAACTAATACTGCCTCATTGCTTGTAGGTTAACATTTGGACACTCCATTGCAGTGGACACTCCATTGCAGCAGACACTCCATTGCAGCCTCATTGCTTGTAGGTTTACATATACTGCCATGCCTGACACTCCATTGCTACCTCATCATTGCTTGAAACAACTAATACTGCCTCATTGCTTGAAACAACTAATACTGCCTCATTGCTTGCAGGTTAATATTGGACCCTCCATTGCAGTGGACACTCCATTGCTGCCTCACTGCTTATAGGTTAACATTTGCATTGCTTGTAGGTTAACATTTGCTGCTTTGCCTGGACAATCCATTGCTGCCTCATTGCTTGTAGGCTAACATTTGCTTTGCCTGACAATCCATTGCTGCTTCATTGCATGTAGGTCTATATTTGCTGCTTTGCCTGGACATTGCTTGCATTGAACTTGCTCACACTGCTTACACTATACCTGCATCCCATTGCCTGCTTTGAACTTGCTTCCCATTGCTTACATTGAACTCTACTGCATAGGTTATAATCTCCCCACTACCCCATTGCTTCTATTCTAACCTATACCACATAGCGTGTAGTCCCCACTACCCCATTAATTGTATTTCACCTATATTGCTTAGCGTGTAGTCCCCACTTATAACACAACATGCGCTGTATAGTGTATAGAATCCTTTGCCACCTCACTGATTGTAAGATAACATACACTGCATAGCCCCACTATTCCTCCTCTATGGCCCCACATCACATTGTCCTTCTCTTCCTCATACTCCCCAACTGCCTCCCCTCCTACCAGCACCCTCATCACCCTCCATTCTGTCTTCTAACCAAGCATCTGCTCTCGAGCTTCATCACACCCTCCCCCTCATTCAACCAGCCCCTCTCTCCTTAAGGCAACCCCATCCTCGCTGCTGCCGTACTGCCTCTGCCTTACCCTGCTCTTTACTACTCTTTCTCCTTCTCTCCTCAGGCAATATCAACCCCAAACCTGGCCCCCCTCGATTTCTTTCACACGGTAAGAAGAGTTCTCCTAGGACAAGCAGGATGTCAGCCACACATGGTGACGTCATCCGACGGCGCCGTTACGGAAGCTCTCATAGCTCAGAACTGAGCATGTGCGAGAGGCCCCACCTCCCCGCCCGCCCCTAGCCCATTCAGTTTTTTCTTTCTTCCGCCTTGCCGCAAGACGGATATTCAGCTCTCCAAATAATTAACCTACCTTACTATGCCGGGCTTCAAGAAATGCCCAGACTGCAGCCGCAAGATGAACGCTGCCGACACTCACCGGAGCTGCCTTCGTTGCCTCGGAGCTGCCCATGCCACGGAGGATTGCGCTGCATGTTCTGAAATGTCCCCCAGGGCCGTCAGACACAGGGAGCACGACCTCAAGGATTACCTGGCTGCTAGCTCCGGTTCCAGAATCGCTGCGAAGAAGAAGAAATTCAAGAGCAAAAATTGCAATAATCTGCCAGCCGTGGTCTCTGCTCCGGCACGGGATGCGCCCTGCAGGGCCTCCATCCCCGGCCGTTCTGAGCTGCTCCCCAGCGCCACACGAAGCCAAGAGGCCGATCCGGTGTCTCCGAAGAACCCCGAGACTCCTCCGGTGAGTACTCTCGCAGAGGCAGCAACGCACATGGCTGGCCAAGATGGCGCCGGCATCGTGGCTCCTGGTCACGCCTCCCCACGGCCTTCCATTGGCTCTCCTTCACATGGCTCCGCCTCTGCCTCCTCCCACCCGACCAACCGGAACTCCTCTGACCGCCCCGTCGAGCCCTGCTCCTCCCGACAGCGCGGACCTTCCCCTCTGCCATCAGAGGGTGTCCCCGGCTCCGCCTCTGGCTCCGCCCACCTCAGGAGAGGTACTTCCGACGCTTCCCGTCAGCGCAGGGATTCCCCTCCCGCGCACGCGGACGACCCTTCCTGCTCGCGCCGATGCAGGGATTCACCCTCCCGATCCTGTCATCGGCGCGGCAGACAGAAAAGACGTCGGAGCCATCGGAGCCGCTCTGCGTCAAGCAGGAACTATGAGCAAGCACATGGCTCCAGCAAGAGCAAGGAAAAACGCCGCTGCAACTCAAAAGCGCATAGTGAGCACAGGACCAGCAGAGACTACTCCTCCTGCTCCCACCACAAACACAAGAGGCACCGCAGGAGGCAACATTCTTCCTGCTCGCCCTCTTCTTCCTCCGAAGCCTCCCCCCGCTCCACTACCCCCAGAAAAACTCAATCCGAGTGTTCGGCGGAGGCCAGGACTTCTGAAGCCATCCTGCAGCTCCTCTCCCGGCTCGTGCAACAGACGGCCAACGTCGCAGAGCCGGTACAAGAAATACCACGGGACAAGGAACAGACCAGAGAACCCTCGGCTGCTGCCAGTGAGCCTCACCGCAGCCCTGCACTGCCCCCCCTAGAGACTCTCCCACCCCGGAGCGCGACGCTTCTTCGGGTGAGGATGGGGTTTTATCCTCCGAGGACAGCGATGCCCAGGAAGCGGGCCTGGGTTCCTCCGCATCTAAGGCCTCGTCCGCACGCACGGACAACCCAGAGGAAAGCCAGCGCACCCAACCACCAGAGGATCTCACCTACCCTAAGTTTCTACGGAAAGTGACAGACCGCCTGCACTTGACCACCGAAGACCCATCCGCGGAAAAGGAGCCTGAGGTTATGAAGTACCTCAGTGCACCCAAGCCAGCGCTTGCCTTGCCGCTGCACAAGAAATTGCAGGACACACACACCGCTGCGTGGCAATCCCCGGCTACCGGACGTGCCTGTCACAAGAGACTCGAGACGAAATATCTCCTACATCCAAGCACAGTCTTTCAGAAGGCGCAGCTGGCTCACCAATCTATCGTGGTCTCATCAGCCTTGAAGAAAGCCAAGTCCTCTCGCAACCAGTCCAATCACCCGCCAGGTCGGGACCCTAAGCTCCTCGACGAAGTGGGCAGAAAGGTGTACCAAGGAGCGATGGTCAATGCCAAGGTGGCGGCCCACCAGTTCCAGCACATTCTATTCCAGGATACCCTGTTGGCCGATCTCAAAGACAGTTTGTCTACACTCCCTAGGGAGAACCATCAGGCGGCCTTCAGCCTTGCTACAAGACCTGGCAGAATGCAGCAAGCACTTGATGAGCACTGCGTTCGACGCCTTCGACACTGCCGTCCGGACGGCAGGCACGGCCGTGGCGGCCCGACGCTGGGCTTGGCTCCGGGCGTCCGGTTTGAGAGAGGACACGCACAGCAAAATTGCGGATGCCCCTTGCACAGGTGATGCCTTGTTTGGGGACAAGGTCGCTGACACGGTAAATGACCTCAAGGAACACTGCACCACCTTACAGACACTGGCAGCAGATGGACTCGAGCGGTCCTCCACCTCTCAGAGAGGGAGTACCTACCGCAGGCCTTACTATGCCTCAAAAAAATACGTCCCCACCAAGAGGTGGCAGAACACCAGATACAAGCAACCCTACCACCCCTCCTTTCAGAGGCAACAACCGAGGGACCGCAAACAAAGGAAACCAGCTTCTTCACAAGCCGCAAAGACCACGACCTCCTTTTGACAACCAGCTAGAGGCGGTTCCGCCACATGTGCACCAGAAAGGGCTACCTGTGGGCGGCCGTCTCACTCATTTTCTACAAGCCTGGCAGTCCATCACAACCGACAAATGGGTGCTAAAGATCATCGAGTCGGGCTACCGTCTGAACTTTGCCTTCGCACCCTGTCAGTCGAAGCGACCGGTCAGCGAGACGCCTCCACACCTGGCGACAGCCATGGCAGAACTTCTACAACGCCTGCTTGCCTCCCGGGTGATAGAACCTGTACCCACGGAACAATACAACACTGGGTTCTACTCCCGGTACTTCCTAATTCTCAAGAAGTCCGGTGGCCTACGTCCGATTCTGGATCTCCGCAAGCTCAATCTTGCCCTGACGAAGGAAAAATTCAGGATGTACTCCCTCAATTCAATCCTCCCGCTCATCAAAGCAGGGGACTGGCTGGCCACCCTGGACCTACAGGACGCATACTCACACATCCCTGTTCACAAAGATCACAGGAGATTCCTACGGTTCGTAGTGATGGGCCAACACTACCAATACCGGGTTCTGCCCTTCGGATTATCCCCGGCACCCAGGATCTTCACGAAATGTGTGGCTGTGGTAACAGCATACCTCCGCAAGAAAGGCGTCGCCATCTTTCCTTACCTGGACGACTGGCTTCTCTCTGCCCCCTCACCGGCCTGCCTGCGCAACGCAGTGCGCACAACCACAGACACACTGGCCGCGATGGGATTTATCCTCAACAAAGAGAAATCTCGCCTGCAACCGACACAATCAACGGAGTTCATCGGTGCGATCATCAACACCAGTACCTTCAAAGCCTATCTGCCGCAACAGCGGGTAGCGACCATCACATCCCTGGCCAGAAAGATCTCGGCGTCCGGGCAGTCCACAGCGCGCTACATCTTGCGCCTTCTTGGACACATGGCGGCCACCACCTCGGTTCTACCTCTGGCGAGACTCCACATGCGCCCCCTGCAATGGCACCTCCGGGCTCAATGGAAGCAACTGTCCCAGCCTCTGCATGCCCGCATCAATATCACTCTGCAGATCAGGAGAGATCTCCGCTGGTGGACCAAATCGGGCAACCTGTCCACGGGCAGGGATCTCCAGGCACCCAACCATCAGATTGTCCTCACCACAGACGCCTCGGCCACGGGTTGGGGGGCCCATCTGCAGCACATCAACACCCAAGGAGCGTGGTCCAGGGCGGAGAAATATCTCCACATCAACCTGCTGGAGCTACGAGCCGTCAAACACGCAATTCAAGCCTTTCGGGACCGACTGACGGGGAAATCTGTCCTCGTCCAGACGGACAACCAGGTCACGATGTTCTACATCAACAAACAAGGGGGCACGGGGTCTCGAGCCCTATGCAAGGAAGCTCTGGATACGTGGTACCTAGCGCTCTCCATCAACTGTTCCCTGCAAGCCACTTATCTGCCCGGAGAACTAAACACAGTAGCAGACAGACTGAACAGACAACTGCAGCCCCACGAGTGGTCGCTCCACCCAGCAGTCGTGCACCAGTTATTTCTTCGCTGGGGCACTCCGCAGATAGACCTTTTCGCGTCCGAAGTCAACACGAAATGCCACACATTCTGCTCCAAGCTCCCATCCAACAGGAGCCTCGCGACCGACGCGTTTGCAGTGCCATGGGGCAGCTGGACGCTGGCTTACGCCTTCCCCCCAACGCCACTGATCCCCAAAACTCTGCAGCGGATCATCTCAGAATCAGCCCAACTCATACTGATTACACCTTACTGGCCACGGCAGATGTGGTTTGCCCTACTGCTCCGGTTGGCTCAGGAGCCACCCCTGCGGTTACCGACAAGACCAGACCTGCTCTCTCAGAACGACGGGAAAACTCTACACCCCAACCTTCAGGTCCTAGCCCTGACGGCGTGGAGATTGAAAGGATGAATCTTTCGGCCCTTCATCTATCCCCGGAGGTCCAGCGAATCGTTTTGGCGGCCAAGAGACCGTCCACCCGCAAGTCTTATAACCTCAAATGGAAACGCTTCAGTTTTTGGTGCGCTAATCAAGGCCTCCAGCCTGTTTCCTGCCCGATACCCAAAATATTACTGTATCTCACCCACCTCTTCGACGTGGGACTGAAGCCACAATCTATCAGAGTTCACCTAGCAGCAATTGCATCCCTGCACGATCACGGGAGGTGCGCTAATTCAAGAACTCTAGCAGCACTGCCCATTGTGTCACAATTCATGAAGGGTTTGGTGAACCTTCGGCCCCCGGTTCAGAAACCTGTCCCTGCTTGGGACCTCAACCGGGTGCTACAACAACTCACGCAAGAACCCTTCGAACCACTCCAGTCAGCGGATTACAAGTTCATGTCATGGAAAACGCTTTTTCTCATTGCCATTACCTCGGCCAGACGCATCAGTGAGCTACAAGCGCTCGTGGCGCATCCACCGTATACGCAGCTCCACCACAACCGTGCTTCTCTCCGGACGCATCCAAAGTTTTTGCCCAAGGTCGCATCTGAATTCCATGTCAACCAGCCTGTCGAACTACCAGCTTTCTTCCCCGCTCCACACTCCTCCCCGGAGGAGGAGCGCCTGCACTCCCTGGACTGTGTCAGAGCTCTGCGCACCTACATTGACAGGACCTCCACCATCAGGCAAGGGGCACAACTGTTCGTGTCCTTTGACCCCAACAAGCCTGGACGGCCGGTCGGCAAGCGCACGCTATCCCTCTGGATCTCGGCTTGTGTCGCCTACTGCCTACAGAAGGCAGGTGCACCGGCGGCCGCCAGGGCCGGAGCACACCAACTCCGTGCACTCTCTACCTCACTTGCCGAGCTGCACAAAGTCCCACTACGAGACATCTGCAGGGCCGCCACATGGTCATCACGGCTAACGTTTCAGAAACACTATTGCCTGGACCTCCTGGCGGAATCAGATAGCACATTTGGCCGCACTGTCCTGACAGCAGCTACCAAGGCAGGACCGGCCTCTACCTCCGCCCAACAGGCAACCAGGCCGCCCAGCCTTATCTAAGAATCGTGCCTTACAGATTGTTAATGCTTGTTTGCACGCCCACTTGTTATTGCACAGTATGTGTTGTTTTTGCACACGTTTGCACCGTATGTTTTGCACCGTATGTTGTTGTTTGCACAACCCACGCGTTACCACGCATTGCCTGCTGCTCTGTTCTCGTGAAATGTCCTAATACTGTACTTAATAGGGTACGTAATATTACCTCAGATGGGGTTGTTCTCGTGCAATATGTTAATGCTTTACTATTAGTGCTCTAAAATTCATAGCGCACTTAAATGCTACCCCTGATTGTGCATTTGTTAATGTTCTTAATAAACGTTCTCACACTACATCATGTGCGAGTGTCCTTCTCCTATGCATGCCTCCCTCATACTCCACAACTACTCTACAGCTTGGGAGACACCATGTGTGGCTGACATCCTGCTTGTCCTAGGAGAAAACGGAGTTACTTACCTGTAACAGGAGTTCTCCGTGGACAGCAGGATAAGTCAGCCACACACTCCCACCCGCCTCCCCTGTATGAGGCAGGCCTGCTCCTAGCCTGACGCCTCGCGGCGGAGCTAATCACTCACTGAATGGGCTAGGGGCGGGCGGGGAGGTGGGGCCTCTCGCACATGCTCAGTTCTGAGCTATGAGAGCTTCCGTAACGGCGCCGTCGGATGACGTCACCATGTGTGGCTGACTTATCCTGCTGTCCACGGAGAACTCCTGTTACAGGTAAGTAACTCCGTTTTCCTCACATATCTTATCTAATCTCATCCATAACCCTCTACTTTCCCCTTTCATCCTCCCTCACTCATGCCCCAATCACTCATCCAGAGATATCAACCCCAACCCTATCCCCCTTAGATCTCTATTACCCTCAAAATAAATCCTCACATAATGCCCCCCCCCAGACCACTGTCTTACTCTGGAAATAAATCCTCACGTAACTTGTCCAACCTTATCCACATCCCTCTCCTGTCCCCCTCCACTCTCCCCTTCTCATATGCCCTATGGAATGCATGCTCAGTCTCTAACAAACTTCCTTTTACTCATGACCTCTTTATCTCTAATGCGCTACACCTTCTTGCCCTAACTGAGACATGGCTCCTCCCAGATGATACCACATCCACTGCTGCTCTCTGCCATGGGGGCTACCAGTTCTCCCATATACCTCGATCCACTGGCCACGGTGGTGATGTTGGGCTTCTACTTTCTCCCTCTTGCCAATTCCAACCCCTCCTCCTGCCTCAATCACACTCCTCCCTCTCCTTTGAAGTCCACTCCATTCGACTCTTCACACCACTTCCTCTCTGAGTAGCTGTTATCTATCACCCTCCCAACAAGTCCAAATCGACCTTCCTTACCGACTTCGACTCTTGGCTTTCCGTCTTTCTGGATCCCTCCTCCCCCACTCTTATCTTTGGCAATTTTAACATTCACATCGATAACCCTTCCGATCCCCATGCTTTAAAGTTCCTCGCCCTCACCTCCTCGTATGACCTCCAACTTTGCTCCACTGCCCCCACCCACCTGCACGGCCACTGCCTTGACCTGATACTCTTCTCTGATTCCTCTCCCTCAAACTTCCGCAACTCAATCCTTCCCTCATCTGACCATCACCTTTTAACCTTTAATCTTCAGCTTCCGTTGTCTCAATCTCGTCCTGTCTCCTCCGACCTATTTAGAAACCTTAATAATATTGATCCCTTGACTCTCTCCTCTACCATTTCTCCACCTCTTTCCTCCATTATGTCCTCCAAGTCTGTCGATGGAGTATCCTCTTATAATGCTGCACTATCCGCGGCTCTTGACACTCTTGCCCAAACCACCCCACATCCTGTTAGACGTTCTGCTCCCCAACCCTGGCTTTCATCCACAACCCGCTATTTACGCGTCTGTGCCTGTTCTGCTGAATGTGCTTGGACCAAATCCCGCTCCCTGGAAGACCTTCTACACTTCAAATTCATGCTTGGCTCCTTCCAGTCAGCCATAGCACTTGCCAAACAAGAATACTACATCCATCTGACTAACTCCCTTGCCTCTGATCCTCGCTACCTCTTTAAAATACCCTCAATTCTCTCCTCAAGGTGCCCCCGCCCCTGGTCCCGCCCTCCCTTTCTGCCCAAACCCTAGCCGACTACTTCCACGACAAAATCCACAAAATTACCCTCCAATTCCCCACTTTCTCTTCTACCTCCCCCCCTCCCCAATTCTCCCATCCATACTTCCTCTGCCACTGTCCTTCCCCATGATCTCCAAAGAGGAAACCGCACTCCCTTTCCTCCTCCAAACCTACCACCTGTTCCTATGACTCTCCCCCCACCCATCTCCTACTTCCCATCTCCCCCACCATTGTCCCCTCCATCTCTCATATTCTCAACCACTCACTCTCCACTGCAACTGTCCCCATAGACCTCAAACATGCTGTTGTCATACCTCTACTCAAGAAACCCTCACTCGATCCCACCTTTCCTAACTATCGACCCATCTCCCTCCTTCCCTTCATATCTAAACTACTAGAACGAGCAGTCCACCGTCGCTGCCTCGACTTCCTCACCTCCCAGGCCCTCCTGGACCCACTACAGTCTGGTTTCCGTCCCCTTCACTCCACTGAAACAGCTCTTACTAAAGTCTCCAATGACTTGTTCCTAGCTAAATCTTAGGGTCTCTACTCAGTCCTCATCCTTCTCGACCTCTCCGCTGCCTTTGACACTGTTGACCACAATCTTCTCCTCACCACCCTCTCCTCCCTTGGTTTCAAGGGCTCCGTACTATCCTGGTTCTCCTCCTACCTCTCCCATTGCTCCTTTAGTGTATGTTCTGGGGGCTCCTCCTCCTCCTCTCCCACCCCGCTCCATGTTGGTGTACCCCAAGGATCCGACTTGGGCCCCCTCCTTTTCTCCCTCTATACCCAGTCCCTTGGCACACTTATCTCTTCCCATGGCTTTCAGTACCATCTCTATGCCGATGACTCCCAAATCTACCTCGCCACACCTAATATCTCCCCAGCAATCCAGACCAGAATCTCAGCCTGCCTTTCTGACATCACTGCCTGGATGTCTCATTGCCGCTTAAAGCTGAACATGCCCAAAACTGAACTCCTTGTCTTCACCCCCCCCCTCCAACTCCCCCCCTCCTCTTCCCCCCTTCTCAGTCTCCGTGGATGGATCTACAATCCTTCCTGTTCCCTCGGCCCGCAATCTGGGAGGTTATCTTTGACCCCTCTCTCTCTCCTTCTCTACACATATCCAGCTCGTAGCAAAGACCTGCCGCTTCTTTCTCTACAATATTAGCAAAATCCGTCCCTTCCTTTCTGAACACACTACCAAAATGCTTATCCACTCCTTAATCTCCTCTCGCCTCGATTACTGGAACCTAACTCCTTGCCGGTCTCCCCGTGTGCCATCTCTTTCCCCTTCAATCTATACAAATTACGGTGCTTGACTAATCTTCCGCCAGTCTCGCCATACCCCCATTACTCCTCTTCTCAAGTCGCTTCACTGGCTCCCTATCCAATTCCGCATCCAATTCAAACTTCTCCTGCTGTACTGAGGGGCCATAGAGTGAAATGCATTCACTCTACGGCCCCTCAGTACCTCTCATCTCTTATCTCTTCCTACATCTCCTCTCGTGAACTTCGCTCCGCTAATAAATTACTTCTATCTAGGCCTTTCACTCACACCGCTAACTCCCGACTTCGCTCCTTTCACCTTGCTGCACCTCACGCTTGGAACAGCCTACCTGTGTCTATAAGCCAAGAACCCTCCCTGGTCCTCTTCAAATCCAGGTTGAAGACCCAACTCTTCACTGTTGCGTTCAGATTCTGACTTCTATCCTTCATCTCAACCCGACTCCTGTCAATTTTCATGACCAATTGTTAAGACCATATTGTGCTTTGCACCGAATCGTCTGCTCTGTATTGTCTCAACTACATTGTAAGCTTGGAGGAGCATGACTCTGATGAGAAGAGACTATCTCTTTTATGTATGCCTGTACAGCGCAGCATGCGTGGCGCTATATAAGTGCTACATAATAGTAGTAGTACTTCCTCCAGGAGACTCATATGACAGACGTGGAGCATGCCAAACTATAGCGATGGTGGGTGGGGGAGGCCTAATGGGGAGTCAGCAGTGGGGAAACACGCAGGAGTAGTGATTTAGATTAGAAAAGTAGTTAACTTTCAGCTACTGCGGATAGTAAAAGGCTCGGGAGGCTGTAGCATTTTATTATGGGGGCAGATGCAGGGCACTCCAATCTGCCTGGGAAATATATATGGCCCGAACCATTCTGAGAGAGAGTATTTAATGAACTGAAGAACTTACTACAAGTTGATGAGCAGGAGGTGATTCTGGGAGGTGATTACAACTATGTATTAGACCCACTAATCGATCTATCTCAGTCGAGGGACAAGGTGATTACCAGCAGAGGACATATAGAAACATAGAAATATGACAACAGAAAAAGACCACATGACCTATCTAGTCTGTTCTTCAATATCAACAACTACAACAGTCCCCTTTTTTTTCCTTTAGAGATCCTCTGTGTTTGTCCCATGCTTTTTTGAATTCAGTTACTGTCCCCATCTCTACCACCTCCACTGGGAGACTATTCCATGGATCCACCACTCTTTCTGTAAAGAAATATTTCCGCAAATCACTCCTGAATCTATCCTCCTTCACCCTCATCCCATGTCCAATCATAGCAGCACTTGCTTTCAATTGAAAGAGGCTCTCCCCCTGAACATTTATGCCAAGGAGGTATTTAAACATCTCAATCATATCACTTCTATACCGCCTTTCCTCTAAGGTGTACATATTAAGATCCTTCAGTCTGTCCTCATATGCTTTATAATGAAGACCACCAACCATTTTAGTAGCCACCCTCTGCACGGACTCCATCCTGTTCACATCCTTTGGAAGGTGTGGTCTCCAGAATTGCACACTATACTCCAAATGAGGTCGCACCAAAGACTTACACAGAGGCATTATCACCTCCTTTTTTCTGCTAGCCATTCCTCTCCGTATGCACCCAAGCATCCTTCTAGCTTTTGCAGTCACCTTTTCTACCTGTTTAGCTACTTTAAGATCATCAGACACAATCACGCCCAGGTCCCGCTCTTCTTTAGTGGACAAAAGTACTTCACCCCCTATACTATATTGCTCCCTTGGATTGCTGCAGCCCAAATGAATGATCTTGCATGTTTTAACATTAAATCCCAGCTGCCAGATTCTAGACCATTCTTCAAGCTTAGCTAGATCCCTCCTCATGTTATCTACCCCTTCCTGGGTGTCTACTCTATTGCAGATTTTGGTATCATCCGCTAAAAGTCAAACCTTACCCGACAGCCCTTCCGCTATATCACTAACAAAGATGTTAAAAAGAAATCGGACCAAGGACAGATTCCTGGGGCACACCACTGGTAACATCCTTCTCCTCAGAGTGAGCTCCAGTTACCTGTACTCTGTCGCCTCCCACCCAACCAATTTCTAACCCAAGCAGTAACCTTAGGGTCCATCCCTAGGGTGGCTCAGTTTGTTTATACGTCGCCTGTGAGGAACAGTGTCAAAGGCTTTACTGAAATCTAAATACACCACATCTAGGGTTCTCCCTCGGTCCAACTCCCTGGTCAGCCAGTCAAAGAAATCAATCAGATTTGTCTGACAAGACCTGCCTCTGGTGAATCCATGCTGCCTCGGATCCTGTAATCCGTTGGACTCCAGAAAACTCACTATTTTCTCTTTCAGCAGTGTTTCCAATAACTTCAGTGGTGAGTAAATTAAACTAACCGGCCTATAGTTTTCAACCACATCCTTACTTCTGCTTTTGTCTAAAGGCACCACATGAGCCTCTCTCCAGTCCTTTGGCACCACTCCCGACTCCAACGAGGCATTGAAAAGGTCAGTGAGTGGAGCTGCTAGAACGTCCCCAAGTTCCCTCAGTATTCTAGGGTGTATCCCATCTGGTCCAATCGCTTTGTCTACTTTAAGTTGAGCTAGTTTCTCACGAACACAGTCTTCTGAAAATTGATCAAGATGTCCCTCGCTTCTGTTCCCGTTTGCAGGTGTTTTCTGAGGTCCTGTTCCTGGTTCTTCATCTGTGAACACAGAACAGAAATATTTGTTAAGCAATTCCGCTTTATCCTCATCAGCTTCTACATATTTCTCCTTCACCCTTGAGTCTGACAATACCACTTTTGCCCTTCCTCTTCTCACTAACATAACAGAGTGGAGGAGTGGCCTAGTGGTTGGGGCAAGGTACTTCAGGCCGGAAGGTTGGGGGTTCAAATCCCACTAGAGGACAGCAACCTTGGGCCGGAAGGACTGGGGTTTCTAGTCCCACAGGTGCTTCTTGTGGTCTTGGGCAAGCCACTTAGCCCTCCATAGCCCATGTTCCCTGTAAAATAGTTATCTCCAAGTTATAATGCCCTGTTAAATGTAATTTCAGTTTGTTCAATGTAAACCGCACTGATGCAGAATAGCGCTGTATATAAGAGAATGTAAATAAATATCTGAAAAATGTCTTATCCCCCCATTTTATTGCATTGGCTATTTCCTCTTCTTTTTGAATCTTTGCTTTCCTGACTACTTTGCTAGCTTCTCTTAGTTTTTCCAAATATAGATGCCTATCTTCCTCTCTCTGTGATCTCTTGTATTTCATGAAGGCCTCCCTCTTTTTCTTCACTTTTTCAGCTACCTGTTTCGATGGCGTACATTACACCCTAGCGAACATGATTATACACATGTCTAGAGCACATGGTACATGGTACCGATTGGACTATTTTTTGGTCTCATAGCATCTATTAAATAAAGTGGAAGGATCTCAGATTGGTGATATACAGATTTCGGACCATGCCATGGTGTGAATTGACCTTCAACTGTCCCCCCATGCAGGGTGGGAGGTGGGGTTTGCATTTTCCCTTTTACTTGAAGGGGGTGCAGACTTCCTCCAATATCTGAAAGGACACAGAGTATTTCGCAGAAACAAATGCACACCACCAGGATAATCCCTGCTTGTTTTGGGAAACTGCCAAAGCTTACCTATGGGGCATAGTGATTGGATTTGTGAGCAAAAGGAGGAAAGACCACAATAAGAAACTAGTGGAATGGAGGAGACAACTCCGAGCACTTAGTTGGAAACTAGGATATGAAGATACTGCTGAGAACAGCTCGACATATTTGGCCCTTCAAAGTCAGTTAAACACGCTCTCCTCATGCTAACGTTCAATGTTGCATTATAAATATAAATTTTATTGGTTTGGTAACAATTCCAGTAGGCTCCTGTCCTCATTGGTTAAAACCACAGGTGGCACCAAAGCAATTATGGCAATAAAAACCGCTGATGGGACAATAAAGACCTCCCAAGAGGCAATGAAAAGACATTTTTGACATATTACTGCACCTTATATGCATCAGACAAGTGCAATGGTCAAGATGGCCACTGCTACTTACAGCAGTGTGACCTCCCCCCCGATTAGATCCAACCCATTTAGATCTATTAAATGGGCCGTTTATGCTAGAAGAGATCCAGAAAGTCATCAAGGGCCTACGTACACTCAGGGTCCCCAGCCCTGACAGGTTTAGTGTGGAATTTTACCAGATCTTAACATAAAATTTGCCTCTCCCTTACGGATATGTACCAACAGTTAATGACGCTTCAGTCATTCCCGTACCACAATAATGAGGCCCTGATCACGGTCATCCCTAAATTAGGGCAGGACCTGATGCTCCCAGAATCATATCGCCCCATATCCCTCCTAAATGTTGATCTTAAGATTATGGAGAAAGTATTGGCAGAACGACTCAAGAATAATGCCCAGTTTGATTCATTCCTTGCAAGTAGGATTTGTTAAAGGACAACAGACAGTGGGCAACATTTGACAAATTCTGGCAGCAATGTCCTACTGCAAATGGGAGAATATTCCATCACTGCTCATCAGCTTTGATGCTGAGAAAGCTTTTTATAGAGTAGGCTGGAAGTACATGTTTATGATACTGGAACAGTTTGATTTTGACTGCCCTTTTCTTAAAGCCATGCAAGCCCTTTATTCGCAACTTTCGGCATGGATATTGATCAATGGTACCTACACAACTCGGTTTCCATTGGTCACAGTACATGCCAGGGCTGCCCTCTATCCCCTTTGTCATTTTTATTAACCTTGGAGCCACTATTGTCGCAGATTCGGTAGAACCTGCAGATACAGGGAGTACGGATGAGGGCCTATGAATTTAAACTATCGGTTTATGCTGATGACTTATTGGTGTACCTTATGTCTGACCAGTTCCCTTCTGGCTCTTTTGAATGAAGTTACAACTTTTGGAACTTTTTCGGGTTATAAGCTTAACTTAGATAAATCTGAGGCATTGCCTAGTAATGATTCCTTGTGTGCCTCTTGGCCCGAGGGGTTTCTGCTCTGATGGACAACTCACTCTTTTCGATACTTAGGGGTGATCATACCCTCGGCCTCAGAGGACCTCTATCAATATAAAGTGGGACCCCTCCTAATCCAAAGAGAGCAACAATTGGAGAGGTAGCGAGAGCTTCCCCTTTCGTTGGGGGAACACATAGCGCTGTTTAAGATGATACTTTTCCTGCATTGGCTATACATGTTCCAAACGATTCCTATATGGCTTCTCAGGAAAGATCTTACCAAGCTAGATCGATTAATGTCCCGATTTCTCTGGTCAGGGAATCAAGCTCGTATAGCACTTTCAATGCTTAAAGGCTCCTGGCATAGAGGGATGGGTGTTCCAGATCTGCAAGCTTATAACTTAACTTGTTTGTTGCACCATCTAAAGTACTGGCTCTTTGATACACTATACCATCGTAGCCTGTGAGAAAGCCATGGTGGCCTTGTTACATCTCCTCTATATATTAAATGCAGCGGGGGAGAGACTGCCAGTTCTCCTATGGAGCTGTCCTTTCATTAAGACAATGCGCCAAACGTGGAAGTGGATTTTCAGCCACTTAAAGCACTCAGACATGCAGTCAGTGTACTTACTGATCCAAGGGAATATGGATTTTACACCGGGCTTAACTTCGATCTACTTTCGGAGAGGGCAGAACTTAGATCTCCAATATCTTGATGAGATGGTGACGGAGGAGGGCATATTGCTCCCACTCACCACATTCAGTACACAATTTGGAGTGAACGAGACAGATTTATTTCCCTGCTACCAACGGCCGCTTCATTAGCAGTCTCAAAACAGGCAATTAAAGTGATTTCTGCAGACTTGGAGTTCTTCTTGGCGGGAACTACAGGTAAGTTAATGATCTCCCGGGTGCAATCTTCTTTTGTGACTCGGGCCACCAAGACAACTTGCCATCGTTTAACAGAAACCTGGAATGCTGACCTAAGTACATTATTGACCGGGGAAGATATATGGAAGCTCAGTCAGTCAGATTACATGCTTTACAGCAATGGTTTCTTTGCGCGACATGCAATATTGAGTAATCCGATGGGCATATTTATCTCTAGGTCGTTTACGAGCCATGGGATACGAAGGATGGCAACACTGTCCTCAATGTGGAGAAGAGGACACACCATTAATTCACTTGTGGTGGTCATGTCCAAAGGTGTACAAATACTGGCAAGGAATTCACAATTTCACAGAGGGAGTTTTAGCACAACAAATGGCAACTCACCCCACAGGCAGCCTTGTTACATGGAGGGGGTGGGAATAATGGGGAAGGGTAGGCGATGTTGGTTTTGTCTTTCCTGGGCACTGGCGACGCATATACTTCTCCAAGACTAGAAATCCACAGATTCCCCCAGCTACTGGCAATGGCGCAATGCCCTACACCATCACCTGCAAATAGATAAGTTATGGGCAGTAGCAGAACATAGGCACCTGCCTCAATTCCACGTGGTCTGGGATGATTATATTCAGTAGTTACCAACCTGTAGTCGCAGTCACATTTTAAATGATCTTTAATCTGATGGGAGGAGACCTGGGGGGGCCTTACTTATGGCAGAGACTAGAGAAAGAGGAAGGGGTGGGGAGAGAGGCAAGTTAGCAGAGGGGCTAGAGTACAGACCTTCCGCTGAGAAGGATAGAAAGATGTCCCAGCAAGAGAGGGCTTGAAGTTCTGAGATACATCGGGCAGACATAAGGCCGTGTTTCTGGTGGCAGTTAAGTGTGAGATCTTTAAGTGATGAGGTGCAGAGCGGCTCAAAAGGCGCTCAAGATACGGCGTGGAGTACCAGTGAAAGGTCCCAGCCAGGAACTACTGGGTGAATCAGCGGTAACAGAGAATGGAACCCCCACAGAAAACGGGAAATGTCCGCATGAGATGCGAGGTAATGCCCCCGAATCGGACTCTTAATGCATGTTAAGGCAGTGACATGCACCTTCAAGGAGTTAAAGGTAAGACCCCTATCAACCCTATGTTGGAGAATGGAAAGAATAACCGGCACCCCCACTTTCCATGGGGAGATGGATTGCCAGGAGCACCAGAAGGAGAAGAGGTGCCAAACTTGGGATAAGCCCAAGAGGTTGAGGGATGTCTTGTCTTAAGTAATGTGCCAACAATCTGTGGTGAATAACTCTTGTGCTCTAGCTGGCGCCGCTCAAGAACCAGGCCATAAGTACGGAGTGGGGTCATCCATGAAGATGGGCCCTGATGCAGGAGACCCTGTCACGTGCTGAGAGGTAGGGGCGACTCAAACAACAGGCGCACTAGATTGGAACCAGTCTGGAGCCAAAAGAATTACTCAGCCGGGATGGGCCTCTATCCTGTGTAGAACGCAGTTGATCAGTGGCCAAAGAGCAAAGATATACAGAAGGTGGGAGCAGAGCTAGGGTTGAGCCAGAGCATCCAGACACCGCGACCATAGCTCCATCTGCTGACTGAAGGAAGATGGCATCTTGGCGCTGGATGAGGTGGCCATGAGGTCCAGGGTTGTCTGCCCCCACTGGCATACTATGGTTGCAAAGGCCCATGGAGTGAGTTACTGCTCGCTGGGATCTAGAGTGTGCCAACTGAGAAAATCCACCTGAACGTTCTCCACTCCCACAATGTTGTACCAAGAGTGCCTGTAGATAGCGTTCCACCTAGGGGAACAGAAGACCCATCTCCCTGGCCACTTCGTTCCGAACTGTAGTTTGAGATAAGCCACCACAGTGGAATTGTCTGAGAGAATCCACACTGCGCAACCTTGAAGGAAAGAGTGGAAGGCTAGGAGCGCCAGCTGGATGGCATGGGCTTTGAGCTGAATGTTCGTCCAAGTGGATTTGCAGGCTGACCAAGAGCCCTGTGCTGTGTGTCCGAAGCAATGTGCTCCCCAGCCAGTCAGAGTAG
Organism: Ichthyophis bannanicus; assembly: GCA_033557465.1. Taxonomy (NCBI): domain Eukaryota; kingdom Metazoa; phylum Chordata; class Amphibia; order Gymnophiona; family Ichthyophiidae; genus Ichthyophis; species Ichthyophis bannanicus. Next base: position 16,529,177 of record CM066041.1, on the reverse strand, counting down.
CATCTGTAGTGAGAAGTATCCACTGCAAAGTGTCCAAGATAATGCCTTTCAGTAGGTTCCGAGGGCAGAGCCACCACCTGAGGCTGCGACTCACTAAGGACAGAAGTGGCAGTGGAGTCAAACTCCAGGATGGAGTGGGACCAATGTGACAGTAGGGCACATTGCAGCGGGAGGAGTGATGCAAAGGTAGAGCAGTGTCAGGTACAATTAACATTAAACTTCAGCTTATCCAAAGAACTTGCATATATCAGCTTATTCCAAGAACTAATAAGAATCAACAGTACGTAACATTATAACATTAATATGAGTATTGTCTTGTAACATTAAGAACATAACATAAGAACATAAGATATACCATACTGGGTCAGACCAAGGTCCATCAAGCCCAGTATCCTGTTTCCAACAGTGGGCAATCTAGGTCATACGTACCTAGCAGTTTCCCCAAAAGACACAGGTTCCGCAATGCTTGTACTGAGTCAAGCATTGATATCCTGGGTCCCTTCTTAATAATGGTTTATGGAACTTTCCTCCAGGAACTTGTCCAAACCTTTTTTAAACCCAGCTACACTAACAGCCTTTAATACATCCTCCGGTAACAAATTCCAGAGTTTGATTACACGTTGAGTGAAAAAATATTTTCTTTTATTAGTCTTAAATAGTTTACCCTGTAGCTTCATTGCATGTCCACTAGTCTTTCTATATTCTGATAACGTAAACAATCAATCTACGTTTACCCGTTCCACTCCGTTCATTAATTTATAGACTTCTATATCTCCCCTCAGCCGTCTCTTTTCCAGGTTAAAGAGCCCTAACCTTTTTAGCCTTTCTTCATAGGAGTATCCTTCCATCCCCTTTACCATTTTGGTGGCTCTTCTCTGAACCTTTTCTAATAACGCTATATTCTTTTTAAGATACGGCGACCAGAAATGCACACAATATTCAAGGTGCGGTCTCACCATGGAACGATATAGAGGCATTATAATATCTTTTGTTTTATTTTCCATTCCTTTCCTTATGATACCTAGCATTATATTTGCTCTCTTGGCCGCCGCTGCACACTGGGCCGAGGGTTTTATCATGTTATCCACAATGACGCCTAAATCATTTTCCTGGGTGGCGGCTCCTAATGTGGAACCTTGCATTGTATAACCATAGTTTGGGTTGTTCTTCCCTAAGTGCATAACTTTGCACTTGTTCACATTAAATTTCATCTGCCATTTTGATGCCCAGTCTTCTAATTTATCAAGATCCTCTTGCAATTTTCCACAATCCTCTTCGGTTTTAACAACTTTAAATAGTTTTGTGCCATCTGCAAATTTGATAACCTCACTCGTTATTCCACTTTCCAGGTCATTTATGAATATGTCAAAAAGCAGCGGACCCAGTACAGATCCCTGGGGTACACCACTATTCACCTTTCTCCATTGAAAAAATTGGCCATTTAGCCCAACCCTCTGCTTTCTATCTTTTAACCAGTTCTTGATCCACAGTAGTACACTGCCTCCTATCCCATGACTCTTTAGTTTTGCCAAAGGTCTCTGATGAGGGACCTTGTCAAAGGCTTTCTGAAAGTCCAGATACACTATATCAACCGACTCACCTTTGTCCACCTGTTTATTCACACTTTCAAAAAAAATAACAGATTAGTAAGACAAGATCTTTCTTGTCTAAAGCCATCTTGGCTGTCTCCCATTAGGCCATGACTATCTACATGCTGAGTAAATTTATTCTTTATGATGGTTTCTACCATTTTTCCCGGTACGGACGTGAGGCTCACTGGTCTGTAGTTTCCCGGATCACCCCTGGAACCCTTTTTAAAAATTGGTGTTACATTGGCGATCCTCCAATCTTCAGGTATTAGAGATGATTTTAATGATAGTTCACCGATTACTAATAGCAGGTCTGCAATCTCATATTTCAGTTCTTTCAACACCCTTGTATGTATACCATCCGGCCCAAGTGATTTGCTACTCTTCAGTTTATCTAATAGTTGTAATACATCTTCCTGATGTATCGATATTTCCTTCAATTCTTCCGCACCTTTAAATACCACTTAGGTCATGGGTAACATCCCTTCATCTTCCTCAGTAAAGATCGAAGAAAAGAATTCATTCAGTCTCTCCGCTATCGCCTTGTCGCCTCTTAGTGCCCCTTTAACCCCCTCTATCATCTAATGGACCAACTGACTCTCTCACAGGTTTTTTGCTACAAATGTACTTGAAAAAAATCTTTATTTCGCGTTTTTGCTTCCGCAGCAAGCTTCTTCTCAAATTCTCCCTTTGCCTGCTTTATCAATGCCTTGCATTTGACTTGCGAATCCTTGTGCTGTTTCCAGGTTGTGTCGTTTGGCTCTTTTTTCCATTTCCTGAAAGATGCTTTTTTGGCAACAGCAGCCTCTCTGACCTCACCTTTAAACCATGCTGGCAGTTTTTTGGACTTCCTTCCACTTTTCTTAAAGCGTTGAATACAGCTGGTCTGGGCTGCCAAGATAGTATTTTTCAACACCACCCAAGCTTGATGTAAGTCTTTAACCTTTGCAACTCCTCCTTTTAGTTTTTTCTTAACTATTTTCCTCATTTCATCATAGTCTCCCTTTCGAAAGTTAAAAGGTAGTACTGTGGATTTCCTTACTATCCCTCCTCCACTAATTAAATCAAAGGCGATCATGCTATGATCACTATTGCCAAGTGGCCCCAACACCCTTATCTCTTGCACTAGATCTGGTGTTCCACTAAGGACTAGGTCTAATATGGCTTCCCCTCTGGTCGGTTCATGAACCAGCTGCTCCAAGAAGCAGTCATTTATGTCATCTAGGAACTTTATCTCCCTAGCATGTCCTGCCGTGACACTGACCCAGTCGATACCGGGGTAATTGAAATGACCCATTATTATTACTGCACTGTAACTTTTGTTAGCTTCCTTGATTTCTTTGAGCATTTCATCATCCATTTGTTCATTCTGGCCAGGTGGTCGATAGTACACCTCCCACTGCCATCGCCTTCCCCTTTTTACATGGAATTTCAATCCATAGAGATTCTACAGCAAATTTTGTTTCCTGCAAAACTTTAATCCTTTCTGACTCAATGCCCTCTCTAACAGAGCGCAACCCCTCCACCAATTTGATCAGCTCTATCATTACGATATGGTCTGTACCCAGGTATCACAGTGTCCCACTCGTTGTCCTCATTCCACCATGTCTCTGATATTTCAATCATATCTAACCTCTCATTTAGTGCTATATATTCTAACTCTACCATTTTATTTTTTAGACTTCTAGCATTTGCATACAAGCATTTTAGAGACTATTTTATTCATATTAATTTGGCTATTGGTAGACATGGGTAATGTGGGATCTTTAAGCTCTGTCTGCTCCATACTCGAGGGCATTTGGGCTACTTTACTCTTTTTTGGAACCTCTCTGCTTTTGGTAGTATCCTTTAAGGATACATTCTTCCAAACCATCCGCTCTTGGGCGACTGTCGGCTTTCCCCTATTATCTAGTTTAATAGCTGCTCTTTCTCCTTTTTAAAGGTTAATGCCAGCAGCCTGGTTCCATCCCTGTTAAGGTGAAGCCCATCCCTTCGGAAGAGCCCCTCCTTTCACCAGAATGTTCCCCAGTTCCTAACAAATCCAAAACCCTCATCTCTGCACCATTGTCTCATCTACGCATTGAGACTCCGGAGCTCTGCCTGCCTTTTGGGTCCTGCACATGGAACGGGAAGCATTTTGGAGAACACTACCCTGGAAGTTCTGGATTTCAACTTCCTACCTAAAAGACTAAATTTAACCTCCAGAACCTCCCTACCACATTTTCCTATGGCATTGGTACCGACATGTACCAAGACAGCAGACTCCTCCCCAGCACTATCTAAGAACTTATCTAGGTGGTGCATGAGGTCCGCTACCTTTGCACCAGGCAGGCATGTTACCAGGCGATCCTCACGTCCACCAGCCACCCAGCTATCTACATGCCTAATGATCGAATCACCAACTATAACGGCTGTCCTGACCCTTCCCTCATGGGCACATGGCCCTGGAGAAACTTCCTTGGTGTGAGAGGGTTTTACATCACCTGGAGGACAGGTCCTAGTTACAGGATCACTTTCTGCCACACCAGGGTGATGCTCTTCTGTCACGTGACCTCTCTCCTCCATGGCAACAGGGATGCTGCCAGACTGGAGGTGGGACTTCAGGACTATATCCCTGTAGGTCTCGTCTATGTACCTCTCTGTCTGTCTCATGTCTTCCAAGTCTGCTACTCTAGCCTCTAGGGAACGGACTCGTTCCCTGAGAGCAAAGAGCTCCTTGCACCTAGTGCACATGTAAGACCTCTCACCAACTGGGAGAAAATCATACATTGGACACTCAATGCAAAAGACTGGAAAGCCCCCATCTCGCTGCTAGACTGCTGTCTGCATCTTAGTTTTAAGTTTTTGTTTAGATCTTTAAGTTCTTTACTTATTAAGGGTTGCTATGGATATTTATACCAATAAAACTGTACCCAATAAGTTTAATATACCTTGTTCACCTGAAGCTTAATTAATCTCAGGTCCTTAGTGTATGACTGATTTGGGTAACAAGCTTCACCTGAGAGCACCTCCTGTCTTTTAAAATGTGTAAGTACCTATAAAGCTACGATTATCCCAGGGGTGGGTGGGTGTGAGGAGGGAGGGAGGGAAATAACACTTATTAAAAGAGGGCTGCTACACAGTGCCCTGTCCTGTGCTGCTGAGGTAACCTATATTCTTATTTGATTTAAATTATAGCTCTTTGCTGCTGCTAGGCTCTAACTTATTATGAAATTTAAACTACAAGCTCTCTGCTGGGTAAGAAATTTAACCAGAAAGCTCTCTTCTGTGTTTTAAATGTAAACTTAAACTGCTGCTACTAAGCCCTGACTGATTTAACAAAAAATAGTGGGTTCACAGATTAATTAGCTTTAATAAAAAGAATTCCTTTCAAAAAATTCCCATAAGTATATACCCACAATTGCAGATCTCTCTCCAGAAGTAACAGTCCCCTTTTCTAGTCCTTCAAGTTGACATATGCAAGTTATCCAAGGAACTTGTTTATGCCAACTTATACCGAGAGCTAATAAATATCAACAGTAACATAACATTAACAATTTGAGTATTCTCTTGTAACATTGACTATGTATATCTTAATGTCAGTAATAGGGTGTTTGTTTGGTGTGGTTGTCGTGACAGTTTGGCTTGTGGGGTAATGTGGGTGTTTGGTGGTCTTCATTGAATTGTTCGATGAATAGGGTGCTTGAGTAGTTTCCAGAAATCTTTTATATCTGTTGATTTCAGTTTGTCTGGGAGGACATTCCAGACAGCATGGCAAGCAAGAGAGAAAGCTTGCATGGATGTGGATTTGTTGGTTTTTGTGAATAGAGTGGGTGTTGGTATGTTGTTTTTGGTGCTGTTTCTGTCTGGTCTTTTGCTTGTTTTGGTTCCAATAAGTTCCTGTAGTATTTCTGCTGACATGTTATTTTTAATTTTGAAAATGGTGAGTACTGATTTATATTTTGCCCGTGATGAGCTTGATAGCCAATGCAGATCGTATAGTATGGGGGTTATGTGGTCTTGTATTGAAGCGCTCGTAATAATGCGGGCAGCAGTGTTCTGGACTATTTGTAGAGGACGGGTGGTTTGTTTGGGTAGACCTTGATATAGTAAGTTGCAGTAGTCCAGTATAGGTGTAATGATGGCCTGGCATACTGTGCGGAAATGTTCTTTTATTGAGGAGAGGTTTTAGTCTTCAGAGCGTTGCGAGTTTGAAGAAGGCTGTTTTGGATATCTTGTTGATATGTGGTTGGAGGGTGAGTTGCTTGTCTAGAATCACACCCAGGTATCGGACTTCGTCTTTTATTGTTTATTTATTTATTTATTTATTTATTTATCTATTTCTTCTATACCGCCCCTTCCAGAGATCAGTGGCGGTTTACATGGAACAAGTAAACAAATTTGTATACTAATGTATACATTACATGGAACAGAGATTTTTAACTTTATACAGATAATAGTTATTAACAGAGATTTATAACATTGTAACTTTATACAAATAACTGTGCATTAATTGTCGAAACTATTTACATTTTATATACATTAATAAGTTTCTGTATCATAGTGTTGATCAGAATTTTTCTACCTTTTTACAGGTAGTCAGAGTTTTCTACCTTTCATATGTGTGTGTGTGTGTGTGGAGGAATTTATTTCCTTTTTTTTTCATCTCTTGGGAGTATTTTGGGGTGTATGTGGTGGGAGTATGTGGTGAGTGTATGTGTGTGGGTAGTTGAGTGTGATTTTAGGGCTTTGTGTTTGAGTGTTTGGGGATGGTGTGTGGTTGGACTTGGGGGTATGGGATTTCATAGTGTTCGGAGAAAAGATATGTCTTGAGTTCCTTTCTAAATTGGGTGAGGTCTTTTATGATCCGAAGGTTTATTGGGAGATTATTCCAGAGCATGGGGGCAGTGAATGAGAAGGCTCTGGTGCTGGTGGATTTTTTAGTTTTTTTGATTGAATTTGGTATTTCAAGTGAGTGTGTTGCGTTTAGTCTGCGAGTTCTTGATTCTGATGGGGTATGTAATAGCATGGATAGATATGAGGGGGCGATGTTGTTTAGGAGCTTGAATGTGATTAGGAGGATTTTATATCTGATTCTGCTGTTTATAGGGAGCCAATGCAGTTCCAGCATTATTGGGGTTACATGGTCTACAAGGCGGGCTTTAGTGACTACTTTGGCACAGATGTTCTGGGCTCTTTGAAGTAGGTATGTACTTTTTGTGGTAGGCCAATTAAGAGACTATTACAATAGTCAAAGTGTGGGGTGATGAGTGTGTTAACAACTGATCTAAAGTCATGGGTGTCAAGAAGGGGTCTTAGGTGTTGTATGGTTTTGAGTTTGTAGAATATGGTTTTTACCGTCTGTTTTATATGTGGTAGCATGGTGAGTGTATGGTCTATTATTACCCCTAGGTATTTTACCTCTTTTTTGACGGGTATAGTTGTATTTATGATTGAGATTGATGTTGGATAGGTGTCCTCGGTGATCTTGTTACGAACATTGCCTCTGTTTTTTTGAGGTTGATGCTAAGGTAGTTAGATTCCATCCAGGAGGTGGTCTCCATCATGCATTTTGATAGGGCATCGTAGGTAGGATTTTTGGTGGATATGGGGAGAGCAAGCATGATGTCATCAGCATAGATAAAGTGACTAATTTTGTGTTTTCTGAATATTTTTGTAATGGGTTGGAGGTACAGGTTGAAAAGGAGGGCAGAAAGGGCGGATCCCTGGGGTATTCCTTGTCCTTGGGGGAAGGTTTCTGACACTTCCTGGTCTATTTGAACACGTATTAGTCTGTTTGTGATGTAAGACTTAAACCAATTGAGTACTGTCCCACCTATTCCTAGATTTTCTAGTCTATTGATCAAAGTGAGGTGGTTAATGTTGTCAAAGGCGGCAGAAATGTCTATGAAGAGGAGTAGGAAGCCTTGACTGCTATCATCTGTGCCTTTGATGAGGAAGTCTATCAGTGTAGTTAGAAGGGTTTCTACACCGTGATAGGGGCGGAAGCCAAACTGGTGAGAGTCTAAGGGTTTGTGTTCATCGATATGGTCTTGTAATTGTAATTGGACGTTTTTTTCTATTATTTTAGCTATAAATGGAATGCTGGCTATCGGTCGGTAAGAGTTTGGGTCTCTTGGGTCAAGTTTATTGTTTTTTATTATTGGTCGAAGCGTTGTGAGTTTTAGGGCGTTGGGCATGATGCCCTGGACAAGGGATTGGTTCACCATTTGTTGGATGTTTTCAGCGAGTTCTTCCTTTGTGCATTTGATCCATGACACAGGACATGGGTCAAGTGGAGAAGTTGTGGTGTTGATAAGTGTTATGATCCTAAGAAGGTGTTTTTGATCTATCGTGTGGAAGGAGGTCCATGTGTTATTAGATTCAGTGTTTGTAGGTAGTGTCATTGGTATGGTGTTGGATTTGCACTTTAGTTTTTCTGCAAAGTGGATTGCTAAGGTCTGTGTGCTTATAGCCGACTGTTGTGATCTGTGTATTGGATATGTTGATAGAAGTAGGAGGAATGAATGTGGAGTCTCTCGTGATAATGATTGCTTCAGGTTTTTTTATGTTGATGTTTAAGTTATTATTAGTTAGCCAGGTCATCATTTCTTGAATGCAAGTTGATAGGGCGGTATAGTCTGGGGAGTCCAGTTGAATGGGGGTATATGCCATGATGTCGTCAGCATATATGGCGTATTGTATCTTGTATTTGTTAAATATTTTACATATAGGCTGAATATAGATGTTGAATAGAAGAGCTGATAGTGATGAGCCTTGGGGAACTCCTTGAGTAGTCCAGTAAGGTTCTGAGGTGAGGTGAGGTTACCAGATTTTACTTTCTGCTGTCTGTCTTCACTCCCCCTAACATAGCCTCCCCCACCTCCTCTCTGTATATAGCACATTGTAGATAACCCACCCTGTATATATTGCATCTGATAATCAAGCTACACATTTATTACACCTACTGTACACACGCACTACGATACAAACACAACATGCCGACACCTCTAAACTTTGTATTTTGATTTGTTTGAAATGAAAACCGCTTTGATTTTAGGATAAAGCGGTATATAAATCCTTATAAATAAATAAATATGTGCACTCGGGCCCAGGGAACCACCTCAAGGACTCTTGGCCTGGTTGACTACCTAGTTGAGGTGGCTCAGGAAACTGACTACATGAGCCACTGCTGACTGCACCTCCTGTAAAGACTTGGCCCTGATGAGTCAATCATCCAGGTATGGATGGATATGGATGCCTTGGCGCCACAGTTCCACTGCAACCCTGACCATGATCTTGGAGAAGGTGGAAGGGGGCCATGACGAGACCAAAGGCCAGGGCCTGAACGTTTGCCGAGCACCAGAAACCACAGATACTGCTGGTGTTCCTTGTGAATGGGAATGTGAAAGTATGTTTCCACCAAATCCAGAGAGGCGAGAAACTCACCTGGGTGCACTGCTTGGATAACGGATGTGAGTGTCTCCATGCAGAAGCATGGCACATGAAGACAGCGATTGATGCCCTTGAGGTCTAAGATGGGGCGGAAGGTGCCATCCTTCTTGGGCACCACAAAATAGATGGAGGGACCAGGTGAATGGTGCTTAGCTGGAGCAAGTGTTGAAGTGTCAGGCAAACAGCCACCTTTCTTAGCAGATGATCCGCATTGGGAAACCAGGAAGACATTCAGAATAGGCGCAGCCAATTTGAGAGCATAGCCCCTTGAAACCACTTTGAGCACCCACTTGTCTGAAGTTATGTGTCCATTCGTTGAAAGAAGTAAGCGACCCCGGAATGGACCCCAAGCCCATCAACAGGAGGGATGTGAGGAGCCTGAGAACTTGGTGTTAGAGGAAAAATGGTCTCTGGTGCAGCAAACGCCACGAAAGGACTGAACCCTGGATCCCAACCTGGTCAAGAAAGCTCCAGGTTTGCCGGGGTGATATCTATGAACGTTTCTGAAGTGCCCCTTGTAAGCAGAGGACAAAGAGGATGCCATAGCCGGGCGACGAGAATTAGCTCTGGGCCAGTCCTTTGGCAAACGCTGAGGTCTGACCTATCCCAGATCCTTGACGAGCCTCTCAAGGCCCTCACCAAAGAGGAGTTTACCTTTAAAGGGAAGCTGGCGAGGCGAGATTTGGAAGCCGCATCCGCATTTCAATGTTGGAGCCAAAGCCAGCAACAAGCTACCGTACCCGCTACCACTGAGTGCGCAGAGAGGAGCAGAAGATCATACAAGGCATCTACGATAAAGGCGGTGACTGATTCCAGGCAAGGCAATGCCAGATCCTCCACATGCCGCTGCCTGTAAAACTAAGGAAGTTTTCAGAAGACTTTCCACCTTCCAGTCAATCTGATCCCCAAGTACGGTACTACCTTTGATGGGGATGGTCGTGTGCTTAGTGACAGCCATCATAGCAGCATCCACCTTAGGAAAATGCATCCATTTATCAAGGTCCTCCGGGGACTAGATGTAAGAACGGCCAAAGTGTCATGCAGAGCTCAAGGACACATCTGGGCTGTCCCACTCCATGGTAACGATTTGCTGAAGCTCTGTGGGGAAGGGAAAGGTCTTGGAAGGCTTCTTTATACCCACAATAATGGGATCCACTTGAGGTTTAGCTGGGTCCAGAGGAGTCGGCATCTCTGAAAGGTGAAGTGCTTCAGTAATCGGGCGATGAAAGCCGTGAATTACTCTTTTCGGAACAGCTGGATATCCTCTCTCTCCTCGTGAGGCTTCTGATCCTCTTGCTGCTCCCTCTGGGGGTGAAAGCTCCCCCTTCCTCTCTGTCAGACAGAGAAGACAGCAATCCTCCAACTGGCATTCACCATCCTCTCTGGCAGAGTGCAAGTCTCCTGAGGGACAGGAGGTTCCCCAGAGCTGGGAAAAAGAGCAAGTGGCAGGAGATCCAGCCAAACTGTGCCTGGCATGTTCCTTCTGAGGAGATGGAGCAGGAATGGGCCCCGGTAAGGAAACTGAGCGCCACGCATCCCAAGCCTGGCAGAAAAATCACAAATTGCTGATCTGAGGTGCCTATATCCAGTTGCGGGGAATGAGGATGCTGTGAAGGAGGACACTAGGGCAGCGATGAGCTGGACAGCAGCAGCAAGCTGTGCTTGGGAAGGAGGACCGGAGGAAGAGATTCCGCAGAGTTGAGAAGCCACAGGAACAACAGATGGAATCGCAGCAGGTGGTAAGGTTATGTTTGTAGAAGGGCCTCCGAGATCGGCCCCATAGGTGGCACAGAGACTGTTATGAAGAATCCTGCGCTTCCTCCCACATGATAAACAGCATTGTAGGGAGGCAAGCATAGCTGTAAGCATCGGTCCCTTAGCAGACCTTCCAACTCCTGAAGGAGTAAGTTTCTGTTAAGAGGGGTTCTTGGAGGCTCCCCTGGAAAGTAGGAGGGGGGTATCTGGGTGAAGTGGAGCAGATAACCCCTTTCGATGATACTTAGCACCCACGTATCCCCTGTGATGGCTGGCCACCTGTCTGCATACAGGGTCAGCCGATCTCCTGTGCCCTGGAGAGGAGGAGAGGCTATGCTGGCATAGTCAAAAACCCCCTCCCTGCTGAGCAGGAGCCGGAGTAGGAGGCTTGGGGGCCTTCTGCCTACGGGGCCCTTGGCCTGCTGGCACTGTTGGGGAGCTACAGAGGCCTGGTAGTGAGGGGTAGGTTTTGTAGGCAGTGGTCTTCCTCGGATAAAAGGTCTTTTTCCCCGAGCCCTTCTTTTTCTGAGAAGGGGCAGAGGTTTTCCGGGACAGCCTCGTCCTGGTAAGAGTCTCGGTCTCGGGTTTTGCAGTCTTTTCTGCCATGGGCTTGCCAAAGAGGTTTTCACCTCGGCAAGGGACATCGACCAACTTGTCCTGTACCCACGGCTCGAGGTCAGAGGATTGTAGCCAGGCCTGGCGGCGTGCACCGATGCCAGCCCTTGCTACCCGGGCCAAAGCCTCAAATCCATCGTAGACTGCTTGAGATATGAACTTTGAGCACTCTCGAATACCAGAAGAAAAGGACTTGAACCTCTGCAAAGGTTCCTCGGACAAACCAGCAGAGAACCCGGCAATCTCCTTTGCCAAATCTCGAAGGGACATGCCCATGTACAGCTGGTAGGTTTGGACACGGCAAGCAAGCATAGAGCCCTGGAAGCACTTTCTACCGAGGGCATCCAGGTTCTGGGCTTCCCTGCCGGGAGGCACCAAGGAGTGCATCTTCTGACTCTTTAGGCGATGCATGGCCGATTCCACAACCATGGAGTGGTGCGGTAGTGGGGCCTTTTGAAACCCGGGGCTCTTGCGGACTCGATAGATGGAATCAACCCGCTTGCTTAGAATTGGCATCGAGGCTGGCGTCTCCCACATGCTGAAGAGCAACCACTCCAGTAAAGGCCTCCTTGGGAGGAGAGTCATACTGCAGAGCCTCAAGCTCCTCGGCTCGAGGCTCCTCCTCGGGGTCCGCAGGGAATGCCAGTGCTTTGGCCATGTCCCTTACGAAATCCGAGAAACTGGTATCCTCCGTGGGGGGGAACCTTGTCCGAGGCTCGGATCCCGGTGAGTCCGAAGGGATGCACCGAGTCCGGAAGGTGTCAGGGGATTCCTCCTCTGCCCTTTCCCACGCCGATTCCTCCAAGTGGCTCCGAGTGGGCGGGCACCGACGCCATCCGCCCGATGCCAAGGGAACCGGCGTCTACGACCTCGGTCCCGAACGGGAGGCTGAGGGTGACCTTGGCTGAGGATCGACTCGAGTTCGCATGGTCTCGAGGATTGGCTCGGCCTCCGGGGTCGACTTGGACGTCGAGGTCTCGGTGGTCGGGGCAGATGCGCCGGTGAGACCAGCGATCAGCACCCACTGCTGCTCCATGAAGGCAGACAATCTGCTCTCCAAGGCCATCAACCTGAGTCCAAGCTCAGGAGACCCAGCAGCCTCCGACTCGGGCCCCGATGGCTCCCCCGGAGTAGAGTCCACGAGGACTACAGTACTCACGTGACTCGGGGCCTCCGATTCCACACGAGGATGCTTTACAGGCCTCTGACTCCGAAGACCCAGGACGGCAATCGGGGCTATGCGACCTGGCCCTCGAGGAGCCAAGAGTGTCCACCGATGCCACCCTCATGGGTTTCTTCTTCCTTCGATGCTCCCTCGAGGGGGACTCCCTTTCAGAGGAGTCCCGACAATGCTCGGGGTCAGACTCCTGAGACGTCAAGGCCTCTGACGAAGTCCAGACCCGTCCAGAGGCAGATTCGGAGAAGATCCTCTAACGCTGGTGCTGACGGCTCCGTAATGCCTTAGACGACATTTTGCCACAGGGACTACAGACCGTAGAATCATGGTCTGGCCCGAGGCACCGGAGGCAGCAGTCGTGTGTGTCGGTGAGAGACATCAGTTTCTTGCACCGATCACACTTCTTAAAGCCACTGGCAGCCATCGGGGGAAAAAGGGCCCCTGCAAGGGGACGGAGCCTGGTCTCTGGCAGAGATGGCCGCATAATCTCAGCTCTCCGCGAAATCCTGCTAAATCCTGGGCCCTAGCAGTGGTCAATTTTGCTCCCCCCTCTCTCCGTGGCCCCTTTTTTGTGCGGGATGGCTGCCAGCAAGTCCACGAGACTCGAATTCGGGGGGGGGGGGGGTCGGCAAACTCGGGAGTGAAGAGGCCGAAACCAGATCCTCCTTCACCGCAAAAATCTGTCAGCTCACAGGACAGCATGGCGGGACTGCAAGAAGTGCTAGCAGAGATCAAAGCGGTTCGAGCGATGGTGGCTGCGAACGGTGATACCCTGGCTGAGGTACAAGCTGAAATCTTAGACTTGAAAGAACTGAAAGTGCAGCTAGCCACCCTGGAGGGCAGAGTTGGGGAAGTGGAGGGGAAAATGGCGACGCAGGATGCTCGCTTGAAACAAGTTGCAAAACTTAGCAAGCGTGTTGATGCCCTGGAAAAGACTCTCGAAGATCAGAGTAACAGGGCGAGGAGGAACAACATAAGGCTGGTGGGACTTCCAGAAGGAGTGGAAGGGGGTAATGCAGTCGAGTTCCTGGAAAAAGTTATCCCCAAAATGCTGCATTTGCAGTTTCCTCAGACTTTTGAAATTGATCGGGCCCACCGCATCCCCACACATGCCGGTCCGCAGGTGCGGCAGCCTCGCCCTATGATCCTGCGGGTACTGCATTATGCGCAAGTAACAGAGATAATGGCAGCAGCAAAATTAAGAGCTCCCATAAAATTTGAGGAGCATACTATCGCTTTCTACCCTGATTTCAGCAAGGTCACGGTTGATAAAAGAAAACAGCTCTTGGCTTTCCGTCCCAGGCTACAGCAACTGCAAGCCCGATACGGCCTATTTTACCCGGCGAGAATGAGAATTACCCTCCATAACCAGACACGTTCATTTGATGACCCAGTTGCTTTGCAGGCGTTTCTGGAGGAGAAAGAGGCAGCCTTGATGCAGTGATGCCGTATGGCTTCTGGCGGTTGTGGGTTTGAGCGGATATTTCTGTGGAGGTGCTGCGCGGCTCAAAAGGCCCTTGCTGAGTCGGAACTACGTGTTTGGAAGGCAGCGCTGGGTTTCGGCCTTTACCTCATCCCCCGAAGGGGGGCTCCTTGTTTAAATACCAATTAAGAGTGTGGAATGTTATATTTCTTGTTGTTATGCATTTCATTCAATAGCACGGTGATGCTTACTCTTGAAGGGGGTGAGGGGGGAGGGGGTAAACGATTGTGGTCGCAGGTGGCAACTACTATACTTATTTTTCTCTTTTTTTTTTGGGTGAGTAGATAGTTTTGGTAAGCTGGGGTTAGGACTGGGTCATGAGCGGGTTGTGATGGGCGTCTTGCCACGACGGCACACCCGAGGTGGGTCCCTTGGTGTGGGGCGGTTGTGCAGGAGGGGTGGCCTCCCTGGGAAGCTATGGGTTTAGTATTGATAAAGGGTTGGTGCTTGTGCTGTATATTTGGCTGTGTTCTTGTGCTGCGATTGTCAATCTTGCTCCATGAGGCCTATTAAAGTCTTATCCCTGAACGTCAAAGGTGTCCTGAACCCTCTCAAACGTAAGAAGATCCTTCTTTTTTTGCAAGAAGCAGGCCGCGGATATAGTCCTGCTGCAGGAGATGCACCTGTCTTCCTCAGAAACGAAGAAGCTTGGGCTAGGGAACTACCTGTTAATAGGGTACTCGCCAGCATTAAGGAAAAAGAATGGGGTAGCTATTTTAGTTAATAAACAATTAGGATTAAAAGTGCTCCTGGCTAGGGCTGATACAGAGGGTAGATGGGTCAGGGTGTTGGTGCAAATGGGAAACGTAAAAGTGGCTTTATTGAATGTGTATGGGCCTAATGTGGATGATGTGGCATTCTTCCAGAAACTTTCAGAAGAAGGACATGAGTGGTCGGAACATGCTTGGATTACACAGGTACACTAAAAAAAATTTTTTTAAAACTGCCTCTAATGTTTCGATTGATTTTTACGTTTTTTGGTGCGCTGAATCCAAATCTGGTAACCAATTTGCTCCATCACGTACAGATTTTTTGCTACATTGGGTTAGCAGTTTGAGGTGAACGTTTCAGATTGAGTGCGATCGAGATAAAAGTTTCTTGGATGAATTCTTTATACTAATTGTTTAGTAGTTATTCAAATAAGAATAAAGAAAATTGTAACAAGGCAGCACATAAGAAAAGAGTAATGTCAACAAAACACATTGTGATGGTAGCAAAATTGTCTGCACTTAAAACAGCCACATACATGTGCACAAACATTGAGCATATAAGAGCGAGGTTAGACACAAAGCAAAGCAATGTGCAAAAAATGTTGTACAGGTATGTATGTAAGAATAGAAAACGCAAACCGCACCATTGCAATACATGAAGACAAACACCCGATGGTGTGAAAATAAAATTCTAATAAATGAGATCCGACACTGTGGTAATAACTAGCAAATTTTTATTTCAAAGTTTAGTAAAAACACGATATTTGTCAACACAGTTTAGATTTTAAAGTCATTCTTGGGTCAATCAATCTCCTGGTGGGCCTGTTTCTTCTTCCCCCGAATGCTTCTCTTGGTGCGCTGCTTGGCGTATTTTTCATCTGGGGTTTCCCGCAGCAGCAACCAGCCATCATAGTGGTGTTCCATCTTCCTTGGTACCTTCTCTCTGCGTCCTTGATGTCCTGGTGAAACCTTTCACCTTGTTCTTCACTGTACGCCCCCAAGTTTTCGGGAAAGTAGTTCACATGGGAGTGCAAGAAATGGACTTTCAGGCTCATGTTACAGCCTTGTTCTTTGAAGGCATTGAGCATCCTGGCAACAATATCCTTATAGTTCTCATCCCGCCTGTTCCCCAAGAATTTGAGAACAACATCCTTGAAGGAATCCCAGGCTTCTTTTTCCTTCTCAGACATCGTTTCAGCGAATGCTCCATCTGAAATGAGTTTCCTTATATCAGGGCCAACAAACACTCCTTCCTTTAACTTTGCTTCAGAAAGTCGGGGGAACTTTGAGCAAAGGTACCAAAAGCACTCACCATCTTTTGGAAGGGACTTGATGAATTGCTTAATGAGACCCAACTTAATGTGGAGAGGTGGTAATAGAATTTTATCACGAGGTACCAAGCTCTCATGAAGAACATTTTTCTCACCGGGTCTCAAATACTCCCGAATTGGCCAGTCTTTTTTCCCCCAGTGTAGGTCGCGGGCCCGGCTATCCCACAAGCAAAGGAAGCAGGGATATTTGGTGAAACCGGATTGCTGCCCTAATAGCATGGATAGAATTTTAAAGTCTCCACAAATCATCCACTTATGCTCATCATAACGAATCTTCTGAAGAATCAGGGCCAAATTCTCGTATTTTTCTTGGAGAATAACAGAGTGAGCAATAGGAACTGAAGCGAATGTGTTGCCATTATGAAGAAGAACACCTTTTATGCTGTCTTTTGACGAATCAATGAACAGCCGCCATTCAGCAGGATCATACTTGAGTTTAAACTTTTCCATCACTCCGTATATATCATTGCAAAATACCAAATCTTCCTCTTTGCTGAAATACTTCAAAAATTGTGTCTCGCGGTTGCGGTACCAATAAAAAGTTGTTCCTGGTGACAATAGATTTTTCTGTTTAAGCCGAGAACCTAGCAGTTGGGCAGCATCTTTTGGGAGTCCTAAATCCCGGACTAAATCATTCAATTCAGCTTGAGAGAAAAGTTCAGGTTTCGGATCTGGTTCAGTTTCAAATTCGGAAGTACTGGACTCATTGGGAAAAGCCATCTGATGAGTCTCATTCATGATCAGAACCGTCCACACAAATATGATCCAAAGATTTTGGTGGTTCAGGCACAGGTACTTTGCTGCTATGAGGCATAGGCCTAATTGCTGAGGGAAGGTTGGGGTAACTTATTACGTTCTTATTTTTTAAGTTGTATCCCTTCACAATGCAAGAGCAAAAATAGTCACTGCTGTGGTCTCTTTGTTCACGCCACATCATAGGTATTCCGAAACGAAATGCTTGTTTTTTACCTTTCACTCATAAGCGTAGATCTTCCTCACATGTCTTGCACACTTTGTGAGGAGCCCACGGTTTGTCTTGATCGCCTAACTTCAAACCGAAATAGGCGAAATATACTTTTTTAATAAATGCAGAAATGTTCCTCTGCCGCTTTTTCACGGTATATGCCCCACAAATAAAACAAAAACTGTCCGGAGAGTTGACGCAACCTCTGACTCTGTGAGCCATCACAAATACACAGCACTGCAAACTACAACTGTAGTGAACCACTTCGGAATAAAGCTGGATTACGACTGAGCAAACAAAAGGTAATAATGAACTTGCAAGAAACTGAAACTTGACAGGAACGTTCATGTCGCAACCACCGTGTTTGAGCGAGCGAACGAGGCGAGGCGAACAGGAAAGAACATGCGCCAGCGCGAGTACTGGATTTAGCCCCCCGCCTCCCAATTGTCCTGTTAATGTATAAAATGAATACAAAACACTCTAAAATATCATGAGGGAGTGTTTCTAGTTAGTTAACCATTACAACCTCTATTTTGGGCCAAGAAAATAAACTGCAGTCGGCTAAAAAGAAATTATGTGAACATTCCTTATATGGGTAAGACATCTAATTTTGCAAGAAAACGTGACGTGATGGAACATTTTGGCTATTTTTCCTGGATTCAGCACCCCAAAATCTATAGGAATCAGTTGCAAAACTGGAGGCAGTTTTTTGGTAGTGTACCTGTGTTATTGGTGGATATTTTAATCTAGTAATTGATCCTTTGGTTGATAGACACCCGTACTGCTCTCGCAGACACTGCAAAGCGGAAGCGGTCCTCCGGTCTCTTATGCAATCGGAAGGATTAGTGGATATATGGAGGTTGCTCCACCCGGAAGATAGGGAATTCACTTTTTACTCCTTTCCCCATGGAACCCATTCGCGTATAGACTACTTTCTAGTATCAAAGCCGCTTATTAGCGCTGTACACCAGGCCAAGATTGGGGAGACGCACATCTCAGACCATGCGTTTATAACGCTGGAGGTGAAGGTGGAGGATACTGGTAAGAAGACGGCGACTTGGTTTTTTCCTAGGGATCTGTTGAAGGACCCAGGATATTGTGCAGAGATACGGGGAGTTATTGTAAGGTATTTTGAAACCAACTCCCTTAATGATACGCCGGGATGGGCATGGTGGGAAGCTTTTAAGGCAGTCATTAGAGCTGCAACTACGAGCTATAAGATAAGGGTTTTGCAAGAGAAGAAAAGGGAGATGCAAGCTCTGGAAGCTCAAATCCAAGCTGGGGAAAGATTGCTTGTGGCTAGATCGGACCCATGCATCCTTCTGCGGCTGCAAAAATTAAGATTTCAGTACAATGTCGGCTTAAGTGCTGAGGCGCAGTCGCTTGGGAGTAGAGCTCAAGGCACTTGGTACTGTGAAAGCAACAAAGCCGGACGCTTGTTGGCACGTACGTTAAATCCGCGGCCACCGCGTTCTAAAGTGGCGGCTATCCAGCACGAGGCCCGGGGCTTGTTAAGCAAAGAGGGGGAGATGGCGGAGGCATTTCGAGAGTTCTATGATGGTCTATACAGCTCTGAAACAGAGGCTGACCCGAGAGCCTTCCAGGAATTGTTTAGTCATGTGCCACACCCGGTACTGTCGGCAGGGCAACGGGACAGTTTAGAGGCCCCTTTGACGGTTAAGGAAATTAGGGAGGGATTAATCGGGCATGAAAGGGGGCAAAGTGGCAGGGCCGGATGCGTTGCCGATCGAGTTTTATCAAGTGTTTGCGGACGACGTTCTCCCTTACTTACTGCTGTACTTCCAGGTTCTCTCCGAGCAGGCTCCAAGGCTAGGGTCTTTCAGTGAAGCGACTATTGTGGTACTGGAAAAACCAGGGAGAGACCCCCTTAAGGTTGAAAATTACCGTCCGATATCCTTATTAAACGCAGACTACAAACTATTTTCCTCAGTGCTTGCGTGTAGAGTAGTAAGGGTGGTACCGCACCTGATTCACCCTGATCAGTGTGGGTTTATTCCTAGCCGTTCCACTGCGGATAACGGAAGACTCCTGTTAAATTTGCTGTCAGCAGCAGAGGTGTTACAAGAACCCATAGTTGGGCTTTCTGTCGATGCAGAGAAGGCTTTCGACAGGTTGGAATGGGACTTTTTGGATCAGGTTTTGGAGTGGTTTGGCTTTGGTAGAGGGTTTAGACAAATGATCCAGCTCCTATATACCGCCCCGTCAGCTAAAATCCTGGTGAATGGGACCTGTTCCCTGCCTTTTCTGTTAAAGAGAGGGACAAGGCAAGGATGCCCCTTGTCCCCGCTGTTTAATATTGCGCTGGAGCCCCTTGCCATCCTCATAAGGCAGACCAAGGAAATCAAGGGTCTGGAACTAGCGGGGAGACAAGCGAAACTGTCCGCATAGCTGACGATTTGTTGCTGTTTCTACAGCCCCTGCGATAGGTAAGGTTTTAGAAGTTATTGATGAGTATGCCAAATTATCCGGTTACAAAATTAACTGGGCCAAATCCACGGCTTTTCCCATTAATAAGCTCACTTTCTCCTCCTCAGTGCAGGATTATAACTTCAAATGGAAAGCCTCAACGATTAAATACCTTGGGGTTCGTTATTGTCCGTCGGTTGAAGAGACAGTGAGGCTAAATATTCAGACAATTAAAGAGATGGCGCACTCACTTGCTTGGAAATGGTCCCCCTTGCATTTATCTTGGTGGGGAAGGCTAAACTCCATAAAGATGGTCCTGGTGCCTAAGATCAATTATATTTTGGAAATGGTCCCAATATTATTTCCGAGGAAATGTTATAAGGAGGTGGAGCGTTTGCTACTGACCTTCTTGTGGCAAGGTAAACCTCCTAGGATTGCAGCATGGAAGTTAAAAGCAGGTAAGGGTGAGGGGGGGAGGGTGCAGTTCCCTGATTTTGAATGGTACCATAATGCGCTTTTATTGAATGGAGTGGCCTTTTATTGAATTGAGTGGAGGAGTGGCCTAGTGGTTGGGGCAAGGTACTTCAGGCCGGAAGGTCGGGGGTTCAAATCCCACTAGAGGACAGCAACCTTGGGCCGGAAGGACTGGGGTTTCTAGTCCCACAGGTGCTCCTTGTGGTCTTGGGCAAGCCACTTAACCCTCCATAGCCCATGTTCCCTGTAAAATAGTTATCTCCAAGTTATAATGCCCTGTTCAATGTAATTTCAGTTTGTTCAATGTAAACCGCACTGATGCAGAATAGCGCGGTATATAAGAGAATGTAAATAATAAATAATAAATAAATAAATAAATAAATTGAAGCAAGGCTTAAAGTGGGGAGCTGATATTTCCCAAGAGGGACATCCGGTTTGGGTCGAGGTGGAAAGAGAGCTGACGTCCCCTTTCCCTATGCATTTGCTGATGGGAATGCAAATAGTAGATCCGGGTAAAGGGACTTGGGTTATACAGTCTACTCAACGTGCCTTTAAGTTTCTGGAGAATGCCACAGAATGCGAGCAGGGTATTTCAGCCCAGCATCCCATTTGGTCCAACCCTTTGCTCAAAATAGGGCGTAGGCCGTTCGCCTGGAAAGCTTGGCAGGATGCTGGCATTTGGACTATAGGCCAATTGGTGAAGAGAACTGGGTGGAAGAGTTTTGCTGATCTCCAGGAGGAATTTGGGTTAGTGGGGGTTCACCAATTTCAATGGATGCAACTGATGCACTGTTTACGTAGTGCAGTAGGAGAGGCGAAGCTGCTAGTTGACAAGTGGGGGCTTCAGAAGGTGGTGGAGGAACTCAGGACCTCCAGCGATAGGATGTCCAATATCTACGCAATCATACGGGATAAATGGAAAACTGGGTCTGGGGTGAGGCGAAGCTGGGAGCCTGATGTAGGATGTACAGTTCCTCAGCGGTTGTGGACCTTAATTTGGAGTAAGGTTAATAGAGTGTCGAAAGCAGCATCGCTTACTCAGTCCCTTTATTTTTTGATGCATAGAGCGTTTATAACCCCTGTTAAAGTCTCAAAGTGGGACACTGCAGCGTCAAATAAATGCTGGTCCTGCATGACAGCTCCGGGCACCTTCCGTCATATGTTATTTGAGGAGGAGTGGTCTAGTGGTTAGGACAAGGTACTTCAGGCCGGAGGGCCGGGGGTTCAAGTCCCACCTGGGGACAACAATCTCAGGCCGGAGGGACTGGGATTTCTAGTCCTATAGGCACTCCTTGTGGTCTTGGGCAAGCCACTTAACCCTCCATTGCCCATGTTCTCTATAAGTATTAGCATATGTGTCTCATATCCCCTCGTGTTAAATGTATCCCCCAATTGACCGCTTTGACCCGGTGAAAAGCGGGATATAAATACAGCTAAATAAATAATAATTTGACTGTCAGTATGTTCAGGGTTTCTGGCGGCTGGTTTGGAGCAAGATTGACCGCATTATAGGAGTGCAAGTCCCCCTGGACTGGGATATTGTTGTTCTCCGCTCCTGTGCGAGCTCCTTACAACTCCCTAAAGACAAACATTTCCTGTTTAACTTCCTGATGGCGATTGCATTGAAACTGATTATTACCAATTGGAAGGATTCGTCCAAATTGGATGCTCATCTGTGGTGGAGCCTGGTATGTACTTATGCGAGCTTTGAGAAGGCGCAAGATCTGAAAGTCCCGCAGGAGGGACTGTGTGGTGGAAGGAGAAAAAGCGGGCGCTCCGTAATGGCTAATGACTCTTTCAGCGGTAGCAAATGGCAGCTACTGGAGGACTATGTGGCGCAAGCTAAGTGTTGTAGAGGTTTTGTTATGAAGCAATGACGTAATGTTTAGTAACTGTTTTAAAGTGGATGTAAGGTGATTGAGCTCCCAGGGAAGTAGGTGTGGGAGGGGGGATAAGGGAAGTTGTGGTGGGTGGAGGGGGGGGGGGTATTTCACTGTAAGAAATTGGCTGTATTTTATAGTGGAAGTATTGTTGTCTTGGTGAGCATGTAATCCATGTAGTTTGTAATAAGAGTTTTTTGTTTTTTTTTTAATTTAAAGAGGGCCCCTGCAAGATAAAAAAATTGGGCTGCCAGGGAAAAGAAAAAAGGCGCGAACGCAGTCTCTAAGGACAAAAAACGAAAAAAGAGATCCGGGCTCGGCACCGGTGTACTGAGTCCAGGCGGGAAAGGAACAGACGTCGAACCGAAGAAAAAACTCGACCCAACGCAGAAAAATCAACTTTTTTCACGGGTGACAAGGACAGGCGTCTGAAGGGCTCCGCAGAAAAAAGAAGACTAAGCAAGATGGCACCTTTGGGTAGGAAGGGGACCGTGCATGTGTGCCTGCATTCCCAAAGGTTTTCTTTGAAAGCTGGGGAAATGCTCCGCATGGGGGCTCCGTCAACGCCGACATCACCCATATGTGAGGACTGACTTCCTGCTTGGTCCTGGAGAATACGCGTATACGCATCTCTTAGATTTAGAGAACATAGCCAGTCCTGACTTTGAAGGTATGGTAGAAGTGTCCCGAGGGAGATCATTTTGAACTTTTCTCGGAATAAATATATATTTTTTTGTAAACTCTGTTTATTAATCCACGAGTGCATATCGTTACAACATCCAGCATTACAAAGCTCCATCAGGCGTGGTTGTCTCTGATCCACCACCTGAACACAGTCAGTCACTCGTGGTATAAACCCTCTTAAGCCCCGCCTCCCTCCTCCCTTCCACCCTTCCTCCCACCCCTCCCCTCCCACCCGTAGCTTCATCCAGATCAGAAACAAAAAAGGGGGGGGGGAAGTACAGTCTTCCTATTTGTCCACCCCTCACCCCAATTGCAAACAAAACTCCCCCCCCCCTACTGAACTCCCATCCTCAATCGGTTTGCAGTATCCCATTACGGGTCCGTGGCCTCAGAGTTTGAATATAAG
This sequence comes from Ichthyophis bannanicus, assembly GCA_033557465.1. Lineage (NCBI taxonomy): Eukaryota > Metazoa > Chordata > Amphibia > Gymnophiona > Ichthyophiidae > Ichthyophis > Ichthyophis bannanicus. The sequence goes on along the minus strand of CM066041.1, from coordinate 16,506,248 downwards.
GTTCCCATACCAGAAGAAATAAAGGCCAGTGTTTGACATTTCCCCTAGCTCCCTCCCTCTCAAAGAGCATCAGTTGGTGAAAGCTGTTGTGCCATTCCCAAAAGGTAGGGGGGCTCTGCTCTCTCCATCTGTGCAGTATTTATTTGAATTCATTTTTATACCGCTCCTTCCAGTGATCAGCAGCGGTTTACATTTTAACATTTAATTCTGCAATGACAGCAGTTACATATAACAATATAGAAACTATGTACATAGCAAAGGAAGCGTAGGAATTCAAAACTATTTACATAGAGAACCGTGTATGTTCAGTTAACTATAAACATAATATTTACATTTGGTCCCTTACCCACCAGAAGGCCTTCCTCACCAGTAAGCGCTCTCATCTGCCCTTGGGGTGAAGTGGTTCAAGTTGATCCAAGGCAACCAGAGAGCCAGTCCACCTAATCAGATGACGTATCAACCTGCTCATATAATCACTAATCCACCCCCAGTAAGAGCAAATTCGCTGACATCCCCACCACGTATGACCCAAATCTGCCAGCGGAGTAGAACACTTTGGGCACTCACCATCTGACGTAAGATGGCTCCGCAATGCTCTCCTCGGGGAGAAATGTGTCCAAACTACAAATTTAAACTGCACCTCTCTCCATCTAGCCCCCTCTACGAGCCCAGCAATCTGCCTCAGGGTTTCGCAAATGGTTCCCGGCCCCACCACCAAACCCAACTCTCGCGGCCTCCTCCGGCTAATAATATGGTGGAGTCAGATATTTGTCCAAGCTTCTTTTCAGACCTGAAATTGTAAGAGACGACCCCTCTCCTAATCCAAAGAATTCTAAGATCGTTGCGGATCTCTCCACCGCTAATTCCCCCTGAGATAAAGAGGCCACGTAATGGGAGAGCTGAGCGTATGCAAAAATCTGGTGCCTGTTCAGCTCATATTCCCTACAGAGAGTTGCAAATGGTTTGTATCTCCCCGCTGCATCCACCACATGTTGGAGTTTGCATAACCCAAGGTCCCGCCATTCCCGAAAGACTACTGTGTCCGATCCTGGCGGAAATTTAGTATTAACCTGTAACGGTAGCCAGCTGGACACGTTTGGAGCTCTACCCCAATACCTGTTTAATTGCCTCCAGGTATATCTCGCTGGAGTCAGCAGTACACTCCTATTTAATCTCGGCGATAGCGCTGATCCCTCTGCATGCATGACCGCTAACAATGTTTGCGGAGCCACAAAGGCCTCTTCCAGCACCCTGGGGGTGTAGTGCTCTGTATCCCCCAACCAATCCCCCCACATGCCTGGCTTGACAGGCTAGCACACAAGACCTCAGATCCAGAACCCCTATCCCCCCTCCTCTCCATCCACCTTGTAAATGATTCAATGGAATGTGCGCGTTCGCCCCCTTCCAAAGAAACCGCCGGATCTCTCGCTCCAAACAGGTAAGATTCCTCCTAAGTAGCCACACTGGAAGAGTTTGCAACCAGTACAGTACCTGGGGCAAAACTACCATTTGCAATGCCGCCGCTCTCCCGAGCAAAGACAGGGGAAGGGGACTCCACGCCTGTAATTGCATATGTAACTTAAGGGATATCCGCTCAAAGTTTCTTTTGTACATCTCTTTAGGGTCCCTGGGCAAGAATACCCAGATAGACAAAGTAATCATTCGCCCATTTGAGTGGGAAGGTAGTCCCCCCAACTACTCCTCAAATGACCAGATACATCCAAAGCCTTTGAATTATCCATATTAATGCGCAATCCTGCAAAACTGCCAAACCACGAGAACTCCTCTAATAGTCTAGGCAGCGACTGCTGGGGGTCTAGCAAATGCACTAACACAGGGGTGTCAAACTCAAATACACAGTGGGCCAAAATGTAAAACTTGAACAAAGTCGCGGGCCAGCATTGAACAAATGGACCTTTTAATATGGACCCAAACAAGATTTGCTTTAACATTGAATATGAAGCAACACTTATTACTATACAATTAATAACAAAATAGATCAGATATCAAAAAACCAAATACAAATAAAAAAAAACATCAATGACATTCATTTATTAAATAAGATTTAAATAATAATAAATAATAATTTTTAAAATAAAATAATAATAAAATTAATCAACTATTCAAGCCCATGTCTTGGAGTAGCAAGAAAAAGTGCATAAAGAAAACGTTAATTATTGCTCAGTTTGCTGCACACTGATCTAATCTGATGTGCCCAAGCCAGATACCTGGCATCTCTTCTTGGATGATAGTTCATCAATGTCTGGGCTCAGGCTTTGAGCTGAGGAAATCCTCAGTATCGAGCGAAGGTGTTCATCAGTCAGACGTCTCCTGTGAGATGTTTTGGTCATCTTCATCGAGGAGAAACGTTGCTCACATAGATAAGTGCTGCCGAACATGGAGAGCATCTGAGCAGCTTGGGTGCGGAGCTGAGGCATTGTGTCAGGGATGAACTGTGGAAACTGGGCGGCGCCCACAGCATCATACTTTGACTTCAGCGTGTCATTACACTGGAGTTCAATTAGCTCCATTTGGAGGTTGGTTGGTGCGTTTTCCACATTAACTGCAAAGGGATTACTGAGCAGTTCAAACCTACATTTCTGGACATCAAAGTCGGCAAATTGCCGGCTAAACTCAGCGCCGAGTACACTGAGTTTTTCAGCAAACTGTGCGCATGGGAACAAGTTGGTAAAGAACTGCGTTTTCATGGTTTGGCAGCAGGGAAAATGGCCAAGGTTTCCTTGCAGCATCTGATTCTCCCACAGGCACAGTTTAGTTTTAAAAGCCCTCACTGCAGCGTACATGTCTGTGATGATGCGCCCCCGCCCCTGAAGCTGCAGGTTCAGCGCATCGAGATGGCTCGAGATGTCACACAGAAAGGCCAGCTCACACAGAAACCTTTTCTCCCGAAGCTCTGCTGTGTCCTTCCCTTTGCTTTCCAGAAACTGACATATTTCCTCATGCAGCTCAAAACATCTATTCAGTACTTTTCCTCGGCTTAACCATCTCACCTCTGTGTGATACGGCACGTCTGCGTATTCCGAACCACACTCCTCCAGAAAAGACTTAAACTGGCGGTGATTCAGACCTTTGGCTCTTATAAAGTTAACTACTTGTGTTACTGTGGTCATAACATGTTCCATCTTTAGGGCTTTGCCACACAATGATTCCTGATGTATGATGCAGTGATAAACAGTTAGTTCACCTGCACAGTTCTCTTCCTGCATCTTCTCCCGGACCCTGCCCACCAGTCCACTTGTTTTACCGCACATCGCTGGCGCACCATCTGTCGTTAATCCCACGAGTTTATCCCACGGCAGCTTTATTTCAGTTACGCATTTGGAAACCTCCTCAAAAATTTCCTTTCCTGTGGTTGTGCCATGCATTGATTTGAATCCCAATAGCTCCTCCGTAACACACATATTTGAGTCCACTCCACGGATGAAGACTGACAGCTGAGCAGTATCAGATGCGTCGCTGCTCTCATCCACAGCAAGGGAGAATGCAACGAAATCTTTTCCTTTTTCCAAAAGCTGGTCATACAGATTGGTGGCAAGATCACATGTGCGATCAGCTACTGTGTTTCTGCTCAGGCTCACGTTTGAAAAGGCTTGCTTTTTCTCTGGGCACACGATGTCACAAACTTTCAACATGCACTTTTTCACAAACTCTCCCTCATTAAAGGGCCGGGCTGATTTTGCGATCTCTGCTGCCACAATATAACTAGCCTTTACAGCAGCCTCACTTTGTGATGTGGCTTTTTTGAACATATTCTGTTGTGAAACCAAACTTCTTTTCATCTCCTCCACTTTCTGGCTCCTTTGAGTCATGTCCAGGTCCTTGTACTTGTCATGGTGTTTTGTTTCATAGTGTCGTCGAATGTTATACTCCTTAGTTATAGCCACGTTGACTCCACAAATCAGACAAACAGGTCTGTCTTTTACATATGTAAACAAATATTCTGTCTCCCACCTGTCCAGAAAGTTCCTGTTGTCTGCCTTTCTTTTTGCCATTTTTGGGAAGGGGTTCCACAGTGACAGTTGTAGCTTGAGATCGCTATGACTTCTGTCACACAGGAGAGGGCGTTTCTGGGACCTGTCCTGATTGACGCGCCAAAACAGCAAGGCATTATGGGATTTGTAGTATTAGCGATGAATGAATGCGCTGTATAATACCGGCGGGCTAGCTCTAGTAGTCATTTGGTATAGCTCGCGGGCCAAATATAATTACACTACGGGCCAAATTTGGCCCGCGGGCCAGAGTTTGACACCTATGCACTAACATATCATCCGCAAATGCTGCCATCTTAAACCAAGACGTCCCGATCCACACCCCCCCCTCCCCCCGAATGTCTCCGGACGCCTTTATCCTCCGCACCAACAGGGCTAGTGAGAGCACAAACAGCGGGGAGAGGGGGAAACCCTGGCGCGTGCCTCTTTCCAGACAGAACTTCTTCAATAGTACTCCATTGCATATCACCCCCGCAGTAGAATTCGTATAGAGAACATCTACCATTTTACAAAAGGATGGTCCCAAACCATAACGCGGCAGCAAGCCCTTCAGATATTGCCAGTTCACCTGATCAAAAGCTTTCTCCGCGTCAAAGCTGACCAATAGCGACTGCAGTTCCCTATTGTGCACCCACTCCAATGTCACGATGATCTTCTGCAAATTTCGTACCACATGCTGACCCTTCACAAAGCCCACCTGTGACTCATGCACCAATTCCCCCAGCACCAACCCCAGTCTGCCAAAATCGTAGACATCACTTTTACATCAAAATTTAACAAGGAAATTGGACGATAAGAGGCCGCCTGCGTATGGTCCTTCCCTGGCTTAGGTATTAACACAATGTGCGTGTGATTGTCACCCCATGAGAATAGGTCCTTCTCAGTTCATTGATGAAAGACTACCACCAGAGAAGGGGAGACCAGAGTTTCCAATACCTTATATAGTTCGGCTCTAAAATCGTTTGGACCAGGCGTCTTGGAACAACTGGCTTTTTGAATGACCCTTTGCACTTCCTGCACCGTAATTGCCTCTTCTAACTGGGCCCGCTGTTCCACTCCCAACCGCGGAAGCTTCAACTCTCTTAAAAAATCCTCCATTCTAGTTGGGGACCCCTCTACTCCTGGTGCTGATAAAAGGATCGAAACACCTGAACAATCTTTGAAGTCTGTTTATGTAAGCGACCCTGAGCATCTCTCAACACCGCCACCGTTCCAATTCCCTTGCTACCTTGTAGGCAACGAGCCAGGAGTCTCCCTGGTTTATCTCCAAAGCGGTATAACTGATAGCAGTAATACATAAGGGATTTCTTAGCTCTCCTGTGTAGTAACTCATTAAGAGCCACTTGAGCTTCCCACCACCTCTTTTAATTCACAGCGTTAGGACAACTTGCCCATCTCCAACGCTTTTTGCTTGTCCTTCCATACGAACAATCTGCTCAGTTAGTAACCTCCGCTTACGCGCCGCATATCCTATGATATTGCCTCGCAATACCACCTTAGCCATCTCCCAGAACAATTCCGGGTCAGCTTGATGCCTCTCGTTATTTAGCGCATACTCATGCCACCGCTGCTTGATAAAAAAGTGGAAATCAGTGTCCCGGTAAAGATCTAGCGGGAACCGCCATAGTCTACTCCGGGGGTCAGCGTCGCCCCAATCCAACTCTACCCAGATCAGCGTGTGGTCCGATCTCAGTGGGTCTGATTTGTGCATCCACTGTGCAGGCAAACAGCCCCTTTGATAGCAGTATATAATCAATGCGCGCACTGGAACCATGTGCCCTTGACTGGTGTGTAAAATCCCTATCAGATGGGTGTAACAAGCGCCTCGGATCCACCGCGTCGAACCTTTGTCAAAAGCCCCATTTGAGATCTTATCTGGCTCCCTTCCCTTCGTGATGTGTCAAGGTCAATGTCAAACAACCCGTTAAAGTCCCCTCCCAATATCAGGGGGACATCCGGCATCTGTTCCACCCTAGAAGCCAATCTTGCGTACATCTCCCAGTCTAAAGCATTCGGGCTATACACATTGCCCAACACTATGGGCCTCCCTTCTAATAATCCATGTACCAACAAAAATCTGCCCACTGGGTCAATATATACTTGTAGCATTACAAATCTCACTCGCCTGTGCATCAAGATGACCACTCCACCTTTTTTCCCCTGCGTAGGGGGCCCCCATCCCTGGCCCACCCAATCTCTCTGCAGTTTAATGTGCTCCTCCGCCGTCTGGTGGGTTTCTTATAACATTGCAATGTTGCATTTCTGCCTCGCTAGTGCTTGCAATACTTTATTTCTCTTTACTGGACTACCCACACCACACACATTCCATGATATAATCTTCAAGGTGGTATAGCTCTGACGATCCTATAACTCACGTTGTTTAGTATTTTCCAAGGAGGAGCCTCCCCAGCCTGAAGCCCCCCTTTACAGCTGTCCCATTCCCCACTGTCCGACTTACTCTCCCCCCAGAGGCTACCAAACCCTCCCCCCCAAACCCCTCCCCCCCTGTTCCCTCCCTCCTCCACCCCCTCTCCCACACACCCCTCAAGAACCCTGCCATCCTACTCCAAGAACTCTATCCACCCCCCCTAGCTGGTCACAATCGATGTGATCGGATCCCCCCATCTCCTCCGCCGCCACCCATCCCTCTCGGCACGCTCACCCCTCTGTCCTCTCATTCCATACTGCCCTCCCAGCCCCCAAAACACCCTAACCTTGTCTAAGCTATTCCCCCCAACCCCTGCCGTTCCAACACCCACCCTCAAAAACAGGAAGAAAGGAAGAAAGAAAAAAAGAAATACAAGGGAACAACATTACAGTACCAGACTAGAATAAGAACCGCAAAGAGTCTATTATAGATATTAATGCATATCCATTTATAGCCTTCAAATAGAGCAAAGTACCAGGCTGAAGGCCTCACCTCAGGTCTTTGCTATCTCAGTGTCCAGTAGCAGGGCCATAAAACCAGGCTCATCTTCAGATAGTGCCCACTCCTGTCCCAGGCAGCTCTCTGGAAATCGACGCCTCTATCAGTCAAAGCCTGACTTCTGTGGCCTGTTGTATTCCACCAGAGGCTCTCATGATGCTCCACGTTGCTCCTCTGTGCAGGTTGTCGCTCTCTTCGCCAGTTGCTCGACATATTGAGTCGCCTCCCCCGCCGATCCAAATACCCAGTGCACTCCCTCGTGGGTAACATGTAGCCTGGCTGGGTACTGTACCATAAACCAAATGTTAGCGTCTATCAGTTTCTGGCATAGGGGCGCGTATGCCTTCCGGCGCCGACTCAGAGCCGCAGAGTAGTCCTGCGTTATTCGTATTTTCATATTCTCTCTTTCAATAACGCCTTTTTTCCGTATAGCTCTCAATACTGCTTCCTTTTGTGAAAATTACAAGAATTAGGCCAGGACCACCCTGGGCCTGTGGTCTTTTAGTTGTTTAGGCTCTATTCTTTGAGCCCTCTCAACTATGATTTTGCCACTTTCTTCTTCTCCCTCTATCACCAAGCCAGTCAGATTTTCTACATAGGATTTCAAGTCCTTGTCCAGAATCAAGTCTGAGATACCCAGAAACTGCAAATTATTGCATCTGGAACGTTTTTCAATGTCATCCAGTTTTGCCTCGTGTATTTTCAATGCGGTCTGCACACGTCCCAGCTCCCGGGTTAGAGTTTCCACCTCCTCTTCTGTGTGCATGATGCAGGTCTCCGCCTCCTGCATGCAGGTGCCCTGTAGTGCAAAGAGCTCTGTAGTGTCCCCATCTTATTGTGCAGTGCTTCAAATTGTACCGACAATGTACCTGAGACCGCCGCCGAGATCTCTTCAATGAATGCCTGCGAGGCAGAGGTATTCTGCACGGGGGGGCGAGTCCGCCATTTTCTGCTGCCCTGCAGCTCGATTTTTTTCCCGTCTCCCCGACTTCACTGCCGATGCCATTCTCTCCGCACTTCAAGTTCTGCTCACTCACCTCTCCCAACACTCGGGAGCTAGCAATGGTACCACTCCGCCCCGAAACACGGCTCAATTCTGGAGGCTTAGAAGAGGGGGGTCCGGAGCTCGAGTGATCTGCGTCCACCCAAGCTCACCACATCACGTGACCTCCCACAAATATTTGTTTAATTCTCTGAGGTCTAGTATAGGCCTGTGTCCCCCTGTCTTCCTTGGAATAAGAAAATAGGGGGAGTAAAACCCCGCCCCCTGTTGGGGTATGGGTACTTCTTCGATTGCTCCTTGAGCAAGAAGTGATGTGACTTCCTGCCACAAAGGTTTGGTGGCAGGGGCCTGAGAATTGAACTGTTATTATTGGGGGGGGTTTTAGTGCCATCAAGTCAGTGTTGACTCATAGCGACCCAGCTACCTCTGGGTTTTCTTGGCAACGTATCACCGGAAGTAGATTACCTTCCATTGCCTCGGAAGAAAAGGCTGGCAAAGTGACTTGCCCAAGATCACAAGGAGTGCCAGTGGGAATCAAACCCTTGATTTTCTGGGTAGTAGGCAGTTGCTCTAACCTAACCACTAGATTACTCCTCCATCCATTATTATTGTAGGTGGGGGCAAGTTGAGAAAATTAAGCTTGTACCCCAGTCGTACAATGAACAGAGTACAGTTTTCTGATGTTATTTGTTGCCATCTTTTGGCAAAATAGAATTGTGAAAATTACTCCAAACAGACTTTAACAGAAAAACTCGGAGGGTTTTATACTTCAATAATTAATACTATTGCACGGAAGTCGTCTCAGACTAATCGGCTGGAAATAACTGGATTGAGAAAACTCGTCATTAACACCAGCTCAGCCTAAGTACATCAATGACACCTTCCGGCATTTGTGAAAACTTTCCATGTACCCTCTCTCCTCCTGTGTATCAAATTTTTGATTTTAACAGGTGTTTGCACTTGCACTTAACTGTGTGTATCTTCTAAATAAATTTTCTTTCCAATATTCAATAGAACTTATGACTAGCACTTAGCTTCATGAGTCTTCAAATGAGTCTTCAACTGAATCTTATTCGTCCGACGCCTCACTTGCAACGTTGTGAACAGCGTTTCACTCAATAGATGAGGTTCTTCAGGGAATTTAAAGATAGTGCATACAGTCCAAACGTTAACCAGTAGGGACTTTCACTCTACTCAGCTTTCTCTAGCGGACATTATTAGATGTAATTCTTTTCAGCAGCCATCAGCTGTTTCTTTCTCCTTTCAACCTAGAGAAACACTGCGCATGTTTCTCTAGGTTGAAAGGAGAAAGAAACAGCCGATGGCTGCTGAAAAGAATTACATCTAATAATGTCCACTAGAGAAAGCTGAGTAGAGTGAAAGTCCCTACTGGTTAATGTTTGGACTGTATGCACTATCTTTAAATTCCCTGAAGAACCTCATCTATTGAGTGAAACGCTGTTCACAACGTTGCAAGTGAGGCGTCGGACGAATAAGATTCAGTTGAAGACTCATTTGAACAAGATTCATTTGAAGACTCATGAAGCTAAGTGCTAGTCACAAGTTCTATTGAATATTGGAAAGAAAATTTATTTAGAAGATACACACAGTTAAGTGCAAGTGCAAACACCTGTTAAAATCAAAAATTTGATACACAGGAGGAGAGAGGGTACATGGAAAGTTTTCACAAATGCCGGAAGGTGTCATTGATGTACTTAGGCTGAGCTGGTGTTAATGACGAGTTTTCTCAATCCAGTTATTTCCAGCCGATTAGTCTGAGACAACTTCCGTGCAATAGTATTAATTATTGAAGTATAAAACCCTCCGAGTTTTTCTGTTAAAGTCTGTTTGATTGGAGTAATTTTCACAATTTTATTAGTAATATATTGCTCTATAACATGACCCAAACTGCTTGTGAATCTTTTGGCAAAATGGCATAGTCTTCCTGGAATGGTTAAGGGTTCTGGACTTTTCAGGGACAGAATGACTAAGTTCTCTAGGTAGAAGTCAAAGACCCTGAGGGGGCTGGGTCTGTTGGGCCGATTGAGCTCTTTGAGCTTGTGGCTTTTTCTTTGCTGTTCTGTTGCTGCTCCCTCCTGGGGAACATGAAGCAGACAGTGGCTTTGAGGGGTGTAAGAGGATAAGGTTTCTTTTTCTTACTGAAAAAGGGTTTTTTTGAATGTTTTCTTTATCTTTATTTTAACACTTTATATACCGCCCTTGTCGGAACATGAGAGCGGTTTACAATAAAATATGCTAGCACCATAGGAAAGAATGGAACTCCATTATAAAATAAAATAGATTGACCAGTAGGGTCACTTAGGAGCAGGCAGAAAAGCAGTAACTTAAACAGAACTACTGGTTCTTTGCTGGATTGGCTGTAGACTTTGATAGTCTGTTCAAGGTAGTATTTTCAGATTCAAGCTGATTAGCCTTGTCCTGCCAGTCCTTCCCAAAGAGATTTTCTCCTGTACAAGGAATGTTTCCCAGTTTTTCTTGCACCCACTGTTCTAAGTCTGATGCTTGAAGCCAAGCAATACGATGGAGTGAAGGAGTGGCCTAGTGGTTGGGGCAAGGTACTTCAGGCCGGAAGGTCGGGGGTTCAAATCCCACTAGAGGACAGCAACCTTGGGCCGGAAGGACTGGGGTTTCTAGTCCCACAGGTGCTCCTTGTGGTCTTAGGCAAGCCACTTAACCCTCCATAGCCCATGTTCCCTGTAAAATAGTTATCTCCAAGTTATAATGCCCTGTTCAATGTAATTTCAGTTTGTTCAATGTAACCCACACTGATGCAGAATAGCGCTGTATATAAGAGAACGTAAATAAATAAATGTGCTCCTATGGATATAGCAGAGGTTCTGCTAATGCAATCAAAGGCAGCACAGTTCATAAATTTAGAGACATTCTGGGCGTGTTTGACCAGAATAAGGTAGTCTGCTCTTTTTTCCTCAGAGACACAAGGGCTAATGAGCTCTAGGTCTTTTGTGACTTCTTCCAGGAACATTCCCATATAAAGAATGTAGGAACTGATCCTGGCTGATAGCATGGAGGATTGAAAGCATAGACGCCCAAAGGCTTCGAGTGTCCTGGATTCCCGGCCTGGAGGATTAGAAGAATGTGTTTTAGCACTCTTGATTCTTCGCATGGCCTATTCCACTACCATTGAATGGTGTGCTGAGTTTTTTGAAAACCAGGACAACTTGGCACTCTGTACATAGTGTCAAGGCGTCGAGAATGTGAAGATGTTGAGAATGTGGGAGTTTCCCACATTCTCAACATCAGATCATGTAAGATCTTATGAATGGGAAGCATAGCTGCCTCCTTGGGAGCCATAGGGTATTGTAGAATTCTTAATTCTTCTGCCCTAGATTCCTTTTCTGGAATCACAGTGATTGCAAGACCCTTTGCTAAATCACATATGAAATCCTGGAAGGACATGTCTTCTGGAGGAGACATCCTGCGTTGAGGAGGAGGAGTTGAATCCTCTAGTAGATTCGCTCTGGTACCGGTAGAATCGTCAGAGTCATCGGAATCGGAAGACTCAAAGGCACTCTGTACCGGGTGCTCCCATAACACATGGTATCGGTACTGCTCGAAGTCGGTACCGAAATGTCTCAGTTCCTGATCCCTGATACCCGAGATAGACTCAAAGCTCGGCATGGGGGGAAGCAGTCCTGTCAAAGCACGTACTATTGATGTCGGTACAGATACCTGTTGAACCGTCTGTAGCAGTCTTAGCAGTACCGAAGCTGCTAAGAGGGACGCTAGACTGCGTTCAATAGTGAGAATTCTCTTGTCTATCGCTCCTGCTGATGCCTGGGTGTCGGTACCGGTGGAAGTGGCTACGACCCCAGAACATGGCACCAGTAGTTCTGCAGAGGTGGAAGCCTCTGGAACATCCTGGAGCCCCGTTAATGCTTTGGAGCCCGAAGACTCCCGCCGGGGCTGTTTTGCTGGTGAACTATCCTCGAGGGCAACGCCAGTGGCATCTCGATACTTTGAAGGAGATTTACCCTTCGAGGACCCGGCCAGACTTAGAAGACTTAAGTTTAGTTACCTGAGATCCATGGGAGGAAGATGAAGCCCTGGAAGACATCGAATCAAGTGACATCGTATCCACGGCAAAAAGGGTACCGAGTTTTGCAGCTCTATTCTGCAGGCCCCTTTTGGTCATCCTTGTGCAGGAGAGACACTCCATTGGACAATGTTCAGGACCTAAACATTTTAGACACCAATTATGGGTGTCAGTGACGGAAATGGTACCGCCACACTTTGAGCATTTTTTGAAACCACTAACTGGTTTCTCCATGCCTGAAGAAAAGTGAGCCTAGTGCCCAAAATGGCACCTAGCACAAGAAACAGCGGAAAGACCCCTGAAAAGAATACAAGTTTTGTTTTATTTTTAAAAGAAGAAGAACCGGCGGTACCGGTAAGCGTCGAATGAAGGCAGACGCGACCACAAAAGTCAAAGAATAAAAGGAGTTTTTCTGCAGTGACAGGGTACACGTCCTGTCGGCTCCGCGGAAAAAGAACTGAAGTGAGAGAGGTACAGAGGCAGGAAGACAGCACGCATGCGCTGTGGGATGCTCCCAAAAGCGTTCCTATTGGACACTGGGGAGCGTTCCTGTGCAGGATCCGTTGGTACAGACAATACCCATATGTGAAGACTACATTCCTGCTTGTTCCTGGAGATTATGGAAGTCCAGCAATTTGAAAGGAAAACCCAGATCTCCGTGGATTAGAGGTATGGGTAAGTCCAGGCAGGGGGGATAAGGGCCTGGACCACAGGGTATCTAACCCCCTTAAGGCCCACCAGACTCAAAGGATCCTGTGTTAGACAGGCCTCCTGCAGCTCTGTCAGCCCTTTCACTCAACAGTTCCAAGTGAGAATAACCCAGCTTAAGTCTAGAACAGGGGTGGGCAAGTCCGGTCCTGGAGAGCCACAGACCAGTCAGGTTTTCATGATGTCCCTAATAAATATTCATGGACCTATTTCCATACAATGGAAGGCAGTGGATGCAAATAGATCTCATGAATATTCATTAGGGACATCATGAAAACCTGACTGGTCTGCAGCTCTTCAGGACCGGACTTGCCCACCCCTGGTCTAGAAGACTTCTGTCTCCTTTCTAAGCTTTTTCTGCCCAATTAAGAACATAAGAACATAAGATATGCCATACTGGGTCAGACCAAGGTCCATCAAGCCCAGTATTCTGTTTCCAACAGTGGCCAATCTAGGTCATACGTACCTAGCAGTTTCCCCAAGGGACACAGGTTCCACAATGCTTGTATTGGTTCAAGCATTGATATCCTGGGTCCCTTCTTAATAATGGTTTATGGACCTTTCCTCCAGGAACTTGTCCAAACCTTTTTTAAACCCAGCTACACTAACAGCCTTTACTACATCCTCCGGTAACAAATTCCAGAGTTTGATTACACGTTGAGTGAAAAAATATTTTCTTTTATTAGTCTTAAATAGTTTACCCTGTAGCTTCATTGCATGTCCCCTAGTCTTTCTATATTCTGATAAGGTAAACAATCGATCTACGTTTACCCGTTCCACTCCGTTCATTAATTTATAGACTTCTATCATATCTCCCCTCAGCCGTCTCTTTTCCAGGTTAAAGAGCCCCAACCTTTTTAGCCTTTCTTCATAGGAGTAGCCTTCCATCCCCTTTACCATTTTGGTGGCTCTTCTCTGAACCTTTTCTAAAATTGCTATATCCTTTTTAAGATATGGCGACCAGAATTGCACACAATATTCAAGGTGCGGTCTCACCATGGAACGATATAGAGGCATTATAATATCTTTTGTTTTATTTTCCATTCCTTTCCTTATCATACCTAGCATTCTATTTGCTCTCTTGGCCGCCGCTGCACACTGGGCCGAGGGTTTTAACATGGTATCCACAAGGACGCCTAAATCTTTTTCTTGGGTGGTGGTTCCTAATGTGGAACCTTGCATCGTGTAACCATAGTTTGGGTTGTTCTTCCCTAGGTGCATAACCTTGCACTTCTCCACATTAAATTTCATCTGCCATTTTGATGCCCAGTCTTCCAATTTATCAAGATCCTCTTGCAATTTTCCACAATCCTCCTGGGTTTTAACAACTTTAAATAGTTTTGTGTCATCAGCAAATTTGATAACCTCACTCGTTATTCCACTTTCCAGGTCATTTATGAATATGTCAAAAAGCAGCGGACCCAGCACAGATCCCTGGAGTACACCACTATTCACCTTTCTCCATTGGGAAAATTGGCCATTTAGCCCTACCCTCTGCTTTCTATCTTTTAACCAGTTCCTGATCCACAGTAGTACACTGCCTCCTATCCCATGACTCTTTAGTTTTGCCAAAAGTCTCTCATGAGGGACCTTGTCAAAGGCTTTCTGAAAGTCCAGATACACAATATCAACCGACTCACCTTTGTCCACCTGTTTATTCACTCCTTCAAAAAAACATAACAGATTAGTAAGACAAGATCTTCCTTGTCTAAAGCCATGTTGGCTGTCTCCCATTAGGTCATGACTATCTATATGCTGAGTAATTTTATTCTTTATGATGGTTTCTACCATTTTTCCCGGTACTGATGTCAGGCTCACCGGTCTGTAGTTTCCCGGATCACCCCTCGAACCCTTTTTAAAAATTGGTGTTACATTGGCGATCCTCCAATCCTCAGGTATTAGAGATGATTTTAATGATAGTTCACAGATAACTGATAGCAGGTCTGCAATCTCAAATTTCAGTTCTTTCAACACCCTTGGATGTATACCATCCGGCCCAGGTGATTTGCTACTCTTCAGTTTATCTAATAGTTGTAGGACATCTTCCCGATGTATCGATATTTCCTTCAATTCTTCCACACCTTTAAATACCACTTCAGTCGTGGGTAACATCCCTACATCTTCCTCAGTAAAGACCGAAGCAAAGAATTCATTCAGTCTCTCCGCTATCGCCTTGTCGCCTCTTAGTGCTCCTTTAACCCCTTTATCATCTAATGGACCAACTGACTCTCTCACGGGTTTTTTGCTACGAATGTACTTGAAAAGGTCTTTATTTCGCGTTTTTGCTTCCGCAGCAAGCTTCTTCTCAAATTCTCTCTTTGCCTGCCTTATCAATGCCTTGCATTTGACTTGCCAGTGCTTGTGCTGTTTCCAGGTTTCATCATTTGGCTCTTTTTTCCATTTCTTGAAAGATGCTTTTTTGGCAACAGCCTCTCTGACCTCAGCTTTAAACCATGCTGGCAATTTTTTGGACTTCCTTCCACTTTTCTTAAAGCGTGGAATACAGCTGGTCTGGGCTTCCAAGATAGTATTTTTCAACAACACCCAAGCTTGATGTACGTCTTTAACCTTTGCAACTGCTCCTTTTAGTTTTTTCTTAACTGTTTTCCTCATTCTATCATAGTCTCCCTTTCGAAAGTTAAGGGGTAGTACTGTGGATTTCCTTACTATCCCTCCTCCACTAATTAAATCAAAGGCGATCATGCTATGATCACTATTGCCAAGTGGCACCAACACCCTTATCTCTTGCACTACATCTGGTGTTCCACTAAGGACTAGGTCTAATATTGCTTCCCCTCTGGTCGGTTCATGAACCAGCTGCTCCAAGAAGCAGTCATTTATTTCATCTAGGAACTTTATCTCCCTAGCATGTCCTGTTGTGACACTGACCCAGTCGATGCCGGGGTAATTGAAATCACCCATTATTATTACTGCACTGTAACTTTTGCTAGCTTCCTTGATTTCTTTGAGCATTTCATCATCCATTTGTTCATTCTGGCCAGGCGGACGATAGTACACCCCCACTGCCATCGCCTTCCCCTTTTTACATGGAATTTCAATCCATAGAGATTCTACAGCAAATTTTGTTTCTTGCAAAACTTTAATCCTTTCTGACTCAATGCCCTCTCTAACATAGAGCGCAACCCCTCCACCAATTTGATCAGCTCTATCATTTCGATATAGTTTGTACCCAGGTATCACAGTGTCCCACTGGTTGTCCTCCTTCCACCATGTCTCTGATATTCCAATCATATCTAACCTCTCGTTTAGTGCTATATATTCTAACTCTCCCATCTTGTTTTGTAGACTTCTAGCATTTGCATACAAGCATTTTAGAGACTGTATTTTATTCATATTAATTTGGCTATTGGTAGACATGGGTAATTTGGGATCTTTAAGTTCTGTCTGCTCCATACTCGAGGGCATTTGGGCTACTTTACTCTTTTTTGGAACCTCTCTGCTTTTTGTAGTATCCTTCAAGGATACATTCTTCCGAACCATGCGCTCTTGGGCGACTGTCGGCTTTCCCCTATTATCTAGTTTAAAAGCTGCTCTATCTCCTTTTTAAAGGTTAATGCCAGCAGCCTGGTTCCATCCCGGTTAAGGTGAAGCCCATCCCTTCGGAAGAGCCCCTCCTTTCCCCAGAATGTTCCCCAGTTCCTAACAAATCCGAACCCCTCATCTCTGCACCATTGTCTCATCCACGCATTGAGACTCCGGAGCTCTGCCTGCCTATTGGGTCCTGCGCGTGGAACGGGAAGCATTTCGGAGAACGCTACCCTGGAAGTTCTGGATTTCAACTTCCTACCTAAAAGCCTAAATTTAGCTTCCAGAACCTCCCTACCACATTTTCCTATGTCATTGGTACCAACATGTACCAAGACAGCAGACTCCTCCCCAGCACTATCTAAGACCTTATCTAGGTGGCGTGTGAGGTCCGCTACCTTCGCACCAGGCAGGCATGTTACCAGGCGATCCTCACGTCCACCAGCCACCCAGCTATCTACATGCCTAATGATCGAATCACCAACTATAACTGCTGTCCTAACCCTTCCCGCATGGGCACTTGGCCCTGGAGAAACCTCCTCGGTGCGAGAGGGGTTTACATCACCTGGAGGACATTAGTCCTAATGCGCTTAACCGAATTTGTGGGAGTATCGCTCAATAAAATTCCCTAACTCTAGGGATGCGGCTTCTGTTGCTGAGAACTGAGGATACTGGATCCTGGAGCTGAAGAGGAAGCTTTTGTGTGGGAGATCAGAATTATGACATGCTCAGTTCCCAGCTGCTAAAGGTGGGGGAGAACCCATTCGTCGAGACTGGACTGGAGGGATGATATGGAATTGTAATGTAATTGTTGGTAATGATCAGCCACAGTGTCCAGGATCCTGCTTCCAAATTAAACAGCAGCATAGACCATGAATGTGGAATTCTTCCCCGCACTCTACCACCAGATTAGAGCATTCAGTGTACTAAATTGCCGATTCCTGAGAAAAGTAAGCCAGAGTTGCTATCGTCTATCCCGATGCACCTTACTCTGTCTTAATCTGCCAAACATTCTTCCTCCACAAGCATAGGGCCTTGCGCAGCCTTTGATTACAGCTGTGTACTGTTGCCAGAGCTTCTCTAGCTTGCTCTTCCAGCCGCTGCTCCATTTGCTTTCGCCAGATGAGCCAGAAACCTTCCAGCAGTTGCCACTCATGGTGAAGAACAGCCTATTCAGAAAATAGGAGACAATCATTCACAAGACAGAGAGAGAAGGCCTAAAACAATACCAGAGAACCCAACTTACCCTTTCAAGTGCCAGGTGACCCTCTTGCCGCTCCTCCATCCTCTGTCGCCAAGTACAAAATAACCACTGCTGTGCATTATCCCTGAGAGAAACAAATTAGTTGTTAAATCAGCAAGCTCCACTAGACCCAACATAGCACCAATATTGTTTGTTGTTTATTAGGCACTTGATATACACTGTCCTATGTACCATCAGAGCGGTTTACATTAAAATGTGACAAAAAGTCATAAGGTAGAAAACTCCAAAACCAGACAGGAAAGCAGCATTCATACTCAGGACAAAGTCAAGAATCTCAAAGGGGAAGGAGGAGGAGAAGGTGGATGGAAGGAATTACACAAGCAAGAGAAGGAATGCAGGTTACACAGCATGTAAATTAGCAGAAACGGTGTCAAAGGCAAATTAACTATTAGGATGATCAAAAGCAGCAAGGAACAGGTGAGTTTTCACTGCGGATCTAGATCTCTTGACTGAAGATTCTAATCGTAGTTCAGAAAGTAGGCTATTCCATACATGGAGGGGGCCAAGAAATAAAAAGCAGAATGCCTTGTGGACTCACACCAATACATACTATTTGGCCATCTCCTTCCACCTCTCAGAAGAAACCTTAACCAAACCTTGCTTCCTTCCTAGGAGAAAGCAGAGGGATTCACCATCCCCACAGTACAGAATTTCCAAGCCACCTCCCCCAGCACTCTTTACTAGTCATCTGTTTAATAAACACATTGAAAACTGGCAGTACCTGCAGAAGTTTAATGCTGTTTCAGCCATCTCCTTTTTCCGTTGCTGCTCCACACAAAACTGCTTCCAGGCCAAGAACCTTCGAAGTACTATGTTTTTCTCATAGTGACCATCGGCTTTCCGATATTTCACCTAAAACCCACAGGTGGCAGATTTGCCTCACTACATCAATTTAGAAAATTTGACGCAACACAATGTTGTCTTCTCAAAATACTTTGATACAGAGAGAATGCCCCCAGCATCTCAGAAATACACCTCTGTCACCAAAGAGTCAAATGCATCCCTTAAATATAAATGAATGGCCACAGCTTGCCTCAAATGGTCTGTGCATGGATGGTTTGACTATTGTTGCAGTGAGAAAGCGTAGTTACTCACCTGTAACAGGTGTTCTCCAGGAGCAGCAGGAATCAGTCCTCACTTATGGGTGACGTCGGCGCCGACGGAGCCCTCGCGGAGCAATTTTCCCCAGCTTTCAAAGAAAGCCTTTGGGAATTGCAGCGCGCATGCGCGGTCGTCTTCCCGCCCGAGGGTGCCATCTTAGCCAGTCAGATGACATAGCTAAAAAAGACAGCATAAAAATTTGCAAAAAGAACATAAGCAGACGATTGCAACTCCAAGGGGAGGAGGGAGGGTAGTGAGGACTGATTCCTGCTGCTCCTGGAGAACACCTGTTACAGGTGAGTAACTACGCTTTCTCCAGGACCAAGCAGGAAGTCAGTCCTCACTTATGGGACTCCCAAGCTCAAGGCTACCGGAGACCCTAAGCACAAAAATGAGCTCCCTCTAGCTCAGCAGCACAGAAGGAAAGAATCTTCGCTGAATTATCACCCACCGGTAGCCCACATCCGGGATGGAGGGTAGGAGTTGCTCAGACCTCAAAGAGATTACGGAGGACTGCCTGTCCGAAAGCACTGTCCCTACGGGACTCCCCCTCGAGACAGTAATGGACCGCAAAAGTCTGGCTCGAAGACCAAGTAGCGGCCCGGCAGATGTCTGCCAGCGGAACAGAGCGGAGGTAAGCCACTGACGTGGCCTTTGCCCGAACGCAATGAGCCGTGACTCGACTTTCTAAGGAGAGTCCGGCTGCCCCATAAGCCCAAGAGATACAGTCCGCAACCCAGATGGACAGAGTACGCTTGGAGACCGGGAGCCCCAATTTATTGGGGTCAAAAGACACAAAAAGCTGAGCAGCTTTACGGTGCTCCCGCGTACGGTCAAGGTAGAAGTTCAATGCCCTTCTACAGTCCAGGGTATGGAGGACCGTCTCAGCTCGGCTGGAGTGTGGTCTGGGAAAGAAGGTTGGAAGTACCACCTCCTGATTGATGTGAAAAGGGGAGACCACTTTAGGCAGAAATTTCGGGTGAGTCCGTAGGACTACCCTATTCTTGTAGAACCTAGTGTAAGGGGGATCAGACACGAAGGCCTGCAATTCACTTACGCGTCTAGCGGAAGTGAAGGCTATCAAGAACAGTGTTTTCCAAGACAGAAAACGGAGAGAACAGGTAGCCATAGGTTCAAAAGGCGGACAGGTGATCCGCTGCAAAACCACATTCAGGTCCCAGTCAGGCGCTGGCGGGCGCAGAGGTGGCTTAAGTAGAAGGAGACCTCGGAGAAACCTCGCTACGAGAGGGTCGTTGGAGAGAGGTCTGCCGTCCACCGGCACATGATGTGCTGAAAAGAGCACTGAGGTGAACTTTGACGGAGTTGGATTTAAGTCCCAGATTAGAGAGGTGCAGCAAGTACTGCAAGATCACCGACACCGGGCAGGAGAAGGGATCCTGAGACTGTTGGGTACACCAAACGGAAAAGCGACGCCATTTAAGGGCGTAGCATTTGCGGGTGGAAGGCCGTCGCGAAGCCAAGACGACCTCCTCCACCTCCGCCGGCAGGAGAAGGGGAGCAAGGACTACCCTCTCAGCAGCCAGGCCATGAGGTTGAGAGACCTGAGGTTGGGGTGCAGTAGGGACCCCTGATCCTGAGTGAGGAGATCCGGTTGTACCCCCAGAGGGATTGGATCCTCCACCGCCAGTTGCAGCAGGAGCGGAAACCACGGCTGCCTGGGCCAGCGAGGGGCCACCAGGATCATGAAGGCTTTGTCTCGGAGAACCTTGAAAAGAGTCCGAGAGACTAGCGGGATGGGAGGGAAAGCGTACAGAAGGCTCCCCGACCATGAGATCAGAAAGGCGTCCGCCGCAACCCGAAGGGGGTGTGGCTGACGAGAGCAGAAGCGAGGAAGCTGCCGGTTGTGCGGACTGGCAAAGAGATCCACCGTGGGGAGGCCCCACTCGAGGAAGAGCTTCTGAACTACCAAGGGATCCAGACGCCACTCGTGCGGCTGGAGGACCCTGCTGAGTTTGTCCGCAAGGCAATTTTCTTGGCCCGGGAGATAAACTGCCTTGAGGAGAAAGCCGTGACTGACGGCCCAAGAGCAGAGCTTCTGTGCCTCCCGGCAGAGGAGGAAGGAGCCCGTGCCCCCCTGCTTGTTCACGTAGAACATGGCAACTTGATTGTCCGTCTGGACAAGGACGGACTGGTGGGAAGTCAGGTGGGAGAAGGCCTTGAGAGCTAGGCGGATCGCCCTGAGCTCCAGGAAGTTGATCTGCTGAGCAGACTCCCACGTGGTCCAGAGGCCCTGAGTACGTGCCTCTTGGCAATGTGCTCCCCAGCCCAGGAGGGATGCATCGGTGGTCAGCACCCGGGTCGGCTGAGGTGACTGGAAAGGCATTCCGAATAGTAGGTTCGGCTGCCGGAGCCACCACCGGAGAGACGAGATCAGCGGCTCGGAGACGCGCACTAGGTCTGCTAGGCCGCCTGTGGCTTGCCGCCACTGCTGGCGGAGACACCATTGAGCAGACCGCATATTCAGGCGGGCATTGGGGGTCACATGGACGGTGGAAGCCATATGGCCGAGTAGTCTCAGGAAGCGCCTGGCGGAGACCAGGGGCTGGCTGCGAAAGCGGTCGGCTAGGTCCATGAGCCGTTGAGCCCTGTCGAGCGGTAGGTATGCTCGCGCCTGAGGAGTGTGCAGTCTTGCGCCGATGAACTCGAGATCCTGTGAGGGGAGCAAAGTGGACTTTGCGAAGTTTATAACAAAGCCCAAGTGCTGCAGAAGAGTCACCGTGCGGCGCGTGGCGTCGGTGACCTCCCGAGCGGACGCCGCTCTGATGAGCCAGTCGTCGAGGTACGGAAAGACATAGAGGCCGTGAAGCCGGAGATGGGCCGCCACGACCGCGAGACATTTTGTGAAGACTCGCGGTGCGGAAGACAGGCCAAAGGGCAGTACTCTGTACTGGTAATGATTTCCTGCCACCACAAACCGTAGGTATTGGCGGTGGCTTGGGTGGATGAGGATGTGCGTGTAGGCATCCTTTAGATCCAAGGAGCATAGCCAATCTCCCTGCTGGAGGTAGGGCAGAAGGATTCCAAGGGTAAGCATTTTGAACTTCTCCCGCACAAGGAACTTGTTGAGGTTGCGCAAGTCCAGGATGGGTCTGAGGCCCCCTGTTCTCTTTGGTATCAGAAAATACCTGGAATAAAAGCCTTGACCTCTCAGGTGGTGTGGCACCGGTTCCACCGCCTGTTCCTGCAGAAGACCTGCTAACTCCTGAAGGAGTAATTCCCTGTGCAGAGGGGGTCGCGGAGGTTCCCCCGGAAAATAGGAGGGAGGAACCTGGTGGAAGTGGAGAAGATAGCCTTCTCGCACGACTTGAAGCACCCAGGCATCCGCGGTGATGCTGGACCACCTGTGGGCGAAGTGAACCAGCCGGCCACCGGTGCTGGGAGGAACCAGCGGGGGGGGGAAAGGCTATGCTGTGTGAGTCAAAACCCCCCACCCTGCTGAGCAGGGGCTGGTGGTGCAGGCTTGGGGGTTTGCTGCCTACGGGACCCGTTACCCCGTCCCTTGGCCTGCTGGCCCTGTTGGGGAGCTGCAGGGGCCTGATAATGGGGGTATTGTTTGTAGGCAGCCGCCTTCCTCGGGTAAAAGGACTTTTTCCCTGAGCCCTTCTTTTTCTGGGAAGGGGCGGAGGTCTTCCTAGAAAGCCTGGTCCTGGTGAGAGTCTCAGTCTCAATTTGCGCAGCCTTTTCCGCCATGGGCTTGCCAAAGAGGTTTTCGCCTCGGCAGGGGACATCGACCAACTTGTCCTGCACCCAGGGCTCAAGGTCTGATGACTGAAGCCAAGCCTGTCGGCGGGCACCGATGCCGGCTGCGGCCACTCGAGCCGATGCTTCAAAGCCATCATAGGCTGCTCGGGACATGAACTTTGAGCATTCCCGAATGCCAGTGGACAAGGCTAGGAACCTCCGCAAGGGTTCCTCGGACAGACCAGCGGAGAATCCGGCTAGCTCTTTAGCCAGATCCCGGAGATACATGCCCATGTATAGCTGGTAAGTCTGGACACGACATGCGGGCATAGAGCCCTGGAAACACTTCTTGCCAAGGCCATCCAGGTTACGGGCCTCCCTTCCAGGAGGCACCGAGGAGTGCATCTTCTGGCTCTTAAGACGATGCATGGCCGATTCCACTACCATGGAATGGTGTGGCAGCTGTGCCTTTTGAAAGCCAGGGCTCTTGCGGACTCGATAGATAGAATCGACCCGCTTGCTCAGGACCGGCGAGTAGGCCGGACTCTCCCACATGCGCAAGAGTAGTCGTTCCAGCATAGGAGGAACCGGTACAGTAAAGTGTTCCCTCGCGGGAGAGTCATACTGGAGGGCGTCGAGCTCTTCGGCTCGAGGCTCCTCCTCGGGATCCGCAGGGAAGGCCAAAGCCTTGGCCATATCCCTAACGAAGTCCGAGAACCGGGCATCCTCCGGGGGGGACTGCTTCCGAGGCTCGGACTCCGGTGAGTCCGATGGGACACACCGAGTCCGGAAAGAATCAGGCGACTCTTCCTCCTCAGACTCCCAGACCGACTCCGACGAGGACTCGGTGGGGTCGGCCCGGGCAGGGTGCGGCGCCAGCCGCCCCGACGCCGAGGGAGTCGGCGTCGGCGACCTCGGTCCCGAACAGGAGGCCGAGGGTGACCTCGACCGAGGATCGACTCGAGTTCTCATCGACTCGAGGATCGGCTCGGTCTCCGGGGTCGACTTGGACGTCGACGTCCCGGCGGTCGGGGCAGCGGCGCCAGCGAAGCCAGCGAGCAGTGCCCTCTGCTGGTCCATGAAGGCAGACAGTCTGCTCTCCAAGGCCGTCAACCTGAGTCCGAGCTCAGGTGACCCAGCAGCCCCCGACTCGGGCCCCGACGGCGTCGGGCCCGACGTCGGCTGTCGCGGAGGCGAGTCCAGAAGGACCACAGGACTTACCCGGGCAGGCATCTCCGACTCCAGGCGAGGTCGCTTCGGGATGTGTTCCTTCTCCAAGGACCCGGGGCGGCTGTCGGGGCTATGCGACCTGGCCCTCGCGGAACCAGGAGCGTCCACCGACGCCGCCCTCGCGGGTTTCACCTTCCGACGATGGTCCCCGGAGGGAGAACCCCGGTCGGAGGAACTCCGGCGACGGTCCGAGCTGGAGCCTTTCGACGCGGAGGCCTCCGACGAGGTCCGGGTACGGCTGGGGTCAGCGAAGATTCTCTCACGCTGATGCCGCCGACTTCTCAACGCCTTTGAGGACATTTTGCTGCAGGGCCCACAGATCAGTTTCCTCATGATCCGGGCCCAGGCAGCGGAGGCAAAAGTCGTGTGTGTCAGTTAGTGACATATTTCGGTCACACCGACCACACCGCTTAAACCCACTGGCAGCCATCGGGGGAAAAAGGGCCCCTGCGAGGTCAAAGGACCGGGCTGCCAGGGAAAAACCGAAAACGAAAGCTGACTAAGTCAGAAAAACCGAAAAAAGTAAGAGGACTCGTGACCGGCGTCGCGAGTCCGGGCGGGAAAAGATCGGCGTCGAACCGAAGGAAAAAAGGGTAAAATAAAGAAGAAAATCGACTTTTTCGCGGGGACAAGACGGGGACGTCTGTAGGGCTCCGCGGAAAAAAGAAGACTGGCTAAGATGGCACCCTCGGGCGGGAAGACGACCGCGCATGCGCGCTGCAATTCCCAAAGGCTTTCTTTGAAAGCTGGGGAAAATTGCTCCGCGAGGGCTCCGTCGGCGCCGACGTCACCCATAAGTGAGGACTGACTTCCTGCTTGGTCCTGGAGAAGACAAGGTACAGAACATATATGGAGGGGGAGGGAGCATACCTGTCTGTTTCTTCTCCACTGTACATACAAGCACCAGGTCCTGAGTGATTTATGCAGCAACACTGCCCTGCAAACCAAAGCAATCAACATGTATTATTCCCTAGCATTGACCCCACATCAAGCAGCATCTGCTCCCAGGGCAGGAGATGTCCCATCTCCAGAGCTCCTGCAATCAAGAACAGAATGCTATAATCCCATCCCCACAGAGCTCTAGTTATAACAAAATGGTGTGAGTAACGTTGCCAGTAGCTTGCATTCTTGCCTTTACTGTTGCCAGTAGCTTTACTGTTGCCAGTAGCTTGCATTCTTGCCTTTACTGTTGCCAGTAGCCTGTAGCATTTTGTTCATTTTCTTTTGTTACTAGCAACCTGTAAAGCACAGTTACTTACCTGTAACAGGTGATCTCTGGGAACAGCAGGAATAAGTCTTCACATATGGGTACGTCGGTACTGACGGAGCCTGCGCGGGAACGCTCCCCAGCGTCCAATCAGAAAGCTTTTGGGAGCATCCCTCAGCGCCTGAGTGCTGCCTTCCCGCCTTTCCAACTGTCTCTCCTCAGCTGAGTTTTATAGCTGAGACAAAGAGAGAGAGAGAGAGAGGAAAGGAAGATAGAGAGATATAACTCCTAGGGGAAGTGGGTGGGTTGTGAAGACTTATTCCTGCTGTTCCCAGAGATCACCTGTTACAGGTAAGTAACTGTGCTATCTCCAGGAACAAGCAGGAATGAGTCTTCACATATGGGGACTCCCAAGCTAAGATGCCTGGAGCCCTAGCATGTTGGTGATTGAAACATGCTCCACCTCATATGCCCAGGCATCCCGAGGATGGAGGGTAGGAGTTGAAGAAGAGAGGAGCTGTAGGAGACAGCTGACCTAAAATAGGACTACAGACAAGGAGTCCCTGTATATATGATAAGCATCATGAAATATATAGAAATGAACAATCACCATATGGACCTCACCTACTGGATTGCAGGAAGTAGAGAGGCTGATGGAATATACTGGGGATCCAGTAGAGGAATCTTCAAGATGACCTCACTGAAGTGAGTTGAAGGTCAAAATCTGGAACTGACAGGTGACCCCAGGATTCAATTGGGGAAGAACCAAAACGGTAGGTCTTTAGTAGAAAGCTTTATGGAAAAAGCTGAAAACTCTTTTGGCTACAGAGTTAATTATAGTTAGGAGCAAAAGAGGAAGACTGACCGAGTTGGACAAAATTGGCTTAGTCCTTGAGGGAAGAAGGGGTATGGAGAAAACCCCGTAATCCTAAGGAAGGACAGATGTCTGAGGAGTTGGAAACCTCAGACCTACTGAAGATCCCCCATGTCTGTCCTAACTGACGAGAGGTAGGAAGATAAAGGAATAGGGAGCTTCAGGGATACCTGAACCTAAGGTTATGGTAAAAGCTGTCAGTACCACAGCAGTGGTTGTGTGCATAAAACCAAAACATACTGAGAATAGTATGAACATGTGAAAACCCACTGTCTGGAACAGATAGGAAGGAAAAAACACCTTTATGAGCACAGTTAGAGAGATAAGTATGTGAATACATATCTACCTAAAAGAAGTATCTCGACAGATACACACACATATATATAAGTATAAATATATATATAAATATATGTGTAGATATATATAGATATATAGATATGTTTATGGCGAGATCCAGGAGGTATAGCCTATGCACACATGGCTGACAGACATATGCATCCAAAGAAAGCATATAGACATATGTACATATATGAATATATATAGGTCTAAAGATAAATGTCTGCAATTAAGCAGAAAGAGATATGTCTACAGGAATCTTCACATGGAAGATGTGAAGAGGAATGATTCATCTCATAACAAGAAGGTGGAACCTACTTGAGAAGATATAGAGAATCTATTCCCTCTGGTTAAGATGGAGTAGAATGCTACCCAGTAAAATAACCAGGCTGGTTGCGAGAAAACAGAGGATAATATTAGTCTGTAAACAGCAAGTCCTGAGTCCAGTAGAACTCTAACATGGTGAAGGGACAGAATACGCATAAGAAGAGACACCAGGTAGGCCCACTTGAGGGACAAGGGGTGGGGTATCATGCGTTATTTAGTTAAATATGTGCTGTCCATGAAGGATTAGGATACCATGAGGACAAGCTGCAAGGAAAAAGAGCATATTTCCTGTAGGAACTTGGTAACTCTTTAGACTGTCACGTAGGAAAGGCTGATGTCCTTTATTAAAAGGAAATAGAAGGGTGTAAAGAACCCTCACAGTCATGGGAGGTGAATGAGGAAGCCTTTTTCAACCATATAGGATAGTCATTAGAGAAAAAACCTTCATGCTCTCTAGCAAGGGCCCATAGTGGAAAGCTTCTCTGTAGGATTGCAGAGAGCATTATGCAGGAAAGTTGGGAAAGAAAACTGGCTGTTGGAGACAACCAGCTGCCAGCTCAACTATGCTGCCAACTCCAAGGATTTGGAGATGGCAGAAAAGAAGTTATAAGGATTATCCAAGATAGATGAGCACTATCTTGGAAGCACTACTAAGGTTAGACAAAAAGTAGTGGAAGACAATACTGGAACTTATAGAAAAGTACCAGTAGAGCCATCACTGAAGCTCCTGCATGGGCAGCTGCTGAATGGCACAGCAGAGAGATCTTTGTTTTTAACAGAGAGAACAGATAGAACAAGAGGAGAATATCCTGTCCCTGTCTGAGGAGCTGCCCAGATGAGGAAAAAGGGGGCTAAGAAAGCCTTCCATTGGTATGGTACCACTCTTACAGGGGAACCCTGGAAAGAAGGTAAAGAAAAAATAGGAGCTGAGGGGAGACTTGCCATATGGTAAGTCTGTAGAAGGAAAAATTCATGGTGGTACAGAAAAACTATCATGAGATAGTTGGCAAACCTCTCTTCATTGTAGGAAGAGGAGGAAAACCCTGTGACCCATAGACATGAATATCCTGACAGCTCAGCATACCTAAAGGCAAGTGGATGTCCTGGAATCAGGAATCCAAGTGTAGAGGTTTAAATGAAAAAACTGTGAAAAAACTTCTAATGAGAAGAAGTGAACTGTATGTTATAACAGATTAATTGGAACCCTATTAAGGGTTAATTTTCCTGGCTTGAGTTTGGATTCTTCAGACCAGGGCGAGGTTTCCCCTGTTTGGGAACATCGGCATGATGGGCAGGAGAAGAATAAAACCTTCTTCTTTTAGGAAAAGGAGGTTTGGTAGGGCATTTCTTACCTGCTGGGGAAGGAGGAGGTTTAGGATGGCCCTCAGAAGCAGGGAAGTCAGTGGAGCAATGAGCAACCTGACGCAAAGACTCCTTGTTGAAGAGATTTTCTCCAGTACAAGGAGTGTTACCCAGTCTTTGTTGTGCCCATCTGCTCAAGTCTGAAGCTTGGAGCCAGGCTCTACGTCGTGCTCCTATGGCTATAGCAGAGGTTCTGCTAACAGACTCAAAGGAGTCTAGGGAAGCACGAGAAAGAAACCTAGAGATATTCTGGCTATGACTAAGAAGCAAGGAATAGTCTGCAGCCTTGGGCTCTGAAAGAAAAGGAGTCAAAAGAGATAATTTCTCTGTGACCTCCTGAAGGGATAGACTCATATAAAAAATGTATGAGAGAATCCTTGTTGCCAGCATAGATGTTTGGAAGGTTTGACGTCCAAAGGCATCTAGTGTTCTAGATGCACGACCTGGCAGGAAAGAAGAATGCTTCTTCTTGCTTTTTACCTTCCTCATTGCTGATTCCACTACAATGGAATGATGGGGAAGTTGAGTCTTCTGAAACCCTGGAGAGGGGGGCACCTGATACAGAAGAGTAGTTGCTGTAGAAGGTGAGGAAGCCCTTAAAGGTGTTTCCCATATTTTCAGAAGAAGATCCTGTAAAGAATGATATAAAGGAAGCATTATATTTTCCTTTTCCCCAGAAAAGCCTTGTGTAGGATCATAGCCAGGGATAGGATCATAGCCAGGAATGTTGCCATGTCAAGGAGAAATTTCTGAAAAGAAGGATCTCCAATGGGAACAATCCCTGGACAGGCTAAACTCGAAGAACTAGCCTGGGCACCAGAGGATGTACTTGTCCGGTGCAAAACAGGATCTCTAATGGATGGATACTGGGACTGTCGGGTATGACCTGAGACAGTCAGTACTGTATCGTCCATGTTAGGTATCGACTCCAAACTAGGTATAGAAAGGAGCGATCCTGGTGAAAAAAGTATGGATGCAGCTGGTCCCGATGTTACTGCAGGTACCAGCATCGACACCGATACCGGTAGCTGAGCCAGAATCGAAGGCGATACCGACATCGAAACAGTCAGAGGCTGCTCCAACGGTACCGAGGAAACTCAAAAGTCTCGGTGAATATCCTCGGTACCGGGCATCCGGAATCGGTGCGTGTCGGTTCCGAGACGTGTCGGTACCCAGTCTTCCAGACTAGATATTGATTCTAGACTCGGCATCGAAGGAAGCGAATCTATCGATGCATGTCTGGACGGTACCGACGTCAGGGGTCGTATCGACGGAGCTGCCGATACTGGAAAGTCAATCTGGGTATCGATGGGTATCGATCGGTCCCGAAGGCACCGAGTACACCAGATGACGATCCCTGGTGAGGAGTGGATCGCTCAACACCAGTGCCAATGCCGGGTTATCGGTACCGCTCGAAGCGGATGCCACCCCCGAGCATGGTTCAGGTATGTTCTGTGAGGGGTGAGCCTCAGGAACAACCTGAAACCCCTGAAAGGCTTTGGAGACCGAAGACTCCCGCTGGGGTTTTGAAGCCAATGTGGTTTTGAGGGCAAGGCCGGAGCCGTCATCATGCTTGGCATGAGACCTACCACCCAAGGATTGGCTAGTCTTAACAGACTGTTTGTGGGTTACCTGATCCTGTAGAGAAGAAATGGTCGGTGCCCTTACACTGGAAGGGAAAACTGTATCGAGGGAAACTCGAAATGGAGAATTTCTTCTCATAAAATTGTAGCCTGATGGCTCTGGAGGAGAAGAGTCAGGACCCAAACAGGTCAGACACCAGTTATTGGAGTCTAAAAAGAAAACTGTATTTCCACAGTTAAGGCACTTCTTAGGAGAAGAAGGCTCCATAATGGAGAGGCCTTACAGGCCCAAAAATTCAAGACAGAAACAGAGGGAAAAAAACTCAGAGTTTAAGAAAAAAGAAAAGAAAAAACCACCGGTGGTACCGGTGGAGTCGGGGAAACAACCGCAACCACAAGAAAACAAAAAATAAAAGATTTAAAGAAAACATTTTCTGCGGTGACAGGAAGACGTCCTGCCGGCTCCGCGGAAAAACGAAAACTGAGGAGAGACAGTTGGAAAGGCGGGAAGGCAGCACGCAGGCGCTGAGAGATACTCCCAAAAGCTTTGATTGGACGATGGGGAGCGTTCCCGCGCAGGCTCCGCCGGTACCGACGTACCCATATGTGAAGACTCATTCCTGCTTGTTCCTGGAGATCTACCAGCGACCTGCCCCTCCTGAAGCAACCTGTAACTACCAGTCACCTACCACTGTGCATACTAGGTATCTCTGCTATCGCCAGTCAAACCATAATAACATTGACAACCCCAGCAACCCTAACATGGCCACCTCTTTACTCGCCATACTTAGTTTTTACCTCCTTGCCACTGCAACCCAGAATACCTCTGCTTTCACTCCTACCTCCAACCATATCCCCATCCTACATAGCCTAGGCAGGAGAAATCACACCTATCCCCATCACACACACACCATGTCAGACATTCCCATCTACTCTATATATCCCTTAACATATATAACCCCAAGCCCGAACCCACTCCCCTAATTAGTAATCTAAAATGCGCTCTCATCAACTCACGCTCAGTTCGCAAAAAGTGGCCAGCCATTACAGATCTTATTAATAATTTGAGTCTAGACATACTTATGGTTACAGAATCCTGGTTGTCAGACACAGATACTGTCACCATAAATCAACTCATCCCCCGACTACTCAATTTATACCTGCCATAGAACAAACCGGAAAGGAGGTGGAGTACTCATCCTAGCAAGAACTAACCTCCAATTCCAGCTACTATCCTCCACAAGTCTCACGCACATGGACATAGTTTCTGTGACCAATAAACACATCAGCATAAATCTCATCTACAGAGCCCCTTCACCCCCTGATGATCTCTCTAACATAATAGAACTCGCTTGCAACACTGGAAGCCCATGTAAACCTAACTGGCTGATTGGAGATTTTAACCTTGCCTCACTACAACCCACCCATGCTAACGCCTTCCTGGATGCCATGTCTGACCTTAGCTACTCACAGACAGTGAAATCTCCTACACACCTCGGTGGAAATACTCTCAATCTCATTTTTGCTCCCCAGTCAGAATCAAACAATATTAACCCCTCTTCTACCCCTGTCCCATGGTCCGACCATAATCTAATAACCTTCCAAATCCCACATCAACAAAGCGAAACTCCAACCAGCCAAACAACTCCAACCTCCTCAGGATCGTCAACACGATTCAAAGCCCTAAACAGAGAGGACTTCATTAACCGAGCTCTCCCAACACTCCGTCTACCAGCTCAAAACCTAGATGAGATGATCAACATATGGACCACCACACTAATCTCCTGCTTGCAGCTACCATTCTCTAACAGATCAACAGCTTCCAACAAGTCACCAAAGAAAAGAAAACCAGCCCCCTGGTTCTCTGCTGAATTAAGATCTTCTCTTCAATCTCTAAGAAAGCAGGAACGAAAATGGCGCCAATTCCATTCTGAATCTGACCGAATGACTTACACAAACATGCTAAAGCAGCACCGTGAGAAGATAGCTGAGAAAATGAGAGAACACCACACAGAACTTCTCCGCTCTTTAAACAAACCACGTGACCTCTTTAGCATTGCTAAATCATTAACTAAAACACCGTCCCCCATTCAGATGGTATCAATTCAGCCTCAGCCCTATGCCGAGTACCTTCAATCTAAAATTATCAAAACAAACATGGCACCAAATCCCACAACAAACTACATCCCTCAAGTACAGCCACAGCTAACAAACTTCACTCCTCCTGCAGAGAAATACATTGCTGACCTTATTGCTACCATCAACACCACTACAGCCCCAAACGATCCTTGCCCTGCTCACTGGATCAGAACAATGCGCTCCGACCTCAGCCCTACTCTAGCCCACATCATGAAGCTCTCCTTTGCAGCAGGAACATTCCCAGCAACCCTTAAGCAAACATCTATACACCCACTCCTGAAAAACAGCAAACTCGACCCGACAAGAACAGACTCCTACCGTCCAATCTCAAATATACCTCTACTAGCCAAACTCATCGAGAAAGTTGTCCAAATACAACTACAGCAACACATAGACATATCAGCTCCTTTGGATCCCTGCCAGCATGGTTTCCGAGAATCCCACGGTGTGGAGACTCTACTCACCTTACTGACCAACACCCTATCCAGAGGGATTGACAAGATTGAAAACAGCTTTGTACTCATCTTCCTTGATATTGCTGCAGCATTTGACTCTGTTAACCATGAACAACTCCTCTATCGACTTCAGGAAAAGGGAATTCATGGCTTGGCCTGGGAATGGTGTAAATCCTATCTAGCAAACCGTTGGCAACATGTACGAATAGGATCCTCAACATCTAAACCATTCCATCAACAGGGTGTACCCCAAGGATCCTCCCTATCTGCTCTACCTTTTAACGTATACATGCAGTCGATCTGTGATATCATCCGATCATTTAATATATCCAGTCTGATTTATGCAGATGTGTTAATATTTACTCCAATTAAAATCAGTCACCCCGACCTATCCTCACTAGTAGAGTTCTTTAACGCGATCACTGACTGGCTCTTATCCCAGATTCTGCATATAAACTTCAAGAAAACTGAAGTCTTATTTGTAACTAAGAACAAGAACTTCTCTCCCCCCACATCTTTGAAGGTACGAGATGCAGTACTACCATGTAAATCGGTTATACGCTACCTGGGTGTCACAATTGACCAACAACTCAACTTCAAGGAACACAAAGAATACCACCAAGGCAATTTACAATAAGATACAGACATTAAGACACCTAAGACCACTACTCGCCCTGGACAATTTCAGAACGGTATTCCAAACACTTGTAACGCCGCATTTCTACTACGCTAATATTATCCTACAAGGCCTTCCTAAGAATGCCCTCAAACCACTTCAGATGGCAATGAATACAGCAGCCAGCATTCTTTGTGGCATATCCAGAAGAGAGCACATCACACCCATACTTATGGACCTACATTGGCTACCAGTGCAATCCAGGATTACTTACAAGGTACTACTACTAACATTCAAAGCAATTAACCAACTGTCCCCCCTTTCCCTTCTCTGCACTCTTGACAATCACTCCTGCAAACAGGCTAAGAAGGTCAGCATCCGTCAATACGCTGACTACACCAATTGAATTCACTAGATGTTCTCAAACAACTAGAAACTGAAGCTTTGCATTCTATGCTCCTAAATGTTGGAATGACCTCCCACCTCAACTCCGAATAATCAATGACCTCTCACAGTTCAGAAAAGCCCTTAAACACCACTTGTTCTGCCTACACTTTGTCAACCCTAATCCAACACAATCATTCCACACACCACAACATACACACGAAGCCTCGAATGCTCCAACAACGTAACCACCGACGAGACTCTAAACAGACCTACACTCAGGAACTCCCCTAATGATCATAGATTTTAAGGTCTTCTCCATTACGATTCACCAAGTTGATATATGAACTGTAAATAGTTCACAACTATTATTGTTAATTGTATATTTAACATTTCTTATATACCACACTATTATCATCAGCGCGGTTCACATGGAACAAAGCATATACATACAGGATAACTGTAGTGCATTTTACAAGTAACAGGGATTAGAGAACTTGGAAGAAACAAGGTAATCTAAATAAACCATATACAATGAACTATATACAGTAAGTACAGTCGAAATTCACTAGATCTGATCGTGTTGTGACTATTTCTCAAGGAAGGTTTAGATTGGAAAATAACGTAAGAATAGGTAGTGCTTGAGACTTTTCCTGAATTGTATTAGACTGGTTATGGCTCTCAATTCAGGTGGGAGGGTATTCCATGCTACTGGGGCATGAATGCTTAAGGCTCTTTTAGATGTTTCCTTGGTGTATTTGACTGTTATTTTCGGGACGGATAGGGTATTTATTGCTGATGTTCTTCTGGCTCTGTTAAGGGCCTGGGTGTGTAGTAGGTTAGTGATGGTTGAAGGTGCTTGATTGTTTAAGGCTTTGAAAGTGGTGATTATGATTTTGTATTGGATTCTTGCATTGGTTGGTAGCCAGTGGAGTCTTTTCAGGATTGGAGTTATGTGGTCCGACTTTGATATTCCTTCAAGTACTCTGGCGGCGGTATTCAATGCCAATTGGAGAGGATTTAAAGTTGATTGAGGGAGCCCATATAGGATTGCATTTGCAAAATCAAGGTGTGGCATCACTAAGGCTTGGAAGATGGTTCTGAAATCTGTGGGTTCCAGTAGGGGTCGTATGTGGCGTAGTGTGCGTATCTTGTGATATATTAATTTTGTTATATTTTTTATGTGAGTTTTCATATTGAGACGCTGGTCAAGGGTGATGCCTAGGTATCGTATAGTAGGTTTTACTGTCAATTCCTTGTCCTTTATCTTTAATGTAGTAGGGGGTGTGAACCTTTGGTTCTTCGTGATAAAGCGTAGTTACTCACCTGTAACAGGTGTTCTCCAGGAGCAGCAGGAATCAGTCCTCACTTATGGGTGACGTCGGCGCCGACGGAGCCCTCGCGGAGCAATTTTCCCCAGCTTTCAAAGAAAGCCTTTGGGAATTGCAGCGCGCATGCGCGGTCCTCTTCCCGCCCAAGGGTGCCATCTTAGCCAGTCAGATGACATAGCTAAAAAAGACAGCATAAAAAATTTGCAAAAAGAACATAAGCAGACGATTGCAACTCCAAGGGGAGGAGGGAGGGTAGTGAGGACTGATTCCTGCTGCTCCTGGAGAACACCTGTTACAGGTGAGTAACTACGCTTTCTCCAGGACCAAGCAGGAAGTCAGTCCTCACTTATGGGACTCCCAAGCTCAAGGCTACCGGAGACCCTAAGCACAAAAATGAGCTCCCTCTAGCTCAGCAGCACAGAAGGAAAGAATCTTCGCTGAATTATCACCCACCGGTAGCCCACATCCGGGATGGAGGGTAGGAGTTGCTGAGACCTCAAAGAGATTACGGAGGACTGCCTGTCCGAAAGCACTGTCCCTGCGGGACTCCCTCTCGAGACAGTAATGGACCGCAAAAGTCTGGCTCGAAGACCAAGTAGCGGCCCGGCAGATGTCTGCCAGCGGAACAGAGCGGAGGTAAGCCACTGACGTAGCCTTTGCCCGAACGCAATGAGCCGTGACTCGACTTTCTAAGGAGAGTCCGGCTGCCCCATAAGCCCAAGCGATACAGTCAGCAACCCAGATGGACAGAGTATGCTTGGAGACCGGGAGCCCCAATTTATTGGGGTCAAAAGACACAAAAAGCTGAGCAGCTTTACGGTGCTCCCGCGTACGGTCAAGGTAGAAGTTCAAAGCCCTTCTACAGTCCAGGGTATGGAGGACCGTTTCAGCTCGGCTGGAGTGTGGTCTGGGAAAGAAGGTTGGAAGTACCACCTCCTGATTGATGTGAAAAGGGGAGACCACTTTTGGAAGAAATTTTGGGTGAGTCCGTAGGACTACCCTATTTTTGTAGAACCGAGTGTAAGGGGGATCAGACACGAGGGCCTGCAATTCACTTACGCGTCTAGCGGAAGTGAGGGCTATCAAGAACAGTGTTTTCCAAGACAGAAAACGGAGAGAACAGGTAGCCATAGGTTCAAAAGGCGGACAGGTGATCCGCTGCAAAACCACATTCAGGTCCCAGTCAGGCGCTGGCGGGCGCAGAGGTGGTTTAAGTAGAAGGAGACCTCGGAGAAACCTCGCTACGAGAGGGTCGCTGGAGAGAGGTCTACCGTCCACCGGCACATGATGTGCCGAAAGAGCACTGAGGTGAACTTTGACGGAGTTGGACTTAAGTCCCAGATTAGAGAGGTGTAGCAAGTACTGCAAGATCACCGACACCGGGCAGGAGAAGGGATGCTGAGCCTGTTGGGTACACCAGACGGCAAAGCGACGCCATTTAAGGGCGTAGCATTTGCGGGTAGAAGGCCGTCGCGAAGCCAAGACGACCTCCTCCACCTCTGCCGGCAGGAGAAGGGGAGCAAGGACTACCCTCTCAGCAGCCAGGCCATGAGGTTGAGAGACCTGAGGTTGGGGTGTAGTAGAGACCCCTGATCCTGAGTGAGGAGATCCGGTTGTACCCTCAGAGGGAATGGATCCTCCACCGCTAATTGCAGTAGGAGCGGAAACCACGGCTGTCTGGGCCAGCGAGGGGCCACCAGGATCATGAAGGCTTTGTCTCGGAGAACCTTGAAAAGAGTCCGAGAGACTAGCGGGATGGGAGGGAAAGCGTACAGAAGGCTCCCCGACCATGAAATTAGAAAAGCGTCCGCCGCAACCCGAAGGGGGTGTGGCTGACGAGAGCAGAAGCGAGGAAGCTGCCGGTTGTGAGGACTGGCAAAGAGATCCACCGTGGGGAGGCCCCACTTTAGGAAGAGCTTCTGAACTACCAAGGGATCCAGACGCCACTCGTGCGGCTGGAGGATCCTGCTGAGTTTGTCCGCCAGGCAATTCTCTTGGCCCGGGAGATAAACTGCCTTGAGGAGAATGCCGTGACTGATGGCCCAAGAGCAGAGCTTCTGTGCCTCCCGGCAGAGGAGGAAGGAGCCCATGCCCCCCTGCTTGTTCACGTAGAACATGGCAACTTGATTGTCCGTCTGGACAAGGACGGACTGGTGGGAAGTCAGGTGGGAGAAGGCCTTGAGAGCCAGGCGGATCGCCCTGAGCTCCAGGAAGTTGATCTGCTGAGCAGACTCCCACGTGGTCCAGAGGCCCTGAGTACGTGCCCCTTGGCAATGTGCTCCCCAGCCCAGGAGGGATGCATCCGTGGTCAGCACCCGGGTCGGCTGAGGTGACTGGAAAGGCATTCCGAATATCAGGTTCGGCTGCCGAAGCCACCACCGGAGAGACGAGATCAGCGGCTCGGAGACGCGCACTAGGTCTGCTAGGCCGCCTGTGGCTTGTCGCCACTGCTGGCGGAGACACCATTGAGCAGGCCGCATATTCAGGCGGGCATTGGGGGTCACATGGACGGTGGAAGCCATATGGCCGAGTAGTCTCAGGAAGCGCCTGGCGGAGACCAGGGGCTGGCTGCGAAAACGGTCGGCTAGGTCCATGAGCCGTTGAGCCCTGTCGAGCGGTAGGTACGCTCGTGCCTGAGGAGTGTGTAGCCTTGCGCCGATGAACTCGAGATCCTGTGAGGGGAGCAAAGTGGACTTTGCGAAATTTATAACAAAGCCCAAGTACTGCAGAAGAGTCACCGTGCGGCGGGTGGCGCTGGTGACCTCCGGAGCGGACCCCGCTCTGATGAGCCAGTCGTCGAGGTACGGAAAGACATAGAGGCCGTGAAGCCGGAGATGGGCCGCCACCACCGCGAGACATTTTGTGAAGACTCGCGGTGCGAAGGACAGGCCAAAGGGCAGTACTCTGTACTGGTAATGATTTCCTGCCACCACAAACCTTAGGTATTGGCGGTGGCTTGGGTGGATGAGGATGTGCGTGTAGGCATCCTTTAGATCCAAGGAGCATAGCCAATCTCCCTGCTGGAGGTAGGGCAGAAGGATTCCAAGGGTAAGCATTTTGAACTTCTCCCGCACAAGGAACTTGTTGATGTTGCGCAAGTCCAGGATGGGTCTGAGGCCTCCTGTTCTCTTTGGTATTAGAAAATACCTGGAATAAAAGCCTTGACCTCTCAGGTGGTGTGGCACCGGTTCCACCGCCTGTTCCTGCAGAAGACCTGCTAACTCCTGAAGGAGTAATTCCCTGTGCAGAGGGGGTCGTGGAGGTTCTCCCGGAAAATAGGAGGGAGGGACCTGGTGGAAGTGGAGAAGATAGCCTTCTCGCACGACCTGAAGCACCCAGGCATCTGCGGTGATGCTGGACCACCTGTGGGCGAAGTGAACCAGCCGGCCTCCGGTGCTGGGAGGAACCAGCGGGTAGGGAGAGGCTATGCTTAGTGAGTCAAAAACCCCCACCCTGCTGAGCAGGGGCTGGTGGTGCAGGCTTGGGGGCTTGCTGCCTACGGGACCCGTTACCCCGTCCCTTGGCCTGCTGGCCCTGTTGGGGAGCTGCAGGGGCCTGATAATGGGGGTATTGTTTGTAGGCAGCCGCCTTCCTCGGGTAAAAGGACTTTCTCCCCGAGCCCTTCTTTTTCTGGGAAGGGGCAGAGGTCTTCCTAGAAAGCCTGGTCCTGGTGAGAGTCTCAGTCTCAATTTGTGCAGCCTTTTCAGCCATGGGCTTGCCAAAGAGGTTTTCACCTCGGCAGGGGACATCGACCAACTTGTCCTGCACCCAGGGCTCAAGGTCTGACGACTGAAGCCAAGCCTGTCGGCGGGCACCGATGCCGGCTGCGGCCACTCGAGCCGATGCTTCAAAGCCATCATAGGCTGCTCGGGACATGAACTTTGAGCATTCCCGAATGCCAGTGGACAAGGCCAGGAACCTCCGCAAGGGTTCCTCGGACAAACCAGCGGAGAATCCGGCTAGCTCTTTAGCCAGATCTCGGAGATACATGCCCATGTATAGCTGGTAGGTCTGGACACGACATGCGAGCATAGAGCCCTGGAAACACTTCTTACCAAGGCCATCCAGGTTACGGGCCTCCCTGCCAGGAGGCACCGAGGAGTGCATCTTCTGGCTCTTAAGACGATGCATGGCCGATTCCACTACCATGGAATGGTGTGGTAGCTGTGCCTTTTGAAAGCCAGGGCTCTTGCGGACTCGATAGATAGAATCGACCCGCTTGCTCAGGACCGGCGAGGAGGCCGGACTCTCCCACATGCGGAAGAGTAGTCGTTCCAGCATAGGAGGAACCGGTACAGTAAAGTGTTCCCTTGCGGGAGAGTCATACTGGAGGGCGTCGAGCTCTTCGGCTCGAGGCTCCTCCTCGGGGTCCGCAGGGAAGGCCAAAGCCTTGGCCATATCCCTGACGAAGTCCGAGAACCGGGCATCCTCCGGGGGGGACTGCTTCCGAGGCTCGGACTCCGGTGAGTCCGAGGGGACACACCGAGTCCGGAAAGAATCAGGCGACTCTTCCTCTTCAGACTCCCAGACCGACTCCGACGAGGACTCGGTGGGGTCGGCCCGGGCAGGGCGCGGCGCCTGCCGCCCCGACGCCGAGGGAGTCGGCGTCGGCGACCTCGGTCCCGAACGGGAGGCCGAGGGTGACCTCGACCGAGGATCGACTCGAGTTCGTATCGACTCGAGGATCGGCTCGGTCTCCGGGGTCGACTTGGACGTCAACGTCCCGGCGGTCGGGGCAGCGGCGCCAGCGAGGCCAGCGAGCAGTGCCCGCTGCTGGTCCATGAAGGCAGACAGTCTGCTCTCCAAGGCCATCAACCTGAGTCCGAGCTCAGGTGACCCAGCAGCCCCCGACTCGGGCCCCGACGGCGTCGGGCCCGACGTCGGCTGTCGCGGAGGCGAGTCCAGAAAGACCACAGGACTTACCCGAGCAGGCATCTCCGACTCCAGGCAAGGTCGCTTCGTGAGGTGCTCCTTCTCCAAGGACCCGGGGCGGCTGTCGGGGCTATGCGACCTGGCCCTCGCGGAACCAGGAGCGTCCACCGACGCCGCCCTCGCGGGTTTCACCTTCCGACGATGGTCCCCGGAGGGAGAACCCCTGTCGGAGGAACTCCGGCGACGGTCCGAGCTGGAGCCTTTGGACGCGGAGGCCTCCGACAAGGTCCGGGTACGGCTGGGGTCAGCGAAGATCCTATCACGCTGATGCCGCCGACTTCTCAACGCTTTGGAGGACATTTTGCCGCAGGGCCCACAGATCAGTTCTTCATGATCCGGGCCCAGGCAGCGGAGGCAAAAGTCGTGTGTGTCAGTTAGTGACATATTTCGGTCACACTGACCACACCGCTTAAAACCACTGGCAGCCATCGGGGGAAAAAGGGCCCCGGCGAGGTCAAAGGACCGGGCTGCCAGGGAAAAACCGAAAACGAAAACTGACTAAGTCAGAAAAACCGAAAAAAAAGGAAGAGGACTCGTGACCGGCGTCGCAAGTCCGGGCGGGAAAAAGACCGGCGTCGAACCGAATGGAAAAAATAAAATTATGAAGAAATATCGACTTTTTCGCGGGGACACGACGGGGACGTCTGTAGGGCTCCGCGGAAAAAAGAAGACTGGCTAAGATGGCACCCTTGGGCGGGAAGAGGACCGCGCATGCGCGCTGCAATTCCCAAAGGCTTTCTTTGAAAGCTGGGGTAAATTACTCCGCGAGGGCTCCGTCGGCGCTGACGTCACCCATAAGTGAGGACTGACTTCCTGCTTGGTCCTGGAGAAACATAACATCGGTCTTACTGTGGTTGATTCTTAGGTTCTGTGTGAGGAGCCAGTCTTCTACTGCTTCGAAGCACTGTATCAGTGGCGTGAAATCAGGGTGGTTGATGGAGAATGGCATGTATATAGTTTCCCCTGTTACACTCCAAGTTACAGACCCTGTTACAATGTATGCAAAAGATCCTGTTCTGATGCAAGTTTCTGCTATTTGTAAACCGCACTGATACCAAATAGTGCGGTATATAAGAACTGTAAATAAATAAATAAATAAAATAAAAAATACCTGTGGTAAGTCCATGCCAGAAGAGTCACAGCCTTCTGCTTCTCTTCCTCCTGCTGCTCCAAACGACTCTGCCAGCAATACCAGAATCTTTTCAGCAGCTGCAACAGTAGACAAAAAGAAGAGTTGCCATCCATGCCTCTAAACCACAGCCAGTAGAGGGCCCAAACAAACCGTAATCACCTGCAACAGGTGATCTGCGGGAACAGGAATCAGTCTTAACATATGGGTATCAGTACTGATGGGAGTCCATGTGGGAATGCTCCCCAGCATTCAATAGGAAAGCCTTTGGGAGCACTCCACTGCGCCTGTGCATCTGCCTTCCCAAGTCCTCTCTTCAGTTGAGTTTGTAGCTGAGCAACAGAGGAAAAAAAGAATACCCTACAACTCCTAGGGGAGGAGGGCAGGTAGTGAAGACCGATTCCTGCTGCTCCCGGAGATCACCTGTTACAGGTGAGTAACTATGCTATCTCCAGGAACAATAGAAATGTAGTCTTCACATATGGGACTCACTAGCTCCTAGGTAACAGACTGGATTAGCAGCGGTATCCCCAAGGCTAAAAGATGGAGCCAGAGAGTGTTGATACAGAGTGACCTTGTTTGACTCTAAGACCATTAGCAAGAACATTGACTGTGAAGTCTGGTGTCAGAAAAAAGTCCGGGATGGAGGGTAGAAGTTGCAGTTCAGTCCCAAAAAGGTGCTGGAGAACAGCCTGGCCAAAGACAGCATCCCGACGGAAGTCCTTGTATAGGCAATAATGAGCAGCAAAAGTGTGAATGGAGGACCAGGTAGCTGCCCAACAGCTGTCAATGGAAACAGACCAAAGGTTGGCAACTGAGGTTGCCATGGTCCGCACATTGTGAGTGTTGATGTGAACATCTAGGGAGAGTCCCGCTTGAGCATAGGCAAAAGAAACACAGCCCACAATCCATTTTTTTTTTTTTATTGAAAGACTTCCAAAAAATACAAAGATACAAGAACCACAAAGATCTTCAAAGAGAATGCATCAGTAACAACATCAGGTCACAATAGTAACCTACAATATGTCTTCATTTTTACACATTTATAGCAAAGAAACCAGGATCCCCACCCTCCCCCCAACCTCCCTTCCCCCCCCCAAAGTCACCCCAATCCCAGGGCCCCCCACCCCCACCTCCCAACCCCCCCACCTCCCAACCCCCCCCAACTATGGCTTGCTACTACTAGGGCTCAGGACAATGGTGGGCGAAGAGACACACATAGGGAGCAAACCTCCTGAGGGGTCAGCATATTACCTCCATTTTTCCAGCGCAATCACGCGCCATAACGAGAAACAAAGGGCGCCCACACCAATTCAAAGCGAGCCAAACGCATCCTACTAACCGCTACCCCCCGTTCCATAGAGTATGTATCCCACATGCGTTCGAGCCAGACCTGGAAAGAGGGGGCCAAAGCACGCTTCCATGCCGCCGCCAGGGACAGTCGGGCCGCGTTCAAACCGTGCCGGAGTAAGGCAAGTTGCAAAGCCCGGGCTCCCGGCACGGGGGCCCCAAAAAGAAAAATCCCCGGGTCCCATGGGATACTCAGTCCCAGAAGCGACTGAATCCGAAATTGTACACCTCTCCAAAAGGCACAA
This sequence comes from Ichthyophis bannanicus, assembly GCA_033557465.1. Classification (NCBI taxonomy): domain Eukaryota; kingdom Metazoa; phylum Chordata; class Amphibia; order Gymnophiona; family Ichthyophiidae; genus Ichthyophis; species Ichthyophis bannanicus. The sequence goes on along the minus strand of CM066041.1, from coordinate 16,464,413 downwards.
ATACGGGGACACGTCCACCAAATATGTCCCAGGGTACCCCGTTGCCCACAGTTACGCCAACATAGGTCCCCAGCCCCGGGATACATGCGAGCAATCCGCACCGGAGTCATATACCACCGGTACAGCAATTTATAGTTCGTTTCTCGGGCATTAGCCTCTACCGAGCTCTTCCACAGGCGCGTTTCCACTGTCTCCCACTGCTGATCAGTATAAGAGAGATTCAAGTCAGAATTCCAAAGCACCCTATGACGTGTGGGGCACGCCTGGGTCCCCTGTAAGTGAGCGTATAATGTCGCCACAAGACCCTTTGTAGTAGTGCACCCCTCACAGTAGCGCTCCAGATCCGTCAGGTCCCGAGCAACCTGGGGCCGAACGGACTTAGAATTGACCCAGTGCGTCACTTGCATATATTGATAAAGATGCCCAGCCGGGAGGTCAAATTCGTCCCGCAGGGCACGAAAGGGTTGTAGCCGACCATCAGCAAAAAATTGGCCGACCCGGCTGAGGCCCAGGTGCCCCCAATGCCGAAAAATTACGTCACTCAAACCCGGTGGGAAAGAGGCGTTATCAACTATAGGGGCTAAAGGGGATAGCTCCACATCACGGGGTCGAAAGTACTGATCCCAGCAACGGAGGGTATGAAAAACGTAGGGATTACTGGTGCACTTGCCGCGGCGAAGTTGTGGGCCAAGCCACAGCCAGTCTCCTAACCCCGCTCCCCCCGCCAAAGTCATTTCCATCTGCACCCATTGCTTAGTGCTATCGGCAATCATCCATTCCACCCCCGCCCGACATTGCGCCGCCGCGTAATACCAATGTAAATTGGGCATTCCCATACCGCCGGAACGCGTGCGGGCAAAAAGAACTTGCCGCGCTAAGCGCGGACGACGACAATGCCACACGAACTTCATAAGCAACTGTTGCCAGGTCGCCAAGGTAGCCCGCGGGATGGAAAGCGGGAGAACCTGAAAGAAATAAAGGAAGCGGGGGACAATCACCATTTTGACCACGGCTATACGCCCAAACCAGGAGAGGAGCAGGCCGTTCCAAACCTCTAAGTCCCGCCGGACCTGACGAAGCAGAGGATCATAGTTAGCTTTAAAAAGAGCCGCCCGCTCCGCAGTTAGGTTCAACCCTAGGTATCGCAGGGCTCCTGTCACCCAGCGAAGAGGATAAGCCTCTTGGAGCTCCGCACAAACCGCCCCAGGGACCCCAACATTCAAGATCTCCGATTTAGTATAATTGATTTTGAAGCCGGAGACTCGAGAGAAATCCGCGAACAGCTGCATCGCGATTGGGAGGGAGGCAGACGGATCCACCAAGGATAGAATGATATCATCCGCGAAGAGCGCGATCCGATAGTCCGCTGGACCAATGCGGACCCCTCGTAAACCTGAGTGATCTCGAAAGCTCTGAGCCAGAGGTTCCATCGCTAGGGCAAAGAGCAGGGGCGACAGGGGGCAACCCTGTTGTGTGCCTCTCTCCAAGAAAAAATGTCTCGAGTATCCCCCGTTAATCCGAACGCGCGCCTGAGGCCGCTGGTAAAGGCTGCGGACCCAACCAATTTAATTAGGGTCAAAGCCCATTATCTCCAGAACACACCATAGACATCCCCAATCCACCCGGTCGAATGCTTTTTCTGAGTCAATTCCCACTAGCAACGCTGGTTGCGGGTCCCATTGAGCCACATGAATAATCTGCAACATACGCCGAATGTTGTCGGCGGCCTGGCGACCCGGCACAAAGCCAACCTGGTCCGGATGAACCAAGCCCGGGAGAACCCGATTCAAACGCGCAGCCAGCACAGAGGCAAAGATTTTAACATCAACGTTTAACAAGGAGATGGGGCGATACGACGCCGCATCGTGCAAGGGTTTACCAGGTTTGGTTATCATCACGATCAATGCCTCACGCTGGGACGGGGGAAGGGAAGCTGCCCCCAGGACCTCATTAAACAAACAGGTCAGGGATGGTGCTAGTTGTGTTTGAAACTTCTTATAGTATTCTGCCGGAAAACCATCACTACCCGGCGCGCTGCCAGTTTTCAGGTGCCGGATTGCACTTTCCACTTCGTCAATCGTAAATTCCGAGTCCAACTGAACCCGATCAGAGTCAGAGAGACGCGGTAGAGCGGCCCTCTGGAGATAATCCTGCACGTGATCCCTGCCAGCGGGCTCTGCTTTATAAAGTCGCTCCAAGAAATCGGCAAAAAGTTCACGGATCTCCCGGGAGATAACCCTTTTCTGTCCCCCAGCGTCGCGTAATTCGCAGACCACTCTCGAGGACTGCTGTTGACGTAGGCGCAAAGCCAAAAGGCGGCCAGTTTTGTTCCCATGTTCATAAAAAGTTTGCCTTAATTTCCGTCGTTTGTTATCTAATTCTCTCTGCATACACGCATCCAGATTCGCTCGAACCTGCCGCCACTGACGTAGGACCTGCCTCGACCCGGTTCGGGCATGCTCCAAACCTAGGCGAGCAGACTCCCTCACCAAGTGATCATGTTCACGCGTCCACATTTTGCGCATGCAGGTTGCCTCAGCCATAAGTTGACCGCGAGCTGTAGCCTTATAAGCATCCCAGACCATGGGAAGGGGAACATCCCCAGTATCATTAAGCTCAAAGAATTCCTTAATAAAGCGGGCATGATCCTGTACTGCACCCTGCCGCCGCAGGAACCTCGCGTCTAAGCGCCAAAGACGGCGATACTCACTATACGTGCCGTCCGGGAGGGTAAGCCAGCACAGGGCATGATCTGACCAAGTCAGTGCTCCAAGTCCAGCCTGTACTCTCCCGTCCATCAGGCGCTGGTCCAATAAAAAATAATCAATGCGAGTATGGACCTGATGGACCGGAGAGTAGTAAGTATAACCCCTCTCTTCCGCATGTGTGTCTCTCCATATATCCCGTAGACCCAAGTCAAGCATCAAGCGTTGAAGGGCTCTTGCCGATCCCCCCATTCCCCCCCCAGTGCGACCCGTAGAATCCAAGTGAGGCACTAAATGCGTGTTGCAATCCCCACCCAAAACAATGGGGCCCTTTGCAAAATCCGCCAGTAGGGCTTTCAAGCGTGTAAAAAAGGGCCCCTGACCTGTATTGGTGCATAAACATTAGCTAAGGTTAGCAGGTGTCCGTCTAGGCGAACATTCAGGAAAAGCCACCTCCCCAGGGTATCGCGCTTTATCTCTTCAATCTGCAAGGAGAGGCTCTGGTGAAATAGTATAGCCACTCCCCGCTTTTTCCGACCCTGCGAGTCGGAGGCCACCCGCAGTTCGGTATATGGGGATCGCTTTAGCCAGCCCTGCTTGGAGTTCTGAAGATGGGTCTCCTGCAGATAAACAATGTCCCCTTGCAAAGTGCACAATTCTGAGAACAGCAGGGACCGCTTCCTCGGGGAGTTAAGACCCTTAACATTTAAAGAGATAAAGCGCACCATTAAGAATTACAACCTAACCCCACACATCCACCAGCCACCCAGAAAATCCCAATGAGGACTCCCCCCAGCAAACCCAGGAAATTAGTTAATCGGGCCCACCTATGCCACCCTCTAAGAACAAAAGCCATAGACCCTCCTCCCCAGCCCAAACATATTCCCCAGCTCCATATTAGAAAACCCCCCTCCCCATCTATCACCCCCCCCCCTTCCCGTCAATACCACCTGCCTGTCTAGGTTAATACAGGACACGGTAAATTGACCACACACCCCGTACCCTCCAGATCCCCACAAAGTGAAAACTCAACCTAAACATAGAAAAGCATTCCCCCCACTGTTCCCCCACCCACCCCGGAACATCAATCCCTTCATGACCCCCCCATCAGAACAATAAGATCAGTAAAACATTTGCATATCAACCGCCGCCCCCCATGGATAATGAGGTGGGGACCCCAAGCTAAGCCTTGCCACCGTTTATCCAAAAATCAGGGGACCCACTGGTTTAGGCTCCCTAAAAAAAAGAAAAAGTTAGGGGAGCTTTGCAATTCTGCAAAAGTGTCAGGCGGACTTGCCCACCCAGGTCCACTTAGAATGCTGGGGCTTAGGGGGCGGCGAATGAGGCTGAGCATTATCATCAACTAGGCCCGCCTGGCGAAGAGCTCGCCAAGCTTCAGAGCAGTCCTTTGCAGAAATCTTTTTGTTGCCCAAAAGGAAGTTCATCCTAAAGGGGAAGGACCAAGAATAGCGAATCCCCTTGCTGGTCAAGACCGCCGAGACTGGTTTCATCTCTCTCCGGCGCGCCAAAGTGAACGTCGAGAGGTCTTGGTAAATGGACACTGTCGCGTCCTGGAAGCGTAACGTCTTCTTCTCCCGGCCTCGACGTATAAGAAGCTCAGCATCAGTATAGCGCAGAAATCTCGCAATGACATCTCGTGGTTGATTGTTAGGAGGTTTTCCCAGAGCGCGGTGAACCCGCTCAATTTCCATTCCAGAAGCATTCATAGCCAGCTCCTCTGCCGGAAGCAACTCCGCTATTAGCAGCTTGAGCACGGTCGGCAAGTCTTCCCCGCCTCCCCCCGCCTCTGGAATTCCACGAAAGCGCACGTTGTTGCGGCGGGAGCGGTTTTCAATGTCATCAATTTTATATGTCAGCTCCATTGCCTGTGCACGCTGCCTGTCGAGAGCGCATTGTAAATCCATCAGAGTTCCATCATGATCAACCACTTTGGTCTCCACGTCCTCTACTCGGGCTCCCAGTTCTTTATTTTATTTATTTATTTATTTAACAGCTTTTATATACCGCACTTTTGACATCAGCGCGGTTTACATTTCAACAAATTTTGTACTTAAACATAAAACAAATGTTAAGTTTACAGAGAACAGGGAATAAAAACATGGATAACAGGGATAAACAACTAACAGATATATTCAATTATTTACAATAGATTCTTAAATGCTCTAGCTCTGAAGGTAGGGTTTGTGATAAATGGTCTATATCAAGTGATAAGATTTCGGGAGCTTATTTGACTAGCCATGATCGATGGTCTGTGTGGGTGGGGAGTCAGTGTATTGTGAAAAGTGTTGTAGAAAGAGATGCGTTTTCAGGGATTTTCTGAACTGGGATAGGTCTTTTTGTGATCTAATACTAGGTGGTAGAGTGTTCCAACATTTAGGGGCGAAGGAAGAGAATGATCTTAAAGTGGTTGTTTGAGTGAGTTTTTTGTTGTCTTTTGGGACTGTTAGCATGTTCTCTGTTACAGAACGTCTAGATCTGGTGTTCTGTGTGTGATGGAGGAGATCAGATAAGGAGGATGATGAGATATGGTGGAATGCTTTGAAGGTCAGAATGAGAGCTTTGTATAAAATCCTGCATGCTAGTGGGAGCCAGTGGAGGTCAAACAGGATGGGAGTAATATGTTGGTTCTTTGGGGATCCATGAAGAACTCTGGCCGCTGTATTCATGGCCAATTGAAGGGGGTTTAGAGTACTCTTGGGTAGGCCATGAAGAACGATATTTGCATAGTCAAAATGAGGAATGACTAATGCCTGGAAGGTTGTACGGAAATCAGATGGTTCAAGCATAGGTCTGAGTTGTCGAAGAGTTCTGATTTTGTAGTAGATGGCTTTTACAGTATTTTTTATGTGATCTTTGAATTCAAGTCGTTGGTCGAGTATAACACCCAGATAACGTATTGATGTTTTGAGTGGTAGATCAGCATCTCGTGTTTTTAGAGTTGGTGGAGGAGAGAAGTCTTTGTTCCTAGTGACAATCAGGACTTCAGTTTTTTTAAAATTGATTCTGAGATTTTGTGAGAGTAGCCAATCTGATATAGAGTTGAAGCAGGTGATTAGTGCAGTGTAGTCAGGATTTAATACATTAATTGGAGTGAATAAGAGCACGTCATCTGCGTAGATAAGACATGATATTCCGAAAGAGCGGGAGATGTTGCAGAGAGGTTGCATATAGATGTTAAATAGAAGGGCTGAGAGAGAGGAACCTTGCGGGACTCCTTGCTTCTGATGAAAAGGTTGAGATGTGGTATCGCCAGTCCTTACTTGTTGCCAGCGATCTTCTAGGTAAGATCTGCACCAATTCAATGCCGTTCCTTGAATTCCTTTTTCGTGGAGCCTGGTGAGTAGTTGGTTGTGGTCAACAGAATCAAAAGCTGCTGCTATGTCTAGGAAGATCATAGCAACTCCATTTCTGATATTGTCTGTTGTATTAATGAGTGTGTTCAACAGGGAAGTTAGGAGGGTTTCGACTCCGTGGGCTTCCCTGAAGCCATGTTGGTTTGGATCTAGTGGGGCCTCGGAATCAATGTGTTGTTGGATTTGTCTAAATATGACTTTTTCTAGGATCTTGGCTAATAAAGGAATGCTTGAAATTGGGCAATAGGAGTCTTCCTTTTTCGGATCCAGTTTGTTGTTTTTCAGTAGGGGACGGATGGAAGTGTGCTTGAGAGCTGTTGGAAATATCCCGGATCTAAGGGACTGGTCAGCTAAGGCTGATATGTATGGGCTAAGTTCTGTTTTCAGTGATTTGATCCAGAAGGCTGGGCATGGATCATTTGGAGCGGTAGTGGCGTTGATAGATGTAATAATTTCTTCAATAGTCTTTGGAGTTGGAGATGAGAAATTATTGAGTATGAATTGGACGTTGGAGGGTTGCTTGGTTACACTTGTGGTTGCTTTAGTGCTTGGTTACACTTGTGGTTGCTTTAGTGCTTTAATGTCGGTCCGGAGTTCTGCGACATCTTTCAACAAGTCTTCCCGTAGTGAGCGGAACTCATTGGCTAATTCTGCGAAGCCCCTGTGGAGCTCTTGTTTAATTTGAGCTGAGGAGAGTTGCTTATGAGAATCCAGTTCCTCTTCACTTACAGTCTCATCGTCGGAGCCCAATGGGGGAGATTGGTCGCGTGGGCTGCTTGAGGCTCCGGACTTATTCTGCAGCCGTTGGGAGGAGCGCATCCCCTCCCGAGTTTCAGAATTTTTAGTTTTAGCAGCCATCGCATAGAGTCACTCAGCTCACACAGTGTTAGGAGAGAGATAGAGCCAATGTCAGCAACAGTGAAGGCACCAGAAAGATAACGGTGCTCGACAGGCCAGTCCGCAAAGTTGCCACCGTTACACAGTGTCAGGAGATGTGTTCAAGCAATGTCAGCAAAGCAGAAGACACTGTTGAGACAGTGGGGCAGAGAGTGGTAAGCTGCCCCCAGCCCCCTTGGAGAAACAGCCTGGCACAGATGAGAATCAAAAAGCGATGTAAAGCGGTGTGGGGCTGTACCAGCAAGATCCCGTAGGTGTAAATCGGAGAGCTTCAATGAGATGCCTGGGGCCCAAGAGATCGCACTTGCAGGCCTGCAGGGCACCCCGGATCCACGCAGGAGAGCGGGGGCCCCGGCACGACACTGGGCTGCTGAAGAAAATTAGCCCCGGACACCAGCCCCAACTGCACTTCAAAGGGCATGCAGGAGAAGAGGCAGCACTCAAACTTACCCCCCTCAAGTGGGCTCGCGTTAGTGAGGCAGGATAACAGATGCCGGCAATTGCCGCGTGGATGCCACGCGGTCTCGGCAGGCCTCCCCGACAGATCTTCAGCGCTGCCGCCAAACGCCACAGGCTGGAGAGTGCGCTCCCCCTCCCGATGAACGGACCGCCGCTCAATCCGCAGGCAACAGAAAGGGGCCCAGCCCGGAGGCCCTGCAGTAGTCTGTCAGGCGGTCTTCAACCGCGCCGGATCCAAGGGAACTGCTGAGCAATGTGGAGAGAGCTGCTCTTGGCCCTCCCGGAGGGGCGAGTTGTCAGAGAAAGTGCTCAAATTGCACTTGGGGATGATGTTCCGCCCGGCAGAGGTTCGCAACACAATCTCCGATCTGGCACAAAGGGTCTTGAAGCGCAGCCCAGAGAGGGCCTGCCCAGAAGCCGTCCGAGTCCCTCAGATCGTGAAAAGTCAGCTGCGGGGATATTCAGGCCCGAGGCAGGCGTCGCCACGAGGCACACAGCAGGCCACGCTCTTGAGAATGGACACCTCGACTTCTCAGCCTCCAAAGTGCTTACCGGGTGGCTTACCCGGGCTTCGATGAACACCGCGGGTTTGAGCTGATCTGGGGCAGGCAAAGGTGGGGAAAATTGCTGCTGTTAGCGCATGTTAGCTTAAGGTTTGTGGTATTTGGAGCGGGAGCTCAGTTAGAGTGCGGCCATCACACAGCGGGCTCACGAGCGCCCCCCCTGCCCACAATCCATTTTGAAAGGGTGTGTTTCGAGACTGGAAGACCAAGATGACTTGGATCAAAGGAAATGAACAATTGAGGATTTTGTGAAAGCCTTGGTTTTGTCTAAGTAGAAAGCCAGTGCACGCTTACAGTCTAAAGTGTGCAGCACTACTTCAGTCTTAGAAGTGTGCAGTCTGGGGAAGACGACCGGTAGCATGACCAATTGATTGAAATGGAAAGCAGAGACCATCTTCGGGAGGAAGTGCAGATGTGTACAGAGAACCACCTTGTCGTGATAGAACCGAGTGTACAGAGGATCAGACACCAATGCCTGCAGTTCGCTGATACGGCGAGCTGAGGTGAGAGCAATGACCTTCCAAGAGTGGAATTTTAAAGTGGTGGCCAAAGGCTCAAAAGGAGACTTTAGAAGTTGCACCAGGACCACGATGAGGTCCCAAGCCACCGGATGTGGTTTGACTGACAGCTTAGAAAGCAGGAAACCCCGCATAAATTGTTGCACCATGGAGTGAGATGAAAGAGGCTGAAACAGCACCAAGATAAACTCTGACTGAGTTAGTCTTGAGACCTGTTGATAAGTGGAGAAGATACTGTAAAAGGAACACCACTGGACAGGCCGAGGTGTCAATATGCTCCGGGGTACATCAAAGGGTGAACCTTCGCCATTTGAAGGCATTAAGAATGCCTTATAGGGCTTGCGTGATGCAAGTAAGATGTACTTGACTTGTTGAAGAAGGTTAAGGTCAACAAATATCAGGCTCTCAGTAGCTACACCATGAGATGGAGGGTTTGTGGCTTGGGATGGTGAAGTGTCCCATGATCCTGGGAGAGGAGGTTGGGTGCATACCCCAGGCTGAGGGGTGGAGTCCGTGCTAGTCGAAGCAGCAGAGGATACCATGGCTGATGGGGCCAGTAAGGAGCTATTAGAATCATGGAGCCCGTGTCGGTCTGTAGTTTGAACAGAGTGTTGGATATTAAGGGAGTGGGTGGGAATGCATAAAGCAAACCTGTCCCCCAGTGGAAGGCATCCGCTGCTTGACTGTTGAGGGAGGGAATCCTCAGGCAAAACAGTGGTAGTCATATATTCTCCTGTATGGCAAACAGGTCTATTGAAGGGGTCTTTCACAGGTGATGCGGCTGAGTCTGTCTGCTAGGAGATTGAGTTCGCCTGGCAGGTACACCGCCCTGAGATTGATATAGTGTGCAATGGAAAAGCCCAGGGACAAAGAGCTTCTTGGCAGAGGGGATAGGAACCCGTTCCCCCTTGCTTGTTCACACAGAACATGGCCACCTGGTTGTCTGTTTGGAATAAGACCTGTTTGCCCAAAGGTTGGGGATGAAAAACCCAAAGGGCATTTGTGAGAGCACATAGCTCCAGGAGGTTGATTTGCAACTGTGACTCCTGCTGTGTCCACTGCCCTTGTGTAGTGAGATTTCTCAGATGTGCTCCCCACCCGAGTTTGGATGTATCCATTGTTGTAAGGGTGCATTGAGGTGGAGGCACCTGAAAAGGTGACCTTCCGAGTAGGTTTGGAGGGGGGCCATTGAAGGGAGTTAAGAGGTGTAATGCAAATCCTGTCTGAGAGATGTCTGGTTGCCTTGGTCCATTGAGACAACAGCATCCACTGAGCTTTTCACATGTGGAGGCAAGCATAAGGGACAGCATGGACCGTGGAGGCTGTGTGTCCCAGAAGGCATAGCATTTCCCAGGGTGTCACGACACTTGTAACTTCCTATGGTGTGTGCAAGCTTGATGAGATGGGTAGAGCAATCCTGTGGAGGATAAGCTGACAAGTGTCTAGAAGTGCTCTGATGGATTCAAGCCACTGAGATGAGACCAGGTGTGACTTGGAAAGTTTAAGACTAATCCCAGGTTTTGGAGCACAACGGTGGTCCGATGAAGAGAAAGTTTGACCTCTTCTGGGGATTCTACCCTGATCAGCCAGTTGTCTAAGTAGGTGAAGACAAAGATCCCCAAAGTACGAAGAAAGGCAGCCATGACTGCCATGCATTTTGTGAACACTCGGGGTGTAGAAGCAAGCCTGAAGGGGAGCATCCGGAATTGGTAAGGTATTTGCTGGTACCAAAAATGTAGATATTTTCTGTGTTGAAGAAGAATCAGCAAATGTATGTACAACTCCTTGAGGTCTAGCCAGTCTCTTCTGAATGTATGGCAGAAGTGTACCGAGGGAAATCATTTTGAATTTTTCTCGAACAAGGAATCTGTTGAGATCCCTTAGATCTAGTATAGACCTGAACCCTCCTGTTTTCTTGGGGATAATAAAATAAGGAGAGTAGAAGCCCTTGCCCTCCTGGGCGGAACTCTTTCTATGGCCCCCTGAGATAACAGGGTTGCCACCTCAGCTGACAGGAGATCAGCCTGCAAGGTGTTTGCAGAGGTGGGGGAGGGGCAGGTAAGCTTTGGAAATGAAGCAGATAACCCTTTTGGACAATGTTGCGAGTCCATTGTTTCGAAGTGATGAGGTGCCACCTGTGGGCATAGGAACAAGGTCTGCCTGCTATGTAAAGGGGCTGTGGACCCTGCAGAGTAGCTTTGCTCTCTAGAAAGGAGTCAAAACCCAGGTGCAGACTGTGGCTGTGCAGCTGGTTGTGGCTTAGGAGTCTTAGGCTTCTTAGCCTGGCGAGGACCCTATTGTCGCTGCTGAGGTTGGTAAGCCACTGCAGGCTGAAAAGAAGGATAATATTTCTTTTTTAGCATAGAAAGCCTTCTTTGGATTGGTCTCTCTCCTATAAGGGTCTGATGTCTTTCTGGAAAGACGTTTGGAGGATGAGATCATCAGTCTCAAGCTCCCCAACCTTTTCCCTCTAACCTTTTCTAAAAAGATTCTCTCCAAAGCAGAGAATATTGGCTAATTTATCCTGAACCCACTGTTCAAGGTCAGAAGCCTGGAGCCAGGCCATTCTGCAAGCACCGATGCAGGCTGCTTTAGTTCTACTTGCAAGACTCAAAGACATTGGAAGATGCCCTGGTAAGGAATTTTGATGTATTCTGATTCTGCCTAACTAAAGCCAGGAATGCATCGTGTTTGTCATCAGGAATGAGAGCAGCAAAATTCTCAAAATCCCTGGAGATATCCTTGAAATACATGCCCATGTAGAGCATGTAAAAAATAATCCTGGAAATGAGCATAAATGTTTGAAAACGGCAATGCCCAAAAGCATTGAGAGTCCTGGAATCCTTGCCTGGAGACATGGAAGAATGAGTCTTAGAACGTTTGATGCAGCGCATTGCCAATTTCACTACCATGGAGTGGTGTAGTAGTTGAGGCTTTTGAAAGCCAGGGCATGGTGGAACTCAGTACATGGTACTGAGCTGTTTGCTGATAGGCAGAACCATTAGCAGGGCCTCCCACATATGTAACATTAAATCCTGCAGGATTCAATGCACCAGTAATATGGCTGCTTCTTTGGGTGCTGAGGGGTATTGGAGGATCTCCAATTCCTCTTCCCTCAGTTCTGTTTCAGATGCAAAGGTAATCTAGAGGCCCACTGCTATGTCCTGAATGAAGTCTTGAAAGGACATGTCCTCTGGTGGAAATCTACGCCGTTCATGAGTTGGAGAGGGCCCAGAAGAAATGTCTTGGGTAGCTCTGGACTCCTCTGAGATATCATTGGAATCAGAAGAGGATGAGTCCAATTCAGACAAAAAAATTCAAAGTATCGACAGACTCATGTCGATGTCGAGGCACGATGTCCATACCGATAGTGAGCTGGTATGGTACTGGATCTGAGCGGCAATTGGGTATCGATGATGCCTACCAGTTCCAAAGCAGAAAATGGGGGGAGAGGTGCAGTCGATATGAGCTTGAGGGCTGGCATCGGCCCTAACGGTATCGGCCTTGATTCTGAGGTTGATGCCTGCACTGCCGAGGCCATCGATGCCAAGACTAGGAGTGCTGCCAAGCTCCTTTCAATAGCCAGGATGTGCTGAACAGATGAGGCCGATGCCTGGGTGGAATCATATATGGGGCTTCGAGCTACCGTCCCAGAGCATGGAATCAGTAGCTCTCCAGAGGTCGAGGCTTCAGAAGCATCCTGGAGCCCCTTTGGAGCTTTGGAGGACTGGTCCTCCCGCCAGGGCTGTTTGGCAGGCCGATCCGCATCGGACGCACCTTTCGGTGAGCCGTGATGACAATGAAGGGACTTAACTCAAGGATGGGTATCAGGCTTCGATGCAGATGACTTAGACTTAGATTTATGCTTGGACTTTGAGGAGACCTGTAAACCAAGAGAAGAGCCGATGACAATGCCGAAGCCACTGAAATAGAGTCCAGGGCAAACAGAGATCCATTCTGTCTGGCCCTCTTCTTTAGGCCTCGTTTTGTGATTTGTTGGCACAAAAGACAATCATTTGGTAAATGGTCTAGGCCCAAATATTTCAAACACCAGTCATGTTTGTCAGTGACCAAAATTCTACCAGAGCACTTGATGCATATTTTAAAGCCACTGACATGTTTTTCCATCGTGACAGAAAAATAGTAGGTCAAGGCCTCAGTTGGTGGTGAAACCATCAAAAAATAAAGATAAAATAAACTAAAAAGAAAATTGAAGGAGAAAATTTGGAGCTGGTATCAGAGAAGGTACCATCATCAACGCAAAGGCAGAGCACAGAATTTAAACAAAAAACAAAGTTTTTCGGCAGCGACAGGAAGGAAACATGCTGGCTCCATGGAAAACAAAGAATTGAGGAGAGGACTTGGGAAGGCGGGAAGGCAGATGCAAAGGCACAGTGGAGTGCTCCCAAAGGCCTTCTTATTGGATGCTGGGGAGCGTTTTCGCAAGGGCTCAGTCGGTAACAGCAATACCCATATGTGAAGACTGCATTCCTGCTGGTTCCTGGAGATCCAAAATTTCCTCCCTTTCCCAAGAGAACTTCCAGCAAGCAATCTGAGATACAGTCAGTCCTCAGGATTCCCCCAAGCAGCTTTTCACAACTGATCATATGGCAAGTGATGCTGTCTCATTTTCCCCTAGTGTGAAGTCTCAAATGACTACATGAATCCTATTCTGTAAACTTTAGCAGATCACTTTTTATACAGTACTGCAAAGCCTACCAGAATGTTTGGCCAAACATCTGACAAATTTTTCCTTCTCCCCTTTTTGTGCCTTGTGCAATGCAGTCTCACCAACTGCCATCTTCCGTTTGCATGTACCTCTATGAAACTCCATGGTGGACTTGACATAGAAAGTGATCAACTTCACTATGACACAAATTCCCATGCTGACAGCTTGAATCCAATGATAAGTCCTAAAAGACTGTTAGGAAGAGCCTTCCACTGGATATCAAATTCAAAGCCCATGAAGAAATTCAACAAGGAAATCCAAGAGTTAAAAATGAAAAGACTAAATTTTACAGAGAAAGCATCAATTGTCCTTCCAGTGCTGTAACAATGCAGGAACTGAATTGTGGTTCAAGTTCCATTCTGGGTTTATGTTTAGTATTAAAGGCTCTGAATTATTATGGGGCTGGAAGAACAGATGACAGAAAAAGGAACTTTACAACATCCCTGAAATAGCAATGCTAAAGCAGGATACATACCACAATATCATGCTGCCGACAAGCCAAGTTCCTTCCCATCTGTTGAATATGGACATATCTTACATTCTTCTTTAGGGCACTGAACCCAAGGTTCTGCAGAGATAGATACAATGGCATTGCATCTAACATTATCAAGGTGATGAGAAATTCATCCCAGAAATTATGAGTAGTATTAAATACCCAGACAGCTGGGTTCTCCAAGTACTGCAGAGAGATAGATACAGAACAGATGAGCAAAGGAGAACCCTCCGTATCACTAGGTTGTAAGCTTACCAGAAGGTGGCACCTGTAAAACCTATCTGCCAGTTCCTGCAGTCTCAGCTCTTCAGTATGCACTACCATGTCTATTGCCTCATTAAGGAGAACACCAGAACACAACCACTCTTCTGTGTCAAAACTGTTATCATTCATCATTTCTCCAAAAACAAGCAGGTTTATTCCAGTCACATAAATGATGTCACCCAATGGCACAAAACTGGGTCAGAAACCTGAGGCTTTGAGCATGCACAGATGTTCCCACATGGCAACTCAGTCTTTTCTCTACCACAAGGTGAAATTAGACCTTACCTGCTAATTTTTATTTCCTCGAGTCCCTCCTCTCCAGTCCAGACTCCTGGGCTTTGTCCCTCCTCCAGCAGATGGAGGCTGAGAGCGTCAAAACTTCTGTGATGTCACCTCATAAGAGAGGATAACAGTATGATAAACTATCAAAGCAGCTACCTTATACTCCAGGAAACCACATTCCCTGCAATTATTTACAAGAGACTAAACCCCTGAGGAACTGGTCTAAGGGAAGATACCCCTCTGGGAAGTATGAGTAGGTGTAATTCTGTAATCACTGAAGAGAAATACTGCAACTGACCCCTCCACCAGACTAACCGAGGCCTCACTAATGCTGAACAGACGGGTGGGTTCTGGGTTGGACTGGAGGGACTTGAGAAAGAAAATTAGCAGTTAAGGTCTAATTTCAATTTCCATAGTGTCCCTCCAGTCCAAGGATGTACCCGAGCCATAAATAAAAATGGGAGCAACCAGCGAGGTCGGCCTGCAGAACATGTGCCCCGTACAATGCATCATTTCACACCTGCACGTCCAGCCTATAGTGATGAACGAAAGTGTGGAGAGACGATGACGTGGCTGCCTTGCAAATGTCCACCGGTGGCATGAGACTGAACTCAGCCCATGACACCACTTGCACCTTGGTAGAATGCTCCCATCAGAAGAGACTTATGGCATAGCAGATTGGCAGATGCAATTGCCTCTGTCTGCCAATGGGCAATGGATTCCTTCAACATAGCTTCCCCCCCCCCCCCCCAGCCCACCAAAGAGGAGGAACAAGTGGTCCGAACTTCGAAAGAATTTGGTGCACTTGAGATAACACTTAAGCACTCGACGCATGTCCAGGCACCGGAACATACTGTCCTCTGCATCCACAAAGGTTAGAAGCACCACAGTTTGATTTACTTGAAACCTGGACACCACCTTAGGCACAAAGGAGGGTACTGGTGCAGAAACACTTTGACCTTTGAGAAGACCAGATAGGGCTCCCTACACAAAAGAGCCTGTAATTCCGAAATGTGCCACACAGACACAAAGTTTGCCAAGAAGACCTCCTTGAGAATAAGATCTTTATGAGAAGCAGTTGCCAAGGACTCAAACAGAGCCCCCCATCAGCACAGACAATACCAGGCTCATGTCCCAAGGTGGAACCACCGAACATACCGGCAGGTGAAACTGCTTCACCATCCAGAAGAAATGGGCATGTCTGGGTGTGCTGCCAGGGAAACCCCCTGCACACGCCCCCGATAACATGCCAATATGGCCATCTGGACTCGCAGTGAAGTCAAGGCAAGACCTTTGTCCATCCCAGCCTGCAAAAAGGCCGGAATGTCTGGCACTGATGCAGACAACTCCCGGGTCCCTCTATTCACACACCAGTCCTCAAACACCCACCATACCCGCACTTACAAGAGGGACATGGAGAGTTTGTGGAATTGCAGCAAGGAGGGTATTACTGGCACCGAATAACTGCGCTTCCTCAGCCAAGCCCTTTCAAGAACCAGGCTGTAAATGAGAATTGATCCACCTGAGGCATGAGACCTGGCCCTTGCGACAAGAGGGTCCTCAGCGCCAGCAGGCGCCATGGAGTTCCCACTGCCAACTGAATCAGACTGGCATACCACAGACGATGAGGCCAGTCTGGAGCCACTAGCACCAGTAGACCCCTGTATGCCTCTATTTGCTGATCAGAGACCACAGGGGGAACATGTACAGTAGTCCCTGTGAAGGCCAGGGCTGAGTCAAAGCACCGAGACTTTCAGACATCCTCTGCCAACATAGACTGAAGATACGACCCACCTTTTCATTGTCTGCCGATGCCATGAGGTCCATTATCAGCTGCCACCATAGTCTGGCTATGCCGAACATGGAGTCTTCCAATGTCCACTCACCCAGATCCAACCGCTGGTGACTGAGGAAGTCGGCCTGCAAGATCTCCTTCCTCGCCACATGTGCAGTGGACAGCACGAGGAGATTCTGCTTCACCCACTGAAGCATCATCACACTCTCCTCCATCAGAAGCACACTCCCCACGCCTTCCTAATAATTGATATAAGCCATTGTCATGGCATTTCAGAGAACACTCACTGTTTTGCTCGACAAAGTCCAGAAAGCCTGCAGAGCTAGAAAGACCGCTTTCATCTCCAGGCAACTAATGGACTACAGTTGCTCCTTACTTGACCAGTAGCCCTGCGCCACCTGCGTCAGAAAATGAGCCCCCCAACCCATCAAGCTGGCATCTGCTTTCACCACCATCCACTCCTGCAGATCCAGAGGGACTTCCTGTAGCAAGGTCTCAGACAGCCACCAATCTAGACTCGCCCAGACCACCCCTGGGCAGACCAGTTTCTGGGTGATGGAATGGTGCTGTGAGGACCAGCTCAACAGCAGAGCCCTCTACAATGGCTGCATGTGAGCTTGTGCTCAGGGAACCAATCTAGCGCCACTGCCATTGGCCCCAACACCTGGAGATAGGACCATGCCGATAGCGCTAACTGCTGAAAGAAGTTGCAAATCTGATCCTGCAATTTGAGGACGCAGTCCTGCATCAAGAAAACCTGACCATGACGGATATCGAAGCATGCCCTGAGGTAGACAAGGCCTTGTGAAGGAGTCAGAAAGCTCTTGGCCAAGTTGACCACCCAACAAAGATCCCGGAGGAGCTGGAGGATCTTCTGACAAGGCTCTCCTCCAGCAGACTTTGCCCTGATGAGCCAGTCGTCCAGGTAGGGGTGAATGAACACTTCATTGCGCCACAGTGCCACCGCCGCCACCACCATCTTCATAATCTTGGTGAAGGTCTGCAGAGCTGTTGACAGCCCAAAGGGAAGAGCCTGAAACTGAAAATGCTCCATGGGGACTGCGAAGCGCAGGTACCACTGTTGCTTGACCCGGATGGACACGTGCAGATATGCCCCTGTGAGATCCAAGGCAGTCAAAAACTCACTCTTGCATACTCTCACCATGAAAGAGCAGAGTCTCTATACGAAAATGCGGCGCCTGGAGATCGACCGACATACTTCAGGTCGAGAACAGGGCGGAAGGACCCCTCCTTTTTGAGAACCATGAAACAGATAGAGTCCTTGACTTAGGGGAGTCTAAACCAGGAAGGCTTCTCCAAACAGTTTCCCCTTAAAGGGAAGTCTACTGAGATGCACTTTGGATGACACATCAGCCGCCCAATTCCATAGCCACAGCAAAAAGTGCGCTGCCATTACCAACACCATACCTTTAGCCGAGGTTTGCAGGAGATCGTAAAAGGCATTAGTCAAGTAGGTGCAGCCAAACTCCAACTTGGAGACCTCCTCCACAGGCAGGGGTCTAGTCTGCCACCTCTAGCAAAGCCTGTGCCCACCACAAGCACACCCATGCCACATAGGCCCGGCAGACCAAAGCCAATGCATTCACTTTGAATGCCTACTTCAATAAAGGTTTCCAACTTCTTGTCCTGCACATACTTCAGAGCCACACCACCCTTCACTGTGATGGTGGTCTTCTTGGTGACCGCTGAGACCAAAGCCTCTACCTTTGGCACCTTAAGGAACTCCTTTTCCGAGGCAGGAATAGGATACAGACATGCCATAGCCCGCCTACCCCGTAATCCAGCCTCCAACATTTCCCACTCCAAGTCCATCAGCTGCTTGAGTGCCCGATGGATCGGAAAAGCAGTCTCTTGCATCCAAAGTCCATGGATCAGCAGATCCTCCAAGGGGATGTCCTGCTCTGGACTGGGCTGTGGGATATTGAGTGCCATTATAAAAATGTACTCACAAAAAATTCTAATTAAACCAGAAGTAAACAATCTCCACCAAAAAAAACCTCCTGGAAACACATACTACTAATCAAAACTACAAACACATCTGACGCCAAAGCTCAACCTCTAGAGGAGAAAAGGATCTCAGTGAAGAGTTATCCCTCCAACAGGTGGTTTCCCCACCAACAGGGGGCTGGTCTTAAAAAAATCATCAGCGATCCAGAAAAACTCCTCTACGTTATTCTTATATTTATTTTAATTTCATTTTATATTATACTATTAACCATAAAAAAGTGGCTAAGCTTAGCTCCTCCTACTGTACCCAAAAAAGGTCACTAATATTCAACATGTCATTGCAATACAACTCATAGTAATTCCATGTTAAAGGCCAAATAAGACATACAGTTTTGAAGAGAACATAAGGCTCATTGTCTACCAGGACCTATATTGCTTGAAAGATACCTTAAACAAAAAGAAACAATGCCGTAGTATTGATCAGAAAATTGTCATGACTTAATAACCAAAGTACTTAGCTTTAACTGGGAGTGGAGGAGTAACCTAGTGGTCAGAACACTGGCTTGGTAACCAAGCAACCAGGGTTCAACTCCCACTAGCACTCCTTGTGGCCTTGGGCAAGTCACTTAACCCTCCATTGCCTCAGAAGAAAGGCCTGGCAATCTACCTCTGGTCACACTGCCAAGAAAATCCAGGAGCTTCTGGGTCGCCAGGAGTCAGCATTGACTTGAAGGCACACATTGCATTTTTTAGCTTTAACTGCCGATATCCCATCAAAATTTAAAAACACCATTGCCCAACGAAGAACGCCATTTTTCCATAAGGCTTTGTCAGGGACTAACATTTATCTCCTCCTCACTGGGATAGCTTCCTCACAGGAATAACTTCAGCCGAATTACTATGGAATTACTATGAGTGTACTGGAATGAGATGTTGAATATTAGTGACCTTTTTGGGTACAGTAGGAGAAGCTAAGTTTAGCTACTCCTTTTTATGGTTAATAGTATAATTTAAAATGAAATTAAAATAAATATAATTATAAAGTAGAGGAGTTTTTCTGGATCGCTGATTTTTTTTTAAGACCAGCCCCCTGTTGGTGGGAAACCACCTGTTGGAGGGATAACTCTTTCTACACAGAGATCCTTTTCTCTTCTAGAGGTTGACCTCTGGTGTCAGACATTTCTGTAGTTTTGATTAGTAATATATGTTAGTGTATTTCCAGGAGTTTTTTTTGTGGATACTGAGTGCCAACAGGGAGTGCACAATAAGTGCAGACAGTTCTTCCCGCCTGAAAACACGCACAATATTGGAATCTTCCACTGAAGGAATCTGTCCCTCTTCAAGTTCCACATCTGCAGAATATCTTGGCCCTGAACCAATGTCCGAGGGCCCACAAGAGCCTTGTCTGAATCCTCAGAGGCATCTGGTGTCCCCTTGTGACTCTCATCCTCTGAATCACTCTCCCTTCCTTTTGGAAAAGCCATCAGTCCAGTCCCAAGCTATGTTTCTCTCACCAGCTTAAGGAGCGTCCCTTTCTTCTCTTCCTTGCCCCCTAGGCCCTGCTTCATGCAGTAGGCCTGGTGGAAAAAGGTCTGGGGTAAAAGGGCCAGGTTCTTGACCTTTATAAGTCCTCTTTTTGCCTTTGGCACGATCCCCAAGTCGGG
Organism: Ichthyophis bannanicus; assembly: GCA_033557465.1. Lineage (NCBI taxonomy): Eukaryota > Metazoa > Chordata > Amphibia > Gymnophiona > Ichthyophiidae > Ichthyophis > Ichthyophis bannanicus. The sequence goes on along the minus strand of CM066041.1, from coordinate 16,444,702 downwards.
ACTGAACCTCTCTCTTCCACGGCTACCTGAGATGGCAACCCCTAGGGACTTAAAATGGCCACAGTACCCACCAAAACCATGGGAACCGTGGGCTGTGCTGTGACAGAGCAACATCTGTGCCGCCTACAAGGGAGTCCTGCTGCCCGGAGACCTCCCTCGGCTGAGAAACTGAGCTTTGAAGTGTTTCACCTGCGGCGCAGTCCTGCAACGTGCAGCAGTGACACAGGCCCAATGAGGACAGCTTTGCCTTCTTAAACCCGCAAGCCACACACACTGCTTTTGGAATGATGGGCACGAGGCCGGACCGAATGCACTCACCGGACGACGAGGACAGCTTTGTGAGAAAGAATGCAGGTTCACTAATAAGTACCCCTTGCGGCCTCCCTGGCACTGTTGGTACTTACAAATTGCACTCCTTGCTATTCAGCGGTCCCGACTGAATGGCCCATTAGCTGGCTCCACTTGCGGTTCTCCTCCAGCGGTTGCCAACAAACACAGCTGACAGCATGGTAGGACAAATAGGGCTGTGCAGTATAAGCAGCTAAAGGGGACAGTCTGAGCCTAAATTAACAGACTCCTTCTGTACCTCCTTTCCTCTGCATGAAACCTTGCTGACTGAACAGCACAGGATCCTGGAGGGCAGTCCCCACTAGTGCCCCTCAGGGGGGACAGAGAGAGAGACGGCAAGCGAGAGAGGTAAGCTTTAAAGAAACCTACACTCCAAATTTCCCTATATTTCTCTTTTTTTTTGTTTCTCCCTGCTAATTTCTAACTATTCCTGTCCATTGCAACCCAGACTGCACAGGTCTTGTCCCATCTGCTGGCAACTGAGAAATACCGGTCTTCTGGAATGGGTCTGCCTCTCTTATGGAGTGACATCACAGAAGTTTTTATGTTCTCTGTCTCCATCTGCTGGATGGGGGACAAAACCCAGGAATCTGGACTGGAAGGACACTATGGAATAGTACTTAGACCTCTCACCACCAAAAAGACCAAAACAGAAAATAAAAACAAAAACCAAACCTCCATATCACTCAGTACTGAATATAACCTTGCAGAGGTTGTTATAACCCATGGTTGAAGGAAAGTCAGCTTTCATTAAATGCCTAAGGTTGGGTGGAAGATGTCTGACATGCATGACCTGTGTGCAATATGCATAGGCCCAAGCCTTTTCCACATGTAAAGCTTATTTTGCATGCAGAAGAGGATTCTAAGATTGTATGGCTGTATACGGACATACTTTCATGGGATCTGTGTAAAGGCATTCCTGGCAGCATACTTTGAGCTGGGGGCGCATCAGTGGTCCTGTGATGTGCACATGCATTTTATAAAATAAAGAGTATAGCACACACATACAGTTACACCTTTTATCAAACAGGTGTAAATTTGTGCAAGAGCATTTGCATGTTGTTAGGGCTAGATCTGGAGTCTATAAAAAATAAAACAAGCATATAGGCACCTAGGCTGCATTTATAAAAAATAGGCTTAAAATCGTTTAAACCTTACTGGCTACTGGAGACCTAGATTGAGCTTTGACCTTTGATCTGACCCCATATGGCAAATGGAGAAATTTGATCTTACCTGCTACTTTCCTTTCCTTGAGTCCTACCAGACCCGTCCAGATGCATGGCATATTTATTTATTTAATTTATTTAAAAGGGATTTCTATACAACTTTATCCTTAAATCAAAGCGGTTTACAATAAACTCAAACGTTTACATCTAACGTGGATAAGGATGCATGCGGGTGGGTATTGCACTGGAATTACAGTACAACTATATACAAAATACGATGATTACAGAGTTACCTATATACAAAGTGAGAATAGATAAAGCGTAGTTACTCACCTGTAACAGGTGTTCTCCAGGAGCAGCAGGAATCAGTCCTCACATATGGGTGACGTCGGCGCCGACGGAGCCCTCGCGGAGCAATTTTCCCCAGCTTTCAAAGAAAGCCTTTGGGAAATGCAGCGCGCATGCGCGGTCGCCTTCCCGCCCAAGGGTGCCATCTTAGCCAGTCAGATGACATAGCTAAAAAAGACAGCATAAAAATTTGCAAAAAACTTAAGCAGATGATTGCAACTCCAAGGGGAGGAGGGAGGGTTGTGAGGACTGATTCCTGCTGCTCCTGGAGAACACCTGTTACAGGTGAGTAACTACGCTTTCTCCAGGACCAAGCAGGAAGTCAGTCCTCACATATGGGACTCCCAAGCTTAAGGCTACCGGAGACCCTAAGCACAAAAATGAGCTCCCTCTAGCTCAGCAGCACAGAAGGAAGGAATCTTCGCTGAATTATTACCCACCGGTAGCCCACATCCGGGATGGAGGGTAGGAGTTGCTCAAACCTCAAAGAGATTACGGAGGACTGCCTGTCCGAAAGCGCTGTCCCTGCGGGACTCCCTCTCGAGACAGTAATGGACCGCAAAAGTCTGGCTCGAAGACCAAGTAGCGGCCCGGCAGATGTCTGCCAGCGGAACAGAGCGGAGGTAAGCCACTGACGTAGCCTTTGCCCGAACACAATGAGCCGTGACTCGACCATCCAAGGAGAGCCCGGCTGCCCCATAAGCCCAAGTGATACAGTCCGCAACCCAGATGGACAGAGTACGCTTGGAGACCGGGAGCCCCAATTTATTGGGATCAAAAGACACAAAAAGCTGAGCAGCCTTACGGTGCTCCCGCATACGGTCAAGGTAGAAGTTCAATGCCCTTCTACAGTCCAGGGTATGGAGGACCATTTCAGCTCGGCTGGAGTGTGGTCTGGGAAAGAAGGTCAGAAGTACCACCTCCTGATTGATGTGAAAAGGGGAGACCACCTTTGGAAGAAAGTTTGGGTGAGTCCGTAGGACTACCCTATTTTTGTAGAACCGAGTGTAAGGGGGATCAGACACGAGGGCCTGCAATTCACTTACGCGTCTAGCGGAAGTGAGGGCTATCAAGAACAACGTTTTCCAAGAAAGAAAACGGAGAGAACAGGTAGCCATAGGTTCAAAAGGCGGACAGGTGATCCGCTGTAAAACCACATTCAGATCCCAGTCAGGCGCTGGCGGACGCAGAGGTGGTTTAAGTAGAAGGAGACCTCGGAGAAACCTCGCTATGAGAGGGTCGCTGGAAAGAGGTCTGCCGTCCACCGGTACATGATGTGCTGAAAGAGCACTGAGGTGAACTTTGACGGAGTTGGACTTAAGTCCCAGATTAGAGAGGTAGAGCAAGTACTGCAAGATCACCGACACCGAGCAGGAGAAGGGATCCTGAGACTGCTGGGTACACCAAACGGAAAAAGCGACGCCATTTAAGGGCGTAGCATTTGCGGGTAGAAGGTCGCCGAGAAGCTAGGACGACCTCTTCCACCTCTGCCGGCAGGAGAAGGGGAGCAAGGACTACCCTCTCAGCAGCCAGGCCATTAGATTGAGAGATATGAGGTTGGGGTGTAGCAGAGACCGCTGATCCTGAGTGAGGAGATCCGGTTGAAACCCCAGTGGGAATGGATCCTCTACCGCTAATTGCAGCAGGAGTGGAAACCAAGGCTGTCTGGGCCAGCGAGGGGCCACCAGGATCATGGAAGCTTTGTCTCGGAGAACCTTGAAAAGAGTTCGAGAAACTAGCGGGATGGGAGGAAAAGCATACAGAAGGCTCTCCGACCATGAGAGTAGAAAAGCGTCTGCCGCAACTCGAAGGGGATGCGGCTGACGAGAGCAGAAGCGAGGAAGTTGCCGGTTGTGAGGACTGGCAAAGAGATCCATCGTGGGGAGGCCCCACTTTAGAAAGAGCTTCTGAACTACCAAGGGATCCAGGCGCCACTCGTGCGGCTGGAGGATCCTGCTGAGTTTGTCCGCCAGGCAATTTTCTTGGCCTGGGAGATAAACTGCCTTGAGAAGAACGCCGTGACTGACGGCCCAAGAGCAGAGCTTCTGTGCTTCCCGACAGAGAAGGAAGGAGCCCGTGCCCCCCTGCTTGTTCACGTAGAACATGGCAACTTGATTGTCCGTCTGGACAAGGACGGACTGGTGAGAGGTCAGGTGGGAGAAAGCCTTGAGAGCCAGGCGGATCGCTCTGAGCTCCAGGAAGTTGATCTGCTGAGCAGACTCCCACGTGGTCCAGAGGCCCTGAGTACGTGCCCCTTGACAATGTGCTCCCCAACCCAGGAGGGACGCATCTGTCGTCAGCACCTGGGCCGGCTGAGGTGACTGAAAAGGCATGCCGAGTACCAGGTTCGGCTGATGAAGCCACCACTGGAGAGACGAGGCCAGCGGCTCGGAGACGCGCACTAGGTCTGCTAGGCCGCCTGTGGCTTGTTGCCACTGCTTGCGAAGACACCATTGAGCAGGCCGCATATTCAGGCGGGCATTGGGGGTCACATGGACGGTGGAAGCCATATGGCCGAGCAGTGTCAGGAAGCGCCTGGCGGAGACCAGGGACTGGCTGCGAAAACGGTCGGCTAGGTCCATGAGCCGTTGAGCCCTGTCGAGAGGCAGGAAAGCTCGCGCCTGAGGAGTGTGCAGTCTTGCGCCGATGAACTCGAGATCCTGTGAGGGGAGCAAAGTGGACTTTGCGAAGTTTATGACAAAGCCCAAGTACTGCAGAAGAGTCACCGTGCGGTGTGTGGCGTTGGTGACCTCCGGAGCGGACGCTGCTCTGATGAGCCAGTCGTCGAGGTACGGGAAGACATAGAGGCCGTGAAGCCGGAGATGGGCCGCCACCACCGCGAGACATTTTGTGAAGACTCGCGGTGCGGAGGACAGGCCAAAGGGCAGTACCCTGTACTGGTAATGATTTCCTGCCACCACAAACCTTAGGTATTGGCGGTGGCTTGGGTGGATGAGGATGTGCGTGTAGGCATCCTTTAGATCCAAGGAGCATAGCCAATCTCCCTGCTGGAGGTAGGGCAGAAGGATTCCAAGGGTAAGCATTTTGAACTTTTCCCGCACGAGGAACCTGTTGAGGTTGCGCAAGTCCAGGATGGGTCTGAGGCCTCCTGTCCTTTTTGGTACTAGAAAATACCTGGAATAAAAGCCTTGACCTCTCAGGTGGTGGGGCACCGGTTCCACCGCCTGTTCCTGTAGAAGACCTGCTAACTCCTGAAGGAGTAAGTCCCTGTGCAGAGGGAGTCGTGGAGGCTCTCCCGGGAAATAGGAGGGAGGGACCTGGTGGAAGTGGAGAAGATAGCCTTCTCTTACGACTTGAAGCACCCAGGCATCTGAAGTGATGTTGGACCACCTGTGGGCGAAGTGAACCAGCCGGCCTCCGGTGCTGGGAGGAGCCAGCGGAGGGGGAGAGGCTATGCTTAAGGAGTCAAAAGCCCCCACCCTGCTGAGCAGGGGCTGGTGGTGCAGGCTTGGGGGCTTGCTGCCTACGGGACCCGTTACCCCGTCCCTTGGCCTGCTGGCCCTGTTGGGGAGCTGCGGGGGCCTGATATTGGGGGTAGTGTTTATAGGCAGCCGCCTTTCTCGGGTAAAAGGACTTCTTTCCCGAGCCCTTCTTTTTCTGGGAAGGGGCGGAGGTCTTCCTAGAAAGCCTAGTCCTGGTGAGAGTCTCTGTCTCTAGTTGTGCAGCCTTCTCGTCCATAGGTTTGCCAAAGAGGTTTTCACCTCGGCAGGGGACATCGACCAACTTGTCCTGCACCCAGGGCTCAAGGTCAGACGACTGAAGCCAAGCCTGTCGGCGGGCACCGATGCCGGCTGCGGCCACTCGAGCCGATGCTTCAAAGCCATCATAGGCTGCTCGGGATATGAATTTTGAGCATTCCCGAATGCCAGTGGACAAGGCTAGGAACCTCCGCAAAGGTTCCTCGGACAATCCAGCGGAGAATCCGGCTAGCTCTTTAGCCAGGTCTCGGAGATACATGCCCATGTATAGCTGGTAGGTCTGGACACGACACGCAAGCATAGAGCCCTGGAAACACTTCTTACCAAGGCCATCCAGGTTACGGGCCTCCCTGCCAGGAGGCACCGAGGAGTGCATCTTCTGGCTCTTAAGACGATGCATGGCCGATTCCACTACCATGGAATGGTGAGGTAGCTGTGCTTTTTGGAAGCCAGGGCTCTTGCGGACTCGATAGATAGAATCGACCCGCTTGCTCAGGACCGGCGAGGAGGCCGGACTCTCCCACATGCGGAAGAGAAGTCGTTCCAGCATGGGAGGAACCGGTACAGTAAAGTGTTCCCTGGCGGGAGAGTCATACTGGAGGGCGTCGAGCTCTTCGGCTCGAGGCGGCTCCTCCTCGGGGTCCGCAGGGAAGGCCAAAGCCTTGGCCATATCCCTGACGAAGTCCGAGAACCGGGCATCCTCTGGAGGGGACTGCTTCCGAGGTTCGGACTCAGGCGAGTCCGAGGGGACACACCGAGTCTGAAATGAATCAGGTGACTCTTCCTCTTCAGACTCCCAGACCGAATCCGAGGAGGAATCGGTGGGGTCGGCCCGGGCAGGCTGCGGCGTCGGCCGCCCCGACGCCGAGGGAGTCGGCGTCGACGACCTCGGTTCCCAACGGGAGGCCGAGGGTGACCTCGACCGAGGATCGACTCGAGTTCGCATGGACTCGAGGATCGGCTCGGTCTCCGGGGTCGACTTAGACGTCGACGTCCCGGCGGTCGGGGCAGCGGCGCCAGCGAGGCTAGCGAGCAGTGCCCGCTGCTGGTCCATGAAGGCAGACAGTCTGCTCTCCAAGGCCGTCAACCTGAGTCCGACCTCAGGTGACCCAGCAGCCCCCGACTCGGGCCCCGACGGCGTCGGGCCCGACGTCGGCGGTCTCGGAGGCAAGTCCAAGAGGACCACAGGACTTACCCGAGCAGGCAGCTCCGACTCCATGCGAGGTCGCTTCGATAGGTGCTCCTTCTCCAAGGACCCGGGACGGCTATCAGGGCTATGCGACCTGGCCCTCGCGGAGCCAGGTGCGTCCACCGACGCCGCCCTCGCGGGTTTCACCTTCCGTCGATGGTCCCCGGAGGGAGAACCCCTGTCGGAGGAACTCCGGCGACGGTCAGAGCTGGAACCTCTGGACGCCGAGGCTTCCGACGAGGTCCGGGTACGGCTGGGGTCAGCGAAGATCCTATCCCGCTGATGCCGCCGACTTCTCAACGCTTTGGAGGACATTTTGCCACAGGCCCCACAGATCATTTCTTCATGATCCGGGCCCAGGCAGCGGAGGCAATTATCGTGTGTGTCAGTTAGTGACATATTTCGGTCACACTGACCACACCGCTTGAAACCACTGGCAGCCATCGGGGGAAAAAGGGCCCCTGCGAGGTCAAAAGACCGGGCTGCCAGTGAAAAAACCGAAAACGAAACTGACTAAATCAGAAAAACCGAAAAAGAAGAAGAGGACTCGTGACCGGCGTCGCGAGTCCGGGCGGGAAGAAAACCGGCATCGAACCGAAGGAAAAAAGAGAATATTACGAATAAAATCAACTTTTTCGCGGGGACACGACGGGTACGTCTGTAGGGCTCCGCGGAAAAAAGAAGACTGGCTAAGATGGCACCCTTGGGCGGGAAGGCGACCGCGCATGCGCGCTGCAATTCCCAAAGGCTTTCTTTGAAAGCTGGGGAAAATTGCTCCACGAAGGCTCCGTCGGCGCCGACGTCACCCATATGTGAGGACTGACTTCCTGCTTGGTCCTGGAGAACAAAGGATCACATGGGCAAGGTAGGTTCAAAAATAAGGGGGAGGTTATTAGGAAAGGGGTTCAGGAAGCAGGGGGAGAACATTTGTATTACAGATCTGAGACGGCTTATGGGAGGGGGGGTTAGGTAGTCGTTCCAAAGTGTTCAATATAGAGGGTGGTTTTAAGCATCTTCCGAAAGTCTTTAATATCTGAGATGGCTCTTGGATGGTCAGGAAGAGAGTTCCATAGGGCAGGAGCTGCGAGGGAGAATGCTCTACCGGATGTGGTTTTGCCAACTCTGGTGAAGACACTGGGGGTTGTGATCATATCTATTGTGTGGCGCCTCCTGGGTCTGGTGCTCGAATGGGAGCTAATGGGGAGCCAGTATAGATAGTTCAAGATGGGGGTGATGTGGTTGTGCTTCGCAGATCCAGTTATAATACAAGCAGCTGCCATCTGTAGAGGGCAGAGCGATTGCTTTGGTAGACTAAGATATATGGGACTTGTGATAAGGAAGCTTATCATAGCTCAGGAAGGAGCTAAAGAAAAGGTGAAGTGACTCTGAACAAGCAACCTGTCAGTTCTGGTAGAAATAAGAAAACAGAATTTTTCCATAAAAGACTACCAGTCCCAGAATGCACCAGGTTTCCAACAGCCATTAGAGGAGCTGAAGTGGGGAAACGTGTGTTCAATCAAGAGGGCTATGAGGTAATCCCCAAGCACTCATCTCAAAGGGCAGGGCCTGATTCAGCACAGCTGCGCTGTGCTAGGGTGGAGCACTCATCTAAGCAGAATAAAGGTAGAGTTTATTCTACAGAGAATCATCCTCAGATTCAGCTTGGAGATCCTCAGTATCTTGGACAGCTTCATCATCTGGAGGATCATCAGAAGCAGAAGCCAGAGCGGACAGACAGAGAGGGCAAGAAACCCTTTGGAAGAAAGAAGAGAAAAGCATTTGGGAGGTCTAAAGGAGTCCAGAGCAGTACGTATACTAGGAGACATTCAAAAGGCCAGCATACACCATTGGACTGGGGAAAACCAGAGGAGTGGTGCTGCAGAGCTAGGAATCTCCAGACGGTACCTGTGAGGGAGACGGCTGCACATGGAAGGGACCCTAAGACCCGTGCCAGAAGGTATGTGAAGAGAGATCCAGTGTCCAGGGATCTGGATTGGAAGGCTGGACATAAGAACTGGACTACATACTGGCCAGGCTATTTAGAGAGGAACTCTAACAGCAATGGAAGCTCAGGTATGAACACTGATCTATGCCCTAGCTATACCCTTGAAAGACAGCAGGGAAACAAGTATTCTCCTGAGAGTGCTCCATTGAGAAATTCCTCTGTACCAATCCATGATATTGAACCCATGATTGTTGAAGAAGGGGGAGGGGTTGCAGATGCAGGCTATGAATACATGGATTGCTCTTTGTCTAAACTCCTTTGGTAATTTACTGTTACAAAGTACCACAACCATCACAAAGAAATACAAACTTGTTCTTTAATCTACTCAGAAAAGCTCCTGAGTAGGATTTGAGCCACGCAGTAGAAAGCAAGCCAGCTAAGGGGTTTCAGCTGGGTAACTGCTAGCAATTGAGCCTTACCTAATTGCTTGTGAGCTCTGAGGAAATCACTTCTGAGTCTATGTGTGAAGATATAAGAAGTTAACCTGAAAAGAACAGTTTTTCCCTACTTTGTGGGTTTTGTTTGTTGATTAAAGCACTGCTAAGAAAATATTAGCCAGAGCCTACAGAAAAGACCATTCTGTTACCAACCAGGTCTTTATTCTTTTGATTTGATTGCCTGACAATTTCAGCTGTTGTTTTCCTGATTTTGTTTTTCTAAGTTTAACACTGAAAGCAAGTATCCTGTTTTATGTGCTACCAAGCATATCTGTGTTGGGAGAAATAACCCCATAAATAAATATCTTATTGGCTTTACACTCAAGCACAACTAATTATTGTGTACGGCTGTATCTGGTGTGAATGGACTACATTTCCCACAATCCCTTGCAAATCATATTAACATATGCCTTTGCCAAGACTGTGAACATTCTCACCCAGGCACCCGTCTGACAGACTGCAATAATCCAAGAAAGGGGCGATAATGGCTTGGCATACCATTCGAAAGTGTTCAAGACAGAGGAGTGGTTTGAGCCATCTGATGATCCTCATCTTGAGATATGCATTCTTGGTGGTTTTGCTAATATGAAACTGAAGATTTAGGTTCTTGTCAAGTGTTATACCAAGGTATTTCACTTCAGATTTCATTTGCATAGTAGTGTTGTTCAGGCTGCTTGATGGAGGGGGGGTGGTGGTAAATCCATGGTTTCTTGCGACAATGAGAGCTTCGGCCTTATTGTAGTTTATCATAAGACTGTCTCCATCTGCTGGCAGGTGACCAGAGATCAAAAGCTTGTGGACTTTGCCCTTATAGGGCAACAAGCAGCTCCCAGCCCCTCAGTATGGTATCAAAGCTAAACAGAATACATAAATCAAACTCCTTCTGCCCTCCCATGGGTATCAATGCATCCTTAAGCCTCCTTGGACACATTTTCCCATCTCAGAGGAGAACACAGGAAGGAGAAGCCATCAAGAAACAGAATGAGGCGATAACCAACAGGCTGAAATAAAACCATTCTGCAGCAAGATAGACACTTTTTATAAGAATGAGTTCCTGGACTGGTCTGGTAAGACTTAACAAAATTAGCAAGTAAGGTGAAATTAGACTTTACCTGTTAATTTTCTTTCCTGGAGTCCCTCCAGTCCAGTCGCATGGGTTATGCTCATCTACAAGCAGATGGAGGTTGAGATACTGCTCTTAAAGTTAACCCATAAGAAACCAGTGCCAACCCATCCTCACTCAGTAGAAACTTCACGAAGTACATAGGAAGTCCCTAGAATTCCCATTCTCCTCCAAAGCACAATTTTCCTCCATTCTCGCATTGTGTTTTTGTTGTTTTGGAAAAACACAAACATGAGAGTCAAAACTCTCCCGAACAACAAACCTCAACAGGGGAAACACTGTAGGAAGTACAGTAGGGAATACAGCAGGCCCCCTGATAACTGAATAGACCGGGTCCCAATAAGCACAACCTCATCCGTAGTGCAGTTAAGACTTTTTCAAGCAGTCACAAGGCCCAAAAGAAGCACTGCAATATCTCAGGTGGGTCCTGGACTGAACAGACTCCAGGAAAGAAAATTAGCAGATACGGTCTAATTTCACCTTCCTAGTCATCCCTCCAGTTCAGTCCAGATGTATGGGACGTAACAAAGTAATATCAATGATGGGCAGGACCAAAAACTCCATCTGTAAAACCCTTGCTCCAAAAACCTTATCCTGCTGTTTTGTACATCAAGGCGATAATAATGCATAAAGGAGTAAAGGAAAGACCAAGTCACTACATTTCAAATGTCCTGAGGCAGAACACCACCTAACTCTGCTCAAGGTAAAGTTTGCACTTGAGTGGAATGCATCAGAACAGCTTGGTCCTTTATCAAATATGTCGAAGCAATGGCCTCCCTAATCCAGCATGAAATAGAGGCCTGGGGTCACATGATGCAAGTAGGCAAGAATGTGACTGACTAGGGCTCCGGATCAGGGTCATCAAACCGGCTAAAAAAATCTAGCATTCCAGCACTCCTATTACCCAGCATCGGGAGGAACCAGTCAGGAAAAGATGCAGTGTCAGTTCGGGGGCCGCAATTCTGCCACAAAGCCGGTGGGGGATGCCCAAATGCTCCCTGAAAGTGTGGCCTGCACAATCCTCCAAACCGGCACAGAAAATGGCCACTGAGCCCACTCAACAGACTTCACCAGCTGCAGGAGACCCAGCAGCTAAAATATCAAAAGTGGTCTTCATGGCACTGGAAGATACTCAACAAGGTGCAATCGATGGTTGACATCAAGGACCACTTTGAGGCTCAACTTACCCGAATGACCAAGGTGGAGCAGCAGTTGGCAGTGCAGGAAACCAACACGGAGCAGATGGCAGCATGTGTTGAGCAGCTACAGAAGGAGCAGAGAAAAATGCTTGAATACCTCAACGACCAGGAAAATCGAACCCAATGTAACAACCTGCCTGAAGCACTGGCAGATGTGCAGCTCTATGAATTCTATGAAAAGTGGCTCCCGAACGTGCTAGGGCTTCAGGGGGAGTAAGCAGCATGGAGGTGCGAGCGTACCCATAGGAGCGCGACATCGACCAGCTATAGCCAGATACCTTGTCTTGGAAGAAAGAGGCTATCCTCTGTGCCTATCAGCAAAGCAAGACACTCATGTATGAGAACCACCGCTTGTTACTTTTTAATGACTATTCTGCGTGGATGGCCTTGAAGTGAAAGGAATTCTCCCCGGTCTGCACAGCCCTGTATCAGTGGGGGATAAAATTAGCTCTGCTGTTTCCCCACAAGTTAAAGATCGTGTAGGGTGGAGCTACCATCTATCTTCATTATGTGGAGGAAGGCCTCACGTTCTTAAGCGTGGCGGTGACGCAGGGCTGGAAAGCCAATGAAAGCAGGCGGAGGCTGGGACTGAGACGCCTAGGACAATCAAACTGGCGCAAGGAAGGTACAACTAGACTGCCTGTGCTAACAGACGTCCTTACCTTCCCGTTTAGCTTCTTTTATGCAGCCCAAGACCACCAGACTATGGTCTCAGGACATGACGCTACTGTAGTGCAGGATCAGATTCGAGAAGCTTAAGCCCTAGGTGAATGCGCATGGACTCAATGGACAATACGCGGCGGGGACTCTGCACTACTGCTGGTGATTTTATCTGGCAGATGCCATGAGGCTGTGGGCTGTGTGCCGAAGAACATACACTGGCTGGAAAGACTGACATGGCGGCATGTGTCGCAGTGAAGCCACCCAGGGATGGCCAGGCCATAACGCACAGTCAAATTGTAATTGTGATAATAGCTAACATGCATCATGTCCTGAGGTACTGGGTGGGGAGGTGTGGGACTAGGGGTCAGGTTAGGACTAAAAGACAGAGGGGCTGGAACTGGTACATGGAAGGATGGGTCCAGTAGGAGATAAAGAGGGACCCGGAGGGGGGGGGGGAGGGACTCGAGGGGTATGAATGGGAGAGGACTAGAGTGGATGGGGGGTATGGGGATGATTGAGTGGGAGGGGGTAAGGGAGAAGGAAGGCAGCTAGAGGGGGACAATGGGAAGAAAAAGCACAAGAATAAGGGAGGGGGGAGGCAGTGTGGGCAGCAGCTTGGGATAGCACTGTGGGGTAGGAGCCAAAAGCCAAGAGTAGGGACACACCAAACCTTTGAAGGAGGAAGGTGCTTTTCCGGGGCCCGGCTGGGAGGTCCCAGGGGATGACCAATCTTACATAATCCAGGATGTTTCTTGAGAGCTATCTATATTTAATAAGGTCAGGCTAATCACCCTGAATGTTGGTGGCTTTCATTCTCCAGTCAAATGAGAGAAAACCCTTACATATCTATGCAAACTGGGGGCAGAAGTAGCAATCCTGCAGGAGACTCATCTGACTGACAGAGAACATGCCAAATTACAGAGGGGAGGGGTGTGAGAGATTCATAGCATAGCATATATGTCAAGGCAGCGAAGTGTGGCCATCCTGATGGGAAAACACATTCCTTTGAAATGCACCGCATAACACAGGACACAGAGGGGCAGTACTTGCCGATGTGGGGGGTCTTACAAAGACTAAAGGTAGTATTATGCAGTGTCTATGCACCTAATGTGTACAGACATTGCTTCTTTGCAGAACTGGTAGTAAAGTCAGCGGACCAATCTGATTACTCGATTATTGGTGGCGACTTCAACACAGTGGCGGATCCACTGGTAAACTGCCACTCACAGAGGCAGGGGCCACGCGGGCACTAGGCACGGGCCATCAACTTCCTCAGCCATGAACTGGAGCTGTTAGATGGATGGCGCACACGCCATCCTTTGGATTCGGAGTATACACATTACTCCAGCCCCCACCAATTGCAGGTGCACATTGACTATGTCTTGATATCGGAGCGCCTCTGTGGGGAAGATACTGGGCAGTGAAATCCATAGCCACCTGGTTTCTGACCATGTGGCAGTTCAGGTAGATATAAGGCATACCAGCGAGCCAGGGGACAAAATCTGGCAGCTGAACCCCATGTGGAGCCAAGACCTGGCGTTCTGCCAGTTTCTCTGCTAATGCTGGCAGGACTATGAGATGGAGAATAGGGGGGAGAGGAGGTGGGGTGGTGTTGGACCGTGCACTTACTGGGAAGCTGCGGGATCGCATAATAAGCTACACGAGCTACAAACGGAAGCAACAGAATCACCAGCTTCTGTTGGAACTGCAGGAACTACCGCGCTGACAGGCACAATACGCTGCCAACAGGGAAGCATCACACCAAGCCCTACTGCAAGAGCAGCACAACAAAGTGAATGCTCTATTGCAACAAAGAGCACTGCGTAGCATCTGTTTATATAAGTGTAACGCCATAGGTCGGAAGATAAAGCTGGCAAATTGCTGGCCAATCTCTCCAGGACCTCGCAGGTCAGGTGCACAGGTGCCAAACTCCGAAGAGACAATGGCACACTAGTGGTGGGATCTCAAGAGACTGCGCGCACATTCTGGGAGTGCTTTCATTCTCTTTATCAGAAGGAGGTCCCGAATAAAGCCACATGGGAGTGATTCTTCCAGGAGCTCCTCCTACCCATGCTTAGTGAGGCGAAGAGAGATGCCCTGAATGAACCCATATTGGTGGGAGAGATCCTTACCCGCATCAATAAATTACAGCCTGCAAAGGCACCTGGCCCGGATGAAATGGGACCAGAATTCTACAAAATTTGGGAGCAGCAGTAGCCACAGCACTATGGGAATGAGGAGGAGGCATGGCAGAGAGGGGGCTTTGCTGCCAGGGCCAATCAAGTAACTGTGGTCCTCTTAGAGGAACCAAGCAAGGGACCCGGTGCGTGTAGAGGCCTATTGACCAATCTCATTGTGGGCTGGGCTTGATGGACCTTGGTCTGACCCAGTATGGCATTTCTTATGTTCTTATATTCTTATGAGAAGGAATGCAGAAAACAACATATGGCTGCTCTGCAAATCTCCACCAGAGACCATGCATGTAACTCAGCCAACAAGGTCACTTGAGCCCTAGCTGAATAGCCACATAGCCCTTTGGGAATTACTCAGCCTCTCAGTAGATACAGTGAAGCAACACACCAGCCACCCAGCTATCTACATACCTCATGATCGAATCACCAACTATAATGGCTGTCCTAACCCTTCCCTCATAGGACATGGCCCTGGAGAAACCTCTCCGTGCGAGAGGGTTTTACATAACCTGGAGGATAGGTCTAGTTACAGGAACACTTCCTGCCACACCAGGATGATGCTCTCCTGTGACCTCTCTCCTCCATGTCAACAGGGATGCTGCCAGACTGGAGGTGGGACTTCAGGACTATATCCCTGTAGGTCTCGTCTATGTACCTCTCTCTTATGTCTTCCAAGTCTGTTTCTCTAGCCTCTAGAGAACGGACTTGTTCCCTGAGAGCAAAGAGCTCCTTGCACCTAATGCACACATAAGACCTCTTACCAACTGGGAGAAAATCATACATGTGACACTCAAATGCAAAAGACTGGAAAGTCCCCATCTCGCTGCTGGACTGCTGTCTGTATCCTAGTTTTAAGATTGTGTTTAGATCTTTAAGTTCTTTACTTACTAAGGGTTGCTGTGGATACATATACTAATAAAAGTGGATCTAATATGTTTAATATACCTTGTTCACCTGAAGATTTAATTAATCTCAGGTCCTTAATGTATGACTGATTTGGATCAAGAGCTGTACCTGAGACCAGCTCCTTTCCTTTAAGATGTGTAAGTACCTATAAACCTATGATTATCCTAGGGGTGGGTGGGTGTTGGGGAGAGAGGGAGGGAAATAAGACATGACTGTGTTTCATTTAATTAATGGAGGAGGAATGGTAAGGAAATCCACATTACTACCTTTTAACTTTCGAAAGGGAGGCTATGATAAAATGAGGAAAATGGTTAAGAAAAAAAATAAAAGGAGCAGTTGCAAAGGTTAAAGACTTACATCAAGCCTGGGTGTTTAAAAATACTATCTTGGAAGCCCAGACCAGCTGTATTCCATGCTTTAAGAAAAGTGGAAGTCCAAAAAACTGCCAGCATGGTTTAAAGGTGAGGTCAGAGAGGCAGATGTTGCCAAAAAAGCATCTTTCAGGAAATGAAAAATGAGCCAAATGACGAAAACTGGAAATAGCACAAGCACTGATAATGGGCTTGATGGACCTTGGTCGGACCCAGTATGGCATATCTTATGTACATTTGTATATTTTTCCAAGAGGTTTCTTATACAATATAAACCTTTCATGTACAATATGACTTCAAGCTATATATTTCCATTTGTATGTTGTGATTTTATGTGAGCTGTTATGAATGAGGGTGGGGGTGGGGCAAGAAGTAGAGAGTAGGGCGGGGGATTCGGTGTTTGGAGTAGCATTTGAGGTTTGTGCGCTGTTGGGGTTGTGATTGCCGTAATAGTCAAGAAAAAGATATGTTTTTAACTCTTCATGGAATGATTGTAGGTCTTTCATTGTTCTTAATGTTTCTGGCAGGGTGTTCCATTGTGCAGGGGCTATATATCTGAAGGCCCTATTGCTGGTAATTTGTTTCTCTTGCGGATTGAGGGCTGTACTGTGAGGGTGTTCTGATTAGTTCTGGCTCTGGTGCCTAGTTGTAAATAGATCAGAGAGGAGAGGAGAGGTGAGAGGGGGCTAAGTTATTGATTAGCTTCAAACATAGAAACATGATGACAGAAAAAGACCACATGGCCTATCTAGTCTGTCCTTCCATAACAACTACAACAGTCCACATTTTACCTTTAGAGATCCTCTGTGTTGTCAAAGTTATCATTATGATTTTATATTTTACTCTGCTAGCAATATGGAGCCAGTGGAGTTGATACATGATGGGAGTGATGTGGTCAGACAGTTTTGCCTTAAATATAACTCTAGCTGTGACATTTTGTGCCATTCGAAGTATATTGAAGGTCTTTCTTGGTAATCCATATAGTAGGCTGTTGCAGTAGTCATAGTAGGGTGTGATGAGGGCCTGAACTATCGTTCTGAAATCGTTCAGATCTAAAAAGGTCTGAGTTGTTGGATAATCCTTAATTTGAAGAATATGGTTCTGTTTATTTGCTTCAAGTGAGGTTAATGATAACGTATACTATATACATACTACTCATAGCCACTCATATACTCAAAGCACTCTCCCCCTCAGATGATCCCCACCATCACCATCCCCGTCCCCACCATCACCATCCCAGACAATATAGGCTCCTACTGATACATAGAAATACCTTTATAGAGGGTCCTCCCTAAACCAAAAGAGACACCGTCATAGAATAATCCATATAGACACATCTTCAAACACACCCCAAAACAATACACTATCACCTACCCTTCTAAGATTTTTCCGAATTAACGCCAGATCTATAAGAAACAAAATCCCACTCATCCATGACCTCATCACAGACGAGAAACCAGATGTTCTGTGTATCACAGAAATCTGGCTCTCTGAGACCGACAATATCCTCCTGAACTAGCTAAAAGTACAAGGTTACAACCTCTAACTGCACTAGGGATCATAAAAGAGGTGGGGGAGTACTTGAAATGATTTGAGGTTGGATTGATATTTTGTTCGAGTCACAATTTAGAGCTTTGGTTATTGATTTGACAATTTCAAAAAGTTCTCTTGGGCGGTTGGTGGCTTTGTTTAGAACTTTAGTATGGTATGTTATTTTTGCGTTATTTATTGCATCTTTATAGGTGTTAAGTGCAGACATGTGTAGTATTTTGTAAGTCATGGTCTTTTCGATCTCTATTTGCATTAGCTCAAAGAACTACTGAAAGTATTCCACAGCATAATGTAATAACCATGATGGAATAGACAGTCAAAGTAGAAAGCAGAAACCTAGCAATGTCTTCTGTACAGATCCCCCCCACCACCCAATAACCAAAATCTCACAACAATCCTAGAATCTGCCTGCACTTCCACTTTACGGAAGCCTCATATCATAATAGGCGATTTTAACCTCCTGTCCCTTACACACACACTGTAAGGGCAATACACTCGACCTGGTGTTCCTGCCAAAACACACTTCTGAACACCCAACCTACACCCCCCAAGAAACATCACAAATTCCTTGGTCCGACCACTTCCTAGTCTGCTTCTCCTTTACATTACCGTTACCTTCCCTTACTCCTGCATCCTCATCCAATATCCACCAAAATATGTGATTTAGATCCTTTGACAGGGACACCTTTATAAACTCCACCATATTTCAGCTCGATTCAACCTCAAAAGACCTTGATGAATTACTAACAAAATGGAACTCATCAATTGCTACTTCAGCCAAACCATAAGAACATAAGATATGCCATACTGGGTCAGACCAAGATCTGTCAAGCCCAGTATCCTGTCTCCAACAGTGGCCAATCTAGGTCATACGTACCTAGCAGTCTCTCCAAAAGACACAGGTTCCTCAATGCTTGAATTGGGTCAAGCAATATCCTGGGTCCCTTTTGATAATGGTTTATGGACCTTTCCTCCAGGAACTTGTCCAAACCTTTTTTAAACCCAACTACATTAACAGCATTTATTACATCCTCCGGTAACAAATTCCAGAGTTTGATTACACGTTGAGTGAAAAAATATTTTCTCTTATTAGTCTTAAATAGATTACACTGTAGCTTCATTGCATGTCCCCTAGTCTTTTTATATTCTGATGTAAACAATCGATGTACGTTTACCCGTTCCACTCCATTCATTAATTTATAGACCTCTATCATATCTCCCCTCAGCCGTCTCTTTTCCAGGTTGAAGAGTGCTAACCTTTTTAGCCTCTCTTCATAGGAGTATCCTTCCATCCTTTTACCATTTTGGTGGCTCTTCTCTGTAACTTTTCTAATAACGCTGTATCCTTTTTAAGATACAGCGACCAGAATTGCACACAATATTCAAGGTGCGGTCGCACCATGGAATGATATAGAGGCATAATAATATCCTTTGTTTTATTTTCCATTCCTTTCCTTATACCACCTAGCATTCTATTTGCTCTTTTGGCTGCCGCTGCACACTGGACAGTGGGCTTTAACATGTTATTCATGATGACGCCTAAATCTTTTTCCTGGGTGATGGTTCCCAGTACTTCAGTTCTTTCAACACCCTTGGATGTATGTATACCATCCGGTCCAGGTGATATGCCTTTACCCAAACCTCCGAAACCACCGTACAGTCTGAAAAATGGTATACACCCAACTTAGCCAAGATGAAAAAAAGATCTCAGAAAAATAGAATACAAATGGAGACCAAAAAGACCATGGATTACAAAATACTATACATGTCTACGCTTAACACCTATAAAGATGCAATAAATAACGCAAAAAGAACTTACCATACAAAAGTTCTAAACAAAGCCACCAACCGCTCAAGAGAACTTTTTGAAACTGTCAAATCAATAACCAAAGCCCCAAATTGGGACAAACAAAATATCAATACAACCTCACATCATAGCAGATTACTATGCCAACAAACTAAAACCTAAAGGGCCCCGTAGACCCCCCCTGCTTAACAATACAACCAGTTAAAACCAATGAATGGCAGTCTTTCAGCACCAGCACTCAAGACAGATAATAGACATAATTTTGAAACTCAATACAACTACCACCCAATTTATCAAACCCACTGTTCAAGGTATGATGCCTGGAACCATGCACTCCTATGTGCTCCTATACAGATAGAAGTTGCTCTGCTAGCGCATTCAAAACAGTCAAAGGTTGCCCCGTTGACAAATTCGGAAACATTTTTCGCATGTTTGACTAATGTAAGGTAGGCTGCCCTCTTATCATCCGGGAGAAGAGGAGACATTGATTCCAAATTCCTAGTTACCTGCCTAAGAAACATACCCATGTAGAGTATGTAAAAGCTTATCTGGGCTGACAGCCTGGAGGCCTGAAAACATCAACGCCCAAAGGCATCAAGGGTTCTCGATTCCCTGCCCGCGGGACTGAAGGAGTGCATCTTAGAACTTTTAATTTGATGCATAACTGATTCCACTATTACTGAGTGGTGTGGAAGCTGCGTTTTCTGGAATCCAGGGCTTTCGAGTACTCAATACATGGTATTGAGTTGTCGAGTATGGGGAGAAATGGTGAGGGGCGTTTCCCACATCTGGAGCATAAGATCCTGGAGTATACAGTGAATAGGCAGAGTAGTCGCCTCTTTTGGGTAGGGCTAAATGGCCAATTTTCCCAATGGAAAAAGGTGAATAGTGGAGTACCCCAGGGATCTGTACTGGGTCCACTACTTTTTGACATATCCATAAATGATCTGGAAAAGGAACTAACTAGTGAGGTTATTAAATTTGCAGATGACACAAAACTGTTTAAAGTTGTTAAAACCCAAGAGGATTGTGGAAAACTGCAGGAGGATCTGGATAAATTGGAAGACTGGGCATCCAAATGGCAGATGAAATTTAATGTGGACAAGTGCAAAGTTATGCACCTAGGAAAAAACAACCCACACTATGGTTACACAATGCAAGGTTCCACATTGGGAACTACCACCCAGGAAAAAGATTTAGTAGTCATTGTGGATAACATGTTAAAACCCTCCGCCTAGTGTGCAGAGGTGGCCAAGAAAGCAAACAGAATGCTAGATATCATAAGGAGAGGAATGGAAAATAAAACAAAGGATATTATAATGCCTCTGTATTGTTCCATGGTACGACCGTACCTTGAATATTGTGTGCAATTCTGGTCGCCGTATCTTAAAAAGGATATAGCATTATTAGAAAAGGTACAGAGAAGAGCCACCAAAATGGTAAAGGGGATGGAAGGATACTCCTATGAAGAGAGGCTACAAAGGTTAGGGCTCTTCAACCTAGAAAAGAGAAGGCTGAGGGGAGATATGATAGAAGTCTATAAATTAATGAATGGAGTGGAACGGGTAAATGTAGATCGATTGTTTACGCTATCAGAATATAGAAAGACTAGGGGACATGTAATGAAGCTACAGGGTAAACTATTTAAGACAAATAAGAGAAAATATTTTTTCATTCAACGTGTAATCAAACTCTGGAATTTGTTACTGGAGGATGTAGTAAGGGCTGTTAGTGTAGCTGGGTTTAAAAAAAGGTTTGGACAAGTTCCTGGAGGAAAGGTCCATAAACCATTATTAAAAAGGGACCCAGGATATCAATGCTTGACCCAATACAAGCATTGTGGAACCTGTCTCTCTTGGGGATACTGCTAGGTACGTATGACCTAGATTGGCCACTGTTGGAAACAGAATACTGGGCTTGATGGACCTTGGTCTGACCCAGTATGGCATATCTTATGTTCTTATAGGAGCTGTAGGATATTGGAGAATGTCCAACTGCTCTGGGTTCTTTCTCCGATGTAGGAGTAATGGATAGCTCCCTTGCCATATCTTTGATAAACTATTGGAAAGACATCTTCAGGAGGGGACATGCACCGTTGCGGTGATGGCGAGGGTTTCTCCAGAAGACTTTGCATCTCTTGGGTACCGATCGATTCATCATCTGAAGAATCAGAATCGGTAGAATCAAAGTATCGACAGGAGCGATGCTCCTGTTCTTGCAAGGTCCAGTACCGATCGAGACTGGTATCAGCTTGAGAGACTTGCCGTACCGGTACCTCGGGACTGGGAATGGACTCGATAGCCGGTATGGGCAGAAGTGTGCAGAGCGGCATGAAACCCAATGCAGACTTCATGGGCATTGTTGATGGTACCAGTACAGACAATACTGCCGGTAATGACCTGACCGGTACCAATGCTGCTAACAGAGCCGCTAGACTGCTCAATGGCCAGCATAAGCTGATCCATAGAGCTTGCCAATGCCTGGGTATTGGCACCAGAAGCATGGGTTACCGTTCCAGAGTATGGCACCAGGAGCTCTCCTGAGGTGGAGGTCTCGGGAGAATCCTGGACCTCTTTTGCGGCTTCGGAGGGGAGGTCCTCCCGCCGGGGTAGTTTGGCCAGTCGATCCAACTCCAGGACAATGCTTGAGGCATCTCTATGCTTAAATAGAGATCTACCCTTGAGAGGACAGCCCGTATTGTGTTTCGATACCTGAGATCCATGTGAGGAAGACGATGCCCTCAATGACATCGAAGCGAGTGAAACCGCATCTGAGGCAAAAAGGGAGCAGAGTTTCGTGGCCCGAATCTGTAGGCCTCTCTTTTTATCTTCTAGCATAGGGGACATTCAGATGGCTGGTGATCTGGGCCGAGGCATTTAAGATACCAGTCATGGGTATCAGCAGCAGAGATAGTGCTACCACACTCAGAACACTTCTTAAAACCACTGGTTGTTTTTTCTATCTTGTCAGTAGACTGGATGAAAGGCCTAGGCCTAAGATGGTGTCGACATGCCTGAAAGAACTAAAGGTTTTTTTTTTTTTTTTTTTTTTTTTAAAGAAAGAAATAAATAAAATTGAAGATATCAGTTCTGGCGTCGACCAGAAGGCAGACGCAATCACAAAAAATTATAAGACAACATTTTCTGCAGTGACAGGATTTGCTTCCTGCTGGCTCCGCCGAAAACAAAGAATTGAGGAGGGAGAATCAAAAAGATGGGAAAGCAGCAGCACAGGCACAGTGGAATACTCTAAAGGCTTTCCTATTGGATGCTGGGGAGCGTTCCCACACGGGCTCTGTCGGTACCGACGTCATCCATATGTGAAGACTACATTCCTTCTTGTTCCTGGAGATACAGCAATCACTATCTGCTGGAGACTGAGAAAATACTGGAAGGTGCCCCCAACTGCACCAGGTTTTATGCCAGTGGGGATGTCATGGCACACAGCATAGTTTAGTTTTTTTCCCTGTTTCCAACATCTGCTGGCAGAGAGAGAGAACCCATTTGTCTGGACTGGTCTAGCAGGATCAACTGGAAACTGCAGCTACTGAAACAACAAAAAAAGGCTGACATGACACTCACATAGCTATGGCAAAAAAATGCTAAGTGACACTGTGATAAGCTCTCTTGGAGCTGCTGCCAAAGACTCCTCCCCCCAATGCTCCGAGACAATCAACCTGCCCGACTCAGCACTAAGAGCTGCTGTGAGAGCTTGCTCCTGCTGGCCCTCAATGACTCTGCTCACCACCTAAATTAGCCCCAGAGGCGTGCTGGGAATCCAAGATCTCCCCTTTAGAGAGTCTTCTCAGTCTTTAAAAATATATATATTAAAAAAAAAACATAAGCAAAGACAGAGCACCATGTAAAATAGAAGTCTTCCTGACAGAAGACTAACCAAGATAAAGGGAGAGATGACCTGAACTCCTTTAGGTACCTTTAGAAGCATAAGCAGGACTGTCCAGAGCTAGGCACAGGGATCCTTCCAGAAGTGATATGCTGCTAAGCTCGGCACTCTGTTCTCAAATGGACCCCAGAAGCTTCTGACCAAAACTACCAGTACAACTACACAGAATGCCCATCCATCATCTGCTGGGGACAGAGAATACTGAGAAGCTGGGAATTGAGTGCTGTCCTATAAGGGCAAAGCACACAAGCTTTTGATTTTTGTCTCCATTTGCTGGCTGGTGAACACAATCCATGCATCTGGACTTGTCTGATGGGACACTAAGAACTTGTATTCTTATAGGGAACCGCGGCTGTGCCTGTGAAAATGTTGCAGAGCCTTCCCGTCTCTTGATGGGCTCCGTGCAGCATTGTCCCGCCTCCAAAGGAAGTGGTAAACAACTTCCTTTGGAGGTGGGACAATGCTGCACGGAGCCCGTCGAAAGACAGAAAGGCTCTGCAATGGCTTCACAGACACAGCCGCGGTTCCCTAAGAGACAGGGAACCGTGGCTGCAGAAGAACAGGCTTGTAGCAGGCAGACATAGGGAGAGGGGAGGAGGGGGCAGGGAACCTGCAACAGGGCTGACATGGATAGAGGGGGGCATGACATGGAGGGAGAGAGGGAGGGGGGCTGACATGGACAAAGGGGAGAGACAGGGGGACATACTGGACAGACGGGGGATAAATGCTGGACACCTACAACGGAAGGAGTTTCAAATTGAGAAAGCAGACCTCTTGTGATTCGAAGTTTGTAGTTTATGGCATACAGTGTCCATGTGAGCTACTGTACATAGGGAAGACTATTCGGGCGTTCCGAAAACGTATACTGGAGCATAAGAGTAGGATCCACTGTCGGGTGAAAGAGGCACCAATAGTATAGCACTGTCTAGACTTGTCATGCTTTTTCAGATTTTAGATGTTTTTGTCTAGACGAGGTGCTGGTTGGCAGAGAGGGCAGAACAAGAGAGCAGGTCCTGTTGCTCTGTGAACAAAGATGTATTTTCCGTGTACAAACGGTGGTCCCGGAAGGACTGAACATGCAAATCGATTGGGGGGGGGGGGGGTGTTCTTGACTGTGTCTATGGATGATAGGATAGATGCTTTTCGAGCGGTTATGTATGTTTGTGTTGTGTCTGCACGTCTTCATTATAAAGCATAGTCTTCATTATAAAGCATATGAGGACAGACTGAAGGATCTTAATATGTACACCTTAGAGGAAAGGCGGGATAGAGGTGATATGACAGATGTTTAAATACCTCCATGGCATAAATATTCAGGGAAAGAGCCTCTTTCAATTGAAAGCAAGTTCTGCTACGAGGGGACATGGGACGAGGGTGAAGGAAGATAGATTCAGGAGTGATATGCGGAAATATTTCTTTACGGAAAGAGTAGTGGATCCATGGAATAGTCTCCCAGTGGAGGTGGTAGAGATGAGGACAGTAACTGAATTCAAAAAAGCATGGGACAAACACAGAGGATCTCTAAAGGTAAAAAGGGGATTATTGTAGTGGCTGATATGGAAGGACAGACTAGATAGGCCATGTGGTCTTTGTCTGTCATCATATTTCTATGTAATGGTTTTATAGTGTGGGGGATGGGGTCTCTCGAGTAATCCCTGACGTCATTTTTTAGTGGGGCTTTAAAAGGACAGTTGGTTGGTTCACATGCACGGCGTTTTTGAAGACTGTCTGGCCATGTTGAAGTTAAGCCGACGTGGGTTTTGTTGAGCAATGGGCTCTTGTTGAGTGTTATTTGAGAAACTTTATATATATGGATTTTTGTTGATTGGTTTGTTTTAAGAGGATTAGTTTTTAATGATATCTTTTTGTTTCTTTGTAGATCTGTAGGTAATTGTCCCCTGATGAAACTGACTGTGAAACGCTCGATGAGCGCTTGACTGGGGCGTTGGGGCATCAGATTAATCACAGCAGGTTGAAAGATTTCTGAAGCTAAGTTTTGATCTGCGATTTTTCTGTACATTGTTTATACAGATATATGTTACCATAAGGGTTGGTCATTGATGCAAGAAGGGCGACTGTTTTACAGAGATTGATGTAATTCATTCACTAGCCCATGAGTTATGAGACCCCCTTAAAGATTGTTTACAGAGAAACTTTGGTATATGAAGAAGTTTTTTCTTTTGTTTTTGTACTACATACTAGTTGTTTTCGTAGAGTGTTTTTGTATTTTGGTGTTATATTATCACTCTGGAAGTTGACCATTTTTTATTTGGACAGAGGGGAGACACAGTGCAGGTTAGGATTATAATGGGATGATGGGGGGGCTAGCACTGGTAATGGGCAGATCGGGGGGGCTAGGACTGGTAATGGGTTGATTAGGGAAGGCTAGGACTGGACTGATCAAGGGAGGGGGTTGGGACTGGTAATGGACTGATGGGGGCTAGCATTGTAAATGAGCTGATCGGGAAGGCTAGGACTGGAAATGGGCTGGGGGGGGGGGGTAGGACTAGTAATGGGCTGATTAGGGGAGGCCAGCAATGGAAATGGGCTGAGGGGGGACTAGCACAGGAAATGAGCTGATTAGGGGAGGCTAGGACTGGTAATGGGCTGATGGGGGGGGGGGTAGGACTGGTAATGGACTGAAGGGGATAGGACTGGTAATGGGCTGATTAGGGGAGCTTAGCATTGGTAATGGGTTTGAGGGGGAACTAGTACTGGAAGTAAGCTGATTGGGGGGGCTTCAACTGGGAAATGGGCTGATGGTGCAGAGGAGAGGATAGAGCTGCTGGCCTTGGAAGAAAACTGGGGGCTAGGGCTACAAATGGGCTGATGTGAGGGGATG
The DNA here is from genome assembly GCA_033557465.1 of Ichthyophis bannanicus. NCBI lineage: Eukaryota > Metazoa > Chordata > Amphibia > Gymnophiona > Ichthyophiidae > Ichthyophis > Ichthyophis bannanicus. The sequence goes on along the minus strand of CM066041.1, from coordinate 16,418,933 downwards.
GGATAATGGGACTGGAAGGGAGTGGATGCTGAAAGGGGCTGCCATGGTATTTGGACTAGAAGGAGCTGGACAGTGGGGAAGGAGGGGGACTAGAAGGGAATGGACACTAGTGGCAGTCATGGGAATGCAAGTTGACATTGGAAGGTACTGGGGGGAGGACTGGAAAGGGGCTGATACTGGGAAGGGTTACGGGGACTGGAAATAGGCTGATGGAAAAAAGTGAAGAAAACAAAAGAAGAGATAAGAAATGGCAGATGGACCATAGACCACAGAAAGAGAGCTAAGACAAGACAGGAAAGCAGAAGCCTCAGATCGGGACCACCATGATCAGAGAATAAATTGGTCAGACAACAAAGGTAGAAAAAATAATTTTATTTCATATTAGTGATTTGACTACAAAATCATAATAATTTTGAAATCAAATATTGTTACTTGTTATTGTGATTAATTATTGTGGTTTAAATAAGTAAATGTTATAAATAAAAACATATGGCAAAGGCCTATAATATATTAATAATTCAATAAATGATTACAGCAACAATGCGTTAACGGTAAAGGAAGAGAGACACGTTTGATTTTATCATTGGTGGTCATCACAAGTTGACCAATGGTAAAAGGGGTCGTGGTACAAAAAAGGTTGAGAACCACTGCTCTAGAGGGTCTGCAGTGGCTGTGCTCCTGGTGATGGGGTCATTTCAGAGGACAGCTTCTGGACTCCAGATTGTCCTCCTTGCAATTCTTTTCTGTTTTTGCAGCAGGCCTGGTCCTCCTGGCATGGAAATTCGGACCCTGCGGTCTCTGGGTGTCCCAAGGCACAGTCTCATGTGACAAAACAAAAAAACGTTGTGGTTTCCTCTCAGAGTGAATACTTCCTGGTAAAAATTTATAACTCAATTCACTCAATATCTCACTTCAAGTCCAATGATCCAACATGTATTCCTATATCTAAATCAGGTCTCAAACAGTGGCACCAATTTCTGGGTTTATTGAGCTTTCCAGTTACGTGTCCGTTAGCATCACTGACCTTCATGAATCCTATTCTTGCTAATTAAACAGATAAGAGTGCTTAACTTCATATAAAGAGTAGTTACTCACCTGTAACAGGTGTTCTCTAGGAGCAGCAGGAATCAGTCCTCACATATGGGTGACGTTGGCGCTGACAGAGCCCTCGTGCGGAGCATTTCCCCAGCTTTCAAAGAAAGCCTTTGGGAATTGCAGCGCGCATGCGCGGTCCCCTTCCCGCCCAAGGGTGCCATCTTGCTCAGTCTGATGACATAGCTGAAAGACAGCAAAAAAATTAGCAAAAATAAATCATATGACTGCAACTCCAAGGGGAGGAGGGAGGGTTGTGAGGACTGATTCCTGCTGCTCCTGGAGAACACCTGTTACAGGTGAGTAACTACTCTTTCTCCAGGACCAAGCAGGAAGTCAGTCCTCACATATGGGACTCCCCAGCTTAAGGCTACCGGAGACCTCAAGCGGAAAAAATGAGCTCCCTCTAGCTCGTCAGCACGTAAGGAAGGAATCTTCTCTGAGAACGCCCCCAACCGGTAGCCCAACACCAGGGCCGGAGGGTAGGAGTTGCCTAAACCCCAAAGAGATTATGGAGTACTGCCTGTCCGAAAGCACTGTCCCTGCGGGACTCCCTCTCAAGGCAGTAATGAGCTGCAAAAGTCTGGCTTTAAGACCAAGTAGCGGCCCGGCAGATGTCTGCCAATGGAACAGAGAGGAGTTGAGCCACTGACGCAGCCTTCGCCCTGCACGATGAGCCGTGACTCGACCCTCCAACGAGAGGTGGCTGCCCCATAAGCCCAGGCGATACAGTCAGCGACCCATATGGACAAAATACGCTTGGAGACAGGAAGCCCCAACTTATTGGGGTCAAAAGAAACGAAGAACTGAACAGACCTCCGGTGCTCCCGCGTACGGTCAAGGTAGAAGGACAACGCCCTCCTACAATCCAGGGTATGCAGGACCATCTCAGCCCGGCTGGCATGCAGCCTGGGAAAGGTGGTCGGAAGAACCACCTCCTGATTGAGGTGAAAAGGGGAGACAACCTTAGGAAGAAACTTAGGGTGAGTCCATAAGACTACCCTATTCCTGTAGAACCTAGTGTAAGGAGGATCAGACACTAGTGCCTGAAGTTCACTCACTCGCCTAGCAGAGGTAAGAGCTACCAGAAATAAGGTTTTCCAGGAGAGAAAACGGAGAGGGCAGGTAGCCATAGGTTCAAAAGGCGGACAAGTAATCCGCTGTAAGACCACATTCAGATCCCACTCAGGGGCCGGTGGACGCAGAGGAGGCTTAAGCAGAAGGAGGCCTCTGAGAAAACGAGCCACCAAAGGGTGGTTGGAAAGAGGCCTACCGTCCACCAGCGAGTGGTGCGCTGAGAGAGCACTAAGGTGAACTCTGACAGAGTTAGACTTAAGGCCCAGATTGGAGAGGTAAAGCAAATATTGCAATACTACTGTTACCAAGCACGAGAAGGGATTCTCGCTGTGCTGAGCACACCATGCGGAGAATCTACGCCACTTAAGAGCGTAGGATTTCCTGGTGGATTGTCGCCTAGAAGCCAAGACCACATCTTCCACCTCTCGAGGCAGTAGTAGGGGAGCCAGGACTACCCTTTCAGCAGCCAGGCCATCAGATGAAGGGACTGGAGGTTGGGGTGCAAGAGAGTCCCCTGATCCTGAGATAGGAGATAGTGTTGTAACCCCAGAGAAAGAGGGGTGTCCACCGCTAGCTGCAGCAGAAGCGGGAACCACGGTTGCCTCGGCCACCTGGGGGCTATCAGGATCAATGAAGCCCCGTCCTTGAGGACTTTGAACAGCGTTCTGGACACTAGTGGCGTGGGAAGAAACGCATACAGTAGGCCTGTGGACCACGAGATCAGAAACGCATCCGCTGTTACTCAGAGGATGCAGTTGTCTGGAGCAAAATCTCGGGAGTTGCCGGTTCAGAGGACTGGCGAAAAGATCCATGGTGGGGAGGCCCCACCTGAGAAAGACCTGCTGAACCACCAACGGGTTCAAACTCCATTCGTGTGGTTGCAGGATCCTGCTCAGTCTCTCTGCCAGGTAATTTTCTTGACTTGGGAGGTAGACAGCTTTGAGGAGGATTCCGTGATTGACAGCCCAAGAGCACAGCCGCTGTGCCTCCTGACATAGAAGGAAGGAGCCTGTGCCTCCTTGTTTGTTCACGTAGAACATGGCAACTTGATTGTCCATCTGGACCAGTACAGACTGGTGAGAGGCGAGGTGGGAGAAGGCTCTCAGAGCTAGGCGTATCGCCCGTAGCTCCAGGAAGTTTATCTGTTGAGCAGCCTCCCAAGGGGTCCAGAGACCCTGAGTACATGTCCCTTGGCAATGTGCTCCCCAATCAAGAAGAGAAGCATCTGTCGTCAGCACTTGAGAATGCGGAGGGGATTGAAAAACCACTCAGAGTACCAGATTTGGAAGATGAAGCCACCATTGCAGAGAGGCGACTAGTAGGTCCGATATTTTTACTGAGTCCACTAGGCTCCCCGTAGCCTGATGCCACTGAGTGTGAAGGCTCCACTGAGCAGGCTGCATGTGCAGGCGGGCATTGGGGGTGACAAACCGTGGAAGCCATATGGCTGAGTAGTCTCAGGAAATGCCTGGCAGAGACCAGGGAATTGCTGCGAAACTGCCTGGCCAGATCCATCAGCCTGTGGGCTCTGTCCATAGGCAGAAAAGCCTTTGCTTGAAGAGTGTCTAGGCTGGCTCCTATGAATTCTAAGTTCTGGGACGGGAGCAAAGTGGACTTTGCGAAGTTTATGACAAACCCCAAGTGCTGAAGCAGAGCCACAGTGCGAAGGGTGGCTTGATTGGTCTCCTGGGAAGATTGGCCCCTTATGAGCCAGTCGTCCAGGTACGGAAACACAAAAAGACCTTGAAGCCTCAGGTAGGCCGCCACCACTGCCAGGCACTTGATAAACACCCTGGGAGCGGAGGACTGGCCAAAGGGTAGTACTCTGTACTGATAGTGGTTTCCCTCCACAACAAACCTAAGATATTGTCTGTGGTCTGGATGAATAAGGATGTGAGTATACGCATCCTTTAGATCTAAGGAGCATAGCCAGTCTCCCTGCTGGAGGTAGGGCAGCAGGATTCCAAGGGTAAGCATCTTGAACTTTTCCCTCTCCAGGAACTTGAGGTTGCGCAAGTCTAGGATGGGTCTGAGGCCTCCTGTTCTTTTTGGTACCAGAAAGTACCTGGAATAAAAGCCGTGACCTCTCAGGTGGTGGGCACCGGTTCCACAGCCTGATCCTTTAGCAGACTTGCTAACTCCTGAAGGAGTAGGTCCCTGTGCAGAGGGAGTCTTGGAGGCTCCCCTGGAAAATAGGAGGGAGGTACCTGGTGAAAATGGAGAAGATAGCCCTTTTGGACTATATGAAGAACCCAGGTATCTGATGTGACGGCTGACCACCTGTGGGCAAAGTGGGCCAGCCGGCCTCCTGTGCTGAGAGAAGCCAGCTGAGAAGAGGTTATGCTGTTTGAGTCAAAAACCCCCACCCTGCTGAGCAGGGGCCGGTGTTGGTGGTTTGGGGGCCTTCTGCCTACGGGGCCCATGACCCTGCCCCTTGGCCTGCTGACCCTGTTGGGGAGCTGCAGAGGCCTGATAATGAGGGTATTGTTTATAGGCAGATGACTTCCTCGGATAAAAAGTCTTTTTTCCCCGAGCCCTTCTTTTTCTGAGAAGGGGCAGAGGTTTTTCTGGACAGCCTAGTCCTGGTGAGAGTCTGTCTCGAGCTCAGCAGCCTTTTCAGCCATGGGTTTGCCGAAAAGGTTTTCACCCCGGCAGGGGACATCGACCAACTTGTCCTGTACCCATGGCTCGAGGTCGGATGACTGTAGCCAAGCCTGTCGGCGGGCACTGATGCCGGCCCCGGCTACTCGGGCCGAAGCCTCGAAGCCATCGTAGGCTGCTCGAGAGATAAACTTCGAGCACTCCCGAATACCAGTGGACAAGGCCTGGAACCTCTGCAAAGGTTCCTCGGAGAGACCAGCAGAGAACCTGGCAATCTCCTTTGCCAGGTCTCGGAGGTACATGCCCATGTAGAGCTGGTAAGTCTGGACACGGCAAGCAAGCATAGAGCCCTGGAAGCACTTCTTACCGAGGGCATCCAGGTTCTGGGCCTCCCGGCCGGGAGGCACCAAGGAGTGCATCTTCTGACTTTTCAGTCGATGCATGGCCGATTCCACAACCATGGAGTGGTGCGGTAATTGTGCCTTTTGGAACCCGGGGCTCTTGCAGACTCGATAGATGGAATCAACCCGCTTGCTTAACACCGGCGTCGAGGCCGGGGTCTCCCACATGCGGAAGAGCAGCTGCTCCAGCATCGGAGGAACCGGAACAGTAAAGGCCTCCTTCGGGGGAGAGTCATACTGGAGGGCCTCGAGCTCCTCGGCTCCTCCTCGGGATCTGCGGGGAAGGCCAAGGCCTTGGCCATATCCCGCACGAAGTCCAAGAACCGGGTATCCTCCGGTGGGGCTCGTCTCCGAGGTTCGGACTCTGGCGAGTCTGATGGGACACACCGAGTCCGAAAAGTATCGGGTGACTCTTCGTCCTCCATCTCCCAGCCCGACTCCTCGGAGGAGGAATCAAGCGGCTCCGGTCGGGCGGGCACCGATGCCCTCCGCCCCGACACCGAGGCTGGTGTCGATGACCTCGGTCCCGAACGGGAGGCAGAGGGAGACTGTGGCCGAGGATCGACTCAAGCCCGCATTCACTCGAGGATCGGCTCGGCCTCCGGGGTCAACTTGGACATCGATGTCCTGGTGGTCGGGGCAAATGCACCGGTGAGACCGGCGATCAATGCCCGCTGCTGTTCCATGAAGGCAGCAAAGCTGCTCTCCAAGGCCGTCAACCTGAGTCCGAGCTCAGGAGACCCAGCAGCCCCCGACTCGAGCCCAGACGGCGTCGGGCCCGACGTCGGCTCCCTCGGAGGAGAGTCCACGACGACAACAGCACTTACATGTCCAGGAAACTCCATCTCGACACGAGGATGCTTGGCAGGCCTCTCCGACTCCGAAGACCCGGGACGGCTATCGGGGCTATGCGACCTGGCGCTCGAGGAACCAGGAGCGTCCACCGATGACGCCCTCGCGGGTTTCTTCTTCCTGCGATGTTCCCGCGAAGGAGACCCCCGCTCAGAGGAACCCCGACGCTGCTCGGGGCTGGAGTCCCGAGACGTCGAGGCCTCTGACGAGGTCCGGGCCCATCCGGACGCGGAGTCAGAAAAGATCCTATCCTTTTGGTGCTGCCGACTCAACGCCTTCGAGGACGTTTTGCCACACGGACCACAGATCATCGGGTCATGATTGGGTCCGAGGCAGCGGAGGCAGCAGCCATGTGTGTCGGTAAGAGACATAAGTTTCTTACACCGATCACACTTCTTAAACCCGCTGGTAGCCATCGGGGGAAAAAGGGCCCCTGCGAGGTCAAAAGACCGGGCTGCCAGGGAAAAAAGAAAAAAGGCGCGAACGCTAGTCACAAAGGACAAAAAATGAAAGAGAGAGAAAGGATCTAGCGTCGAACCAGAGAAAAAAAAGAGAAAAAAATAGGGAAAATCAACTTTTTCCTTGGGGGAAAAACAAACTACGTCCGTCGGGCTCCGCGGAAAAAAGACAACTGAGCAAGATGGCACCCTTGGGCAGGAAGGGGACTGCACATGCGCGCTGCAATTCCCAAAGGCTTTCTTTGAAAGCTGGGGAAATGCTCCGCATGAGGGCTCCGTCGGCGCCGACGTCACCCATATGTGAGGACCGACTTCCTGCTTGGTCCTGGAGAAGTACTATATCCTTCGCTTCTACTGTTCTTCTTACGAGCCTCAATCTTATTCTTACAGATTGAACGGATAAAAGTACTTAGCTTCACATGAACACTCTAATCTTCACTTCAACTATTCTGACATGTCCCAACACCGTAATGATAGGCGCCCTCGCGTTTCACCTTACGGGTTCCTCAGGGGACCTCATGGCTTATATTTCTTTTTGCAAAGATATCAAAATACCTTCAGTAACCGAACTATTATACTGCTTACTTAGCATGATGATTACCTTTCAGTTACATTGTTTTGTTGAATGCCTTACCAGATGCTGATGCCCACTTGTTATTCAGGCACCTCCGAACTGTGTAGTACGGAACCGTCTGAAAACGCCACGCATGCGGACTTCCTTTCAGGACGTCAGTTTTAAAACCCTATCAGCCGGCTTTTCATTGGTTCATACTGATATGCCTTCCCTGATACGTTCTCCGGTAGGGAACCCCCCTCTCTCATCTTCAATAACATAGCCATCTCCCAAATGTTGTGACAACTCTCCCTTTGTAATCAAATGCATGCCGACCAGTCCATACTGAAATTCAAACCCCTAGGTTGAACGGAGTTTAATGTATAGATCCACCATTGCTCTCTAATTAGCAATGTCTGATCTTGTGATTTTCCCTGCGAATCCCTATGAACTTCCTCAATACACCAACATCTTAATTGCTCATAAATATGTCCAAACTTCACACAATGCTGTACTATAGGGGCTTCTATTCGTTTACATCGCAACCTACTCTCATGCTCCTTCATTCGAATCCTAAACGGGTGTGTTGTTTTCCCTATATACAGAAGATCACAAGGGCAACATATGGCATATACAGCATAGGTGGACTCACAGGTCGTTGCACATTTTAATCGATAGGTAATGCCCTTATGAGACACATTAACTATCTCCATTGTGATATCACAGACCGTACAACGCCCACATTTTCTATGACCCTCACACTTCTTCTTGTCTTGTCCTATTGCTGTCCTTAATACAGCAGGGCTAAGGTATTCCTTAAAATTCCTACTTCTCCTCCATACACCTCAAAGATTTATTTTGCATCCCCGGCATTACGCTCAATATAGCACTGTGTTTCTTTAGAGCCCTCTGTATACCAAAACTTAAGGGGGAGTACTTCATGATAAAATTAATAAAAGCATCATCCACTAACTTCTCTGTAGTCCTCACATTTTTTTTGCCACCGAAATAATGGAGTTTGAGAAGCCTGAAGTCACTGGACCGGAATTGCGTCGTATCAAATTACCTTTTAAATCAAATTGGACCCCACCGGGTCCCATTCATCCGGCCATTCTGATTTTTAGAGAACTTGTCTTACAAGAGATTGAGACGCTTGAGAAAACACAATGTTGTAAGAACACCCGATTGTCATGGAAAGAACAGAACATATTAAGAGAGTTACAGATGAGGACTGATATTGTCATACGATGGGTTGACAAAGGGGGAGCGGTGGTGGTGTTTGACAGGGAATATTATGTGGATGACGCTCTCTGACAATTGCAAGATGTAACGACTTACAAAATTTTGATAGAAGATCCAAGTAACGAGCTTCAAATAATGATTAAAAATTTAGCAATGGAAGCTTTATGCAAAAAGATAATCTCTAAAAGGAGTTCCAATATTTGACTGTCTCCACTCCATCGCTGGCTAAGTTCTATACGGTGCCCAAAATACACACAAATTTAAATCAGCCTTCAGGGCGCCCAATCGTTTCCACGAGGGGCACCCTATTGGAGCCCTTATCAACCTTTTTGGACTCCTTTTTGAGACCTTTGTTAGTAGATATCCCGTCTTATGTACGGGATACAACTCATTTTTTGAAAATTCTGGGGGGCCTGGCGCAGTGGGCATCAGTTGATGAGGTACTTCTAGACGTCCAATCGCTTTATACAAGTATTCCTCAGAGAGAGGCTTTTGATGTTGTAAAGAACGCATTGAGTAGTCGGGGGGATTTGTCAGAGGGGCTAATTTGAGTTTTTGTTGAAATTGGCAGAGTTAGCGCTATATCAGAATTTTTTTGTATTTGAAGGGACCTTGTATCACCAGACATGGCGGCTGGCAATGGGAGCCACGTGTGCCCCCTCAGTGGCCAACCTCTACATGGGGGACTTTGAAAGGAAATGGATGACATCTCCCTATGCAGCCAATGTAAAAGCTTGGCATAGATATATAGATGATATATTTTTATTATGGCAGGGTACTGAAGCCTGTTTACATTCTTTTTTGATATGGCTAAATCAATGTGACCATAATATACAATTCACATATGAGTTTCACAAGCAAAGCATTACATATTTAGATATTAGGATTAGAGAATCAGAATGTTGGGGTACTTCTGTTTTTTGAAAAAATACGGACCGGAACACGTTCCTTCATTTTAGCAGTGCACATCCCCTCCCAGATTAAAAGATAGTCTCCCCCTATCTCAGTTTTTAAGATACAGGCGAAATTGTCAAAAGTTGAGGATTATAAAAAACTATCAAAACAGCTGGTGGTTAATTTTGTAGATAGAGGGTATCCCCAAAGTATAGTACATCGAGCGTATTCACAACAATAGGAATTTGTTATTGACCTTTAGGGAAAAAGAGGACTACAGAGGAGGAAGTGGATGGTGCTTTTATTAATTTTATCACGAAGTACTCCCCCTTAAGTTTTGGTATACAGAGGGCTCTAAAGAAACAGTGCTATATTGAACGTGATGCCGGGGATGCAAAATAAATCTTTGAGATGTGTATGGAGGAGAAGTAGGAATTTTAAGGAATACCTTAGCCCTACTGTATTAAGGACAGCAATAGGACAAGACGAGAAGGAGAAGTGTGAGGGTCATAGAAAATGTGGGCGTTGTACGACATCTTCCCTTGTGGGTCTGCGATCAAATGGTCCGCTGTGCAGGACACCTTGGACAAGTTGCTGCACCTAAAGGCAGTGGTGCCCAACCCCCGGAGGAGTGGGGGCAAGGGCAGATACTCCATCTATCTCTCACAGCCCTCTTCAACAACCTAGTCACAGGACTTGACAACATCCACCAAGGATTTGTTCCTCATCTTCTTGGACATAGCAGCCACTTTTGACTCGGTGAACCACGAGACACTTACTTCGCCTTCGCCTCAAAGAAAAAGGGATACAAAGCTCAGCACTAGCCTGGTGTAAATCTTATTTGTGCAACAGATGGCAACAAATCAGAGCAGGTGCCACGACATCAGAGCCATTTCCACTGAAGCAATGTGTACCTCAGGGCTCATCCCTATCTGCATTGATGTTTAACATCTACATGTAGCCCATCTGTGCTTTAATCCGCTCCTTCAGTATCCAATGCCTTGCCTATGCAGATGACATCCTCATTTACACACTTTTCAAGACTGATCAACCTGACTTCTCTCCAATATTAAGATGCTTTGAAGTGGTAGCAGATTGGCTCCTCTCTCAAAATCTACGAATTAACCACGGTAAAACGGACGTTCTATTCGTCACGAGAAACCAGAAGTTCACGCCACCTCCCTCACTACAAGTCAACAATACTGAACTGAAGGCCAAACCCACAATCCGCTATCTAGGCATTACTCTTGACTAGCAGCTAGACATGTCAGCACATGTCAAAAACACCACCAAAGCAATATATCATAAGATCCGAACACTACGTCATCTCCGCCCACTACTTGACTTCTCTGACTACCGATCAATCTTCCAAGCCTTAGTTATCCCACATCTCGACTTTGCTATCACCGTCCTACATGGACTCCCACAGTCGACTCTAAGCCCGCTCCGACTTGCCATGAACTCAGCTGCGAGGGTACTGGTAGGACTTTCAAGGTCAGACCACATAACGCCAGTCCTGAAGAACCTACACTGGCTATCGCTGCAGGCTAGAATCCATTACAAGACTAGTCCTGACATTCAAAGCCCTCAAGAATCAGCCCCCCACGCCCATCAGTAAACTTCTCCACAGCACACCAGTCAACAGAATCAGGAGATCTACATTGATGAATACACTTGAAGTCCCTAAGTTGTTGATAAAATGTACAAAGACAGCCAGTCGAGCCTTCTCCATTTTTGCACCTATGGCCTGGAATGCCCTCCCAGCTGAAATCCGAGCCATCTCGAACCTAGCGTTATTCAGAAAAGCTCTCAAGCACCACCTGTTCCTACAACATTACCATGATACCACTTCCAGAAAGCACACAGCCATCACCTTGCCTTCCTACCTAGCCCGCCCCATAGATCAGCCTCCCATAGAGAATGGTTAGTCATCTTTCCCCTACCTTCTCTCCCTGACCCATGAGCGTATGCCTCTGTTTAAAGATCCTTATATGTCCTTCGTAAGAGTATTCATAATTTGTATATAGTTCCCCCGGTTTCTTCCATGTTTACTACCCCTGTTCAATGTAAACTCAATGTGACCTGTTACATTGTAGTATGTTCTGTTTTAACTATAAACCGCACTGATTATAATAGCATGGTATATATTTCATGGTGCCTAAAAAAGGATTGTTCCCTTCTAGCCCATTCTGGATCTCAAGGGGGTCAACGAGAACTTGCGAGTCCTGGGCTTCCCAGATGGAAACTTTGTACTCCATGATTCAAGCAGTGTCCTGAGGGAAGTTCTTAGCTTCTCTGGATCTGGCTGAGGCATATTTCCCTATCCTGATCCGGGCGGATCAGCAAAGGTATCTGTGTTTTGCCAAGCTTGGCTTTCACCATCAGTTCGCCGCCCTCTCTTTTCGGCTATCCACTGCCCTGAGAATGTTCTCCAAGGTCATGGTGATAGTGGCGGCAGAGGCGCTGTGGTGCTGAAGGATCTATGTCCTTCCATATCTGGATGACAGGCTCATCCAGGCCCATTCCCTTTCAGCCTCAACTGGGTGATCAATGAGGGAAAGAAACAGCTGTTGCCTTCCCAGTCCCTAGAGTTTCTGGGAACATGTTTTGACACTAGAATGGGCAGAAGCTTCCTACAAGAGGGGAAAGTCAAAAGACTATTGGATTGCTTGGTGCTGTTCTGTGCACAGCAGGATCCCAGAGTCTGGGATTATGTTCAGTTCCTTTGATTGATGGCAGCAACCACAGAGATGGTGCCATGGGCACATGCTCACATGTGACCGCTCCAGCAGTCCTTGCTGGCTCGGTGGTCCCCAACTTCTCAGGAATTCAAGTACAGGCTACACTTCTGTTGATGGCGCAGTCCTGACTGCAGTAGTAGCAGCAGCCTTACCTGAGGAAGGGCATGCCACTGGATGATTTCTCCTGGATCCTCCTGATGACAGATGCCAGTCTCTAGGTCTAGGGAGCCAATTGCAAAGACCATAAGGCCCAGGGCTACTAGAACCACAGGGAAGCAGTGTGGTCCATCAATCACCACGATGTGAGAGCTATCTGGTTGGCTCTTCTGTTTTTCAAGACCCTGGTCGAGGGCTGGGCAATTCGAGTGTTTCAGAGAATGCCACAGTGATGGCTTATGTCAATCGGCAAGGTGGCATGAGGAGTGCCGAGGTAGCTCTGGAGATGGCTCTCCTGTTTGCTTGGGCAGAGAAGAACTTCCTAACCTTGTCAGCTCAGCATATTGCAGGGGTGGACAACATGGAAGCAGACTTCCTCAGCTGGCATTCTCTGGATCCTGGAGAGTGGGAGTCGTCAGGAAGCGAGTCAGACGATTCTGTGCTGCTGGGGTTGCCCTGAAATGGATCTCATGGCGACCCACTCCAATGCCAAAGTTTGCCACTTCTGCAGTCGCTGCACAGAGATGGAGTCTGAGGGCATCACTGCCCTGGCCCATCCTTGGCCAAGTCAGCACCCGCTGTACATGTTTCCTCCGTGGCCCCTGCTGGGGCATGTGATTTGGCATACAGAACACCACTCAGGCAGGATTGTCCTGGTAGCGCCAGATTGACAAAGGACAGCATGGTTTGGAGACCTGATGTGACTTTTGCTGGCGCCTCCTCTTCGGTTGCCTCCATATTAGGTTCTACTGCAGCAGGGACTGATCATCCCGCAGGACTCAGTTTCCTTCTCGTGGACAGCTTAGCTCTGAAAGGATCCAAAGTCAAAAAAACCCAATCAGAATCAAAATAAACCACACTTCAAAAAAGATTCTGATATGATCAAGGAAAATTACCCACTAATTTTTTGTTGGAGCTGCCAACAAAGTGAACAGAACTAGTCTGTACACCACTGAGGCCCCTCCTTTTTAATCATTTCAATATTTAAAAGTATGAACACTATACTTAGCTTTGTTAATTTAAGCTGCCAAAAATCAGAAAGTCTGGTGCCTCTTTGTGCGATGGTGCTGTGCTCAGCAACTGGCAGCTTTGGCCTTTTTCCCCAGAGCCAGTGTCTGGTAAGTCTCTAGTCTTGCACCCAGATGTCTCGCGCAAGGGGTTTGGCGTCTGTGTCCTCCCCTCCAGTCTATAGTCCCTTCCTGGGATCTATGTTTGCTGCTCAGGGCCCTGATGTCAGCGCCCCTTGAGCCGTTGAACACGCTACCCTAAAGGACTGACACTCAAGACGGTCTTCTTGGTCGCAATTGATCCGCAAGGTGGATATCTGAGCTGCAGGCTCTATCTTGCCAAGATCTTTATCTGTCTTTTTCAAAGAAGGCCCTTTCCATTCGGTCTGTGCCTCACTTCTTGCCTAAGGTGATTATTCCCTTTCAAGAGAACCAGGTGGTCTGCCTGCCCTCCTCCACTATGGAGCAGGGTTAGGGGAAGGATAAGAATATTCACCTTTGGAGGGTGCTTCTCCTATACCTGGATCTTACGAATTCTTTTCATAAGTCCGACCATCTTTTTGTGCTGTCTGCTAACCCATGTAATAGTGAAACAATGGCTAAATCAACTTTGGGGCACTGGTTTAAGGAGGCCATTTTCTCAACGTGTCTGCTGCAGAACCGGAGGAAGGTTTGCGCACCCATTCTACCCAAGCACAGGCATCCTCATGGGCAGAGCAGAGCTAAGTAGTCCCTGTGGACATTTGTCAGGCGGCAACATGAGCATCACTTTCCACTTTTGTCAAGCATCACTGCTTGATGTTCACGCATGTGCAAAGACTGCCTTTGGCTTAAGAACATAAGATATGCCATACTGGAAAAGACCAAGATCCATCAAGCCCAGTATCCTGTTTCCAACAGTGGCCAATCCAGGACATATGTACCTAGCAGTTTCCCCAAAAGACACAGGTTCCACAATGTTTGTACTGGATCAAGCTTTAATATACTGGGTCCCTTCTTAATGGTTTATGGACCTTTCCTCCAGGAACTTGTCCAAACCTTTTTTAAGCCCAGCTACACTAACAGCCTTTACTACATCCTCCGGTAACAAATTCCAGAGTTTGGCTGCCGCTGCACACTGGGCCGAGGGTTTTAACATGTTACCAACAATGACGCCTAAATCTTTTTCCTGGGTGGTGGTTCCTAATGTGGAACCTTGCATCGTGTAACCATATAGTTTGGGTTGTTCTTCCCTAGGTGCATAACTTTGCACTTGCCCACATTAAATTTCATCTGCCATTTTGATGCCCAGTCTTCCAATTTTACAAGATCCTCTTGCAATTTTCCACAAACCTCTTGGGTTTTAACAACTTTAAATAGTTTTGTGTCGTCTGCAAATTTGATAACCTCTCATTATTCCACTTTCCAGGTCATTTATGAATATGTCACAGATCCCTGGGGTACACCACTATTCACCTCTCTCCATTGGGAAAACTGGCCATTTAGCCCTAGCCTCTGCTTTCTATCTTAACCAGTTCCTGATCCTCAATAGTACACTGCCTCCTATCCCATGACTCTTTAGTTTTGCCAAAAGTCTCTGATGAGGGACCTTGTCAAAGGCTTTCTGAAAGTCCAGATACACTATATCAACCAACTCACCTTTGTCCACTTGTTTATTCACACCTTCAAAAAAATATAACAGATTAGTAACACAAGATCTTCCTTGTCTAAAGCCATGTTGGCTGTCTCCCATTAGGCCATGACTATCTACATGCTGAGTAATTTTATTCTTTATGATGGTTTCTACCATTTTTCCCAGTACTGACGTCAGGCTCACCGGTCTGTAGTTTCCCGGATCACCCTGGAACCCTTTTTAAAAATTGGCGTTACATTGGCGATCCTCCAATCTTCAGGTATTAGAGATGGTTTTAATGATAGTTCAGAGATTACTAATAGCAGGTCTGCAATCTCATATTTCAGTTCTTTCAACAACCTTGGATGTATACCATCCGACCCAGGTGATTTGCTACTCTTCAGTTTATCTAATAATTGTAATACATCTTCCCGATGTATCGATATTTCCTTCAATTCTTCTGCACCTTTAAATACCACTTCAGTCATGGGTAACATCCCTACATCTTCCTCAGTAAAGACCAAAGCAAAGAACTCATTCAGTCTCTCCACTATCGCCTTGTTGCCTCTTAGTGCCCCTTTAACCCCTCTATCATCTAATGGACCAACTGACTCTCACAGGCTTTTTGCTATGAATGTACTTGAAAGTCTTTATTTCGCGTTTTTGCTTCTGCAGCAAGCTTATTCTCAAATTCTCCCTTTGCCTGCCTTACCAATGCCTTGCCAGTGCTTGTGCTGTTTCCAGCTTTCGTCATTTGGCTTTTTTCCATTTCCTGAAAGATGCTTTTTTGGCAACAGCCTCTCTGACCTCACCTTTAAACCATACTGGCAGTTTTTTGGACTTCCACTTTTCTTAAAGCATGGAATACAGCTAGTCTGGGCTTCCAAGATAGTATTTTTCACCACCACCCAAGCTTGATGTAAGCCTTTAACCTTTGCAACTACTCCTTTTAGTTTTTTCTTAACTATTTTCCTCATTTTATCATAGTCTCCCTTTCGAAAGTTAAAAGGTAGTATTGTGGATTTCCTTACTATCCCTCCTCCACTAATTAAATCAAATGCGATCATGCCATGATCACTATTGCCAAGTGGCCCCAACACCCTTATCTCTTGCACTAGGATCTGGTGTTCCACTAAAGGACTAGGTCTAATATGGCTTCCCCTCTGGTCGGTTCATGAACCAGCTGCTCCAAGAAGCAGTCATTTATTTCATCTAGGAACTTTCTCTCCCTAGCATGTCCTGCCATGACACTGACCCAGTCGATACCGGGGTAATTGAAATGACCCATTATTATTACTGCGCTGTAACGTTTGTTAGCTTCCTTGATTTCTTTGAGCATTTCATCATCCATTTGTTCATTCTGGCCAGGCGGTCGATAGTACACCCCCACTGCCATCACCTTCCCCTTTTTACATGAAATTTCAATCCATAGAGATTCTACAGCAAATTTCATTTCCTGCAAAACTTTAATCCTTTCTGACTCAATGCCCTCTCTAACAGAGCGCAATCCCTCCACCAATTTGATCAGCTCTATCATTATGATATAGTTTGTACCCAGGTATCACAGTGTCCCACTGGTTGTCCTCCTTCCACCATGGCTCTGATATTCCAATCATATCTAACCTCTCATTTAGTGCTATATGTTCTAACTCTCCCATCTTATTTTTTAGACTTCTAGCATTTGCATACAAGCATTTTAGAGACTATTTTATTCATATTAATTTGGCTACTGGTAGACATGGGTAATTGGGATCTTTAAGCTGTCTGCTCCATACTCAAGGGCATTTGGGCTACTTTTCTCTTTTTTGGAACATCTCTGCTTTTGGTAGTACCCTTCAAGGATACATTCTTCCGAACCATGCGCTCTTGGGCGACTGTCGGCTTTCCCCTATTACCTAGTTTAAAAGCTGCTCTCTCTCCTTTTTAAAGATTAATGCCAGCAGCCTGGTTCCATCCCGGTTAAGGTGAAGTCCATCCCTTCGGAAGAGCCCCTCCTTTCCCCAGAATGTTCCCCAGTTCCTAACAAATCCAACACCCTCATCTCTGCACTATTCTCTCATCCAGGACTTTGCAAGCTGCGGTGTCTTTTTTCCTGCCCAGTGGCATCATAGCTTTGGTACATCCTACTTGTCTGAACTGGTCTAGCAGAACGATATGAAAGGTGACATTTAACTTAGCAGTTAATGTCCTTTCCTTGAGTTCTGCTAGACCAGTACAGGGCCCACCCCTGGAATTGTATTTCCTCTATTCTTCTGCTGCAGTAACCTTGGGTCTGCTATGATTTTTATACTTGGCTCTGCAGGTTCATCTTCTACTGACAGGCTTCTGTTTATGCTTTCCTATACATAGTTCTCTACTGTTGACTACTCCTTGTTGCCCATGACGGATGTTGTATGAAGCTTGCCATATTCATTCCATATGCTTTGGGACAAATATTGAAGAGACTTCTGGTGGCTGAGGCGAATAGAGAAATAGGAGTGATGTTATCGAAACCTGGGCTTTTCACTGGTTCTTTGTCTCCACCAATCTGTTGGTAGAGGAACACAAACCATTTATCTGGACTGGTCTAGCAGGACTCAAGAAAAGGACATTAACTAGTAAGTAAAATGTCTCCTTGCTGCAGGTCTGCGTAAATGTTGCTCAAGGTGTGGAAGATAAGGAGCCACAGTTTGAGTCACCCAGAGCTGCTCATGGACCATCTGCCAGCAAAGCGAGGAAGGACCAGATCTCCTGTACGAGGCTGCCTTCCAACAGCTACATGCATGAAGAATCTAATCTCCATAATGCCATACCAGATTTTCCTTCCTGCTCACCAGTATCACTCCCCCATGCCTCACTGAGGAGCTGTGCGAGAGAAAGGATACACTGCTTCCAGTGAAGGAACGCTCTCCGTTGGGTAAATTTTTCTGCCAGCACCTTAATGCACTGCTGATCAGCTTGCATGATTTTTCTCTGCTTCCAAGCTTTTTGCCAATATGAGAAATATTGTTGAATAAGAGTACTGTGGAGCATGTGCTTTGCCAGCTCTAGAAAGAAAGTAAGTTAGGTACAGGAAACAAGAGACAGGTTACTTTATTGCCCAAATCCTTTTGCACTTCCACATTCTGCAGGGCCTTAAATTTTCTTAGAATCTAGAAGCCAGCTTAAACATTTAGAGGTCCTCTGTGGCTGGCTCCTATCACAGTAGTCTTCCTCCTCCCCTCCCCTCCAGGGGCATTGCAGTTCCTTTACAGGCCCGATTTATCATTGTCACATTTTCTATGGACAAAGCAAGTTTCATAAATAAGGCCCTTAACATACCATTATAGCGTGCCCCTTTTCCTCCCCCTCGCAACATCTCCAATGAGTATGTTGTCAGCAGCATATTAATGACCATTTATAGCTGCACCTGAGGCAACTTACTTTTTTTTTGCTTCAGATATCACCATCACCTGGTAATACGTGAAGGAAAGAACATAGTCTCCCCCACCCCACCGGCTCAGTCATCATTCAGTGTCTAACTCATATATAACCTCCTCCTCAAACCATCACCCCATCTCTCACACTCATAACCTCAGCCCCCGCCACTAACTTTCATCCAGTGTCTCTCTTTTCTTCCTGCATAAAAAAGACCAAGTTGCTTTCTCACCGCAAGCGGCTCTCTGCAAGAAGCTTGAGCCACATGGTGAAAGTCGTCTGCGATCTCATTAGACATTAATCTGCAAGATCAGCCCGAACGTCTTCCATCGCACAGCTTAAATACCTTGCAGAGAGCAGACTGCAGCAGAGGAATGAGCTGGCACTGGGGATTAAAAAAGAGCTTTCAGGGGCATAAACCTCTGGGTGCCAGGGTTCAATTTCTGGATACTACGGCAACCTGGGATTCAGGAAGCATAGTTACTCACCTGTAGGTGGTGTTCTCTGTGGACAGCAGGAATAAGTCTTCACATATGACTGAAGTCACCAACTGAGCCCAATGTGGAAATGCTCCCCAGGTTCCACTGGAAGCTTTTTGGAAGCTGCACCATGCCTGCGCACCCGCCTTCTACCACCTGCCAGAGCGCCATCTTCTCCAGTCAAATATCCAAGCAGTAGCCAAACAACTCCACAGGGAGGTGGGAGGGTTGTGAGGACTTATTCCTGCTGTCCACAGAGAAAGTATAGTTACTCACCTGTAGCAGGTGATCTCCGGGAACAGCAGGAAACAGTCCTCGTATAGGGGTGATGTCGGCACTGAAAGAACCCACGTGGTAACCTCTCCCCAGCTTTCAAAAAAAGTCTTTAGGAGATGTACCACACATGCATTGTTCCCTTCCCGCCTAAGGGTACTGTCTTGCCTCAGTATGATGTCATAGCTCAAGACGGCAAAAAAGAAAAACAAATTCCACAGGGAGGAGGAAGGGTTGTGAGGACTGAGTCCTGCTGTTCCTGGAGAACACCTGTTATAGGCGAGTAACTGTTTTCTTTGGGAACAAGCAGGAAATCAGTCCTCACATATGGGACTTCCCAGCTACAAGCTACCAAAAATAAAACCTGTAAAAGCCATGGGTGACCAGAAAAGATGAATGACGGGAAACAGCAACGGAGTCAAGGAACAGCAAACCCACGAGCGGCCCTGAATATCAAGTGAGGAACCAGTTCTCCGGCGGGAAGGAGTTTCCCTACAGCCCTAACAAATGACAGAGTACTTCCTGCCTGGCCAAAGGCGATATCCCAGCAGTACTCCCTCTCCAGTCAGTAATGAGCTGCAAAGGTATGGACAGAGGACCAGGTGGCAGCCCAGCAAATCTCTGGCAAAGGAAAAGAGCGCAGGTTTGCCACAGAGGCCACCATGGCCCGGACACAGTGTACCGTGACATGGTGCTCCAGCGAGAGACCGGCCTGCTCGTAAGCGAGGGAGCACCATCTCTTGGTTGAGGTGGAATGGAGACACTACCTTAGGAAGAAACTGAGGGTGCATGCTTGTCTTACTAATCTGATATTTTTTTTGAAGGTGTGCATAAACAGGTAGACAAAGGTGAGTCGGTTGATATAGTGTATCTGGACTTTCAGAAAGCTTTTGAAAGTCCCCCATCAGAGACTTTTGGAGAAGCTAAAAAGTCATGGGATAGGAGGCAGTGTACTATTGTGGATCGGGAACTGGTTAAAAGATAGAAAGCAGAGGGTAGGGCTAAATGGCCAATATTCCCAATAGAAAAAGGTGAATAGTGGAGTACCCCAGGGATCTGTACTGGGTCTGCCGCTTTTTGACATATTCATAAATGACCTGGAAAAGGGAATAACTAGTGAGGTTATCAAATTTGCAGATGACACAAAACTGTTTAAAGTTGTTAAAACCCAAGAGGATTGTGGAAAACTGCAGGAGGATCTGGATAAATTGGAAGACTGGGCATCCAAATGGCAGATGAAATTTAATGTGGACAAGTGCAAAGTTATGCATCTAGGAAAGAACATCCCACACTATAGTTACACGATGCAAGGCTCCACATTAGAAACCACCACCCAGGAAAAAGATTTAGGAGTCATCGTGGATAACATGTTAAAACCCTCCGCCCAGTGTGCAGCGGCAGCCAAGAAAGCAAATAGAATGCTAGGTATCATAAGGAAAGGGATGGAGAATAAAACAAAGGATGTTATAATGCCTCTGTATCGCTCCATGGTACGACCGCACCTTGAATATTGTGTGCAATTCTGGTCACCGTATCTTAAAAAGGACATAGCGTTATTAGAAAAAGTACAGAGAAGAGCCACCAAATTGGTGAAGGGGATGGAAGGCTACTCCTATGAAGAGAGGCTAAGAAGGTTAGGGCTCTTTAGCCTGGAGAAGAGACGGCTGAGGGGAGATATGATAGAGGTCTATAAATTAATGAATGGAGTGGAACGGATAAACGTGGATCAATTGTTTACGCTATCAGAGTATAGAAAGACTAGGTGACATGTAATGAAGCTACAGGGTAAACTATTTAAGACAAATAAGAGAAAATATTTTTTCACTCAACGTGTAATCAAACTCTGGAATCTGTTACCGGAGGATGTAGTAAGGGCTGTTAGTATAGCTGGGTTTAAAAAAGGTTTGGACAAGTTCCTGGAGGAAAGGTCCATAAACCACTATTAAAAAGGGACCCAGGATATCAATGCTTGACCCAGTACAAGCATTGTGGAACCTGTGTCTTTTGGGGATATTGCTAGGTACGTATGACCTAGATTGGCCACGGTTGGAAACAGGATACTGGGCTTGATGGACCTCGGTCTGACCCAGTATGGCATGTCTTATGTGGAGCACGACCTTGTTCTTGTGGAACCTCGTATAAAGGTAGATGGGCCACCAGAGCCTGAAGCTTGATGACCCTGCGAGCGGAGCCATGAGGATGACCACCTTCCAGGAGAGATACTTGAATTGACAAGAGCTGAGAGACTCAAAAAGTGGCTCTGAGTTTTGAGAGAACCATGTTGAGATCCCTCTCTGCCGCTGGGGGGTGAGTGGCCTTGAGAGTAGTAGGCCCCTCAGGCAGCAAGTCACGAGGTGCTGAGCAGAGAGGGGCTTGCCCTCAACAAGATGGTGGTGCGTCGAGAGTGCACTAAGGTATACTCTGACAGAGTTGGACTTCAGCCCAGCCTGGGACAGGTGAAGCAGGTACTGCAGCACCAGCTGGACTGAACAGGAGAAGGGGTTGGTCTGCTTTTCCACACACCACACCTAGAATCTCCGCCAATTGAAAGCATAGGCCCGGCAGGTGGAGGCTTTGTGGGAGGTCAGGAGAACCTCCCACACCTCGCTTGAGAGATTGAAGTGGACCAAGGCTACCCTTTCAGTAGCCAGGCTGTTAAGAGTCAGGGACCCCAGATTGGGGTGCAGGAGAGAGCCGTCCTCCTATGAGAGCAAGCCCAGGGCGCACCCAAGCAGAACCAGGGGTCTCTGGAACAGGCAGAGGAGCAAGGGGGACCACGGATGCCAGGACCATCGAGGAGCCAGCAGTATCAAGGTCGCTCTGTTGAGACAGACCTTGAATATGGTCTTGGCAATCAGCAGCGTGGGCGTAAAGGCATTGCTCCAACCACAGAATGAGGAACGAATCTGCCACCACCCACAAGGGATGTTGCTTCCTGGAGCAGAGGTGGGGCAGCTGAGCATTGACTGGGCTGGCAAAGATGTCCGTCTGCAGGAGCCCCCAAAGACAGAAGAGCTGGTTGACCACCTGGGGGTCTGGCCGCCACTCGTGCAGTGGGGGGATCCAGCTGAGCTGGTCTGCCAGGACACTGTCCTGGCCCGGAAGATACAACGCCAGCAGGATCTTCCCATTGTCATAGGAAAAAGAGTAGATGCTCACCACCTCCTGGCACAGGAGAGACAATACCATAGCTCCTGTTTGTAGATGTAGAACATCGCCATGTGGTTGTCTGTCTGGATCAGCACCACCTGATGCTGTAGGTGGTGGCAAAAAGCCCGGACGACTAGTGCTATGGTTAGAGCTCCAGTAGGTTTACCTGCTGGAGGTTCTCTGCCTGCCACCAACTTCACTGAGTGCAGAGGTTGTCACAATGGACTCCCCAGCCCAGTTTGGAGACATCTGAGAAGAGGATCCTTTGGGGAGGGTGGGGGCCTGAAAGGGCATCCTGGCCTGCAGGTGCTGGAGATGTTGCCATCAGTCGAGGGAGCCGTTGCCATCAGTCGAGGGAGCCAGCCAAAGGATGGATCACGATCACTCTGACCCGCAGGTGCCCTGTTGCTTGAGACCACTGGGAGCTTTGGGCCTACTGGGCCGGCCACATATTCAGACAAGTGTCCAGGGTGACATGTACCATGGATGTCATATGACCCAGCAGGCAAAGTAGAAGGCAGGCAAAGGCCAAGAGGCAACCCTGGACGTGCCCTGCATGCGCCTTGAGGCGCTGGGCCCTGTCTGGGAGGAGGAAGGCCCTGGCCTGCACAGTGTCCAGCAGAGCCCCTATAAACTCCAGATGATGTGCCGGATGGATATAGGACTTTTGGTAGTTTAAGGCGAACCCCAAAGGCTCCAAAATGAGGATAGTGTGGCCCATCGCCTGATACACTTATTTTATTTTTTTATTTAACACTCATTTTTATACCGCATCTTCCAGAGATCAGTTGCGGTGTACAAATAACAACAATTAACAAAGCGAAGTCTGTTTTACATAGAACATCTTAAAATATGATAAATTAATCAAAGTTAAGTCAAGGAAACTAAACAGTGAATTTAAACTGGAACTATGTTAAAACAATTAACTAACAAAATGTAGTGTGTATATACATAAGATAGTACATAATAGATGTAACTATATACATGAGGGGGTATTAGGGCGTAAGAGATTGGATCGTCATTTCGTTTGAGTTATGTGTGTTGTCCATTTAGGTGGGAGGTTTGTGCTTTGTGTAGTCGGTTACCTGTTTAGCCTTTATCTAAGTTGAGTGCAAGGTTTTCCATGGTGTTGTAGTGTTTAGTGAATAGATACGTTTTTAATTTTTTACGGAGTTCCATGATCTCTGTTAGTGATCGCAGATCCTCTGGTAGGGAATTCCAGATAGTTGGGGCTATGTGAGAGAAGGCTCTATTGTTGGTTAATTTATGTACTTTTATGAAGTCCTTCGGAATCTTTAGTTTATTTAATTGTTCTTTTCTGTGAGTAGGTTTAGGTGTTTCTTTGCATATTAGATTACATAGTGTAGTCGGAGCCATGTTATTTAATGCTTTGAATGAGATTATTATTGTTTTATATATTATCCTGCTTTGTATTGGTAACCAATGAAGGGATGCTAGTATTGGTGTAATGTGTTGGAGTGAGTTTATTTTTAGTATAGTTCTTGCCGTTGCATTTTGGGCTAGTTGAATTCTTTTAATGTTCTGTTTTGAAATGCCCATAAGTATTAGGTTAGCGAAATCAAAGTGAGGGGTTATGATAGCTTGTGTTATATTAATGAAATCTTGTACAAATACTAGCGGGCGTAGTTGTTTGAGAATTTTAAGTTTGAAATAGATTTTCTTTATGGTGTTTCTAATGTGGGTTTCCATTGTAAGGTGTGTATCTAAAATCACACCTAGATATCTTATTTCATTTATTATTTTAATTTCTTGATCTTGTAGTGTTATATGGGTTGGGGGGATAAATGATTGATTTTTTGTTACGATTAGGACTTCGGTTTTAGCATGGTTTATGTGGAGGTTTTGAGTTTTTAGCCAAATTGTGATTTCGTTATAGCAGTCAGAGGAGTTGTAACGGTAGGTTAGGGATAATAAATGGAATGTACATCATAATATCGTCTGCATAGAGGTGATATTGTACTCCAAATTTTTTAAAGATATTGCAGACCGGTTTATGTATATGTTAAATAGTAGGGCTGATAGTGCAGATCCTTGTGGTAAACCTATTTCTTGGTTATATGTAGTTGAAGTTTGATTACCTATTCGTACATTTTGTGTTCTGTTTAAATAGGAGGTAAACCATTTATGTACTGTAGAGTTTATGCCTATTTGCCTTAGGTTGCTGAGCATTATTGAGTGATGTACACTATCAAAGGCCGCTGATATGTCAATGAAGAGGAGGATGAATGCTTGTTTATGATTGTCAATTCCTCTTAGGAGAGTATCAATTAATACTGTTAGTAGTGTTTCTACTCCGTGGCGGGGTCGAAATCCATATTGTTGCTTGTCAAGTGGGTAAGATGTGTCTATGTATTCCTGTGTCTGTAATTGCACTACTTTTTCTATTATTTTGGCCAAAAATGGTATGCTAGAAATGGGCCTATATGATACTGGGGATGTTTTATCTAGTTTGCCATTCTTTAGGATTGGGCGTATTTGTGCGTGTTTGAGCGATTGTGGGAGGTAACCTTGGGATAATGAGAGGTTGACTATTGGGAGAATGAAGGAAAGTAGAGTTGGCAGTGTGTTTTTTATCCATGACACTGGGCATGGGTCTAAATAAGAAGTTGTGGTATTGAGTCCGGATATGATGGTTTTTAATGTCGTACTTGAAGTGGGGTCAAAGTCTGACCATTCGTCAACAGACTGGTGAGAGGTGTTAATTGAATCTAAAGACATTTGAGGTTTTTTTGATTTGTTTTGGTAGTGATTAACTAGTGTTTGTACTGAGATGTCGGTGATTTCGTTGCTAGAAGTTTGAGCGTTATTTGTAAGGTTTCTTACAATAGAAAATAGCTCTCTAGGTCTGTTATATGATTTTGATAAGGTTGCTGCGTAGTAGTTTTTCTTTGTATTATCTAGTGTTTCTTTATATTTTATGAGATGGTTATTGTATATTTCCTTGTGTATAGTCAGCTTATATTTTCGCCATTTAATTTCGTGTTTTCTTAGTTCTATTTTCATTTGTTTTAATGTGTTATTGAACCATGGTGTACTGTTTGTTTTGGGATGTATCCTTTGTTTATTTGTGTGATTGATTTTGGCTGCATTATTGATGGTTTCATACCAGTTGTTGACAGCGTCATCTAAATCTAATGTGGATGGCAAGAGGTGGGGGATTATTGAATCGAGGAATTCCGTTTCATTAAATTTTTTAAATTTTGATGTGGGGCCACTTAGTGTATACTTTTATGATGCTGCTGTCCTTGATGAGACAGTCATCTAGATAGTGGAAGACGAACACTCCTTGGAGATGCAAGAAGGTGGCGACCACTGCTAGGGGACTTGGTGAATACCCTCAGGATGGAGGCCAGACCAAAGGGTAGAACCCTGTACCGGTAATGGCAGCCTCCTACCATGAAGTGGCAGTACTGTCTGAGAAGGGGATGGATGAGTATGTGCGTATATGCATCCTTCGGATCCAAGGAGCATAGCCAGTCTCCCTGCCGAGGTATTGCAGCAATGTTCCAAGGGACAGCATGTTAAACTTCTCTCACCAGGAACCAGCTGAGGTCCCATAGGTCTATAATGGGCCGAAACCTTCCGGTCCTTTTGCGAACCAGAAAGTAGCAGAAATAGAACTCCTTGCCCCTGAGGTGAAGGGGGATGGGTTCCACCACCCTGGCTGCCAAAAAAACGGTTAGTTCTTGTTGAAGCAGGTCCCAGTGAAGGGGAGTTATAGGGGCCTCTCTCAGAAAAAAATGGCAAGGGCATCTGTTCCAGGTGGAGGTCGTCCATGCATCAGTAGTGATGGAGGAGCATCGGTTGGGCATAAAATATCAGACTCCGCCCCCCCCCATAAGCTATGGGGCAGGACTTCCTGGGGGAAGTGAGGCTATGCCCAAGAAGTCAAAAACCCCTCCAGGTTGCACCAGAGGCATGCCTGGGGCTTGGGGGAGTCAGACATACGAAGGCCATGCCCTGGTCTCTTGGTCTGTTGGCGAGATGGGAAGGTTGAGAACCGAATGTAGTTTCTATAAGCCTCTCTCTTCTTTGGGTAGACAGACATTTTACCTGAAGCCTTCCTTCGGGAAGGGTCAGCAGTCTTTTTGGAGAGCCTGGTCCTGTTCATGAACTCTTATTCCAGCTCAGCAGTCTTGTCTGTCATGGGCTTGCCAAAGAGGTTCTCTCCCCGGCAAGGGACACTAACCAACTTGTCCTGCACCCATTGCTCCAAGTTGGAAGACTGTAGCCAAGCATGGTGGCAGGAACTAATGCTCACCGTGGCTACTCTAGCTGCCAACTCAAAGCCGTCATAGGCTTATAAATTTGGAGCCCTCTGACCGTGGAAGTCAGGGTCCAAAACCACTGAAGAGGTTCCTCAGAGAGACCAGCTGAGAACCTGGTGAGTTCACTTACTAGGTCTTGCAAGTATATGCTTATGTACAGCTGGTAGGCCTGGATCTGGCTGATGAGCATCAAGCTCTGGAAGCACTTCCTACATAGGGCATCCATGGCGTGGTACTCCCTGCACAGGGGCACAGAGGAGTGCAATTTCTGACTCTAGAGTCTACACATGACCGACTCCACCACCATAGAGTTGAGAGGCAGTTAAGCTTTTTGGAAGCCAGGTCTCCGGCGGACCTGGTTCATCGAGTCCCACCGCCTGCTCACAATGGGTACCAAGGCTGGGGTCTCCCACATATGGAAGAACAGACATTCCAGGATCAGGGGAATGAGCACCATAAGGGCCTCCTTAGGGAGAGCTTTGTACTGGAGGATCTCGAGGACCTCCACCAGAGGCTCCTCCTCAGACTCAGTAGTGAAGACAAGAGCCTTCGCCATATCCCAAACAAATTCCAGAAAGCCCAGGTCCTCGGGCGGGGACCGGCACTAGGCTTTGAGAGGGGAATGTTCCGAGTGGATATCCCTGTGGAGTCAAGTATCTGGAGGCTCACTGTCCTCAGTCTCCCAGGCCAACACAGAGTCAGATCTCAAGGGTCCTCTAAGACTTGGACTTGAGCTCACGCCCCAGCCCAGATGGCTCTGATGCTCCGAGTTGGGAAAGCTGTGCAGGAAAGTCCTCGGCCCCGAGTAAGACTGGGTGTCTCTCGAGGCTGGTGGCACTCAAAGATCAGCTCCACCTCTAGGGAGCCCCTCGCTGTGGAAGGGCCGGTGGTCAGGAGTGATGACCTGGAGGAACTGGGCATCACAGCCCGCTGTTGGGTCATGAAGGCAGACAAGCTGTGTTCCAAAGCTGCAATCCTGGCCTCAATACCAGAAGACTCCACAGTCACCAGTGCAGGAACAGAGAACATCAAGCATCGAGGGGGTGTCCTCGACGAGGATGACCTTGGAGGACCAAGACAGATCACTGGACACTGATGGCATTTTCTCCTGCCGGGGCAGCTTCAAGGGCCACTCCTGGCCATCGCCCTCGGGTCGAGGGCTCAGACTTCCCCATGGCCCCGGTCTTATCACCCGACAAGACCATCGATAATGCCCGGCTCTTTGAGGGTCATCCCTGAGGGAGCCCTGGTTCGATGCCCCGTGACCTCAAGGCTACAAGGCAGCACGGTTGCCATGCAAGGTGTCTGCCTCTGCAGTGGTCTTTGAGAGCGCTAGTCCCACAGACGACTCCATGGTGGCGTTGGTCTTATGAAAAATAGACTCATGCTGCTTCTTATGGCCTCAGAGGCCTTGGGGGTCATCTGCTGGCAGAGACCACACGTCAAGGCATCATTATCTGGCCCGAGGCACCTAAAGCGTAGTTACTCACCTGTAACAGGTATTCTCCAGGGACAGCAGGAATCAGTCCTCACATATGGGCGACGTCAATGCCGATGGAAGCCTCGCAGAAGCATCTCCCCAACTTTCAAAGAAAGCCTTTGGGAGACACCACCATGCATGCATGGTCCCCTTCCTGCCCAAGGGTGCCATCTTGGTCAGTCAGATGACATAGCTAGAGCCGACAAAAGGGATGGCAAAAATTATAGCAATTCCAAGGGGAGGAGGGAGGGCTGTGAGGAAAAATTCCTGCTGTCCCTGAAGAACACCTGTTACAGGTGAGTAACTACGCTTTCTCCAGGAACAAGCAGGAAGTCAGTTCTCACATATGGGACTCCCTAGCTACAGGCTACTGAAGACCTGTATAAAACACATGGCCCAGCCACAAGCGAATCTGAGGACAGACTCCGAGGACGCCAGCGTCCAGGGAGAACCATGGCTCCAGTAGCCTGAACAAGAAGGATCGCAGGGCAGGAGTTGCCTAAACCCCGAACAGATTACGGAGTATGGCCTGGCCGAAGGCACTGTCCTGTCGGGACTTCCTCTCCAGGCAGTAGTGAGCTACAAAAGTGTGGACCGAAGACAAGGTGGTGGCCTGGCAGATGTCTGCCATGGGAACAGAGCAAAGACTCGCAACCGAAGTTGCCATAGCCCTGACATTATGTACTGTGACCTGGCGCTCCAGCGCTAGCCCAGCCTAGTTGTAGGTGAAGGTCATGCAGTCCGCCACCCGGATGGACAGGGTCTTCCTGGTGACAGCCTCCCCTAGATGACTAGGGGTCCTATGAAACAAAAGCTGGGAGGCTTTGGGTGGCCCTGAATACACTGTAGATAGGACAGGGTCCTTTTGCAGTCCAGAGTATGGAGAACAGCCGACGTTGGTGTGGGGCCAAGGAAAGAAGGTAGGGAGTATCACCTGCTGGATGAGGTGGAAATCAGATACCACTTTTGGAAGAAATTTTGGGCAAGTGTGGAGCACGTCCCTATTCTTTTAGAACCTGGTGTAAGGTGATTCAGCCATCAGGGCCTGGAGCTCACTGACTCTGCGTGCAGAGGTGAGTGCCACCAGGAAGGCCACATTCCAGGACAGGTTGGACAGGTAGCCAAGGGCTCGAAGGGCAGCTTGGTAAGCTGTGCCAGGACTACATTGAGATCCCATTCCGCCAGGGGCAGATGGATAGGAGGTTTCAAGAGCAGTAAGCCCCACATGAATTGGGTAATGAGGGGCTGCACGGAAAGAGGCTTGCCCTCTATGGAGTGGTAGATCGTGAAGAGTGCGCTCAGGTGCATCCTGATGGAGTTGGACTTAAGTCTGGACTGTGAAAGATGGAGCAATTACTGCAACACCATGTTCAGCGGGCAGAACGGGTTCACCCGTTGCTCTGTGCACCATAAAGAAAACATGTGCCACTTGGCGTAGGCCCGTCTTGTGGAATCCTTGGGAGAGGCCAGGAGGACCTCTCCCACCTCCTTGGGGAGGTTGAGGGGTGCTAAAGCAACCTGTTCAGCAGCCATGCTGTGAGAGGTAAGGATCCCAGGTTCGGGTGGAGGACTGTGCTCTCCTCCTGGGTCAAAAGTCCCAGTGAGCTCCTGAGAGGGACCAGGGATGCCATCACGAGATGGAGTAGTAGAAAAAACCATGACTGCCTGGGCTACCTCGGGGTCACTAGAATCAGGGAAGCCTCGTCTCGCTGGACTGAAGAGGGTCCATGCTATTCGAGGTGTGGGAAGGAAGGCACAGATACGACATGAGATGAGGAAGGCATCTGCTGCTACCCGGACCGGGTGGTAGCTGCAGGCAGCAGAAATGCGGTCACTGAGCGTTGGTCGGGCTGGCAAAGAGGTTGAGGTTCAGTGTGCCCCACAACCTGAAGAGCTGCTGTGCCACCCAGAGTCCAGATGCCACTCGTGTGGTTGGAGGACACTCTTCAGCCTGTCCAACAGGGCAATGCCCTGGCCTGGGAGGCATACTGCCCTGAGGAGCATACCCTGTCTGATCGCATACGAGCAGAGGGCTACTGCCTCCTGGCAGAGGTGGTAGGAGCCTGTGCCACCCTGCTTGTTTAGGTAGAACATTGTGACCTGATTGTCCATCTGGACAAGCACTGACTGATGTTGCAGGCGGTGCTGGAAAGCCTTGAGCGCAAGGAAGATGGCCCTCAGTTCTAGCAAATCGATCTTCTGTTTGCTCTCCTCAAAGAACCAGACACCGTGGGTGTGAAATTACTCGCAATGGGCACCCCAGCCCAGCAGGGAAGCATCTGTCATGAGGACCCTCTGGGGGCTCGGGAGTGGGAAGGGCATACCCTTCTGCAGGTTTGCCACCAACTGAGGGACTCTGCCAGCTGACAGGACACTGAGACTCTGTCTCAGAGTCTGCCCATGGCTTGGATCCACTGTGAGTGGAGACACCACTGAGCTACGCGCATGTGGAGGCGGGCGTGGGGGACCACATGCACTTCGGTCACCAGGGCCATGAGGCAATCTGCCCTGGCCAGGGGCAGGAAAGCCATGGCTTGGAGAGTGTCCAGGCAAGCCCCTATGAACTCCAAGTGTTGAGTTGGAGTGAGATGGGATTTTGGGCCATTTATCATGAATCCCAGGTGTTGTAGGACCTTGATGGTGCGGCTTGTGGCCTGCAGAGTCTCTAAGGCTGTGTCTCCTTTTAAGAGCCAGTCTAGATAAGGGAAAACGAAAGCCCCTTGGAGACGAAGATAGGCAGCCACCACTGCCAGGCATTTGGTGAAGACCCTTGGTGCGGAGGCAAGGACGAAGGGAAGTACTCTGTACTGGTAATGGTCACCTCTGACCATGAATCTTACATACTGCCTATGACTGGGATGGATAAGGATGTGGGTATAAGCATCCTTCAGGTCCAAGGAGCATAGCCAATCTCCCTGCTGGAGGAAGAGCATTTTGAATTTCTCCTGCACCAGGAATTTGTTCAGGTTTCTCAGGTCCATGATGGGCCTTAGTCCTCCTGATACATGCGGTAAAAAACTCCTCTCTTTTCAGGTTGTGTGGTACGGGCTCCACAGCCCTCTCTGCCTGAAAAGGCCTGCGAGTTCTTGCATTAGCAGAGCCTAGTGCAGGGGAGACCGAGGAGGCTCCCAAGGAAAGAAGGATGGAGGCAGCTGGTCCAGGTGGAGGAGGTAACCCTCCCTGACCACCTGAAATGCCCATGAGTCAGTGGTGATGGATGCCCACCTGAGGGCAAAATGGACCAGGTACCCCCCTGTTGGCAGCTGATCCTCCAGAAGACAGACTATACTGGGTGCGTCAAAACCCCGACCCAGGCTAGGCTGAGGCTGGGGCTTGGGGCCCTTGGTCCGCTCCCTTGACCTGGTGACCCTGCTGAGCAGTCTGGGTGACCGGGTATGGAGGATAGCCCCTGATAGGGTTGGCCCTTCCTATGGAAAGGAGGCTTCTTTCCTGGAGGCTTTTTCCTCAGAGTAGAAGTCGAATCTGAGTCACGTATTCTGTCTCGATCTCGGCAGCTTTGTCCTCCATAGGCTTACTGAAGAGCTGTTCCCCGAGGCATGGAACGTCAAAGAGCTTCTCCTGCACCCATTGTACGAGGTCGGATGTCTCGAGGCACGCCTGGCATCGGGTGCCAATGCCAGCGACAGCCACCCTCATGCTGGACTCAAAACCATCATAGGTGGCCTGAAATAATTACTTGGAGCACTCTGACAGACTTCATAAGTGTCTGGAAGCACCGGAGGTGGTCTCTACATCGAGGCCAGCCGTGAAGCCTCAGAGTTCCTTTGCCAGGTCTCAGCGGAACACGCCGATGTAAAACTAGTAAGTTTGAATGTGGCATGCTAGCATCGAGCCCTGGTAGCATTTCTGCCCGAGGGCGCGGGACTCCCTACCCGGGGGCACCGATGAGTGCATATTCGGGCTCTTCTGCCGGCATATGGTCGACTCCGCCATCATGGAGGTGTGAGGGAGTTGGGTCTTCTGGAAGCCCAGCCCACACTGGACCCAGTACATGGTATCCAGGATGGTGGCTAACAATTGGCACCGACACCAGGGCTTCCCACATCTGAAGGAGGAGCCGGTTGAGGATGGAGGGGACCGGGACTGTCAGGGTCTCTTTAGGTGATGTCTTGTACTGGAGGGGGTCATCCTCAGACTCTGTAGTAAGAGAGAGCGCCCGCGCCAAGACAAACTCCAAGAATGAGGTGTCCTTGGGTGGGGATTGGCACCTAGCCGTCAGTGTAGACGGATCCGAGCTGAGGTCTCGGTGGGCCCAAGACTCCGGAAATGTCTTGACATCAGACTCCCAAGCCAAGTAGTCCGAGGAAGACTCGAAGCCTGATGGCTCTAGGGGCATCATTGGCTCTGGTCTTCAGTGTCTCGGGGCTGAAGCATGGCAGGAGCCCAAGGCACTCGCCTTTGAAAACCTCGCCCCCAAGGAGGAGCAAGATTGAGACCCTCGCCGAGGATCTACCCAAAGTGTCTGGCTCTCGTGGATTGCTTCGGCAGCCTGGAGAGTCCTCGGCTTCGAGGTCTCTGTGGTCTCAGCATGAGCACCGGTGGGGCTGGGCATCGACACCTGTTGGGAGATGATAAATGCAGAAATGCTGCATTCAAGCGCCAACATACAAGCTTCCCCCCTCTGGGGTGGCTGCCATTGACTCCGATGCTGGGGTTACTGGGTCTGGGGTCGAAGGGATGCTCAGAGGGATGGCCCTCAGGAGACCAGTCCGTCTCCGGAGGCCTCGACTTCTGTGTTGAGTACCCTTCCTTGGCCACTCCCGCTCCTCGGAAGCTCTTCGGGGGCTGAGGGACCGCGCACAGAATTTCCTGTACTTGTCTGCCTCCCAGAACGAGGCCCTCGAGGTCTTAATTTTTTTCTTATGCTCTCGCTCCAAGGACCCTTGTTTGTAATGTCTGCGAGCACGGGAGCCTTCCATGACTCCAAGGATCCGTGTGCGGCCTTCGAGCGTGAGGCTACCAGGGAAACCGGGATCGAGTCCGCCCTGTGGAAGATGTCATCATGCTTTAGCCGACAGCTCTGTATGGTCTTGGCAGACATCTTTTTGCACAGAAGGCACTCCTCCGGGTTGTGGTGAGCACCCAGACACCGGAAGCAACAGTCGTGAATGTCGGTGAGAGACATGTTTTTGGAGTACCGATCACATTTCTTAAAACCGGTGGCCATTGGGTAAAAAGGACCCCAACGAGGTGGAAGACCCTCGATGTGGTCAGCAGATGAAAAAGGCACAAAGGCGCTGGAGGACCTTAAAAAAAACAAAACAAAGTTTTGAGGCCCGATGCCGAGGCAACGGGCCCCAATGGCGGGAAAGGGATCTGCGCAACTAGAAAGGTGAACAAGAGTGTACGAGAAATTAACAAGACAGATGTCTGTAGGGCTCCACAGAAAAAGGGAGACTGACCAAGATGGCACCCTTGTGCAGAAAGGGGACCATGTATGCGTGGTGGCATCTCCCAAAGGCTCTATCGACACCCATATGTGAGGATCAACTTCCTGTTTGTTGCCGGAGGACACCTGCTACAGGTGAGTAACTACATTTTCTCCGTGGACAAGCAGGAATGAAGTCCTCACGTGGTGGCATCTCCTAAGGGCTTCGTCAGCATCAACGTCACCCATATGTGAGGACTCACTTCCTGCTTGTTCCTGGAGAAGGCAACAATCATGCGGATCCATGAGCAACATATTACATGCACAGCAGTTGTAAGGCTTGATGCCACTGACCGAGGCCATAGCACGGATTACTGCCCCCATGAGGGCAAACTCATTTGGCCTGACAAGAAAGGGCATGAAAACTCGCATGCCAAAAAAAAAACCCCAAGGGAAAAAAGGAACCCGAGGAAAAACATGTCCAATAGGCTCCGTGGAAAAAAGGAGACTGAGGCAGGATGGCACCCTTAGGCGGGAAGGGGGACCGCAGATGCATGGTGCATCTCCCAAAGGCTCTCTAGAAAATTAATTTATTTGCTTTTATATACCGCACTATTTCAAAATCAGCACGGTTTACATAGAACAGGAATTAAACAGGTATTAAATTGGAACAAGTGATTAACACTGAACAGGAACATCAACTTAGGTGGGTCAGGAGGAACTTTGGGAGAACAGGGGGAACTAGATTACAAGTTGGTAAGTAGCGGTTAAATTGGGGAGGTAGAGCTGTAGGCTGACAGGAATTGGACATGTCCTATCTATGGGATGTGCTTGTAGCAGAGCTGGAAAAAGTGAGTCTTTATAGCTTTCCTAAAGGTTGAAAGTTTGGAGATTGCTTGAAATGAAGCAGGGAGGGCGTTCCACAGAGTTGGTGCATATAAAGAAAAGGCGCGGTTCTTGGTGGCCTAAGTGCAAGTCCTTATTGATGAAGGGGTCATCAGCGTGTTCGCCATGCTTGATCTCCTTATTCTGTTTGGATTGCGCTGTATAACTGCGGCAAGGGAGTCCACAAACATGTCATGTAGAATCTTGAACGTCATCAATAGGGTTTTGTAAATAAGACGGCTTGCTATTGGGAGCCAGTGTAACTGCATTAAGATGGGTGTGATGGAACTCGGCTGGGAAGTGTGCTGGAGGCACCCGGGGTCATTCAGTTGGCCTCAGGGACTGCTGCTGAGTGCAGCGTGCTGCTTTGGGCGTTGGAGATTCCCCGGACTATCGGACAGGCAGGGGAGAGTGAACCGCAGCTGTGAGAGGACCCCCTGTGAGCATAAAAGTTGCCAGTTCATCTGTGTTACCTGAACTCGGCTGGGAAGTGTGCTGGAGGCACCTGGGGTCATTCAGTTGGCCTCAGGGACTGCTGCTGAGTGCAGCGTGCTGCTTTGGGCGTTGGAGATTCCCCGGACTATCGGACAGGCAGGGGAGAGTGAACCGCAGCTGTGAGAGGACCCTCTGTGCTTGTCTTGTTTATAGGCTGCCTTCCTTTCCGCGGAGCGTGGTTCGAAGGGGCGTGTTCAAAGGGGCAGGTCCTGCCCCTTTGACGCCCCTTCGACGTCGCTGCGACGTCACAATAGCATTCTGGTGACTACACGCTCCTCGGTTCTGGGAGAGAGGCAGGTTGTTTTAGTTTAAGTTCTATTTTGGCTGTCCTATTTTAGCCTTGTCTCCCTGTGACATGGGGAAACGGAAAAGTAAAGGTAGAGGTGCTTCTGGGGGGGACCCTGCCGGTGGCGTCAAACCGACGGGCCCCTTGGATAAGCATTTTGCCTTGCTGCCAATTGCCCATTCGTCTCCTGAGGGCGCCTCCCTGAGTTCAGGGGGAAGGTCTCCTCCACCATGTCCCTTTGCCACAGTGCTTCCTGCTTCTCCCGGGGAGTCTCTCAATAAGGTAAGAAGTTTAAATGATTCTTTCTCCTTGCCTAAACCGGTTCTCTCTGTTGAGCCGGGTGTTGCTTCTGCACTCCCGATTACTGTTTCTGATAATGAGATTACCTTGAAGGATGTTTGGGGAGTTCTTAAGTCTATTGATAGTAAGATTTCGGGTACTTTTGATTCTCTAGCTAAATTTTCTCAAGAGCCTGTAGACTCTTTACGGCAGTTAGATGGTAGAACGGTTTTGCTTAATACCGCTATTTCAAAATTGGAAGGTCAGATGGGTTCTGTGCACGCTGCTCAGGCAGTTGGTATAAGAGACTCACTGACTCTCCATAATAAAATTGAAGCGATGGAGAATTCTGCACGTTCTTGCAATTTACGTTTCCTAAATTTTCCTATTTCTAAGCTCCTCGCTCCTAAAATACTATTGGATAAGTACCTTCAGGAAGTCTTACTAATTAAGGAAGCTATTTCAGTTTCCCAGATATATTATATATCCCCTAACCTTAAGAGAGTTAATCCGGTTGAGGGGGAGTTTGATGCTATTGAACCTTCCATTGCTAATCTCACAGCCTTTCTCGAGGACTCCCAGGATATAATTAATTCTCGGTCTACCTTGTTGGTGACATTCTTGACTAAGGATATTAAGCAATGTGTGCTTCGTGCCTTTTTTAAACACAAGACCATAAAGTTTTGTGGACATCTTGTAAACATTTTTCCTGATGTTGCACGAAGCACCCAGCTTAGACGTAGGCAATTTCTGGCTTTAAAGCCCCAGGTTTTGTCTTTAGGTGAAACATCTTTTTTCCTTCGCTTTCCATGTAAGTGTGTAATTACCTGGAAGGAGGTTTCATATATTTTCACTGAAGTCACCCAATTGGAAAGTTTCTTGTTTGAGAAGCGGAAGGCACTTGGTGAAGTACAGAGCGCCCAACAATAAGTTTTTGCCTCCCTTTGTGGACCATGTGTCTGATTTTCTTTAGTATGACCTGATTCTAAAGTTCAGTTGAGTTCCTTGATGTGGGCTATATCAATGTTTGGTTTAATTGTTTGATGTTTATACATCTGATGTGGCTAATTTATTCTTGATTTTCTTTCATTGTATTATGTGAATGTACTTTTGAAACTAATAAAAAAAAAAAAAAAATAGATGGGTGTGATGTGTTCGAATCTGGACCCTCCATGCCATGTTCAGGCTGCTGTGTTCATGGCCAATTGGAGTGGTTGGCATGTGTGTTTTGTCAAGCCTTGGAGAATAAATATTGGCATAGTCCAGGTGCGGAAGGATGAATGCTTGGAATACTGTGTGAAAGTCTGAGGGGTCAGGAGTGGGTGAAGATGACAGAGGGTCCTTATCTTATGGTAGACTGCCTTGATGATATTTCGTATGTGTGCTTCCATGCTCAGTCGTTGGTCTAAGATGATTCCCAGGTAGCACACCTCATGCTTCGTCAACTGCGTGGGCTCCGTCGATACCAACATCACCCATATGTGAGAATCAACTTCCTGCTTGTTACCGGAGAACACCTGCTACAGGTGAGTAACTACACTTTCTCGTGGACAAGCAGGAATGAAATCCTCCCATATGGGAGACGTTGGCATCAACGGAGCCCACGCAGTTGACGAAGCATGAGGTGTGCAATGGGACTCCCAAGCTATAGGCTACACCTAAACCAGAAGAGGAAAAGCACAATAGGGGTGACAAAACTAGAGAACAGAAAGAACAGTGTAGGTAGTCCCTCTAGGAACCTCCCCCAGATTCAGCATCCTCAGCCTAGAGCTGCATTGTGGTCTCTCTCACATTTGTAGATAGCCTGGACGGACAGAGGGGCCGGTGGGCAGGAGTTGGATCTAAGACCTGAAGAGGTGTCAGAGCACGACTTGGCCAAAGTTGTTGTCCCATCGGGAATCCTCATCCAGACAGTAACGAGCTGTGAAGGTGTAGACTGAAGACCACATTGCAGATCTCCTTCTTGGAGACCAAACTCAGGTTAGCAACAGACATGGCTATGGCTCAAACACTGAGCCGTGACATGACCATCAAGGCTCAGGCCTGCCTGGGAAGGCCAGAGAAATACAATTAGCCAGCCACTGGGATAGCATGCACATAGAGACAGCAACATACAGCTTACTGGGGTCAAAAGAGACTAACAGCTGGGTTGATCGCCGATGAGCCTTCATACACTGAAGGTAGAATGCCAGGGCACTCCTGCAGTCCAGCGTGAGCAATGCTGTCTCACCCCGGTTGGCATGTGGCCTCGGTAAGAATGTTGGCAGAACAATTGACTGAGGTGGAATGCGGAGACCACATTTGGTAGAAAACATGGGTGCATTCACAAAACCATTCTATTCTGGAGGAATTAGGTGTATGGCGGGTGAGCTACCAGGACTGAAGCTCACTGATGCAGTGTGGCAAAGTAACTGCCACCAGAAACAAAACAGGACCTTCCAGGTCAAGAACTTCAGTGGGGAAGAGTCAAGAGACTCAAAGGGAGCCCGCATGAGCTGAGCAGGGACCATGTTGAGATCTCAAGCCACCACAGGGAGCTTAAGCAGAGGCTTTGAGAGGAGCAAGCTCCGCATGAAGCGAGCCACCAGAGGGTGAGCCAAAACAGGTCTGCCCCCCAAAGCTGTGATGGCAGGTCCCAGTAGCACCGAGATGAACTCAAAAAGAAGTTTGGTTTAAGACCCAAGTCTGGAGCACCTGTTAAGTAGGTACTCTAGCAGATGATCCACTGCGCAGGAGAAGGGTCCAGCAGCCTGTCTGTGCACCAGAAGGCGAATCTCCGCCTCTTAAAAGCATAAGCCCAGCATGTCGAATCCTTGCGCAAAGCTAGGACAACGTTCGTGACATTCATGGGCAAATTGAGCTCCGAGAGGACTACCTGCTCAGCATCCAGGCCTTAAAGGCCAAGAAGCGGACATTGGGATGCAGCAGGTTTCACCGTCCTGGGAGATGAGATCCGAGGCAGAGTCCAAGCGAAGAGGCTCCCTCCGAGAGAGTTGGAACAGCAGTGCAAATCAGGGCTGCCAAAGCCAGTATGGGGTAATGAGGATCATTAACATAAGAACATAACATAAGATATGCCATACTGGGTCAGACCAAGGTCCATCAAGCCCAGTATTCTGTTTCCAACAGTGGCCAATCTAGGTCATATGTACCTAGCAGTTTCCCCAAGAGACACAAGTTCAACAATGCTTGTACTGGGTCAAGCATTGATATCTTCGGTCACTTCTTAATAATGGTTTATGGACCTTTCCTCCAGGAACTTGTCCAAACCTTTTTTAAACCCAGCTACACTAACAGCCTTTACTACATCCTCCGGTAACAAATTCCAGAGTTTGATTACACGTTGAGTGAAAAAATATTTTCTTTTATTAGCCTTAAATAGTTTACCCTGTAGCTTCATTGCATGTCCCCTAGTCTTTCTATATTCTAATAACGTAAACAATCGATCTACGTTTACCCGTTCCACTCCGTTCATTAATTTATAGACTTCTATCATATCTCCCCTCAGCCGCCTCTTTTCCAGGTTAAAGAGCCCTAACCTTTTTAGCCTTTCTTCATAGGAGTATCCTTCCATCCCCTTTACCATTTTGGTGGCTCTTCTCTGAACCTTGTCTAAAATCGCTATATCCTTTTTAAGATACGGCGACCAGAATTGCACACAATATTCAAGGTGCGGTCTCACCATGGAAAGATATAGAGGCATTATAATATCTTTTGTTTTATTTTCCATTCCTTTCCTTATCATACCTAGCATTCTATTTGCTCTCTTGGCCGCCGCTGCACACTGGGCCGAGGGTTTGAACATGGTATCCACAATGACGCCTAAATCTTTTTCCTGGGTGGTGGTTCCTAATGTGGAACCTTGCATCGTGTAACCATAGTTTGGGTTGTTCTTCCCTAGGTGCATAACCTTGCACTTGTCCACATTAAATTTCATCTGCCATTTTGATGCCCAGTCTTCCAATTTATCAAGATCCTCTTGCAATTTTCCACAATCCTCTTGGGTTTTAACAACTTTAAATAGTTTTGTGTCATCTGCAAATTTGATAACCCCACTCGTTATTCCACTTTCCAGGTCATTTATGAATATGTCAAAAAGCAGCGGACCCAGCACAGATCCCTGGGGTACACCACTATTCACCTTTCTCCATTGGGAAAATTGGCCATTTAGCCCTACCCTCTGCTTTCTATCTTTTAACCAGTTCCTGATCCACAATAGTACACTGCCTCCTATCCCATGACTCTTTTGTTTTGCCAAAAGTCTCTGATGAGGGACCTTGTCAAAGGCTTTCTGAAAGTCCAGATACACAATATCAACCGACTCACCTTTGTCCACCTGTTTATTCACTCCTTCAAAAAACATAACAAGATTAGTAAGACAAGATCTTCCTTGTCTAAAGCCATGTTGGCTGTCTCCCATTAGGTTGTGACTATCTACATGCCGAGTAATTTTATTCTTTATGACGGTTTCTACCATTTTTCCTGGTACTGACGTCAGGCTCACCGGTCTGTAGTTTCCCGGATCACCCCTGGAACCCTTTTTAAAAATTGGTGTTACATTGGCGATCCTCCAATCTTCATGTATTAGAGATGATTTTAATGATAGTTCACAGATTACTGATAGCATTACTGATCATTACCCCTGTTGGCCTGAAACCTCAGCAGAATTTTCACCTTGAGTGGGATTTCGGGATAAGTGTAAAGCAGACCCACCCCCCAATGGAGAAGGCAGGCATCTGAGGCCAGCCAGTTGCTGGCTGGCCTCCTGGAGCAGAACCAACCCACGTGGGCATTTTGCGGCATGGCAAAGAGAGCTATCTTTGAGGTGCTCCACTCTCAAAAGATCCATTCCACCACACGCCTGTGGAGCATCCATTCATGCGGCTGGAGGACACGGCTCACCTGATTCACCAGAATGTTGAGCTCACAAGGCAGATAGATCACCCTCAGTTCCATCACGTTGGCCAGGGCAGCAAACTTCCACAATCTGAATGCCTCCCAACAGAGGAGGTATGAGCCCGATTCTCTGTTTGTTCACAAAGAACATCGCCACCTGGTCATTCATCTGGATCAGGATCACCTGATTCACCAGGTGCACCCGGAAAACCCAGAGAGCATTTGCTATGGCCCGCAACCTGAGGAAGTTGATCTGGTGCAGGCTTTCCTGCTTGGACCACAGGCCCTGTGTGCACAGGCCACCCTATCTTGGTGATGGCCCGTGGCCTGCTTCCATAGAATGCGAAGGGTCCACTGGGCCTGCTGCATGAAGAAATGGGTCAGGGGGTAATGTGCACCGTGGAGGCCATGTGGCTGAGAACTTTCAGCATCTCCCAGACCGTCGTGTGGCGCCGCCATCGACTTATTTGTTTAGATGTAAGAGAAAGTTATGTTGACAGGCCATCACCAAGACAGGGTGGTGGTCACCACTCCGTTGGTAAAGTCCCTCAGTTGGTGATTAGAACCACTAAACCTGCTCAAGGGCCTCCCATTCCAAGCAGAGCCCCACCCCCGCAGGACACAGACGACTGACTGAAGCTGTAAAACTAGAGGGGGTAAACTGAAAGGCAACGTCAGGAAATACTTTTTCACTGAAAGGGTGGTGGATGCTTGGAATGCTCTCCCAATGGAAGTGGTGGGGGCAAATCGAGTGAAAGAATTCAAAATGACACAGTAGATCCCTTTATAGCAACAGGATAAAATCAAAATAAATGTAACTTTCTTTTATATCTCAACAAATAGGGGTGACCTGCATGGAGCAGTGGGTACACTTACTCTTGCCGCTTTGCTGGGCAGACTAGATGGACCATACTGGTCTCTATCTGCCATCATATACTATGTTACTATGTTACCATGACCTCTTTGGTGAGCTGCTGCAGGCGGTCCATCGGCAAGAACACCTGAGATAGAGGGTATTGAGAACAGCTCCGATGAACTTCAGATGCTGTATTAGCTGGAGGTGGCAACTGGGTGAAGTGCAGCACCCAGACTTCCAAGGTCATAAGGGGCCACCGGAAGGCAAAGTGGATAAGCCATCTTCCTACCTGTGAGGGAACCCCAACTGACAATGGTCAGTTGGCTATACTCCCGAAGAACCAGTCAAAAGTCAAAAGGGTTGTGGGGCTGGCTGGGCCTTCTGAGGCTTCTCCCTCTACTACTGGTGGGGGGCTTGGCACCTTTGGTTGGGCACTTAGGGGGCCAGGATAGTATGGGCCTGGATGTGGGTAGGTGGTTATCTTGCCCTGGTACTTTTTGCATGAGAGCCTAGACAGCGTCACATGCTCCTTCTTGAGTTCTCCCGCTTTGTCCTCAGCCAGTTTCCTGAAGTTCTCCCCTCAGCAAGGAACATTGGCCAGTTTGTCCTGGACCCACAGCTCCAGGTCAGAGAACTGGAACCAAGCAAGCCAGCAGATGCCAATGCCCATAGATGCCACTCTGCCTGCAGACTTGAAAGCATCAAAGGTGGTTCACACCATGTACATGGAGCAATCCTTGCCGTGGCCTATCAGGGCTAGGAAGGAGTCGAGGCAGTCTGCCAGGTCCTGCATGATGTCCTTCAGGAACATACTCATACAGCTAGCAGGAAAGGATCTTGGCCTCCAGCAGGGAACCTTGATAGCATCACCTCCCCAAGGAGTCCAAGGGTCTAGCCTTCCTGCCCGGGGGCACCGAAGAATGGGTCTTGGTGCTCTTCACCCGCTTTAAGGTCGATTCCACTATGATAGAGTTGGTGGGCAACTGGGCCTTTTCAAAGCCCGTGGCCTTCTGGACCCAATATGAGTCCAGCTGCCGGCTGATGGCTGGAACAGAGAGAGGGTTCTCCCACAGCTGCAGTAACAACCTTTCCAAAATGTGGTGCATAGGCACCATCACCAGCTCCTTGGGGGCAGAGGTGTACTGGAGGAACATGAGCTCCTTTGCTCTTAGCTCATCCTCCGATTCGAAGGAGAGGGTATGGTTTTGGCCATGTCCCACATGAAGTACTAGAAGGACATGTCCTCTAGGAGCAATCTGTGCCACTCATACAGAGAAGTCAGATCAGAAGGAAAGTCTGGGGACCTCCTGTCGGATATGGCAGAGTCCTCCTTGATTTCCCAGACCTCATATTCAGATTCCAAGAAAAAAAATCAAAGTAGTGCTGGGTCTCCTCCTACTGCCTGCTCTAGTCATGCGAAGAGGGTGGGTGTCAGTGAGACTTGTGGTGTCCCGAACAGGAGTGCAAGTATCCTGGTACATCGGACACTGAAACACTGGACAGGGCGACAGATGTGAAAACCAGCGTCAATTCTGATTTTATTTATTTAGTTATTTGAACATTTTTATATGCCGCCCCTTCCAAAGATCAGGAGCAGTTTTACAGATAACAAAACGATAATAATGAATTATGAATTATTTACATTGAACAGTATAAGTACAGTGAAAATTGAGCAAATTCTCAAAACTCTTCAATAAAGAGTAGTTACTCACCTGTAACAGGTGTTCTCCAGGAGCAGCAGGAATCAGTCCTCACATATGGGTGTCATCGGCGCCGATGAAGCCCCAGCGGAGCATTTCCCCAGCTTTCTATGAAAGCCTTTGGGAATGCAGGCACGCATGCGCGGTTCCCTTCCCGCCTAAAGGTGCCATCTTACCTCAGTCAAATGACATAGCTAAGAACAGCACACAAAAATGAAAAAATAAACTATGTACAACTGCAACTCCAAGGGGAGGAGGGAGGATTGTGAGGACTGATTCCTGCTGCTCCTGGAAAACACCTGTTACAGGTGAGTAACTACTCTTTCTCCAGGACCAAGCAGGAAGTCAGTCCTCACATATGGGTGACTCCCAAGCTCTGGGCTACCGAGGAACCCAGGCTGAACGAGAGTACTCCCTCTAGTCTCAGCAGCAAAGAAAGGCATTTCAAGGACAGAACCTCCACCGGTAGCCTAACAGAGGACAGGAGTTGCCTAAACCTCAAAGAGATTCCGGAGTACTACTTGGCCAAAAGCACTGTCCTACGGGACTCCCTCTCCAGGCAGTAATGGGCCGCAAAAGTCTGGCTTGAAGACCAAGTTGCAGCCCTGCAGATGTCTACCAAGGGCACAGAGCGGAGATAAGCCACTGAGGCAGCCATTGCCCTGACTCGGTGGGCCGTAATCCGACCTTGCAAAGGAAGGTCAGCCGCCTTATAAGCCCAGGTGATACAGTCAGCTACCCAGATGGATAAGGTACGCTTGGACACAGCCAACCCCAACTTATTGGGGTCAAAGGAGACGAAGAGCTGTGTAGCCCTTCTATGCCCCTGCGTATGGTCAAGGTAGAAGGATAAGGCCCTCCTACAATCCAGGGTATGCAGGACTGCTTCAGCCTGGCTTGCATGAGGCCTAGGGAAAAATGGTGGCAGAACCACCTCCTGATTGAGGTGGAAAGAGAAAACAACCTTAGGGAGGAACTTGGGTTGAGTCCTAAGGACTACCCTGTTCCTGTAAATCCTGGTGTAAGGTCTATCACAGACTAGGGCCTGAAGCTCACTTACTTGCCTAGCCAAGGTAAGGGCTATCAGGAAGAGGGTCTTCCAGGAGAGGAAGCGCAGTGGGCAAGTAGCCATGGGCTCAAAAGGTGGGCGAGTCAGTTGCTGCAAGACCACATTCAGCTCCCACTCAGGGGCAAAAGGACTGATGGGAGGCCTGAGCAAAAGCAAGCCCCTAAGAAAGCGGGACACCAAGGGGTGACCAGATAGAGAATGTCCCTCCTCCAGAGAGTGGTGAGCTGCTAGAGCTGAGAGGTGGACCCAAAGAGAATTGGATTTAAGGCCTTGATTTGACAAGTGCAGTAAGTACTGAAGGACTACTGGCACAGTACAGGAGAAAGGATCAACTGTACGTATCTGACACCACACCAAAAACCTTTTCCATTTGAGAGCATAGGTTTTCCTAGTGGACTGTTTCCTAGAGGCTAGGACAACCTCCTCAACATCCTGAGGCAGGCCCCAGGGAGCCAAGACTACCCTTGCAGCCTCCAGGCCATCAAATTGAGAGCTTTGAGATTGGGGTGAAGAAGGGAACCCTGCTCCTGTGAGAGAAGGTCGGGTTGCAACCCCAGAGGTAGTGGAGGATCCACCGCCAGTTGAAGCAGAAGAGGAAACCATGGCTGTCTCGGCCACCTGGGAGCCACCAGCAGAACCGAGGCCTTGTCCTGAAAAATCTTGAAGAGAGTTCGGGCCACCAAGGGCGTGGGAGGAAATGCATACAGGAGGCCCTGAGACCAGGATATCAGAAAAGCATCCACTGCTATCCGCAGAGGATGCGGTTGCCTGGAGCAGAACTTTGGCAGCTGCTTGTTCATGGGGCTGGCAAAGAGATCTATCAAAGGGAGACCCCATTTCAGGAAGATCTTCTGAACTA
This sequence comes from Ichthyophis bannanicus, assembly GCA_033557465.1. Lineage (NCBI taxonomy): Eukaryota > Metazoa > Chordata > Amphibia > Gymnophiona > Ichthyophiidae > Ichthyophis > Ichthyophis bannanicus. Next base: position 16,374,466 of record CM066041.1, on the reverse strand, counting down.
CTGAAGGATGCAGCTGCCACTCGTGGGGCTGCAGTATTCTGCTTAATCTGTCTGCCAGGTAGTTGTCCTGGCCTGGAAGGTACACAGCCTTGAGGAGCATGTTGTGCTTGAGGGCAAAAGAACAAAGGTCCTGAGCCTCCCGACAAAGGATTCTGGACCCAGTTCTGCCCTGTTTGTTCACATAAAACATGGCAACTTGGTTGTCTGTCTGAATCAGGACAGACTGGTGAGCCAGGGGAGGAGTGAAAGCTTTGAGTGCTAACTGAATGGCTCTGAGTTCGAGGAGATTGATCTGCTGTGCAGCTTCCCAGGGAGACCACAGGCCCTGGGTGCACTTGCTCAGACAATGAGCTCCCCAGCCTTGCAGGGAGGCGTCCGTGGTCACCACTACTGTGTACCCTGGAATCTGAAAAGGCACCCCCTTCAGAAGATTGGGTGGGTGAAGCCACCAGGTGAGGGAGTGCAGAAATAGTCTGGACACCTTTATCCTGTCTCTGAGGCTGCCTGTGGCCTGTGACCACTGAGCCCGAAGGCACCACTGTGCAGGCCTCATATAGAGCCTAGCATTGGGGGTCACATGTACTGTCGAAGCCATGTTGCCTAGAAGCCTCAGGCAGAGCCTGGCGGAGACCAGGGACCTGCTGAGAAACTGATTTGCCAAGGCCATCAACCTTTGGGCCCTGTCTACTGGCAAGAAAGCCTTTGCCAGCAGAGAGTCCAGCCTTGCCCCTATGAACTCAAAGTTTTGGGAGGGGAGCAAAGTGGACTTTGCGAAGTTTATGACAAACCCCAGGCTCTGTAGAAGAGCAATAGTCCTCAGGGTGGCTTGTTAGGCCTCCTGGCACATCTGACCCCTGATGAGCCAGTCGTCGAGATAGGGGAAGACAGATTCCCTGATTTCTCAGGTAGGCCGCCACCACTGCTAGGCACTTTGTAAAGACTCTGGGGGCGGAGGTGAGGCCGAAAGGCAGCACTCTGTACTGATAACTGTTTCCTCCCACAATGAACCTGAGGTACTTTCTGTTGTCTGGATGAATGAGGATGTGAGTGTATGCATCCTTTAGATCTAAGGAGCATAGCCAATCTCCCTGCTGAAGGTAGGGCAGAAGTGTCCCAAGAGTAAGCATCTTGAATTTCTCCTTCACTAGGAACTTGTTGAGGTTCCTGAGGTCCAGAATGGGTGGAAGGCCACCGGTTCTTTTGGGCACCAGGAAATACCTGGAGTAGAAACCGTGACCTTGCAAGTGGGGAGGCACAGGCTCCAACGCCCTGTCCACCAACAGACCCTGAAGCTCTTGTAGAAGGTCTGTGTGCAGGGGAGGCCTTGGAGGCTCCCCTGGAAAATATGGTGGAGGCAGTTGGCGAAAATGGAGGGCATAGCCCTTGTGGACTATCTCCAGCATCCAACTGTCCCCGGTGATAAGGGGCCACTGGTGGGCAAAGAGGGCGAGGCGACCTCCTGTGCTGGGTTGGGAGAGCAGTGGAGGAGAGGCTATGCTCAAGGAGTCAAAAACCCCCACCCTGAGTGGTAGCAGGGGCCTGAGGCTTGGGGGTCCTCTGCCTACGGGGCCCATTAACCTGGCCCTTGGCTTGCTGACCCTGGGGGGCAGCTTGGGCAGCCCGATATTGCGGGTACTGTTTGTAGGCAGTGCCCTTCCTCGGGTAAAAGGGCTTTTTACCAGAGCCCTTCTTTTTATGAGAAGGGGCAGAGGTCTTCCTCGACAGCCTTGTCCGTGTGAGGTGCTCAGTTTCGAGCTGAGCGGCCTTCTCGGTCATGGGCTTGCCAAAAAGGTTTTCACCTCGGCAAAGGACATCGACCAACTTGTCCTGAACCCATGGCTCGAGGTCTGATGACTGCAGCCATGCCTGGCGTCGAGCCGCGATGCCGGCTGCCGCAATTCGGGCCAAAGCCTCGAAGCCATCGTAGGCGGCGCGGGACATGAACTTCGAGCGGTCCCGAATCCCTGAGGACAAGGACTTAAATCTCTGCAAGGGTTCCCCCGGAGAGCACTGTTCCCTCTAAGCTGTGTGCGTGCACACATCCCGCCGAGCGCACATACTTTACAACAGAGCGCACAAAAATTACGGTTCTGATTCTGATAGAAAACAACACATACGTCTTAAAATTTAAAAGTTGTTGTGTATTTACGTTTTTCACAAGTTGTACAATATTTTCTAGTGCAATCAATGTGGTGTACATACTGTATTCTGACATGTAGTCAAATTTTAAAGTATATAACTCAGAGTGTCGTTATGTGGCGCACAAAAATTTAACCTTCCTTCAAAAGCTGCACAGCTGATATTTTATGTGCACACAGCCTACAGAAAATTAGAAGGACCATTGCCGGAGAGACCAGCAGAGAACCCGGCCAATTCCTTGGCCAAATCCCGCAAGTACATGCCCATGTACAGCTGGTAGGACTGGACACGGCAAGCAAGCATCGAGCCCTGGAAGCACTTTCTACCGACGCCATCGAGGCTCCGGGCTTCCCTGCCAGGGGGCACCACGGAGTGCATCTTCTGGCTCTTCAGATGATGCATGGCTGATTCCACAACCATAGAATGGTGTGGCAGTTGTGCCTTTTGAAAAGCAGGGCTCTTCCAGAGTCGATAGATCGAATCGACTCGCTTGCTGAGAACCGACGCCGAGGCCGGTGCCTCCCACATACGGAAGAGGAGCCGTTCCAGCATCGGAGGAACCGGAACAGTAAAGGCCTCCTTCGGAGGAGAGTCATACTGTAGGGCCTCGAGCTCTTCAGCTCGAGGCTCCTCCTCGGGGTCCGCCGGAATAGCCAAGGCAGCTGCCATATCCCGGATGAACTCCGAGAACCGAGTATCCTCTGGGGGGACCTACTCTGGGGCTCAGACTGCGGTGAGTCCGAAGGGACGCACCGAGTTTTGAAGGTATCAGGAGACTCCTCGTCCTCCGTCTCCCAAGCTGACTCGTCCGAGGAGGAGTCAGGGTCTGACCCCGCGGGGCCCTGGAGCTCCCGCCCCGATGCCGGAGGCACCGGCGTCGACACCCTCGGTCCCGAACGGGAGGTCGAGGGAGACCGCGACCGAGGTAGACTCTGAGCCACGATGGACTCTAGTATCGGCTCGGTCTCCGGGGTCGACTTCGAAGTCAATGTCCCAGTGGTCAGGGCAGATGCGCCAGACAGGCTGGCCATCAGTGCCCGCTGCTGCTCCATGAAGGCAGACAATCTGCTCTCCAAGGCTGTCATCCTGAGACTAAGCTCGGGAGACGCAGCAGCCACCGACTCGGGCCCCGGCAGCGCCGGGCCCGACGTCGGCTCCCTGGGAGGAGAGTCCGAGGACTACGGGGCTTACGTGTCCAGCAGACTCCAGCTCCACGCGAGGAACTTTTGCAGGCTTCTCGTGTTCCATGGGCCCGGGGTGATGGTCGGGGGTCTTAGACCTGGCCCTCGAGGAGCCAGGGACCTCCTCCGATAACGCCCTCGCGAGCCACTTCTTCCTCTTGCATTCCCGGTCGGGGGACCCCCTGTCTGAGGAGCTTCGACGGCGCTCGGGATCGGAATCCCGAGATGTCGAGGCCTCAGACGAGGTCCGGGCCCGGCCGGAGGCTGAGTCCAAAAAAGCCTTTCTTTTTGCTGCTGGCGACTTCGGAGTGCCTTGGAAGACATAGAAACATAGAAATATGACGACAGAAAAAGACCACATGGCCTATCTTTCCACATGGCCCGCACGCTTAGGGTCGTGGTCGGGGCCGAGGCACCGAAGGCAGCAGTCGTGTGTGTCGGTGAGAGACATCAGTTTCTTACACCGATCACACTTTTTGAAACCGCTGGAAGCCATCGGGGGAAAAAAAAAAAAGAGTCCCCGCGAGGTCAAAGGACCGGCCTTCCAGGGAAAAATGGAAAAAAGGGCGCGAACGCCAGCCACGAAGGGCAAAAACCGAAAAAGAAGAATCGGGTTCGATACCGGTGTAACGAACCTGGTGGGAGGGGAACCGGCGTCGAACAGGGAGAAAAAAATAGCGAAAATCGCCGAAAAAAAATCTAATTTTAACCGGGAGAACAGGACACACGTCCGGTGGGCTTCATGGAAAAAAAAAAAAGAGACTGAGGTAAGATGGCACCTTTAGGCAGGAAGGGAACCGCGCATGCGTGCCTGCATTCCCAAAGGCTTTCATAGAAAGCTGGGGAAATGCTCCGCTGGGGCTTCATCGGCGCCGATGACACCCATATGTGAGGACTTCCTGCTTGGTCCTGGAGAAAACAGTATTTTATAATTACTAACAGTAAACTATTTACAGATGCAGATGATTTAGTATGTATAAAAGACTTAGTTGCATATGTGTTAGAAATAAGATTGTGACTGTTATTGTCTAAGTAGGGTCAGTATGTGGTTACTGGTCAGCACTAGTCAGACATCTGGGCGTCATTGTGCTGTAGATTGTAATAGTATTGGGTAAAGAGATGGGTTTTTAGTTCCCTTCTAAATGATTGTAGATCCTTTATCTCCCTTAGTGAAATTGGGAGGTTGTTTCACAATGTAGGTGCAAAGAACAAGAAAGCCGTATTGCTAGTCTTCTGCTTTGATTTTCTAATGGTATCGGGAACTAACAACATGTGGAGGTTCGCTTTTTGTCTTGACCTGCTTTCCTGAGCGGTTTGAATAAGAGTTGCGAGATAAGATGTCGCTATATTATTGATGAGCTTGAAAGTAGTAACAATTGCTTTGTAGAGAATTCTGCATGACACCGGAAGCCAGTGCAGTGTGTAAAGGATGGGTGTGATGTGGTCTGATAATTTAGCTTTGAAGATAATTCTTGCAGCGACATTTTGAGCCAATTGTAGAGTGTGCAAATTTTTCTTTGAGGTACCTTGAAGAATGCCATTGCAATAGTCTAAATGTGGTGTTATTAGAGTCTGGGCCACAGTCCTGAAGTCATTGCTGTCTATTATTGGTCTGAGCTGTTGGATTGTCCTTATCTTGAATATAGTTTTGACAGTTTTCTTTATGTGAGGGGTTAGACTGTGTTGTCAAGGGTGACCCCTAGGTATTTGACCTCTGTCTTAACTGGAAGGGAAATGTTCCCGATATTGATGGTTAACGGTGGGGTGAAGTTAGGGTTTCTCGTTGTAAAAAGCACTTCTGTCTTTTTGAAATTGATATTGATGTTCATTGATTGAAGCCATTTTTCTGCTTCAGAGAGGCAGCGTGATATACTGTCATAGTTAGGATTGGATACATCAAACTACAAGTACAACATAATGTCTGCATAGATGTGATCATTTATCTCATAGCGTTTGAATATGGTGCAGATCGGCTGAAGATACAAATTAAAAAGAAAAGCTGAGAGAGCGGAGCCTTGTGGGACCACCCTGTTCTTGTGGGAAAGGTAATGAGGCGACGTTGTCTGTTCGGACATATTGGGTCCTGTCATTTTAGTAAGATTTAAACCATTCTAGAATTTTATCATTGATACCTAATTGGGAGAGTCTAGAAATGAGGAGGACATGGTTTACACTGTCAAATGCAGATGAAATATCAAGAAAAATAAGAATGTAGGCTCGCTTAGTATTATCGCATTGCGCCTGATAGTATTGTCGAATAAAGCTAAAAGGATGGTTTCCACACTATGGAAAGGGCGGAACCCATATTGATGCTCATCTAAGGGAGAGGATGAGTCTATAAAATCTTGCAGTTGTATCTGCACAACCTTTTCAATAATCTTAGCGAGGAACGGAATGCTGGCAATGGGGCAATATGATGTAGGGTCGTTGCTGTCCAGGGATTTATTCTTTAGTAATGGGCGGATTGCTGACCTTTTGAGTTCCTTAGCTAAGAATCCTTGAAGTAGTGATTGGTTCACTATATTCAGTAAATATGGTGACAGTTCTGCCTTAGTTGCCTTGTTCCATGCCACCAGGCAAGGATCTAAAAGTGAGGTTGTAGTATTGAGTTTAGTGATTGTCTGGTGCAGTTGTTTGTGATAGGATGGAAAGATGTCCATTCGTGGAGGTTGTTGTCAGGAGGGGTTAGGAGGACTGGCGTGAACTGATAATTCTGCTTGAGTTTGTTAGCAAAGTGATCTACTAAAACTTGAGGGTTGATAGGAGCTATTAGTGGGAGCTTTGGTCAAAGATTTAACAATCTCAAATAACTCCCTGGGACGGTTTATGACCTTTGACATACCTTACAGTGGTGGTGTTTCTTAGAATTGATAGTTTCCTTGTAGATCATGAGTAATGAAAAATATTGTAGTCTGAGTTCCTGAGTATTCTTCCTTCTCCATGTGGATTCCAGTTTTCTAAGATCCCTCCTTAATGTTGCTAGTTCAGCGGTGAACCACTTCTCGTTCATTTTATGTTCTCCCACACATTGTGCCTGCATCAACGGGCAGCGAATGGATCTCCCAGAATGGGGTGGACCGAGTACGGTGACAATGCCAAAAGCATCAAAGGGCCCATGTGTCACAGGACCAGGACCGCTGCCATGTGTGTGTCTCAAGGGCCCTAAGGTGTTCATCCAGTACCACCACCTCAGAGGGGACCGGGGATGGAATTGTGACTTCGGCCACTGGTACAGATACCTCCAGTGGGAACTCCATAATGGACTCTTTAGGAGACATCTGGCTGCCCTCCAGGGCTATGAGGGTCAATTCCTCCCACCTGGGAGTTAATTCTTCCCACAAGAGAAGCTTAGCGGGCTACTCCCAGCCCTCGCTCTCGGCATCATGCCAGGAAAGGCTTTGATGCCGAAGCACCCAGGGTTTGTCCCGGTGCTCAAGTGCCCCCCCTTCAATGTCGACAGGACTGGTGTCAGGTTCTTCCTCAATTCTGGTTGGATATTGAAAGGTTTTCACTTGAAGCCGCAGCCCCTCTGTTCCGAGTGCCCCCGGGCATCCCTTATGCTCGACACTGAAACAGAGCCTCTCGGTGTCACCAAAGCTGGTGCAAAGGATGCTGAAGCCAACATTCTGAAGAGGAACCCCTCCTGCTTTTTGCATTCCTTCACACCCCTTCTCGTCATCTGCAGGCAAAGGTTGCAAGAAGCAGGCTGGTGATCAGGTTCAAGGCACTGCAGGCATCAATTGTGCCTGTTGGTGACCGAAATGGTACAGCCACATTTACTGCAATTCTTGAAGCACTCCCTGGCTTAAACATGTCTGTGAAGACCGCATCAGCAACGTTTGAAGGCCTCGATTGTGCAAAACAGCGGGAAAAAGACCCAGTAGGGAAAAGCACAGAATAAACATAAAATTCTACTCATTACATTCAAGATCATCAATAACCTAGCCCCCACGACACTCAGGGGACCTCCTCACCCCTACCCCGAACAACAGAACGAGGAGGACAGTAACAGACAACACGTTGATCATCCCCAAAGACTCCATAAAGTGCAGCCAAACAACCAGGAAAAGAGCCTTCGCCTTCTACGCCCCAAAATGCTGGAATGACCTCCCACCTGAAATAAGATCGATCAAAGACCTCATTCAGTTCCAGAAGGCAATCAAGCACCACATCTTCCTTCTACACTTCTCACAAGCATCTACCCCGCCCCGTTCAACACCCCCCAACCCCCACAAACTCTCCATACACTACATAAACAAGTGGGACTGAAGTAATAGCAGCACTGCACATTAGTATTTCGCGACAAATCCAGCCAAGTTCAAATCTTATGTTCTGTGTCAATCGCTGTTCCCTCTAAGCTGTGCGCATGTGCGCGCGCGCACACACCTCGCCGAGTGAGCGCACATACTTTATAACGGAGCGCACAAAAATTACAGTTCTGATTCTGATAGAAAACACAAACATCTTAAAATTTAAAAGTTGTGTATTTATGGTTTTCACAAGTTCTACAATATTATCTAGTGCAATCAATGTGGTGTACATACTGTATTCTGACGTGTAGTCACATTTTAAAGTATAGAACTCCAAGTGTCGTTATGTGCCACACAAAAATTTAACCTTCCTTCAAAAGATGCACAGCTGATATTTTATGTGCACACAGCCTACAGAAAATTAGAGGGAACATTGGTGTCAATATGTATATAGTTACCCTGTATTTGCTCCAAGTTTTATCCCCTGTTACAATGTAAGCGCAAAACAGTCTCGACTGAATTGAGCAACCTTTGCTAAATGTAAACCGCACTGATAACAAATAGCGCGGTATATAAAAGATGTTAAATAAATAAATAAAAAGACAAACCCCCCCCCCCCAAAAAAAAAAAAGTCAGCTGGGGGTAGACTTCACTGACGACAGATGGTAAAATTAGAAGGAAAAAACCCACAAGGGGGTAAGAGAAAATATTTTTCCACTGGTGCAGGACACATCCTAGGGGCTCTGCAAAAAAAGAAGACTGGAGAAGATGGCACCACAGCAAGCGGGGAAGGCAGGCACACATGTGTGGTACAGCCTCCCAAAAGCTTCCAATGAAGCATTCCTACGTGGGACTGCGTCTGAGATGTCATCCATACGCGAGGACTTCATTCCTGCTTGTCCAAGGAGAATTTGGCAAGCCCCATTATGCTATCACACTGAGCCTGCCACTCTGAAAAGAGGGGCAGAGACGCATAGCTCAACAAAAGAGGCGACAGCATAGTTCCTGTCAGTGCATAAGAAAGCCCAGCACTACTCTGCACACAGAACATACTCTTCTGGCGTTGTCTTGCCCTGCGATGCTGCACATACTGCTGCCAGCATTGTAATGAAAGCTGCATCTTCCAGTGCTGCTCACACTGTATTGCCAATACCAGCTTCCTCTGCTCATCCTGCTTTTGCAGGCACTGCTTCCTCCATTGTAGCCAGGCCTAGAGAGAGAGAGAGAGATGTCAGACTGAAGATACTGCACCACATACTACAGAAACCCTACACATACATACATGCCCAGAGACTAACCCTGTGTTGCAGGTTGATAGCCCAGTGCCGCAAAGCCAAAATATCCAACTGATGAGTGGTCAGACAATGCTGGAACAGACAGATCCATACACTCCATGAACCTCTGCAAATATTAAACAGGCACAGGATGTTTTAAAGCTTGAAACAAGAGGCATCACATTCGCAGTGCATCTTATTGCTGAATCCAGTGACCACGTAATGTTCAATCAAAGGGAAACAAAAGGAGAGGAGAAACCTCTGCAGGTAAATGTATTTATTATTTATTTATATATTTCTTCTATACCGCCCCTTCCAGAGATCAAGGGCGGTTTACAGTTAACAGTTAAACAACTTTTACATGGAAACATTGGTATTAACTATTTACAAGGAACATATTGTACAAACTTGTGTCAACTTTGTATTTACATATATACAGAGAATCAACCTCTTAACTTCGCTTTTTCTTTGGAAAGGGTGGGGGAATGCTCTGGGGTTGTTTAGGTAAGGGGTGAGGGAGGGAGGCGTTAATAGGCTGTAGGTTCTGGAGGTTAGTAGGTTGGTTCTGTGTTTGTTGAGAGGTAGCTCGTAGGAGGTGAGGGATTTCAGTTGGGTTTTCAAAATGTTCAGTGAAGAGGTTTAGTTTAGTTTATTTGCATTTGATATACCGCCCTTTATGACATCAGGGCGGTTCACAGTCACATTAACAATCGAGAAGTGGCACAAAAGGTGTGTTTTGAGTCCTTTTCTGAATAGTTGGAGGTCTTTTGTCATGCGGAGGGTAAGTGGAAGCTCATTCCAGAGGGTAGGGGCAGCAAATGAAAAGGCTCGAGGGGTCTTAGGTGCTGTGCAGTCTTTAGTTTATAGAACATAGTTTTTACTGTTTGCTTTATGTGGGGGAGCATACTGAGTGTGTGATCTAATATTATCCCTAGGTATTTTACCTCTTGTTTAACTGGGATAACGGTGTTGATTATGATGGTTTTTGGATAAATGAATAATACTGTAGCCATCTCAGTGGCACCTGAAGTGCTGCACTCCGCAGTGCTCAACTCCCAGTTCTCCTACTCCATAGCCCCTACAGAAAGAGCAAGACCGCACCAAAAGCAAATATCCTGCTCGCCTTCTACAGCTGTTTATATATATAATATAAATAATTCATGTTCATAACACTACAAGGCTAGTAAGATCTACTTTTATCTGGAGAATAAAGTAATTCAACTGCCAACCTACACTTCCCAAATGCTGCAGGTATGAAGAAAATCTCCACTCCTCGTCAACGCTTTCCCAAACGTTACAGAAATCAGAAAATTTCTAGCTCTGAGCCATTCTACACTATGAGCTGTGGGTAAGGAAGGGCCCTAGCTTTGAGCCAAACTGCCCTACCCCAGGAGAAGTGGACACTAATATCTAGACTATATAGACTACCAATTAATGATGTCAGTAACTTTCCTACATTACTGTTGTCAGTAGCATTTTCATATTACTGTTGCCAGTATCCATTACATTTGTAATACTGTAGCAATACTGTTGCCAGTAGCCGTCTCATTTGTAATACTGTTGCCAGTAGCAGTCCCTCAATTACCCTACCTAAGCTGAAAATCTCCTCAAAACCGCATAATTCTGCTGTATTTTAATCCATACTCTATCTTTCTAGAATTATAGCTACCACCAATTATTACTAGAATTATAGCTATTATAACACATTATCCAGGGTCTTCCATGATAAAATATTAATACTACTTGATTCCATATACTGTTGTCAGTAACTAATCTATATTATTTGTTTCCATATTCTGTTTTCAGTACCTGATTCCATATACTGTTGTCAGTAGCTAATCTATATTATTTGATTCCATATTCTGTTTTCAGTTCCTAATTTTACCACTTGATTCTTATATTGCTGTCAGTAACCTACATTTTACAGTCAGCAAAAGTTCCAACATGAACTATAAAAGAATGCTATTGTTTACTTTGAATCTCACCTTATATATTGTCAGCCTACTACTCTCTCTCTCCCCCCTCCCTGCTAACGCCTTCAGCACACCTTTAAACCTCCCAGAGTTCTCTTACATTCATGTTATCCCTCACCGTCAGAGACATAACACTCATCAACTATTCTTAGAAAATTCTAAGATAAATCACCACAGACTGATTCAGATAAAGACACATTCTAAAACCAACCACATAAATGCAGGCAATGCTTTCACACAATTATCCTTCATCCTCATTAATGCTAGGTCAGTTAGAAATAAAACACCTATCATAACAGATCTAATTAATACAGAAAACCCAGACCTATTATGCATTACTGAGACATGGTTAACTGAATCAGACTCAGTCCTGTTAAATCAATTAAAAGTGCAAGGATACTCCATCTTCACCTGCAATAGGAAACATATAAGAGGAGGAGGTGTTCTTATATTAGCTAAATCTAATCTCGGATTATCCTCTACTTTATGTGAAAGCCCTGACGACACAAATATACTCAAAATTGAAAATAAGGAAATAGCAATCTGCTTGATATACAGACCTCCAACTGCAAATAATCAAAATATTGACACCATACTAGAATCGGCTTGCAATTCTACATTAAGGAAACCCCTCATCTTGCTAGGTGATTTCAATCTGCCATCGCTCTCTAACAATCAAGAAACATCTTTCTTAGAAGCGATGGAAGAGATGGGCTTCAAGCAAACAGTTAACCAACCAACTCATACTAAAGGAAACACTCTCGACCTAATATTCATTCCTACCCACTTTACCACCACATCTCATTATGTCTCACCTTCCACATCTCAAGTCCCCTGGTCTGACCACTACTTGATTAGGTTCTCTTTCCACCTCCCACAACACACCAAAACACCCCTTGTCAATCTACAACAAGGTCAAAGATTTCGACCATTCAACAGAGAAGAGTTTCTTGAATCAGTACTCCCTAGATTGGATCCTCATATCCATAACCTTGATGCCGCAATATCAAGCTGGAATTCCATTATTGGATCAGCATCAGAACCATATTCAACAAAAATGCGCCATAAAACGAGAAAAAATGAAAAATGGTACACTATTGAACTTGCAACTCTGAAAAAAGGTCTTAGAAAAATGGAATCTACTTGGAGAAGGAAAAAAACTCACGAACTCAGAATACAATATTTCTCACTACTCAAAGATTACAAGGATGCGATTAATAACGCAAAAAAACAATATCACTTGAAAACCTTATATAAAGCTATTAGTCGTCCTAGAAAACTATTTGAGATTGTCAAATCATTAACCAAATCCCCATCTAACAATTCTCATAAAATCTGTATTAACCCGCAAATACTTGCTGATCACTTTGCAAATAAACTCAAATTTAACAGCCATTTCACCCCACCTAGCCTATCTCATTCAGATAATAACCAACTGGAATGGAAAGCCTTCCATCCTATTACCAACAAGCTCCTTCTTCAGACAATCTCCAACCTAAATACTACAACCTCTCTTCTTGATCCTTGTCCAGTGTCTTGGATAAAATCAACACACACAGAACTTGCCTCAGACTTACTGAACATAGTAAACCAATCTCTTCAACAAGGACGTATAGCAGATGTCCTCAAAAGGTCAGCAATCCGACCGCTGTTAAAAAACAAAGCACTAGACAGCAACGACCCAACGTCATATCGTCCTATTGCAAGTATTCCATTCCTTGCCAAGATTATTGAAAAGATTGTGCAAACGCAGCTGCAAGATTATATAGGCTCATCAGCTCCATTAGATGATCATCAATATGGATTTCGCCCATTTCATGGTGTAGAAACACTCCTAACAGCACTTTCTGATACAATCATCAGAGATATTGATAATACCAAGCGAGCCTTCATTCTCATATTCATTGATATTTCCTTGGCCTTTGACACTGTAAATCATATCACGCTCATTTCAAGACTCTCACAACTAGGCATCAAAGATAAAACCCTTGAATGGTTCATATCCTATTTTACTAACCGGACCCAATATGTGCAAATAGATCGAAATGCCTCATCCCCATTTCCACAAGAACAGGGCATCCCTCAAGGCTCTGCCCTTTCGGCTCTATTGTTTAATCTTTATCTTCAACCCATCTGTTCCATATTTAAACGCTTCAAAATCAACTACCACATCTACGTGGATGACATCATGTTATACTCGCCATTTGATGTGTCCAACCCGGATTATAGTAACATCTGTCGTTGCCTCTCTGAAGCTGAGCTGTGGCTGAAATCAATGAATATGAATATTAATTTTAAAAAAACAGAAGTTCTATTCATAACAAGAAACACAAGCTTCACTCCCCCACTTGAAATCAACATTGGAAATAACTCTCTCCCAGTCAAAGATGAGATCAAATATTTAGGAGTCACGCTGGATAAGACCCTTAGCCTCACTAAACATATAAAACAATCTGTAAAAACAATATATTTCAAATTAAGGACGATCCAACAACTTAGACCATTGATAGATAACACTGATTTCAGAACCATAGTACAAACACTTATTACACCACATTTAGACTACTGTAATGGTATTCTTCAAGGGACCTCTAAGAAAAATATTCACACACTTCAATTAGCCCAAAATGTCACCGCAAGGATTATCCATAAAGCGAAACTTTTGGATCATATATCTCCGATTCTCTACTCTCTCCATTGGTTACCCGTCTCATGCAGAATCATCTACAAGACCTTAGTCAATACATTTAAGATCTTTAATAACATAGCTCCATCCTTCTTATCTACACTCAACATCCCACATGAAAATAGATCAAGATGAAAAATAAACCTTCACACGTTACAAGTCCCTGATTCTATCCGAAAGACAAGTCAGAAGACAAGCAACACAGCTTTCTCATACTTCACTCCTACATTATGGAACAACCTCCCGACTGAAATCAGAGAAATCAAGGACCTTCAATTATTTAGAAAAAACCTAAAAACCCATCTATTCACTCTGCACTACAATAACCTTCACATTGAAGATAATCCTAACACTGAGAAAAACACCGATCATCAGTCACTCAATGACCCTACCTAGACAAGCATAAAATCTTTCCCACACATTTCACATTGCTCACCTAGTTTAAGCTTACTCTTTGAAAGCAATTACTTGTCGCTAATGTGAAAAACTGTAATATAATGTAAATATATCCCTTTACTTTACTGTAGTATTTTTGAAACATTATCTAATTCTTACCCAGTTCAAATGTTCCTACCTCTCTTACTATCTCCTGGTATCTATAAGTTACAATTAATAGTTGAATGTTCATTGTTCTAAATCTGTTCTATGTAAAATAATAGTACTCTATTATTAAAGTTTATGTTACCTGTAAACCGCCACTGATCTCTGGAAGTGGCGGTATAGAAAAGATGTATAAATAAATAAATAAATAGACTATAAAGAATTTAGTGTATCGCAAGAAAATGAGGGGGAAAAAAGTTTAAATTCTTGTGCTTACCGCAAGACTCTCTGCTCTCTGAATTCTATTGCTTGAGACTGCATCCGGAGTTTGGTTCTGCGAACATCAATGTAAACCAGCCAGCGTCGCCACATCACCCTCATTAGTTGCTTTTTCACTAAGGGCATCACCATAAAAAAAAAAAAAAAAGTGTTACAAGAATTTGATTAGCTCTTCCAAATTCCGATCCAGTGTTATTTCTGTAGATTTGGAATTAGATTTCCAAACTTGAGCTCATAGATTGTTACATTCAGGTACAGAAGGTACTGCCATTCTCCACAATTTAAGGCTTAGATTTACTAACCTATGATTTAACATGCTATTTAATGCAAGCCCTATTACTGTTGAGGAGATTTTATTTACTAATCACTTGCGATAATGGCATTAGGTATAATCTTTTTATTTGATTTCCAAAAATGTTTCATCATTACAAGAAATCAAAGAAAAACAAAATAAACAAATCTAGAATTATTAACATCATAAGAAAACACAAATACAACAGTATAGTCCACCATAGGAGAGGCACTAAATATATAGAAAAATAATACAAAATAAGGTAATCACAAGGAGAATAATCTCCATATAACAGCCCAAAACAATTAACCCACCCAATCAACCAACCTCAAGAAGCCGTGACCTCCTTGCTAGACAGAAAACTCTCTAGCTGTGGTGAATCAAAAAAAATGTATCTAACCCCCTGATAAGATATTAAACACTTACAAGGATATCTCACGAAAAAGGAAGCACCTAAAGCCAACACACGAGGCCTAAGAGCCAAAAAGGACTTCCGCCGTGCTTGTGTGGCTCTAGATACGTCCGGAAACAATTGTATGGGGGCACCACATAAGGAAACCGTTCTATTTTTAAAATATTCCTTAAATACAGAGATCTTATTATCTGAAAGAGTAAATTAGACTTACCTGCTAATTGTTTTTCCTTGCGGAACTCTAGTCCAGTCCCGGAACCATAGAGTTGTGAACCTCCACCAGCAGCTTTGGAGACTGAATATCTTCATCTCTTTGATCATCCAGCTATATGCAGCCCCAAGGACCGCCCACACATCAGTACCTATTGACAAAGCATACTAAGCAAAGCAACAAATAAGTAGATATAACCATACAGTGGAAAAAAGGATCCTGACTCTAAAGATCCCACTACTAGCGAAAAGTGTTTTTTTGGGGGTTTTTTGTATTTCTTATGAACAATCTCCCGCCTACGGGAAGGCGGACCAGAACAGCCGTGGCGACCCCTGCGCAAAACACAAGCAACAAGAGGCGCCACCGCTCACCCTCCAAATTGGCCCCGAAAGGGAACTAAGGCGTGCTGCAAGCAGAGGAGCTCTGACCGAAAGCATAGAGAACAGAAACCCTGGCAGACTCCTATAATGACTGTATCTTCTTGGCTGGCAGCGAGAACCGAGAGACAGGGAGGGATCCGGGACTGGACTAGAGTTCCGCAAGGAACAACAATTAGCAGGTAAGTCTAATTTACTCTTCCTTAGCGTCTCTCTAGTCCAGTCCCGGAACCATAGAGGATGTAACAGAGCAGTATATCTCAACGGGAGGGCCTCGCTAGTCCAGCCTGAAGCACCCGAGAGCCAAACCGCGCATCCGACGCCGCCTGCACATCCAGACGATAGTGCTTAGCAAAGGTGTGCAAGGACGACCATGTCGCCGCCCGACAAATATCCACCGCCGGCACCAAGCTAACTTCTGCCCAAGACGTCGCCCTAATCGAGTGAGCCCGAAGCCTGGCAGGAACCACCTTGCCGTGTAAAAGGTATGCCGACGAAATCGCCTCTTTCAACCAGCGGGAAATGGAAGACTTAGACGCCGCTTCCCCCTTGCGCGGACCGCCAAAGGCGACAAATAAGCGATCGGACTTACGGAAGGATGCCATTTCCCGCAAATACCGGCGAAGCGCTCGACGGACATCCAATGCATGCAATGAGTTATCCGCATGTTTACCGCGTTCCTTGGCAAACACCGGGAGAGACACCACTTGACTCATGTGAAACGCCGAAACTACCTTAGGCAAAAACGCGGGAACCGGTCGCAATACCACCTTGTCAGCCGAGAAAGAGATAGGGTTCCCTACACGAAAGAGCCTGCAACTCCGAAATCCTGCGAGCTGACGAGATCGCCACCAGAAACACCGTCTTCAACGTCAAGTCCTTCAACGAAGCTTGCGCCAAGGGTTCAAACGGCGAAGCCACCAGAGACCTCAACACCAAATTCAAGTCCCACGAGGGAACTAAAGCCCCGCACGGAGGACGCATAAGCAACACCGCTCGCAAGAAGCGCTTCACATCAGCATGGGACCCCAATAGCTGGCCCTGAACTTTGCCTCGAAAACACGCAAGAGCTGCAAGTTGTACCCTCAAGGAACTGGCCGCCAGGCCCTTGTCCACCCCTGCTTGCAAGAAGGAGAGGATCTGAGGAACGGAGATCCGCAAAGGCCGCAATTCGTGATCCGCACACCAGCTCTCAAAAATACGCCAGACCCGGACATACGCTAGCGACGTGGACCGATGCCGTGCCCGCAACAAGGTAGCAATGACCTCCGGAGAATAACCTTTGGCTCTCATTCGCGCCCTCTCAATAGCCATGCCGTAAGCGAGAATCGAGCCATCTGAGGCATCTGCAGCGGCCCCTGCCGAAGGAGATCCGGCTGAGGAGGAAACAGCCACGGATCGGCCACACTCAACCGCACCAGATCCGCATACCAAGGCCGACGAGGCCAGTCCGGGGCAATCAACCACGGGAGCCGGATGCCGCTCGATCCGCTGCACCAGGCGACCCACCAGAGCCCACGGAGGAAAGACATAGAGCAGCCCGTACCTTGGCCACCTTTGTGCCAATGCAGAGGCCTTCCGACATGCGTTCCTGACGCCTGCTGAAGAACCGTTCGACCTGCGCGGACTCGAAGGTCGCCATGAGGTCCATTATCGGCAGACCCCAACAACGGACCAGCAACGCAAATACCTCGGGATGTAGGGACCACTCTCCGGGGTCTACTCTGCGACGACTCAGAAAGTCCGCCTCCACATTGTGAACCCCCGCGACATGCTGGGCCGACAGACATTGAAGATGCCGCTCTGCCCATTCTAGAAGCAGATCCGCCTCCGCTTCCAACGCCGCGCTGCCTGTGCCTCCCTGGCGATTTATGTAGGCTACCGTGGAGGCATTGTCGGACAGCACCCTGACCGCCGCTCCCTGCAGCCAAGGCTGAAACGCAGTCAGAGCCAACCACACGGCTCTCATTTCCAGACGGTTGATGGACCACTGGCTCTCTCCCCGCGAGGACCACTGGCCCTGAGCAATCTGACCCTCGCAATGAGCCCCCCAGCCGCTCAAACTGGCATCCGTCATCAGCAGACGCCAGACGGGAGACTCCAAGGGCATACCATTCGCCAGAGAGCGCCGATGCAACCACCAGCAAAGGCTGCGCCGAACCCCCAAGGGGCAAACTGACGAGCTAGCGAGTCGGACTGATGACACCATCGACGCAGCAGCGCTCGCTGCAGGGGCCGCATGTGCGCCCTTGCCCACGGAACTCCCTCGATGGTCGCCGCCATCGTGCCGAGAAGCTGAAGGTATTGCCAAGCCGAGGATGACCGTCTCGCTAGAAACTGCTCCACCAGTCGCCTCAGGGCCCGCGCTCTGTGCACTGGGAGAAAAACCTTCCCGTTGCTGGTCTCGAAACGTGCCCCCAAATACTCCAAGGTCTGCGAGGGAAGAAGGCTGCTCTTCGCCCGATTGACCACCCAGCCTAACGACTGCAAAATCTGTACGACCCGCGCCGTCGCTCGGAGACTCTCCTCCCTCGACTTCGCCCGGATCAACCAGTCGTCGAGATAGGGATGCACGAGGACACCCTCCTTCCGCAGGAACGCCGCTACCACCACCATGATCTTCGTGAAGACCCGTGGCGCTGTCGCGAGGCCGAAGGGCATGGCTTGAAACTGAAAATGGCCCATCGGCAGTGCAAACCGCAGAAATCTTTGATGTTCCCGACGAATGGGAATGTGCAAATAGGCCTCCGTAAGGTCTAGGGACGTTAGGAATTCCCCCTCGCGGACCGCCGCTATGACCGAGCGCAGCGTTTCCATGCGAAAATGCGACACCCGGAGGCACTGATTCACTCTCTTTAAATCCAGGATTGGTCGAAAGGTGCCCTCCTTTTTCGGCACTATGAAGTAGATGGAGTATCGACCGGACCCTAACTGCCCCTCCGGCACGGGGGCGACTGCCCGGAGCCGAAGCAGCCGGGAAAGTGTATCTGATACGGCTCTTCGTTTCCAGGGAGCGCTGCACGGGGACATAACAAAGGAATCTAGCACCGGTCGATGCAGCTCGAGCGCATATCCTTCTCGTATCACTTCTAACACCCACTGATCGGATGTGATAGCTGCC
Organism: Ichthyophis bannanicus; assembly: GCA_033557465.1. NCBI lineage: Eukaryota > Metazoa > Chordata > Amphibia > Gymnophiona > Ichthyophiidae > Ichthyophis > Ichthyophis bannanicus. The sequence goes on along the minus strand of CM066041.1, from coordinate 16,355,731 downwards.
CAGGCAGGGTAGAAATCCCGTAGTCTGCCCCCTACGGGGATCACCGCCACCGGAGCCGGCCTCGCTTCATTGTGACTTTTTGGGGACCTGTGCCTGGAAGGAGCCAAAACCTCTACCTGCCCCCCGAAATCCGCAGAAACTCTGTCCGCGCCCCGGGTATCTGGAACGCTGGGACTGACCAAAGCGGGAGGCACGAAATCTCCGAAAGGACTGCTGAGACCCCCGGAAGGTGAAGGTCAGCTTCCCCTGCTTGGGCTTATCTTCTGGAAGCCGACCCCCCTTAGAATCCCCGAGATCTTTTACCAACCTATCCAAGTCCTCTCCAAATAACTGCCTGCCCTTAAACGGCAGCTTACTAAGGAGAGCTTTAGAAGAAACATCAGCCGCCCAATTGCATAACCAAAGAGAACGACGCGCTGCTACCACCGACGCCATGCCGTTAGCCAACCCCCTAATGAGGTCATAGTGGATATCCACCAAATAAGTGGCACCAGACTCCAATCTGGACACCGCGGCCTCCTGTTCCGCCATCTGGGGCCCCTGCAACTGCTGAGACCAGCGGAGGCAGCCGCGTGCCACCCAGGCCCCGGCCACCGCCGCCTGCATTGACAGGGCAGAAACATCAAACGCCTGTCTCAACAAACTTTCGACCTTTCTACCCTGCGCGTCCTTCAACGCCGCAGCACCTTCCACCGGGATAGTAGTCCGTTTAGTAACCGCGGAAACTGCCGCGTCCACCTTCGGCGAACAAAAAAGCTCTCTATCAGCCTCCGATAGAGGATACAACTTAGGCAACAGTCTAGCCCCGCGCAAGGCGGATTCTGGACTGTTCCACTCCTCCTGGATCATAGCCTTAAAAACCCTATGGAGTGGAAAGACACTGTGGGAAGTGCGCACCGCCTGCATCAAGGGATCTTCCAACTGGTCCTCCGCAGCGGAATCTTCCACGGGTATGTTCAATGAGGGTTTCGGCAATCAGTGCCGGAAGTTCCTCTTTACGAAATACATGCACTATTCTACTACTCTGCTCGTCGTCAAACAACTCGCCGTCTTCTAAATCTTCCGCAGACTCTAGCCCGAGAGCCTTCCCCAGCCCCTCGTGGAACTCATCCCCAGGAGGCGCAGAATCCCCAACACTCGGGGGCCGGCTCTTCTTTTGTGGACCGGTGTCTCCCTCTACTGAAAGTGGGCACTTTAGCCCACGGCGGGGCGGGAACGAACCTCCACCCGCTGGCTGCAAGAGAGCCAGAGCCTCCTGCATGAGAGAGAAAAAGGCGGGTGGAATTCCCAGGGATCCCTCCTGGACGCCCCCCGCCAACAGGCGCTCTGGCACCTCAGAAATCCCCGGATCAAGGACCGTCTCTGCCTGCCTTGATGTCCCTTCTGTAGAGACAGGAGGGAGATCCGCACTGGAGCCCTCCAGAGGATCCTCCATGACAGCACCCACAGCAGAACAAGTGGCACAGACTCTGGCTTCCAAATTACTACTTCTACGAATGCCACAAAACAGACACCGAGGACTAGGAGGCATGCCTATGCACACAGCCCTCTACCAGCAAAGCAGAGACACCTTGCTGAAGCAAACAGAGCAGAAAAAAAAAATCATGATTTTAAAAGTGCTCAAAAACGCTCCAAATCGCAGGATTAGATAGAGCTGGGGTTAATTAGCTGATATCTGACCAAAAAATTCAAAAACGAAGCTCCTATCCCTAAAAAAAAAAACGAAGAAAAAATGACGTTGAAAATCCAAAATGGCCGCCGGACCCGATCCCGCCAAAAAAAGGACTATAAAAAGTACCCAGAAGGTCTAAACAAACTCCCCAGAGCTGATTCCAGGCTACCCCAAGGCCTCTATCACTGCCTTTAGAAATAAAAAGCCCCAAACTCTACTCACCCACACACAGGAGAGGAGGGGGGGTCAAAACTCTGAGCGCTGTCCAGCGTGCCTGCCACAAGCTCTGAGTAGCAGTTATCAGAGTCAATATCAGAGTTAATAACCGCTCAGGGCAGCTCGGGGAACCCCTAAATCAGTTAGGGGACCCTCAGAGTCTACTGCTGTATTTAATTGCTGCAGTTAATTGCCTTCAACCTTCTCCTCACCCACCAAGGGGGTTCGGTAGTAAGGAGACCTGTGTCCTTTGCAGCTCCCCTGCTTGTTTGACCTATGGGGAGACTGACAGAGAGAGAAAGAGAGAAAAAAACAGATCAGATAAAGGCAGAAGGGACACAACAAAAAATTCCTCCACAGCAGCAGCCCAGCACCTAAACCTAGAAAATAATAAAACACTAAAGCTCTGCTTATTTGTTCCTAAGGAGCCCAGTTCTGGGCTCTGACTTCCAAGCTGCTTGGAGACTGAGATACTGATGTGTGGGCGGTCCTTGGGGCTGCATATAGCTGGATGATCAAAGAGATGAAGATATTCAGTCTCCAAAGCTGCTGGTGGAGGTTCACAACTCTATGGTTACGGGACTGGACTAGAGAGACGCTAAGGTATAAATGTTACAAGTAAAGTATCCCAGAAAGAAATATTATCTTGAGTATCCTCCAAGAATTCAGTTAAATTGAGCTCAGGAGGCAACTGCTACTGAGAACCAGTAGCAGACCACCCAACTGAACTACCCCGACCTGTGAGGTAATACATTTTAGAAAAGGAAATAGTATCAGCATTTGACAATATCAATACCTCACGAAAATATTTACGCAATAAAATCTGATGAAAGCAAATGACACCTAGGAAAATTCAGAAATCTAATATTTTTAGATTTAACAACATTCTCATACATTTCTAATTTACGATTAAGCAATACATTATCCTTCACAACAGCTGTCTGACCTGCCTGCAGTGACTGACACAAAGCCTCACATTTAGGTACTTGAGTGCTAAGCAATTCCACCTGGTTTCCCACCTGAGCCAGCCCTGCTACCACTTCATGAGTAAAGGAGCAGAGCTGAGTCACCGTAGACACCAGAGTACGCTCCGTACATGTCACCACCCTCCAGATATCAGCCAATGAGACCTGGGAATCAGGCATTCCCAAGGCTGCATCCGGAGGGGGAGACCAGGAGACTGGTTTAATCACTCTCAACAGGCACAGAAGCGTTCTGTCCCAATGGAGAACTGCAGGCGGTAATCACAGGTGTAGATCCCATAGGTGGAGGGGGTGGAGTACAGTCAATGGAGCTAAGGGAGGCTCCCCAGATACATCTAATGGGGAGCCCACAGCGGGAAGCGTAACAGCACCAGATAAAGGAGTCAAATGTCTATCCATAGGACCACTCACCACAGAAGAAGGCTTCACCACCTCTGTTTCTGCTGGTGGTATCTTCTTTTTCCTCTTTCCCATGGATAGTCCACATCAGCGTCTTAAACTACACCAACGGTGCTCCAAGGGGCTCCCAAGGGGCCTATAAAGCCCCTTCTAACGTGCCCCTTTAATACACGCCACCCGCATGCGCTCACCCGCACAGGGAAGAGCAGGAGGAAGAAATAAAGGGGAGAAGGACCCCAAGGGCGTCGGGGCCGTCCTGCCCAGAGCCTGCCACTCCACTGACCTGCGGCTGCCTCTACGATCTCCTCCCGGCTCCTCTATGCTCCCCACAGCTGCTTTTAAGCCCCCAAGGGCGTCGGGGCCGTCCTGCCCAGAGCCTGCCGCTCCGCTGACCTGCGGCTGCCTCTACTATCTCCTCCCCGCGATAATGGCATTAATGCTGGCTAGTAAATCTAGCCCTGAGGCATTGGAGAGTAGAGCGACTTGTCCAAGGAGCATCAGTGGAAACAGCAGGATTCAAGCCATGAATTCCGATTTTCAGCCTGCTGCTCTAATTACCAGAAAACTCCTCTGGTTGCAGAACACCAAAGATTGAAACAGCTCTAGTACATGTAACTTCAAATGGGTATTTCTACAAGCAAGTTAGTAGCACTGCAGACATAATACAAGGAAGCCTCTCTGGAACACTGCCGTGCACTCACCTGTGGCAGCTGCGGAGAAATTTTGCTTACCGTTAATTTTGTTTCCTGGAAGCCTGCTAGACCAGTCCAGACATGTGGGAGGTTGTCAACCTGCCTGCAGATGGTGGAGACAGAGAAAATACCATAAGATTGCCTGACTCTGTCCTACTACCTGTAGACTTATCCCTAGGGGTCGACTTCAGAATACCTTTGCAAAGCAGAAGCAGCCCATGCCAATATACAGAACATCACGCATGCAGTGCAAATATAGACAAGCGCCAAAAGCCAACTATGTACAGACACTCTGAGGGTGACCTGCTTTTGGGGTTTTGTTAAGCAGCGGATGTCTCCAGGAGGCAGGGCGAGCTGAGATGAAATGGAAGCTGCAATTCTGATTGTGGCTCTGCCAAGTAGGCTGTCTGAATGATCACAGAATGGGGAGGCTCCCGGACTGGAAATTAACAGTAAGTGAAGTTAGAGCATATAAACAGAAAGGTTCCAATAAAGACAAGAGTAGCCCAAATGCCCTTGAGTACAGAGCACACAGAACTTAAAGATTCCAAATTACCCCTGCCTACCGATAGCCAGATTAATATCAATAAAATACAGTCTCTAAAATGCTTGTATGCAAATGCCAAAAGTCTAAAAAATAAGATGGGGGAGTTAGAATACATAGCACTAAATGAGAGGTTAGATATGACTGTTATGTCAGAGACATGGTGGAAGGAGGACAACCAGTGGGACACTGATACCTGGGTACAAACTATATCATAATGATAGAGCAGATCAAGTTGGTGGTGGGGGTTGCGCTCTATGTTAGAAAGGGCATTGAGTCAAAGGATTAAAGTTTTGCAGGAAGCAAAATACACTGTAGAATCTCTATGAATTGAAATTCTATGTAAGAAGGGGACGGCGATGGCAGTGGGGGTGTACTACCGACCACCTGGCCAGAATAAACAAATGGATGAGGAAATGCTCAAAGAAATCAGGGAAGCTAACAAACGTTTACAGTACAGTAATAATAATGGGTGATTTTAATTACCCCAGTATCGACTGGGTCAGTGTCACGGCAGGACATACTAGGGAGATAAAGGGGCTTGTATACAAAGCCACGGTAGCGGCTTACGCTCGATATTGCAGCCACGGTCCCATTGAATTCAATAGGGCCGCGGTTCCGATATCGAGCGGAAACCGCTACCGTGGCTTTGTAAACAAGCCCCAAGGTTTCTAGATGAAATAAATGACTGCTTCTTGGAGCAGCTGGCTCATGAACCGACCAGAGGGGAAGTCATTTTGTACCTAGTCCTTAGTGGAACACAAAATCTGGTGCAAGAGATAACGGTGTCGGGGCCACTTGGCAATAGTGATCATAGCATGATCGCGCTTGATTTAATAAATGGAGGAAGAACGGTAAGAAATCCACAGTACTATCAATTAAGTTTCAAAAGGGAGACTATGATAAAATGAGGACAATAGTTAAGAAAAAACTAAAAGGAGCAGTTACAAAGGTTAAAGATTTACATCAAATACTATCTTGGAAGCCCAGACCAACTATATTCCACTCTAAGAAAAGTGGAAGGAAGTCCAAAAAAACTGCCAGCATGGTTTAAAGGTCAGGTCAGAGGCACTGTTGCCAATAAAGCATCTTTCAGGAAATAGAAAAAGGAATCACATGACGAAAACTGGAAACATAAGTACTGGCAAGTTAGATGCAAGGAATTGACAAGGCCAGGTAAAGAGAGAATTTGAGAAGAAGCTTGCTGTGGAAGCAAAAATGCATAATAAAGACTTTTTGAAGTATATTCATAGCAAAAAAACATGCGAGACAGTTAGTTGGACCATTAGATGATAGAGGAGTAAAAGGGGCACTAAAAGGAGACAAGGCCACAGCGGAGCAACTGAATGAATTCTTTGCTTCGGTCATTATTGAGAAAGATGTAGGGATGTTACCCATGACTGAAATGGTATTTAAAGGTGATGCCGCAGAAGAATTGAAAGAAAGCAGTTACTTACCTGTAACAGGTGATCTCTGGGAACAGCAGGAATAAGTCTTCACATATGGGTACGTCGGTACCGATGGAGCCTGCGCGGGAACGCTCCCCAGCGTCCAAAAAGAAAGCTTTGGGAGCATCCCACACGCATGCGCACTGCCTTCCCGCCCATTTACTACCCTCTCATCAATTGGGTTTGTAGCTGAGACCGAAGGAGGGAAGTAGACAAATTAGAGAGAAAAAAAGAGAGAGAGAGAGAGAGAGAAACTCCTAAGGGAGGTGGGTGGGTTGTGAAGACTTATTCCTGCTGTTCCCAGAGATCACCTGTTACAGGTAAGTAACTGTGCTATCTCCAGGAACAAGCAGGAATGAGTCTTCACATATGGGGACTCCCAAGCTAAGATGCCTGGAGGAGGCCCCAGCATGTTGCAAATCTAAAGATGGGCCATACTTATCCCTCAAAACCTCAGGCATCCAAGGGATGGAGGGTAGGAGTTGAACTAGAAAAGAATAAAAGAGGTGTTGTGGAACAGCTTGACTAAACAAGGTATCAAGAGGGGAGTCCTTGTGTAAATCATAAATATTAGAAAAATATTGAATTCCAATTTTCTAATGTGGATCTCACTCAAAAATATTGCAAAAATACTTGAGGGTAATATGGATCTGTGGTTGAAAGCCAGTACATTATCCTCTAAGAAATTCCCTCAATGTGAAGTAGAGGGAAAAAAATAAATTTTTGCAATACAGGAAGAGATAAGCCCTCATAGCCAGCACTAACCCCAGAAGAAGTACTGGGGGAGTTCAATGAGATTGGACTAGCTTCTGTAAAGTCCAAAAAAATGAACTTCTTGTCCTTGGAGCAGAATAAGATCCTAGGAAAGAGTGGAGATAATCTGATTGGTTTGGATGAAAAGGCAGAAATACCCTTTGCAGAAAAAAGGGGATAGGTCTTTAAGACCCCCTTTATTCCAATGAAAGAAAGACATCTGTACTAGGCGCTGAGCCCCCAACTTCTTGAAGATCTTTCAAAGTCAGATGTTGTATCGAGATTGACGCAATAAGAAGGATTAAGACCTACTTGAGAATATTGATGGAGAATCTCTGCCTGGTTAAATATGGAAGAACTATAGAGGAGGATTCGTGGAAACTGATATTATGTTCTTCACTTACAGGGATAGGACTAGACTTCTTGAAAAGATCTAGCCCCTGAAATAACCAGGTCTCGAGACGTACGTGAATGAGTGCAGAGGAGATCCTTAGTCTTAAGACAGCAAGTCAGGATCCTTCTACAATTTCAAATAGTAGCTGGAGAAAAAGACGCAATATAAGGGGATACCATGTTTGCCTCTTTATGAGGGCAATATGAGTATCATGCGTTTTCTTGTTCAACATAAGCTACCATGAAGTATAGGAATTAGAAGGAAAGTAGTGAATAAGGACCAACTGCAGTGAAAAAAATGCATCCCTGATGTGGAAGTTCCAGTGAGATGTGGAACCAACCAGGGAATTGTGCAATTTTCTACGCTTTCACGTGGTCTAAACCCTGGTTACCTTTTCTTAAAAGGAAATTTTAAGGAATATGGGAAGAGTAGGAAAAAACCAGTCATGTAGGAGCATGACTGGCAGAGTCTACCAGCTGAAGCCCTTGTTAACTATCTGGCCGCTACCTATAAGGAGTAGCTCTGAGGCTCTCTGGCAAACGCCCACAGTTGCAGAGCTTTGTTGTAGAATTGCAGAGAGCATGTTGTAGGTTGCTTAGATCTGGCTGTTGAATTGCCAGTGTGCAACCTAATCTATTCTGTTGAAGCCAGAGAGAATTGAAGGTGGCTAAGAATAGTAGACAGGCCTGAAGCCTGCAACAATAAACAGTCCAAATGAGTTCTGGACCTCTTTTGGAATTATCTGTTATTAAGGCAGCATAAAAAGTTAGGTCCTATGGATTGGAGAGGACCGAGAGACACAATTTGGAGTAGTGATACCCAACGTCTGTCCGAAAAGCTACCTTAAAAAGATATCTGAGAAGAAGATGAACCGCAAAGGGGGAGAAAACTCTGTATGGAAACTACTTACTGGAGTAGGTATTGAAGAAACTCCTATGGCTTAGAGAATAAGCCTTCCAGTTGAGTAGTGGTACTCAGAGACTGAATGTCTGGGCTAAGAGGGATAGAAAGTAATACAGAGTTGAGAAGACTTACAATTTGGTAAGTTTTGAAGAGATAGGGTCCCCTTGCAGTTAAAAGTATGAGATATACTCGTACAGTAAACTGACAAGGTGAAGGGTATAGCTCACCCTGTTAGTTGTTAGGCCTCCTTTTGTTTTAAAAGGAGGAACCTGTTATCTCTGGGTATGATAGTCCTTAATAGCTCTTAGAGCTAGAAGGATAGATTTCTCTTGTTGCAAGAGATTCATGCCCAGAGTCGAGGACTGAGTCAATGTATGACTGATATCTCAGCATGGATGAGATGAATTTTAGATGCTTCTGTTGAAAAGAAGTAGACTCAAAAGTTCTAAACCTCACACAGAAAAAATGGATAAAATATCAGAAACCCTGCGATTGCTGGGTTTGCTGAGCCTGTTGTGGTTTTGACTTTCTTAGCCTGGTGTGATGTTGCCCATCTTTGGAAACATCTGCAAAATGGTTAGAAGATGGATAAAACGTTTTTCCCTTGGGGGAATAAAGCTTTTTAGGAGATTTTTTATTAGCTGGGATAGAGGAAAGTTTTGACAATTCTCTGAAAGTAACAGCATCAGTGCTCAACTGATTAGCTTGAAACAAAGCCTCCTTGTTGAAGAGATTTTCACCAGTACAAGGAGTATTTCCCAGCCTTTCCTGAACCCATCTGTCCAAGTCTGAAGCTTAGAGCCAGGCTATGCGTCGTGCTCCTATGGATATAGCAGAAGTTCTGCTAATGGACTCAAAACAGTCCAGGGAAGCACGATTAAGGAACCTAAAAATATTTTGAGCATGATTGACTAATAAGGAACAGTCTGCTCTTTTATGCTCTGGAAGAAAAGGGTTCAAAAACGAAGTTCTTTGTGACCTCTTCAAGAGATAATCCCATATAGAAAATATATGAGATAATTCTTGCTGAAAGCATGGATGCCTGGAAGCATAGACATCCAAAAACATCTGAAGTCCTAGACTCACGACCTGGCGGATAAGAGTAGTGCTTCTTTGCACTCTTAATATGCCTCATTGCTGATTCTACAACAATAGAATGATGAGGAAGTTGAGTCTTTTGAAACATAGAAACCTGACAGAAAAAGACCACATGGCCTATCTAGTCTGTCCTTTCATATCAACTACAACAGTCCACTTTTTACCTTTAGAGATCCTCTGTGTTGATCCCATGCTTTTTTAAATTCAGTTACTGTCCTCATCCCTACCACCTCCACTGGGAGACTATTCCATGGATCCACTACTCTTTCCGTAAAGAAATATTTCCGCATATCACTCCTGAATCTATCTCATCTCCCTTCACCCTCATCCCATGTCCCCTTGTAGCAGAACTTGCTTTCAATTGAAAGAGGTACTCTCCCTGAACATTTATGCCACGGAGGTATTTAAACATCTCAATCATATCACCTCTATCCCGCCTTTCTTCTAAGGTGTACATATTAAGATCCTTAAGTCTGTCCTCATATGCTTTATAATGAGGCCCACTAATCATTTTAGTAGCCACCCTCTGCACCGACTCCATCCTGTTCAAATCCTTTTGAAGGTGCGGTCTCCAGAATTGCACACTATACTCCAAATGAGGTCGCACCAAAGACTTATACAGAGGCATTATCACCTCCTTTTTTCTGCTAACCATTCCTCTCGGTATGCACCCAAGCATCCTTCTAGCTTTTGCTGCCGCCTTTTCTACCTGTTTAGCTACTTTAAGATCATCAGATACAACCACGCCTAGGTCCCGCTCTTCTTTAGTGGACAAAAGTACTTCTCCTCCTATACTGTATTGCTCCCTTGGATTGCTGCAGCCCAAATGCATGACCTTACATTTTTTAACATTAAATCCCAGCTGCCAAATTCTAGACCATTCTTCAAGCTTAGCTAGATCCCTCCTCATGTTATCTACACCTTCCTGGGTGTCTACTCTATTGCAGATTTTGGTATCATCCGCAAAGAGGCAAACCTTACCCGACAGCCCTTCCGCTATATCACTAACAAAGATGTTAAAAAGAAACTGACCAAGGACAGATCCCTGGGGCACACCACTGGTAACATCCTTCTCCTCAGAGTGAGCTCCATTTATTTGTACTCTTTGTCGCCTCCCACCCAACCAATTTCTAACCCAACCAGTAACTTTAGGGTCCATCCCTAGGGTGCTCAGTTTGTTTATAAGTCGCCTGTGAGGAACAGTGTCAAAGGCTTTACTGAAATCTAAATACACCACATCCAGAGGGCTCCCTCGGTCCAACTCCCTGGTCACCCAGTCAAAGAAATCAGATTTGTCTGACAAGACCTGCCTCTGGTGAATCCATGCTGCCTCGGATCCTGTAATCCGCTGGACTCCAGAAACCTCACTATTTTCTCTTTCAGCAGCGTTTCCAATAATTTACTCACCACCGAAGTTAAACTAACCGGCCTGTAGTTTTCAACCACATCCTTACTTCCGCTTTTGTGTAAAGGCACCACATGAGCCTCTCTCCAGTCCTTTGGCACCACTCCCGAATCCGAGGCATTGAAAAGGTCAGTCAGTGGAGTTGCTAGAGCGTCCCCAAGTTCCCTCAGTATTCTAGGGTGTATCCCATCCGGTCCCATCGCTTTGTCTACTTTTTGAGCTAGTTTCTCACGAACACAGTCTTCTGAAAATTGTTCAAGATGTCCCTCGCTTCTGTTCCTATTTGTGAGTGTTTTCTGAGGTCCTGCTCCTGGCTCTTCATCTGTGAACACAGAACAAAAATATGTTAAGCAATTCCGCTTTATCCTTATCAGCTTTTACATATTCCCCCCCTGCACCCTTGAGTCTGACAATACCACTTTTGCCTTTCCTCTTCTCACTAATATATCTGAAAAAAGTCTTATCCCCCCATTTTATTGCATTGGCTATTTCCTCCTCCTTTTGAATCTTTGCCTTCTTGACTACTTTGCTAGCTTCTCTAAGTTTTTCCAAATACAGATGCCTGTCTTCCTCTCTCTGTGATCTCTTGTATTTCACGAAGGCCTCCCTCTTTTTCTTCACTTTTTCAGCTACTTCCTTCGAAAACCATAGCAGTCTCCTTTTCCTTTTGCCTTTACCATTTTAACAAAAAGGTTGGCTGCCCTTAAAATACCCCCTTTCAGTTTTGCCCACTGTTTTTCTACATCCCCCAGCTGTTCCCATCCCACTAACGACTCCCTGAGGTATTGGCCCATCTTCGCAAAGTTAGTCTTCCTAAAGTCTAAGATCCTCACCTTGGAATGGATTCTAACAGCCCTAGTCCTAATACTGAACCACACCATCTGGTGATCACTGGATGCAAAATGATCTCCCACTACATCAGAAACACTTTTACCATTGGTAAGCACCAAGTCCAGTATGGCCCCTTCACGTGTGGGGTCTGTTACCAATTGCCTGAATAGTTCTCCCTGTAGAGAATCCAGGATCTCCTTACTTCTAGATACTGCAGCAGAAAACCTGGAGAAGGTGGCACCTTGTACATAGTGTCAAGTGTCTTAGAATGTGGGGATACCATTAAAGGAGTTTCCCACATTCTTAATAGCAGATCTTGTAAGACCTGATGCAAAGGAAGCATGATCACCTCCTTTGGAATCCAGGGGAATTGCAGTGTCTCTGAATTCCCCGGTAGGGATTCTTTAGCAGGTATAGAAATGGCAAGTAACTTTGCCATATCAAGCAGAAAAGCTTGAAATCTCCCCCGAGGAGGACCCTCTAAAATGAGGGGTAAAGCCTAGACTTGTAGAAAAATCAGCCTTAGTACCGATGGATTCATCCCAGTCATCGGGATCGGAAGACTTGAAAGGATGAAGCATTGGATTTTCTTTAAAGCGATGTCTTCGGTACCGCCCGAGGTCGGTACCGAATCCTCCATGCTAGAGATCGATTCCAGGCTCGGCCTCGAGGGAAGCGATTCTGTTGAAGCAAGCATGGACGGTACAGACACCGATGCTGATGTCGATACCGGTACCGAAGCAGATACCCGAGGAACGGTCTGCAGCAACTCTAGCGGTACCAAAGTAGCAGAGAGTGCTAGACTACGTTCATCGGTTTATGAGTTTCATCCATCACCATAGCCGATGCCGAGGTGTCGGTACCGCTCGAAATGGCCACAACCACCGAGCATGGCCCAGGTATGTTCATCGAGGTAAGAACCCCGGGAACAACCTGCAGCCCCGTTAATGCTTTGGAGCCCGAAGACTCCCGCCGGGGCTTTATTGCCAAGATGTCCTCGAGGGCAAGGCCGAAGCCATCTCGATGCTGAGAAGGAGATCTACCACTCGAGGACTGGCTAGTCTTTACAGACTTTTGTTGGGTTACCTGATCCTGTGAAGAAGATATTCTAGCTGGTGACATCAAGAGCGATGTGAACCGGGTATCAAGTTGTGCTCGATTCTGAAGACTTCTTCTGTTTGAGCTCCAGCAGGAGAGACACTCCAGAGGGCAATGGTCAGGACCTAAACATTTTAGACACCAAGTATGAGTGTCTGAAAATATATCTGTACCGCCACAGTTTGAGCATTTCTTAAGGATAGTGCATGGCTTTTCCATAATGGAAGGGTAGAGGCCTAGTGGCCTAGAAACCGTCAGGCACTAAACAGGAAAAAATTTCAAAGAAAAAAAGAAATTCTTCAGGAAAAAGAAAGAAAAGCACCAGTGGCGTCGAGGGAAGGCAGACGCGACCACAAACAAACTAAGAATAAAAAGAAGAATTTTCTGCGGTGACAGGAATACGTCCTGCCGGCTACGCAGAAAACAGAAAACTGATGAGAGGAAAGTAAATGGGCGGGAAGGCAGCGCGCATGCGCGTGGGATGCTCCCAAAAGCTTTCTTTTTGGACGCTGGGGAGCGTTCCCACGCAGGCTCCGTCAGTACCGACGAACCCATATGTGAAGACTCATTCCTGCTTGTTCCTGGAGATATATCGATACACCGGGAAGACGTATTACAATTATTTGATAAACTGAAGAGTAGCAAATCACCTGGACCGGATGATATAAATCCAAGGGTGTTGAAAGAACTGAAATATGAGACTGCAGACCTACTATTAGTAAACTGTGAACTATCATTAAAATCATCTGTAATATCTGAAGATTGGAGGATGGCCAATGGAACGCCAGTTTTTAAAAAGGGTTCCAGGGGTGATCAGGGAATCTACAGACCAGTGAGCCTGATATCAGTACTGGGAAAAATGGTAGAAACTATTATAAAGAACAAAATTACTGAACATGTAGATAGTCATGGCTTAATGGGAGACAGCCAACATGGCTTTAGCCAAGGAGGATCTTGTCTTACTAATCTGTTATGTTTTTTGAAGGTGTGAATAAACAGGTAGACAAAGGTGAGTTGGTTGATATGGTGTATCTGGATTTTCAGAAAGCCTTTGACAAGGTCCCTCATCAGAGACTTTTGGAGAAATTAAAAAGTCATGGGATAGGTGGCAGTGTACTATTGTGGATCAGGAACTAGTTAAAAAAGATAGAAAACAGAGGGTAGGGCTAAATGGCCAAATTTCCCAATGGAGAAAGGTGAATAGTGGAGCACCCCAGGGTACTGTGCTGGGTCTGCTGCTTTTTAACATATTCATAAATGACCTGGAAATGGGAATAATGAGTGACGTAATCAAATTTGCAGATGAAGTTGTTAAAACCCATGAGGATTGTGAAAAATTGCAAGAGGATCTTGATAAACTGGAAGACTGGGCATCCAAATGACAGATGAAATTTAACGTGGACAAGTGCAAAGTTATACACCTAGGAAAGAACAAACCAAACTATGGTTACAGGATGCAAGGTTCCATATTAGGAACCATCACTCAGGAAAAAGATTTAGGAATCATTGTAGATAACACGTTGAAACCCTCCGCCCAGTGTGCAGTGACAGCCAAGAAAGCAAATAGAATGCAAGGAATCATAAGGAAAGGAATGGAGAATAAAGCAAAGGATATTATAGTGCCTCTGTATCGTTCCATAGTGCGACCGCACCTTGAATATTGTGTGCAATTCTGGTTGCCAAATCTTAAAGATATAGCATTATTAGATAAGGTACAGAGAAGAGCCACCAAAATGTTAAAGGGGAAGGATACCTCTATGAGAGGCTAAAAAGGTTAGAGCTCTTCAACCTGGAAAAGAGACGGCTGAGGGGAGATACGATAGAGGTCTATAAAATAATGAATGGAGTGGAACGGGTAAACGTAGATCGATTGTTTACACCATCAAAATACATAAAGACTAGGAGACATGCAATGAAGCTTGTGATAAGGAAGCATATCATAGCTCAGGAAGGAGCTATAGAAAAGGTGAAGTGACTCTGAACAAGCAACCTGTCAGTTCTGGTAGAAATAAGAAAACAATTTTCCCATAAAAGACTACCAGTCCCAGAATGCACCAGGTTTCCAACAGCCATTAGAGGAGCTGAAGTGGGGAAACGTGTGTTCAATCAGGAGGGCTATGAGGTAATCCCTAAGCACTCATCTCAAAGGGCAGGGCCTGATTCAGCACAGCTGTGCTGTGCTAGGGTGGAGCACTCATCTAGGCAGAATAAAGGTAGAGTTTATTCTACAGAGAATTATCCTCAGAATCCTCATCCTCAGAATTATCCTCAGTTTCATCTGGAGGATCATCAGAAGCAGAAGCCAGTGCGGACGGAAAGAGGGCAAGAAACCCTTTGGAAGAAAGAAGAGGAAAGCATTTGGGAGGCCTAAAGGAGTCCAGAGCAGCATGTATACTGGGAGACATTCAAAAGGCCAGCATACACCATTGGACTGGGGAAAGCCAGAGGAATGGTGCTGCAGAGCTAGGAATCTCCAGACGGTACCTGTGAGGGAGACGGCTGCACGTGGAAGGGACCCTAGGACCCGTGCCAGAAGGTATGTGAAGAGAGATCCAGTGTCCAGGGATCTGGATTGGAAGGCTGGACATAAGAACTGGACTACATACTGGCC
Source organism: Ichthyophis bannanicus (assembly GCA_033557465.1). Lineage (NCBI taxonomy): Eukaryota > Metazoa > Chordata > Amphibia > Gymnophiona > Ichthyophiidae > Ichthyophis > Ichthyophis bannanicus. The sequence continues at coordinate 16,340,684 of CM066041.1, read as the reverse complement.
AGGCTATTTAGAGAGGAACTCTAACAGCAATGGAAGCTCAGGTATGAACACTGATCTATGCCCTAGCTAAACCCTTGAAAGACAGCAGGGAAACAAGTATTCACCTGAGAGTGCTCCATTGAGAAATTCCTCTGTACCAATCCATGATATTGAACCCACGATTGTTGAAAAAGGGGGAGAAGTCTTAGATACAGGCTGTGAATACATGGATTGCTCTCTGTCTAAACTCCTTTGGTAATTTACTGTTACAAAGTACAACCACCATCACAAAGAAATACAAACTTGTTCTTTAATCTACTCAGAAAAACTCCTGAGTAGGATTTTTAGCCATGCAGTAGAAATTAAGCCAGCTAAGAGGTTTCAGCTGGTTAACTGCTAGCAATTGAGCCTTACCTAATTGCTTGTGAGCTCTGAGGGAATCACTTCTGAATCTATGTGTGAAGATATAAGAAGTTAACCTGAAAAGAACAGTTTTTCCCTTCTTTGTGGGTTTTGCTTGTTGTTTGAAACACTAAGAAAATATTAGCTAAAGCCTACAGAAAAGACCAGTTTGTTACCAACCAGGTCTTTATTCTTTTGCTTTGATTGCCTGACAAGTTCAACTGTTGTTTTCCTGATTTTGTTTTTCCAAGTTTAACACTGAAAGCAAGTATCCTGTTTTATGTGCTACCAAGCATATCTGTGTTGAGAGAAATAACCCCATAAATAAATATCTTATTGGCTTTACACTCAAGCACAACTAATTATTGTGAGCAGCTGTGTCTGGTGTGAATGGACTGCATTTCCCACAATCCCTTGCAAATCATATTGATATATGCACTTGCCAAGACTGTGAACATTCTCACCCAGGCAGCCGTCTGACAAGCTACAGTGTAACCTATTTAAGACTAATAAGGGAAAATAATTTTTTCATTCAACGCGTAATTAAACTCTGGATTTTGTTACCGAAGGATGTAGTAAAAGCTGTTAGTATAGCTGGGTTTAAAAAAGGTTTGAACAAGTACCTGGAGGAAAGGTACATAAACCATTATTGAAGGGGACCCAGGAAATCCACTGCTTGCTCCACTACAAGCATTGTGGAACCTTTGTCCTTTGGTGAAACTGCTAGGTACTTGTGACTTAGATGAGTATTTCTGGAACAGGATACTGGGCTTTGTGGTCCTTGGTCTGACTCAGTATGGCATATCTTATGTTCTGAATGGTGGATCTTACAGTGGCCTGCCTGTGACGGGATCTGCATGGAGAAATCAGGAAAACGCCCCTGATAGGCACTCGGCAATCAAGGACATAACCAGTGCGGATAATGTTGACCACTCATTGATAGGTGGTTATTTGCGCCCACTCACAGGAAAAAAAGGGCCAGCCAGACCCCAGTTCTCCACCAGTGATATCTTGGAGTGAGGCAGAGGCAGTCAGAGGGATGGACAACTGGAGCTGGCTAACTTAGCAGGGGCGGAATAAGGGTTGCGTTCTTGTGTCTTGGCAACCTGTCGATGCTGGGCCCAAGGACTGACCAGGCCGGTAGCACCTGGAGTCCCAGAAACATGGCCGAGAGAAAGAGGAAGATGACATACCCACTGAGCTGGGATTTAGGCTTGTCCTCTGGTAAACGTTAGGACTTGACTTCACCCAAATCCTTTACAGGATTCTCAAGGTCCTCAAAGAAAAGCCTACTTTTAAAGGACAAGCTCTGCCAGACTAGATTTGGAAGCCGCATCTGCTGACTATTGTCGAAGCCAAAGCCAGCAGCGAGTTACTGTTACGGCCACCACTGAGTGGGCGGCCAGACAGAGTAGACCATAAAGGGCATTGGCTAGAAAGGCTGCGACGGATTCTAGACATGCTGACACAGGATCATCAGGTAGAAGGTGGATCCAATGTAGGAGAGCCTGCGCCGCTAGACCTCTGCATGGCCAAGGCAGGAGGAAAACGCAGTCTTCAGAAGGCCTTCGACCTTCCGATCCTGTTGATCCCAGAGGGCCGTTCCACCCTCCACAGGAATGGTGGTATGCTTAGTGACGCCCGTAACTAGATTGTCAACCTTAGAATACTAGAGTCACTTGTCTGTCAGCTGGAGACCAGAGATGATAACACCTGAGACATCTGGCTGTACGGAGAGATGCATCCAGAGAATCCCATTCCAGGGAAACCATTTGCTGTAGTTCCAGTGAGAAGGGAAAGGCCTTAGAGGGCTTTTGGATGCCCACCAGAATAGGATCTACCCGAGATCTGCTTTAGTCTGGATCTGGCTCAGAGGCAGAGAGCATCCACCACCTGCGCAATCAGAGCGGGCAGTTATTCCTTGCAAAAAAGAACATCCAAAGCATCGTCCTGGAGTTTGCTGTGCTCCTTAAAAGGAGGAATCGACCAGGCTCTCCTCAGCTGAATGAGGGTCTCTTTTCTCAAGTGGATCTGAGCCCCAAACTATGGAAAGGCCAAGTGAGGTCCTTGGCAGCCGGATCATCCCGTGGGCACTTACAAGCCACAAGAGGTCTGCCCTGAGTCTTAACTGGTGGGGAGTGGGATGGGGCCGACTCAGGCCTCCACAGATTCCAGGTCTTTTTAAAGAGGGCCATGAACTGCCCTGAATCCTTGTCTGCCTTTGAGTGCAGGACAGCCGGAGACTCTGGCTCCTGAGACAGAAGAAGTGGAGCAGCTGGGATATCTGCCGAGCAAGACTGACGCATGGTGGTGTCCATGAGTGGCAAATCAGGAGCCAAATCCAAAAGATAGGAAATGTCTGGTGCTGTTGGAGGCATAACATTGTGCACCGCTGTAGAGGACTCCCAGCATGTGTAGAGCACGACAAACACATCCAGTCAATTAAAAACCTGTGTTTGTGGCTGCATGCTACACACCGCTGTAAGGTGGAAGGCATCATCAGCCTGAGCAGTGCCAAAAATAGAGATTGAAGCAGCTGCGGAGGCTGTTTAAAAGAAAAAGTAAAAATCCTCTTCCAAGATGGTCTTTGTGATGCAGAGAGAGGTGTGAGGCTGGTTCCGGACTGCAGGAAAAAAAGGTGTGAAAAGGCAAGATTTGGGCTGCAAGCAGACCAGTGAGTCACCCAGGACCCGAACGTGCTCTGAGCTTCCTCCGCTAAACAGATACATCAGAGAGGTCCTGCCATCGGTATTCAGAGTCCCAAGGGGGGGGTGGGAGCAGAAGAGCACACTCACTGCGATCACAGAAGCCTTCGGGGGAGAGCCAGCTTACAGAAAAGAAACAGCCAACTTCAATGCTTTCATACCGCTGCTAAAGTATTAAGGGTTTTTTTCTTTTCTTTTTTCTAACACAAAGCTGCTGGCTTGTTGAGCTGTGGAAGCAAGGCGGCTCCCCCGTGTACCAGGTTCTACTGGCCTACCTGTCCAGGAACTGGTCCCCCCTCCAAGGAAAGCTAATCTGGTCCTCTTGACCAGAAGTCTCAGCCGAGCAGATCAGTGGGGAATTCCAAAGAGGCACCTCATGTGCATCCTGGAGACATCCGCTGCTTAACAAAACCCCAAAAGCAGGTCACCCTCAGAGTGTCTGCCAGGAGGAGCTGAAAAAAAAATAGAACCATCATCTGCAGGAAACAAAAAAATACTGAAGGCAACCTCTAGGGGTAAGGCAATAGGTATCAGGACTGAGTCAGTCAATCTTCTGGTATTTTCTGTCTCCAATATCTGCTGGCAGGGAGACATTACCCACTTGTCTAGCACGATGACCTGGAAAGATGTAATTCAGGTAAGCCTCTCTGGAACACTGCCGTGCACTCACCCATAGCAGCTATAGGTATAATGCAGGGAAGCCTTTCTGAAACACTAACGTGCACTCAGCCTTATATACTATTATTGACCAGGGTGAAGCCATGCATTTATTGAATGTATCTTTCCGGTTTCCACCTTTCTGGATCCCTAAATCTTTTTTGTTAGATTTAATGAATCTGGTTCTTACGAACAACTATTTTTTTATTTGATGGAGAGCATTTTTTGCAAACATTTGGAATAGCTATGGGTGCTACGGTGGCCCCCTCGGTTGCTATGTTATATCTGGCTGATATGGAAGAGCGTTTCATCTATCCTTCTGCCTCATTTTCTCATGTTCAGTTTTGGTGCAGATTTTTAGATGATATTTTTTCCTATGGACGTCCTCCTATAATGAATTACAACTTTTCCTATCATGGTTGAACACCATCAAACCTAATATAAAATTTACGGCTCATATTCACTTCCATCAAATAGATTTCCTGGATAGTACTATTCATAAAAATTCCAGCAAATTATTTTCAACCTTGTTTAGAAAGTCTATTCAACGTGATAGTCTTCTCCGCTATCACAGCTACCATCCTGGCCCACTCCATCAAGGTCTTCCTTTTGGGTAATTTTTACGATTGCTTTGTTTCTCCAAAGAAGAATTTCATAATTGTGCCTTATAGCTTATAAATGTGCCAGCAAAGTTCATCGAGAGTGGCTTTTCTCGAGTAACAACTCTTCGGATTCAACAAACGATCAGGACACCATAGTGGGTATTTTACCTTTTATGCAGAATTCATAGTAACATAGTAAATGACGGCAGATAAAGACCAGCATGGTCCATCTGTCTGCCCAGCAAGATGGCAAGAGTAGGTGCACCTGTCGCTCTGTGCAGGCCACCCCTCCCCATGTATTTGTTTAGCGGTAAAACCCACCACTCCATGTAGGACACCCCTATTTGTTGAGACTTTATATGGTTCAGAAGTTAGATGGTACCGTTTATCTTGTTTTTATCCTATTGCTGTAAAGGGATCCACTGTGTTTGTCCCATGCCTTTTTGAATTCCATCACAGTGTTTGCCCCCACCACTTCCATCGGGAGGGCATTCCAAGCATCCACCACCTTTTCAGTGAAAAAATATTTCCTGACATTGCCTTTCAATTTACCACCTTGCAGCTTCATGTTATGCCCTCTAGTTTTACAGCTTCCCCGTCTTTGGGAGAGGTTTGTTTGTTCATCATTTCTCTTTAAGTATTTAAAGGTCTGAATCATATCTCCCCTGTCCCTCCTCTCCTCCAAGGTGTACATATTTAGGTCTTCAAGTCTCTTCTCATAAGGCTTCTGACACAGGCTCCAAATCATTTTGGTCGCTTTCCTCTGAACAGTTTCCAGTCTTTTTAAATCTTTTGCAAGATACGGTCTCCAAAACTGAACACAGTATTCCAAGTGAGGCCTCACCAGTGACTTATACAGTGGCATAAGTACCTCTTCCTTTCTGCTGGTAATCCCTCTTTGTATGCAGCCCAACATCCTCCTGGCTTTTGCCACCGACTTGTCGCACTGTTTTGCCACCTTTGAGATCATCAGAGATAATCATACCAAGGTCTTTCTCCTGAACCGTGCATACCAACCTCTCGCCCCCTATCGCGTACATTTCCCTTGGATTTCTGCTACTAAGTGCATGACACTGCACTTTTTCGCATTAAATTGTAGTTGCCAAGCATTAGACCAGTCTTCCAGCTTTTGTAGATCTTTCCTCATGTTAACCACTCCCTCGGGGGAGTCCACTTTGTTGCAAATTTTTGTGTCTGCAAAAAGACAGACTTTTCCATTCAGTCCTTCAGCAATATCACTCACAAATACATTGAACAGTGCCGGGCTCAGGACCGAACCCTGGGGCACCCCGCTAATCACCTTCCTCTCATCCGAGTGAGCTCCATGTACAATCACCTTCTGTCGTCTGTCAGTCAACCAATTTCTAATCCAATTTACCATCTTGGGACCCATCCCCAAGCTACTGAGTTTGACGACAAGCCTCCTATGAGGAACAGTATCAAAGGCTTTGCTGAAATCCAGGTAGATGACATCCATTGCATGCCCCTGATCTAGTTCCTTGGTCACCCAGTCAAAGAACTCAATCAGATTTGTTTGGCAAGACCGTCCTTCGGTAAAACCATGTTGCCTTGGATCTTGCATCCTGTTGGTTTTGAGAAAGTTCACTATTCGCTCTTTCAGGAGCGCCTCCATTACTTTTCCCGCCACCGAGGTAAGGCTCACGGGCCTGTAGTTTGACACTTCTTCCCTGTCACCACTTTTGTATAGAGGTACGACATCAGCCATTCTCCAGTTCTGAGGAACCTCTCCTGTTTCCAAGGATCTGTTGAAGACATCCTTTAACGGTCCTGCAAGAACCTCTGAGCTCTTTCAGTATCCTGGGATGTATCCCATCCGGTCCCATGGCTTTGTCCACTTTCAGTTTAGCAAGTTGTTCTAACACCTCGTCTTCTGTGAATGATGTGGTATCTACTTCATTCCCATTTTTATATTTGGGCGTCACAGCTGGTCCATCTCCAGGATCTTCTTTAGTAAAAAGAGAGCAGAAGTATTTGTTTAGCAATTTTGCTTTTTCAGTGTCACTTTCCACGAGTCCTTTCCCAGCACTTTTGAGTCCTGCAATTCCAACTCTGATCTTCTTCCTTTCCCAAATATACCTGAAAAAAGTTTTGTTGCTACCCTTAACATCTTTAGCCATCCTTTCCTCTGCCTTTGATTTTGCTATCCTTATTACTCTTTTAGACTCTGAGTTGGATCCTGTATTCATTTCTGTGTTCTTCTGTTTGCAAGCTTTTGAATTTTGTGAAAGTTGTGTTTTTTGCCTTTATTTGAGCAGCCACCTCTTTGGAAAACCAAAAAGGTTTCCTTCTCCTCGTGTTTTTATTTACTTTTCTTACATATTTATATGTTGCCCCTTTTATTGCCTTCTTTAGTTTAGCCCATTGCAATTCCACTTCCTTTATCTCCTTCCACCCCGTCATCTCCTCCTTTAAGTACTCTGCCATTTTATTGGAGTCAGTGTATTTGAAGTTTAGGACTTTGAGCTTGCTATGATTGGCCTGTACCATGGCTTTTATCTCAAACCACACCGTGTGATGGTCGCTGTTGCTCACAGGGGCACTCACGCAGACATTCGACACACTATCACTGTTGGTGAGCACTAAATGCAGCGTTGAGCTTTCCCTGGTTGGTTCCATCACCATTTGTCTAAATAATGCATCTTGGAGTGCATCCACACTTTATTTTGCTTCTTTCCAGATGTGGATTGGATTACTCCTTCTGCACATCAGGTAAATTAAAGTCACCCAATATGATCGCTTCCCCCTTTTTGTTGCTATCTTGGCAATATTTATGATCAATTTGTTATCTCTCTTCAATTTGAGTCAGAGGTCTGTAGACTACAGCAATATGGATGACAGTGCCATCTCCTCTTTCCAACGCAATCCACAGCGCTTCTTCTGGATTGCGTTGGAAAGAGGAGATGGCACTGTCATCCATATTGCTGTAGTCTACAGACCTCCAACTCAAATTGAAGAGAGAGATAACGAATTGATCATAGATATTGCCAAGATAGCAACAAAAAGGGGGAAGCGATCAATTGGGTGACTTTAATCTATCTGATGTGGATTGGATTCATTTCGGGTTTTCAATTTAATAAGTAAACATTGGTCGGTTTTGATACTTCACTTTTGTTTTGCAAAATCTCTTATGATTGCATATTCTAGGGGATCAAATTTGCGAGACATTTTGGTAAAATCAACACTGTCCACGGATCGTCCATCACGTCCACTGAGAAATGAAATGGAACATGCAGCATGTGGCCGATGTAAATATTATTGCATGATCATACCGGATGACTTTTGGGAGGATCCAGCATTGGCCGTCGAAATCAGTTTCGATAAAAAACCACTTGTACATCTGACTTTGTTGTTTATTTATTACATTGTCCATACAATTTATTATACAAGGGTCATACAATCTGTGCCATGAAGACACGCATGGGCGAGCTTTCTTCTTGCATCCGTTCCCAAATGTGATCAGCCCCGATAATAGACCACTGTTTAACGCTTGTCCACAATTTTGAGGATCTTTGTTGGACAATCATTGATCATGTCCCATATGACCCTCGTGGTGGTAACTGGGTCTTTAAACTACAATGGTTGGAGCACCACTGGATTTACCAATTAAATTTATTTATTTATTTATTTATTTATTTATTACAAGTTCTTATATACCGCACTATTCGGCATCAGCGCGGTTTACATTATAACATAAAGACCATAACAACAAGCTGTTTGGTTTACATCGAACAGGAGTACAAACTTGGAGAACCGGGGTAAACTATATACAAGAGATAATTACATAGAACAGAATGGAGTCTTAATAATATCAAGAACGGCATGGTGTGTTCATGAGTGGGTCACTTCCTCTGGTTCAATTGCTGGTAGGGTAGTATTGAAGGAAGAGGTGGTATTTGAGTGCCTTCCTGAACTGGAGTAGGTCAGTAATGGCCCTTATGTCGGAGGGTAGAGAGCGTTCCAGCATTTGGGTACATAGAAACTGAAGGCTCTGTTTGAGGTTGTCATGTTGCACTTTGTCAACGCCTTCGAGGTTGTCAGTAGGTTTACGGCTGATGTTCTTCTGTATCTGGGGGGGGGTACTGTGTGAATCAGATCTGTGAGTGAGGAGGATGAGATACCCTTGATTGCCTTGAATGATAGGACTAGGGTTTTAAAGATGATCCTCCCATGGATGGGGAGCCAGTGAAGCTGTTTAAGAATGGGAGTTACGTGGTCGCTTCTGGAGGCTCCGTAGAGGACTCTTGCTGCGGCATTCATGGCCATCTGTAATGGGCTAAGAGTGGATTGAGGGAGACCTTGTAATATGGCATTTGCAAAGTCGAAGTGTGGCAGGATTAGTGCTTGGTATATGGTTCGGAAGTCATCAGGGTCCAACATGGAGCGCATATGCCTAAGCGAGCGTATTTTGAAGTATACAGCTTTGACTATGTTATTTATGTGATGTTTCATATCCAGACGTTGGTCCAATGTAACTCCAAGGTATCTTATTGTTTCTTTAGCTTGTAGGTCAGCTTCCTTGACACTGACGTGGGCTGGAGGGGTGAAGTTGGGGTCTTTGGAGATGAAGAGCACCTCTGTTTTTTTATGTTGAATGCGAAGGTTTTGTGATTGGAGCCACTCTGAGACCGAATTGAGGCAGTCTACCAACGGTGCCAGGTCTAATTGAGTTGTGGAGAAAGGCATATATAAGAGAATGTCATCTGCGTATATCAAGCAGTTGACTTTGAAAGATCTTATAATGTCGCAGATGGGCTGCATGTATATGTTAAATAGTAGGGAAGACAATGAGGAACCTTGAGGCACACCTTGCTTTTGATGGAAGCGTTTTGACTCTTCTGTACCGGACTTCACATATTGCCATCTACCATCCAGGTAAGAGTTGCACCATTCTAATGCACTGTTGCAGATACCTTTCTCTTTCAGTCGTCCGAGGAGAATTTCGTGGCTTACTGAGTCGAACGTCGAAATACGGTATATCCCCATGGACTGAATAAAGAGATCGATTGGCTGAGTTTGTTCCAATTTTGACCAATGAAATGTGGGTTTCCCTGATGACGTGGGGTATTCCCTCTCTTTTCATTGGTAAGTTTGTTGAATGACTGCTTTCAACAGCCAATAGAAACATATGCAGATTCTCAAATGCACACTTGGCGTTTTATGGCAGTTGCCTTGAGAATCCCAGAAGGTTTGATATACTTCCTTGTTGGTGTTTGATACAGGGTCTTTAATAGACTCGAAACGTGCATGTTGCATGATTTTGGAAGTGACCTTCGTTGGATTTTGAAAAAGTTGGTTCTGCCAAAGAAATATATGTGCTTTGCTTTATGCATTAGATTATTAAAATGGATATTACCAATATTCAGGAGTGAGAAATGCTCCTCTCCTGTTAGTATATCCCACAAAAATATCAGTTTATTTTTGGGGGATTCTACTTTTGTAGATTATTTTTTTCTGGTTGGGTGCACTCACCTTTGGCCGCTACTGAAATGTAGGGAAGCACAGTAGCACTCCTTGTGGCCTTGGGCAAGTCACTTAACCCTCCATTGCCTCAGGAAACGCCAAGTTACCAATGTTCCTGTTTAAATGTACATTACCAAGTTTAAGTTACAATGTAAACCGCTTTGATTGAAATGATAAAGCAGTATAAAGGACCAGTTAAATAAATAAAATAAATAAGCCTCTCTGGAAAACTGCAGTGGACTGCATAGCAGCTAGACATAAAACAGGGGAGCCCTCTCTGCAATACTGCTGTGCACTCACCTTTTGGCAGCTACAGATATAGAACAGGGAAACCTCTCTGAAACACTGCAGTGCATTGACCCGTGGCAGCTACAGAAGTAATAAAGGGAAGCCTCTCTGGAACACTGCCTCCGAGAGGAGATCTAGATTCAGCTGAGGCAGCAAAATGCAGGCACCTGGCATCCAGGAGGCTGTCTTGGGTGCACGGGATGGCGGCGTACCAGCCCCTTGATCATACAAGGCATGCTTCCTGGTGGTATGCTGGCACAAGGTCGATAGTGTTTGTGATGGCGTTGAAGAGCCTTGCGATAGCAGCAGTTTACTGGACTAGACCTCCCACACCTTTTTAAAAAGAGCCATGAACTAGTCAATTAAGGCTGTAGCCGCCACCAGTTAAGGCAGTCAGTCCGCGGCAGCAGCTAAGGTAGTCAGACCATGGAAGTAAGGAGAGGAACTGCAGCAGCAGAAGCAGCATATGCACTGCCATCACTCACTGCTATACCGAAGCCTCCGGGAGGACAGCCCAACAGGCCACATGGGAGCTTGAGCAGTAGTTGAGAAATGCTCCAGAGATGCTACCCTTAGAAAGGGAAAGGATTGAGGCGGAAGACATAAGCAGGCTGCTCAGTGAAGGCTCCAACGGCAGTCTGTTTTCCCAACAGGCAACTCAGGCCCTTGTGGCCTGGAGCCTGACCCCCTGGAATGAAGGCCGACTTCTCTGATCCTCATGATCAGTGGCTGTTCCCCCAAGCCATGGGCTGAGGTGCGTAGGCAACTCTCTAGGGACACCTCCTGTGCTCCCAAGAGACGTCCACTGGTGAAAACACAAAGCGGATTAGGCCTAAATGAAAATAAAAATTGAGGAGAAAGAGGAAAAACCAGCATCTGCTGGAGACAGAAAAATACTGAAGGTGACACCTAGAGGAAGCACATAGGTGCCAGGGCATGCTCAGTGAAGCTTTTGATACTGTTTCTGTCTCCAACATCTGCTGGCAGGGGAATATAACCCACTTGTAAGGACTGGTCTAACAGGATGTTTGTAAAGACATAATACATGGAAACCTCTCTGAAACACTGCCGTGCACTCACCCATTGCAGCTATAGGCATAAAACAGGGTAACCTCTCTAGAACATTGCCATGCACTCACCTGTGGCAACTACAGACGTAATACAGGAAAGTCTCTCTGGAACACTGCAAGACATTAACATAGACAGAGAACTTCCTTTCCCCTTACCATAACATGCTGCTATTTGGTAAGCAATTTTCTTCTGGCACTTCCATGATATGTACGCCCTCCACGCCTTGAATGTCAAATTGTAAAGGAAATACCTGGGAAAAGAAACCGAGGAAAAGAAAATTAGCACATTTTTATAATAATGTAACAAACTAAAAGATAAAAACAGGCATGTTGTTGCTACTATGATTTGTTTGTAAAACATCTTGTGATGTGGTAAAAGGTAGTGTAGAAAGCTCCCAAATTATTATACAGTAAAACCTTCATGCTTAAGCAATACCAGTGATGTAAAGAAGAAATGACATTGGGGTCACCCAAACGGAAAGAATAGCAAATTCTCATAGGCAGAAGAGTCTCTTGGGGGCAGCAAGATCCAAGAGAAGCTCTTGCCTGCAGGGTAAGTGAAAAGAATTCCCAAAGATATCAGTATTGGAGGATCGCCAATGTAATACCAATTTTTAAAAAGGGTTCCAGGGGTGATCCGGGAATCTACAGACTGGTGAGCCCGACGTCAGTACCGGGCAAAATGGTAGAAACCATTATAAAGAATAAAATTACTGAATATTTAGAAAGTCATGGTTTAATGGGAGAAAGCCAACATGGATTAAATCAAGGAAAGTCTTGTCTTACTAATCTGTTATATTTTTTGAAAGTGTGAAAATACAGGTAGATCAAGGCGAGCCGGTTGATATAGTGTATCTGGATTTCCAGACAGCCTTTGACAAGGTCCTTCATTAGAAATTCTTGGCAAAATTGAAAAGTCATGGGATTGGAGGCAGTATACTATTATGTATAGTGTACTACTGTGGATCAGGAACTGGTTAAAAGATAAAAAGCAGAGGATAGGCTATATGGTCAATTTTCTCAATGGAGAAAGGTGAATAGTGGTGTACCCCAGGGATCTGTGCTGGGCCCGCTGTTTTTAACATTCATAAATGACCTTTTTAACATTCATAAATGGCAGTGGGGGTATACTATCGACCGCCTGGCCAGAATGAACAAATGGATGATGAAATGCTCAAAGAAATCAAGGAAGCTAACAAAAGCTACAGCGCAGTAATAATAATGGGTGATTTCAATTACCCCAGTATCGACTAGGTCAGTGTCACGGCAGGACATGCTAGGGAGATAAAGTTCCTAGATGAAATAAATGACTGCTTCTTGGAGCAGCTGGTTCATGAACCGACCAGAGGGGAAGCAATATTAGACCTAGTCCTTAGTGGAACACCAGATGTAGTGCAAGAGATAAGGGTGTTGGGGCCACTTGGCAATAGTGATCATAGCATGATCGCCTTTGATTTAATTAGTGGAGGAGGGATAGTAAGGAAATCCACAGTACTACCTTTTAACTTTCAAAAGGGAGACTATAATAAAATGAGAAAAACAGTTAAGAAAAAACTAAAAGGAACAGTTGCAAAGGTTAAAGACTTACATCAAGCTTGGGTGTTGTTGAAAAATACTATCTTGGAAGCCCAAGCCAGCTTTATTCCACGCTTTAAGAAAAGTGGAAGGAAATCAAAAAAACTGCCAGCATGGTTTAAAGGTGAGGTCAGAGAGGCTGTTGCCAAAAAAGCATCTTTCAGGAAATGGAAAAAAGAGCCAAACGACGAAACCTGGAAACAGCACAAGCACTGGCATTAATAAAGCAGGCAAAGGGAGAATTTGAGAAGAAGCTTGCTGCGGAAGCAAAAACGCGAAAAAGATTTTTTCAAGTACATTCGCAGCAAAAAAACCTGTTAGAGAGTGAGTTGGTCCATTAGATGATAGAGGAGTTAAAGGGGCACTAAGAGGCGACAAGGCGATAGATAGCGGAGAGACTGAATGAATTCTTTGCTTCGGTCTTTACTGAGGAAGATGTAGGGATATTACCCATGACTGAAGTGGTATTTAAAGGTGCGGAAGAATTGAAGGAAATATCGATACATCGGGAAGATGTATTACAACTATTAGATCAACTGAAGAGTAGCAAATCACCTGGGCCGGATGGTATACATCCAAGGGTGTTGAAAGAACTGAAATATGAGATTGCAGACCTGCTATTAGTAATCTGTGAACTATCATTAAAATCATCTCTAATACCTGACGATTGGAGGATCACCAATGTAACGCCAATTTTTAAAAAGGGTTCCAGGGGTGATCCAGGAAACTACAGACCAGTGAGCCTGACGTCAATACCGGGAAAAATGGTAGAAACCATCATAAAGAATAATTACTCAGCATTTAGATAGTCATGGCCTAATGGGAGACAGCCAACATGGCTTTAGACAAGGAAGATCTTGTCTTACTAATCTGTTTTATGTTTTTTTGAAGGTGTGAATAAACAGGTGGACAAAGGTGAGTCGGTTGATATAGTGTATCTAGACTTTCAGAAAGCCTTTGACAAGGTCCCTCATCAGAGACTTTTGGCAAAACTAAAGAGTCATGGGATAGGAGGCAGTGCACTACTGTGGATCAGGAAATGGTTAAAAGATAGAAAGCAGAGGGTTGGGCTAAATGGCCAATTTTCCCAATGGAGAAAGGTGAATAGTGGTGTACCCCAGGGATCTGTGCTGGGTCCGCTGCTCTTTGACATATTCATAAATGACCTAGAAAGTGGAATAATGAGTGAGGTTATCAAATTTGCAGATGACACAAAACTATTTAAAGTTGTTAAAACCCAAGAGGATTGTGGAAAATAGCAAGAGGATCTTGATAAACTGGAAGACTAGGCATCAAAATGGCAGATGAAATTTAATGTGGACAAGTGCAAAATTATGCACCTAGGGAAGAACAACCCAAACTATGGTTACATGATGCAAGGTTCCACTTTAGGAACCACCACCCAGGAAAAAGATTTAGGTGTCATTGTGGATAACATGTTAAAACCCTCGGCCCAGTGTGCAGCAGCGGTCAAGAGAGCAAATAGAATGCTAGGTATCAGAAGGAAAGAAATGGAAAATAAAACAAAAGATATTATAATGCCTCTATCTCGTTCCATGGTGAGAGCGCACCTTGAATATTGTGTGCAATTCTGGTCGCCGTATCTTAAAAAGGATATAGCGTTATTAGAAAAGGTTCAGAGAAGAGCCACCAAAATGGTAAAGGGGATGGAAGGATACTCCTATGAAGAAAGGCTAAAAAGGTTAGGGCTCTTTAACCTGGAAAAGAGACGGCTGAGGGGAGATATGATAGAAGCCTAGAAATTAATGAACGGAGTGGAACGGGTAAACGTAGATCGATTGTTTACGTTATCAGAATACAGAAAGACTAGGGGACATGCAATGAAGCTACAGGGTAAACTATTTAAGACTAATAAAAGAAAATATTTTTTCACTCAACGTGTAATCAAACTCTGGAATTTGTTACCGGAGGATGTAGTAAAGGCTGTTAGTGTAGCTGGGTTTAAAAAAGGTTTGGACAAGTTCCTGGAGGAAAGGTCCATAAACCATTATTAAGAAGGGACCCATGATATCAATGCTTGACCCCGTGTCTTTTGGGGAACCTGTGTCTTTTGGGGAAACTGCTAGGTACGTATGACGTAGATTGGCCACTGTTGGCAACAGGATACTGGGCTTGATGGACCTTGGTCTGACCCAGTATGGCATATCTTATGTTCTTATGACCTGGAAATTGGAATAACAATGAGTGAGGTGATCGAATCTGCAGATGAGACAAACTTATTCAAAGTTGTTAAAACCCAAGAGAATTGTGAAAAATTGCAAGAGGACCTTAATAAACTGGAAGACTGGTCGTTCAAATGGCAGATGAAATTTAATATGGACAAGTGCAAAGTTATGCACTTAGGAAAGAACAACCCAAATGATGGTTACAAGATGCAAGGTTCCATATACACACATATAAAGGTCGGGGGTTCAAATCCCACTAAAGGACAGCAACCTTGGGCCGGAAGGACTGGTGTTTCTAGTCCCACAGGTGCTCCTTGTAGTCTTGGGCAGGCCACTTAACCCTCCATAGCCCATGTTCCCTGTAAAATAGTTATCTCCAAGTTATAATGCCCTGTTCAATGTAATTTCAGTTGGTTCAATGTAAACTGCACTGATGCAGAATAGCGCGGTATATAAGAGAATGTAAATAAATAAAAATAAATAAAATAAAGAATGAAGGTTCCTCTCTGCACTGGATGCATGAGGAGCTGGAAAAAAGACAGGTAGATATACCTCTTGATTAAGATGAAAAGGCGAGACCACTTTGGGCATAAAGTGGGGATTCGTCCTAAGGACCACCTTATCATGATGAAACCTGGTATAAGGTGGATGAGCCACTAAGGCCTGTAGTTCACTGATGCGGCGAGCCGAAGTGACTGCAATAAGGAAAAGGACCTTCCAGGAAAGAAATTTCAAGGAGGTAGAAACCAATGGTTCAAAAGGTGGCTTCATAAGCTGACCCAGAACTAGGTTCAAGTCCCATGCTGGAGGAGGTCGGATGGGAGGCTTAGTTAGAGTCAGGCCTCTCATAAACCTTGCAACAAGCGGATGAGAGGAGACAGGTTGTCCATTTATAGGTTTTAAGGATGCTGCAATAGCACTCAAATGGACTCTTACTGAATTCGTCTTAAGGCCTGCATTAGAAAGATGCAGGAGATAGTCTAGTAGAGAATTCAAAGGAAGTGCTAGAGGGTCAAGACCCTGTTGAGCACACCAAATGGAAAAGCGTTTCCATTTGAAAGCATAGGAACGCCTCGTGGAGGGTTTCCTAGAAGCATGAAGGATATCTTTCACTGGTTGAGAAAGATTGAAGTCATGAAGGCTTAGGCCTTCAGTAACCAAGCTCTGAGGTGTAGGGACTTGGGGTTTGGGTGCCACAAAGTCCCTTCCTCCTGAGAGAGGTGGTCTGGCGCAGCTCCCAGGTCCAGGGAGGGTCCCTGGGAGAGATGCAGAAGTAGAGGGAACCACACTTGGTGTGGCCAGTGTGGAGCTATGAGGATCATCGATCCGTGATCCCTCTGGAGTTTGAACAGAGTCTTGGGAATCAAAGGAATGGGTGGAAAGGCATATAGGAATTCCTGACCCCAATGTAGGAGAAAGGCGTCGTTGGCCTGAGCTCCCTGACACGGAGTCCTGGAACAGAACCGGGGAAGTTTGGCATTCCACGGACTTGCAAAGAGGTCTATGTCCGGGGTTCCCCATTCCTGAAAGATTCTGCTTATCTGGTCCATATGTAGGGACCATTCGTGTGGAAGCAGAACTCGACTGAGTCTGTCTGCCCAAGAGTTTTGAACCCCTGGAAGATACACTGCCAGAAGATGAATTTGATGCTCTCTGGCGAAGGCCCATAATCTGAGAGCTTCGTTGCAAAGCGACAGAGAGCCTGTCCCTCCTTGTTTGTTTATGTAGAACATGGCCACCTGATTGTCTGTATGGACTAGGACGGTCAGGTTGACTAGGAGGGTATGGAAGACTTTGAGGGCAAAGTAGATTGCTCGCAGTTCCAGGAGGTTGATGTGAAGGGTGGTCTCTTGTGGAGACCAAGCCCCCTGAGTGGAGAGGTGTTGAAGATGGGCTCCCCACCCTGTTTGGGAGGCATCTGTTGTGAGGGTTGCTTGGGGCAACAAAGGTTGGAAGGGGGCCCCCCAACAACAGATTCTTGGTGGATATCCACCATTGGAGGGACCAAAACAGAAGCTTTGAGGTGAGTATTTGGTCGGAGAGCGCTCCTGATGCCTGAGTCCACTGGGTGGCCAAGGTCCATTGAGCTGCTCTCATATGAAGACGAGCGTAGGGCACCACGTGTACCGTGGAGGCCATGTGGCCCAGAAGTCGCAGTATTTCTCTGGCTGTCAAGTGACTGCTGGACTGAGCTTGGGAGGCCAAGCACACCAGACGTTGGCCCCGGACTTGAGGTAGGTAGGCCCTTGCTGTGGTGGTGTCCAACTGGGCCCCTATGAATTCCAGAGACTGAGTAGGGGTAAGTTGAGACTTGGGAAGGTTTATCACCAGTCCCAGATACTGCAGAATGTGCCTTGTGCGGTCCAGGGAAATCTGGGCCTCTGACTGAGATGGAGCTCGGATGAGCCAGTCGT
Source organism: Ichthyophis bannanicus (assembly GCA_033557465.1). Taxonomy (NCBI): domain Eukaryota; kingdom Metazoa; phylum Chordata; class Amphibia; order Gymnophiona; family Ichthyophiidae; genus Ichthyophis; species Ichthyophis bannanicus. The sequence goes on along the minus strand of CM066041.1, from coordinate 16,323,325 downwards.
CCAGATATGGGAATACAAAAATTCCCAGACCTCTTAGAAATGCGGCAACAACTGCCATGCATTTGGTGAACACTCTTGGAGCAGAGGCTAGACCGAAGGGAAGTACTCTGTACTGGAAATGTTTTCCCTGAAACAGAAATCTTAGATATTTTCTGTGGGATGGGTGGATGAGTATGTGTGTGTACGCATCCTTGAGATCTAGAGAACAAAGCCAATCCTGACTCTGAAGGTATGGAAGGAGAATGCCTAGAGAAAGCATTTTGAATTTCTCGTTGTACAGAAATTTGTTCAATTCTCTCAGATCTAGGATAGGTCTGAATCCCCCTGTCTTCTTTGTTATGAGAAAATAAGGGGAGTAGAATCCTGTCCCTTGTTGAAGAAGAGGAACCTCTTCTATTGCCCCTTGTGCAAGGAGAGAAGAGACTTCCTGATCCAACAGGCCCAGGAGAGATGGGGGAGAATTGAAGTGCCTCACCATGGTATATGGAGGAAGGTTGGAAAAATGAAGTTTGTAGCCCTCTCTGATGATAGAGAGGGTCCAGTGCTCTGATGTAATTTGCCCCCATCTGGGAGCAAAGTGAGCTAACCTTCCGGGAATGGTGAGGGGCTCTGGTTGTTCTAGAGCCAGAAAGGTTAAGTTCTCTAGGGGCAAGTCAAAACCCCTGAGGGGGTTGAGCCTGCTGAGGAGTGGCAGACGCTGCAGGCTTTGACCTTGCCTGTTTAGGTTGCTGACGTTTAGCAGCAAAGCGAGGCTGAGAAGATTGTTGGCCAGTATTTGTGGAAAATCTGGCCTTCTTGTAGTAAGGCCTCTTGAAAGACTTTTTCTTGGCAGGAGTAGAGGTAGACTTAGAAAGTCTATCTAATGTAGCATTTTCTGCGTCCATTTGAGTGGCTTTAATTTGCCAGTCCTTACCAAATAAGTTCTCACCTGTACAGGGCAGATTCCGTAAGCCATCCAGGACCCAGGGTTCTAGGTCAGAGGCCTGGAGCCAAGCAAATCGTCGGGCTGCAATAGCAATGCCCGAAGCTCTACCGGCACCCTCAAAGGAATCAAAAGCTGCTCTGTTGGAGAACTTAGAAACATCTAGAAGCTGTTTCACCAGAGAAATGAACTCCTCCTTTCTATCCTCAGGGATAAAGGAGGCAAAATGCCGTACCTTTAGGGCAAGTTCCCTGAGAAACATGCCCATATACAGTGTAAGAATTAATCCTGGCTATAAGCATACTAGCCTGGAAAATTTTCCTGCCAAAAGAGTCTAGGGTCTTACATTCTCGCCCTGGAGGGGTAGAAGAGTGCCTTTTGGTGCTCTTAATCTTTTTCAGCGCAGACTTCACCACAATGGAATGGTGAGGCAGCTGAGTCTTTTGAAACCCAGGAGGGACCCGGTACATGGTGTCCAACCTACGAGAGTAAGGAGACAACGTTAGAGGAGCCTCCGATAAGTCCATCAAGTGTTCTTGAAGGATTTCATGGATAGGCAGGGTGACTGCCTCTTTAGGAACCTTAGGGTATCCTAAAATATCCAATTTCTTTCACCTAGGTTCTTTTTCAGAGGATGTGGTAATAGAAAGTCCTTTAGCTAGCTCTATAATGAAGTCTTGAAAGGACAAATCCTCTGGTGGAGACATTCTCCTCTTTGGGGAAGAAGGGTCTTCATGAAGAACTAGAGACAGCTCATCAGAGTCCTCAGAGGAGTCAAAATCCTCCGAAGAATCAGAGTATTCTCTATTTGCTTCCAACGCACGATACGCATACCGATCGGTATCGACATCGGGCGTACCGGGTATGGGATCGGTATCGGGTGAAAACCCGGATCCGGCATGCGGAACCGATCTGCGTTTGGAAGTCGATGGTCTCGGTTCCGGTATGGGAGACGATACCGGAACCGGACCCGGTACCACTGAACGCGGTACCGAGGGTGTCGCAGCTGTAATAAAAGCCAGCATGGCCTGCTGCATGGTCTGAACAGTATTGCTCATAGACGCCATTGCTGCCTGGATGTCGGTACCGGTATGGGCCGGTATCCCAGAGCAGTCTAACAGGTGATCAGTCGAGGCCATGCCATCGATGTCAACCTGTAACCCCATAGATGGTGCTTTGGAAGCCAGAGCTTCCCGCCGGGGTTGTTTGGCTGGGGCAGGATCCTCAGATTCAAAAGTGAGAGCCTCTCGATGCTTTGAAGGAGATTTGCTCTTTGAGGACCTGCCCGAAGAAGGTTTGGTTACCTGAGATCCATCCGGAGAGGAAGACCTGGATGACTGTGATGCTGGATTATCTGAAGCAAACAGCACATGGAATTTGTTGGCCCGGTTCTGCAAACCACGTTTAGACATCTGGGAGCAGGATGGGCAGTCCGGAATGGAGTAGTCAGGTTCCAAACATTTAAGACACCATTCATGGGTGTCTGTGACAGAAATAACAGCACTACACTTGGTACACTTCTTAAAACCAGGGGCTGGTTTCTCCATGAGGAGAATTTGTGTAGGCCTGAGGCCTAACCGGAGTCACCAAGTTGTGCAAAGATAAAGTTTTTTTTTTTTAAAGAAAAGGAGACCGGCGGTACCGGTTTCGGTATGGGGAAGGCAGGTACGCGGTCTAAAGAAACAAACAAACAATAATTTCTTCAGCGGTGACAGGAACATGACCTGCTGGCTCCGCGGAAAAAGAGAAACTGAGGAGAGCTGGTCAGGAAGGCGGGAAGGCAGCGCGCATGTGCAGTGGGAGGCCCCAAAAGCTTCCTTCTGGGAAGCTGGGGAGCTTTCCCGCGCAGGCTCCGTCGGTTCCGACGTACCCATATGTGAGGACTTATTCCTGCTTGTTCCTGGAGATTCATATATATATATATATATATATATATATGTGTGCGTGTGTTCGTGTTCGTGTGTGTGCGTGCGTGTTCATGAGAAACTAGCTCAACTTAAAGCTCAACTTAAAGTAGACAAAGCGATGGGACCGGATGGGATACAACCTAGAATACTGAGGGAACTTGGGGACGTTCTAGCAACTCCACTGACTGACCTTTTCAATGCCTCGTTGGAGTCGGGAGTGGTGCCAAAGGACTGGAGAGGGGCTCATGTGGTGCCTTTACACAAAAGCGGAAGTAAGGATGTGGTTGAAAACTACAGGCCGGTTAGTTTAACTTCGGTGGTGAGTAAATTATTGGAAACGCTGCTGAAAGAGAAAATAGTGAGGTTTCTGGAGTCCAGTGGATTACAGGATCCGCAGCAGCATGGATTCACCAGAGGCAGGTCTTGTCAGACAAATCTGATTGATTTCTTTGACTAGGTGACCAGGGAGTTGGACCGAGGGAGAGCTCTAGATGTGGTGTATTTAGATTTCAGTAAAGCCTTTGACACTGTTCCTCACAGGCGACTTATAAACAAACTGAGCACCCTAGGGATGGACCCTAAAGTTACTGCTTGGGTTAGAAATTGGTTGGGTGGGAGGCGACAGAGTACAAGTAAATGGAGCTCACTCTGAGGAGAAGGATGTTACCAGTGGTGTGCCCCAGGGATCTGTCCTTGGTCCAATTCTTTTTAACATCTTTGTTAGTGATATAGCGGAAGGGCTGTCGGGTAAGGTTTGCCTCTTTGCAGATGATACCAAAATCTGCAATAGAGTAGACACCCGGGAAGGTGTAGATAACATGAGGAGGGATCTAGCTAAGTTTGAAGAATGGTCTAGAATTTGGCAGCTGGGATTTAATGTTAAAAAAAATGTAAGGTCATGCATTTGGGCTGCAGCAATCCAAGGGAGCAATACAGTATAGGAGGTGAAGTACTTTTGTCCACTAAAGAAGAGCGGGACCTAGGCGCGGTTGTGTCTGATGATTTTAAAGTAGCTAAACAAGTAGAAAAGGCGACGGCAAAAGCTAGAAGGATGCTTGGGTGCATACGGAGAGGAATGGCTAGCAGAAAAAAGGAGGTGATAATGCCTCTGTATAAGTCTTTGGTGCGACCTCACTTGGAGTATGGTGTGCAATTCTGGAGACTGCACCTTCCAAAGGATGTGAACAGGATGGAGTCGGTGCAGAGGGTGGCTACTAAAATGATTAGTGGGCTTCATTATAAAGCATATGAGGATCTTAATATGTACACCTTAGAGGAAAGGCGGGATAGAGATGATATGATTGAGATGTTTAAATACCTCCGTGGCATAAATGTTCAGGGAGAGAGCCTCTTTCAATTGAAAGCAAGTTCTGCTACGAGGGGACATGGGATGAGGGTGAAGGGAGATAGATTCAGGAGTGATATGCGGAAATTTCTTTACAGAAAGAGTAGTGGATCCATGGAATAGTCTCCCAGTGGAGGTGGTAGAGATGAGGACAGTAACTGAATTCAAAAAAGCATGGGACCAACACAGAGGATCTCTAAAGGTAAAAAGTGGACTGTTGTAGTTGTTATGGAAGGACAGACTAGATAGGCCATGTGGTCTTTTTCTGTCATCATGTTTCTTTGTCTATCTCTCTCTCTCTATATCTATATCTATATCTATATAGATAGATAGATAGATAGATAGTCACCCTCACGGTGGCCAGCCCAACGCCTAGGGCGCTGAGACTTGGTCTGCCTGTGGAGTTCCTGCCTCAGAGAGCGTGGGCTTGCTTTAATTCTGCAAGGCCTTCTGGGAATGTAAGTCCCTTTACCCTTTGAGCACAGATGAGTTGCAGTCGAGTGGTTTCAGGCAATGACAAGAATTTATTTTCCCCTTCCCAGCGGATTAAATGCAAGTGAATAACTCAGGACAAAACATGCCATACAATTGGTTTGAGGAAATTATACATGAACTCAGGTAAGTTAGCCTTGTCAGCTTCAGGCTTTAAACGTGCAGTGCTTGATACAAAACAAATCACAACAGCTTCAATTAGCAAAGAAAATGTTCCCTTTTCTTCTGCTGCTTTTACAGTCTCTCTCAGACACTGTTCAGCATAAGGAAATCACATGGTCAGCCAAAGATAATGTACAGTCCATCCGATCATCCACTATTTCATTATGGTCAGAGTCTATCTGCATTTCCTCAGCATCAGGAATAGTAGGGTGTGGTAGTAAACCATCCTGATCTTTGAAACAAATGGTTTCTCTGACCTCATGTGGTTTCTCTCTGTAACGCTCTCCTGAGCAGGGTTGTAAACTACCATATGTGCTGTAGTTTTTTTCCAGGGAGTTTGCTACTTTCTGGCAACTACAGGGAACTGCTTTATAGCTAGGTTCAAACTTGTATGAATTATTAAGCCTACCTTTTGGCTTTGAAAGGGAAGGAACTCTCCACTCTGCAGGGTTAGACTGGTTCTCAAACACAGCTGGTGTTTGCTTGCCTTTCAGCCTATTAACTTTCCCCTCAGATGTACCGTCATTCTCCAACCAGCCTGTCTCTCTCCTCGGAGCGTGTGAGCTTTGCCAAGCCTGCCTCAGAAAAATTCTCCTCTCCTGCCTTTACCAGACAACCCCTGTCCTGGGTTGCTTCTTCTGGCATCAGGAATATGGCTCCCTTGGTTCTCACTCCTCTGACTCCTTCTAGTCAGCGTGCTCCTTTGCTGGATTCCTTTTTCGTTCTCCCTCCGGTTCTGGCTCTGACTCTAGTTCCCCCTCTGGCTCTGCCTCTCGTTCTGCTTCTGCCTGGTCCAAGCTAATGACCAGTTTTTATCATTGTAACTCTCAGGGCTTAGCTGTGCCCTGCCCTGAAATAGGTGAACCTCATTACCTCCTGAGCTAGGGAATATGTCACTGCAGGGGCGTGTCTCTCCAGCTCATGACTCTTTGTTTACTTCTTCTTTGCAAACACTGAGCCATGTGCTCAGACTGCCTGTCAGTTTCTGAAAGCAAATCCTCATCTTGCCCTATCTTTATAGGCTCAGAAGGGACTTCATGAAGTACACCTACAGATGTCTCCAGCTACTGGTGGACGGACAAAACCTGTTTGGACTGGACTGGAGGGACTCCATGAAAGTAAATTATCAGGTAAGATCTAATTTCCCCATTTGCTTTCTTGACAGATGCTGTACACTGGGCGGAGGGTCTCAACTTATTATCCACAATGACACCTAAATCTTTTTCCTGGGTGGTGGTTCCATATATATATATAACAGGTTTTGTCCATCCACCAGTAGCTGGAGACTGACTAAGCAAATTTTCCAGTGTGTCACCCTATAATAGCAGAGGAAGTTCCTTCTTCCTCCAGTATTATTGTAACAAAGCAGCTAATCCCTCCCTTCCTAAATAGAGACCAGACTACACAACTGTGGAAGCAGCAGTGACTGTCCCTTCCACCCTGTTTCCCACAATCTTATAGCCCCCTGCGCTGTATTTCCAGTAAACTCTTATATTTATTTATTTTATTTATTATATTTGACTTTTTTTTATAGTGCCTTTCAGAATTATCAAAGCGGTTTACATTTAACTCAACAATTTTTACATGAACAGAGAAATTACTACGTTACAGTGAAATGGGTCAACAAACTATGTTACACTGTAAGGATATGAGCAAACTATGTTACATTTTAAGGTGCTAAGCAACTATCAGGCCGATGCAGAAAAGTCATGCTAAACGCATGTGTGCAAAAATCTTAACGCATCTGAGTAGCCACCTTGTACGCACATGTCCGAATGCGCAATGCAGGAAAACTTAGCCAAGCAAATGAAAGGCGCGTAGACCCGAGCGTTACGAGAAACAATGGACATAAAACTCAATCGCAAAACAAAACACAACCATTAAAATTCATGTGCTTGGAAGAAGCCAACACATGCGCAGAAGAGGAAACGCATGAACCACGTCCCAACATGTGCGCATACCATCTCGATGTGTCCTGTCTGGAAAAATTTCCTTACCACACCATCTGGTCACACTCATCGTTCCACGGATGAACTGTACCCTACTCACACACCCACCCACAAAATAATAGCAATCAGAAGTATTCTCACCCTAAAAACATTTCTTAAGAAAAAAGCAAGCATACTGTATCAAGAAACGTGAAAATGTGATGGGGTCATCATGAAAAGTAGTCTTCTATAAGATCTCTTTGCATCTTATTACCTCTTACCGCATCACGTCGAGCAGCGGCAGGGACGTACGGTTCCAGTGGCGTCAGCAGCTATTTCACGTGGCATTCCGTATTCCAGGGCTAGTTGTGCAGCATGCAGCACACTGCAACAATGTCCCCAACCTTTTCAGATACGTATTGTAATGCGCCCCCCCCCCCCCCCGAGAACAGAACGACTCTTCAGGACCCCAAAGGTGCGCTCTAACACTCTGTGTTGTAATGTGTGCCTCAGTGTAGCACATCTCTGTAGATGTGCTCTGTGAAAGCAGAGGAGTCATCAACCAGGCCTTACACCCGTATCTGGCACTGCCTATAGCATTAAAATAAAGACAACGGCATGACAGTGGTACAATGTACAACAGTATATGTATTACAACACAGATAAAAATTGGCTTATGGAAACATAAGCTGATTCTGCAATCCCCCCCCCCCCACCCCGGGATGCCTATGTGGCACTTATCCAGGAGCAAATTTTGTCGTACTTTCCCTCTTCAAAGTTACGGCAGAGTCCTGAGTTGGCGAGGATAAAGGAATCGTGACAGCTGCCAGAGAACTTGGAGACCACATTCAGGATTTTCATGTGCACATCACACACCACTTGCACATTAATTATGTGTACTATTGTGGATCAGGAACTGGTTAAAAGATAGAAAGCAGAGGGTAGGGCTACATGGCCAATTTTCCCAATGGAGAAAAGTGAATAATGGAGTACCCCACGGATCTGTGCTGGGTCCGCTGCTTTTTAATATATTCGTAAATGACTTGGAAATAAGAACGAGTGAGGTAATCAAATTTGCAGATGACACAAAATTATTCAAAGTTGTTAAAACCAAAGAGATTTGTGAAAATTTTAGAAAGGACCTTGATAAATTGGAAGACAGGATGTTAAAATGGCAGATGAAATTTAATGTGGACAAGTGCAAAGTTATGCACCTAGGAAAGAACAGCTCAAACTATGGTCACTCGATGAAGGAGCCATATTAGGAACCACCATGCAGGAAAAATGATTTAGGCATCATTGTGGATAACATGTTGAAACCCTCCACCCAGTGTGCAGCGGCAGCCAAGAAAGGAAATAGAATGCTAGGAATCATAAGGAAAGGAATGGAGAATAAAACAAAAGATATTATAATGCCTCTGTATTGTTCTATGTTGCGACCACACCTTGAATATTGTGTGCTAAATCTTATGCTTGCTCCTGGAGATGATGGTTTAGTTCTGCTGGAATAGGAGCAGGCTATGTCCAGCAGAGAGGAGAGGTCATCGACGTCAGCATTTGGTGGTCTATAAGTCAGACATATTGTCATGTTCTTGTTTTCTACTAGAAGTGTGTTAATTGTGATTGTGGAATGAGATTAGATTGCTCTGAGGTCTAGTTGTTTTGGAGTGGAGGAGTAGCCTAGTGGTTAGAACACTGGCTTGGTAACCAAGCAACCAGGGTTCAATTCCCACTAGCACTCATTGTGGCCTTGGGCAAGTCACTTAACCCTCCATTGCCACAGAAGAAAGGTCTGGCAATCTACTTCCGGTGACACTGCCAAGAAAACCGAGGAGCTTCTGGGTCGCCAGGAGTCAGGACTGACTCGAAGGCACACATTGCATTGAATATTCCTCCACCCCTACGATTCAGTATATACTTTGTAAAGCTACCCTTATCTTTCTTCTCTATATTTCATGATAGTTGTGTTTTTCTTTTTTTTTGCAGTCCTGACTAACTCCGAGTCCTCGCCGGATTGCAGTAAGACTTCCTAGGCTAATGGGTCAGCTACTCTGATATCAGGACCAAAGAACTGTTCAACTGATTTCCTTTGCACTTGTGTGCTTGCAACAAGCAACAGAACGACCTCCTCAGGTGGGTTCTGGACTGGAGAGACGCCAAAGTAAATTAGCAGGTAAGATCTAAATTTCCCTTTCATCCAAATCCCTCCAGTCCAGTCCAGTCCAGATAAACTGGATGTACCACAGCGGTAACTACAGATAGGAGGGACCAGCGAGTCCTGCCCATAACACCCGATCACCAAAACGTGCCTCCTGACTCGCCTGCATGTACAGGCGGTAATGCTTGGTGACCATATGCAAAAATGACCACTTCGCTGCATAACAGATGTCAATTGGCGGAACCAAGCTAAACTTTGCCCAGAATGCCACCTGGGCTCTCGTAAAATGTGCAAGCAAATCTTCTGGGCCCACTCTACGCTTGAGGAGATAAGCAGAGGCAATCGCTTCTTTGACCCAGTGAGAAATGGATACCTTCTAAGCAGTTTCTCCTATACGAAGGCCTGCAAAAAAAACAAAATAAACAGCTGGTCTGATTTCAGAAAGGTTTGTGTGCGCTTCAGGTAATGCCACAGCGCCCTACTAACATCAAACTTGTAAAGATGCGCATCATTAGCGTCTGCCACAGCCTGGCGCCCCTCCCCCCCACCCCCGAAAAGAAAAGAAAGTGTCATTACCTGGTTGAAATGGAACAGTGATACCACTTTCGGCAAGAATGAAGGCACCGGTCGCAGAACCACCCACTTTTTTGGCATCACTAGAAAATGGTTCCTAACAGGACAAGGCTTGTAGCTCAGAAATGCACCTAGCAGAACAGATAGCCACCAAGACAACTACTTTCAAGGTGAGATCTTTCAGGGAGGCCTGACTCAGCGTCTCAAATGGGGCTGCAACCAACCCGGATACCACCAGAGTAAGGTCCCACTATTCACACTGGCAGCCTGAACTTTCCCCGGTAGCAGGCCAGGGACGTTACCTGCACCTTCAGAGAATTAAAGGCCAGGCCCTTGTCAAGGCCATCTTGTAGGAACGACAAAATATCTACGACCGATGCTCCCAAAGGTTGCAGACCCTGATACTCACACGAGCCCTCAAAAAACTGCCAAACGTAGATATAGGACAAGGAGTTGGACTTCTTACGATCCTTCAGCAGATTGGCAATCACCCTAGGCACATAGCCACATTTCAAAAGCCACGACCACTCAAAAGCCAGGCCATAAGCGAGAATCAAGCCATATGGGGGGCATCAATGCTGGCCTTTGCAAGAGCGTCAGGCCTGTCCGGAAGACGCCATGGCTGATACACCATAATCCACATACCAAGGTCTCCAAGGCCAATTGAGAGCCACCAGGATCTCTGGCCATCGTGCTGTGCTAACTGTAGCAGACGGCCGATCAGGGCCCATGGAGGGAAGACATACAGGAGCTCCTCCTGAGACCAGGAATGGCCAAGGCGTCCAGCCCCTCGGACATTTGCTCTTTCCACCGGCTCTAGAATCAACTGGCCTTGGCATTGTCTGCAATAGCCATGAGATCTATCACCGGTTGATCCCAGCGCTATATGATGCCGGCAAACACAGAGTCCTCGAGGACACATTCCACCAAGTCTATCCGATGCCTCCTCAGATAATTCGCTTACATGTTGTCCTTTCTGGCCATGTGCACCGCTGACAGAGGGCTGAGGTGCTGCTCGTCCCATTGTAAAATCATCTCGACCTTGCCGACCAAGCTCGTACTACCCATGCTCCCTGTTTAGATACCTGACCACCGAGGCATTGTCCAAAAACACACGAACAGCTCTGGTGTCCACGAGAATTGCAAACTATTGGAACGCCATCCATATAGCTCTGATCTGCAGATGACTGATGGACCAGCAGCTTTCCTCCTCCGACCACTGCCCCTGAGTCACCTGGGATCAGCAATGCGCCTCCCCATCCGAACAGACTGGTATCTATGGTCAGCACCATCCAGTCCAGTTGTTGCGGCGACACTCCCTTTCTCAAATTGCTCTTGTTCAGCCACTACTACAGTGCTTTCTTGGTGTCCCCTGGACAATAAAACCTATGGGAAAGGAGTGCTGCTGAGGCAACCACCTTGACAGTAACACCTTCTACAGTGGTCGCATATGAGCTCTGGCCCAGAGCACCAACTCTAGCGTTGCTACCATCAGGCTCACAACCTGAAGGTAACGCCAGGCCAAGGGCCCTGCCATCCAGAGAAATTGCCACAACAAACTGTGCAGTTTGACTATGCACTCCTCCAACAATACCAGTCTGGCATCCGTGCCGAACCAGGCTCCCAGGTAGACCAACTGCTGATACAGGAGCAACTTACTCTAAGCCAAATTTATTACCCACTCAAGACCCCAAAAGAACGATATCACCTTCAGAGACATTTAAGAACATAAGAAATGCCATAGTGGGTCAGACAAAGGTCCATCAAGCCCAGTATCCTGTTTCCAACAGTGGCCAATCCAGGTCACGAGTATCTAGCAGTTTCTCAAAAAGACACAAGTTCCATAATGTTTGTATTGTGGAAAGTAGTGGATTACCGGAGTCCTCTTTAATAATGGTTTATGGACTCTAACTCCAGGAACTTGTCCAAACCTTTTTTAAACCCAGCTACATTAACAGCTTTTATTACATCCTCCGATAACAAATTCCAGAGTTTGATTACGCGTTGAGTGAAAAAATATTTTTTCTCTTATTAGTCTTAAATAGATTACACTGTAGCTTCATTGCATGTCCCCTAGTCTTTTTATATTCTGATGATGTAAACAATCGATCTACATTTACCCGTTCCACTCCATTCATTAATTTATAGACTTCTATCATATCTCATTAGTCGTAAACGGGTTACACTGTAGCTTCATTGTATGTAACCTAGTCTTTTTACTTTTTGATGGCATAAAGAATCAATCTATGTTTACCCGTTCCACTCTACTCATTGATTTATAGACATCTATCATATCTCCCTTCAGCCGTCTCTTTTCAAAAGTTGAGGAGCCATAGTAACATAGTATATGATGGCAAATAAAGATTAGCATGGTCCATCTAGTCTTTCCAGCAAGGCGGCAAGAGTAGATGCACCTGCCACTCTGTGCAGGTCACCCCTATTTGTTGAGATATGAGAGATAGTTATGCCCTAACCTTTTAAGCCTCTCCTCATAGGGATATCCTTCCATCCCTTTTACCATAATGGTGACTCTTCTCTGTACCTTTTCTAATTTCGCTATATCCTTTTTAAGATACAGCAAACAGAATTGCACACAATATTCAAGGTGCAGTCACACCATGGAACGATACAGAAGCATTATATCATGCTTTGTTTTAGACTCCATTCCATTCCTTATGATTCCAAACATCCTATTTGCCTTCTTGGCCACTGCTGCACACTGGTCGGAGGGCTTCAATGTGTTATCCACGATGACGATAATCTTTTTCCTGGGAAGTAGTTCCTAATGTGGAACCTTGCATTGTATAACTATAACTATGTGCATAACTTTGCACTTGTCCACAATAAATTTCATCTGCCATTTAGATGCCCAGTCTTCCAATTTATCAAGGTCCTCTTGCAATTTTTCACAATCCTATTGGGTTTTAACAATTTTGAATAATTTTGTGTCATTTGCAAATTTGACCAACTCACTCGTTATTCCCATTTCCAGGTCATTTACGAATATGTTAAAAAGCAGTGGACCCAGCACAGATCCCTGGGGTACTCCACTATTCACCTCTCTCCATTTAGAAAATTGGCCATTTAGCCTTATCCTCTGCTTTCTATCTTTTAACTCGTTCCTGATCCACAATAGCACACTGCCTCCAATCCCATGACTTTTTAATTTCGTCAAGAGTTTCTCGTACAGGACCTTGTCAAAGGCTTTCTGAAAATCCAGATGCACTATATGGACCTGTTCACCTTTTTCTATCTGTTTATTCACATCTTAAAAAAAATATAACAAATTAATGAGAAAAGATTTTCCTTGGCTAAATCCATGTTGGCTTTCTCCCATTAAACCACGACTATCTACATGTTCAGTAATTTTGTTCTTTATAACAGTTTCTACTATTTTGCCCAGTATGGGGACATCAGGCTCACTGGCCTGTAGTTTCCAGGATCATCCCTAGAACCCTTTTTAAAAATTGGCCTTACATTGGCATCCAGAATAATATGAATAAAATACAGACTCTAAAATGCTTGTATGCAAATGCTAGAAGTCTAAAAACTAAGATGGGAGAGTTAAAATATATACCACTAAATGAGAGGTTAGATATGATTGGTATCTCAGAGACATGGTGGAAGGAGGACAACCAGTGGGTCACTGTGATACCTGGGTACAAACAATATCGTGATGATAGAGCTGATCAAATTGGTGGAGGGGTTGCGCTTTATGTTAGAGAGGGCATTAAGTCAGAAAGGATTAAAGTTTTGCAGGAAACAAAATTTGCTGTAGAATCTCTATGGATTGAAATTCCATGTAAAAAGGGGAAGACGATGGCAGTGGGGGTGTACTATCAACCGCCTGGCTAGAATGAACAAATGGATGATGAAACGCTCAAAGAAATCAGGGACGTTAACAAAAGTTACAGCGCAGTAATAATAATGGGTGATTTCAATTACCCCAGTATTGACTGGGTCAGTGTCACGGACATGCTAGACATTCCTAGATTAAATAAATGACTGCTTCTTGGAGCAGCTGGTCCATCAACAGACCAGAGGGGAAGCCATATTGGACCTAGTCCTTAGTGGAACACCAGATCTGGTGCAAGAGATAAGAGTGTTGGGGCCACTTGGCAATCATGTTTGATTTAATTAATGATTACATTTGATTTAATTAATGGAGGAGGGATGGTAAGGAAATCCACATTACTACCTTTTAACTTTTGAAAGGGAGACTATGATAAAATGAGGAAAATAGTTAAGAAAAAACTAAAAGGAGCAGTTGCAAAGGTTAAAGACTTACATCAAGCTTGGGTGTTTAAAAATACTATCTTGGAAGCCCAGACCAGCTGTATTCCATGCTTTAAGAAAAGTGGAAGAAAGTCCAAAAAACTGCCAGCATAGTTTAAAGGTGAAGTCAGAGAGGCTGTTGTTGCCAAGAAAGCATCTTTCAGGAAATGGAAAAAAGCGCAAAAAACGAATACTGGAAACAGCACAAGCACTGGCAAGTTAAATGCAAGGCACTGATAAGGCAGGCAAAGAGAGAATTTGAGAAGCAGCTTGCTGTGGAAGCAAAAACACATAATAAAGACCTTTTCAAGTACATTTGTAGCAAAAAACCTGTGAGAGTCAGTTGGTCCATTAGATGATAGAGGCAATATCGGGGGAAGGGTTGAAGGAGGGGGATGAGAGGGGTGGAGGGGGTATAAATGGTGGGGAGGGGAAAGGAAAGAGGCTGGAAGGGGAGGGAGTGGAAAGGGTGGGAGGGGATAGGGAGTATAAGCGATGTGGGGGAGGTACCGGGGCTGGCAGGTGACTCACAACTCCAAGTCAACCTGGTTAGCGACAAGGCAGGGGGGCAGGGAAGGGGGGGTAGGGAAAGGGGGAAGGGGTAAGAAGGACCAGACAGGAGGAAGGGGTAGGGATTGGGAGCAATTGATAGTGGCAACAACACTAAAGGGCTACAAACCTGGCGTAAGAGGCGCCTGCTGGAACGGGAGGGCATAAGGTTGGAGGCAGACATTATGTATACAAGAGACGCACTTGAAAGTGGGCCAAGAAGGGTTAATAGGCTCCAGGACTTATCCTAGAGTGCTCTTGGTGGGTCAAAGAGATCAACCAAGGAAGGGAGGGGTGGGGATAACGATCGGGTATAAATATAGAGATGCCGTGGTGGAGGAACGGAGGGATCGAAAAGGAAGATGGGTGGTAGTTAAACTAAAGTTAAAGGGGGAAGAGGTGGGGGTAGTTAGTATTTATGGGCCCAATATACAGAGAGATGATTTCTATGAGAGGCTACTGTCAGAACTGGAAGGGTGGGGGGACATACCGGTGATAATTGAGGGTGATTTTAATATCACGCTAAACCCAACGTTGGATAATAGAGGGGGTGGTGGAGGAGGGGGGAGGGGGGGAGGAGAGGAGGAGCCTGTTGAAATTAAAGGAGCGACAGGCATGGTAGATATGTGGAGAGTGCAGCATCAAGGTGAAAAGAGCTACACCTTCTATTCAGCAGCACATGGTACATATAGCAGGTTGGATATGTTGTGGGTGAGTGGGAAATGGGCGTCTAAAGCGAAAAAGGTGGAAATAGGGAGTATAACATGGACTGATCATGCCCCAGTACATATTGCATTTGATCTGGGGGGGCAGGGATGAGGGCATGAGATTCTGGAGGCTGAATGAATCACTTTTGAATGACAAGGAATATGTGGAAAGAATTAAGAGGGTGATCAGGGATTATCTGGACCATAATTTGTATGGTGAGGTGTCCACAGGAATAGTGTGGGATGGGTTGAAGGCGGTGGGGCACCTGATTAGTATAGCAGCCCAGGAAAAGAAGAAAAAAGCAGTGGAGGAGCGACTAATACAGCAGGTTGAGACACTAAAAAAGAGGCACCAAGCAGGAGCGGATCCCCAGGTGTTGAGGGAACTGTTAAAAGTGAGGGGGGAGTTGGGCCAGCTGAGGGCAGCAGAGATAGCGCATACTTTGGCAAAATTAAAACAGGGGTAGTATGAAGGGGGGGTAACAAGGTGGGGAGAAGCCTGGCTTGCAGGTTAAAAGCACGGCAGCAGAAGTCAGCAATAGGGGGCATGCGCAATCAACAAGGGGAAATGGTGTACAAGGCAGAAGAAATTAGGAAGGTCTCTGTAGCTTACTATGAAAAGCTATATAGCAGTGAAGTGAAAGGGGATGGAAAGAAGGGAGGCGCGTTTTTGGCGGAGTGTAGTCTGGGGAGGCTCTCAGAAAGGGAGGCAGAAGAGTTGGGGAGACCGGTAAGCTATGAAGAGGTGAAGGGAGCAGTGAACTCCTTTAAAGAAGGGAAAGCGCCGGGTCTAGATGGCTATACAGCAAGATTTTATAAAGTTATGCAGGAGGAGATGGGGTTGTTGATGGATATATTCAATGGGGTGTTACGGGGGGAGGGGCTTCCCAAATCTATGGAGGAAGCAGGTATAACAGTTATACCAAAGGAGGGGAAAGACCACACCACACCACATGTGGAGCTTATAGACCCATATCGCTTATTAATTTGGATGCCAAGGTGTTGGCCAAAATTATGGCGGCTCGGCTGCAGAGGGTGATGCAGAAGTTGGTACATAGGGACCAGACGGGGTTCATTAAAGGGAGACAGGGAGGGGATAATATACAGAAGCTTTTGAATGTTATCTGGTCCCTGCAGGAAACAGGGAAGGAGGCTGTCTTCTTGACGGTCGATGCTGAAAAAGCATTCGACAGAGTGGAATGGCCATCTATGATGCAGGTGTTGGCCAGAGTAGGGTTAGGAGAACAATTTCTGCGGTGGGTTAGGGCGCTGTATGCCTGCCCATGGGCTAGGATAAGGGTAAATGGGGGGGATCCTCTGATAGTTTTATGCTGTGCAGGGGAACGCGACAGGGGTGTCCCTTGTCACCCTTACTGTTTGCCTTAGTCATAGAACCACTGGCGGATTATATTAGGGGCAGGTGGATATTAGGGGGATTGAAGTGCAGGGGCAGTTAAGTAAAGTAGCACTCTTTGCTGACGATGTAATACACAAGTTGGGCCATCCTTTTGTCAGCCTACCAAACCTGTTGAGGGCTGTAGAGAGGTATATTGAGGTGTCGGGATATAAGCTGAACCTGGACAAAACGGAAATATTGGGCTTTAACCTCGCAGAGGGCCTGGAAGAGAGATTGCAGGATAAATTCCCATTTAAGTGGGTGCAAGGTAGCTTCCGCTACCTAGGTATTCAGATAGGCAACTCCATAAGTCACCTACAGGATTGGAACTATAAAAACCTTGATAGGGGCGATATGGAGGGATTTAGAAAGGTGGAAGGGGCTACACGTCATGGATGGGGAGGATAGCTACAATAAAGATGAATGCGCTTCCAAGGTTGCTATTTGTTTTTATGGCATTACCGTGTAAAGTCACGAGGAAGTGTCTTAAGGAACTACAGGACCTGGTTATGAGATTTGTTTGGGAGGGGAAGAGGCCGAGAGTGGAGAGACTCACCATGTTTGTAGTTGTTAAGTGCCATCGAGTCGGAGTTGACTCATGGCGACCCTCTGGATAGCTATCCAAAATTGTGTTCGGTCTTCAGTCAGGCGGCTCATTGTTGACAGACTGGTACCCGTAGCTGCTGTTATTGTATCGATTCATCTCATTGCTGGCCTTCCTCTTTTGCGTTGACCTATCTTGCCAAGCATGATGTCTTTCTCTAATGATCTCTCTCTTCGCATGATGTGTCCAAAGTATGAAAGTCGAAGTCTTGTCATCTGAGCTTCTAAAGAAAGCTTAGGTTTGATCTCCTCTAGTACCGACTGGTTTGTTCTTCGGGCAGTCCATGGTATACACAGTATTTGCCGCCAGCACCATAATTCAAAGGCATCAATTTTCTTCCTGTCTATCTTTTTCACTGTCCAGCTTTCACATCCATATGATGTTATTGAAAATACCATCGCTTGAACAAGTCGAATCTTTGTATGGAGAGAGACATCTCTGCTCTTGAGAATCTTATCTAGGTCTTTCATAGCCATTCTGCCAAGAGCAATGCGTCGTCTGATTTCTTGACTGCTTGTTGCTTCTTTATTGATAGTTGATCCAAGTAGGTTAAAGTTGTTCACAATTTCAATTTCTTCTCCTTCAACGATGAACCTGTTGATTATGCCAGTTATCATGATCTTTGTCTTCTTTACATTAAGGTGCAGGCCCATTTTGAGACTATGTTCTTTGATTGTGAGAAGCAAATGTTTCAGATCATCTTCACTTTCAGCCAGTAATGTAGTATCACTACAAAGAACCCCCCCCCCCCCAAGTTCAATGATAAAATGTTGCACTCAAAAAATAAAGTCATTGAACATCCCCACCAGTAGCTACCACTGGAGATTAATAAGTCCCACAACCTCTATTTTTGTCGGGGGCTATCGGTTGGAGAGGAAGGACTGCACCATTCCCCTCATTACCGAAAGAACCCTTTTACTCAAAAAGGCCACAGCGTACCCAATCACCTTATATATTCACTGCAAACAAAAAACAGTACTTATCTTAATCAGACAAAACCAATGTCTTTTATAGGCGAATATATAGGCAAGCTGTGGATGACAATATTTGCCTATAAAAGACATTGGTTTTGTCTGATTAAGATAAGTACTGTTTTTTGTTTGCAGTGAATATATAAGGTGATTGGGCATGCTGTGGCCTTTTTGAGTAAAAGGGTTCTTTCGGTAATGAGGGGAATGGTGCAGTCCTTCCTCTCCAACCGATAGCCCCCGACAAAAATAGAGGTTGTGGGACTTATTAATCTCCAGTGGTAGCTACTGGTGGGGATGTTCAATGACTTTATTTTTTGAGTAATGTAGTATCAGCATAGCGAAGGTTGTTGATGAGTCTTCCACCAATCTTCACACCTCTGTTGTCTTCATACAATCCTGCTTCTCTGATGATTTGTTCTGCATATAAATTAAACAGGTAGGGGGAAAGTATGCAGCCTCGTCTTGCACCTTTGCTTATTTTAAACCATTCTGTTTCTCCTTGTTCCGTTCGAACTGTTGCTTCTTGATCACTGTACAGATTGTGCAAGAGTACGATCAGGTGTTCTGGTATACCCCTGCTTCTTATGTGGCCCAGAGTTTCTCATGGTTTACACAGTCAAAAGCCTTGCTACAGTCGATAAAGCACAAATAGATATCCTTTTGGTATTCTTTAGTCTTTTCAAGGATCCATCTCACATCCGCAATGATGTCTCTTGTTCCTCGCCCTTTCCTGAATCCTGCGTGCACTTCAGGTAGTTCTTGTTCCAGGTATGGTTGTAGTCTCTTTTGAATAATCTTCAGTAGAATCTTGCTGGCCATGTGGGATAACTTCCACAGTCAGTTGGATCGAGGCTGGAACTTTATCTTTAACTCTCATAGCTTTAGGAAAGCCAATCTTGTTCTTCCTCTAATAGTTTCTGCTTCTATTTCCTTGCATGCGTCGTAGTACTTTTCCTTGTCCTGTCTTGCTGCACGTTGGAAATCTCTGTTGAGCTGCGATTGTGTCTTTCTCCTCTGGCTTTAGCTTCTCTGCGTTTCTGGGCAATTTTCAGAGTTTCTTCCGTCATCCATTTTGGCCATTTTTGCTTTTTCACCTTTTGTAGAGACTTCTCGCTTTCTTCCAACACAACCTTCTTGATGTCATTCCATCTCTCTTCAGGAGCTCTGTCATTCGTATCTAAAGCAGCAAATCGATTTTGCAGGCAGTCTTTAAAATTCCAGTGGTATATTCTCAAGGTCATATTTTGCTGCATTCATGAGTGGTTTGCTCTTTTTCAACTTTAGCTTGAGTTTGCATACTAGTAGTTGATGATCTGTACCACAGTCAGCTCCAGGTTTTGTCTTTGTTGATGTTATAGAGTTTTTCCATCGTTGACTTCCACAGATGTAGTCAATTTGATTTTTATACAATACATTGGGTGAAGTCCATGTGTACAGTCGCCGCTTGTATTGCTGGAAGAAGGTGTTTGATATGAATAGATCATTGGTCTTGCAGAATTCTATCAGTTTTTCTCCAGCTTCATTTCTGTTGCCAAGTCCATATTTTCCAACTACTTTGCCTTCTTCTTTGTTGCCAACTTTTGCGTTCCAGTCACCCATGACTATCAGGATATCCTGTTTGCATGTTCTGTCAATTTCAGGTTGTGCTTGTTCATAGAACTCTTCAATTTCATTCTCTTCTGCAGCTGTTGTTGGGGCATATACTTGAATTATAGTTGTGTTGATAGGCAATCCTCGTAGACGAATGGAGATTAAGCGTTCGCTGACTGCACTGTATTTCATTACAGTTCTTGCAAGTTTCTTCTTTATTATAAATGCAACACCATTTCTTCTTTGTCTTTCATTTCCAGCATAGTAGACCATGTGATCATCTGATGCAAAGTGCCCGATGCCAGTCCATTTCAGTTCGCTGACACCCAACAGATCAAGTTGTACACGTTCCATTTCATTCTTGACCACCTCCAACTTCCCTTGGTTCATGCTTCGTACGTTCCATGTTCCAATGTGTAAGACATCTTTACAGCTTCTGACTCTCATTTCATGCGCAACTACATCATCAGTCAGACGTCCCGAGGGCTTTGAACCAACCACATCATAAATGCTGGCTTTACTCTGAAAAGTCTTTAGCTCTTCCCCAGTAGCTAGTTGAGTGCCTTCCGACCTGGGGGTCTCATCTTCCAGCACCATAGCACAATTTGTTTTGTTGTAACTATCCATTGGGTTTTCATGGCAAGATACAGAAGTAGATTGCCGGGCCTTTCTTCCACACAGTTTAAAGTTTGGTGTTGTTGCCGTTGTCACAAAAATGTGATCCTCCGCCGTCAACACTATCCCATTCTGCTGCTGCCCAGATGGGTGGTTTGTCTTGGTCTGGCACCTCAGCTGAGACCTGTCCATCTTGGGAGACCCTGCCAGTAGTTAAACTACCGATAGTTTAGCTCTCAGCATCACTCGGTTTGCAGCTTGTCGTGCTGTGAGGGCACCATGTTTAGGCCACAGGAAGAAGGGGGGTTGGTGGTACCTAACTTGGTAAAGTACTACGAGGCAGCTCAGCTGAAAGCTCTGTTTGTATGGAGGGAGAGGGGGGAAACCCCACAATGGGTCCATATGGAGGAGTGGGGGGAGTGTATGGAGGCAATGGTGTGGGGGGGGGGGGGGGAGAAAGGGATGGGGAGAGGGCGACAGAATCCTCAGAGGTTAACATTGCAAATTTGGGGTAAGTGGAAGACCTATTTATTGCAAGGGAAAAGCCTGTCCCGAGAGACCCACTTGCAGAATATGAGCACCTTTGCCCCTGGGAGAGGGGGCGGTATCTTTAAAAAATGGGTGGTGAGGGGGCTGGAAAAGGTGGGGCAGGTGGTGGATGCGATAGGGAAGATAAGGCCCTATGAAGACCTCAAAAGGGACTATGGGGTGAGGGACACTGAATACCATGCTTATATGCAACTGTGGTACTATCTGCAAAGACAGGAGGTTAGGCAGGACCTACAAAAGCTGTCCAACGGGGTTTGAGGAATTAATGAGTAAACAGAATACAGTAAAAGGACTGGTCTCCAAATTGTATCGGATCTTAAATGCCAAACAAGAGAGTAAAGTCCACTGGCAGGAACAATGGGAGGAAAAATTGGGGAGTACATGGGAAGAGGGGAGGTGGAAGGGCATCTACGAGGGGGAGAAGAGACTTGCGAGGGGAACAGCCTTGGTGGAGAACTGTCTCAAATTTAGGCTCCGGATGCTCTGGACGCCTGCTAAGTTGCAAACCATCTATCAGGATAGGGCTGCTAGCTGTTGGAAGGGCTGTGGGGAGCGGGGTGACCTCCTACATATGGTCTGGGGATGCCCAAAAATTAAGCCTCTGTGGAGAGAGATGGAGGGCTTTTATAGAGATATCACAAGGGTACAGATAAAACTGACCCCAGCACAATCGGTTTTGACTGAGGGGGGAGGAAGAAGGGAACGGGGGGTTGGCCATCTTCCTCAGCTATCGTGTGGCGGCGGCTAGATTGGCAGCCCTACAAAAATGGAAAAACAGAGCCATACCAACGATAAAGGAAATCATTGGGAAACTGGAGTTTCTTTGGGTTTTATTTATTTATTTATTTATTTATTTAAAGTCTCTTATATACCGCACTATTCGGCATCAGCGCGGTTTACATGGAACAGAAATGCTCAGTACAGTTAACACGTATGAGTTTACAGATAACAGGGCAAATAACTTGGATAACAGGGGTAACTATTTACAAAACTTACTATATAAACTTGGTTGTAAGCAAAGTGGGAGCATGTGGTCATAATAAACAAGCAAAGCATGCAGAGATATGGCAGGATTATGATGCCTGGAGGGAGAGAGGGTGGCATGTCTGGATGCAGAATTAGGGGGGGAGGGGGAGAGAAGGGTGGTATGGGGGGAGGGGTACAATGGATCAACATCTTAACTGCTGGAAAAATAGGGGGCAATAGAAAGGTAGGTTACTGAGTGGTGCGTTACAATTTGGGGGGGGGGGAGAGGATAGAGTACTAAGGGCGATAACATAGAAACATAGAAACATGACAGAAAAAGACCACAAGGCCCATCTAGTCTGTCCTTCCATAACAACAACTACAACAGTCCACTTTTTACCTTTAGAGATCCTCTGTGTTGGTCCCATGCTTTTTTGAACTCAGTCACTGTCCTCATCTCCACCACCTCCACTGGGAGACTATTCCACGGATCCACGACTCTTTCCATAAAGAAATATTTCCGCATATCACTCCTGAATCTATCTCCCTTCACCCTCATCCCATGTCCCCTCGTAGCAGAACTTGCTTTCAATTGAAAGAGGCTCTCTCCCTGAACATTTATGCCACGGAGGTATTTAAACATCTCAATCATATCACCTCTATCCCGCCTTTCCTCTAAGGTGTACATATTAAGATCCTTAAGTCTGTCCTCATATGCTTTATAATGAAGCCCATTAATCATTTTAGTAGCAACCCTCTGCACCGACTCCATCCTGTTCACATCCTCAGCACATGTGCGGAAGCTGACCTCGGCATAAAAGGCGGAGGAGGGGGGGATTGTTGCTGTTGATATTGGTATCTCCTTTTATTTTATAATGATTATTGTTAATATTGTTATTAATAACTTTATGATAATTATTGTTACCAGTATTATTGTAAATGCGAGCCAAGTTGAGGCTGCTGATGATATGTCTTAAGCGGGGTGGGGGAAAAGCAGGAGGGAGTAAAAGAAGCTGTTGAAGAAGGGTACTAGGTGCCACTATTGGAAGGATGTTAAGGGAATCTGGATGGTGGCTTGTTTGTATGTTATGCTGCAAGTAAATAAAAAAAAAAAATTAAATTGGGAAAAAAAAGCGCATTTGGGTTACTTTTGTGTTTAGTGGAATCTGTCAATATGTCCTAACTTCAATCTTTTGCTAGTATCCTTCACGGATACATGTTTATGTTTATTGTCTTGATTTACCACTATTCAAATAACATAGCGGTTTACACAGTTTAAAACACAAGAAAGCCAATCAGGCAGAAAGGAAAAGAAGTTACAATGGGTGACAGAAAAGCACACAAGACATTTAAATACAAATGACTAAGAAGAAAGGGAGTGAGAAAGAGGTAGGAAAAGGTAGTTTCACACAAAAGGGGAAGGGAGGTCGAAAGCTGAAGAAAAAAAAAAAAAGGTTGAGTTTTCAGATTCTTTTTGAAGGTGGAAAATTGTGATTCGAGCCTAAGGGAGGTAGGGAATTCCAAAAAGCAGGACCAATGAAGAAGAAAGCAGAGGTGTGGGTAGACTGTAGGTGAGCGCAGGATGGGGAGGGGAGGTGTAAACTGTTGATGTGCAGTGAATGAAGTGAGCAATTTGGAATATGGAATTGGATAAGATCTACTAGATTCTGAGGGGTGCGGCTGTAGAGGACATGGTGAACCAGTGTGAGAATCTTATAGCGAACACGGAACTGAATGGGAAGCCAGTGGAGTTGAAGAAATAGAGGAATGACATGATCCCGGTGTGAAGAGTGGAAAATAAGACGTGCAGCTGTGTTTTGGATATGCTGAAGACGGTGAAGTTGAGAGTGAGGAAGATCAGCTAGAACAGAATTACAGAAATCAACATGTGCCAAAACCGGAGAAAAGAGAAGAGTGGTGAGAGCCTGTGGAGTGAGAAAGGGACGAATAGCGCAGATCTGGCGAAGAAAGAAGTCTTGGTAACATGAGAAATGTGAGCCCAAAAAGAAAGGTCTGAATCAAAAATTACACCTAGATACCGAAAGGAAGAGACGAGAGGAATACATGTGTCAGAGAAGGAAGGGGCCACCGAAGGCGGAGGACTACCATAGGTGAACCAAACCAAAGAGTAGTTACTCATCTGTAACAGGTGTTCTCCAGGAGCAGCAGGAATCAGTTCTCACTTATGGATGACATCGGTGCAGATGGAGCCCCCGTGCGGAGCATTTCCCCAGCTTTCTATGAAAGCCTTTGGGAATACTACATGCATGCACGGTCCCCTTCCCGCCTAAAGGTGCCATCTTGCTCAGTCAAATGACATAGCTAAAAAGCAGCACACAAAAATGAAAAAATTTAACTACGTACAACTGCAACTCCCAGGGGAGGAGGGAGGGTTGAGGACTGATTCCTGCTGCTCCTGGAGAACACCTGTTACAGGTGAATAACTACTCTTTCTCCAGGACCAAGCAGGAAGTCAGTCCTCACTTATGGGACTCCCCAGCTTCAGGTTACCGGGGACCCAGAGCTGAAAAATGAGCTCCCTCTAGCCTCAGCATCAGAGAAAGGATTTCACTGAAAGATACCTCTACCGGTAGCCCAACCAGAGGGCTGGAGGGTAGGAGCTACCTAAACCTCAAAGAGATTCCGGAGCACTGCCTGACCGAAAGCACTGTCCCTGCGTGACTCCCTCTCCAGGCAGTAATGGGCCGAAAAAGTCTGGCTTGAGGACCAAGTTGCAGCCCTGCAGATGTCTGCCAACGGTACAGAGCGGAGATGAGCTACTGAGGCAGCCATTGTCCTGACACGGTGGGCCGTGACCCGACCCTGCAAAGGAAGGTCAGCTGCCCTGTAAGCCCAGGTGATACAGTCAGCCACCCAGAAGGACAAGGTACGCTTGGACACAGGTACCCCCAAGTTATTGGGGTCAAAAGATACGAAGAACTGAGTAGCCCTTCTATGTCCCTGCGTATGCTCGAGGTAGGACAAGGCCCTCCTACAGTCCAGGGTATGCAGGACTGTCTCAGCCCGGCTTGCATGGGGCCTAGGGAAGAATGTTGGAAGAACTACCTCTTGGTTGAGATGGAAAGAGGAGACAACCTTGGGGAGGAACTTAGGATGAGTCCTAAGGACTACCCTGTTCCTATAGAAGCGAGTGTATGGCCTGTCACAGACCAGGGCTTGAAGTTCACTCACTTGCCTGGCCGAGGTCAAGGCCACTAGGAATAGAGTCTTCCAGGATAGGAAGCGTAAAGGACACGTAGCCATTGGTTCAAAAGGTGGGCGAGTAAGTTGCTGCAAGACCACATTCAACTCCCACTCAGGGGCCGGTGGACGGAGAGGAGACTTGAGCAATAGTAAGCCTCTGAGAAATCTGGACACCAAGGAGTGAACTGACAGAGTGTTCCTCCACCAGAGAGTGATGAGCTGCCAGAGCAGAGAGGTGGACCCGAACAGAATTGGACTTAAGGCCCTGATTGGACAAGTGCAGCAGGTACTGGAGCACTACTGGCACAGTGCAGGTGAAAGTATCTTCCTTGCGTTGCTGACACCACAAGGAGAACCTTCTCCACTTTAGGGCATATGTTTTCCTGGTGGATTGCTTTCTAGAGGCCAAGACCACCTCTTCCACTTCCTGAGGTAGACCCCAGGGAGCCAAGACTACCCTTGCAGCCTCCATGCCATCAGATGGAGAGATTTGAGATTGGGATGCAGAAGGGAACCCTGATCCTGAGATAGAAGGTCGGGTTGGAATCCCAGAGGCCTGGGTGTCTCCACTGCCAGTTGAAGTAGCAGGGGGAACCAGGGTTGCCTCGGCAACCTGGGAGCAACCAGAAGTACTGAGGCCTTGTCCCTGAGAATCTTGAACAAGGTTCGGGCCAGAGGCATGGGAAGAAACGGATAGAGCAGGCCCTGGGACCAAGAAATCAGGAAGGCATCCGCCGCCACCCTTAGGGGATGCGGTTGCCTGGAACAAAACCTGGGCAGTTGGTGATTCAGGGGACTGGCAAAGAGATCCATGGATGGAAGTCCCCATTTCAGGAAAATCAGTTGAACTACTAAAGGGTGCAGCTTCCACTCGTGGGGCTGCAGAATTCTGCTTAAGCGGTATGCCAGAAAGTTCTCCTGGCCAGGAAGATACACAGCCCTCAGCAACATCTGGTGCCTGAGGGCAAAAGAGCAAAGGGCCTGTGCTTCCAGGCATAGAGGCCTGAACCCAGTGCCGCCCTGTTTGTTCACATAGAACATGGCTACTTGGTTGTCTGTCTGAACTATAACAAACTGGTGGGCCAAGGAGTGAGAAAAAGCCTTGAGGGCTAAGCGAATAGCCCGCAGTTCCAGTAGGTTGATCTGTTGCAGGGCTTCCCATGGGGACCAGAGGCCTTGGGTGCAGCTCCCTTGACAATGTGCACCCCAGCCCTGCAAGGAGGCATTGGTTGTCAACACCACTGTGGGGACAGCTACCTGAAAAGGCACCCCCTGCAGCAAGTTGGGGGGGGGGGGGTGTAGCCACCACTGAAGAGAATCCAGGAAAGGTTTGGATACCCTTACTTTGTCTGCTAGGCTCCCTGTGGCCTGCTTCCACTGAGTTCTGAGGCACCACTGTGCAGGCCTCATGTGGAGGCGGGCATTGGGGGTCACATGCACAGTCGATGCCATGTGTCCCACGAGCTGCAGACAGAGCCGGGCAGGAACCCTCAGCAGACTGAGGAACCGGGATGCCAACTCCATGAGCCTTTGGAGCTCTGTCCTCTGGCAAGTAAGCCCTTGCTTGCAGTCCAGCCGTGCTCCTATGAACTCGAGGTTCTGGGAAGGGAGCAAAGTGGACTCTGCAAAGTTTATGACAAAGCATAGGTCTTTAAGGACTGTGACAGTCCTAAAGGTGGCCTGCCTGGCCTCCTGGTATGTCTGACCCCGGATGAGCCAGTCGTCCAGATAGGGGAAGACAAATATCCCTTGAGTCCTCAAGTAGGCTGCCACCACAGCTAGGCACTTTGTAAAGACCCGTGGGGCGGAAGTTAGGCCAAAAGGCAGGACCCTGTACTGGTAATGGTTTCCTCCCACCACGAACCTGAGGTACTTTCTGTGGTCTGGATGAATGAGGATGCGAGTGTACGCATCCTTTAGATCTAAGGAGCATAGCCAATCTCCCTGCTGGAGGTAGGGCAGAAGTGTTCCAAGAGTAAGCATCTTGAACTTCTTTCTCCAAGAACTTGTTGAGGTTTCTGAGGTCTAGGATAGGCCTTAGGCCTCCTGTTCTCTTTGGCACCAGAAAATACCTGGAGTAGAACCTGTGCTCTTGTAGGCGAGGAGATACTGGCTCCACCGCCTTGTCCAGAAGCAGACCCTGAAGTTCTTGGAGGAGGAGGGTGGTGTGCAGGAGAGGCCTCAGAGGTTCTCCTGGAAAGTAGACAGGAAGTAGTTGTTGGAAATGAAGCATATAGCCCTGGTGAATGATGCTTAAAACCCAAGCATCCCCTGTAATGGGTGGCCACCAGTGGGCAAACAGGGCTAAGCGACCTCCTGTGCAGGGATGGGACAGCAGGGACGGAGAGGCTATGCCTTGGGAGTCAAAAACCCCCTCCCTGCTGGGTAGGAGCAGGAGCCGGAGGCTTGGGGGTCTTCTGCCTACGGGGCCCATGTCCCTGCCCCTTGGCCTGCTGCCCCTGAGGGGGAGCTGGGGAGGCCTGGTATTGAGGGAAAGGTTTGTAGGCAGACACCTTTCTCGGGTAGAAGGACCTTTTACCCGAGCCCTTCTTTTTGTGAGAAGGGGCAGAAGTCTTTCTGGACAGCCTAGTCCTGGTCAGGTGCTCGGTCTTGAGCTCAGCGGCCTTCTCAGCCATGGGTTTGCCAAAAAGGTTCTCACCTCGGCAAGGGACATCGACCAACTTGTCCTGTACCCAGGGCTCGAGGTCCGATGACTGCAGCCATGCCTGGCATCTGGCTGCAATGCCGGCGGCCGCCACACGAGCCGAAGCCTCGAAGCCATCGTAGACCGCTCGGAACACGAATTTGGAACAGTCCCGGATTCCTGAAGACAAATACTGGAACCTCTGCAAAGGTTCCCCGGAGAGACCAGCTGAGAACCCGGCAAGCTCCTTTGCCACGTCTCGGAGAAACATGCCCATGTACAGCTGGTATGACTGGACACGACAAGCAAGCATCGAGCCCTGGAAGCACTTTCTGCAGAAAGCATCCAGGTTCCGGGCCTCCCTACCGGGGGGGCACCGCAGAGTGCATCTTCTGGCTCTTCAGTCGATGCATGGCCGATTCCACCGCCATGGAATGGTGTGGCAGCTGCGCCTTTTGGAAGCCAGGGCTCTTACGGAGTCGATAAATGGAATCGACTCGCTTGCTCAAGACCGGCGCCGAAGCCAGTGCCTCCCACATCCAGAAGAGGAGCCGTTCCAGCATCGGAGGAACCAGCACAGTAAAGGCCTCCTTTGGAGGAGAGTCATACTGGAGGGCCTCAAGCTCCTCAGCTCGAGGCTCCTCCTTGGGGTTGGCGGGAATCGCCAAGGCCTTGGCCATGTCCCGCACGAACTCCGAGAACCAGGTGTCCTCCGGAGGGGACCTACTCCGGGGCTCGGACTGCGGCGAGTCCGACGGGACGCACCGAGTCTGGAACGTATCAGGGGACTCCTCATCCTCCGTCTCCCTGGCTGACTCATCGGTAGAGGAGTCGAGGGGCTCCAACCACGCAGGTCAAGGTGACACCCGCCCCGATGCCGAAGGCACTGGCGTCGATGCCCTCGGTTCAGAGCGGGAGGTCGAGGGAGACCTTGACCGAGGATGACTTCGAGCCTTCATGGTCTCGAGTATCGGCTCGGTCTCCGGGGTCGACTTCGACGTCGATGTCCCGGTGGTCGGGGCCGATGCACCAGCGAGGCTGGCCATCAGTACCCGCTGCTGCTCCATGAAGGCAGACAATCTGCACTCCAAGGCTGTCAGCCCGAGTCCAAGCTCAGGAGACTCAGCAGCCACCAACTCGGGCCCTGGCGGCGCCGGGCCCGACGTCGGCTCCATCGGAGGAGAGTCCACGAGGACTACAGGACTTAAGTCTCCGGCTCTACATGAGGTACTTTGGACGGCTTTTCCTGCTCCAAAGGCCCGGGACGGCGGTCGGGGGTCTTAGACCTGGCCCTCGAGGAACCAGGGACCTCTTCCGATGCCGCCCTCACAAGCCGTTTCTTCCTCTTGCGTTCCTGGTCGGGGGACCCCGTGTCCGAGGAACCACGGCGATGCTCGGGATCAGACTCCCGAGATGTCGAGGCCTCAGATGAGGTCTGGGCCCGGCCGGAGGCAGAATCCGAAAAAATCCTTTCCTTCTGGTGCTGATGGCTTCGAAGTGCCTTGGTGGACATCTTACCACACGGGCCACGGATCATGGGATCATGATCTGGGCTGAGGCACCGAAGGCAGCAGTCGTGTGTGTCAGTGAGAGACAGTTTCTTGCACCGATCACACTTCTTGAAAACACTGGAAGCCATCGGGGAAAAAAGGGCCCCCGCGAGGTCAAAAGACCCGCCTTCCAGGGAAAAACAGAAAAAAGGGCGCGAACGCCAGCCACGAAGGGCAAAAACCGAAAAATAGAGAATAGGCTCGATACCGGTGTACCGAACCCGGCGGGAAGGGGAACTGGCGTCTAACTCAGAAAAAAAAGCAAAGAAATCTTCACAAAACGTCAACTTTTCCCTGGTGACCAGGACAAACGTCTGGAGGGCTCCACGGAAAAAGAGAGACTGAGCAAGATGGCACCTTTAGGCGGGAAGGGGACCACGCATGCGTGTAGTATTTCCAAAGGCTTTCATAGAAAGCAA
Source organism: Ichthyophis bannanicus (assembly GCA_033557465.1). Classification (NCBI taxonomy): domain Eukaryota; kingdom Metazoa; phylum Chordata; class Amphibia; order Gymnophiona; family Ichthyophiidae; genus Ichthyophis; species Ichthyophis bannanicus. The sequence continues at coordinate 16,293,799 of CM066041.1, read as the reverse complement.
GGGAAATGCTCCGCACAGGGGCTCCATCGGCACCTATGTCACCCATAAGTGAGGACTGACTTCCTGCTTGGTCCTGGAGAAACATCATACCAAACTGTGCGCTCTTGGGCAACTGTCAGCTTTTCCCAATTATCTAGTTTAAAAGCTGCTGTATTTCCTTTTTAAAGGTTAATGCCAGCAGCCTAGTTCCATCCCGGTTAATGTGGAGCCCATCCCTTCGGAAAATCCCCTCCTTTCCCCAGAATATTCCTAACAAATCCAAAACACTCTTCTTTGCACCATTGTCTCATCCATGCATTGAGACTCTAGAGCTCTGCCTGCCTTTTGGGTCCTGCACGTGGAATGGGAAGCATTTTTGAGAATGCTACCCTTGAAGTTCGCGATTTCAACTTTCTACATAAAAGCTTAAATTTGGCCTCCAGAATCTCCCTACCACACTTTATGTCATTAGTACCAACATGTACCATCCTACTCACCCACAAAGCCATCCACCAAGCACAGAATACCCAACTTCGCACCCTACTAACTCGTCCAGCCCACGACAAAGCAACGAGACAGGCCTCCAGTAACTACCTCACAGTCCCCCACAAAAGAACCAAATGCTCTCAACGGACATGCAACCGAGCATTTGAACTTTATGCACCTTCCCCTTATGGAACTCACTACCGAGCCACCTCAGAAACAATAACGATCTACCGTCATTCAGAAAACAGCTAAAAACCATCCTGTTCCAAGAATACTTTAAGACAACCCCCACCAAACAACGCACCAACTCCTGAACTGCCTAATCCTGTACCCCTGAGCAACAACTGCTCTGCACTGTCCATGTCTAAAGTCTGTCTTATGTTGAAATCATCAATGTTGCCTACCTGGTGATGGTCCCACCCTGTAACTACATTCTCCCCACCCCTATATGTAACATCGCTTTGACCCGGTGAAAAGCGGGATATAAATACAGTTAAATAAATAAATACCAAGACAGCAGACTCCTCCCCAGTGCTACTGTATCTAATACCTTGTCTAGGTGGCACGTGAAGTCTGCTTCCTTCACACCAGGCAGGCATATTATTATTATTAAAGACTTATAAAGCGCTGCAACATATGAAGCGCTGTACAAACATAGAAGAGAGACAACCCCTGCTCATCAGAGCTCACAATCTAATAAGACAGAAAACAAAGTAAGTTACATAATACAAATAACAAAAATTTACAGGACTAAGTAAGCAAATGTTGATAGAGAGATCAAGATAGGGTAAGACAGGAACGGAAAGCAATAGTGAAGAGGTGGGATTTTAGTCTGGACATGAAAATGGCCAGGGAGGACGCCTGGTGCACAGAGATAGGAAGACTATTCCAAGCAAAGGGTGCTGCCAGTTGGAAGGAGCAAAGTCTGGAATTGGCAGTACGAGTAAAGTGCACAGATAAACGAAGACTGTTAGAAGAGTGAAGCAACCGAGAGGGGGTGTAAGGAGAGATGAGAGAAGAAAGGTACTGGGGGACAGAAGAGTTAATACATTTATAGGTCAGGAGGAGAAGTTTAAATTGGATACGGAGACAGATGGGAAGCCAATGAAGCGACATGAGGAGAGGAGTGATGTGGGGAAAATGAGACTGGCAGAAAATGAGTCGAGTTGACTGAAGAGGAAAGAGGTGGCTTGCAGGGAGGCCGGCAAGGAGAACGTTACAATAATCAAGACGGGAGGTGATCCTCACCTCCACCAGCCACCCAGCTATCTACATGCCTAACTGATGAAATCATCAACTATAATGGCCGTTGTAACCCTTTCCTCATGGGCATATGGCTTTGGAGAAACCTGCTCTGTGCAAGAGGGTTTTACATCACCTGGTGGACAGGTCGCAGCTACAGGATCACTTCCTGTCACACCAGGGTGATGATCTCCTGTCACGTGACCTCTCTCCTCCATGGCAACAGGGAGGCTGACAGACTGGAGGTGGGACTTTAGTACGTCGTCTCTGAAGGTCTCGTTTATATACATCTCTGTCTTCCGTATGTCCTCCAAGTCCATCCTTGCCTCCAGAGATCAACTCATTCCCTGAGAGCAAAGAGCTCCTTGCACTTCGTGCACATGTAAGACCCCTCACCAACTGGGAGAAAACCATACATGGGACACTCAGTGTAAAAAACTAGAACGCCCCCAACTCGCTGCTAGACTGCTGTCTGCATCTTAGTTTTAAGGTTTTGTTCAGATATGAAAGTTGCTTACTTACTTAGTATAAGTATCTCTAGCAAACCTACTACAACTATACCTTATAAGTTAAATGGCATTTGCTCACCTCAGGAATAATTAATCTCAGGTCCTTAATAAATGTATACCTGAGGAGGGTAACCAGTTGCACCTGAAGGTGCTTATGGGTACCTCCCCCTTTATTAGGTTTAAGAACCTATAAAGCTAAGAGTAACCCTGCGAGTTGGGGTGGGAGGGCTTTAGCCAAGGAAGGTCTTGTCTTATTAATCTGTTATGTTTTTTTGAAGGTGTGAATAAACAGGTAGACAAGGGTGAGTCGGTTGGTGTAGTGTATCTGGACTTTTGGAGGGCCTTTGGCGGGGTCCCTCATGGGAGACCTTTGGCAAAGTTGAAGAGTCATGGGATGGGAGGCGGTGTGCTGTTGTGGATCGGGAACTGGTTGGGAGATGGAGGGCTGAGGGTAGGGCTAGATGGCCAGTTTTCCCAGTGGAGAGGGATGAGTGGTGGAGTGCCCCAGGGATCTGTGCTGGGTCCGCTGCTTTTTAACATATTCGTGGATGGCCTGGAAATGGGAATGATGGGTGAGGTTATCGAATTTGCAGATGAGACAAAACTGTTCAAGGTTGTTAAAACCCATGAGGATTGTGGAAGGATCTTGATGAACTGGGGAACTGGGCGTCGAGGTGGCGGATGGGATTTGGTGTGGACAAATGCAGAGTTGTGCACCTGGGAAGGAGAAGCCCAAACTGTAGTTGCATGATGCAGTGTTCCACGTTGGGAGCCACCACCCAGGAGAGGGGTTTAGGCGTCATCATGGATGACATGTTGGAGCCCTCCGCCTGGTGTGCAGCGGCGACGACCGGGTCAGCGGGTGGAATGCTGGGTATCATGGGGAAAGAAATAAAGAATAAAACAAAGGATATTGTAATGCCTCTGTGTTGTTCCATGGTGCTACAAATCCCTCAGTGGCCACTTATTCAGAGCGGTATGCTTGTCAATTCCTTTAAATTAAATACTCTCTGATGTCATTCATGGAAGCGTATTGTATCACACACCATATGTATTATCTTTCTTATCCCAGCAAGCTCATAAATTTAAATCAATCCATAACTAACTCAAGCAACTTATAGGTCTCAGACTTACTGGGCGTTATAGACATTCAGATGTATATGTAATGTCTAGAAATCGCCCCAATTCGCATCAATGACCTTTATCTAATGAATCAGTTGCTTGAAATCAATTATTTAGATAAGTTGAAACTCAGAGCTGGAAGACACTGCAAGTTAAGCACAGCTCTGAGTTTCAACTTATTTATTTTATTTTATTTATTTAACATTTCTTCTATACCGCGCTATTATAATCAGTGCGGTGTACATTGAACAAAACATACTACAATGCATACAGGTAACATTGAGTTTACAGTTAAACAGGATACTAAACATGGAGAAAAACTGGGGAAACTATATATAAGCTAACTTTATACTATGTACACTTCACTAACTCTTCTAGCTGATACATGTGTGTTCGTGGAAGGATAGTACACGTGTGATGGTTAGCGGTGGGACTTATATGAGTAGGCTAACCATTATCTGTTTGTGTTAGAGTGTTAGGGCGGCTGGGAGGTAGTTTGTCAATTGAGTGTTCACCATGGATTGTCTCCGGGTAGAATTTTGTAAATAGGTGGTGTTTCAAGGCTTTTCTGAATGGGGCTAGATTTTTGATGCCTCGGATTTCATGGGGAAGGGCATTCCAGTTTAAAGGAGCAAATATGGAGAAGGCCCTGTTGGAGGTTGTCTTTGTGCATTTTGTCGTCATCTTGGGGACTACTAAGGTGTTCGTTGTTTGAGGCCTCCGGTTTCTATTTTCAGGGGTACTGTGGATTAGCTTGCTGATTGGTGTGGAGGGGTAGTTATTTAGGGCTTTGAATGTAAGGACAATTGACTTGTATTGGAGTCTGGCATGTAATGGTAGCCAATGCAGTTCTTTCATGATTGGCTTTATGTGGTCAGATCTTGACGATCCAGAAAGGACTCTTGCAGCTGCGTTCATAGTGAGAGTCCGTGGAGGATGATGTTGGCAAAGTCCAGATGTGGGAGGATTAATGTCTGGAAGGTTATCCAGTAGTCGGTAAAATCTAGTAGGGGGCAAAGGTGACGCAGCGTTCTGATCTTATGATATATTGCCTTCGTGACGTTTTTTACATGGGTTGTCATATCAAGGTGCTGCACAAAAGTAATAATGGTCAAATTGAACACAGAGTAGATTATGTCAAAAATAGAAAAACTCTGTAAAATTAACCCCAAAGTACGCTTATATCAATGATGCAATGATGCATTCAAGTACAAAAACTCCTATGAAAGAATTACTTCAGGCAACTAATAGGTCTCAGACTTAACGGGCAAAACAAGCTCAAGTCAGTAACAACTGCTCGAGCAAAACCCTTTTTGCATCAACGACCTTAAATCTTTTAGTTGCTCTGAATTGGAGAAGCCAAAGAAAAAGCATCCGCTGACTCTTTAAACATGATGAACTACATAAACTTCAAACTTCAAATGGTAGATTGCTGAAAGGAGATATATGATGGAGGGCTATAGGTTAGTGAATGGAGTGGAACGGGTAGACGTGGATTGATTGTTTACACCATTGAGATATAGGAGGCCTGGGGGGCATGCAATGAAGCTGCAGGGTGGCCTATTTAAACTAATAAAAGAAAATATTTTTTCACTCAACATGTAATCAAACTCTGGAATTTGCTACCGGAGGATGTACTAAAAGCTGTTAGTGTAGCCGGGTTTAAAAAAAGGTTTGGACAAGTTCCTAGAGGAAAGGTCTATAAATCATTATTAAAGGGGAAAATAGGAGGGAGGGACCTGGTGGAAGTGGAGAAGATAGCCTTCTCGCACGACTTGAAGCACCCAGGCATCTGCGGTGATGCTGGACCACCTGTGGGCGAAGTGAACCAGCCGGCCTCCGGTGCTGGGAGGAACCAGCGGAGGGGGAGAGGCTATGCTTAGTGAGTCAAAAGCCCCCACCCTGCGGAGCAGGGGCTGGTGGTGCAGGCTTGGGGGCTTGCTGCCTACGGGACCCGTTACCCCGTCCCTTGGCCTGCTGGCCCTGTTGGGGAGCTGCAGGGGCCTGATAATGGGGGTATTGTTTGTAGGCAGCCGCCTTCCTCGGGTAAAAGGACTTTTTCCCCGAGCCCTTCTTTTTCTGGGAAGGGGCGGAGGTCTTCCTAGAAAGCCTGGTCCTGGTGAGAGTCTCAGTCTCAATTTGCGCAGCCTTCTCCGCCATGGGCTTGCCAAAGAGGTTTTCGCCTCGGCAGGGGACATCGACCAACTTGTCCTGCACCCAGGGCTCAAGGTCTGACAACTGAAGCCAAGCCTGTCGGCGGGCACCGATGCCGGCTGCGGCCACTCGAGCCGATGCTTCAAAGCCATCATAGGCTGCTCAGGACATGAACTTGGAGCATTCCCGAATGCCAGTGGACAAGGCCAGGAACCTCCGCAAGGGTTCCTCGGACAAACCAGCGGAGAATCCGGCTAGCTCCCTAGCCAGATCTCGGAGATACATGCCCATGTATAGCTGGTAAGTCTGGACACGACATGCGAGCATAGAGCCCTGGAAACACTTCTTACCAAGGCCATCCAGGTTACGGGCCTCCCTGCCAGGAGGCACCGAGGAGTGCATCTTCTGGCTCTTAAGACGATGCATGGCCGATTCCACTACCATGGAATGGTGTGGTAGCTGTGCCTTTTGAAAGCCAGGGCTCTTGCGGACTCGATAGATAGAATCGACCCGCTTGCTCAGGACCGGCGAGGAGGCCGGACTCTCCCACATGCGGAAGAGTAGTCGTTCCAGCATAGGAGGAACCGGTACAGTAAAGTGTTCCCTCGCGGGAGAGTCATACTGGAGGGCGTCGAGCTCTTCGGCTCGAGGCTCCTCCTCGGGGTCCGCAGGGAAGGCCAAAGCCTTGGCCATATCCCTAACGAAGTCCGAGAACCGGGCATCCTCCGGGGGGGACTGCTTCCGAGGCTCGGACTCCGGTGAGTCCGAGAGGACACACCGAGTCCGGAAAGAATCAGGCGACTCTTCCTCTTCAGAATCCCAGACCGACTCCGACGAGGACTCGGTGGGGTCGGCTCGGGCAGGGCGCGGCGCCTGCCGCCCCGACGCCGAGGGAGTCGGCGTCGGCGACCTCGGTCCCAAACGGGAGGCCGAGGGTGACCTCGACCGAGGATCGACTCGAGTTCGCATGGACTCGAGGATCGGCTCGGTCTCCGGGGTCGACTTGGACGTCGACGTCCCGGCGGTCGGGGCAGCGGCGCCAGCGAGGCCAGCGAGCAGTGCCCGCTGCAGGTCCATGAAGGCAGACAGTCTGCTCTCCAAGGCCGTCAACCTGAGTCCGAGCTCAGGTGACCCAGCAGCCCCCGACTTGGGCCCCGACGGCGTCAGGCCCGACGTCGGCTGTCGCGGAGGCGAGTCCAGAAGGACCACAGGACTTACCCGAGCAGGCATCTCCGACTCCAGGCGAGGTCGCTTCGTGAGGTGTTCCTTCTCCAAGGACCCGGGGCGGCTGTCGGGGCTATGCGACCTGGCCCTAGCGGAACCAGGAGCGTCCACCGACGCCGCCCTCGCGGGTTTCACCTTCCGACGATGGTCCCCGGAGGGAGAACCCCGGTCGGAGGAACTCCGGCGACGGTCCGAGCTGGAGCCTTTGGACGCGGAGGCCTCCGACGAGGTCCGGGTACGGCTGGGGTCAGCGAAGATTCTATCACGCCGACTCCTCAACGCCTTTGAGGACATTTTGCCGCAGGGCCCACAGATCAGTTCCTCATGATCCAGGCCCAGGCAGCGGAGGCAAAAGTCGTGTGTGTCAGTTAGTGACATATTTCGGTCACACTGACTACGCCGCTTAAACCCGCTGGCAGCCATCGGGGGAAAAAGGGCCCCTGCGAGGTCAAAGGACCGGGCTGCCAGGGAAAAATCGAAAACGAAAGCTGACTAAGTCAGAAAAACCGAAAAAAAAGGAAGAGGACTCGTGACCGGCGTCGCGAGTCCGGCGGGAAAAAGACCGGCGTCGAACCGAAGGAAAAAGAATAAAATAATGAAGAAATATCGACTTTTTCGCGGGGACAAGACGGGGACGTCTGTAGGGCTCCGCGGAAAAAAGAAGACTGGCTAAGATGGTACCCTTGGGCGGGAAGAGGACCGCGCATGCGCGCTGCAATTCCCAAAGGCTTTCTTTGAAAGCTGGGGAAAATTGCTCCGCGAGGGCTCCGTCGGCGCCGACGTCACCCATAAGTGAGGACTGACTTCCTGCTTGGTCCTGGAGAACAGGATACTGGGCTTTATGGACCTTGGTCTGACCCAGTATGGCATATCTTATGTTATAAAAGACGTTCGCTTGCTACACAGGGCCCTGACCTGTGCTTCTAAGGTAGTGTCTTACCAATTTCCTGGGTGATTCAGGCTTTGATAGAGGGGGCCTTTCAAATTGTCCCTTTGATCTGTCACTTGCTTTTCTTTTTTTTGTATTAAAGTTTTTTTATTAAATCACAGTCAATGAAACATAACAGTACAGGACTGGAAAAACAATATCCAACAAACCCAGGCTACATCAAATAAGTGCCCCCACATTATGTGAACAACCTCTAATCAAATCACCACCCACACCTCCTCTAGTAACCCGTAGCCCATAAAACAGCATAAGTGCATAAGCATACACAGTAACATATCACAAGAAACCCAACTGAAAGACATCCCAATAACAATACCGCAGAAATAAAACCTCCCTTCTCCCCCATCTTACCTCCCCCCTCCCCACACCCTCAGGGCCCCTCCCCTCCCCCCTTCCCCTCCATGGAACAGTGCTCCCCCCCCCACCGTACTGAACACCAGCAGCAAACCCCCTACCAAATCCCATAGCAAAATCCTAAATCCTACTTACCACATATCCTTACCCCAATTCCCCCTAGAGCAGCGATGGCGAACCTATGGCACGCGTGCCAGCTGTGGCACGCGAAGGCCTTGCAGCTGGCACGCGGGAAGGTCCGCAAAAAAAGAAAAAGCTAGCTCTGACTGCTGCCGCGGACGCGGCAAGGGCAGAATGCAGCGTCCCGCGGGGCCCCCTCCGCCCGCTAAGCCCCTCTGCAAGAGCTTTCAGATTCGCGAGGGAGAGCGTCTCCCTCGCGTCTCTGTTAAGCCCGCAGGGGCTAATGGGAAATTTCCCATCAGCCCCTTTAGACGCGAGGGACTGATGGGAAATTTCCCATTAGCCCCTGCGGGCTTAACAGAGACGCGAGGGAGACGCTCTCCCTCGCGAATCTGAAAGCCCTTGCAGAGGGGCTTAGCGGGCGGAGGGGGCCCCGCGGGACATTGCAATCTGCCGCGGCAGCAGCCAGAGCCTGCTTTTTTTTTTTAAAAAATTTGCCGGGGGGGGGGTTAGGACTTCCAATGGGCTAGGGGGGGGGGGTTAGAACTTCCAATGGGCTAGGGGGGGGGGTTAGGACTGCTAATGGGTGGGTGGGCGGGCGGGGGGGTTAGGACTGCTAATGGGTGGGTGGGGGGGCGGGGGGGTTAGGACAGCTAATGGGTGGGCGGGCGGGCGGGGGGGGTAGGACTGCTAATGGGGTGGGGGGGGTAGGACTGCTAATGGGCGGGCGGGGGGTAGGACTGCTAATGGGCTGGGGGGGTAGGACTGCTAATGGGCTGTGGGCTGATGGGGGCTGTCTGGAAATGGGGTGATGGGGGTTAGGACTGGTAATGGGTTATAGGGGGGGCTTAAACTGAAAATGGGGTGATGGGGGTTTAGGACTGGAAGTGGGTTGATGGGGGGGGGGGCTAGGACTGGTATTGGGTTGGGGGGTTGCTAGGACTGGAAATGGGCTGATGGGGGGCTAGGACTGGAAATGGGCTGATGCAGGGACTAGAAGGGAATGGATGCTGGGTGAGGCTGGAACTAGAAGGGAGCTGATGTTGGGGGATGATTAGAATGGGATGGGGCTGGGAGAGTAAAATGGAGAGGGGAAAAATATTTTGTGTGGGAGGGATAAAAAATCTACAATTGGCCGGGTATTGGGAGAGTAAGTGGGGATTGAGGATGGAGGGGTAAAATTTGAGTGGATGAAATAGGAATGAGGAAAGAGCAAAAGGAGAAAGATTAGTATGTTAAAGCGGATGTAGAGAGAGAATGGAAAAAAAAACTAGAAGAGAGAAGAAAGGACAAATGGACAGCAGATGATGGAGAGTTAGCAGAAAACATGAAGAAACCAGAAGAAAGTGGCTGGAGCAATTGCAACTGTGTAACTGAGCTGAGGTATTCTGTTTATGTAATTCCTTTTTGACATTGCCACTTGTTCTCTTTCCCCAGTAGGTCATGTATTGTTATTGTCTGAAATGTATTGGTTTAATATTTGCAGTGTTGCCTTTTGATAGGTATGGTGTGTTGCTTTGTGAGTCCTGGTAGTGCTGTTAGGATACGGCGGGTTTGCTATTGGTTCTAAATGGGCAGTGTTTGTAGTAGTTCCTAATGTGCCTGGCGGTTGGCACTGGATTATAGTAATGTAGAAATCTTTTAGTCTGTCTTTATCCATACACTCATTAAGAGACATGTTTACTAAAAGTTAGTGTATGTTAGCATTATGCAAATATTTATGCAAATTGACGTGCTGGCACTTTGAGGAAATTCTTTTGTTTTGTGCGGCAGTTTGGGCACTCGGGCTCAAAAAGGTTAGCCATCACTGCCCTAGAGCATGATCCCCCCCCTCAAGCACTCCCACTACTTCAGCGCCTCCCGCCTCCATTGAATGAAGGGATGCCATTTACGGTGATATCCATTCAATTTGTTGGTCAAACGTGCCTGTAATTCTGCCATTTGACAAACAAATACAACTCACTTTAGCACTTGGTCCACTTCCGGGCCGCCAGGGTCTTTCCATTTATAGGCTATTTCCATCCTTACTGCGATGGAAATCTTCAATAGATACCCCAACTAATGTCCTGAATCCCCCCATTCCCCCAGCAGTACCTGCTCCGGCCTTAACTTCCCCTTCCAGCCCAACATAGTCCCTACCAGGCCTTGCATCCATTGCCATATTCCTTGGACCACTGGACACTCCCACCACACATGTAAATACGTGCCCAGAGCCCCACACCCTTTCCAGCAACGTGGATCTTTAGTTTTATCAATCTCGGCTAGTCGTTTTGGCGTGATATACATGCGATACAGCATTTTATAGCAGTGCTCCTGCACCACCGCCGAACTGGACGCAATCTTAGTTTCTTCATGAACTGACGCCCACCTTTCCTCATCCAAAGAACCGCCCAGGTCCCCCCATCCATGCCACCTGATACGCCGCATAAGCACCCCTCCTTCCCAATCCCCTATAGATCTGCGATACAAGACCCCGAGATTCCCCCCACAGATTAACACCCTTTCAAAAGGGGTTCGCACTGTTCCTCTTTCCACCCCCTTCAAACTGTAATGCACAAAATGTGCTAATTGACAGTAACCAAAACAATCCTCCTTCCCCAGGGCGTATTGCTCCTGCAGGCGTTCAAAAGTAGACAGCTGGCCACTCTCCGAGAACAACTGCCCCATCCACACCAAGCCCTTATCCTCCCATATTTTATAGACCTCGGCTCTCCCCCCCTCATGGAAGCCACTACACTGTCTAATTTTCTGAAGTTGGATAGCTACCCTAACCCCCACCAGATGCACTTTCTCCCGTTTCCACACCTTTAGGGTAAGCTCCGTAAAGGGACTCATCTTCAGCTCATCCCCTGCCTTATCCCCCCTCCCCTGGCCGGTAAACCACATGCAGTCTGCCAACACACTTTGCCCACTCAAGGCCTCCTCTGCTTGCACCCACCCTTGGGCCTCCTGCCCTATCCTCCAATAGACTAGCACCCGCAACTGTGCCGCTGTATATCATCGCAGCAAATCCAGGACACCGAGTCCACCCTCTCTTCTATGCTTAAACATCACCCTTCTATTTAGCCTGGGCGGACGTTTCCTCCAGATGAAAGAGAAAATTCTTTGCTGCCACAGCTTCAGTTGTGCCATTGACAACTCAATGGGCAATGCCAAGAACAGATAAAGTATCCTAGGCAGCAGATTCATTTTAACAATGGCAATTTGCCCCACCCAGGAAAAGGTGGCCTTATCCCACCTCACAAGATCATTCAGAATTTCGGCAACTAGAGGATCATAATTTAATCTTCTCAATTGTCGCCAGTCACAGCAAATCCAGACCCCCAAATATTTTAACTTCTGCTTAGCCCACCGAAAGGGGTAATCCTGCCTCAACTGAGCCTCCATATGGGGACCCAGCCTAATCTTCAAGATCTCAGTTTTACCCATATTCATTTTATATACCGAAACCAGACTATATTCCCGTATTTCCGCCAACATTGGTAACGACTCTGCCGGCCTACTCAAAGTGTAAATAATGTCATCGGCAAAAAGAAATTTTATATTCTCCACTACCCACTTGGATACCCCTAATGTCACTATGCTGACGACATTTTTCTCCTCTTTCACACTGACTCTGCTGCACCTGACATCACCGCCTTCAACATCTGTCTTTCTTCTGTAGCCTCCTGGCTTTCGACTAACTTTCTTCACATCAATCTCTCGAAAACTTCGGCTATCTGGTTTACCTTCGGTAATCCCCCTCCTACCCTCACTCCCTTGTTCTCTTCCTCACCCATCCCCACCGTTTCCTCTTTGGGGTACTTGGGTGTAACTCGATTCCTCCCTTTCCTTTAAAGAACATATCTCCTCAGTTGTTCAACGCTCTTTCTTTACTCTAAGACAACTTCGTGCTGTACGTCCTTTTCTCAACCCCTCTTCTATGGCCACTCATTATTTCTCTTATGTCTCGTCTCGACTATTGTAATGTTTGTCTTGTCGGGCTTCCCCAATCCCAAATTTGTTGCCTTCAACGGGTTCAAAATACTGCCGTCCGTGTTCTCTCCCATGCTTCACGTTTCGATCACATCACTCCCTTGTTAATACATTTTCACTGGCTTCCTGTTATCTTTTGTGTTCAGTTTAAAGTCCTTATTTATGTACATAGGGTGATCCACTCTGGTATCCCCTTGTTATCTTGCAAACCAAGTTTACCTCCATACCCCTCACCGACCCCTACGTTCCATCCATGCCAACCGTATGTTTCTTCCCCCTCCCTCCCAAGCTCACCTAGAATCCACTCCATCTTCAGCTTTCTTTTTTCTTGGTCCAAGGCTCTGGAACTCACTTCCCCACTCCCTACATCTAGAAACCTCCTACCTATCCTTTAAAGCCAAACTGAAAACCCATCTTTTCTGTTCTGCATTTAATCTCCCCTTTCCTGCTCCACCCTCCTCCCCTCCCTAGTATTAGTACGCTAGATCCTTATCCCCTTCTTTCCTTTACCCTCCTGCGTTGTCAACGTGTTCCCTTTCTCCCCTTATGTTAGCCACCTTTGTCCCCTGACTGTCCTCTGACTCTCTTTTTCTTTAAGATTTTATGGCATTCCTTTTCTGATTCTCTTTTCACAGCTCTCTCTCTTTTTAACGATTTTATGTATTGTGAACTGCCCAGATGCTAATTGCATGGGGCGGTATATAAAGTTTTAATAAACAAACATGAAATCATGCTCTCTAATCCGTTGTGCTAAAGGCTCAATGACTAATGCAAACAGAGGGGACAAAGGACACCCCTGTCGAGTGCCCCGCTCCAGTTCAAACTCTGCTGAATAAGTACCATTCACTCGAATCCTAGCTCTTGACTGGTCATATAATGCACCTATCCAGTTTTGAAACCCTGTCCCAATCCCCATTCTTTGTAACACAGTGAACATAAAGGGCCATTCAACTCTATCAAATGCCTTCTCGGCATCCACCGCCACCACCAAAGAATCCAGTCGTTCCTTCTGAACCACCCAAAGAACATTTAATAGCTTCCGGATATCGTCACTGGCTTGCCTGCCGGGGATAAAGCCCGTTTGGTCATTATCTATCAACTTAGGTAAAAAGTTCTGCAAACGGGTAACCAAAACCTTTGCCAAAATCTTGCCGTCCAAATTAATTAGAGAAATAGGTCGATATGACTCACTCACCCCCTTATCCTTCCCCGGTTTAGGCACCAAGGCTATACCCGCCACTGCCATTGACCGCGGCAGTGCCCTCCCCCTGATGAACACCATTAAAGACCCTGGTAAGTTTGCCACAGATTTCAGAACTGAAAGTCTTATAAAACCGGGCCGTAAGACCGTCCAAACCCGGGGCTTTGCCTTAAGGCCATTGATTGCCACCCGCACCTCCCCTTCCTCAATTGCCCTATCCATCCATTGCTTTTCCATCTCCTCCAATTTCGGGAGATTAAGTTTTCCCAAATATTGTCTGATCTCCACCTCTGATCCTCTCAGCTCCGCCTTATACAGGGCCCTATAATACCTACTGAAAATCGCCTGGATATTGACGGTCCCATGTTCCCATTTGCCCCTTTCATTTTTCAGCTTATATATCTGCTGCTGCACATGCCTTCTTTTAAGTTGCCGAGCTAAATACCGACCCGGTTTATTACCCCCAACATAATATGCATGCTGCAGCCTTTTCATTTGGAAGGCTAGTTCCCCCAATCTTAACGCCTCCAAATCCTCCCGCACCCTAGTCATTTGTTGTAACACCGCCCTACTCCCAGTCCTCTGGTGCTCTCTAAGTAACTGTTGTAACTGAGCTCTCAATCCTTCCTCCACCACTCCCACCTGCCTCTTCTTTGCCGCCATTGCTATTAAACGCCCCCGGACTACTGCTTTCATACCGTCCCACACTATCTCCCGGGATACTTCCGCTCCCCCATTTAATTGAAAATACTCTGTAATGCATTCCCTCAGACTGGCCACCCCCTCCGGATCTGCCAACAGCGATTCATTCAATCTCCAAAACCGGAGTCCGATACACTCTTTATAAAATGCAAGAGCAAGTATTACAGAAGCATGATCCGTCCATGACAGCACCAATATCCACAGGGTCCACCCTATCTAACCAATTAGAGTCTATCCACAACATATCAATTCTACTATACGTTCGGTGAGGATGTGAGAAAAAGGTGTAAGCTCTTTCTCCAACATGACTATACCGCCAAACATCTACCAATCCCAATGCGGACTTCAATTTAGCCAACTTCCGTCTTCCCAGTTTATCCCAACTCCTTCCTCCCGCCGAGGAGTCCAGGTGCAGATCCACAACTACATTAAAATCCCCACCTACAACCAGGCTCCCCCGTTTGTGCTCCTCTATAATTGGAAGAATACGGTCAAAAAAAGGGCCTTGAGCTATGTTAGGCGCATACACACAGCAAATGGTAGCCTCTCTCCCTTCCAAGAGCCCACACCAAAGAACATACCGCCCTTCCCGATCTCTAATAACTTCCTTAGTGTCCACCAGGAGGTCCTTGGAAAACAGTATCCCCACATCCCCTTTTTTATAGGAACTGCAATTGGCAGCAAAAAAGCCTCTATTGTATTTACCCTGATGAAGTCCGTCCCCCCCCCAGAGCTCTTTAAATTGGTCTCCTGCAGCAAGAGTACGTCCGCCTGGACTCGGGCTCCTTCTCTTACCACTGCCCATCTCTTTTGCCAGGAGTTGAGACCATACACATTAAGCGTGAGGATCTTTAATTCACGTTCCATTCTCAGGTATCACTTTTATCAACAGTGTGCACCGTTCCATAGTGAGCCGCCCCCTACCCCCTCCCACACCCCTACACTTAACCAATTATGATTGCCCTCCTCCCCCCCCCTGTTCCCCAACCCCTTCCCCCCTCCCCTTCAACACCCACCCCTATAGCCCTCTACCGTGCTCGCTCCTCCCACATCCACCCCAATCTGGACCCCCCAGAACCCAGTGTCGCTGCACCCCCACTCACCTACCTTCCCCCTCTCTGCTAGCCAATTTTACCAGAACTCCCAACCCCACAGCCTGAAACATACACAATCCCATAAACATTGTCATCCCCAACTCCCCACTCTTGACATATCCACATCCCTCCCCACAACATATTTAAACATACAAATTCATCCCCCAACTTCGGAAAGGCGTGTTCATTCCCCCACGGGCAGACTTCCTCTCCCGTCTGTCTACCCGATGCCACTGCCTGTCAAGAACTCGCTGCTGAGTGCCGCCCATCTGTGCCATCTCTGGAATCCGCTGGATGCCTGCCTCCTTCATAGCTTCCTTCAGTGCCAGCAAGGTCTCCGCACGCCGAGTTATCCCATTAACGGTGAAGGCAAGCCCCACTGGGAATAGCCACTTATATCGTATATTGTCCTCTTGTAGCCGAGTAGTAAACTCCCGCCAGGACTTCCGGCGCTGCAGCGTAGCTGCGGCCAGATCAGCATATATAGCAACGTCAGTTCCTTGCCATTTAAACTTTCCCATGGAACGCATCTTGTTGGCTATTTTGTCCTTAATCTGGTAATCATGGAAGCAAACGATAATGTCTCTAGGCTGCTCCCGTCGCACTGCTCCAAGCGATCTATTTTATTTATTTAATTTAACAGTTTTTATATACCGCACTATTCATCATCAGTGCGGTTTACATTAAACAACAAAATACCTATCAATATATAACTGATCTAGGTTTACAGATAACAGGGAAGGTAAACTGGGTGTGAACAGGGGATAACTATATACAATTAAATATGTTACATCAAGGTATAGTATTTGACGAGATGCAGTATTTTCACATTTTAATATGTTACATCAAGGTATAGTGTTTGACGAGATGCAGTATTTTCACATTTTAAACCTTTGTTCTGGGTTGTTATGTGTAGGAGTTAGATAAGAGAGGCGGAAGACAATTCTAGGGTGTGTATGGTAGCTTGAAGTGCAAAATGAATAAGTAGTGCTTGATGGACCTTCTGAATTGGGTGATATCCCTGATTGATCTGATGCTGGGAGGTAGTTTGTTCCAGCACTTGGGAGCATAAGACACAAAAGCTCTGTTAGTGGTTTGTTGTGTCCATTTTGTGGAGATACTAGGAGTAACTAGTGTGTTTTCTGCTACTAGTCTCCTGGATCTATTGTTCGGTGCATGGGTGAGGAGATTTGAGATCGATGCAGGGGATATTTTATTAATGACCTTGAATGTGATGAGGAGAGTTTTATATATTATTCTGCAGTTTATCGGGAGCCAGTGTAGATCGATCAGTATTGGTGTTATATGATCTCTTTTTGAAGCTCCAGATAAGATGCGGGCTGCCGCGTTCATCGCCAGTTGAAGTAGACTTAGTGTATTCTTGGGGAGGCCATGAAGGATGATATTCGCATAGTCGAACTTGGAAAATTGTACGGAAATCCTTGGTCTCCAGCATTGGTTTCAGGTGATGCAGTGTTTTTAGTTTGTAGTAGATTGTTCTTACGGTGTTCTTTATGTGCTCCTTAAGATTGAGTTGTTGATCGAGTATCACACCGAGGTACTTTATGGAGGCTTTGATCGGGAGTTCTGCATCTCTTACTATGAGGGTGGTTGGTGGAGAAAATTGCTTGTTTCTTGTGGCTATGAGCACTTCGGTTTTCTTGAAATTTATTCTCATGTTCTGATTGAGAAGCCAGTCGGTTATTGCATTGAAACAGTTGATTAGTGCAGAGTAGTCAGGATTTGATACATTGATCGGTGTGAAAATTAGCACGTCATCTGCATATAATAGGCAAGATATACCGAAGTCTCTGATGATTTGGCAGATTGGCTGCATGTATATGTTAAAAAGCAGCACAGATAGAGATGAGCCTTGGGGTACTCCTTGTTTCTGTTGGAAGGGTTCAGATGTAATGTTGCCTGTACGGACCTGTTGCCAACACTCTTCTAGGTATGATTTGCACCAGTCCCAGGTAAGGTTATGGATGCCTTTTTCGTGAAGTCTAGCTAGCATAATATGGTCAACTGAGTCAAACGCCGCTGATATGTCCAGGAAAATCATTGCAATGGCCATGTGAATGTTGTCAATCCCACAAATGAGTTTGTTGAATAGTGAAGTCATGAGTGTTTCAGTTCCATGAGCTTCTCGGAATCCGTGTTGGCATGGGTCCAATGGGGCTGCTGTGTCTATGTGTTGTTGGATCTGCCTCTGAGTTTCCTTCTCAAGTATCTTGGCTAGATAGGGAATACTGGAAATTGGGCGGTAAGACACTTCCTTCTTCGGGTCCATCTGGATATTTTTTAGCAGTGGGCGAATTGATGTTTAAGGGCAGTAGGGAAAACCCCAGTTAGATAGGAGATATTTGCGATCTTAGCTATGCAAGGGCTAAGTTCGGCACGTAAGGTTTTGATCCAGTGTGCTGGACATGGGTCATTTGGTGCTGTGGTGGTGTTTATGGTGGCGATAATCTCTTCGATGGTTTTTCTTGATGGAGGTGAGAATTTATCGAGTGAAGCTTGAGCTTGGGGGAGTTGGATTAGTACTTGTGAAGAAGTTGTATTCGCCTTGACCAATTTGGATTGGATGAAGTTGGCATATAATTGTGGTTGTATGGATTCTTGTTGTGGTGGTGATGGTTCTTTGGTTAACATTTTTACTAAATTGAAGAGATCACGTGGTCTGTTTAGTGCTTTGCTGAGAAGATCGGAGTGGAATTCTTTCCTTGTGGCCCAAGTTAGTTCGCGATGATTTTTGAGGTGAGTAAGATACTCTTCTTGATCCTCGCTGTTGTGGGTGTCTCCACTTTCTTTCTAACTTCCTCAGTTGAAGTAGAGATGTGCGTAGTTCTGGAGAGAACCATGGGGCATCCTGTTTTTTATTGGAGCGATTCTTGGGTGGGAGCTTCTTGTTCATGGTTGGTTGATGGGCATACTGATAGAGAGTGTTGTTCCAGTTAGAGATCAATTCGTTCAGGTTGTCCGTTGGCTTGGAAAGTTTTGGCAGCGCTTGTTTAGTGAGGATCTCAATGTCTAACGGCTTAAATCGCCCTGAGCTTGCTGTTGATGTGACTGGCTGTGCGAGAGTGTTTGGATTTGTTGGTATCTGAAATATGATCAGGCTATGGTCTGACCGGGATAATAGATGGTTGGGTATGATTATTTAAGCTCGTGACTGCTGGTGGAACGAATATCAGATCAAGGACGTTCCCTTGTTTGTGTGTGGGGTTGTGCACAATTTGCTTGTATCCAAGGTCTGTCATTGCATCGAGGAATGTACTAGATAAGTTGTGATGTAGAGAGGCAAGGTTAAAATCACCTAACAACCAGTTTGGTTTGTTGGGGTTATCAGGGTTGCAGGCCAAGTTTATTATATCCGAGAAATCTTCTGATACTGCGTTTGGTGCCGAATAAATGAGATTGATAGAGTTGCTTCTATTTGTGATAGTTATAGTGTCTAGGTGCTGGGAGCTCCTGGTTAGGGACACTCGGTATTGCTCTATGTGCTCGATCCAGCACCACCTCCACCACTTCTTCCCCTGCCTCTTGCAGGACCGCCTCACAGATAGCTTTCGCTGTTTTCATACAATCTTGGTACGCGTCTACCTCAGGGACACCCTTTATGCGCAGATTCTGTCGTCTGGCTCTGTTCTCCAAGTCTTCCAGCTTCAATGCCATACTCTCCTTGTCATCTTCCAAACTCTTCAATCCTTTTTCTAAGGATTCAGTGCGCGCCTCCAATGTCTCAAGACATCCTTCAACTTCCGCCACCCAGCATCCTACTTCAGTTATATCAGCTCTCAGCTGTGAGAACATCCCCTCTACTTCTCCTTTGAACCCAGCAATGTCCGTTTTAATTTCATTGAACCACGATTTGAGTTCTTCCTTTGTAATAGCCACAATAGCACTCACTGCAAGGGGGTCCTTCTTGCCAGAATTAGACACTACCACACTCCCAGTCGGGCCCTCTGTCATCTGCTTATCCCTCTCCTGAGGCTCTGTTTGTGCACTTCCATAAGCAAATTCCTTTAGATCAGCTGTTTTCTTTCTGGTGGATGCCATAGCTTATGCACAGCTGCCTCCCACCACCACAGTGTCCTGGGCCGTTTTCAGCTTCTATTCAACCACTAGATGGAGCTATTCATTCATTGCTGCAGAGCCATGTGCTCAGTTGAAGAAAAGATAGCAGAATTATAAATTGGAACCCACAGTTAAGAACTCAGGGCAGCACACTTATTCTGCTGCAGTTCATTCCCAATTCCTTCCTCCTGGTATTGTCCAAAGCAACAGCCCCCACAGCTTAATGTACAGGGAGACAGTATACAGCAACTTAAGTCAGCTCTCCCTCTGATACTCACTGCAGCAATCCCCTGCAAAGAGCTCCAGCAGAAGGCTCAGCAACCCCTGATCCTCGGAAGGGCACTTCAGATCCAGCTCTCTCACACAGCAGCTACATCGGGGAACCAATTAATTTCACCAAGTGGGGAGCCCAGGGAGGCAGGCAAAATAGTAATTACACTTACCTGGTAATTGTAGTTCCTTGAGAGACGACAGCTTAGTCCTCTACCAATGGGTTGTATGCACATCCTCCTGCAGCTTGGAGACTGGACCAATCAAAACTCTGCATTCCTGCAAGTAGTGTGCTGGCATTCCATATCAGCTCCAGTGAACTATTGACAAAGCAGACTCAGAGCAACAAATAAGTAGCCAATACCAAAAAAATGCACTATAAATTGTTATAAAGTATCATTAATGATTAGCAATTAGAAAGCATCATAAACTGCTGAAAAAACTGTAGAACGGAACCCCCCCCAAAAGTACCGAGGAAGCCATCCGGAAGGGGAGACCGCCCCATGCCCTGCCCCCCGCCTGCCGAGCCAGAGCCAGGTTGCGAGAGACAGGGAATAGACAAAGTAAGCAGATGAAAGTAAGCGGAATATACTTACCCGCCCCAACTGCATCCCAGGTTGAACGCGTGCCGCACCAAGGCAGATACCCACGGGCGGGACTGAGGACTAAGCAGTCGTCTCTCAAGGAACTACAATTACCAGGTAAGTGTAATTACTATTTCCTTATCGTTCCTCCAGCTTAGTCCTCTACCAATGGGATGTAACAGAGCAGTACTAACGGGAGGGACCCTGCCAGCCGGCATGCAAGACCGCCGACCCAAAACAGGCATCCCCCTCCGCCAGAACATCAAGCCGATAATGCTTGCTGAAGGTATGCAAAGACGACCAAGTCGCCGCCTTGCAAATCTCCAGTGGAGGCACCAAACTGTATTCCGCCCAGGAGACCGCCTGCGCTCTAGTCGAATGAGCCTGAAGACCCATCGGAGCAGAGCGACCCTGTAACAAATAGGCGGAGACAATGGCCTCCTTAATCCACCGGGAGATAGAGGCCTTCGCCGCCGCCTCACCTTTCCTGGGCCCCCAAACAAGACGAACAAGCGATCGGACTTGCGGAAGGATTCGGTGACTGACAAATAACGGCGCAAAGATCGCCGGATATCCAAGCGACTAAGCCCCCGGTCGGAAGCCTGCTCTCCCGCCACCCGCAAGACGGGAAGAGAAACCACCTGATTCACATGAAAGGCAGAAGACACTTTAGGGAGGAAGGAAGGAACCGGGCGAAGCACCACCTTATGAGAGGAAAAGGAGAGAAAGGGTTCCCTACAGGAAAGCGCCTGGAGCTCCGAAATACGCCGAGCCGAACAGATGGCCACCAAAAAGACAACCTTCAAAGTCAAATCCTTCACAGAGGCCTGCGATAAAGGCTCGAAAGGCGCCCTACTCAGCGCCCGCAGCACCAAGTTAAGATCCCACGGAGGGACCGTAAGTCGACGAGCCGGACGCAACCGGGCGACCGCCTTAAGGAAACGCCCGACATCAACATGTGTTCTGAGAGCTACCCCGTGCACCTTTCCCCGGTAGCAGGCCAGAGCCGCCAGCTGTACCCGCAAGGAGCTAGCCGCCAACCCTTTATCGAAGCCATCCTGCAAAAAATCAAACACCACCGGGACAGAAGCTGTGGCAGCCCGGATCTGACGCCTTGAACACCAGTCCTCAAAGACGCGCCAGACGCGGACATACGCGAGCGAAGTGGAACGTTTACGCGCCTGAAGCAAGGTTGTAACCACCGATGTGGAGTAACCTTTCTTCCTTAGCCGCACCCTTTCAATGGCCAAGCCGTAAGCGAGAATCTCTCCACCCGCGGCATCAGGAGTGGACCCTGAAGCAGCAGCTCCGGCGACAACGGAAGACGCCACGGAACCCCGTTGAGTAAATGCACCAGGTCGGCATACCACGGACGTCAGGGCCAATCCGGCGCAATCAACAGTACCCGTCCGCGATGCGCCTCGATACGCTGGATCACTCGACCGAGGAGTGCCCACGGGGGGAAGACGTAGAGAAGACCCCTCGAGGGCCACGGCCGCATGAGAGCATCGATGCCTTCCGACATGGGTTCCCGCCGTCGGCTGAAGAACCGACTCACCTTGGCGGAATGGAAGGTCGCCATAAGATCCATCACGGGCATTTCCCAACGAAGCACTAACTGCTCGAAGACGGTGGGATTTAGCTCCCACTCCCCTGCGTCCACTCGCACTCTGCTGAGAAAATCCGCCATTACGTTGTCCGTTCCTGCTATGTGCGCTGCCGAGATTGCTTGCAATCGCGGCTCCACCCACACAAACAAACTCTGGGCTTCTTCCTCCATGGCCGAGCTGCCGGTGCCGCCCTGTCGATTTAGGTATGCCACGGTCGTGGCATTGTCGGACAGCACCTGCACCGCTCGCCCCGTCAAGTGAGCCTCGAAGTGCTGCAGTGCCCGAAACACCGCTCTCAGCTCCAGACGGTTGATTGACCACTTGTTCTCCTCCGTTGACCAGAGACCCTGCGCAAACTCCGCTCCGCAATGGGCTCCCCAGCCCGCCAAACTGGCATCTGTCAACAGCGGAAGCCACTCGAGCTGCTCCAAGGGCATTCCCGCCCGCAAAACAGACGGCTGAAGCCACCACTGCAGCTCTTTCCGGACCTGCGGCGGACACGGAAGTCGTTTGCTCAAGGGGTCGAACTGATTGGACCAGCGGCGAAGGAGGGCACGCTGTAACGATCGCATATGAAACCGGGCCCAAGGGACCACCTCCAAGGTTGCCGCCATCGTTCCCAGCACCTGAAGGTAATGCCACGCCGATGGTGCTGAGAGCTTGTGGAACTTCCTCACCAGCCTCTGCAGGGCCAGAACTCTCCGATCTGGGAGGAACACGGAGCCCTTCCGAGTATCGAACCGCACCCCCAGGTACTCGAGCACCTGTGTGGGCACGAGGCGGCTCTTGAGCGGATTGACCACCCAACCGAGGGATCTCTAAGAAGAATACCACTTTCGCCGTGACCGCCAGGCTCTCGTCTCGGGACTTCGCTCGAATTAACCAATCGTCCAGGTACGGATGGACCAAGATCCCCTCCCTTCGCAAGGCTGCCGCCACCACCACCATAACTTTGGTGAATACGCGAGGAGCAGTAGCCAAACCGAAGGGCAGAGCCTGAAACTGATAATGTCCCCAGGGAAGAGCGAAACGGAGAAATTTCTGATGGGACGCCCGGATGGGAATGTGCAGATAAGCCTCGGTGAGATCGAGAGAGGTCAAGAACTCCCCTTTTCTGACTGCAACGATAACGGATCGTAGCGTCTCCATCCGAAAATGAGGTACCCAAAGACAACGATTGACGCCCTTCAGATCGAGAATGGGACGGAGGGAGCCATCCTTCTTTGGCACCACGAAATAAATGGAATACCGGCCGAGACCGTATTCCGCTGGCGGGACGGGAACAATCGCTGCCAACTGCAGCAGCCGGTTTACTGTTTGTCGCAGCTGGAAAGCCTTCTGCGGGTTGTGGCAAGCAGATAGGACGAAGGAGTCTAGAACCGGCCGGGCGAGATCTAAGGCATAGCCGTCGCGGATGATCTCCAACACCCACTGGTCGGACGTAATGTGGGCCCAGGCAGAGAGAAACCCCCGAAGGCGACCCCCAAGAGGCCGAGTCTCTGCCGGGACCCGCCGCCCTTCATTGTGGCTTTCGGGCGACAGCGGAGGACCCCGCCGCAAAACCTCTACTGGCCCCCCGAAATCCACTAAAGCTCTGGTACCTAGAGGCGTAACGACCCCTCGAGGACCCTGCAAAACAGGGGGAACAAAATCTCCGAAAGTCTCTACTTTGGCCATGAAATGCCGGTGCCGCCTTACCACGTCTAGGCTTATCCTCCGGCAACCGGCCCCCCTTAGTTTCTCCCAGGTCCTTAACCAACTGTTCCAACGTTTCACCAAACAGCAGCCTTCCCCGAAAGGGAAGCTTGCCGAGCCGCGCCTTTGACGAGCCATCAGCCGCCCAATTCTTCAGCCAAAGAGCCCTACGCGCCGCTACCAGGGAACCCATACTGTTCGACAGGGCTCTGATGAGGTCATAGTGGACGTCCGCTAGATAGGCCGAACCCGATTCTAAGCGCTGAAGCTCCCTCACTGCGTCGTCCTCCAAGGAAGTCGACTGCCGTAGGTGCTGTACCCACAGAAGACAAGCCCGCGCAATCCAAGCACCAGAAATAGAAGCCTGTAACGCCAGTGCGTCCGCCTCAAAAGATTGCTTCAGCAAGCCATCCATCTTTCGGTCCTGGGCTTCTTTCAAGGCCGCACTGCCTTCTACTGGTATAGTGGTTTTCTTAGTAACCGCGGACACCATAGCATCAACCTTGGGGGATCGGAAGCGCTCCTTGTCCTTGTCCGCCAGGGGATACAGCTTGTTCATGACCCGGACCCCCTTAAGACCGGACTCGGGTGCATCCCACTCCGCCTGGATCATCTGATCAATCACCTTGTGAATGGGGAAAACTACCTGGGTCTGACGGACCGCCTGAATGATGGGATCCGCCGCATCCTCATCCTCTGTTGGTCGCTCCGGCGCCAAGCAGAGCGTCTGTAGGGCTTCCGTAATCAGGGCCGGTAATTCTTCCTTACGGAACACCCGAATAATTCGAGCCTGATCCTCGGGTTCCGCAATCTCCCCCTCTTCTAGTTCCTCCATGTCGATATCCAAATCCAAGTCCATCTCTTCCGCCTCTTGCCAGTCAGCGTCAGCAAGGGAGAGATCAGCCGGGCGGGGGCGCTTGGGGGCCTTTGCCCCGCCAGATGCATGGTCAACCACCGGTGATAGCATCTCCGAGGGAGCGGCAGGCAAGGTACCAGGCAGCTGCCCCTGCCAACTGCGACAAAAGGTCTGATGCATCAGCAGCACAAAATCCGGAGAGAATTCGTGCATGAGAGAAGAGCCCCCGAGATCCAATGGCCCACTGGCCAACCCGGGCACGACCGACGGTGAAGGAGCAGAAGGACCAGCCACCACTGCTCCGCTCTCCTCCCCCACCAGAGCCCCCTGAGCTTCCGGGGCCCCTGACATCTCCAACTGCTGCTCCATAGAGAGGGAAACAGAGGCGCAGCGATGACAGACGCCCGTTTCCCCGCAGGCCCCCCTGCGGGTGCCGCAGATTAAACACTGAGAGCTAGAGGGCATAAGCTCTACCAGGGCAGGGCCCGAGGAACTGCTGCCTCCAGCAAGTGCTAGGCCAAAGACAAGAAGGCACCCCTCAGCGTGGGTGCACTGCCCTATTAGCCCACGTTGGTTCTTTTTTTTTTTTTTTTTTTTATCTAATACTGCATTTCAAACAAAAATGGACCGCGAAACAGTCACTGAGCAAAACGCGGGGAAAAACAAAGAAACACAAAGAAACTAAATCAAACTCGAAATAAAATATTACCCCAGAAAAACTGGGCAGAACAGCAGCAGCAGCACCAAACAAAAAAAAGAAAAAAGGAGCTCCAGAGCTGTCCGCCGACACGCGGTGGCACAGAGACCCGTAGAGCCGCGCGCTCAAAATGGCCGCGGCTCCACAGAAAAAGGTTTTGGCGCTTTTTTCTACGGGCGCTAGGAACCCGCGAGCTGAGCACAGGCCGGCGCGGTAGAGCGCGTCCCGTATCGGTCCCCCTCACCCGAGCGAACCGAGGAAGCTGCCCAGGGCTGAAAACGCCCGATTCGGCCCCCAGCTCAAACACCCAGGTCTAAAGAAAAAAAGGGCAGACAAATTGCCGCGGACTGCCCAGAGGCAGAACCGGACCGCTGGGGTACCGTGGTAGGAGCTGTGCCCCAATTAGTCCTGGGACAGAGATCCTTTTATGTGGATTGACCGACAGACAGGCTGGCAGGAAATCCAACGGTGGCTTGGCAGACGGGGGAAAGCAACGGAGAAAAAAAAAACCCTCCTCCACCTCGACCCGAAGCTGACAGCTGTTGTAGCAGCTCGGGGGGGGGGGGGGGAAGCTGTTCGGTTTTTTTTTTTTTTGAGTGCCCTTAAAGAGCCAGCCTAAGCCAATCAGCCAAATAAAGAAAAAATTAAATTTAGCACAATACTGCTCCTTATCTGTTCTTCCAGTGAGTCCAGCACCTAGACTCACTAAGTCCTCCTGCTGCGTGGAGACTGGACACACTGGAGCTGATATGGAATGCCAGCACACTACTTGCAGGAATGCAGAGTTTTGATTGGTCCAGTCTCCAAGCTGCAGGAGGATGTGCATACAACCCATTGGTAGAGGACTAAGCTGGAGGAACGATAAGGAAAAACATTGAGGCTAGCGATCAGGGCCTGTGCAGAGCAACAATCAACCTTTCCTTCCACCGGAGCTGCACAGACCAGGCCTCTCTCATCGGCAGGTCAGGGGGGCATAATTTAAGCGACGGCGATCACATACCGGCCTTGACTCCCTTTTCCGCCTCACCCCGTCTTCCGCTGCACTCAGCCACTCAACTTATCCCCCATATCACGGATTCATGTCCTTCCCTCCAGTATTTGTGGGATGCCTGGCATGGAGCCTCAGGGAGATGCTGCCATGTCAGTTCGGGCTCGCTAGCGTCCCCCTGTCACTTGCTTTTAACACTTTTTAAGACAACTTCACAGATCGTTTACCTCCTAACTGGAAGGCCCTCTTTGTAAAGGTCACCAGAAACAAGTTTAGTTCTTTGTATTCAGACTATTTATTCTATTTGTATGCTAAGCTATACTCTGATTTGATTTAAATGAAAAGCTCTCTGGTGTTACTAAGACCTGACTGACTCAGCAAAACATACGTAATTCGAAAATACACAGATTTATCTGTTTTAAACCAAAGATTACCATTTTCCCCAAGATTTAGAGTATATTCCAGAAGATAAATACTTACAAGTGCAGATCTATTTCCAGTTATAGCAGTCCCTCTGGGTAGTCCTTCAAGACTTCCCCGGCTCTCGTCACTCAACTTCGCCCAAATTAGCCAATCGTTCAGATAGGCGTGAACTAGGATATCCTGCTTCTGTAGGGCTGCTACCAACATGACCATTACCTTGGTGAACATTCTGGGCACCATCGCCAGCCCAAAAGGCATCGCCCAAAACCAAAAATGTCCCATGAGCATTGTAAACCTCAGGAACCTTTGATAGTCTGGGTTTATAGGAACATGCAAATATATCTCAGTGAGATCCAGAGTTGTGAGGAACTTCCCCTTCTGCATGGATACCATTACAGAGAGCATGGTCTCCACGTGAAACCACGGTACCCTTAAGGCCTTGTTGACATGTTTGAGATCTAGAATGAGATGGGAGGAGCCCTCCTTTTTCAGCACCATGAAATAGATAGAGTACTGACCTGAGCAACACTGGTTTGGGGGTACTGGGATGACCGCATCCAATGCCAGGAGATGTTTGGAGTGGAGGAGTGGTCTAGTGGTTGGGGCAAGGTACTTCAGGCCAGAAGGTCGGGGGTTCAAATCCCACTAGAGGACAGCAACCTTGGGCCAGAAGGACTGGGGTTTCTAGTCCCACAGGTGCTCCTTGTGGTCTTGGGCAAGCCACTTAACCCTCCATAGCCCATGTTCCCTGTAAAATAGTTATCTACAAGTTATAATGCCCTGTTCAATGTAATTTCAGTTTATTCAATGTAAACCGCACTGATGCAGAATAGCGCGGTATATAAGAGAATTTAAATAAATAAATAAATGTTGCAACATCTCCTTTACAACCTGAAACTTGTCTGGCGCTTTGCAAGAGAAGAGCATAACGATATCTGACAAAGGGTGCTAAAATTCCAGTGTGTAACCATCGCAAACGTTCTTCAGAACCCAATAGTTTGAGGTGATTTGGACCCAGGAGTAGTAAAATTGCTAGAGTCGGGCTC
The DNA here is from genome assembly GCA_033557465.1 of Ichthyophis bannanicus. Classification (NCBI taxonomy): domain Eukaryota; kingdom Metazoa; phylum Chordata; class Amphibia; order Gymnophiona; family Ichthyophiidae; genus Ichthyophis; species Ichthyophis bannanicus. Next base: position 16,266,442 of record CM066041.1, on the reverse strand, counting down.
CTATGTGCTCCACAATCCCTTGGGCTCCCCTTGCTTCATTATGGCTTTTTGGTGTGGGCCTAAGATCCCATATAGTATCCATGGGTGGCTCCTCTGCCCCGAAAGGACTGCCCCCAGTAAGGAAACCGTCCCTTCTGTGGAGGGGGTAAGCATGCTGCCTGAAAGCGGCAAAAATCCTGTTTATCTCCCCCTTGACTGTGGCATCTGCCCTTTGCCTCCCCGAAGATTGTCCTCTGGCGGTTTGCCCCCTTAGTCTCCCCGAGGTCCTTGACCAGGCTCCTTAAGGGGTTTGCATAAGAGTAATTTACCCTTAAAGGGAAGCTTACCGAACCGGATCTTTGAAGACACATCGGCCGACCAATTATGCAACCTCACAGAACGTGCTGAGCCGCCACTACCAAAGCCATATACTTGGAGGAAGTGCAGACCAAATCGTAGCAAAAATCAGACACGTATGTGGAGGCCAAATCCAGCCTGGGCAGCTCCATACCAGCTCATGACTGAGGTTAGGCAGAGCTTCCACCCAGCACATGCAGGCCTTCGCGACATAAGCCCCACAGATGGAAGCTTGTAAGGACAACACATTAACCTTAAATGCCTGCTTCAAGAGAAACTAATTAACGATCCTGTGGATCCTTGAGGGCCGCTCTGCCCTCCACAGGAATCATGGTTTTCTTGGTCACAGCCATGACCAGTGTGTCCACTTGGGCACTCAAAACAACTTCTCCACTGTAGGAACAGGGTACAGACAACCCATTGCCTGCCCTTCCCTCAAACCACCTTCAGGTACTTCCCACTGAGCCTCAATCATATGCATGATGGCTTTGTGGACCGGGAAGGAGTTCTGCGGTATACGCATGCCCTGAAGGAGAGGGTCCTCCAGAGGCAACTCCTCCTCCTCTGCCCAAAAGGGAATGTTTATGGCTGCTATGACTTGAGAGATAACCGCCATAAGCACATCCTTGCAGAACATGTAAACCATGGCCGGGTCCTCTCCAGAGGGAAGCTCCCCCTCCTCAAGACCAAAGGTTTCAAGATCTTCCTTTGTGAACGAGGGCACCTCCCCGGCTTCGTCCAGACCCACCGAGATATCTGATTCCAAATCTTCTTCACTGTACCCCTCAGTGAGCTTCAGACATTTGGCCGGACACCTCTCCCCCAAGGGGAGCGGAGTGCACTTGGAAGCTGTGGCATTTGCAACTGCCAATGTCTTTTCAAGACCCTGGCCCTTTTGTAGCCTATAGGCTTTGTTCAACGAAAGAATCAACTCAGGAAAGAACAAATTAGTCACAGATTACCTTAGAAGCACAGGACAGGGTACTGTGTAGCAGCCAGTTTTAAATAAGTCTTCTTTCCCTCCCTCCCTGACACCCACCTACTGCTAGGATAATCGTAGCTTTATAGGTGCTTAAATCTCTTAAAGGAAAGGAGGTGGCATATTCACTCTCAGGTGCAGCTGTTTATCTCTCTGCAGCCTTCGACTTGGTGGATCACGCTCTTCTCCTCTCTCGCCTTCGGGATGCAGGCATCCGTGGTTTGGTGTATCACTGGTTTCACTCATTCCTCTGTCACCGGTCCTTTGCTGTCTCTTCTGCTCTTTCCACCTCCGATCGTTTCCCACTCCACTGTGGTGTCCCTCAGGGATCGATTCTGGCCCCCCTACTGTTTAATGTTTTTCTTGCCCCCCTGGCTCTACTCATCCAGCAATCTGGGATCTCTAGCTACTTCTATGCCGATGATATCTTTCTTCTGCACCATACTTCATCATCTCACCCTGATATATCTCCTTTAAATGATTGTCTGGCCACTATCTCTTCTTGGCTCTCCTCTAACTGCCTAGTACTCAACGTCTCCAAGACTGCTGCCATTTGGTTCCCGCACACCTCTCCTATTCCTTCACTCGCTCCATCCCTTTCAGGCTCCAGCATTACTCTAGTCCCCCAACTCCGTTATCTTGGAGTTTTTCTTGATAGTGCCCTCAGTTTCCACAACCATATCTCTCATGTCTCCTTGTGCCTTCGACAAATCCGTGCTATTCATCCATTCTTGTCCACTCAGGCTATCACCACTCTCCTTCTCTCCCTGATCATCACCAGATTAGACGTCTGCATCATCATTTTTGCCAGTATCCCCCAGTATCAAAGACGCCGCTTACAATTAATTCAGAATACCGCCGCTCGTATGATTTTACATGGTTCACCCCGCAATCACGTCACCCCTTTACTATTCCATCTACATTGGCTGCCAATTGATTTCCGGATATCCTTCAAGGTCCTTACTTTAGCCCACAGAGCTATCTGTCTACACCTCTCGGATCTGCTTACTTATCATACTCCCTCCCGCAGTCTTCGGTCCATTCACATCAGCCGCCTTCACCTACCAGCACCCTCCAAAGCACATTTACAATCTACCAGGAAAGCAGCATTTTTCTACTTAGCTCCATCTCTCTGGAACTCCCTTCCCACTGCCCTCCGTACAGAAGAATCATACCCCAAATTCCGTTCCCTCCTTAAGACCCATCTGTTTTCCCTAGCCTTTCCCTCATGAGTCTTAATATTCTGTTCCTATAACTATTTGTCTAACTGTCCTGTTCTTACTCTCTTCTCTATCATATATTGTAGCTCTATTTTTCCTTTTTCTATAATTATTAATTTTGTCTTTGTAAACCGCCCCGATGTTATGGGGGGGCGGTATAACAAGTGTGAAATAAACAAACAATAAATCCTCATCAGGCATACATTAAGGACCAGAGATTAATTAAGCTTCAGGTGAACAAAGTACATTAAACATATTAGGTATAGTTTTTTTAGTATAAGTATCCCTAGCAACCCTTAGTAAGTAAAGAACTTAAATACCAAAACACAACCTTAAAACTAAGAAGCATACAGCAGTCCAGCAGCGAAATGGGGGTTTTCCAGTTTTTTGCATCGAGTGTCACATTTATAATTTTCTCCAAGTTGGTGAGGGGTCTTACGTGTGCACTAGGTGCAAGGAGCTCTTTGCTCTCAGGGAACGAATCCGATCTCTGGAGGCTAGAGTAGCAGACTTGGAGGACATAAGGAACACAAAGAGGTACACAGATGAGACCTACAGGGATGTAGTACTGAACTCCCACCTCCAGTCTGGCAGCATCCTTGTTGCCATGGAGGAGAAAGGTCACGTGTTAGGAGAACATCACCCTGGTGCAGCAGGAAGTGATCCTGTAGCTAGGACCTGTCCTCCAGGTGATGAAACAAACCCTCTTGCACCGAGGAAGTTTCTCCAGGGCCATGTGCCACGAGGGAAGGGTTAGGACAGCCGTTATAGTTGGTGATTCGATTATTAGGAACATAGATAGCTGGGTGACTGGTGGACGTGAGAATCATCTGGTAACATGCTTGCCTGGTGTGAAGGTAGCTGACCTCACGTGCCACCTAGACAAGGTCTTAGATAGCACTGGGAAGGAGTCTGCTGTCTTGGTACATGTCAGTACCAATGACATAGGAAAGTGTGGTAGAGGGGTTCTGGAGGCTAAATTTAGGCTTTTAGTTAGGAAGTTGAAATCCAGAACTTCCAGGGAAGCATTCTGCAAAATGTTTCCTGTTCCACGCGCAGGACCCAAAAAGCAGGCAGAGCTCTGGACTCTCAATGCGTGGATGAGACAATGGTGCAAGGATAAGGATTTTGGATTTGTTAGGACCTGGGGAACATTCTGGGAAAAGAAGCTCTTCCGAAGGGTGGACTCCACCTTAACCGGAACAGAAACAGGCTGCTGGCATTGATCTTTAAAAAGGAGATAGAGCAGCTTTTAAACTAGATAATAGGGAAAAGCAAACAGTTGCCCAAGAACACATGGTTCTGAACAATGTATCCTTGAAGGATACTAGCAAAAGATTGAAGTTAGGTCTTATCAACAGAGAAGTTCCAATAAAGACAAAAGTAATTGAAATGCCCTTGAGTACAGAACAGACAGAGCGAGCTTAAAGATTACAAATTACCCCTGCCTACTGATAGCCAGATTAATATGAATAAAATACAGCCTCTAAGATGCTTGTGCCAATGCTACATGTCTAAAAAAATAAGATGTGAGAGTTAGAATATATAGCACTAAATGAGAATTTAGATATGATTGGTATCTCAGAGACATGATGGAAGGAGGGCAACCAGTGGGACACTGATGCCTGGATATAAACTATATCATGATAGAGAAGATCAAATTGGTGGAGGGGTTGCGCTCTCTGTTAGAGAGGACATTGAGTCAAAGGATTAAAGTTTTGCAGGAAACAAAATTCACTGTAGAATCTCTATGGATTGAAATTCCATGTAAAAAGGGGACAGGAAAGGCGATGGCAGTGGGGGTGTACTATCGATCGCCTGGCCAGAATGAACAAATGGATGATGAAATGCTCAAAGAAATCAGGGAAGCTAACAAAAGTACACCACAGTAATAATGGGTGATTTCAATTACCCCAGTATCGACTGGGTCAGTGTCATGGCAGGACATGCTAGGGAGATAAAGTTTCTACATGAAATAAATAACTGCTTCTTGGAGCAGCTGCATCATGAACCGACCAGAGGGGAAACCATTTTGGACCTAGTCCTTAGTGGAACACCAGCTCTGGTGCAAGAGACAAGGGTATTGGGGCTACTTGGCAACAGTGATCATAGTATGATCGCGTTTGATTTAATAAATGAAGGACGGACAATAAGGAAACACACAGTACCACCTTTTAACTTTAAAAAGAGAGATGATAAAATGAGGAAAATAGTTAAGAAAAAACTAAAAGGAGCAGTTTCAAAGCTTGGGTATTGATTAAAAAAAAAAAACAAAAAACAAACTATCTTGGAAGCCCAACCAGCTGTATTCCACGCTTTAAGAAAGGTGGAAGAAAGTCCAAAAAAACTGCCAGCATGGTTTAAAGGTGAGTTCAAAGAAGCTGTTCAAAAAAGCATCTTTCAGGAAAGCATAGTTACTCACCTGTAACAGGTGATCTCCAGGAACAGCAGGAATTTAGTCTTCACATATGGGTATCGTCGGTAACGACAGAGCCTGCGTGGGAACGCTCCCCAGCGTCCACTAGGAAAGCTTTTGGAAGCATCCCACAGCGCCTGCGTGCTGCCTTCCCACCTTTCCCAACTGTCCCTCTCCAGTTGAGTTTAAAGCAGAGACAGAGACAGACAGAGAAAGAGACAGAGACAGAGAGAGAGATACAACTCCTAGGGGAGGTGGGTGGGTGGGTTGTGAAGACTAAATTCCTGCTGTTCCCGGAGATCACCTGTTACAGGTGAGTAACTATGCTATCTCCAGGAACAAGCAGGAATGTAGTCTTCACATATGGGGACTCCCTAGCTTCAGATGCCAGGGAGAGACCCCAGAAGTTGTGTGTCCCTGTGAAAGGGCTCCACTTCCCCCCATGGATCTCTGGCATCCTACCAGGGATGGTGGATAGGAGTTGATTAAGTATGGAACAGGTGTTGAAGAACAGCCTGATCAAACAAGGCATCCCCGCGGGAGTCCTTGTCCAAGCAGTAATGGGCTGTGAAGGTACGAACCAAAGCCCAAGTAGCTGCTCGACAGATGTCATCGATAGACACAGAGTGAAGATGAGCCACAGAGGCTGCCATGGAGCTGTGATATGGCCTTCAAGAGGAAGGTTCTTACTCTCATAGGCAAAAGATATACACTGTGCAATTCAGCTGGACAGTGTTCTTTTGGAGACTGGAAGTCCCAAATGACTAGGATAAAAAGCAACAAAGAGTTGACAGGACTTTCTATGTTGCTGTGTCCTTTGCAAGTAAAAGGCTAAAGCCCTTTTGCAGTCCAAAATATGAAGATTCCTTTCTGCATTTGAGGCGCGAGGCCTTGGGAAAAAAACAGGAAGGTAAACCGTTTGGTTTAAATGAAAAGGTGACACCACCTTTGGCATAAAGTGTGGACGAGTCCTAAGGACTACCTTATCATGATGGAACCTTGTATAAGGAGGATCAGCCACCAACGCTTGCAATTCACTGATGCAACGTGCTGATGTGATTGCAATAAGAAAGATTACCTTCCAGGAAAGGAATTTCAAAGAGGTAGTGGCTAATGGTTCAAAAGGCAGTTTCATGAGCTACCCAAGAACCAGATTTAAGTCCCATGCCACCAGTGGTGGCTTAATGGGAGGCTTAGTTAAAAGAAGGCCTCTCATAAATCTCGCTATGAGAGGATGAGAGGAAATAGGTTGTCCATTTAGAGGCTTGAAAGAAGTTGCTATAGCACTCAAATGAAATCTCACTGAATTCGTCTTAAGCCCTGTATTTGATAAATGAAGATACTCCAGTAATGATTCCAGAGGTATCGCAAGAGGGTTAAGAACCTTCTGCGAGTACCATATGGTAAACACGTTCCACTTAAATGCATAAGAGCGTCTTGTGCAAAGCTTTCTGGAAGCATAAAGGATATCCTTTACCTGTTGGGAAAGGTTAAGACCATGAAGTTCTAGGCTTTCAGCAACCAGGCCCTGAGATGCATAGACTGGGAATTGGTATGCCACAGCATCCCGTCCTCGTGAGAAAGGAGATTTGGAGCAGGTCCTAACTCCAGAGGAGGAGCTTGAGAAAGATGTAGGAGCAGAGAGTACCACATTTGCCGTGGCCAATGTGGAGCTATGAGGATCATATGACCTCTGTCTCTCTGAAGCTTAAACAGGGTTTTGGGAATTAGGGGAATGGGTGGAAAGGCATACAGGAAGTCCTAACCCCAATGGAGGAGGAAAGCATCCCTGGCCTGACAACCCTGAGCCGGAATTCTGGAACAGAACCGGGGAAGTTTGGCATTCAGCGGACTTGCAAAGAGGTCTATGTCCGGGGTTCCCCAAATTGAAAAAATTTTGGCCACCTGGTCTACATGGAGACCATTCATGTGGAAGCAGAACTCGACTGAGTCTGTCTGCCCAAGAGTTTTGAATGCCTGGAAGATACACCGCAAGGAGATGAATTTGATGCTCTCTGGCAAGGGACCATAGTCGCAAAGCTTTCTTGCAAAGCGATAGAGAGCCTGTTCCGCCCTGCTTGTTCATGTAGAACAAGGCTACTTGATTGTCCATTTGAACTAGGACTGTCTTGTAGATGAGCTGGGTGTGGAATACTCGAAGAGCAATGAAAATTGCTCTGAGTTCTAGGAGATTGATGTGTAAATAGGCCTCCTATGGAGTCCAGGTACCCTGGGTAGAGAGGCCTTGCAGGTGGGCTCCCCAACCCACCTGTGAAGCATCTGTTAGAGTGGCCTGGAGTGGGGGTTGTTGAAAAGGAGACCCCACCAAAAGGTTTTGGGGCGATTGCCACCATTGGAGGGACAAAATAAGGCAATCTGAGTTTGCTATCTTGTTTGACAGGCAACCTGATGCCTCAGTCCACTGAGTGGATAAAGTCCACTGGGCTGCCCTCATATAGAGGCGAGCATAAGGAACCACATGCACGGTGGATGCCATGTGGCCTAGCAACTGTAACATTTCCCGAGCAGTGAGGTGAGGTTTTAGCACTGCTTGGAAAGCTAACTGCACAATGCAAAGGCAGTGGGGCTGTGGAAGGTAGGCCCTTGTCTGTCTGGTATCCAGCAGAGCTCCTATAAACTCTAGGGACTGAGTGGGAGCAAGGTTGGATTTTGGGAAGTTTATAACAAGTCCCAAATACTGAAGGATGCACATTGTGCGAGAGAGGGCAAGCCTGGCCTCTGGCTCTGAAGAGGCTCGAATGAGCCAGTCGTCTAAGAAAGGGAAGACGAATATTCTCAGGGTGCGGAGAAATGCTGCCACCACAGCCATGCATTTTGTGAACACCCTTGGTGCAGAGGCCAGGCCAAAAGGGAAGAACCCTGTATTGGTAGTGCTTCCCTTGAAACAGAAAGTGAAGGAACCTTCGGTGAGTTGGAAAGATGAGAACATGAGTGTACGCAACCTTGAGATCTAGAGAACAAAGCCAATTCTGGCTCTGAAGGTATGGCAGCAGAGTTCCTAGAGAAATCATTTTGAACTTCTCTTTGAACAGGAATTTGTTCAATTCTCTGAGGTCTAAAAAGGGTCTGTGTCCTCCTGTTTTCTTTGTAATAAGGAAATAGGGGGAGTAAAACCCTGTACCCCATTGGGGAATGGGTACCTCTTCTATTGCCCCTTGAGCAAGGAGTACAGTGACCTCTTGACCTAACTGGTCGTTGAGAGAGGTCTGAGAATTGAACTGTCTTACCATTGTAGGAGGGGGTATGCTGAGGAAATGAAGCTTGTACCCCCTCTCTTACAATAGACAGAGTCCAATTTTCTGCTGTTATCTGACACCATCTGGGGGCAAAATGACATAACCTTCCTGGGATGGTGGAGGGTTCTGGGCCGTTCAGGGCCAGGAAGGCAAAGTTCTCTAGATAGGAGTCAAAGCCCCTGTGGAGGCTGAGTCTGCTGAGCCGATTGAGGCTTAGCTGCTTTTGTCTTTGTCTAGGTTGTTGCTGCTGTCTCTTTTGGGCAGACTGACCTAAACAATGCCCCTGCTGGGTATAGGAGGGATAAAACTTCTTACTGAAGAATGGTTTCTTATAGGATTTTTTCCTCGCAGGATCAGCTGTAGATTTAGACAATCTATCCAAAGTGATATTGTCAGCATCTCTCTCATTAGCTTTATCCTGTCAATTCTTGCCAAAGAGATTCTCTCCTGTGCAAGGAATATTTCCTAGTTTATCCTGTCCCCAAATTTCCAAGTCAGATGCCTGGAGCCAAGCAATCCTACGTGCACCTATAGCAATGGCAGAGGTTCTGCTTATGCACTCAAAGCAGTCAAAGGCTGCACGATTCACAAACTTGGAAACATCCTGGGCATGTTTGACAAGGGCGAGGTAATCTTGCCTCTTATCAGGAAGGAGGGGGCTCATAAGCTCCAAATCTCCTGTGACCTCCTTAAGGAACATTCCCGTATATAAGATATAGGAACTGATCCTTGCAGAAAGCATGGAAGCCTGGAAGGTTCGACGTCCAAAGGCATCAAGAGTCCTACACTCACATCCTGGAGGATTAGATGCATGCCTTTTTGCACTCTTTATCCTTCTCATAGCTGATTCCACCACCATGGAATGGTGTGGTAATTGAGTCTTCTGAAAGCCAGGACAAGGAGGAACTCGATACAAGGTGTCGAGTCCTCGAGAGTGAGGAGATGTGATTAGAGGTGTTTCCCACATCCTTAACATGAGATCATGCAAGATCTCATGAATAGGTAAGGTGGCTGCCTCGTTGGGAACTTTAGGGTATTGCAGAATTTCTAATTCCTTTGCCCTAGGCTCTTTTTCAGGAGCCACTGTGATAGAAAGACCTCGGGCCACATCTCGGATAAAATTCTGAAAGGACATATCCTCTGGTGGAGACATCCTATGCTGAGGAGAAGAGGAATCCTCAGGAAGAAGTACTCTGGTATCGGCAGAGCTTTCAGAGTCTTCAGACTCATCTGAGGATTCGAAGTATCTCCGATACAGGTGATCGTGCAAGGCACGGTACCGGTACCGATTGAAGTTGGCATCGGAGTGGTCCGGTACAGACTTGTCAATGCCGGATAGACATGCATGACTCGGTCCCGATAGAATACCTGCCGATGTCGATGCAGTCAGTACCGGTACCAGTTGAATTGTCTGAAGCGGTTTCAGGGGCATCGAGGCCGTGAGAAGAGCCACCAGACTGCGTTCAATAGCCAAGAATCTCTGGTCTATCGATGTTGCCGATGCTTGGGTATCGGTACCGGATGAAGCATCCGGTACCCCAGAGCATGGCACCAGTAGTTCTGCCGAGGTTGAAGCCTCAAGAACATCCTGGAACCCTGTTAGTGCTTTGGAAGCTGAAGCCTCCTGCCAGGGCAATTTTGCCGGTGAAAGTCCCTCAAGGGCAACGCCAGAGACATCTCGATGTTTAGAAGGCGATCTACCCTTTGAGGACCGGCTAGACTTGTGTTTAGTTACCTGAGATCCATGGGAGGAAGACGAAGCCCTGGAAGACATCGATACCACGGAGGCTGCATCGGAACATAAGAACATAAGATATGCCATACTGGGTCAGACCAAGGTCCATCAAGCCCAGTATCCCGTTTCCAACAATGGTCAATCTAGGTCATACATACCTAGCAGTTTCCCCAAAAAAACCAGGTTCCGCAATGCTTGTAACTGGGTCAAGCACTGATATCCTGGGTCCCTTCTTAATAATGGTTTATGGACCTTTCCTCCAAGAACTTGTCCAAACCTTTTTTAAACTCAGCTACACTAACAGCCTTTACCACATCCTCCGGTAACAAATTCCAGAGTTTGATTAAAAGTTGAGTGAAAAAATATATTTTATTTTATTAGTCTTAAATAGTATACCCTGTAGCTTCATTGTATGTCCCCTAGTCTTTCTATATACTGATAACGTAAACAATCGATCTACGTTTACCCATTCCACTCCGTTCATTAATTTATAGACTTCTATCATATCTCCCCTCAGCCGTCTCTTTTCCAGGTTAAAGAGCCCTAACCTGAGGACTTCCGGTGATGCGGTGAGCCGGAGCAGACGCATGCTGCTCGGGCTCTGGGCCCCTTCACCCCTCCACCACAGATTTATGCGGTGATCGGGGCTGCATTCGGGGTTCTTCGCCCCCCCCTGGGCCCCCCCGCAGAAGCCGCTATTGGGGCCGGTGCCCCGGAGCCCTCCGTCTCCCCCGAAGAGATGATGCTTGGAGGCGGCCTGGATTTCGGCGGCAGACGCCGCGCGGGGAGTGCGGCTGCAGTGTGAGTGAGGTGAGGTGGTGCGGGGGTGATTCCAGCGGCGGTCGGAGCGGGGTTCTGCGGCGGCGGCGGCCCTCGGACTGCGGTATCCTGCCCCCCCCCCCCCGCATGTATCTACCAGCCGGGCCCGGCGAGTGGGGCCGATGCGGCAGCTGCTGAGGGGACCGGGGGCTGTTGCAGGGCCTGGATCGGGGGCACCACTTGCCTTCCAGCCTCTCTCAGAGCTCCTTGAGGGCAGAGCAGCCCACCAGAAGATCAGAGCACCCACTAGAGGGCTCGTGGGCCTGATACAATTCTCAGTCTTCACCACGCAGACGTCTGGGTCCTGAGCCTGGCCTTAGGCACACTGAGTTCGAGCTGCACCCCCCCCCCCCTGCCTCTGGTCTTCGACGGATGCCCTGTTGCTACTGCGCCTCCGGCCCGCGACAGCCTTTGCCCCGCACTCTGGGCCCACCCCCCCCCCGGCACATCGGTTTCTGAGACCTGAGCCTCCTGTCCGAAAAGTCCGAGCCGGTGACTTGTGTCCTCCTCTCAGCACTCCTGAGCCTGTGACCTGCGCCCTGCCCTTGGCTCTTGGAGGATTGCGACCGCTCACTACATTCGACACCCGAGAGTTGGGGACTCCTTCCTTGCCCCCCGGCACCTCGACGCCTGTGACACGGGCTCCCCTCCCCTCTTCTTCTAGCGAATAGCGGCCCGAGACCTAAACTCTTTCTCCAGCGCTCGGGGGGACTTGAGCGCACCAGAGGCCTCGGAGATGGCGGCGAAGGGAGGCCGTCGGGTGGAGAGGGAGAAGACCCCCCCTACCGCCAAGGGGGGGGGAACAGTCCTCGCCGCTGAAGGGAGAGGCCAGGGCTGCAGCGGGGATGGTGGACGAAATCTCCCTGGCCGTGGCGGGGGTGCTGTCCGCGCAATTCGACGACCTGCGGGGCCGCATGGACCTCATCCAAACCTCAGTGGAGGCCCTGGGCGGCCGACTGCAGGAGGCGGAACACCGGATAGAGCGGTCCGAAGAGCATGTGCTGGAGCTGCAACAGGAGATGGCCCGGATGAAAAAGTTACTCCAGGGGCAGGAGGCCAAGCTAGACGACTTTGAAAATAGGTCCCGCCGGAATAATCTGAGATTTCTTGGAGTTCCGGAAGTTATAGAGGACCGGGACCTACAATCCTACGTAGAGGACCTGGTGAAACAAATTCTGGAGAACGACCCCGAGGGCACTTTAATCCAAATTGAGAGGGCACACCGGGTCGGGCCTAGGAGAACCAGTGAGGGCCGACCTAGAGTGGTTCTAGCACGGTTCCTGCGATTCCAACAGAAAGAAGCAGTCCTACGGGCCGCGCGAAAGAAAGGGACTATTCAAAAAGACAATGCCAGGCTACGTGTTGTTCAGGATTACTCAGCGGCTCTGGGCCAGCGGCGACGAGAGTATGGACCTTTGTGCCAGGTTCTGATAGACAATAATATCAAATTTATTGTGCAATACCCTGCCCGGCTGATCTTTACTCATGGGGGGACCCGTCGGTCCTTTGACTCCGCGACAGCAGCAACGCCCTACGTGGAAGAGATACGGCGGAGGGCTGCAGTGGTGGCCGAGACTTGAGGTCCAGAGGGGAGGACTACCGAAGTGCGGAACAAGCCCGGAGTTTCCATTATGGACTTTAAAGTGATGGTGATGGTAACTGGGGTGGGGGAGGGTGGAGGATGGGGCCTGCTCAAACTATTGCTACGTGGGGGGTTGGCTGTGTTCCAGAGGTGTGGGGGGCGGGTGAGGAATGGCCCGAGTAGTTGGGGGTGGCTTGCCGGGGGGGCGAGTGGGGGGGGAGTGTAACGGGGCTGGTATAATGGAGGGGTGAGGGGGTCCCTTACGCATCTAGGAATACTTAGAGAAGGGGAGGAGGATGGTAGATGGGATGAGGGTTGGGAGCGGGGAGGAGAGGGGGAGGGGAGGGGGTGGGTGGGAGGGGGGTGAAGGGATGGGAGGGTGGGGGGGTGGGGAAGGGTGGGCAGGGGAGGGAGGAAGGGGGAGGGGGTGTAGGAGGTGAGCAGTATTTTCAGGGACTAATGGAGGGGTGGACGACGGGAGGGAATTTCCTGGTGAAGAAGAGGGGAGGACCTCAGGCTGGGGGGGTCCCTTCCTCAGAAAAGGTATGGTTTATGCTGTATTATAATAAGCCTACTTTTGTATTACATGCCGCTTAAGATAATTTCTTGGAATGTATGTGGTCTGGGCAGCCCCATTAAACGGGCTAAGGTCCTCCAGGCTCTGGCACGGCAGAAGGCGGACATCGCAATGCTCCAGGAAACCCACCAGACTGCTGAAGAACACCGAAAATTATGCCGGGAGTGGGTGGGACAGGTCTGGGGGGCTCCAGCTCAGGGGAAGAAGGGGGGAGTAGTCTTCCTGATTCATAAACGGGTGAGGCTGGAGGTTGTCCGGGATTTTGTAGACCCGACTGGCAGATTTGTCTTGGTGCAGGGAGTCCTTGAGGGGAGGCCTGTTATCCTGGGCAACCTGTATTGTCCAAATGTACTTGACTTGCCCCTCTTTGCCCGCTTTGCCTCCAAGATCGAGACATTGCCGGAGTCCCCCCTGATTTTGGGGGGGGACTTTAATGGGGTCATGGATGTTGACCTTGACACTTCCAAGGGGGGGGAGCAGAGAGACAGAACTGCGACGGTTCGGGCCCTGCGACGTTTATGCTCTCGACTGGGCTTGGTGGACCCCTGGCGGCTGCTTCACCCGACCGAACGGGATTACACGCATATATCCCGGGCTCATGGCACTAGTGCCCGTATAGATTACCTGTTGATTTCTACAGGCCTGTTCGTTAAAGTGGCGGATGCGCAGATAGGGCCTATGGAGATATCTGACCATGCTTTCGTTTGGCTCGACGTCCATTGGACTGGGACCTCTCCCCGCCCCCCGACGTGGCGATTCCCGCTCGAACTATATAGGGACGCGCAATTTCGCTCCTTTCTTCAACAACGCTGGCAGGAATTTGAAGCTGATCATAGGGGTCACCAGGATGACCCCGAACTGCTCTGGGAAACTGCAAAGGTGGTTCTGCGGGGGGACATAATAGGGTTCCTTGCCCGGAAGAGAAGACTGAGGGCCGAACGTATTATTGGTTTAGAGAAGTTGGTGACGCGATTACGGCGGCAAGGGGCTCAAAACCCGACTGCAGGGCTTAAAAAGCAGCTGTGGGACTCTCAAATGGAATTAAATGAACTTCTGCACCAGCGGGCAAAGAAATCTGTGTTATACTACCGGTACCAACTTTACCGTTATGGGGATAAGCCCGGGAAACTCTTGGCCAGATGCCTCCGGGGACCTAGGGGCTCCAAACTGGTGCCGGGTTTGCGGGATGATTCGGGGGTGTTACACCGGGAGAACTCGGAGATTGTGCGGGTTTTTCGTTCCTTTTTCCAGACCCTTTATACTGCGGAGTCGCCTTCCCATACGCAGATGGAGGAGTATGTGGGGGCTTTGGAGTTACCGCGCTTGACCGCGGAGCAAAGAGCGCAGTTGGAGCAGCCGATAACGGTGGCTGAGCTGCAGGGGGCTATTTCCAAGGCCAGCTGTTATAAATCCCCAGGATCCGACGGGCTTGGTGCGGAATTTTACAAAATCCTTAACGATTTGATCTCCCCAACGCTGGCTGCCGTGCATAATCAGAGGGCACAGCAGGGATACTTTCGCTGGGGAGCTAACCACGCCCATATTGTCCTTATTCCTAAACCGGCGAAGGATCCCCTCTCCGCGACTTCGTATCGTCCTATCTCACTACTCAATTTTGACCTTAAATTGATGGCCAAGGTTTTGGCAGACCGCCTGGCGGAGTTTCTGGGGCTGTGTTGGTGCATGATTGTCAGGTTGGGTTCGTGAAGGGGCGATACGCAGTTCGCAATCTGCGCAAAATTGTGGCGTCCCTGGAGTGGGTCCAGCATAGACAGTTGCCCTCACTGCTTGTTAGTTTTGATGCGGAAAAGGCCTTCGATCGGGTGGATTGGCAATATTTGCAGTACATCCTTCCACGCTATGGTCTCGGGCCTTTATTTTGTAGTATGGTTGCGAGCCTGTATGCCGATCCGACGGCGGCGATACTTTGTAATGGGGTGGTATCAGAGAGGTTTACTTTGCAAAGGGGGACCCGTCAGGGCTGCCCCCTCTCTCCTCTCCTTTTTGTCCTGTCGTTGGATCCTCTCCTGCGGAGAGTGGCGGGTATGCGTTCCATAAGGGGGGTGAGAATGGGCGCTCATGAATTTAAGATATCTGCCTTTGCAGATGACCTGTTGGTACATTTACTTTCGCCAACAGACTCCTTGCCGCTTCTTTTAGACGAGCTCCGCACCTTTGGACAATTTGCGGGGCTACGTATTAACAGGGACAAATCTGAGGCCATGGACGTGTTGGGGAGCCTTCGGGGTAGTTGGCCGGGGGGCTTCCCTCTTCGATGGGCCGGGGATCAATTTGTATACTTGGGGATTGTATTGCCTTGCCATCCAGGACGATTGTATAGGTGCAACCTGCAGCGAATGCTGACCAAGGTGCGAGCCCAGGTGCAGGCCTGGCAGCCTCTCCCCTTGTCCCTATTGGGAAGGATTGCGGCGATTAAACTGGTGCTCTTGCCCCGGATCCTGTACTGGTTGCAGACCCTCCCTGTTTGGCTCCTCCGGAGGGATGCCCGGCTTTTTGAGGTGGAATTTCGGGGCCTCCTCTGGGGGGGGCGAGAGCTCGTGTCCCCTACAGTTGGCTGGTGGGGAGGATGCGCAATGGGGGGTGGGGGCTCCCGGATCTCGGAGCTTATGCTTTGGCCTGCCAGGCGCGCCATTTGGGGGACTGGCTAGGTGGCACTGACTTTTATACACCCACGGCCTTGGAGGAGGAATATGTGGCGCCCCACTCTTTGCGGGCCCTCTTGCACCTGGAGGTCAGCCAGTGGGCCACCCACTTAGCTGAGAGTGTGTTGCTGCTCCCGGTCCGTAAGACCTGGCGGCAGTTGAACACCTATTGGGGCCGTAATTGGAAGGCATCAAGTTGGCTGCCCCTTCGGGGCAATGCCAACTTTACCCCGGGGACGGAGACCGCGGCCTTTCGTTTTTGGGGGGAGAAAGGTGCCCATAGTGTGGGGAACGTGGTAGACCTGTCCGGGAGGATCAAACCCTTTTCTGTGCTCTCCCGCGAGTTCGACTTGCGGCCTCATCATTTCTTTGCATATATGCAGGTGGCCCATTATGTGGCCTCCCTCCCAGGAGAGGAGTTACATGGCGATCGCTCGGTCCAGCTTATGGGGTTTTTTTGGCCTGGATGATTCGACACGACCGTCGATCCGGGGTTTTCACCTCCGGTTGGAGCAGCTTCGCCAGCGCCCAGACTACTGCAGAGTAGAACAGGCTTGGGGGGCAGAAATGGGGCAGGAAATCCCCCGGGGCACTATTTTGGCGGCCCTACGGCGCGCGGTGAGCCTGGTGGAGGGGGCTCGTTGGCGGGAAATACAATTTAAATGTCTTACCAGGATCCACTTCTCACCGCGGAGGGCCCTTCGTTGCCACCTGACTGTGGATGGCGGTTGTCCGCGGTGTGCGGCGCCCATGGCGACCTTGTTACATATGTGGTGGGGCTGCCGCAGGCTTCGCCCTTATTGGCGGAGGATTGCCCTGTACATGGCCGATCTGCTGGGACAACCTATTCAGTGGGATGCAGCCTTGGTGGTCTTGGATGTTCTGGCCCTTGCCTCTCCGAGGGGGAAGTGGGGTCGCTGGCTGGTGCGTAAGGCATGTCTGGTGGGTAAGGGACCTCTGTTGAGGCGATGGAGGGAGACCCGCCCTCCCTCTTTTTGGGAGTGGCGGAACTCTTTCCATCAGCTTATGCTCCTGGAGTGTAGGGCTGCCCGGGGCCACGTCCAGCGATGGTCCGCCTTCTTGCTAATTTGGGACCCATACATTCAAAATCTGAGTGCCCGGACTCGTAATACAGTCTTGCAGTTGGGTTGTTAACACCCTTATCTATTGTTTTGTTATTCGGGGGGACAGGCGGAACCTCCAGATGGTCCTGTGTGGCTTTGACATGTATGGGGGGGGGGGTGGGGGGAGGGGAGGGGGCGGGGGAAGGGGGCGTGGGTTATTACACTTTGAAAAATCCATGTAACCGTCAATGGGTATGGCTCCTGGGGATAAGAGCTAACCCCAGAGAGTGGTGATTTCCTGTGTGCTATGTACCTGTTGTTTACTGTTGATGGTTCTAAATAAAGTTTTGAAAAAAAAAAAAAAGAGCCCTAACCTTTTTAGCCTTTCTTCATAGGAGTATCCTTCCATCCCCTTTACCATTTTGGTGGCTCTTCTCTGAACCTTTTCTAATAACGCTATATCCTTTTTAAGATACGGCGACCAGAATTGCACACAAAATTCAAGGTGTGGTCTGACCATGGCATGATACAGAGGCATTATAATATCTTTTGTTTTATTTTCCATTCCTTTCCTTATGAAACCTAGCATTCTATTTGCTCTCTTGGCCGCCGCTGCACACTGGGTAGAGGGTTTTAACATGTTATCCACAATGACGGCTAAATCTTTTTCCTGGGTGGTGGTTCCTAATGTGGAACCTTGCCTCGTGTAACCATAGTTTGGGTTGTTCTTCCCTAGGTGCATAACTTTGCACTTGTCCACATTAAATTTCATCTGCCATTTTGATGCCCAGTCTTCCAATTTATCAAGATCCTCTTGCTATTTTCCACAATCCTCTTGGGTTTTAACAACTTTAAATAGTTTTGTGTCATCTGCAAATTTGATAACCTCACTCGTTATTTCTCTTTCCAGGTCATTTATGAATATGTCAAAAAGCAGAGGACCCAGCACAGATCAATGGGGTACCCCTCTATTCACTTTTCTCAATTGGGAAAATTGGCCATTTAGCCCTACCCTCTGCTTTCTATCTTTTAACCAGCTCCTGATCCACAGTAGTACACTGCCTCCTATCCCATGACTCTTTAGTTTTGCCAAAAGTCTCTGATGAGGGACCTTGTCAAAGGCTTTCTGAAAGTCTAGATACACTATATCAACTCACCTTTGTCCACCTGTTTATTCACACTTTCAAAAAAACATAACAGATTAGTAAGACAAGATCTTCCTTGTCTAAAACCATGTTGGCCGTCTCCCATTAGGCCATGACTATCTACGTGTTAAGTAATTTTATTCTTTATGATGGTTTCTACCATTTTTCCCGGTACTGACGTGAGGCTCACCGTCTGTAGTTTCCCGGATCACCCCTGGAACCCTTTTTAAAAAATGGTGTTACATTGGCGATCCTCCAATCTTCAGGTATTACAGATGATTTTAATGATAGTTCACAGATTACTAATAGCAGGTCTGTAATCTCATATTTCATTTCTTTCAACACCCTTGGATTTATACCATCTGGCCCAGGTGATTTGCTACTCTTCAGTTTATCTAATAGTTGAAATACATCTTCCCGATGTATCGATATTTCCTTCAATTCTTCCGCACCTTTAAATACCACTTCAGTCATGGGTAACATCCCTACATCTTCCTCAGTAAAGACCGAAGAAAAGAATTCATTCAGTCTCTCCGCTATCACCTTGTCACCTCTTAGTGCCCCTTTAACTCCTCTATCATCTAATGGACCAACTGACTCTCACAGGTTTTTTGCTGCGAATGTACTTGAAAAAATATTTATTTCGCGTTTTTGCTTCCGCAGCAAGCTTCTTCTCAAATTCTCCCTTTGCCTGCTTTATCAATGCCTTGCATTTGACCTGCCAGTGCTTGTGCTGTTTCCAGGTTTCGTCGTTTGGCTCTTTTTTCCATTTCCTGAAAGATGCTTTTTTGGCAAGTCTCTGACCTCACCTTTAAACCATACTGGCAGTTTTTTGGACTTCCTTCCACTTTTCTTAAAGCGTGGAATACAGCTGGTCTGGGCTTCCAAGATAGTATTTTTCAACACCCAGCTTGATGTAAGTCTTTAACCTTTGCAACTGCTCCTTTTAGTTTTTTCTTAACTATTTTCCTCATTTTATCATAGTCTCCCTTTCGAAAGTTAAAAGGTAGTACTGTGGATTTCCTTACTATCCCTCCTCCACTAATTAAATCAAAGGCGATCATGCTATGATCACTATTGCCAAGTGGTCCCAACACCCTTATCTCTTGCACTAGATCTGGTCCTTAAGGAGGGAAAAATGGTGCTAAATTTAGCAGCTCGGTATTGCCGGCCCTTTTTTGATTTCATCCCACAGGCAACACACTCTGAAATAGAGTGGTCAGGACCTAATCATTTGAGGCACCACTTATGGGTGTCGGTGACGGAGAAGGTACCGCCACACTTAGAACACTTTTTAAAACCCGAAGCGGGTTTTTCCATTTTGAAGGAAAAAGTTGGGCCTAGTGCCCAAAATGGCGCATGGCACCTGAAGAGAAAGTTACTGGAAAGACTCCAGAAGAAAGGTTTTTTTTTTGTAAAGAAAAGAAGGAAGAACTGGCGGTACCAGTGTAGCGTCGAGGGAAGGCAGACGCGACCACAAAAAAAGAATAGAAGGGATTTTTTTCTGTCGGCTCCGTGGAAACAAAACTGGAGAGGAACAGTTGGGAAAGGAGGGAAGGCAGCATGCAGGTGCTGTGGGATGCTCCCAAAAGCTTTCCTACTGGACGCTGGGGAGCGTTCCCGGGCAGGCTCTGTCGGTACAGACGACACCCATATGTTAAGACTACATTCCTGCTTGTTCCTGGAGTTATGTCAAAAGGAGCCAAATGATGAAAACTGGAAACAATAAAAGCACTGGCAAGTTAGATGCAAGGCAGTGATAAGGTAGGCAAAGAAAGAATTTGAGAAGCTTGCTGTGGAAGCAAAAATACATAAGACTTTTTCCAAGTACATTCATAGCAAAAAAAAACCTGTGAGAGAATCAACAGGACCATTAGATGATAGAGTGGTGAAAGGGGCACTAAGAGGGGACAAGGCCACAGTGGAGAGACTGAATGAATTCTTTGCTTTGATCTTTACTGAGGAAGATGTAGGAATGTTACCCTTGACTGAAATGGTATTTAAAAGGAGATGCTACGGAAAAACTGAAAGAAATATTGATACACCGGAAAGATGTATTACAACTATTTAATAAACTGAAGAGTAGCAAATCAGCTGGACCAGATAGTATACATTCAAGAGTGTTGAAAGAACTTAAAATATGAGAATGCAGACCTACTATTGGTAATCTATGAACTATATCATTAAAATCATCTGTAAAACCTGAAGATTGGAGAATGGCAAACACGCCAATTTTTTAAAAAGGGTTCTAGGGGTGATCAGGAAAACTAGAGACTGGTGAGCCTGACGTCAGCTCCAGGAAAAATGGTGGCAACCATCATAAAGAACAAAATTACTGAATGTAGGGATGGACAGATAAAGGGATACCAGAATCCCCAATATGTAATTGAAGATGGATGAATTTCTTGATACAAAATGTGTTTAGAAGTTTGACTTTTCACCTACTTTCTTAAATAGAATAAGATGTCATGATCATGAGGTCTCTGTGTAACTGTCTTTAAAATAGATGGAACAGTGCTAACGCAAGCAAAAAGAACATAGGCTATGACCTGTGCAACCATAGTTCATTGTACAGTCAGCTGGAAGTCCCTGCTGACAAAACATAATTTTTGCAACTTTTGCAATTATAAATTTCATCTAATATACTGTAATCAGATCTTACTCTGTAAAAAGAACTTTGGCGACACCTTGTGTTATTTCATGGTTATAATAAATGATTGTAACTTCCTCTTTTTCTCTAATAAAAAGAGAACTTTTTGGAGGAGGACTTTGAATTCGGCAGGTGTGGAATTATGCCCGTCCATATACCGCTTGCCGTCTTCCCTCTGAGCTCAAAGAAAATAGCACTTTGTGTGTGTGTGATTGTGTTCTGTATTACTCTACCTGTCTCTCACTACTGATGGACCAGAGACCTAAAGAGCCGAGGTATTGTGGTCAATTCATGAAGTTTTCTTCACAGAACATGTAGATAGTCATGGCTTAATGGGAGACAGACAACATGGCTTTAGCCAAGGAAGATCTTGTCTTACTAATCTGTTATGTTTTTTTGAAGGTGTGAATAAACAGATAGACAAAGGCGAGTCGGTCGATATAGTTTATCAGGACTTTCAGAAAGCCTTTGACAAGGTCCCTCATCAGAGACTTTTGGCAAAATTAAAAGTCATGGGATAGGAGGCAGTATACTATTGTGGATCAGGAACTGGTTAAAAGACAGAAAGCAGAGGGTAGGGCTAAATGGCCAATTTTCCCAATGGAGAAAGGTGAATAGTGAAGTACCCCAGGGATCTGTGCTGGGTCCGCTGCTTTTTAACATATTCATAAATGACCTGGAAAATGGAATAACGAGTGAGGTTATCAAATTTGCAGATGACACAAAACTATTCAAAGCTGCTAAAACTCATGAGGATTGTGGAAAATTGCAAGAGGATCTTGATAAATTGGAAGATTGGGCATCCAATTGGCAGATGAAATTTAACGTGGAGAAGTGCAAAGTTATGCACCTAGGAAAGAACAACCAAAACTATGGTTACACGATGCAAGGTTCCACATTGGGAACCACCACCCAGGAAAAAAGGATTTAGGTGACATCGTGGAAAACATGTTAAAACCCTCAGCCCAGTGTGCAGCGGCAGCCAAGAGAGCAAATAGAATGCTAGGAATCATAAGGAAAGGAATGGAGATTAAAACAAAGGATATTATAATGCCTCTGTATCATGCCATGGTCGGACCACACCTTGAATTTTGTGTGCAATTCTGGTTGCCGTATCTTAAAAAGGATATAGCGTTATTAGAAAAGGTACAGAGAAGAGCCACCAAAATGGTAAAGGGGGTGAAGGATACCCCTATGAAGAGAGGCTAAAAAGGTTAGGGCTCTTCAACCTTGAAAAGAGACAGCTGAGGGGAGATATGTTAAATTAATGAATGGAGTGGAATGGGTAAATGTAGATCAATTGTTTACAACATCAAAATATAGAAAGACTAGGGGGCATCCAATGGAGCTACAGGGTAACCTATTTAAGACCAATGAGAAAATATTTTCAAGCAACATGTAATCAAACTCAGGAATTTGCTACCTTGCTTCATAACCTTGGTGCGAGATGTCACCCTTTTCCAATACATCACTATAGCCACCCACACGGCCGGCCACACTCTCGATTTAGTACTGACTTCATCTACCTCCTTGTCCTGGCGCTCTAACTTTGTTGCCACCCTGCTCCCTTAGACCGACCACTTTTTTGTTTCCTTTCATTTGACCCTCCTGCCACCATCTCCGGGAAGCTCTAATGCACTAGGCCCATCCCCTCCCCACCAGGTCAATTCCTACTTGCGTCGTGTTATCCCCTCAGGCTTTAGAACACTTCCCCACCATGGATCGACTATTTCCCTCCAATTTTTCCACACTAACAGAGCAGCAGGTCTCCTTATTGACCACCTCTCTCTCCTCCGCCCTTGAGAGAATTGCTCCCATTTGCCCTCAACCCCACCGACCACCAACTCTTTCTCGACAGCCATGGTTCGACTCTAGCCTCCATCTTCTCTGCACTCAACTGCGCCACTCTGAGCAATGCTGGCAAAAGCTCCACACGCCAGAGGCATTATGTCACTTTAGATCTTTCTACCAGTTTTACCGTGAGCAAATCCACCTGGCTAAGCACACACATTTCTCAGCAATTATCTCTGCTGCACCTAACTCCTCTTGGTGCCTCTATTCTGTCCTAAAATCCTTATCCCTGCAACCCAGTTCCCTCCCACCACATCCCCCTGCAATCTCTCCCCCCCTCCCAGCTGGCCTCCTTGTTTATGACTCCAAGATACGATTTTTACACTCTTCCCTCAGCCTTCCTGACCCTTCCTCTTTTCCTCCTCCCTCACCTTCCCCTCCACCCTCTCCAGCCCCTTTCTCCTCTCTCTTACACCTGGTCCGCTTTCCACCCAAACACGCCAACAGAACTCTCCAAACTATTCTCTACCTCTCATAAAACCTTTTGCCCACTCGACCCCATTCCCTCCACCTGGATCTCTGAACCATCCCTAGTGCTCCTTCCAATCGCTCTCACTATACTCAATCATAGCCTGGCCTCTGGTGTTTCCCCTACCCTCTGGAAGCATGTAGTGGTCCGTCCCCTTCTAAAGAAACCATCCTTCGACCCCCTTAATCCCACCAGTTACCATCCAGTTTCCAATCTGCCATTTCTTTCAAAGATATTGGAAAAAGCAGTTCTCTCAACTCACACCACCTTGATTCTATACGCCTACTGCACCCCCGCCAATCCATTTTTCACCCAGGACATGGTGTCAAGACCATTATGCTCTCTCTCCTCAATGACCTCCACACTGCACACAACCGTGGTGATATCACTATAGCAGTCTCCCTCGACCTATCTGCAGCCTTCGATCTAGTTGACCACTTCTGCTTTCCTGCCTTCGGGACTCTGGGCTTCACGTCACTATCTGTGGTTTCACTCTTTTCTGTCTTCATGTACTTTCTCAGTTCACTCTGGGTTGGTTTCCTCTGACCCCATCCCCCTTTGCTGTGGTATTCCCCAGGGTTCTCTCCTGGCTCCCCTCCTATTTAATATATTTCTTGCCCCTCTAGCCTTACTTGTTCAACAGTCCGGTCTTTCATCTTACTATTATGCGGATGACATTCTCCTTCTCCATCATACCTCGCCCCTACAGGCTGACCTCACTGCTCTCAACACCTGTCTGGACCGCGTATCCTCTTGGCTCACTTCTAACTGCTTGCATCTTAACCTATCAAAGATGTTTGCCATTTGGTTCTCTCTCACTGGCTCATGCCCAACGACTACTCCAACTCTCACTGGTACACATATTCCACTAGTCTCCACTCTCCATTACACCTTGGAGTGGCTCTCGATTCGGCACTTTCTTTCCACAAACATATTTCTCTCCTCTCCCGTCGCTCTTTCTACTACCTTTGACAAATTTGTGCTATCCGTCCTTTCCTTTCCCCTCAGGCTCTTACCACCCCTTCTTCTGTCCTTAGTTATGTCACATTTAGACTTCTGTAATCTTGCCCTCACTGGTGTTACCAAGACTTAACTCCAGCGCTTACAACCTTTACAGAACACTGCTGCAAGGATCATTTCCAATACTTCATGCCGCGATCATATCACCCCCACCCTTATAGAGCTCCATTGGCTTCCAGTTTCGTACCGCATCCAGTACAAGTTCCTCACCTTAACACATCAGGTCATCTACTCCAATACCCCACAATACTTCGCTGATTTGCTGCATTTTCACATCCCTCCTCGCAGTTTATGCTCTATCCATGTGAACCGTCTTGTACTTCCATTCCCTTCTCACGCACACCTCCAATTCACCCTACATTCTGCCTTCTTTCCTTGGCTCTTCTCTGGAATTCCCTCCCAACCACCCTCCATCAAGAATCATCTCTCACAAAATTCAAGAACCTTTTGAAAACTCACCTTTTTCAGAATACTTTTGACCTTCTCTCTACCTGCTCTTAATGCCCCTCTGCCCTTTTACTTTCATGATCTTTTCAGCTCCTTCCTCTCCTCTTCTACCTACCTGCTCTCCTCTCTCTGTCCTGTCATGAAATGGAGTTCCTTTCCTTTCCTTTTCCTGGCCGTAGGCCGTCATTTCTTTATTTTTGTTAATTTGTAAACCGCCCTGAAATAATAAGGTGCGGTATATCAAGAATCATAATAAACATAAACATAGTAAAAGCTGTTAGTGTAGCCGGGTTTAAAAAGGTTTGGACAAGTTCCCGGAGTAAAGGTCCATAAATCATTAAAGTAGACCCAGAATATTCACTGCTTGCCCTAGTACAAGCATTGTGGAACCTGTGTCTTTTAGGGAAACTGCTAAGTACTTGTGACCTAGATTTGCCACTGTTGGAAACTGGATACGGGGCTTGATGGACCTTGGTCTGACCCAGTATGGCATATCTTATGTTCTTAAAGAACTCCGAAAAGCCACAAGACTCCAGAGAATTCAGAGTCTCCCCCCTGAGCACCACCACCTGATTTCCACTTGAAATGGCCGTGGGAGAACAGGAACAAGCTATCAAGATGGCTGCCAGGGAAACAGCGCAGGAAATTTCTAGTCTTTGAGATGGCGGCCTAGCATCCCGATCTGGCTAGAAATGAGTTCCCTTGACCCTCCCAGACGCGGACACTGCCCTCATCGGCACTCAATCTCCTGTCTCTTCTCTCTTGCAGGATTTATAGCACCCAGCTTGAGAGAGTGAGCTCTGGCGTGGCCCACATGCGGCACAGACTAACTTAGAGCTCGGCATTCTACGAGCAGGAAGGCCACCAAGAAAATGAAGTTGCCCGGCCTGTTCGAACACCAGCAGACCCGACACTGCCAAAAATGCCAAAATCGAAAGTAACACTACGCCTGCAGAAAATCTGACCACCACTTACATTGAAGCAAAGTAAGAAGGCAACCAGGCTCCCCGGCATCCTGCAGCCATCGGGAGATACCAATGCAGACTGAATGGCTCACAGTATCCCCACAGAGGTCTTCTCCAACCACTGAAGGGCTCCGGAGTACCACCAAAACGTCAACGATCCATTCCCTTTTTTTTCCCTTCTCTCTCTGTTAATTAATCAGCTGTGCAGCCAAACCTCCACTCCAAAATAGTACTGCTTTCCCAGACAACAAAATACTACAAAAGCAGGGTGATGCAAGCTATCAGTCAGACCAAACCGCAAACAGTCAGGCTATACACCAGCTGCTGGAGACTGACATACTAAAGGGAGAAGGAACTTACTCTGCTGTGGCATCACTGGAAAATTTGCATAGTCAGTCTCCAGCTGCTGGTGGATCGACAAAACCAGTTTGTCTGGACAGGAATGGAGGGACGTGGATGTGGATGTGGATGTGGATGTGGATGAAAGAATGCTAGGAATCATAAGGAAAGGAAAGATAATAAAATTATAATGCTTCTGTATTGTTCTATGTTGTGATCACATCTTGAATACTGTGTGCAATTCTGGTTGCCATATCTTAAAAAGGATATAGCGGAATCAGAAAAGGTAGAGAGAAGAGCCACCAAATATGGTAATGGGGATGGAAGGAGACCCCTATGAGGGAAGGCTTAAAAGGTTAGGGCTTTTCAACTTGGATAAAAAACAGCTGAGGGGAAATATGATAGAGATCTATAAATTAATGAATGGAATGAAACAGATTAACGTAGATTGGTCGTCTACAACATCAAAAAGTAGAAAGACTAGGAGATGCGCAATGAAGCTCCAATATAACCCATTTAAGACTAAAAAGAAAATATTTTTTCACTCAACGTGTAATCAAACTCGAATTCGTTAGCAAAGGATGTAGTGAAGGCTATTAGAGTAGATGGGTTTAAAAAAAAGGTTTACACAAGTTCCTAGAGGAAAGGTCCATAAACCATTATTAAAGAGGACCTGAGAAATCCACTGCTTTCCCCGGGATAAGCACTGTGAAACCTGTGTGCCTTTTTGGGAACCTGCCAGGTACTTGTGACCTTGATTGGCCACTGCTGGAAACACGATACTGGACTTGATGGACCTTGGTCTGACCCAGCATGGCATTTCTTATATTCTGGGAATTATGCAATTGACTGTGTTGTATTTGTTATTCCTATAGAGTATGTAGGGCAAGTGAGGCATACATTGAAGCCATCAGTTGGCATTATAAACTAAGGAGAAATTAGACCTTACCTGCTAATTGTCTTTCCTTGAGATCTCTCCGGGCCAGTCCAGGAAAGTAGGGTAGTCAACCTCCTCCAGCAGCTGAGGACTGAAAAGAACTGAAAATCTTTGCTGACAGGCGCAGTAGCTCCCCCTGGTGTCAGAGAGAGTCAGTCAGTCTCATGTATCAAAGCAGCGGACCTAAAAACGTCCTAAACTGGAACAAAATAACAAAAGAACTAACATCAAGATTTTGTGGATATAAAGATAGAAGACAGAGTGTACTTTAACAGTTTCTCGTCTGCAACAACAGTGTCTTTTCTGTTGATTTTCGTTATAAATTTTTTTAAAAATTTTTTTATTTTTTCTTAATGTTTTTCATTTCTCCCTTTGAAAACATTTCTCTCAAAAATGTCTACCAATGTCCCCAGCTCCGACCACCCGCTAGGCAACCTGTAATAGGTGGAAATCTTTAGCAGAGGACAGTAACGGAATGAATTCTCGCAGCCAAAAAAAGAATGGGAGGGTCCTCGACTGGCCCGGAGAGATCAAGGAAAGACAATTAGCAGGTAAGGTCTAATTTCTCCTTCCTATTCGTCTCTCCGGGCCAGTCCAGGAAAGTAGGGCAGTACCAAAGCAGTACTTACAACTGGGAGGGTCCTGCGAGCCCCGCTACCACCGCCAAGGCCCCCACTGCAGCATCTTCCCGTGCCTGAACATCCAACCTATAGTGTCGAGCAAACGTATGCAAGGAAGACCACGTCACTGCTCTACAGATATCCACTGGCGGAACCAAGGCATACTCCGCCCACGAAGTCGCTTGACCCCTAGTAGAATGTGCTCTGATCCCCACTGGAGCCGTCACGCCCATCGACTGATAAGCTGCCCGAATGGCATGCTTCACCCAACGAGCAATAGAAGCCTTGGTCACTGCTCGCCCTTTAGCCGGACCCCCAAACAGTACGAATAACCTGTCCGACTTTCGAAACGGTTCCGTCACTCTAAGATATCTATGCAACACGCGCCCTAAATCTAAGCGCTTCAGCAACCGATCCCACCTCTCCCCCTCCCGAGGACGAAAGGTAGGAAGGAAAATGGCTCGATTCAGATGAAAACTAGAGATTACTTTAGGCAGAAAAGACGGTACCGGCCACAACACTACTTTCTCCACCGAAAACTGAAGGTACGGCTCCCTGCACGAGAGCGCCTGCAGATCCACTAAAAAGGCCGTCTTCCAGGAAAGCTCCCGGAGATTACCCGCTGTCTTGTACTCAAACGGCGGCCTTGTCAGAGCCTCCACCACCAAATTCAAATCCCAAGGAGGCACTACTTGCCGAACTGCAGGACGAATGATTCTGGCCGCCCTAAGAAACCTCCACACATCCGGATGCGAGGAAATTGAATGACCATGCACCTTCCCTCTATAACAGGTCAGCGCCGCCAGCTGCACTTTAAGAGTGTTGAGGGCTAGTCCTTTCTCCAGACCATCCTGAAGGAAGGCCAAGATATCTGGTAGCTGCACTCCCGAAGGTCGAACCTGCCTTTCCTCACACCACGCCTCAAAAATGCGCCACACCCGAATGTATGCCAACGAAGTAGAGTCCTTCCTGGACCTTAACATAGTGGCTATCACGGACTGCGAGTATCCTCTACGCCTCAACCGTTCCCTCTCAAGAGCCAAGCCGTAAGCAAGAATCGATCCACCTGCGGCATTAAGAGAGGACCTTGGCACAACAGATTCATCCGAGCGGGCAACCTCCAAGGAGGGGCGACCAACAGACGTACCAGATCGGCATACCACGGACGCCTGGGCCAATCCGGAGCTACGAGGATCACCGTCCCCCTGTAGTTTGCTATCTTCTGAATCGTTCGACCTATCAGTGGCCACGGAGGAAAGACAGTAGCTGACCCGACGGCCAAGGCTGAACCAGGGCATCGAGACCTTCCGACATGTGCTCCCTGCGCCTGCTGTAAAATCGAGCCGCTTTGGCGCTTGCTTGAGTGGCCATGAGATCCAGAACTGGGAGACCCCACCTCACCGTGATGTCGTGAAAGATCGCCCAGTTCAGTTCCCATTCCCCAGGATCTATGGCATGTCGACTGAGATAGTCCGCCTGAATGTTGTCTTTTCCTGCCACATGAGCTGCCGAAATCGCTACGAGATGCGCTTCCGCCCACTGAAACAGCTGTTGACACTCCTCTAGAAGCCACACACTGCCCGTGCCACCTTGCTTGTTGATGTACGAAACTGTCACCAAGTTGTCGGAAAATACCCGAACTGCTCGCCCCTCGAGCAGATCGGCAAACTCCACCAGCACCAACCGAACTGTCCGCAGCTCCAACCGACTGATGGACCAAACTCTTTCCTCCATTCACCAGACACCCTGCGCTATTTGGGTCAGGCAATGCGCCCCCCAACCGGAAAGGCTGGCATCGGTTGTGATTAACACCCAATCCGGCAGGGCTAAGGGCACTCCCGCTTGCAGATGAGCAGGAACCAACCACCACTGTAGACTGAGCTGTACCTCTGCCGGACACGGCAACCGCCGAGAGAGATGATGATCTTGCGGGGACCACCTTGTTAGTAAGGCTTGCTGAAGAGGCCGCATATGCGTTCTGGCCCACGGCACCAGGTCTAAGGCCGCCGCCATCGACCAACACCTGTAAATATCTCCAAGCCGTCGGAGCCTGAATGCGCAGAAACACCGTAACTTGCGAGAAAATTTTCGAACTCTTTCCGTGGGGAGAAAAACTGAGCCTACCGCTGTGTTGAAGAAAGCTCCCAAATAAGTCAATTGCTTTCCCGGTTGCAAATGACTCTTCGCTCGATTGATGACCCAACCGAGCTGCTCGAGAAACTCCACTACCCGCGCAGTTGCTGAGAGAGACTCCACAAGGGACTGAGCTCGTATCAATCGTCGAGATACGGATGGACCTGAATCCCTTCTTTCCGTAGCGCCGCTGCCGCCACCACCATGACCTTGGTGAGGGTACAAGGAGCGGTAGCTAGCCCGAACGGCAAGGCTCGGAACTGAAAATGACCCATGGGGACCGCAAATCGAAGAAATTTTTGGTGTTCTGGTCTGATGGGAATATGCAAATATGCTTCCGTTAAATCTATGGACGAAAGAAATTCCCCCGGTTTTACCGACCGGATTATGGATCTTAAGGTTTCCATCCGGAAATGCGGCACTCACAAGCAACGATTCACAAGTTTGAGACAGAGAATGGGTTGAAATGAACCTTCCTTTTTGGGAACCACAAAATAAATCGAGTATCGACCTAAGCCGCACTGGTCTGCGGGAACAGGCACTACGGCTTGAAGATGCAATAACCGCAACAATGTGTCATTGACTTCAGCCCTTTGTCAGAGGATCGCACGGGGAAGCCACAAAGGCATCTCCCAGTGGGTGAGCGAACTGCAGAGCATATCCTTCTCTGATAATTTCGAGAACCCACTGGTCCGTAGTGATGCTGGTCCAGGCAGAGAGAAACCCCTGCAACCGACCTCCCACAGGAATCTTCGCCTGGACCAGCATCCCTTCATTGCGGCTTTTTGGTGGAGTGCTGGGCGTTAAAATAGCCCCTATTGAACCCCCTGGCCCCCTAGCTACAAAACGTCCACGCTGATAAGGCGTAAAACGGGACCCACGGAAGCAGTGAGGATCACGCCCCTGACCTCTTTGTAATGAAGGTAGCTTAGCCGCTCTCGGCCGGTCTTCGGGAAGGCGACCCCCCTTGGAATCGCCTAAATCTTTCACAATCTTTTCCAACGCCTCCCCAAAAAGCAGCTTGCCCTTGTATGGAAGTTTACTGCGACGGGCCTTAGACGACGCATCTGCTGCTCAGTTCCGTAACCAGAGAAAGCACTTAGCTGCTGTCACGGACGCCATTGACTTCGCCGAGATCCTCACCAAATCATGAAAGGCATCCGCTAGATAAGCCGCTGCCGACTCCAGCTTTGCACCTTCCGCCGAAGACTTGTCCTCCTTATCCTGACCGCGCTCTCCCTGAAGCCAGCGGATCGACGCTCTGGACACATGCCCCACAAACTAAAGACTGCAAGGCCAAGGCACTGGAATCAAAGGCCTGCTTTAGGAGCGCTTCTAACCGACGGTCCTGAAAATCTTTCAGAGCCGCACCACCTTCCACCGGAATTGTGGTCTTTTTGGTAACCGCTGACACGAGGGCATCTACCTTAGACATACGCAATAACTCCTTTTCATCTTGGGGAATGGGGTACAGGCGAGCAATCGCACGACTTCCCCTTAGGGAGGCTTCAGGGCACTCCCATTACGATTCAATCATTTGCTTAATAACTCTGTGAATGGGGAAACAGCGCTGCTCTGACAAACCCTTGTAATAAGGGATCCTCTAACGGCTCCTGCTGAAGCTTAGAGAGCACAAGATTTAACGCTCCCAGAGACTGTGGAATTAATGCTCCTAACTCCTCTTTCCTGAAAGCTTTAGGATCCTCTCCTGGCCCTAACTCACCCTCCTCCAACTCCCCAGGCCAAACGTCAAGTCCAGCCTCTGACAGAATTTCGCCGTCTTCTGGCAACTGAGACCCAGACCCCAGAGGTCCCGAGCCCTCCAACGCTGTTTCCACGCCTTGTAACATCGAGGAGACCCCTTCCCCAGGGTCTGTCTCGGAGGACTCCAGTTTTTGAACTGCTGACACGCAGGCTGTAGCAGGAGAACAAGAGGAATGCGATTTTTTTTATTAAATAAGCGCTATGGAGCGCTAAAATAAACTCCGCCGAAAGAAGAGAGTCCAACGACCCTGGGCTCACTGACAGATTGCTGCACTGCTCCCTCAGCTGAAGGAGCTTTGCACGTCTTAAGATTTTTTTCCCCGACTTTACTGGCAACGCGGGAGAAGCGGACGGCTGAGATAAAATGGCCGCCGTTCCCGCTCTTTCTGCCACGCTCTGGGATCTAACTACCCCTTCATCTCCTGATTCGTTGCTTTTTAGGGTCTCCATGCTTAGAGAAAAATAAAATAAAA
This sequence comes from Ichthyophis bannanicus, assembly GCA_033557465.1. Lineage (NCBI taxonomy): Eukaryota > Metazoa > Chordata > Amphibia > Gymnophiona > Ichthyophiidae > Ichthyophis > Ichthyophis bannanicus. The sequence goes on along the minus strand of CM066041.1, from coordinate 16,234,981 downwards.
TAAATAAAGAAATAAAAGAAAACCGCACCGCCGTGATCCCCTCAGCCAGCTCCCAAACCGCGGAGGACAAAGCACGTCTTTGCAAGCTAAACTAGCCAGGAAACGAGATCCCAGAACCCGAAATCTAACACCGCGCAATGGCGCTACCTAATGCCCAGTACCCTATAAACGCCCAGGAACCAGCTCTACCTGAAAACTATAGCAAGGTTAAGGCTGCAACGATCCGCTCCCCCGCTGCCAGCGGGTAGCCGGAATCGCGGACATCAGAGACAGAGAACTGCTTCCTGGGGCTCCCAGAGCGTTTTCAATTGCCTCTCACTGAATAAATCTCCAAGAAGCAGGCTCTGCTTCTTAAATTGCACCGACTTGGAGGAGGAGTCCTTATCTTTCTTAAAAAAAAGAAGAAAAAAAGAAAAAACAAAACAAATGGAAGTCTGCTCCGCTGATGAGCCCTGCTAGAGCCCATCAGTCAGCGCACAGAACTCCGAATCCTCCGATGAGATGTGAAATATATATAAATATAGCCTTTTTTGTTAAAGCACAATCCGGTTCCTATTACTCCCTCCGGAACCTGTCAGCTACACAACTTGCTCAGCTGCTGAGGACAAAGACTGACTCTCTCTGACACCAGGGGGAGCTACTGCGCCTGTCAGCAAAGATTTTCAGTTTTTTTCAGTCCTCAGCTGCTGGAGGAGGTTGACTACCCTACTTTCCTGGACTGGCCCGGAGAGATGAATAGGAAACATGTAAGATAACTTTAGAATCCAAGCAGGAAGTGAACTAGAAAATAACTTACCTGTAGTGACAGTCTGCTCGAATACTGAGTTTCCATTCCTTGTTCAAGCTCCACCATTGCTCCTTCCACTCACTGAAGGTAAAGGTGAGAAGTTTCCGTTTGTAGTAATTTCTGTGCAAATCAGTGGAAAAGTTTGGTTTGGATTTTTTTTTTAAGTATCCTAATTAATATACTTGCCATGTAAAAAGACATAAGGGTTCAAAGATATAATTATATAATCTGACTTTTTACACAACAAGACAAGTATATGTATGTATATTTTATTGACGCTGTTCAAGACACTCTGGGCCTGATACTCAAAAAAGGCTAAGCCCCTAAATGTGTGACGCATTTTCAGACAAACTTAGCAGTCTTAGTATTCTGTTGAAAAATCATCTTAATTTAGGAGCTTAAGTGTTATACTTATAAATTTAGACCTACAAATAGAGGCCAAAACAAGAACTGCACACCAAAGAACAGATAAATCGAGCAAATGGAAAATGAACATGCAGGATAGTCAGCTCAAAGTTTAAAGATGTTTAATCTTATTGAGCATAAAATATACAAAAAAAATCAAGTAGGAACAGTCCATCCAGTGGCAGAGATGCAGAGTCTTAGGTATGTTGTATTCACCAGAACTACTTGGGCTACTTCCGAAAGGGTAAATACAATGCCTGCGATATGGCAAAAACGTAGACATCGCTTACATACTTTGGACTGCTATAAATATAGGCCCACCATTCATTTGCCTAGATTTATAAGCCTACTGCTGAAAATCAGTACTAAAGATCCTAACTTTCTTTCCCCACCCTAAATCTGCAAATTGTCATCCACTTTTTAGGCTCTTAAATTTAGGTGTTGAGTGACATTTTAAGTATAAAAACTTAGGAACTCAGCCCTACTAAATTTTCAAAGAAGCCAATTTAGAAGCATAAATCATTTGAATATCAGGCCCTCTAAACTTAAATGAATAGGTGGGATATAGTGAAATTAGGCCTTACCTGCTGATGTTCCTTGAGTGAGTCCAGTCCAGTCCCGCAACTGTGGGTAGTGCCACCTCACCAGCAGCTTGGAGACCGAGCATATCATGTTTGATGACATCAGGATATACATACTGGTGGCACCTCTCACCACAACCAGTATCCTTTATCTTTATCTTTTATCTTTATTCATCGCTTGATATACCGCCCAAGTGTATAGAAACAAAAATATGACGACAGAAAAAGACCACATGGCCTATCTAGTCTGTCCTTCCATATCAACAACTACAACAGTCCCCTTTTTACCTTTAGAGATCCTGTTTGTCCCATGCTTTTTTGAATTCAGTTACTGTCCTCATCTCTACCACCTCCACTGGGAGACTATTCCACGGATCCACTACTCTTTCCGTAAAGAAATATTTCCGCATATCATTCCTGAATATCTCTCCCTTCACCCTCATCCCATGTCCCCTCACAGCAGAAGTTGCTTTCAATTGAAAGAGGCTCTCTCCCTGAACATTTATGCCACGGACTTATTTAAACATCTCAATCATATCACCTCTATCCCGCCTTTCCTCTAAGGTGTACATCTTAAGATCCTTCAGTCTGTCCTCATATGCTTTACAATGAAGACCACTAATCATTTTAGTAGCCACCCTCTGCACTGACTCCATCCTGTTTACATCCTTTTGAAGGTGCGGTCTCCAGAACTGCGCACACTACTCCAAATGAGGTTGCACCAAAGACTTATACAGAGGCATTATCACCTCCTTTTTTCTGCTAGTCATTCCCCTCCATATGCGTCAGGGCAGTATACAGTATAAACAAAAACAGGAAAAGGAAAAGAACGCCATTATTTAGACAGGACAGAAAGAGACAGAGAAAGATACCTGAGCAAGAGAGAGACTTAGTAAAAGTACTGGTGGAGGAAGTTAACCTTAAGGGTCTGGGAGGTCGAAAGCCTGCTGAAAGAGGTGGGCTTTGAGTGAGCATTTAAATCGTTGAAAAGACAGTTCGGTATGGAGGGATGGTGGGAGGGAATTCCAGAGGGCAGGGGCCAGAAAGAAAAAGGCGGAGTGACTTGTTGATTCTAGATGAGCTGAGGATGGAGCAGGGAGGTAAAGACGACAAAGCAGACTTACGAAAGCAACTTTACAACAATCAATTATAACTATATACACTAACCCCCCTCCCCACCTCAGAAAAACTACCCCGCTCCTGAGAGATCGCTTACCACCTTCAAGGCTACCACTCCTGACCATGCCTGGACACTCCCGACTACGTCAAGTCACGCCGGGAAATCTTGTTCTTGAACGTAATCCCCACGCTTCTACTCTGCAACTGTGCTCCCGACTCTACCCTGTGCTGAACTTCTTCAGAGCCGGAGACATATGTGGAACCAAAGGACAATACTCTAGGGTGGGATCGGGACTGGACTGGACTCAAAGAACGTCAATTAGCAGGTAAAGCCCAACTTCACCTTTCTCCAGTCCAGTCCTGCACCTCTGGGATGTACCATAGTAGTACTAAACATGAGGGATCTGCAGGACCTGCCTGAAGAACAGTTGCTCCAAACCGTGCATCCCCCACTGCTTGAACATGCAACCTATGTTTGACGAACGTATGTAGAGACGACCAGGTTGCTGCTCTACAATTATCCCCAGTGGCACCAATCGCAACTCTGCCCACGACAGGGCCTGCGCCTTAGTCAAATATGCTCACAACCCGACCGGTAACTGCTTGCAACGCAGCAAATAAGCCGAGGAGATGGCCCCCCTCACCCACTGGGACATGGAGGCCTTCGAAACCACTTCACCTTTTCATGCACCATCAAACAACTGGTCTGACTTCCTAAACAACTTGGTTGTTTTCAAATACCTCAAACACGCGCCTGAGATCCAGCCGATAAAGAAGCGGATCCTGCGGTGCTCCCCCTACTCCTGAAAACACTGGAGCATTACCAACTGAGTCATATGAAAAACTGACACGACTAGGTAAAAAGAAGGGAACCATCCTCAGAACCACCTTTTCTGTTGTCAAAACAAGGAAAGGCTCCCTGCATGACAACGCCTGCAGCTCCAAAATCCATCTCACGGAACAGATTGCTACCAGGAACACTGCTTTTAGTGTAAGATCCTTTAACATACATGACACCAATGGTTCAAAAGGTGGCTCTGTTAACACTGACACCAGATTGAGGTCCCAAGAAGGAATTACTGCCCTCAACGGTGGGCACTACTATTTTACCACTGAGAAACCTAACCACATCTGGATGTGCCACTAGGGAACCACCTTTCACTCTCCCCCTGTAGGAGATGGCTGCGAGCTGCACCTGAAGAGTGCTATAGTATAGCCCCTTTTTGAAACCTGCTTGCAAAAATGCCAGCACCTCCGGCACAGACGCAGAGAAGTGTTTGACATTGGTAACCGGCACACCAGTCTTCTCTCCACACTCTCCCATAAGCTAGCAATGAATGCTGCCTAGCCTGCAGTAACAGTGATTTACCTGTGACGAGTAGCCACGTTGCGGCAATTGTGCCCACTCAATAGCCAAGCGAGAAGCGATCCACCTGCGGCATCAGAATGGGATCCTGAGATAACAGGTCTGGTCGAGGTGGCAGCCTCCCTGGATGGTCCACCGCCAATCGCTTCAAGTCGGCATACCACGGGTAAAGAGGCCAGTCGGGCACTATCAACAGTATGAAGTCTTGATGTGCTTCTATCCACTTTATGACCCGGCCTATGAGTGCCCATGATGGAAACACAGAGGTGCTCTTCTGTCAGCCACCTCTGTAGCAGGGCATTGAGTCCTTTGGACATGCACTCTCGGCGTCTGCTGAAAAACCATGTCGCCATTAGTCCATAATCAGTTGCCTCCACCACTGGACAAGGAGCGTAAAAACCGTATCGTGGAGGGTCCATTCCCCTGGGTCCAGATGAACATGGTTGAAATAATTGGCCGTGACATTGTCCTTGACCGACACATGCACCGCCGACAAGCCCTACAGATTTTTCTCCACTCGGGCCAACAACGGACCCACTTCATCTTACAGATTCACACTGCTCGTTCCGCCCTGGTGATTGACATATGCTACTGCCGTGGCATTGTCCGAGAACACTCACACCACTCTGCCTCAAAGTAGAGGGCCAAACTGCTGCAATGACAATACCACCACTCTCAACTTGAGAAGGTTGATAGACCAAACCAGCTCCTGCACCAGCCAACAACCCTGCACAATTTGACAATCGCAGTGAGCTCCTCAGCCAATCAGACTGACATCCATTGTTAAGGCAACCCAGCAGAGACTTTCCAGTGGCATGCCTACTCACAAGTTGCCACCCTGTAGCCACCACTGGAGCGATCTGTGAATCTCCACTGAACATGGCAGCAGCACAGAAAGGTGATGACTCTGCACAGACCACCTTCACAATAAGCTTTTCTGCAGTGACCGCATGAGCTCGAAGGTCACCGCATTGGAGCCCAACACCTGCAGATAAGGACAGCCTAGATAGGCCATGTGGTCTTTTTCTGTCATCATATTTCTATGTTTCTATGATAATGCCAAACCGTTGGTGTCTGCATGCTGTAAAACCTTTCGATCTGCACCTGCAATGCCAGCACCCGAGCTTCTGGCAAGGACACCTGTCCTGCCACTGTCTGAAACCAGGCTCCTAGATATATCAAGTCCTTCGAGGGTCTGAGCTGACGTTTTGCAAAGTTTATCACCCAGTCGAGATTCTGTAGATACGCAATCATTCTCACTGTGATGTGCTCGCTCTAACTCTGCCCGGATGAGCCAATCATCTATCTATGGATGCACGAGGATCCCTTCCTGCAACAGCCCTGCTGCGATCACACCATCACCTTTGTAAAAGTGCATGGTGCAGTGGCTAATCCAAAGGGCAGCGCTTGAAACTGGTAGTGGCCCATGGGCACAGTGAATCGCAGAAACTGTTGGTGCTCCTCCCGAATCAGGATGTGTAAATAGGCTTATGTGAGATCTAAGGAAGTCAAAAATTTTCCTTCCTTAACTGCCACAATTACCAAACTCAAAGTTTCCATGTGGAATCGCAGCAATTATAAGCATCAATGGACCCATTTGAGATCCAGAATGGGCCAGAAGGTACCCTCTTTCTTGGAAACTACAAAATAGATAAGAGTATCGACAACAACCACATTGGTTGTTCAGCACCCTGCATACTGCTTGAAGGTCTAGGAGTCTTTGCAATGTCTTCTGCATGGCCCCTCACTTCCGAGAGGCCTTGTACGGTGAGAGGACGAAGGCATTTGCGAGAGGGATCTTCAACTCCCAAGCGTAGCCCTCTCTGATGACCTCTAACACCCACTGATTGGATGTAATTTGCACCCACACAGGATAAAAGTCCCACAGCTGACCACCTACAGGCAACACTCTTGTGGGGGTGACCCTCACTTCATTTTGACTTTTTAGGGCCCATGGAAGTAGAAGAGAAAACCCCCCTACCTGACCCCCTGAACCCACAAAAGGACTGTCCCCTGGACAGGAATCTGCCTCTGATAGGGTGCAAAGCAGACCACTCAAACACACCGAAAGTTCAACGCTTGCCCTCTCTGAGGCCTGGCAGCCCTAACAGTCTTCTGCTTCAGGAAGGCGACCGTCTTTGGGCTCTCCTAAGTCCTTTACCAATATGTCCAAATCTTCTCCAAATAAAAGCTTCCCTTGAAAGAGTAACTTGCAGAGCCGGGGATTTAGAAGCGACATCTGCCGACCAATTTCTCAGCCAGAGATAGTGACAAGCTGCTACCAATCGCTGCCATTCCCTTGGACAGCCTTCTGATCAGATCATAAAAGGAATCAGTCCAATAGGCAGCCCCGGACTCCAACTTGGCTGCCTCCAACAGCAGTAGCTGGGACATCTCCAGAGATCCAATGATACCATGCATCCAACATAAATAAGCACGTGCCACAAAAGCCCTGCACACTGACACTTTCAATGAGAGGGCATTGATATCAAAGGCCTGTTTTACAAGTGTTTTCATTTTCCTATCTTGGACATCGTTAAGTGCTGAACTCCCTTCAACAGGTATAGTAGTCTTCTTTGTTACTGCCGACACCGCTGCATCAACCCTCTCATTGCAGCACGTCCTTATCCTTTTCCGGGAACGGGTACAGCCACAACATCGTGCGCGTACCCTTCAACGCAGCCTCCGGCACATTCCATTCATCCTGGATCATCTGTCTGATTACCCAGTGCATAGGGAATGCCTACTGTGTCTTCCGGACTGCCTGGATCCTCCAGTGGCTCCTCCTCCAATGGGGCCTCTGCACCCATGTTGAGGGCCTTCAATGAATGTGTAATCAAGGTTGCAAGCTCTTCCATTCGAAAAAAGCACTCTATGTGTGATTCTTCCTCCTGAGGGACTTCTCCTTCCTCCAGCTCAATTTCCTCAGTCAGCTCCTCGCTGTTGTCTTAGTCTTCTTCCGTGGACTGGAAGGACCCTCTCTTCTCAAAGGTCCTCTTCCAGTCTCCGCCTACTAGGGCTTGGCTCCTCCTATGCCCTGTCTGCTGAAAGCACACCACCCCCGCCCGGAACAGCCCACTTAGGTTCCTTGCCCTACGCTTGCCCTGTCTGTTGCTTCATGCAGAAGGCTGTGTGCAGGAGGACAAACTCGGGGGGAAAAGCCCCTTACAACTCCCCTTGCTGGACCTTTTCCCGAAGGTCCTTAGAGACCTTAGATGATTTACCCTGCTTCTTCTTGGGTTCCTGCGCCTGTGACAGTGAGATTTGAGAACCTCTCTCACCCGCCTCAGCCTGAGCTGCAGGGATGGACATTGCGGGGCACCTATAGAATGTGAAGAGCCGGCACTCCCTGAGGGATTCGGCCCACTGTCGCCCCAGCCCTCAACACTGGACAGAGGCCCCCCTACGCGAACCGCATGCTAGGCAAACTGTCTTAGGGGTCAAAATCCCTTTTTCTCCTGAGCCCTCTATTGTGTTTCTTTTTCTTTTTTTTTTACACCAATCCATCAGGCAAAGAAAGGAATCTTCTGCAGCAGTTAGCTCCTCTGCCCCAGCTGACACTGCTGCCGAATTAAACAATAGGCTCTTTGCTCCATTGACCTCTCTTTTTCCCCTGCAGCCGTGTTGAATTAAAAACAAAAAAAATGTGATTGCTTTTGCAGCGTCCGTTGAAACGCACCTGGACTGTATTAGCAGAGAAGGCCAAAGAAAACAAAGAAAAAAACTAAAATGAAAAAAAAGAACTGAAAACAAAACGTAAACAAAAGGAAAAACAGTGGGCTCCAGAAGATGGCCGCCACTCCCTCGTGGCACGGGGAAACTCAAGCAGCACAAGTTGTCTGTGCCGATCTATTCCCCCCCAATGCTGCTTACTGACAGGCATGCACAGCATACAGTCTTGCCACCCCCAGCACTCCCAACCTGATACTCAGCTTCCTGGAGAGCTTTGGCGGCGTCGGGAGTACCCTGAACTGAGGCTTACCATCCATGGTCTCAGACTCTCTGCGGGTTAAGTGGCTCAGCGGAAAGGGCCTCAAGCGCAATCCTCTCTCAGAAAAAGAGCGCCCTCCATCAGACTGCCCTTTCCAGTCCCCAGTAGGCTGCCGGTTCAAACACCCTGCAGTCCTGCTGTCCCAGATAGTAGCCTGCACCTTTGGTTCTTTTTTTTTTCCTGCTTAATTGAGCCTGTGCCTCCAAAAGGACCAACAAGTTAAGACAGCCTGCTGCTGAATTGCAAATAAAGAAAAGTCTGTCCTAGAACCCTAAGTTCCTTTTCTGTTCCTTCAGCGAGTCCCTCGGTGGAATCAGCTCACCACAGCTGCTTGGAGACTGAGATACTGGTTGTGGTGGGAGGAGTAGGTATACCATGATGTCACACATGACTTGCTCAGTCTCCAAGCTACCAGTGAGGTGACACTACCCACAGGTGTGGGACTGGACTGGAGGAACCATAAGGAACCATAAACAAAATAATCAAATATTAATGTTTCAGCGTCTACGCTTTTCAACACATTTGGTGGTGGCATTCCTGGGGACCTGTTTAGGTCAGGGGAGAAAATGCATATGTACACTCAGGGCCATACCAAGGGATGTACCAGCAGTGCAGCTGCACAGGGCGCAGATACGGAAAGGGCACTAATATGATCACCGAGGCTCCTAGGAAGCTCAAAAAGAGCAAGGTCCTGTGCGTGGCCAAATGGGAGGGGGGAGGGGTCATGACTCGTATAGGGCACCTTTCCAGCTTGGTATAGTCCTGGTGCAACTTACAGTTGTAGATGCATGCAGACACTTATAGAAGAGACTTATCCTTTCAAAGATGACTACAGTAACATCTACCCCCATAATTATATGCATTTTAATGTGTTATATCTTAATACCCTAACAGCAAATTTTCATCTACACCAAAAAGGTGTACTTTGTACCTGCTGTATGTTTCAAAGCAATAGTACATACATACTTTAAACCCAAGATCTATTGTAAATCCACAAGTTAACTGGACTTGCAGAAACTATTCCAAGGCAAGTCCAAGTTTCAAAATTGTCCCCAGGCTGTATGGCATTTATCTATTTATTTATTTATTTGAGGCTTGATAAACCGCCCAAACCGGAGTATCAAAGCAGTGTATAATAAAAGCAGGCTGCTAGAAAATTAAAGAGAGGAAAGGAACACCATTCAATGGAAAGGAAAGCACTTTAGAGATAGATAGAAGGAAAGAAAGAGACAGAGCAATATAGCTAAAGAGTTAGAGGCAACAGGAAGGACGAAGGAAGAAAGGGGGGGACGGAGTGGTATACGGTGTGGAGGCCTGCGTAACTGTCAGGGGGTGCTGGGAGATCAAAAGCCTGGGAAAACAGATAGGTCTTGAGGAGGGCTTTGAAATGTGGAAATGAAGGTTCGGTGCGGAGTGAGTGGGGAAGGGAGTTCCACAGAGCAGGACCTAAGAAAAAGAAGGCGGAATGACGGGTAAGTTCGAGATGGGCTTGAGACGGGGAGGGAAGAAAAAGGCGGTTACTGTGGGAAGAACGGAGAAGGCGAGGGACAGGTTGATGGGTAGATGAGGTCGGATAAGTATTAGGGAATTCCTGTGTGAAGAACTTTGTGGGTGGTAATGAGGTATTTGTAAACAAACCGAAATTTAATGGGAAGCCAGTGAAGAGAGAGAAGGCAAGGAGTGATGTGATCAAGAGGGGAGGAGAAAGTGATCAAACGGGCGGCAGTATTTTGAATGAGCTGAAGGCGACGAATTTGATAAGAGGGAAGACCGACAAAAATGGAATTACAGTAATCTAAGCGGGCGATGACGAGGGAGAGAACTAGGGTAGTAAGGGAATCGGCAGAAAGGTAAGGCCGGAGGGAACGAATGCGACGAATATGAAAGAAGCAGCTCCGAACAAGGGAGGAAATATGAGGGTGAAAGGACAAAGAGGAGTCAAGGGTAACACCAAGGTAGCGGAGAGAGGGGACAAGAGGGATGGGAAGGGAGGACATGGTGGGGGCTAAAGTGGGAGGGGAGGTAGTGAAGGAGAACCAGATAGCTGAGGACTTAGAGGGATTGACACAAAGAAGATTGTCGGAGAACCAGGAAGCAATAAGATCGAGGCAGTGGTTGAGAGAAGAGAGGTCCGTGGATACAGAGTTGGTATGATGGATGAGAAGGATATAATCGGCGTAAAAGTAGGAGGAAATACCAGACTGTTGGATGAGGGGGGCAAGGAAAATATTAAAAAGCAAAGGGGCAAGAATGGAGCCTTGCGGGACACCACAGTGCAAAGGGAAAGGGTCTGAGGCAGTGGTGCCGGAATGGACAGTGAAGGTGCGAAGAGAGAGAAACGACCTGAACCAGTGTAGCACAGTGCCACGAATACCAAAGTCAGACAGGCGAGTAAGAAGGGTACGGTGATCTATAACATCAAAAGCAGCAGAGAGATCTAGAGAGATAGCAATAGATAAATCATCCCGATCGTGAGTTCACTCAAAAGGGCAAGAAGTATGGTTTCGGTGCTGTGCCCAGTCCTAAAGTCAGATTGACGGGGGTGAAGGGAGAGGGTGGTATCAAGATGAGCTGAGAGAAGACTAGTGATTTGAGAACTTTAGAGAGAAAGGGAAGGTTTGAGACCGGGCGCCAATTTGCGGGGAGACTGGGATCGAGGGTGGTTTTCTTCAGGAGAGGGCGGACCATGGCATGTTTCCACTGGGTGGGGAAGGTGCCGGAAGTGAGACTGGAATTGACTATAGCCAAGTTGTACGTCCTTCCAAACTAGCACATAATTGCTTTGGTTTAACCCTTAACTACAAAAAAAAGAGAAATCTCACTTTTTCACCTCTCCCCTTATCATATATGCAAAAATCAAAATAGCCTCTGTTAGTTATTTGCACTCATGCAATGTGCTACTTACTTAATGCCAGCTTATCAAATAGGTCTGGATATTTTTAAAGCTCTTCATAGCTAACAAGTTTCTGATTCTGTCTCCTGCACTAAGTAGTTCATTTCATAGAAAGATTGGAAAAAACACCTAAGGATTATAATTAATTTCAAAATCCTAGACACTGAATAAAGTGAGATTTTGGAATATTTCATGAAGCCTTGAAGTATACATATAAAAGATTACTTAGAAAATGACATGAGGGTGGGAGTGGTGGGGGGGAGCAAAGAGCCAGCGCCCTCATCTTATGGTACAGGGTGGGGAGGGGTCATAATTACCTTGCTTTGTGTGGAAGGATGCGGCCAAATGTCCGGTTTACCCACAAGTAGAGGAACTTTCTTGCCAAGTGTCTGCAAGGAAAACAAGAGGTTAGTTTCATGCTTTGACAGACAGACAAACATTAGCTTGAGATGGTAGAGGCTGGACGTTTGGTGGAGACTGGCAGCCTGGCTAGGCCACATGATCTCTGTCATCATGTTTAATGCTTTTAAGATGCATATGAGCATTTCAAGCAGTCTCCGCAGCAGGAAAACTGATAATTCTGCATGAAATGCAGAAGAGGTGACATTTTACTTACCGGAAAATGTCCTTTCCTGAAGTCCTGCTAAACCAGTTAAGACAAGTGGGTTATGCTCCATTACCATCAAAGATGGAGACAGAAGGAAAATGCAAGTAGGAGAACAATCTAGTTTTCATACCCAACTTATGGTCAAGAACCCCCGACTGTACACAACCTCAATGAGGGTAACAAGGATCAGCAAAACAAGGCACCATAACTATGAAAAGAACAGTCTTTGGACAGAAGATCTGTCAAGAGGTTTATGGTCCTGCAAGGCTAAACTGCAGAGAATACAGTAGATCAGAGAAGGCAGGTCCAGGACTGTTCTAGCAGAACTCCAGGAAAGGAAATAATCTGGTAAGTAAAATGTCACATTCCATACTGTCCAGCTAGAACAGTTCAATCAAGCAGAAGATACCAAAGTTGGGTGGGAAGATACAGCAGCCTTCAAAATCTCTGCACCAAAGGCAGTGCCAACCTGAGTGTGGACATCCAAACGGTAATGGTTGACAAAAGTGGAAAGTGATGATCGCATTGCCGCCCAACAAATCTCTAGGGGAGTGTCCAAGCTCTGATCACCAAGGATGAAGTCTGTGCCTAGGTGAAATGCACATGCAAACCCTCTGGGACCAACTGATTCCACAACAGATAGCCTCAGCCTATCATTTCCATTATCAAGCAGCTCAGGGTAAACTTTGCGGCCATAGAAACATGACAGCAGAAAAAGACCACATGGTCTATCTAGTCTGTCCATCCATATCAAATACTGAAGTCCTTTCTTTTCCTTTAGAGATCTTCTGTATTTGTCCCATGCTTTCTTGAATTCAGATACTGTCCTCGTCTCAACCTCCTCCACTGGGAGACTATTCCATCCATATAGCACTCTTGTAGTAAAGAAATATTTCCGCATATTACTCTTTGAGTATCTCCTTTCACCATCATTCAATATCCCCTCGTAGCAGAGCTTGCTTTCAATTTAAAGAGGTTCTCTTCCTGTGCATTTATGCCATAGAGGTATTTAAATGTCTCTATCATATCTCCTCTATCCCGCCTTACCACTAACGAATACATATTAAGATCTTAAAGTCTGTCCTCAAATGCTTTATAATGAAGACCACTAACCATTTTCGTAGACACCCTCTATACCAGGGGTCTCAAACTCAAATTGCTTTGAGGGCCAAATGAGGACTTGTAAAATAACCCGGTGGCCTCATAAGACGCAGGGCCTCGTTTGCATAAGGGGCCTCATTTGCATTAATTTGCATAATGTTACCATACCCTAACATTTAGTAAACATGCCTCTTAATGAGTGTATGGATAAAGACTAAAAGATTTCTACATTACTATAATCCAGTGCCAACCGCCAGGCACATTAGGAACTACTACAAACAAACACTGTCCATTTAGAACCCATAGCAAACCAGCCATATCCTAACAGCACTACCAGGACTCACAAAGCACCATACCCTACCTATCAAAAGGTAACACTGCAAATATTAAATCAATACATTTCAGAGAACAACAATACATGACCTACTGGGGAAAGAGAACAAGTAGCAATGTCAAATAGGAATTCCATAAACAGAATACCTCAGCTCAGTTACATATGCAGAACATACACCATCACCAAACAAGGAATCAAAATTTAGAAACAAGATGACAATAATTAAACTGAGAATACTGAGGGAACTTGGGGACGTTCTAGCAGCTCCACTGACTGACCTTTTCAATGCCTCGTTGGAGTCGGGAGTGGTGCCAAAGGACTGGAGAGAGGCTCATGTGGTGCCTTTACACAAAAGCGGAAGTAAGGATGTGGTTGAAAACTACAGGCCAGTTAGTTTAACTTCGGTGGTGAGTAAATTATTGGAAACGCTGCTGAAAGAGAAAATAGTGAGGTTTCTGGAGCCAGCGGATTACAGGATCCAAGGCAGCATGGATTCACCAGAGGCAGGTCTTGTCAGACAAATCTGATTGATTTCTTTGACTGGGTGACCAGGGAGTTGGACCGAGGGACAGCCCTAGATGTGGTGTATTTAGATTTCAGTAAAGCCTTTGACACTGTTCCTCACAGGCAACTTATAAAACTGAGCACCCTAGGGATGGACCCTAAAGTTACTGCTTGGGTTAGAAATTGGTTGGGTGGGAGGCGACAAAGAGTACAAGTAAATGGAGCTCACTCTGAGGAAAAGGATGTTATCAGTGGTGTGCCCCAGGGATCTGTCCTTGGTCCGATTCTTTTTAACATCTTTGTTAGTGATATAATGGAAGGGCTTTCAGGTAAGGTTTGCCTCTTTGTGGATGATACCAAAATCTGCAATAGAGTAGACACCCAGGAAGGGGTAGATAACATGAGGAGGGATCTAGCTAAGCTTGAAGAATGGTCTAGAATTTGGCAGCTGGGATTTAATGTTAAAAAATGTAAAGTCATGCATTTGGGCTGCAGCAATCCAAGGGAGCAATATAGTATAGGGGGTGAAGTACTTTTGTCCACTAAAGAAGAGCGGGACCTAGGCGTGGTTGTGTCTGAGGATCTTAAAGTAGCTAAACAGGTAGAAAAGGCGACGGCAAAAGCTAGAAGGATGCTTGGGTGCATACGGAGAGGAATGGCTAGCAGAAAAAAGGAGGTGATAATGCCTCTGTATAAGTCTTTGGTGTGACCTCATTTGGAGTATAGTGTGCAATTCTGGAGACCGCACCTTCAAAAGGATGTGAACAGGATGGAGTCGGTGCAGAGGGTGGCTACTAAAATGATTAGTGGTCTTCATTATAAAGCATATGAGGACAGACTTAAGGATCTTAATATGTACACCTTAGAGGAAAGGCGGGATTAGAGGTGATATGATTGAGATGTTTAAATACCTCTGTGGCATAAATGTTCAATTGAAAGCAAGTTCTGCTACGAGGGGACACGGGATGAGGGTGAAGGGAGATAGATTCAGGAGTGATATGCGGAAATATTTCTTTACGGAAAGAGTAGTGGATCCGTGGAATAGTCTCCCAGTGGAGGTGGTAAAGATGAGGACAGTAACTGAATTCAAAAAAGCATGGGACAAACACAGAGGATCTCTAAAGGTAAAAAGGGGACTGTTGTAGTTGTTATGGAAGGACAGACTAGATAGGTCATGTGGTCTTTTTCTGTCGTCATATTTCTATGTTTCTAAACTGGGAACCCCAAAAGCCAAACTTGGAATGTACACCACCACTGTAGAAATAAAACTATAAATTAATTTCCTCTTGTACTAAGCAAAGCGCAGACGTTATTGATGCACATTTCCCAGAGCTGACATATTCCAGTTAATAAATTCAAAACAGATATTTTTCTACCTTTTGTGCATTTTTTTTCAGTTGCAATTGTTCCAGCCACTTTCTTCTGGTTTCTTCGTGCCTTCTGCTAACTCTCCATCGTCTGCTGTTCATTTGTCCTTTCTTCTCTTCTAGTTTTTTTCCATTCTCCCTCTACATCTGCTTTAACATACTAATCTTTCTCCTTTTGCTCTTTCCTCATTCCTATTTCATCCACTCAAATTTTACCCCTCCATCCTCAATCCCCACTTACTCTCCCAATACCTGGCCAATTGTAGATTTGTCTTCCCTCCCACACACAATATTTTCCCCTCTCCATTTCACTCTCCCAGCTCCATCCCATTCTAATCCTCCCCCAACATCAGCTCCCTTCTAGTTCCAGCCCCACACAGCACCCGCTCCCTTCTATTCCCTGCATCAGCCCATTTTCAGTCCTAGCCCCCCATCAGCCCATTTCCAATCCTAGCTCCCCCCCCATCAGCCCATTTCCAGTACTAGCTCCCTCCCCTCACAGCCCATTTCCAGTACTAGCTCCCTCCCCTCACAGCCCATTTCCATTCCAAGCCCCCCTGCCCATCAGCCATTTGCAGTTCAAGCCCCCCTTCCACTCAGCCCATTTCCAGTCCTAGCAACCCCCCCAGCCCATTACCAGTTCTAACCCCCCCATAGCCCACTTCCAATCTTACCCATCACCCCATTTTCAGTCTTACCCCTCATAGTCCATTATCAATCCTAACCCCCCCATCACCCCATTTTCAGTCTTAACCCCCCCCCATAGCCTATTACCAGTCCTAACCCCCCTACCCCCCATCAGCCCAGGTAGATTTAAAAAAATCCAAACTTGCTGCTGCTGCCGCCGCATCAAACGTCCCGCGGGCCCCTCTGCCCGGCAGAGTCCTCTCCTCCCTGCAGCATCAGCTCCAAAAGTGGCGGCTTTCAGAGCCATGAACAGAGAGAGTTTCTCTCTCGTGGCTCTGAAGAGCAGTGAGAGAGAAACTCTCTTCGCAGCTCTGAAAACCGCCACTTTTGGAGCTGATGCTGCAGGGAGCAGAGGACTCTGCCGAGCGGGGGGGGGGGGGGGGGGGGGGGGGTGCAGCGGGAAGCTTGATACAGCGGATGCAGCGGCAGCAGCAGCAAGTTTGGATTTTTTTTTTACTCTACCAGCCAGCTGCTTAACACGCTGGGCCAAATGCATCACGGGCCGCACAAGATGCTCTCGGCCCGCGGGCCACGTGTTTGAGACCCCGGCTCTATACAGACTCCATCCTATTTATGCCTTTTGAAGATGTGGTCTCCAGAATTGCACTCAATACTGCAAATGAGGCTGTTGAAAAAGGTCCCAAGATGGCGGCGGAGTAGGATGCCGAGTGAGGTGCGCAGAGATGATTGGAGTGTGGTTCGTGCTGATGGGGAAGAAGAGGAAACAGCAGTTTACCAAGCCCCCCACTACCTCTACTCCTGGCAGTGGCTTGATCCAGTCTTCTCTCTCTGCATTCTGCACACCGACAGCAGCGCCTATGGCTTCGGAGAATCTGTCGATTGGGTCAGCAGATTTGAACTTTGGGGTTGATTTGAGCCCCGTTCAAGTGTTGCTGCCGCAGTCCAGAAGGAGTCTCACGGAGGAGCTGTGTGCGGTAGTATCTCTGGGTCAGGAGGTTACAGCTACAGTGGGGGGCGCCTCCTCGATGGTAATCCCGAGTGTGTGGCGTCTCCTGGTGGGGGCAGTGAGTTGAGTCCCTCTCTAGGAGTTTGCCTGGGGTCGGAGCAATTGAAGATCGGCTTCCGACACCTCGGTGTCCCGAGCGTTGTGCGGGATAGAAAAACCGGCAAAAGTGACTTTGGATAGCTTATGGGAAGCCATCTCATCACGTCAAAGATCCCTGCTTCCTATAGTGGGCGTTTTCTCACAAGAACCGAATGCTGTTAAAGTTCAGAGTTCTACGCTGGAGACAAATTTGGCGGGTCAGACTACTAGAGTAACACGGTTGGAAGCCCAATTAGAAGAACTGCAGGCTTTGAGTGGGTCCTACACCAGAGATCGATTGATTTCAGCATGACGTTTGGAGTACTTGGACAATCAATTGAGAAGAAATAATTTGAGGTTCTTAAATTTTCCAAGATCTCCCTTGATGGAGCCCATAAGCTTGGTTCGTAAGTACTTTACTGAGGTCCTGCTGATGCCTGCCTTTTCCTCCTATTGTTAGAGTTCACTATGTGACAATTTCCTCAGTAGCAGCAGGTACAGAGATGGATCCAGAGGGTACAGCCGAGCCGGCTCAGTTGGATGTGTCAGAATCTTTGGAGAGTTCTTTGGAAGTAGTGACTAGTCGTGCTACTTTGCTGGTCTGTTTTGCATTTGAATCTCACCGAAACTCTGTCCTTAGACTGTATGTTCGAAAAATGTCTGTTTCTCAATTTATGGGGTCAAAAAACTATATTTCCTGAACTTTCTAGGGATACCCAGAAAAGGCGGAGAGAATTCTTGGCTTTACGTCAAAGGTCTTCCGCTCTGGGAGCTCACTTTAGATTAGATTAAAGTATCCGTGTAAATGTGTGGCATTATATCAATCCAAGCAATTTCTGTTTTTTTTGAGCCCCAGCAATTGGTACAATTTCTTTAGGGTAAGGAGGGTGATGGGCAGGTTTGATTCCTGTACCGGCTGCCATATTAGATATCTATGCTCATATGATTATCTTTTTTTAAGGGGGATCTCCATTTCATGGGGGGGGGGCTTCCCCTTAAATCTTTTTTCTTCCTTTATGGTGTTATTTCTTGTTTGGGACCTTATTGGGGTTATATGTTGTGGACTAAACCAAATATGTATGATTTTTCTTTACTTAGTTTTTCTTCTATATTTTATTTATTTAACATTTTTTATATACCGTCTTTCTACAAATCAAGACGGTTCACAACTATATGAAGTGTGGTATCCTTATTCAGATGATTCTGGATTATTTTGAGAAATTCAATAAAGATAAATAAAAAATATATATATACTGCAAATGAGGTCGCACCAGGGACTTAAAGAGGCATCATCACCTCCATTTTTCAGTTGGCCATTCCTTTCCCTATGCACCCAATCATCCTTCTGGTTTTCACCATCACCGTTAACATCATTAGAAACAATTACATTGAGCTCCCCCTCTTCTTTCACCCCCTACACTGTACCATTCCCTTGGATTTTTGCAGCCCAAATGTGTGACCTTGCATTTTTTAGCATTAAATCTCAGCTGCAAAATTATTGGCTATTCTTCAAGCTTCAAAAAATATTAATCCCCAGGTTCGGTAAAGCACAGTTACTTACCTGTAACAGGTAATCTCCGGAACAGCAGGAATTAGTCTTCACACGTGGGAGACGTCGCCGACGGAGCCCGCACGGGAATGCTCCCCAGCATCCAATCAGAAAGCCTTTGGGAGCATCCCCCGCGCCTGCGCGGTGGCTTCCCACCCTTCCTACCGCCTCTCCCCAGTTGAGTTTCATAGCTGAGCCGGAAGGAGAGGAGAGGAAGGAATAGAGAAAAAGAGAGATACAACTCCTAGGGGAGGTGGGCGGGTTGTGAAGACTAATTCCTGCTGTTCCGGAGATCACCTGTTACAAGTAAGTAACTGTGCTATATCCAGGAACAAGCAGGAATGAGTCTTCACACGTGGGGACTCCCTAGCTTAGGATGCCCGGGGAGATCCCATAAGCGCAGCCCAGACGGGATGGCATTTGCCCAGCCTGAATCTCCGGCATCCCCTGAGAGATGGAGGGCAGGAGTTGAATAGAGGAACAGCGAAACTAAAGACTACGGAGGCAAGTCTTTAGAGTGCAGAACAGGTACCATTAGGATACAGCAAAAAAAACCCCAGGCTACGGGAGTAGTCAGGGGGGTGCATGAAGGGAATCATTAAGCATGTAATGAGTAAATGACCTAGTACCATACAGAGCTTACCGGCCATTAAGTTTTAATGAATTAATGGTTTAGAACCCTGTACTGCTTACCCACCGGGTTGTCAGAAGTAGTCCTGTGATGAAGGCACTGTAGACGCAGTAGCGAGGCCATCAAGGAAACTTCACCGCAGCGAGGAGGAAGTTCCAAATCCGGAAGGCCATGGGATCCAGGCGTCAGCTGGGTCAGGAGAAGGACGGCAGGTCTTCCAGGGGGCTCACGGCAAGCTGAGCACTCTCTTAGGAGTAGAGTCCATAACTCAGAGGACCAACAGTGGAAGACAGGCCGAACTAGAGAGCCTATCTCGGAGAAGAGTAGAGGTGTACCCCGGAGCAGAAGGGGTACACAGTCTGCCCTAGCGAGAGGTAGGGAGACAAGGGTCCGGACCTCCGGGAGGAGGACCTAACTGAAAAAGGGGACTGTTGACCTCACAGAAGTAGGGTACCACCAGTCCGCGGGCCGATCGGGGAATAGGCAGGCGGACTGTCCGGACCCCTGGGGGGGGGGGGTGAGTACCGGCCATAGGGGGAAAAAGGCGGTAAACACAGGTACTGTGGGGATCCCCCAAAGGCGCCTGCCAAGCAGGTGATATCTAGTATATCTAAGCTGGTGGACATGGGGACGCCCCCTCCGGTACTAACGCCGGCACGCCGGGGGGCCTGCCTCCATGAGCAGCACTCAGGTAAGGCGGATCTGCCATCGATCCCCAGAACCTCCACCTGGAGAGGTGGCCGCAAGATCCGTCAGGGGAGGGATCTTTCCCGGAGGGCAAGGGCAGATCAGCGAGCTAAGAGCGCGGTAGCACGGGGGACGGAGGATAGCATCAGTCCGGTAGAATGCCGCAGGGGTTGGAGGCCCTAATGTGTCCCAGGACCTGCGCGTAGAAATTGTCCCCCGCACAATCGGGGGACATGAGGGTATAGTCCCTGGTGAGTATAGGGGGACTATAGTGGCTGGAGGGGAATTCCAGTACGGAAGCAATCAGCAAGAGGATACTGGCTGAGAGGGGTTCGGGGACATACCGAAGAGTAAGTAGGGTGACCGTGGGCCATAGCGATCACGGCGTAAGGTGGTCTCCCTTTCCCACGGAGGAGAAGACCTGAACCCCTAGATAAGTCCCCGAACCATTTTCCAACTGGACGAGCCCCAGAGTAGAGCTCTAGTCAAAACTTCTGGTAAGGAGGTTAAGTGCAGGCAGCCGCCCACCTGAGCCTAAAAATGCTTAGTATGAGAGTCCTGGCGCGGGCCCGGGGACATCAACCCGGGGTGAGAGGTCCCTTGCTTGGGCGCGCCTGGAGGGTGGGTGGAGGGCTGACATTTCCTCTTCCCAGGGAAGGGGGGTCTGGAGGGGCGTTTACCACCACCGGGGGGAAGCCGGGCCCTAGGCTGGCTGCTAACTCTGGGAAGTTTAGCGAAGCACTGTGCGACCTGACGTAAGGCTTCGCTATTGAAGAGGTGATCTCCGTCGCAGGGAGAATCACCCAGGATGTGCTGTGCCCACTTACACAATTCGGACGCCTGCAACCGACCGGAAGGAGTCCAGCGAAGCACGAGAAAGGAACCCGGAGATATTCCTGCAATGATAAAGAAGCAGGGAATATTCAAAGGCCTTGGTTGCAGATACGAAGGTGGATAACCGAGATAACCTCTCGGTGACCTCCCGAAGCGACAGACTCATAAAATATATATGAAATAATTCTGGCCGCCAGCATAGACGTTTGGAAGGCTTGACGTCCTAGAGTATCTAGCGTCTTCGAGGCGCGGCCTGGAGGGCGAGAAGCATGCCTCTCCTTGCTTCCGGCCTTCCTCAGCGCCGATTCCACCACAATGGACCGATGTGGAAGCTGGTGCTGCCGAAACCCCGGGGACGGAGGCACCCGATACAGAGCCTGCATCGCAGTCGGCAGCGCCGGAACCCTCAAAGGCGACCGCCAAGCCCCCAGCAGGAGATCCTGCAGGGCGGGATGCAGAGGAAGCATCGCGGCTGCCTATTCCGCAGGGCCTGGGCTCGGGATAGGGATGGCCAGCAAGTCCGCCATGCCAAG